>CM041522.1:7466286-12266286 GCA_023091065.1 Dianthus caryophyllus | reverse complement strand
CTGTTCTTTTTATGAGTGCGAAGATGATAACAGTTGCGCAAATCACGGAGGAGAAACTCAATATGGTGTTTCTTACATACGGCGTCAATGGCGTGAATCAGCTTCCACGTTGATGGCATGACTTGACAAGCTAAGGGGGAACTTGCAAAGTCTTCAAAAATTCTGTCATAAGTGGACAGAAGGGTAAAGAAGCTCCAAATCGGAACGCGACTTCATACATCGCGAACCAACCTGGACAAGTCCAGTCAGCCATGATCTCTTCGTTGGCGGGGCTCCAGATGACGGCGGTTGTTGGAAGTTTTCCTTCCGCCTTTAGACGATCGCCAATAAGATTATCAAGTTGATTTCGTTTCCCAACGGCGTCAGGAATTAAATTTGTGGCGACAAAAGTGTGGCCGTCATGAGTGATAGAAGGGAGGGCCATGATAAAGCTAGGGTTTTTCGACGGTTTTTGGAGAAGAATAGGGAAGAAGAAAGAAGAGGTTTTTTGGGAAGATTTTCTAATTTATTGAAATATGAAAAAATGACAAATAAGGAAGTGGGGCTTAATTATGGCGCGAATAAATAGGAGACAACAGGGCAACTCAAACGTCCCATCAAGCCGAAAAAGCAGCAGCCCACGTCATTATGACTGACAAACGCTACAACTTCCCATAAGGGCTGACTTTCAGCCCAGGGCGTGGAGAACGCCAGGTTCTGTCTGGACAGCCAGCCCTGGATGGACAAGCCTGGACCCCTGGACAGAAAAGCATTTCCTCGACTTCAGCCTGAGCCTGGCAGTTGAGGAAATGGGGGGCAAATGTTAGGCCCAAAATACCCTCATGGGTCCAATGAACAAAACAAAGGCCCAAGTCAAGGAGAGGAAGGAAGTCAACAAAAGTCAAGGCCCAAGTCAATAGGGTCAAGGGAAGTCAAGGTCAATAGTCCAGGAGGCCGAGGTCAAACGAGGCCCAAAGAAGTGGAAGCCCGAAAAGAAGAAGGAAGAATGACGTTGTAATTCAAACCAAGTCAATACCAGCTCAGCTATAATAAAGGAAGCAGTTACACTCAGCTCAGACGTTACAGGAGAGAAATATGGAGGGAGTTAATGTGCAGCGAGAATCAAGGGAGCATTAACCACCAAATTATACCGTTATTAGAAGCCTATAAAAGGAGGAAGCAACATCATTTGAAGCAACTAATCAACTACTGAGAATACCATACAAAAACACTCTAAAATACTGATTATTACTCACGATTGTGTACTTGTAGTCTGGAAGTTCTGTACGATCTGAGCGTTCTGTCCGAATTATAGTACAAATCCTCTCCTGGCTTGATGCCCGTGGTTTTTTCCTTATTTCTAAGGGTTTTTCCCACGTAAACAATTTCGTGTGTCTTTTCTTAGCTTGCGTTATTTGCACCTTTGTTATTCCCAACACATATAATCAACCTCGATATTCTAAAATACATAAAAAGGATAATACTAATAAACCCAAAATCTAAATACGACTAGAGTGAGAAAATCACCCCGAACACGGAGTACTAGTATTAGTATGACATATTCATTAATTAAAAAAAAAAAATTAATATAAAAATGTCAAATATGATCTCTATTGAAACAAACAAAAAAATATTATGATCAATAATATTATTTTCATTTTTTTTCCCTCCTATAATACTATAAATAAAATTATTGTGGAATTAGATAAAAAAAAAAATATAGAGTTAAAAAAAGATAGAAAAGAAGGATGAATCCCAAGGTGGATGTAACTCATAAGTAAATAAAAAAAAGGATTAATTGCCATAAATAATCCGAACTCGACCTTTTATTCCATAAATAATACGAAGTTGAATTAATCCACGAATAATCCGAAGTATTAATGTTGTATTCCAATAATAGACCTATGTCAATTATTACCGGTAGTTCAAGGTAATTAAATAAGGTGAGACCAGTTTATTCCCTGCTTCTTTATCAACGTGAAGCTGCAACAATGGAAAAAAAAAATTGAAAATTTTGATTTCAATTTTTTTTTCTTGTTTTTCATTAAAAATTGTTTTTGGTGTAATTATAATTTGTGAAGTATAGATTATGAAGATGAGGTCAATTTTAGGTTCTTCAAATTCTTCCCGACACACCGTCTTGTGCAAACACATCAACCCTGAATCACTACTTGAAAATGATCCTCCATGCCACAATTTCAAAGTCACAAAGCAATTTCCCTATCGATATTCAAAATGAAAACAAAAATTAAACCTCTCAACTCAAGTTAGGGTTAATTATCAAAGTAAACAAAAATAGAATGATAAAAAAGGGGAGCAAATGATGTCAATTACCAATGTCATAGTCGTCGACGTTCGAAACCCCTTGCTTGGTGACCAATCGACTTCAAAGCACGAGTTTTTCAACTGAACTTCGGACAACAACTCATGAAATCAACAAAGTTACTTCATTTTTTATCAAATTTTGTGACTTTGTGGTTTATTTTTGATAGAATCGATCGAAATTAGGGTTTGAAATCAAAAAACAAATTCAATGTTCTCAATTTTTTTGGGTTTCAATTTAGGTTAACAAAAAGAAAAAGGGGAAAGAAATTAGTGAAGAAAAAGGAACGAATAAGGGAAGAAAAATGAAAAAGTGGCTTTTTGAAAGTCAAATAGTCAAAGGTGAAAAAGTAATACCGGCTAAACAAGTATTAAGTCATACAATCCATTTTTGGAATACATCATTAATATTTCGGATTATTCGTGGATTAATTCGATTTCGTATTATTTACGGAATAAAAGGTCGAGTTCGGATTATTTATGGCAATTAATCCTTAAAAAAAAAAGCATTTTAGGAACATTAAAAAAAAAAAAAAAAAAAAACGTGAGACATCCAACCGTACAAATGCTTTTTGGTTACGCTTACAGAGTTGCGGTTTGATTATTGATGTATTATACCATCTGTAGAATAGTAAGCCTCAAAATGCTTACAGAAAGGCGTTAAATGCTGGAGGATTGTACAGATTATCCCTAAGACGTGAGACGAAAATCACGTCTAGTGGCGTGGTCTTAAGATTAGTTAGCCCAAAACCTTCGCTCATATCAACCGCTTCATTCTCAGGTGTCGACATCTCGAACCCCTGTAGTAAGCTCGCTAACGAAAGCTGTAAAAGGGCCTAATGTTACTCTTTCTATTAGCCCAACTGTCTTTATTTGGTATTGTAAGTTGTAGCCCATAACAATTTTAGGGTTGTAGCCCATAACAATATTAGGGTAAACCCTCCTCTATTTAAGAAGGAGGAACTCAAGGTTGTAGGGCAATTAACAAATTAATCAATACAAAACTTTCGTGCGCCTCCTTCTTCTTCCTAACATCAAGTTTCTTACTTCGTGGTTATCATCATGCCAAGCTTATGAACATCAATATGGTATCAGAGCCATTGTGCTCTTGATAACCATTGAAGTTCTGAGTTTCTTTCTTTTTATCCTTTGTTTCCTTTTATGTTTCTCTTGTTTTTTTATTCCTCCTTTCTTTCTGTAGTAAGCATCAATGGCAGAAGAAAACTCAACTAAAGACATTTCAGATCCTCTGTACACGAATCCATCAGAAGCTGTTCAAGCCCTCAAGATCTCTCCAATGTTGTCTGGGTCAGAGAACTATGGGCCATGGAAGAGACAGATGGAGCTTGCCTTATCAGCGAAAAGAAAATTGGGTTATGTGACAGGGACTGTGACTAAACCCACCACTGACACAGACAAGCAAGAGTCTTGGATAGCCTCAAACAACATGGTCATTTCTTGGATCTTGCAGAATGTGAAGGAAAACATCAAGATGATTATCATGTTCACAGATACTGCTAAAGAGATCTGGGATTTGTTGGCAAGGAGGTATACAGCGGTGAGTGGAGCAAGAAAATACAAGTTGAGCAAAGAAGCATATGAGACTGTGCAAGGAGGGAAGCCTATTGAGGAATACTACACCCAATTGCAAGTTCTATGGGATGAGATGGAGAATATCAATGCTTTACCCACCATCACTACTCTGAGTGCTGATGTCAAGGCTTACCTTGAGGCTGTGAACAAGCAATCAGAAGAACGAAGGCTGTTCCAGTTTCTTAATGGTCTTGACAGAGAATATTCAATGTTGAGAAGCAACATTCTTCTCCAGAGTCCCTTACCTACTGTTGAGAGTGCTGTCACAATGTTACTTCAGGAAGAAACACAGGCTGACAATGTGGGCAGTGCAAAGCATCAAGAGGTGTCAGCATTGATGGGAAAAGTTGACATGGAAGAAGAAAAATGCAGGCACTGTGGAAGAAACAATCATAAGTCTGACATGTGCTGGGAAATTCGTGGATATCCACCAGGACATCCTAAGAACAAGAAACAAAACTTCAAGTCCATGGTTAAGACTTCAGGAAACAACAGACCTCAGAAGTTTGTGCAAGGAAATTCTTCGTATCAGTCTGGGAACAACAAGGGTTCTAACCCTCCATGGATGAACAAAGGAAGGAAGAAAATGGCAGCAAATGCTGAAGTAGATCAAACTGATCTTGCTACTGCTATTGGAGCAGCTACTGTGCAACTTGAGAATCTGTTGAAGCTTGTACCAGGTCATAATCAAGGCAGGAAGACAGGGGGAGACAGTGAAGATGAGCTGGAATGTAATTACGCAGGTATGAACACCTATAAAGATGCTACTGTAACAGAAAAAGAATGGATCATTGATTCAGGTGCCTCAAATCATATGACAGCTCAATTCTCCATTCTTTCTGATGTGAAGACCTTGGTGAAACCTGCTAAAATCAATCTCCCAAATGGTCAGTTCACCAAGGTCAATTACAAAGGGAAAATTAGACTGAAAAATGGTCTGATATTAAAGGATGTTCTCTATGTACCTGATTTTAGACAGAATTTGCTATCTGTCAACACTCTAATCAGAGATAATAAACATGCTGTGATTTTTCATGACTCTCATTGTGATATGCAGGACCCTATTAACAAACGAGTCAAGACAATAGGAAGGGCAACCAATGGTCTGTATTATTTTGTTGATGATCAAGTCTCAAAGTGTGAAGAAGCTGAGTCTAGAATGCAGTCCAAAATAGAGAGTCAGAACTGTAATAAGTCTGATATTACCAGTCATTGTACAAAGAATGAATCCTTTTGTAATGAAAGCTCCTTTATGAGCAAGAAAAGCAATGAAAAATCTTTTGATTTGTGGCATTTGAGACTTGGTCATGCTCCTGTTACAAAACTCAAACATATCAAACACATTGACATGAGTCAAGCTAAAAACACAAACCCTTGTTTGATTTGTCCTATGGCAAAATTAACTAAATCCCCTTATCCTATCAGTGAGACCATGGTTGCCCAACCATTTGCCTTGATTCACATTGATATATGGGGTCAATATAGAGTGGCTTATAAGAGAAAGTACAAGTATTTCCTTACTGTGGTTGATGAATACTCCAAGGCAACTTGGGTGTATCTGCTGGTTCATAAGAGTGATGCTTTTGAAACTATCAAGAATTTCTGTCAGTATGTGAAAAATCAATTTGAGAAGTCTGTGAAGATAATTAGGTCTGATAATGCTCTAGAATTTGATGATAAGCTTTGCATCAAGTTCTTCAATGAATGTGGTATTGTTCATCAAACCAGCATAGTGGATAGACCCCAGCAAAATGGAGTGGTTGAGAGAAAACACAGACACATTCTTGAAATTAGCAGAGCCTTGAGATTCTATGCTGGCTTATCTCTAAGTTATTGGGGTGATTGTGTCATGACTGCAGCATATCTGATCAATAGATTGCCATCAAGTGTGAGACAAAATAAAACACCCTATGATCTGTTGCATAATAAACCTCCTTCTTATGATAATCTAAGAGTGTTTGGCTGTCTTGCAATGGCTTATAATCCTCTGAGAAATAGGGATAAGTTTCAACCGAGGGGGGTTCCTTGTGTTTTTATTGGCTATCCTGCACATCAGAAGGGTTATGTTGTGGAAGAACTGATATCAAAGAAGAGGTTTGTTACAAGAGATATTGTTTTCTATGAGAACATTGTTCCATATGCACAAAATGGTGTAAGGGCTGTTACAGATAATTTACAAAAATGTGACTATGAAAAAAGAATGCAGCCCATGAAGATACCTGAGCAGAGAAATGAAAGGCCTGATGAAGGGGTTCAGATAATTCCTGAGGAAGAAAATTGTGATCAGGAAGAACATCATCCAAATGAAGATGCTGAAATGAATGAGAATGAACCTGAAGAAGATAATCAAACTCATGAACAAGATAATCAAACTCATGAACAACAAATACAGGTTGTAAGAAGATCAGATAGAGAGAGGAGAACACCAGCATGGATGAGTGACTATGTCACAAATCAGAAAAACAGAAGAACCAAAAATGATGCATCTGAAATGAGCACAGTAATCAATACAGAAGTTGAAGAAGTCTTTGCCAATATGGTGAACAATGTGACTCAGCAAACTGAGCCTGCAAGGTATGAAGAAGCTGTCCAAAGACAAGAATGGGTTAAAGCCATGAATGAAGAATTGGAAGCTCTTGAAGCAAACAAAACCTGGGAACTTACTGAATTACCTGCAGGAAGAAAGGCCATTGGATGTAGATGGCTATATAAGCTGAAGTACAAGCCTGATGGATCACTTGAAAGGTACAAATCAAGGCTAGTGATCCAAGGGTGTAGACAAAGAATGGGGCTAGATTACACTGAGACATTTGCCCCAGTTGCAAAGATGTCAACTGTTAGGGCACTTCTTGCTCTAGCTTCTATGAAAGGCTGGGACACTTGTCAAATGGATGTCAAGAATGCATTCTTGCATGGAGACTTGAATGAAGAAGTCTACATGGAATTACCAAAGGGTTACAATGGTTATGGCTCACGAATACAACTTCAGCAACAAGGGGTTGATAAGAGTGAAAACACAGAAGGAAAAGTGTGCAGATTGAAGAAAGCCTTATATGGCTTGAAGCAAGCACCCCGGCAATGGTTTGCAAGATTGTCATGTACTCTCACAAATGCAGGCTATACACAATCACGTGCTGACCACTCATTGTTTGTGAAGTGTGGGTGTGAAACCATAACTGCAATCCTGGTGTATGTAGATGATCTTGTAATAACAGGGGATGATCCAGATGAAATTAAGAGATTGAAGCACATACTTGGGAAGGAATTTCATATGAAGGATCTGGGAAAGTTATCCTACTTTCTTGGTTTGGAGATAGCTCATACTCATCAAGGTATGTTTATATCTCAGAAGAAATACACCATGGATATGATCAAAGAGTTTGGAGTCATGAAGGAGAGAAATCTGAAAATTCCTCTGAGTTCAAATGTGAAGTTGGAGCCAATGAAGGGAAATCCTTTACCAAATCCTGAAATATATAGAAGACTGATAGGCAAGCTTATCTATCTTACTGTGACTAGGCCTGACATTTGTTTTGCTGTGCAATTGCTTAGTCAATTTATGCAAAATCCAACCACTCATCATTGGCAAACAGCAAAGCGTGTGTTGAGGTACTTGAAGACTGCACCTGCACAAGGGATATTGCTTGCACGCAATACAGCAGCTCACCACAAAATTGTATCAGGACTTGATTGGGCCTCCTGCCCTTTCACAAGAAGATCCACTACTGGGTACTGTATACTTCTTGGAGAGTCCCCCATTTCATGGAAAACGAAGAAACAGGGAGTGGTAGCAAGGTCATCAGCTGAAGCTGAGTATAGGGCAATGGCTTTGACAACATGTGAGATTACATGGTTAGTGTCTCTTTTGAAGGATCTTGGTATGAAACGTATGGCCGCAGCCTCATTGAAATGTGATAATCAAGCTGCTCTGTCAATCGCTGCTAACCCCGTCTATCATGAAAGGACAAAACACATAGAGCTTGATTGTCATTTTATGAGAGATAAAATCAGTGAAGGTATGATCAAGCCTTCCTATGTTGCCTCTCGTGATCAAGTTGCCGATGTGTTTACAAAACCATTGGGAGTGTCAAGTCACTGCAAGCTGCTGAACAAGATGGGAGTGAAGCTGCTCTCTCACTCACCTCTTGAGGGGGAGTGTAAAAGGGCCTAATGTTACTCTTTCTATTAGCCCAACTGTCTTTATTTGGTATTGTAAGTTGTAGCCCATAACAATTTTAGGGTTGTAGCCCATAACAATATTAGGGTAAACCCTCCTCTATTTAAGAAGGAGGAACTCAAGGTTGTAGGGCAATTAACAAATTAATCAATACAAAACTTTCGTGCGCCTCCTTCTTCTTCCTAACATCAAGTTTCTTACTTCGTGGTTATCATCATGCCAAGCTTATGAACATCAATAAAAGCATCATAAACCTGTACGCCAAAGTTACGCCAGGGCACATTCTTCTGCCGCTTCCGAAAGGTATAAACGCAAAATGAGTGCCTCTGAAGTCGTAATCCTTGTGAGTCGTCAGAAACTTTTCGGGATGAAATTCTGAAGGATTTTCCCACACCTCGGGATCTCTGTGTATCTTGTAGATATTGACGAAGAGTTGCGTTCCAGCTGCGATGTTGTATCCGTTTACAGTGCAGTCTTCAACGGCTACTCGTGGAACTGAAAGCGGTCCTGCAGGGTACAGTCTCAGCGTCTCCTTGATTATCGCGTCCAAGTATGTTAGGTCCTTAAAGTCGGATTCATCCACTTGTCGTTCTTTTCCGACAATGGCGTCTATTTCTGCTTGAGCCTTCTTCATGACGTCCTTGTTGTTAAGCAGCAGCGATAGTGCCCATGTTAAGGTCACCGCTGTAGTATCTGATGCAGCTAAAATCTTTGACTGCAAATTAAACATTAATCGCATGTCTAAGAATAAAATTTCAAATTTCAACTTTTAGATGATTACGTATGCTTACCATACAAGTAGCTTTGATTATTGTATCCGCTCCAAATTTCGTAGGCTTAGTCTGATCCGTCTCATATAAAGCAAGCAAGACATCCATAAAATCCCGCTTTTCATTCACCTTTTTGGATTTGTTTCTCTTTCTATGTTCGTCGAGCCATTCTTGAACGACTTCATCTATCACTTTTGCAGCTTTCTTCATGGACTTCTCGTACCCTCCCAAATCAAACCATCTCAAAAATGGAAGTGCATCAGCAGGAACAAAAGCACCTGCAAGCTCAAAGAAATCCCTGAACGCTTTTGATATCTTGTCGTACTTTACACCCTGGTAAAATTCCTTAAGCGACTTCCCTGCAACCAATCGAACTATCGAATTCAAGCTCAGGTCGTTGAACCATTGCTTCATGTCCACCACATCTTTGCGTTTTCTTCCACAACTTTCGTAAATCTCTTTTATTGACGACCTTAACTCTGATATCCTGACATGCTTGAACAACTCGACCTTGTGATTCGACAGAAGCTCGACCACGCTAACCTTGCGCATTTCACGCCAGTACGGGCCATATTGGGAGAAACCAAACATGGCCGAGTTATAAGCCAAATGCTCAACAAAAATCGTCTGTGGTCGGTCCACGAATACCCTATCATGTACACCAAGGCATTCTTTTGCCGTAGTATGTGAACTAACGACCAATGCACGTTGAACACCGAGCTTAATCATGAATATTGGACCGTATTTATCAGCCATTTCCCCTAGGGATATGTGAGGGAGTTTTCCCAACAGATGTAGGTGGCCGATAATCGGCCACGGATTTGAAGGCTCAGGTGGGTGTTTATGGGTCGAATTGCACTTTTTCAATCTTAAAAAACCGTAAATAAAGAGTAAAAGACCAACAATACTTGTTGCAGTGTAAGCAGAAATAATAAGTTTTGAAATGTGAAACTCCATTGTTTTATGCAACAAATTTATTGATAAGTTGCATGTAGGGGTTTTTAGGAAGTATATAATATATGGACCGCACACACAATAATAATGATAAGAATCGTAATAACGAGGTTCACCAATTTGGCTACGTCCTCACTACAGTAGCACTAGGATTTTATTGATCACTCTCGGAGAAATACAATAAAAGTAATATACACAAGAAACTTAACACTGCTCTTATTATTACACTTATGCACTAAGAGAAAAGAGAGGATACTCTAAATTGAGAATGAACATCTCAATTTATAGGCAATGCACAAGTATACGTGAGCCACCATATTTTACTTTGCTCACAAACATTCAATTCAATGCATTTACAAATGCTTTCCTCCATGTATGACTTCTCTGCTGCCACTTTGTTGCTTTACATTATCACACTACTATTGCTTGTGTTAAACAGATATTACCCGTTTCACACAAGAATTTGTGTTGATGCATAGTGCGGAGTAGTTTTCTAGCTACCAATTAACTAGCTTGTATGTGTTTGTCATTCATGACTTTGTCCATATAACTCCAAATTAGAGGACTATTATATTCCAACATTGCATATGTATAACACGTTAGAAAAACCGTTAATAACTTAGGCTTCGTTTAGGAGAATTGTTATATCAATAATAAATGAACGTTATCTCTATTCTCTAGTACATCTTTCTGTTTTTATGAGCCAAATTTGTGATTTGTGAAGGATACAAGGACACATTCACAAACGGGACCACCGACAATTAAATCCCCGTCACAATTTTTTTAAATTTTCATAGCGGGTCTCGACAGCACGCACACAATCGTGTATTTGAAAATGGTTTCGATAGTTACGGGTACGTGTCCCTTTGTGATGTACATGAAAACTACGAGACGAATAACTGTTATTTATAGAAGTTAAACGAAGGAACGCTTGAATGATACTTTCTACATACCAAAATAATTGTCCTCTTTCCACTTATGGCATGTTTGGCAACATGGAATTGGAATTCAATTCCGGAATTAAGTCAATTCCGATGTTTGGAAAACTTTAGGAATTGGAATTGGAATTGCCTCAATTTCATCACAATTTCAACCTAGTTCATTTTTGGGTTATCTCAAATTCTAGATAGAAGGTAGTCATTTGAATTCCCTACTTAACTTTTTTTTAATATTTATGACTAAAAATATAATAATTTCAAATATTTCTTTTAAATCTATATTATCATACTATAGGAATGCCATAAAATATCCTATTGAACACGTGGCAGTAGATGAAGCTATTAACATCCCGCCAAAGTGTTTTGTACTACTAACCTAATTAATCTTTGCATTAGAATTGGAATACGGAGTATGATATAGAAATAAAATGCAATATCCTGTATCTTAAGTTTGGAAACATTCATGGTTGATTTTGTTGACTTTTTTTTTTTCTTAATTTCATATGCACTAAACATCCGCCCAATCTCATATATAATATTTTTTTACTAAATATAATTATATGACCATTTTAAAAAAAAGCCTTAAAATATTAACATCTCACATAGGAGAGGCACAAAATGAAAATATTTCACCATTTTTCTCATTAAATATTATAAAAATTAATTAAAAATATTTTTATTTTCATGAGATGGTGTGAAAAATTTCTCATTTTTAGTTTCTTATCCTACGATCATTTGGTATACAATAGAAAAACTGAATTAATTAATTGTCATATTAAATGGTGTATATAATTAGTTAACTTCTATGTATAGATTATATCCATCATAAAAATTCCAATGTCATTTGTATTCTTTCCTCATAAAAAAAATAGTAATTTTTCTGTAAGATTGAACTCACACTAAGTTAATGTGAGACCAAGGTACAAATTGCAGTTAAAGGGGTACAAAAACATGAAACAAATCTACTAAAGTCACTAACAGGAGTACTAAAAAGATTTAGTAATAATTAATCATAATTATGACTTTAATAGAACAAAAGCTATATAATCAGGTACAACTGAGGCGGTCTTACAATAATTTATTGTAACGCCTGACTTACATAAGAATTAGTGTAAAAAAATGGGTCTAATGTGAAATCGTCTTACACTCACCAAAGAATTTATCTTTTATTATAATTTTTTCTCAACCAATTAAATTAAATTATTAATCGTATCAAGTGGTAATTTAACCCCTTAACTATTAGCAATTGTGAAATTAGATACCTTAACTTTCAATTGGAGTAATTGGCCCCCTTTAGTTTACCTTAATGTGAAATTTAACCCTAATCAATTTTTTCCGATCAATATCTCGCCGGAATATCAACTTATCACCATAATCTCACCAATATATCATATTGCATACCAATTTCTCATTGAACAAATTAAACTAATTTTTCTATGTACGTGTAAATACCGTATGTATACAATATACCGTATGTATAAATACATTCTCAACGAAAAGTACAGGTGGTAATGAGTTGATGAGTGATGAGGAGTATGTAATACTCAAATACTCCATATGTTATTTTGTTTTCAAGTAGTACCGTAGACTTAGAAATTTTTTTATAAGTATTAATACTTGCAATTGATTTTCCAGCGAGATTTTGGTCGGAAAAATTGATTAAGGTTAAATTTCACATTAAGGTAAACTAAAGGGGGTCATTTACTCCAATTGAAAGTTAAGGTATCTAATTTCACAATTGCTAATAGTTAAGGGGTTAAATTACCACTTTCGCGAAAAAAAATGCTAATAAGCATACAATAATAATTTTACACAAAACATTACCATGTATTTCACACATTTGTTTACTTTTTTATTTTGGATTCGACATAAATATATCATTTTATTTTTATAAAACTTAATTTAATCTAATTTCGGTCCAATATCATTTGATTAGAACAGATACCCTTCTAACGAATTTACCAATTTGTATGTATTCATATTATAATATAAAAAAAATCATCATAGAGGCTATACATAAAATATATACGGAGTAGAATAGTTTTATATGCCCGTGTGTACACGGGTGCTATACTAGTTGATATAATATTTTTAAATATCATTTTTCACAAGTGTGATAAATTTTTAACATAATTATATTTTATATGTTATCAATTTCAATTTCAATTCCAATTCCATGAGTCGCCAAACATTACCGCGCAATTGGATTTGGAATTGAAATGCAACATTTCAAATTCTACAATTGAATTCTAGTATTTCAAATCAATTCCAAGTTGCCAAACGCAACCTAAAAGTTTTTCCAAATTAATTGTCCCCTTTCTATTTACAGTAAATTTTAACAAAGAATTTAAAAAAAAAAAAAAACATTTTCATTACTACTTCTTCAAACAATCCAAAATAAAAAGGGGACAATTATTTTGAAATGGAGGGAGTAACAGACATCGTACATTTAATGCTTCGCCGTCTTTATTTGAAACAAGAAAAAGAAAAATGTGCTCATCAGTGTACTGCTAGTCTGGGTGGTGACTTTTTACCTCAATTTCACTCGATTCTTTCGAAAGGACAGTCTGGCTGTTGGTCATGCTGGATTGGATAAAATTCGGCATAAAACGCGTCTGTTGGTTAAAAATTATACGGAGTACACGGTTACGCTTGTAAGAATTTTGGGTCTTATATAATATATACGTGAACTATTAGTATAATATATGTGCATAAATACACGAGATGTATAAAAAAGTTACTCGTACTAGTTAATTGAAAAAATTAATGATTGAATTGAATATTTAACA
This sequence comes from Dianthus caryophyllus, assembly GCA_023091065.1. NCBI lineage: Eukaryota > Viridiplantae > Streptophyta > Magnoliopsida > Caryophyllales > Caryophyllaceae > Dianthus > Dianthus caryophyllus. The sequence continues at coordinate 12,252,764 of CM041522.1, read as the reverse complement.
AAAATAAGAATAGTGTTAATATAAAGGCAACCTGCAACCCCCTACCCAAATAAACATTTATTTTCAAAATCCGTTTGAGTGACCCGTTTAACATGTGTATTTGAAAGTTTTAACTTGAATTTTTTTAGATTAATCTTTCAAAATTTTGACCACACTTCATTAATTAAAAACAATAAAAATTTTAAGTATAATGGAAATATCTACGGAGTAGATTATTTGACCCGTAATCGTCGTCCGACTAACTCATTTAGTAGTTTTGAAAGTGTCGATTTTGAAGGTTAAACCATCCAGGAACGTTGAAAGCTTTAAAAATATTTAGTATAATGGAATCATTTAAATTTATTACACAAATATAGTTTTAATATCATCTTAAAAAATATATATCAAAATGTGGTGAAATGCGATCAAAGAATCGCATTAAATTGCAATGGTTAAAACTATATAAATAAATAAATCTAAGAAAAAAGCAAAAAAATTAAATAGTATAAGACCATTAGAAGTAAGTCAATATTTGGCATGACTTTATTTTTATATAAATAATGTAGATATACTTATATTGATTGATAAATTAAATATTTGAATAATATTTTTACAATTAAAGCAAATGCATATGTTTTGTCATATAGAACACATTTAAATGATTTAGTTGGAGGGTAAAATTTGTAACGGTAATGATTAAGTGTTGGCCCATTTTAATTTGGGCTTTGTTAATCAAAATATAGCTTATGATAGTTTGAGGGAAAATTTTGTGGTAGTGGTTTCTCTTTTATATAATAGTTATAGATAGATTTATTATGACATTGTATTTATTGGCTATCATTGAATTAGGCCCAAATATTGTGATCGACTAATAATATTAATACGGGTTTATTTAACTACGTCTTATAAAGTATGGGCCACATATAGTATAGTGTAGAGACCTACTAGGGCCTTGTCTGATGGATGATGGGCCTATCAGGTAGGGTGGCGGTATAGAGTGCACTAGAGTTAAATCTTCACTCTATATATACGCAGGATTATGGTCCCTAGTAGCACACTTAAATCTAAACTCTTCACATCCCATCAGTTGAGAGGCAAAAATTTTATATTGCAAGGATTCGACATCTGAGAATATATAATTTAATTAAAAAAAAATTAATAGAAGAAAGATAAATAAAAGAACATAAATATATAATAAACATAAATTTTATTAGTTTATTAATGAATTGATATTATTACTCAATGTTTAATTAGTCAATTTAGATGATATGACCATACAAATAGTAGAAAAATAAATATAAACAGTTGAACAATATTTTTCTCATGGTCAATGAGTTTATATGACCATTGAATCGACATGACTAATGTGATTATATAGCCAAAAATTATAATACATAGTAATAAAACTAATTAACCAATGAAGTGATATGGTTTGAATAACCATTTAATTAATGTGATAAGATGTAAAAGGAACGATTGTGATTAGATAACCAATAATAAATAAGTTGATAAATTAAATTTATAATTGATATTTATGGTTAATGAATTCGTATATGACAATTAAATCGATATGGCTAATGAAATTATATAGCTCAAAATAATAATTAACCAATGTAATGAATTAATATGGCGGTAAGAACCAACTAATTAATATGACAAAAGGCTAATTCGGTCAAAGAAATTGATATGACCAAGAGAGTAATTAGCCAATAAAATAATATGCAAAAAAAATAAATTAATTCGGTCAATAAATTAATATGACCAAGAGAATAATTACCTATTCATAAATATGGTTATATAATCACTAAAGAAATTGGTCAACAAATTAATGACCATAAGATTAATTAGCCAATGAATAAATATGGCTATATAGTGATTATCAAACAAATATTATTACTAATTGATTGCAATAATTAAGCAAATGATATAATAGGCACACTTAGAGAAATTTATGTCACAAAAAAAAAACTAGGTCAATAAATTGATATGACCATAAGATTCATTAGCCAATTAATAATATGACTATAGTCCTTAAATATATTTCAATTAATAGATGAGTGATCTTTAGGCTGATTATCCAATGAATAAATATGGTATATCTTCACTCCAAATAAATTATTGCCAATCAAGGATTGTAATAAATAAGTAGATACATATAATATACACACTTAGTGAAATATGTGTGTTAAAAGTAAGAAAAATAATATAAACCAAAAAAAATAAACAAAAAGATGACAATACAACTAACAAAGAATAACAAGAAAAGAAAACTAAAAAAAAGAAAAAGAAAGGTACTCCGTAAGATCACTTGTATGAAGCCAAAAAATTAAAAGCAATAACAATTCAATGTAACATCACTTACACGGAGATAAAAACACAGTTTCAAAGAGACGTTTTTTTTTTTTCAATTGTTTTATAATAAATCTAGAAAGAAGAGAGAAAAGAAAAAAAAATGAATAATTACCGTTCAAGAATTTAGAGCGTGCTGATAACGTGTTATGAAAAGATAAAAGAGAAGAGTTTAGAGAGAATACAATGGGGAAAAGTTCTTATCATTCATCATTCCAAACATACAATGAGCCAATACTTATATAGGCTTAGGCATAGGGTTATCTCATACACATATATGGTAATAGGATATTTTCCATATTATACTAAACATAATTGTGTTTATAACAGATATACTTATATTGATTGATAAATTAAATATTTGAATAATATTGTTACAATTAAAGCAAATGCATATGTTTTGCCATATAGAACACATTTAAATGAGTTGGAGGGTAAAATTTGTAACGGTAATGATTAAGTGTTGGGTCATTTTAATCTGGGCTTTGTTAGAGCATCCATATCAATGAATATCATTCTCTCCATAAGTTGAATGGAGAAATAAATCTCTCCAAAAAATTGTATATCCATGGAGAAAGTCTCCATTAAAATGGAGAAAAAGGTTTTTCTCCACAAATGTGGAGATCTCCATGCAAAAAATTAATGCAAAAAATTATTATTATTTTATTTATTTATTATTTTTTTAATAATGAAAATGGGCCTAAATACATTTTATTATAACTTTAATTAAATGTGGGTTCACTAATGGAGAGAAAAATTTATCCATTGATATGAGTGTTTTTTGGAATGGAGAGAATATGATGATGTATAAAATAACTTGAATTTTAGGTCCCACCATGGAGAGAAAAGGTCTCCATTAATAAGCATGCTCTTAATCTAAATATAGCTTATGATAGTTGGAGGGAAAATTTTGTGGGAGTGGTTTCTCTTTTATATAATAGTTATAGATAGATTATAGATTATAGATTATAGATAGATTATAGATAGATAGATTATAGATAGATTATACTCCCTCCGTTTCAGTGAATTGTTTACAGTTTGACTTTTTTGTGAGGGGAAATAAGTCAAACTGTAAACAACTGACTGAGACAGAGGGAGTAGATTATAGATAGATAGATAGATTTATTATGACATTGTATTTATTGGCTATCATTGAGTTAGGCCTAAATATTGTGATCGACTAATAATATTAATACGGGTTTATTTAATTACGTCTTATAAAGTATGGGTTACATATAAATATAGTGTAGAGACCTACTAAGGCCTTGTCTAATGGATGATGGGCCTATCAGGTAGGGTTATGGTCCCTAATAGCACACTTAAATCTAAACTCTTCACATCCATCAGTTGAGAGAAAACCCATACACGCAGGGTTATGTCCCTAGTAGCACACTTAAATCTAAACTCTTCACATCCATCAGTTGAAAGAAAACAAACCCTCAAATTAGTGTGTTCGCTAGAAAACCTAATCCAGTCAGTCTCAATCCTCTCTCAATGGATTCAGGTACGCTTCCGCTCAATATGGTTTACCAATTAATTTTGATATGGAGATTGTAATTTATATTTATGATTTAATCTTACAAGTGTATCAGAGCCAATGACGGAGCTATGTTGAAAACTTACAGGCCTGGGCCCGGGTTAGTTTTCTAATATTTATTATATGCATTACAAAGTAAACACATAAATTTGGTGGCTAAGTCGGTTTGAGGGGCGCTGGTAGACCTCAAATTGCGCTTGGGTTGCGAGTTCGAGGTCTACTTGCATCATTTTTTTGTTTTCTTTTTGCTATTTGTTAATTTCGAAATAATTTTCTCCAAAATTTTTGTTCTTGTTCTTTTTTTTGGAAAATATTCCAGTAAAAATCATTAATTAATTGTAAAATATTTGGTTTAAATAAAGATCTTTTATGATTTTAAAATTTCGAGAGTATTTTGATTTTACTCAAGTAATTTTAATTTCGGTAAAATAAACATTTTTTATTCACTCACTATACTTGAAATATACTCCGTATAAAACTGTAATTTTTATTGTTTCGGACCGGGTAGATTATTAGTTCTAGCTTCGTCCCTAAATTGAGAGCGACCTTCATATTAAATTATTTGGATAGATTCGCATGTGTATGATGTTTGGTTTATGATTTGCGAAGTCGTTAATATTGGGGTTAATTGGATATAACCCCCTTTTATAACACTTTTTTTTTGAAATAACCCCCTTTTATGTTTTTTTTTCTACTTAACCCCCTTTTAAGATGATTTTATTTTTAAATCACCCCCCTTATCGGAAAAAGTCACCTTAAAATGAGATATTCCGGCCAAATTCAAATTTTGAATGTTTTTTTTCTTTCTTTAATCCCTATTTTGAAATACTTGATGGACATAGAGCTGAAGTATTGGTCACGTCATGTTTTTTGACGAGGAGTAAGTCGAATGTTAACGTGAACAATAGGGATTAAAGAGTAATATGGAAGGGTAAAATAGGGATTAAAGAAAGAAAAAAACATTCAAAATTTAAATTTGGCCGGAATATCTCATTTTAAGGTGAATTTTTCCGATAAGGGGGCTGATTTAAAAACAAAATCGTCTTAAAAGGGGGTTAAGTAGAAAAAAAAACATAAAAGGGGGTTATTTAAAAAAAAGTGTTATAAAAAAGAGTTATATCCAATTAACCCTTAATATTGGCATGATATTGTTCCTATCTAACTCTATTTTTGGCTTTATGTTTCGTATGTTGCATGTCAGTGATTTGTATCTGATGTCAGACATCATGATGATGATGAAATTTATGACGTGTACTCCATTAATTATTCATCCCATCATGAAGTTTTGTTGTTTTATCCATTATTCTCTATTCTCTATTCTCTATTCTCTGTACAAAGTGCTGCGTTTTATGAGAGCGGATTCTCTGTCCCATTTTTATGTCCCACATGGTGTCTCATTACTACATATGATAATAAATCTCATTGATTATAAAATATTAATGAAAAAATAATTATAAACTAAGGATTTATTACTATATGAAGTAATGGAACACCAAATGGGACAGAGGATCCGCTCTTATTTATGTCTGCCCCTTTTTCTTTTTCTTTTTTTCCTTCTGTCACGGCGTAAGTCACGGGTATGGATCCTCTCCATTTCTTGATAAGAAATAGCCATCAATTTTTTATAAACGGTTGAGATCGATTCTTGTGAAAATCTAAGGGGGTAGTTGTTTGATAAAAATAATGTTTTAATGAAGGAGAGATAAAATATATTAAAATATTAGTGTATTAGAGAGGAAATGGAGAGAAAGAAATGGAGAGGATCCAAATTGGTAAGTCACACGAGTAATTCTACCATGAAGTCGTCTCATAGTATGAGACACGTTATATTTTTATAGTACCACTAACTTTTTCTCTTTTTTTTTTTCTTTAGATTTTGTAATTTTTCTTACCTTTCGTATTCTTTGACCATAGTGTGAGTGACGTGATTTATCCAACACATGTAAATATCATGTTTGACCATATTTTCGTTCAACACTCATATACAATATATATCGATGTCGATCTACGGCTACTCTGTTCAAACGTAATCGTATTACATATGAAAAGTAACGTTATTATTCTTTAAATAAATGTAACTATGTGTCTATTGTCACATACGATGAGACGGCATTACCGTAGAATTTGTAATTTAATTCATGTTGCAGTGTATATCATTATATGAAAACGATTGTACGCCACCGGGTGGTATTAAGTTCAGTACCACCCATATTTAAAAATAAAGAAAATTAAAAAAGAAAAATATTTATTTTTAAATTATGCATTAAACATTAAGGTTAGAAATTTACTTTACTATTTAGTAATTTTATATTTAAAATTAATATTAGAAATGTATCTAAAGTAAGATCTTTGTTTTTAGTCATACTTCAATTAATTTATCATGATTAACTTATATTCAATCTATTATTATTTATTAACCGAACTTGTGTTGAATCAATGAAATATAATTTACTGTTACTAGCTTAGCCAATATACATTTCAAATATTTTATATAACAATTTAAGAATCATATGGTATATGCCCGTAATATTTATAAATTCTGTATAGTTTATCATAAAGATTATTATATTCTACGGAGTATCTTAATATTCACGTAATTAACTAAAATTTGTAAAATTATACGGAGTATAATGTAACTAAATGATATATTTTTTTTTTCTCAAAGACTATTATATAATGTAACTAGCATTACGCAGATTGAGTATTCATCATTGAAAGAAGAAAATCTCAAAAAAAAAAAAAAAAAAAAAAAAAAAAAAAAAAAGGTTGCGTGATTTTTTATGTGAGAAAAATAGGCTAATTTCAACTAATTTGTCAAAGATAGAATAAAGAAAGATTCTCCTTAAATATGTTTTAGTTGGTTTCATCAATTTTAACCTCCAAAATTCTTAAAATAGCCTTTAAATTAATTTATTTTAAATTTAGAAAATTACAAGAGAAAATAAAAACATACATTTTAAATTACGAATGACCCCGGTGGTACTCAGTTTGAGTACCACCCGGTGGCACAATGTCATTTTCCATCATTATATGCACATTTGTGTGATATTCTTGAAAAGATACTGTTTTCTCACAAATAATGCATGTCATCTATCTATTTATTGCGTATGATATTTGGACTTCTCTTTTGAAATATTTCCTTGATGATTCCATGATTAGATATTGATAGATACGTGTGAAGTAAATTGTTTGGTACCGTTCCTTTTTAGTTGTTTAATACTCCCTCCGTTTCGGTGATTTGTTTACGTTTATTTTATACACATTTATCAATGTGATGAGAGAAATAAAGAAAAACTAAGAAAATAATAACAAAAGTACAATAGAGGGCCCACTTTAGCAAAAATAATAGATGTAATTGGTTAAAGTAGTAAGGGCTCACGATCATTTATAGAAATGTAAACAAATAACCCGTACACCCCAAAATAGAAAGTGTAAACAAATGACCGGGACGGAAGGAGTATAACATTTCTTTTAGGTTTATATTTTATTTATAATATATCATGCATGAGTGTCCATCTTAACAGTTTGTATGAGTAGTATTATTGTAACACGCCGGCCCCAACTAAAGGCCGAAATGTCATTCACGGTAGCTCGCCAGTCGCAGACATCGCCCATGCACTAACACGGCCCTTTCCAACAAGACTTTGTCCTCATTCGTATAATCCCCGAGAACTTCCCAGAGGTCACCCATCCTAAGACTACTCTCCAAAGAAGACGCTTAATCAAGAGTTCTTAAGATGAGCCACCGTAAAAGAAGATGCATCTTGTTGATATGAAGAAGACTTACAATCCTTTTTAAGCACTAGGTCACTTGAGCTCATCACATGGACCACTTCAACGAACCCTACCAATAACCTCGGACAACACCGTGTTACACACCCCACTTGAAGAACGCAACGCCCTCGTTGCGCCCGGTCGCTACTTACAATATAGCATTCCGCATCCTCCCGGCTAGGTGCGTGCACTGGCCAACAAGACACAGGATTCGACCACACGGTCGCCGGGTTGCTCGATACCATTTCAGAACACCCCCCAACTAAAGGCCGAAATGTCATTCACTGTAGCTCGCCAGTCGCTGCGACATCGCCCACGCACCAACACGGCCCTTTCCAAAAGACTTTGTCCTCACTCGTGCGCATCCTGAGAACTTCCCAGGAGGTCACCCATCCTAAGACTACTCTCCAGCAAGCACGCTTAACTGAAGAGTTCTTAAGATGAGCCACCAGAAAAGAAGATGCATCTTGTTGATATGAGTAGCACTTACAATCCTTTTAAGCACTAGGTCACTTGAGCTCATCACATGGACCACTTCAACGGGGAACCCGGCCCGAATAACCTCGGACAACACCGGGTGTTACAATTATGTTTATTGTGGCATGATATATTAAAGTATAAATTTTCAGTTTCATAAATTTAATTGGCTATTCGGTTTATTATGATGTCTAGTGTATTGAATTATTTAATTGAAATAACACGTTGCCAAAGTAACCTCTGTTACGTAGGTTAAATAATTCAAAACATTATGACAATGTGTGTGATTGAATTTGATGCGAATAATGGTCGGTTCAAAGAAAGACCATTATTTGACAGAAATTCAATCATGCTTGTGGTGATGAGAACGTAACGGTTCTGGCTCATAATGCTTGCGAATGTTAAGTAAGCCTAAAGGAAGGCTTAATGTTTGACATAATTTACCGTTAGTTTTTGATCACTACACAAGATGACCACTTACAAGTCTAATTCTCGTCTAAAGATGGGGTTAGATGTTGTGCTAGGTGTCTTGGTTATGATGGGAAATTGCCAATAAATGAATTTGATTATAAAGTTGAATATGAAATTTATTGTGGGCATGTTTTGATTGTGCAGTGAATGTTTCTGCTAATAAGGTATCTGCCAACATCAACATGATTCCAATGCTTGACGGTACTAATTTTAAGTATTGGAAAGAGAACTTCATGATCGTTCTTGGGTGCATGGATTTAGACCTTGCTCTTCGGGTTGAGCGCACCGCTGATCTTACGAATTCTAGCTCCTCTGATGCTAAGAGGAATATGGAGAAGTGAGAGCGCTCAAATCGCATGAGTCTAATGATTATGAAACGCGCCATTCCGGAATCCTTCAGGGAACTATGTCCGAAGAGGACGATGCCAAAAAGTTCCTGCTTGAGCTTGAAAAGCGTTTTGCGAAAAACGAAAAGGCGGAGACAAGTACTCTTTTAATGAGTCTTGTTTCCATGAAGTATAAAGGCTCAGGGAGCATAAGTGAGTACATTATGGAAATGTCTCACATTACTTCAAACTAAAGGCACTCAAGCTTGATTTGTCTGAGGACTTATTAGTGCATTTGGTTTTGATCTATCTTCCTAAAAGGTTTAGTCAGTTTAACGTAAGTTATAACTGTCAAAAGGAGAAATGGACTCTAAATGAGCTCATTTCTCATTGTGTTCAGGAGGAGGAAAGACTGAAGTAAGAAAAGACAGAAAGTGCTTATTTGGCCTCTTCCTCTAAGGACATCAGAAAAAGGAAGAAGGGTAAAAAGTTGCAGTTGTGCGACCACAAAAGCGGCAAAATGCAGAAAATACGGAAACTAAGGAGCCTGATGATTAAGATCCTAAGGATTCAGGATGCCACTTTTGTGGAAAATTGGGACATATAAATAAATAGTGCAAAGGATATCATGCGTGAAGCGTGAAAAAAGTTACATTTATTTCTTTTGTCTGTTCTGAGGTTAATTTGTCTTCGGTGCCTAAACACACTTGGTGGATAGATTCTGGTGCAACACTCACATAAGTGTGTCCATGCACGGCTACCTAAGCTGTCAAGATCTAGTTGATGGTGAAAGATACATCTATGTGGGATATGGCAAGGCAGTTAAGTTAAGGCAATTGGGACATTTAGGTTATTATTAAAGACTGGAAATTATTTGGATTTGAAAGACACTTTTGTTGTACCGTCTTTTAGACGGAATTTGGTTTCTATTTTAGCTTTGGACTGTTGGAGTAAGTGTCCTCCACAATAGTGCGATTACTTAATAAATCTCAATTAAGGAATACATGGGATAATCCTGTATTATTGTCAATTGATTAACGTAAATCAATAACGGTTGGCTGACTAGAGTTTGACGTTATTGTCGTGATACGGCGGTGATCAATTGATCCCTTTAAGTCACACCTATAGGAACGTACTCCAAAATATAAAGCTAATCAATTGTATGAGATACGATTAGATTAGTGACTTGATAATTTGACTAACGGTTAGTCAGTGAATTAATTTAGAGAGAAATCGAGTTGTGAACTCGGACGATTGAATTTTATATCGATAAAATTATTAGAGGAGATGGGAATTAGTGATTAAACGTTAATTCACTAATTATGTATATTTTTCTATAAAAGCTAAATGTTAGTACTTGTTTGACCTTGAGACCGAGGAATTTTTTGTCTCTCGCGATGTCATTTTTTATGAGGATATTTTTCCGTTTCGCGACGACACCTCACAACTTGCCACTTCTTCCCCTTCTCCCTCGACCACTGTTGCCCCTATTGATGTCGTGTTTCCTGACTCCCCCACTGTCGTGCAGCTTGCTCCTGCTGCTACTGTCGAGCAGCCTTCTCTGGTCTCCGACGAGCAGCCTGTTGCTACTGCTACTACCCGCGACGCGTCATCTCCTTCCCATGGTCGTGGTCAGCACAATCCTGCCACACAGCCGGCTTCTCCTTTCCCTAATGATAATGGCCATTTATCCGCGGGTGAGGCTGCTGCACTTGGCCGTGGCCATCACGCTAAGATACCTAATTCGCGATTGCGTGACTTCGTTGTTGAAAGCACTTTATCGGGTGAAAGTCTGTCCCACGTCACTCATGTTCACGTCCCACCAGCTCTCACAGGTACGTCTTAGCCTCTGCGTAACTATGTCACCTCTAATGCTTTCTCGGCCACACATCGTGCCTTTCTTACTGCCCTTACAGTTAACCGCGAACCACGCTCATTCAACGAGGCCGTCCAAGACGCGGGTTGGCGCCAGGCCATGGAATCCGAAATCAATGCCCTCATTGCAAATAATACGTGGACGTTAAAGCCACTTCCTCCCGGCAAAAAGGCTCTCGGCAGTAAATGGCTTTACAAGATTAAGTATAAGTCAGACTCATCTATTGAATGCTTAAAAGCTCGTCTAGTTGTCTTTGGCAATCACCAGACTGAGGGCGTTGACTATGATGAAACGTTTGCTCCTGTCGCGAAAATGACTACCGTTCGTCTTTTCCTCGCAGTCGCGGCTATTAAAAAGTGGTCTCTCCATCAGATGGATGTCCACAATGCTTTTCTACATGGTGATTTGGACGAAGAAGTATACATGCGTCTGCCCCCTGGTTTTGACTCTCTGACTCCGGGGATGGTATGTCGTCTGCGCAAGTCGCTTTATGGCCTTAAACAAGCGCCTCGCTGTTGGTTTGCTAAACTCGGCATTGCCTTGAAATCGTATGGTTTCATCCAGAGCCCCTCCGATTACTCTTTGTTTACCTACACGAAGGGCGTCGTTCGTCTACACATCCTTATCTATGTCGATGACTTGATTATTTCCGGAAACGATGAGACTGCGATTTCTCTTTTTAAAAAGTACCTTCACTCCTGCTTCCACATGAAGGACCTAGGTCCTCTGACGTATTTCCTTGGCTTGGAGGTCGCGCGCAGTGACGTTGGCATATACATTTGCCAACGTAAGTATACCCTTGATATCATATCCGAGGTCGGGTATTTGGGCTGTCGCCCGTCTCCTACTCCGATGGAGCAGCACCATCGGTTAGGCTCTCAGGATAGTCCCTCGTTTTCTGATCCCGCACAGTACCGCCGTTTGGTTGGTCGCTTGGTGTACCTGGTTGTTACGCGGCCTGATCTTGCCTATCCGGTTCACATATTGTCTCAGTATATGCATGCCCCCCGGGATTGTCATTGGGACGCCGCTCTTCGTGTTGTACGCTACTTAAAAGGTGCCCCGGGACAGGGATTACTGTTTCGTGCCGACGCCACTCTTTCGCTTTCTGGCTGGTGCGACTCCGATTGGGCGGCATGTCCTGACTCTCGTCGCTCGGTCACCGGCTGGCTTGTTTTCCTCGGCACATCTTTGGTATCCTGGAAGACTAAGAAGCAGCCCACCGTATCTCGTTCCTCCACTGAAGCTGAATATCGCTCGATGGCTGCTCTCACCTGTGAAATTAAATGGCTTCTTGGCCTCCTTCGTTGTTTCGGTGTGCATCTCTCGTCGCCTGTGCCTATCTCCTGTGACAGTCAGTCTGCCCTTCACATTGCCCAGAATCCTGTTTTTCATGAGCGCACTAAGCACATCGAGATCGACTGTCATTTTGTCCGTGATGCTATTAAGGATGGTCAAATTGCTCCTTCGTATGTCACTACTTCTTCCCAGTTGGCGGATATTCTAACCAAGTCACTTGGTACGGCTCAGTTTCAGACCCTTCTTAGCAAGATGGGCATTTGTGATTTGTATGCTCCCTCTTGAGGGGGGGTAATAGGCCCGAATATATTGTAATAGGGCCTCGTAACTTTGGGCTTGGTCCATACATCAACCCTAGCTCTCCCACATGTATGTAACCTATATATATTGATAGTTACCAGGAATAATAAGATACACGATTACACCATATACACTTCTTAGCAATGGCGTTTGACAATAAATCCTAATTTAAATGGGTTAAACAGGTCATGTCAGGTCATTTAAAATATAAACGGGTTGAGTTTGGGTCAACCACTAATGACCTGTTTATGTAAATGAGTCAGATTTGGGTTGATGGGTTAGTGACCCAATTATATGTGACACGAACACGAACACGACACGACACGACCTGTTTGCCAGGTCTACTCTGCTCTTTACTTATGTTATTGACCTCACTTATGAAGACCAGTTGGAAAATGCATATATTTTGGATCACGTTCGGATGCTATTTCCACGCTACACTCCCATGCTAGATTCATGTCGTTGATCATATTGACATATATGACCATTGAGGATCCTGTCACGACAAACTGTGGCAAAGGCCGCTTTGATTCTATGTTGGTGTGATTAATGGACCGAATTGCATAAGACGATATGAACAAATTGATAGCATTATTATCGAGCTCGTAAAGTTATGAACAAATACAATCTTTCGGATGTCGCATATAATTGTACTTGACCCAAGTGGGAGACTGTAAGAATTTTGGGTCTTATACGATATATATGTGGGCTATTTATTATGACAATGTATTTATTGGCTATCATCGAGTTAGGCCCAAATATTGTGATCGACTCATAATATTATTACTACGGGTTTATTTAACTACGTCTTATAAAGTATGGGCCACATATAATATAGTGTAGAGACCCATTAGGGCCTTGTCTGATGGATGATGGGCCTATCAGGTAGGATGACGGTATAGAGCGCACTAGGGTTAAATACTCACTCTATATATACGCAGGGTTATGGTCCCTAGTAGCACACTTAAATCTAAACTCTTCACATCCCATCAGCTGAGAGAAAACCCAAAGATTAGTGTGTCTGCTAGAAGACCTAATCCCGTCAATCTCAATTTTCTCTCAATGGATTCAAGTACGCTTCCGCTCAATATGGTTTACCAATTAATTTTAATATGGAGATGGTAATTTATATTTATGATTTAATCTTACAACGTTGTCCGTAAAAAAAAAAAAAAAAAAAAAAAAAAAAAAAAATCAACTCGATCTCAGGCTAGGGCGGCCTGGTCGTCCTAGGGGTCTGTTGGTTAAAAATTCTCAGCCATTGTACAAGGAGGGTTGCCTGGTCGTCCTAGGGGCTAGGGCGGCCAAAAACTCGCCTCGATAGCCGAGTCTAATGGAGTCAAGTTTTTACCCTTTTGCTTCATGGATGTGTATTTTATTTTTCCATTTTTACTATCACTACTATATTTTGCAAATTACTCGTAATTAAATCTAAAAATTTTATATATAATAGAATTTGACGTGGTTTTTATACGTAGTATGTTATAAAAACGTGGGAGCTGTGAAAAAAAAAATCCAATAATTAATACAGAGTTGGAAAATAGAATTAACGCCGAAGTGAATGAGTAATTAAAAGCGCATAAGTAGTGTGTTAGGTCCAATTCTTATGGTGTATCCGGAGTACCAAACTTTATATTCCCAGCTAAGATTTTTTTACCCAGCAATAACCTTAAAAAATTTCAGTCATATCCATAAAAGAGCGCAACGCAGATGTAATCAGGAAATTACATTTGACTTCGATGGATGTCACTAGTCACTATACGCATTTTAGAAGTATATAAGTATATATTAACTTATTCATATAAGCCTATTCAATTATATAAAACTAAATATGCATACTGTAAAATTCACATATTCATTAATTAAAATTGACATAGCAGAGTTTTTGGCAATTTTTAATGATTATTTTAAATATGCAGGTAAATTAACACCATATATAAAGTAAAATTATTTTAACTTTAAAAATTATATAAATAAATGCTCCATATTTTATTCTATAAAGATTAAAACTAGTTCAGTGGCCCGTGAAAATCACGGGCTCTCTTGATAATTTTCGTATTTTGTTTTTTATTTATTTATCTAATAAAACCTATTTATTGACTTTTTGGCAATGTGCCTACAAAGTCAACATCTTTGATGTTTGAATTTTCAGCTTACATATATTTCATTATCCTTTTTTAGTTATCAATACATGATGTAATCAAAATATTATATATAAATATTGTAAAAGTATAATTTCAAAGAATATAAAAAAGGGTAATATCAATAGAGCAAAAACAATATAAAACACCTTCGAATCGATCTATTTTTAATATACTTTAATTAATCTACTTCCTCCATTTCATTTGATTGTATACGCTTATTTTTTGGACAATATATATAAGTGAGAAGAATCTTCAACATAACTTTTAAAATGTAAAATAAAAAATAGTTTTGTGCAATCTTATTTTAATTGTCTTAAATTCTTATACTCAAAATATATGTCGTTTTTGAAAAATAGAAGTTTATTTCTCTTTAATTTATAAGAGCAAATGCAATGTGTGGTTTTTTGTTTTTGGGTATTCAATGAGAACTTTAAAATAAAGTTTTGCCATTATGGAGCTCATTGAATTCTTCAATTTAAAAACTAACAATTTAAAAACTAAGTTCTATTTTAAGAACCAAGTTTTTGGAATATTTTTAAAAAGTTAAAATCAACTATTCGGAAAATAATAATAATTGTGGGGCCTTTTGAAGAACAAACTCAACTTATTCCATTTTAATTTTAAGTTTTTCAAAAAAATGATGAAAATTGACATGGCATAAGAAGAACTTAAAATTAAGTTCTTCCATGGGAATTGCTCTAAGTCGTTTTTCATTTTCCAAAATACTTAGCCTCGTAACTTAATGGTAGACTAATAATGAGTCTTTAATGCTATCTCATAAGACATCATTTTATTGGCTTACAACAAAGAATTCACACGCCCATGACCATTTAACTATTTCTAACTTCCTTATTTAATGCATAATTAATGATATAATTACCCTACAATTGTTTTCTTAATTAATAAATGTGTTTTTATCTAAAATGACATATATTAAGGAAATGAGGGAATAATTTTTTTTTTTTTTTTTTTTTTTTGTAATACGGAATTAAGCATATAAACAAAGCAAACGTGCATCGGCGTACGTTTTACTAATTTTTTCTAATACGCAACTAAACATATAATTTTTTGGTACTGTGCAACATTTAATATAGTTTAAATATTCCATTAATTTTATAAATAATTGTTCTGGGCTTTTGGTTCTCTAATATTAATTAATTGGACTAAACAATTAATTCAAATAAATATGTACTCCGTATGTTATATGAATTATAGGGTAAAGTAGATGAATGATTTGTCTATTTTTTAATTAGTTTTTTTATCTTTTAGAAGTTGACTGAAAAAATATATATACATTAAAACACAAAACTAATTAAATTTTGAATAATAAAAATTCGTCACTTGATTGATCCGGAGTAAATAATTTTTGAAATTTGTATGGACTAACCCTTAATAAAATAAATTTGAAGTAATCTTAAAAAGTACTCCGTAGTAGTTTGTGTAGTATGATTCTTATTTTAGTTGATTAGTTGAGAAATGTTAAGTCTAAAATTTTAATAATGATTTAAAAAAATTGATGTATGTATTAGAATTTAATAAAAATTGACATTTGAATTGTAGGACTTAATTTTATTTTGATGGATAAAAGACCAAAATATAACATATGAGTTGTCGATTAAATATGTTTTTTTTACAAAGACTTTGTTTTGTAGAATTTCAGTGATAAATATATTTATCTTCCATTTAATCGAAACTATGATAATAATATAAAATAACTAATAACAATAATATTAATATTAATATTAATATTAATGTTATATTTTAAACTTATAATTTGAAGTTATTTAGTAGTTTAAGTTATTTTGGTTTTGTATTTTAATTTATTATTTGCATCTATGAGTAAATCATAATTTAATTAAGAATAAGGAAGATGAAAAGTTTTTACTATTTTTTTCTTTTTAATTATTTTATATAAATGATGTGGCGACAATTGCACCAATAATCCATTGACATGTGTCATCTGATGTGGCGCAATAAGAAGTTAGAAATGCTTAAATGTCGTATTATTATGAATTGTTAGTTTAGGTTATAGGGTTTGTCACCTTTCAACTTGCTTTTTAATATAATATATAGATATATAGATATAGATATACAAAAAAAAATTAAAAGAAAAAAAAAAACAATGAATCAACATACACTCCGGTCACCGCCACCTTCGGCCACCACCAACTCCGGCCACCACCATACCAGTCGCCCCACCATACTGGATTGCATCGCCGACCACCCATAGCGGCGGCCCCACCCTCGCCGGTTGTCGGTCTTAATTATTTATCCACTTAACTTACAAACTAACCTACCCAAACCACCACAACCACTCACCTCGCTGCCGGATTCCACCGACCTGCAACCCCACGTCGACGTCCAACCGACTCCAACCACCACCGTCTCCTGTCGCCTCCCGCCACCCACCGCCGCAACAAACCCCTTCATATGCAAACCCTAATTTTAATTTTAAATGAACTCTATTAAAAATTAATGAAAATCAATAATTTAATGACCAAAATTGAAATTGAAAACAATTATTACTTCATTAAATTGATTATCAAAATCAATAATTGAATAGTTGAGTAAATGATTGAATTTAGGATTAAGAAAAGTTTGGGGAAGAAAAAAGAAAATTTCGTATACCGTATAAGTAAAAAAGGGTAAAACTTAAAAAGTAAATGAAAAAAGTATACCACGGACTAAAATCCGTATACGGAAAATCAATAACGAAACTAAATTCACTCTTCTCCCAACTCAAGACATTCAACATTTTATGTTGCAAACCCTATCAAAAAAACTCATTCAAAATCTTGAGTAACTTCATCCAAAATATATCAAATTCATCAAAGCATCAAAGTTAATCAACTAATTTTGTATTGTTTTTGAAAAATTCATCACTCAAAGGAGTTTATTTACTTGAGGCGGCAGTGAATCTAAGGTAGTAGCAGCAGCACGTAGGGCGGACGGCGGGCCTTGGTCGGATTTTGGGCTGCTGTTCTGGGCTACGGTGGTTGTACATCTTCTATATTCATTCATTCATTGGTCGGATTTTGGGCTGCTGTTCTGGGCTACGGTGGTTGTACATCTTCTATATTCATTCATTCATTCATTCATTCATTCATTCTATAATTTAATCCAATTTTTTTTGTTTTTTGGTTATTTTTGGGCAGATGTCTGTGGGTAGTGTTTCAGTTAGAGTTGCACCCTCGATTTCAGTTATCAACTCGTCTCCGGGTTTGCTTTACTCTGTCGCCTCTTCGAATTTTAACTTCCATCATTCGGTTGGAGCCACTGTGGTTCCTGCTGTTAGAGTTAACCAACTGTCTTTGAATTCATGTTCCAACCGATTTCGCGTTAGTGCTGTCGCTGAAACCATGGCATCCCGATTAGCTTCTCCCTCTACAGGTCATTCTTCATTGTTTAATGTTTATTACCAATTTGTTTTAACATTTATGTACCTGCGTCTTAAAGTGTTTTTCATTCTTGTGCGGGTTCCTTAATGAATGAATTTAATGTCTGCTTGCTTACCCATTGTTCTAATCTATTCTCTTTAGGTACCGGGATCAAGAGGGCATTGATTTCAGTATCTGATAAGAGTAATTTAGCGTCTTTTGCAAGTGGATTAGAGAGCCTGGGGTAAGTTTAAATGGATTTCTTTGTGTTTCGACCTGTCTGAATTTATTTAGACGACCCTTTATTTCAAAGGTCTTCCCTGCCATCTAATCTGATTATTTATGATGCATACACTGGACCGTTTTCCTCTTGGTTGGCTAGTTTAATTGCTCTACAACCTTATATATGTCTAGTCTAATAAAGGGTCTCGCAGTCTCCTCCCTATGGTTAATACGAGGAACTTTCCGATTAACCTTGAGTTATGTGGTTAACAGATTATTAATTTCTCTTCATCTTGTCCCAATTAAAGTTTAATCTTTTGTGCAGGTACACAATTATTTCAACTGGAGGAACTGCAACTTCTCTAGAAAATGGTGGTGTTGCTGTCACTAAAGTGGAGAAGCTAACTGATTTTCCTGAAATGGTAAGTTGTTTTTTTGGTGATGAAAAGTTGTGTTTTATTCTGTGATACGGCACGAGCCAACTCTTCTTTTTGTGTGCTATCGTCTGCATTCCTAGTTTTCTATCTGTCATTCTTGATTACTCATTTTCATAACTTTACAATAGTATATTTATTTTAACTATTATGTGTTTTACTGTGATATTTTCGCCCCTCATGCGTATTGTTGGAGCCACGGTTCAATATCTCGGCTGATACATATCGTATATCCCGAGATGTGTTGGGATCTAAAGAAGGCAATACGAGACATCTGTATACTTTAAGGCCAAAAAAGAAAGGGCATAAATTGCTCTAGTTGGCTGTATTGTATCGTGAACTGGCTAAGTATTACTCAAATTGCTAAGTGACAGAGTGTTTCAATGGTCTTTTCTTTCCTTTTTGTTTTTCTTTTTCACATAAGAGCACTGTTTTTTGGATTAAAAATAACTATTTTGGACTCGTTTAATCATTTTGTATGATTTAACATTTACATTTAGTAGCAAGAATAATAGTTATAAAAACTTTTGAAAAAAAAAAATTGAAATTAACTTCATGAGGAAGTATACATATTGTCATTTTTGTTTTAGAAAGAGAAAAAATAGACAACGGTTTTCACAACACCCATAATTTATTCGTGGGAAGCCTATAAGATGATAAATAAGACAATGTTACAAGACTTTAACTTTTGATCGTTCCGAAACTTGTTGCAGCTAGATGGTCGGGTGAAGACCTTGCATCCACATATACATGGCGGAATCCTTGCTAAAAGAGACTTGAAACATCACATGGAAGCTCTGGAACAACATGGCATAGGTATCTTATTATTCGGGATCACTGTTGGCTGTATCAAGGAAATGATTTAATCGACTAATCCTGTTTGTGGTTTTGGCAGGTGTGTTCGATATTGTTGTAGTTAATTTGTACCCTTTCTATGATAAAGTCACTTCAGCTGGTGGAGTAACATTTGATGAGGGTATTGAGAACATCGACATTGGCGGACCTACCATGATTAGAGCTGCGGCTAAGGTATTTTCTCTCGGAAGTTTTTCATTATTTAGGTGCTCTGTATTGTTGATATTGGGTTAAATCTAGTTTATCTTCCTTTTATGTGGAGGTATGTTCCATATTGATGCTTCTGCATCACATATTGTCCCAAATCTTAACTTGCTTGCTTGCTAAACAGAACCACAATGATGTTTTCGTGGTGGTTGATCCACAAGACTACACTGCTCTATTAGAACATCTTAAAGGAGGTCAGAATGACCAGCAGTTCCGCAGGAAACTTGCATGGAAGGCGTTTCAGCACGTGGCTGCATATGATTCTGCAATTTCAGAGTGGCTTTGGAGTCAAAGTGGAGAAGGTATTGTCTGTAGTTTATGATATAAGCACCAGATTTTTGGCTGGTATCTTTTGATGTATCCACTGCATTTAAATGATTATTTAGACAATATGTCAAATGATAATATGCCATGATTTTAGGATTGATAAATGTTTTTTTTCCCTTCACAGACAAATTCCCTCCCAGCTTCACTGTTCCCTTATCCCTTCGAAGCTCTCTTCGTTACGGAGAAAATCCCCACCAGAAAGCTGCATTTTATGTGGACAAAAGTCTTGCTGAGGTTAATGGTGGTGGTATTGCGACGGCTATTCAACACCATGGAAAGGTTAGACAAATGTAATTTGCTCTAGTTATTGTTTGACGGCCGTATAAATTCTAATTTTGTACTTCTTTCTTTCTTTGTCGCCCAATTTCACTCACCCTTGTCCCGCCTCCTGTGCCACACAAGCTTTGTCGACCACCAGACTATATGTGCCGCCCAAACTAATACAAGCATTAATTAGACTCAAATTATCTTGATGCAAACGTGACTCAAAACAAGCAAGTTACTAGTCAACAGTAGACCTAAACCCATACGAAGTATTAATCAGTAGCCAAATCGACTTATTTATTAATTTTGAGTACACAACATCAAAGTGGTGACAATTATTTTAGAATCTTTCAATTGTCGGTTTTCACAAATCTTGTTATATTTTTCTGCAGGAAATGTCATATAATAACTACTTAGATGCAGACGCTGCATGGAATTGTGTTACCGAATTTAAAGACCCTACATGTGTGGTAGTGAAGCATACAAACCCTTGTGGAGTAGCTTCACGCAATGATGTTCTTGAAGCATACAGACTAGCTGTCAAAGGGGATCCAGTTAGTGCTTTTGGTGGCATTGTAGCCTTCAATGTTGAAGTTGACGAGGTAACCGCTTTGATTGACGTTATACTACCTCCTTCCAAAATTCACTATCCCCACTTGAATATATGTTAAGATATCAAAGTGACTATATTTGTCCATATATGCGGAGATACGTTGTAAGGTTTGCCATGTTTGATTTATCACACACTTAATTTCACGTTATATTTAGAGATTTCAACTATTGTATACTTTGAGAAAAAGAAAGTCCCTTTCAGAAAATGAAAGTCAGATTGTCTAATGGATATACATTGTAAGGTTTGCCATGTTTAACGAGTTAACGTTGTTTGCTTTGTTAAACCTGGCTTATTATATTATCTAATGGATATACAAAGTTCACTCTATTGTCAGTGGGGAGTCCTGGAGTTTTAATTACAATGTAAATTGTATATAGTGATTATTGTTTCGGGCATCTCTTCAAATTTTCTAATTTTGACTCGCTGCATCTTCTGTTCTTGAAGTTTCCGAGATTAGTGGAGAAACTTTCTTTTCTTGTTATAATTATAATGGAACTGTTTCATGAACAAGAATGCTGCTTAAGTACGAGTGTACGACTAATCATTAACCCTACTGGTCCTGGTCCTCATCTGATCTTGCCTATTTTGAGTGTAAATGTGTAACCGATACTTTTCTCCAAATTCAAATATTAGAAATGTTTGACTAGAGAATTGTAGAAATCTGTTTTCGGCGTTGTTTCTCTGCACAGTACATATGTGGATATCGTGTTGTATTTGCCTGTGTTGATGGGTTACCTTGCTGCTTTCCAGGCTCTGGCAAAGGAAATAAGGGAGTTCAGAAGCCCTACAGACGGTGAGACTCGTATGTTCTATGAAATTGTGGTTGCACCCAAGTATACAGAGAAAGGACTTGAAATTCTACGAGGAAAGTCAAAGACCTTAAGAATCTTAGAGGCAAAGAAGAATAACCAAGGAAAACTTTCCTTGCGACAAGTCGGTGGAGGTTGGTTAGCTCAAGATTCTGATGATTTGACACCTGAGAATATCAACTTTAAGGCTGTCTCTGAGAAAAGCCCAACAGAAGAGGAGCTCACTGATGCGCAATTTGCATGGATTTGTGTGAAGCACGTAAAGAGCAACGCCATAGTGATTGCGAAGGTGAAAACTCAAACCTTCCATTACTCACATAGAGATATGCAGAAATGACTGCCCTTTTGCCTAAATTAATACGGAGTATTCTTTATGTTCATGTTTTTTTCATCTTGTAAAAGTGCTCAGTGTAGAATCCATTTATCTCGGAGAAAAAATGATGCTACTTATGTGTAGTTGATTGAAAACAATCTCCATGATAAAAAGCATTACTTGGCTAACAGTTCCAAATACATTTATTTTTGCAGAACAAATGTATGCTAGGTATGGGAAGCGGGCAGCCGAATCGTGTGGAAAGTTTGAGAATTGCCATGAGGAAAGCGGGAGAGGAAGTCAAGGGTGCAGCTTTGGCAAGTGATGCTTTCTTCCCATTTGGTAATTGCTTTGACAAATTACTCTTTTTCTTTCGCAATCAACATTTTAAATTATGAGCATTGATAGTTAAAGTGGCATTCCCATATGCTCAAAGACGAATCCTGTGTCGTAGCTGATTTATGGCCTTCTGAACATATATTTGACTGATATATCATCTGATACGACAGATCGTAGGCTGATGTGTAACTGACGCATTTGGTTTTGGCATATTTGACTGATAAGACTAGTTAAAAAGTTGCGATAAAACCGGATATTTTCTGCATCACCTCTTTATAGTACGCAGCCAGGGTAGCTGTTATCTGTGTTCGCAGTCAAAAATCAAACTTGCAAGTTGTTTGTATTTTACTGCATCAAAACTAAATTAAAAAATAATCTCCTAACTTTCTGCTGAGAGGACTCATTTGACATTTTTTATTACTAAACAGTAAATTATAGCTTAATTAATTGATTGTAATGATGTGAGCAACTCTGTTGATTAAGTTACTTGTAATACTCTTACGGATGTTGTTCTGTTTACAGCGTGGAACGACGCAGTAGAAGAGGCATGTAAAAGCAGTGTCAGTGTCATAGCAGAGCCTGGAGGTAGCATTAGAGATAAGGATGCTGTCGACTGCTGCAACAAGTACGGTGTGTCGCTGCTTTTTACTGAAGTGAGGCACTTCCGCCATTGACCGCCAAGCTATGTTTTGGTTATATCGACTTGTCATTTGCAAGCAGATCACAAAGTACACGGGCTAAGTCAAGGTTAGCTATAGCCCAAAATTTTGGTAATAATATTGTATCCTTACCACCTCTGCGCACTCCATAAAATAATTTAAAACGGCTACTGTTAACTCCTGGTTGTTGCTTGCTTAGTCTAAAATAATCGTGTAACAAAAAGTTTAGTTCTCCAGATTGCTTTTTCACCATTGTGTTTACTGTTTAGGATTTGACTGTTTGCTCTGAAAATACCAGGGTTAGTGGACCTGATGTGGAGTACTAGTTACTTTTATTCGATCTTTGCGACAGGTTTATGGATTTCAGTTGGTAGTCTCAAGAGCGAGATCAACCTAGGTTTCACCGAGAATTCAAAATTTATGTCTACGACAATCTTAGTGTCGATTGTCTCCTTCAGTTCTATTTTTATAGTAGAATCTGTTTGATTTCGTGGTCCTCCGATGCTAATTTTCACAGATGTTTCTTTGACGACATGAATATTGCAACTTCTTGAACTAATAATGCAAAACATATTTGCATTGAGGAATCAAACTCAATAACATGCGATTATAAGTGGTTTGGCTGCGGACCGCATAATTGACATTAACAGTCAGCGATCAGCTGTTTACAAACATCAAATGATCGTAAATTTTATTCCTACATCCCATACAAAGGGTTAGAAACTTACATTATTCAAAGATCGACTCGAAATTGAAATCGTCGCCATCATTGTCTAGTCTACTCATCAGGTGAGTGAGTACTCACATCACTAAATGTGTCAATTTTTTACTTTTGCAGAAAGTAAATCTTAAAGAAGTAAATTGTTTCAAGCCATAAAATATGAAAACTTCTGAGAAAAATCAGTGAATCTCGACTTTTTCGCCACCTTTGTCAATTGAAGCCAAAACACCATCAATAACAATGTGTATCTTCCTACAGATGGTTGCCCACTTCTTGTCTGTAGGCAACCCAAGCCTTTTTACACCATCAACCAACGTCGAGAACTCCTTGATCATCAAAACCTCCTGCGGAAATTCGCTCTTAACAACATGGCTGACAGTTTCTCCCTTGGTTTCTGTCTCAGTTGAGCTCACAGTAGTAGGCTTTGTTGAATATGAGGCAACATCGTTCTTAAACGGGATGACGTAATCAAAGACGTGCAGTGTTTCGTTGGTGCCCGTGACCGTCATGCCCATGGACCAGGCGGAAATGAATGAGCACCGGAAGCTTGCTGAGCGACCGTCATCCCAATGCAATGACGCGTCACAGGAAAGTATAACCCCCGCCTCGTTTTTGACAGCATTGTTTTGAGCAGTCACGTAATTGGGAAGTTCGTAGTCGGTTGCAAGTAGGCTTGCGCCTATGCAGTACCACCCGGCATCGCCTAGCGCGCCAAGGCCGTCGAGATCGGGTTTTACACGGATGTCGTTCTTGAGGAAATTTTCGTCGACCTGCCATGTTAAGGAACTTTGTACCTGCAAAGCCAACGAGGGTAATTAGATGAAACATTCACACTATTTCAGATCAGATGACTTTAAAAAAGCATATGAGCGCGTGGTTCAGAGACATAGAACGTGACGTAGCACTTCTGATGACGCCTTATCATTGACCTCCAAAAGAACCGATACATGGCAGACAGAGGAATTTAAAAAAACCTGACCTCTTTCAGCTGCCCAAAACGCTGTCGATCACTCAAAAACTCGTGCACAGCCTTGGTTCTAGGGTGGTGCACCCACATGGTACCATCCATGAACTGAACTCCGTTACACTCACAAGCACTCAAAATCTTGTCCACCTCCTCAACGGTAAGAGCAGCGGGCTTCTCGAGGAGAACATGCTTCTTCTTCTCGGCCGCTTTGACCGCCCAATGAAGGCGCATACTGGTGGGTAAGGGGATGTAAACCGCGTCAACATCAGGGTCCTCTAAGACCTCGTCATAGCTGCCATACACTTTGGTCGATGGGGGGAATTCATTAGCCTTCGCGTATTCCTTAGCCTTGTCGAGTGAACGACTTCCTATGGCGGATAGAGTCGAGTTTGGAGCTTCCAGAATGGCTTTCGACACCTTCTTGGCTCTCTCTGCGCAGCCCAAGATTCCATACCTAATTGTCGTGGATTCCGACATTGCTGGTTTTTGACAAGTAAACAAAAATATGCGAGTTTGATTAAATTGGTTCCTATTTATTATATTGTCAGACACCAACTCAACCGTAAAAACTTAAAACGGTAATTGGAGATCATGATCATTTTTATACTATAAAACACTCCCACTTTAGAAATGAAGAGTGGTCTGATTCAAACCGGTAAACTCTAAGTGGATGTGCACGTAGAATCACAAATTGAGTATTTATAGACAGATACACATCCTCACTTGGTCGTGTCACCTATAAACGTGTCATAACCTCCACACAAAGTTAACCTATAAATTGCGATAAAAAAAAAGTTTCGTCGTAACATTACGCAATCATTTATAGTCATAAATGGCCGTCTCATGCGTGCGACAGTCTATATACAAATACAACTGACAATTTTAACACTTGAGCTATAACACTTGAGCTTAATATTTTGACGCTTAAGGTGACCAGTTTTTTATTTTTCATATTGATCATGCTTAGCGGTAAGGTAGTCAATTTTCGTCACATTTTAGCTACAAAGTGATCGTCGCACAAGTGAAACTGTTTCATACGAAACTTACTCATTATATATAACTATATAAGGTGCTATACTGATAATATAATCGAATTTTTCCATGCAACAATAGGAAGAAAATATAAGAGTAAAAAGGGAGGATACAAAATGTTTAAAAGTTTATGAGGAGAATACCTGCTAAAAAGAGTGCGATGGATAGTGTAGAGGCAAAATGTTGAAAGTCAAGTAAATTAAGAGTGGTACGTACGGAGTATATATTAACAATAATGAACGTCTACTTTAATGAGCCCATCTTGTCCTCGTGCTTCTCGTGTTATCAACGACAACATTTCCCCGCAACACACAAAATTGAAAAAAAAAAAAAAGGAAAAATTGTAAATTACAGCCCTTTAAAAACTCGATTTTAGAAATTACAGCCCTTTTAAAAATTTTTAATCAATTACAGTCACATATTTTGCTCCGTTTGTAAATCACATACAAAACGGAGCTCCGGCAATAAAAATATGTTTAAACGTGATAAAATTCAAATTTCCCCCCAAATCAGAGTTTTTCTTGACGAAAATACCCTTTCTCATATCTTATATATATTTTCAACTCTTTCCTTCACTATTTTGTGATTAAAAATTGGAAAATCAGATTTGTTCCTCTGAAATTAGGGTTCATTGTTGGATTTGAATTTCTGGGTTTGAATTTGATTTTTGTCCTCTGAAATCGATCTTTTTTTCCTTCTTTTGTCCTTCAAATCTTAAAGCAAATTTTCAATGTCTGATCAAAGTTGTGGTAGTTGGAATAATACTTCGAAGACATGCCCTTACTTTTGTGGGAACCCAATTGTGGTGAGGAAATCAGGCACCATTCCTACACATCAATTCAATTTCACACAATTAGAACCTGTTCTTTCAGACTTATTTTCAAAGACATTTGATTCGATTCATTTCGATTGATTCGATTCAGATTCGACTCCATTGATTCGATTCATTATTTCGATTAGTTCACATTATTATTATTATTATTATTTTTATTATTATTATTATTATTTTTATTATTATTATTATTATTATTATTATTATTATTATTATTATTATTATTATTATTATTTTTATTTATTATTTTTATTATTATTATTATTATTATTATTTATTATTATTATTATTATTATTATTATTATTATTATTATTATTATTATTATTATTATTATTATTATTATTATTATTATTATTATTATTATTATTATTATTATTATTATTATAATTATTATGATTATTATTATTATTATTATTATTATTATTATTATTATTATTATTATTATTATTATTATTATTATTATTATTATTATTATTATTATTATTATTATTATTATTATTATTATTATTATTATTGATGGGGCATGGTGAGTAATGACACACCCCAAATTGCACTTTGGATCAGCGAGGTAGATGTCTCATCCTCGGCCGTACACCCTCGGCCATGCATCCTCGGCCGGCCATGCAGGACTGGGTCAGATTATTGCAAGTGGGGGGACATGTGTCAGAGCTTGTCCCCCACTTGACAGCAAAATCCCCTATAAAAGGAGGACCATTCTCAAGATTAAGATTCATTCACAATTACACATAAAAAAGGTACAACTTAAGTTTTCTCTCTCCACTTCATAAACTAAAAACCTCATAATCTTACTTAAGCATCGGAGGAGTTATCCTCGGAAGCTCCCGAGGCTAGGTTTGTCATCTTGTGTAGGTCAGCTAGGGAAGGAGCTACAGGTCAAGCCGTTCTCCACAAAATCCAACCACGAACATTTAGTCTCGAAGTTGTATGTAATTCATTTCATAGTGTTTGTAACCCGAAACAATTATAATAATAATAATAATAATAATAATAATAATAATAATAATTATTATTATTATTATTATTATTATTATTATTATTATTATTATTAAATAATATTGTAGTTGTTGTTGTTGTTATTATTATTATTAGAGTAAATTGACGATTACATCCATGGTTTATTGTCAACTTGAAACTTACATCCACATTGTTTTCGACTTTGTAACTACTACCACTATGTTTGGTTCGGTTAATGGTTACTACCATATTTAATCCGAACCTAAAAAAACCACTTGAAAAGTCGAAAATGCCCTTACTTTCACCTGCCCAAATTTTTAGGGTTCTTATTTCTCTCTCTTTCTCTTCTTTCTTGCTCCAACAATCAATCACTCCTTTCTTTTTCATCTTTATCTTCATCATCCTTTTAAATTTCCCAACTTTCTAGTAAATTCTCATCATTTTTTGGTTTTCATATCTAATTAGTGACTTATACTACACAATTCCCCCAAATCTTTTACTGTTATTTTTTTTCTTCTCAAATTGCACTCACACCCATTTCACAATTTGTTCAAAAGATCAGATCTTTGTTCCATACATTGAATTTGATTGATACCCAAAAACTCTAATTTATAGAATTTATGAACTTTATGAATTTGCCCATAAAAAATCGCCAACATTAGTCGTTGATCATCAAATGGAGGGGTCAAAGATCGCAAAGAACTCAAGAAATCGAGCTCAAGTGTTTCGTGGTTTAATTGCCTTGAATTTACACTTAATTTAGCAAATTAGCTTAATTTAGCTTAGTTTACCTTGAATTAGTTTGTTAAAGTGTTGTATTAGCAAATTCTCGGCATTAATTAGCTGTTAAATTCGAAACCCTAATTTTCGAATTTGGGGAAACTTTGATTTATTTCTCATTTGTATTTCAAATTTGGGGAAACTTTGATTTAGTTTACCTTGAATTAGTTTATTTTTCATTTGTATTTCAAACTTTAATCTTCGAATTTGGGCAAATTCTCGGTATTAATCAGTTAATGAGTAATGTTTCTAAGGTTGTCGGCTTAGTTAACGAGTTATATCTGATGTCGTTGTGATTAGGCTTCCGCAGTGGAGAACTTGGTGAAATTGGGGGAAAATTAACAATGATAGTTTGATGGGAAATTGGGGGAAATTAAAGAAAGAGAGCTTGAGGAGAAGGAAAATGGGTACTAAAATGGGGGAAATAGAGGCTGACTTCAAATTTGCTGAATAAGAATGAGGGGGAGAATGAAGCAAGGGTAAAATGGGTACTAAAATTATCATTTAATAGCCCAAACAAAGATCAACGGCTCAGATTCAATCTTCATAGCTTCGGGTCCGTACATGGTAGTAACCATTAACCGAACCAAACATAGTGGTAGTAGTTACAAAGTCGAAAACAATGTGGATGTAAGTTTCAAGTTGGCAATAAACCATGGATGTAATCGTCAATTTACTCTATTTTTAATTATATTCATAAAAGAGTTGGTAATAAGTAATAACTAACGTGTGTTAGTGACCTGGACACAAATTGATTTGGCCTTGCTTAACCCACTAGACGAGAATTTTGGTAAACGACAAATTGATCAGGCCCATTAGTTGGCTGAGTTCGCAAATGGTGTAGAATCGAATTGATTGAAGATCTCATTAAGTTAATGAACTTGTAGAGTTTTATAGGCACGTAAAAATATGTCACTAGATTTGAAGGTTGATCTAGTCACATAAGTAACCATCTTAATACTTGAGTAGCGTGTTTGATGAGACTGGGCCACGTGAATTGTAAGAGTGTGACTATGTGATTAATGTGAGTTATCTTTGTACTACAATCCATTGAAAAATATATTTGTTTGTTTTATAGTCGTCTTCATTTGTCTAATGAGACTCCATAGTCAAAAATGAATACCCGTCAATAGACCTAGCCACAAAGATGTACTCCCTCCGTTTCGGTAATTTGTTTACATTTACTTTATACACATTTATCGATGTGAGGAGAGAGGTAAATAAAAAACTATAAAAATAATAATATAAGTACAAAGTAGGTAAAATAAAACAATGTGATTGGTTAAAGAAGTTGGGTCCACCTCCACAAGTGGATCACCATAGACATTTATGGAAAGTGTAAACAAATGACCCGTACACCCATAAATGGAAAGTGTAAACAAATGACCGGGACGGAGGGAGTACTTGGCATATAGTTTCTAGAATAATTGGATGGCTGAAATTGTGGTAAGATGTCAATTACACCCGCCTTAAATGACAACACAATCTGACATCAATTATACTCGTCGTAGATGCCAAGACTAGCGATTAACGTTAACTATATATATACCCGCCTTTGAATGATAAAATCGATTTTCAAAATTTCTCTAACTTATTCCAATCATCGGTGTACCTAAGGTGTGACGAATAACAACTGCGTTCAACACAATATATTATGTCAAAGATCAAAATAAGAGATGATTCGATAAAAGCGAAAGCGAAAAAAGTAGCAAGATGAAAGTTGAAGTAGACGAAATAGACTGTACAAAGTGGCTAAGGATGCGTGACTGATAAATATATACGTGGGCTCACAAAAACTAGACCTACATGACCAAACTACATGGTTGTCGGTTCATTCATCCATTTTCTTCCTTAAGCTTTTATATTCTTGTTTTTTATTTTTCCTTAAACACTTAGACTACTTCTCCACCATTTATATTTAGTAAACACTTCCACTCTTTACTTACAATAAATTAATAACATAAATCAAAATATATAAAATATAAACATCACCTAAATATAAAATACTACTACACTTTAAAATTTCAATATAACTAGTTTAGTTTAAATTAAATTACTAACTTGCTTATTTTCATTTTTATGTACTAATCCTAACCAAAGACGAGGAGCAAGGTGGAGGTGTCGACTTGAGCCAATTCGATCATATCATAGACCCCGACAATTACTAACCAAATAAGGTGCCTCTCGCACACTATAATTGTTGAGCACTAATTTAATTGTGTTTGTGTTATTTTCTTAAATGTTGTTTTGATGCATGTATGATTTATTATGTCACCTAAGTATTGTATGTTAAATTAGAAGATAAAAATCGAAAAATAATGTTAGTGTAACACTAGTGAACCACACGGCCTAACCTCCATTTTTGGTTTAATTTTTCGTTTTAATTTTTGTAAATTGCATGCTTAAAATACTTGTAATAAGATGAACATGAAAATATAACTAGTTTATGATTTGGACTAAAAATGAATTTGTTATGAAATTTAAATGTTTTAAAGTATTTGTGTTCTTGATGTGTTGTTATTGTTTTGATATGAAATGATTTTTACTTTTGTATGTTAATGTTTGTATACGATTTTCACATATGTTAAATACATAAATAACATAAAGTAAGTTAGTTGTTGAATTAGAAGTATAAAAATCAAAAATAAAATTTTGAATATATATATATATATATATGTACACGGCATACTTGAATATTTTGGACCAATTTTTAGTTTTAATTTTTCTAAATAATATATTAGGATTAGTCTAAGTAAATTAGACTTGTATGAAAAATTTGAGAAAATTATATAAACATATAAAAATTTGAGTTATAAATGTTCATATGAAAAATAATTAGGGTTCCTCACATTTTTAATTGTGTTCTTCACATAAAGGACTAATTTGATTCATAATAAATATAAGTTTTATTTTATTATTGTTTAAAGTCATTATTGAAAAGTTTAAATAAAAGATATATAAGTTAAATATGCTAAATCCTTAAAATATAAAAGTGAGAAATATAAAGTGTCACAAATCACTATTCATAAATGAAATAATATATTTAGTAAAAATCGTAAACTAGTTAAATCACTTTAGTATAATTTAAATAATTAGTATATAAAAACTTTAAGTCGAAAACCGATAAATTAGAAAACAAAAATAAAAAGCTAAGTACACAAGGGGCCACGGTTTTGGGCTGAAAAATTGACCTAAAATAATCTTGTCACTTTTTATTTTTATCACTTAAGTAATTTAATTAGTTAAAGTAATGATTTATTAATAAAAACAAAAAAAGAAATAAATAGCCTAACCTAATAAAAACCACACGGCATTTATACTATTTTTGGGTCAATTTTGGTCAAAATGAATTTATCACTTAGTCACTAAAATTGATTTATAATTAGGATTATATTAGATTGTATAATGGATTGTTAATGAAAAGAATCAACTAAACCGATAGAAATAAACGTTACATGTATTAAAATGAATGAATTCGAGTGTTACTACCTATGCTTAAAGTTGGATGTGGACATACGGACTATTTAAAATGAACTACGACAACCTCGCTAAAAATGGAAACCGCTTAAATGTTAGTTAAGTATATGACTAAATTTAACCGATTTTTACTTTTAAAATGTTATTTAAAATCACCAAGTACAAAATGAACTTAACAACTTTGACACCAGAATTTTGTACTTAAATTATATCGAGTTTTACTTCCGAGATAATTTTTCAAATCACTAAATATAAAACGAACTTAACGACTTTAAAACTAGAATTTTGTACTTAGAAAATAAAATTTAGTTTTTTTATATCTAAAATCTCCTAAGTATAACAACTTGTATAAGAGTATAAAAATACTAAGTATAAAGAAAATATAATAATAAATACTAAGTATAAGAATACATGTACGTATAAAAATACGTATGAATACGAAGTATAAGAATACGCATACGTATAAAAATACGTATAAATACGAAGTATAAAAAAATACGTACAAATACGAAATACGAAAATACGAATACGTATAAAAATACGAGGAATAGTAAATACGATGAATAGTAAATACGATGAATAGTAAATACGATGAATAGTAAAATAATGAATAGTGAAAAATATTTAAAATTTACGAACGGACTCAAAATAAATAATTAAGTTTTTCTATGTGATCCGTTTACCTGAAGAACTGTTAGAACTAAAATTTCATTATACAAAGTTCGACGATATATTTAAGTTTCAAGATTGTAATTTATTTAGTTTGAACGAGGAAATGGGAATTGAGAAAATGAACTACTTGAATAAGATACTTGGATTGTTCGCCATGTCGCGACTCTTGAATTCGAAGTTAATGAAGTAGCTGTATATGGGGACTTGGGCTCCCTCCCAGAGTTGCCCAAGGCGAATAACGATCTTGAGATCTTTATCGGCACGGTATATACAACCCTAGGGATAAGGCATACTTGATATTTCCGTGGGCCCATATATGGTAATTGGAAAATACCAGCCCCATCCGGGGGTACCCGTCTCTGGTGATAGTCGTATTTTTCGTCGATGATACCTTTTGAATAGCAAATACGTATGATCCTCGATTAGATGGTGTATGCATACATTAGACAAGGGATTTGGCTGTCCTTATTACCTTAGATATCTCTAGTATTTCAGACTCGTCCACTCTGTTTGGCCCTGATTACTCCTGCGCGGACGCTTATAAGGTCTGCATGATTCCGCTTCGCTAACGAACATTCACTAGTTAACATATGATGGATGTAGTTCCTTGTTTTGATTGATTGTTTTCGGAATGACATGACTTCCCGAGTGTTGAAATACGACTTGCTGAGAATGATTATTTGGGAGTGTTGTACGTTATGTGATTTGATTTATATTCATGTTTGAACCATCATGATTTCCTCATGTGTTTTAATTGCCTACTTGTTAAGTGTTTTATTTATTTATTTATATACCTTGTATATGTTTTAGAACTGCATGTGTCGAAAGAGTGTGCGAGAGAATGATGGAAAATTTGTTGCAGGTACCCCGAGACCAACGCTATTGAACGCTGGGGAGAGTTTACCTTATTTATTTTGTATGTTTTTGAGAGAATTTGTAATCTAAATACTCTGTTCTATCTCTAAACTCGTATTATGTATACTGGGTTTGTACGACGATAACAGTTGGTTTGTAATATTTAGACTTAATTAATTTTCCGCCTTAGTTTAATTAAAGTCACGAAAAACCAGGTTGTTACAAATCAAAACCCCCACCTTTATTGTAATACTCCGTATTTTCGAATCTTGTTATAAGCGAGTCTCATATTTTTAAGACAAGTTGTTATGGGAAGCTAGATTTATGAGTGAACACGAACTATGTCACGCTTTATATGTCGAGTAACCTGTTGTGTTGTCGGGAATAGTTGAACTTCGGGACGAAGTTCTTTTGAGGGGGAAAGACTGTAATACTCCGTATTATCGTATCTTGTTATAAGCGAGTCCCATATTTTAAGACAAGTTTTAT
Source organism: Dianthus caryophyllus (assembly GCA_023091065.1). Lineage (NCBI taxonomy): Eukaryota > Viridiplantae > Streptophyta > Magnoliopsida > Caryophyllales > Caryophyllaceae > Dianthus > Dianthus caryophyllus. The sequence goes on along the minus strand of CM041522.1, from coordinate 12,219,012 downwards.
ATTTTTAAGTTGAGCTTATACGAGTTTATATTATTTTCTTGAGCGGAGTTTTTATGTAAATAATGATAATAATAAGAATGATAAAAATAATCATATCTACAAAACAACAACCACAGGGACACGTGTCACCTTGTGGTTGTATGTTGACATTTTGATTGGGGCCCACCATTACTACATTCATATTTAATTTCTCAACTTTTTGCTTCGTTGTTTGGTACTCCGTATATATTTTAGCCGAAGTTTAAAAAAATTCAGTATAATTTACATAAAAAATCAATTAGCTAAAAAAAATCAATTGAACTCGAAATTAATCATAAAAATACAAATTAGCAAATCACATAGGAAGTAGAGTCTTTATTTGTGTGACTTTAATTGAATTTAAAAAAAAAATCAAAAAACCCCAGTTCAATTGATTTTTTTAGCAAACCTAAATATCTTTGCGGAAGTAGGAGGAAAGCGGAGCGACGCTGAGAGAGGATTGAACAGACTTGGTCGGAGAATGGCTCGGCCAGCGGTGGTTGGCGATTGTTGTGTGGTGGTTGTGGCTGGGCGGAGAATGGCCAAGGTGTTTAAAAAAATTGGGAATAAAGATAGAATGAATAAAAAAAATTAGAATTGATTTTTTTAGGAGATTACAATGACTAATTGACTATACGTCTACAGTTCTACACAAGTTGGATTTGGCAATCGCCTAACGGTAAACCGAAGAATTAAATAATTTTCGATTTTTCAGAGTTGCCTATTTAGTAAATAATTATATATGGAGTATAAATATAGGAGAATAGATTCTACTTAAGTTTTAGTTCATAGTTTTAAATTTTAGGCCTTTTTAGTGTCGGTCGTTTCGGGTCATTAAACTAATGATATCTAATGCGGAGTATTGTTGTCTCAGTAGAGTATAATTTTTGTTTTTTCTAAAAAAAATTAAAAAATAGTGAGTTTTCAAAACAACTTCAATATTTAATAGTTATAAATATGTCAAATTAAATTAAAATGTCATTTATTTCGTTAAAAAGAGACGTCTATACATAAATTTATGCTGTGTAAAAAAATAATTAAAAATATTTATATATATAGTCCCAAAGAAGAACACTTAAATCGGTTGACTATATAAAATAATATCTAAGGAATTTAATAAATGAGAAAGAGTATGTTATATCTACTAAATAAAAACCGGTAGAATTAATTACAAATGAGTCATTTTTACAAAAAATTATTGTAAGACTGTCTCACACAAGAATTTGTGTAAAAGCTGTTAGAGAGATTGATTGTCTATAGCACAAGAGAGTATCTATAAGAAGCTGTGCAATTTGCACGGGCATATTACTCATAATCCATATAATAATGCTCATAATTTTTATATACTCATAATATACGAGTATTACAAAATAGTTATCTAAATTACGCATGTAATACTCATAATCCATATAATTATTGGGTCATGCAATCAACTATCTTATAATAGGGTAGCTTTACGAATAAATAACAATAATAAAATACCATAAAATTAACATACCCGTCTAAATTGGACGGGCATAAATAACATACCCGTCTAATTCACATTGTGAATTCACATTGTATATAATAACAATAAAATTAGACGGGTATGTTATTTATATACAATGTGAATTGCGGAAATTTATAAATAACATACCCGTGAATTTACAATTTGTAAACAATGTGAATTGGACGGGTATGTTAATTATATATATTAACTTATTTATATACAATGTGACTTGAACGGGTATATTATTTATAAAATTTGGATGGGTATGTTATAAATAAGTGAATAAGACGGGTATGTTATTTATATACAATGTGGATTGCACGGCGTAAATAACATATAAATAAGTTAATATATATAAATTGGACGGGTATGTTATTTATATATATTAACATACCCGTCTAATTCATAAATAACATATAAATTAACTTATTTAAGTAGGCTTAAATAATTATTAAAAAAAAAAAAACCTTCATTTTTTTGATGTGAATTGGACGGGTATGTATTTTTTTTTTTTTTTTTTTTATAATTTGTAAATTATGGTGAAATGTGTAAAAAGTAAACGCCTTAATTGATTATAGGTTGAACACTAAAAAAAAATGATAATAAGTTACATATAATATATTTTCTACATAAAATACAAATTTTATGTAGAAAACTTAATAATTGTGTGAAAAATCGAGTGATCAATGGGAATCCTTAACACATGAACAATCACATAGCCATGGGCATAAATGTCAAAATATTAGTAAGTGTTACTTCGTGTAATAGTTGATAAAGTACTTAATCTGTATAATTTAGCAATTAGCAATATACATTGTAATTAAATTATACTCCGTATAATTTGCACGGGCATAAATATCAAAATACGGGAACAAAACAATGGATGTACAAATTACTAATAATGATTATACACTTTTTCTGCAATGCTTTGAATTTTTCTATCACTTCTAATTATTTGTCATATAATTTTGTTGTTTTAAATGACTCATTTATTAAACTCATTATATACCAACTTTATTATTCATACGTTTTTACATGAGTTTCATAAACAGCATACCCGTGCAATTTGCACGGGCATAAGACTAGTAGTGTGGACAAGGGATTTTGATCCACGCGATGTTTTATTTCAAAAACATTTTCATTTGAAAAGAGTCGCCACTAAATTTTTAGGTGGAATTTAGAAACCAATTTTAGAGAAAATGAGTTCGTGTGAGTTTACGTGTTAGGAAGTTCAAAAGAATTTCATTAATTTTAACGCCTAACCCCGCCCGTTACAATAACGGTCTCTACTAAATAAAACCATGGCTATTACGAGTACACATGTGGATATGCAAGCAAATTTTAATCCTAAGCAAAATAATATCCATTCTAGGTCGTTTTAATGCACATACAACTTTGTCGAAGTTATTCAACATGGGTTCATTTACTATTCTAGCAAACAAAGAAGAGAAGCAGAAATACCTACCGACAACATAAGATAGATTACAAACGTTAGCGGCAAACGAAAATAATAAATAATAAACAATCAAACATGACTAATATATAAACAATCATAGATGAGTAGTATAAATAACAAAACACTACACACAAATACAAAGAGATAACAAAAACATACACAGACACAAACACGCGAGGGCCTAAACAAACAAATACACACAAACATCAGTAGACCACATAAATACACAAACATGACGTGGAATAAGCCATACCAACTCACATGCCCAATGAATACACGATTTGAGATTTAACAAGCAAGAATATCATGAAACTGATTAACGAGGCTAATTCACCAATTCATATGTCAACGTGCACAGCCCAAATACAACACGAATACTAACGATGAAACAAAAATCACGAGAGCTAATTTGAAACACAAAAATGAATTATAAATTTGGAAAGACAACAAAGATCAATTTCAGATAGTTAGAACAGTTAAACGTGAACGAAGCCTAATCATATACTAAACTAACGAACCAAAACGAAGTCAAACGAACGCAGAATACAAGTCGTAGTACATAAGGAAATTAAACATACATACTAAATAGACAAGAACACGACGCATCCATACCTACATATCAACATCATGCGAAAAATATGAACCTAAAACGAACAATAAAAACAATAACTACGATGATGAACAACAGAGCGACAGAGAGTGATAAAAACGACAGAGGGCTATAAAAACGTTAAAAAAACGATAGATTAACAAAAGGAAAAGAGTATTTTGCACCCTCAACTTACATGTATCGTTGACCAAATATCCGAGTCGTAATCGATTGTAAGATTTTATCCCAAGGGGCCGTCGTCGACGAAACAATTTGTAAAAACCGTAACTTTGAACCAATACTGACAGCGATTTTCAAAAGCTTGTAACTTATTCGTTTCTCAACGAAATTTCGAACCGAAAGATGTTTTAGAATCGTGGTGAGGTGAACTTTAAGATTAGGTAAATAAATCAGAGTGACTATGGTGTTTTCAACACGAAAAACAAGGTAGAAGAGGTGATATCAGCATGAAAATCAGAAAAAACGCTGCTCTGTTTTCAAGCAGCTATCCCGTCTTCTTTGGGGACTTTTCGATGGCTTTTTGTGACTTGATGTTATGTGTGTATGCTGTATAACTCGTGTGTCATGAATGCTTGAGGTTAGGGTGTATTTATAGGGTCAAAAAGTAGGGTTTCTTGAAGAAAAAGAGCAACTCCTCTCTCACTTCGAGAGCTGCTGTCCACGGCCCTCTTGGTGGGGGTTCTTAGGGTTTTTGAGTTGTTTTCTTGAGGGTTAAGGCAAGGTAAATGGGTAGGATAGTTAGGAGATGGGTATGGGTTATGGGCAGGTAGTTAAAAGTCGGGTTTTGGGTTGTTTTTGGGGCTGTCAAAACAGGGTACGAGCTGGAGGTTTTGGGCTGCGTTTGATGAGTGTTTTGGTGTATTCTGGGCTGGTTATTCGAAGGAAGGAGTGTTGGTAATAAGGGTAGAAAAAGAGTCTCGAAATTCGTGTTGAAACGGGCTCAAAATCGTCCTTAAAAGTGGACTTAAAACGAACTTTAAAACTTGCTGTTAAGAAAACGAATTCGTCGAATACGATTTAATAAACTGTTTTAAAAGCACGAGAAACGACTTTTCAAGTCAAAAAAAAGAATTTGTAAAAGCGATTTTTCAAATCGAGTTACTTAAAATGATTTTTCAAATCGAAATATTTTATTTTCAATAAAACGTACTTGAGGCAAGTAAATTTTGACAGAAATAAATTACCCTGTTAAACATTAATTTAAATATCATTTAAATTAATAAAACATTACGTCGACAGCGCCCGGCTTACATCGTAAAACGAACTCAAATAAATGACACGAAATACAAGTTGTCTTATCATCATAGGGTGTTTGTCGGGTTTTCTATAAATTTCCATATCGACAGATACGGGTATCTACAGAGCCCCCACTTTGACTAAGGCTTGGACAGGCGAAAGTCAAAGTAGACTCTCGAGTCGATGAAGATCACAACTTGAGAGCCTCACGGGTCGTTTAGGGTCCCTTAGACCTGTGTACATAAGCTCACCAGCCATAAGAAGAAATCATACCTGAAACATCATTCTGGATGCCTTCATTTTCGTCAAAGTGTGGGTTGAGCCTTATCCTTAGGCGCCTACGTATCCGTTGCGACAGAATCAAACCCGTATCGTAGTTCGAGCTCGCTGGCCTGTAGCTTTCTGCTGCTTCGGCCCAAAACAAATGATATTTGTTTACTCGATTGAGTAAAGCCTATATCTGCATTCTCTTTGGAAGTGTCACTTCTTTTAGCTTCTGCTAGTACTTCTTCATTTTGAGGATGTCATCCTGTCATCGGGGTCTATGGTTGATGACCTTAGAGCCCCCGGTTGGAGCATTCCTGCTCAATCTTAACAACAAATCATAGCATATGACTCACATAGGGAAATCTGCGTTTTTTGAAACAAAAAGAATGGATCATTGATCCGAGCTGCGAATTTTATTCGAAAATGGGTCGTCGACCTGTTTTTTTACACAAAAGGGATGGATCATCGATCCGAACTGAAAATATTAATTTGAAGATGGGTCTTCGACCTGCTTTTTACACAAAAGGGATGGATCATCGATCCGAACTGAGATTTTTAATTTGAAAATGGGTCTTCGACTTGCTTTCTTTAACAAAAGGATGGATCATCGATCCGAACTGAGAATATTAATTTGGAAATGGGTCTTCGACCCGCTTTTTAAACAAAAGGATGGATCATCGATCCGAACTTTAAGTAGTGAGCTAAAATAGATATCGCGCTGGAAATGGGCCATCGACCCGAGCTAAAACCAACATTTGCGTCCTCGATTTGCATTTCAAATAGATACATGACAGATGGATCATCGACCCCGACCTGAGAAGTTATTCAAAATTTTGTGTCCTCGACCTATATTTTGAGATTAAAGAGTGGTGGGTCTTATTGGAAAGCTTAGTAAACATCTTTTGAAAATGAGTCGTCGACCGAAAACCGTAAACATCTTTTGAAAATGGGTCGTCGACCCGCATCTTGGAAAGTGGATGAGTCATCGACTCGAACTATAAACATCATTTGAAAATGGGCCTTCAACCCGCATCTTGAAAAGTGGATGAGTCATCGACTCGAGCTATAAACATCATTTGAAAATGGGTCTTCAACCCGCATCTTGAAAAGTGGATGGGTCATCGACCCGAACTATAAACATCATTTGAAAATGGATCTTCATCCCGCATCTTGAAAAGTGGATGAGTCATCGACTTGAACTATAAATATCATTTGAAAATGGGTCTTCAACCCGCATCTTGAAAAGTGGATGAGTCATCGACTCGAACTATAAACATCATTTGAAAATGGGTCTTCAACCCGCATTTTGATTTAAGTAGATGGGTCATCGACCCGAACTATGTTCATCATTTGAAAACTGGGGCCATCGACCCGTATTTTGAGGGAAAAGGTGGATAGGTCATCGACCCGAACTATAATTGTCATTGAAAATTGGGGCCATCGACCTCGATTTTGAAGGAAAAGGCGGATAGGTCATCGACCCGAGCGGAACACAGCTTTTGGAAATGGGTCATCGACCCCTATTTTGGAAAATGGACAGGTCATTGACCCGCATAGCAAATTTCATTTGAAAATCGAAAGAGGTCATCGAATAATTGAGCCATTAACCAAGTTTAAAAACATCATTTTTTAAAGTTAGATTGTGGGTCCCACCTAGACTACAAAATTTACTTGAAAATTGACACGGGGTATTGGTTAGGATGTATCAAATCGAATTGGGTCCTCGACCCGCATTGTAAACATCATTTAAAAAAATCAAGAAGAGTCATCGACTCTGAATGCAGACATCATTTAGAAATTGAAATGGGCCATCGGCCCGCAAGCATCATTTTGAAAATTGAAGTGGGTCATCTGCCCGAATTTCAAATTTGACCTCGGATCATCGACCCAAACTTTGCAAAAAGGTTCTTGAAATGTCTGATATTTTGAAATTGAAGCATGGCCCAGTCAGCATGAAATACGACACGAATGTGACATGAATGCGACAACAACGTGACATGAGCAACTGTCATTTGAATGTTCGACCACGACCGACTCGACCTAAGACAACGTTTCACTGACGGGTAGACTAGTAACTGTGCAAGGTCTTTTAGGATGATTGACCCGTGGTTTGAAATGGATGTGGGTTAATAGTATCATGTTCTCTCCCTAAGCAAATTCTTCGTCGAAGCGCGAACTAACTGTCAAAGTAAACATCTTTGCCAATTCCCGTTAAGAAAAAGATCATTCGAAGACTGGACAATTACTTATCAGAACATTGATTCTCCTCTCAATCTAAAATCGAGCACTAAGACAGACTCAACAAAAGTTGCTTCATTTGGACTTTGTAGAGACCCGTAAAAAAGTGACAAGATGACAAATTAGATGATGGGTGGTGGTGGATTGTATCCCATATTCTAAAGGATTGCCTACATATTCGCGTGGGGCGAAATCAAATCCGATGTAGTTCGGTCTAGGTGCATAAACATGGCAATTTTTCTTGTGTGTAACACTCGAAGGTTTCACCTAAGGTATCATGTTGTAGGATCCCTTCTGGACCCTAAACGCTTGGGTACAACTACATAAACCAAAGATTCTCAGAACTCAAGACTATGTCTCCGTTACCGTTTTAAGAACGACTTAAAAAAGAAATGACGGTACTTTCTGACCGTTTTGGCTTCGCCTTTAATTTTGACTTTGATCTTCGATCTCCGACGTGTTGCCACTCAATTTTTTGTATTTTTGTATATTTGTTTGCGTTTTTGAGAATAGGCCGCACCCTTTGTGGCTTGGGCTTGTTCCAACTTTCCTAGATCTTGCGGTGAGCGGTCGCATGTGGTCATATGTATATCACGCCGGACTCCTCTGACAAGTTCGTTTGCTTATTAGGCACGCGATCGAGTATACGGAGGGCGATCCATGAACATTCGTACCTTTGGTCGCGATCAAATTCATGACCACTGTGGAGCTCCAAATTAATGGATCCTCCTCCAAAGGCAGAGGAGTAGTATACCACAAGTTGACTACCAGAATTGAAACTCTTTTGTTTTGGTTGTCGGAAACCCTTTTGTCTTTGTTTTTGTTTTGAGTTGGTGTTGCCCCTTACCATTTGGCATTGAATACGTATTTCTACCCCAGGGACACCTTTCGAGTGCGTTGTGCATTTTCATCAGTTAGATTATGGAAGCAGATAGAGACAAGATCAATTTCATTGATTTTGAGAAGGAGTTAGAAATAATTGTGGAAAAAGGAATCTTAGACTCAACTCAGACATAAGACTTGAATACGAATTCTGACTTATAATCACCAACCTCGACTTTGAACTTTTCTCCTTTCAGGAGTTGATTCAGATGCTTGGTTTGAAAGCTACCCCACTTTTGCAGCTTGATTTCGACTTAAGGAGGAGCATATGCGACTCGGGTTCAGAAATCGACACGGTTTTGACACTATTCGTAAATAACAACTCGGGATGCAAATGGACCGGACCAGATTAATCATGAAAAGACTCAGAGCTTAACGATATGGTCTACGACCTAACTATGCAAATGCATGCGACATATGAACTTGAAGACAGACTCACAGTACGGGACTTTGACCCAACTAGACATGGACTTGAAATAGTTAGCTCGTTTGAACCAATAAGCTTCTAAGGTTTATACAAGACTTCTAAAAAAAATAGCCTGGATGAGACATTATTGTGCCCTGACTCAAAACTAAAAATTGAAATGCATGACTTGGGCCCAAGAGTTGGCCTGGGTGACCTAACTAGGTTAATGCTCAAAGACTTTTAGATAACTAGACTTACCATACACGACTTAGATTCTAACTACACTCGACTCGGTGCATTTCATGCTTACTCACGACTACAAAAAAAGCTTACTTGGTTCGAAATTTCAGTTTAACTTGGGCTAGATTTTAGCTTTGAAAAAGCTTCGTTTTGGTTGGAAAAAATCTATTCCCGAATGGGTAGCATTTCAAAAGCGTTCGAGATTATTCTAATCCTAAACGTGTAGCATTTCAGCTTAAAAACTATTCTTTTTTCAAAAGACGTAGTGTTAAAAATCGTTCGGGATTAATCTAATCCTAAACGGGTAACATTTCAGCTTGAAAAGGATTTTTTTTTTTTTTTTTTTTTTTTTCAAAAGAGTTAGTGTTGGGAACTGTTCGAGATTATTCTAATCTTAAACGGATAGCATTTCAGCTATAAAAGGATCTTTTTTCAAAAGAGTTAGTGTTAAGAACTGTTTGAGTTATTCTAATCTTAAACGAATAGCATTTCAGCTATAAAAGAATCTTTTTTTCAAAAGAGTTAGTGTTAAGACTGTTCGAGATTATTCTAATCTTAGACGGATAGCATTTCAGCTATAAAAGGATCATTTTTCAAAAGAGTCAATATCGAAAATTGTTTAAGATTATTCTAACCCTAAACGAATAGCATTTCAACTTAGGAAGAGATCTTTTTTCAAAAGAGCTAGAATCGGAAATTATTTATGATTATTCTAATCTTAAACGAAATAGCATTTCAAATTAGGAAGAGATCTTTTTCAAAAGAGCTAAAATCGGAAATTATTTAAAATTATTCTAAATCCTAAGCGAATAGCATTTCAAATTTAGGAAGAGATCTTTTTTCAAAAGAGCTAAAAATCGGAAATAATTTAAGATTATTCTAATCCTAAAAGGAAAGCGTTTCAGCTTGGAAAAGATCTTTTTTCAAAAGGGCTAATATCGAAAATTGTCTAAGATTATTCTAAACCTAAGCGAATAGCATTTCAGCTAGGAATGGATCTTTTTTCAAAAGAGCTAATATCGGAAATCTTTTAAGATTATTCTAATCCTAAATGAAAAGAGCTAATATCGGAAATCTTTTAAGATTATTCTAACCCTAAATGAATAGCATTTCAGCTAGGAATGGAGCTTGTTTTTTCAAAAGAGCTAGAATCGGAAATCTTTTAAGATTATTCTAATCCTAAACGAATAGCCTTTCAGCTAGGAAGAGATCTTTTTTCAAAAGAGCTAGGAACGAAAATTATTTAAGATTATTCTAATCCTAAGACGATGGCATTTCAGCCAAGAAAAGATCTTTTTTCAAAAGAGCTAGAATCGAAAATTATTTAAGATTATTCTAATCCTAAAAGAATAGCCTTTCAGCTAGGAAGAGATCTTTTTTCAAAAGAGCTAATGTCGAGAATTGGTTAAGATTATTCTAACCCTAAAAGAATAGCATTTCAGCTTAGAAAAAGATCTTTTTTTTTTTTTTTTTCAAAAGAGGCGATTTAAAATTGTTTAAGATTATTCTAACCCTAAACTAAAAGCATTTCAAACAGCAAAGATCTTTTTTCAAAAGAGGCAATATCGAAAATTGTTTAAGATTATTCTAACCCTAAACGAATAACATTTCAGCTCGGAAGAGTTCTTTTTCAAAAGAGCTAGAATCGAAAATTATTTAAGATTATTCTAATCCTAAGAGGATGGCATTTCAGCCAAGAAAAGATTTTTTTTCAAAAGAGCTAATATTCAGAAAATATCTAAGATTATTCTAATTTTAGAAGGAAAGCGTTTCAGCTTAGACAAAAATCTTTGTTTTTCGGAAAAGATAGTGTTGGAAAAAATTTAAGATTATTATAATCCTAAAAGAGACAGCATTTCAGCTTAAGGAATGATCTTTTTTAGAGGGAAAGCATTTCAGCTTAAGTCAAAAATCGTTTCAAAAGAGATACTTAAGATTATTCTAATCCTAAAAAGACAGCATTTCAGCTAAGAAAAGACTTTTGGAAAATATTTGATTGAAAAGATGACAGTTTTGACTAAAAAAGACCAAAAAACAAGGCTTTGGAATTCATAGAGCATTTAGTCATACGCAGTTCAAGGATGCAATGCATGAGCTAGACTATTCTAAGTCTCGAAAAAGGGTCCATGCCAATGATCCCACGTTGTTAGGTAACCTACGCAACCACCATAAGTCAGTAACTATATGGCGAGAGTGCAGTCGCTAACCTCGGCGGGACCACCTTGATATTTAAATCAGACACAGTGAACGTCATTTCCCTACTTTGAGGTCGACCCAAAGGGAGAAATGGTTCGAATCCTAACAGTATGATGCATAAATAACATAAAAAAAAAAAAGGTACTCTAAATAGCCATCGTTTTACTTTTCAAGTTTCACATCCCCAGCGGAGTCGCCAAATTGTGGACAAGGGATTTTGATCCACGCGATGTTTTATTTCAAAAACATTTTCATTTGAAAAGAGTCGCCACTAAATTTTTAGGTGGAATTTAGAAACCAATTTTAGAGAAAATGAGTTCGTGTGAGTTTACGTGTTAGGAAGTTCAAAAGAATTTCATTAATTTTAACGCCTAACCCCGCCCGTTACAATAACGGTCTCTACTAAATAAAACCATGGCTATTACGAGTACACATGTGGATATGCAAACAGCGTTTTAATCCTAAGCAAAATAATATCCATTCTAGGTCGTTTTAATGCACATACAACTTTGTCGAAGTTATTCAACATGGGTTCATTTACTATTCTAGCAAACAAAGAAGAGAAGCAGAAATACCTACCGACAACATAAGATAGATTAACAAACGTTAGCGGCAAACGAAAATAATAAATAATAAACAATCAAACATGACTAATATATAAACAATCATAGATGAGTAGTATAAATAACAAAACACTACACACAAATACAAAGAGATAACAAAAACATACACAGACACAAACACGCGAGGGCCTAAACAAACAAATACACACAAACATCAGTAGACCACATAAATACACAAACATGACGTGGAATAAGCCATACCAACTCACATGCCCAATGAATACACGATTTGAGATTTAACAAGCAAGAATATCATGAAACTGATTAACGAGGCTAATTCACCAATTCATATGTCAACGTGCACAGCCCAAATACAACACGAATACTAACGATGAAACAAAAATCACGAGAGCTAATTTGAAACACAAACATGAATTATAAATTTGGAAAGACAACAAAGATCAATTTCAGATAGTTAGAACAGTTAAACGTGAACGAAGCCTAATCATATACTAAACTAACGAACCAAAACGAAGTCAAACGAACGCAGAATACAAGTCGTAGTACATAAGGAAATTAAACATACATACTAAATAGACAAGAACACGACGCATCCATACCTACATATCAACATCATGCGAAAAATATGAACCTAAAACGAACAATAAAAACAATAACTACGATGATGAACAACAGAGCGACAGAGAGTGATAAAAACGACAGAGGGCTATAAAAACGTAAAAAAAAAACGATAGATTAACAAAAGGAAAAGAGTATTTTGCACCCTCAACTTACATGTATCGTTGACCAAATATCCGAGTCGTAATCGATTGTAAGATTTTATCCCAAGGGGCCGTCGTCGACGAAACAATTTGTAAAAACCGTAACTTTGAACCAATACTGACAGCGATTTTCAAAAGCTTGTAACTTATTCGTTTCTCAACGAAATTTCGAACCGAAAGATGTTTTAGAATCGTGGTGAGGTGAACTTTAAGATTAGGTAAATAAATCAGAGTGACTATGGTGTTTTCAACACGAAAAACAAGGTAGAAGAGGTGATATCAGCATGAAAATCAGAAAAAACGCTGCTCTGTTTTCAAGCAGCTATCCCGTCTTCTTTGGGGACTTTTCGATGGCTTTTTGTGACTTGATGTTATGTGTGTATGCTGTATAACTCGTGTGTCATGAATGCTTGAGGTTAGGGTGTATTTATAGGGTCAAAAAGTAGGGTTTCTTGAAGGAAAAGAGCAACTCCTCTCTCACTTCGAGAGCTGCTGTCCACGGCCCTCTTGGTGGGGGTTCTTAGGGTTTTTGAGTTGTTTTCTTGAGGGTTAAGGCAAGGTAAATGGGTAGGATAGTTAGGAGATGGGTATGGGTTATGGGCAGGTAGTTAAAAGTCGGGTTTTGGGTTGTTTTTGGGGCTGTCAAAACAGGGTACGAGCTGGAGGTTTTGGGCTGCGTTTGATGAGTGTTTTGGTGTATTCTGGGCTGGTTATTCGAAGGAAGGAGTGTTGGTAATAAGGGTAGAAAAAGAGTCTCGAAATTCGTGTTGAAACGGGCTCAAAATCGTCCTTAAAAGTGGACTTAAAACGAACTTTAAAACTTGCTGTTAAGAAATCGAATTAAATCGAATACGATTTAATAAAGCTGTTTTAAAAGCACGAGAAACGACTTTTCAAGTCAAAAAAAAGAATTTGTAAAAGCGATTTTTCAAATCGAGTTACTTAAAATGATTTTTCAAATCGAAATATTTTATTTTCAATAAAACGTACTTGAGGCAAGTAAATTTTGACAGAAATAAATTACCCTGTTAAACATTAATTTAAATATCATTTAAATTAATAAAACATTACGTCGACAGCGCCCGGCTTACATCGTAAAACGAACTCAAATAAATGACACGAAATACAAGTTGTCTTATCATCATAGGGTGTTTGTCGGGTTTTCTATAAATTTCCATATCGACAGATACGGGTATCTACAGAGCCCCCACTTTGACTAAGGCTTGGACAGGCGAAAGTCAAAGTAGACTCTCGAGTCGATGAAGATCACAACTTGAGAGCCTCACGGGTCGTTTAGGGTCCCTTAGACCTGTGTACATAAGCTCGCCAGCCATAAGAAGAAATCATACCTGAAACATCATTCTGGATGCCTTCATTTTCGTCAAAGTGTGGGTTGAGCCTTATCCTTAGGCGCCTACGTATCCGTTGCGACAGAATCAAACCCGTATCGTAGTTCGAGCTCGCTGGCCTGTAGCTTTCTGCTGCTTCGGCCCAAAACAAATGATATTTGTTTACTCGATTGAGTAAAGCCTATATCTGCATTCTCTTTGGAAGTGTCACTTCTTTTAGCTTCTGCTAGTACTTCTTCATTTTGAGGATGTCATCCTGTCATCGGGGTCTATGGTTGATGACCTTAGAGCCCCCGGTTGGAGCATTCCTGCTCAATCTTAACAACAAATCATAGCATATGACTCACATAGGGAAATCTGCGTTTTTTGAAACAAAAAGAATGGATCATTGATCCGAGCTGCGAATTTTATTCGAAAATGGGTCGTCGACCTGTTTTTTTACACAAAAGGGATGGATCATCGATCCGAACTGAAAATATTAATTTGAAGATGGGTCTTCGACCTGCTTTTTACACAAAAGGGATGGATCATCGATCCGAACTGAGATTTTTAATTTGAAAATGGGTCTTCGACTTGCTTTCTTTAACAAAAGGATGGATCATCGATCCGAACTGAGAATATTAATTTGGAAATGGGTCTTCGACCCGCTTTTTAAACAAAAGGATGGATCATCGATCCGAACTTTAAGTAGTGAGCTAAAATAGATATCGCGCTGGAAATGGGCCATCGACCCGAGCTAAAACCAACATTTGCGTCCTCGATTTGCATTTCAAATAGATACATGACAGATGGATCATCGACCCCGACCTGAGAAGTTATTCAAAATTTTGTGTCCTCGACCTATATTTTGAGATTAAAGAGTGGTGGGTCTTCGACTGGAAACCGTAAACATCTTTTGAAAATGAGTCGTCGACCGAAAACCGTAAACATCTTTTGAAAATGGGTCGTCGACCCACATCTTGGAAAGTGGATGAGTCATCGACTCGAACTATAAACATCATTTGAAAATGGGCCTTCAACCCGCATCTTGAAAAGTGGATGAGTCATCGACTCGAGCTATAAACATCATTTGAAAATGGGTCTTCAACCCGCATCTTGAAAAGTGGATGGGTCATCGACCCGAACTATAAACATCATTTGAAAATGGATCTTCAACCCGCATCTTGAAAAGTGGATGAGTCATCGACTTGAACTATAAATATCATTTGAAAATGGGTCTTCAACCCGCATCTTGAAAAGTGGATGAGTCATCGACTCGAACTATAAACATCATTTGAAAATGGGTCTTCAACCCGCATTTTGATTTAAGTAGATGGGTCATCGACCCGAACTATGTTCATCATTTGAAAACTGGGGCCATCGACCCGTATTTTGAGGGAAAAGGTGGATAGGTCATCGACCCGAACTATAATTGTCATTGAAAATTGGGGCCATCGACCTCGATTTTGAAGGAAAAGGCGGATAGGTCATCGACCCGAGCGGAACACAGCTTTTGGAAATGGGTCATCGACCCCTATTTTGGAAAATGGACAGGTCATTGACCCGCATAGCAAATTTCATTTGAAAATCGAAAGTGGTCATCGAATAATTGAACCATTAACCAAGTTTAAAAACATCATTTTTTAAAGTTAGATTGTGGGTCCCACCTAGACTACAAAATTTACTTGAAAATTGACACGGGGTATTGGTTAGGATGTATCAAATCGAATTGGGTCCTCGACCCGCATTGTAAACATCATTTAAAAAAATCAAGAAGAGTCATCGACTCAATCTGAACATCATTTAGAAATTGAAATGGGCCATCGGCCCGCAAGCATCATTTTGAAAATTGAAGTGGGTCATCTGCCCGAATTTCAAATTTGACCTCGGATCATCGACCCAAACTTTGCAAAAAGGTTCTTGAAATGTCTGATATTTTGAAATTGAAGCATGGCCCAGTCAGCATGAAATACGACACGAATGTGACATGAATGCGACAACAACGTGACATGAGCAACTATCATTTGAATGTTCGACCACGACCGACTCGACCTAAGACAACGTTTCACTGACGGGTAGACTAGTAACTGTGCAAGGTCTTTTAGGATGATTGACCCGTGGTTTGAAATGGATGTGGGTTAATAGTATCATGTTCTCTCCCTAAGCAAATTCTTCGTCGAAGCGCGAACTAACTGTCAAAGTAAACATCTTTGCCAATTCCCGTTAAGAAAAAGATCATTCGAAGACTGGACAATTACTTATCAGAACATTGATTCTCCTCTCAATCTAAAATCGAGCACTAAGACAGACTCAACAAAAGTTGCTTCATTTGGACTTTGTAGAGACCCGTAAAAAAGTGACAAGATGACAAATTAGATGATGGGTGGTGGTGGATTGTATCCCATATTCTAAAGGATTGCCTACATATTCGCGTGGGGCGAAATCAAATCCGATGTAGTTCGGTCTAGGTGCATAAACATGGCAATTTTTCTTGTGTGTAACACTCGAAGGTTTCACCTAAGGTATCATGTTGTAGGATCCCTTCTGGACCCTAAACGCTTGGGTACAACTACATAAACCAAAGATTCTCAGAACTCAAGACTATGTCTCCGTTACCGTTTTAAGAACGACTTAAAAAAGAAATGACGGTACTTTCTGACCGTTTTAGCTTCGCCTTTAATTTTGACTTTGATCTTCGATCTCCGACGTGTTGCCACTCAATTTTTTGTATTTTTGTATATTTGTTTGCGTTTTTGAGAATAGGCCGCACCCTTTGTGGCTTGGGCTTGTTCCAACTTTCCTAGATCTTGCGGTGAGCGGTCGCATGTGGTCATATGTATATCACGCCGGACTCCTCTGACAAGTTCGTTTGCTTATTAGGCACGCGATCGAGTATACGGAGGGCGATCCATGAATATTCGTACCTTTGGTCGCGATCAAATTCATGACTACTGTGGAGCTCCAAATTAATGGATCCTCCTCCAAAGGCAGAGGAGTAGTATACCACAAGTTGACTACCAGAATTGAAACTCTTTTGTTTTGGTTGTCGGAAACCCTTTTGTCTTTGTTTTTGTTTTGAGTTGGTGTTGCCCCTTACCATTTGGCATTGAATACGTATTTCTACCCCAGGGACACCTTTCGAGTGCGTTGTGCATTTTCATCAGTTAGATTATGGAAGCAGATAGAGACAAGATCAATTTCATTGATTTTGAGAAGGAGTTAGAAATAATTGTGGAAAAAGGAATCTTAGACTCAACTCAGACATAAGACTTGAATACGAATTCTGACTTATAATCACCAACCTCGACTTTGAACTTTTCTCCTTTCAGGAGTTGATTCAGATGCTTGGTTTGAAAGCTACCCCACTTTTGCAGCTTGATTTCGACTTAAGGAGGAGCATATGCGACTCGGGTTCAGAAATCGACACGGTTTTGACACTATTCGTAAATAACAACTCGGGATGCAAATGGACCGGACCAGATTAATCATGAAAAGACTCAGAGCTTAACGATATGGTCTACGACCTAACTATGCAAATGCATGCGACATATGAACTTGAAGACAGACTCACAGTACGGGACTTTGACCCAACTAGACATGGACTTGAAATAGTTAGCTCGTTTGAACCAATAAGCTTCTAAGGTTTATACAAGACTTCTAAAAAAATAGCCTGGATGAGACATTATTGTGCCCTGACTCAAAACTAAAAATTGAAATGCATGACTTGGGCCCAAGAGTTGGCCTGGGTGACCTAACTAGGTTAATGCTCAAAGACTTTTAGATAACTAGACTTACCATACACGACTTAGATTCTAACTACACTCGACTCGGTGCATTTCATGCTTACTCACGACTACAAAAAAAGCTTACTTGGTTCGAAATTTCAGTTTAACTTGGGCTAGATTTTAGCTTTGAAAAAGCTTCGTTTTGGTTGGAAAAAATCTATTCCCGAATGGGTAGCATTTCAAAAGCGTTCGAGATTATTCTAATCCTAAACGTGTAGCATTTCAGCTTAAAAACTATTCTTTTTTCAAAAGACGTAGTGTTAAAAATCGTTCGGGATTAATCTAATCCTAAACGGGTAACATTTCAGCTTGAAAAGGATTTTTTTTTTTTTTTTTTTTTTTTTTTCAAAAGAGTTAGTGTTGGGAACTGTTCGAGATTATTCTAATCTTAAACGGATAGCATTTCAGCTATAAAAGGATCTTTTTTCAAAAGAGTTAGTGTTAAGAACTGTTTGAGTTATTCTAATCTTAAACGGATAGCATTTCAGCTATAAAAGAATCTTTTTTTCAAAAGAGTTAGTGTTAAGACTGTTCGAGATTATTCTAATCTTAGACGGATAGCATTTCAGCTATAAAAGGATCATTTTTCAAAAGAGTCAATATCGAAAATTGTTTAAGATTATTCTAACCCTAAACGAATAGCATTTCAACTTAGGAAGAGATCTTTTTTCAAAAGAGCTAGAATCGGAAATTATTTATGATTATTCTAATCTTAAACGAAATAGCATTTCAGCTAGGAAGAGATCTTTTTTCAAAAGAGCTAAAATCGGAAATTATTTAAAATTATTCTAAATCCTAAACGAATAGCATTTCAGCTAGGAAGAGATCTTTTTTCAAAAGAGCTAAAAATCGGAAATAATTTAAGATTATTCTAATCCTAAAAGGAAAGCGTTTCAGCTTGGAAAAGATCTTTTTTCAAAAGGGCTAATATCGAAAATTGTCTAAGATTATTCTAAACCTAAGCGAATAGCATTTCAGCTAGGAATGGATCTTTTTTCAAAAGAGCTAATATCGGAAATCTTTTAAGATTATTCTAATCCTAAATGAAAAGAGCTAATATCGGAAATCTTTTAAGATTATTCTAACCCTAAATGAATAGCATTTCAGCTAGGAATGGAGCTTGTTTTTTCAAAAGAGCTAGAATCGGAAATCTTTTAACATTATTCTAATCCTAAACGAATAGCCTTTCAGCTAGGAAGAGATCTTTTTTCAAAAGAGCTAGGAACGAAAATTATTTAAGATTATTCTAATCCTAAGACGATGGCATTTCAGCCAAGAAAAGATCTTTTTTCAAAAGAGCTAGAATCGAAAATTATTTAAGATTATTCTAATCCTAAAAGAATAGCCTTTCAGCTAGGAAGAGATCTTTTTTCAAAAGAGCTAATGTCGAGAATTGGTTAAGATTATTCTAACCCTAAAAGAATAGCATTTCAGCTTAGAAAAAGATCTTTTTTTTTTTTTTTTTCAAAAGAGGCAGTATCGAAAATTGTTTAAGATTATTCTAACCCTAAACGAAAAGCATTTCAGCTTAGCAAAGATCTTTTTTCAAAAGAGGCAATATCGAAAATTGTTTAAGATTATTCTAACCCTAAACGAATAACATTTCAGCTCGGAAGAGTTCTTTTTCAAAAGAGCTAGAATCGAAAATTATTTAAGATTATTCTAATCCTAAGAGGATGACATTTCAGCCAAGAAAAGATTTTTTTTCAAAAGAGCTAATATTCAGAAAATATCTAAGATTATTCTAATTTTAGAAGGAAAGCGTTTCAGCTTAGACAAAAATCTTTGTTTTTCGGAAAAGATAGTGTTGGAAAAAATTTAAGATTATTATAATCCTAAAAGAGACAGCATTTCAGCTTAAGGAATGATCTTTTTTAGAGGGAAAGCATTTCAGCTTAAGTCAAAAATCGTTTCAAAAGAGATACTTAAGATTATTCTAATCCTAAAAAGACAGCATTTCAGCTAAGAAAAGACTTTTGGAAAATATTTGATTGAAAAGATGACAGTTTTGACTAAAAAAGACCAAAAAACAAGGCTTTGGAATTCATAGAGCATTTAGTCATACGCAGTTCAAGGATGCAATGCATGAGCTAGACTATTCTAAGTCTCGAAAAAGGGTCCATGCCAATGATCCCACGTTGTTAGGTAACCTACGCAACCACCATAAGTCAGTAACTATATGGCGAGAGTGCAGTCGCTAACCTCGGCGGGACCACCTTGATATTTAAATCAGACACAGTGAACGTCATTTCCCTACTTTGAGGTCGACCCAAAGGGAGAAATGGTTCGAATCCTAACAGTATGATGCATAAATAACATAAAAAAAAAAAAGGTACTCTAAATAGCCATCGTTTTACTTTTCAAGTTTCACATCCCCAGCGGAGTCGCCAAATTGTGGACAAGGGATTTTGATCCACGCGATATTTTATTTCAAAAACATTTTCATTTGAAAAGAGTCGCCACTAAATTTTTAGGTGGAATTTAGAAACCAATTTTAGAGAAAATGAGTTCGTGTGAGTTTACGTGTTAGGAAGTTCAAAAGAATTTCATTAATTTTAACGCCTAACCACTTGAATTCTGATAACGGTCTCTACTAAATAAAACCATGGCTATTACGAGTACACATGTGGATATGCAAACAGCGTTTTAATCCTAAGCAAAATAATATCCATTCTAGGTCGTTTTAATGCACATACAACTTTGTCGAAGTTATTCAACATGGGTTCATTTACTATTCTAGCAAACAAAGAAGAGAAGCAGAAATACCTACCGACAACATAAGATAGATTAACAAACGTTAGCGGCAAACGAAAATAATAAATAATAAACAATCAAACATGACTAATATATAAACAATCATAGATGAGTAGTATAAATAACAAAACACTACACACAAATACAAAGAGATAACAAAAACATACACAGACACAAACACGCGAGGGCCTAAACAAACAAATACACACAAACATCAGAGACCACATAAATACACAAACATGACGTGGAATAAGCCATACCAACTCACATGCCCAATGAATACACGATTTGAGATTTAACAAGCAAGAATATCATGAAGCGATTAACGAGGCTAATTCACCAATTCATATGTCAACGTGCACAGCCCAAATACAACACGAATACTAACGATGAACCAAAAATCACGAGAGCTAATTTGAAACACAAACATGAATTATAAATTTGGAAAGACAACAAAGATCAATTTGAGATAGTTAGAGCAGTTAAGCGTGAACGAAGCCTAATCATATACTAAACTAACGAACCAAAGCGAAGTCAAGCGAACGCAGAATACAAGTCGTAGTACATAAGGAAATTAAACATACATACTAAATAGACAAGAACACGACGCATCCATACCTACATATCAACATCATGCGAAAAATATGAACCTAAAACGAACAATAAAAACAATAACTACGATGATGAACAACGAGCGGCGAGAGTGATAAAAGCGACAGAGGGCTATAAAAGCGTAAAAAAAAGCGATAGATTAACAAAAGGAAAAGAGTATTTTGCACCCTCAACTTACATGTATCGTTGACCAAATATCCGAGTCGTGTCGATTGTAAGATTTTATCCCAAGGGCGTCGTCGACGAAACAATTTGTAAAACCGTAACTTTGAACCAATCTTGGCTGATTTTCAAAAGCTTGTAACTTATTCGTTTCTCAACGAAATTTCGAACGAAAGATGTTTTAGAATCGTGGTGAGGTGAACTTTAAGATTAGGTAAATAAATCAGAGTGACTATGGTGTTTTCAACACGAAAAACAAGGTAGAAGAGGTGATATCGGCATGAAAATCGGAAAAACGCCGCTCTGTTTTCAAGCGGCTATCCCGCCTTCTTTGGGGACTTTTCGATGGCTTTTGTGACTTGATGTTATGTGTGTATCTTTGTATAACTCGTGTGTCATGAATGCTTGAGGTTAGGGTGTATTTATAGGGTCAAAAGTAGGGTTTCTTGAAGGAAAAGAGCAACTCCTCTCTCACTTCGAGAGGCTGCTTTGTCCCAGACCCTCTTGGTGGGGTTCTTAGGGTTTTTGAGTTGTTTTCTTGAGGGTTAAGGCAAGGTAAATGGGTAGGATAGTTAGGAGATGGGTATGGGTTATGGGCGTGTAGTTAAAAGTCGGGTTTTGGGTTGTTTTGGGGTCACAAAGCAGTGCAATTTGGAGGTTTTGGGGTGCGTTTGATGAGTGTTTTGGTGTATTACAGGTGGTTATTCAAGGAAGGAGTGTTGGTAATAAGGGTAGAAAAAGAGTCTCGAAATTCGTGTTGAAACGGGCTCAAAATCGTCCTTAAAAGTGGACTTAAAGCGAACTTTAAAACTTCTTTGTTAAGAAAGCGAATTAAATCGAATACGATTTAATAAAGCTGTTTTAAAAGCGAGAAACTTGACTTTTCAAGTCAAAAAAGAATTTGTAAAAGCGATTTTTCAAATCGAGTTACTTAAAATGATTTTTCAAATCGAAATATTTTATTTTCAATAAAACGTACTTGAGGCAAGTAAATTTTGACAGAAATAAATTACCCTGTTAAACATTAATTTAAATATCATTTAAATTAATAAAACATTATGTCGACAGCGCCCGGCTTACATCGTAAAACGAACTCAAATAAATGACACGAAATACAAGTTGTCTTATCATCATAGGGTGTTTGTCGGGTTTTCTATAAATTTCCATATCGACAGATACGGGTATCTACAAGTAGTAGTACTCAATAATACTCCGTAGTAGTAATAATAAAAGTCTATGTAATAGAGTCAAAAATAATTGTGTAAGATTTCTTCCCACTTCGCTTCTTTTTCGCTTAATATTTCAATTCGCTTTCTCACAAAAAACAAGCATCTGCTTCATATGAGAATTTGTGAAAATAATTAACGCACCACTATCCCTCCCTTAATTTTCATTTAGTCGATCAAAAGAAACCCTTTCCTTTTTTTTCTTTTTTTTTTTATTTTTTTATTTTTTTATTTTTTCCTCTCTGCTTCTGCCTTCCACCTCGTCTTTCATCATCGTCATCACCTATCATCGTCGTCGTCGTCGTGTAGCCGATTCATCAACACCTTTGTCGTTCTGCTCCTCCGCCTTTCTCGGCTGTTATTGTTGTTTTCAAGCCGAAGTTTCTTCGTTTTGTCGTGTTCTGACTCAATTGGTCGGTTTTCCCAAGTTTTAACCCTAATAATTGAGTATTGAAGGTATAATTCGAATTTGATCCTCTAATTTTCATTTTTGTTCAATTTAACCCTAAAATTTGGGGATTTTCGACTTGGACTCGATTTTGATAGTTTAAAGTGTCGATTAGTTAGTATTACACAAGTTATTGATAATTATATCGTTATTTGTAGAAGTCATTTTGTGTTGGAGCCGTTTTGGTGTGGTCAAGCTCGAGGTAAAGCTTATCATTACTTAGTCCGGTGTTAGCGTAGTTTGTTGTGTGGGTGTTGAATTGGTTGTGTGTCGAGTTGGATTTGAGTGTGAGATGTTGCAAGTGCAAGTCGGTGTACTTTAGTGCTGATGGGTATTACTTTAACACGCCCTTTGAATTTAACCAAAATTTCCTCTTACTTTAAATGTAATCAAATCCACAAGACCACCTAAAATTTCCCTAAATTGATTCCAGTCAACATCAATCTACCGAAAATTAAATTCAAATTCAAACCTAATTTGTGACCCTAAAAATCAATCCAACCAAACTAAAACATAAATGTCTAACCCAGTAATATTGGAACAATCATCACCACCGTCGTCTTCGATTATTTCCGCGCCTAATTCTTACGCTGCCGTCGTTCTCGGTGGCACTTTCGACCGTTTGCACGCCGGCCACCGCCTCTTCCTCAAGGTCTCCTTTCCTTTTTCCTAAAAAAATAATTAAGTTTTGAAAATTAGGTCAATGTTAATGGAAGTTGTTGAACACTTGTAAACAAGCAGGCTGCAGCTGATCTCGCCAGAGAACGCGTCGTCGTTGGAGTTTGTGATGGGCCCATGCTGTCTAACAAGCAGGTAAACTGTCCCCCGATTTCGGCCCCTATAATATGTGTCATCTGCTTGTATTGTACATTCGTTTGGTCTACTCGTAAGCTCGAGTGATGGGTTGGGGTATATTGGATTGATGGGGAAAAATCGATCGTAATGATGTTTGCTGGCGTCTTAATTCTATGCTTCTAATTATTCTTTACTCTTTTTCAGTATGCGGAATTAATAGAACCTGTCGAGAAGCGGATGCAGAATGTTGAACTGTATATCAAGGTGCGTATTATTTTAGGTTAATTTGTACTTGACGACAATATCTGCTTTAAACTTTAATTCTTATCCTTACTTCGGTTATCAGTTTATTGTTTGTCATTCTCAGGAATGAACTCGATTGAAATATACTAATGTTTTGCGTGATGTAAATGCTGGTTTAGTCTCGCACATAATATAATATAAGTTATATACCTTATTATTTGGGTTAGTTAAAACCGGTTGTCTGACTTACTTCCGATCATCCTATCCACCGTCTCTCTAGAGAAGAACGTATTAGATGGTGTTTTAGCCACTTCTTATCTTACTCTGTGTAACTGTGTCGTGATATTAGCTTGAAGTTCATCTCTCTGACATGTAGTTTTCCGTTTTGTTTTTGCAGTCGATTAAACCGGAGCTCGTTGTAGAAGTAGAACCTATTGTAGATCCCTACAGTCCTTCAATTACGGATGAAAATTTGGATGCCATTGTGGTCAGGTAGTTTTACAGTGTAAAATTTGTGCTTGATTTTTTGATTAATGAGTTTTTTATAAGTAGTAGTTGAAACCGCTATATGTTGTGACTTGTGAGGAAATATTTGGTTGGCGTCGACAGTTGTGTGATCGCCAAAAGTAGTTGAAAGTTGAAACTGCTCTATGTTGTGACTTGTGAGGAAATATTTGGTTAGCGTCGACAGTTGTGTGATCGCCAAAAGTAGTTGATACTGCTATATGTTACCATTGTTCATATAGTTTCCGTGTGACGCGCATTTATAACGTATTGCCTTTGATTCTTCGACAGCAAGGAGACGTTCCCTGGGGGACTATCGGTCAATAGGAGGAGAGCCGAAAAAGGCATGTCAGAACTAAAGGTGTTACTTCTATGAGACCTACCTACAGAATTTTTATAGTGTTTTCTCGTGGTACACTCGTGTTTGTTTGAATTCTACGCGGTAGCTCTCGTTTTCTAGAAAATCTATTTTATCGCTAAACTTAACGGAAACTTTTAAAATACCCTAAATAGTTTAATCCACCTCTTTTAATTGTTTCATTTGCCACTTTCTATGGATTTTTTTTTTGCCATAATTTGTCATAACCGTTAACACATACAGAGTGTATTGTTTATTAGAAATCTTAAAATACTTTCGTTACAGAATTTGAATGTTCAAAAACTCGTTTAGTAGTAGTTTCGGTACTTTAAAATTTTTGCAGTAAGCAACCTGGGGATACCAAGTAAAAAAAAGAGAAAATACGAGACTGACGTGACACCATTGTCGAAAAGGGGATACCAAGTAAAAAAAAGAGAAAATACGAGACTGACCTGACACCGTTGTCGAAAAATCATTTTTATATTTTTTGTAATAAAGGCCTTCATTGTGGTCTTCTTTGATCATCTGTTTACCTGCAGATTGAAGTTGTGGATTTAGTTTCCGAAGGACCGAGTGATGCTAAGTTGAGCTCGACATCTTTAAGAAAGCTGGAGGCTGAAAAATCCTTAAATCTGCAGGAAACGTGAAACTTTTTCCGATTGCTCGTGTTCTGCGCGGTCGAAGTTGCCATAAAAAAAAACTTTTTTCGCCGGCACTGGTTTATTTTTTATTTGTGCATCCTGACATGTACGTTGTACTGGTTTATTTTATTTTTATTTTTTTTGGCAAGAATTAAGTAATGATTATGATTACTTATCATAATATTGTATAATGCCTATAATGATTATGATTACTTATCATAATATTGTATAATGCCTTACAACAACAATATTGTATAATGCCTATAATACGTATTAGTTGAACTTCTTAACATCTCTGTAGAATGGGGTAGGTTAAAGGACAATAGATTCCTTGAAAAGGGAATTTCAGATATACTCCTAATTCACAAGGTTCTTATCATATTCTTTTTTGATATGATTTTCCAATTCTTATCATTTTCTTTTTTAGTAACCTTTTCACCCACAAAAATCAAACAAAAGGTGGGGCCACCACTTACCCAACCTTCTCCTTAATAATTGTGTCAAAAGCAAATGATAAGAATTTGGTGAATCGGAGGGAGTATTTACTAGGATAATACGGAGTAATACACAAGGTAGAGAAATTCTGTTTATTTCCAAAATTATTACATACTCCGTATGATCCAGCAAGTTCTTTTTCCGAGTACTAAGTAGGGAATCGTTTAAGTCGCAAATTCTAACGCTAAATGATTTAGAAAAAAAATTGAGTAAGTCCAGACTCCAGATGCATATGTGTTTGGAGATGGTATCGATACTTTCTGCTTTCAACTTTCACCACCTTGTCAGCAGTCTTCCCTGTCTCCTTATTCATACTATGATTGTAAGAATGAGCAAGCAAAGTACTCGTTAAGCTAGTTAAACTGTGCATATCTGTGTAAATACACATCTTTTTATTTGCTATATTAAATAATTTATGATAATACTACAAAATAGTAATGCATTTAAGTTCTACTGTCCAGGTTAGTCTTCTTTTTGGAACCATTGTTAGAAAAATTCCCTTGCCAACTGCGGCATCTTCCCTAGACAAACTGTCTGATGATGCCACACTGGCCGGGTCCTTCGATGTCTGCAACTGATGCAGTACTTGATGTGAACCAATTGGAGGCTATGGGGAATCATTTTCTGGAGGTTCTCTTGAAAATGAAGCATAATGGTGCTATCGATAAAACCAGAGCAGGATTCACAGCTCTATGCAATCGACTGCTATGTTCCGATGATCCAAGGTTTGTTGCAGTCCTCACAGTTTTTCGAATTATTTTTTACAACACTTTGGAGTCTCTAGATTCTTTACTCGTAGTGTTGATATCTCTTTTCACAGAAGTAGTCAGACTTGCTTTGGCCGTGGTCAGAACTTAAGATATCCCCTCTATACCTGAAAAGATCATCCTCTTCAATTTCAACTACACTATAGAGAACTTTGACTAGCAAACACATAGTTGTTCATCCTTTTTGGTATTCCAATAATGCAATAGGCTAGTGTGTAACTCTTCTTGAGGAACAGTGGATGACTTACTTAGAAGAAGTGCCGGTATACCTGCTGCATTTAGTGCATTATTTCTGTCAGAACCACAAGGTGCACCAAAGCAATTACCCCCACGGGCTTTACAGTGGTTGATTAAAGTGGCTGGTGGGTCTCTGCTTGGTCAATCCGAGCCAATTCACACTGATGGAGAAACTACTGCAGTTTTAGCGTCAGAGGAGACATCTACACAGATATTTGATCCTAGCACAGATTTAAAATCGTCAAAGATTCGAGTAGAGGGCGTGATTCCAACTGTCCATGCATTCAATGTTCTCAAAGCAGCGTTTAACGATGCCAATTTAGCAACTGATACTTCTGGCTTCGCTGCTGAAGCAATGATAATTTCAATACGTGCTTTCTCTTCTCCACATTGGGAAATCCGTAATAGTGCGTGCCTTGCTTACACAGCCTTACTTCGGCGAATGGTGGGGTTTCTTAACGTCCATAAACGAGCCTCTACTAGGCATGCTCTAACAAGTTTGGAATTTTTTCACAGGTATGCCAAATTTCTTACTGAACTATCATGTGTAGTTGAATGACAGCATTTGATGTGCTTTAGATTTCCTAGACGACGCCATTCATTTCTGACACTGTTTTATCGGATCAGGATGGGGATAGTGGACTAGTGGAGGTCTTTAGTCACCTTTTACAGGTGTTCTTGCATATTACATCATAGTTCGTCCTTCCATTCAGCATCAGCTTGACTTGCCTATTTTCAATTATGTATTCTTGCTATAACTTTCAATGCTTGTCCTTTAGAAATGTCTAATGGCTAATGCTGAAATCTCTGACGGTTTGTTCATCACAAAGAAAGGCGTTTTAATCTTTTATTCTGATGGCTAATGTTTTTCGTAGAACCAGTCTCGGAGTTGATAAGATTCGCTAACTAATGTGTTTTTGAGCTGCAGTTCCTTACCAATACTTTAGAAAATTTTTCTTTGGTGTTTTTTTGTTTAGTTTTTCTATTTTTATTTTTACTTTTTTTCTTTTTTGAGGCACCGAAGGTACCAAAACAGCATGCTAATATCTTATGAAGTATTCACTTCAATTACATTGTTTTGGTTTTCGACCGCTGCCATTGTTTCCCATTTTGGACAGTGATCAACATTGGGTGTCAAAGGCCTAGTTCTTATGAACTTTTTCAGCCAAGAAGGCTAAGCTGAATTGATATGATTAGAACTGTTTTAAATTTCTTAGATGAACTTAACGAGTTGACTGAATTGAAGTTAGAATGGGGAGATTACCGAGTGGCCGAGTGACTAGAACTCCATTACTGAACTGTCACGAAGAACCCGAATGTGCGAGATCTTATTCTACTTAATGGTGCATCGACAATTTCATGTGAGCCAAATGTGGGCTGTCTTTTAATTTCACTTGCGACTTGTAAGGGACTCTCTGTCCTTTTCAAGGGACTGGTTAGCAAGAAATCTGACTTTTTCCTGAATATGTTTGATTACCTCTGCAAGTTGAAATCTATTTACAATAGCAAAATCTGTGTGTAGGTAAGCTTACAATTACATAGAGTGAGGGAAGGGTTCTTGATTTCTGCTGTTATCAAAAGCTATATTCTTGTATCTAAATGCGCTTTTGTAAACAAGTGAATGTCATCTGAATAGATTGTTCGGTTTCGTGATTATCTGCTAAGGGTTAACTGATTGGATGTTCCATGCTATTTCAGGTATCCTTCGCTGCACTCTTTTGTATTTAGTGAATTGGAAATCGCCACTGAGCTTTTACTTGGTGGAAGGTCAAAATCTACACTGGCTAGCATTGTGCATCCAAGTTTATGCCCAGTGTTGATCCTGTTATCAAGGCTTAAGCCTTCACCGATTGCGAGTGAACTAGGAGATCAGTATGATCCTTTTCTGTTTATGCCATTCATACAAAAGTGCTCAACCGAAAGCAATATGCGCATTCGTAAGCTTGCATCGAGAGCTCTGACGGGTTTGGTTTCAAATGAAAAAGTGCTCAAAGTCGCCTCAATGTTACCATATAATGAAAATTTGGCAGAAACAGTGGAAGGCAAGACGAGTTTCCAAAGTTCACGCTCCCATGCTTCTTTTAACTCCATTCATGGTATACTGTTGCAGCTAATTGCCCTTGTAGATGGCAACTGTCGCAATCTGACTGAGTTTTCATTAAAAGAATCTATTCTCGATGACCTGATAAAAACACTCATCAAGTGTTCATGGATTGGAAGTCCAAAACTCTGTCCTTGTCCAACTCTGAACACATCGTATTTAAGGGTGCTTGATCACATGCTCAGTGTTGCAGGGACATGTCATGCATTGAAAACTTACGATGACATTTGTGGCTTACTGTCAGAGTTATGTTCAGAGTGCCTAACTTTCGACCCCTTTGTTGAATCATCCTTTCGCGACCCAACTACTTGTGAACTCCGCAAACAAGCGGCAATATCATATATGCGTTGTGTCTATCTATCCCAAGAACATGCAGAAGAAGTAATTCAAGCGCCACGTCAGACTTGTGATAATATGCTGAAGGCAGGATCTTCTGTACAGCATAGACCTGGCGATATTGAGAGAAGGCTCGTCTGCTTCATGTCAGATGCGTCTTATGAAGTTCGGCATTCAACATTTAAGTGGCTCTTCCAATTTGTTAAGACTGCGGTAACGGGAGCTGGTGACGATGGAATTGCTGCAATTGCTCTTTGGGCAAGGGCTAATTTACAGGTGACATTGATTGAACTTCTGTCGAAGGAAACTCACCACAAATGTGTTTATTACATTCTGAGGATTATTTATGCTTGGAATCTGTCACAATATCAGCGAAGTGACAAGATATGTGAAAAAACCATATATATTGGAGTTATGGAGCTTGATTCACTTCTGCTGTTCTGGAACAAATTGGTTTCTATACATGAGTCTGTAAGGCACACAAAGACTTTGGAAGCGCTTATTTGCTGCTTTGGGTTGTGCGTAAGACGCTTTGCAAATTCAGTCAGTAGCACATTACATGATTTAAGCACCACCGTATCTCCCAAGGATGACAAGTTGGATGAGTTATCCAGATGCAACCTCTTATATGCACAAATTAAGCATTTTGTTTGCTTAATCAAACAATACGGTGATGCATCTCAGCAAGTCAATGTGCGAAAAGCTGCTGCCGATTCAATTGTAGCATCAGGGTTGCTCGAGCAAGCAGAATTGATCAGTTCAATCGTGATCAACATTGGGATTCCTTCAGAGTTTTCTCAATTTGATACTATTCATTCGAAAGATTCCTTGAACATGTATGGTTTCTTGATTTTGGATCTCTGGTTTACATGCATCAAGTTGCTGGAGGACGAGGATGTTAATATCAGAAAGGAGCTGGCCTTGGATGTGCAAAAATGTTTTCCGGAGCAATTTAAAAGCCTTTTTCTTGCAGGTCTGGATCCTGCCCAGGTGGAAAAAGTCATTGAACTCAGTTTCGAGTTCCTTTCATCGGTCTTTGGTCACTGGGACATTTACTTCGATTATCTTCTGAAGTGCGTTCTTGAAGCTTCTACCTGTGTTGTACCCGAAGGAGACATGGTGAAACGCGTTTTCGATAAGGAACTCGACAATTATCATGAAGAGAAATTGCTTATTTGTCAAATTTGCTGTTCTCATTTGGAAATGCTCCCAGTTTCCAAGACCCAGAACCCCGAGTTTCGAAATCTTTTGAGAATCTGGAGAACAAGGTTCCTTGATCAATTGATTCGTTTTATCAGTGACCATTTGGGAAAACTCGGAGGAGCTTACTGGGTCGGTGGCGTGGGCAACCACAAGGATGCTTTTCTACCTTTATATGCAAATCTTCTCGGCTTCTACGTTCTCTCAAAATGCATTTTGAATGATGCAGTTGACGGCAGCAGCCTGTTGTCTGATGTTATTGAACTGGAGAAGTCGATTAGACCGTTCCTTGGGAACCCATTGGTCTGCAACCTATACATCCTAGTTGTTAGGTTACACAGCGAGAAGGTCAATGTTGTCGCTAACGATTCTATTGCTGTAATTCTTAACGGTGTTCAGTTGTGGGATGGTTTCAACCCGTATTTTTTGCTTAGGTGATCGACTGATACGGTCATAGATTAGAATGTTCCAGTTTTGCTAAACCCATGTACCAATCGAAATTATGTCGACAGATGCTAGTAATTTGTGATTCTTTGTTCTTGCTCATGTACTATGTATACGAAAGACGGTCTACACCATTTGATTTTGTCAAAAACAAATGTTGCAACGATGATGCATAAAGCTTTACATTATTAAAACGTGTAAAAATTAAATATGTTTTTTTTTTGTTTTTCTATACTCATAATAGACAAATCAAACAAGTTGACGATATACATGACTAACCATATTATTCATCCTTGATTATGAACACGGGAAAAGCAAAATTGATGGTTCAACGCGCAATTTTTTTCTAAGGAAGTTGATGTTTTTAAGTGTATCATTACACCAAACTAATTGCTCTGTACTTATTCTCGACATATTCAATACCCTCGATACCAACTTCAATTTCACCCGTGCGAAGAAAAATGACACACTTTGATCCGAAACCGTTTCTTGGTTACACTTTTGCAAATTGTTAATTATGCAGTTTTCGCTCCTTAATTCTTTAAGCTTCTTGTATTTCTGCAAACAATGACAAAGAACGATAAAATACTCCGTAAAAGTCTTATATATAATCTAATTAGAGTAGTTTTGCAATGAGATTGTTACATATCATATTCGAGTTTACCAAGACGTAAAAGAAATGTACCTTGTGGAGACTTGATCTCACTTGTGCTAAGAGTTTGGCATCTGCTGGATTTAGAAGCTCAACATCGGAACTTCGTCGACAATTGACAAGAACTACATTGCTCGTGTCGTTGTCACTGCGAATGAATTGCCATAATGTACGTATCGACTTCTCAATAACTTCTACAAGCTGCAAACTTGTCACAGCATCCTTGTCGCTAACAACTTTCCTTTCCTTCTTTCGATTCATGTCGTAGTCGTCTGAGACAAATAAACAGAACGACTCAATCACCTGTTATAATAACTTTAATTGTCTGAGACAAATAAACAGAAAGTGGAATCGATCACCTCGAATGAGAGGAACTTGGAGAAGACTGCGAAGAACGCAACGCGTCTTAACATAATGTTGCACTCTTGGACCTTGGAAGGGTTCATCCTCGAGAAACCGAGTTATAATAACTTGAAATGTCTGAAATTTTTCGACAACTCGATTATAGTGACGAATTCCGTGAGGGTCAAGCTCCCATAGCTCCAACGCCTTGCTATATTCCCAACAAAGGAATTCCCATGAAAGACACATTTGGCCTACATACACTGTTTCCAAATCGCTCTCGAGTTCTCTGCTGAATTTTTTTATTACTGGCTGATGTATTTCGGATGAAGACTTCGGTTTACATGGCCAACAGTCGACTAATACGATGGCAGCTAATGCTGGTGCTGTGGTTTTGTTCTTGGTGAAGGACTTAAGGGGATCTTTTAGCTTCAGAAAACCTGCGCATTTTGCAATCCTCGAGATTTATGTTACTCAAACTCGGTTAAAAATAACAAGTTAACAACTGATAGATTGTAAGCGTACGACAGATTGTTAGTCCTTATTACTAATTATATCGTGATCATTTTGAATATGTTAAAATGGTTAGTGTAAACCTTAAAACGATCACAGTAATTATTGAACTAGTGCACTTTTTTAAACACAAACTATTTTTTTATACATGTATCGTCGTCTTACCATATAATTACGTATAAGTGACACATAACAATCATTTTATTCCGAAAAAATACAAATTTTCCACCAGAAAAAAAATAAAAATTATTAAAAGGGTCAAGTTTGAAAAAAATAAAAAAAATGATAAGGAAATGGACAAAATTATTAAAAGGGTCAAGTTTGAATGCGTAGGTAGGCTGTTCCTTTTAAAGAACAAGGCAACTCCAAACATAGAAAATTGAATACGACAAGTTGTACTCCGTAATAAAAGTGTTCCCAAGTTATATACTCCTATTTTATATATTTCAGGCCACAATATTTATGTGAGAGAGTGATACTGAAACTCGATATTATCTGATAACGCTTTGCGTACTGAAAAGAAAAGTATTGAGGTAAGAGAACGAAGGTATCGCATTAAAAAGTAAAAACCATATAAAATTAAAAGTTGACACTTTCAGATAAAAGGAGGGCTAAACGAGTCATAAAAGAAGATAATTTCAGGTTAATGCCCTACATTTAAATTTAAATCCATTTTGAGTTCACGCACTTTTCAATTGATATTAAGTACATTTTTTCGCGTTAATGTGATACGAGACCTAGTATAACAAATTTAAATATATTTGTATTATATCTAAAAGTTTTGTAACTTATAAATATTTCCGATCAAAGTTATAAAATTTTGTAAAAAAAATAAAAATTGGAGCATATTAAACATAAGCTAGCTATGTAGAGTGAACTTACCAATTGCATACATCTTTTGGTAGTTGAGTATATCAAATTTCCTCATCCTTTCTTTGTAACATTTGTAGAACTTGTGCAGTTCATCCAATGTCCCTTCATGCTGATACTTCTCCTCAATCTTCCATGGCTTCAAATCCTCCATTATTTTCGGTGATTCCGACTCTTCTAATATTGTCGGTAGCCCTATCGCTCTCACCTTCTTAATCTCCATTTTCAACTGCTCTACTAAATCTTGATGCTCCTACTCTCTCTCGAGCTCGTTTTGCTCCTCTGAATCTAATGATGCTTGCTCTCCTGAACTCGATTTCTCCGAATTTTGTTTACTTTGTACTTCACTTTCCGACTTAGCCCCGTCTTCTGTACCTAAAGCGTCGTTAACTTCTCCTGAATTCAACTCTTTGTTTTGAAGATCGTTTTTAATCTTAGTTTCCTTTTCAGCACCTAACTTGTCTGCATTTGATTCCCCGTGTAATTCAGTGTCAGAATTCATTCCAACTTTTGCGTCCAAAATGTTATTAACATCAACTTTGTTCGACTCCAAAGTTTCGGTAGTAGTATTGTCGTCTAAATTAGATTCCAACTTCTTAAGCTCTTGCATTATATCCTCATCTTCATCTCGAAATTCATCGCTGCCATACCCTTTGCTCAATTTCTCGAGCTCTATATCCTCTTCTGTTATGACATCCTCACTCGTTCGTTGCAAATTTCATCAAAGTGTCAACCTCAAACGCTCTTTCGAAATCAATATCAGATAAAAACCCGTCACTAATTGAATCGGCAAGCGAGCTCCTGAAGCTAGAATTGCTACGACAAAGCATTGAATCTGAGTCAGAATCCGACACCATAGAAGACTCGTCGTCATCACTAACAACATCAGTCATCTCACGCTGAAATTGACGCACATTATTCATTGAGCTGTCATTCTCTTGACTTTGTATTTCCCAATTCTCAATTTCAGTTTCTTCCAAATTTTCTTCTACGCCGTCTAATTCTAAACTGAATTCATTTTCATCCGTCGTAATAACTTCACAAGCATCACTAAATATATTCGATAAATTCCCAATTTCTTCTGAGGGTTTGGTGATCATATCATTCGTATTTTCCGAACATACATGATCATTTATGGAATGAACATCATGGTTTTGAACAAACTCTTCGAAAGTTTGAAAATGAAATTTAAGTAATGACTTCGTTTCCTCTTCGTCGTCAATCAAATTGTTGTCTATCCGATCATCTCGAGCATGGATTAATTCCAAATTTATACTCTCTTTTCGCGTAAAAAACTTCTTCTGCAATCTGTAAATAAATGAAAAAAAACAATGACTAAGATTAGTAAATACGAAAAGAGTTAACAATTGTTATTTACTCGATAATAGTCGCAATAATAACAGAATTTGTGCAAATACTATATAAGATGATCACCTGGAAATATGTCTTCCAATTACATGGAAAAAATTAAACAAGTAAGTGAAGAATGAAACCCACAAGACCCTAACGAAAAAAACCATTTTCCTCGACGACGCAGAAACGAAATGGATTTTCATTAACAACAAATTTTCGAGTGTCGAAAAAACCAAAAACTAGTAAATCAATTTAAAAGAAGAAAACAGAGGGAAGAAAAACAACAAACAAACAAAAAAAAAAAAAAAAAAAAGTTGTTCATTTCAACAACATAAGAGTTAGACACCCTACCTATTTAATTTAATAATAAAAAATAATAATTAATAATAATAATAAAAAATGGGAAATATTGGAAGAAAAAAAAAGGAGAAAACAAGGGTTGAACTGTTGAAGTTAGAAGAGAGGCTAATAAAAAGGAGGAGAAAAGAACATGTCAGCTACTTTTGAAGAAACTTTTGCGAGATTTTAGAGCCGTTACTTCCTTCTTCATTAACAACAACTTCATCTCATTTTCCGATCGTATTTTCACTCGATGACCATCTCGTCTCGGAATTCGGGTCTAATTAATTGGGTATTGATTTTCCGTATACGGATTTTACTTCCGTTATATACTTTTTTCACTTGATTTTCCAACTATACCCTTTTTACTCTCACAATATACAAAAAAAATTTTAAAAAAAAAAAACAACAATGAATCAACAAGCTACTCTAACCACCATCACCTTCGGCCACCACCGAGTTTGACCACCACCATACCGGTCGCCCACCACGCCGAAGTTCACCGCCAGCTACACATGGCGGTCCCACCTCGCCGGTGACCGGTCTTACTTAGTTACCCACAAAACTCACAAACTAACACAATAACTACACCACCATATTGACCACCAAGCCCACCCACGTCGGCGCCGCCACCTCCGACCACCCTCTCCGGCCGCCGCTACTGCCTCCCGCCACCCTAAGTCGGTGCCTACCGCCGCCCCAAGTTCTTCCTTATGCAAACCCTAATTTTGATTTTAAATTAAATTCATTTAGAATTAATAAAAATTGATAATTTAATGACAATAATTGAAATTGAAAGTGATTATTACTTCATTGAATTGTTTATTGAAATTAATAATTGAATAATTGAACAATTGATTGAATTTGATTAAGAAAAATTTGGGGAAAAAAAGAGAGAATTTGTATACCATGGGAGTAAAAAAGGGTAGGGTTTGGAAATTAAATGAAAAAAGTATACAACGGGAGTAAAATCCATATACGGAAAATCAATTACGTTAATTAATATACTCGCTTTTTCCCATTCGAATTGAATTTATCACTTTAAACGTTAAAAATCATATCATATACTATATACTAAAAGAGAATACACTCAAGAAAAGTAATGACACGTGTCAAACTCTCAAAGCTTTGTTTCCCGCCTAAACATTATACTACTAAGCTGTGGGCTTTATAATCATTCTCTTTAGAGCCCATAATAATTATAACATCAATTTTGTTTGAAGCCAACAATGACGTGCACAATAATACAAACCCCCTACTTCCAAAAAGAATAAAATCTTTCCTCTAATAAAAAAAAAAAATTATTCCTTCTCTCTCACAAATAAAAAATATTTATTTCCTAATTTTTCAAACATATCTTTTATACTCCGTACATAATTTCCCTAAGTATATGATTTCCAAAATAAAAATCTCCTTAATTTTGCAGTGCAATAAAAAATTTATATCCATTGATTGAGGAGATTACCCACAAATAAGGATAATATATCACACCTTCCATTCTTACGAAAATATCGTATAATACATTTTTTACTAACAAAATCATTAGAATTACCTCCCGCATTATTATAAGAGTAAATTGACGATTACATCCATGGTTTATTGTCAACTTAAAACTTAGATCCACATTGTTTTCGACTTTGTAACTACTACCACTATGTTTGGTTCGGTTAATGGTTACTACCATATTTAATCCGAACCTAAAAAAACCACTTGAAAAGTCGAAAATGCCCTTACTTTCACCTGCCCAAATTTTTAGGGTTCTTATTTCTCTCTCTTTCTCTTCTTTCTTGCTCCAACAATCAATCACTCCTTTCTTTTTCATCTCTATCTTCATCATCTTTGTAAATTTCCCAACTTTCTAGTAAATTCTCATCATTTTTTGTTTTTCATATCTAATTAGTGACTTATACTACACAATTCCCCCAAATCTTTTACTGTTATTTTTTTTCTTCTCAAATTGCACTCACACCCATTTCACAATTTGTTCAAAAGATCAGATCTTTGTTCCATACATTGAATTTGATTGATACCCAGAAACTCTAATTTATAGAATTTATGAACTTTATGAATTTGCCCATAAAAAATCGCCAACATTAGTCGTTGATCATCAAATGGAGGGGTCAGCATCAGCAGCAACTCAAGAAATCGAGCTCGAAGTGTTTCAGAAGCGAATTGCCTTGAATTTACACTTAATTTAGCAAATTAGCTTAATTTAGCTTAGTTTACCTTGAATTAGTTTGTTAAAGTGTTGTATTAGCAAATTCTCGGCATTAATTAGCTGTTAAATTCGAAACCCTAATTTTCGAATTTGGGGAAACTTTGATTTATTTCTCATTTGTATTTCAAATTTGGGGAAACTTTGATTTAGTTTACCTTGAATTAGTTTATTTTTCATTTGTATTTCAAACTTTAATCTTCGAATTTGGGCAAATTCTCGGTATTAATCAGTTAATGAGTAATGTTTCTAAGGTTGTCGGCTTAGTTAACGAGTTATGTCTGATGTCGTTGTGATTAGGCTTCCGCAGTGGAGAACTTGGTGAAATTGGGGGAAAATTAACAATGATAGCTTGATGGGAAATTGGGGGAAATTAAAGAAAGAGAGCTTGAGGAGAAGGAAAATGGGTACTAAAATGGGGGAAATAAAGGCTGACTTCAAATTTGCAGAATAAGAATGAGGGGGAGAATGAAGCAAGGGTAAAATGGGTACTAAAATTATCATTTAATAGCCCAAACAAAGACCAACGGCTCAGATTCAATCTTCATAGCTTCGGGTCCGTACATGGTAGTAACCATTAACCGAACCAAACATAGTGGTAGTAGTTACAAAGTCGAAAACAATGTGGATGTAAGTTTCAAGTTGGCAATAAACCATGGATGTAATCGTCAATTTACTCTTATTATTATTGTTGTTATTATTGTTATTGTTATTGTTATTGTTATTGTTATTATTATTATTATTATTATTATTATTGTTGTTGTTGGTTTTATTATTATTATTGTTGTTATTATTATTATTAGTAGTAATAGTAGTAGTACTACTACTACTATCACCACTACTACTACGATAACTAATACTACTACTAGTAAAACATGTGAAAGTAGTGGAAAAAAAGGTACGTAAGAAAAAAAAACTTGGTAGCATTGAAATAATACATAAGAAAAAAAACTTGGTAGCATTGATCTTCTCTTGGTAGCATTGATCTTCTCTTAAAACTTGTAGGAACTATTGAATTGGTATTTGTCAATATTTTATGGTTAAATACATATCCTCATGCTATTGTTAGATAAAAATTTGTTGGTTGCAACTTTGTTGGTTTTAATAATAATAATAATAATAATAATAATAATAATAATAATAATAATAATAATAATAATGTTCAGTTTTTTGTTCGATTCATTTCGTTTGATTCGATTCGATTCGATTCATTCGATTGATTCGATTCGATTCGATTCGATTGATTCATTCATTTGATTCGATTCATTTCTAAAAGTCCGAAAGAACAGGTTCTTACTAACATGCAATGCCTACTTTTATAAATAATTAGCTAAAAAAAAGCAACAAAATTTATGTTTTTTATTATCAGAAAAATTAGGGTTTCACATAAATCAAAAAAATTGAGTGATTAATAGCAAAAATGAGTGAGTGTTTCACAGAACATGCAATATAAAACAAGTTACTCACTTTTTAAATAAAGCAACCAAATTTACAAAACAAAACAAAACAAAAATTAGTAAACAATACCTTTTCGGTGCAGAAAACCAAAAAAGTGAAGAAGAAGATGCTTTCTTTTTTAGCAACCCTATAGTTGATGACTCACTGAGTCAGAAAGTGACAAGAAACTAAAAAAATTTGTGGTTACGGAAGCTCAAGAAAATGAAAGGAGGAGAGAGAGAGTAAATGAAAGGAGGAAGGAGATGAGGCTGAGGGGGGGATTAAACAAAGAAATTGAATAGGCACATGTATCTTTAGTGAAGGGCAAAACGGTCAAGTTTTTCTTTTTTTCACCTGAGATTAGTGAGATCGCAATTTAAAAAGAGACCCCAAAAATGTGGCTGTAATTGAATAAAATTTTTTATAGGGCTGTAATTTCAAAAGTCGTGCATTTTGAAGGCTGTAATTGGCGATTAACCCAAAAAAAAAAAAATAATAATAATGGTACCCGGTTGGAAATTATCGTATGAAAACGATGTATACTCCTGTATGGAATAATCTTTAAAAACACCCTTCTTTATTAATGGCGTAAAAAAAAGATGAGTTTCTCGATGAAAGAAGTGTGATCGTAATTATACCATAGACATGGCTGTATGCCTGTATGGTACTACAAATACTCAATGCCGTCTAATTACACTTTTACCCCTAAATAACTTTTACCCTATGTTATTTAAAAAAAAAAAAAAAATAGTTCAACTGTATACAACGTTTACTCCGTTGTATCCAAAAAAGACAAAAACACCCTTTTTATTTTTCATTCTCAATTTCATTTTCTTTTGTAACAACCTGGTTTTCCGTAACTTTAATTAAACTAAGGCGGAAAATTAATTAAGTCTATATATTACAAAACCAGCTGTTATCGTATTACAAACTCCATATACATAATATGAGTTTAAGATAAACAGAGTTATTCGATTACATTCTCTCAAAAAGGAGTACAAAATAAAGGTAAACCATCCTCAGCATGATTAACGTCTGTCTCGGGGTACCTGCAACAAATTTTCCATCATTCTCTCGCACACTCTTTCGACACATATAGTTCTAAAACATATACAATGTATAAAAATAAATAAATAAAACAATTAACAGGTAGTCATTTAAAACACATAAGGAAATCATGATGGTTCAAACTCGAGTATAAATCCAATCATATAACATACCACACTCATAAGTAATCATGCTCAATAAATCATACTCCAACACTTGTAAACCAAATCATTCAGAAAATCATCACTCAAACAAGGAGATGCATTCAACATGTGATAACTAATGAGTCTTCGTTAGTAAGGCGGAAGCAAGCAGATATATTCCGCGCAGAAGCAGTCAGGGCTGAACGAAATCGGACGTGTCTGACAGGCAAAAGATATCTAAGGTAATAAGGACGGCCTAATCCCTTGTCTAATGTATGCATACACTACCTATCGAGGATCATACGTATTCGCTATTCAAAAGGTATCACCGACGAAAAGTTCGACTATCACCAAAGACGGGTACCCCCGGATGGGGCTGGCGTTTCCAATTACTGATATATGGGCCCACGGAAATATCAAGAATGCCCCATCTCTGAGGTTGTATATACCGTGTCGAGTAGCGATCTTAGGATCGTTATTTCGCCTTGGGCAACTCTGATAGGGAGCCCAAGTCCCCATATACAGCTACCTCGTTAACATCGAATTTCAAGAGTCGCAACATGGCAAACAATCCAAGTATTTTATTCAGGTAGTTCAATTCTTTTTCTCAACTTCTTATTTTCTCGTTTAATCGTAACATATATTACTTCTAAAACATAAATATATCGTCGAACTTTATATAATGAAATTTTAGTAACAGCAGTTCTTCAGGTAAAACAGAACATATAGAAAAACTTAAATAATTATTTTGAGTCCGTTCGTAAATTTTAAATATTTTTCACTATTCATTATTTTACTATTCACCGTATTTACTATTCATCGTATTTACTATTCACCGTATTTACTATTCCTCGTATTTTTATACGTATTCGTATTTCGTATTTGTACGTATTTTTTTATACGTATGTTTATTTTTATACTTCGTGTTTTATTCGTATTTTTTTTTATACTTAGTATTTTTATACCTTAAGATATTTTATTAAAGTACAAACCAATTTATTTTCTAAGTATAAAATTCTAGTTTCAAAGTTGTTTAGTTCATTTTGTACTTAGTAATTTTAAATGATATTTCAAAAGTAAAACTCGGTTTTAATTAGTCATATACTTAACTAATACTTTAGCGGTTTCCATTTTTAGCGAGGTTGTCGTAGTTCATTTTAAATAGTCCGAATGTCCACATCCAAAATTTAAGCATAGGTAGTAACACTTGAATTCATTCATTTTTAAGACGTGTAACGTTTATTTTTATCGGTTTCGTTGATTCTTTTTATTAACGATTCATTATACAATCTAATATAATCCTAATTACTAATCAATTTTTGTGACTAAGTGACAAATTCATTTTGACCAAAATTGACTAAAATTAAAGTGAAATGCCGTGAGGTTGTATATGTTAAGCTATTTATTTCTTTTTTTGTTTTTATTAATAAATCATTATTCTAACTAATTAAATTACTTAAGTGATAAAAATAAAAAGTGACAAATTCATTTTAGGTCCCAAAATGACCCTAAGGCCGTGGCTCCTAATACTTGTACCATTCATTTTCGTTTTCTAATTTTTATCGGTTTTTGACTTAAAGTTTTTATATATTAATTATTCAAATTATTCTAAGGTGATTTAAATTAGTACATAAAAACAATAAATAACTAAAACTTATAAAAAAATTATGAATCAAACTAATCATCTAGGTGAAGAATACATGAATATGTGAAGAACTCTAATGTTTTTCATATGAACATTAATTAGTCAAATTTTTATACGTTTATATAATTTTCTCAAATTTTTCCTACAAGTCCATTTTAACTAAACTAACCATAATATGTTATTTAGAAAAATTAAAACTAACAATTGGTCCATTTTATTTAGAAATGCCGTGTGTATATATATATATGCTTAAAATTTTATTTTTGATTTTTATACTTCTAATTCAACAACTAATTTACTTTATATCATTTATACATTTAATATGAGTGAAAAATATATATACAAATATTAACATACAAAAGTAAAATCATTTTACACACAAGAATAACAACAATACATTCAAGAACACACATAACACTTCAAGACATTTAATTTCATAATAAATTCATTTTTAGCCCAAAACATAAACTAATTATATTTTCATGTTCATCTTATTACAAGTATTTTAAGCATGCAATTTACAAAAATTAAAACGAAAAATTAAACAAAAATTAAGGGTTATGCCGTGTGTTATGTTAATGTTACACTAATGTTTTTTTTTTTCGATTTTTGTCTCCTAATTTAACATGTGATACTTAGGTGACATAAAACATCATACATTCAAATCAAAACATCATGTAAGAAAACAACACATGCTCAATTAAATTAGTGCTCAACAATTATAGTGTGCGAGAGGCACCTTAGGTTAGGTTAATGAAATGCTCCTAGCAGTTGTCGGGGTCTATGATATGATCGAATTGGCTCAAGTCGACACCTCCACCTTGCTCCTCGTCTTTGGTTAGGATAAATACATATGAATGGAAATCAACAAGTTAGTAATTTATTTTAAAACTAAACCACTACAAAAAAAAATGCTTATAGCGACGGTCGTTGCGACGGATTAAAATTCCGTTGCAAGAAAAAGAGGATTGCGACAGATTTATACTCCGTAGCTAAAATTTGTAGTTGCGACGGAATATCCGTCGCAACGTAAGTGATACGTCGCAGCTTCTGTGCGCCAAAAAAATCCCAAACCCGCCAAAATAAAAAATGACGTGTGACGGTTTTTGCGACGGACTATCCGTCGCAACCGTTTTTATAGCGACGACTTGCGACGGAGAGTCCGTCGCAAATAAAGTCAAATTTCAGTCAAAATAAAAAATATGGCTGAAAACTTCAGTCAAAATAAAAAAATATGGGTGACGCGCGATGCGACGGAATTTCCGTCGCAATTTCTAAGTTAGCGACGGGTTTGGCGACGGAAATTCCGTCGCAGGATAAAAAATAAATTATCCCTTTCTGCAGCAGATCTGCATTTGACGGGAAAAAAAAAAAAAAAAAAAAAGAGAGAG
This sequence comes from Dianthus caryophyllus, assembly GCA_023091065.1. Taxonomy (NCBI): domain Eukaryota; kingdom Viridiplantae; phylum Streptophyta; class Magnoliopsida; order Caryophyllales; family Caryophyllaceae; genus Dianthus; species Dianthus caryophyllus. The sequence continues at coordinate 12,176,246 of CM041522.1, read as the reverse complement.
AGAGTAAAGGGCGACGGTGACGACGACGACATCACCACCACCCTAGACCTCTCCGGCCACCACCACCGTATTCCCCACCACCGTATTCCCCACCACCACCGTCATTACTTCCGACCGCCGGCGCCGGCCACCACCACCACCTTGAGATTAGTTTGTGATTTTTTTGATTTTTTTGTGATTTTTTCAATTTTTATTCAAATTAGATGTTAATTGTAGGTTGTTAGAGTATAATTATGACCTAAGATAGATCCCATGGGTGAAGTTTGATTTTCAATTGATATTAATTTTAATAATTAGGGTTTTGATTGAATTTTGTTTAATTTTGTTGTTGTATTGTGTTGGTGTTGTTATATTGTGTTGTTGTTGTTGTTTTGTGTTGTTGTTGTTATTGTTGTATTGTGTTGTTCTAGTTGTTATTGTTGTTGTATTATGTTGTTGTTGTTATTGTTGTATAGTGTTGTTGTTATTGTTATTGTTGTTGTTGTTGTTGTTGTTGTTGTTGTTGTTGTTGTTGTTGTTGTTGTTGTTGTTGTTGTTGTATAGTATACTTGTGGTGGTGATGGTGGTGAAGGTTGTAGTTGTGGTGGTTGTGTTGTTGTTGTTGTTGTTGTTGTTGTAGTGTAGGTTGTAGTTGTGGTGGTTGTGTTGTTGTTGTTATTATTGTTGTAGTGTAGGTTGTAGTTGTGGTGGTTGTTATTATAGGAGTAGTAGTAATTAAGTGTTGTATTAAGTGTTGTATTTGTATTTGTAATTATAGTATTAGTAATATAATAGGAGTAGTAATTGTAGGAGTAGTAGTAATTATAGGAGTAGTAGTTATTAGTAGTATTATTATAGTATTATTGTAGTAATTATAATAGTAATAATATAATAGGAGTAATAATACTATTATTTGTTGTATTTGTTAGTATTAAGTGTTGTTTATTAGTAATATCATACATAATACTAATATTAATTTCTAATTTATTTTTAATCATTCATGACTTAGTACCCGTTCAAAAGTTATTCATTAGGAATAACTTTTGAATAGTCCCCATTTTGGGACTATCTTTAAACGTTTTCTATCACTTAGGTAGTAAATACAATTCTTGAATAAGTTAGAAGGAAGAAAGTTCGATGGCAATTTCTTATATGTTCTCTGAATACATATGTAGACGGATTTTATTCGTTTATATAATGTATTTGGAGAACTGAAGGGAATTGCTGCCGAATTTTCTTCATTCTAAGTTATACAAGAATTGTATTTACTAGTGATAGAAGACGTTTAAAGATGGGTTTAGGTTGGAGTGATAAGGACCCAAAACGTGGAGTTGGCTAATAAAAATTCAATTATTACTAAATGTTATCGTTGTATATGATTATTTGTTGATAATTTGTTGTTTTTGAGTACTTGACTATTACTTGTGTGAAATGTTAATTGTTTGTGTATATGTGTGATTATTCATGATTCTTTTAGATTGAAATGAAGAGAACGGAGCGAAAATGGATGTATGAGCGTTTAGATGATAACAAAAAAAATTAGGAGTGAGTACGCTAAAGGAGTTTTGGAGTTTCTTAAATTTGCTAAGCAGAGTGAAGAGTTTAAGACGACAAAAAAGATTAGGTGTCCATGTTCGAAATGCAAAAACATACCATATTTATATGAATTTGAAGTGAAAAACCATCTTGCTTTAAGAGGGTTCGATAGTAATTATTTCTACTGAACTGCTCATGGAGAATCTTTTCCAACCTCTAATGAAGAAGAGGGTAGTGGATCGAATTCTCAAAATCCGTATCACGATATGGTGGAGGATGCGTTACGTGATCGGATTGATCAAATTCGTGATGAAGCCTTAAATCGTGATGGAGTTGAGGAGTTTGAAGAGACTCCAAACCCAGAAGTCGTAGCCTTCTTTGAAATGCTTAAAAATCCGAATCGCCAAAGATATGAAGGAAGTGAAATGTCCATTCTAGAGGTGGCTTCAAGGCGGTGTCACTTAAGTGCGAGTTCAACTTAGCTCACGAAGTTATGGACCGTATCGCGTCGTTGATCGGGGATATGATTTGAGCGCAATGTCATGTCACGCAACTTCTATGAGATCAAAAATATGCTTAAAGCTCTTCAATTGCCATGTGAAAAGATCGACGCTTGTCCCATTGGATGTATGTTGTTTTGGGAAGAGAATGCAAACCTTCTGAAGTGCCCTGATTGTGGTAGAGATAGATATAAGGCTAACCTAAATTCGTCCAACTAAAGAGTGGGCAAAAAGGTGCTAACTTATTTTCCGTTAGGACCAAGGTTGCAGCGAATTTATGCTACCAAAAGTATTGCTAGTCAAATGACATGGCATTCTGATAGTCGCCGTGAAACTGGGACTATGTCACATCCTAGTGACGGTGAAGCCTGGAAACATTTCGACAATGAGCATCCTGAATTTGCAAGTGAGCCTCGCAATGTTCGCCTTGGCCTTTGCAGCGATGGGTTTTCTCCTTACGGTCAGTTTGGAAAACCGTACTCGACGTGGCCTGTAATGGTGACTCCGTACAACCTTCCGCCTTGGTTGTGCATGAAGAAGCAGTTTATCTTTCTAACGTTGATAATCCCCGGTCCAAAAAATCCTAAGTCGAAAATGGATGTGTATTTGCAACCGTTGATAAAAGAGTTGAAACAACTGTGGAGTACGGTCAGTACACTTATGATGTATCAAAGAAACAAAACTTTCAACTACGAGCGGCATTGATGTGGACTATTAACGATTTTCCGACTACGGGATGCTTTACGGATGGACCACTCGGGGTCATCTAGCATGTCCTTATTGTCACCGGCTCCCGCCTAAGTCATTTTACCTTGAAGGTAGTCGAAAAGTATGTTGGTTTGATTGTCATCGTCAAATGTTGCCAATCGATCATAAATTTCGATGGAAATGTTCCGATTTTAGAAAAGATCGACCAAATGAAAGCGTCTGACCCATCGCGGTTGATCGAGATCAAACTTGGGACATTGTGAGGAATTTGCCAACAATTGTTGGCTCAACAACTCTTGATTGAAAAAATTGAAAGGCAAGAAAGAGGGTTGGTGGAAGCGTAGTATATTCTGGGAACTTCCTTATTGGAAGACACTGTTGATTCGACATAATTTGGATGTCATGCACATTGAGAAGAATTTTTTCGAACAACTAATAAACACAATCATGGAAGTCCCAAATAAAGCGACATTTGGACCTAAGGGTAAGTTAGATTTCAAGAAATATTGCAAGTCAAGACCCAAATCGTTGAGATTTGTTCTCGATAAGGTCGAAAAAGCTGCGTGTGATTGGGTTTCTCAGCTAAAGTTTCCAGATGGTTACGCTTCTGATATGAGCAGGTGTGTAGACAACGTGAACTTGAAATTGCATGCGATGAAGAGTCATGATTGTCATGTTTTTATGGAGCGCTTACTGCCTGTCGCACTCAAAGAGCTATTGCTTAATGTGTCGTGGAGTGCATTAACTGAGTTGAGTCAATTCTTCAGAGATTTGTGTGTCTCCAATCTTAAAGTTGAGAATGTAAATCTTTTGGAGCAAAGCATTGCTGAGATTATTTGTAAGTTGGAGAAGATATTTCCTCCGTCTTTTTTCAATTGCATGGAGCATTTACCTGTTCACCTGCCTTACGAGGCAAAGGTTGGGGGACCGGTTCACTATCGATGGATGTACCCCTTTGAAAGGTGATTTTTTTTTACTGAATTTCAACAATAGTTTCACCTATAAACTATGACATAAATTTAACATTAAAACCTGTAACTTAAATGCAGGTTTCTTAATCACATTAAAAAAAAAATTGGTAATAAAGCACGAGTTGAAGGGTCTATAACCAACGCGTATCTGCTTGAAGAAATATCAAACTTTTGCTCCCTTTATTTTGAGGATCACGTGGTCACAAGAGCAAAAGATTTAGACGTTGGCAACATGAAAGACCAAGAAGATAAATCTATACCTGAGATGTTTAGAGACCATTCTGGGAGTACGACCGGAAAATGTGTTAAGAGATACCTGACGGAGGAAGAGTATGAACAAGCTCATTTCTATATTTTATCAAATTGTGAGATACTAAGACCATACGAAATGTGAGTTTTTTTTTTTTGTTTTTAATTTTTTTTTTTAACATAACACTTGTAGCATATTTAATTATAATAATACGAAATGTGCAGCGAGTTTGAGCAGTATATCTTCAATGAGTATCCTCAAATCAGTTGTACTGACGAAGTTTGGAAGAAACATGAAAAAGATTTTTCCAAGTGGTTTGGAAAACAAGTATGAACTTAAATTTTTTGACTAATAATTTTTTGTATTTAAATTTATGAACGAATTATGAAAACATTAATTGTCTCATATAATAGGTGTTCAGGATAGAAGATCCATTAGTTAAAGTTTTAGCGTTAGGTCATACCATTTCGGTCAGAACTTGGAGACGATATGCGATTAATGGATATCGTTTTCGAGCTTTCAAGGAAGGGATTGATGTACCAAAATCTACAGTAAGTAATGGGGTATATGTCAGTTCAACGGAAGGAGTTGAGACTTATGGAACCCTGAATGAAGTGATTGAGATTGTCTATACGTCTTCTGAAAGGAGCTACAAAACGATTTTGTTCAAATGTGATTGGATAGACAACTCAGCTAGAGGCTTGAATGTGCATAAGAAATACAAGTTAGTAGATGTGAACCGTTCAAAAAAGTATCCAACATATGATCCATTTGTGTTGGCATACCAAGCGGAACAAGTGTGTTACAGTTCATATCCTAACACAAAGAAAGATAATCAGTGGTCTGCCGTATTTAAGATAAAATCAAGATCGAATTTTGATATTCCGATTGAAGATATTGTATACCAAGAAGATATAAATGTCAGTTATCCGCAACCTCAATCAGTGGAAGAGGACGAAGATGTAACTGACATTGCCGAGACGGACGACGTGGGTGAAGAAGATAACGACGGGGTGCGGGAAGAAGAGGATGTGGAGAATGAGATGGAATATGATGAAGATGAAGTAGAAGAGGCATTGGATGGTGATGATGAAGAAGAAGAAGAAGAAGAAGAACAAGAAGAAGAAGAAGAAGAAGAAGATGATGATGAGGAAGAAGAGGAAGGTGTTAATGCACTTTTTCGTTGTTTGGAGTCGGATAATCATAGTGACGATGATTCTAGTGAATATTAAATTGTAAGGAAAAAACTTTACCTTGTGTTTAAAACATGTGTTTTAACTTGTGTAATTTTAATTGAATGTTTTGACTTGTGTTTTAATTTGTGTTGTTTTTAGGTACAAATGGCTAGGAAAAAAGGAAGTGGAAGCAATTCTCAGCGTCATGACGATGAGAACGAGGAGGCAAGACCGCAGAAGAAGAAAGATAAACCGGCGAAATATGATCAAGACGGTAAATTGATCATGAACCCCGACGAAGAATCAGATGGCGTTTGGTAAGAAATTATGTTATAGTTGTTGCATATTATATAATTTTGGACATAAATATTATTTTTGTTTATTGTATATATATTTTCATTAGTTGCATATTAATGAAATTGCAGGTTTGGTCATCCAAAAGTGACCGAGTTTTTGATCGACAGCATTCATGCTAACTACGACGGCTTCTATCCAAGCTGGTCGGAAACTCCTCGTGAACGTCAAGAGCATATGTGGAATCATTTCAAGGTTAATTTATATATATTTTTGGTCGTAAGGTTAATTTCGAAGTTAAATTTATTTCTAACCTTTATTTTTTTAAATGGTTGTTGAATAGAGTAAGGTGAAGGCTGACGATCTCAATGAGGTGGAAGTATGTTACTACCTGTACGTTAAAAAGAAGTTTAGAGATCAGATATTCAGAGCGGCGAGGAAGAAAAATAAACCAAGTTGGATGACTCCAACATGTTTTTCAAAGTTGTTAACTAGAAAGAAGGATGACCCGAAATTCGCCGAGATTTCGAAGAAGGCGACGGAAAACCGGTGCAAGGGAGGGAAAAAGGGAAAAGCACTACCGACGCACGTCTTAGGTCGGAAAAGTGCAGCTCGAGCGTTGGATTCCGCTTGTGTAAGTCTTAGTTTTTTTTTTTTTTTTTTTTAATATAAGTATACATTATGCATTATTATTATTATTATTATTATTTACTAAAACTTGTTACACATTATCTATTCATGATTAAATTATTAACTTGCAGAGTAAGGACACCGATGATGTGAGTCCTTTTAAGGTGTTGGAGTTGTCGAAAAAGAACAAGCAGGGAAAATGGATCACTCCTCGTGCCGAACAAATCGCAGTACGTAATATACTTGGTTTTTTTAATTATTAGTAGTACAATTAGTTATATTATTAGTAGTAGTTTAAAGTTTTTTAGTTTTACGGCTTATCATTTATTAGTAATAGTTAGTAGTATTAGTTGTTTTGTTATTATTAGTAGTAATATATTTCATTGTATTTAATGAAAGTTGTATTGTTTTCAGAACGATTACATGAAGAAAATGGCGGAGAAGGAAGCCGGGAAACTATATTTGACTGACGACCAAATCTACCTTGAAACCGTAGGAGGTTTCGACAAAAAAGGTAGAGTTTATGGTACCGGAGAGACGGCTACGCAGTTCTTTTAACCGCCAAATGTCACGAGGAGTAGTAGAGCCGGTAAAGCGCCTAGTTATGTTCCCGGCGTCGTATCGAAGACAATGGCCGAGAACGTACAATTAAAGGCGAAATTGAATGAATTTGAACAACGGCAGAACATGATTGAGACATTCATGCAACAGTTCGGTTTCATTCCTCCTGGTCAATCATCATGTAATCCCGGCCCGCCACCGTCTCGTCGCGACGACTTCTCCGACGACCACGGCGATGCGCACGGGTTCGGTAGTATTGTCCCTCCCACTTAGTTATGTGAATGTAGGTAGTTATGTGATTTCTCGAACTAACTTGTGGTTGTGAACTTGTAAGGACGTACTTTGTATTATTTAAGTTCGAAAATTTATGGAATTGTGACTTTTCAGTATTTAGGTCTGGCGTCGGTGTCAATTAGTTTTTGGTGTCTTTGTAATTTTTACGAATCACGAGGGTCATTGGTATCGGAATTGTAACAAAAAAACACCAAAACGGTGTGGAACACGGCAGAAACCTCCTGTCCCAAACAAAAAAAAAAAAAGTTCTGCGACGGAAATGCCGTCGCAAATGGTCAACATACATTGACTTTTGATGGTCCTCTGACGCCTATATGCGACGGATATTCCGTCGCAAACAGTCAATATAAGTCAAACTTCATGGCTTGCGACGGAATTTCCGTCGCAATAAGTCAAGATTACTTGACTTTTCCCTTGGTCTGTGACGGCTTTGTGCGAATGACTGTCCGTCGCAATACCGTCGCAATGACGCCTCCTGCGACGGAATGTCCGTCGCAAATAGATTTTTGCGACGAAAGATTGCGTCGACCTGTTGTGACGGAGATTCCGTCGCTATTACTGTAGTAGCGACGGATTTTTATGTTTTTGCGACGGAAGCGTCCGTCGCTATAAGCTGTTTTTTTTTGTAGTGAACTAACAATACTAAAAATTTTAAGGTAGTTCAATTCTTTTTCTCAACTTCTTATTTTCTCGTTTAATCGTAACATATATTACTTCTAAAACATAAATATATCGTCGAACTTTATATAATGAAATTTTAGTAACAGCAGTTCTTCAGGTAAAACAGAACATATAGAAAAACTTAAATAATTATTTTGAGTCCGTTCGTAAATTTTAAATATTTTTCACTATTCATTATTTTACTATTCACCGTATTTACTATTCTTCGTATTTACTATTCACCGTATATACTATTCCTCGTATTTTTATACGTATTCGTATTTCGTATTTGTACGTATTTTTTTATACGTATGTTTATTTTTATACTTCGTGTTTTATTCGTATTTTTTTTATACTTAGTATTTTTATACCTTAAGATATTTTATTAAAGTACAAACCAATTTATTTTCTGAGTATAAAATTCTAGTTTCAAAGTTGTTTAGTTCATTTTGTACTTAGTAATTTTAAATGATATTTCAAAAGTAAAACTCGGTTTTAATTAGTCATATACTTAACTAATACTTTAGCGGTTTCCATTTTTAGCGAGGTTGTCGTAGTTCATTTTAAATAGTCCGAATGTCCACATCCAAAATTTAAGCATAGGTAGTAACACTTGAATTCATTCATTTTTAAGACGTGTAACGTTTATTTTTATCGGTTTCGTTGATTCTTTTTATTAACGATTCATTATACAATCTAATATAATCCTAATTACTAATCAATTTTTGTGACTAAGTGACAAATTCATTTTGACCAAAATTGACTAAAATTAAAGTGAAATGCCGTGAGGTTGTATATGTTAAGCTATTTATTTCTTTTTTTGTTTTTATTAATAAATCATTATTCTAACTAATTAAATTACTTAAGTGATAAAAATAAAAAGTGACAAATTCATTTTAGGTCCCAAAATGACCCTAAGGCCGTGGCTCCTAATACTTGTACCATTCATTTTCGTTTTCTAATTTTTATCGGTTTTTGACTTAAAGTTTTTATATATTAATTATTCAAATTATTCTAAGGTGATTTAAATTAGTACATAAAAACAATAAATAACTAAAACTTATAAAAAAAATTATGAATCAAACTAATAATCTAAGTGAAGAATACATGAATATGTGAAGAACTCTAATGTTTTTCATATGAACATTAATTAGTCAAATTTTTATACGTTTATATAATTTTCTCAAATTTTTCCTACAAGTCCATTTTAACTAAACTAACCATAATATGTTATTTAGAAAAATTAAAACTAACAATTGGTCCATTTTATTTAGAAATGCCGTGTGTATATATATATATGCTTAAAATTTTATTTTTGATTTTTATACTTCTAATTCAACAACTAATTTACTTTATATCATTTATACATTTAATATGAGTGAAAAATATATATACAAATATTAACATACAAAAGTAAAATCATTTTACACACAAGAATAACAACAATACATTCAAGAACACACATAACACTTCAAGACATTTAATTTCATAATAAATTCATTTTTAGCCCAAAACATAAACTAATTATATTTTCATGTTCATCTTATTACAAGTATTTTAAGCATGCAATTTACAAAAATTAAAACGAAAAATTAAACAAAAATTAAGGGTTATGCCGTGTGTTATGTTAATGTTACACTAATGTTTGTTTTTCGATTTTTGTCTCCTAATTTAACATGTGATACTTAGGTGACATAAAACATCATACATTCAAATCAAAACATCATGTAAGAAAACAACACATGCTCAATTAAATTAGCGCTCAACAATTATAGTGTGCGAGAGGCACCTTAGGTTAGGTTAATGAAATGCTCCTAGCAGTTGTCGGGGTCTATGATATGATCGAATTGGCTCAAGTCGACACCTCCACCTTGCTCCTCGTCTTTGGTTAGGATAAGTACATATGAATGGAAATCAACAAGTTAGTAATTTATTTTAAAACTAAACTAACAATACTAAAATTTTTAAAGTGTAGTAGTATTTTAGGTTTAGGTGTTGTTCTAAGTTTTTCATAAATTCGATTTATGTTCATATCTAATTACAAGTTAAAAGAGGTTGTGATTAATGAAGATAAATGGTGGAGAAGTATGTTAAGAGTTTTAGGTGAATTATAGACATGAAAATAAAAGTTTTAAAGAAGAAAGTGTAAGGAAGAAGATGAAGATTCAAAGAAGATCTTGAGGTTGAAGATGAAGATAGGCTTACAAGTATGATGAGTAAGTTTATTAGAGAGAAAAGTGTTAGGAAAAATTTGTTGTGTGTGTGTGTAAAAACCGGGTAGTAGTAGTAGTTGTGTAGTAGTTGTTGTGTTTTGTATTATGTAGTATGTGTGAATGCATTTGTATATTTAGTTGTATTATCATTTAAATTAAAAGAGCTACTAAGTGATGATGTAATTAGTAGGAGTGTAAGAGTTTGAGGGTGGCTTGTAAGTGATGAGACTTGTTAGTAAAGTAGGGACCAAGTGGAAGAGAAACACATGGAGCATGTGAGCTCCAAAGGAGCCGGCCACCCTAAAAAAATAGGGTTCGATTTTCGTTCTTTTGAAATTTTCGATTTACGCGTACGCGAAACGTCTCGAAATAAAATGTAGGTCCCAAAATAAAGTTTAGAAATAAGATCGAAAATAAAAATGAAAATAAAACTCAAAACGAGATCAAAACAAAAATTGGGTACTAGGTTCTCGTAACTTTGAAATAAAATCTTATTTGCTCGAAATATATATTTTTTTTTGTTGCAAGTTATCGATTTAAATCATTATACTCAAATGTCAAAACATTTATCAGTTTAAAGGAAATATAACTTATAATTTCGGTGTTTTGTGAAAGTGTTAGTTTAATTGAATTGCAAAAGTAGCTAGCTATTAATATAATATGTTTTATTAATAATAAGCAAAAATGGTTATACTTTTAAGTTAAGAGGTTTGATGTTAAGTGTTGGATTTGTGTGAGTCAAAAGGGAAGCAAAATGAGGTGACTAGTCACCTTGTGTAACTCGGCCTACTTGGTCATCTTGACCTCGGTTTGCGTGCCGAAATTTGTCGTTGAGAAATTTGTCGAGGATTCATCATTTGATTTATCGAGTTTGAAGATGTAAAAATAAAGTTCAAATTCAAAGTAATTCAAAATAGTTTTAGTCTAGGTGTGATAATAACTTGTAGCGTATTGTTTTAGGAAAAAGATGAGCGAGGATGATTAATTATTGATCTCCTAATTATAATTAGCTTAAATTAACACGGGGTGTTACATCTTTAGTTTTCTCTCTTCTCTCTCCTAAATTAATTAACCCTAATCAATTAACCACTTTGCACCACCACCGACCACCATTGGCCACCCTAAACCACCACCGCCGGCCACCACATGCCACCACTTTGATAATAACAATATTACTTTTAATAATAAAAAAATATTATACGGAGCATTGTTTTTGTTTAGTACTCCGTATAGTTTTTGTTCTATAATTGATTGCATTAGCTAAATAATGTTAATTACGTTAAGGTGTATGGTGAGTTAATTATGCTGATTGATTTGATTTAAATGATCTTTTCGTTGAAGAGTTTTGGTATTTTTGAGGTTGAATTCAATTGTGAAATTGTGAAATTACTGACATTTTTCGTTAATTATTGGCCACCACTTACGCCGGCCTCCTTGTCCTCCTGTCGTCGGTCACCAATGCAGCCAGCCTGCCGCCGCCGCCGTCACTGACTCCACTTTCCGGCCTACTACCCACTCTAGCGGCTAACCTTGAAACACCTTTAAACCCTAACTAATTAATTAATTTTTAAAATTATAGAATATAAAAATTAAAAGATTTACAAATTATTTCAAAATGAAGAAGAAGTTGATGAATTGAATAACTTGATGATACATAATTGATAGTTACAAGAATTGAAAAAATTGATGATTATTTGTTTTTGAAATTTAATAGTTACAAGAATTGAAAAATCTAGCTACGTACTCGGCGATCTCCGCCTTCATCCTTATCCACCAGAAGCGTAATTTCAGGTCTTTGTACATCTTATCTGAGCCAGGATGTACTGAGTAGCGGGTGCTATGCGCTTCATCAAGGATTTTGCGTTTCAAATCTTCATTGTTAGGTATACACCATCTACCATTGAAACGTAGACTTCCATCAGTGTAGATCTCGAACCCTTCTGTTCCTTCTGATGGAATCTTTTCTCTAATCTCTAACAGGGCCGGGTCCTCCCACTGTAGTACTCGAATGTCATGATATAATTCTGGTTCGACCGCCATTGCATTTAGATCAGCGTCATCCGATTGTACTAGATCTAAGCTCAGTCTTTTCAGATCCTGGACGATGTCTGAGGGAATTTCCCAAAGGTTGTTCAGAGTATGTGTTGTCTTACGGCTCAGTGCGTCAGCAACCACATTAGCCTTTCCCTCGTGGTATAATAATTCGATCTTGTAATCCTTGATCAGTTCTAACCATCTCCGCTGCCTCATGTTTAATTCTCTCTGGGTAAAGATGTACTTCAAACTCTTGTGATCGGTGTAGAATTTGATGCTGACCCCGTAGAGATAATGACGCCAAATCTTTAGTGCAAACACGACCGCCGCAAGTTCAAGGTCGTGAGTTGGGTAATTTCTTTCATGCACTTTGAGTTGTCTGGATGCGTATGCTATTACTTTCCCTTGTTGCATTAAGACGCAACCCAAACCATTCAGTGATGCGTCACTATATACTTCGTACTCATCACCATCGGTTGGTAAGGTCAAGACTGGTGCTGTAGTAAGCCTCGACTTAAGTTCTTGGAACGCCTTTTCACAGTCATCGCTCCATAAGAACTTGGATTCCTTTTGTAGCAGTTTAGTCATTGGGCGAGCTACTTTTGAGAAGTCAGGAACAAATCTCCTATAATAGCCAGCCAATCCTAGGAAGCTTCTGACTTCAGTGACTGTTTTTGGTGCTACCCATTCCTTAACAGCCTCAATCTTTGCTGGATCCACCATTACACCTTCCTTGGAAATTACGTGGCCTAGGAACGACACTTGGTCTAGCCAAAATTCACACTTTGAAAATTTAGCATACCATTTATGATCTCTCAAGATGCTCAGGATAATGTGTAGGTGTTCCGCGTGTTCTTCTTTATCCTTGGAGTAGATCAGGATGTCGTCAATGAACACTACGACGCAGATGTCGAGGTATTCGTGGAAAGTCCTGTTCATTTGGTCCATGAACACTGCTGGAGCGTTGGTAAGACCGAACGACATTACTTTGAACTCGTAATGTCCGTACCTCGATCTGAAAGCAGTCTTTTGTATATCTTCTTTGCGAACCGCAATCTGATGGTATCCTGACCTCAGATCGATTTTGGAGAAAACTCCTGCTCCCTTGAGTTGGTCAAAGAGATCGTCTATCCTAGGCAGAGGATAACGATTCTTGATCGTCACTTTGTTCAGTTCTCTGTAATCAATGCAGAGCCTCATGCTCCCATCCTTCTTCTTTACAAAGAGTACCGGTGCACCCCAAGGTGAAACACTCGGTCTTATAAATCCTAACTCAATCATCTCCTCCAACTGTTTCTTGAGTTCCTGGAGTTCGACAGGGGCCATCCTGTATGGTGCCTTCGATATAGGTGATGTGCCGGGTATGAGGTCAATAGAGAATTCGACGTCTCTTGCAGGAGGCATACCTGGTAATACATCCGGGAATACATCGGGGTATTCATTCACGATTGGGATGTCTTCAATGCGCAAGTTGTCCTCGACCTTGGTAATGCTGCAAAAGTACACCTGGTGCCCTTTTCTCTCCATACTTTGAAGTTTCAGTACAGACACCAGTTTCACTCCCCTTTTCCTCTTCAAATTCTGATATGACACCTCTTTCCCTTGATTAGTCTTCAGTGAAATTTTTTGGTCGTGGCATTTGAACGTTGCCTTATGACGAGCTAGCCAGTTCATTCCCAGAATTACATCGAACTCGGGAAGATCAAACAATACAAGGTCTGACAGGAAGTCTGTGTTGTGAATTGAAATTTTTACATTATTGTATTTTGCAGAACAGGGAATGTTTTTACCATCTGGTAGTGATATGTTAGTTTTGATCTGTTCAGATTTTGTGAGTTTGGATTGTTTAATAAATTTTGAGGATATAAAAGATAGGGAAGCTCCTGTATCAAATAAAATGAAAGCAGGTACAGAATTAACTAGAAATTTACCGGTGATGACGTCTACATCGATAATATCATCCGTCCCTTCTTCAGCTTCTGTCAGGACGTACACGCGTCCCTGAACTCTGACGGCCGGCGGTGGTCCCGCGTTCGCCTTAGAACCAGCACCCCTCTTTGGGCATTCATTCGACTTATGTCCCACTACTTTACAGAAGTAGCACACTACTGGTTCTCCGTTGCAACGCTTTCCCGGGTGGAGTGGCTGTCGACAGAAACGACATTGACCTGCTTGAATGGCCGGAGCTCCGAATCCGGTGGGATTTCGGTTGGTGTACAGGGGTCTGCCCTGGCCTTTATTTCGGTTGTCTTGATTTTGGAAACCCGGACGACCGAACATTGGTTTGTGGATGAAGCTTGCACTCGCCACAGGAGGCGTAAACGTTTTCTTCTTCTTTTTCTCCTCGGCTTCTCCCTTCTGAATGGAGGCCCAAATGCCTGTCGCCTTTTCATAAGCTTCAGCAAAGTTTTGACAATTGAAACCGCTCATGACTAACTGCAGACTGTAAGTCATTCCCCGTACATACCGGGTTGCGAGTTCCTCTTCATCAGTTACCACCTTGGGAGCAAACTTAGATAGCTCCTGGTATTTCTCGGTGTATGCCTGCAGAGACATATCACCCTGTTTCAAGTTCCTGAATTCTTCTTCTTTTTCCCACCTTAATTCTTGTCCAAAGTACTTGTTCTTTAACAGTGCTTTGAATTCGCTCCAGTTATAGATCCTTAGAGGGAAAGTGGCTCGGATCAGGCGCCACCAGTTGTTGGCCTCTCCTTTCAAGTAGTAAGCTACTACGTTCACCATTTCGGTAGGGGGTGTCTTGTTGAGTTCCAACAGCTTCTCCATTTCCTCTATCCATTCAGTGAGGACGGTAGGATTGACGGAGCCTGAGTATGTTTGGGGTCTATGCTTGGAGAACTTCTCGAATGCAGATTGGTTATTCCCGCCTGTAGATACCCGTATCCGTACCCCCCAAAACAAACCCGATGATGAAAAGGACTTTCGTGCATGCTTTTAAAAGAGTCGAAACGGTACAAAAGTGTCTAAAACGTATTAGTCATTTTTAGCGTATTAATTTGGACTTGCATAATTATAAAAGTGAATGTCACCTTTAGTCATTATGAGCGTAACACGAGCACAATATAGGAATGTCTTATTAAGCCAAGCCACAAAAACAGCCCAACTAGCTACAAAACGGCCCAAACTTACAAAAACGACCCAAAACACAACACGCAAAACAGGCCAAAGTGCGTCCCGTGTCACATTTTCACAAAATTAAACTCTACAAAACCGTAAAATAATATACTTTCATATTATTTTATTTCAAGCCAAAACCGAAAAACACGACAAAAACCGAAACACGAAAACCGAAACACGAAAACCGAAATTCGGACCAAAACTGAACAAAGACTTAGCCCATAAGTAAACAACAAAACATAATCATTACTTAATCAAAATCCAAAACCGAATGGCGGCATAAAACAGCCCACCAAAACAAAATACAAATCGCCTGTGGACAAAGATTAAATTTATGTCGCCTGTTAACAGGCGATTATAATTTTGTTTTGTAACAGCCGCCTTTTTTGATTTTTCTTTAAAAATATCCAACTCAAGTAAACTTAAACGCCTGTATACAGGCGATTAAGTTTTGTTATCCCACAGAAACCACCAAAACTCTATAAATACCAACCCACTTCATTCATTTTAAACACCCGGTTTTTAGCACTTATACACTATTCACAAAATCCACTCAAAAATACCGTCTTTACATTTTCGAAAGGTAAACATTTTACCTACGGGCTAGACGTTTGAGACTCGGACAATGGGGTTACATTAACCCCAAACCCGATATTGGCACTAGCGAAGCCGTATTCGTAATACGGTTGTAGCAATTCGGATTCATAATCCGTCTAAACCCCGCCAATATCGCATAAATAAACGACTCATTATCACTAAAGCAAACCGACGTCACTTTTATAATTATGCAAGTCCTCATTCATGCATTAAATAACGACTAGAATCACGGATCCAACACTAAATTGTACCGTTTCATAGAGTCTTTTAGCATGTCAAAACTGAGGGTTTTTCACAAATTCTAATACGAGGTCGGAAAATAACGTCTATAGTAATAATTTAGTCAATAAATTATTATTTAACGTACATTTCCTATAGCAATATGTCATTATTTTGACACTTTACATTATTTATGCATTTTAATCGAGTCATGTTTATTCGCACTTGTACGTAGCGTGACTTTTAGCCCAAATATCGAAATTAAGCAAGTGTTTTCAAATTAGTAGAGACTACTCTTATGTAGGCTTTTTGATTACTGTTTTCAAAACTCATTTTGTCAAAACTTTCGAAAAGTAACCTCACTCCGAACCCTTCTGCGGTTTCAAACCTCAGTTGATAGGTATCGACGCACCTTGAAATCGAGACACTCGTGTCTTGTATTTCAAGACGCGTTGAATAGGTTCCAAATTCCTTTAATATTTGGTGGCGACTCCGAAAATACATTTTCAAAAAGGATTTTCTACTTTTCTTTTTGGTCACAAATTCATGCAATGATCTCCCCCATTTTTACAAAACTTAGCACTCTTTCTGCGAGGCGATTCGCCCGGCGCCAAGACGGGCGAGGCTCAAGGCAGAAGCGTCGATAGGTTTTCCCAAAAGGGAAAAGATTTTCCCAGTACCTTCAGCTGGCGACTCCGCTGGGGACGAGCATGATTTTTATTATTTTTGAAAAACTAGTTTTTCTTTTATTTTAAAATCATAAAGAAGTGAAGCTTGAAACTTTGAAAACATTTTCGCTTTCGATATTTGGGCAAAAATCCGTTGAGTCGAATCCTCCTGATTCAAACCACACCCTTTGAGAGCGGCCCCGATAACTCTCGCTTCATGCGAGGTAACTCGGACACCTTGTTCTCTCACCCTCCACGATTACAAGTACGGCATCCGTACAAACGATCGTAACCAGTCAAACTCGAACGCTCTAGGGCCCGTCCTGTATTCACACCTAAGGCGTGTGTAGTCTTGCGGGTGCCCCTACCTAAACGTCATGAATGACCGGAGGGAACCTTACCCTATAAACCAAAAACCTGTGTTTATATGTACAAGTGTGAAGCTATAGTACCCTCACTATAGTAGTCTTTCAAAAACTTCCTGCATATGAAAACTTTTCCTAGGCATTATACTTTTAAAATACGTCCATCTTTGAAATTGCTTTTTCAAACTTTTTTCAAAAAAGGTCATACTTTTAAAAACACGCCGTTAGGCTCTTTGACCTATAGTCATTTGAGTTTAATAAATAAAATGCCACTACATTTAAAACCGACCTAGGATAACCACTATATCCCAGGTCTTTTTCAAAACGTAAATGAATTATGCGACTGACGTATCGTCATAATACATTTATTGCTAAAGGTCTTTCACAAAGCAAAAACCCGAGTATGTCAATTCATTTCGGAGATTTTAAATGAAATTAACTTTTAGAACGTCAGAATTAGCTCTAAGTCGAGTGACTCTTTAGTCATCCCGATTTAATCTTTTTCTCTCAAAAACAAAAAAAAACGCGGGCTCGTTCAGATGCGAACCCGTTGATTTACTCTTTGAATCAAATGACTTATCGTCATTTTTGATTTAAAACCCTGAGTCACACGTAGAAGGCGAACAATTGATCACCTTTTACCCAATTTTAACATCCTCAGGTCGGTTAGCCTATCATTTACTTGACGATCCTTTTTATCGTAATCCAATGATAAACCCCTGGCAACATACCGCCAAATTGGGTTAATCTGATTATGATCATGCAAATTTTTCCTACCTCGAGAACAGGGACGTGTTAACGCGCCTCTATCTCAAAAGCTTCCCGTGTCCTTTTAAAAACTAAAAACACGAGTCAAGTCAAGTCACCCACTCTTTACGCTTTTGTGTCTTCCTTTGGTCGTGAATGTGATTTTTCATTCGAGTCTTTTCCTTCTATTTTAGAATCACTAAAGATTTGAAAACTTTGTCAGGTCCGCTCATTGAAAAACCCTGAATACCCGGCTCTCGAACACAAGATGAATTTCCGTTTTGACCTCGCAAATGACGAAACTACCTTTCCACCACCTCCTCCGCTAATGGCGATCACCGAGCACGTAAATTTGCTCGACCACAAGGTAGCCAATCTTACCGCTTTGTTCGAACATCCGGCGCCATGCAAAAGATCGAAAGCGAGAAAAAGCGCAAGACTATTCGCGAAGAGTGCGCTCGACACATCAAAAGAATCCGATCCTTGGAGGATGAAATTCTAAGTACAAACTGGCCAAAACCTCAGATCATGGCCGCCAGACACATGCTTTTCCCACTACAACAATGACTGAACCGTTTAACGCCATAAACTCAAAGGCACTGACGGCACGACCAGTATTCCTAGCACAACCCACTCCTGCCTCACCCAGGTCATCATCAGTCGGACCATTTCCATTGCAACAGCGACGAAGGTTCGATCCCCTCTATATGCCCTACTCAAAGGCATTAGAAAAGCTCGTAAAGAAGAACATTCTCCATCTTCCCAAGCCCACCAGTGTACCACCTGAGGATAAGAAGCCATTATCATGGCACGAGGACGCGTACTGCGAGTTCCACAGGGGAAAGGGACATGACACGGAGAACTGTTTCCGCTTGAAGAACGTGATCCAAGACATGATCGACAACGAAACAATCGATAAGCCAAGCATAGCCCCTAAATCATCAAAGCCGGCATGACACCTCCCTTGCTCGCCCCATTTTCGTAGGAGCTCATCCCATCCTCAATCATCCCCTCACGGCTCCGCGGCGATCACGAGGTCAACGCCCTTTTCGACAAAGATCAACAACAACAGATGCAACGTCGATCACATTCGCCGAGCTAGGACAAGAACGAAACCAAGGCACGAAGACGAAAGGAAATTCCACCCGGATCCTCATCAACGTCCCCTCAGACGGTCAAGCGGCCACAATAAAACTCCACACCCCAACGCGCGTGATCCCTTTAGATCTACAAATACCGCCGGGTTTCCTCCTAAACACACGAGCAAAAGCAAGAACAAAGACATAATCGAAAATATGATTACCCCACCCATGGCGAGCGGTCGCCATATAACACAAAGATGGCGAGATGCCAAGGAGATCCTCCCTGACAACTCATTGACCGCATTGTTCGGGATTGGCTCTGGGTGCCATAACTTTCTCCCACGCGGTCTGCCGTCCTTCCAAGATCCACACAACCCAAAGACTCTACATAACCGTAGAGAGCCGCAACATGATATTACCCGTTACCCTCATCGACAATGGCTCCGCGATCAACATCCTGCCCCTAACAACTGCCCTCAAGCTAGGACTAAAGGAAAGTTGTCACCCCTTGCTCCAACAACATAAGAGCGTACGACGGTACCTCGCGCAGCATAGAAGGTGTCATATCACTACCCATCATGACAGGATTCATCAAGACAAAAACCGAATTCCAACTCATGGACATCCCCCCGGCGTACAATATGTTACTAGGAAGGACATGGATTCTCATTCACGGGCCATAACATCAACTCTCCACGTAAGGTTAAAATCCCTTTTTACAACGAGGTTATCACCATAGAAGCCTCAGATTTCGAGCGCCCTCCATCGGTGAAGCTTGAAGAAAATGCCACCCAATCTACCAAAGTGCCAGGAAGTCCCGATTCAAGCACTGCACTTAGAGTCTAGGGTCTGCGTCATCATGACGCCAATTTTCTAAAAATCGGCTAGGTTACTCGATCATTTTCCTAATGTAGTAAGTCTTAGTACAGAACTAGAGTCATTAAGGTTGTCCAAAGCTCCCTCGTCTGAGCTATCTTCAAATGCAACCGCTTTTGATAACATTAATAACATGAAAGTTTTTGGTTACTCTTTGCCTCATTTAAACTCTACTTTTCCTAATAATCGCGATAAATTTAAGCTAAATAACATTGCATTATATAGATACATTGCAAGTATTGTCTCAAAACCGAGCAGACCCCATTATTGAAGACACAACGACCATCAACATAGGAACACCCAAGAGGCTCAAGAACTACAACCGGCTTCCCTGGCGCGAGCAGAAAGGGCCACATATACTAAGCTTCTCACGAGTCGGGGGCGTCTTCGCATGGTCATACAGAGACATGCCGGCATCGGCCGTGAGATAGTGAACATCGCATCCCGATCAAGCAAGGTAGCGGCCAGGTCAGCGAAACTCAGACGCATCAAGCCGTAATGGTCTCTCATGGTCAAGGAAGAGATCGGCGACTACAAGTCGGGTTCATCAAAGTCATCGAATACTCGGTGGGTCTCCAATATGGTACAGGTTATGAAGAAAAGCGGCAAAATCTGGTATGTGCCGACTTAGGACTGAACAAAGCTGCCCAAGATGATTTCCCACTACCCCACATGGACATCCTAATCGACAACACACGCAGACCACGCCATCGTCATTCATGGATGGATACGCGGGATACAACCAAATCAAAATAGCAGCAGACGACATGCCAAAAACCACCTTCGTAACCCCCTGGGGAACATACTGCTACACAGTCATGCCATTTGGGCTCATAAATGCCGGCGCTACTTACCAACGCACTGCTACCACCTTACTCCACGACATGATGCATAAGGAGGTCGAGGTATACGTTGACGACATGATTGTAAAGTCAAAAGGAAGGGACGACCACGTCACCAACCTCCGCATGGTCTTCACCGTAATCGAGCGATAAGATGCGATTAAACCCACAGAAATGCACCTTTGGAGTCACATCAGGCAAACTGCTAGGCCACATAGTAAGCCAGCGAGGGATCGAAATAGACCCGACCAAAATCAGAGCAATAATGAGCATGAAGACACCGAGCAACATCGACGAAATAAGGAGTTTCTTGGGACAAGTCCAATATATCTCCCGGTTCATCAGCAAGCTTACCATGATTTGCGAGCCAATCTTCAAAAAATTGAAGAAGGAAGAGCATACGAAGTGGGACGATGACTGCCAACAAGCGTTCGACAAAGTCAAGAGCTTACTTACAAATCCACCCGTTCTGGTACCCCCGAAAGGACTTGCCGCTTTGTCATTTATGCCAGCGACTTCGCCCAAACGCCATGGGTGCCATGCTCGCCCGAAGTCGACAACGAAGAACGGGCCATCTACTACATCGGCCAGAAGTTTCACGATTACGAGCTTCGGTATGAACCAGTCGAGAAAAGCTGCCTCTCGCTAGTCTGGGCAACCAAAAAGCTCAGACACTACCTACTCACCAGCACTACAAGAGTCTACTCCCTAATGGACCCCCTCAAATACCTATTTGAAAAACCAGTCCTGAACGGACGCATGGCCAGGTGGACTCTGCTTCTCGCCGAGTATGAACTCAAGTACCTCCCCCTGAAAGTAATCAAGAGAAGAAGCGGTTTAGACTTCCTTGCGAGCGCCATCGTCGAACATCCCATGATCGACACAACGTCTCTACCTGGCGAAGGAATCTTTGCCATAGAAAATGAATATCGGTAATTATACTTTGACGGGCGTCAAACTACGCGGCTATGGAGTCGGAATACTCCTAATATCCCCAAACGGCGGTCATACTGCACTCTCAATCAAGCTCGACTTCAGTGTCACGAACAACGCCGCGAGAATCTGGCTCGCATTTACGGCCTACTGGCGACCATTGCCCTCAAGATAAGGAACCTACGAGTGCATGGAGACTCATTCCTCATCATAAATCAAGTGGCCGGAGCATGGAGGATCATGAGCGAAACCTCACCAAATACCAAACAAAAGTACAAAAACTCCTAACTAACTTCGATCAAGGCCGAATTTTACCACCTCCCTAGGGAAGAAAACCGGTTCTTGCCGACGCTTTGTCAAAACTCTCATCCCTCCTCAACATGCCACCAAACATGTAATTACTACCCATCATCGTCGCAAGACGTGTCGAACCAGCATACATCCACGCCATCGGCCCAGATGAAGCCGAGCAGACAGAGCCTTGGTATCAAGCCATAATCAGCTACAAAACAGACAACACCTACCCACCCGACACCGATAAACGGGGACAGAGGGCTATCGACTCTAGCTTCCCAATTTGTGCTAGAGATGGGACAACTACTCAAGAAGACACCACAAGGACACCGCTCATATGTGTCGACTACAAGAAGGCGAGGAAATCGTCACGCAAGTCCATGATGGCGAATCACGCACCCCACATGAACGCTCGAGCACTCTGCAAACAAATCCTACGGCTAGGATGGTATTGGACGACCATGGAAGCAGACTGTATCCAATACGTCAAGCATTGCCACAACTGCCAAATTTTCAGCAACGTCCAACATGTACCACCTTCACCACTATACTGACCTACCCTCACCCTGGCCCTTTTCAACCTGGGGCATCGACGTGATAGGAAAAGTCCACCCCATCGGAGCAGGAGGTCACTGTTTCGTGCTGGTGGCCATCGACTACTTCACTAAATGGGTAGAAGCAGCGTCTTTTCGGACCCTTGGCTCCAAGGAAGTCGCCAAGTTCATCCAGACGAACATCATATGCCGATATGGCATACCCCACGAGTTCATCAGCGATCAAGGTTCGCACTTTCAACGAGACCGAAGCCATACTCACAAAATACAACATCCAAAGATCACAAATCCTCACCCTATCGACCCCAAACCAATGGAGCCGTTGAAGCGACAAAGAAAAGCGATCGTCACCATACTCGAAAAAATGATCGGCGGTGCAAAGATTGGCCTAACAAAATACCATATGCACTCTGGGATACCGTATTACCATCCGAACCTCTACGGGCATGACCCCCTATTTCCTCACCTACGGCATGGAAGCCGTCCAACCAGTGGAAATAGAAATACAATCTCTACGCATACTAATGGAAAGTAGCATCCCAGAAGCAGAATGGGCCCGTGAAGCATTTAACAACTCATGCTCCTGGATGAGCGCCATCATTCCCTGAGCACCGTACGAATGTACCAAGCCCGACTACAACGAGCATTCAACAAACGAGTTAAGCCACGATACATAAAAGTAGGTGATCTCGTACTAAAATCAGTCCGGGCACCACTTCCAGTCGACCCACGAGGAAAATTCAAGCCTAAGCGGCTGGACCCTACCTCGTCGAGGAAATCTTCTGGGCGGGCGATCAAACTAACCGACTCGGCGGCCAAGAGTTCAACTCGCCACAAACCTCGATCAACTCAAGAAATACTACCCCTAAAAACCCTTGCAATGTATGTATCAGAAATACAATTTTATAAAAACAATTCATGGACCGACATGTCCTTAAACATGTTCATGGGCCGATGCCCCTAAACACGCTTCTTTCTCTCCACAAAATCAAAAGCAATTCATGGACCGACATGTCCTTAAACATGTTCATGGGCGGCATGCCCTTAAACGTGCACATTCCATAAGCAAACACAATTCATGGGCGGCATGCCCTAAACATGCATCCACCAAACACAATTCATGGACCGGCGGGTCCTTAAACATGCTCATGGGTGGCATGCCCCTAAACGTGCACATTCACCACGAAAAAAAAAAAGCAAACACAACTCTTGGGCGGTATGCCCTTAAACATACATTCTCGAACTACGCCGGTTTGATTCCACTTTTCGTGGATACGTGGCGACTTTGTAAAAAGCACAACCGATATTCAACACAAAAATGACGCCTCAAAGCTTAAAAAGGTGAGGATATAGTCAACACAAAACCGCCTCATAACCTAATGGGTTAACATAAGGCGATATTCAACACAAAAATGACGCGTCTAAAGCTTAAAAAGGCCAAGGACATAGTCAACACAAAAATTCGTTTTTAACCTAAGGGTGAAAAGAGCGACATTCAACACAAAACGACAAACCCAAAGCTTAAAAAGTCGAGGAATAGTCAACAAAAAAATTTCCTAAAAACAACAAAAACCATGCTTGCATTCTAAACCTTTGAAAAAGATTAGAGCGAGGAATTTCACACAAAATAACAAGCAAAATGAGCAGTAGTCGTAAATAAAAACCTGATTTTTATTAATCTTAAAAAGAACGGTTACATTTTGGATTTTTCAAACATAGGAGCATAACTACGACCTTAGAAATACACTAACAAACACTATATATTACAATACGAGTCCCGGCATGTACATCGGGTTTAGGATAGGTAATATATTACATAATACAACATAATATGAACATAATACTAACAAATTACACATAAACTAAAACCAGGCTATTCTCCGAAGCAGACTCAAAACCTTCCAGCTGAATAGGGGAGCACCAACCCTCAACCCCTACGGCGACCCCCAACATTACCATGACGATCCGGAGCACCTGGCCCTGGAATACGGCGACGACCGAACACGCATTCAGCCGCCGAGAGAGGCACCGAGCTCGAAGCGCCACCCCTACCACTATTGCGTCCAAAGCGGATCGGGTCGTAGGCGGACGTCGGCGGAGGCTCGTTAAGCTCTATGGCACGGAGACGAGCCCTCTCCACAGCACTTTCAGCAACGGTCCATTTGGAGTAAGCCCTCGACACCCGGATCGTCCCAGGAGTACCAGCCACAAGCCACTTAGGACGCATGATCCAACCACTGACCCACTCGTCGGTCACCTGGTTATTTAACACAACCATGTCCTGTACCTTCGTGTCCTGGCCAGGAATGAACTGTGCATACCCTATCTGTCGCCTCGCGCGAAGATGGATGTAAACCCCCATCTCGAACCCACACAATAGGACCCCAGAGGGGCCTTCACCTACTGCGCTCGCCGTCACACTGACCACTCCCCACCAGGATACCGACCAACGGATGGCACATGACCTCACAAACTTCGGAAATAGTCATTAGGGCGCTGCCTGACCCGACCATCGCGTGTAACGATTGGTAACGCCTCCTGCGACATATTCCCCATCAAAGCCAAGGTCGTTCAACACACTTAGACGCTCCATCAGCCACACCTGGAGGATCAATGGTCACCCTCGGTACGCATGTTCCCTATTACATGCCCGGTCGTCGATCCAAGGATCGTCTCACCGTAATTAAAGCGAAGGATTGCAACCTATTTCCATCCGCTTCCACAACAAAGAATTAAACGCGGATCTCCCAACAACCCCTGACACGAGTCCGGGAACATATAGCAATGAACCAAGCAAAAAGCCAAAGCCCTTCTCCTAGCCACAGCAGAGATATGCCCGTTTGCATTATTCCTAAACCATTGACACAAACGATAGAGGTTGATACGGTTCCCAACAAATAACTCTTCCACCTCATCACGGGTCATCTGGAGATAATTCTGAACCTGCCTCTTGTAGCCAAGTTCCTGCCTGACACATACAGGCAGGCCAATCCGCGTCCACCCGCCAATGGCCCCAAACTCCTCGACTAAGGGACAAACCTCTCCGCAAGGAAAGCGGAACACGTGAAGGCTTGGATCCCAATACTCAAGACAAGCGTCCAGGAACTCGTACTCCATTCGAACCTGCCTTAGCCCACGAAATACGCCAACTCCGCAATCTTTCAAGAGCTTCTTCTCGACACCCGATAAGGACGCACACCAACGACGCAAGTTTCCTTCAAAACTCTCCATAACTCGACGAATGTTCCGTAAATATTCTGAATATTTTTGGAAAATCGAGAATAGAAGACGAGAGGATGAGTGAAATGAACTAACTTAGCCCTCCTTTTATAGCCGAAATTTGCAAGACGAAATACAACACAAAAACTTAAACGCTGGTGAACAAGCGATTAAAATAAATCAAACAAAAACCACAAAAAAATTCTAATCGCCTGTAAACAGGCGATTAAAAATGAAATCGCTGCTTACAGCGATTTTCTTTCTTTTTCGACAAAATTATTCGATTTCTTACACTTCTTACACACCTACACCCAAAATTTTTAACTTATTACCCCTACACTATTTTTACCGACCTCTAATCGACGTTTACGATCCCGTCAAGGCTGTCTCGATTTGCGTAATTGACTCCCGTCTTTCGTATTTTTCATTTTCACAAAACACAATAATCACACAAAAATTTAACCCAACACAAAATATGATTTTCGCATTCACACTTTTCGTCTCAAAACGGCGTCTAAGCTCAAATGTTTGCTATGTCAAAACGTCTTTCCACGAGTCTAGAATATTTTCTAAACCAGCATTTTTCAAAAACTCTTCATTTCGCATTTAATTCAGTCATTAGCGAGTCAGTCTCAATCGAGACGTATATATATGCTTTCACGACTAACAATGTTTTGCAGGTACGCTCGGCAAGCAAATACGCAAGGATTTCAGACCCGGCTACGACGCAGGAATGCATTTTTCGCAACAAGACAAAATAACCAAATTATACCCATAAACACCTACAAGTCCAAAAAACCAACCAACCATAACAAATCCTGATACATAAACCGTTACCAACAAATACTAATACTCATAATACAAGTCTGAAATATACAAGTCCAAGCCTACTACGACTGGTCACGACGCTGCAAGACAGCACGCAGGGAATCAATCTCAGCACGTGCCCTATCCTGCTCCCTGCATATCGACCCTCGACTCTGCCCGGACCTCGCCCGGCTCCTCGGCATGCGCGACCTCCATTTCGACGCGATCTCGCCTCCTCACCGACCACGACCCTGGCTAACTTTCAGTCGCGCCTCGGCCGTCTCGCCTGCGCCTGCGGCGTCAACAACCTCTTCGTACACAACCGCCCGCCATCGGTTGGCCGCCCGCCACAGCCACCTGTGGACCTCAGCTGTCACCTGCAACAATGCGAGAAATCAATTTAGCTTTCTGGGGGCTATACTCAAAAACCTGCTACGACAGAGTTTGACTAATGATTTTACACTAAAATCTTACTCAAACTGGGGGCTATAAGCAAAAACACCTTGACAGAGTTTGACTAATGATTTTACACTAAAATCTTACTCAAACCGGGGCTATAATCAAAAACTCGCTTGACAGAGTTTGAATAATGATTTTACACTAAAATCTTACTCAAACCGGGGCTATAATCAAAACACTGCTTGACAGAGTTTGACTAATGATTTTACACTAAAATCTTACTCAAACCTGGGCTATAATCAAAAGCCTGCTTCGACAGAGTTTGAATAATGATTTTACAATAAAATCTAATTCAAACTGGGGGCTATATACTACATAACACTCATGCAGTACAAAGAAGAAAGTGAATACCTTTCTCACGCGCGGATCCCACCTCTCAAGACCCGCATCGGTGACCACGCAGACGAGGAAGGCTGCAAAGACGATCGAATGAGAGCGACCCTCGTGAACAACCAAGCAGTCCTCAACGAGCGGAGGAGGCCGAACTCAAGGTCAGGGTCACGTCGCTACAAAACAAAAATAGGATAAATTTTTGCTTCCTAAAACCAAAACACATACAAGCAAAAGGGATAAACAAGCATACCTCGATCACAAAGATCGCCAGGGCATGCGTGCCCAAGTCACGTAATCCTCATCCCGCCGCAGAAGCGAGTCGGACTCACCCTCGTGATACACGTCCACGACGCCATTAGCGTCGGGCGTCTCCACGAACAAAACCGAGGGCGGAGGAGCAGGTACGATGAAGCCGCCGCGACCCGTCTGCGCAGACAGACGCTCACCCAAGAACCAGTACGATCCGTACTGGGTCTCAATGTACAGCCGCCGCCTGTCAAGGGGACCAAAGCGAGCTGCGATCGCTTGAGGAACGCCAGAAATTCCTCCCGGTCGCGAACAAACTACAAAACAAAACCAAATTGTAAACCACAAAAACAAACCCAAAAACAAACTACAAAAAGACCAAAATACAAAACACGATCACCCTTACCTTATCCATCGTCATCCCGTTGAAGCGTACACGAGCCGCGTCATAGTTCAGGCCAATACCCCTCCGATCCGCTGTCGCATACGCATGGAAAGCCGGGTATGTAGCCGTCACCTGGAACGTGTCCGGGAGCAGAGAGGGGAAGTGAGCATAGCACCAAGCCTGCAAGCAAACAAAACACACGTTCTGTAAGAAAAGCAGAAACAAAACAACAAAAACTACAAAAATCGAACCTTGCCTCCATCAGAAGACCAGGGCCCACAAGCGACACATCCGAATCCTCGTCAATCCGATCAGGGCGCACTGCGTCCCTCAGGTAACGGATCAACAGACCCAGAGCAGGAGTCACCCAGTCAAAGTCACCTAGGCGTGACATGTCTGACAGCGCCATCAACACAGCCGTCGACGCTCGCTCCCCCTTGTCGCCAAAGTGGGTGGCCGTCAGGAACCACCACAACCACAAAGACCTCGCTCGGCGCTCGCTCGAGTAGACCGCTTTCTTCTTCCTCCTCCTCGAAGAAGTCAAGAAACCATATCGTCACGAGGTCAAACGTGTGCTCCTCGCCCTTCCCGCACTTAACCTCGCCGCTAATCAGGCGCACGACTCGTGGGCTATCAATAGGAGGCCGCTCACGCCCCCAGTCAAGTACACCCTCGCCATGAGGCAGCCCCGTAACAGCTGCCCACGAAGAAAGAGTCACGCCAACCTCGTAACCAGGCATGTGGAAGGTGTTGGTCGTATCCCAAAACCTATCCAACAACGCCCTAAGTACAGTGAGGCGCGAGTTCACCCGCTTGCCCCGCACCTCCCTCCACTTCTGCACCAAGGGACCGAAAGCTGTCCCAAGCACTATGTCCCGCTCCTCCTGGGTAAGCCTACCCTCAAAAACGTCAAACACTGTCCGGAACCCAGAGAAGGTCCTCATCGAGCCTAACGGGAAGCCGACCTTCACTCGGATCGACAAATGCTCCAAGGGACTCCAAACCAAAGTCACGCCATCCCAGTCCAAGGCCACCAGACCCTGGCGCGGGCCGTGAGGATAGTCAGCCTCGCGCCCAACTCGTCAACCATCCCCATGAAAACCTGGTCGCGGCCTCGAGACTTGCCGCGCTGCATCCCTGGGCCTCGCCCTCGCCTCACTCGCCTCGGCTCGCCTCGCCTACCGCCTCGGCCTCGCATCCCTGAACTGCTCCGAGCATGGCCTGAACGACCCCGACCACAAAGGCGACCGGCGGCAATGACAAAGCGGCGTCGGCGGCTGGCGGCGGCGCAGCGGCGGCCTCAGCGATCTCAACCTCGGCAACCACCTCGGCCCGCGATCTCATCAGAACCCCTCCTCGTCACTCGAAGACTCCTCCGACTCCGGAGGGTCCTCGTAACGGCTCCGGACCGAGCACGACCACGCCTCGCGGGACCTCCACTGAGCTCCCCGCCCAACCTCTCAATAACACCGGCGACCTCGGCCTGCGTCCGGCCACCACCTCAGCGGAACACGAGCTCGGCGCCTCGGCTCTTCTTTGCCTCACCGAAGCCACATCCACCTTGCGCTTCTTGGCCTCGGGTTCCTCCGGCCGCGACCACGGCCTCTAACCTGGCCCCCTCAGAGCCGCGGCGCCACGGCTGCCGTATGCGTCCTGCGAAGCCCTGCGGCGGCACCACGACCTCTGCCTCGGCCCCTCTGCCGAGCCACAGGCATCCTCCAAAGACCGCCACGCGCCACGCCCTGCAGCCTACGCCCGAGCCTCCGCCACGGCTTCCCGAGAGCCCCAGACGTCTCCACAGCAGCGCCACGTCCGCGCCCCTGCAAAGACTCTGGGACGACACCCTGGGCCTGACCTCGGCCACCAACAGGAGACCTCGACGACCCAGCAGCAGCTCCACTACCGCTAGCGTCACCAGAAGACCGCGTCCGCTCAACGACGGTCTCCTCACGTACCACATTACCGAAAAGCGGCGACTTCGGCGAAACGCCACGACCCACACCACTAACCGGGCGGCTCAGACCACCAGAACAAAGCGACCACGCCCCAGGCCACTAGCGAAAGCCCAGCGACGCACCAACAAAGACTAGCACCACTAGCGAGAAAAAGCGGAGACTCGCGGCACTGGAACTCACTCCCTGGCGTCGTAGAAACCCCTGGCGTCGGAGGAAAAGCTCTCAGCAGGTCCGACTGAGACGGACCGTCGGAAACCTCCAAGCGCAGCATCCCCGGCAGAGTGTCGCTCGCCGAACAAAGAAAGTCAACTCCAGCCAAGACCTGGTCCATGGAGCTGGAAGTAGGCACTGAAGGCGCAGGATCACCTGCACAAGATTCAAGGGCATACTCAGACAACGGCAACAGCAAGTCATTTAAGAAAGATCAAAACAAAGCAGCAGAAAGCAAGCCGCAGGCCCATTTTCAACAGATAAGGCCAAAACGGAGCAGAAACACAGGAAATCAAAATCCATGGGACGTATACGATATATACATCCTACTCAGTCAAGTCAAGAGCAAGCACGCGCAAAAGCAGCAGAGAACCAGCAAAAACAGCAGAAAACAGACCCTTTTAACCTAAAAATAGCAGAAACGGGAAAAACGCTACAAAAAGCCAGAAACCCATATTTTCTGAGACAGACCCAACCCATAAATCATAATAAGCACGTAGAAAAAATTTCACGCAAAAACAGAGTCCCGAGCCCCTCGACTGGATAGCTTTTACCAAACGCTTACAAACTACAAAAACGGCCTTTTCTTGACCATAACTCAACCAAAAAGCCCCCCACTTCCCACAAAACAACCCCCTAGCCAATACAGACAACATACAGTCCAATACATTACCTCCATGGGACACAAAAAGCAAGGAAAAACGGTTTTTGGAAACCTAGCCTAAACTACAAAAACGCTCCAAAAACACCTCCAAACCATACACACTCTACAAAACAAGACCAAAAGTGTACCATACTAGCCATGAAAACACAATACAGAGAATTCGGGCAAGTTTCGGAACCGAAAAATTTTGACCAAAAAACGGCCCCTGTACAAAACTACACGAAAATTTCGGTTTTTCGAGCCGTTTTTCGCACACAAGCCATCCAAACCTCCACACTAGCATACTACAACATTTCCAAAATAACCAAGCCACTCGGGATCGCCTTACGCTACAAAAACAGAGCACAAGCCCCGACTTTACCCCCTTCTACACGATTTTCCACCCAAACGAGCCGCCACAAGACATTTCAACAAACCGAACTCACCAACGCGTTATACTACTAATGGGTAAGCTACACTGAAGTTTTGAGCCATTTTCGAGACGTTTTCAAAAATGACCAAAATGCCCTCCTAGTCAAAACGCACGAAAATCGAGACCACAAGTCGGGTTTTCACACAACGACAGCAAGAAGAGCAAGGCAAGCACTATACTAGCCATGGCGAACGTTTTCAAGCAAAGACGAGAGCTAAACTCGAATCAAACCAACAAAAATCGACCCTAAACCCTAGAAAACGGTATTTCAAGTTAAAACCGACTCAAACAAACTTCAAAACACGAAAACCCAAGTGAGTTGAGTACGTACCTTGGTCCATGACGAATTGTAGGAGTCGGAAAATCGAATTTTGGTCTAGAAAATCGCCGGATTGATTTTTAGGGTTATCGATTTAGTTTTTATTTTAGAAACGAAATAAACCCTCCTCTCTCTCTTCCCCAACTTTTATACAAATTCACAAAACAAAAACAAAATCGCCAGTTTACTGGCGATTTTATTTTTGTTTCATGGGTTTCAGTTTGGTTTTGGGCCATTTCCTCGGCCCAATACACCTTTCAACCCATTTCAAACACAATTCCAGCCCAATACAAAAACACGTAACCTCCTCACGAGACGTTCATAAAAACCTAACCCTTTTTATGAGAAATACAAAAACACGTAGCCTCCTCACGAGACGTTCATAAAAACCTAACCTTTTATGAGAGAAACACGTAGCCTCCTCACGAGACGTTCATAAAAACCTAACCTTTTATGAGAGAAACACGTAATCTCCTCACGAGACGTTCATAAAAACCTAACCTTTTATGAGAGAAACACGTAATCTCCTCACGAGACGTTCATAAAAACCTAACCTTTTATGAGAAAAACACGTAGCCTCCTCACGAGACGTTAAAATACAAAAACACGTAGCCTCCTCACGAGACGTTCATAAAAACCTAACCTTTTATGAGAAAAACACGTAGCCTCCTCAC
Organism: Dianthus caryophyllus; assembly: GCA_023091065.1. NCBI lineage: Eukaryota > Viridiplantae > Streptophyta > Magnoliopsida > Caryophyllales > Caryophyllaceae > Dianthus > Dianthus caryophyllus. The sequence continues at coordinate 12,144,446 of CM041522.1, read as the reverse complement.
GAGACGTTAAAATACAAAAACACGTAGCCTCCTCACGAGACGTTCATAAAAACCTAACCTTTTATGAGAAAAACACGTAGCCTCCTCACGAGACGTTCATAAAAACCTAGCCCTTTTTATGAGAAATACAAAAACACGTAGCCTCCTCACGAGACGTTAAAATACAAAAACACGTAGCCTCCTCACGAGACGTTCCTAAAAACCTAACCTTTTATGAGAGAAGCACGTAGCCTCCTCACGAGACGTTCATAAAAACCTAACCTTTTATGAGAGAAACACGTAATCTCCTCACGAGACGTTCATAAAAACCTAACCTTTTTATGAGAAAAACACGTAGCCTCCTCACGAGACGTTCATAAAAACCTAACCTTTTATGAGAAAAACACGTAGCCTCCTTACGAGACGTTCACAAAAATCTAAACCACTCTTATGAACCAAACCCCAAAACGCGTAACCTCTCCTACGAGACGTCCAGCAAGCAAAGCAAAGCAAAGCAAGGAGCGCAAGCCAGAAGCGCGAGTAAAGCAAGGAGCGCAAGCCAGAAGCGCAAGCAAAGCAAAGCAAGGAGCACAAGCGGAAACACAAGCAAAGCGCCAGCTGGGAGTACTCAGGCCACATGCAGGCCGACATGCCCTTAAACATGTAGGACCGTCATGTCCTTAAAAACATGTCGTCCCTCCCCGCATTTCCCGACGCTAAGTCCTCGTCTCTCCCATAAGACACATGCTTAGCGCCGCCAGGTAGTATCGAGACTGTAATGGTCCGGATACTATCTTTAAGTTTGACTAACGCTTTGTCCAAGCTCAGTCAAACTGGGGGCTCTGTAGATACCCGTATCCGTACCCCCCAAAACAAACCCGATGATGAAAAGGACTTTCGTGCATGCTTTTAAAAGAGTCGAAACGGTACAAAAGTGTCTAAAACGTATTAGTCATTTTTAGCGTATTAATTTGGACTTGCATAATTATAAAAGTGAATGTCACCTTTAGTCATTATGAGCGTAACACGAGCACAATATAGGAACGTCTTATTAAGCCAAGCCACAAAAACAGCCCAACTAGCTACAAAATGGCCCAAACTTACAAAAACGACCCAAAACACAACACGCAAAACAGGCCAAAGTGCGTCCCGTGTCACATTTTCACAAAATTAAACTCTACAAAACCGTAAAATAATATACTTTCATATTATTTTATTTCAAGCCAAAACCGAAAAACACGACAAAAACCGAAACACGAAAACCGAAACACGAAAACCGAAATTCGGACCAAAACTGAACAAAGACTTAGCCCATAAGTAAACAACAAAACATAATCATTACTTAATCAAAATCCAAAACCGAATGGCGGCATAAAACAGCCCACCAAAACAAAATACAAATCGCCTGTGGACAGGCGATTAAATTTGTAATCGCCTGTTAACAGGCGATTATAATTTTGTTTTGTAACAGCCGCCTTTTTTGATTTTTCTTTAAAAATATCCAACTCAAGTAAACTTAAACTTTGTATCTGACGATTAAGTTTTGTTATCCCACAGAAACCACCAAAACTCTATAAATACCAACCCACTTCATTCATTTTAAACACCCGGTTTTTAGCACTTATACACTATTCACAAAATCCACTCAAAAATACCGTCTTTACATTTTCGAAAGGTAAACATTTTACCTACGGGCTAGACGTTTAAGACTCGGACAATGGGGTTACATTAACCCCAAACCCGATATTGGCACTAGCGAAGCCGTATTCGTAATACGGTTGTAGCAATTCGGATTCATAATCCGTCTAAACCCCGCCAATATCGCATAAATAAACGACTCATTATCACTAAAGCAAACCGACGTCACTTTTATAATTATGCAAGTCCTCATTCATGCATTAAATAACGACTAGAATCACGGATCCAACACTAAATTGTACCGTTTCATAGAGTCTTTTAGCATGTCAAAACTGAGGGTTTTTCACAAATTCTAATACGAGGTCGGAAAATAACGTCTATAGTAATAATTTAGTCAATAAATTATTATTTAACGTACATTTCCTATAGCAATATGTCATTATTTTGACACTTTACATTATTTATGCATTTTAATCGAGTCATGTTTATTCGCACTTATGCGTGGCGTGACTTTTAGCCCAAATATCGAAATTAAGCAAGTGTTTTCAAATTAGTAGAGACTACTCTTATGTAGGCTTTTTGATTCTTGTTTTCAAAACTCATTTTGTCAAAACTTTGAAAAGTAACCTCACTCAGAACCCCTTCTGCGGTTTGAACCTCAAATTGATAGGTATCGACGCACCTTGAAATCTGAGACACTCGTGTCTTGTATTTCAAGACGCGTTGAATAGGTTCCAAATTCCTTTAATATTTGGTGGCGACTCCGAAAATACATTTTCAAAAAGGATTTTCTACTTTTCTTTTTTGGTCACAAATTCATGCAATGATCTCCCCCATTTTTACAAAACTTCGCACTCTTTCCTGCGAGGCGCATTTCGCCCCGGCGCCCCCGCACGGGGCGAGGTCGGGCGCGCGCAGGGCGTCGATAGGTTTTCCCAAAAGGGAAAAGATTTTCCCGGTACCTTCACCGCCACCCTGATGTTGGTGCATATTTTGAGCAATTTTTGTAATTGCATCTTCGAACCCTTTTCTCCTTGCCTCCTCTTCGGCAAAATGTTGAGCGAAATTAGGGTCAGCCATATGGTTTGCATCCATTCTGAAAAATATTAAACCGTATGAATTTTGAGTAGTTCCAAATGAGACATATATATAGAACACAAAATACGAGTCATTTCATTGATAATGTGAAAGGGATTACATCAAAATGTTACAAAGCCTCCTAATACATTCTCCATGAAATGAACTAAGGTGAAAACCTAGATACAAAGTTTAGCAAAATAACATAAGAGTTTAGATACATTCTCAAGAGATATGGAAGTGATTTGAGAATGGAAAAAGTTAGCTCTCGGTACTAAGCAAAGCATGAGTAGTGGTGCTCCTCCTCTGAGAAGTTGTATTTATATTTAATAGCGTAAGTTGCGTCACTCAAGCCGAGCTTGAAGTCTTCCCAGCTGAGGTAGTATTCACCCGCGCGTATAGCTGGGGATCGAAATCGTAACCACCAAGCTTTGGCCTCTCCGTCAAGGCAGACAGCAGCAAAGGAGGTTTTCCACTCCTCCGGAACCGAGTGTTCTTGAAACTTTGCACCCATGTGCCTGGTCCAAGTGTACAAGGTATCTCCAACACCCTCAAAGGCGTCTGGGTCGCTCCTCATGAATGCCTCGATCGCGTCGGTCTTCCCCGAAGATCGGCGGAGGTGATCAGGAACTCGATGTTCCACGTATGGAGTTTTGAGTGCCCTGGTCTTCCAGTCAATTCTTGAATTCTTCAAGTTGTGCATTTTCCTCCACGCCTTTCTTTGCTGACGACGTGCATATGCCTGGACAGCTCTCTTACGAGCTTTCTCATCTCGGTCTACTTCGCGTACTCCTTGTCGCGCTGAAGTCATATCTGTAATAAGTGGGGGATATAACTTAGGTGAGATTTTGAATTTACATACATGTATGCAGAATTTAAAACGAGCGAGCTAAGAAAAGCACACGACTTGGTAGCAACATAACGTCTCCATATACATATAAGTATATGGGTAAAATATTACATTCAAGGAAATATAATACATAGGTTCACACAACGTTACATCCGAATGAAAAATCCATAGCCGTTAAGAAAAAGTGACGACATTAAGGTCGTTCTTAAGATAGTTTAAAGTCGATTACATATATTTTACAAACTGGAGTCGAATGACCCTAAATATGATTTGAGACCCTTAAAAGTCTCCCAGAGGTGAGATCCCTCTCCCATATGATTGGAGGTATGATGGCATCTTCTGGCGGTGGAGGATAGTCGTGTTTATATTCTTGATCCATCAAGTTCTCGAGTAGTACATCGTGTTCCATCCAACCTGGTGGTTGCATCTCCCTCAGAAGTGGGTCTGGGTGATACATGCGATCTATGTATAGATCGTAATCCAGGAGAAGTCGCCATCCTAGTGGTGTCCAAAACTCGTCGTACGGGTGGAAGCTCTCAATCAGCGTCATGCCTAGGCCAATGCCCTTTGTGTGGTAGGGTCTGCTCGTTGTGATCCCATTGGCTTCCACGTATTGCTCTATGACGTGGGAATGGCCATGTATATATGCATCTAGGGGCATCATCGGAGGACGCCGTGGTAGATTGTTACGGGAGTAACTGAAGGACGTCATCCTAAGGGCCTTTGTCAGACTAGAGTTAGTCACAGAGCAAATAGCAAGTAAAAGAATTTTACAAGTAAAAATTTAAACGCGCAGCTAACTCGTTTATTAGTATTAGGTCGGTCCTTAAGATTCTACCCTTCCTCACATTTTAAGTGATCTAAGTTATTATTTTAGTGATCTAGAGATTTCTAATTGATTATTTGATCCTATAAGTCTATGCTAGACATATAGTATGTATATGTCTGGCCCAGGTGTCGTCTCGCTATATGAGATAACCTTAAGTTATTTCACGGTCGCAAGACAGCTCTGATACCAACTGTAACAACCTGGTTTTCCGTGACTTTAATTAAACTAAGGCGGAAAATTAATTAAGTCTATATATTACAAAACCAGCTGTTATCGTATTACAAACTCCATATACATAATATGAGTTTAAGATAAACAGAGTTATTCGATTACATTCTCTCAAAAAGGAGTACAAAATAAAGGTAAACCATCCCCAGCATGATTAACGTCTGTCTCGGGGTACCTGCAACAAATTTTCCATCATTCTCTCGCACACTCTTTCGACACATATAGTTCTAAAACATATACAATGTATAAAAATAAAAATAAAACAATTAACAGGTAGTCATTTAAAACACATAAGGAAATCATGATGGTTCAAACTCGAGTATAAATCCAATCATATAACATACCACACTCATAAGTAATCATGCTCAATAAATCATACTCCAACACTTGTAAACCAAATCATTCAGAAAATCATCACTCAAACAAGGAGATGCATTCAACCTAGGAAGCACCGATACCGATACTGACACCCGATACGGATACGTATCGGACACGCGATACGGCCATCTAAAATTTTACGATACGCGATACGGCAAAATAAAAGTCAAAATATAAGTCAATATAAATTTGGCCAATTGAAAGACCATAAATTCGTCAAAATGATAAATAACTTGTCTTACAAAGTTAATATAAATTTAGAAAAAGTACAAAGTCTTACAAATATAAAAGACTAAACTAAACATCACCATCAAATTCACCATACGTATCATCAACAATGACCATTTCCATGTCGGGCTCATCAAGGGAAAGGCTAGCCACATCAAGAGAACCAACATCATCCAGGTTATCATGCTTTCTTTTGATTTTTTTTGATTTTTTTATTGGAGTATCGGTATCGGTGGAGTATCGGTGACGTGTCAAACATCACAGAAGTATCGGAAAACATCCGATACCTCAAGATACGTATCGAGACGTATCGGAGGAGTATCGGGAAGTATCGGAGGAGTATCGGGTATCCGATACGTATCGGACACGGGTACGGCATATTTTAGAAGTATCGGTGCTTCCTAGCATTCAACATGTGATAACTAATGAGTCTTCGTTAGTAAGGCGGAAGCATGCAGATATATTCCGCGCAGAAGCGGTCAGGGCCGAACGAAATCGGACGTGTCTGACAGGCAAAAAATATCTAAGGTAATAAGGACGGCCTAATCCCTTGTCTAATGTATGCATACACTACCTATCGAGGATCATACGTATTCGCTATTCAAAAGGTATCACCGACGAAAAGTTCGACTATCACCAAAGACGGGTACCCCCGGATGGGGCTGGCGTTTCCACCATCGATATATGGGCCCACGGAAATATCAAGAATGCCCCATCTACGAGGTTGTATATCTGGTGTCGAGTAGCGATCTTAGGATCGTTATTTCGCCTTGGGCAACTCGATGAGAGCCCAAGTCCCCATATCTGACTACCTCGTTAACATCGAATTTCAAGAGTCGCAACATGGCAAACAATCCAAGTATTTTATTCAGGTAGTTCAATTCTTTTTCTCAACTTCTTATTTTCTCGTTTAATCGTAACATATATTACTTCTAAAACATAAATATATCGTCGAACTTTATATAATGAAATTTTAGTAACAGCAGTTCTTCAGGTAAAACAGAACATATAGAAAAACTTAAATAATTATTTTGAGTCCGTTCGTAAATTTTAAATATTTTTCACTATTCATTATTTTACTATTCACCGTATTTACTATTCATCGTATTTACTATTCACCGTATTTACTATTCCTCGTATTTTTATACGTATTCGTATTTCGTATTTCGTATTTGTACGTATTTTTTTATACGTATGTTTATTTTTATACTTCGTGTTTTATTCGTATTTTTTTTTTATACTTAGTATTTTTATACCTTAAGATATTTTATTAAAGTACAAACCAATTTATTTTCTAAGTATAAAATTCTAGTTTCAAAGTTGTTAAGTTCATTTTGTACTTAGTAATTTTAAATGATATTTCAAAAGTAAAACTCGGTTTTAATTAGTCATATACTTAACTAATACTTTAGCGGTTTCCATTTTTAGCGAGGTTGTCGTAGTTCATTTTAAATAGTCCGAATGTCCACATCCAAAATTTAAGCATAGGTAGTAACACTTGAATTCATTCATTTTTAAGACGTATAACGTTTATTTTTATCGGTTTCGTTGATTCTTTTTATTAACGATTCATTATACAATCGAATATAATCCTAATTACTAATCAATTTTTGTGACTAAGTGACAAATTCATTTTGACCAAAATTGACTAAAATTAAAGTGAAATGCCGTGAGGTTGTATATGTTAAGCTATTTATTTCTTTTTTTGTTTTTATTAATAAATCATTATTCTAACTAATTAAATTACTTAAGTGATAAAAATAAAAAGTGACAAATTCATTTTAGGTCCCAAAATGACCCTAAGGCCGTGGCTCCTAATACTTGTACCATTCATTTTCGTTTTCTAATTTTTATCGGTTTTTGACTTAAAGTTTTTATATATTAATTATTCAAATTATTCTAAGGTGATTTAAATTAGTACATAAAAACAATAAATAACTAAAACTTATAAAAAAATTATGAATCAAACTAATCATCTAAGTGAAGAATACATGAATATGTGAAGAACTCTAATGTTTTTCATATGAACATTAATTAGTCAAATTTTTATACGTCTATATAATTTTCTCAAATTTTTCCTACAAGTCCATTTTAACTAAACTAACCATAATATGTTATTTAGAAAAATTAAAACTAACAATTGGTCCATTTTATTTAGAAATGCCGTGTGTATATATATATATGCTTAAAATTTTATTTTTGATTTTTATACTTCTAATTCAACAACTAATTTACTTTATATCATTTATACATTTAATATGAGTGAAAAATATATATACAAATATTAACATACAAAAGTAAAATCATTTTACACACAAGAATAACAACAATACATTCAAGAACACACATAACACTTCAAGACATTTAATTTCATAATAAATTCATTTTTAGCCCAAAACATAAACTAATTATATTTTCATGTTCATCTTATTACAAGTATTTTAAGCATGCAATTTACAAAAATTAAAACGAAAAATTAAACAAAAATTAAGGGTTATGCCGTGTGTTATGTTAATGTTACACTAATGTTTTTTTTTTCGATTTTTGTCTCCTAATTTAACATGTGATACTTAGGTGACATAAAACATCATACATTCAAATCAAAACATCATGTAAGAAAACAACACATGCTCAATTAAATTAGTGCTCAACAATTATAGTGTGCGAGAGGCACCTTAGGTTAGGTTAATGAAATGCTCCTAGCAGTTGTCGGGGTCTATGATATGATCGAATTGGCTCAAGTCGACACCTCCACCTTGCTCCTCGTCTTTGGTTAGGATAAGTACATATGAATGGAAATCAACAAGTTAGTAATTTATTTTAAAACTAAACTAACAATACTAAAAATTTTAAAGTGTAGTAGTATTTTAGGTTTAGGTGTTGTTCTAAGTTTTTCATAAATTCGATTTATGTTCATATCTAATTACAAGTTAAAAGAGGTTGTGATTAATGAACATAAATGGTGGAGAAGTATGTTAAGAGTTTTAGGTGAATTATAGACATGAAAATAAAAGTTTTAAAGAAGAAAGTGTAAGGAAGAAGATGAAGATTCAAAGAAGATCTTGAGGTTAAGGATGAAGATAGGCTTACAAGTATGATGAGTAAGTTTATTAGAGAGAAAAGTGTTAGGAAAAATTTGTTGTGTGTGTGTGTAAAAACCGGGTAGTAGTAGTAGTTGTGTAGTAGTTGTTGTGTTTTGTATTATGTAGTATGTGTGAATGCATTTGTATATTTAGTTGTATTATCATTTAAATTAAAAGAGCTACTAAGTGATGATGTAATTAGTAGGAGTGTAAGAGTTTTAGGGTGGCTTGTAAGTGATGAGACTTGTTAGTAAAGTAGGGACCAAGTGGAAGAGAAACACATGGAGCATGTGAGCTCCAAAGGAGCCGGCCACCCTAAAAAAATAGGGTTCGATTTTCGTTCTTTTGAAATTTTCGATTTACGCGTACGCGAAACGTCTCGAAATAAAATGTAGGTCCCAAAATAAAGTTTAGAAATAAGATCGAAAATAAAAATGAAAATAAAACTCAAAACGAGATCAAAACAAAAATTGGGTACTAGGTTCTCGTAACTTTGAAATAAAATCTTATTTGCTCGAAATATATATTTTTTTTTGTTGCAAGTTATCGATTTAAATCATTATACTCAAATGTCAAAACATTTATCAGTTTAAAGGAAATATAACTTATAATTTCGGTGTTTTGTGAAAGTGTTAGTTTAATTGAATTGCAAAAGTAGCTAGCTATTAATATAATATGTTTTATTAATAATAAGCAAAAATGGTTATACTTTTAAGTTAAGAGGTTTGATGTTAAGTGTTGGATTTGTGTGAGTCAAAAGGGAAGCAAAATGAGGTGACTAGTCACCTTGTGTAACTCGGCCTACTTGGTCATCTTGACCTCGGTTTGCGTGCCGAAATTTGTCGTTGAGAAATTTGTCGAGGATTCATCATTTGATTTATCGAGTTTGAAGATGTAAAAATAAAGTTCAAATTCAAAGTAATTCAAAATAGTTTTAGTCTAGGTGTGATAATAACTTGTAGCGTATTGTTTTAGGAAAAAGATGAGCGAGGATGATTAATTATTGATCTCCTAATTATAATTAGCTTAAATTAACACGGGGTGTTTGGGGTGTTTGTGGAACCCGGGATCGGACCCAACTCGGCGTCTTGCTTAAGGGCGGATTTTAAAGTTAAAAAAGATTAAGTTGGAAAAACCTTTAAGAACTGTTATGGAGTCGCCACCTAATTATCGCGGAAATTAGGAACCTGCTACCATGTTCTAAGTTAAAAACATGTCCTAGATTTTGGAGCACGCCGACACCCCTAGATCTAAGGCTTATGAAACCAGATTGGATTCGGGGTGAGGGTACTTTAGAAAAAGAGTTAATTCAAATAATGATTTATGAAAACCTTTTAGAAAAGCCTATGTAAAAATAGCCTCTACTGACCTAGAACAATCCAAGTAAGATGATATTTGAGCTAATGTTATCGCTACGTACAAGTGCGATAAGTTTGTAAAAGAATGCAGATGCAGATGCAAAAAGATTGATTAAAACCCTCAGTTTAGCATGTTTAACTTGTTAACGAATACGGTTCAGTTAAAGGTCGAATTCATTGTTTAAGTTGATTTAATGCAAAATAAGAAGGGTGCAAGACGCATGCAAATAAAATAAAGTTCAATTGTCCATTGGTTTATTTTATAAGGCCGGTTGCTTATGCGACTTTGGCGTGTCATCGGATATGGAGTGTATCCGAAGTAATAAGAACACTTGGAAGGCAAGCGCGCTCGGGTGCCAAAGCCGGGGGGGGGGCTAAAGTGTAGACCCCTTTGTTAGTCCATAGAAAATAAGAAAAAGCTTTGATCCAAGTGGATCGGTACCTACCTTGTCCTGACGCTTGGATCTGAGGCGAGCTTCGTTTCTTGAACTTGAAAGGAGGATGAATTCAACACGGGATGGTGTGTTGAACTCAAGGATTTGAGTGCTTGAGGCTTTTGTGGATGTTAGAGTGTAAGATGAGAGAATTTGTGGTGTAAAGGGTGTATTCTGATTGTGAATGAATGATTTCGAGGTTGGGTATAGGGCTCTATATATACTAAAAACCTCGGAGAAATTAGGAAAGCAGGGAATAAAGACAAGCCGAGGAACCGCATAGCCTTATGCGGTTGCCAGGGCAAACCGCATAAGCTTATGCGGTTCTCTACCCAAACCGCATAGGCTTATGCGGTTTGAGGGTCTGGTTTTTGTGTAGTTTCCAAGTTTGGTTGCATTGAATCTTTGAAAGATCATGAGATAATCTCGAGCGTGAAGCTCAAGAAAAGTGCTTTGGGATATTTGTGAGATATTTTGTGATGCTTAGGGCTTTGGAGTGCGGGCCAAAGGTGGGTTTAGGCTTCAGTTTGGGCGAGACCCGAAAAATGAAAAGGGTGTATTTGCATAGTTTTTGTGAAATAAGGTAAGGCGTGAAGTTGTATTTTGTGTAAGAGGAGGCTAAATAGCGGTTTTAGCTACAGGGCCTAAATTTAGGAATTTAGGAATCTTTGAATCGCACCTTGTTAATGTAAAAGGACTAATTGTAGTGCAAATCTGAAGCTCATGCCAAATGAAGCGGGACAAGGACCTAGCTAGACTCCAAATGGACAAAATGAACGTTATTTAAATGCGATGTAAGGTGACCTAAATCATTTTAACATTTAAAACGACTCAAAATGAATTCGACATTAGTTAGAACCGTTTAAGTCAACGTTAAAGCATGCGTAATAAAAGTCCGTGATACATCACAGGGTTTTGTTTGGGAGGGTACGGATATGGGTATCCACAGAGCCCCCAGTTTGACTGAGCTCGGACTAGAGCGCTAGTCAAACTCCACGACCATATCCGGACCATTACAGTCTCGATATGATCAGCGGAACGAAGCATGTGTCCATGGGTGAGACGAGGACTTCGAACCGGGCTAAGCGGGGAGGGACGTGCGCATTTTTAGGACTTGGCGGTCCGTGCATGCTATAAGGGCCTGCCGGCCTGCCGGATGTCTTCGTCGTGCTTGTTGTCGTTTGTTGGTGCCTTTGCGTGTGCTTGTAATGTTGAATGCCTGGTGCTGGTGCTTGTAATGTCTTCGTATTGCATGTGTATAAGGGGCTGGAGTGCAGGGTGCATATGCTAGTAGGATGTTTGGGTAGGTGTAGGTGTAGGTCTCGTGAAAGAGCGTCTGTGTGATGCTTGCGCCTGAACTCGCCGAGGAGCGTCTATGTGGAGTGAAATGCTTGGAGTTAGGTGTATGTTGCAGAGTGCATGTGCTTGGGCTCGCCGAGGAGTGCCTATGTAGTTGTAATTGCATATGGTTGTCTTCCGTAGAACATGATGTAATGCTCGTGAAGAGCGTTTGGGCTTCTGCTTCTGTACCGTACATTAAATGCTTAATATACGCGTATGGCGGACTGTAGGTGACGCCTTAACCCAAGCACGGGACGTACTTGGAGTTGTATTGGGGCTAAAATGAATTAGGAATCGAAAAGTAGGCGTAAAACGAGAAAAACCCGAGAAAAACCACAGGCATGAACCGCATAAGCTTATGCGGTTCAGGGGATAAACCGCATAAGCCTATGCGGTTTCCCCTGTTCGCTATTCGGGGCTATAACAGCACGAGTTCGGCCGTCGCTATGCTAATATGCTCATTTACGGTTTCATCTCATAAAAGCGTCATTTGCGATTTCTCAACCGATTTTGCTCATTTTTCTTGCGTTGCCTTGCTATGGAGCAGGTAATGCTCCATTTTAACTTGCTTTTACGTTATTTGTTGTTGTAATTAGCTAGTTTTGCCTTGAAATGTTGAAAAGACGGGTTTTGAATGAAAACCCGAGTTTTGCTCGAAATTTGCCGTTTGAATGCTTGAAATTGACGTCATTGGGTTGCATTATGCCATGTGAACGTGTATGTGTGAATTGATTGTGATTTAGACCGTCTTTGTGTGAAAAACGTCCAAATTAGGTTTCGGGCCCGAAAACGAACCCGGATTTTCCGACCCGGAATTTCAATTAAACTTCGGTGTAGGATGCCCATAGTGAGTATAGCATGCCTATAACGTTTGTTTTGCGAAAAAGTCCTGTTAAGGCTTTGAATCGCCGTCTTAAGTTGTAGTTATACTGAGTAATTAAAGGCGAATTGGGGGTTTTGATCGGGTGACCAAAATGCAATTGCTTGTAATGGCCTGTTGTTGGGGACTATTATGGCGCATAGAAACCATAAAGTTGTAATTTTGAGGTGTAGAGAACGGATTTCGGCTTAATTGTGAATTAGGCCTGAAAATGCTCTGTAGGGCGTATAATGCAATGTGTGTAAGGAATGTATATGTATTATGTGTGTAAGGAATGTATATGTATTATGTGTGTATTATTTGTATGCCAAGTTGTATGCTTGCGTGTATTATAGTGTATGTATTGGTTGTGTTTGGTTGCGAGGAGAGGGTTACGGTGGTATTCTGAGATCGAGATCTCGTAAGAGTGCTAGCTCGAGGGCGAGGAGCCTCTAGCTCGAGTAGCTTGAGGCGCACACGCAATGAGAGGAGGTCGATCCTCGGGACACGCCCACGAGACGTGGTCGATCACGAGGTAGAGGCCGTGGGAGAAATGTCCCTGTGCGTGATCCTGAGGAGGAGGCGGATGCGTTTGCTCAGGCGTTTGTAGACGAGTTGGAGGCTGAGATGGATGTTGCTGAGGAGCAGGCTGAGGAGGTTGAGGAGGTTGCGCCTAGGGCAAGTAGCTCTAGGCCGCGAAAATCACGTGTGAACAGGGCTTTCGCGAAGGGTTGGGATAGCCTGACCTTCTGCTTGCTCCGGAGAGACATGTTTCCTATCGAGCGACGATGGGTTGGGATAAGGGCCCAATGAGAACTTTCTCGGGCGTCTCGTCCGCGATGTGTGCCTTTGAGGAGAAGCTTCCGCCGAGGGCGCAAGCTTGGGTGTTGCGTAGTGCTTTTGGCCCGTTGGTTGGCCATTGGAGGGAGATTGCGAGGAAGGAAGCGGAGGCGAACCCGATGTTGATCGAGCCTTCCCGACAGGTATTGGGACACCACGACGGCGTTCCATATGCCCGGCTTTGGCCGGCATTACCTTGTCTGGGTATCTTTGTCATGACGGTTACCGTTTGGGGACCGCGACATGGATTTTGACTTTGCGCCGTCCGTTGTGGACGAGGTTGTGACCAATGCGGTTGGCGGTGGTTTGGAGGTGATTTGTGAGGGCGCGCCCCCGTATACTTTCAAGACGAGCTATATCTTGGAGTATTTTGAGGGGAAGACCGAGTATGGCCCCTCGGAGTGGGCGGCAAGCGTAATGCTCGTATGTGGTTGTGGTGGTTCGTGGCCTTGGTGTACTTGGCCGGCGACAAGGGTGAGCGGGCATCGACCTCGGTCCTTATGCATCTCCTGGATTGGGATGCAATTGGGACGTTTGACTGGGTGACGCCGTCTCTGGGCTTGTGTATTCGCTTCTGCATGGATGCCGTGAGACCGCGGGTCATGGATGGAGGTTCGCGACTGTCCTTGGTCGCGCCTGGCTTCTTGATGGAGGTATGTATTGATTTTGTTTTTGTATCAGGTGCATTGTTGTTCATTTGTCTTTGTTGTCTTTGTAACGTGTTCTCGTTTCTTGTTTTTGTATGTGCAGTCGTGGATTCTTAGCCACTTCCCTTTTTGCTCCCGCATCTTTGTGAGGATCGTGAGGAGTAAGTGATGCGTGCTTGGGGTGCGATGTAATCGTCTGGCGTTATTTGGTCGTATGATGATGTTAGGGATCGTCTGAGCAGGATGCGGTTTGATGAGGTTTGTGCTTGAATCATTTTAAATAGGGTGTACTTGAATGATTGTCTTGTATCTGTATTTGTGGCGTGTTCTGTTTGCTTTGTAGTTCGTGCCGTTCAGTGGGGCGATGCTGAGGTATTCCTGAGGGCATTGGGGCTAGGTTTGCGGTCACGAGACCAGCGCCTATACATAGCGGCAGCCGTATGGATCGGTTTGGTACCTTGGAGAGCGTTTGGTCTTTCGAGGCGGTGGCGGCTCGGTAGTGCTGAGATCCGCCGAGGGTCTGTTTGGCGGGGTTCTGCTTTCGAGGATCGCGTGGCGTTGTATGGAGAGGGTGAGTCAGTGAGCCTCCTTTGACCTGGGGAAGATTATGCCCATTTTGCTCAGTCTCGGCTCGCTTGTGGGCCGATTGAGGTATGTATGGTTCGGTGTGTTGGGGGGGGGGTAAGGTAATTTGTGCGAAAAATTTCCCTGACGTGTGCGTTTTGTATTTGTTTTGCAGGAGTTTGATCCGAGATGGCGGAAGCGACTGGCGACTTCCTACTACCATCGAGTATGATGACTCGGGCGTCAAGTCGTACCTTTGTTCTGCAAGCGTACTTGCGGTGACTCTTGATCACGGGCATGGGCAATTTGGGCGAGCAAGGTGAAGAAGGTATGTTCTTGTGTGGTTGTATGTATGTGTATAAGCCCCCAGTTTGATCGAGGTATGAAGTATATCGATGATCAAACTTGTGAGAGTCGTTTTTTGTGTTACCCCCTCCAGTTTGGTTTAATTTGGGAGAAATTAAGGTAAAGTGGGGTTGACTGTGTTTGTTTTGAAATTTCCCCCCTAAGTTTGACTTAATTTGAGTGAAATTAAGGCAAAATGGAGAAAAGTGTGAATTGTGTTCGTGTTGTGTTTCAGGTGGCTAAGGAGGCGCATAAGAAACTATGGCGTATAGCCAACAGGTGGAGGATGGCTTGGGCCGAGCAGACAGCTTCGGTTAATGTCGAGCCAGTGAGGCAGTTCAGATTCGGCGTGAGTTTGTGAGTATGTCGCCGACATCCCGAATGAATTTGTGTACTTAAAGATTGTATGAACCTTTATGTACATGTCGGTGTAGCTTGATCAGTGAACGTTGTTGTTGTACCTTGCACTTCGTAGCTTGAATTTGATTGCCGTCGATAAACCTGTTTGGTTGGCTTGTTTTGAAGAAATGATATGATTCCCGAGTGGGATGCGTTGATGTTCATTTTAGATTGTGAAAATGTTTTGTGAAAAGTTCATTTTAAATGCGAAATGAGCTCGTATGAATGCGAAAAATGTTATGTGTTGACTCGTGGTAAGAATCGGAGTTGCTGAAGTGAAGTGTAATGTTGATGTATGGGGAACAACGAAAGAATGTCGTAGCCCAAAGTAGGTGGTAGTGTTTTAGGAAAGACGAAATTAGGAAAATTTTAAGAAAAACCGTCCCCTGAAACCGCATAGGCTTATGCGGTTGCTTGGGAAAACCGCATAAGCTTATGCGGTTTGGTTTCTGAAACCGCATAGAGCCATGCGGTTTGTTGGCTTTGGTCATAGCTTTGTATTTCCATATTTGGATATTGTTTTCCTATATAAGGAGAGAGTGCGTGCCTAATCTTCATTCACAATCACTTCTCTTCTTTGTGCTTTTGCTTTAGGATTTTGCTTTCACAAATATATAGGGTATATTTATAAAAGTTTTTTTTTTATTTATTTTTTTTTGTCCAAGAAAAATGGAGGAGCATTTTGATGCTCTTTTGAAGAGGTGGACGTCTTCCTTGAGTTCGGGGATGAAGAAGGCGGTGTATGATGATGGTGCGGGTGTATTTATCGGCTTTCGTCAAATGAAAGTCGATCTAGACTTCCTTGATTCGTGCTTAGATTATTGGGATCCTAGCTTGCATGTGTTTAGGTTTCCCGGGGGAGAGGTGTGCCCTTTGATGGAGGAGTTCTCGGCCATTCTTAGGATGGTCGAAAGCGGACTACTCACGTGGTCGTGAAGAGTGAGCTTTGTTATAACGGGATGTTGCGAAACTTCCTTGGGATGACCAGACGCTCATGCTGCGAGTTTGTTTGAGAGGCAAGGTAAACATGCTTCTCTTGTGTCGGCGATATATGAATAAGGTCGATACTAGTATTTGGACCGTTCTGGCGGAGGGCCCTCGCTTTTTGTTTGGTTCATCGTTATGCTTTGCGGGGTCCATGCCGGATGGAGTGTTCGGGAACGCGAGGTATGCTCGTGTTGTCGAAGAGATGGGCGAGGACATGATCCTTCTGCGTTGATCCTAGCGGAGACCATCGGGCTTAGGCGGCCAGATTATCTTTGATCGCGAGCTTATGCGGTTGCGCTAGGATTCTCAACGTTTGGCTCATGGAGAGGTGAGTGTGTATAGAGCTCTTCCCCGGAGGTGTCTTCAAGGCGGCGGGGGCGGCGTCTCGGAAGATGGATTGGGCTAACCCTCGGGAGCGTTAAGCTAAACTACTACGGTGGTTTGTGAAGGAGAGCGACGATTCGTTGGTATGTTTCGTGGTGGGGCATTACGGAGGTAATGGCACCGTCGGTGGGCTTAACGCGGCTCAGCGGGTTGATCTTTGTCTTGAGGTTTGAGCAGGCGTATGGATTCATCCTCTTCGCCAAGAGGCAAATTGGGCTTGCTCAAACCATTCCGGATCGGGATCACGCAGGTTGGAGGGTTGTTGTCCTAAACAACCGGATGATTGATGCTTGGATCAGGGTGGTCGGATCGTGTTACTTGGGTGTCTTAGGAGCATATAGAGTCTACTCGTGTCACGGATTTCTATCTGGCGTTGGTGTCATTCCAAGGATTCTCGTGAGCGGGAGAATCGAGAGGAGGAGAGAGAAAAATGGGCGAGGCCCTCGCTTGTTGCAGTAGTGCGTGGCGGGAGGGATTATGGTGATCTCTGTGTTGTTGATGCGGTGCTTCTACTTGAGACCGTGGCGGGAAAGGCTTGGGCGAAGGTGGCCAGATTAAAGATCGCCAGGGCGAGGACCGAGGAGCCCCCAGTTGGGCAAGATGAGGATCCGGTCGAGCCCCCAGGTTTTGAGAGATCTACTCCTGTCCTTAGGTCGAAAGTCGTGGCGGATCGGCCTCTTGGAGATGAAGAGGTTAACCCAAAGCGTCAGAAAAGGACTTGAGTAGTTTGTTTTGCTTAGTTTAGAAAGATTCCTTTATTTAAATATATGTTTTAGATTCGAATAAAGGGCTAAGGAGGCTTGTTCCTAGCTCCTTTCTAAGTTGCGGAAAATTCTAAATAAAGTAATAGAATTAATTTGCTTTTGCCTTGTCTCGTTGCCTTCTTTTGTTTGTTTTTAAATGTTCTCGACCTTTTTAAGCTTCGAACACTTGTATTGTGTCTCAAATCCTCGACCTTTTTAAGCTTTGGATTCGTTTGTTTGACTTGTTCCGTTTTTAAGTCCTCGACCTTTTTAAGCTTTGGACTTGTGCGTTTTGAATTGTTTTGTCTTAAATCCTCGACCTTTTTAAGCTTCAGACTTGGATTTGTGTTTTATTTTTGTGTTGACTGTGCTCTTGACTTTTTTAAGCTTTGAGCGTGTCTTTTTGTGAGTGCAACGCCCTTGACCTTTTTAAGCTTTGGGCATGCGTGCTAGAAAAAGTTCGGTTGTGCTTTTGACAAGCTGCCTACGTATCTGCTTTTTGAATACAGAATCAAACCGGCGTAGTTCTTGTGATTCGGTTGAGCTCTTTGCAAAGCTGCCTACGTATCCACAGTGCGTGGAATCAAACCGAGCGTAGTTCACTCATGCGAGAGTGAGTTTTGTTTTGAAAATTTGCAGAAACGTTTGTGTTTTAGGGGTAGTATTTCTTGAGTTGATCAAGATTTGTTGGTAATCGGAAGTCTTGACCGTCAAGGTCAGTTAGTTTCACGGCTCCTCCGGGAAGGATTTCTTTGACCAAGTACGGTCCGGCCCAATTGGGTTTGAATTTTCCTCTTGGGTCGACTGGTAATGGTGCTCGGACTGATTTGAGTACGAGGTCGCCCACTTTGATGTTTCGTGGCTTAACCCGTTTGTTGTAGGCGCGTTGTAGGCGAGATTGATACATTCGGACTGTACTTAGTGAATGTAACCGTCTTTCGTCTAAGAGAATGAGTTGTTCGTATCGTTCGCGTGCCCATTCGGCCTCAGGAATGTCTGCTTCCATGAGAATTCGAAGGGATTGCATCTCGATTTCTGAGTTGAGCGGCTTCCATCCCGTAGGTTAGGAAATAGGGTGTCATGCACGTGGGTGTCGCGGATTGTGGTGCGATATCCCCATAATGCAAATGGGATTTTGTTGGGCGGTCGTGGCGGTGTCGATCATCTTTTGAGGATTGATCTGACGGTTTTGTTCTTTGCCTCGGCCGCCGTTAGTTTGTGGTCGGTAGGGTGATGATTTGTGTCGTTGTATCTTGTATTTGAGGAGAAGTGGTTCGACCTCTCCTTGGAAATGTGTGCCTTGGTCGCTTATGAATTCGTGGGGTATCTTAGTAGCGACAAATGATGTTGTTTTGTATGAATTTCGTGACTTCTTTCGTGCCTAGCGTGCGGTATGATGCGGCCGACCCATTTGGTGAAATAGTCGATGGCCACGAGGATGAAGCGATGTCCTCCTGCTCCTACGGGTTGAACTTTGCCTATGACGTCGATCCCCATGTGGAGAAAGGCCATGGCGAGGTTAAAGCGTATAGTGGTGAAGGAGGTATGTGTTATGCGTTTCAAGGATTTGACAATTATGGCAATGTTTGACATATTTTGCGCAGTCGGCTTCCATGGTTGTCCAGTACCATCCTAGCCTTATGATTTGTTTGCACATGGCTCGTGCGTTCATGTGTGGTCCGCATTCGCCATCGTGTACTTGGGACATAATATCGTGTCCCCTTTTTGTGGTCGGCGCAAGAGTAGTGTGCCTTGGGGTGTCTTTTTGAGTAGTTTGCCCATTTCCATCACGAATTGTGATGATAACAGGCGTAGGGCGCGTTTGGCTCGTTTGTCAATGTTTGGTGGGTATTCACCGTTTGTTTTGTAGTTGATGATTGCTTGGTACCAAGGGTCGGTTTGTTCTTCCTCGGTTTCAATGTCACAGATGTAGGCGGGTTCGTTCCGTCGTTCCACGACAATGGGGAGCGTTTCCATCCCCGGGGGTATGTTGATTAGTGACGCGAGTTTGGATAGCGCGTCGGCGAATTGGTTTTCTTCGCGTGGGAGGTGTATGAATTCTACGTGATAGAATTCGTTTATGAGTTCTTGTATTTTGTTTTGGTATAATGCTAGGTTTTCGTTAAGTATCTTCCATGCTCCGGACACTTGGTTGATTATGAGGGAGGAGTCCCCATAGACTCTTATGTTGCGGGCGTTGAGTACAAGCGCTGCTTGGAGACCGTGCAAGCATGCTTCGTATTCCGCAGCGTTGTTTGTTACGTCGAAGTCCAGTTTAATGGATAAGGGTGTGTGTTCGCCATTCGGGGATATGAGAAGTATTCCTACTCCACATCCTCGATAGTTGGAGGAGCCATCGAAGTATAACTCCCATTGTTCTTGGTTGATGTTGTAGATCCCGTCGTCTGGAAGGGATGTTGTGTCGATGATTGGTTCTTCGTCGATTGCATTTTCGGCTAGGAAATCGGAGACTGCTCGTCCCTTGATTGCTTTGAGGGTGCGTGCCTTAAGATCGGTCGGCTAAGAGCAATGTCCATCCGCCATTCGTCCGATTAGCGCAGGTTTCTCGAAGAGGTACTTTACGGGGTCCATTTTGGAATAGACCTTCGTTTGGTGTGCTAGCATATAATGACGGAGTTTCTTGGATGACCACACTAAGGCTAGACAACTCTTCTCGACGGGTGAATATCGAGTTTCGTAATCGAGAAATTTCTTGCTTATGTAGTAGATTGCGTGTTCTTCGCCGTTTATTTCTTGGGCGAGCAGGGCGCCCATGGGGGTAGGTGTGGTTGTGAGGTATAAGGTTAGGGGTACATCCGCTTGGAGTGGTCGTAGAAGCGGTGGGTTAGTTAGCAATTCCTTGACCTTGTCAAATGCTTTTGACATTAAATCGTCCCATTCAACGTGGTCGGTTTTCTTGAGTTTCTTGAAAACTGGTTCACATATCATGGTGAGTTTGCTAATGAAGCGCGAGATGTATTGGATTTGGCCCAAGAAACTTCGAATTTCGTCGAGGTTCTCCGGGGGTCGCATTTCTAGGATTGCTTTGACTTTTGAGGGGTCGACCTCGATGCCTCTTTGGCTCACTACGTGTCCTAGTAGTTTACCTGATTTGACTCAAAAGTACATTTTTGGGGTTGGCGCATTTTGTATTGTCGTAGGCGAGTAAAGAACTTGCGGAGGTTAGTGATGTGGCCACTCCTCTCCTTCGACTTTACGATCATATCGTCGACGTAAACTTCGACTTCTTTGTGCATCATGTCGTGTAAAAGGGTTGTAGCGGTGCGTTGGTATGT
Organism: Dianthus caryophyllus; assembly: GCA_023091065.1. Classification (NCBI taxonomy): domain Eukaryota; kingdom Viridiplantae; phylum Streptophyta; class Magnoliopsida; order Caryophyllales; family Caryophyllaceae; genus Dianthus; species Dianthus caryophyllus. The sequence goes on along the minus strand of CM041522.1, from coordinate 12,123,959 downwards.
AGCGCCAGCATTGATTAGGCCGAAGGGCATAACTGTGTAGCAGTATGTCCCCCACGGTGTAATGAAGGCCGTTTTTGCCATGTCTTCCAGTGACATTTTGATTTGATTGTAGCCTGCGTAGCCGTCCATGAAGGATAGGAGGGCGTGGTCGGCGGTGTTGTCGACTAGGACATCCACATGAGGTAATGGAAAGTCATCTTTGGGACTAGCTTTGTTCAAGTCGCGAAAGTCAACGCATACTCGAATTTTGCCATTCTTTTTCAGGACTGGGACCATGTTTGAGACCCATTCAGATACTCGATGACTTGGATGAAACCGGCTGTAGTTGTTTTTCGATTTCTTCCTTGACCATAAGAGACCATTCGGACGTAGTCTTCTTAGCTTTTGCTTGACGGGTTTATGCTTGGGTTTGATGGGGATGCGGTGCTCGGCGATGCTTCGTTCGATCTGGGCATGTCTTTGTATGACCAAGCGAATACGTCCTTGAATTCGCTTAGGAGTTGTGTAAATTGGGTGCGCTCTTGTTCGTCTAGTGAGGCTCCTAGTTGTAGTTCTCTTGGTTCTTCGGGGGTTCCCACGTTTATGGTTATGGTTTCCTCGATGATAGGGTCTTGTGTTTTTGGGTGTACAAGGTTTGCAATGTATTTGTTTAATGATTCACTTTCGCATGAGTTAGTGTCTTTTGTTTTTTGTGTGTTGTTTGTTGTTTGTTGATTGTCATTTGTTTGTACTTTGTTGTTTGTTTTAACTTGAGACAAGGCGTAAGCAAATTTATTCATTTCATTATTTTGAGAAGAATTATTCGACAATTCAGAAAATTGCTTGGAGCTAGCCTCCGTAAATAGAAAGTCTAAACTAAAGCTAGAATCTAGGATAGATGGGTCGACAGGTGACCCGACACTAAGAGCATTAGAATCTAAAAGAATTTCTTCTTCTTCTTCATCGTCTTCTGTGTCGTTGGAGGTGCTTGAGCTGCTTGAGCTGCTTGAGGTGCTTGAGTTGCTTGGGTTGTGATGTAAATTGCTTCGTTGCTGGAGGAAGGTGTGGTTTTCCTCCGAGGCTTCTTGATTTTTCCTTGATCGATAAGATCTTGGATGGCGTGTTTGAGTTTGAGACAACTTTGAGTGCTATGTCCCATGCCTCGGTGGTATGCACGTATTTGGGATCCCATGATTTTGATTTCTTTCTCATGGGTGGCTCGCTAATAGGTCCGATGGGTGTGAGGTAGTCTTTTGCGATCAACTTTTGTAATGCCACAGCGTAGGGCATGTAGAGTTTGTCGAAGTTCCTTGTAGAGCCGTGCGGGTTGTGTGTTTTTCGTCCCTTAAGAGTGCGTTCTCGAATGGTGCTTCGGTAGGCGGGATCCTCATAGCTAGACGTGAGATCTTTTTCAATGCGAGTGCCAATTTCGATGAGATGTTCGAAGTTCTGAGCGTGGCAGAAGTGAAAGTAGTATCGCCAGGCGGGTCATAAGCTGAAGAGGAAAGTGGACATGAGTTCATCTTCGTGCGGGTGATTCGGTACTCGGGAAAGTAACTTCCTCCACTGTATAAGATGTTTGACGAAACCTTCATTGTCTTTCTGACGAAAAGCTTCGAGGGTGTCGAGCGAGACTGGGTTGCTAAGTTCTTTTTGGACACGACGTTCCAAACGTTCGACCGCGAAGCGATGCAGATTCTTTAGGTGATCGATGTCTTTTGCAAGCCGATTGATGTGACTCATCACTTCGTCGGTAGGTAGCCAGTATTCGTCGTCTTCGTCATCAGACCAGTAGACCGCATTAACTTGGTCGTCGGAGGGTGTGATTAGGTAGGAGCAGTCTAGAATAGGAATTGATCCCACGAAGATTGCATGGTTTCCAAGCGGGTTTTCGTTGTTTGAAGGCTTGGCGGGTTGAGATGGCTTGCTGAGCTTTCCTTGATCAATTAGATCTTGGATAGCGTTCTTGAGCCTAAAACAGTTCTCGGTGTCATGCCCCTTGCCTCGGTGGTATGCACAGAAGGCATTGGGGTTCCAAGACTTGGGCTTCTTGTCTTCGGGCGGCTCGCTAGTAGGCCCGATCGGTTGTAGATAGTTTTTCTCGACCAACCTTTGAAATGCTTTGGAGTAAGACATAAAGAGAGGGTCGAAGTTTCTCTTGGCCTTAGGAGGCGGCGAGAAGGTGGTTGCGAAGGCGTCGAGGGTGTCATCATCAAGGTTACCGACGGTACGATTTTCGTCGTTCTTGACCGCGCGGGAGGACTTAGAGGAGCTCCCTTGATATGCATGACCGGTGTATTTAGCCATGGTGCCAGTCCTAAGGTCATCTTCGATTTGAGTACCGACCTTAGTTAGTTCTTTGAAGTTACGAATGTTCTTTGTACCTCATGTAAAATTGATACAGGTCGCGAGTTATTTATGAACTTGATGCGAGCTCGTCCTCGCGGGGACGGTTGGGGATTTGTGCGCTCAGCTTCTTCCAACGAGTAAGATAGTCGGTGAAGCCTTCATTGTCCTTTTGAGATAGGACCTCTAAGGTGCGAATTGAGACTTGAGTGTCCTCATTGTCTCGATACTGTCGATCGAACTCGACTGTGAGTTCTTCAAAAGTAGGGACCCGTTGTGGATCGAGTGAGTAGAACCATGTCTTGGGCACTGCTGCTAGAGAGTGCGGGAAGAGAGTTAACCAATGCTTAGCGTCGACTCCTTTGATGGCCATTTGGGACTTGAAAGCTCGGATGTGGATGATCGGGCTCTCATGTCCTTGGAAGACAGGAAGGTCGCTAAGGGCGAGCTTGTTAGGGAGTTCATCCTTGATGCTAGTAGGCACGTTTTCATTTTCCTTGTGGATGGAGTAAGTGCTCGAGACATAGAGCCTTTCTTCCATGGCTTGGAGTTTCTTGGCGTGCCTTTCGGCCTCTTCTTTGATTTTGGCTTCCATTCGTTCTACCTCAGTGGTGTGGGTGGCCAGAAGCCTCTCAAGGTCAGCGGTCAGCTTTGTGACTTGGTCACGGAGTGCGGTAACTTCGTCATTGCCGGCCATTTTGCGGGTGTAGGTTCGTTTCTTGTATGGGATTACTAGGCGGTTCTTAGTACGACGAGTATCCAGCTGAGGCCTGCATTTCACTTTGTACATTAGCGACACGACTCGACCCACTAGACTCACATTCATTTTAGGCATTCATTTTAGCTCATTTCATTGTTTTGAAAGACCTTTTAAGCTTGAAAAAGGAGATTTTCGAAAAGTTTTGGCTAAAGAAAGCTTTTGAGGCGAGGATGTGTGCGCACATCTCGCCTCGATGTTAAAAATTTTGCTTTGCACCCGTCGAACTAGTATCGGTGATTTGCCGAGGTGAGCTCGAGTTCGGATGTGTAAAAGAGAATGGATTCGACTCGAGAGTGGTTAACAAGTCGAGTCGAGGATGTTAAAAGTGGAGTCTAGGCCGTGTGACCTAGAGGATTGAAATCCACGAGCTCGAGTTTTAGTCCTTGCTCGGGTTTTTGCTTGTTAGTGAAAAAGGAGATTTTTGAGAAAGCTTGTTTCAAAAATTCGCGATAGTTTTGTTTGAAAAGTGTTAGCTTTGTTAGATGTTAGGTTCATTTATCTTTGAAACGTTTAAGCGAGTTTTCGAAGATATGAATGCAAATGCTCGTTTTGAAAAGGACCATGGGGTGCATGGCCTCGAACTTGTACGTATGACTCAAAAAGGGTGAAAAATGAGTCAGTCGGGTACACCTCCAACTACCTCGAGTACGCTTTGGCAGATACTTAACCCCTTCATTTCCTTACGCCGGGGCGATAGGTTTTCTGAAGGGAGCACTGGGGCGGTCGAGATAGCCGTTTACGGCAAGCCGTGGAGGGGAGAGAGGAAAGTTAGTCCTGCACGTGCTTTATCGAGTGGACAAGCCTGCGTGTTGGAACCACCTCTCAAGGGTGCAAAGGGTGCCTAGATTCCAAAAGGAATGGACTCTAAACGAATGTGCATAGCTCAAATATGTTTACAAGGATTGTTCAAGGCTTTCAAGTTTCACCTCTTTACTTTTAAAAAGAAAAAGCTAGTTTTAAGTTTTAAAAATAAGATATCCCCAGCGGAGTCGCCAAACTGTGGAACCCGGGATCGGACCCAACTCGGCGTCTTGCTTAAGGGCGGATTTTAAAGTTAAAAAAGATTAAGTTGGAAAAACCTTTAAGAACTGTTATGGAGTCGCCACCTAATTATCGCGGAAATTAGGAACCTGCTACCATGTTCTAAGTTAAAAACATGTCCTAGATTTTGGAGCACGCCGACACCCCTAGATCTAAGGCTTATGAAACCAGATTGGATTCGGGGTGAGGGTACTTTAGAAAAAGAGTTAATTCAAATAATGATTTATGAAAACCTTTTAGAAAAGCCTATGTAAAAATAGCCTCTACTGACCTAGAACAATCCAAGTAAGATGATATTTGAGCTAATGTTATCGCTACGTACAAGTGCGATAAGTTTGTAAAAGAATGCAGAATCTGAGATGCAAAAAGATTGATTAAAACCCTCAGTTTAGCATGTTTAACTTGTTAACGAATACGGTTCAGTTAAAGGTCGAATTCATTGTTTAAGTTGATTTAATGCAAAATAAGAAGGGTGCAAGACGCATGCAAATAAAATAAAGTTCAATTGTCCATTGGTTTATTTTATAAGGTCGGTTGCTTATGCGACTTTGGCGTGTCATCGGATATGGAGTGTATCCGAAGTAATAAGAACACTTGGAAGGCAAGCGCGCTCGGGTGCCAAAGCAGCGCTAAAGTGTAGACCCTTTGTTAGTCCATAGAAAATAAGAAAAAGCTTTGATCCAAGTGGATCGGTACCTACCTTGTCCCGACGCTTGAGATCTGGCGAGCTTCGTTTCTTGAACTTGAAAGGAGGATGAATTCAACACGGGATGGTGTGTTGAACTCAAGGATTTGAGTGCTTGAGGCTTTTGTGGATGTTAGAGTGTAAGATGAGAGAATTTGTGGTGTAAAGGGTGTATTCTGATTGTGAATGAATGATTTCGAGGATGGGTATAGGGCTCTATATATACTAAAAACCTCGGAGAAATTAGAAGCGAGGGAATAAAGACAAGCCGAGGAACCGCATAGCCTTATGCGGTTGCGGGGGCAAACCGCATAAGCTTATGCGGTTCTCTACCCAAACCGCATAAGGCTTATGCGGTTTGAGGGTCTGGTTTTTGTGTAGTTTCCAGGTTTGGGTTGCATTGAATCTTTGAAAGATCATGAGATAATCTCGAACGTGAAGCTCAAGAAAAGTGCTGGGATATTTGTGAGATATTTTGTGATGCTTAGGGCTTTGGAGTGCGGGCCAAAAGGCTGGGTTTAGGCTTCAGTTTGGGCAGAGACCGAAAAATGAAAAGGGTGTATTTGCATAGTTTTTGTGAAATAAGGTAAGGCGTGAAGTTGTATTTTGTGTAAGAGGAGGCTAAATAGCGGTTTTAGCTCTAGGGCCTAAATTTAGGAATTTAGGAATCTTGAATCGCACCTTGTTAATGTAAAAGGACTAATTGTAGTGCAAATGCGAAGCTCATGCCAAATGAAGCGGGACAAGGACCTAGCTAGACTCCAAATGGACAAAATGAACGTTATTTAAATGCGATGTAAGGTGACCTAAATCATTTTAACATTTAAAACGACTCAAAATGAATTCGACATTAGTTAGAACCGTTTAAGTCAACGTTAAAGCATGCGTAATAAAAGTCCGTGATACATCACAGGGTTTTGTTTGGGAGGGTACGGATATGGGTATCCACAGTGTTACATCTTTAGTTTTCTCTCTTCTCTCTCCTAAATTAATTAACCCTAATCAATTAACCACTTTGCACCACCACCGACCACCATTGGCCACCCTAAACCACCACCGCCGGCCACCACATGCCACCACTTTGATAATAACAATATTACTTTTAATAATAAAAAAATATTATACGGAGCATTGTTTTTGTTTAGTACTCCGTATAGTTTTTGTTCTATAATTGATTGCATTAGCTAAATAATGTTAATTACGTCAAGGTGTATGGTGAGTTAATTATGCTGATTGATTTGATTTAAATGATCTTTTCGTTGAAGAGTTTTGGTATTTTTGAGGTTGAATTCAATTGTGAAATTGTGAAATTACTGACATTTTTCGTTAATTATTGGCCACCACTTACGCCGGCCTCCTTGTCCTCCTGTCGTCGGTCACCAATGCAGCCAGGCTGCCGCCGTCACTGACTCCACTTTCCGGCCTACTACCCACTCTAGCGGCTAACCTTGAAACACCTTTAAACCCTAACTAATTAATTAACTTTTAAAATTATAGAATATAAAAATTAAAAGATTTACAAATTATTTCAAAATGAAGAAAAAGTTGATGAATTGAATAACTTGATGATACATAATTGATAGTTACAAGAATTGAAAAAATTGATGATTATTTGTTTTTGAAATTTAATAGTTACAAGAATTGAAAAATCTAGCTACGTACTCGGCGATCTCCGCCTTCATCCTTATCCACCAGAAGCGTAATTTCAGGTCTTTGTACATCTTATCTGAGCCAGGATGTACTGAGTAGCGGGTGCTATGCGCTTCATCAAGGATTTTGCGTTTCAACTCTTCATTGTTAGGTATACACCATCTACCATTGAAACGTAGACTTCCATCAGTGTAGATCTCGAACCCTTCTGTTCCTTCTGATGGAATCTTTTCTCTAATCTCTAACAGGGCCGGGTCCTCCCACTGTAGTACTCGAATGTCATGATGTAATTTGTTAATGTTAGTTAACTTACAAATATGTAATTAAAAGACGAATATTTATAAGATGACACTTGTTGAGGTTGTTGGTGTGACTCCCGTTGGATCGTCATTTCTTATTGCTTGTGTTTTAATACCCACGGAGTCGGAGGAAGGGTACACGTGGTTGTTGCGTAGACTAATGGACATTCTTGAGTGTACCGGTACTTCCCCGTCGGCATTTGTCACGGATCGTGAGTTGGGATTGGTTGGTGCGCTTCGGAAGTTGTATCCGGACACTCCTCACATCTTTTGTCGTTGGCATGTTAATCGTGCATTAGAGAACCGAGCGTTATTGATTCATAAAACTGAGTGGTACAAGAATCATGTTCTTAGTAATTCCGAGACGGGATGGTACAATGTGATTAATGCACAAAGTGAGGAAGCTTTTAAGGAGGCGTGGGTTGCTTTTAGTAGCAAGTGGACCAAATTGGCTTCATATGTGTCTAACACTTGGGGTGAACATGCGTCAAAATTCGTATTGTCCAACTAGTAAAAGCAACGTGTCCACCGAAACTACGCAACACGTGGCACTGAGTAGGACCACCTAACACACTCCCTGTCAGGCGCCAAGACAAATCTCTAGCTCTTTGTCTTCGTCTTTCTTCCCGCAGCAAACGAACCCTCACTACAAGTCAGAAAACGACCCCTAGAATCCTGTATCACCTTCTTCGTAATACGCGAATCGGAAATCTGGTTCTCCAAAAACACACTATCCCCGTCCACCTCACATTCCACCTCGTCCTCTTCTACGTTTCCATGACTGAGACCTTCCTTAAAACCGGCATAAATTTCTCTCGAGAACTCCTTCGATGAACTACCGCTCTCCGAGGGGAATCGTCCGAGCCGGTCTGAGCAGGGCCGATCTGAGCAGGGCACTCGAGCGAGGGCACTCACGAGCGGGGACACTCTCAACGGGGGCCTTCACTGACCTCAAGGAGCGACGAACTTTCAAGGAAGGCTGCGCTTTCTCCGCGTTCTTCTTTCGCATCGAGGCAGTGACCGGACGATCAACCGTACGGTCTTCGGGGGGCACCATTATGTTTTTTCCTCGGTCCATCTGCAAAAATGAACTTAATGTGTTTAGTTCAGTGAAAAAATAATAAAAATTTGAATTACATTAGACAATAAAACAATAACACGCAAAATAAGATTAAAATTAACATTTATCATCCAAACCATGGTAGGACAACGAAATTAATTGACCTATCCATAGCTAAGACAAACAAATTCATTGACTAAACCATGGGTTGGACAACTACATTCATCGTCCTACCATAGTAGGACATCAGAAATATTTGTCCTACCATGGTAGGACAACGAAATTGATTGACCTATCCATAGGGAAGACAAAAAAATTCATTGACTAAACCATGGGTTGGACAACTACATTCATCGTCCTACCATGGTAGGACATCAGAAATATTTGTCCTACCATGGTAGGACAACGAAATTGATTGACCTATCCATAGGGAAGACAAAATAATTCATTGACTAAACCATGGGTTGGACAACTACATTCATCGTCCTACCATGGTAGGACATCAGAAATATTTGTCCTACCATGGTAGGACAACAAAATTGATTGACCTATCCATAGGGAAGACAAAAAAATTCATTGACTAAACCATGGGTTGGACAACTACATTCATCGTCCTACCATAAGAGGACATCAGAAATATTTGTCCTACCATGGTAGGACAACGAAATTCAACAACATCAACCAACAACAACAAAAAAAATCATCAATACATACTAACACAAACAAAAATATTCAACACTAACTCCATTTAGGACATTCAAATTCAAAGTCCCAACCATCAAAAACAATAACATTCATCATCTCAACCAATCAAAGACAATGACATTCATCATCCTAAGAATCAATATTTTCAAGTGTTTATACAAAATAAATAAACCAATAACTCAAACAAAACAAATTTAACACATACAATCTTTATAAAAATCTGAAAATTAAAATCACAAAATTTGAAAATTAAAATCAAAATAAAAATATATAATAACTAAAAAAAAAAAAAAAATTGAAATTCGAGATTCAAAGTGCTGAAAATCGAGATTCAAAATAAAAATCGAGATTCAAGGTGCTGAAAAAAATAAACTGAAAATATAAACTGAAAATCAAAATAAAAATATATAATAACGAAAAATTGCGAAAAATATATAATAAAAAACGAGATTCAAACTTGTTTTTCACAAAATTTGACCCAAAGTTTGAAAGAAACAAATGTGACCCAAAAAATAACTTGTCTCTTCCCATTTATTTTCACAAAATCAAGTTTCAAACAAGCTGAAAATATAGATCTAGTATCAAAAAAATGAAAAATTTTCGAAATAACTATAGATCTACAAACGAAAATTTCGAAATGGTGGTCATGATTTTCGAAATAAATATAGATCTAGAACCGAAAATTATAGATCTAATATGAAAATTCGAAAAATATAGATCTACAAACCAAAAAAATAGATCTACTTACCAAAAGGTTATGATGAGGGCGAAAATGGTGGTCGAAAAAGGTGGTGATGATGAAGGCCGACAATGGGGTGATGAAAATGGTGGACCGACAATGGTGGTCGAGATGAAGCCCACAATCGACGACAATATGAAGGCCAAAATGGTGGTGCTGTTATTTGTGTGTCATGGATCGACAATGGTGGAAGAGATGAATGTCCACATATGAAATTTTTGGTTAAACATGCTTTTTTAATTGAATGGATTTATGGTGGTGATGTTTTATTGTGGCTTTAATTTTTTTTTACTTCTCCATCTCATTCAATGGAATTTGATGAGATGAACATTGAGATTTGATTAGATGAATTGTGTTTAAATTTTCAGATTTCAATGGTGTTTTTTTTTTTTTTTTTTTTAAATTTTCAGTTTTTTCAGAAAAGAGAGAAAAAGAAAGGGAGAGAGAAAGGGGTAGAGAGAGAGTAGGGGCAGCGAGTGTCATTTTTATGAAAAACGTCGTCGATTCTAAGTAAAACGTCGTCGATTTTAAGTAATCGGGAAAATCAATTACTTATATAGTAGTGATAGTAAAAGGGTATTGTTCATCCATGTACCACTTTTACTCATTAGTGTATACAATTTTCCATTTTATACCCCTCCTCTTATTTTCACTTTTAGTTTTTTCTCTCTTTTCTTTCGTCTTTTTAAATTTACTCATTCATGTAAAACTTTTGTACACTTTTTTTACTTATTTTTGTACACATTTTTACTCATTTTTGTACACTTCTTTTTATTCAAAAAATTAAGTATTTTATTCAAAATGTTGAAATATGTATTTTACAAAAAATAAACACTAAATTAATTAACTAAAAAAATATATTAAAAGTAACAAATTATATTATTAAATAAAAAAATACGAGTAACAAAACTTTAAAAAAAAATAAAAAATAAAAAATAAAAAATAAACAACGAAAAACCTACGCTGTGCACACTACACACATGACACACCCCACCCCAAAACCCTACGCACCAAAGACGACACGGACACAATTGTGCCGGCACTGACACGTACTATTATCGATGTCGACCTTATCCCGTATTCGTCTCTTAATCGTCATGTTTTAACAACATACTCCGCATTATATACCATTATCACCCAAAATCGCGTTTATTAATAAACCGTTTAAATAAACGATGTTGAATTATTCGCAAAACCGTTAAAATTATTAGATTTACCTCATGAAAGGGTAGGAGATCCGTCATAATTGATTGATTATAGTGAAACTATGCAATATAGTTGTGAATATAAAAGAGAAGAAAAATTGTAATTGAAAATAGGGGAGGGGTATTGAATGGAAAAATTAAGGTAAAAGTGTATAAGAATGAGTAATTGTGTACATAAATGAGCAATACCGTAGTAAAAATGAAAAAATAAAATACACATTCATGAAGCAAAAGGGTAAAAACTTGACTCGATTAGACTCGGCTATCGAGTCGAGTTTTTGTCGCCCTAGGACGACCTCGGCAACCCTCCTTGTAAAATGGCCGACATCAGGTTGAATTTTTATTTTTATTTTATTTTTTTTTACGGACAACGTCACCTCTCATTTATATTCCGTATTTAATTTTTAACCAACAGACCCATTTTACGCCAAATTTTATCCAATTCAGCGGGACCAGACTATCCTTTTGAAAGAAACGAGTTGAAATTGAGCTAAAAAGTCCCCGACTCCCCGCCCAAACTAGCAGTACACTGATGACTGATGAGCATGTTTTTGTTTTTCTTGTTTCAAATAAAGACCGTGAATCATTAAATATATGATGTCTATTACTTCGTATATCGTTCAAGCGTTCCTTTGCTTAACTTTAATAAATAATAGCTATTCGACTATTCGTCTTGTCGTTTTCATGTACAGCACAAAAGGGCCGTACCTGTAACTATTGAAGCCATTTTCAAATACACGACGGGGTGCCGTGTGCGTGCTGTCGAGAACCACTATGAAAATTTAAAAAAAATTGTCAAGGGGATATACTCGTCGGCCGTCAAGTTTGAGAATGTGTGTCCTTGTATCCTTCACAAATTACAAATTTGGCTCCTAAAAACAGAAAGATCTACTTCGTACTAGAGATAAGGTTCATTTATGATTGATATTGATTTTTTGTCAAGCAGGACCATATATGATACTCCGTATAACAATGCTCCTAAATTCCAAACGAATTAATTTATTTAACGGTTTTTCTAACGTGTTATATATATGCAGCTTATCAATGACTTTGCTACTTAAAACAATGGAGTTTCACATTTCAAAACTTATTTCTGCGTACACAGCAACTAGTATTGTTGCTCTTTTACTCTTTATTTACTGTTTTTTGAGATTTAAAAAGCGCAATTTCACCCATAAACACCCACCTGAGCCTTTGGGTTCATGGCCTATTATCGGCCACCTACATCTGTTGGGAAAACTCCCTCACATATCCCTAGGGGAAATGGCTGATAAATGCGGTCCAATATTCATGATTAAGCTCGGTTTCCAACGTGCGTTGGTCGTTAGTTCACATACTATGGCAAAAGAATGCCTTGGTGAACATGATAGGGTTTTCGTGGACCGACCAAAGACGATTTTTGTTGAGCATTTGGCTTATAACTCGGCCATGTTTGGTTTCTCCCAATATGGCCCATACTGGCGTGAAATGCGCAAGGTTAGTGTGGTCGAGCTTCTGTCGAATCAAAAGGTCGAATTGTTCAAGCATGTCAGGATATCAGAGTTAAGGTCGTCAGTAAAAGAGATTTACGAAAGTTGTGGAAGAAAACACAAAGATGTGGTGCACATGAAGCAATGGTTCAACGACGTGAGCTTGAATTCGATAGTTCGATTGGTTGCAGGGAAGTCGCTTAAGGAATTTTACCAGGGTGAAAAGTACGACAAGATGTCAAAAGCGTTGAGGGATTTCTTTGAGCTTGCGGGTGCTTTTGTTCCCGCTGATGCACTTCCATTCTTGAGATGGTTTGATTTCGGAGGGTACGAGAAGTCCATGAAGAAAACTGCAAACGAGATAGATGAAGTCGTTCAAGAATGGCTCGATGAACATAAAAAGAGAAAAAATTTCGAAAAGGTGAATGAAAAGCGGGATTTCATGGACGTCTTGCTTGGTTTATATGAGATGGATCAGACTAAGCCTACGAAATTTGCAGCGGATACAATCATCAAAGCTACTTGTATGGTAAGCGTACGTGTTCATCTAAAATTTAAAATTTTTATTCTTAGACAGGTGATTAATGATTAATTTGCAGTCAAAAATTCTAGCGGCATCAGATACTACAGCCGTGACCTTAACATGGGCACTGTCGTTACTGCTTAACAACAAGGACGTCATGAAGAAGGCTCAAGTAGAAATAGACGCCATTGTTGGAAAAGAGCGACAAGTGGATGAATCCGACTTTAAGGACCTAACATACTTGGACGCGATAATCAAGGAGACGCTGAGAGTGTACCCTGCAGCACCGCTTTTAGTTCCACGAGTAGCCGTTGAAGACTGCACTGTAAACGGCTACAACATCGCTGCTGGAACCCAACTCTTCGTTAATATCCACAAGATACACAGAGATCCCATGGTGTGGGAAAATCCTTCAGAATTTCAGCCGGAAAGGTTTCTCACGACTCACAAGGACTACGACTTCAGAGGCACTCATTTTGCGTTTATACCTTTCGGAAGTGGCAGAAGGATGTGCCCTGGCATAACTTTGGCATACAAGTTTATGATGCTTTCGCTAGCGAGTTTACTACAGGGGTTCGAGATGTCGACACCTGAGAATGAAGCGGTTGATATGAGCGAAGGTTTTGGGATAACTAATCTCAAGTCCACGCCACTAGACGTGGTTTTCGTCCCACGTCTTAGAGATGATCTGTACAATCCTCCTATATTTAACGCCTCAGTTTAAGCATTTTTCTAACGGCACTGATTTTCATCTGATGCTCTTATGTTTAAGGCCTACTTTTCTACTGTTAAGCTCCATTATCTTCTTCTTTTTTCTATGATTTTCAAATGAGATTATCTTACCGAGTAATTAGGGTTTGTAATTGGGAATTCTTTTTCCTAATTACTTGATTAAGATTTTGATGAACGATAAAAGATCATTTTGACGAATTTTGAATGATTTTCATGAATTTTGATTTTGTTAAAAGAGAGAAAATAAAGGGTAGAGATGAATTTAAGGATTTTAGTTAAATTATTTTCTTTTTGTAATTAACGGTAATGTGTACTTACGGAACTGAGACCTAGTAAATGGGTGAATAGGGTCGTCGTGTCTGGGTTAGGTAATTTCGGCTCTATCAATATATCAGGTTGGGTTGGAGCGGGTCATTTCGGGTCTCGGACCTATGTCGAGTCTACTTTTTTCGCGTTGTCAGTTCACTTCGGGTTCTTATTCTTTTCAAATTAAATTAGTGTAAGTTTATTCAATTTGGATCCAACAGGGCCTATTCGGTTTAAATTGCAAAAAGAAGTTATAAGGACAAAAATTTTGTCCAAAAAAATTGTTATTTAAGGTTTTCTATTTTTCTATTGCATTAGTCGATCAAACACTATCAAATTAGTTATTTATAAGCCGTTTCAAGCTGATTAATATACTTTGGATTGAATCAACTTTAAGTTAGATTGTTTCGAATCAGGTTAATTCGATTTTAGGTCAAACTTGGGTCGAAACATTGCAAGTCAAGTAGGACCAATTTCAAGTTTTGGATCAATTTCAGGTTGCCACTATATTATCGCCACGATCAATTTCTGGTCTTGGTCATCTTATCGAGTTGAGTCTATCGAGTCGGGTCAATTTTACCAGATCTAACCATGATACCCCATGTTGTTCTTTGGGTTTTTAAGGTGGGGTACCTCAATCAAAATATGCATTGATATATACGAAGTATAAGATTAATCTCATTTCTAGTAGCCTGCAGGAAAAAGAAAAATAAAAAAATAAAGAAATCGCTCATAATATTATATTATATTTAATTTAGATAGTAATTGAGGTGTAAAAGTACATACGCCAACAATTTATTTAGTATTATAATAATAGTCTTCATGAAACAAACATAGTACGTAGTTGATCATGAATGTCTATTCGAGATTAGAAGTTGATGGTAAAAACACCCTTTATATAGTAGACTTCTTCACCATTAGTCTAAATTAATGTTCGCGACTACAGAAGCAACATTGCTTTGCAGAAGATGATCAATTTTGGCAAGTGGCTAGGGTCGAACTCGATGCTTCGCTTAAACTATCAAAACAGCTTTCCAAGTGAGACTGTCCAAGTAAGATTTGGTTCCGAATATTGTACATACCTAAAATAAGAAAGATATATTAAATCGTAAGTACTACATATAGTAACTAACTTTCGTAAATTACGGAGTAATATATTGACAATGATTTTTTAGTCTGTTCATAATTTTTCGGGACAAACAAGATTATATATTCACGTAGTATTGAATGTAAACAAATTAAAGTTAAATAAATAAAGTAATATTGAGACTGCTTAAATATACGTTACTCTAAAAAAAAATTAGATAGTGATATTGTGATTTGAGTTGAAATGTGACAACCAAAATTCTTAAAAAAAGTGGTCAAAAATGTCTTAAATGGGTCAAATTAATTGGCGAAAGGTAAAATGAGCATTTGGAAACAACTCTATTATGAAATCGTCGTACGCGTGAAACCGGCAATAGAATTTTTCATCACTTTATTTATTATGTGCATTAAATAAGGTGTTGACAAACTCTATTGGCCGTTTCACGCATAAAACAATTAATTTGATCGTAGGGAGGAGAGATTTATACCCTATTTATAGCCTCAGGGGGCGAATAGTAAGTAGGAGCTTCCCAAGCGACAATGATGCCACTTTGGTTATCAGAGACTGGTTCGGCAACATATTGCACAGCTCCTACGGCACCTGAGTTACCCTTGTTATAGGTAAACTCGACCGCTCCGTTTACCGATATATTGGCATGGAATGGCCCACCCTTTGGTTGCCCTGACCACATTTTTTGGTTGTCCAGCTTTATTTCACGATTTCCATTGTTATTCAAGTTTATTTTTGTACCCTCTTGATATTCATTCACCAATTGGCTGTTACTCCTCTTTTCTTGCAACAGAGACATGCCTATTTTATTTGTACACACATATTTGTTGTTAATAATGCAACAATACACCTTATCCATCTTCGTAGTAGTAGCAGCAGCAGCAGTAGTAGCAACAGTAGTAGTAGCAGCAGAGCAGCAATAGTAGGGAGGAGGAGCAGCACAATAGCAGTATAGCAGTAGTAGCAATAACAATAGCAGTAATTTAGAATTGTGCACGGTTTTTTTTTTTTTTTCTCTTCAAATCATCGCTAGAAAATGATATACTTCTCCGATTTTACTTTTTTTCAACTCCACAAATGGAGTTCAAAAAGAAAATTAAAGAAATAAAACAGATAGTAATCAGCATTACAAATGAATTCCACCAAAAACGTGTATATATTAAAAAAAATAGAGAAAGTTGAGAAATAAGAAAAAAAAAAAAAAATTGACACTTTCAATTAGGGTGTTAGTCTGGAATTTTTTTTACATTCAAATGAGCTTAACCATTTTTTTTTTAGGAGAAGAGTAATACTCAAACTAAAATGAAGATAAATTTGAGGACTATAGGAATCGAACTCAAAATATAGGAGCCCAACACACTAAAACTCAACACACTACTAATGCGCTACTCTTAAGTTGTTTGTTTCTTATCCCAAATGTTTAAATATTACGGAGTACTAGTTATAGTGACTAATTTTTTTGTGAGCCCAAAACTTACCTGGGCTAAAGCCCATAGAGCGTAGGCCTGAATCCGCCCTCGCATGTGAACAAACCTTAAAAGTAAGGTGTCATGTCTAATCTGACAAAATTAAAGATTACCGTGAAAAATATTTACGCTAAAAACAAAAATATTTACACAATGAAAAAAGAAAAAAATATTTGTGTAGCACGTTATTAATTCATAACTTTCATGATGCTAATGTTGTCTAATTACAAATGGGTATTGATTTTCCGTATACGGATTTTACTCCCATTGTATACTTTTTTCCCTATTATTTTCAAATTTGCCCTTTTTTACTCTGATAATATACAATTTTTTTTCCTAACCTAAATTCATTCAATTTCTAACTTTTCTTTAATCAAATTCATTAATTATTTCAGTTTCTCAATGACGAACCAGGATAATAAATTCAATGAATTAATAATCTTTTTTAATTTTAATTTTGTTAATTAAATTATCGAATTTTATTAATTTTTAGTGGATTTAATTTAAAATTTAAATTAGGGTTTATAAGTTAGAGTAAAGGTGATTTATGGTGGTGGGAGTGATGGTGGTCTACGACGGTGGGGCGGCGCACGCTGGGGCGGTGGTGCTAGCCGCCGTTAGTGTTTGAGTGATTGGTGAGGAGGGTCGAAATATTTGTCGAACAAAAAAAAGTCGAAATATTCGTTAAAAAAAAAACAAATAAAAAAAGAATGGTGGTGTGAAGAATTAAACCTATGACCTCTCACAGCTTATATTTTCCTAACAACTTGACTATTGTCAATATGCCACTATTGAATTGTTGTTCATTAAATACAGCATTAAAATTATATTCTTAATTGTATCAACTTAAAAAAAAAAAAAAAAAAAAAAAAAAAAAAAAAAACGCCCAAATCGACGGCTTTGCTCCTGCCACCTACAACCACACTACGCCGCTGAAGCCAACCTGACACCGCCTACCACCGTATCTCGTCGTTTCCCGACGTCTCCCGCCGCTTCCCGTCACCGGTAATCGCCCAAATCCCAACTTAATATAAACTCTAATTCAATTTTCAATCTAAATTCATCAAGATTAATAAAATTAACATAATTTTATGAAAAAAATTGAAATTGAACCAAATTACTACATTGTTGAATTGATTATCGAAATTAATAATTGAAATAATTGAAAAATTGTACGAATTTAGGTTAAGAAAAGTTAGAAAAAATAAAAGAGAGAATTTTGTATATATTATGGGAGTAAAAAAAGGGTAAGGAATGGAGACTAAATGAAAAAAGTATACGACGTGAGTAAAATCCGTATACGGAAAATCATATTCGTTACAAATACCCAATGCTGTCTAATTACACTTTTACACCATAGACATGGGTGTATGGTACTACAAATACCCAATGCTGTCTAATTACACTTTTATCGCTTAATAATTTTTACCCAGCTATTAAAAAAAACAAAAAAAAACAAAAAAACAAAAAAAAAAAAAAAAAGGTAGCAGTTGTGTGCAGCAGCACATTACCCCAAAACTTTTTAGAAAAACCTAATTATTCAATACACCACTTTTTCTTCTCTCAAACTTCAAATTACACCCAAAGTTCATCAAAAATTCTATTGAATCTTAATTATTTGCAATTATATTCAATGAAAACATATTCAAGAAGAAATCGGTAAGTCTTGATTTTGTTTTGTTTTTTTTTCTTGTTTTAGTATTAATTTCGTTTTTATTTCAATGTTCAAATTTATTTCTCTAACTTTTGTTATCATTGTTGGTTTATTTGTTTTTGGATTATGAATTAGAGCATATTTTTATATAATAATTGTGAAAAACCGTTGATTCTTAATTTAGGGTTTATGAATATGTTAGGTTTTATCAATATAATTGGGCAAATATGAATTTTTCGAAATGAATATATATATATTTAAAAATGAATATGTATGTTTTAAAAATGAATATGTATATTCTAGAAATGAATATATATATTTAAAAATAAATATGTATCTTTTATAAATGAATATATATGTTTTAGAAATGAATATGTATGTTCTAGAAATGAATATGTATGTTCTAGAATTGAATATGGCGGGGTATAGAAATGAATATGTATGTTTTCAAAATGAATATGTATTTTTAGAAATGAATGTGTAACAATTCGGATTTTCCAAATAAAATAAAATACGTTTTAAAAAGGTTTTAGAAAAGAAAATGAAATAAAAGAAACCACGGTGGCGGAATCACCGTGTAATCTGAGTCGTTACTCACTAACAAACAAACAATTGTAAAAAGGGTTGGCCTTGAGGCCTAGCAACGGGGAGTAGATACCCCTTACAAATCCAACTCCAAAACATAACAGTATGAAAGCAATAATAAGTCTAAACATCCAAACAAGTCTAATCCAAGTCCTCTTCAAAAGCTAGCTACCGGGTCAATCCTCACGGCTTTTCACACTTCAAAACCCGTCCCCGCGCATACCTGCCACAAAGAATGTAACAGCCACAATCAGTGGAGAGTAAATAGGTGCGCCCAAGTCATATTTCAACATAACCAGAATAAACAACAATACAACCCAAGTGTATGATAAACATAGGACAGCCTCAAGCTAACTCAATAATTAACCAACTCAACTTATGACCTATAATCAAGTATAAGCAACCAACCATCTTACAACGGAGAGTAACTAGGTGCGCCTCAGTCATATTTCAACATAACCAGAATAAACAACAATACAACCCAAGTGTATGATAAACATAGGACAGCCTCAAGCTAACTCGATCAATAATTAACCAACTCAACTTATGACCTATAATCAAGTATAAGCAAACAACCATCTTACAATTCATACAACCCCAAATATAACTGGTTCAATTTAGTTATTCAAGCTCAAATTAAATCATACAAGCTCAACCTGTCATCAACAAAGTGACAGTCAACAATCAACAACCTGAATGTCATCAACAAAGTGACAATCAACAACAACAATCGCAAGAGAAAGTACGGAGAACTGGGTAACCACATAACCGTGAATCACCCCTGGACCTCACACTAACCGGTGATACCTACAAACCTTATGGTGGCGCTACAAAATGCCTCAGTACAACTGTCTAAACTTGGCCAAGCCCACCCCTACAAAAGAATATCGACATACAAATAACCACCGCTACAAAACAGTGGCGCCCCTACAAAAGAGCTTTCAATAACCATAGTCTTAGAGCCACTACAAAATGGATGAGAACCCACGACAGGCGGCATACGTCCTACAAAAGACGTCGTACCTCCTCACACACGGCCATAACAGTACCCGTACGCACACTCAACTCAAGCATACAAACAAACCAATTCAACCTCGAGCCAACTCATAACCAATATCAATTTAATCATTCTTTAACTCAAAATCATCTCAACATCCATCTTAAACTCAATAGCAACATAATTATCTCTTTTATAACCACTTGACAAGGCTAAAGTCGCACGCCTAATCAAAATAAACCTACAAAAACACTAACAAGTAGCTAGCGGCAAGCAGGATCGTATCCACAGAGAAACGGTGTAGTTTAAGCTAAAGACGGAGTAAACAGGTCTAACTCAAAGGTATGAAAAGGAGTTGTTTGAACTAAACTAAGGCAAAAGTAAAGATGAATAGAAATATATAAGGGGAAGGATTAGGGCATCGGGTTCATTATGACAATGATTCAGGAACTCAAATTTATAAGAAGGAAGCGATAAACTGTGCAAATGAGTAGGTTTATAAAACGCTCTCTCGAGTCAATTTTAGCCTTAAGCAAATTTAGCGGGCTCTCGCAACTTACTAAATTCAACTTATCAATCTCGCGTAAGTCTAGTTTTAACTCGGCTTTCGATCTTAAATTAAAACTTACTCAGGTTCAATTAAACTCAGACAAATCGTTGATCAGGCGAAATAATCCTAATTCAATTGGCATAAAACGCGTAGAAAGAAATCAAGTGCACAATTTATTCAACCAGTTTAATCCTAAAACATGTTCCTGAACCCAATATCACAAATTCCCCTAAACCCTAATTGGGAAATTAGCTAGACATAATAACAATCAAAGCAATAAAAACAATCAAAGTAAACATGATGAATAAACAATAAAGATTAAAATAAACCTGGATTAAAGTAGAGTACCGGCGGTTACAAAGTAAATCGAACTTAAACTAAACTAAAACTGGAGTTTTGAATGTTGAAAGAGTATAAAGCAGTAAACTAAACCTAAGGAGTAAACTATAAAATAAAAGCATGAGCTTGATTTCGTCCTAAGGAAACCTATTTATAGTTTTCAAAACAATAATCTCGAATTAAAATAAAAAACCGTCAAATTATACTCTCCAGCCGGCCGGCCCCTGACCCAAACAATTGGGCCGGCTCTTCTTCTTTCCTCTTGAGCCCAATACTTGCTTTGGGCTTTGTTTATTCGTTTAGCCTCTTTAGTCTTTTGGCCTTTTGATCTTCTTCACGAGCCTCCGTGTAGGCCCGAGCTTGGTCTTGACGGCTCGGCTCTCGCACTTGCTCCAATTGTCCCGGGTTTTGGCTCAAACCACCAAAACCTGCAAAATGTAAATGAAAGGCAGCAGTAACGAGAAATGCAGCAAATAGCTCATAAAACTAGTACTGAACACGAATGAATGTAGCTAAATGCGACTGAACCGGGGGCATAAAATGTATATAAATAACGTGTATCAAACTCCCCCAAACCAAACCTTTGCTTGTCCTCAAGCAAACAGCGTCGGAGAAAATCAAAGTGACACGTACTAATCACGTTAGTATCTCAAAGTGGACGACCTATGCACATAAACATACAACCACAGACTATTTCACCGAAAATAGAGCACAAGTCTCAACCATTCACACCACATCGCATTACTAGCCTCTAACGCTTTCGCAAAAGTAAAACTGACGACATTTTCAATTCAAGCAAGGCCAACCGAACGTACCACTTTCCATCAACCAATTCTTTCCGCATCATTCTATTTTTTTCCTTTCTTTTCTTTTTTTTTTTTTTTTTTTCTTTTTTTCTCTTTTTTTTTCGCAAATGTGGAGCATCCCTCGTATGTAGTACCGTTTAGCTAGACATTCACTCGGTAAAGATCGCGCTCGGGTACACATATTTCCTTAAGGGTTACGTCATTGCTCATACTCTCGGTCGCAACCAAATTCATGGCCACTGTGGTTACTCAAATCAATGAGTCCCCTCCGAGAGCATCGAAGCATTACTCCAACATATATAAATCTTTCCAATCAAACCGCAAACCAACAAACCAAACATTCCACAAACCATTGCCAAGCTCGAATGTCAAAGTCGAAAGTAAACAAACGAAAAGCGATAAGAATTAAGCAAATACAAGTGGGCTAGTGTTTGATACTCGCAATCTATTAATAGGAAACAAACATATAGTGCAGCTACGACGATAGAAAGTCGACTCGGAGATGCTAAAGATCAAAGTAAACGCACTAATCAGTTCTCCAAACGTGACAAAGCAGACCAAAAAGACTCGTATTTTTTGTATTTTTGGATTTTTTCAATTTTTTTTGGGTTTTCAAATAAATGCACACACAAAATGAAAATGCAAAGCGCGAACGTGCTTCCCTCCCCCAAACCAAATCACATATTGTCCTCAATGTGGAAAACAGCACAACCACAGAAGCAGAGGAGGACAAATAACATACGGGGTACGGAAAACAAAGACGAGAAAAGAGGGTAAAAGGGGTAAAGACTGCTCACTTTATAAAGTCGGAGCTCCCCCAAACCGAAGTCAATCATGGAGTGCGGCCAATATTCCACGTATATGCGTCCAATTCAGTCCAACGATGAAGTACTCCGGAGTAGCACGCAAGAAGGAACAAAACGGCAAAGAACGTGGGGCCGGTCCAGGCCGGCCGGCCGGCTCCATGCTTTTTCCAATTTTTTGCGTTTTCCTCTGTTTAAATTTACGGCCTGGCCTGAGCCCGATCACGGTCGGCCGTACCGCACGTTTCCTCGTAGCGTCTTCTCAAAAAACTAAGGACAAAGTCCTAAAGTACCTGCGCGCTAAAATCACATATAATCCCTCATCCTCACGCGCTCAAAATCAAACCATAAAAAAGTCATCCAAAACAAACCAAACAAAAGTACAAAGTGCAAATAAAAATACAACGTCATCGGGTTGCCTCCCGGAAGCGCTGGTTTATAGTCCCGCACGACTCTTCAATGCTCCAAAGATCTCGTATAATTAGGCCAAGGTCGTTGGCCATTTGCGACAGCTTCACACGGCGAAATAGCATCCATTCGCCAAAGAACTCCTCCATCTCGAGGCAAAGCAGCATAGTCCATCATGCACGGGGCTCCATCTCTGAATGGCTCTCCAAATCGCCCTTGTGCTCCAATCGGCTCAACTGTCAGTCCGCCTCCATTACCAGCGTCAAATAGATCGATTTTCAGCAATTTCCTCTCCCCCAAACCAACCTTGCAGCCATCCTGTAAAGAACCTGCACACGGGGAGACAACAGAAACGACCTCCAAAGTGTCTCCAGTAGAGTGAGACGGAGGTATAACATTAACAGAACAAACCGACTCTAGACGCATGGGTGACCGCGGGGTATCAGATCGAGTAAAGGTAAGCTTCTCACCCCCCACCGTAAAAGCTAAAGTCTTATTGCCCACGTCAATAACTGCACCAGCAGTGTGCAGGAAAGGTCTCCCCAAAATGATGGGAATGTGGACATCCTCGGGCATGTCAAGCACTACAAAGTCTACAGGGATAAAGAATTTTCCAACCTGTACTGGGACGTCTTGTAGGATACCCAAGGGACGCATAACGGAACGGTCAGCCATCTGCAAGGTAATGTGAGTGGGTCCCAAAGCTGACAAGTTCATCTTTTGGTACAAAGAGTAGGGTAGGACACTCACACTCGCTCCAAGGTCACATAAAGCATTTCGAACCACAAACTTACCGATGGAGCAGGGGATAGAAAAAGTCCCGGGGTCACTAAGCTTAGGGGGTTTACTACCCTGCAACCTAGTGCTAGCCTCCCCCACGAAAGCTACAGTCGACACATCATCAAGCGTACGCTTCCTAGCTAAGACTTCCTTCAAAAACTTAGCGTACGCAGGTATTTGAGTCACAAGATCAATAAAAGGGACGTTTACCTGAAGAGCTTTTATGACGTCCACGAACTTCTTGAACTTGGCCTCCCCTGCAGCTTGCACTCGACCCGGAAAAGGTAGCTTAATCTGAATCGGGGGCGTTGGAGTAGCGACAGGAACACCCGAAGTAACACCCAAATCATCTTTCCTCATGACGGCGAGTCCGGTAGGTTAGACGGCCATTGCCGGCCGGCCGGCTATTTCTGCTGTTGTCCTCGGATCATCATAAAACGTGCCGTTCCGCAAAGTAATGGCACATGCTGTATCGGGAGGAGGGTTAGGAGGATTACCCTGCGATGGCAAGAAACCTGGTTGACGCGACGCTTGCGAGGTGGCGAGTTGAGCCACTTGATTCTCCAACATTTTTATAGCCGCGTCCTTAGCCTGCCCATCCTTTTGCATTTGGCCCAGCATAGCCTCCTGCGTCTTCTGCAGACCCATCATTAGTTGTTGCATTTGCAACATCATGGCCTTAGTCTCGGCCAAAGGATCAGGTACCTGCGCAGTTTGAGGTGGAATGAAGGGTGGCTTTTGGTAGTTGGGTGGAGGTGGTTGGAAATTTTTGTGAGGAGGGATGTAGGGAGCGTTTTGAGGTGGTTGGGTTAAGGATATTTTGGTTACGGTACGATAGGAGTGATCGGTCGTAACCCGGTTGGTTTTGGTAGGGCAGGTTTTGGTTGTAGGATTGATAAGTATAGACCTGCTCCTGGGGTGCAGCATACCCCGTAGAATAACCCAAGTCGTGCCCTGCAATAGCATTTACATGAGCACCAGAAGAACCACCCCCATTCATCATACTAATCTGAGCGGTCAGCGCGGCAACCTGACTTATGAGCGCGCTAAGGCTCTCCTTATCACGGTCATTATGAGCAGACCGTGAATTCCCCCTCGGCTTCCCAAACTGAGATGAATGGATCGCCATCTCCTCAATTAACGCCCATGCTTTATCATCATCTACATTGTTGGCAAAGCGACCTTCTGCAGCAGAATCAAGAATCGCTCTACTCTCCGCATAAAGACCATTATAAAAGGTCATTATTACCAACCAGTCGTTAAGGCCGTGGTGAGGACAGTCCCTTATCAACTTTTTGTATCGCTCCCACGCTTCAGCCAAGGACTCATCATATGTCTGTTTAAAGCCCTGAATCTGACTCCGCATTTGGTTGGTGCGCTCTGGAGGATAAAACTTTGCATAGAACGCCAGAGCTAACCCCCTCCAATCAGTTATACCTGCAGCGAGCTTGTCGAGGTCCGTGATCCACTCACGAGCTCGATCCTTTAAAGAAAAAGGGAACAACATCTCCCTTATTTGCTCCTGCGTGATCCCGGCCTGCTTGATAGTCGAACAATAGTCCGTAAAAACCTTCATATGTCGACCAGGATCCTCGGTGGGATAACCACCAAACTGGTTCCGCTCCACCAAAGTAAGAAAGGCGGGGCGAATCTCAAAGTTGCCCTGCAGAGTAGCGGGCATCGTGAATCCATTAGGTATGGACTCTGGTTTAGGTACCGAGTGACTATAGAGCTTCGGCATAGTCACACGTGGCGGAGAAGCAACTGGAGTAATAGGTGGTGTGTCCTCTTCGTAGGACGATCGCGTTGCACTTGACTCCGAATGCGACGCTTCCTCAAAATCAAGATCGATTAACTTACTTGCTTCCTTACGTAGTCTGTGTAATGCGCGCTCAGGTTCAGGCTCGAATGGAACTAAACCTGTAGGTGACCTGTGCATAAACAAAACTACAAGCAAACGATAAGAAACGGTCTCAAGGAACTAGGTTCCTTGAGACAAGAGAGAAAAACCTGTAACAACTGACAAAAACTAAAACTAACAAAGCCGTTTCCCCGGCAACGGCGCCAAAATTGACAAGGCTAAAGTCGCACGCCTAATCAAAATAAACCTACAAAAACACTAACAAGTAGCTAGCGGCAAGCAAGATCGTATCCACAGAGAAACGGTGTAGTTTAAGCTAAAGACGGAGTAAACAGGTCTAACTCAAAGGTATGAAAAGGAGTTGTTTGAACTAAACTAAGGCAAAAGTAAAGATGAATAGAAATATATAAGGGGAAGGATTAGGGCTTCGGGTTCATTATGACAATGATTCAGGAACTCAAATTTATAAGAAGGAAGCGATAAACTGTGCAAATGAGTAGGTTTATAAAACGCTCTCTCGAGTCAATTTTAGCCTTAAGCAAATTTAGCGGGCTCTCGCAACTTACTAAATTCAACTTATCAATCTCGCGTAAGTCTAGTTTTAACTCGGCTTTCGATCTTAAATTAAAACTTACTCAGGTTCAATTAAACTCAGACAAATCGTTGATCAGGCGAAATAATCCTAATTCAATTGGCATAAAACGCGTAGAAAGAAATCAAGTGCACAATTTATTCAACCAGTTTAATCCTAAAACATGTTCCTGAACCCAATATCACAAATTCCCCTAAACCCTAATTGGGAAATTAGCTAGACATAATAACAATCAAAGCAATAAAAACAATCAAAGTAAACATGATGAATAAACAATAAAGATTAAAATAAACCTGGATTAAAGTAAATGTAAAGCGGTTACAAAGTAAATCGAACTTAAACTAAACTAAAACTGGAGTTTTGAATGTTGAAAGAGTATAAAGCAGTAAACTAAACCTAAGGAGTAAACTATAAAATAAAAGCATGAGCTTGATTTCGTCCTAAGGAAACCTATTTATAGTTTTCAAAACAATAATCTCGAATTAAAATAAAAAACCGTCAAATTATACTCTCCAGCCGGCCGGCCGGCAGCCGGCCTGACCCAAACAATTGGGCCGGCTCTTCTTCTTTCCTCTTGAGCCCAATACTTGCTTTGGGCTTTGTTTATTCGTTTAGCCTCTTTAGTCTTTTGGCCTTTTGATCTTCTTCACGAGCCTCCGTGTAGGCCCGAGCTTGGTCTTGACGGCTCGGCTCTCGCACTTGCTCCAATTGTCCCGGGTTTTGGCTCAAAACCACCAAAACCTGCAAAATGTAAATGAAAGGCAGCAGTAACGAGAAATGCAGCAAATAGCTCATAAAACTAGTACTGAACACGAATGAATGTAGCTAAATGCGACTGAACCGGGAGCATAAAATGTATATAAATAACGTGTATCACCACTCTCATCATTAAGTATAGCCAACGGTGAACAACATGTTAAATACGGAGTCATAATCATAAAAACTCAATAATACCCCAAATACAACCATCATACAACCCAAAGTTACCAATTTTAAGTGGCTTAGTAACAATATAATCATTCTCAAGTCACATAAACATCCCAAAACATGTTATTATACTCAATAGTGTGAGACCGACTCTAAATCATCCTAAGATTATAACTTTACATCACAAACATCCCAAAGATTAATTATATTTTTACAACCATACAAACAATCAAAACATCCATAATCAATACCATGGTCTCACACAGGTCAAAATATGGCTATGGCTACACCCAGTTACCTTGATAAAGCACCAATACCAATTTAGCCTTCCTCCTCCGATATGATGTAAATGGTGTCATCGTCGTTGAATTGGCCTCTTCCATGATCACCACACATAAAATCACATACAATATAAGCATACAATATAAAACACATAAAATAATATAAAAACTACTAAAATTATACTAAAAACGAAGTAAAAGCGAAGGATTACCGAAGGAGGAAAAAAGGAATGAAATTTGGTTGAGAAAGCTACGAGCTTTTACTGAAATTAATGAAGGAATTAATGAGGGAATTGATGGAGTTTAGAGTAAGAAGAGAGAATTAGGGTTTATGAGTTTAATTAAGACGAAATTAGGTTTAGCAAGTTAATATATAATAATACGAAATTAGGAGTATTAATTATAATAAAATCCGGAAAACAAATTAAAAAAAAAAGGAAAAGGGTGCCGGTTGGCCGATTGGTAGCCCGCTTCCTGCTCGCGCGTCTCTCGCCCCTTGGTCGCGTGTTCTGCTCTGTATTTTCGGATGTTTTTCTTCTTCCTGCTCGCCCCTAACTCGCCAAAGACCCTCTGGCCAACTCCAAGACCCTCTAAACACTCCCAAACTCGCCCACACACTTACACACTCGACCATCCCCTCGAACCACGCAACGCCGACCCAATAACCCGACACGCAAGCTAAGAAAACGACTTTCCCGATCTAAAATTTGAGAAAATCCCTTGAAATGAATTACGAATATTCAAGAAATGAATTATAAAATATAAGAAAAAGTCGGGGTGTTACCGAATGTATGTTTTAGAAATGAATATGTATGTTCTAGAAATGAATATGGTTTTTTAAAAATGAATATGTGTGTTTTAGAAATGAATATGTATGTTTCAGGATTTAATATGTATGTTTAGAAATGAATATGTATGTTCTAGAAATGAATATGGTGTTTCTGAAATGAATATGGTGTTTTCAAAATGAATGTGTATGTTTTTGAAATGAATATGTATGTTTAGAAATGAATATGTATGTTCTAGAAATGAATATGGTTTCATAGAAATGAATATGATGTTCCAAAAATGAATATGTATGTTTTCGAAATGAATATGTATGTTTTAAAAATGAATATGGTGTTTTATAAATAAATATGATTTTTTAGAAATGAATCTGTATATTTTGGAAATGAATATGTATATTTTATAAATGAATATGTTGATATAAATATGTTGTTGAATTTGAGATGAACATGTCATTTTTGTAAAAATGAATATGTCTATATTAAAAATGTATATGATTGTATAAAAACAATGCATGTTGATGATTATGAATCTATTATTGATTTTTGTAATCTTTTAAAATATAAATATTAATATTTTAGAGGCTGAATTTTTGAAATATTTTACTTCTAATGCATAAAAATTTGTTAATATTTATTTTTCTTTTGAATAATTTGTAGCAGTGGTCGTAAAGGCACCGAAGGAGATTCAACAAATGATCATCGACCCAAATTAAGAGCGAAAAGAGATATTGCGAAAACATCTGAAAGAACAAGTCGGCAAAACATACATGTCTCAACTATTCCAACAACGTTGAGACTACAGGTTTTAGAAATGAATACCCTTTCAGCATGTCGAGCAGACTCCTCGGTAAAGAGTTTAGCGTTCTTCATGGTTTCGAACTTTTGCATAACGGCTAAATGTTCGATCTGAGCTGTGAGATTGGTGACCTTGTCGTTGAGTAACTGGATGTGTTCAGCGGTTACGAGCGGTTGCGGAGGCGATGGTG
Source organism: Dianthus caryophyllus (assembly GCA_023091065.1). Lineage (NCBI taxonomy): Eukaryota > Viridiplantae > Streptophyta > Magnoliopsida > Caryophyllales > Caryophyllaceae > Dianthus > Dianthus caryophyllus. Next base: position 12,095,541 of record CM041522.1, on the reverse strand, counting down.
GGGCAGCTCGGTCATTCGTGAGGTTAGAATGGGTATCCATATTGCTTTCTTGAGCCGTGTATCCGGGGTTTAGGAGGGTGAACCTGCAAAGTTTCAGACTTTAGTGACCCGAAAATGAAAGAAAAGACTCAATTTCGCATTTGCAACCCAAATAAAGTGTATAAAGAAATGTGCAGGACTTGACTCGTGTTTTTTAGCTGAAAAGACACGGGAGGCTTTTGAGGTAGAGATAGGTCAACGCACGTATCTCTAGTCTCGATGTAAAAAGGTTTTGTATGATCACATCTGATTAGCCCAGATTAGCAGTATGTCGCTGAGGGGCTTATCGTTAGATTGTGATATGAAAAGGAGTCAAAATGAAATAGCGATAGGCTACTCGATTTGAGGATGTTAAAACGAGTAAAAAGCAAATATTGCTTGCCTTTTACGTGTGTATGTGCTATAGAAAGTCGAACCAAAATGACGATAAGTCAGCCGATTTGACATGTAAAGTGACGGTTTCGTGTTTGAACGACCCCGCAGTTTGTTTGTTTTTGAAAAGATGTTTGTTTAGGTCGAGACGACTAGAGAGTCATTCGGCCTAGAGTTGTTTCAAATGCATAGTGTAAAATGTGTAGCGTAAAGTGGTTGTTTTAATAAAATGCCCAAAATGAGTTGACATTTTGGGTTCTGCTTTGTGAAATGCTTTGCGATAAATGAACTATGACGATACGTCAGTCGTATAACTCATTTATGTTTTGTAAAGAATCGGAAATGTAGTGATTATTTCTGATCGAGTTCGAATGTCGCGGCGTGCTGTTTGTCTGGTTCGTTGGACGATAGGTCAATAAACCTGACGTTAGTGTTTTTTGAAAGTACGACTTTTCAAAAATGTTTGAAAATGTATTTTGAAAAGACGTCTATGAATGCATATGCTTTGAAAATGTTTTGCATGATTTTGTTTTGAAAGACGACTATAGTGAGGGTACTATAGCTTCGCGTTTATGCGTATAGACACGGGGTTTTTGGCTTAGGGGTAAGGTTCCCGGTCATTCCGATGCGTTTGGGTAGGGTTATCCGCAAGATCACACACGCCAAAGTGTGGATTCAATACGGTCCTAGGCGTCAAGTTTGGTATTACGATCGTTTGTCACGGATGTCGTACTTGTAATCGTTTAGGGTGAGAACTTCGATTTGTCCTAATAGTCTCGCTTATGAAGGGAGCGCTATTAGGGGTCGATTCTCGAGGGTGCATGGCTCGGCAATCCCGAAGGATGCGACTCAACGTAAAATTTGCTCAAACATCGAAAGCGTAATTGTTTTCAAATTTTCAAGTTTTGCCTCTTGAGTTTTTTAAAATGAAAAGAAAAAGTTTATTTTCTTTAAAAATAAAAAACGTGCCCGTCCCCAGCGGAGTCGCCAACTGAAGGTACCCGGATCGGACCTATCTCGACGCCTCGCGCGGGCCCGCCTGATTAGGAGCAAGGCGCTACGCGAGAAAAATTGCGTAAGTGCAAATTTGCGAGAATATATTGCTATGGGGGATATCATTGCTTGATTGCTTGAAAAACGTTTTTGCAAGTGTTTTTGGAGTCGCCACCAAATTTAAAGGAATTTGGAACCTTTTTAACGCATCTTGAATTACAAGACACGAGTCTTAGAATTCAAGGTGCGTCGATACCTATCCTTCTAAGGTTATTGTGAAACCAGAGAGGATTCGGGGCAAGGTTACTTTTTGAAAGTTTATCAAAATGTTTTATGAAAAACTGAAATCAAAAAGCCTACGTAAAGTAGTCTTTACTCGTTTGAAAACAAGTGCTTAATTTCGATGTTTGAGCAGATAAAACGCTACGTACAAGTGCGAATATGACTCGATAAAAGTGCAAAGTAATGCATGTGAGTCGTTAAAATTAACGACGTTTTGCTTTAGGAAATATACGAGAAATAATAATTCATTGATTTGAATTAATATAAAACGTTATTTTCCGACTTTTGTCTAATTCTATTATTTTGAAAACCCTCAGTTTTGCATGTTTAAAAGACTAGTTGAAACGGTACAAGTTAATGTCGAATCCATGTTTTAGTCGTAATTTAATGCATGCATGAGAATTTGCATAAGTGTAAAATGTAATGTCGGTTTGCTTTAGTGACAGTGAGTCGTTTGTTTATGCAATATTGGCGAGGTTTAGACGGATTAGGAATCCGAATTACTACAACCGTATTACGAATACGGGTTCGTTAAACCAATATTGAGTTTGGTTAGTGTAACCCTTGTCCGAGTCTAAAAAGTCTAGTCCGAAGGTAAAATGTTTACCTTAAAACGTAAAGACGGTTTTTAGAATAAAAGCTAAGTGAATTAAAGTGTTTGTGATTTTGTGTTGTACGTCAATTGTTGCTCAAGTTGTTGTTGTTATTGTTGTGATTGTGTGTGTATATATAAGAGACGAGAAAAGGGTGGGCTGAGCTCAACTAAAGCCCAAACAAATCGTCTGTTGCACAAACCAGCCCAAACAAATCGTCTGAGGCAAAAACAGAGGGGAAAGTAGTCGTAAGTTGACAGACGACTACAATACAAGTCGTCTGTCAACAGACGATTACTATAGGTGTGTGTTTCGTTTTTGGGCTGAGATTGGCGGCTGGTGATGTTTGTGATGTGAATTGTTGATTTGGGCCTTGCATTGGTCCGTTGGTTTTGTGTGTGAGATTGATGTGTGTCATGCTTTGGTCTAATGGACCAAAGTTTGACGTTTTTGGTTCCGTTTTGTGTTTCGTGTTTCGTGTTTCGGTTTTTTGTCGTGTTTTTCGATTTTGGCTCGAAATAAAAATGTTTCGTGTTGTATTATTTTGTAATATCGTAAAATTTGGTTTTACGAAAATGTGACTCGTGAGGTGAGTTGGCCCGTTTTGAGTGTGTGTTTTTGTGGTTGCGGGTTGGTTTTTGTGAGGCCGTTTTTGTGGGCTGCTTTTTGTGGGTGTTTTTGTGGGCTTGAATAATCGTGTCGTATTTTAGCTTAAAATAGGTGACAAAATTAATGTTCAAATTTTACGAAAAATGCAAATTTAAATAAATACGTTAAAAACGACTAAAATGTTTTAGACACTTTGTACCGTTTCGTCTATTTATAAAACATGCATAAAAGTCCATTTTCATCATCGGGTTGCTTTTTGGGGGGTACGGATACGGGTATCTACAGAGCCCCCAGTTTGACTGAGCTTGGACTAAAGCGCTAGTCAAACTTAAAAGATAGTATCCGGACCACTACAGTCTCGATACTACCTGGCGGCGCTAAGTATGTGTCTCGGGGAGAGACGAGGACTTAGTGCCGGGAAACGCGGGGAGGGACGGTACATGTTTAAGGACATGACGGTCCTGCATATTTAGGGGCCTGCCAGCCTACGTGTTGCTTGGATGCTTCTGGATGGTGCTTTGCTTGTGCTTGTGTGCGAGTGCTTGTGCTACTTGCTGGTGTTTTGCTTGAGGCGTTTGCTGATGTTGAATGATTCTTGACGGCGTTTTGTAGTCTTGCCGAACTTTGTGTGTTGAATGCTTGCTGCGTGCTTGATCTGGTGCTTGTGCTTCAATGTCATTCTCGTAAAAGAGGCCGTGTGTTTATGTGTTTGACTCGTAGAAGAGGCACGGTGCTTTTGTTGGACTCGTAAGAGGCTTGGTGTTCTTGTAGGATTCGTAAAAGAGTGTAAGGTGTTTTTGTGACTCGTGAAGAGGTTTAGTGTTTTTGCTTGACTCGTAAAGAGGTTTGGGTGTTTTGTGTGACTCGTGAAGAGATTTGGTGTTTTTGCTTGACTCGTAAAGAGGTTTGATGTTTTGCTTGACTCGTAAAGAGGTTTAGTGTTTTTGTTTGACTCGTAAAAGAGGCTTAGTGTTTTTGTGCTTGACTCGTAAAAGAGGCTTAGTGTTTGACTCGTAAAGAGGCTTAGTGCTTTGCTTGACTCGTAAAAGAGGTTTGGGTGTTTTTGTGCTTGACTCGTACAAGAGGTTTAGTGCTTTGTTGGACTCGTAAAAGAGGCTTGATGTTTTGTTAATTGACTTTTGCGGAAAAAGCAAAAATTGATCCTGATTTTTGTGAATCTGTATTATGACTGATTATTATATGGTGTAGCCCCCAGTTTGACTTAGGTTTTAGTGTAAAACGTTAGTCAAACTTGTTGTAGCTGCTTTTGATTTTAGCCCCCAGTTTGACTTAGGTTTCAGTGTGAAACGTTAGTCAAACTTGTTGTAGCTGCTTTTGATTTTAGCCCCTAGTTTGACTTAGGTTTTAGAGTAAACCGTTAGTCAAACTTGTTGTAGCTGCTTTTGATTTTAGCCCCCCAGCGAGCTGATCTTTTGCTTTGTAGGTGGCGGCCGAGGTGCGGGCTGAGACGGAGGCCAAGTGATTACCGGGCCCACCTTGACATGTTGCGCGCGGAGTTGCGTCGTACAGTACAGGAAATGTCCTGTGTTAGCGTCTTTGCATGGATGCCGTTAGGTGGTTGTGGTCGTTGGCTGACTCTGCTTGCGGCTGTGTCTTGAAACCTGCAATGTATTGTTAGTTGTGCGAGGATATGGATCTCGATTGAGATCAAGTACCTCGAAATGCGTGAAAATGCGGTTTTAAGAAAATGCATCGTGCTTTATGCGTAAAACGTGTTTTGACAAAATGATGTATGCAGTTTGCAAAAAGTGTTTATGTAAAAAAAAAAAATTTGTGCTTGTTGAAATATGAGTTGCGAAATGCGAGAACTGTAATTTGCGTTGAGTTGAAAGTGTGTTTGAGGATGACGGGCTTTTTGAATGTGAAAAACAAAAAAGACGTAAAGCAGGGGTGTAAAACGGTGTGATGTGATACACGGCTGCGTGCTTTTGAGTAAGGGGAGGTGTTTTTAGATGCAGAAAAGGGGTTGTAATTGCCGTGATGGCGAGGGTTTACGGTCAGGCAGTGCGTGCCTGAGAGGGTGATGTTTTGGGTGTCATAAAAGTCGTTGCCTCCTCCTGTGATCCGTAGTCCATGGAATTGAAAGGATGCCGAGGGGTGTCGAGATTAACATGCGCAGCTGATGGATATGGCGTCGAAGGAACCTTGTTGTAGTTCGTCGTCAACTCTAAACCCTGAAGACATTGTAGTCTGCTTTGTCATTCCTAAGGCCTAAGAGGACATCGGAGATCGTAGTTTTGTCTTTTGCCCTAGAGACGGAAAATCCAAAATGTAACTACTTTTGACTATAGTTAATGAAATGAACGTTTTCGTTTACGTTTGCCTCGTTTGCTGTTTTGTAAAAAGAGTTATATCCTCGACTTTTTTAAGCTTTGGATCATGATCTTGCGTTTGTGTTGACTGTGCCTTCGACCTTTTTAAGCTTCAGGCGTGTCATTTTTGTGATGTTTTGTGCTGACTATGCCTTCGACCTTTTTAAACTTCAGGCGTGTCATTTTTGTGTTGAATGTCGTCTTTTCACCCCTTGGATTTTCAGACGGATGTTTTGTGTCGATTATGCCCTCGACCTTTTTAAGCTTTGGGCGCGTCGTTTTTATGTTGAATGTGGGTCGCGCTTTTCGCAAAGCTGCCTACGTATCCACGTGAGTGGAATCAGACCGGCGTAGTTCAGAGTTACATTTTGTGTTGAATGTGCACGTTTAGGGGCATGCCGGCCCAGAGAATTGTGTTTGTAGAGGGTACATGTTTAAGGACATGCCGGTCCATGAGATGCATTGTAGGAGGTGCACGTTTAAGGGCATGCCGGCCCGTGAAATGTTTTTGCTTTTTGTGGGAGAGTGCACGTTTAAGGGTATGCCGGCCCGTAGAATTGTGTTTGTACACGTTTAAGGACATGTCGGTCCGGGAAATGTGTTTGTACATGTTTAAGGACATGTCGGTCCATGAATTGCGATTTTTAACATTTTGTCTGTTTGCATCTTATAAATACATTGCAGAATGTTTCACGGGTGCTGGTTGTTTTGTAGTTGGGAATGGTTCGATATCAGGGTTTTTGTATGTTCAGCCCCCAGTGTGGTTGGAAGCATGAGTATATGCGGGTTTGCTGTGCCATTTCGTGTCAACGGGCAGTATCTGGATGTGTGGGGGTTTGTTTAGCAGGGATGAAAGGTCAGGTAGTGTGTCTGTGGATCCTTGTTGGTCGTAGACATGTGCTTTGTATGCTTTGAAGTTTTTGGTAGAGAGGGGGTGCGTGGTTGTCTTTTGTGATTAATAGGAGTATTCCTGTATTATGATCGTGGTGGTTGGACACCCGACTGGTTGTGGAGTCTTTTGCCCCTTTTTTTTTTTTTTTTTTGGTGTTATCGACGAAGATGTCGATGCGTAGAGGATTGTCCTTTGGACGTGCTTTGCTTAGGTTGCGGGGGCCAGTGTATACTGAGATTTTGTCATTTTTCTTCGTGGCTGGGATTGTGTTTGATGTCCAGTTAGCGTTTTTGTTGGCTTGGACAATGTGTTGTGACTTTTTATTCGATGGGCTTGATGGCCTGCTTTTGTTGTTGTGGCTTAGTGGTCAAGGTTGGGTTCGTCCTTGTGAGACCAGGTGAGGGTGTTGTTTGATTTTTGTGAGTAGCTTGGAGGGTGCAGATTTGTGTTGTGCTTGAGGAAGGCCACAATGGTAGTTTTCCGGGTTCCTGGGGTATTTTGGTATTGACGGTTGTTATACGTTCAGGGACGGAAGGCTGCTCGGGTCTAGAAACAGTGCCTGCAATGTATTTATATGATGCAATATTGTTTTGTTTAATGTTATCGCAAACGTTAGAATGTGCCAGAGAGAACGTGCAAAAGTAAAGAGGCAAAACGAGGCAAAGTGTAACCGAAAACATTCTTGTCATTAATGTTGTTAAAAACAGTTACATTTGAAAATTGCTCAAACTATAGAGCATAGGACAACCCTACAAACTCTAAAATCCTAAACTAGGTCTACTATTTAGGAATGTAATTGCGCGTCCTGGTTGGCTTAGAAGACCTGGCGTCATGATGACGTGGGACCCTAAACCCTAGGCGTAGATGCTTGATTTGAAACCACCTGCGTCATTGGTGGATTCGTCGATGCTTTCTCAAGTGGAGGAGGGTTGCTCGGAAGTTCGAGGCTTTGACGGTGATGATTTCGTTGTCCAGAGGTAGTTTAACCTTCTGATGCAGAGTTGACGCGACAGCTCGGGTAGCGTGAATCCAGGGTCTGCCCAGCAACATGTTGTATGTTGGGGGAATGTCCATGACACGGAATTCGATTTTAAATCACGACTGTTACATCATGATGGATAGTGAAATGATGCCTTTATACTACGGAGTGTCTGCAGTCGTATCTTTGCCACGTTATGCGAGCGAGGAGTGAAGTCGTCTTCGTCGATCCCAGTTTAGTGGCGGTCGCAAGAGGCAAGACATTGACTGAAGAACCGTTATCGACGAGGGTAACGGGTAGTGTCATGCCATGGCAGTCCACGGTTATGTGGAGTGCCATATTGTGTGCGGCTCCAAAGGGCGGCAGGTCCGCGTTAGAAAAAGTTATAGCACCCGGTAGCCAGTCCCGGATGATGTGGCTAACAAATTGCGCCGGAGGCATCTGTTTTAACACCGGAGTGACCTGTAGGGTTCGACGAAGGGCCTTGCGATGCCTGGGTGAATCCTGCAAGAGTTGCCAGGCTGAAGTACTTGATTTTGTTCCTGGAGGTTGCTTTGGCAGCGTATCCTTGGCGCTAGGCCAGGTTGATGGAGTAGGGGGAGCAGTCTCGTCTAAGAGTATATCCTCGTCCCTGTTATCGTTTGTGAGCCTGGATGGGAACCCTGGCGGTTCCAACGGAGCTAGGTATGGGTGTTGGAGGTGTGAAACCTCGTCGTCGCTGTCAGACAGCTTGATGGGATGTTGATAAGGAATCTGTACGAAGACCCTCCTCTCGCCCGCGTGCCGTGCTTTTGTTTTTGTTTTTGTCTTGTGAATGTGCTTAGTGTTGTCGTCGCAGTCGTTGGTATTGCCGCCAACGACATTGACTTCACGGTCGTTTATAGTACCCAGATGAGAGCACTCGAGAATGGGAAATGTTCCCACGAAGATAGTACGAGCACGGAGTGTGCTATGCTGGTGTGATGGCTTAGGAGCCGCTTTTGGCTTTTCGATCGTCTTGTTGTCGATCATGTCTTGGATTGCATTCTTCAGACGAAAGCAATCCTCGGTGTCATGCCCATCAATCCTGTGGAATTCACAGTAGGCGTTTTGGTTCCATGACTTTGTCTTCTTGTGCTTGGGTGGTATGTTGGTGGGGCTAGGAAGCCGCAGAATGTTCCTCTTCAGGAGCTTTTTCAATGCCTTGGAGTAAGGCATGTAGAGGGGGTCAAAGCGTCGTCGTTGTTCCGACGAGGATGGCCCGACAGATGTTGACTTGGGTGTAGCAAGCGTAGGCTGCGTTATGAACACAGGTGATGCCGCTAGTGCATTCCTGCTGACAGACCTGACTGGTTTAGTCTTTGCTGCGATTCGAGTTTTGCCGCCTTGGTGGCCGCGGCCTGTAGTTTTGGCCGGCTCGTTTTTGTGAATTTTGTCTTTCAGGAATTGAATCCTTTCAGCATGTCGAGCAGACTCCTCGGTAAAGAGTTTAGCGTTCTTCATGGTTTCGAACTTTTGCATAACGGCTAAATGTTCGATCTGAGCTGTGAGATTGGTGACCTTGTCGTTGAGTAACTGGATGTGTTCAGCGGTTACGAGCGGTTGCGGAGGCGATGGTGGGGCAGCTCGGTCATTCGTGAGGTTAGAATGGGTATCCATATTGCTTTCTTGAGCCGTGTATCCGGGGTTTAGGAGGGTGAACCTGCAAAGTTTCAGACTTTAGTGACCCGAAAATGAAAGAAAAGACTCAATTTCGCATTTGCAACCCAAATAAAGTGTATAAAGAAATGTGCAGGACTTGACTCGTGTTTTTTAGCTGAAAAGACACGGGAGGCTTTTGAGGTAGAGATAGGTCAACGCACGTATCTCTAGTCTCGATGTAAAAAGGTTTTGTATGATCACATCTGATTAGCCCAGATTAGCAGTATGTCGCTGAGGGGCTTATCGTTAGATTGTGATATGAAAAGGAGTCAAAATGAAATAGCGATAGGCTACTCGATTTGAGGATGTTAAAACGAGTAAAAAGCAAATATTGCTTGCCTTTTACGTGTGTATGTGCTATAGAAAATCGAACCAAAATGACGATAAGTCAGCCGATTTGACATGTAAAGTGACGGTTTCGTGTTTGAACGACCCCGCAGTTTGTTTGTTTTTGAAAAGATGTTTGTTTAGGTCGAGACGACTAGAGAGTCATTCGGCCTAGAGTTGTTTCAAATGCATAGTGTAAAATGTGTAGCGTAAAGTGGTTGTTTTAATGAAATGCCCAAAATGAGTTGACATTTTGGGTTTTGCTTTGTGAAATGCTTTGCGATAAATGAACTATGACGATACGTCAGTCGTATAACTCATTTATGTTTTGTAAAGAATCGGAAATGTAGTGATTATTTCTGATCGAGTTCGAATGTCGCGGCGTGCTGTTTGTCTGGTTCGTTTGACGATAGGTCAATAAACCTGACGTTAGTGTTTTTTGAAAGTACGACTTTTCAAAAATGTTTGAAAATGTATTTTGAAAAGACGTCTATGAATGCATATGCTTTGAAAATGTTTTGCATGATTTTGTTTTGAAAGACGACTATAGTGAGGGTACTATAGCTTCGCATTTGTACGTATAGACACGGGGTTTTTGGCTTAGGGGTAAGGTTCCCTTCGGTCATTCCCGGTACGTTTGGGTAGGGTTATCCGCAAGATCACACACGTCAAAGTGTGGATTCAATACGGGTCCTAGAGCGTCCAAGTTTGGTATTACGATCGTTTATGCGGATCTTGCGTACTAGTAATCGTGAAGGGGTGAGAACTCGATTTGTCCGGAATAGTCTCGCTTATGAAGGGAGCGCTATTAGGGGTCGATTCTCGAGGGTGCATGGCTCGGCAATCCCGAAGGATGCGACTCAACGTAAAATTTGCTCAAACATCGAAAGCGTAATTGTTTTCAAATTTTCAAGTTTTGCCTCTTGAGTTTTTTAAAATGAAAAGAAAAAGTTTATTTTCTTTAAAAATAAAAAACGTGTCCGTCCCCAGCGGAGTCGCCAACTGAAGGTACCCGGATCGGACCTATCTCGACGCCTCGCGCGGGCCCGCCCGATTAGGAGCAAGGCGCTACGCGAGAAAAATTGCGTAAGTGCAAATTTGCGAGAATATATTGCTATGGGGGATATCATTGCTTGATTGCTTGAAAAACGTTTTTGCAAGTGTTTTTGGAGTCGCCACCAAATTTAAAGGAATTTGGAACCTTTTTAACGCATCTTGAATTACAAGACACGAGTCTTAGAATTCAAGGTGCGTCGATACCTATCCTTCTAAGGTTATTGTGAAACCAGAGAGGATTCGGGGCAAGGTTACTTTTTGAAAGTTTATCAAAATGTTTTATGAAAAACTGAAATCAAAAAGCCTACGTAAAGTAGTCTTTACTCGTTTGAAAACAAGTGCTTAATTTCGATGTTTGAGCAGATAAAACGCGCTACGTCAAGTGCGAATATGACTCGATAAAAGTGCAAAGTAATGCATGTGAGTCGTTAAAATTAACGACGTATTGCTTTAGGAAATATACGAGAAATAATAATTCATTGATTTGAATTAATATAAAACGTTATTTTCCGACTTTTGTCTAATTCTATTATTTTGAAAACCCTCAGTTTTGCATGTTTAAAAGACTAGTTGAAACGGTACAAGTTAATGTCGAATCCATGTTTTAGTCGTAATTTAATGCATGCATGAGAATTTGCATAAGTGTAAAATGTAATGTCGGTTTGCTTTAGTGACAGTGAGTCGTTTGTTTATGCAATATTGGCGAGGTTTAGACGGATTAGGAATCCGAATTACTACAAATCAGATATTACGAATACGGGTTCGTTAAACCAATATTGAGTTTGGTTAGTGTAACCCTTGTCCGAGTCTAAAAAGTCTAGTCCGAAGGTAAAATGTTTACCTTAAAACGTAAAGACGGTTTTTAGAATAAAAGCTAAGTGAATTAAAGTGTTTGTGATTTTGTGTTGTACGTCAATTGTTGCTCAAGTTGTTGTTGTTATTGTTGTGATTGTGTGTGTATATATAAGAGACGAGAAAAGGGTGGGCTGAGCTCAACTAAAGCCCAAACAAATCGTCTGTTGCACAAACCAGCCCAAACAAATCGTCTGAGGCAAAAACAGAGGGGAAAGTAGTCGTAAGTTGACAGACGACTACAATACAAGTCGTCTGTCAACAGACGATTACTATAGGTGTGTGTTTCGTTTTTGGGCTGAGATTGGCGGCTGGTGATGTTTGTGATGTGAATTGTTGATTTGGGCCTTGCATTGGTCCGTTGGTTTTGTGTGTGAGATTGATGTGTGTCATGCTTTGGTCTAATGGACCAAAGTTTGACGTTTTTGGTTCCGTTTTGTGTTTCGTGTTTCGTGTTTCGGTTTTTTGTCGTGTTTTTCGATTTTGGCTCGAAATAAAAATGTTTCGTGTTGTATTATTTTGTAATATCGTAAAATTTGGTTTTACGAAAATGTGACTCGTGAGGTGAGTTGGCCCGTTTTGAGTGTGTGTTTTTGTGGTTGCGGGTTGGTTTTTGTGAGGCCGTTTTTGTGGGCTGCTTTTTGTGGGTGTTTTTGTGGGCTTGAATAATCGTGTCGTATTTTAGCTTAAAATAGGTGACAAAATTAATGTTCAAATTTTACGAAAAATGCAAATTTAAATAAATACGTTAAAAACGACTAAAATGTTTTAGACACTTTGTACCGTTTCGTCTATTTATAAAACATGCATAAAAGTCCATTTTCATCATCGGGTTGCTTTTTGGGGGGTACGGATACGGGTATCTACATGTGGAAATGAATATGTTGATATAAATATGTTGTTGAATTTGAGATGAACATGTCATTGTTTAGAAATGAATATGTTTATATTAAAAATGTATATGATTGTATAAAATAATGTAGGTTGCTAATTCTTCTTCCATGTCCACTTAAACCAAAAAATTGATCGAAATTAAAAACTAGAATGTCTATGTGAGAACAGTAAAAATATTAATTTTTAGATGGACATGGCAAAATAAAGTCAATTACAAAAAAAATAAGGATAAAAATAGAATAAATTAAACAATCACTAACAATAATTATGATTAAAAATAAAATTGAATAAATAAATCCCTAAAAAAGAGTAACAACTAACATACATTTGTATTTGATGTGAATTTTAGGATTTTAGATAATACGGAGTAAAAGACAAAATAATAATGTGACAACACAATATTAAGAGAAGGAAAAGTCAATATATTTAAGTCAATAATATTCACAATCAGGTTAAGTATAATTACATTTTACCTATCAAAAATTTGTCATTTATTTTGTTAGTGCACTCTTTTACAAGATTTACTCCTTGTCTCCTTGTACTCCACATTATTTTAGACAATTACATTATCAAAGACAATTACATTAAATTAAACAATCACTAACAATAATTATGCTAGTGATTTACATAGTTTGCAATCAAGCCTCTTTGTAGTGTATAAAATATCTCACAATTAAGAGAAATCTATTTATTAATTTTACTATATAAAATGAAAGTTGGTGATAACACTACTCAATTTGGAACTGTTTCGCTCAAATTTTGAGAGAGATAGAAATGAAACATTTACGCAAATAATAAATAGAGTGGCAAAGACAATATACAAGTACTCCATAATAATGAACTTCATAATGACATACGGCATTGCAAACAAAATTATTGTTCAACATTGATAAGAAGTAAATATTAGCACTCATATTAAGTAGTATATAAGAAGAATTCGCGAGCGAGATAACGGTACATGCACTACGTCACAACAATAGATACACCTGTCAAAATTTAACCGGGCTCGGAAACTCATTCATTAAGACGAGTTCTCGACCCAGAACACGGGCAATACCTATAGTCACCTACTCCTGACGATAAACCTAATCCGTTCAACATGTATTTCGAAACATTATGCCTGCATTGATATGGTTGAGGCGTTTTAGCCCTATATTCAACTAGCTAAAGTTTTAGCCCTCTTCTGAGAAGCCTTTTTTGACTTGGGGGATTTCCGTTTCTTGGAGCTTTTCTTTGGCGTTGTTTCTGTAACCGTCTCAGTATCAAAAACCGTGTTCGTCTCTTCTTTGTGGATAGATCCATTGTCCCTACTTCCGTCCTTTTCCAAGGTTTTGCCTATTTGTCTAGTGTCGTCCTCGGGATCGATGACGGACATGCTGTTGAGAGTGTAATCGAGCAAGTATAGGCTCATTGCGAGCCTTTCGATCCTGCTGTAATGCCTCTGCGCGTATGGTAAGAGCCCTTCAAGAAGCTCTGCGATACCTTTCACCTGCATATCGGAAAAAATAGGTCAATATTTCAGTCATAAGAAATTTCACAAATTACAATCTGAATCAAATCGCCCTTTGTTTGGATGCAAGTAGCGGGGGGAATGGTAGCAACCGTTACCACGGTACAATGAAAGCACTGGCAAAAACAATTGCTTACACGATTCTAAAACCGAAATCTTGTGTTTATTTGGCTAGATATCATGATGCTTATAGTTCTAGCTTAATTACAAATGCATGTGTTCGATCGACATGGAGGAGCATTTGCAACGAAAAATTTACCGGAAAAATGTATGTTAAATCACACTCAATTGCACGATGAACCTATAAGGTTTCCTCAGACTAGAGTTACGCACCTCAGCAATGTACGTCGGAGGATGCATACTGAAAAGCTGAAAAAGCACAAAGTGAGCGACATGACACAGCTTTGGCTTGGTATTCCACTCTCTTATATATTCAAAAAGTCGACGAAGTTCCTCCTTCCCTAGAGGCTGAAGAGCCTTTCTCAGATGATCTACACCGATATTTTTCCTGCAAAAATATGGAAAGAAACAATGAAGTCCTCCAATGAAATCCCACGTTAAGACAAAAGGCAAGAGCTACACTTCGGGTCTTACTTGTATAATTCTTTAAACAGTTCAAAAAGCTTGTGAGGTCTTTTTAGCTCAAAGGCGAGCTGAATCGCTTTAGCATAATCAGCATCCGAAATAGCATTCTCAAGATCTTGACCTCGCAAAACCCCTTCTTCCTATATCAAGAAAAAAAAATTGCAATTTCGCAAACGTTACATATTTATCTTGGGATTTACTCAAGTAGCTCAATGATTTAAAGTGGTCGGCAGTAATAAGCTATCAATACATCATGAAAAACAGTTGACCACTGGATGTAGTTTAATTGTTTAACCCACCTCTTTACGGAAGGCCTCTTCCTTTTCAATAGCAGTGGAATCACTCCATATTTTAATAACGGCATCACTGCCCCCAGTAGCAAGCCTTTCTGTCTTTCTTGCAATTGCCAAAGCCCATATCTGAAATCAAACATCGAAGCAATTCTACTTAACCGACAAAAAATATACAGCCGTCAACAGCTAACTAATATAGTTGAACCATCAATGAGTTTATAGAGATAAGAGCATATACTGTAAGCAGCACAGCATTATATAATAAAGATGAGCCAAAGACACCACAAACCGCAACAAATATAGTTAGGATCTGTATTGTGTCAGCAATAACTTAAATTAAATACGGACTAATTTCTGTTTAGTAAATACTACGGAGTAATTAATACCCCAGATTAAACATTATGAAATTCAAACATCGACCAGAATTTCTTATGAAAAACAAGCAGAAGAAGAGAGTATTAAAATGCACAACAAACCTTGTCCTCATGCTCGTCATAAGTGGCAATGCATTCACTAGATTTTACACTCCACAGCTTCAGTACACCGTCAGCACCTGGAAGGAGAGGGTTAGAGAAGATGCATCGTATTATCATAGTGTGCATCGTATTATCGTAGCAGCAGCAGCATGAAGTAGCAGTCAAGTTGCAAAATCCTTACCAGTTGACACAAGTTGAGCCCCACGAGTGATGAAGGATGCTCTCAATACATTAGATGTGTGGCCCTCAAATGTTTTTAAACAGGAGTGATCACGCACCGACCATAACTTTATGGTCTTGTCACCGGATGCTGTTAAAACACAAGGGTCGACAGGAGAGAACTCCACAGACCAAATTCCTCGTTTATGGCCCACAAATGTCGCCACCTCCACTAGTTCAGGAAGCCTGAACAGACGGGCTGTACGATCCTGTCCATGTTAAATATACAGTTTTACAAGTCAAATATGAACAAACGACAAAGTTACATCAAATGAAAATCTCAATCAGAAATCCACATCCTATACCCTAAACAAAAGAGACTTCCAGTGACAGATACGAAAGCTCCGTCTGTATTTAGGAACTACAGAAGCATATAAAAGATAGTGATAATAAATTTGAAAGGAAAAAGAAAAAAGGCGAAGATTCCCCTCAAAATCTAAGATCAATGCTTTCTGTCTTTAGTAATGCATTGCTTTTGGAGGCAATAAGAAACACATTTGAGAGACTCAAACAACTAAATACTATAGGGTCAACTACTACAAAGTAACGTATTACTGTATTAACCAACCTGAGAACCACTGCAAACAAAACTATCATCTGGTGCAATGGCAACAGAGTTGATATCCTTATTATGTGCCCCCACAGCACCTTTTACTTTGAGACCAGCAGGCTTGTCAGAATCACCAATAAGACCTTCAAAGCTCCACACCTTGAGTGTATGGTCACTGCAAAAGTAAAACGTTTTGTTAAAATAAACAAAACTGTTCATGGACTATGGAGGATGGAACATTAGCTTGTTCGTAAAACAGAATCACTGAAGTTCCATAGATAAATTTGAGTTCGCCATTATTTTGAGGTGGCAGCACAGCAATACAAACAAAACACGTCTAGATGTGCACGTTGAATATCATCATCTCTAGTTGATCAGCACAAGCTCAACAATTACCGCTGACTATAATTTCCGGTTTTAGTTGTTGTAGCCTGTAGGGGTCGGGATTATTGTTCATACGTTATATGGGTTTTTCACCACCTGCTTCTCATCATTTATCGTTTCTATTTGGCTAATGACAACTATCAACAGTTAAAGGGCGACATATCTGCAAAAATCTATTGAGACCGCAGAAATGTAAATGTACATGAAGATGCATCACCTGCTACCACTGACAAAGAAGTTTCGCTGCTTCTTAGAAAAAGCAACGGCTCCAACAGCTCCCAGGTGACCGAGACCAACCCCAACACATAATCTGGTTTCTGTGTCCCATAACCTGACCTGTAATAAGATGCCATGTAGACAGATCAGTGTATGGGAAAAAAAAAAAAAAAAAAAACATTGGTAATCCATTGAGGGCCAGTCCTTTTCACTTTATTTTTTCTCAACTTATCAAACAGTTGAGAGAACATCAGCAAACTTAAGAAATCTGAAAATATTACGTGATAAATAGACAAACAAGGGAATATAAAATAAAAGGTATAGTACAGAAGGTCAGTATTTCAAATAAGAAACACCTCTCTCCAGAGCCAAAACTAAAAAAAATATTGCATGATAAATAGACATGGGGAGTGCTTACACTATTGTCCTTGCTACCAGTCACAATATACGTACTTCCAGAACTTCCAACACAGGTGTCAAGACACAAAATTATTCCCGAATGCCCAGCAAGAACATATGAGCATGACATTGATGTGAGGTCATAAACTTGCACCTGCATATAAAAAAGTCTCAGTATATGAGGTAGCCACGTCAAAGGCAAAACGATAAAAAGTATCCCTCAATAAGAGGTAGCCACGTCAAAGGCAAAATGATAAAGAGTATCCCTCAATAAGAGGCAGCCACGTCAAAGGCAGGATACCTGTTCAAGATTGGTGGCTACAGCAAGAAAGTTCTCATCTTCACCTATAAATTTCATATCCGCTATCTCTTCATTGTACCCAATAAGTCGCTTCCTAAGGCTCAAATCTAGAGCTTCCTCTGAATCATTCAGGGGTGAGTAAAAGAGAAACTGCTGGTCAGCAGTTACACACATCAACCCCTGGTCCGAGGGTAGCATGCGAGCAGCAGTAAACCCTCTCCTCTGTTCATCCTGGTCTGAGCTAAAAGCTACATCTGAAGACTTCTGCTCAAATAAACAAACTGCACTGTTGCAGAAACAAAATGAGTAGATGATAGATTTATTCAGATGCTGCAGATAGCTTATAATTTCCGAAGTCATGGATCACCAGAAATGAGTATTAACCATAGAACATCTATAACAATACACGATCATTGGGACCAGTAGGTATCTTACAAAACTTTTTTATTCAAATTCAAATTTATATTCAATCTTCAAAATATTTTCAGTAGGTATCTTACAAAACTGTTATCATATGGTCAGCTCACAATAAAAATTCCAAATATCAACATGCAGGTATCCAGAGTTATGAATTATGATTAAATAGGATCACACGACGTAAGATGATGATGATTAGAGTATTGCCTTTAGGCATGAACTACTTTGCAAACTGAAGACATAATTAAAGGTTTTAAAAAAAATCCAAGAACACAAATATTACCCTTCTGAGTTCCATATGCGAACAATCCCACGTTCACCAGCAGTTAAGAAGTACACCTCTTCCTTACTCTTACTCTTTCCAAGCTTGTGCAAGGATAAACTGTCATACAACGGCGTTCCAGGATTGATAATACAAACAGCAACAAGAACCTCGTACGTTGGTATGGTCTTCTTGTAAGCATAGCTTGTGAGGTCCCACAAGTTGACCACCTGAAAAACTTCAATACTTAATTTTACACTTCAAGAGGCTTTCTCATTGTTACTGGTGCAGATTAAAGGAAAAGTTAGCGAAGGTAGGATCGAAATGAATTACAAGTGACACCCGCTAGATGGTACTCCCTCCATCCCAAAATAAGTGTTCCCTTTCTATTTTAAGATGATTTAAGAGACCCTTAAAACTATGCACATAGCCACAGACTGAGCGACAAAGGTCACGAGGCCCTAGTCTAGTTCACAATTTCACATCACAAGGACAAATGTAAAGAGGAGTGCATGCCTTATCTCTCCCGGCACTGAGCAGGAACCTTCTATCTTCTGATATTGCTAACGACACTACTGCGGAGAAGTGCTTTTCCATTGTACCAACACACTTCTTAGTAACAAGATCCCAAGCACGAACAGTCGCATCGTCGCTTCCTGAGAAAAGCTGTAGAATCGCCAAGAAGTATCACAAAATTAACAAAATGACGCAGCTAAAAGAGCACGCAATTCAGTGATTAAGTCACTAAACAAACAAAGAATTCAAATTAGTAATAAACTTAGAGACATACAATAAGATTATTCGGATCAGGGTGGAACATGATGCAATGAACAATCCCTTTATGTCCCTTGAAATAGTGGGTGCAGAATCCTCCGTCTACATCCCAGACAAGAACTTTCCTGTCGGCTCCAGCAGTTGCAAGTAATCCGCCGGACGCATCACAAGCCATTGCCAACACTGGACCATCATGTCCCTGACCATTTTAAGCACAGCACTAGCATTAACAAATATAATTCAGACGATACCTGATTTTGCCATTTGTAAGCTAATAATCGAGAAGATATCAATTGATAAATCAACTGACTTTACCGACAACATGAGATCCATGATAGTTAGCTCCGACCCTCCAATGGAACATAACTGAACCTCAAATAACTAATTCGAGCATATCACACTGTACATGTTATATGAAAATCAATCCTTGTTTGATGGTAAAAACTGTCCTCCGAGAAACATTTAGGGAAATTTTACGATGTACCCTTTATTTTTTTGTATGAAGTACCCTTACTTTTTTCGAATTCTACTGCATTATAAGATTTATAACCTTAACATTCTTACTTTTTCTCGGATATAACCCTAAGTATTTCGTATATTCGATACTCCATAAACATAAACCGTCAACTAAACCTATATATTTGCCCATTAGTGCACCTAATTTATTCATCCAACCAAAAGCTTATAATTTTACATCATTATTTCTATGACACCGCCATATTTACTGTCAACAACCACCATTTATCATTAAGTTCGTTCATTTTTAATCTCAAAATTTATGGCCAAAATCACCATCCACTTCAACATAAACACCACCACACTCTTAAGTGAAATCAATAGAAGTAAGTTGGAGAAGAAAAACGATAAATTTTTCAAGTTTAATGATTTATGGGATACACTGTAGAATTTCCCAAACATTTAAGTGCCCACAACTAACAAACAAAACTGCATAATCAATGCAAAAGATAAGCAACATTCAAGGAACATCCTAAATAAACTGTTAAATCAACTTTTAGCAAATAACTCAGTTGAATCATCCACACCTCAACTACCTAAATTCAGCACAATAAACCTCATTCAATCGACACTTCAAACGAACAAAACAAATCCATTACCTTCCACGAGCGAACACATTTGAGGGAAGAGAGGTCCCAAACCCTAATTTGACGACTATGACTAGCAGAAAAGAGGAATAAATCGTCGGGGCTAAGAGCGACGGCGGTGACGGCCTCAGAGTCGCCGTCTAAGGTGGCGATGACGTTGGCGTTAGAGGAGTCGACGATTTTCAAGGCGTCGTCGCAGGCGCAGACGATGAACGCGCCGTCGGAGGAGACGGCGAAGGGACCGCCGGTGTAGAATTGTTGTAGTGATTGAGAGCATCTGTAGCTTTTCTTCAGTGGCAATGGTGTTGCCGCCATTTTTGAAGAAGAAGAAGAAGGAGGAGGAGGTGGTGGACTGGTGGTGAAGGTGAGAAAATTAGGGGGTTTTGAGGTTTGGATCGTTAAGTTTAGGGTTTAAGATGTCTGAGGTTTGGATTGCTTTAAAAGTTCTCCGTATTTTTTTCTAAGTTTTTTCACAAATTTGCGTTTTTTATTTTGTCTTTTTTTTTTTTCTTGTTTTTTTCCCGGAAAGATGTCGTAATTAAGACTTAGATGCAATTCTAGGTAGAACATGGGCTTCCTTAACTTTCGGCCTAAAACAAAAACTAAAACAAAGACAGTGGAAGGAAACAGAGAGTTTCCTAATGTCTTCTACCAAAGACCAATTAAAATGACTAGGGTCAGAGTTACCAGAAAGCTCTGAAATGACCTGACGACAATTCGAACGCAGCAAAATGTGCCCGTAGGAGTTTTTAATAGCCCAAAGAATAGCTTCCTTAATTCCCGCAGCTTCAGCTTGCGATGGAGATTCAGCCCTATAAGTCTTAGAGCCTTTAAAGATTAGTCGTCCATTAATATATAGGACCCAGCCCACCCCTGCCCTTCCATCTTTGAGCCAGGATGCATCTACCAGAATTGTATCTGTATCCGAACAAAGTGATTCACCTGCAATATTAAAAGAGAGATCAGGCTGACCTTGAAACCCACCCAAAACGTCCTCACCTAACAGGAGATCACGTTCCCTACGCTCAGTCCTCTTATTATCTGAATAAGCTGACGCCATCAAAACATCTTTAGTAAAAGAATGGTAAAGCGACAGTGCACCGTGTGGGTTTATAGTTATGCTGTTGAATTTTAACTCATTCCTTAGAATCTGTCCAAAGCATATCCATAAAATGAGTTTGCTTCCAAAGACACTCCTCAAGCCGTTTCTTCCATTCCTTCCCCAAGAAAATCAACCAATTACTTACCCATTCATCTAAACAGCAACACTCCACTTCCAATATTCTGATAGCTAGTGCGTTTTTTATTTTGTCAAACTACTCGTATTTTGTAATAGCGTTTGACCGGTGACTGGTTAGACGCGAATCTTAATTGTTGCTCGACTAGAATTAATAGGTGTGTGTTAGTCAATTTCGTTTATCAAGTTATATGTGTAACAACCCGGATTATTTAACAAAGTAAAATATGTTTCAAAAAGGTTTTAAAAGAGAATGGAAATGAAAATGAAACCACAGTGGCGGAAACACCGTGAATCCGGATCGTCACCGACAAGCAATCCAAAACGAATGAATACCATAGTAAAGTAGACCTCAAGGTCTAACATCGAGGAATAAATACCGGACTAGTAGAAAAAAACCCTTATTGTGTCGGAGCTTTAGTGTCGGTTCTATAAAAAACGACGCAAAATGTACTAGAAAAGGTTTTTTTTTGGCGGTTCTACCAAAAACCGCCATAAAATGAATGATCATTTGTGGCGGTTGTAGTAAAAACTGCCATAAATTAAACTTTTATGGCGGTTGTTAGTGAAACCGACAAAAAATTTAACCACTAAATTTACTTTTTGTGGCGGTTTATTTAAAAACCGACACAAAAACCCTTAACCCTTAGTCAGAGCGTCGACTACATCACCCTTTTAAGGACTCGTTTTTTCCATTATTTTCAAAGACATTTCGCCTGGGCTTCATCCACTTCGATTGGGCTTCGATTGGCCAATTTACTTATTTCGATTCCAAAGACAACTATGTTATAAAATCAACTTCATTCGCCTGGGATTCAATTGGCCACTTATTCGATTCGGCCTGGGCCAGCTTGGGCCACTATTTCGATTCGATTGGGCCACCATTTCATGGGCTTCGATTCACTTCGATTGGGCCTGGGCTCAAATTTAAAGAAAGAACCGGTCTAATACTTCGACCTTATACTCAACTTAAAACCATTATACTCTCTCTCCGAACACTTTCCTCCTCTTCTCACCCAAAGGAAAAAAAGACCTGCCTCCTCTCAATATCGCCAACCACCGACCATCGCTGACCACCGACCATCTCCCTCTCCATATTACCGACCACCTTTGTCTGCAATGCGTCCCTTATTGCTTCTGTCGTCTCTACCGTCTTCGTATTGATGACGAGGTCAGTACCTCAGTTTGGTTCTATTATTCTTTCATGTACCTGACAATTTTGACAGATTGTTGTTTATCTTTCAAAATTTGAAGTGGAGGAATCTTGCAACTTGCATTTATTCATCTTGTTGTAGGTTGCTGGGTGTCAACTTATTTGGTGTGCCACAAAATTATTTAAATTAATAGGTCTCGGAAAATATAGTAAATTATAGCAGCAATTGATCTCATGTTTATCATTGAAATCTCTGATATCGTCAAATATAGGATGATGAAGACTTCAAGGAGGAACAGAATGTTGTGGCACGCCTTGTTCAAATGCTACACAATGACGATCCAGAAGGGATGTTTAAGGTTTGTCTAAAGCCGTAAACCACTGCTGGCCTCTTTCCCTGAATTGAATGTTTTTTTTCTTTGCTGAGAAATAAACTTATACGCATCAAAGATGCAAATAACTTTTGGTGATCTGATTGTTGGATGAGTTGTGTAATAGCTCGTTGTTTGCTCACTTTTTTTTCGTATTATCGCTGGTTGTTCTTTTGGTGATTTGCAGATCATTACTATAGTACAGAAACATATGTTGGCCGGTGGATCAAAGCGTCTATCTTATACTGTTAGTCTATTATATGTCCACCTCTCGAAAATAACTAGTACTTTCTTTGCCTCCTGCATTTCAGCTTATTCAGGCTCTTTCAAATGTCGCAACTCCTGAGCTTGCATTACGATTGTACGTCCAATGCGCAGAGGTATAACATGAACCTTGATCCCAAATTTTCTCGTCCTCATTAGAATTAACATTGATTATTTTGGATTCATTTTAATCATTAAAAAGAAGCTTATTTAGAATCATCAATATTAGGACATGAAAATAGGTGAAATTCAAGTTGAATTGTTGGATACACATCATGTAGAAGTGCAACAAGCAGCAGCAATTGTATGCTTCATATGATATCAACATGATTATTTTCAGTATGAACCAACCAACAACATATAAAATTCACCATGAATTACTTGTAACAGTTACCCAATGAGGCCGGTTTTTAGTATTTAGGGGGAAAATATAAAAATGAAACGCAACAAGGTTAGGAAACCGGTTATCCAAAAAAAAAAAGTTGAGGTCGGTTTTTAGTATTTTGCTTCTTTTTTATGACTTGAGTTTCTGAACTATACATGGATATTTGGAGATGCACAAAGTGTTAAGTGTATCATTGATTTGACGACCTCTTTAGTATTCAGATGATATGGTCCATTTTTCTCTTATAAGTTCATCTCAGCTCTTATAAGTCTGTTTCATAATTTTTGTATGATATGGTCCATTTTTCTGTATTAAAGATGAAAACAACGAATAATGGATAGTGTATCGCCGTCATGAGTTCCTATTTTTAACATCAGCTTTACAAACTTCAAAATCTTTTGAATATTCTGGTTTTTGCAGGAGATTCTGCTAATTTTGGACTATACAAGTGCTTTAAACATGCTTCCTTAGGCGTGGGAGTTCAATAAAGTAAATAATTTTGTTCTAAAATTAAATTTAGTCCGCAAAGCATATATTTCTTTGTGCTTTTGTATTCATTTGTCGTTTATTTGACTATTTTCTACTCATTGGTAGGTTGCTGGAATTATTGGATTAATCTTGAGTAAACTTGATGGTTCAACAAGAGGCGATTGTCTAGTATTGTTTATTGTCCAAATCGTATCTGTGCATAAAGTCGACTCATTGATTATTTTCTTATTGGGGCATTTTCATGGTTTCAGGTCAGAGTTGTTGACGAGCTCAATCAACTCATTTATCATGTTCATTGGTGAGTAGTAGACGAGCATATATATTTTTATAATTACCATCTATGGAAATCGTAAACCTTCTTAAAGCTGGCTAACACAAATCACCCCCCTGATTCAATTAACCGTTACAAGCCCACGACCTTTTTTTTCACGGATATTGTTTATGCCAACTCTTTTATTGCTATTGAGGAGTAAATGCCAAAATATGTTGTATGACTCAGATTGTTAGAAATGACGGTCTTTAGGACGGACTTGACTGGTTGAGTTTTTCATACGGAGAACTCATGGCTAGTACGTGTACAAGGGATGATTCTGGGCGAAACTTGAAGGTCACGCATGGTGTGCAAATCCTGGTGAACGTGTGTGTGGCTTACTGAACGTTAATGTAATCTAATATAGCGTGCCTGTGGGACTCTCGAGTATGTAATTTGGACGAAGATAAATATTATTGTCTTGTTGGATGATAACTTTTTGGCCGAGGATTGTGTTTCTGGATGGGTTTATTCATGTATGATATTTGGATTATATATATTAGTAGAAGTATTGCCTAAATTTGGTTATCAATATTTTAATCATCAAAGTTCAAGCTATTGTGTTGGTTATGAATAACCGCCACTACAAGTTATTTACAGGCACTCTATTGTGGCGGTTGAAACAAAAAATGGCACTATAGGTGACTAAAAATTAACCATATTGTGGCGGTTGTTGGTACAACCGCCACTATAAGTAAGACAAATAGTGGCGGTTCTAGCAACAACCGCCACTATAAGTAAGACATAGTGGCAGTTCGAGCAACAACCGCCACTATAGGTCTTACCTATGATGGCGGTTCTGGAAACAACTGCCATAAATCTTGTTTCTTTGTGGCGGTTATATATACGTCCCCCATATATACGTCTACCTAGAACCGTCACGATAGGCAATTTACAACCGCCACTATAAGGTTGTTTTCCACTAGGATATGTGCGTTAAATTCAAATATTCACAAATATTAAAAGTTAGAAAGGTCATCCATTATCGATGGTGATCGTTTATGGTATCCTCCTTATTGCTTCTATATTTGGCCAAACCTTAGTTTCGATTTGCTTTTTCGAGATGTTGTCGTTGATAATTCGCTTTTTTTGCCAACTCAATGGTTTCCCAGTTCTTTTTGTTCCTTTCTTCCACCCATTGACCGGAAAAAATCACCTCGATCATCATTTTTATTGCCTTGTATTTCTTTCAAAAGAAACTAATATTAAAATTTAAATTTATATATTGCTTTTAACATCGTAACTCCTTTGACTTAGGATAATTTAGATATAATTGCTTCATTTTTGTCAAAATTTTAGTTTTTACCCTTTTTTCAAATTGTCGACCCTAATCAACGTCCACCTTTTCCCAACGGGCCACCCCTATGAACTTTCACTTCATTTCGTTCTTTTTTCACCATCGCTCGAATATAAACACCTCGTTCGTCTTACTTACTCGTATTTCTTCCGAAAGAAACTAATATATCAAAATCAAAATAATAATATAAATACAACAAAATGAAATAAACAAATAAGTAAATGGATTATTTTAAAATGTGCCCTTAATGCACATGATAAGATTCTAAATGTGGAAGTAATCGTTAGAGATTCTAAAATAATATTTACATTAATAAAATATTCTATCATATTTACAAAATTTTTTGAATTTTTTTCTTTTTATTTAAATTTTTAAGATGTGCCTTACGATACATTTTAGAAAACCCGTAAATAAATATAAATATAAATATAAATATAAATGATTATAAAATAACCTGAAACTACAGAGCCGTTGGATTGAATAAATGGACGGTCCAGATCAATCCAAGCTCAAAGCTTTTTAGAGTGTGAAATGTAAGCATAGTATGACACCTAATTGTTTACCTTCGATCTTCTCTCTACCCAGAAATCGAACATAAAAACAACACCAAAACCCTAAAAAATCACCCCTAATTTTCGAACAATTTAAGCTTTAGCTTGCGAAATTACTACTTTATTTCAACTTTATTCAATATTAAATCCTTAAATGCTTTAATCGATAGCAGAATCAGGTGAATACTTTTTTGGTTTTAATTCTACGGAGTATTATTTTGCGAGTGAATCAATTTTTCTGTTGAGTAACTGCTGTTTTTATGTTAACATGTTAGTATAATCGTGTACGATTTCTTCTGTTAGATTTTGTTTGAATGATTGTGCTAAATGCTTTGATTATGGAAAGCTAGTTTCTGAAATTTGAGCTTGAAGATATTAATGGAGATTATGATTTCATGGCATAACAAAATGAATGCGTTATCTTAATTTGTGAGTTTCTGTGGTGTTACGAGGATAATGTTCTCGACTCGTTTACGAAATGATTTGCCACGGTGAACGCTTTTGCTGCTGAGTTAGTCGGTTCTCTGTTTAATTGTATAAGATACTATGTTAAATTATAGATCTTTTCTTTTTCTTTCCGACGATATATCCAAACTAGAGAAATTATTGTCCACCCCTTCTTTTATCGTAAGGGTTATGTTCGTGTGTGGTCAATTTTTTTAGCGCGTAACTTGGTATGGGCGCCGCTTGATTGAATGATTGTTGATGTGGAATGACAGGTGCTTTGATTGAACGAGATGGCGGCACCACCACCACCACCACCTAATGTGGAGGTTGAGGCCGCGAAGTTTCTGCAGAAACTTATTCATGATTCAAAAGATGAGCCTGCGAGATTGGCGACAAAACTTTTTGTCGTGAGTAGTCTCTGTCTCTTGCTTGCGTTTCTCATTCTGTTTTGAAGGTTAGTTAGACGGGTTTCTTACGCGTGGTGCATTGTTATGTTTGTGTCTTGATTGTTTCAGATACTGCAGCATATGAAAGCCAGTGGTAAGGAAAATTCTCTGCCGTACCAAGTAATATCGAGGTGAGCCCTTGATTCGGAATGATTTGTTGCTTTATTGTTATTTGTTAGTGCTGGATTTTGCTAATTACTCTGAAAATAATTCTCCGTTGGTCCCATTTGAAATGTCAACTTTGTTGAATATCGTCTCATGATATGATATGAAATTAGTTGTTTTTTATGTGGGCATTTATTTGGATTATCGATCGTTAGACAAGTTGACCATCGCCAACACCCAAGTCAAGTGAAAGATAAGTGGACCACCAAAAATGGGATTGGGGGGTGGGGGAGGGGGTTCGACCATCACTCATGTCTCCAATGCCTCAATGCCAACAACATTACCCCAATGCCTCAATGACTCCCGCAAATTGTGAGGTAGGTGGGGGTGTTCCGATGGATGCAGCCTTACTCGTTCGTTGTAACACGGAGAAACTGTTTCCAGATGACCCTAGGTCACGATTGTTCCACTCATGTCTTTGGAATGTTCAATAAAAATTTAACACATGCGTAATTGAATGCTTGGAACTTAAGATTTTTCATCCAGCAGTTCTTTATCATAACTCACAAGGAATGTCTAGGAATAGAATAATTGGATTTTCATCTCCCCTTCTCTACGAGATCAACCATTGATTATGCGGATCTACTGATAACCTCCTTTCCGGGAGTAGTATTCGTTATTGGAATGTCAAAGATCCTCTAAAATTTCCATGATGTTCATATCACGTATGCGTACTAGTTTGGGTTAGACTGGGTGACATCAGCGAAGAGCAGTGGGTGTGTCTTGATTCGTTGCCATTGATCATTGATCAATTACCAACAATTTAGGGGATGTGTTTTGGACGAAAATCGATATCGAAGAAAGGGAAAACCTATACACTAATTCTCATGTGAGACATGTCTCACAATAAATTTATTGTAGGACATTCTCACATGAGGGTGGTTATTTTATTTTCTTTTTTATTTTCTTTTTTTTTTTAAAATAAATTTTCATGTATGACTTACATTAAGTTATCGTAAGTCCGGTCTTACACAAGAACTATATTCCTTCTTATGTTTGTTTTGGGTTTAAATAGTAATTGTTAATTGTTAAAACTGGAATGTATTTGGTGCTCATCGGTTAAGTAAAGTCCTGATGTTTTGTAGCAATTCATCGGTTTTGATCATGGTTTCAGAAAACAGTCATGATCTTAAATTGCTTGAAACGATTAGAGTTACGGTTGTTGCAATCATAATTTAATGAAGTATTTTCTTTTTAAAGCATAAACATTGATTATAATATAATATTATGACTGAATAAGTAAATTATAATTATTCTTATTTTTAATTTGATTCATAATTAAAATAATTGTTTTTATTTCTAGAAAAAAATAATTGTTTTGATTTAAAAAATACTCGTATACATTACTCCTGCCATTCCATGTTTATTTTTTGGGGTCAAACTTCTCAAACTTTGACCATCGATAACTAAAATTATAAAAGAAGTTATAATATGAAAGTAACATATTATGATTTGTCATTAAAAATCGTAATTGTTCAACTGTACCTGGGTTTTACTCACTTGTACCCTTTTTGGTCATTATATTTCCATCAAGTACCCCTATCAAAACAAATTCCTCTCTTTTTAAAATTCAATAGAATAAACCCTAAATTCATCCAAAATCAATCAATAACTTAAACAATTCATTGATTCTTTGGATTAATAATTCAAATATGGACATATTTCACTCGTTTATTAACTTACGTTGATTAATTATTTGGGGTATATTGTATATTTATTTTGATTTATCGAATATGGATAGTCTCATGTATACATTCAAATCAACCTAATAAAGCTTAAATTCTAATCTTGGAGGAGAACTCCTTGGATGTAGCCACCGATTGATTGCGTCCAATCGTTGGATGTCTAGGTTCCAATTGAACAGATGAAAGACGGTGACATAAAGTTTTTGGAAAATTAGCATCGGTACAGAGGAATGTGGGAATAATTTTAGCAAACGACAATGGCTGTACATATTATTATTATTATTATTATTTGAACGGTGGTGAAAAAGGGACTTGACGTTGGTGCACGGTGGTGGTTGGACGCCGACTATGATGGTCACGGTGGTGTACAATGGTCGGGAAGTGGCAACAAGATTTAGAATTTTGTTAAGTTATTAGAGAGAAGAGGGAAAATAACAAAAAGTGAAATTGAGAGGAGGAAATGAGAGGGTCATTTTCGTCTTTTTTGGGGTACAAGTGAGTAAAAGTTGGGTACAATTGAACAACACCCTTAAAAATTCATTTACAAAATTATATTTTTGCCCGAAAAAAATGTGTAGTGCTACAAAAATATATGGTCAAAGTATCGTCTAGGTGACCGTGAATAAGTAAATGGGAAGATAACCATGAAATAGAGGGAGTAGGAAGTTGGGGGTTATTATGACCAAAGTGGTGGTGCTAAACGTGCTTCCACCTTTTTCTTTTGCTCCCTACATAATACTTTCATCTCTTACCTGTTGTCTTTCTCTAACCTAAAAAAAACACTGATGAAAACCTCTAGGCGCCGTCATATACTCCATTACCATCCCTATTAGTCATCACCACTAGCACCATCATCAACATACTTTTGCCGTCGCCAATACCATTTCCTTCGACCATCACTACGCACGAAGCCATTACTCATATCGGTCCATATCAGCCCTTATCAGTCCATAATGACCCGATCTAGTCCAAAAAGGTATGTATTGTCGATATAGACGATATCTGATTTACCGAATTTTTAAGTTTGGTCGCGACAGATCGCGATATGACGTCACGGTGAGATCCGTTTCCGTTCTATCTTCGCCGTTGTGTTACATAGTGACCCGATCTAGTCCAAAAAGGTATTTATTGTCGATATGACGTCACGGTGAGATCCGTTTCCGTTCTATCTTCGGCTTGTGTGGACCTGCAGTTTCACATGCATCCTCGTGGACTAAAGCTAGAAGTCCTATTAGAAGTGTCCTAAATCCTCTTGGAAACGAAATTGTACTGTATAATTGCATAATTATTTACTATCTCCAATCCTGTAGTTCATGTCATTGTTCTCGGCATTATTTTTTTTAGAAGGTTATGTGAGTGGTGGGGTTTTTACTGTTGATGAGAATAATAAGAAATAATTGAATCATCCTAGTATGGAATTTGATAATAGTTGCCTGAATAAGAGGATTTGACATTTATTGTTTTAAGAATTTTAGGCGCTCACTGATGGGCTGTTTGCGTTCCTAATTCAGGGTATTGTTTGATATGTGACATTTACCCCCCTTTTGATTGTTAGAGGCAAATGCATGTGAACTTTGGACCTGTATTGTCCCTCTAGTATGACGCAAGGGTAGTAAAGTAATCCAAAGTGAAAAACATTTTCTACCCCACTTATTTTACTCTATCTAATCTATGACTTTTTTCTGATGCCACTTTGTTTCAAAGATTTCCTAAATTGCTTTTATGTGTATACAAAACACGATGGAAGAAGTGTGTGATACATATGCCTATTTATGTGTGCTATTTTCTATAGGGCAATGGAAACCGTTATCAATCAGCATGGCCTTGATATCGAGGCTTTAACATCGTCCCGCCTTCCTTCGAGCTCTGGACCGCCGGGCGAATCTGCTACAGCCCATGGTGCAGGTACTGAGCAATCTGATTCACAGTGTCTGTTCTTTTCTTGACATTTTTCTTTCTCAATTTGGTTAATTTGTATGCATGCGCTTGTCTTGTAGGAAGTTCACAAACTCTACCTGTCACAGAGTCTAAGTCTGGCATGACAGGAAATGACTCCGCCAGAGGTGGTTTTGGTTCTTGTCCTCCATCTGCTGCTCTTAACAGCGCAGGGCAAGACCTTTTTCAAGGATCTGTTTCGCAAAGGAGTGGGAGGTCATTTGACCATGAGAGTCCTTCAAGTATTGACACTAAATCAACCAACTCGCACTCACAGGATAGGCGTGAGACAGCTGGCTGGGAGCAGCAGGGTGCTCAGAAAAATCCAAATCCTAATAGAGTTAGTGTGAAGAGAAAAAAGTCTGATTCTGCTGCAACTGAGCCCCCAGATGATAACATTCAGCAGCTGGATTCTTATAATACTGTGCCTGATCCAAAAAAGGAAAGGCTCACTGCCAAGGTTGAAATGCCAGACAAATTTTCAGGTAAAATATCCGGATTATCGTTGCATTAGTTTCTCAACTAAAACAAGATACCGTCGTGACAAGTGAGGGGTAAAGGATTTTACTCTTTGAGAGTGGCATTGTGGTGCGAGTTATCAAAGTGACTGAATTGAGTATTGGTCTGAAAAGAACATGTGATGGACTCCATATCGTGATACAAAGACTTGGAATGAATATTTGATTTGTCTATATGTCTAGTCCTTTGGAAAGAATGGAAATCTCTTTTCTCCTAGGACATACCAACTGTGAATTATGGACACTAACAAGGTGTTGCTAGTGTCTGATACCCATTGACAATGATGCTTCTAAGATATGGAAGCATATTGGTCGTGCTAAGTGTCTTTTTCTGAAATTATCTCTCTCACCTTTATATTTGTTGCATTCCTGTGTTCTTTTATTTTATGTTATGGATGAGATTCATTGGAGTGTGATACGTGTAGCAGTTTGAGAAATTTGAGCCTACTTTTTGAAGTGATAGAGATAGTATGAGTCTATAGTCTAGGCCGGCAACTATTCCTCAATGATCATTGTGATCCATTTTTTGCTATAGTTTTTGTAGCAGTGGATTTCTACTGGTTCCTTACTTCCTTCTCTAGCACATTTGCTTCATGGTTATGTATTTGTATTTTGATTGTCAGAAGCTATTTCCTTTGTCTGTGGACAACAAATAAACTATTTTGTCGTTTAATTGGTTGATTCCTTTCTGGGAATTGTGCAGCTGTTTCTGAAAGCTGGAAACAAGGGTTTAAGGGCACACCAAATTTTCCAGAGACCTCCATACCTGGCTCTTTACTGTCATCAAATCATGCTAACGTTTCTATGGCTAATAATTCAGCATCCAGTTCGAGTGCTGCTGGGACACAAATGGGCGGTGATAGATTTCTTCAGGTTAGTGTTTTTTCTTCCTTTTTTTTTTTTTTTTTTTTTTTTTTTTTTTTAAATATACGGTTGGCTGTGTTTTACAGGATCCATGATTAGAAATTCAAATCAAATTTTATGAATTCATGTGGATAATTTTGTTTGAATTTATATTGTATTCACCAACTTATTCCTTCGATTTCTCATCATTGGGTTTGGTTTGCTGCAGCTATTAGTTTTTATTTTACAATTTTTTTTCCTAAATAGTTACTTTTCCATAACTCTAATTCCTTGTGATATTTAAGATTTTTTTTAAGGTAAGATAAGAAACAAATATAAGGAACATAGGGAGTACAGGATGCAAGAATGTAAAGCATAATTTGTTTATATGGTTTTCCATGTTTGAATTACTCTTCATTTTATTGGTGGAGTTGAGCACTCTCAAATAAGTTAGATATGCGAGCTTATGTTTCAACTATGTAACTCCTTATTGTAGGCAGGTGTCACCCCTTGGTGTCTTTTTGTATATGAATGTCATCCCCTTCTGTCCATTGCTTGTCATTATTTTTTACTAATCAGACAAATGGGTAACTGAAATTTCACTAATTTTACGAATGTTGGTTGATGGTCAAATGATTTGTTCCTCCTATGTTCACCAGACTGCTCCTCCTACTAACGTTACCTGTTAATG
Organism: Dianthus caryophyllus; assembly: GCA_023091065.1. NCBI lineage: Eukaryota > Viridiplantae > Streptophyta > Magnoliopsida > Caryophyllales > Caryophyllaceae > Dianthus > Dianthus caryophyllus. Next base: position 12,063,364 of record CM041522.1, on the reverse strand, counting down.
AGGAAGTGTATTACTAACTTATACAGCCGTTTAGTGCTTGCCTTAATTATCGTGCAAATACATTGAATAAGCATTATTAACAGAGAGTATCAATCTATCTGAACTCTGTAGTGTGTACTCCAAAAGCATCCTCATTAGACTCTATTATCGTTGATGATATTGCTTCTGCATGTCAATTGTTTAATCTTTTGAAGTGATGTTTTAAATTCATTTTAGTGATCCACTCTCAAAGGAACTGCATATTCTTCTTTATGTACAATAGCTTACTCATGAGGGATTAAAAGGTTAAGTATCTAGCTCTTCATTGACAATCGTCAATTGTTTTTAAGTGCATGGGTTGATGTGTGTCATCCTCTCAGTATTCTTTAATTGAATTCAGAGGGCGGCCTTGGGCGTCTCACTGTTCCTCAAGCTAGTGTTGAAAGGATTATGTAATTTCTTTTCCATGCGTGTCTTTGTGGAGTTGATTTGTGCTATGTACTACCTGATAAGCAGAGTTATCAGTGCAGTGTTATTTAACTTGTTCATAGTACATGTTATCTTCATTATAGTATCTTTCTATCTTTTTGGCATGTGGCATATTGTATCAGTTGTTTCGAAAATATTACAGAGTATTGCCTTCGACAGTGTCTTCTTTTTTGTTGACCATTCATTTCTAAGCTCTTATTTTTTCGCCGTTGTCTTGTTGCGTTGATATCCTCAGGCTAACCCCTCCAGCGTTAGTGAAGTGGGGGCGCTAAGAACTCCAGCCAATAGAGATACAGGAAGAGCTCCTTCTACTGCAAACATGCCATTTAAAGAGCACCATTTGAAACAATTGAGAGCTCAGTGTCTTGTCTTTTTAGCGTTCAGGTGTGTGTATGGAATTTTAGTCGCTTGAAATATTATTTCTGAATTGGCTGTGTTGATGGGCTGTTTCATTTGCAGGAACGGTTTAGCCCCCAAAAGACTTCATCTTGAGATTGCTTTAGGAAACATCCTATTACAAGAAGGTATTCCTGCCTCAATATTTTTCAATCTATTTGTTTTTTTTATTGTGCTACTTTTTTTTTTTTTTTTTTTTTTTTTTAATTATTATAATTATTATTATTATTATTATTATTATTATTATTATTATTATTATTATTATTATTATTATTATTATTATTATTATTATCTTATTTTTTTTTAAATTTTTTTTTATTTTTTTTTTTATGGCGAGTCATAATGAGTTGATGGTGTTAGGAACAAGTGGGAGTGTTGATGGAGCCCAGAATGAGTTGATGCCAGACAAGGGAAAGCGTCCAAGTACTCTTGAGTCCAGTGGCATGGTAGAAGCATCTTTGTCACGAGCATACCCATCTCATGTAAAGAATGAGCGAGCAGTTATTGGAACTGCAGCTGCTGGTTGTGTGTTGGAGGCTAATGCTTTGAATGAAACTAGAAGTGTGAAAACAGCTGGGGCTGAAATGGGAGTGTTGAATGAGCCTTTGCATATTGATTCAGAAAAGCAGGTCCCTCCTGGAACTGGACTGCAGGTAAATAGATCAAATGCATTTTCTACTGTATTGTTGAAACAGGGACTTTTGAGGCTGAAAACAGAGCCAGGGAATCTCTAAAATCTGTGCTAATTACAACTGTATTTCAGGTCGATAAATCAAATATGATAAGTCCATCTGTTCATAGTCATGATGGCAGCTTGCAGCCTGGTGGAACCAACCAGGGAGATTATGTTTTGGGCACAAACAGGCCAATGAGATCTGATATTAATAGATGGACTGGAGTTGCTCAGAATGATCTTTCTCGGGGTGCATTACCTGCGTTTATCCCGCATGAGTTAGGAATCAGAAAAGATGGTTCGTCTTATGGTTCACAGCACGAAGGTGACATTCAAAATCTGCAGCATGCTGACAGTCACTTGTCTACATCATGGAAGGCAATGCAAGGTATTGATGGTGAAAATAATGATTCAATTTGGAGTTTTATGGTTAAAGACTCATAATTCTAGCGCAATTACTTGCTCTTAAAAATTGCAGTAGTGAATCTAAGAAAATTCTGCAGTCCTTCCTTCCCACTGGACTATGTGCTGTTGTCTTTAGGCACATTTTTCTGGAGTAAGATGGAAAGGGGAGGACTAAGTGAGTTCAGATACGATGGGGGTGGGTGTGGAACTGGTATGGGGGGGTAGAATTTACAATTTCGCTTTGGTTATCAGTTAAAAACAGAAGTGCACACAGTCCTGTGAGCCACACTTAAAAAATATGAAATTTAAGTGAAAGAGAGGTACTTGTATATTTTTAACTCTTTTCCCTTATGATGTTTGATCATATGCCCCCTTATTGTTCTACATGAATGCTCCAGTGATTGATTTTCAATGATCAATATTTATGTATGCAGTTTTTCAAGCCTAGACGCCCCTAATGTCCTTTATCTCCCTTATGATGTTTGATCATATGCCTCCTTACTGTTGTACATGAATTCTCCAGTTTTTGATTTTCAATGATTTATATTTCTGTATGCAGCATATCAGGCCTAAGCGCTCCTAATGTGCTTTATTGCCTACTGCCTTAATTCTCACTATTTTCAACTCTAATTTTCAGGTGATAATGGTGCTGTGGAGAAAACGACATCAATTGTGGATGGATCCAAAATAGGTCCTGTTTTTGATTCAGGCTACATTCACAGAAGTCCTAGTCCTCTCGGTTCAGAGCTTGAAGAAGAAGATAAGTCCGTCTCTGCTGCTGTGGCCCCTTCTTCAAAACAGACCCTCTCTGAAAGATGGATTATGGCCCACCAGAAGAGGAAAGTTGTCAATGAACAGAAATGGGTTCGCAAACTGCAAAAAGCAGATCAAAGAATCGAGTGCCGGTTCAACGAGTTGAAGGTTAATCTCTCTTCTGATTTGACATGTTTGTTTGTTAGTTGAAATAATTGAAGTTTTCTGTTCATCTTTCAGCATATGGGTTCTCTTGTTAAGTACTGTTTCCTTTACCTAGCAAATTTCTCTCAGAAGACTTTTGTTTAAGATATTTTGTTATTCATTGGAGTTACTTCTGTAAGATGTATTCTTATGATTGCATTCGCTAGAGTTCGCTGTACGTGATTAATGGATTTCGTCATATCCAGTAAGACTACTTAATCAGACAAAGGAGTTATAATTTGTATTTTTAGAGAAGAATAAGTGGCGTCGGATGTGTCCAAAAGTAAACACATGGTGGCGAGGAGTATGGTTATTTACGTTATTCATGAAAACAAGATTACTGCTCTGCGTTTAACACCTGGTGTTAGCATAACAAAGTGAAACTCAAAAGCTAGATACAAAAATGCTTTTGAAAACATAATAGTATATCTGGTTGTAATATACTATCATCTGAAGTTGGTAAAGCTAAAATGCTGGAGCGTTGGCAATGAAGAAGAATGATTCAATTTCTGGCATTTTATTTAATCTGGATTTTGTATTGGTTCTCACCACTTTGACATTTCATAGGGTTGGGGCCTGGTGGGTAAGAAAACTGTTCTTAGAAACATAGGGAAGTTACATTCGGATAACCCAATGAACCTTGTTATATCTCGTTCTTCTGAATCAATTTCAAAATCAACATTGCCACTTGGTGATTTTGACTAATTAAAGACGTTGTTGATGAGTAAAGGGATTTGTGCTGAAAAGGTGCTAATCTGGGTGCTCATTACGCTGTATTACTGTCCTTCTGGTGTGCAGGAAACTGTGACCTCTGCAGAAGATATATCCACCAAAACAAAGAGTGTTATTGAACTGAAGAAGCTTCAGCTATTGGAGCTTCAGCGTCGCCTTCGTAGGTGCGTTTTTAATTTTTTTTTTTCTCTGTTGTTTGTTTGCTAAGGAAATGACTCATGCCTGATTTGACGAAACTTCTGTAATTGTCTGTTTGCTAAATCATTTTTTTTTTTTTTTTTTTCAGAAATATTATGAATGACTTCTTTAAGCCTGTGCAATCCGAAATGGACCAGCTGAAATCGATCAAGAAGCATAGAATTGGTAGGAGGATGAAGCATGTCGAAAAATATGAGCAGAAGATGAAGGAAGAACGTCAAAAGAGGATCCGTGAGAGGCAGAAGGAGTTCTTCAGTGAAATAGAAGTTCACAAGTGTGTTTGATGCTTTTCTTAATTCTTCCTCTGCCTCTTTAGTATGAACTTCGAATTATTCTGTTTATCGCAAACTTTTTCTTTGTTCGGCTAATGGGTTAGCAATTTTATTTTATTTTTTTTCAGAGAGAGGCTGGAGGACGTGTTCAAATTTAAGAGAGAGCGTTGCAAGGGATTTGTTAGATTTGTTAAGGAATTCCATAAAAGAAAGGAGCGTATTCATCGGGAAAAGATTGACAGAATCCAGCGTGAAAAGATAAACTTACTGAAAATCAATGATGTGGAGGGATATCTGCGGATGGTTCAGGTATGCAATTGCTCTGAAGTACCCATGTCATCTTGATGAAAACACGCCACTAGTTACCAGTACTGTCATATAATTGTCTCCGAACTGTATGATAGGATGCAAAATCTGATAGAGTCAAGCAACTGCTCAAGGAGACTGAGAAATATCTTCAAAAGCTTGGATCCAAGCTGCAGGAGGCTAAGACCTCTGCTCGGGAGGTTGACATTGATGAAAATCGTATTGCGACTTTTGACGAGAGTAGCGAAAATGCTGCAGAGACAGAGGATGGAAATGATCAGGCCAAGGTAAGTTACAACCAATGTTTTTGTTATAACTATAACTGCTCATATCATCAGCATTATTAATGTTAAATTTAGTACTGATTGTGTGAATTCTTAGAATACAATTGGTTTTATAAATTGAGATGGTAATTATAAAGCCTTTCCCAATCTGTAAAGGCTAACACTATTGAACTACAATTGTCGTCATTGTCTATATCATTGACTTCCCTTCTTTTTAGAAAAAAAATCAACGAGAACATATCCTTTGCCTCATGTGGTATAAGCTGGCAAGAATCTTTATATGAAACAGTCAGTGAAGGTTAACGATGAAATAGATGATAAAAGGAAACAGGATGGAAAAAAGAGAAAACAATTCAAATACACTATATGTTTATCATAGTTTGTAGCGTCTTGGGCTTCATCTCTCACCATATTTTATGGTGTATTGTTTTGCAGCATTACAAGGAAAGCAACGAGAAATACTATCTAATCGCCCACAGGTATTTACTCCACTTGAAGCTCTGTCGAACTGTGGAATTTTTCTCTCTTCAGATATGCAGCCTTTTCATGAACACAATGGTATTTAAAAAGGATTGTTAATTTGAAATTAGTCAAATGACTCAGTTTAAAGGTGATGTGAATCTGTTACTTCTGAGCGTATCACTTTATTTGCTCAAGATACTTAAATTTAAGCCTAGTCACGGAAACTTTCTTGAAATGACATTTTTGACTCACCCTATTCTGATAATTTTAGCAAAGTCGGGAGTAACACATATGAGAAGGAGTCTATAGTGCAATTTTAGCAATAAGGATCTGAAGTGTTTGATAAGAAAAATTAAGATGAGGAAAACTGGTCCTAAATAACTGCGTCTTGCTAAAATTTGTGGAAGGTCTCAATATATTTGCATTTCTTTTAACTCGTCAAGGTTATGGAAAGGTCTAAAAATGTTATACTTTGTTCCTTATTTCACCTTTTCGTTCTTGTTTTGTGCAGCATCAAGGAAAGCATTACTGAGCAACCAGCTGGAATTCAGGGTGGCAAACTGAGGGAGTGAGTATAATTAGGCATTTTTTTTGGATTGTTACGCACTCTGTAGCGACAGCTGCCAATTGGTTTTCTTATCATATAATCTGAATCACATTCAGGTACCAAATGAATGGTCTTCGATGGCTTGTTTCTCTGTACAACAATCATTTGAATGGGATTCTAGCTGATGAAATGGGTCTCGGTAAAACTGTTCAGGTATGGATTAATTTGTTCCACACTGATATATGAAAGAAAATGGTCGATGGTATATTTGTGTTGGTACTGTATCCTTCCCGACATTTTGAGACTACCAGTTAATGTTGAATTGGTTTATTATCATTGCAGGTTATATCTTTGCTTTGTTATCTGATGGAGGCAAAGAATGACAGAGGACCTTTTCTTGTGGTCGTACCTTCATCAGTTTTGCCAGGTTGGGAACGTGAATTGTCATTCTGGGCTCCTGGAATCAACAAAATTGTTTATTCAGGACCTCCGGAGGAACGGCGTAGACTATTTAAGTAATGGACTGCTATTTGCTTAATTTCATTCTATTCAATTTTATTTGTGGGACTCCTTTAATCATTACTGGTTTTGTAGGGATTGCATCGTCCACCAGAAATTCAATGTCCTTTTGACAACATATGAATATCTCATGAACAAGCATGATAGACCGAAGCTGAGTAAAATTCACTGGCATTATGTTATTATCGACGAAGGTCATCGAATTAAGAATGCATCATGCAAGCTAAATGCTGAATTGAAGCATTATCAAAGCTCCCACCGATTATTGCTGACTGGGACACCATTACAGGTATTGATCGACTAAGTTTATTTGCGCTCTGTTCTTGCCTTTTTATGTAAAATTTTGGTCCGCAATTTCAACTTGTGTTCTGATTATTGATATTGCTATAAAATGGGGAACTTACAGAACAGTCTCGAGGAGCTGTGGGCCTTGCTTAATTTTTTGTTGCCAAACATTTTCAACTCATCTGAAGACTTTTCTCAGTGGTTCAATAAACCATTTGAGGGCAGTGGTGACACTTCTTCTGATGAGGTATTCTTTTTGTAGTTGTGGAGTTTCTTACTTTTCATTTATGAATTTATGTGAAGTTTTGTTGGAGAAGTTTGTTTACTTTTTCTTATATATGTTAAACTGTATCATTATAACTGGAAAACTTAGTTATCAAGTTCTCATATGAAGATAATACCCACCCCTTGGTGTTGCTTTCAACGGCTGTCACTGTTGGTGTCCTTTGATTTATAATCTATACTTCCTCCATACTATTCAATTCTATACATTTGGTTTATACGCGTGGATCAATGCCCCTTTTCTTCTGTTCATATCTTTTGTTACATATAACTACAAATTTTAAAAATTTGATATTCATTATGTATTTGGTGAGACAATTCAAACAAGATCTCACATGACTAAGTTTTATATTGTATATTAAGAGTTGTATTCAAAAAATTTCTCACTTGTGAATAGAGTCCAAAAAGGCATGGAGGAAGTATTACTTATGGAAAAAGTTCATTTTATATGTTGATTCGATTATTTTATCAGGCATTGCTGTCAGAGGAGGAGAATTTATTGATCATTAATCGCCTTCATCAAGTTCTTCGCCCTTTCGTACTTAGAAGACTAAAACACAAGGTATGATGATTATGTTGCTGCTGTGACTATGAATTCTTCTGAAAATTGACTTGAATACCTGTGTCCTGTGTAAGTACGATGCTCAACTGTCTCTACAATTTCATTAGTCGCCTTCATCAAGTTCTTCACCCTTTCTTAGTTAAAAGACAGAAACAGAAGGTCTGTTCGAAACTTATATTTTATATAGATTATGTTGCTGCTATAACTACGAATTTTCCGGCAAATTTCATTGTCTTGAATATCTGTGTCCTATGTAATTCTGATGCTCAACTGTCTAAGTTTTCGCAGCTCAGTATGTTCAACAACTTTATCAAAACTGAGTGTTGGGCTTTTTTATTGATGGGGTACATAATTGAGTGAGCTTGGTCCACTTAGCTTTGTATGCTGTCTTAATATTGAAGTTCATAGGCTTCCCTCTTGATATGGGATATGTTTGTCTAAGCCTGCAACAAAAGGGAAAGAGGACTGAAGGTTAGGGACTGGCCCTTCACTAGTGAAAATGTTCGACCGGTATCAGCTAGTGGAAGGACTCTTATAAACCTAATAAAGCTCTTACCTTGAAGAGAGCTTAAGTCTACTGACACTGTTTTATACACACACAAACCCGAACGTTTGAGTAGAAGTGGAAAAGAAAATTGTCAAAACTAAAACTGATTTTGGCCAATGTTTAGAAAAAAATGTTATGAACTGTGTGTTGTGTCTTTTGAAAACTGTATGCTTGTATGATAACCTGAATAGAAATAGATTTGCTGACCTTTTCTTTCATCGTGATGGCTAGATGTACTTAGAGCAGTACTTTGTAGATCATTATTCATATCTTCTTTAAGACTTGATATCAGATTTTAAATTTTGGATCTCATATAGTCATATGTTAATGTTGGTTAACATAATTTAAATTGTTTTCATCTTTCATCCTTACCCTTGTATTTGCATTCTTTGTTTGAACTGTCTATTAAGGTTGCTAATGGAATTATAAAGTTTTAATAGCTAGGTACAATTGACAAGGGAGTTCACGAGGATTCGTTGTTATGTTGTTAATTTTGTTTACTCATATGGCCTTTCGATGCTTTTTCAATGCTCTTACTGGAATAACCTAGCCAGATCTCTCATAGCTTTGTCTAGGCTTTTTTGGCTATCAGAAGATGTAGCTCAGATAAACAAATCGGGAATGATATTAAGTGGCGGTGGAGAAAGATGACACTTCATGAAAGTAATTCGGTCTGCTAATGAAAGCGTGTTGTTTAGTTTTATTGACATGCCAAATGGCAATACTAGGCAATGTTATATTTTACGCCACAAAGAGAAAGAGAAGCATGTTTCGTCTCTTGCCTTCAGGAAGTATCTAGGCTGTGTTCAGAGTGGTTTCTTAATTTATCTTAAAGATGAAAACTATTGTCCATTTAGGGTTTTCTCTTATTGGTGCTTTGATTCTCTGGTCTTTCTATCCTTGTTCACTAAAAGAAATAGGAAATACATCTATATACTCTCCATATACTTTTTAATGTTTCTTTTGTTTCTATGATGTTATCAATTTTGCATTTAACAGAAAACAAATATTTGAAAGCAAATTACTTTAATGTTTTACTCTTGCAGGTAGAGAATGAATTGCCCGAAAAAATTGAGAGACTTGTAAGGTGTGAGGCTTCGGCGTACCAAAAGCTTTTGATGACAAGGGTTGAAGAGAATCTTGGTTCTATGGGAGTGTCAAAGGTTTCCATTTCTCATATAGTTTTTTTCACTCAACATGTACTTTCTTTTTAGTACATCCTATCTAAAAGGTCACAGCTAGAACACCTCTTGGCTTCCGTGTGTCTCTTTCAGCTTGTTTTAAAGTCATTTCACTTCAAGGTACATTTATTTACACTCTGGCTCATTGTTTTCGTTGTGGTGTTCAATGTTGATGTTATCAGGGGCGTGCTATTCACAACACTGTTATGGAGCTTAGGAACATTTGCAATCATCCATATCTTAGCCAGCTTCACGTTGAGGAGGTAAGATTTTATCTTCTTATATTTTATTTATTTTTAAGTTGGAGTTCCTAATTTTTGTTAGACTGTCTTTCTATTCTTAGTTGGCTAATGTGTGCTTTGGACTATTTTCTCTTTGTAGGTTGATAGTCTAATACCAAAACATTTTCTCCCTCCGATAATTAGATTGTGTGGCAAGCTTGAGATGCTGGATCGTTTGTTGCCTAAACTTAAAGAAACAAATCATCGGGTATGATAGAAAACTTTTTGATAGCGTTTCTTGATAGCTGAACATGGATTGTTTCTTGTGATGAGCAGTTGTAAAATGGGAGTGAGATAAAGGAAATTCAGCGGATAACAACCCCTTCTATTCTGCAACCCCATTTTATGACTACGTTGAGTACATTGAGTGCTTACATATAAAGGCTTTAATTATTGTTTATTTACCTGAGTTCTTTCATTTCCCTCTCTTATATTATTATTATCATTTCAATGATAGTTATTGGTTTTCATTATGCTTCATTCTGTTGGTGTCCTTTAATGGGTATTCTCTTATGAAAGATATTCTTGCATATAATGAAATGCCATCCTGAAAATTCATTACATGATGGCTGGATAAAGGCTTTAGACCTTTAGTTATTGTATAATTATCCAAAATTTTTATTTTACTCTCTTACTCCGTCTTATACATTAAATTCGTTTAATTTTCACAAAATTCGTCTCACAAACGTGAAAGTTGGATGAATAGGAAGGGGTATATTGTTATTGTTCTCAGTGTTAGAAATTGATTTTTGTTAAATTTCACCCTGTTGATGTCTTTTTCGATGTCTTTTAAATGGATATTTTGCATAGATATTCTTACATATCGTAGTGTGATGTTGTCATTGGGTGTTTGGAACTGAAAATATTTTAACGCCATCCCGAAAATCTTGTACATAATGGGTGTATGTAATGGGTGGGATTGAGTTGAAATGGAAATATATTTCACATGGTCTGAACTTGTTTCTTTGACATGTGTGCTAATTCCTGAAGGTTATCGTCATTTGTTCATATATTCTGTCATGTGAGTTTGGAATGATGAACTTTGACAATTGGTGGAGGGATAGGAAGGGGAGGTGTCTTAGGAGCTAGATGGCTAAGTCCTCCTGTTGAGATGTACAGTTCCTTTGCATGAAATTGTTGTATAGCGAAAAGCAATTTGTCGGAGGACATTCTTCTTTGTGTTGTAGCCTTTTTTTTTTTCCTTCTATAATTAGCGTCGCCTTTTTGGTGTCTTTTCAATATCATTCTTATTATTTCTGGGAAATTTTCTATTGGTATCCCCGTGCTGTTCACTTTCCTCTTTTGTACCCTTGCGTTCTTAGAAACACCACTCATGCTCTTGAACTTTAGTGTTCATTTCTAACTGCGCCCAAACGTTATTCTTTGGTTAGTTTTGCTCCGTTGAGTGATGTAGCAATTAATTTGCCTTAACTTGACTGTAGTTAACCTTAATTTTTACACATTTAAAGCCTATGAACCTTAAAAAATGTTTTTAGCATAGTGTTTTTTCGTCATTTGTAGAGTTGATACTATTGAAAAAAAATAAATTTTAAGGTGTATTGGTTCTTATAAGAATTATTAGGGTTAATAAAATTCATTTTGGACTATTTATCCTTTATGTTTCCACATAACGGGGTAAAACTAACCACAATATAACGTCTAGACATGATTGAGAATTAATATTAAAGTTGAGGCGAAGAAGTGATGTTTTTGAAAAATGAAGGATACATGTGGGAAAGTTGAAGAACACACTAACACAGGGGTACCAATGAGATATCCTCATATCTCCTTATTTTTCTACTTTTAAATTCTGTGAGTAAGGGACCTATTTCGAACTTAATATTAGAGAACGTTAGCCATCACTTTAATTCTTGGTTATATCAGTTCATTAAGATACTATCTTATGGGTGGTGTTTCAACAGTATTTCATTGAGCTATAAGATCTCATGCTCCATATCACCACAACTATGAATTTATTAGAAAACCCTGTTGTGGGCTCAAACTTTCCCTGTTTATAATACCTGTACATCATGTATTCGTTATTGACGTGTCTGGGCTGATATGTCCTTCCTCTAGTGAACTTTATTTGAGGAAATGGAGGTAATCTCTATAATTCATACAAGATTGAGCTGCGTTGGCAAATCATGTGGGTAATGGATGTCATGCATTGGTGATAGTCTATTTTCCAGTATAGGCCTAGTTGCCATCTTTTCCAAAGTGCTGGCTCTATATTTTCCATAGAATTTGTCTTTTCAATTCTGTTTATCATCATATTGTGACAGTGTACTGCTTTTTTCTTAATGAGTGCTCAGCTCTTTCTTGTTGCGGCTTCCGCATGATCCATCTAAGTGTGCAAATATCTTTCACATACGCACTACAAAAGCTTGCACTAAATTTTGTATCCTTATCACCCTGCTGCGATTTGTCTGACCTTTTTCTCCTGACACATCCACTCGGCAACATAAATTTGCTTATCTCTGAAGGTGCTATGTTGTGGACTTATAGTTTACTTTGGTGTTGATTTCTAGGTTCTCTTCTTCTCTACAATGACAAGGCTGCTTGATATTATGGAGGACTATCTTGTTTGGAAACAATATCGTTACCTTCGGCTGGATGGACATACATCTGGTCAGGACCGCGGTGCGCTAATTGAAAAATTCAATCAACCAGACTCTCCTTTTTTCATCTTTCTGCTCAGGTTTGTAAATGGCTCAGATGTGTGGCAAGGTTATCTATATTCAAAAATTTTGTACTGATTGAAAAAAAAATTACTGTGATAAATTGCAAATGAATATGAGATATGGCCAACATATAGCACTATAAGGTTTCTTTTAGTAGAAAGAAAACCCATACAAGTGAGTCCACAATCAAGGGATAAATTATTACCAATTCTGAAAATTATGTACCCGAAAGAATTGTGGATGTTGAAGATCCTCCTCTCCACTGTTTATCTTTAAAGTGGCGAAGTTGGTTGATCAATGCTGTGACAAAATTACAATTTGGAGATGGTGAGGCTTGGGAGGTTACAGCAAACCTATAACAAATACTCAGATTTGAGTTCGTTAACCCCATTACCTTAAGATGTCAACTGGTTAATCTATAGGTCATTTGTAGTCAGGATGTTGACCATTTAGATTTTTTGTTATTCTTAGAGAATTAACAGTCTTTCGGTTGACTAATAAATTCGTAAGTTGTAAATAAGAGGAAACATAATTCTATTTTGGCGTTTAGTGCATAATACTGCAAACGTGCCATGAATTTGGACTTAAAACTGATTTTAAACTGTATCGGAACTTTGACTTCCTTGAGTTTGAACCTGCCATGTTGCTTTGGATGCACCAACATACTTGCAACACGCATCCAAGTACATCATGTTTATATTAGTTATAACACATTCTAGTAAGTCGCCTATGCAACCGTCTCTTGTAGATTGTTGACGCCTTTATCTCATATAAATGCAACCGTTTCCCAAATCATATTGGGCTCTGAATCTTATGTGCCATAAGCCATTTAGGTTCGGTACATTGGTATAATTTAAAAGAAATGCATACTTGTAGATTAAAGTGATGCATTTTTTATATGGGTTTGTCGCTGGTTTAGTTGGATAGGAGTAAACTTTTCACCTGTATATGCTATAGTCTACTTTACATGTTACATTACATGTTACATTTAGTATGGGTACTCCCACAGTATTTTTAAGAAAAATGAATGTCTGATGACTGTACTCTGTTTGTCTCTGTCAGTATTCGAGCTGGAGGTGTAGGGGTGAATCTTCAAGCTGCAGATACTGTTATAATTTTTGATACTGACTGGAATCCTCAGGCAATTTTGCTGCCCTTTTCAATCTTATTCTTGTTCCCTGTTTGAGTTCCTTTTTGATCTAAACTAAAATGACATGATTACATTTTGATCTAAAATGAGTGGTTGATCATCGTGATTTAAGGTTGATTTGCAAGCACAAGCCAGAGCTCACAGGATTGGACAGAAGAAAGACGTGCTTGTTCTTCGTCTTGAAACAGTAAGCTTATATTTCCTCCCTACATCAGATATTTTCACGAAAAATGTAGGTCTTGAAGATATCGTTGATGTTTGGGATTTACTTTCAGTCATGTGTTTATTTTTGTATGCGATTCTTTGTTTAATAACCCTTTCTCGTGTGAAGGTAAAATCTGTAGAGGAGCAAGTTAGAGCTGCTGCTGAGCACAAATTAGGTGTAGCAAACCAAAGCATAACAGCTGGATTTTTTGATAATAATACAAGGTTTATTGATAACACTTTGGCTATAATACTGTCTGTTATCAGTTTTAGAATTTTTAATCAGGATATTTGTATACAAACTTAGTTTTTTTCATATTTCAGTGCTGAAGATCGTAGGGAGTACTTGGAATCTTTGCTGCGGGAATCTAAGAAAGAAGAAGCAGCTCCTGTGCTGGATGATGATTCATTGAATGACATACTAGCTCGCAGGTGTGATTCTTTTGACTGAACTTTCTTGGAACTTTGTTTACATGAGAATCCACAGTCTCAGCATTGTTTTCAATTCCTACTTTTTGATTGCTCTGGGTAGTGGGTAGTCACTGATGACAAATGTTGCTGACAGTTGCGAGTGTTGTGAGGAACCATTACTTATTCCGAGTCACTTATCTGTTTTGACTGCTTACATTAAGCTATTTAACTTTTTTGGAACCATGTCTGTCCTTTGTTTTCATTCCATTCATCTTCCAGTGGACGGCACAGTAACTTCTGATCACACAATTGTTTCCCAATTGTGGAGTCTCAAGCGTGTCGTAAAGAATCAAAATCTCTTATGGGGCATGTCGTGAAGAAGCAAAATCTCTTAGAGGGCGTTCGTTTAGAGGTTTATAGGAAAGGGAAAGAGAATCAACCATCTTCGTTCCCTTGGTGTTTGTTTCACTGTTTATTCCATTTCCGTTCCCCTCTTCATTCCCTTCCATTCCATGAAGTCCCTGTTTGGTTATTTGTACGGGGTCTAAAGCAAAGAAAAATGGAATCAAAGTTAATGATTCCGTTTGTTAGTTTTTGTTGGTGACAAACAAAGGGAATGAGATTCCCTCCCTTATCCCCCAAACTCCTTTAAATCCTTACCCTCATCCCCAAAGGAATGAGATTCCCTTTCCCCTCCAACACATTAACTCACCCACCACCAACATTTACGTTCAGTCCACTTATAGGTGGTTGTTGCTGCTGATGTTCATTTCCCTAGGCTTTTATTGTTATTATTATTATTCGTTCGTGCTCTTTTTTTCTTTTAAAAAAATGTTATATTTGACCTGATTTGTTTCGCAGCGAGCCGGAGATTGCGGTTTTCGAAGCAATTGACAAAAGGAGGGGGGAAGAAGAGATGGTAATCACTTGAGAAATTATTGATATAGTATCAGGGTTCACGACCAGTTCTATGTGATGCATTGGCGATTATTCACTTACCTTCTAGTCTTGTTAATCTGTAGGCCACATGGAAGACGTTGGTTATGGAGCATGGAGGCAAGGTTGATGAGGGTTTACCCGCTTTGCCCTCACGTCTCGTAACAGAAGATGATTTGAAGGCATTCTATGAGGCAATGAAGAAACATCAAGCTGCTAGAGATGGGGGTACTTCCAGTTCTGGGGTTAAGAGGAAGGGTAATTACGTTGGAGGTTTTGACAGTCAACACTATGGACGGGGCAAACGGGCTCGAGAGGTGGGTATTTTGTATGGGTTTTGTACTTACGGTTAGCATGATATTAGCCCAGTCTTTCCTGTTCTTTATATTTTTTGTTTCCTGGTTGACGGAAAAGTATTTGCTATTATTCACAGGCCACTTGGCTGGTCACCTATAGTTGTGTCAATTTATTACTCCGTAGTATCTTGATTTTCTATGTTTTTGTTTAGGTGCGGTCTTATGAGGAACAATGGTCTGAAGAGGAATTTGAGAAAATGTGTCAATCTGAGTATCCTGAAAGTTTCATGTTCAAGGATAATAAAGTAAATGTGCCTCAGCAGTCAGAAGGTCAAATAGCTACCAGAGTCGAAATACCTTTGCAAAGCCCCCAACCTTTACTTCCCTCTTTGGGATCTTCATCGCTTCGAAAGGAGATTACCCCGCCTGTGAAGCGAGGTCGTGGACGACCAAGGAGAATACCAACAGATGTCCCTCCTGTTGGTGTTACTGAACCGGCAAGTCAACCACAGATAGTAATTGCTCCTACTGTAACTGGTCATATTAGCCTGGATTCTGTTGGTAATTCTGCAGCCATAGAAGATGCTACCGGAGGCAGTCATGGAGTTGGTGAAATTTCTCTTACCTCTGAAACTGTGCAAGCTCTCCCCGGTGCTCAGTCTGCACAGGGTTCCATTTCTGTAGGCACACAACCTAAAAGACAAGGTCGTAGGGGAAGGAAACCTAGTTGTGCTTCACCTTCTGTTCCTACTGGTTCACCGGCTCAGGATCTTGAACTTGGTGAACAACTTAAACATCCAACCTCGACTATGTCTGTATCTACAAACGTCAGTTCTAGGGTTACTTCTGACAATTCTACTGCTGATGGTCCTTGTGGCTCTGAAGGTTCTGATATTTTGGCTCTGAAGGATACAAAAGTTGTTGAGCTAATTGTGAAAAGCAATTCTGTTGATGTGTCTTTGAAAGCCACTGCTTCTCTAACACCTGAAAAAACAGAGAAAACAGGTACTCAATAATTCAGTCAAAATTCTTCTCTCCAAATACGTACAGCAACATTACCTGACATAGTTGTTGAATCCAAAAGATTATGAGCAGTCTGCTAATTGTTCCGTGTTGGATTCATTTGCAGTTAACTCATCACCTAATGAACTTCCGGACGTGAACAAAGTTGATGTAGTGTCCCAAGGCCAAGTTCTATCAACTGCCAAGTTCACTGCTGGTTCTACTCCCCTTTCTGTTGGTGGAAGCACTCCTGTTAGCATTCCTCCATTTAAGGCTGAGTTTCATGTGGACAATCCTCAGCCTATTACTTCTAGCTCTGAAGCCCAGACTACTACACCAAGGACTGGTAGAAGACAAAGCCAGAAACCTCAGAATGCAGTTGAGCCAGTTAAACGCAGGGGTAGGAAACGAGGTGTAAGTCCTGTTGCTCAAGTTCAGAATTTGCAGGAGCCTTTGAAGACCACAGGTACGACCGTCACACATGTTGAACTAGCCACAAATACGGGTGCTGTGTCTGTTCCTGTCACTTAAATTCCAGCGTCTGGTTTTGGTTCAGGTTCTGCTGCTGAAACTGGTTCAAGTGGTTTGCGACCAAGTCCTGTTTTGCCGGGGGCTGCTCGAATAGACATATGTACTGAAACTACACCACGTCGACGTGGAAGGAAAAAGAGTGCAGCATCACCGGGTAGTGTTGGTGACTCAGCTGGACAGTATTCTTTTGCAAGGCAACTTGACGGAAAAGATGCTGATGTAGCTGAGGGTAAGATCATTGCCACAAGAAGTAGGCAGGTGAACGTTTTTCATCCACAGGGTTCCCTGGAAGACACACGTTCGGTAAGTATCTCTGTGTCATCAGCTAGAAAAGATGTTATAGCTTCTTTCATGTCTTTGGTCATTGTTCCTAATCTTTTATTGTTAATTTTCTTCTCTCAAGGCTGATAGCACTTGCAAGCCTCTAGAAACAAGGCATACCACCAAGGTAGAAGATGTCAAACAATTGGCTAGACCAGCAGAGTATCCACCCATATCGAGCAAGGGTAAAACAAATGTCATTGTACTGGCTTTGGATGCAACTTTTCTTGATTTAGATCCCATTGGCTTGGGGGACAGAAATATACAGGAGAAAAAAACAATTCCCAAGTTGCAAATTGGATCAACACCAAGTGCTTCTACGTTAAAACCTGAACGTCCAAGATTGAATCTTACTCATGCTACTGATATAGAAGTTGCTAAGCTGGATGAAGAGCTAGCTGCACCTCCTGGATTTGAGACATCTAGGACGTGTTTGTTTAGTGCCCCTGTTACAAAATCAGGGGAACATAATGACTCTGGGATATCCAGCTCTCCTAATGCTAAAATGGGATCCCTTGTGTTGGCTTTGAAGTCAGCCTCGCAGACTAATGTTCCTACCTTTGGAGGCCCTACTGTTTGTGAGAAAGATGGCACCTCTGAAGCCCACTTATTTAAAGAATCAAGGCAGAAAACTGGTGTTCCTTCTTTGTCTGATGGTAGTTCCAAAATTCTTAAAGCTACTACTGGCAAAGTGGTGTCGTGTCATCCTGAAGAGGATATGTTAGTTCCTCCTGGTTTTGACACCCCTCAGAAGCGCCAAGAAAGTGTACCTGCAAGCAGTTTGGCATGTGATGATGGCCAAACTTCTGATAAAGTGGCTGAATCAGCTGTTGCAAAAGATTGTCAAGGTATGTTAGATTTGCGAAAATAAATTTTCTTGGCCTATTAAAAAAGCAGTATTCTCTGCTGTATGTGGGTTGTATTTTTCTAATAATATCTCTCATAACTACAAGACTACATGTATGGAATGTAGGCTGTGACTATCTTAATTGGTTCCATTCACTCAGTTCATATTAACTTTTTAAAAGTCAAAGCATAAAGGGCTGACCATTTTTTTAATTATAGTTAACTATAGTTAAGCAAAGACATTTACTGAAACAAAGGTGGATTAGGTAGAATAACAAGTAGTGGATTTTCTTGCAAATATTTTGTATATTCTCTAGATTCATGTATGACCCATTGATGCTATTATATTTTGCATTTTGTTTGTTTCTCTTCCCACTTCCCTTTTATCAAATTATTTTCTTCCCACTTCTCTTTCATTCCATTTTCGGCCAGCTTTTTATGCAAAATTGTTCTAATCAATTAATTCAAATTACACACTTATACTTTATTACATAAATGCAAGGAGTCCGTTTATACTTTATTACATAAATTGTCCTAATCAATTAATTCAAATTACAATGCTCGTTGTTAATAACATAAGGCTAAGGCTAATGCTGTGTACATCCAAATCCCCTTACATAATATTTGTAGGAGCCCGTGGGCAATGTTACTGTAAGTCTTGGGGGTCACAACTTACGAATGCAAGTTGTTCATCTTAGCTAAGTCATTAGCCTATTTTAGCTTATTTTAATAGTGTGTCACTGTGTTGGGTAAATTTAAACGTATTTGTCCGAAAGAATTAAAACAATGCGTGTTTAGTGTACTAAACTTAGTCGATACGGTAAAATGGGCTGTAGATACACAGAAAAGTCACTAAACACTATAGTGTCTGTATTCATTACTATGATTTCGAGCTATGGATTTCCGGCTCAAAAATATGTTCTCTAGTCTGTCGAATAGTTAAACCTTTGATAAAAGTCAAATGTTGTTTTGGAATTGAGTTGGTAAGCCATATTCTTTCCAGTTATTAGACAGTTGTAGTGTATATGATAGGTACACCATACCTTTGGTGCCACTTGCTAATTCTATGGCATGATATAACGACCCTCAACTGGAAAAGGAAGTATAGATAGTATAAACAATTTCTTAATTTGTCTGTTGCAGGGCCTGTAGGCGGATATATTGGACATGATAACACTGATGCTCCCCTCATTGCGTTGGATTCTGATAAAGCCGCAGCTGAAGCTGAGAAAGAAAAAGATGTTTGTGGTAAATTAACGTCTGAATGTCTACTGTTTTTTTTTTCTTTTCTCTAGCTGCCTTTTGTCATCACTTTCACCATTACCGTTACCAACATAATAGTTGGGTATCCTTTCATCCACATTACTTGTCACGGGTAATCACCTGTCATTCCGACGAGGGAAAGTTAAAGTGCGCTGTTGTTCTTTTGCAGGACCTAGCAACACTGAGCAGCAATCGGTCGATGCTTCTACTACATCTGCTACAGATCCTTCCAATGCAGCACCTAGAACTTCAGAATTGAAAGAGCAAGAGTCACATGGTAAAAATTTTGTGTGTTATATGAATACTTGACGTTATCTATTGGATAGCTCTTGCTAATTCTGTATCGCACTATAACTACCCAAGAGTATTACTTCTCCAGATGACTAACAGCATTTCGTGATCTCTTAATTTGCCTGCTCGTGTAATTTTGTGCAGAGACGGACAGTGGTGACATTGGACGTGTTACTATTGATCCTTCACCTGCCTGTGGGGTGAAACCTGATACTGCCGCAGCTCTAACTTCGATACAGGGTAAGTAAAAGACAATTTGTGCATTGCTTACATGTTTATATTGCCCTTTTCTCGACACTCTCCATATCTGTGAAATTTTTGTCGTACACAGCTTCTATTGAGAATGCTTGATTCATATTTTCCGAGGGGAATTGTTAATAGAATGCTTGATTCATGTTTCTATTCGGGCCTGGCAGTGTAATTTGGCTGATTTTTTGTTAATTTTGAAGGTTCGTACAATGAAGGAACTCCAGCGTTGAGGTCAAAAGAGCATGAAGGCCCACAATGTATGATTACTGGATGGTGGCCTATGCTTCTGCGTCATGTTATTACCTTAGAGCAGGAAAGAAAGAGGATAGACAACATTTCGTATTTACAGTGTCTCTCAATATGTGCATGTTCTTTTGCAGGTACCGACCATGGCTATTTTGGACATGATGCTAGTGATGCTCCCTTAGCTGTCTGCTCAACAGATTCTGATACTTTGGCAGCTCTGCCGTCAGAATTGAATGAAAATGATAAACTTGGTTAGCAAATATCCTAATGTCTACTCCTTACTTTTTTTTGAGTTACCTTCTGGTTGTTATGTTTTCCCTAAGTGTGAAATGGTATGGCTAATCCATGCTCATACTATGAAGGGCGCGGTAACACCGATGAAACTATGGTTGATGCTTCCAGTGCTTCAGTCGCACATCTTGATAATGCAGCAACTGCAGCTATAGGATCAGAGGTTCATGGAGAAGCACATTGTAAGATTTTTGGGTTCGAAAATACTAGACACGTCACATTTTTGATAGTCATTGCTAGTTCTATGCCTCACTGTCATAAACATGGAGTAGAAAAGAAATTGGAGACACAGTACTGCATGTTTTCCTAGATTACCTGTTCTGGTGCAGGTCCTGACAGTGGCCATATAGTTGATGCATATCATTAATATTTACCACAAAGGGACAGCTAATTTGTTTTATTAATTTGTATTTGTGTTGCTCTGCAGGTCCTGGCAACTCTGAACAAAAGGCACTTGATTTGACCATGGTGCCTGTTGCAGATCCTGGCACGGCATCAGTTTCAGAATTGGAAATGAAAGGGCAAGAAGAGCTACCTGGTATAATTCACAAATTAGACACCTCAATTTTTTGTGGCATTTTCTTATCTTTTGTGACTCTGCAATAAAGGAGAAACGAAAGAGTATACACAGCAATACTTAAGTCTCGTACCATATATATTGTATTGCAGGATCTGGGAACGGCGATCATGGACATGATACCAGTGATGATCCCCTAGCTACTGATGTGGTCGATTCTGATACTTCTGTAGCTTTAACTCTGAAACTGAATGGAAAAGGTGATGCACACTTGAATGTCTGTTGTGTTATTCAAGTCGCCTTTTCATATCAGTTCTTACAACTGCCAAACATAATGGCATCTCATTCTTTGATGGAGAGGATAATCGTGGAATATTTTCAGCCAATCAAACATATTTGTTGCTATGGGAAAATAAAAATCACTAGGCTTAATTATTTGTAATATGTTCTGCAGAGCCTGTCGACAACGAGCAGAACATTCTAGATGCTTCGGCAGCATCTGTTCATGTTCCTGATCCTTACAGTACAGATGCTTCAGCTTCGGAATTGAAAGAGCATGAAGCACATGGTATGATTTTTGTGCATCACACACTTGAAATGCCATAAATTGCTATGGCTTTGGAAATTCAAAGTCCAACTTAAATTATCCTAGATGTGAAAAGAATGGCAATTTAGAATAACTCGTGGTCTTTAATCAGCTAATTTCATTCCAGGGCCTGACAGTGGTGATATTGAAAAGCCTATCAGTGATGCTCCCCTAACTGTCTCTGTGGGTGATTCTAATACCGCTATAGCTCATAGTTCGGATGTGATAGAAAAAAAAGACA
Organism: Dianthus caryophyllus; assembly: GCA_023091065.1. Taxonomy (NCBI): domain Eukaryota; kingdom Viridiplantae; phylum Streptophyta; class Magnoliopsida; order Caryophyllales; family Caryophyllaceae; genus Dianthus; species Dianthus caryophyllus. The sequence goes on along the minus strand of CM041522.1, from coordinate 12,041,945 downwards.
CTGGTAAATATCTGCATCTCCTCTGCTTACGATTTTCAACTTGCATTTTCCCTCTGTGCTTGATATTTGCAAAGCATAACTGTTTTGCATGTCTTTCATGAAGAATATTTGTGTGGCGATTTTGGACATGAATCATATGTTGCCATTGTGCTCCCTTTGCTGTCTGTGTGGGGGATTCAGATACTATTGTACCTCTAACTTTGAAACTGGAATGATAAAAGAGATCAGTACAATAAGCAAATATCTTAATGGTCCCTGTTTACTATGTTCAACAAGCCTTTTCCTCTATAGTAATTCCATAACTACTAAACATAAATGTTTGGCATGCCATTCATAGCGCCAATAATTGTTACTCTGTAATATTTATGACTGATGGAAAGATAAAGTGATTTAGCTGATTGATGCACATCTTGGTTTTGCGGCGACACTGAACCTTGCTGGTACTTCCACTGCTTCTGTTTTAAGTTGTCGCATTGTAACAGCTTCAACTTTGGAACTGAAAGAAAATAAATTGTCACATGATATGATTTTTGGTGCATCGTATGCCAGCCGCTAGGGCTTTAAGCATGACATGTTCTTGATGGCGTTGCTGATTCTGCTTTACACCATCACTACTCAAGAACAGTAGATCAGTAAAACCGACAGCATTTCATGGTTTCTTTATCTTTATATTCTATCGCAGCCATTAAGGATGATGATATTGGAGACGGTACTAGTGATGTTCCCCGTGCTGTTGGTGTACCGCATTCTGCGACTGCTGCAACCCTAATTTCGGAATTGTTTGAAAAAGGTGATCATCTTCGTACGTAAACATTTAAATGTCTATGGTATACTATTTCCATTTTTCCCTTTCATTATGGTCTCCCTAACTAAACATTATTGTTTAAGTGCATTATAAGAAATACTAGTCAGAGTTGTCACAGCTAATGAATATTATGGCCCAGTATGGAAAACTAAGATAGTGCGCTTGTCATGCTTATGTTAATTTACAGGGCCGGACAAAAATGATCAAAATGTTGTTGATGCTTCTGTTGCCTCTGCTTCAGTTTGTTATAGTGAAGGTGCTTCAGCTTTGGATTCAAAAGAACAACCATCCACACATGGTATCCTTTTGGTGGCATTATGCTCTGGGTGCATATCATATAGTTGGCAGCCTGGCTAAGTCTTTTACTTTACATGTTCTATTGTAGGGCTTGCCTGCGGTAATCCTGTACCGGATACAAGTTATGATCCCCTAGCTGTCAGTGTGGTGGATTCTGATGCTGCTGCGACTGTATCCGTGGAATTGAAAGGTGAGGATCTGGGTAAGCAATCATCTGAATATATACTGTTTACCATTTCATAGTCTTTTCCTCATTTTTGTATCTGTAGCTGGAATACATTATCTAGCACGCCTTTCATACAAAGGAAAGTTTAAATAGTGCAGATGATTGATGTGCACATTTGTTCGGCAGGACCTGGCTACACTGAACAAACTGTGGCTGATACCTCCACTGCGCCTATTGATGTTTCCTCTGCATCTATCTCTGAACCATGCAATGCAACCCCTTCACGTTTAAAATCTGAACAGCAAGGAGATCCATCTGGTATGAAAGGAGAGCATCTTGGTAAGCTAACTTCTGAATGTCAATGTCTTCCTGTTTTCTTGTTTTTCCTCATTTATTTCTCCATAACTGCAAAGTGTAACTGTGTGGTGATGCTTTTCATGGAATACACAATCTCATCTACCGAGGGAAAGTTCAATTGGTGTTGCTTATCTTTCTGCAGGACCTGGCTACACAGAAGAAAATGTTGCTGCTATTTCTACCGTACCCGTTAATGTCTCCACTTTGACTGCTGATGATCCTTGTAACGCTACTCCATCTCTGAAATTAGAAGAGCAAGTAGAGTCAATTGGTATGCTCTCTGACCTTTTATATGTTTTGCAGTTATATGTTTATTGGCCTTAGCTAATTTTTTGAAACGCTTATATCAATGCAAGAATACATAATCCTTCCCACCAAGGGAAAGTTTATAGGTGTGGGTAATTTAGGTGTGCATGATTTTCCAGGAGCTGGCTACCGTGAACAAGATGGTGTGGTTGATACTTCCACTGTGCCTATTGAGGATCCTTGCAATACAAAATCTTCATCAGTGAAATCAAAAGAGCAAGAAGAATCACTTGGTAACATTTTTCGGTAGTTTTGCAGTTATATGTTTGGTGGCCTTTTCTAACTGTGTCACACTCTAATAACACATGAATACGTAATTTCCCTGTTGAGGAAGAGTTAAAAAGTGTGACTGATTCATGTGTACATTATTTTGCAGGACCTGTCGACACTGAACAAAATGTGGTTGATACTGTCACTGTGTCTGTTGATGAGCCATGCGATGCAACCCTTTCATCTGTGAAATCAAAGGATCAAGAAGAGTCACTTGGTACGAAAGAAGGAGAACTTCTTGGTAAGCTAACATCGGAATGTCTATGGCTTACACTTTTCATGTTGTTTTTCTCATTTCTTTCTCCATAACGGCAAAACATAATATGGCATGCCTTTAATGGAATACATAGTCTCTTCCACCAAGGGGAAGTTTAAATTTATGCGGCAATTCATGTGCACATGTTTTTTTGCAGGGGCTGGCTACACTGAGCAAAATATGGTTGATACTTCCACTGTTCCTGGTGATGGTTCAACTGCAACTCTTGATGATCCTTGCAATCCAACCCCTTCCTCTTTGAATTCAAACGAACAAGAAGAGTCACTTGGTATAGTTTTGTTATTCATTTTTATATGCTTCCAATTATATGTATGGTGGCCTTTGCTAATATGTGTAACCCTATAGCACAAGAGAGCGTACTTCTCTACAGACTGAAAGTTAAAATAGTGTGGCTGATTCACGTGCACATTTTTTGCAGAACCTGGCTGTACTGAACAAGATATTGTTGATACGTCCACAGTGCCTGGCAATTCAACCCCATCATTTTTGGAATCAAAAGAGCAGGAAGAGTCACTTGGTAAGCTAACATCTGAATCTCTACGGCTTACCTTTTTTGGTTGTGTTTCCTAAATTCTTTCTCCATATATGCAAAGCACTATTGTCTAGCATTTCTTTTATGGATACATATTCTCTCCCATCGATGGAATCTTAAAATGGCGTCGCTTGTTCATGGGCACATTTTTCTGCAGGAGTTGGCCACACTGAACAAAAGTTGGTTGATTCTTCTATTGCACCTGCTGATGTTTCCACAGCATGTGGTGATGATCTTTGCCAGGCAACTCCTTCATTGCAATCAAACAAGCAAGAAGAGTCATCTGGTGTGTTGTTTGGTTCTTTTTAGGCTTTGCAATTATATGTTTAGCGGCCTTTGCTCACTCTGCTCAGTTAGTTATACAACACAAGAATGCAAAATCTCCCCCACTTAGGCAAATTTAAATTAGAGTGGCTGATTCACGCGCACGTACGTTTGTAGGACCTGGCCTCACTGAACAAAATCAGATTGATATTTCCTCTGCATCTGTTGATGTTTCCGCTGCATTTGTTGATGATTCTTGCAATGCAGCCGATTGCACTTTGAAATCAAAAGAGCCAGAAGAGTCACCCGGTATGGTTTTCGGTCCTTTCTATGTCTGCAGTAACGTCACTTATATGTTTCGTGGCTCTTTCTAACTCTACGTCACCTGGCTGTTTTTGTAGTTGGTTCCAATACTACTGTAACTCCAATGTTAAAGCTGAATGAAAAACATTATCCTGGTAAGTTAACATCCAAATGTGTCTGTACTTTCCTGAAGTTGTGTTTTCTTTGTGATGTTTTCCTCGACTGCAAAGCTATGGTCCAGTGCACCTTTCACAAAGAATACAGTAAGAACTCTCGGATGATTTAAAATAGTAATTGTATCAAACCATGAATGTTGTATACAACATTGCATCAAGTAACTAATATTTCACAATTAATTAAAAAAAAGGGCAGCATTGTAGTGAGTCATTGTAGTGTATTTCACTAAGACGCAAACGGTAGTGAGTCTTTGGCTCCTTCGGTGTTTGGCTTGGCTGATTATGCGCGTTGATCTGCAGGGCCTGACAACTCTGTTCCAGATGAAGTTAATGCTTCCACAGTATCTGGTGCAAGCCCTTCTGATGCAGCAGATCCAGTTTTGGAATCAGAAGAGCAAGAGTCACATGGTATAATATTTTTTTAAATTTCTGTTATTACCCTTGTATGTTTTCCTTATTTTCCCCTCTAAACTCGTCTTATTTCCTACGTCCTAATTCCCATTGGTATATTCAGTTACAGGTTATTAAAAAAAATGGTTGATTATGAAGGAACTTTCTGTAAACATACAAAAAAAAATGTTTTACTTCAATTGTTTAATATTATGTGAATACTGGGAAGCATAACATCAACTAGACCAAATGAGTATGTTCTTTAACCTTCACAAATGGGAAAGAGGAAGTAAGAATACCATAAAGCGATATTACAATTCGGTACATAAATCTTGTTAATATTTGTATTAAACGGTCCTGCCGCAATTCTAAGTTTCAGTTGAATTGAATCTCGAAATCATTCTTTATGTCGTATGTGCGGTACAAATAACATCAGCTATGTGATGTGAGACCAATTATGTCTGGGATGTGATTTCACCATTTGGGAAATATGGTTGTCCTGCACATAGGCCTATCTTGAAGTTCTTTGTGGCCATTACTCAGTAATAATTTCCAGAAAGAGCAAGAGAAATTGATGTGGTTGCTTTTTGCAAATTTTGTACTGCAGGCCCTGGCAATACTGAATGTAATGTGATTGATGCTACCAGTGCATCTGTTGCGGGTCCTTACAATGCAGCAGACTCTGCTTTTGAGTCAAAAGAGCAGGAAAAGTTGCAAGGTATGACTATTTGCGAAATAATTACTTTCAATTTCCAAATTTGTCATTTTTGTACTTGCTATAATGCTGACTGTGTCGGTCGAACCAATACTTTCTAACTATTATTGCATCTAAATCAATCATTTAGCCCAGTGAGTCTACGGTTACCTCTCTTTCCCTCTTAACAACGTGCGCCACTGGGGCTAAATCTTTAGAATGGAGGAAATATAACATAATGAAGGAACAGGTTTGGCATAATTGAGTGACTTGTATACTTGTATGCTGTTTTCAGGGCCTAAAGATGGCAGTGCTGATCTTGCAACAACTTCCATGGCTACAGATTCTGATTCGTCAAAGGTGTCAGCTTCAGCTTTAAAAGTAGAAGAAGGTAACCCTTTCAGCATTATTACCTTGTACCTACTATTTTCCACCATTTTTTCATGTATTTGTAATTTTTGTTTCTGTCTACTCAGCGTAACGTATCTGCCCTTTTTATTTCTTCATTATCATGCTACTTGCTTATTTGCGTTTAACACTTTAATCCAATATGTAATCCAGGGTTTCAAGACTGCAGTGCTCAATGTGATGCTGCTGGCTCACCATCATCGGTGATGGCAGGAAATGTTACTTCATCGACTTTAAATCCAGAACCACTAGAGGAAGAATTAATATGCGGTATGTCTAAACAGTTTCATGGTTTCAGATAGGATGATAAGATTATCTCTTTAGTGCGGGGTCTTCTCCGGTCCTGGGAAATGAAAAAGAAGAAAACTGAACATCAACTCTTTTGCAGGTCCGGGTAGCGACCTTGCTGTAAACGTTACTGTTTCAGCTGTGGATTTGAAAGAGGAAGAGAACGATGATCTTACCGAAAAAGCTGGTGTTTCAGCTATGGAAGTGGACGAGGAAGAAAAAGCTGACCCTACCGAAAACGCTACTGTTTCAGCTATGGAACTGGATGAGGAAGAAAAAGTTGACCTTAGCGAAAACGATACTGTTTCAGCTATGAGATCAAAAGACGAAGGAAAAATCGACCTTACCAAAAACGATGCTGTTTCAGCTATGGAAGTGAAAGAGGAAGAAAAAGCTGACCCTACCGAAAACGCTACTGTTTCAGCTATGGAACTGGATGAGGAAGAAAAAGTTGACCATAGCAAAAACGTTACTGTTTCAGCTATGGAATCAAAAGACGAAGGAAAAATCGACCTTACCAAAAACGATGCTGTTTCAGCTATGGAAGTGAAAGAGGAAGAAAAAATTGATGGTATTGGTCCAACCTTTTGTTTGAATTACCCTTAACCTAAAGAAAGCAATGAGTCTTGTGTTGGGTGGTCTCACACAGAGCAGCCCTATCAACTATGCAATCCTCAATTATGTAATTAAAAAGAAATCAAAGCCCGTTACTATGAAAACGGTAGAACTTCGTATAAATAATAACAGGGCTTGTATTGAAGAGTGTCCCAGAAGTTTTTGTATACAGAATGTCCATTTCAAGTCCAACTTTGCTTTAGCTCTCTAATACTACGAGTAGTTTTATTCTCCTATATTGCTAGCTTTTTCGCTTAGGTTTTGGCCATAACAGTGTATCTTGTTCTGTCTGTTTTTTTTGCAGGGTCTAATGATGGTAAAACTGAAGATGAAGTTGGCGATAATCACACAGCTCACGTTGTGGATTCTGATACTAAAGCCGAGACCGCTTCTGAGTCGAAAGGGAAAACTGAAGACGAAGTTGGTGATGATCGCACAACTCCCCATGTGGATTCTGATTGCAAAACTGAAGATGAAGTTGGTGATAATCACACAACATATGTTGTGGATTCTGATACTATAGTCGAGACCGCTTTTGAGTCAAAAGGGAAAACTGAAGACGAAGTTGGTGATGATCACACAACTTCCCATGTGGATTCTGATGGCAAAACTGAAAATGCAGTCGGTGATATTCACACTTCCCTTGTTGTGGATTCTGATATTGTGGCTGCAACGACTTCTGAGTCGAAGAGAATAAGTGAAGACGAAGCTGGTGATAATAATATAATTTCATATATGGATTCCGATGACAAAGCTGAAAATACAGTCGGTGATGATCGCACTTCGCTTGTGGATTCTGATATTGTGGTTGAGACGACTCCCGAGTCAAAGGGAATAACTGAAGACGAAGTTGATGATACTAATAACACAACTTCTGATGTGGGTTCTGATGGCAAAACTGAAAATACAGTCGGTGATAATAGCACTTCGCTTGTGAATTCTGATACTCTTGTTGAGATGACTACTGAGTCAAAAGAGATAACTGAAGACGAAGTTGGTGATAATCGGACAACTGCCCAGGAGGATCCTGATGGCAAAAGAGAAAATGCAGTCGATGATGATATTCACACTTCCCTGGTGGATTCTGAAACTGTGGTTGAGACGACTTCTGAGTTGAAAGGGAAAGGGGAAGGTGAAGACGAAATTGGTGATAATCACACAACTGCCAATGCGGACTCCGATCTCAACAGAGAAAATGCAGTTGATGATGGTATTCACACTTCCATGGTGGATTCTGAAACTGTGGTTGGGATGACTTCCGAGTCGAAAGGGAAAGGGGAAACTGAAGATCAAATTGGTGATAATCGCACAACTGCCCATGCAGATTCCGATGGCAAAAGAGAAAATGCAGTCGATGATATCAACACTTCCATGGTGGATTCTGAAACTGTGGTTGAGACGACTTCCGAGTCAAAAGGAAAAGGGGAAGATGAAGATGAAATTGGTGATAATCACACAACTGCCAATGCGGAGTCCGATGTCAAAAGAGAAAATGCAGTCGATGATATTAACACTTCCATGGTGGATTCTGAAACTGTGGTTGAGACGACTTCCAAGTCAAAGGGAAAAGAGGAAGCCGAAGATGAAATTGGTGACAGTCACACAACTCATGTGGATTCTGATGGCAAAACTGAAGGTGCTGTCGCTGAAAACGACCCTTCTGATGTGGTGGATTCTGGTACTGTTGTTGAAACGACTGCAGAGGCGAAAGAAAAAACTGAAGACGAAGTCGGTGATATTCAGACAACTTCGCATGTGACTTCTGACTACAAAACTACTGAAGATGCAGTCGATGGTAATCACACTCACAAGGATGTGGATTCTGTGATTGAGACAACTCCCGACTTGGAAGGGAAAAGCGATTCGTTGGGCCAGTGAGTGGATCTTACAGCTGTGGTTTCGCTAGGAAAAATTATGGTAGTGGCAGCGTACAAATTGCATGTAGTGCTTAAGGAAGACTAGAACTGAGTAGCTCAGAAACTTGTAAATGAATGTCAAATTTCATAGACTGTAGTGTAGATATGTATTTAGTTTGTAATCTTAAAGCTGCACAACGAAACGAAGCCCATGTGATGCAATGAAGAATTTGTTTTCTAAAAGTTTTCACCGTCGGGTCGTTTTCTAAAAGTTTTCTGTTTTGGTTTAGACGTTCTTCGTGTGCCCCTCTTATCAACCGGATCCTTCAACTGTGTTTGGGATTGACTCGGGTTATTTCTCACAATGTGGCGCAAATTGCATTCTTGCGGTTGAAGTCTCCTACGACCATGACCATAGCGTTGAAGTTGTTTGTTATAGGAAGGCCAGCACGATCATTAAGCAATATTCGTTTCTTAAAATCACTAATCACCTTGCACTTATCGTAAACCGATTATTTCCAGGATCGGATCAAAGTCGTGGTTGTGCTCTAGATGACACGACGTCATAAAAAAACCGTCACCCACCAATTTCTCTTCGAAACAAGCCTTACAACCGGTAACATTAGATTTCTCACTACGTTTTCTACCGCCTTTTTTACGAGCAAGACGAAGCTTACTCATCATGTAATCCCGAGGCTCCTTGTTCCCACCAAACCCTTTTTTTAATGCGTAACTAAAACAAAATGCATCAAATGAGTCACAATTCTCGAAAGTCATACCAACAGCGGGTTCTAAGATTTCTTCGTTGGTAACAATCCGACCTTCATATACATTCACGGCCTCCTCAACGACGTTAAGCGGTTCATGGTTTGACACAATTTCTTCTACTTCGTTTACCGGCACTTCAATTCCCAAAGAATTGCTATCAACTTCAATGTCTTGATCGTAATCTTCATCTAAATCAAACAAATTGCCAACGAATGCAGCCATTGTAATCTTATTTTTTAAATGAAATTAGGTAGGTCACAAAATAATTTGGGGTTTTATAATTTTTTTTCTAGATGATTAACGTTTCAGTTACTAATGTTTTTTTTTTTTTTTTTTTCGGAATAGTAAAATAAATTGAAGAAAAAAAATTAGGGTTGTATTATCTTTAATAAATTTCAAGTTAATAGTTAAAGAATTTTTTTTTAATTTTCTGATAACTAAATAAATTAAAACAAAGTAATTAAGAATAATATTGAGTTTGGAAATAAAATTAATTAAACAATATGGAGTATTAGGTTAAGTGTTTCCAAAGATAAGAAATTCAATTAACCAAAATTAATGATTTTTTTTTTTTTTTTTTTTTTTTTTTTTTTTTTTTGGCAATAGCCCACATAGGAAAATTACAATTGTTTAGCCTTATAGGCTAGATTATGCGCTTTCCTATTGAGAAATCTAGGAACATAACTAATCGAACAACAATGAAAAAGAACCGATGAACATAAAATATCCTGGATTAAAACTTCCGCTAAATGCGATCTTTCCACTAAACCTGTGAGTTGGAGAACCGCCGGTAGACAATCCAACATAAACGCTACATGAAGAAGATTATTATTCACCGCCCAAACCATCGCTAACCTCAGCGCTTTTAGTTCTGCTTGCAAGGCTGATTCTGCAAACCCTGGACAGCTTCCTTCATAGTAAACATTTCCCACCGTGTCCATTACAACCCAACCAAAACCCGCCTTCCCATTCTTATCCCAACCAGCGTCACACTTAATGCGAAAAAAACCACAATCTCCACCTCCCTCCACCAACATAAACGGCTCATAGGATTTGATTTTTTGAATATCCGACTCTGAGTCCTTGTCCTCCTCATGACCATTTACCGTAAGACGTTGCTGAGCAGTCCAAGTCAAACTGTCGGACCACTTAATATTGGACATGAGCCTTTGAACACAGTGGCCGGTGTTATTGAAAACCATAGTATTTCTATCGCACCAAAGATTCCAGATTACATTGAGGAAAGACATAACTGTCTTCCCTGAATCTTGCAGGCCCTGAAGATAAGACAGCCAATTACACAGCCAAAATTTAAAAGGAATAGGGCCAGCTGAGTCTATGCGAATCCCTAAGGAGCATGACATCCAAATCCTTTTTGTGAGCGGACAATCCCTAAAAAGGTGGCTCGTCGATTCTTCATTATTCTCATCACCACACGATCTACAATAGGGGTAAACATCCATATTCCTTTTGCAGAGCTCCTTTCCAACAGGAATAGTATCTGTTAAAATTCTCCAAATAAGAATACGCCACTTATACGGACCTGGCAATCTCCAAAGAGTCTTCCTAAGGAACTTGTCAGAAAAAGCTGATATTCTTTGACGATCCTTCAAAGTTGCATAGTTATTAAAATAATTTTCTAGCGCTAGTCCATAACCTGATTTAACACTGTAGAGACCACTCGATGTAAGCTTCCAGAAAATCTTATCTCGGCAAGGAGTCAGAGGGATCGGGACTGCTATAACTTTCCGTACCCAATACTCATCCATCACTGTGGCTAAGCATCTGGTATCCCCAATTCCCACTGTCCGAGATGAGCTCAGAGACGTTAGCATAATCAAACGTCCCCGTAGACTGATCCTGTGCAACAGGTTGTTCGCCATTGACCCAGCGGCACTCCCAGGTTTTAAGAGCTGTAGGACTACCCATCTTCCAAGCTAAGTTACCTTCAATAAGTTGGAAGCCCCAACAAATACCTCTCCAACCCCAAGATGAATTTGAACTCTTATCCACCAACCAGGACGAGACCGATCGGCCATTACTCAGATATTTTGCTTGGAACACCTTAGTGAATAAAGTATCTTTCTCCACAATAATACGCCAAGCCAACTTGCCTAATAAAGCTTGGTTGAGACACTTAATGTTTCGAACTCCAATACCTCCTTTACTCTTTGGTAAACTGATCAAATTTTTACTCCCCCAGTGGGTAACTTTCCCCATCCTTTTTTCTGCCCACCAAAACTGTGCCAAGATACTATTGATCTTATTCGACACACTTACCGGAACTTTTTTGAAAGCCGATAGAACATAAACAGAGAGGGTAGACAGAATAGAAGAGACCAAAGTTAGTCGCCCCGCTGGAGAAAGTAAGATACCATTCCAAGAGTTGATTCTCCTATGAACTTGTTCAATAGTGAAGTTGAAGATATCTTTTTTTGAGCCCGAGAAATCCGTAGGCAATCCTAAATAAATCCCTAGCCCTGTTGACTCAACCACTTCTAGGTACCCTGTAAAGATATCTCGAATAGCATTACCCGTGTTTGGACTGAAGCACAAAGCAGATTTCTGTTGGTTGATTTTTTGTCCCGATAGTGTGCAAAAGTCATCAATAATACTCAATAAGGCATCGCATTTCTCTGGTTTCCCCTCAGTAAAGAAAATCGAATCATCAGCAAAGAAGAGATGTGAAACTGGTGGAGCCCTTCTAGAAATACGTATTCCCGCTATCTCCTCCAATTCTTGTGCTTTACATAAATTCGCTGAAAGAACCTCCATACACAGAACAAATAAGTACGGTGATAGAGGGTCACCTTGTCTCAACCCCCTATTTGGAGAAAACCTTTGAAGCGGTGCCCCATTCAGCAAAACCTCATAAGAGACAGACCTCACACATTTCATAATAAGATCCACCGAAGATGCTGGAAAACCCAACCTTAGCAGTGTGGCGTTCAGGAACACCCAGTTAACTCTGTCGTATGCTTTACTCATATCAGCCTTGAAGGCTACCTTACCGGTCTTACCCTTTTTGGAATTTTTGATATAGTGTAAGAGCTCATGGGTAATTAGGACATTGTCTTGGATATTTCTCCCTGGTATGAAAGCATTTTGATTCTCACCTATGATACCTCCAATAATCTTTTTCACTCTATTAGCAATGCACTTAGTCAAAATTAATGATTTAAGTTTTCAAAAATAAGTAGTTCTTGAGATACTCGTCTCACCCTAATTTAGTGTGAGACAATCACCTTAACCCATAAAAAAATTTAAAAACAAAAAGATAAATAAAACAAGAAAAAAAAAACTAGAAAAAAAAAACTATCACTCATATTAGAGGATTCACATAAACTTACTCTGAGTCCCGTCTCATATGAGAATTTGCCTCCAAAAATAATTAAGTAAATCATTAATTATATTACAAAATCAATTATTTACGTTTGGCGCAATATATACTCAATGTAAATTTTTAGTATTTGGCGCAATTACTATATTAATTAGATGCCTAATTGCTCCTTCCAAAACATATTTTCAGATTTTTTTTTTTTTGGGGGCCCAACATGACACGTGTCATCATCGGTGATGTATTAAACCTAATGGTACAACAGGTTTACCTGTAGTAGCTTCCGTTGATGAGAGAATTGTGTATATTTAGTAATTCTACTATAAGGTCACCCTCATAGTATAAGACACACCATATTTCAATAATATTACTAACCCTAATTTAATTAAATCTCTCTTCTTTTTTCCAATTTTATGTTTTTTCTTACCTCTCATGTTCATTGACTATTAATGTTCATGACATGATTTATCTAACACATGTTGATACCACGTTTGACCATATTTTCGTTTAACCTTTAACCACTATATATATCGTCGTCAATTTACAATTATTATGTTCAAATATAATTGCATTACAAATGAAAAGTAACGTAATTTTTCTTCAAAAGTAACTATGAAAAGTAACGTAATTTTTTTTCAAAAGTAGTATATTTTTAAGTAAAATATACTATGAAAAGTAACGTAATTTTTCTTCAAAAGTAGTAACTATGAAAAGTAACGTAATTTTTCTTCAAAACATAATCTACGACCTCACTGTAGAAATTGTATATTTTTAAGTAAAAAATTGTAGTGTTAGAAATAATAATAAAAAAGTATATAACTCTAATAAAATCCGTATATGAAAAATCAATAGTCGTTCTCATAGCCTAAATAATAAATACGCGTAATTCAATAAAAAAAAACTTCAAACTTAACACAATTTTGACTCCAACGAGTCGGAAAAAAAAAAAAACCCAGCCCGCCAAAAACCCTTGGAATTCCCTCCACAAATCACTCCACCGACAAATGGAGTCCTCCATACAAAACGTACTGTGGACTTCTCCCCAAATCTCCCACCGAGTCACTCAACTCGCCGCCGAACTCACTCGCGACCTCTCCTCCTCCTCCGACGCCGCCGCTTCGCCGCCGGTGTTCGTCGGCGTGGCCACCGGCGCATTCATGTTCTTGGCCGACTTAGTCCGCCAAGTTTCGCTTCCAATTTCCGTCGATTTCGTTCGCGCGAGCTCTTACGGTTTCGGTACTCAATCGAATGGATCTCCTTCTATTTCTCTCGACTTGAAGCTCGATGTTTCTGGCAAACATGTCGTTTTGGTAATTTCTTTTTGATTTTGCTTTTTGTATTTCTTTTCTCCGTTCAATTTCAATTTGAAGTCATAAAAAGAGTAATTAAAACAGATTGCATAATTAGGTTTTCTGGTATGAATTGCTAGAAATCAAAGATTCTGTAGTTGAAGAATGAATATTGCAAAATTCGATGTAGCAAATCAAGCTACGGTTTTATTGTCGCTATACAAAGCTACAAAATGTTGTAGTTCGCCATTGAAACGGTATGGAGAAAGTTAAATATTCGATGTAGCAAATCAACCTACGGCATACTGTAGCTATCCATTGGAGATGTTCTAACTGATTGTAAAGTAGGCTTATGTGATACATATAGATACTCTCAAACAAGTAGAATTTACGAATTACGAATACTTACGGTTTGTTTGTAAGAATATGTGAGCATTTATTATTAGGAAAAACTAAAAAGTGATTTACAAAGTGTGTTTGTCAAAACATTGGGCTAAATTTAGGATGTTACTCGATTTGTTTGGATTCAAGGCATCATAATGGAGTAGATTAGTGGATGAAAATGATGAGTTAAAGCAACTTGATGAGTAGTGGATCAACAACTTTTCTTAGGTTTTACTTAGATTTTTTTGTTTTTTTGGTCAATAGTGATAGAAAATAAGAAACAATAATAGCATGTATTCATCCATTTAAATTCATTTGACACATTTTAGTACAACAACATCGTTAGCTCAGTGCCATAATGGCTCCCGCAAATTGCGAGGTAAGGGGGTTGGATGTACACAGCCTTACCTCTTCGTTGTTCTTCAAAAGTTTTCGAATGACCCAAGGTGGAGATTGCGTCAATAATTGAATAGAATGACTATACTTCACAATAAAACAAGCGCAGCCAATTTAGTGAGCCATTTTACTTTATCCCACTATATCCAGAATCAAGATGTTGCAAGTACATGGTTCTCTTCTCAATGACATGAGTGGAAACTTTTTATATATTTTTATGATGTAAAATTAAAAATATTTATCATTTGAATATGGGTCTCGATAAGCATGTAAATGGAATAAATGACTATGGATCAGCACAGCGGAAGTAACTGTGTTCTTGTAAAGTAAATCTACATTAATAAAGTGAGTAATTATAATATAAAGAAAGATTCAGCTAGTTTATTCGAATCTTGGATGATTCATAGGTTGCTCGATTTGATTCCCTATGATATTCTAATCCGTGTAGTAATAGTGTATAGATTCTTTGAATGAGTCGAAATCAATTTTTTAAACCGAATACACGAAATGAAGTTAGTAGATGAAATGATAGTGTGTCATTGTTTGAAGTTGACTGATCTTATGTAATTTGCGAAACTAATACTCATAGTAGTCTATTGTCTGATTGTTTTGGTATTTGTTTTACTCGAAAGATGCTCTATTTGTTTGTGTCAGCATCTCTTGACTCGAATTTTGTTACTCCGTATTATCTTATTATACTTTTAACAAATGATAAGAAGTCCATCGTCTTGTCAAAAGTCGTCTATTCAAGTTTTTTTTTTTTTTTTTTTTTTTTTTTTTTTTTGGTCGCAAGCAATTAAACAACATTGTCCGTACACATTAGTGCCTGAATCGTGTTCAATTATGTTTTATTTTATTCTTCTATGGTATGGACTTGTTCTCATCATGCATTCATGCCTTTGATGGCAACTTGTTATCAGTTAGTGCAACTGCTGTAACCAATTATTGGATTCTTCTTGTTAAAAATATGTCGTCGTCTGTGATAGGATATTACATATGTGTCATATATAATTTTATACTTCGTATATATTAATTGTAAGTATGTCTTATTGGCTTTGTTGCAAGTATGAATTGCTTAAAAAGAGATATTTGTACCAAGTTAGTCGTTAGTGAAATCTGATTAATACTACTCCGTATTTGCTAAAACGCATGTGTTAGTACTCGTAAATCATATTTTGATAGAAATAATGTTAGCTCAATGTCCCGGAATTACTCTTCTTTGAAATGAATTTATGAAATATACTAAGCTTGGTATAATTTTGAAGTCGTTGAAGCACCTTAAAAAAATAAAAAAGATAGATGCTGTGAGCCTCTGATATGAGTTGGATTATGCCTCAAAAGTGGAGTAAGGTAACAACTTACACCGATTTTCTGTCGTCCATAGTCTGACACGCTAGCTTGGTTCAGGTGGAAGACATAGTAGATACAGGGAATACACTTTCTCGATTGATTGCACATTTGGAATCAAAAGGAGCGTCATCTATATCGGTGTGTACTTTCCTTGATAAACCATCGCACAGGAAAGCTACATTCGAGATGGTTGGAAAAGGGAAATTTTATCGGGGATTTGAGGTGATTATCTGTTGACCACTGATTTGAATTTATGCCTGTCACCTTGTGCAACTCCATAGTATTTTTGATTTTTTCTTTTCCGGTAAACATAAATGATTCAGATCAAAAGAGTTCTATTTTTATTAATGTTCATTTTCCAAATGATGGTTATTGTTATTGATCTTTCAAACAATACCGACTGTGATCCGCTTGCAGTAACCCAATCTTTGATATTCTGCTCAACTCGGTATCTGCATATTACTCGGTAAATGATTTTTTGTAGTTTTTTATTGTTGCAGTGCCCAGATTCTTTTGTGGTGGGTTATGGAATGGATTTCGCCGAGCTGTATAGAAACCTGCCTTATGTGGGGGTTTTAAAACCCGAGTGCTACAATGGAATCGGGGAGAAACTTCCTGAGAATTAGAAGCAGCTCCAAGAATCAGTATGTTACGACTTACGACTCTAAAAAACCAAAGAATATTTGACAATCTCTCGATAACACATACTCAGTATCCTTAGCTCAACTGCACTCAGCTCCTCGAGCTCTCACTTGTGAGAAACCGAGAAGGCGAGAACGCATGTTCGAACCTATTCTCGTCTAAAAGCAAAGGGCAAAATGGTTAGATCTTCGCAATCGTGTTTGATGTTTTTGGCCGAGTAATATACGATTTCTCGTGTTGAGGATTGGGCATTATTTCCTAAATTACTTTCCTCAGCTATAGTTCTGTAAATGACGTTGCTCGAACGACAGTAAATGTCATCATCCCAGTTATACGTATATGGATCGCTGAAGACTGCTCCTTTGTTCTAGTCTTGTGGACCTTAGGTGTTGGTCTCACTCTGTCAAGTTATATTTATTATTATACTTACGTATTCCCTCCATTCCATTGTTTCCTTACATTTGTTTTTGACACGTAGATTAAAAAAAATTGAGAAACAAATTTAAATGGATTATATGATTAACATAATACATTTATATTAAAACCTTGAGCCATTAAAATTTGGGTGAGAAATCTTGCTAACAAAAATATGTCAAAATTGGAAGGTAAAGAAAAATGATAAGATTTCCTAACTCAATAAGTCTCCCTTAAGACCAAAAGATTCGTCTTAAGGTTAAGACGGGTCAAATTTGACCCATTTTGGCCCATTAACCATTTTTTTTAATTTAACTAAAAAAGCGAAAAAAAAATAAACTTTAAATGGTAACAATATTGATAAAAATGGTAACATACTATGTTATATTGGTAACATATTCTCAAACATACAAAACATAATACATGTTACGAATATAAATTAATTATGTTTGGACCATAATATATTATGTTATCATTTATTAATGAATTGTTATCAAGTTTTTAAGTATGAAATACAAAATACAAATATGTTACAATAAAGTTTAATATTTTATCATTTAATATTCACCTATTTGAAAAATATTAGTACAATAACCAAAACATATCACACAACTATGATAACATATTTAACAATTATGTTAACATATTACAAATATGTTGGGACTAGTTTTTATTTTCTATATGTGACAATATGTTACCATTTCTATCCACTTTGTTACCATTTTAAATACCCTTTTTTCCCGCTTTATGACAAAAGTTTTCGAAAAAAAATTGGATCTTGAAAAAAAAAAAAAATTGAAAAAAATTACTCGTAATAAATAAATAAAACGGGCCAAACCCGACCCGTCTTAAGCTTAAGACAGGTCCTTTGATCTTAAGTAAGAATTTGTGTTCCTACAATGGCAAATGTGGGCAATAATGCTCAATGGCCCCCTCTCTTGTTGGGGCTTCAGTGGCCACCCTTTGGCACCGCTTTTGCCATCAGACCTTAATTTTAACCCTAATTTCATGCGTATGATGAACTATTATGAGTAAAATGTGACTATTTGATCACTTAGTATGACCATTTAAGGCTTAATGTAACCACTTATAATACTTTAAATGTAGTCACATCAAACGTTAAAATGATCACTTTACTCATTAAAATGATCATACTTTAGTCACAAATAGTCCGTCATACGCGTAAATAGACTTACATATAAAAGGCATTAAACCAAGTAAATCGACTCGACCCGTAACAAATTCGATTAAGCCGTTTAATAGCCGGCTCGACTCTTCTAAACCCTCCCCTCAAACCCTGAAAGCAATTTCCCCTTCATACTTCTCCCCCAAACTTACTTGTTTACCCAGAAAACCCACCAAAAAAATGCATCAAAGATCATCCCTTTCACTCTCCAAATTCATCCTCAGATACCCTTTTCACCATTCTTCAAAACCCATTTCTTCATTTTCCCCAAAACTTTTCACCCCAAAATCAAACCCACCATATTCATCCCCAAATCTAACAAAACCCACCTCAAAATCATCCTCTTTTAATCCCCAAATTCTTTTTTCAAGGAATTACAGCGCAGAATTTGACAAGAATAAGGTAGTCGATGAAATAAATCAGAAGTTCGGCGAAGCGAGGGAAGAGATTGAGTCTGCAATGGACTCAAAAGAAACTGTCTACTTCAATGAGGAAGCTGAATGTGCAAGAGCTGCTGTTAATGAAGTTTTGGATTTGTTTGACGGTTTGTTAGCGAAACTTGGTGATCAAGAAAGAAATGCTTTGCAACGCTCTATGGGTTTGAAGATTGAGCAGCTTAAAGCTGAGCTTCAACAGTTGGATGATTGATTCAACAAATTTCCCTTCTTTTTTTTTTATTCTGTCGATTTTTGTATCTTTAACGTGTGCTTCAAAAATGTTGTGTTGCTGAATGCTGTAGGGGTTTTTGGGTTGAATAAGGAATTTCATGGAATTATTTACACTATTTGAGGTATTGAATTTTTGTCAAGATTACTGCTACATTGTCTTGTACTATTGAGTTTTGATGCTAAAGTTTATATCTGTTGTAGTATGCGAATTCTTTTCAAGTTATCATAAGATTAGTATAAAAAAAGCGAGGAAAACAAACGCTTACAAATATCGAGCTGCAGAAAGGGCATGGTTCATGGGTCATGACCATTAACCGTTGGAAAACGCAGCGCTGAATACTTGGCTCATTCTCGGCTGAGTATTGTACTCCGTGAATCTCGTGTTACCTACCATAACTACACTTTTTAACCTAGATTTAGATGAATGAATTAAAGTTAATCAACAACAGTTCAACAGTGCTGTGGTGTGACCTACTAAAGCATTCTTCTGACTGTAGGAGAATTAACCTACTAGAGTGCACTGCAACTAGTCGCTCGAAAAATGCATTTCATGATACTGACTACGGAGTACTTTATTCGTATCAAGGTGCCTTGTAAACTCGTAGTCATCTTTCGTTGCATCCTCGTCTTCAGGGTATTTGGACTTGTGTGGCGTTTCTCTAATTAGGCTTACGATTTTGATTCTATAACAATGGTTGATAGGGGTGAAGGTACTTTTAGTTTCAAAAGCCTGTGACTGTATTGATAAAGATATTAAACATCTTCGATCCAAAATTCACGAGCAAACACAATGAAGCTTAAAAGAACAACATAGTAGTAGAATTGATAAAACCATCATGTGTCGAGGAAAAAAATCTAATCATAAAACGTTTCGCCTACTACATAACAAAAGTACGAAATAATTTCAAACCAGAAAAAGCTTAAAATTCGTGTCCGTTGATGAAACATAACCGATCAATAACTAAAGCTAGTTATTCCTCTTTATTCTCTTATAATAGAATTAAATTGACTTAACAAAAATTCTAACCAGCATTTCCTCTTTATTCGAGAAAATCCAAATCTTCAATACGGAGTATAAAGGTTTCGATATATATCTTCAAGGGTTTGCAGCAGTAACTCCATCACCGGCTTCGTTTTGAGCATTGGATTGGCGCTCTAGCTGTGATTTCTTCACCATTTTTTTCATATATGACGTTTGGAAATTAAATCTCGCCGGCTTAGGAGGGCCAACCGCAGATATGGGAGAATAACCATGAGGAGTCGCGGAATCAGCAGGAGAAATCGGAGACAACCCCGTAGGAGGATAATCAGGCGAAGCTGGAGAATAAGTAGGAGAACTCGGGGAATACCCAGGAGAAGTCGCGGAATAAGTAGGAGAAGTAGGTGAATAAGTAGGAGAAATCGGGGAATACCCAGGAGAAGTCGGGGAATAAGTAGGAGAAGTAGGAGAATAATAAGGAGAAGTTGGAGAATAAGTAGGACAAGTCGGAGAATATCCAGGAGAAGCCGCGGAAGAATTAAGAGAAGTCGGAGGATAAGCAGGAGAAGTCGGACAATAAGCAGGAGAAGTCAGACAATAAGCAGGAGAAGTCGGACAATAAGCAGGAACATTCGGAGAATAAGTAGGAGTAGTCGGAGCATAGCTAGGAGCAACCGGAGAATATGTAACAGTAGTCGGACAATAGCTAGGAGCGGTAGGATAGCCCCCGGTAAAGGCGTACCCGAAGCAAATAGGGTCTGTATCACAGCAAGATTGTTGATGATTTTCGAGAACTTGAGTAGCAGCTCGCTGATACATGTGAGAGCTCTGAGTTGAGAATGCATACGCTCTGCCACCTCGTAAGTAGGCTTGTCGAGTTTGCATACTATCCTTGACTATACCCACCTGATCAAAGAGCGACATTGTGTCCTCATCCTGTATCTGCCCTCCGTATGACTGTAATATGATATTCCGCTTCTCCTCGAGTAGTGACCGTGCATCATCTAGATTCCATCTCTCGGCCATTTCCTGTGCCTCTGCGATTCCTTCTGCTATAAGAACCCGGTTTTTCTCCCTCTCCACCTCGAGGTTTATCCGCTTGTCTTCTTCTGATAACTCATCTTTCAGTGGCCTTCTGATCTCAGCACTAACCGTATCAGACGCAATTATTTTATTCGATAAAGGATCCTTGTAAGAGCACTTGACATTCAACAGGTTCGTTGTCAAACTGTCATCATCATTTTCACTCTGCGGGATGGAGAGGTACGCCAAGAACTGCTTCTCTTCATCTGCGTAAACGTCACCAACATACACCACCCCGTGCTGACCACCAACAGGGTCGACAGCATTTTTGTATCGCCCTGATGATATCTTCTTGATTTGAACCTCACGAGATCCCGAGTGAATCTGAATTTCGACTTCCTGCGCAGCGACACTCAGTAACCCGCCAATGCACAGAGCAAAAGCGTCCTGAATGACCTCAATCGCTTCAATGTATGAGAACGTCCCTCCTGCCCCATCTGATATTGCGTGGAGCGCTTTCGCATCGTGATCAGCCCCAAACCCGAACGTGTAAACCTGAGCTACATTCGGTCCTGGCTTCACACTACTTTCCACGGCGTTTGATCTGATGCACTGTGGAAGCCGATTGAGGCAGGCAATAAAATTGCGATTGTCAGTGTCACAACCGTCTGAAAGGAGAATGATACTAGCAACCGGGTTCTTCATACGTCTCTCGTCCAAGACTTTGACAGCAGTTTGCAGCCCTGCAATTATGTTGGTACTGCCACCTACACTAATCAAGTCGACAGTTCTTAAAGTATCTTCTCGACCTGCGTCAGTCATCCTCGTTAGAGGGGTTAATCTCTGAGCACTGGTCGAGAAAGAGATAATAGAAAGACGGTCTGTGGGGCCCAAGTTGTTGATCACAAACTTGACTGCTTGCTTCAACAGCGCGAGTTTTTTCCCATACATACTACCGCTCACGTCTAGAACAGCAACAAGATCAAGCGGTGCACGAGCATTGGACATTTCATCAGCTTCAGCAGACGACAACAACAGCAGAGGTGCACGGATCCTAAAAAGGACCGTGAACGAGTCAGATTGGTCCGACTTGCTTAGCGCAGAGTACTCGGGCAAGGCCTTGACAGTCATGGCTTCACCGCTTTGTTCAGGTGAAGACGGTGGGGAAGGGAGGGGCTCGTCGTCGTCAAAACTGAGATCATCGACTGTCGGGCTTGGGCTAAGGTGGCACGAATAATAAGGAGGTGGAGAGTATTGAGGAGTCACTGGCGACCATGGAGCGCGGCAAGTAAAGCAGTTCTGGTTGTTGCAGACGTCGCATTTGTCCTGTAAAAAGAAGTGTTAGTTTTACTACTCGGTTTATCTGTTGTGTGCTGTAGTGGTTTAAAATATCAGAATCCACAGATCAATCTAACTCAGGAGGTTAATCAAGAAGTAAATTTACATTACAAAATCGACAACACTGTTAAAATGTGAGATTATAATATAATGAATCGCGTAAAACTGGTTTTTTTTTACAATCATATAAATGTAAATGTTCTACTGGAAATTACGGAGTATAAATTCAGAGCAACGTAAATCGTGTTATATACTCCGTAATGATATTACTACACAGCTACACTCGTCTTAGGTTTAATGTATGATCTGATCTGATTATACTTTAGTGTTTATAGAATGTTAAATATATTATCGCAATTGATCAAGTTTAATTTACAATTAAAATCACGGTGGAAAGTCATACAAAATTCATAACCAAACGATACGTTGAAATTACGTAAACCAAAAATAACGTTAGTATATATCATTGAACGTATGGAATCAAAGGGGACGTTAAAATATTACCGTGACGGTAACCATGATTTTGTTTGGTAATTTGATGGGTAAAATTTGTTAAAAGAAAAATTCTCAAAACTGTGAATAATAAAATAAAAGTTGTGTTTAAAGAGAGATGAGAAAAACCCTAGAATTGTGGTGGTGACCTCGTATTTATACAGTGCGGAGGTACCTTTTTTTGTTAACCTTCGAAGGAAACTCCTCCAAATTTATTAAACGTCAAAAGCCCAATACTTGAATTAAGCCCAACTAAATTATTTTACTTTTAATCTTATATTTACAATGGGTGTTACTCAACTGTACCCGACTTTTTCTCAGTTGTACCCTTTTTTGTCATTAATTTTCCATCCCCTACCCCTGCTCTACCAATTTTTCTCTCCTCTCTTTCCACCCAAAAAAAACCCTAAAACAATTTAAATCAACCAATTTCTTCAATTAATTCAATTACTTATACAATTATTTCAATTCTTAACATATGGATCCTTGTGACGATATATTTCATGTAATTTACTTTTTTTTTTTCATTAATTTAATTTTTATCATTCATATTGTTTATGTTTGTTTGTTTTTGTTTTTTAATTTTTATTTTTTATGAATTATTTGGGTTGGCGGCGGGCGGGTGGCTATGGCGGCGGCGGCGGCCGTCGTGGGGGTGGGCTTGGCGATGGTGGGGGTGGCAGTGGGTGGTGGGGTGCAATGCCTGCTTCACGTTGTTTTTTTGTTTTTTTTGGGTTTTTTTTTTTTTTTTATTTTTTTTTTTGGGCTGAGGGAGGATCGGTGGTGGTGGGAGAGGTGGGCTGAGGGAGGGGCGGCGGTGGTGGTGGTGGTGGTGGGAGAGGCATAAGTTTTGGAGGTTTAATAGAGGAGAGAGAAGAGAGAAAATTTTGGTTTAAAAATTTGTGGGAAAGAAATGAAAAGGGCAAGTAGGTCTTTTTTGGGTACAACTGAGAAAAAGCCGGGTACAGTTGAGCAATTACGTTTACAATTTACTCCCTTTATTGTAAAAAAAACAAAATGTAATTGATTTTTTATATACGTAATTTACTCGAGTAGTATATTCTTTTCATTATTATTTACATTCCTACAATCCTACCTGTTTTTTACTCAAAAAAATATATATAATTCTCTTTTATTTTTATTTTCTAACTAATTTTCAATCAAATTCATTCAATTTTTCAATTTCTTGATCATAAATCCCGATAATAAGTTCTAATCGTTTTTAATTTCAACTTTTGTGTTTAAATTACCGATTTTTATTAATTTTCAATAGATTTAAGTCTAATTTAAAATTAGTGTTTGTAAAGGGGTGGTTATAGGGTTTGTGAAGAGGTAGTTAGCGGCGATCGGTGGCTGACGGCGGGGGAATGGGCGGTGTCGACGTGGGTCAGGGTGGCGGCAGCGCAAGGTGGAGGGCGACCGGTTGGCGGTTAATGGTGGGTTTAGTAGTTGTTTTTGTGGTGTTTTATATTGGTTTAAGGTGGTTTATAGATGGTGAGAGAATTGTGTATATCTTTTGAGTAAAAAAGGTAATCTTGAAAATAATATTGAAAAAATAAATAACTTGATTAAATTTCGTATATGAAAAAAAAAAATTGAAAAAAAAAAAATACTTTGTTTTAGTTTAGATACCCTCTCCATTTAAGTCTAGTTAAACTATTTTCTCTAGTTAAATTATTACAGAGTAATTCATAAATTGTTTAATTCGTGTTTATGAGTACTACATTGATATTTAATATTTATATTTTCTAGCATGTATAATTATAATGCATGATACGTTTGAGTAAAACTTAGCAACGATTGAGCAATATCTTAAATTATTGTTAATATCATAAGTTAGGATTAAATCGCACATACAATAATTTGTCTTACAAAAATGAGTAATCCCTATTCAGACGAGAATTTGTGCAGTTTTTTTCTTTAGATTGGTCTCGATTTAGTATACATACTGACTTACGGAGTATAGTTTAAGATAAAATTATTACATTAATTTTGGGCATGACTAACTTTATTCACACAATATATAAGAATATTCTACACTCTGTAATACTTTAAGACCTTTGTCTTGTGAACTACACGCTCTAACTATGACCATCATGCACGTGTGGCTCACACGCAAAGCCATAATTGGGCTACGTGAGCCCTGCGTAATAATCATGACTTAGTCATGAGGTTCACGTGGCACGACTATGGGCCAGCCTTGTGAACCAAACATGCTGGTGGTAGTGGTTACACCATGTATTGTTATAAAATTTAAATAGTCTTACAAAAATGAATAATCCTTTATTTGCTAAAACATAAATTTAATAAGACATTAGAGTAAGTCTTGCATAAAACCGTCTCACACGTGCGACGGAGTTCTTACGATTAAATTGTGACTATTTTAATACTTAAAGTGATCACTTTAGCGCTAAATGTGCCCACTTAAAAGCCCCGTAAAATGGTTACTTTAAACGTTAAAATAGCTACTTCATACCTTAAATAAAGTATGCACATTTTAACTGCAAATACCCCGTCGCATGCGTGAAACGGTTTTATGTGAGCATTTGTGCTTAAATTATAATCAAACCATATTGTGGTCAAGAAAAATGAAATTGCACAATCATATTACAACCGTTAATATTTATTACTACTACGTACTTCCTCCATTCCATTTGATTCTATACATATTCCTTTTTCAGAAATTCCAATTAATTCTATACATTTCTATTTTGGTCCGTACTTTATTAAACTAAAAGACCAATATACCCTTCATTAATACCCCACCCAACCCACTTGCAATGTTCTTTTTTAAAGAATAAAGTAGGGGTAATTTGGTAATTCTATTGTTTACCCCACTTGATTTTCTTCTACCTTAATTACCGTGTTTTGGTCAAATGTATAGAACCAAACGGAATAGAGGAAGTATTTTTTTTAAAAAGCATACAAAAAATTAAGTACCTTACGAGTATTGTTTTTGTTCTAGATTGTTCCTTTGATAAAACGATAGGTAGTATGGACTATGGAGCATACTATTTTAGTAAATTATGTAGAGCACCGTATTAATCAATTAATTAATATGTTACCTTTCAATTTTGTCAAAAACATCTTTTTTAAACAAGACAAAAGTGACACAATACTACACGACACATATTATAATTGCAAGTAAAATTTTTAATTTTTAATTTTTTTAATTTGATAAAGAAAGATATTATTAGTCGTTATTAAAGTATTATTTTAAAGAGTTTGATTGCATCCAAATAATAAATGGGTTCTTATGTCGGATCTTTAGTGGTTTAGTGGTACTTCCATTAAGTCCCTAACTTTTGATTTGTTTATTTATAATTTATAATTTTATATTTATTTATACGTCTATTCAACTCAAAGTCAATCACTTATTATTATTCATCTCTTGTTTTTCAGCCGCGTGGCTTTGTTATTTTGACAAGTACTCCCTCCATTCAAATCCAAATTGCAAGTTTCTCATTTGTACACTATTTACTCTTAGACGTTTAATTTCAATTATCTCTCGATACGTAAATATAGATATATTCATGTGTAATCTTGTTTTATTCGTCTTTATGAGTAGAAAATTAAAATATATTTTTTACATTTTTTGAATAAACGTAGCTAAAGATATGTAACTCACAAAAGTCGTCTCGGCAAATGTGAAAAAAGAAACTTGCAATTTGGATCTGAATGGAGGGAGTATCTATTTATCTCCTTTTTTAAAATGATCAATTTTCTTACATATGAGTTGTACAAATCTTATGTAATACGTACGTGATTTGATTGTTGAGACACTTGAGCGAATTAGTATTTTGGAATTATGTCCAACCCCCCATTGGAAGGTTCATTCGATTCTTAAAATCGGGGTCTCATAATAATAATACAGTATCTGTTTATAACTTGTTTATAACTAATTTAACTGTTACAAAAATATTTCCTCCATTCCAATCAATTATATACATATTCTATTTTGGGACATTCCATTTAGAGCTGTCATAAACCAACCCGTAGTGGGTTAACCCGGTAAGTCAAATAAAAAGACTAAATTAACCTTACTCCACTTGTTATTGTTCCACCCAAAAGAGTTTATGTAAGGGTAATAAAGTAATTACCCCACTTATTTTTGACCCACCTAAATTCTAGTGCAAAAAGCAAATGTATATAACCTATTGGAATGGAGGAAGTAAGTGATTTGCGGTAATATTATAGAAAGTATTGTGTGACATGGAGATTACTCCGATATAACGATATAACGCAATAATACGACAAAAATAGATTTAACGTCATAATTGAATTGCTAAGAATCTTACTCCAATTAATTTAGATGTTGCTCAATCGTACCGATTTTTACTTAATTGTACGCAACAAAAATGGTTTTGTTATTATATTTTGCATATTACATTTTCTCAAATTTTCAATTTTGTTTTCTCTCTAATTAACAACCAAAACCTTAAAGATTATTGTGAACATAGTTATATGGCTACTCATATTCCTACCAGAACTCGCTAAAAATTTCATGTCAATTGTGTCAATTTTGGAATACAATAAGTCTCTCTTAATATGGATAATCCGTTTTAAACTTAAAACGGGTCTAGTACAGTAGCACCCCTACTTGCACATATAAGACAAGTATTTTACTTTTTTCAAACACATTTTTACTTTTGTATTGTCCTAAATACTTGATCTGACTTAAATTAAGATGGATATACCTGTTTTAAATGAAAATTCGGGTTTAAAATAAATATCGGAAGGCCATAAGCCAAATTATCAGTTATGCAGCAAATAACCACAAAAATCAATAAAAGCATAAAACCTTAACAACAAACAACTTTAACACCACCAGCGACAGCTGCCATTGTCGTGTCCAACCCTATCCCGCCATTGTTGTGCGCGCAGCTACTCTCCTTATAACAATCACCCGTTCTGCGGCCATTGCACCCACCCCCTCCACGACTGCTCCTTACAACAGTTACAAGTTACACTCATCCATACCCTAACGGCTCCTACCCCACTAACTTAGCGCGCGCGCGACCGCTTTGTACCCTCACCCTCTCCCTCCACCACAAACCATAACTGTTACAATAAGTATACAAATTTAAAGAAAAACTAATCAACATAATTTAAAAATTACTTGTATCATAGCTGTATTTATGAAATTTTTTAGGTACATTGGGAAGATCATGTTATCGTCCTCCGTTTCCAATGAAAACCCTTCATTTATTACCTTTATTGGATTAAATGAGAAATATTTCTCCTCATTTTTAGGATTTCTTTCTTTTGTTTGGTTGGGGAGGACAATGACATGGTCCTTCCGGTATATGCAATAATTTTTCTGGTTTTTATAGTCATAATTAAGTATTTGAATGAATTCTTTGATTGAAGTTTTAATAAATTGTACTCCCTCTGTCTCAGTCATTTGTTTACAGTTTGACTTTTTTCCCCTCACAAAAAAGTCAAACTGTAAACAATTCACTGAAACGGAGGGAGTACTTATTTTGATTAATTTAGAAAGAGAGAAAATTTAGATTTTGCAAAGTGATGAATACTCCTACTCCTACTCCTACTCCTACTCCTACTCCGCAATTAAACTAAGAACGATGAATAGGTAAAGTGGTAAACCATGGCAGCCGTTGAAATAT
Source organism: Dianthus caryophyllus (assembly GCA_023091065.1). NCBI lineage: Eukaryota > Viridiplantae > Streptophyta > Magnoliopsida > Caryophyllales > Caryophyllaceae > Dianthus > Dianthus caryophyllus. The sequence goes on along the minus strand of CM041522.1, from coordinate 12,014,048 downwards.
ACAAAAATGGGACCCACCCACATTTGGTAAAATAAAAATAAAAATAAAATAAAAAAAATAATAGTGAGTGATGAGACATTGTACTAGTGATCAAAAGTGAAGCGGTAATTGGGTTAGAGAAAGCTTGGTCGGTTTAACGTGGAGGTGTAGACGCGGAAGCAGGGCGCATGTTAGTCACGCGCACTGTCTGTCTGTCTGTCAATTGGAAATATCTGAGTGACGAGTGTGTGGTGAGATATTTAAGGGGGGATGTGTGTGCTTGCGTTTCACTACACCGTCCCTTGCCGCCCACCATTCATTTCTTCACGTGTCTCCAATATAATGGACTACTCCTTTCACCTCTCTCCTCATCTTTACTTTCTCTTTTATCTTGTAAACTTGTATAATCACTTCAATCTACTTAAAGACTATTCTCATTCAAGGGTCAAACTAACTACGTCAAGGACACATAATTTTCATTAAGTATGGTTTGTTACTTATACCCACTTTTATCCTCCCATCCAAAAAAGTCACAACCTAGGTCATTTATCCAATCATTTTCAACTCATCAACTCATCACCTACATTTTTTACTCCAATTAAATATTACTACTAGCTAATATACTCATTAAATAAAAACAATAATAAATTAGAACCAATAAGAAGGCTACACATATTAGGTGGAGGATTGAGTCACAAGAGAGTGAAGGGGGTCAATTTGTGACTCAACAGTGCCATTTCAACATAGAGAGTCACCATAATTGAAAGGATTAAAGAGCAATTTGGATCCTCTCCATTTCTTTCTCTCCATTTCCTCTCTAATACACTTATATTTTAATATATTTTCTCTCTCCTTCATTAAAACATTATTTTTTACCAAATTATTACAACCCTTAGATCTTTCCAAGATTCGATCCTAACCATCGAAAAGAAATGGATGTCCATTTCTTTTCATGAAATGGAGAGGATCCTCACCCATTAAAGAGGGATTAACTTGACTCACTCTCTATCTAGGAAGCACCGATACTTCTAAAATATGCCGTACCCGTGTCCGATACGTATCGGATACCCGATACTCCTCCGATACTTCCCGATACGTCTCGATACGTATCTTGAGGTATCGGATGTTTTCCGATACTTCTGTGATGTTTGACACGTCACCGATACTCCACCGATACCGATACTCTAATAAAAAAATAAAATAAATCAAAAGAAAGCATGATAACCTTAATGATGTTGGTTCTCTTGATGTGGCTAGCCTTTCCCATGATGACCCGACATGAAAATGGTCATTTTTGATGATGATAGGTATGGTGAATTTGATGGTGATGTTTAGTTTAGTCTTTTATATTTGTAAGACTTTGTACTTTTTCTAAATTTATATTAACTTTGTAAGACAAGTTATGTATCATTTTGACGAATTTATGGTTTTTCAATTAGCCAATTTATATTGACTTTTATTTTGACTTTTATTTTGCCGTATCGCGTATCGTAAAATTTTAGATGGCCGTATCACGTGTCCGATACGTATCCGTATCGGGTGTCCGTATCGGTATCGGTGCTTCTTAGCTCTCTATTGACCTCCTCATCCACCTTGGATGGGAATGGTCTTAATTTAATACTTTCTCCTTCTTTTTTATTTAGTCTCATTATATTTAAGAAACGATAAAAAAAAAAAAAAGTATTGTAAAAAAAATAAAAAAATTAAATAGTTTAATTATAAAAAATTGGATGTGAATGAGAAAAAAATAGTGGTCTAGTGGTTAAAACATGGGTGAAATTCCCATGGGTCTCAGGTTCAATTCCCTCCAAGAGCAATCTTGTGGGGATTGTTAGAAATTTGAGGCTATGCCTAATCAGATCACGAGCCTGTCGCTCTGGTAAAAAGGGTGGCTAACCTGGCGTGTATGGTTTGCAGGCTATCATGCACGCTCGGGGGGTTTACCCAGTGCGCACCTAAGGTAGCGGCTGCGGGTTCCCCACGTTATCAAAAAAAAAAAAATGTTGAGTGTGAGAAAAAACTAAGAAGGGAAATGAGAATAATTAGACAATTTTTTTTATAAAAGGTATATTAGGCTAATTGGGAAAGATGAAAGGAGTAGCCGAGTAGGAGTAGGAGTAAGGAGTAGGAGCAGGAGTAGAGTATTAGGTATTTTTGTTATTTTGTACGATTACGAAAAAAAAATTATAAAGTTGAACAGATCAATCTAGAAAGAAAAACATAAATTTAATTAGATGGATCAAAAGGAGTTTAGATCATTTGTCAACTTTGGTGTTTCATTTTGTGTTTCATTACCTTCTTCTTTTGATAACTCGTTAATATATAACTTTTCATCAATTTTAAGATCCACAATTATATTATTTGTCAAAAGAAAAATAGGGTGTGACACAAGATAAAACAGGGTCGTCTCGTAATATTTGGAGGCCCGGTGCAAAATTTTATATAGAGGCCCTTATAGTATTTTTTATTTTTCATGCAATACTTCCAATAGATTTATACTCCGTATATATATACTCCATATATACATATTTAAAGTGCCATGCTAAGTTTATTTGATTAATACTTCTTACAACTTAATAAATTTGTGAAAAATTCAAAACAACGTTATCGCATTTTTGTGTCAGTTTTTGTAACAATGTAATAAAAACATGTAAGTCTTTCTATAAGAAAAATGCGTAAATTAGGATAGGCTTATCAGGAGGGAAACAAACTATATGAAATATTTCATTTTTCAATTATGTTTACAAGTTAAATTATTATTTTATAAAGAGTGACATAAAAAGTAAACATATCTTAGGCTCATAGTTAATTAACATGAATCACTTTCAAAAATTAATAAATGGTAATTTTATTTTATTTTTGTAAAATCATCTTAACATAAGCAAAATCGATTAATAAAGGGAAATTCAATTGTTACACGGGAAAAAAAAAAAAACACCGCCGGGAGGAATCGAACACAGGTAGGTGGGCTAAAATTGGGCCTTTAATGAAGCCGCCTACCACTATGCCAACATCAATTTGATATTCAAATTATGCGCCTTACTTAATATCTATCATAATGTAAAAAATTTCGATTTGAGGCCCCCTCAAAGTGGGGGCCCTGCCGCCCACCCAGCCCACCCTGTTAGACGAGCTGAGATAAAACACCAAGTGAGACATACGGAGTATTATTTAGTGATATTGTAATAATTAACCGTCATTAAGCTATATAGATTAATAAAAGCATTTGAAATAAATTTAAAATTGAAATTATCAGTCCAACAATCTCGACCTATCCTTATTTGTCGAGTCTACTTAAAGTTGAAACATGTAATAACAATTATCCAAAAATAAATTTCAAGAGGAGTTTAGGTCGGAGAGTGGTCTCAGGCAAGGGGACCCCCCTGTCTCTTTATCTATTTATTCTATGTGCCGAGGTTTTATCGAGTTTGATGAGGAGAGAGGTAGAGAGAGGGGCCATTCACGGCATCTGTGTTGCAAGAGGAGCACCGATGATTTCCCATTTGCTGTTTGCGGATGATAGCATTTTCTTCGTCAAAGCAAAGGTCGAGGAGGCGGTACAGATACGCGATATTCTACGGGAGTACGAGGCTGCGTCGGGACAGGTAGTAAATTTTGATAAGACGACTGCCTCATTCAGTCGTAGCACTTTGACAGGAAGGAAAAGAATGGTGGCAGAGTGTCTCGGTGTCCGGGTAGTGCAGAGCCAAGGGCGGTATCTCGGTCTTCCGACATCGTTGAGCCACTCGAAACAGAGCCTTACGGGACTTATCAGAGATAAGTTGAGTAAAAAACTCCAAGGGTGGAGAGGGTGCTTACTTTCGAAGGCGGGTAGGGAAGTGTTGATAAAGGCTGTCGCCCAATCAATCCCTACGTATGCGATGAGTGTCTTCAAGCTCCCTAAAAACTTTTGCGAGGATTTACGATCTATCGTCTCCAAGTTCTGGTGGGGTGCAGATAAAGGAAAACGGAAGATTTCGTGGTTGTCATGGGAACATTTTTGCAAACCAAAGTGGCTCGGGGGACTCGGGTTTCGTGATTATCATGCTTTCAATTTAGCCCTGCTTGGCAAGCAAGCCTGGCGGTTACTCACGGAAGTGGACTGTCTCATGGTACGAATTTTGCGGGCCAAGTATTTTCCAGGATCGTCTTTTATGAAGGCGGAGCTGGGATGCAACCCTAGCTTTACTTGGAGAGGAATCTGGGAAGCGAAACGAGTTTTGTCAGGTAGCATCTGGAGGCGTGTGGGGAATGGGTTTGGCACACGAGTTTGGGACGGCCCTTGGGTGTGTGGTTCAACTACACGACAAGTCCTGTCGCCAAGACCTGTGGATGGGGGCTGTATGGTCGTGGCCGATCTCCGATCTGCAGACGGCCGAGGATGGGATACGAGGAAGATTAGAACGCTGTTTTTGCCTTTTGAGCAGGAGCTAATTCTTAGTATGAAAGTTACTGAGACCGACTCGGAAGATACTTGGTACTGGGAGAATGAGAAGGATAGGACGTACTCTGTTCGCTCGGCTTATAAGGCTCTAATGAGGTACTGGCGAGAGGAGGAAGACACGTCGGATAGAGGAGCAGACTCAAGGCTTTGGAGGACCATATGGCAAGCTAAGGTACTTCCCCGTATCAAAGTTTTCTTCTGGTAGTTGTGCAATGAAGCTATCCCGACGACAGGAAACGTGGCTAAGCGGGTAAGCACAGGTGAGGGGGTGTGTCCGATTTGCTGCTGTGAGCTGGAGTCGTGTCTGCATTTGGTCAAGGAATGTGGCTGGCTGGGGGGCTTTTGGGACGAGCTGGTGGAGTATAAAAATGAGACGGGTCATGTGAGGGTGAGGGAGTGGGTGGAGGATTTGTGGAGGGAGATGACGGAGGAGGAGAGGGAGTAGGTGATGGTGGGATGTTGGGCTGTTTGGGAGGCTAGAAATAAGCTGGTTTTTGATGGGAAATTGGTCCGAGTGGAGGCGGTCAGTACACGGGTCAACGATGTTCTGAAGGAGATGGAGGAAGGGATGAAGGAGCTTGGCACGGGGAGTACGAAGGGTGGAGCCTGCTGTCGAGGGAAGGAAGGGGCTGCTGTGCCAAGAAAGAACGGTGGGATTGAGGGTGAGAGGTGGCGGGCACCGACGCATGGAAGGGTAAAAATTAATTGTGATGCGGGAATGAGGGCAGGGCAGGGCTGGGGTTTGGGGGCGGTCTGCAGAAATATGGAGGGAGTGGTGGGATGGGCAGTGGTGGTTCCCAGCAGGACTGGAGCAAGTGTGTCGGAGGCTGAGGCGGACACGATCCTTGAAGGTTTGAGGGAGGCTCTACGACAGGGTAATAAGGATATTGTGGTTGAGAGTGATTGCAAGGAGGTGATCGACATCATCCAACGTGCAAAGCAGGGCCGGAGTCCCCTTTACCTTATCATCGAGGAGATTCGCCGTCTTAGCTTGAACTTTAATAGCGTTTCCTGGTGTCATGTGAGTCGTAAGTGCAACAGGGTAGCGCACGAGCTTGCTCATCTAGACGTAGGCTCGCATACTCGAGTTCTCTTCAAAGGCGATGTGCCAAATTTGGTCGATGTTTTTGTCAAACTTGATTTCTCTTAATATAGTTTAACCCATTTTGGGTTTTCAAAAAAAAAAATAAATAAATAAATAAATTTCAAGAGGTTTAAAAAAAATAAGTGAAATGAAGTAATAGCCTAAAATAGTATTTTGGATTCTCTCTATTTCTTTAGGGTACACACATTTTCACGGGTAAAAGTGAATGGGCCATGGAGTTTGTTTTTCAATTGACTAAATTGCCCTTGTGGACCATGCTTTCTTTTAAAAGGCATATCCATATCTATATCTATATATGTATATAATTTATATATATAATATATTAAAATAAAATCTTAAGCATGCGATATCACCTAAAACTTTATTTATAATGCTTGTGGTTGTGCCTAGACCTGGCAAACGGGTCAATCGGGTCGGGTCTGGGTTGGGTCACTTCGGGTCGGGTCATTTCGGGTTTTGGGTCGACATCGGGTCAACTGTTATCGGGTCATTTCGGGTTCGGGTCAATTTGGGTCGGGTTGGGTCAGGTCCTTTTCGGGTCAAAATGCAAATTTTTGGTAAAAAAAACATTTTTTTTGGTCAAAAGGTTACGCTTTAAGGTTTTTATGTATACAATTGGCGGTAACTGATTACATGATTTTAAATAAGTTATTTTTAAGTCATTTGAAGTCACGAATAATATTTTGTATCGGGTCCATTCAGGTTCCGGGTCAATTTCGGGTCAAAGTATAACGGGTCGGGTCTGAGTCAGGTCGGGTCATTTCGGGTTTTGGGTCAGTTTCGGGTTGCGATTATCGGGTCACTTTCGGGTCTTGGGTCAGCCTTATCGGGTCGGGTCAATCGAGTCGGGTCTGTTTTGCCAGGTCTAGTATTTGTGCCACCTCATCAAAATACTCAAGGTGTGCCACATTTAATTTCCTTTTTCACCACAAATTTTCATTCTCGATGAAAACAAAAAGTCGATCGGTCGTGCAATCAATTATGAACTCCCAAGAAGTGATTATTTTGATCAATTCACATCGTTACATTCTACTTTCAATTCTTCAATAGGACGTTGACTGTCGATATTAGTAATGAATTGATGGAGGTAGGCTTATAATTTTTCCTCTTTTTTTTGTCCATACTACAGATAATTAATTTTTCAATTTTATTTTGGTAATTTAAGTTGTTGTAAGTGTGGTATGAGATTATGTTTTTACCAATTAGAGTGTAATCATCTTCATTTTTATACTTTGCTAATTTGGTTTGCTGTAGTTTGCTGCAATAATAACTCTTTATCATTTTGATTTATGATTATGTTGGTCATTGGTGTTAATTTGTTATTGTACGAAGAAATTCAAATCCGAAAAATTCACTGACATGACTAAAAAATTTGGGGTTAAGGATTGATTTATTTAGTATCAGAAGGATATATCTTGGTATCTATTAAACTAATTTTTTTTCTAGGTGATAATAATTTTAGGACAGGCTGCAGGCTGTAAGGAGAAATATTGTCAAATATGGAAGTTTAGGAATGGCTTCGTCCTACTTTGTCTTTGCTTTCTCAAACCGCAAGGTATAATTAATTAAGGGTGTTGATCAATTGTACCCGGCTTTTTCTCACTTGTACCCTAGAAAGACCACTCTACCCTTCTCATTTCCTCCTCCCATATTTCAAAACTTAAAAACTCTATCTTCTCTCTCCTCACTTCATAATCCATCTCACCCTATATTCAAACCACCATGTACACCACCCCTACAACCCCAATATAATAAAAACTATAATAATAATAAGAGTAAATTGACGATTACAGCCATCGTTTATTGCCAACTTGAAACTTACATCCACATCGTTTTCGACTTTGTAACTACTACCACTATCTTTGGTTCGGTTAATGGTCACTACCATTTTTAACCCGAACCTAAAAACACCACTTGAAAAGTCTAAAATGCCCTTACTTTGAAAAACCCTCCTTTTACTCAGGCTCTTCCTTCCTCTTTCGTTTTTTCACTTCGTTTTTAGACAACTTCTTCCTTCTTTTGTTTTTTCACTATAATTACTGAGCTTCCTTATTATTTATTGAGCTTCCTTTTTTCACTAAGTTGATTAAGCTTATTTACAATGACCACGAAAATCCTCATGAATTAGCTGTCGACAAATCTTGTGTATTGCTATTATCTCGATTAGGTATGTTCATTTCATCCTTATTTGTTGAATTATTTCCGGGAATTTCTGATTTCATGAATTTCGTCCCCAATTTCGATTTTTCTGGGAAAATATTCATGAATTAGCATGTTTTCGTGAATTAGCTAATTTTGTAATTTGTCGAAGTATTTCTGGGGAAACCCTAATTTTCGTTAATTATGTATGGGGAAAACCCTAAATTTCGTGAATTACTAATTTTTCGAATTACTTGTTGTATGTTAATTTCAATCTTTTTTCCCCCATTCTTTGTGGGAAAATCTTCATGAATTAGGAAATTTTAGAATTTGGGGAAAACCCTAATTTTCGAATTTGGGTAAAGTTTGATTGTGTGAGTATCGAGGACACTTGGAAGGAATTAAATTCTTCAGCCCAAAGGCGTGTGAGAATTTGGTTAAGATCCCGGCAAAACATTGGTCGAGACATGCTTTCACTACCGTAAGTAAGGCAAACATGCTATTGAATAATGTTTGTGAGTCGTTTAACTCGGTCTTAAGGGAAGCGAGGGATAAACCAATTTTGTCTTTCATGGAGTGGATTAGAAGGTGGGTCATGAAGAGATTTTATGATCGTCGGATTGGGATTAATACGTATAAGGACAATGTGATGTCATACGTCAACAAATATGTGATTGAAATTGAGAAGGAGACAAGGTATTGTCAAGTGTACCCGTCTGATGAAGGTTTGTATGAAGTTTGTCATCGGGGTACACAACATGTGGTGAACTTGCAGAATATGAGTTGTACTTGTTATCACTGGGAGTTGTCAGGCCTTCCGTGTCCTCATGCGTATGTCTGCATCAACGAGGTTCGAGGCGACTTAAAAGACTATGTTAATGACGCGTATAGTAAAGACGTGTTTGTGAGAACGTACGCTCACCCAATTCCCGCTATGCCTGGCGCTACTCAATGGCCGAGGACCGAACATTCTGGCCCGCTGCCACCACCATTCAGAAAACTCCCAGGAAGGCCAAAGGGCAAAAAAAGGAGACCCGAGGTGGGTGAGACAAGCAAAGGATATGAACTTATTTTCCTTTTAAGTTAATATGTTTGTAATCATGTTTTTATTCGTGTTTGTCCGTAGGTTTAATCGTTTCAAGTAAATATGAACTTGGTTCTATTCGTTTCAACTTCTATGTCAAATTGTAATCGGTGTCAACATTTCGGATAACTTAAACAACTAAACATCTTAAACAAAGTACAATGTTTTCAACTTACTACATCTTAAATAGACCACATTACACACTATGACACACTAAATCCGCTAAATCCGCTTACATATACACTAAATCCGCTTACATACAAAATGGGCCAAACTATGACCAAACAACCTTAGTCCAGTTTTCGAATTACGACCGACTAAATTAGTCCAAACTATGACCAAACTACCTTCGTCCAAACTATGACCGAATTACATATTTACAAATATTGCTACGACTACGACAAACACAAACGATACAATAAACGCGTTTCTCCAATACACTTTGTGCGTCTTCAACTCCTTGATTTCTGTCTTGTACCTGTCGTTGAGTTTAGACATACCATCAAGTCGTCGTTCCCACAAGTTCTTCTCTAAAGTCCAAAACTCTTTCTCGACTACCATCATTCGCTTATCAGCGTTCACTTTGTTGATCACTTCCCTTTGTCATTCCGTTTGGTTTTCGTCTAACCATTTGAAATATCGACAACCACTCCTGTCTATTAATCTATCGTATGTCTTGCAACACTCAAATTTGCGTCCAGGGTTGCGGTACGTCCACGATGTCTCCATGGACACTGGATTGCCACAGAAACAGTTACCAGCACCATTGCAAGAGTTGAAGCCACTATTAATCGACATCTATTACAAAACAAAGCTAATTCAACAGAAAACATAAATCAAATGAAATGCAAACAGAAATCAAATGGGAAACAAACAGAAATCCTCAATGAAATGCAAACATAAATCAAACAGAAAACAAAGAAAAGAACCAGCAAATTCATATTGAAGTGCAATGGGGAAGCAAATTCTAACAAATCCGAAACAAACAGAAATCAAAAAGAAAAGAACGGAATCAAATTCAACATCAAATCCCAGACAAACAGTTACTGAAATCAATTGAAATGCATAAAACCCTAAATTCCCAGAAAACCCTAAATTCCCAGAAAAACCCTAAATTCCCAGAAAAACCCTAAATTCACGAAATCAATTGAAATGCCCATAATAGTAAGAAATTAAAATTGATATAACCTGATAAGAATGAGAATGACAACAATCCAAGATATTGTATGAAATCAATTCAAATTCGCAAAAAATTTAGACCTTAAACCGAAAATGAAAACAAATTGAAACGAAATTGAAGGAAGAGATTGAAACGAAAGAACCAGAAAAACTAGATGTTTACCTGATTGAAAACGGAATTGAAACGAAATTGAAGGGAGAGATTGAAAACGAAATTCAAACGAGATTGAAGGAAGAGCAGAGCTTCAGGGGAAAAAAAAATTTGGAGGATGTAAGAAGAGTGTGCTGAAGAATTAGAGTATAGGGTAGTAATAAGAAGAGTAAGGGTAAAATAGGTACTCAAATTATCATTAAATAACCCAAACATAAATCAACGGCTCAGATTCGATTTTCATAGCTTCGGGTCCGTACATGGTAGTGACCATTAATCGAACCAAAGATAGTGGTAGTAGTTACAAAGTCGAAAACGATGTGGATGTAAGTTTCAAGTTGGCAATAAACGATGTGGATGTAAGTTTCACCTTAGCTCCTCGCCAGGTTGCTCTTTGGAAGTCGCGACAGGGTGACTTCACCTCCTCTTGGTTACGGGCTGTTCCCATCTCTGGGCTGGGCCAAACCATGAACAGCAGGTCTTACCGGTGTGTTCTTTGCTATCATTTGGGTATACCTCTGTTTACGGTACCCCGACCGTGCTCGGCTTGCTCCCGGGTTTTTGAAGGGGATGTTTTTGGCGATCATGCTGTTTCGTGCTCGGGGGTTGTGGGTGTAAAGCATCGGCATAACCTTGTACGTGACACTCTCCTTGATATTTGCTACCGGTCTGGCATTTCGGCAAGGAAAGAGGTGGATATTGGGCTTCTTGATGGGGAGGGCCGCCCTCTCCGGCCTGCTAATTTGCTGTTGTATTCTTGGGACATGGGCCGAGATGTTTGCGTGGATCTGACGGGGTCGTCCCCCCTGACGCAGTCAGGCTTGGCTGCCTTTGCTCCTGGGCGTGCGGTCAGCGAGGCGGCTCAGCGTAAGCGAGCTAAGTATCATAGCTTGTGCTCGGCGGCAGGATATGGGTTCCTACCCTTTTCCTTCTCCTCGCTGGGGGAGTTGGATGCAGATGCTGTGACTTTGCTTAGGCGGGTTCAGCGGTTTGCAGAGTCACTGGATACCGGGAGGCGTGCGGCTTTACACTTTTTTCCTAGGCTGAGCTTTGCTATAGCTAAGGGTGTGGGCGCCCGGATTGTGTCTAGGGTGCTCACTTTTAACATGTAATTTCGGTTCTGTTTATCAATAAAAGCCCTTTTAAAAAAAAAAAAAAAAAAAATAATAATAATAATAATGTAAGCTGAATTTAATATAATAATAATAATAATAATAATAATAATAATAATAATAATATTATTATTATTATTATTATTATTATTATTATTATTATTAAAAAAAAAAAAAAGAGAAAAAAACAACGTAGTACAGTACCCAAACCCATGGCCAAGACTACCCCACTACCGCCCTCTCAATCTCCAGCCACCTCTCCCTGAGCCGCCACCGCCGCCGGTGTCCCCGCCCAAACATCCCCGCGACCGTCCTGCACCACCATGTCAACCACCATCAACCACCTGCAAACAACATACCCTTAAAAATTCCATTAAATTACACAAGTGAAATATTTGGCTAATTAATGAACAAGAATCAACCAAATAAAAGCCTATCACTTAAAATTTGTCATTAATATTGTCCATAATCAAAATATTGAATGAATTAGGGAAGTAATTGGTTGATTTTGGTGATTTTAGGTTTTTTTTAGGGTGTTATTGAATATGGAAAAGAGAGAATTTTAGATTAACAAGGGTAGAGGCTGGAAAAATTATGAGTAAAAAGGGTACAACTGATTAAAAGTCGGGTACATTTGATCAATTACGTTAATTAATTAGCTTGATTCTTAACTAGGAAGAATGCTAGAAATCGAATCTAACTTTTATTTGTTAAGTAATGAAATTACTTTACTTTGATATGTAAAACAAGAATTTAACAATTGAAGACCAGTAGATTGTCATGTTGAGCTCACAAAGAGATGTGATCCTTTAATGATATGCATTGTAGTTGAACTGATGTCAATGTTCCATGGAAGTCTTAGAGAATATAGTTTAATTTTCATGTTGGTCTAATATGGACGTCTATGGAAGTTGTTTTGTTTTTGCAGGCAATGCAAGATGCATCACCAAAAGCTCTTTGGAATTCAGTATTCGGAGTAAAAGGTCCAAGTTTTAATTAAAATGAGGGTAAAAGTTTGATTCATGAAACTTTGATAAATTTGATAAACGGACACTTTTTATCTTTCATTCCCCATCTTTACAATTGTTTCTCACCTTGTGAAATAGTTGTTTTATGCCATATTCCTAATTTATATGAGTCTATTCGTGTAACTTCCTTCTGTTTGCTGAAATGGTTCTACATGTATCGTCAAGATTTGCCCGTTTAACCGTTAAGGAAAACGTTATTCAGATTATTATTTATTTTTTTATTTTTAATTTTTTTGCATTTTTGTCGCACGTCATAGTTTATGCTATCTCATGACTGACATCACATAGAACGCAACTCGACTTTCTACGAGAGATGGATCGTTTCTAGATAATAAGCGGTAAGGAACATGACTTCGATGCTTCAGTTATCACTCACTCTTTCTCCTAATTCTTGCGCGTGATAGTTCTCAACTAGTTTTCTTTAAAAAAAAAACAATTTTTCGTGTTAATTCTAAAAATTTATTTGATGATATTGTCTGGTTCAGGCTTGGGCTCAGCTTGGCACTGACTTATGCTAAAAAATGACGTGTTTTGTATAGGCCTTTATTTTAACGCTTTTTACTTGGTGTAATGTAGTCTTTAAGCGTTACATTACGTATGTTCATTTCCTCAATGCCTTCACTAAAGCGTTATTCGGGGGCAATCTAGATATAAAAATTTCGATATTGAAATCTTGTATTGTTCACTTTGTAAAAATATAATGTGTATTCACAAGATTTATGTTTATGTTATATTTGGACAAATTAGACATTCAAATGGCTGCTTACATAAGACTTAGATGCCCCGTGGAATCCACGGGTCGCATAACTAGTTAACACTTAAGGACAATATTGCCCAAAAGCAACAAATTCCGTGGCCCAATACATTAGCGCGGTGTAATTGTGGTTGACTGGTTGCCCTTCTCTATCTTCATTTTCTCTCTAATACACTAATATTTTAATATATTTTCTCTCTCGTCTTTTAAAACATTATTTTTATCAAATAATTACCACCTTTAGATTATCACAACCATAAAGTCTTACTGTATCACAACATTCAATCCAAACCGTTTATATGAAATAATGGAGGTCCATTTCTTTTGAGAATATTAAAAGGATTTTCACTTAAAATAGGGACCAATGATTAATCTCAACTTTCTCAAGGCATACTTACCTTTTAAAATATGCCTTCATTTCCTTCATTGACCCATATATTAAGAAGTTCCAAATATTTTTATAATGAGGGTCCAAATATTGTCGATCCAAATCAATACTTCCTCCAATTAAGATCATTCGACACATTTCACTTTATTAATTTAGATCCCCTGCAAAATGCGTGATCATATATAATTTATATGTACTTTAGTAATAATTATATTATAGTAATTTTATTGACTTATATATATATATATATATATATATATATATATATATATATATATATATATATATAGAAATAGGATCTTATACATCCTCCCAACAATTATACATCCTACCTCCTAATATCAACCCTAGGATCTTAGAGATCCAATGGCCCAGATTAAATCCCACTAATTAAGTTATAATCCAAGCCTATATAAACCCTTCCCCCAAACTCACCCCCTTCCTTTCGACTTTTTTCTTTCTCTCTACGCTTTCTCATCAAATCAAATTCGTTATATTCAACAAATTTTCATCAAAGAAATTCATCGTTAAATTCATCACCGAATTCATCATCAAATTCATCCGAATTATATAATTTCATCAACTCCTCGCAATTCATCATCAAATTCAACATCAAATTCATCGCCAAAATACATTATGTCGTGTCCGCTGAGTTCAATTTGAGTTTTAAAATTCGTGATTATAATGTAATTTTCCTTCATATTTGCGTTAATATATGTTTAATTTGTTGTGAAATCATTGAAATCAACTGAAATCATTGACTTATAATTTGCGTTCATATTTTCGTTAATTTTTTCAGTTGAATTCAATTTATCAATGTTTAATTTGTTGATTTTTCATGAAAACGCTTATTTATGAATGTTTATTTTGTGAAATCATTGATTTTAATCAGTTTAATTTGTTGTGTTCAATATTCTGTTGAACGATGATTTAAAACGAAATTAGGTTTTAATTTCTTTTCGATTATGATGTAATTAGGTCTTCAAATTCTGTTCAACGATGATTTTCATCAAAATCATTGATTATGATGTAATTTCGATCTTAATTTCATTTCGATTTTCATCAGTTGATTTAGTAATTCTCCTCTTTTCGAAGCATGTTTGCCATGTTATTAATAAAGTATCATTACTTATTAAAGTAAGTTTCAAATTGTTACTAAGAAAGTATCATTATGTATTGCAGAAGCTGATGTGGTTTTATGTTCAACCTGAAGCACTTCCGTTCCTTATACTCCAGTTGTTCAGCAACCTGTCATTGTTGATAAGGAACACACACTTTTGTTAAATATTACACCTGGTGGTAGTGAGGATTGGAGAAGGATTGTTTCAAGTGATTCAAAACCTTATATCGGGCAAGCTTTTCCAACTTTAGAGGAAGGTATCGAGTTTTATTACTCTTATGCTTCTGCTTGTGGTTTTGTTCCTAGATTAGAGCGGCTACACTGTTTCATGATGGCGTAATATATACCAAGCACATCGTTTGTAATAGGGTAGGATTTAATCCTTCTAAGTAGAATGTTTCACTTATTGACGATGAAGAAAAGGAGGAAATACCAACCAACCCTTACGAACCTAAGAAAACTAAAATAACCGTAATGGATCTAAAGCTAAGATTAAGTATCAATTTAAGGATCATTTCTATGTTGTTGTTGTGTTCCATGAGGGCCATAACCATCGGATTTGTTCTTTAAAAACAAAGTATACCAGAAAAACTCTAGAAATCTTTCCCTTTCCATAAACAAACTATAATAGATCATTGTAAGGTTAACATTGGTTCAACCAGGAGTTTTAATTTGTAAGGAATATGCTAATGGTTATTCCAACATCGGGGCAACGTTGACAGATTTTAAGAAATTTGGAAGAGACATCAAGTGCTTTATAGGAGATAAAGATGCGCAGATGTTTATAAATCGTTTTCAGGAGCTTCGTGAGACTCAAAAAGGCTTCTATTTTGCGTTTGAGGTGGACAGTAGTCAAAACTTGTGTCGTGCATTTTGGTCAGATTCGCAGTCACGTAGGGCTTACTCCTTATTTGGTGATGTGATGCGTTTTGACCCTACTTACTCTACTACTAGATATAGTATGGTCTTCACTCCTTTTACTTGTGGATCATCATAAGAAATCGATCACTTTTGTCTTTGCACTCTTGTCAAACGAGGATGAACAATCATTTACTTGGGTTTTTAAGCAGTTTTTAGAGGCTATGGGGAATAAAGAACCTCATTGTGTCCTAACTGACCAGGATCCTGCCATTAAAAATGCATTCCCTAATGTGTTTAAGACTGCTATTCATCGTTTTTGTATGTGGCATATTATGCGTCGCTGACAAAGTAGGACAGATCAGAATAAAGGAGACTGACTTTGTCGATCGTTTGTGTTGATTGTGTGGAATACGGAGTTAGAACCTTTGGAATTTGAAGAAAAGTGGAATGAGGTGATCGGCCGAATTCAATATGGAGGATCATTCTTGGTTGTCATATTTGTTTTCAATCGGGAGGGATTAGGCTTATTATCGCGATATCCCTTTTGGTTGTCTTTTAAGAACCACGCAATGCTCGTAAAGCTTAAAACAGCTTTTTCAAACGCTTTGAAAACCACCATGGAACACTTGTTGAGTTACGGATGCGTTTTGAAAGTGCTATGGACCAACAACGATATACTCGGAAAACACTTGATCGAGACAAATGATTACTCATTACCACGCACTTCTACCCTCCTCAAATTAGAGTCTCATGTCGCTAGAGTTTACACCCACACGATATTCTATGAGTTCCAATTAGAGGTATCACCTCCATGTGTTCATGTAGTGTTGGTGCTTACACCAAGAATACATGTTCTCGAGACTATTAATGTCGCCGATCTTTGCTCAATAAAGTATACACCGTTGAGTATCACTATTGATTGTCACATAACCTGCTCTTGCAAATTATTTGAGAGGAAAGGATTTATTTGTCGCCATATTATATGGGTACTCTCTGGGAAGCAAGTCCATAAAATCCCCGAGAAATATGTTTTGAGCAGGTGGTTGGAGAATTCTGTGAGAATCCCAATCGTCTATGATGCACATGGGCAGTTAATTGATGATTTTGATGCAAAAGATCTAACTAATATGGAGATTTCTAAAGTTTGGTCAGAGTTTTATGCGACTATTGGTGTCTTGAAAAACATGCCGAAGAATCATATTTCGGAACTGGCTGATTTGTTGAAGATTTTTAGAGGTAAACTGAAGCCTCTAAATTTGACAAAAGAGCAAGAGTTAGAGACTCTTCTTGGTTGTAGTTCTTCCACAAATGTCACCATTCGACCACTGCATAATCAAAAAATAAAGGCGTGGGAAAAGGTTGATTTCGAATAGCGGCAGTGCATTGTCAAAATTTGAAAAACCAAAGCGGCTCTGTAACAATTGCACACAAATGGCAAATCACGACCAGCGTAATTGCCCTCATCCTGGAGGTGTGTTAGGAAGTACAACTACTGAGGTTTGTAATTTTTACGCCTTGTGTATTTGAAGTTTCGTTTTCCTTTTCTTGATATCATCGTCTTTTTAAAATGGGGTTTTGTTGTTTCCGTGTGTTCACAGCTTGCCTCGGATTCTGATCCTGCTTCGGACTTTTGATTAATTTTAGGTGTTTGCATATCTCTGTGAAGATCAAGTTTTCTGAACCAACATTACATAGTTTTAATCAAGTTTTCTGTGTTTTTTATTTGCTAATACAAAGTACCATTGAATTGTACAGAAAGTATCACTTTGATACAAATGAAGTTTCAGAGCTAGAAAGTACAACTCCTGAGGTTTGTATTTTTATGCCTTATGTATTTGAAGTTTCGTTTTCCTTGTTTCATATCATTGTCTTTTAAAAATGGGGTTTTGTTGTTTCCGTGTGTTACAGGCTGCCTCGGATTCTGATCCTGCTTCGGAATTTTGATCAATTTTAGGTGTTCAATCAGAAGGCCATATCTCTGTGAAGATCTACTTTTCAGTTTAGCATTACATAGTTTTAATCAAGTTTTCTGTGTTTTTTATTTGCCAATACAAAGTACCATTGAATTGTATGAACGTATCACTTTAATACAAATGAAGTTTCAGAGTACTATACTATAATTGATGTGGCAATATTTTTGGGTTCTATTGGGTCGGATTTAGCTCGACCTCAGGGTGGGCTTAGATGCGTCGGCTCTATGTGGGGACTGGGTTTGGGTTCCACTTATGCTATAATTCATGACCCAACCACGACGATTAAATTGGACTAAAATGGAACTAAGTGACCATTATAGTCCACTCATACGATTATATAGAGTACTCCGTATATACAACGGTTTTATTTTAAAATTTACTACGGATTTACGTCGGTGTCGACATAAACTTGGAACATTTTGGAGTTTATGGTCAGAAAGTGAAAGGTAGACCGACCAAATAATGCCACATTTCATCCATTTGGAATACATTCAAGTATCACAAGACTTTAACAAAGTTATCAATGACAACTAAAGTACCACAGATTAGTATATAAAGTATCACTTGAGATACAAATAAGTACCACAGATTAGTATCACTTGATAAGATTAGTATATAAAGCATGAAGTATCATTTTAGATACTTATAAGTATCATTGACTACTTAACAAAGTACCACATGACTTTAACAAAAGTATCATTTCTGTACGTTAATTTTTTACAATGACTACCCAGTACTTTTTTAGCATTAAACCTAGTTCTTTTTCTTCCCCTTCTGTTGCTTCTCTGCAGCTGTACGTAAAATCGGTTCCTCTGTACTTATCTCCTTTCTTTTGGAAGTTCCCTTTTTGGGCTTCACCAGTCTTTTCTCCTTCAATTGCTCCCAAACTTTCTCCTTTTTCTTTTCAAACTCTGAAACTTTATCAAGCAACTTATCCCGCCATCCATTAATGTCTCTAGGAGCAATGCCGCAGCAATTTACGCTTGATAGTAGCGTCGGTAGACTTTACGTTTCGATTCTTGACAAACAATTCACCTTCATACCTTATCATGTGAATCATAAGAAAACAAACAGATTCTTCATTGTTTGCCTCCTCTTCTTGCCATTCCAAAGGTAAGTTTACCAAATCGCTGACCTCAAGTTCTTTCGCGGTTGGCACACCCTTTTCATTTAAGTACAATGACATGCATTTAACCTATAAAATAACAGGCAAAAATTAGTTTACTATCGATATTATCTATTCAAAATTATCACAGCTTTAGAAGAATTCTAACATACAATAATTTACGCAATCTTGTAAACCGGTGTGCTTTCCCAATCTTTATAGCGTGTGTTTTCAAGGACTTCAACCTTTCCCTTCTTGAAGTTGAGGCACACGCAAAAATAATGATCTTCGTATACCATTGGTACAAAGACCAATTGTGCCTTCAAGTTCTGCAAGTCTTGTTGAGTTTCACAAATCTATCCCAAACAAGACAAACACTCTTGTACTTTGAATCAAAACTTGATTTCCTTCTAATTCATTCGATAAATTGAATAAATTGTATCCTGTGACATAAACAACACAACATAATTTATTTGACATCATAATTTAGGCTTCATGTATATCACATAAAATGTATCACTAAGCAAAACTAAAAGTATCAAAGTGGAATCAATAAAGTATCAAATTATTATCTTGATGAAAAGTAACAGCATTATCAATGGAAATAGAAAATATAGTTTAGTACATACCGCATGTCGAATACCAAAAAACATTAGAGAGGTTTCCCCTGGCTCACTGTGATCAATTTGATTCATCAGGTGTGCCCAACATTCAATTACTCGGCTTGTAACACTCACTGTTGATCTTAATGACATTATATCCTCCTGTTCGAGAAGTCTTGAGTGTTATAGAATGCTACGCTCTCATTTGAAATATAGTTTTCGAAATTGCATACATGTATGAATGAATTAAAACATTTTCAATTTAAACATAAATATTGTAATCATCCAACAAATAAAAGTAAAAAAATATAGAAATACCTGGGTGGCAAATCACAATCATCTACTAAACAGTAATCAACCACTCTTTTCCGTAGGGGCATCATTTTCGTAAACATTGGTTTATTCGTTCTCAAAAATCTCCAAATAAGTAGCACGGTTTTGATGGGGTTCCCAAAATCCAATGTGCCGCTAAGCCCATCCGATTTCAAGTTTTGGGCTTCCCAAGACTGCACATCTTTGCTTTTTTCCCATCCGATTTGAAGTTGTTGGTGTTTTCTGATTTTTGCTATGTTGTTTCTACTCAGAGAATAGTGCAGTCCTTGCCAACATCTCTGGTCTGCACTCATTGTAGTCACTCAAAACCAGCGTGGCTGCTATTTCTGCTCTATACAGTATTCTTTTCCTCTTATCATGAAGCTCAGAATCAAACACTTTCCCATCATAAAACAACATGTGGAACATCATAAATACTCCACAGTCCAGGTTCCCTTCATTTGAGGTCCAATTGAAGTTTTGAATCCTCATTGGCTTTGATTCAAGCAACATTCTACCCAGTTTCAACAGTCTTCGAAATCAAAAACTTTCCAAATTTTACAACCTAAAAAATACTAAAAGTATCAGTAAAAAGTACTAAAAGTATCACTAAAATGTACTGAAAGTATCACTAAAAATATAAAAAAGTATCAGTAAAAGTACTAAAAGTTTCACTAAACAATACTATAAGTATCAGTAAAAAGTTCTAAAAGTTTCACTACAAAATACTGAAAGTATCACTCATACTATAGTGTAATACTTACTGTGAGTTTAGCAAGGTGGGCATAGGCTGTGACTTCAAAATCAACATACGTTCTATTGTCAAGGTAATCAACAGTGTTGTTGATGAAGTTGATGCACACACAAAAGTAGTGCTCACCAATAAATAACGGCAAGAACACCTAATGAAAAAAATTTGTTAGAGCACAGCATTACAAAAAATAATATTTTTCAAAATGATGTTGATTTTCATATCTTACCAAGTCTGGCATTGCATCCGCTTCATCATTGTCTTTCTCAAACCAGTCATCAATATTCTTGTTACAAACACCTAACCATTCTTTCCATGAACTGTCAATTTCATCTGTAAGCGCGTTCAGCTTCTCCATTTTAAGTGCATCAGCTCCAGCTTCAGCTTCATTCATTAAGTCCATGTACTTCTCCAAAGGTGACTATTTTAACATGTAAAGTATCAGTATAAACTACAAAAAGTATCACATTGTAAGACATTAAGTATCAGAAGAATACAGCAGAAGTATCAAAATTACATACCGAATGGCTTAAACCGAAGAAAAGTCGTCTTGGTCTTGGTGCGTCTTTTCGCAACGAAGTTAACTTGTTCAATAATATTGCCCAACAATCTATCACCGCCGAGTCAATCTTGACATCTGGCAATAGTGTTTCTATTTCTTCAACTCCTATAAAGTACACCAAACCATATGACGCAAGTCTTTCTCTGCAATTTTAAAAAAAGTTAAATAAACTTCAGTCTGAAATGTAAAGTATCACAAATTACTAATCTGAGATACGGTTTGAAATGTAACATTAAACATATGAATACTTACGGTTTCACAAGTTTGGCATTCGTAAAAAAACAATAATCCATAACTTGCTTTCAAGTTTCAAACTGGATCAAACAGATTTTGTTGGACTTCAATGACCGAAACAAATGGCACCCCGACATCAGGCTGCCCACAGTCTATCGTGCACCCAAGCTCCTCAGGTATCAAATGTACACCAGAAGGAACAATGTTAGAGTGCAGCAAATAGTTACTGATCATTCTTGGCGCTGGTGCTACCGCAACAACTTGATCTTGATTTACAGAATCAACAACTCTTGTTATAACGCTCTGAAGGTTCACGTCCTCATCCTCTTTATCAGAACCAATATTCACAGCCTCGTTATATTCGATGGTTTGCTCACACTCTGTTTCGCCATACTTTCTACTCAAAGTTGAGTATTGTGCATCTAACATTTCAGAAAGAATGTCGGTTAGGCATCCCTTGAGCAAAGTCTTTAGTTGCCTTTGCCCTTTCAACTAAACCATCAATATAGCTATGGAATAATCCATCTTTGAATATTGGTTGAGTTGGTGAGAGGATAGGACTTTTTGACTTGGCTTCAGTTGGTTTCTCCTGAGGTTGAGCACGGTCAGCCTTCAGATGTTCCATTTTCAGCTTAAATTCTTCCAAATTCTCCGTGAT
This sequence comes from Dianthus caryophyllus, assembly GCA_023091065.1. Taxonomy (NCBI): domain Eukaryota; kingdom Viridiplantae; phylum Streptophyta; class Magnoliopsida; order Caryophyllales; family Caryophyllaceae; genus Dianthus; species Dianthus caryophyllus. The sequence goes on along the minus strand of CM041522.1, from coordinate 11,992,507 downwards.
ATCTTGCGTAGAATATCTCAGCATCATTCTTCATTCTCAACACAATTTCATGGACATCCTATTCAAGAAAATTGTAACAATTCAATACAGATAAAGTATCAAATAAAACAACATGAAGTATCAGATGAAACAACATAAAGTATCAACAATAATATGTCTGAAGTTTCATTTGAAACAACATAAAGTATCAGATGAAACAACATAAAGTACCAGAAAAACATGTCGAAAGTTTCAGAATAATATCAAGTATAAAAATGTATTATTAACAAAGTTTATATAACAAGTATCAGATGAAACAACATAAAGTATCAATTCAATACAAATGAAGTACCAGAAAAATATATCTAAAGTATCAGAATAAATCAACATGTACTTACATCAACTGCTTGTTCCTTAATTTCTTGTTCAGATAAAGTTCCAGCTGGTAACTTTATCAGCATGTATCCTTCTGGAACTTGTGGTTCTGGTTGTGTGTGTGGTCGCTTTGTGGTTGTTGTTGTTGTTTTTGTGGTGGTTGTTTTTGTGGTTACGGTTGTTGTTGTTGTTTTTGTGGTGGTTGTTGTTGTTGTTTACATCTTTCTTGACCTCATAATTGACACAAATAGGGTATGAAATCTTCGTCACAGACCACACCACAATGAACCCCACATCAATTCCACACCCACTCTTTCTTTAAAAGTCTCAGCATCCCAATACTGAAGAAGAGGGATAGAGTGTGGTGATTCAATCCCTTTGAAAGCAATACGATGAAAGTAGGCTATAATTAGTGCCATGATGCACCCAGAAACCCCTTTTGTTTTGTTTGTTTTAAACTTCTCCGGACTATGGATCAACCTCTCAAGATATAAGAACTCAGTCATAGTTCTTAATGGCGTCAACATTTTCAACAAATTTCCGGAATCTTTATATCCAATGTGTAATTCGATGTTGGTGCCAAAAACATGACATGGAAACAAGAACGAAGAGTCTCTTGAACTCTTCCCGACTCCCAGACTCCTTGAAGGTTTTAATCATTTGTCAGATGTTGCGATCAGTTCCTTTTGTCCGTCACCAAACATATTCCGCCATTTCGAGCATACGACTTCAAATTCTTCTTCATCAATATGATTCATTGATTTTTTCTCAACAGGTTCACCACCTCTTGGTACTCCAAAAATGTCATGGATGTCTTCTTTTGTGAGTAAGAACTCCGACTTTTAGCGACAAACAAATGGCTTGAAGGGTTAAAAGCATCAAGAATCCATTCAATAATTGTGGTAGGTATTGTTCTCACATTCAAATGCAACATCCCACCAAAACCAGTTTCTCTGATAGCCACCTTCTGGGCGACGTTAAGATCTTTCATAATGTCAACTAGTTGACCTGGCCGACATTTAGAAACCAATTGCTCCTTCTGCTGCTTCACAGCCTCCTTCTTCACAGCCTCCATCTTCACATTTTTCTGTTTTTTCTGTGTTTGCTCAGATGAATCTTTGCTTTGTCTTTTCTTAGGATTTTCCTTGCTTTTCGGTGCCATGTTTAATTACAACTGTACAACAAACAAGTTCACATATTAATTTCTGTGATTATAACAAAAATATAACATACAATTACAAAAACAATTCAATTAATACATACAACTGAACAACATACAAGTTCACATATTTGAATATAAAGTACCATTAAAGACATAAATAAGTACCACTTACTATTACTTGAAGTATCAAAATAATACAATAGAAGTATCACTTTAATTATTACAACTGAACAACATACAAGTTCACATATTAGATTATAAAGTATCATATATATGTATATAAAGTACCATTACAGACATAAATAAGTACCACTTAATATTACTTGAAGTATCAAAATCATAAGAACCCTAGATTATAAAGAATCAAATAAATGTGTATAAAGTACCATTTACTATTACTTGAAGTATCAAAACAATAAGAACCCTAGATTAGTTCATGCAAATAACCAAATTTCGCAATTCGTTGAAGCATTTCCCAAACACTTGGTGTCCAACAGACAAAAATTCAAAACATAACCACATAATTAACTAAAACTAATCTTAACCCTAATTTTAACACAATAAATATCAAAAACATCAGTAAAACGTACTAAAAGTAAATGATTGAAAAACGCTTGAATGAACGAAAATATCAGTAAAACGCTTGAATTAACGAAAATTACCATACCTAGTAAACGAAGATAGAAGGATTTTTGTGATTAAATTTGATTATACTCGATTAACGATGAATGTTTCAGTAAATGATTGAAAAAAACGCTTGAAAATCGATGAAAGTATCGCGCAAATTAGAGAGGATTGAAGGTTTTAGGCTTTGAAATTAGAGAGAGAGAGAGTGAAAGAGGAGAGAGGGAGTGAAATTTGGGAAATGAACGTTTGTTTTGGCGGTTGAGTGAGGGTTTGTTTAATTGTCGACGTGGCTCAATCTCAAGCGCCCAATCTAATCTAATCCAACGGCTGTAATTAGGATGTAGGATGTAAATATATATAAGGATGTACCGGATCCTATCTCTATATATATATATATATATATATATATATATATATATATATATATATATATATATATGTCTTTTTGTTAAAACAAAAATTAATTAAAACTTAATACATCTGAAATTATAGATAAACACATTATCATCTATAAATTCAAATAAAAAACTTTTTTCTCCCCAATATTCATATACTTTTAACATACGGACTAATTTTTTTTATTGAACTTTCAGGGTTGTCGCTAGTCAAATTTGATCTAGTTTATTAATAAATATTTTTAAAGCTAAAATATATTTTATAGTTCTGATATTACTTATCCAAATAACTACTTACTGACAAATTATTTATCACAATGACAAATACCTAATGTTATAATCTTTTTGCAAAAGCGATTTCATGCTTGATATTATAATACTCTATATGTTTTTTTTTTTTTTTTTTTAAAAAAATTATGTGTAGGAAATTTGATAATTGAGAATTAAAAAAAGAAAAGAAAAAAGAGTATGATATAAGGATATTAGAGTTAAAAGTCAAGAAGATTAGAAAAAATTTATGATTAAAATAACTAATTGACATAATCATACGGATTAGTTTAAACTTTATTCAAAAACATTCATATAATAATTATAGTATTAAAATATCAAATTATTCGTATCTATGCATAAAAATATTTTATATGATATGAAATTTATTTACTTTTTAGAAATTTATTCACATTTGTTAAAATATAAATTCATATAGCAGTTTTATTAGATTAATATAAATTACTATAATATTTGACTATATATTTTTTTTTTATTATGTCATTGAATTAATTAATATTAAAGAATAAAAACTACATACATGAAAATTAAGTAGTTCAGTTGGTAAAAAAATTAGTCCTACTAATTGAAGGTTTAGGGTTTGATTCTATATAATTAATTACATTTTTCCTTTTAGTCTTTGTAGATGCATTTCGGAAAAAAAAAAAAAAAACTGATCGTCTAAAGAAAATTTATTGAAGCATTACGTTTGCCGAGATTCATTTGCAATGATAATATCTATAGTTTTTACAATAATGAAAACTATAAAATTTGATATTTCATAGTATTCATAAAGATGAATTAAATAAGATCACGCACGATATATTTTTCTCTTATATATTGCAAGAAATATAAAAAATTCTCTTGATGAATTAATAGTTACACTAGACAAAATAATTTATTTCGTGTTAAAGTATATCCACACAAAATGGTCGGTAATTAATGCACACTTGTGCAAATTGGTCTCATTTAGAAACTCTTAGTGATATTCAGAGAAGACAGAGGAAACTGAAAGTAAAGTGTTCACTGATTAGGTCCACTTGCTAGTTTGTTGTAATAAGTTTAGACTAATTAACTAAACCATCTAGGTCTGAGCACATATTGAATATCTCATCTCAACAAAACTTTGAATCAATATCTGTATCGTAAAATTCCAAATTCCAATGTTTGATATTTAATATTTGACCATAATTGATTTGAAAAACCAAAAATTAACGTGTCAAGTATACCAAATATATTACATTCATATTGTGTAAATATGTAAATATTCTTGAATTTAGTACTAATATCAAAAGGGAGTCCATGATGGTTGTTGGTTGTCAATTTGAGGGAGAGATAGAGAAAGATGAAGAGAGAAAAAGTGAAAGATGGTGATTTGGGAGGTGAAAATGATAAGGGTAAAAATGTTAATTTTGGGTACTACTGAGTAAAATTTGGATACAATTGAGTCACACACAATAATATTTAATAGTTAAAAAAAAGTGCAATCGAGGTTAAAACTTGACAAAAAACTTCACAAATGGGAAATGAAACCTAAATTTTTCTTTTTGTAAATAATAATAAAAATTGGAGAAATAGAGGGCGTAACATGTGTTAGAAATATCAGGTCACTATAGGGGCGAATATATATTGAGAGAATAAGTGTTGTTGTGTCGTGGTATGGAGGCCACTGAATGAGAAACGAAATCGCCCCGATTACGGTACAAATCGACATGGGCATCGTCCCCCAAGGTCACACAACACTCCTAAAAGTTGTGTACTCAACAATTAGGAGTCGGAACTCATATGGTATGCTCAAAATCATCATAGAGAATGTAGTAAGATTATGGAAGATGTGTGTTTCTCAAATGACTACACTTCCCATATTTATAGTGTGTAATTAGCACCATAACTAAATGGCATAATCACTAATACACTACCATAAACATGGGTCAACCATGATGTTAATGGTCATAACTTATAACCATGATGTTAATGGTCATAATCATGCACCATAAATATTCAATTAGTGGAGAGAATGTAAAGATACTCTTACGAGGCAATGAAAGGTTTCTCTCTATAATGTAGACAACATTACTAACCTTTGCATTACTTCCAACAACATGATTATGTTGGCCAATCATTCTAGCTTTCTAGAATTCTAGGTAGCTAGGCTTCGATGAATCATGTCTCGTCCAACAACTTCTTTACGTTTTCTCGGTGTACTCAAATAGCACTTCTTAGTATTTATTTATTTATTTTGTTTTATCGACTCAAAGTTTGAATTGACGTCATTTTTGAAAGCCAATTAATGACTCACTACTAGCATCGCCATTGATGAATAATGTGATAATGTCTAGATCTTTTCCACCAATTTGACCAAATTTCTTTTAAGTTTGGCTCCAACCTCCTACCAATGAAACAATGATTACATGTCGATTTGAAGCACACATAACTTTCATGACCTCTAAATCGGAATGTAGTCAGCATACATCTCTTACATCTTCGTCCATGGTTGAGCCAGCTACACATTCCTGAATAATTTGCTTTTACTTTCAATCTTTCAGAATGACATCATGTTATACATATTACGGAGTAATAAATAAAGTACGTTTCTTGTGAAATGGTCTCGCACCATAACACTTACTAAACGACTAAATTCAGTAAGTAATCAGCATCCAGTCTTGCAATATAAAATATACGAAGTATAAAAAAGATATCGTCTCATATGAGAATTTTGCAAAAAAAAAAAAAAAAAAAAAAAAAACTCTCTAAAAAAAAAAAGTATTGTTCATTCATGTACCACTTTTACTCATTAGTGTACACAATTTTCCATTTTATACCCCTCCTCTTATTTTCACTTTTAGTTTTTTTTTAGGGATTCACTTTTAGTTTTTTCTCTCTTTTTTCTCAACTTTTTAAATTTACTCATTCATGAGCAATTTTTGTATACTTTTTTTACTCATTTTTGTACACATTTTTACTCATTTTTGTACACTTTTTTTAATTCAAAAAATTAAATATTTTATTCAAAATGTTGAAATATGGATTTTACAAAAAATAAACACTAAATTAATTAACTTAAAAAAAAAATTTAAAATAAAGAATTATATTATTAAATAAAAAGATAACAAAACTTAAAAAAACAAAAAAAAAGAAAAAAAAAAGAAAGAAAAACCTACGTTGTGCACAATTGCACACTACACACCCCACCCCAAAACCCTACCCACCAAATACGACGCGGACACAATTGTGCCGGCAGTCCGGCACCGACACGTACTACCACCGATGTAACACCCCGTGTTAATTTAATTCAATAATTAGCCATTAATTTCTAATTTCAAAGCTTAAATTAAATCCTAAACCTTTTAGCCTTAAAAATCACACTTTTTGCAAAACTTTCGTTTTGTAAAATTTCTCGACTTCTTTAATACTTTTTAAAATTTTTGAATAATAGAATAAATATTTTAGTCTTAGAATTTAAAAGTAGAAATATTTTGAAAAATCGTCAAACGCGCACACATTAACTTTTATCGCTTTTGACGCCCGACTTTTTAAAACTGACCAAATTCGTGAAAAACATTTTAAAATACAAATTAGACATTTTCTTAATCAAATAGTGTAGGAGACTTTTTCCAACCAATTAGAATTTAGGTGTTTCCTAATTTCTTTTAAAATTAAACTTTAATTACTAACTTTAATATCTAATCCTTTTAACCTAATTTCATTACAACTTTTTCATTATTTTCACAAGTGTAAAACTCACCCATTTTTCATCCATATAGGCCGGCCACTTTGCTCTCCATTTCTCCTTTCATTTTCTTCCATTTTATTACTAAAACACACTAAATAAAACACTAAATATTACTCTATTAATTCCTAGTCTTATTTAGCTATTTAGGGGGTGATTGAAGCTTACTATTTCGGGTTTATTTTTGAAGGTGAAGACGGGTATTTGGGTGAAGATTTAGACCTAGATAACATCGTTGATCCGGACAACCAATAATCATACCGATCAAGGTGACTAACTATGTCTTATATTATCTTTTTAGTAAATTAATTTGTTTTGTTATTATAATTTTATAAGTATGAAAATTATGTTAAATATGTTAAACATCACTTATATGTGCTTGTATGTTTAGGTGAAGTATAATAAAATGATAATAAATAAGTTATATTGATAATAGATTAGTTGTAGTAAAATGATACCATGTGTAGTTAATTTATTTTGAGCATTTTAATTATAGTTCATATGATTTTTGTGTTTGTTTATGTTTTATTTAAGTAGTAATGTTATATAAAAATTATGTGAAATATTAAAAATGAGTTTAAAGTGATTAAAATCGAAAATAGAAATATATATATACATATACATTCACACGGCATTTATTATTTTTTTTAATATATTTTCACTTTTAATTTTTGTAAATTATATGTAGTATTAAGTTTGTATAAAATGGATGTTCCTATGAAAAAAAAACTAAATTAGGAAAACGAATTATAAATTATTAAAATCGAAATAAGTGTTCTTGAGTTGTTCTAGAGTTCTTCATGTGTGTTCTTGAGTTATTCATGTTGATGTTCATCCTTGTTACTCATTTTGATTTCATTTTAATTTATGTTTGTTAATAATTTGTGTTTATGTTTAGTTATTGTTTTATGTATTACTTATTATTATACTATAAATCAACTAGAACATTATAAATCATTTAGATTAAAAAGTTAGAAAATTAAAGTGTTGAAAAACACTATTCATAAATATAAATGAAATTGTTAGTAAATTTCATTTTAGTTTAAATCATTTTAGTATAATTAGAATAATTAAAATATAAAGACTTTAAGCTAAAAACCGATAAAATCAAAAAAATGAAAATTTAGAACATCACCATGCTTAGCCACGGCATTTTGGGCTATTTTAGGTCCAAAATTGTTTTTACCACTTTTTAGTTTAATTGTTAAAATAATTTGATTAGTAATTAATAAGTTAGAATTAAGAAATTAAAAGAAATAAATCAATTTTGTACATATATAATGTCACACGGCATTTGTAGGGATCGGATCCCATTCACTAATCAAATATTAGTGTAAATCAAATTACTCTAATTTGATTTAGCAAGATCTATTGTAGTACAAATTCACTTTGTTACAAGATTAGAAATATTATACCTTTCTCAAAGGGAAATAATGGGCACAAAACTAGAACTCCTTTCTAGTTTTGTTTCTTGAGCTAACAACATGGATGATCCTCCAAACCCGAGTTTCCAAAATAGGAAACCTCCTCTTAGTTGCACCCAAGAAGTACACCAAATTTACTAATGATTTTGATCTAGAAATCATTTAGTAAACACTTGATATTATGTGAATATTATTACTAACACTTAGTAATATATGAAGATGATATAAGAACTCATTTCTTATTATTTAGAGAGAGATTTTGTGAGAGGAAGAGTAAAAATGAAGTTCCCTCATCTAACTCTCTTATGGCCTTCTCTTTATAAAAGAATGAGAGAAAAAACAAGAGTGTAAGACACTCTATGGGGGCCGGCCTCCTTGGGTAGAGAAGAGAAGAGCTTTTGTTTGCTTTTTCTTGTAAAGATCAATAGCATGCATGTGTAATGATAATGTTTAGCATGCTTAAATCAATTAACAAGAAACCAAGGCATATAAGACAAAAGGGAATCTATCCCCTTTCCCTTCAATTTAGACGGTCCATATGGAGACCATATGGGTCTAATTTGTTTTTAGTATTTGTCCCACAAATACTTATAATTTATCACTTAAATCATCTAATATGATAAAGTATAAATTAATTAAACTCTTCCTTAATATACATGTACACTTACACATATATTAAAATTGTACTTTTACTAATCTCATTAGTAAAATATACATGATTAGTGAATTAACGTTTAATCACTAATTCCCATCTCCTCTAATAATTTTATCGATATAAAATTAAATCATTCGAGTTCACAACTCGATTTCTCTCTAAATTAATTCACTGACTAACCGTTAGTCAAATTATCAAGTTACTAATCTAATCGTATCTCATACAATTAATTAGCTTCATATTTGGAGTACGTTCCTATAGGTGTGACTTAAAGGGATCAATTGATTACCGCCGTATCACGACAATAACGTCAAACTCTAGTCAGTCAACCGCTATTGATTTACGTTAATCAATTGACAATAATACAGGATTATCCCCATGTATTCCTTAATTGAGATTTATTAAGTAATCGCACTATTGTGGAGGACACTTACTCCAACAATCTCCCACTTGTCCGAGACAAGTTGTGCATTACCAATTCTCATGTCCGTTTCACATCTCCCACTCGATGCAAGGTGTCTTACAGGTCGTACTTGCATCCTGAGATATATATCGTGAGTGGTTTCCTCGATAAGGAGAGTAGCGGCCAGAATCTACCGTAGATTCTTACCGAGCGTGGCCACGCATTTTCAGCGACTACTCCTCGAGTGGCCCAAAGATGTTTTACCCTGACGAGGGTGGACATTTCCCTTCCACTCGATTGTACTGTATAATGCAGATCACCATGACCCCAAAGATGCCCTTATAACCCCCTTTCACGGCATGGCTTAGGACAAAAATGAAAGTCACTCGGAAACTGCACCGACTCAGACAATCAGTTCCAGTCAAAGAATCGACTCAAAGGAATACTATAGAATTCCCACCACGACCAGGTTTCAATCTCATTGAAAAAGAATTCTATAAGCGTCACTGTCCGACAGAGTGTTACACAGTCTGTCTATGCAAACGAGCAGTCATCACTATGACCCCATGGTGTTGAACCCACCATCGAACGACTTGCAATCTAGTCTCTCCGAGACGTCACCTCATATGGGAGACTAGGGACCAAATACTTAGTTTATACCGTTCACTTGAATATGTTCAATGTTGTCACACAACTATTCGGATAAACAAAGTATGCATTCATAATGACTTAAAAGAGTAAATATATACTCTAAACAATGAATGTTATTTTCATATATGTAATAGGATACTTTATCCATTACATATCTCAAAACTAAAGGAAATCTGGCATACGCCTCAACCCCATAGAGGCGGTGTGAGCGTCATGCTTAGTCCTCGAAAGAGGCTTGGTTAGAGGATTAGCGATCTCATCGTCTGTCCCAACCTTACAAATATCCATTTCCTTCATTTCCACATTATCTCTTATAACATGGCATTTCCTCAAAACGTGTCTAGACTTATTACTAGACTTGGGCTCCTTTGCTCGAAAGATAGCCCTACTATTATCTCAATAAATAGTGATTGGATCTACGGCACTAGGGACTACCCTTAGTCCATCCAAGAACTGCCGAATCCATACAGCTTCTTTAGCAGCTTCCGAAGCTGCCAAAAATTCAGCTTCTGTTTTAGAATCCGCAGTGACACTTTGCTTGAAACTTTTTCAGCAAATTGTACCCCCATAAAGACATAGCCATATTGGGATTTCAAATCATCCCCATCGGTTTGGAAACTTGCATCCGTATAACCCTTTACACGTAGCTCAATTTCTCCTCCAAACATTAGAAACGAATCCTTAGTTCTTCTCAAGTACTTAAGGATGTTCTTTACAGCTATCCAGTGACTCTCACCGGGATTAGCTTGATACCGGCTCGTCATGCTCAAAGCGAAAGCGACATCGGGACGAGTGCACATCACAGCATACATGATTGATCTTACAGCGGAAGCATAAGGGATCAATTTCATGCGTTCAATTTCCGCAGGAGTCGTAGGACATTGAGATTTCTTCAATGTTATTCCTACACTCATCGGAAGAAAGCCTCTCTTGGAGTCTTTCATATTGAACCTATCAAGAATCTTATCGATATAAGCTTCTTGACTCAATGCTAGTATCCTCTTGGATCTATCTCTATAGATCCGGATACCCAAGATGCGTTGTGCCTCTCCCAAGTCCTTCATTTGGAAATGGTTTCCCAATTCCACCTTTACCGAATTTAAACTTGGAACATCATTTCCAATTAGTAGTATGTCATCCACATACAAAACAAGGAAGGTTACTTTACTCCCACTAAACTTCATGTACAAACAAGGTTCCTCGACACTACGAGCGAATCCATGTTGTTTGATAACATGATCGAATCTGTGATTCCAACTCCTTGATGCTTGCTTAAGACCATGAATGGATCATCCTAGGCTTGCATACTTTCTTAGGGTTAGATGTATCTACAAAACCTTTAGGTTGTGTCATGTACACTTCCTCTTCTAGAATCTCATTCAAGAAGGCGGTTTTTACATCCATTTGCCATATTTCATATTCATGAAATGCGGCAACCGCTAAGATTATCCTTATGGATCGAAGCATAGCAACCGGTGCAAAGCCCTTTGCCACCAATCTAGCTTAGTAAACGTCAATATGTTTATCTATGCCGAGTTTGATTTTGAATATCCATTTACACTGAAGGGGTCTCACTCCTTCAGGTAAATCTACCAAGTCCCAAACTTGGTTCTCGTACATAGAATCCATTTCGGATTTTATGGCCCCAAGCCATTGTTCGGAGTTAGGACTACTAATCGCCGCCTTGTAGGTTGAGGGTTCGTTGCTTTCGAATAACAACAAATCACCCTCCTCCTCGATGTTACCGAGGTAGTATCAGGTTGATGACTAATTATACCTGACCTCCTAGGGATTACAACCGTGTTAGAAGATGAGGGAACCGTTTCCTCATTTTCTGCTTCGGTTTGTGGCTCTTGAACTCCATTAAGTTCAAATTTTCTCCCACTCTGTCTTCTAGAAATGTATTCATTTCCTAGAAAGACAGCATCACGAGCCACAAACTCTTTGTTCTCGTGAGGGTTGTAGAAGTAAAATCCACACGTTTCCTTAGGAAAACCTACAAATAGGGAACCTTTCCCGTCCATATCTCATATGGAGCCGCTTTAGTTGGACTTCGATTTAGTGTGAAAACAGCAAACGATAGCGTAAAGCCCCAAATCGATCCAGGAAGCTCACTTTGACTCATCATAGACCGAACCATGTCAAGCAAAGTTCGGTTTCTCCTTTCTGCAACACCATTCAATTGTGGTGTGCCCGGAGGAGTCCATTTGTGATACTCTATCACAATTCTTAAGATGTGAATCAAACTCATTATTTAGATATTCGCCACCACGATCCGATCGTAGTGCTTCTATCTTCTTATCCAATTGGTTCTCAACCTCATTTTGAAATTCTTTAAATTTCACAAAAGCATCACTTTTATGCCTTATTAAGTAGACATAACCATATCTACTTAAGTCATCGGTAAAAGTAATGATGTAATGATATCCTCCTCTAGCGGTGATGTTTAATGGATCACACACATCAATATGTATGAGTCCTAAAAACTTTACTTGCTCGTGTCCCTTTACTACTAAAGGGTGCACGAGTCATTTTGCCTTAAAAGGCAAGCCTCGCACGTACCATATGATTCGCAATCAAATGGTTTGAGAACATTGGTCTCAACAAGTCTCTTTATGCGTCTATCGTTTATATCATTTAAACGACAATGCCAAAGGTAGGATTTGTTTGATTCATTTGTTTTAAGCTTCTTGGTCTCTATATGATCAACATCATTGACATCATTTAAAACATAAATACCTCCAATTGAAATGGTTTCACCATAAACCATTTCATTAAATGAAAAAGTACGTCGATTGTTCTTAATCATAAAAGCCTTCCGTATCAAACACGGAGACGGAGATAATGTTTTTGGTTAGAGTTGGTACAAGATAACAGTTATTCAAGTACAACTCTAAACCACTAGCTAGAGTGAGTACAAAAAAATTTCATGGAAATGGCCGCTACTCTAGCTCCATTGCCCATGCGGAGATCTACATCACCCTTGGCTAGTGCTCGCACGTTTCTCATCCTTTGCAAGTGATTGCAAAGGTGAGATCCACATCCGGTATCTCATACCCATGTAGAAATGCAAGCATGACTTATGTCAATCATATAAAGTCTAGAAGGAACATAATCCTTGGATGTCGCACATCCATCGTTCTTTTTCCTTCAAGAATTTGGGACAATTGCACTTTCAACGACCGGGTTTGGGCTTGCTATTCTCAATAGCCTTCCCCTTTACCCTTATCTTCCTTGAACCGAGCTTTATAAGCTCCCTTCCCTTTCATGACCCTAATGTTTATGCTCTTCAATCTCATTGAAAGAACATCTTTTCTCTCAATCTCATTCACTTTCATGCTCTTTGTGTTAAAGCACATCATCGTCACTCTAGTGAATATCTCATATGCACTTTTATGAGTAACGAAGCGAAGTTTGAGAGAAGGTGACATTGACCAAATCAAAACACTTTTAACGTCATTGTCAGCCTTTAGGTGCTCATCGTACGCGGCTTGTGCCGCCACGGTGGCCCCAAGTCCGGGTTCGGTGGGAGGTTATTCGGTAAGGTCTTTAAGCACATTGTCGGATTGAGCGGCGCCCCTTGTAGTCGAATCTCATTCGACAAAGTTGCTTCCGTCATCCTTTAGGATACACTTATCCATCACGGTTCTCAACCATGAATATATACCCAAAATGGGTGCGGGAGTTGAAGTTGTCATTGCGATTTCAAATAAATAATTCTACAACAAATATGAGGAAATTAACATTCATTGTACATTAATGACATTTGCTAAAACTTATTTTTAAATCAAATGTCCATTTATATAACGATCTCCCACGAAATTATATAAATGATTCCAAGACTCGTTTTTCATATAAAATTAGACATCTCATGTTTCCTTTTATATAAAAACGACAAGTCAACACTTGACTAATTCTACACTAGAATGCTTGGTTGATGATTTTCTATAAAATGCATCGATTAGCCCCAAATAACTCTTATTCGGTTGAGTCCAAACCAAATTAGCACGGGACTTCCTCCCACTACTTACCCATGGTAACAAGGTTCCACGTTGCGGAGGTCCTCACGAACATGGGGTTCATAGTCGCCACATTTGGAAAGGCTTAATCTCAATTCATTTGTTAAAATGTGGGTGATCTTGTCAATTTTTAGTCATATAAATTCTTTATAAGTGAACTAATTTTAAGAATGGCGACCAAAAAACGACAATCAACGTGGGATATCGTGGCATGCATGGCGATTTTGGCATGTGTGCGGAAAATAAGCAAACAAACAAGCTTGATAAAGCAAGCAAGCATAAACCTAGTATGGCCACCTAAAAGTAATTAAAAATACAAGGAGTTACAAATTGGAAACCAACTCCTTTGGTCCCTCTTCATATGAATCTCATCCAAGCTCCTCCTTGCTAGCTTTAGAACACTTCTAAGGCTCCATGTCAATCTCCATCACCGGTCTTCGATTTACAAATAGTTACAAGTATGATTTACAAATGAATACATAGCAATCCTATTATACATTTATAAATGAAATAAACTATTAAATTACAAACCGGCGATACGAGATCGCATTTAATTACAAACCACACGATATTCCCTTTCATTACGGGCAATATCGGTAAAAATATGACAAACTATGGCCATACTAGTAAGAATAAACATTCATTCAACAATAAACATTCATCCAAACATGCATAATGTAAAGCTTATAAATAAAAACATGCCAAAATCGCCTTAAACAATAATCGCATTTAATCGTTTCAAACCGATCTCACTTTTAATCGATTAATCTTATATTAACCAATAATGCTTAAAACACCTTTTAAGCTTGAACTAAAACTTCTAAACTGATTTTAGAACACCCAACATTAGTTTATACTAACTTAAGGTGATTTTAGTTCATAAACTTGGTCATTTGCTAATTAGAAGTACTTTAATCATAACCCTTTTATGAATAAAGCTTTATAAAATCAAAATAAAATAAAATAAAATCATTTTTATTTTGACAAAATTTTGTATATTCTGGAACACTTCCAAAATATCAGAAAAGAAAAAGTTTGGTCAGAAAAATTTACGAATTATTTTATAATAAATAACATACGATTTCATCGATTTTATCTCATAAAATCAAGAAAACGTCTAAAACAGTGAGGAAAAATCCCAAATTTATACGAAAGCATCCTCATAATGTATAAAAATATTGGTATAAATTTCATGTCCAGAAAACAACGTTTACTATATTTTTGGACATAAAATGCATATCATACCGATTTTAAACAAAAATTTGGTTAAATATTCAAAACTCAAGATCTGACTTTGAAAATTTACATGCAGAAAGTATAAATATGAAATATCACTGTGTAAAAATTTCATGACCAGATTCGATCTATAACTATTTATAGAAATTATTTTAGCCAAAAACACACTTTTTGACTCGGTTTTGTATAAAAATCATTTTAATTAGCAAACAAATTCCAAAAATTACGAAATTTGTCCAGTAAGTTCATGAGACCAGAAACTTTGCATGCTATAAAAATCTCGTGTTAAAACCATTTTTAACACTATTTTCGGATTTTATGTCATTTATTCTCAATAAATACATAAAACTCCAAAAATAACAAAATAAATTTGTAACTACAAGCCTTGGCTCTGATACCACTTGTAGGGATCGGATCCCATTCACTAATCAAATATTAGTGTAAATCAAATTACTCTAATTTGATTTAGCAAGATCTATCAGAAGACAAATTCACTTTGTTACAAGATTAGAAATATTATACCTTTCTCAAAGGGAAATAATGGGCACAAAACTAGAACTCCTTTCTAGTTTTGTTTCTTGAGCTAACAACATGGATGATCCTCCAAACCCGAGTTTCCAAAATAGGAAACCTCCTCTTAGTTGCACCCAAGAAGTACACCAAATTTACTAATGATTTTGATCTAGAAATCATTTAGTAAACACTTGATATTATGTGAATATTATTACTAACACTTAGTAATATATGAAGATGATATAAGAACTCATTTCTTATTATTTAGAGAGAGATTTTGTGAGAGGAAGAGTAAAAATGAAGTTCCCTCATCTAACTCTCTTATGGCCTTCTCTTTATAAAAGAATGAGAGAAAAAACAAGAGTGTAAGACACTCTATGGGGGCCGGCCTCCTTGGGTAGAGAAGAGAAGAGCTTTTGTTTGCTTTTTCTTGTAAAGATCAATAGCATGCATGTGTAATGATAATGTTTAGCATGCTTAAATCAATTAACAAGAAACCAAGGCATATAAGACAAAAGGGAATCTATCCCCTTTCCCTTCAATTTAGACGGTCCATATGGAGACCATATGGGTCTAATTTGTTTTTAGTATTTGTCCCACAAATACTTATAATTTATCACTTAAATCATCTAATATGATAAAGTATAAATTAATTAAACTCTTCCTTAATATACATGTACACTTACACATATATTAAAATTGTACTTTTACTAATCTCATTAGTAAAATATACATGATTAGTGAATTAACGTTTAATCACTAATTCCCATCTCCTCTAATAATTTTATCGATATAAAATTAAATCATTCGAGTTCACAACTCGATTTCTCTCTAAATTAATTCACTGACTAACCGTTAGTCAAATTATCAAGTTACTAATCTAATCGTATCTCATACAATTAATTAGCTTCATATTTGGAGTACGTTCCTATAGGTGTGACTTAAAGGGATCAATTGATTACCGCCGTATCACGACAATAACGTCAAACTCTAGTCAGTCAACCGCTATTGATTTACGTTAATCAATTGACAATAATACAGGATTATCCCCATGTATTCCTTAATTGAGATTTATTAAGTAATCGCACTATTGTGGAGGACACTTACTCCAACAGCATTTTCACTTTTTATTGACTAAATTTGACCAAAATGAAATTATCACTAAGTCACTAAAGATAAATAGTAATTAGAATTGAATTTTTGTATAAATCGTTTTGATTATAAATGAATTATGTTAAACCGATAAAAAAATGAGTAACCGTATAAAAATGAATTAAATCGTGTGCTACTACCTTTGCTATTGGATTGTTGAACTTGGACATACGGACTATAAATGAATCATCCACGATACTATCACTAACTTAAATAAATAGACGACTAAATTTAACCGAGTCTTACATTTTAAAATATTTTCACCAATCACTAATTACAAAATGAACTTAACGTTTTTAAAACTAGATTTTTAGATATTTTCAAAAATCACTAAGTACAAAACGAACTTAACGTTTTTAAAACTAAACTGTTAAAATATTTACAAAAATCACTAAGTACAAAACGAACCTAACGACTTTAAAACTAGAAATCTATACTTAGGAAATAAAAACAAGTTTAGTATTATACTAAAATATCTAAGTATAAAGATGCGTATAAATACGATGAATAGTTAAATACGATGAATAGTTAAATACGATGAATAGTGAATACGATGAATAGTAAATACGATGAATAGTAAAATACGATGAATAGTAAATACGATGAATAGTAAAATACGATGAATAGTAAAATACGATGAATAGTAAATACGGTGAATAGTGAAAAGTGAATAGTAAAATATTGAAAATAATTGAAAATTTTACTGAGTATAGAAAATTGAAAATGAATAAATAAATAACTTAAAGTGTATGAAAACACTTAAATAAGATTGGACATACTAATAAACGTTCCAATTTAGAAACTTGAAAACGTTAATAATTAACAACACTTCAAATAATAAACGAACGTGTTATGTGATCATATGAAACCTACAAGTACTTAAACGTTTGACGCTGAGACTAGGAGAGTCTAGTAACATGTGATATGTAAATATCAAATAAATAATAAACCTTGAGTAAGTTAAATAAAAGGTCAAGCTTGGGCCTCAGATATGAAAACGTCAATCGTGAGTGAAGTGGGGTTAAGATAGTCTTGTGCGGATACCACTATCTCGGTCTCTGGCTTGGGTCATATCGAATAGTGTGGTTTAAGCCGGCAGCCTTATTGCTTAGTGCATCCTGCCCATGCCGTTACGCCTTAAGTCGTATAGCCAATGCCGTACAAGATAATGAAAAATTCAACTCTTAGTGGGTCAGGCTTTAGGAAATAGTCGTTTTATCCTGAGTTAAGGTGCTCTATGAATAGCATAGCCTATTCTTAAATTGGATATTAGTGTATGCATACTAGACTAGGGCTTTATTCCCCTATTTCGCTAAAGTTACCAGGGCCACCGTGACATTATGTGCTTATGCGCTTTGCGGTTCTGTCTCCTTGCCGTGTTTCGTTCTTAGTGGGCGCGACACTTGCATTCGCTCTTACCCTGCGTAAAGATTACTTGACGAGATTGTATCTGAAGTTCGAATCATTTCGAACACTAGAGGATGAGATGCAAGTATTATAGTAATCGGCGTGGTTTACGATGTCGAGTAAGCCTCTGCACTATGGAAGTGAGATGCAATCGATCAGAGTACAAAGGCCTACTCAGTGGTCAGGCTCGTAAGCAGTATGTGTTGTTTGTTGTATGATTAATTGAGAACGAGTGTGTACCATCTTCGAAAATTAAAGACCACAATCTTCTGAATTGAATCGAGTCTGCATGACGAGAATGTTACAATACGTATGTTTGTTGCGATGCGATATGGGTTTGTAATCCTGGTGTGTATCTATGATACAAATGATATGATATTATCATTATCTGCTTTCCTAATTGAATAGCATGCCTATATGATTTATCGTTTTAAATCGCATGTTTATTATGACTAATATGTCTTTACATGCTATATGTTTTAAGCATGTTTATCGTTTTATCATACTATTATAGTTATAAAGCGATAGTAATAAACCAAAATAATTGAAATCGAGGGTAAGTATGAGCATAGCTAGTCACTGTCCGCTCAGCGGGCATCCCCCCAATAGTTTATTGTGCAGGAAGATCGTGGACCGAGAGCTGGATTTTGGACGGGGCCACAAGACGTGTTTATACTTTACTTTTGTTGTATTTCGTGAGATATGTAATATATAACACCATACTCTTTTAAATTCCGTATTTAGAGTTGTTTTATTCAACTCTCGAACGATGTTGTAATATTTTGGGTTTATGTTTAATTAATGACGCTGGTTTAAGACTTAATTAATTTCCGCCTTAGTAATTAAAGTCGACTAAAAACCAGGTTGTTACAGTTGGTATCAGAGCTGACTCGTGACCGTAACATGAATTGCCTAATGCGATTTATGCTTACCTAACGAGAGACACTTGGGCAGTACAAACATATTAATATGTTAAACTGCAAGACTACTAGGATCAAATAATAAATTAGATTTTTTTTATTAGATCACTTAAATAATAAACTTAAAATCACCTTAAAGTGTGAGGATGGGTAGAAACCTTAAGGACCGACCATAGGCTAAGGATTTTTAAATAACTAACTACTTCCCTCAAAATAAAAATACACTAACTATCTTATGCTTGCTACTTGCTGAAGTGACTGACAAAAACTAACAATTATCCTCGGATATAAAATCTAAATAATAATTCAATTCCCGAAGATCAAAGCACTGAAGGAGTACCAGACGGCACGGAGCGAGGACATCTGTTAAATCATAATTAATCCCATAAAAAAAAAAATACTTTCCCTCTCTCCTACCTTTTTCATTCATATCAAGAAAATGTATAAGATACATTTTTAAATCCTAAAACCGATGTGACCAACAAGTACATCTCAATGAAATAAAATACCTAACCTCTGTGCTTACTTGCATGACTACTGTCATCACTTCTATTTTCAAATAAATTCTATCAATGTCAAGCATGCTATCTAACGCCTTGCAAGACTAATGAATTTCTTCGCTTCCCTATTCTTTCAGAATGGCTGCAGCTCCAATGACTAACGAGGAACGTCAAATTCTGGCAGAAGAATCTCTGATCCGTCTGGCTGAGATAGCCACAGAAAATGCGAACCGCCAACATCAGCCGAGCGCGTTCGACCGTTTCTCACGTCATCGACCAAGAGAATACTCGGGTTCTAATAACCCTATCGATCTCACAAACTGGCTCGAAGAGATGAAGAAATTGATGGACCTGAGCAGGACACCTCCTGAGGATAGGGTCAACATTGCCGCATATTATCTGAAGGCCGAGGCTAATGACTGGTGGAACGTGATCAGGACCAACGAACCTGACACTACGTTCACATGGTACGAGTTCGTAGCAAAAATCAAAGAGAAGTATTTCGGGTATGAACTCCGTTGTCAGAAGGAGGAGGAGTTCATAGGTCTCAAGATGGGAGACATGACACTCCAGGAATACACTGAGAAGTTTCAACAGTTGGCCAAATTCGGGGCTGCAATCGCTCCCAACGAAAGGGCCATGACACAGAGGTATCTGCGCAATATGTCCAACACTATGCGCAACTACATGAGTACCAGCACCTACACTACTGTTGCTGCAGCGTATGAACGCGCATGTAGCCTGTGGGCTTCCTTGGAGGCGGAAAAGGCTGAGAAGAAGAAGAAGGTATTTGTGCCTTCCGTATCACCGTCGAGCTTCATTCAGAAGCCGAACTACCAACGCCCGAACCAACAGAGGCCAAATTTTCAGAGGCCTGCGTTCCAGAACAGGGTTCCTACTGAGACCAACGAGAGAGCCATGGTTGCAGGAAGGGCTCCTCAACCTAGAGCCTTACCGGGAAATTGTCGTATGTGTCACAAGGCACTACATGAGGGTAAGCGGTCTGTGGTCGGTAGATTACCTGCTACAAATGCAAGAAGGTTGGGCACAAGGCAAACGTATGCCCTAATAATCTGAACACGGCGCCGATTGCAGGTGTACCACAATCTGTTGTGGTACAAGGTCGAGTTTATGTCCTCACAGAAGCTGAGGCAGAGGAATCACCTGAGGCCGACGTCATTACTGGTATATTTCTTGTAAACTCTGTAAACGCTATGGTTTTGTTTGATACTGGGGCATCATTGTCCTTTATCTCTTCTAAATTTGTCTCTAAAGCTAATCTCACAAAATTTGAATCAATCAATGCAAATATTTCTCTACCTAATGGTAAAATTCTCAAATGTTCCAAAATATTCAAAGAAACTCCAATCACAATCCATAAAACAACCTTTCCTTCCGACCTTATTCTTTTTGACATGCCGGAGTTCGACGTCATTCTGGGGATCGACTGGTTGACTAAATACCATGCGATATTCGAGTGCCGAGACCGGAAAATTCGCTTGAAGCATCCTCTGGGAACTAGAGTCACATATCAGAAGACTTCGCCAATTAAGGGGGCGAAAATCATCTCTGTGCTACAACTACAAAAGTTGGAGAGAAAAGGGCATCAAGTGTACCTATGCAGCATCAGCGAAGTAAAGGAGAGCGTGAACATTGAAGATATTCACGTGGTACGAGAATTTCCTGATGTTTTTCCAGACGACTTACCAGGCTTGCCACCTGCTCGTGACGTTGAATTCTCTATCGACCTTGTGCCAGGCACGGCCCCAAGCTCAAAGGCACCCTATAGGATGGCACCGGTAGAACTACAGGAATTGAAGAAACAACTAGAGGAAATGATTGAAAAGGGTTTCATACGACCAAGTGTCTCGCCTTGGGGAGCACCGGTTCTCTTCGTGAAAAAGAAGGATGGCAGTATGAGACTCTGCATCGACTACAGGGAGTTAAACAAGGTGACCATTAAGAACCGCTACCCTTTACCCAGAATCGACGATCTCTTTGATCAATTGAAGAGGCGCGAGTGTTTTCTAAGATCGACCTGAGGTCGAGGTTACCATCGATCAGTTGCGGTAAGAGAACAGGACATCCGTAAGACCGCCGTAAGCGGATATGGTCATTACGAGTTTAAGGTCATGCCGCTCGGTTTGACAAACGCTCGGCGGTGTTCATGGATCAAATGAATGTAACCTTCCACGAATACCTTGACATTTGCGTGGTTGTATTCATTGGCGATATCCTAATCTACTCAAAGACCGGAGCGAGAACACGAGGAACATCTCCGTATCATCACGGGAATCTTGAGGAAATATAAGTGGTATGCTAAATTTTCCAAGTGCGAGTTTTGGCTTGAAAAGGTAGCATTCACAGGTCACGCTCATCTCGAAGGGCGGAGTGATGGTAGATCCTGCAAAGATCGACGCCTTGATAAAAGAATGGAAGGCTCCCATAAATATAACTGAGATACGCAGCTTCCTAGGATTGGCAGGATACTACAGGAGGTTCGTTCCGGATTTCTCTAAGGTAGCACGACCAATGACAAAGCTGCTACAAAAAGAATCCAAATTCATATGGAGCGACGAGTGCGAGAATGCGTTTCAGGAACTCAAGACAAGGCTTACCACAGCGCCCGTCTTAGCTCTCCCTACAGATGGAAACGAGTATGAAGTCTGATGGCCTTTCGGCTGAATGGCCTGGGTTGTGTACTGATGCAACAAGGGAAGGTCATTGCTTATGCGTCAAGGCAGTTAAAGGTTCATGAACGAAACTACCCAACTCATGACCTTGAATTAGCAGCTGTGGTGTTCGCTTTAAAAATCTGGCGTCATTACCTCTACGGAGTGAGTATCAAGTTCTACACGGACCACAAGAGCCTGAAGTATATCTTCACGCAGAAGGAACTCAACATGAGACAACGCCGGTGGTTAGAACTGATCAAGGACTATAAGATTGAACTATTGTACCATTAGGGTAAGGCGAACGTCGTTGCTGACGCTCTGAGTAGAAAGACTACGCATACCCTTAGCAACATTTGGGAAATTCCGGCTGGTATTGTCAGAGACTTCAAGAGAATGAACTTAGAGTTGGTTCAGTCTGACGATACCGATTTGAACGCAATGATCGCAGAGCCGGAGTTATATCACGAGATTAGAGCTCTACAATGGGAGGATGAAGAACTCGTGAAAATCAGAAGGGAAATTCCTTCAGGAAACCGAGTAGGGTTTGAGATTAAACCTGACGGGAGTTTGAGATTCAAAGAAAGATGGTGTGTGCCCGACGTACCAGTTTTAAAGAGAAGGATCCTCGACGAGGCACATAGTACACGATACTCCATACACCCAGGTTCTGATAAGATGTACCAGGATTTAAAGCTGAGGTTCTGGTGGGTAGGAATGAAAGCAGAGATCGCCGAGTACGTTGCAAAGTGTCTAATCTGCCAGAAGGTGAAATTCGAGCATCAACGACCTGGGGGACTACTACAACCCTTGGACATTCCTTTGGGAAAGTGGGACTCCATTTCCATGGATTTCATAACAGGTTTACCGAGGACTCACAAGGGAAATAATGCGATCTGGGTAATAGTGGACCGCCTGACCAAATCGGCCCACTTCCTACCAATCAAAGACACTTGGAGTCTTGAAGAGCTAGCTAAGGCTTATGAGAAGGATGTGATCCGATTACACGGCGTACCACTGGACATTATTTCGGATAGGGATCCAAGATTCACCTCTCATTTCTGGGAGAAACTACAAGCAGCCTTGGGAAGCCAATTGAAGATGAGCACCGCTTTCCATCCTGCGACCGATGGTCAAACTGAACGAACTATCCAAACGGTCGAAGACATGCTCAGGGCTTGTGCCTTAGAATTCAACGAGAATTGGGAGAAAAGTCTACCTTTGATTGAATTCTCCTACAACAATAGCTTTCATGCAAGTTTAGGTTGTGCTCCATTTGAGGCACTCTACGGGAGGAAGTGTCGTAGCCCAGTCTGTTGGGACGATGCTAGTGATAACGTGGGTACTGGACCAGAGGTTATTCAAGACCAGATTGAACACATCAAAATCATTCGTGAACGGCTACAAGCGGCCCAAGACCGTCAGAAGATGTATGCCAACAAGCATCGCCGACCTATTGAGTTCGAAGTCGGCGATCATGTGTTCTTGAAAGTATCACCCATGAAGGGGGTCCGACGTTTCGGTTTGAAAGGAAAATTGAGTCCGAAATATGTGGGACCATATGAGATAACCGACAGAATTGGTGAGGTAGCCTATCGCCTAGCGTTACCACCCAATTTGTCGAAGGTTCACAACGTGTTTCACGTTTCCCAACTGAGGCGATACAGGAGTGACCCAAGTCATATCATTACTCCTGACGTGATCGCAGTTGAACCTAATCTGCTCTACTCTGAGAGGCCTGTCAAGATTCTAGCACGAGAAACCAAGAAGTTGAGGCGGAAGACGGTTCCTTTAGTGAAGGTGCTATGGAAAGGTCAATTGACTGAACAAGCAACTTGGGAGACCGAAGCCTCTATGAAGGAGAAATATCCCGAGTTGTTTATCTCAGGTGAAAATCCTATCCTTCATTCAAGTTTCGGGACGAAACTTTTCTAAGGGGGGAGGTTTGTAACACCCCGTGTTAATTTAATTCAATAATTAGCCATTAATTTCTAATTTCAAAGCTTAAATTAAATCCTAAACCTTTTAGCCTTAAAAATCACACTTTTTGCAAAACTTTCGTTTTGTAAAATTTCTCGACTTCTTTAATACTTTTTAAAATTTTTGAATAATAGAATAAATATTTTAGTCTTAGAATTTAAAAGTAGAAATATTTTGAAAAATCGTCAAACGCGCACACATTAACTTTTATCGCTTTTGACGCCCGACTTTTTAAAACTGACCAAATTCGTGAAAAACATTTTAAAACACAAATTAGACATTTTCTTAATCAAATAGTGTAGGAGACTTTTTCCAACCAATTAGAATTTAGGTGTTTCCTAATTTCTTTTAAAATTAAACTTTAATTACTAACTTTAATATCTAATCCTTTTAACCTAATTTCATTACAACTTTTTCATTATTTTCACAAGTGTAAAACTCACCCATTTTTCATCCATATAGGCCGGCCACTTTGCTCTCCATTTCTCCTTTCATTTTCTTCCATTTTATTACTAAAACACACTAAATAAAACACTAAATATTACTCTATTAATTCCTAGTCTTATTTAGCTATTTAGGGGGTGATTGAAGCTTACTATTTCGGGTTTATTTTTGAAGGTGAAGACGGGTATTTGGGTGAAGATTTAGACCTAGATAACATCGTTGATCCGGACAACCAATAATCATACCGATCAAGGTGACTAACTATGTCTTATATTATCTTTTTAGTAAATTAATTTGTTTTGTTATTATAATTTTATAAGTATGAAAATTATGTTAAATATGTTAAACATCACTTATATGTGCTTGTATGTTTAGGTGAAGTATAATAAAATGATAATAAATAAGTTATATTGATAATAGATTAGTTGTAGTAAAATGATACCATGTGTAGTTAATTTATTTTGAGCATTTTAATTATAGTTCATATGATTTTTGTGTTTGTTTATGTTTTATTTAAGTAGTAATGTTATATAAAAATTATGTGAAATATTAAAAATGAGTTTAAAGTGATTAAAATCGAAAATAGAAATATATATATACATATACATTCACACGGCATTTATTATTTTTTTTAATATATTTTCACTTTTAATTTTTGTAAATTATATGTAGTATTAAGTTTGTATAAAATGGATGTTCCTATGAAAAAAAACTAAATTAGGAAAACGAATTATAAATTATTAAAATCGAAATAAGTGTTCTTGAGTTGTTCTTGAGTTCTTCATGTGTGTTCTTGAGTTATTCATGTTGATGTTCATCCTTGTTACTCATTTTGATTTCATTTTAATTTATGTTTGTTAATAATTTGTGTTTATGTTTAGTTATTGTTTTATGTATTACTTATTATTATACTATAAATCAACTAGAACATTATAAATCATTTAGATTAAAAAGTTAGAAAATTAAAGTGTTGAAAAACACTATTCATAAATATAAATGAAATTGTTAGTAAATTTCATTTTAGTTTAAATCATTTTAGTATAATTAGAATAATTAAAATATAAAGACTTTAAGCTAAAAACCGATAAAATCAAAAAAATGAAAATTTAGAACATCACCATGCTTAGCCACGGCATTTTGGGCTATTTTAGGTCCAAAATTGTTTTTACCACTTTTTAGTTTAATTGTTAAAATAATTTGATTAGTAATTAATAAGTTAGAATTAAGAAATTAAAAGAAATAAATCAATTTTGTACATATATAATGTCACACGGCATTTTCACTTTTTATTGACTAAATTTGACCAAAATGAAATTATCACTAAGTCACTAAAAATAAATAGTAATTAGAATTGAATTTTTGTATAAATCGTTTTGATTATAAATGAATTATGTTAAACCGATAAAAAAATGAGTAACCGTATAAAAATGAATTAAATCGTGTGCTACTACCTTTGCTATTGGATTGTTGAACTTGGACATACGGACTATAAATGAATCATCCACGATACTATCACTAACTTAAATAAATAGACGACTAAATTTAACCGAGTCTTACATTTTAAAATATTTTCACCAATCACTAATTACAAAATGAACTTAACGTTTTTAAAACTAGATTTTTAGATATTTTCAAAAATCACTAAGTACAAAACGAACTTAACGTTTTTAAAACTAAACTGTTAAAATATTTACAAAAATCACTAAGTACAAAACGAACCTAACGACTTTAAAACTAGAAATCTATACTTAGGAAATAAAAACAAGTTTAGTATTATACTAAAATATCTAAGTATAAAGATGCGTATAAATACGATGAATAGTTAAATACGATGAATAGTTAAATACGATGAATAGTGAATACGATGAATAGTAAATACGATGAATAGTAAAATACGATGAATAGTAAATACGATGAATAGTAAAATACGATGAATAGTAAAATACGATGAATAGTAAATACGGTGAATAGTGAAAAGTGAATAGTAAAATATTGAAAATAATTGAAAATTTTACTGAGTATAGAAAATTGAAAATGAATAAATAAATAACTTAAAGTGTATGAAAACACTTAAATAAGATTGGACATACTAATAAACGTTCCAATTTAGAAACTTGAAAACGTTAATAATTAACAACACTTCAAATAATAAACGAACGTGTTATGTGATCATATGAAACCTACAAGTACTTAAACGTTTGACGCTGAGACTAGGAGAGTCTAGTAACATGTGATATGTAAATATCAAATAAATAATAAACCTTGAGTAAGTTAAATAAAAGGTCAAGCTTGGGCCTCAGATATGAAAACGTCAATCGTGAGTGAAGTGGGGTTAAGATAGTCTTGTGCGGATACCACTATCTCGGTCTCTGGCTTGGGTCATATCGAATAGTGTGGTTTAAGTAGCGACCTTATTGCTTAGTGCATCCTCGCCCATGCCGATTCTGCCTTAAGTCGTATAGCCAATGCCGTACAAGATAATGAAAAATTCAACTCTTAGTGGGTCAGCTTTAGGAAATAGTCGTTTTATCCCGAGTTAAGGTCTTTCTATGAATAGCATAGCCTATTCTTAAATTGGATATTAGTGTATGCATACTAGACTAGGGCTTTATTCCCTATTTCGCTAAAGTTACCAGGCCACCGTGACATTATGTGCTTATGCGCTGCGGTTCTGTCTCCTTGCCGTGTTTCGTTCTTAGTGGGCGCGACACTTGCATTCGCTTACCTGCGTAAAGATTACTTGACGAGATTGTATCTGAAGTTCGAATCATTTCGAACACTAGAGGATGAGATGCAAGTATTATAGTATTCGGCGTGGTTTACGAGTCGAGTAAGCCTCTGCACTATGGAAGTGAGATGCAATCGATCAGTACAAAGGCCTACTCGATTAGTCAGGCTCGTAGCGGTATGTGTTGTTTGTTGTATGATTAATTGAGAGCGAGTGTGTACCATCTTGAAAATTAAAGACCACAATCTTACAGATTGAATCGAGTGCATGGCGAGAATGTTACAACACGTATGTTTGTTGCGATCCGATATCGCTTTGTAATCTGCTTTGTGTATCTATGATACAAATGATATGATATTATACATTATATCTGCTTTCCTAATTGAATAGCATGCCTATATGATTTATCGTTTTAAATCGCATGTTTATTATGACTAATATGTCTTTACATGCAATATGTTTTAAGCATGTTTATCGTTTTATCATACTATTATAGTTATAAAGCGATAGTAATAAACCAAAATAATTGAAATCGAGGGTAAGTATGAGCATAGCTAGTCACTGTCCGCTCAGCGGGCATCCCCCCAATAGTTTATTGTGCAGGAAGATCGTGGGTAGGAGAATTTGGATTTTGGGCCAGGGCCACAAGACGTGTTTATACTTTACTTTTGTTGTATTTCGTGAGATATGTAATATATAACACCATACTCTTTTAAATTCCGTATTTAGAGTTGTTTTATTCAACTCTCGAACGATGTTGTAATATTTTGGGTTTATGTTTAATTAATGACGCTGGTTTAAGACTTAATTAATTTCCGCCTTAGTAATTAAAGTCGACTAAAAACCAGGTTGTTACAACCGATGTCGACCTTCTCCCGTATTCGTCTTTTAATCGTCATGTTATAATAATATACTCCGTATTATATCATGATTATCACTCAAAATCGCATTTATTAATAAACCGTTTAAATAAATGATGTTGAATTATTCGCAAAACCGTTAAAATTATTAGATTTACCTCATGAAAGGGTAGGAGATCCGTCATAATTGCTTAATTACAGTGAAATTATGCAATATAGTTGTGAATATAAAAGAGAGAAAAAATTGTAATTGAAAATAGATGAGGGGTATTGAATGGAAAAATTAGGGTGAAAAATGTACAAGAATGAGTAATTGTGTACATGAATGAGCAATACCGAAAAAAAAAAAAAAAGGAAATTCCAATCTGTGCCCTTGAAGGATTCACTTTTCTCATATTTACCCTTGCCTTTTACGCTTTCTTAATTGTACCCTTAAACTTTATTAATGAATCCCAAACGTGACCTAAGTCATAATTAACATCAATTAGCTCCGTTAAGTGTCAACGTGACAATGATTTGGTGTGTGACTTGGACTCCTTATCATTTTGTTCTCTGCATTTTGATGAAAGATGAAGTACAATGATTTGGTGTGTGACTTGGACTCCTTGTCATTTTGTTCTCTGCATTTTGATGAAAGATGAAGTATTTAATTGGGGGGGGGGGGGGGGGGGGAAGGGTAATGACAAGGAGTCCAATCACATGCCAATCACTGTCACGCTGACACTTAACAGAGCTAATTGACGTTACTAAGGACTTAGGTCATATTTGGGACTCATTAATAAAGATTAAGAGTACAATTAAGAAAACGTCAAAGACTGAATACAAGTGAGAAAAGTGAATCCTTTAGGGTAGAGATGGTTATTTCGAAAAAAAAATTTTTTTTAAGAAAAGGAATAATGAAAAGGGGAGTAAAAGAAGGGATGTACTTTTTGCAGTCGACGTTTTATTTTGTGCCGTTGACATTTAACTAATTAATTGTAACTAACATTTATAACAATTCGATTAATTTTTAGGTCTATAATATGATTTTAATGGCTTTTAAAATGATTTTTTTTTTTTGATAAATTTAAAAACCAACAAAAAAAAAATCTTACATCGATTCAAAAATATTCAAGAAAAATTAATGTAATCTTTTTAAATCTGCATCAATTAAAAATTAATGTCTAAAAAAAGTTTTAGACATTTATAAAAAAATTGACAATCAAATAATTTTAATAATTTTATCGTAAACAAATAACAAGAAACGTTAAAAAAAATATAAAAAAAATTGCACATTCACGCCTACTCCATGACTTAGGCGGGCCCACCCTACGCCTTCTCCCAGCCCAAGGCGTGGCCTCCACACGCCAAGTCCACGACCCAATTTTATTTATTTATTTATTTATTTTAAATAGATTAAAATCAATGTTAAATGGAGCATTAAAGTTGTGGTAGTGTAATGGTTTGTAGATTAATTTTTATGTTTAAGGTTGTGGGTTCAAATCTCAGTAATTGATTTTTTTTTTTTATTTTCATTTAATGTAATATAGTTTAATATACTCTTTCATTATAATTTTTCACTACAAAGACTACATTTTTTTTTTAATTTCTTATCAATTTTGCTAATATAATTATTTCGGTTGATATTAAGTAATCAACAATAAAAAAAGTCGGCGTTTAAACTTGTTAAGTGTAATTAGAAAAAATTAAACATTGACTTAAACGTAACGACAACAACAAAAATTACAGATTTCAAAATTTTTAAAAATTTGTAATTCAAAACATTATAAATAATATTAATAACATAAAAAAAGTAAATTACCTGCTAGAATCGCTAAGTATAATTAGTAAAAAGCAAAAAGCATTTGCTTGAAGTAATAGTTCAGTAAAAACCAAACACAAATTCTCATATGAAGCAGAACCTGCTTTCATATTAAGAACTAGTCAAATAGGGGGGAAAAGACAAAGGACAAGTGGGGAGAAAGTTGTTCTCCCCTGGTTCTTTGTCTTTCCCCTATTCAACCGTTCTCCCAGCAGATGAACCCGTTTTATAGGAGACCAACACAAAACCAAAAGGCTAAAACAAGTGGAGAGGAGAAGGAGCCAATAGGAAGAGGGCAAAATATCATAAGGGAGAGGATGCCAAGTCAAGTGGCGCACAGCCCTGCTAAAGATCTCTTCACAATCTCTCATTTTAAATTCAATCTCTTCCCATTTTCTCTCTCTATTTATTTCTTCCCCAAAATCTTTTTCTCCTTCCACACACCTCTCTCTTTCTCTCTCTACAATTTTTTTTTAATTACTAATTTAATTTAAATTTAAATTTATTAGTAAATTTATTGTTAATTATTACTAAAAATTCTTCCTTCTCACTCACAACCTAACTATTTTTTTAGGTAATTTTTTGTTTCTATAATAGCGTAAAAAGAAATTGTTTATAATAGTAATATTGGTCTTTTTTATTTTTTAAATTTTTTAATTTTTTAATTGGAGAATATTTGACGTGTATTAAGTGTTCACCTTTAGTATAATTTTATGATGATTGTGAATTTTGTGATTAGTTCATTTTTGAGATGATTAGCTTGGTGTTTAATGAATGATAATTTAATTTAATTTAATTTAATTAATTAATTAGTTTTCTTTTAATGGGTCTTATGCAGAATTTTAGCAGTGATTTTGTAGATATGAAATATATAAACCCTTGAAGAAATCAAGCTGAAATTGTTGGAAGAAACTTTTGAATTTCACTTGGGTTTTCACTGTTCTACATAAAATAAGTTTCATTTTTGGATGAAGATCAAGTATATATGCTCTACTTTTTTGTTGATTGATGATACAGTTAGTATATTTTGGGGAAGAACTTCCATTGTAAGTATATTAATTAGGGTTTTTTTTTTTGTAGCTCAATTGGGTGAATTGATTTGATTGGTTTGTGAATTTTTGATCTTTGATTCATACATATAGCTAGGGTTCCAAATTTTGGAGGGTATCCCTTAAAAAGTTATATTCTTTTTTATTTTTTGGGTATTTGGATTGATTGATTTTAATTTTAATTTTTTAATTTTTGTTGTTGTTGCTTTGTTTTCTTGTAGAGTTAAAGAAAAAGGGTTTCATTTGAGGCCATTTGATTAGTATGGCCGTGGCGCGAACGTCTGAGAGATGGATTGATGGCCTACAATTCTCGTCGTTGTTCTGGCCGCCTCCTCGAGAAGCTCAGCAAAGGAAGGTTGAGATCTTTTTTCATTAATATGCCCACTTTCTGATTTCTGTGTGTGTTAGTCTATGACATGATGTTGATAATGTTTGCAATTTTGTGGTTGTAGTCTATGACATGATGTTGATAAAATACTATATCATGCTGTTAAATTCCCTGGTATATAATAATAACCGCGTTTGTATTATCAGACGAGTGTTCATGGATATTTGATCAAATTTGTGACAGACATAAAAACTTTTATAACTTACGGTGACTCGGTGAGTGTGTTTAGGTGAGGTGGAAGGACAGTTGTCTTTGAGTGCGGGTTAATCTGCAGTGGTATCGTAGTGTGATATGATGAGTACATGTTCAACGATTGAGCTTGATGATGAACTGTACGAGTAACCTGACATGCTATAAGTAGTGTAACGTTAGCTGGGACTTTACATTTGTGCATAATTTTGATGTTTACGTTATCACAACGGGTGTTTGTTACTCCTATTATGTATATATGATGCTTGATCTTTTGATTTCTTCTTTCAGGCTCAAATTACTGCCTATGTTGAGTACTTTGGACAATTTATTTCAGAACGATTTCCTGAAGATATTGCTGAGGTACTTTTTAACTGCTGTTTGAGGATTTTTTTTTAATTTCGAAAACATGCGTTGACAACACACTAATATTGGTTGTTGGAATTATATAGTTGCTGACATTTCATTTACATCTCTGTATTTGCAGCTGATTAGGAACCGGTATCCATCGAATGAAAAACATTTGTTCGATGATGTTTTAGGTATTTGTTTACCCTTTTTGAGTAATATATTGGGACCAAGACCTTTTTTGTCTAAGAAAATTATTAACTCAAATTGTTACTATGTTTTTCAGCTACATTTGTTCTCCACCACCCAGAGCATGGCCACTCTGTTGTTCTTCCAATTATTTCTATCATCATCGATGGCACACTCGCATATGATAAAGACGGAGCTCCTTTTGCCTCTTTCATTTCCCTCTTCTGTCCAGAAGATGAGGTATGTACATAATTCATCTGCAAACTCTTTTTTTCACGTATATGTTCGTATCTTCCAAATTTTTTATATTTCATTCGAGAAGTTGAAGTCTCTTAGCTAAGAAAACGGACATGCCTTGCTTATTTTGCAGGATGACTACTCTGAGCAGTGGGCACTGGCTTGCGGAGAGATTTTACGAATCTTAACTCATTATAACCGCCCAATATACAAGACTGATTTACAGCAAAATGCCGGTACTAGCAGTAGTGATAATGCTACATCCAGCAGTTCCTCACCGGATTCATCAAACTCCTCATCTGCGCCAAACGAAAGAAAACCTTCACGGCCGCTGTCACCCTGGATCACTGATATATTGCTTGCTGCCCCTCTTGGAATTAAAAGCGATTATTTTAGATGGTGTAGTGGTGTGATGGGAAGGTATGCAGCTGGAGAACTCAAGCCACCCATGATTTGTAAGTGAACGTTTAATCTTTTAGACTGACATTTTCATTTCGGATTTTCTAGTATATTATGGTATCTTATGTATTGCTTTTAGTTGAGTGTTTGTTTTACTTATTACACTTTTTAAGTTGGTACTTGAAAATATGACATAATTTGTGCCTCATCTTCAATCTTTTGTTTTCCTCTTTTCGAAAAATCTCTATCTTTTCAATTTCTATGGTAGAACCTTCTTCACTCTTCTTAAGCAGTGAACAACGGAATATTCTCTGGAGGTTCTTCTATAAGAGGGTTATGAATGCCATCAATCTTCTTGATGTGCTCGATGATTATGTTAATTTATCTATTTTGGAGTCTGTTTTGTTTTCTTTGATGGTATGGAATACAAAGAAACTGTGGTAACTCATTGAATATCTATGAAATGGCAATTATATAAAATTTCGTATTAATGATTTTTTCATATACTTCATTCTACAGCTACCTCTCGAGGCAATGGAAAACATCCCCAGTTAATGCCATCAACTCCACGTTGGGCTGTTGCTAATGGGGCTGGTGTCATATTGAGTGTTTGTGACGAAGAAGTCACCCGCTATGAGACTGCTACCTTGACGGCAGTTGCAGTTCCGTCTCTTCTACTTCCTCCTCCCACAACCTCCTTGGATGAGCATCTTGTTGCTGGTCTACCTGCACTGGAGCCTTATGCACGCCTATTTCATCGGTACTACATCACGGTTCCATTATACTCCGTATTTGAAAAACATTTCTGCTTGGTTTGTTATCTAAAGGCCACTCCGGTGGATTTAGGTACTATGCAATTGCTACGCCAAGTGCCACCCAGAGACTTTTGCTCGGACTTCTTGAAGCTCCGCCTTCCTGGGCTCCAGATGCACTTGATGCTGCCGTACAACTAGTAGAGCTTCTTCGTGCAGCTGAAGATTATGCATCTGGCATGCGAGTAAGATTACATTTTTTCCTGATAACTAGCTTATTCGCATATGTTTTTCGTATTCGAACTCCCACCCAGGACTCTCTGATTCTTGCTTTAAATTTTGCCCCGACGACTTTCTGTTTCTCGTGCTCACTAATCAGAATAAATGCGTCAGAATTTCAAAGTAATAGGACATTCCATCCTGCGAATCACGCTATTATACAGAATCTCCCAAAAATTTAAACCCATTGACACTTCTAAGGTTTCAGTAGTTTACAGTGAAAAGGTCCATGAAAATTTGTTATCCGGTGATGTCACATTAAGTTCCCTGAAAGTTTGATGTTAAGGGATTCATCTTGATTTTGAACGACTAGTATTCAGGAAATCAGCATATCAGATATCAGTCAATATCTAAGATATGTATCATCCATAGTGTTAACTTTTCATCTTATTTTGTGCAGTTACCAAGAAATTGGATGCACCTGCATTTCCTGAGAGCAATTGGTATTGCCATGTCAATGAGAGAAGGAATTGCTGCAGATGCAGCAGCAGCGTTGCTGTTCCGTGTACTGTCTCAACCTGCCCTGCTGTTTCCTCCATTGAGACAAGTCGAGGGATTTGATGTTCAGCATGAACCTTTAGGTGGCTACATATCGTGCTACAGAAAGCAGGTACTGATTTTGTTTATGCTTAAGTTTTAGTGTGACTCTCACTCAAGTTTTAGTGTCACATGTGGGATGTGTCAAAGTGTCAAAAACGGCCATTTTTGGCAGACAACGAACTCTAACCTTCAACTATCATGTCCATAAGAGTGTCATCTCGATATGCTTCAACCAATGTGAAGTATCAAAAAAACAAACAAAAAATTGCAATGTCTATAACGAGTCAACGCTGTAGGATGCGCATAACCTCTGCCTTGTTTGAATAAGTCTAATATGACACTTTGATGATTTACGTCAAGTCTGCCGTCCATTCTTCAAAACGTAACCCTCTTTTCTAAATGACCCTTCATAAGATTGTGTCAAGTTGAGCACTTGATGCTTTATGATACAAGTAGAAACATTACCAAGTTGTCGTCTTTCCATCACATTACAAACTAGAAATCAAAAGAACAGTGTGCTTGTCACTTCATTGGATATGGGTATAGTATTACTTAGAACAATTATTTACAAAATTTTTTGGATTTTTTTGTAATGAATTATACATTCTCAAGACTTGAGTTGCAAATGAAAGCAGAGCTAGTTCTTATCGTTATCTAGGACAACATTTAATCTTGATAATGCCATTTAATTGTATTTGAATTAAACTGTGTGGTGGCTATCTTACTTCAGATAGAAGTGCCTGCCGCTGAAGCAACTATAGAGGCCACTGCACAAGGCATCGCCTCGATGCTTTGTGCCCATGGTCCAGAGGTGGAGTGGAGAATTTGTACCATATGGGAAGCTGCCTATGGATTGATCCCATTAAGTTCTTCAGCTGTTGATCTTCCCGAAATCATAGTTGCTACACCATTGCAGCCTCCACTTTTATCTTGGAACTTGTACATACCACTTCTCAAAGTTTTAGAGTATCTCCCTCGTGGAAGTCCATCCGAAGCATGTCTTATGAAGATATTTGTAGCTACTGTAGAAGCAATTTTGCAAAGGACATTTCCGCTTGAGCCTTCTCCAGATGAAAGTCGAAGGTCACGATACGGTTCAGGATCAACATCTAAAAACCTTGCTGTGGCTGAGCTCCGAACCATGGTTCATTCACTGTTCCTAGAATCATGTGCCACTGAAGAGCTTGCTTCTCGGTTGCTTTTTGTTGTGCTGACGGTCTGTGTCAGTCACGAAGCTCACACAAAAGGTAAAAAGAGATCAAGGGTTGATGATAAATATACGGATGTCGTTAGCACACCCACAGAGTCAAACCTATACAGTCCTTCAAGATCGAAAAATTCAAAGAAACATAGAGACACGGCAAGTAAAAAATCAAAGAAGCAGGGCCCAGTGGCTGCGTTTGATTCTTATGTTTTGGCTGCTGTTTGTGCTCTAGCTTGTGAACTTCAGCTGTATCCGTTAATTGCTGGTATGTCGAATCCTTGTAGCTCCAAAGACCCAAAGGCGGCTTCCAAGCCAGTCAAACAAAACGGGTCATCTCATGAGTTTCAAGGTGGTATGGAGTCGGCTATGCGTCATACACGCAGGATATTGTCCATTCTCGAAGCGTTGTTTTCACTAAGACCATCAACAATTGGCACGTCATGGGGATATAGTTCAAATGAAATAGTTGCAGCAGCTATGGTGGCAGCTCACATTTCTGAATTATTTAGGCGGTCTAAGGCCTGCATGAATGCTCTTTCCGTCCTAATTCGGTGTAAATGGGATAATGAAATTCACACCAGGGCATCTTCACTTTATAGCCTTATTGATATCCACAGCAAAGCAGTTGCTTCTATTGTAAACAAAGCGGAACCATTGGAGGCACAATTATCAACTACACAGGTGTGTAGAGATTCATCAGCTGCCTTGAATGGAGCAAAAGTCAATGAAAACAGCGACACAGTTTGTTTTGAGTCAGAGCTTCCGTCAACTAGGACTTCTGAAGATTCTTTGCATTCAAATAAGTTACGGGATTGTGTGAAGGTGTATAAGAAAGAGGATTCTGGAAATGTCTCGGGTAAAAGGGTCGCAAGCTTTCAATTGGACGCATCAGATTTGGCCA
Organism: Dianthus caryophyllus; assembly: GCA_023091065.1. Lineage (NCBI taxonomy): Eukaryota > Viridiplantae > Streptophyta > Magnoliopsida > Caryophyllales > Caryophyllaceae > Dianthus > Dianthus caryophyllus. The sequence continues at coordinate 11,956,132 of CM041522.1, read as the reverse complement.
ACTTTCTCACGATGGATAGACATATAGGATTTAATTACAGTGTACAACTTTCCCTTCAGTCAGTGCTTGTTGAGAAACAAGAGCTTTGCTTCTCCGTGGTTTCACTTCTTTGGCAGAAGCTGATTGCATCGCCTGAAACCGAACCCAGTGAAGAAAGTACCTCCGCTCAACAAGGATGGAGACAGGTATGCATCGTGAACTTACACCTTAGTGTTCCTTTATTGGTGTATACTTGCTGTTGTACTGCGGATTTCGATTATAAGTCAACTATTGCATGTGTATCCACGTGGATCTGCTACATGTATCCCTAAAAACTTGTTCCGAAATGTGTTATTGCACAATATCTCAGTCACGGATCATGTACTTCAGACGTTTCGGTAAAACTTTTCACTTTTTGGAACCACCGGGATAGAAAATGACTTAAATTACCCAGTCTGAAATGGTTTGATCCATTTATATGAGTTGGTAATACTCTATTTTGATGTGATGAGGACAATCGGCAGACATGCTGTTTCCTGTTTGCAAATTGCATCTTCTTTATTCATTATTATCTTAGAAGTTAGAACTGGTAGTAATCGGCTCTTTGAATTTCATCTTACCATGTAACGTTTTGTTTCTCCAGGTGGTTGATGCATTGTGCAACGTTGTATCCGCGTCGCCAGCTAAAGCTGCTGCTGCAGTTGTTCTGCAGGTACAAAATTTTGGTCAACTTCACATAATTTCATTTGACTCGACCATTACCATTCGTTTATCATTTTCATGGGACAGCGGTTGCTTGGCTATTTTCAACTGATTTAGGCACATTGATGGTGCCCGGGGATTTTCAACGAATAAAATTTAGTGGTGCTAAACATTTGTTGCGGTCATATATAATGTACTTACTGTTATCTAAGCCATCTTTCATTTTGTTTAATTTAGGCGGAAAAGGAGCTACAACCTTGGATTGCCAAAGATGACGATCAAGGCCAGAAAATGTGGAAGGTCAATCAGCGTATAGTGAAGTTGATGGTGGAGTTGATGAGAAACTATGATACCCCAGAATCGTTGGTCATTTTGGCACGTGCTTCCGATCTTCTTCTACGTGCAACAGACGGAATGCTTGTTGACGGAGAAGCTTGTACTCTGCCTCAGCTAGAGGTAGCATACTTGGCTTAATTTTATAATAACCCCTGAACACTCATCTAAATGTGTGAAATCTAAATTTCATAGGATATAAAGTTTATAACATTCTACCTTAACTTTGTCGCAGCTTCTTGAAGCAACTGCCAGAGCAGTACAACCGGTGCTGGAATGGGGAGAATCAGGACTAGCTGTTGCAGACGGACTCTCCAACCTGTTAAAGGTATAATCTCATACTCGTAGCTCAAACAGTCTCGTCTAATGAGTTCAGCAATTCACAATCTTCGGACACAGTTTTCACCGCTGAATTCGTCTGGCTCTATTGCAGTGCCGTGTACCAGCGACTATAACATGCCTATCTCACCCAAGCGCACACGTGCGTGCTCGCAGCATCTCAGTTCTCCGAGACATACTTCAGAACGGATCATTAAAACCCGGCTTTAGGCCTGAAAACAAGAACGGCAGCATCCATGGACCGCCCTTACAGTTTTTGCATCTAGGAATCACCGACTGGCAAGCTGATGTCGAGAAATGTATGACGTGGGAAGCTCACACACGAATCACAAGAGGGGATACAGTCCAGTATCTCGACATTGCAGCTAAGGAATTAGGTTGTAAAATAGCCGTCTGACAAATTTTCAGTGTATGTAATTTTAGTACCTAAGCTCTGTATTTTGTTGCGTTAAAATCTGAGTGAATATTTAACCCGACAGCGACAAGGCAACTGATGTCTTTGGGGTGGTGTGTTTTTATCCCCCCAAATATGTAAAAACCTCTTGCAATTTTCTACTTCTGTAGTACAAACTACAAAGTGATGACTGATTTTATACATCTGTGTCAGTCAGTGTACAAAACGCACATATGAATAATTTTACGTTGAGAACGTCTTGCACAGCGTAGCGGAAATTCTGTCATTTTGGCATGACTGTTACTCCTGTATTTATTTTCATAAATTTCTAATATCTTTTATTCCAATGCGTTCTTATTCAACCCATTGAGCTGAACGACCCCAATTGTTGTTTTCTTGAATGTTTGTTGATTGTTATGTAGAGACTGACAAACCTGTTTTACTTTGTCGGATGGCATAATTATAAAAGTCGACAACGATAACAAGTTAACAACAATATTGTGATTATTTCCGCTAGCCTGGTTAGACGTCCTATTTGCTGAAAACAACAAATTAGCGCCGATATTTTAAAGGTTTGGCATCTAATCGATTACTTGGTTGATCCAAATGATCTGTTAGCAAATAGGGTTGTTTAATTTCAGTTTTCAGGTCATAGGTTTATTAGGAATATATATATTATGAAATTCAACACGTTTTGGGGTGACGTGAAATGCAATATATTTTGTAGGTTAATGTGATAGTGGCTGATGGTAAATCTTATAAAGGGGAAGTTGTGGTTTACGACTTCCGTTACAACATCTTGATGTTGAAGTTTACTTCGTGCTGCTAGTTTAGCGCGCATCAATGTTTGCGTCTAAACGAAGACAAGTCTTTTCTTCGCCCTCATACAGTGATTCCGTTGTTGCATTTGTTACAGATAATCGGGTGTACCTTACTTAGTACTGCATTCTTTGTTTTGTTTTCAGTATGGATCGTTGTGAATCGGACTGCAAAGAGCTACACCTTGCAACTTGCAAATTCACTAGAGTAAGCTTTTATGTTCTTTCGTATATTGGATAGAGTCCTCCGATTGAATGACTCCCATCGTAACAACAACAATACCGTGTTGTTCTCTTCGATTACTTGATTAACATTTTTGCGTCTTCCAACTAGTGTGGGCGACTCATCAATCTTTCTAGATCCCATAACCGTGACTCTTGTACTACAATTTCAGTCACGTCACGCCTTTTGTGCCTATTAACATAGTGCTCAACTGGTGGGGAGCCATACAAGAGTAACGGTTATGGGATCTAAATTGTACGGAGTACGTGAATTTAAGAATGACTTGGTGTTTTCCGAAGTTTGTTTTAGGTAACTAATTGTTCGTTTTATAGGAGATGTCATCGTCCGTCTCTCACTCGTTTTTAAAGTGACTAACTTCTACGCAGCTGATATACGCTTTATTGTGCGGGTTTAAAGAGATTTCCTACAATTTGGAAATGTGTTACCATGCAAATTTTAGACAACATGGTTATGTGTTAGCCCGTGTTAATTTTAAACAACATATCCATGTAATTTTAAAATTTAAAGATTTTAGTACTTTATTTTAAAATTTTATTTACAAAAGTAATTAAAAGAAGATAATTAATAAATATAAAAAGTTTCTTAAATTGCAAAATTTAAAAAACATGCCCGTGCAAAATTTAAAAAAAATGTCCGTGCAAAATTTAAAAAAGAAGATAATTAATAACCACCAATTTTACTTTCTCATTAATTAACTTTTAGATTTTACAACCTAATTTTATTTAATTATGTTGAATTTAGTAGTATAGTCTAATAAATTTATAATATTAACTTGTCATTTTTAATTGTAGTTTATAAATATCATTGTAGTTTATTTTATATTTGTAATTCTTGTTTTTCAATACGGTTTAATTATATAGTTTATGTAAATTATATTGTTTTTCTTGTATTCTAAGTTTTTACTGTAGAAATAAAAGTAAGAAGTGTAAACTGAAAAATGTAATACTAAACGGCTAAAAAACATTGAAATAGAGAATTGGGAATTAATTGTCATTAAGATAGTGGAGGGGCCCACTTTAAAAAGTCTAAAAACAACCACAGGGTGACACGTGTCCTTGTGGTTGTTGCATTGTAAATAGGATCTCCCCAAATATAAAAGATAACATATTGAAAATGGTACTCATATAAAAGCATTTTTCGTGAGGAATTTAATCGTATAATTTTTATAATTTTTCAACAAGTAACTTTTTGTAAAAACAAAAAACAAAGGCATAAATTGAAAAACAAAAACGACTAATATTTCAAAACAGAGGGAGTAAGAAAAAACTAAAAATACATAAGTCGATTGTTAATTACATGGTCAATCAGTGAGTTAATGTGACAAATCAATTGATAACTAGAAGTTGAGATAGCCAATGAAAGAAATAATTAGCCGATTAATTGATACGGCTACGTAAATGAAATAAACTATTAAGTGCTTGTTTGATTACCCATTAAATTTATGATATTTTTAGTTTCCTAGGAATTATAAATCTTGAATCTTGTTTGGTTGAAAAAAAAAAAACATAGGAATTGAGCTTTCTTGGGAAATTGTAATTCATCTATTATGGAGGAAATTAATCAACTAGGGGGCTAGGTAAAGTTAAATTCCCACATAACTTTTCTTTACAAATTCATGGGATTTTTTAATTCACGTTAATCTTCAATTCCTAGGAAATACAATTCATACGTAACAACCAAACGACAAATTAATTATTATGATCAATGACTTACTATGTTACTTCAAAATGACAATCAAATACTACATTTTAAGGTACGTTTCTTTCAAGTGACAATCATTAATGCCTAAAATAGGACGACACAGGTACGACAACACCCCTTGAGATCGAAATCATCCCCTTCAACTCTTCAAGCTGTGAATGTTTCTTTTTAAGTACCCGCTTCCTTCAACTCCATTTGCATCCCTTGTACATTTCACATTTGTCGAGACATATGTTGAAACGAGAATATCTATAGTTTACATTATTAAAAAAATTAAAAAATTGATTGCTTGTTGTACTCGTTAAAACGTATCATTAAAGATCTCGCATGACTATGTTTGTTTCCATATATTATAAGAAATTCCGCAACTTTTACACTTCAATAAATAGTAGCAAATTTCTATTTAATACGAATGGAGTTAAAGAGTAACATATTTTGATGTTCGATGTGATTGTAGAGGAAGGTGCTACAGTTACACGGTGTACTGTAGCCTTTAGTACACCACTAATGACAATTTGACACGTGTCAAGTGGAGCCCAAAAAAAATCTGAAAAATTAATTTGGAGGGAGTAATTTAGGCGGGTAATTAATTGAATCAGTAATGCGTCAAAAATATAACTCTTGAAATTAATTGATTTTGCGCCAAACACAATTGATTTAGTTGATTTGATTTGGAATATTAATTATTGATTTAGTTGATTGAAGTTCTTAACTTTGGAAATACTTACCAAATATTCTTTAATTAATTTTATTTTCAAACTCAATATTTTCAATAATTATTTAGCTTTAATTTATTTAGTTAGTTAAACAAAAAAAATTAATAAAACAAAAACTAAAAGGATATCACCGAAATTTATTAAAAATAATACCATCATTATTAATTTTCGAAATAATATTTCCTATTATTATTACGAAAATTATTAAAAAGAAAGAAAAAAGTAATTGAAAAAAAAAAACTTAAAGGATTTAGCCGAAATTTTATTTGAAAACACTTGACCAAATGTTTTATAATTTATTTTAATTTGAAACTCAATATCTTCTTTCATTATTTTGTTTTAATTTATTTAGTTAGTTAACCCAAAAATTCTAAAAAAAAAAATAAACATTTAGGATATACATGAAATTTATTAAAAATAATACCATAATAAAAGTGCTAAGCTATAAGTAATAATGAAATTATTAATGGATGTGCTGATATGACTTGGTCTAGTGGTCCAATGTCATACTCCCTCCGTCCCGGTCATTTGTTTACACTTTCTATTTAGGGGGTTACGGGTCATTTGTTTACACTTTCCATAAATGGTCATGGGTGACCCATGTGGGAGGTGGGCCCCCACTCCCTTAACCAATTACATTTCATAATTTTAAGCAAGTGGGACCCCCTTTGTACTTATATTATTATTCTATTAGTTTTTTTTCTACATCTCTCCTCACATCGATAAATGTGTATAAAGTAAATGTAAACAAATCACCGAGACGGAGGGAGTACATAAAAGTATAAAACCACCTAAGTTCTTAGACGTTAGAGGTTCGATTCCTATCTAGGTATTTTTTTTAAAATAAATAATAACAAAAATATTAATGAATGTGCAGATATGACTTGGTCTAATATTCCAACGTCATAAAATAAAACTACTTAAGTTCCTAGAGGTTACGGGTTCGATCCCTATCAAGTTAATAATTAATATAATTTTTTTTTAAAATATATAATTTTTTTTAAAAATAACTTCCACTTGTCGTAATTCTAGGTGTAAGGGTAGCTTTTTGGTTTAACTAGACGCATAATATCGTTATTGATTTTCCGTATACGGATTTTATTCCCGTTGTATACTTTTTCTCTGTTTTTGATTAAAATTTAGTTGTACGACTGATCTATGATTTTGCAGTATAATTTTTGAATTACTTTAGTTTAGAAGGTCAAGGTAAAATAATTAAGGTAAACTAATTGAAATAGGAATTTGTTTCTAAATTGAATCAAACAAGGTTACGTTACTCCTAAAAGATTTCAGAAAATTTTATGGTAAAATTTCCAAAAACTCAAAAAACCAGGTTATATAAATAGCGCGGGAAGTTTCCCCAAAAAATAATACTCGTATCATCTTCTAATCTAATCACCCACTAAACCCAATTAAATTCTATCAATGAACTCCACTATTCAATCATTATTTACAGGAGGCGAAAACAAAAAGCGTAAATCGAAAGACGTTTTGTATGGAGTGTTTGATTATGATGATGTTGATGATGTGAAGAAGATGAGAAAAAAGGGTGGTGTTACTGTCGAGGCCGAGGACGAGAATGAGTACAATGTTGTTGATGATGATCAGGTGTTTTTGCCAACGGCGTTTGGAAAGAAGATTAAGGAGAGTGAGGGTAGTGCGAGTTGGGTTCCACCAACTCCATCGGGAGGGGTGGAGCCGTTTTTGGGGGATGGTATCGGGTGGAAGCTTATGCAAAAGATGGGGTATGCTAATGGTGGGTTGGGACGTAATTCACAAGGTATTGTTGCTCCCATACAAGTCAAGTTGAGGCCTAAGAATATGGGGATGGGTTATAATAATGACTACGAGGCCACCAACAACTTGCGGAATGAACCCACTGAAGCGGTGGCCAACCCTTTTATGAATAAAAAACCTGGAAAGAAACCACCTCATACTCGTACTCGTGATAGGGAAAAGGAAAATATTATTGCCCCAGAGGAGTTGTTGGCTAGGAAGGTGGAGGCGGAAGGGCCGCCTATGGTGCTGCAAAAGGTGCTTGATATGAGAGGTCCTCAGGTTAAAGTGCTGACGAATTTCGAGAATTTGAATGCTGAGGCTGAGGCTGACATCGAGAAGATCGACAGGGAGTTGAGGAAGGAGAAGGAGAAGGAGACGTTGCAGTTGGAGAAGGAGAAGGAGACGTTGCAGTTGGAGAAGGAGACGTTGCAGAAGAAGGCGATGCCAGAGAGGAAACAGACCTACAATATGGAGGAAATCATGAAGGCGTTGGATGTTGTTGAGGAGGAACATTTGTCGGGCCGTTTAACATTGGAGTCTCTTGCAAAGTCTGTGTCGGACCTTCAGAGGAGGTTTATTGAGGAGTATAAGATCTGTAATATATCGTGCACTGCTTGTTCATACGCTCTTCCTCTGTTGATTAGAGTGTTCCAAGGATGGGATCCTCTTTTAAACCCGTCGTATGGAGTTGATGTGATTACACAGTGGAAGAGCTTGCTGCAGGAAGACGAACAACATGATATATTTGAGGATGCATCTGCCCCTTACTCTCAGCTGGTCAACGAGGTCGTGTTTCCTGCAGTTCGTAGAGCTGGTATAAACACGTGGCAAGCTAGAGATCCAGAACCTATGCTTCATTTCCTGGAGTTATGGGAAAAGTTGCTACCGTCTTCAGTTCTTCAGTCATTGCTTGATATGATTGTGATGCCAAAGTTATCTGAAGCTCTGAAGTCTTGGGATCCTCTTCGACAAACGATCCCGATTCATGTGTGGATTCATCCGTGGCTTCCACGGCTTGGACACAAACTAGAATTTCTATATCAGGGCATTCGAGTGAAATTAAGAAATGCTCTTCAACACTGGCATCCTGGTGATTCGTCCGCTTATACCATCCTATCACCCTGGAAGACGATATTTGATGCTGCTAGTTGGGAACAGCTTATCGTCAAGTCAATTCTTCCGAAATTGATAACAGCTATGCAGGAATTCCAGGTCAATCCTGCGAACCAGAACCTCGATCCATTTAACGCGGTCATGGCTTGGGCTTCAGTTGTGCCCATCCATCACATGGTCAGCTTGTTGGAGATTCACTTCTTCAGCAAATGGCACCAAGTTCTGTATCACTGGCTGTGCTCGAATCCGAACTTTGAGGAGGTTATGCAATGGTATCTCGGCTGGAAAGAGCTTATCCCTGCTGAACTTTTGGGGAATGAGCGTGTCCGTCATCAGCTCAATGTCGGCCTGGGTATGATGGACCGTGCGGTGGAAGGCTTGGAGGTTGTACAACCTGGTGTCAACCTAAGAGCACGTGAGCAACGACAGATGAAAGCTGCAGAGGGTACGCCTGAAATGAGTTTGAAAGAAGTCATCGAGGCATATGCCCAAGAGCATGGGTTGCTTTTTAAACCGAAACCTGGAAGATTACACAACCATCATCAAGTATACAGCTTTGGAAGCGTGAGTATAGTCGTCGACTCTCTGAATCAGAAAGTGTTGGCAAAAATCCAGGGACAGTGGTCTTTGGTTTCGCTTGAGCAGCTTTTACAAATGCACAGCATTCCTGGCTCCACAAGGCGTTGATAAGCCGTGTTTGTTTCTAGTTTTTGTATTAATTTAGAATGTCAATCTCATGGTGTTGGAGCTGCATATAAACCATCAAGCTAACATAGAGTCAATTTTTATTTTTTTGCTGAATTCCACTATTTAGAATTAATGTACTATTGTATTTTACTAGGTTCTTGTTTAAAATAGAGAAAAATAATTTGTGTAGAAGATTTAGTATAAAAAAAATGGTTAAATTTAGTCATATTATCATGAATTTTGATTACGGAATACCTTCATCCCAACATATTTTTTACGATTAATTTTGATTCGATGTAATATATATTACGACATATTATTAATGTTATAACAGTCCATTATCAAAATTAATCGTAATAATATGTCGTAATACATAAACCATCAAAATCAATTGTTACGGGAATATATATTTTATATACCGTATTAGGCAATAGTATGATTCGATGTAATATTCTAGGTCGTGATTTATGGTAAGTAGGTTTTCTAAGTCGGTTGGTTGTATTGCTATATATATACTCCGTATATTGATGTATCGTTGTACAATAGACGCAATTGAATACAAATAGATATTCTTCCCAATTCTCTGACATAGTACGGAGTACTACGAATCATATAACAATACAAAAAAGCTAAAGATGATTATTATCTTGACCCATTCATTATAAACAAATTAAATTGTGAAGTTAAAGAAACCAAAATTGATTTTAGTGACATGCAAAATATGAGGATACCTCATTATGTGTTCGATTTCAAAGACGGAGTACAAAATGCCTCATTATGTGTGCGATTTCAAATACGGAGTGCGAAATAGCTTCTTAGGCAAAATTATTACTCCGTATTAAATTAGATTACGAAGTCTATATCAATATCTATATATTAAATTAAAATGAGTTTTTCTACATGGTAACTCTGTGTTTTTTCGAATTCCACGTGGTAATCTTACTTTCAGAAACACATGATAACCCTGTACTCTATTGATATCTATTAGCTACAAGTGTTGTTCGCGGCACTTACCTCGCTCTCAGGGTTATCTTTTTCTGGCTTGTTCATGACTCCGACTTCATCAGAGGAAGTACGCTTTTTACCACTATGTTCCCTAGCCTGTTGCCTATTATTTGAATATCTCACAACTTATGTAAATGTGCAACTAATCATCTAATACTGGTCCTTTCAGGTAAACACTAAAAAAAAGAGTCTATTTGCGAGAGAATTTGCGGCGGACCAAAAAATCCGTCGCAAAAATCCAAATTTGCGACGGAAACTGGATTTTGCGACGGACTGTTTTGGCGGGCTGGGAAATTGATATGGCACGTTAATTTGCGACGAAATTCCGTCGTAAAAACCATCGCAAAATTAAAAAACTGAAGTCCCACATCGGTGAACAAAGTAAGTTGTGTGATGGTTATATAGTGTTGTTGAGTTAATGTTTGAATGAAATTGACGAAACTTATATGAGGGATTAGGTAATGTGGTTTACGATTTCGGGATAAGTTATTACCTTTTTTTTTTCTACGAAATTATTCCGTCGCAAGTATTTTTGCGAGGGAGAGTCCATCGCAAAATTGTTATTTGCGACAAGTTTTGACGACGGACGATTTTTGTCGCAAAAGCCATTTTGCGACGAATTTGACTGTTTTGCGACAGATTTGCCGTCGCAAAACGCGTGTTTTTTTTGTAGTGAAAAGTATGTGTCGTACAAAGTTATGACTCAATTTATTCAATTAAATCGTTCTTTGACCTTACTCTCATCTATTGGTCGAAGTTTTACAATGTTTTTGTACTTAATCGACACATGGCTGCTCTCATTTATTCAACAATGATTAAAATTTATTTACATGAATTTTATTATCCAGTGGAACCTAGACGCGCCCCGTAAATTTCACGGGCCGCATCTCTAATTTATGATTAATTATGGGTGTTGATCAACTGTACCCGGCTTTTTCTCAGTTGTACCCTTTTTTGTCATTTGTTTTCCATCCCCTGCCCTTGGCTCTACTTTTTTTTTTCTCTCTTTTCCTTCAACCCAAAAAAACCCTAAAACAATCTTAAATCAACAAATTTGTTCTTCAATTAATTCAATTACTTATACGATTAATTCAATTCTTAATATATGGATCCTTGTGACGATATATTTCAAGTAATTTACTTTTTTTCCATTAATTTAATTTGTTCTTATTAAATTGGTTTATGTTTGTTTGTTTGTTTTTTTTTTTTTTATTTTTTTTTTTATTTTTTTTTATGGATTATATGTGGTGGTAGAGGGGTCGGCGGTTGGTGGTGGGGGTGGCTGCGGCGGCGGCGGCCGTGGTGGGTGTGGGCTTGGCGGCAGGCGGTGGTACCTTTTTTTTTTTTTTTATGAATTAGGGTTTAGGGTGGTTGATGGTGGGGAAGAGGTCGGCGGGCGGCTGTGGTGGGGGTGACTGCGGTGGCGGCGGCCGTGGTGGGTGTGGGCTTGGCGGCAGGCGGTGGTGGCAGGCGGTGGTGGCAGCCTCGTGTTTTATTAATTTTAATAATAATAATAATAATAATAATAATAATAATAATAATAATAATAATAATAATAATAATAATAATAATAATAATAATAATAATAATAATAATAATCTGGGGTGGGGGCCCAGATTGTATCTCGGCTCCCCACCAATTTTGTGTAAATGATGTAAAAATTACTTTCATAATAATAATAATAATAATAATAATAATAATAATAATAATAATAATAATTTTTTTAAAAAAAAAAAAAGAAAAAAAAAAGACTGAGGTGGACGGTGGGTGGTGGCTGGGTAGCGGCAGGCCGTGGTGGCTGCCTCATGTTTTCTTTTTGTTTTTGTTTTTTTTAATAATAATAATTTTAAAAAAAAAAGGACTTAGGTGGACGGTGGGGTTGGTCGGTTTAGTGGGTGGGTAGGCAGGCGGTGGAGGGTGGTGGGAGAGGCGGTGGTGGGCAGGCGAGATAGGTGGTCGGTGGTGGTGGGAGAGGCGGTGGTGGGTGGTGGTGGTTTAATAGAGGAGAGGGTTTAATGAGGATAAGAGAGAAGAGAGAAAAGTTAAGGTTTACAAATATGTGGCGAGGAAATGAGAAGGGCATTGATGTCTTTTTTGGGTACAACTGAGAAAAAGCCGGGTACAGTTGATCAATTACGTTAATTATTAGGCAAATTATGAATATTGTTAGCAATTAGGTAGTATAACTATTGTTATAGATCACCAATTTATTCACAATAATGTCATATACTATAATATCCTTTAACGGCTATTATAATGTTCACATGATACAATATTATAATCTATAACAATGATAAATCATAATCATACGAGTAATATATAATAACAGGTCACATTTTAGTCACAAATAATATTTGACATACAACGCACGCATACACAAGATAAAATGTTTGAAAGCATTCGAAAACAAAAAATAATTCTGAATCCGTCACTAGCCATATGTAAAAAGAAATCAATGATGGTGATGGTGATGCTTCTGGTGTTGTTTGAGTTCAAGTTTGGCTTCCTTGTGTTTATGATGCTCATGAATTGCAAAGCCCGCAGCACCGCCTGCGATTGTGACCGCAATACCGCCTTTCACCTTGTGCTCCTTTGCGTGCTCCTTGTCTCTCTTCGCCTCATTCTTTTCGTGCTATTAATGTAAATGTAAATGTAAATGATCCGTCAATATTAAATATCTTCGAACAAATAAAGCTTTGGCTTAGTAGTAATTTTATTGTAAGACGGTATGTTCATGTAAGGCAAATAGTTTATGTCTAAAAATGACCACTTTAATGATTTAAGTATTTTAAAACTAATTGTAGTACTCATTTTTTTAATTGATAATGATCACAAACATCAGAAAAACTGCAACAATTAGTTTTTTTGAGTAATAACTTGGATAAATGATAACTTTGTGTTATGTGAAAAATTTAGATCAGATAGTTTGATTAAGTTTTAAAATTTGATATTTTCAAATAGTTGATCACTGTTCAATATGTTTTCAAATAGTTGATATAAAATTTGTGGCTTGGAAGAATTTATTATTATATGAACTAACACAGAAAACAATAAAAAAGGAGAACTGAAACTTGGTTATTAAAAAATTTAAAGGAGTATGTGAAACCAGAGACGGGGCCCGGGCCACACCCACGAATGGAAGGAGAGAGCCCGCTTTATAAGGCCTAGAGGGTTCCATCCCAAAACCAATTGGTGATGGGAGGAGTAGCCCCTAAACTTATAAAGTAAGCAACTCTCACTTCCTTGTGCGATGTGGGACTTTACATGTGAAGGGCTTTTCCACACGCCCCCCCTCACATGTAAGCCCATTAACAGAGCCTTATATTGGAGCCCACATTATTGGGATTCTCCATGGCATACAAAGCCCAACCGGATGGGTGATTCAGAGACACGAAACCAGTGATTTTAACCAGAGATACGAACCCATATCCGGCGGCGGCATATAGATGGCCCGGTTTTAGATCAAGAGACCCAGGATATAACCATGGGCTCTGATACCATGTGAAACCACATGCATCATGTCACCATTGTTATAATCCTTGAGCTTGTTATAGAAGATGAAGATGACGGTTATAGAGAGAGAAACAGAGAGTAGAGAGTTTGTTATAGTGAGAGAGTGAAGTAAATAGAAAGAATGAATGTATTAATGAATGATCTACAAGTACAAGTATTTATACTAGTGTATAACTTAGTGTTAGTATATCTACTAGTATATGTACAAGTATAGAGGTGTATTTACAAGAGTATTAGTGACTAAAGCCCTATGTTCAACACAAATTATATTTACTTTTGTCATAAAATCAAATGTATTGAACTGAAGTGAATTTGCACCCGTAAAAGTAGGAGTGACATGTATTATTACCAAGGCATAAGCTGCGGCCGCGGCTGCAGTGGTTTGACCGAGATGTTTAAGGTGGCGGTGGTGCTTGACTTCTTTCTTATGATCCTTTGTCGTCTCGTCTTTGTGGAGGTGGTGATGGTGGTGGCCGTGAAGTCCCGTCATTTTATTTATTGAATAAAAAATAATCAAATAAAACAATTTTAAATGTTTGTTTATAGCTAATCAAGAACAAAAAAAATCAATTATATGAAATGTGTAGAAATAAATAAAAAATATAAGTGGAAAATATATGATTGTTAAGGGGATGTGAGTTTTTTACTTAAATGGAGCCCAAACCCAAACTAATTACAAAAATGAGGTCCCCTTAAAACTATTTACAATTCTAGGGTCCATGTCATCTTTTAAATTAAAAAAAAAATAAAAAAAAAAATAATAATAATTTAATTAATCACCGAATTTAGGCCATCAATCAACATCACCCACCATTAATCAACCTCTCCAATATCATTAGTTGTCCAAAATCAGCCGCCACCGTGCCCTGCTTGCCGGAGCTTGACCACCGTCTTCTCGTCCACCACCACCATGATGGCCCCTTCTACCTCGTCGGGAAATCTCACTGCTCGCTCGTCTCCTTCCACCGGCGCCGCCATTGTCCTCATCTTCAACCACTAAATAAGGCGGTGATAGGGTTGAGGTTGACCGCCATTGAAGGCGGCGTGACAGGGAGGCAGAGAGAAAGTGGGAGAGATCTTGGGTGACTGCTCTGGCGAGACGAACGGCCGAGAGAGAGAGAGTGCGACGCCGTTGATGCTGCTCCGGCAATGATGACCGGAGATGAGAGGGAGAGACGTGGCGGCGGCGGCGGTGAGAGCACGGTGGAGGTGAATGGGCGGCCTAAATAGGGGGTTGTAGAAGCGGAACGTGGTGGTAACGAGGAGTTGGGGACCATGGTTTTTTCCGGTGAGGGTGTCGCCGTGTCGGCGGCGGGTCTAACGTCGGCTGCCGGCAGGAGTAGTGGAAGCCATGGTTGTTTAGTAAGGGTGGGAGAGATATTTGTGAGATAATAATAAATAATTTTTTTTTTATTAATTGAATGATGACATGGACCCTCGAATTGTAAATAGTTTTAAAGGGACCTCATTTTTGTAATTAGTTTGGGTTTGGGCTCCATTTAAGTAAAAAACTCGGGAAATATATATAGGTACGCAACACGTATAATATACTCCATTACTTCTTAGCTACTAAGGAATTGCCGAGTTTCTTAACAACCAATTAAATTATTGCTTGTGAAGCCGTCAATTTAGCGAGGTTAAACCTTAGCGCGTATAGAATTATAAAGTTGGTAGAAGTTGATATAAAGGAAAAAAAAAAAAAAAAAAAAAAAAAACACATCCTTCGCAATTAATTTATCAAGATCAATAAGATATTGCATTGGAGGTCCGAACGATAGTATCCTGACTTGTCGTAGTCAAACATTAGAAAGATTATCATGATCAGGTTATACGCAACATTATAAATAATCAATCTAATACGGAGTAAAAAAATCTGATTATGTTTCGGCTGTAATAGTAAATCTGATCGTTCAAATTAAAATTTTCCAATGATGAAAGATAGTTTGGCCGAGATCAAGAACGAATTTAGTTTGTCATCTATTTAATTTAAAACATACTCGAGCCATTTTATCTTTGTCAATGAATTGCAATTTTTATTTTGACAATAGGTGTTAATTGTCGCATAGCTTTACACAAATAAACAAGTTTCATGTCTCACTAACAAACATTGAGACTAAAATAGTTAACCAAAAAAATAAAAAAAAATCTTATGATAATCTTATTATGAGGCCGTATCATACAATAACTTATGTATACGAAAATATATTCTGTGCTATTTAATCAATTTCTCATCCAAACTCAACATTGAGATCGAAATTCGAAATTACAAACCAATCCTTCAATCCAAATAATTCCCTCGTCCCACATCGCTCTTGTACGCAAACCTATGACATTTATATACCATGAAATATGCAGCTTAATTGCTGAGATAAGTAACGTTGTCTTGTAACCCAAGTGGGAGCAATAAAGCTGTTGAACGGTAAAGGCTTGTGTTGCCTGGGATCGCAAATGGCGTAGAGTGCCGGAGGAGAGATCGGTGTTTGATTGGAAGGCGATTTTAGGCACTGTAAAAATACCCGGGATACACTTCTATCCATCGGGTTGAGGAGTGTTGTTCGTCACAGCTGGCTTATCAAAGCAGTTGATTAAAAACTCGGGCGAGAAGGTCTGCACCGGGATCAGCCAGGTGGGGCCCTCCTGCACTCTACTCCGTGGTTGACCCATACGGAACTACAATCTTTTGGCGGAATACAGCAAAAGTAGATTACTGGAACGCGGTGATGGAGTTTTTTTTTTTGGAGGATCTCGGAAATTCGAAATTAACATGCTCCTCTTCCGGAACAATTAAGTCAAGTTATTTAGAGAATGTTTAGAATTGACTTTGTTACTCTGTACATCTTAGAACAATTAAGCTGGTGACTATGGTGACTTATCGTACGAGTTTACATGATGCATTGTTGAAACCGTTTAGCATTTCTAGCATGGCACAATATGTGACATTATAGTCATTATTTGAATTCTGAAAGATATAAAAACGTTCCACATATATTACTCGATCATGGAAGCAAAGAGTACACACTAAATAAATGATTCCTACTTTTTTTTTTTTTTTTCGTTTTACTTTGGTGAAGTCAAACTTGCTTATAAAACTCTAACCGTAAATATTTTCTAAATTAAAAACAATGTGCGCACTATCGCTGATTGGATCGAACTTGAGAGTGCTTAGTAAATCCTACCTTTATAGAGTCGTCTTGAATCGAGAAGTTGATACATAATTTGTCATACCAAATAACGTTTTATGGTCTAGTCTAAGTACATGTTATCAATATTCACATACTACAATAAATATATAAACACATATATAATGAAATTAAATTTTTCCAATGATGAAAGAAAGTCTGATCGAAATCGAACACCAATGTAGTTTTTAATTTCTTAAATTAAAACATATGATAAAACATACGAAATATCCGTACTATCTTTGTTAATCCGTATTTAATAGTAGGTGTAAATTGTCGTCAATCATCTTTACACAGATCAACAAGTATTATGTTGGACTAACAAACGGCAAGACTAAAATAATTAACAAATATATTCCGTAATACTTAATTAACTTCTCATCGAAACTTAACATCAGGTTCACATTATACTCTTATAAACAAAAATATTAGCTATGCTTAAAAGTTAAAATAATTTATCAACAATTAGTCAATTACACACTAAAAAGCTTCAACCCAAATAACTATCTTATCCCACATCGCTCAGGAATGCAAACCTATTGACATTTATATACCACGAAGTTCACGCAGCAGTTGCTGGGACATTTAATGCTGTCTTGTTACCCAAGTGGGAGCGATAAAATTGTAGAATGGGCGACACTTTGTTGGTATTACCTTGAAATATTGCCATATCGGAGTAAGGGCAACGGAGGAGAGACTGGTGTTTGATCGGATGACGGGTTTGGGCACTACAAAATTCCTTACCGAGTGTGTCTCGGTTTCGGTGAGTGCGCTTGCTTGACTGGCTTATCAGAGCAGTTGATCAAACCTTGGACGATGATCTGCACTAGAATCAGCCGGGTTTGGGGCCTCTAGTACTCTCCACTCTGTGGTTAACCCGTTACCGAACTACAATTTTTTGGGTTATTTTTTGGGTTTTTTTTTGACAGAAAGGTATTTTTTTTTTTTTTTTTTTTTTTTAATAAACTTAACAACTAAGCTTAGAGGACGTGTTATTAAGAATCGACTTTCTTCTGTCCAAGAACGATGAAGTTGGTAAGTTACCGTACGAATTTAAACAGATTATTGTTTATAACATGGTATAAAAATATTTAGGGTTTTTCCCATCTATACATACCCTCGTACTTTTCAGTTTTTTCAGTTATACCCCTACGTTTGGGGTCTTACCAGTTGTACCCTTAAACTTATAAATTTAGTCCCAACCGTAACCAAACTAGAATAAACCGTTAAATTTAGCCGTTAATTATATTTTATATAAACTTTCACCCTTATTTTTTTAGTTTTTCCCACCATTTTTCGCTTTAAATATCCTACTTCACCCTCCATTATAAGAAAATTAAGTGTTTAATGCGAAAAATTGACGGGAAAAACTAAATAAAGAAGAGTGAAAATTTATATAAAATAAAACTAACGGCTAAATTTAATGGTTGACTCAACTTTAATTACAATTGAGACTATAAAAAAAAAAAATCAATTATATGAAATGTGTAGAAATAAATAAAAAAATATAAGTGGAAAATATATGATTGTTGAGGGAAATATATATAGGCACGCAATACGTATAATATACCATTACTTCTTAGCTACTAAGGAATTGCCGAGTTTCTTAACAACCAATTAAATTATTGCTTGTGAAGCCGTCAATTTAGCGAGGTTAAACCTTAGCGCGTTTAACTACTATAAATATGATAATAATTCGAATATGATTAATTGTATACGGATTTTACTCACGTTGTATACTTTTTTCATTTTTTTTCCCTTTCCTACCCTTTTTTACTCATTTGTATACAAAATCCTCTCTTTTATCTTTCCTAATTTTTCTTAAACTAATTTCATACAATTATTTCAATTATAATCCTAAATTCATACAATTAATTCAATTATAATTCGATAATCAATTCAACAAATTAATAATTTCTATTTCATTTCAATCTATTTCATAAAATTATGTTTAATATTATTAATTTTGATGAATTTAGGTTAAAAATTAAATTAGGGTTTACATGAATTTGGGAGTTTGGGGGTTGCCGGCAACAGGAAGTGGCGGGTGACGGCCGGAGGTGGTGGGTGGCGGCGGCAGGAAGTGGCGGCGGCGGCAGGAAGTGGGTAGTGGTGGCAGCCGGTGTTGGCGGCGACGGTTAGTGGTGGCAGCCGGTTTGCCATTTTCACATTTTTTTTTTATTTGTTAAGTTAGTACAATTAAGAATATATATTATTTGTTTTATTTATTAAACAGTAGTTCTTGCGTAAGACCGGCCTAACGTTAATTAATGTAAGTCATGCATGGAAATTTGTTAAAAAAAAAAAAAAAAAACTACCCTCATGTGAGAATGCCTCACAATAAATTATTGTGAGACATGTCTCACATAAGAATTAGTGTTTATCAAATAGCAATTCAATAGTGGCATAGTGGTAATAGTTAAGGTGTTATGCATTTGTTAGGTACTTGAGGTCACAAGTTCAATTCCCGCTACCATACTTTTTTTTTCCCCTCAAAAAATACATCATCTTTTGTTGATAAATTATTTCGACTTTATTTATTTTATTTTTTTCTTTCTTTCACGGGTACAAGTTCATCTTTTCAATATTTCTATTTAAAATTTTTAATCTCGTAAATGACATATTAAAAGCAAAATATTCGGTAATAAGTTATAACGCATAGCATAAAATTTCGCATTAAATTGTATACATATGAAATCGTCTAACACTAAACAAAATAAACTAGACTAAACTTCTAATTAATTACGTCTTTCTTTTCCGTGTAGGAGATTTGCATAGTGGGTGACGAAGTGGAATTCCTTTCGTTCCAAGACGTACCTGTAATAATAAAATACGTATTATTTAAGCGAAAATCATATAATAATTAATAACAAAAAATAAATTTTACAATGTAAACACTAAAATGCAAAAATAAGATAAAATAAATGATAAAAAAAGACTTAAAAAAAATTGAAAAAAAAAATAGAGTTCAAAAAATAAAAAAAAAGCAGTGAAAAAAAAAAAAAAAAAGCAGTGAAACACCCGCCTGACACCTGCTGCCGCCTGACACCACCGCCGGAAACACCCGCCGGACACAACCCGTCCCACCACCGCCGCCACCTCACGCCGCCCATCTCCCCACCCAGACAAACCACGACCGCCCTCTTTACTCACACCCCAACTAACCCAAATTCTAAACACCC
The DNA here is from genome assembly GCA_023091065.1 of Dianthus caryophyllus. Classification (NCBI taxonomy): domain Eukaryota; kingdom Viridiplantae; phylum Streptophyta; class Magnoliopsida; order Caryophyllales; family Caryophyllaceae; genus Dianthus; species Dianthus caryophyllus. The sequence continues at coordinate 11,936,448 of CM041522.1, read as the reverse complement.
CTCCCACCACCACAAACCACCACCGCCGGTCACCACCGCCGGACACCACACGCCGCCCCTCTCCCCACCCAGACTTACCACCACACGCCGCCCCTCTCCCCACAGTCAAAGACCACCACCACTCCTACCACCATAAACCACCTTAACAAACTAATTTATAAACCCTAATTTGATTTTAACTTAAATTGACAAAAAATTAATAAAATTCAATAATTTATTGAACAAAATAACAATTAATAACAATAATTACCTCATTAAATTTATTATCGGAATTCATGATTGATAAATTGAAATACTTAATGAATTTGATTTAAGAAAATATAGAAATTGAATGCATCTGGTTTAGCAAAAGTTAAAAAGAAAAAAAAAATTGTATATTATGGGAGTAAAAAAGGACAAAATTGGAAATAATAATAATAAAAGTATACAATGGGAGTAAAAGCTGTATACAAAAAATCAATACCCTTAATTAATTATGGATTATATTTATAATAGTAAATAATAATAATAATTAATAATAATAATAATAATAATAATAATAATAATAATTACTACGTAATTATCGAAGATAATTCCCCTAGGCGTGCAAGTGTCTAAGATATTTACTAACCAAAGTTATAGTTTACTATGTAGTAAATTAAAATACTTTAGTTTATTTCTGAATTAAAAAGCATGAAAACTTTCATGTATTACTCCATAACTAGTTTTCGGGTCCGCCCTATGTCGGGCTTCCTATCTGTAATGAAAAACTCTTAATTAATAAAATATTGACTTTATTTTATTTATCAAAATAATTAACTATGAAAATTAAAAACACGCCGAATATTTTAATTTTAATTATGCACTGCTTACTTATTATATTCAAATTATGTATGAATTAAATAACTCGCAATTATAATAAGCTTTCATTAAACTCTATCTTATGAATTATTATCCAAATTTAATGAATATTTATTAGACAGTCCTAATAGGAGAAAATAATTAACACAGAATTAAAACATATTCACATTTAGTTTGTTTTATGTGAGTCCTTCCCATATCATGGACACTTAAATAACTAAATAATTATTTTTTTGAGTAAGACGTATCACAATATATTTATTGTGACACCATCTCATTAGTAAATCGTAATTGATTTTTCATATACGGATTTTACTCAAGTTATATACTTTTTTCATTATTTTTTCTCATCCTACCCTTTTTTACTCCAAAAATATACAGAATTATCTCTTTTTAATTTTCTTACAAATCTTAAATAAAATAAACAAATAATTAAATGTTATTAAGATATGGTGCAAATAATAATATGATAAGATAAAGATGATAGTATTAGAACATGAGAATGATGAACATATAATAATATATGAGAGTAAGTATGTATATAACAAGAATGATGATGAGATGGGGTATATATTGTGTAAGATCGTCCTTTTAAGGTTCTACTATGCTAAAATTAGTAAAAAAGAACTTGATCTCATCAAATTAATTGGATTTGCAAGATATAATGTCAACTCATTTGTCGACATAACCTTCCATAACTTCCATAACTACAATCAAGGAATTTAATTTCCGTTTTCAGAGACGAGATTCTGAAGTTGAGTGTGACGAACTAAGGATACATGATCAAGCGACGCTTCTCGATTAATCTGATGTTGGAATGTTTTGTAGGATGGAAACGCGATTTTTTCTTATGCAAAGATTTCTCGGTCTAACAACCATTTTTTATCCCTCAAAATGAGAGACATAACAGCTCGAGTAAAGTTAACGTATAGCAAGCACGACAAGATAAGGACCTAGAGCACAGAGAGACGCTGAATTCGTGTGCTCTCCATGTCTTCAAACCTCTCCTTGAATGCCAACCGAAATGCCATTGTTGAGGAGCTACCAAGGTTAGGTGTTGTCCTGTTTAATGAAATAACAGTCTAAAAAATTAAGCGGAACATTTTTATGATCCTATTAAATGTTGTCTAAGTAAACTGTGTCTAATGACGAGGAGGATGTCTTCAAACATGGGGCAAGATCAGGGTATCTTTCCCAGCGATTAAAATTGAAATCACCAGAAAGCACAGCCCGATTGCTTTCCAGCAGTCTTCATATTTGTATCCGTCATCGACCTCCAAGCTTGCTCAGGCCCCATTCTGCACAACAAGTAAGTCTTCTTACTGAGAAGACGGCTCTTCTATCAGGTCACCAATAGTGCGCATCTTTCGGTTCTCTATGGCTTATATGATAAAATTTTTGTCGCCTAATTAATGCAAAAAGTTGATCCAACTTTTCTAAGTCCATTGTAATTTTTCACCCATTAGTAGATCACACACTAGCAAATTGGTGTCTTTTTCCCCTCGGGGACTCGGTCTTAAGCTAGAAGATGAACTCTGTAACCATCGTCACTTACCCTTACTCTCAGAGCGTTCCCAATTCTCCATTTAAGCCCCTCTGAAGTTGGGATTTTGCACCCCATATACTCCTCCACGCGTAGCTTGGCAACCATCGCTAGCCCGCTTTTAATATAGTTGAATATCTGAAATATTTAGCTTTGAACATCTCTATGGGCTATCGTGTTTTCGTTTTTCGTGTGTTTATATGTACATTTAATTTTAGAAAACGGTAGCGTTATACGTTAATTTCTACTGCATTGTTTTGTCAAAATAGCGGAGCTTTGTCCTTAGGTTTTTCGTAATTTTTTTAAAAATTTCTTGGTAATAATTTTTAGGTTGATGATCCTTAGCTAAAACATAATAAAACAATATGTTAAATATAAGATGACTTTAAATTGAAAGTTGAAATAAATTTTTCTGTCACGTAGACAATATCGTAAGCATAAGCATAATTCTTATTTTTGTTTTGTCATTGCTACATTCTCGTGTCTCGCTCTGCATCACGCTCGTTTCTTCACTTATCAACTGCGTTATGTACAGCTTTATTGCGTCTTGCATTGGAGTTCTTGTCTGCTTCTTGAGTATTCTTTGCATTCTTACATTTTGCAATTGTCGTTGTAGTTGTTGTTGTTGTTGTTGTTGTTGTTGTTGCGGTCGATATCAAATTGTGTTTATATCACTGTAAATGGATTATGTAACAGACATTCTGTAATATGATTGATGTGTTTTAATGATACGTACTTTTATCATTGTAGGAAAGAAGTGCATAGGCTCATCTCTCACAGATAAAGAATGAGCATCCACATTGCGAAGAGCCGGATACGCCGGTATGAAGGAAAAATGTTATAAAGAACTCACGCAAGAACTTATGCAAGAGATACGTGGCTACCTTGAAGGCTAATATTGTCGGGGGTTCGAAGCCCGTAGCTTTTCAATAAATATGCTCAATTTATATTTTGTTGTCTTTTGTTTACATAAAGTTCCGCTTAAATGTTTATGTATGCTCAATGGCTCATTATAAGTATAGTTCAAGTTCAATGTCACTTTGACCTCTTCTTTACAGGTCAAATTATGCATGTTAGTTCAATTTCATTATTGTTTCAAACATTCCCAGCTTTAGAGTGAAAAACACAGCTTCCAATTACTAAAGAAATATACTAAGGGATACCATGCAAAAAATAGTCGCATGGGACCCAAAAAAAACAACTACCGCTAAACAAGCTGGTGTAAAGTCCAAACAAAACAGCGAGACACTAATCGAAATTAAACAGCCACCTAAAAGCGACAAATCGAGCCGGCCCGTGGATTTCACGGGTCGCACCACTAGTTATTTTTTAAAACTTATCATGCAATATTTTTTACACGTCTAATCATAATATAAGATTAAAATAATTTTTTCAATCATATTAGTAATCTATTATTACTTGGTTTCAAATGTCAATAATATACACTTAAATAAATTTTTTATACCATTAAAACATTTTTCTACAACATACAAAGAAAAAAAATATAAATCTACAACATACAAAGAAAAAAAATCAGCAGTAATTTAATCAAACTATGTTTAAGTATCAAACATAGTAATTAAGAAATAAAAATATTCAAATTTTAAACACTCTTATCAAATACACCGTAAAAAATAAATTTAACACAAAGTGTAATAATAATTAAAACATAATAAAGTAAAACTATTTAACATAGTACGTACCTAAAAAGATCTAGCTAAAATTTTTGATGTATATATATACAAAAAGGGATGGGGACTTACCTAAAAATTAATTAAGGTAATTATGTGTCATATAATTGTTTATTTTGAAATTATTATTTTTCTTCTCAATTAAAAACATCTTAAATTAATTTTTTTTTTTTTTTGGAAAGTTCTAATATAGCAAAGATTTCAATTGTAGATTTAGTTTTATATTTTAAGTTACATATATTAGATTAGATTATATGTTAGATTAGATTATGTTTTGTGGATTTTAGCAAGATCGAAATTAAATTTTGAATTCAAAATTAGATATTTAAAATCATTGACATTATTTAGTGTCACAATAATTATCAAACTCAAAAAAGAAATTAATTCCAAATATCTTTGTTAAAAATCAAAATATTATGATAATTAATACGAAGTATATGTAAGGAAAACCTTAAAGAGAATATAAATAAATATGGATATTAAAATGTAACATTTATGAGGTATTGAAAAGAAAGAAGAATTGAAGATAACGTTTAGATATCATTCCTTGAATATGACTTCAATTTTGCTAATTCATTTCAATTCGTATATTTGACATCTTCCATAGAATAATAATACTTAAGTATTAATGGAAATTAATATCTTTTTAGTTACAATAAAAGTAAATAATCAAAAGTAAATTCCTTGATTTCATGAATAAATAAAACATGAAAATATATTTTATACAATTATACATAAATAAATATGAGATATGATCTTCCGTTTAACTAGAAGTCATGCATACATATATATATAGAGAGGATAAAACCTTGTAAAAACTACCAATAATATAGTCCAAATTTCTTTTAAGCACTACTCATAATTCTTAAGCACGAGTAACTAGTAATAATATGGCACTTTTGAAATTTCATCTAACTCTTTTTATCTTTGTTCTTCTTGCATGTGGTATGCTCTTTTTTTTTTTTTTTTTTTTTTTTTTTAATGAATTATTCGTATCTACGGAGTATTTAATAACTACGGGTTTAACTTGTGTTGTTACAAATCGAATGCAGGAATAACGAAGAGCAAAGCCCAGTGCGTTGACGGGCTGGGCGAGTGTGGTCCAGCGGGCGACTGCGACAGACGATGCAAAGAAACGCACCCGGGCCCCTCAAACATGGGTGAATGCGATTTAAATTTGTGCAACTGCTACTACAATTGCAGCCCGCCTGCGCCACCTGAACCACCCAAACAATGCAATTCCAATGACGGCGAGTGCCTCAATGGCTGCGACGACAATTGTTGTACCGAACGTTGCAAGACCAAGTGGGCCGGCGCCACCGGTTCGTGCAAATCAATTTTGGGCAAGGCTAACCTTTGTTTGTGCACTTGGAATTGTTAGTTAGTTCCTTGTTTTTGATTTTTGTTTTAGCGATTTTATTCTTTTTAAATGTAGTCTTAGGACACGTGATAATAAAGCGGTTAGCGAATAAATTTTTGTAGGCTTAATGGTTAGGGAAGAAATTTTTGTTAGGGTTAAAAATTATTCCTTAATTTTAAAAAATAAATCACTTGTTTAGGTGATACTTAATAAAGTCTTTTTCATTTACACAAGAGCAAGCTTAATTAATATGGAGTATTGTTTGATTGCCAAGTATGCAATTACCGTGAATGTTCATGTTCATGTTCATGTTCATGTTCATTATTTTTATATTGATTTTGCTATGAGAAAATGTAAACTATAGAAACATTGTTTTATTTATGGCACAAATAAATCATAATATTAAACTAGACCACAAGATTAATAAGCACCGCTCAATAGCAAAACTAATAAATTATGCATTTGTAATCAATATTTTAGTTGATGATTTCAACTAACGAAATTTTTTGAAATATCACCAAATTTATTTATAAACTCGATATATATTTCAGCTGACATTGTATAATAATATATCAAAATATCGTGTAAATTATACTACGGAGTCCGGAAAGGCACTTTAACTTAGACGACAGGCCAGAAATATGAAAGTTATTTCGAAAATAACTACGTTCTAGTTCAACACTTCAACTCCGTGACACACATTATTGGAACTCGTGACAAAATTATTATTTTTTACCTTAAAAATAAATGGAGCATAAAATTCAAAATTGTGGGACAAAAAATGGATAAAACAGGTCAAAAATTGAAAGGAATTCTGTTTTTCCGACCATATAAAAGCCTCAGGGCTCAGGCAACGGTATATTTCAGCAATATACATTTTCGTACAATGTTTTGGACACCAAAAACGCGTCCTTTTTTATGAAGATTATGGACGTTTTGCAACTACGGAGTATGACTGTACCAATATACATGAGACATTCAGATTTTATGCGGCTTACAAATTATTTGTTCGATGAATGTGAATAACAAGTTTGTTTCTATGCTCTTTGCAGTTACACATTGCTCGTCAACAGTTTGAACGGAGCAATGGTCGGTCCCTTGATCATGTACTTGCTAACTGAGCCTTTTTTTTTAACTGAGTCTTGGGACAATAGTAACCGCCGTTGGATAATGCGCTCACTTTTAATGTGTAAGTAAGAGTTTATGTTGATCGCATTTTAGTTTTTCTTCGATAGGATTCATTTTGCATTATGGACGGTTTTGTGAGGTTTCTAGACTCGCAGTAGTGTCAACTTCCAATTTTTGTTATCAATCTCATTTTTAAAACCTGTTTGATACCTATGGTTACGGGTTTACGCGAAGTGATTTCGCCAAGGAAATCAACCAATTGGTCCAAGTTTAATGTGTTGCGATAATATTATATGGCTAGTTTTGGAACTTCGAAACCTGTTTGCAGTGATAATTTTGTCTTAATAATTGGACTACGTTGTGCTCATATGATATGACGAGTGATTGAAAAATTGGTACTTAATCTTTTGAGCTTAATACATTTTTAATGGAGGCTTGATGCAAAATAGGGCAAGTTAGCTTCATTGGCTTGATATGTCATTTCTAATGGAGGCTTGATACAAAATTGGTACTCATCAAGTCATCCATGACATGATGCATGGGAAAAATTCACATGAATAATTTCCACTATCACTCATCTTCCAATAATAATCCCAACTCAAAATAATCCCAACTATTGAAAATTATTCCAATAATATACTTTAACCAATTTTAACCGACTCAAACGGATACAAAAAAAGGTCAAACTGATTTTAATTTTAGATTATACGGAGTATAAGAGTGAGAAAAATTTAAAAGCGATTTAACTTTTTTTTACCCGTTTGAGCCGGTTAAAATTGGGTAAAATACTATATTATATATTTTATTATTTAAATACTATATTATATTATATTATATTATATTATATTATATTATATTATATTATATTATATTATATTATATATGAATATTATATTATCTTAAATTGAACTATTTTAATTATATTTATATAATTAATATTTGTTTTGTTTTAATAATATGCTAATATAAAATTAATCCATTTCAATTCAGTTCAGATCAGTTCAGTTTCATTCAGTTTAGTTTAGTTCAATTCAATTCAGTTCAGTTCAGTTCAGCTCTAAAAAAATCTAAAAGAACGGGGTCTAATTATTATGATTAGTAATTTAATGTTACTTAAAAATGGCAACTAAATACATTCTAAAGTACGTACGTCTTTTTCAAGTGACAGTCATTAATGCCTAAAATAGGCCGATAAGGGCAAGATAATACCCCTTGAGAAATCATCCCCGTATAAGTTGTGAGTTTTTATTTTTTAATAACATATTTCGATTTCGATTTTAGATGTGATTTTCGGAGATGTATTTTTGATATGAAGACATTAATTAAACACAAATGCTTACATAAAACCGTCTCATGCGTGCGACAGGGTATTTGCAACTGCCTACTTTAAGGTTTATTGTCAATTTTATGAAACTTTAAAGTGATCACATTTAATATTAAAGTGATCATTTTAAGCATTAAAATAGTTACATTTTACAACTCTATCGTAAACATGAAATGATTTTATGCAAAACTTACGCTTACTTAATTAAAAGAAGGGTTTTTCTACATAGTACCCCTGTGGTTTTTAAAAGTCTACGTGGTACCCCTGTACTTTTGTGATTACATGTGGTACCCCTAAATTAACAAAAACTGATTAACCGTAACCCTCTCAAATTTCTGTCAAAATAACGTTAACTCTTACGGAGTACAATTCAAGAAAGAATTCAAGAAAGTAAGAGGAGAAATGGAGGGGAAATGGAGGGAGCAAGTAGTGAGTCTGATTGCACCGGCCAATAACCATGGGGATCTGGCCGTCAAATTGTCGTCTTTACGCCAACTGAAGCAATTACTCTCTTCTTCTTCTTCTTCTTCTTCGTCTTCTTCTTCATATTGTTCTTCTTTTGCCTCCCAACTTTACCCCTCTTTCTTCCTCCTCCTCTCCTCTCCTCTCCTCATCCCCTTGTCCGCAAACTCCTTCTCCAGTTAATGCTTCTTTCCAATTTCAATTTTAGTTTTTGAGTTTTTTTGTCTATTTAGGTTTCTTCCATTCTTTTATTTCTCAATTGGGGACTGATTTTGCTTTATCAATTCCCCTATGGTTTTTTCGGCTATAGGGTGTTAGAAGAGGTTGGGTTGACAGCTATGGAGCATTCGTCTCCGTTAATACCTGCCATTTTGCCCCTTTTAAAGGACACTCATCCTGACGTCTCTAATCAAGCGATTATCACTTCCATCAACTTCTTCTCTGCTTTCCTTCAACAGGTCTCCTCCATCTCTTCTTTTTGTTATCACAATTCTTTCTTGAATTGTAAGAGTTAACGTTATTATGACGGAAATTTGAGGGAGGGTTACGGTTAATCAATTTTTGTTAATTTAGGGGTATCACATATAATCACAAAAGTACAGGGGTACCACGTAGACTTTTAAAAAACACAGGGTACTACGTAGAAAAACCCTTAAAAGAAAAAGTAGGATTTGCTTTAGGCTCCATATCAAAACTAAAGTAGTTTGTTGGACAACTCAACTCCAAATTAGTAAGAAAAAGTACTTCCTTTTCAATTAACTCCCTCTTCTTCCCCATTTTTTGTCTATTTCTCTACTTAATTAGACATCTCAACTTATAAAACTACTAAATAAATTATTAAAAACACTCAAATCTCACTAAAATCTGTGTTACTTCACTCTCAAAATTTCAACCATTTTCTACTTTTATCAGGTTACTTTTTTTTTTTTTTTTTTTGCACATTTCTGTAATTTTATTATTCTCAGATCAATTCAGCTATCTTATGAACTTTATTTAATCAGCTATGTTTTGGGTATTTAAGGGTTTGTTTTGTATTAACTTCAATCAATGCATGTTACTTCTAGGTTTTTTTTCTTCTTTTTTTTTTTTATTTAATGAATCCCTCTTTTGTTGATTTTCTTAAGAACCCTTTTTGTTAAATTTTTCTGGGTGATGTCAACTTTGATCAAATCAACAAAATTTGCTATGGGTTTTGGTTAGTGATCAGAGTATTTGATTGGGTTTCGTCTGTTGTTGATTAAAATTTAGTTGTACGATCTGTGTTTACTGGATTTTGCAGTATAATTTTACAATTACTGTACTTTTTGTGCAGTAGATTTTAGTTTTAGGGAAAGTTTTGATCTTCTTGATGAATGTAGTTGGAGTGTTCTTCTCTTTCGTCTTCTCGATAATCGTGGAACTCGTAACCTCTGCCTTAATTAAGATACCCACTTACGCTCGAACATACGTAATAATGTGAAAATCGCTCACAGGAGATCACCTTTTAGTTGCAAAGTTTCACGCTTTCCAAGGGAAAATAATCGATCTTGGACCTCAACAATCGGTTTACTTGGGTTGGTTTCTTAACATGGTGATACCATGTGACCAACATCACCTTCGTTTCTAAAGTGGAACATTTAACGCCAGGTATTAGGGAGATAGTGTAGTTGCATTTAACGCCAGGTATAAGGGAGATATGTAGTTGCATCTAAATTTCAAGCTTGAAGGAATTCAAACTTTTGGTTGAGTTGATCTCAAGTGAATTCATTGGGGTTTGTTTTATGGGATAAACAAGTTTGGTATATTGGATTGCACTTTTTGGTGACTCAAGTGTTGAATTTCAACGACAACGAGTTTGCTTAGTGACTATTGCAGTAGTTTGGTGGTATATGTGAGAAATGTAGGAGACTAGGGGTATTTTTGAAGCATAATACGCAAGTGTAGACTCGTGTAGCTTTGTAATCAGCGATCATTCATTGGCATAAGGTTTCAGTATAGTTAGTGCGGATAACCACGATCAGGCAAATGTCTTTTCTATATTATATGGACACAAGATATTTTACGGGTAATACTTTGATGGGGCGGGTTTGTTGGGCTGGTAATTGGCGTAGTATCTCATAATTGGTAAATTCACATGATTGAATGTGACCGTTACTTTATTGTTATCTTTTCTAAGCGTTTCTGATTTAGCTTAGCTGTTAATCTGTGTTTTGTTGCGGCTGCTTCAGAAAACGATATAGTCAAATTCCGAAGGGTCATGGACATGAACTGAAACTGGTCGTGCGTGGTCAGATGAGAAGAACTGATGTTATTTGCAGTAGAAGGGGGAGGGTTATTCTCTGCGTCAGCCTCAGGATATAGCAAGGGTCTATCCCTTTTAATTTTGGGTCACAAAAGCGATGAAAAGCATATGAGAGTTACTCCTTGGAATCAATACCAGTTGGTGGATCGAGAAACCGAAAGTGATCTCCAGCTGGCTTCTGGCAAGAATCGACTTTCCCGCGGGTGGGCTTCCTATATCTGTTTCGGTCGCACTTCCACCACACGGTTTGATGGACAGTCCCCGCTCAAAGTAGGTCCCACGCAACCACAAGACGTTTTGGCCAGTGCCCCTGGTACTGAGAGGGACAAGGAACCAATCAATACGCTTGACTATGATAACCATGCTAGGCGTACATCTCTCAAGAGTAGCATGAAGAAATCGTCGCAGAGCCTTCAAGAGAATAGTGTGAGCAATGATGAACAGGAGCTGCTGGTTGAAGAGGGTGGCGTCCCCGAGGAATTGATCGAAAAGAGAAAAGTTCAGTGGACAGATGCGTATGGGAAAGAACTTACAGAGATCAGGGAGTTTGAAATGAGGTAAGTTATAGCAGACGGTTATGATTCTATTTTTTGTTCTATTGTGCTTCGCTGAATCTCTTATCATACATTTTATAAACTGCCTTCTTTTGAAAAACAGAATAGATATATCTGTACTATAGTTGAACATGTTATTTGCTGTAAGCATTTATTGGCGTCATTTATTCTTTCATGGCTTTTAGGGTATATTTTGACTACCTCGTCACGCGCTCACATGTTAGTGTCACTATATTTGAACTCATTAGTAGGTCCTTCATAACTGAATGCTTTGGCGTAATTTGCTTATTGATATTCATTCTTAAATCTACAGTTTAGCGTAGTCACATACTTCGTATATAATATGTTTCCATCGTGTCAAAAGAAATGTACTAATTGATTTTTCTGATTGGAAAATATGTTGTTTGTGAATGTCTATAACCTCTTGGCATTGAAATTTTTCATATGGATTTTATTCCGAGTTTAAAAGCTCTCGCCGATTATAATCAGGATAATTATTATATTTTCGTCTTATACTTCTGTTTAAATCTGTTCAGTAAGTTTGCCAGATTCTATCATATTATTAACGGGATGGATACTAGTATACTCTTGTCTTGGTTGAGCTAAAGGGTCCAACTGTCTAGCATATCGAAGGTCGGAATTTTTGGGTCAGGCAATAAAAGATTGGATTGATCATTTGTCGTTCTTTTTGCCGTTTTTATCATTGAAGTCTTGTTTAACTTTCTGTGCAACATAATTTCCTCTTCTTCTTTTTGTGTCATACATTGCAGCTTCATCTTGTGATTCTTAATTAGATGCCTCGATTGTAGTTTCTCGTCTCTTATTGAATAAAATATGTTCCACGCGATGTCGCATCATTCCTCTAGAAAGCTTTAGACATCTCTTTAGCTTGGTTTAGGAATCTCTAAGAGTCGTTACAACAAAAACTACAGAGTCCCTGGGGCCTGTCTCCGATTTGTCTTTATTAACACTTAGTACGAAAAGGAAAGTGCGTTGTTTGTTTTTAACACTCCCATGATACCAGGACCCAGTCTCTTCCGTTTTGGCAGGCGATTGATTACATTTCATAGAAGACCCTTTGTTCTAGCTATCGGTTTTCATAGAAGACCCTTTATAAAATTTAACTCTTTTTCATTTACATCATAAGACAAGCTTTCAAGAACCTTTGTTAGACTGCCGTCAAAGTCCACTAATTTGGAAGAATTATGTTAGGTCATTTTGAAGATTAATAATGACTGACGAAACGAAAACGGGTATTGTTTCGGAAATATTTGTTTCATGATGGCTTCAAATTATTGAACAATGTACTTAAGATAGTGTTTGGCAATGGTCATTTCATTTGTAAATCTTCATTTGAAATATGGAATTGAAATTTTGTATTTGTAAATGACATGGGGTAGGGGTAGGATTTGAAAATATCAAATTTATGCTTGGGTGGGATTAGACTTGGATTTCATACAGATCCAAATCCAAATCTTACAACTTTCCCAAACATGTAATTTGTATCAAATCCACATTTTCAAATGAAATCCCCGTATCCAAACACACTCTAAAATGATTCTCTTGGATAGTAGACTGCGTGATTTTCTCTTCTTTTTGCTGTTAACTTGTTGCTGTCAAAATAAAATTTGTCCAATTCTCTTAGGATTATTGTGTGCTGTTGCAAAGGTCAAGTATAGTTACTACAACAGGGTAGTGCTTTCCCGTCACGCTTCATTAAATCACGCTTTTTATATTGGTCATATAAGCTGTAATGGTCTAGTATATACTACCAGCTATATCAGCCTTTTATCGGAAATGTGTCATCCTAGAGTTTTACTTATTTCATGGTAATAGTTCGATAAATCTTGCTACATTTATGTATAGAATACTACAATCCATCTAAGGGCATAAAAGTTTTAATCCCGTCTTTTGTTATATATGAATTGCAGTGAACGGGGTGAATCGGATGACGAATTTGCCAACAGCAGCAGGAAGACTTGTTCGTGCAGGATTATGTGATTCGCCTCAGTATCCATTTCCAGATACAAAATGGGGAACCGAGACAGTTACAGTTTGCGTTTATTCGAGCTTTTTATGCGCAGATCGACTACAGAAACCACCAAAATGCCGCTACTGTCTAAATGTCTTGTTAATATTGTGTCAATTTTTGTTTTCTTGAGTGAACCTTCATTTTTTGGGCTTTTCTTTTTCTTTTCAAATTGTAATCTCTTAATCATTTTCTCATTTTCTTTCTCCCCTCATTCGGTTTTGAGTTTCAACTGTTTTATTTGTTTCCGTAATTAAAAGTGTGCATTTAAATTCTACTCCAGCAAAAACTATGATCTTTTGAAATTTATCTTCGTATCATTATACTGCATGCGAAGGCACGTTGTCGTTTTTCTTTTGGTAAAATGATTTATGACGTGTATTTTTAGGATGAGACAATCTCACCTGTTTACGCTATAATTTGAAAGGTCTCATGATTGTAAGCTATGCTAATAAAGAATCATTCGGCTAACAAACTAAATGAACAGTTCATAGTTTCTTAAACGAGATAAACAGTAAATACGCATAAATCTGACGACTCTCGTAGAGTTGTAGCAGTCTTCATGTTTAGATTTTCGAGACCTGCTCAGAGTCGTGAAAATCCTCTAACAGCAGGAGATCCCAAGATTAAGTTACAGACAGCATTCCGAGCTTCCTTGATGCTGTCATGGGTTCCCAGAATGCGAAACCTCGGGACATCAGTCACAATGCGTGTCCCTGTCTCATTTTCAATTGCCAGCATCGCATCATCTTTGACATTCAACAGACGCTCACGGCTTACTTCATTCAGACCATTGATCTCAAAGGACTCGACATAGAAGTCGTCTTCCTTTAGAATGCGAGAGGCGTCCTCTATGTCAAATCCAAGGATAAAGGCGTGCACAAAATCAACAGATTTCTGCAAGTTCCCGGCGTCTGAAGTGTCTGCTTTTGTTTTCAACTCGACTTTGCCGGTCTTTAGGTTCATTCTGACGTCAATGTTCATGGTGTCGCAGATTGCAGTGAAGATTTTGGACCACACCTTTTTCAAGGGTTTGAGTCTGTTTGGTGGCACGGAAACCTTCCTCAATTGAACTTGATTGTTCGACAAATTTGTTATGGTTGTTGCTACGCCCGTTGCCATAGGTTGCATTTTGCTACTCGATTGCAAAATTAACAAGAAAATAATTAAAATATTAAGTAATACGGCTACTGAAAATTTTAGAAACATAAACACGACGAAAATTCATCACGGTAAAAAATCTGTTGAAATAATGAGACTTTTCCGTAATAGGTTAAGTACGACGAATCTACCTAAACATTATATCCCCTCATAAGTGAAACATTATATCTCTTGGATGAGAGATACATACGAAACAATGTATTTATTAGATGAAGAGTTGTATCTCTTCATATTATGTGTATCTAGAGTATATCTTAGAATATGAAAGGGTGCGTATCACCTATAAATAAAGATGTAATCCTAAGCGTTTGCAATATTGTAAAAATCACATTATTATTCAATCAATAATAAACAATCATATTCAATCACACACTATTTCCTTCTATATCTCCACTTTCTCACTTATAACGATTCCAAAACCCAACATTTGGCACCAGAGCCTTTAAGGATCTTTAAGGGGCCTAAACAATATCCACCACTAAACAAACAAAAAACAAATTAATCTCTTGAAGTATGGCTTCAAGTTCAAGTGTTTCTCTCCCTGCAATCCCAAATTTTGCGGGAGAAAGTTACGACTATTGGAGTGTGAAAATGAAACTCTTTTTAAAGTCGTGTGATCTATGGGAGATTGTGGAAAAAGGATATGAAGCAAAAGTAGAAGGAAGTGAATATTCCGCTGCACAACTACAACAACTAAAAACTGATGAAATGAAAGATGCGAGGGCACTTTCATACATACATAGTGCTGTTTCGGACAGCATAACACCAAAAATCATCCGGGCATCATCAGCAAAAGAAGCCTGGAACACTCTTTTAGAGGAATTTCATGGTTCCGAAAAAGTAAGGAGTGTAAGACTCAATAAACTAAGAAGAGATTACGCAAATATCAAAATGAAAGATGACGAAAACATCAAAGAATATTCGTCAAGATTCATAGAACTTGTAAATCAGATGCAAATCTATGGAGAAAGTACTAGCGAAAAAACAATTGTTCCAAAAGTGCTAGCAACTCTCAATAGTAAATTCAATACTATTGCATCTATGATTGAAGAATTTAAAGATCTAAATACACTCGGCACTACCGAGTTGTTTGGTTCCTTGTTAGCACACGAGGAAAAATTCATCAAAAGCGATGAGAGTCCAACAGAAGGTGCTTTCCAAACTAAACACAAATCAAGGTTACCTTATCTAAAAGAAGGTAAAAATAAACACGTGGAGGGCAAGAATATTTCTTCCAGACAAGGATTATTTCCTCCATGTGGCACTTGCGGCAAAAATAATCATTCGGAGCAAAATTGTTGGTTTAAGGGGAAACCTAAACAACAATGTAATTTTTGCAAGAAGTTCGGCCATATCGAGAAAAATTGCAGAAACAAGGCCAAACAAAATTCACAAGATCAGTTCAACCACCAAACAATTGAAGATCATCTATTTCAAGTTTGTCAGAATGGAAATTTTGGAAACGAGCAAAAATGGCTCATCGATAGTGGTTGTACAAATCACATGGCTTATGATAAGAAGATTTTCACTCAACTTGATACTTCAAACAAGTCTCATGTTTGTGTGGGAAATGGAGCCGTTTTAGAGACCCAAGGAAAAGGAACTATTGCGATCCAAACTAAGAAAGGAACTAAGTTTATCAATGACGTTCTCTTAGTACCTGATCTTAGTGAAAACCTGTTGAGTATACCTCAAATGATACTCAATGGTTACTCCGTTATCTTTAAAGATGAACATTGCATTATATATGATTCACAAAAAAGGGAAATTGCTAAAATCAAAATGCAAAATAAGGCATTTTCTCTATTCTTGAATACATCTACGGAGCAAGAACCAATAGAGTTCACACCAAGTACTCCTCAAACTAATGCTAATGAACAGTCTCCATCAACATCGGAAGACAACGTACCTGAATTACAATCCTCTGATTCAGATGATGAAAATGCTACAGGCCCATGGGGAAAAAAATCTTTATCCCTAATATATCAAGATTGCCCTATTGTTCATTTGGATCCCGAGTTGTGTGAATCATGTTATTCAGCAACTAATGAACCACATAACTACGAGGAAGCCGCCAAGACCAAGGAGTGGCAGGAAACAATGAAAAATGAGATCGACATGATCAACAAAAATAACACTTGGGAGCTTGTCGATCCCCCTCAACACAGAAAGATGATTGGTGAGTTTCTAAGACTCAAGCTCGGAGTTATGGCCAAAAGTCTCAAGGAGGAGTGTTGAAATAATGAGACTTTTCCGTAATAGGTTAAGTACGACGAATCTACCTAAACATTATATCCCCTCATAAGTGAAACATTATATCTCTTGGATGAGAGATACATACGAAACAATGTATTTATTAGATGAAGAGTTGTATCTCTTCATATTATGTGTATCTAGAGTATATCTTAGAATATGAAAGGGTGCGTATCACCTATAAATAGCATGTAATCCTAAGGCATTGCAATATTGTAAAAATCACATTATTATTCAATCAATAATAAACAATCATATTCAATCACACACTATTTCCTTCTATATCTCCACTTTCTCACTTATAACGATTCCAAAACCCAACAAAATCAATAATACTCCACGCTATAATTATCAGCGAATCAGCGCAAGGAAATTCGACAAAATACAACTGTGGCCAAAATATTATCTGAAAAATGTAATCCATTTATCGACGAAAATTATCATGCAACAATTATATATAGAATATATTCAACAACATTTCTCAAATCTGTTAAAATGGTGGTTATGATATACTCCGTATGTAATAATTTTCTTGACCAATTTATAATAAAGGCGCAGTACGTACCTGTTTTTAGTCTGACGCTCACGGATATAAGCAGAATGACGGAAAAGTGGGTGATATAGCTATTTTTATATGAATAAAATTAACCCTAATAATTACTAGGGTTTAAGAAAATCTCATCATTTTGAGAAAGAATTTTCTATATTAAATTTTCACTCTCAATAAATTATTTATATTTTTTTATATTAAATTAATTTAGTCAGTTTTGAATTTATAACGCGGGTGGGAAATTTCTGTCATTAAACAAACTCATTGGGTCATGGAATTAATCCACACTATTGTATACCGTTTATTAATGAAAGTGACTCCTTCTCTGTGATGATCCTCCAAGCCAATTTCCCTAGCAAAGCTTGATTTAGACACATTATATCATGAATTCCAATTCCACCCCGACTTTTTGGTAAACTAATCAAATTTTTACTACCCCAGTGAATAACTCTCACCTTCTTAAATCCCGCCCACCAAAACTGTGCCAAAATTTGATTTATCTTATTTGACACACTTATCGGAACTTTAAAGACCGATAGAACATAAACAGAGAGCGTGGACAGAATTGACGAGACAAGGGTGAGCCTTCCTGCCGGGAAAAGTAAAGCACGTAGTCTATTTGAAACAATAGGTTGATTTACAATCAATTCTAAACATTGTTTTGTTTTTACTAACAAATCCTTTTATTTGTCATCGTTTTGCATTCAACAAATTACTCATATCAACAAGATACAGCGTCCAACATTTCAACAACTTCGCGCATTGAAGGCCGTTCTTTAGGTCTCTCAATTGTGCACAAGTCGGCGATCTTCAAATAACTATACACTTCGTTGTCCCTAAAACCCTCTCTAGGAACGCTAGCATCAATAACCTCACAATGTTTATTTTCTGACATCCTCTTCTTAGACCACTCGACCATCCACAGTTCCTTCCCGTCCTCCCTAACAGGCCAGTTAGGTCGTTTTCCCGTGGCCACCTCGAACATCAAAACCCCGAAACTGTAGACATCGCTCTTCACCGAGGCTGCCGTGTACCCGTTTCTATACTCGGGTGGCATGTACCCGATGGTCCCGGCAGCTTGAGTGGAAACATGGGAATGTGAGCCTTCAATGCATCGGGCTAGGCCAAAGTCAGTAATATGCGCCTCGAAGTTGTGGTCCAACAACACGTTACTCGCCTTGATATCGCGGTGCACGATTGGCGTGTCCAACTCGTGCATAAAGGCTAAACCGTTAGCCACGCCCTTGACGATGTTAACCCGCAACTTCCACGACAAGGGCGATATCCAATAGCCTTCCGACAACTCAGGAGGCAATGATGGTAGGTCTTGTAGCCACTCGTCTAGGCTACCCTTTTCGATGAACTCGTAAATAAGAACTCGGTCTGGACCCGAAACACAATACCCCAACATCTTGACGATGTTGTGGTGTCGGAGTTTACCTAGCGCTTCCATTTCTGCACGGAATTCACGGTGCCCTTGGAACGCATCAGGGCTGAGCTTTTTAAGGGCGACTGTAACACCGTTGGATAACTTGGCTTTGTAAACCATCCCAAAACTACCGTCACCAATTATCAGTTTCGGGTTGAAGTTATTTGTCGCTTCAATGAGTTCAGCCATTGAAACTTCCCAGAGACTGGGGTCGAAAGAGGCTGACTCACCGATAGGGACGGAAATCGAGGAAAGTTCAGTGGCGCCATGTCGTCTTGTGGCATGGTGTGGGTGTATTTGAGGTAGAAGCTGAGCTGGAGACTGAGACCTTTTTCGGCATTTGCAGCAGAGGTAGATAAATAAGAAGATGATTGAAACTGCAATGAAGCTGGCTGTGCCTGCGAGAACAGTTTGCAGTCTCGGATCCATGGGACGCTGGATTATTGAAAAATGAACATTTCAAAGAAAAATTAAGAGGTTCTCGGAATTCCTAATTGTCAGTGGAGCTGTCAGCGTTACGTTTGAAGCGAATGCAGGTAATTTCCTTTCAATGGGAGGATGAAAACACGAGAAGATCTGGCAAAAAGAAAGGTACAAAATCATAAGCCTCATTAGCAAATCAGGTCAGAAATCTAAGTGGTAAAAAAAACCGAAGGCTATAAAAAGATCCAAATTATTTCACTACACCGTGAATACAGTTTCAAACAGTTAGCGACACACAAAGAAAGTTTGGGAACAATTGTAGATAAAAGTGCAGATATTGGAAAATCATTATTGTGTTCATGTTTCGCAGACAATACAATACAAAGCTGATTTATGACATCTCAAGTACTAAGTCAAGGCAGCAGGGGAGATTGTATGCGTCGGTATGATACTTGACAGACAAACACCATCCGGGAAGACATATATCATTTATCGTCAGAAAATAGTGTGTTATTTCCGATGTTTATCAGTGTATAAGAGATCCCGTAGTTTTTGCCCTCATTATTTGGCCGGATTTCTCATGTGAAATCTAATCTAGAAACAACGTTGGTGATATTTCAAAGAACGCCTTCAATTAGACGTAGCTCAATAGGTAAAAAAACTCACAAGATGATTCAATATCTTTCTGTACTTTATCGACAATCACTCAAAATAAAATACAGACCTTGCTTCGTCAAGCAAAACCCATGTTAAGTTGATGAATATTGAAAATGCGACCACTTTTGCATCCCGTGAATATGATCACAAATTACTCAATAAAGAGGATAACTATTGCAATGATCACATTTTAATCCCAAACAATCTATTGTACGCGTTCAACAAAGTGAAGGTCGAGTTCTTTAATATATAAAATGTGCCAAATTTAGGCGAATTGTGATCATTGTTGACTAAAACGTGACCACTTTTATACTTCTCAATAATGGTCACAATATACTCAATACTGGTCAGAGTTCACCTAAATATGGTAATTTTTCAGCCATTACTAAACCAAGATCAAATTTTTTCTCTAAATTTCTTTGACTAATTACCACACCAAACACTGCAATACTACACATTAATTATTAATACAACAGTTAATGAAAGTACAACCACAAATCACATCAAAAATCACAGAAGCTAATTTTTAAGCTATATCGGGTATATCACGTCATCGTACACCATACCCGATAAAATTTAGAAGAGAACCCATCATAATATAACAACTAAAGACTAAAACCCAGATCTTATTTTCTCAAAAACTGCAGTACAAAAATTGGGAAATTGGAAAACAGTAAAACTGAAGATATAAAAAAGAGAGCAAAGAAGGTGTACCTTATGAAATTTACAAGAGAATGTAAAAGCAAATGGATTAAATTGAATATTGACTGCAGATTTTGGGAAAATTAGGAGATGGAAAAAGACTTTTAAGGTTTTGACAAAAATGGCATGGATTTTAAGGGAGCTTCAAAGTGATTTACACATTTTAATAGAGGAAAAATCCAAACACTTAAAAGTGAAAAAAATTAGGCAGACGTAGAATTCAATCAGTCAACTTTTTACATGTCAATGGTCTCCACTCTCCTACGTACGTACGTGATTTTGTGTTTTTCTTTTACACTTTCTACCTTATATTGTCCCCATTGAGTTTTTTTATGATAAGGTAAATAATAAATTGGATTGATACTCGAGAATTTGATCAACTTATTTCATCTATATGAGTAATTTAGAATATATTTTTTCGAACTTTTTAGAACTAAACTGAACTGAATCGAATCAATTGAATCGAATTAATCGAATCGAATCGAATGAATCGAATCGAATCGAATGAAGTCAATTAAATAACATCATTTGTCTTTGGCCAAAACTAAGCCCAGGCGAAGTGAGTTGAGCTGAGCCAGGCCGAATGGGTGACGGCCGAATTGAGCCCGAAATGTCTTTAAAAGTTGGAAAGAAACAGTCGCTTCTTATGGATGAGAAATGTAAGGGAAATGTTTTCTGTCATTTTGAGATAATTAGATTAGAGTGTTCAAAATTTGGCATAAAATTAGGGGAATTTCCATGGTAGCGCTGAGTAGGGGTGGCCATGGGCCGGGGTGGGCCATGTGGGTTGGGCTGGAGGAGTGCGAGCCCAGGCCCAACCCACGGGCTGGTGGGCTGGGTTTTGGTGGGCCGTGGGCTCTAAGAAGGCAACCCACGCCCGGCCCACAGCACGGGCTTGATTGGGCTTTGACCGGGCCAGGCCGAGTCGGGCCCACTTTCATTTTATTTTTTAATTAAAATTAATTTTTTACGATACTTCGTAATTTTTTATTTTTTTTTTTAACTAAAACAAAAAAAATAAGAAAATAAAGGGCTTGGACCAAATTATTATAATTTAAAAATTTCCAAAAAATTATTATAATTAAAGTACCTACGTATAATCAAAGCCCACAGAGTTGTTGACTAACTTGCCAATTTGGATGACAATGATGGATAAGACCATGAAAAGATTGAGCCTCCGACCCAGAAGCTCCAGATGATGATTCCGTTGGGGTGTACATCAGCCACGCATCGTCTTTCAATTCTTGTTATTTCTTGGTCTTGGCTCCTTTCAATTGCTCTTTCCAAATCTCTTGTACACACACATATCTTCACATATTCCGCAGTCAAACTTGTCCTACAATCGGTAATAATTTTTCTACCTGAACAAAAAGCAGATTCAAAATCAACAATAGAAGCAGATTCTGCAGTTAAACTTGTCCCATGGGCTGGGCTGGACCGGACTACGGTGGGCTGGGTGGTGGGCTTTCGTGGGCCAAGGGTTGAAAAAATCGAACCCGAGCCCAGCCCATGGGCTGGCGGGCTGGGTCGAAATGGGCCCATGGGCTGGGCCACATGAGGCCCACGAACCGGGCTGGGTCGGACCGGACCGGGTTGGCCCGCACTGTTGGCCACCCCTAGCGCTGAGGTTTGACACATTTTCAATGTTACTCAAGTTTTTAAAGTTTGTGTCTCCGGTGTCCTCCAACTTCAAGTATAACACTTCTTGTGACCTTTTCCGAATTAGAAATATAATTATTTTTGTTTTTAGATCATGCGGGTATTTTTTTTTCCGATGTTTAGGATTTTTCTATAAATAAGAACAAATAATTTATTTCATGGTTGGTTTTTTTTAGTTTTAAGGGTTTTCAGGACTATATTAGTAACTATGTTCGGAATTTCAACTTAAGTAAATTAGTTAGTTTAGTAGCACAAATCTAATATCCTTAAGGTTATAAATTATACTCCGTAAATAAAGATATGTGCTTATGCAAAACTTTGATTAATATGTTTAAACTTGACTGCGTTATAAATCAAAAGTGAGTAAGGTCATGAGAAGTACAAAGTCCAAAGTTGGAGAGTACCATGGACACAAACTTAAAAACTTAGGTACCACTGGAAATGTGTCAAGGCTCAGGGGTACCAGTGTACCACGAGAAATTTCCCCAAAATTTATCTGCCTCCCGAAAACAATGAGTCAATGATTAATAGATATGTGTCAAAAATACTCCGTATAAGTCTCCACATGTGACGCCCGTCCCATATCGGTGGCCGCATAATTGAGATTTGTCTACCTTATAAAGGTACATGGGGTTTTCTACTTGCCAATTGGCTTTAGTATGGATGAATTCTCGCAGGTTTTGAGGTTGGACGGACATTCTCTTCATTCCCAATAAATTTTAATTGCTAATAGTAGATTTTTTTTTGAAGAGAATTTTTCTTCTTTCAAATTTTTAAATTTAGTCTCTTTCAATGCCTTAATTTTGTTATTACAACTGAGAATAAGTTTATGAAAAAATCACGTTTAAAAATAAAATCAGTTTTGTAAAACCACAAATTTCTCCAAATAAAATTGATTTTAATAAACTCTACTTTTGAGATGAAACTTTAAATTTCAAAAGTGGTTAATTTCTTACCAAAACTAAGGTTTGAATTGCTATCATAACTTTAGGAAAAAAATATTTAGGCCCTGTTTTTTTTTCTGCTTATAAAAGCTGAACTTATAAAAGGTGAAGTTATAAGAACTGAACTTTTTTTTTTTGTTTAAATTTGTGCTCGTAATATCAAAGCTGAACGTATAGAAAAATACTACTCGTAACTAACTTTTTTTTTTTTTTTATAACAAAACACAATTTTTTATATATTTTAATCTTAAAATTACACACAACTTATTTATTACACATTCACCCACTTCACTCGTTGATGATAAACAAATTAAACGTCAATGATTACTTTCGCTGATAATGAATGAAATTAAGTACAACCTTTTAAGAGACGTCGTAGAGGTGATCAAATGCGAATTCAGGCTGGACATGGCGCGGGCCTAGCAAGATTTTCAGCCCACAGACAAGCAAGTTGTCGGGTTTCAAACGAGTTCGTGGGTCGAGCCTTTGTAAATTTTTAAAAATGTATTATCCATACCCACTTCTTTTAGGGTGTGTTTGGTTCAAATTAGTGTGGAATGAGGTATGGGTTTAGAATCACTTAAACCCATACCATGTGTTTGGTTGGTATTTTTTTTATTTTGATACCCATACCTCAAACCTTCAAGGTATGGGTTTTAGAAACCCTAGAGAGGGGGTGGGTATGGGTGATTCCAAACCCATGTAATCAAAAAGTAAAATAAAAAAAAAAACACTATTTTTCACTTATTTTTCTTAACTATACTTTTATTTTATTTTTTTTATCGTAAATAGATTAATATTTTATCAATACTTATTTTTCTTAACTATACTATTATTTTTTGGATAAAAACAATTTTTTTTTTGTTACAAGGTAAATAATGTTTTTGGACGTAAGTTGAACGTTACTTTAATATATTTAGGGGTCGTTTGGTTGCCCTTCTAAAGACACAGGAAGTTGGAAATCTCATGAATTACAAATTTGGGAGTTGTTTGGTTGCCATGTTTATGGAAAAATGGGGAAAGTAGGAAATCCCATAAAATTCAATTTCCTACAAAATGTAGAAAGTTATTTACCTTGTCCCCCTAGTTGAGTTGAAGTTCCTATGGAACTTACGTCCTACATTGGTAACCAAACGATTTTTGCCAATTCCCAAGAATTTAGATGTAGGAATTAACTTCCCATGAATTACAAATTCACCTTAAGTTGTTCTTTCCGTGTCAACCAAACGACCCCTTATGTCACTTTACTTTGTTTATAAAAAGATTCTTGAGTGATACAGTCTCACGATAATATTTTCGTGAAACCTCTCACAATAAGGGGTAGTTACTTAATTAGTGAGGGTAGGTCTCTTTAATAACTAGTAAATCTCACATGTGAGGCGGTTTTACATGAGACATACTGAAAATTCTTGATGGTCTATTTATGTAATTTTAAATATTTGACATTTAGTTGAATACTACTTTAAGTTTAATAATTCTGACATTTAGTTTGGTCTATTTTATGTAATTTTAAATATTTGACATTTAATTTTTATTTATATTTAGGATGATGAGATTTTATATTATATTTTTATGTACCTAACTTGTAAAAAAAAATCTAAAAATAATTAGTTTAGGTGAATTGTGTGGAAAAAAAAAACACAAATTTTGATTTGATTCCTGATTCCAATAGTTTCCATCCAAACACTAGGTATATGAATGAATATTAACCCGGAATTGAACCAAACACAAGATTTCAGGAATCAAGTCCCAAACCCATACCACCTTGGAATGATTCCTGATTCCAAATCCATACCATCGTGCGAACCAAATACGCCCTTACAGGTCAAACTAAATGAACAAATAAACCATAATCAGCTCTAAAACACGGATAAATATGAACAATATTTCACCCAATTCGAAGTCGATTTATTGTCATCCTTTTAACATGAAGTAATTGTGTTTTGTGTTATCACAAACTCATCCAAAGAGGTAACGTACCACTAAGGCCCAACTATGATCACTAACTTATCTCTACTCTCATATCATATGATTAGGTTTTTTTTAATACCCTTTTCAATTCATTTCCCTCTTTAATTTCCACCTTAATTTCTTTAATTTTCTACCCTCAATTCTTCTTCTTCTTCTTCTTCTTCTTCTTCCTCAATTCATCTTCTTCTTCTCTATTTTCTATAGTCAAATATTTATTGTAAGTATAATCTTTTCAACGTTCTTGTATTGAGTTTGATTTAATACCAAGTTGGTGAAATTTGGTCTATTATGTTTATGTTCATTGATTATTCCTTATTAATTTGTATTGGGTATTGAGAATTTACTCAAAGAATCGTTTTTTATTAGTGGGTTTTTTATTTCAGGTTGTTTAGTTGCTGAATAATGGCTGAACCATCCAAGGTTATTCATGTACGCAATGTTGGGCATGAAATTTCTGAGGTATTTTTGTGTTCTCTTGTTGATTTTTGGTGTTTTGGGTTGCTTTTGATGATTTTTTTGATGAACAATAAGGCTTATTAAGGCGGATATATCCGTTTTATAGTTAAGACGGGTCAATAAAAGTACCATTGATTTGAAATTAACTAAAATTGCTTTAATTGATAATTAGTATACTTGCTAGTAATTGTTTACTTGCTTGAGAAAATATGAGACATAGGATATGATTTATTGGCGCTTGTTCTCAATGAATTGGTCGTTTTCACATTCACGAAGTCGTAGAAAAAGCAGCAATATGAAATGTTGAAATCATTCCATCTTTTGGTATTTCATTCATGCTTATGGTTACCTTTCCCATACAAAAAGAAGGGGGTTTCGTGGTGTCATTTCCCAGTAAAAATGGATTTTTTTTTGGAAAACTAATGTTGAATTGTTCGTATCCTAGCAATGTGTTGGATTAAATAACTTGATGTCACTGTTATGTGAAGTAATTGAATCCTTAAATGCCTCGTCCTAGTGAAATATCGCACAGAATACTATCATTTCTCAATAACATTATTGTTGGATGTGATACTCTGCGAAATGCTCCCTGTTGTAGGTTAACTGCGTTGAGTTTGTCGATTCTTTGGTGGTTGACAAAGAGATGCTTGGCTATTACTTTAGAACCAAGTTAGAACTGAAAATTTCACATTCTATAGTTGGCCGGAGTCGAGATGTAGGATCATAGATTCGGAGGTATTAGACTATTAGTAATTGGTGCTTTCTTGTATTTCTGCGTTGCTTAGATTTCTCCACGGAATAAGGTCACATATTATGTAATAATGTAATAGATGATGGTATTATGCCAATTATGGGTTAGTGGATTATGCTGGGTTACCAATTAGAATCTTAAGTAGCCTCATGTAACTCTTATGCTTGTCTTTGATGGTCATTTACTCCACATAGTTGAATTTATCTTTTTTCACCTGACAGAAAAGTCTCATGCCAAAGATAACCTTAGTATCTAAGTTTACAAGGTAGTTTGGTGTTGATGCTTGTCTAGCGTTAAGATTTATTTTTCTCAAAATGGGTAGGTGAAATTGGGTTTTTAAAAATTATAAACAACATATTCTCGAAGGTGTATGCTAAAATAGTGAAGGAAGTAAGATCACATACATAGTTTTAGTAGAATATATTCATGCAAGTTGCTTACGTTCCTGGACATTCTGGTTGAGGCCTGTTTCTAGGTCTTAAGTTTAATTGCATTTTCGGGACAAATGTGTTTGTAGCTTACTATGTATGCTATATGTAAGTAAGTAGATGGAATCAAAAACTTGGTGTAAGTTCCTGAGTGTATGTGCTGTGAGTGAAGTCAATGGTTTTCATGAGTTGTCATTCCTTATGAAAGTCTTAGTTATCAGAGAGGCACTCTCTATTTTGCTACACGACTACCTTGTGATTTTGAATTATATGTCCTCCTTTTCACTGATCCTTTTTTTTTTCCATAATTTTATCCAGAACGATCTACTTCAGCTGTTCCAACCTTTTGGAGTTATTACAAAACTTGTGATGTTGCGCGCAAAGAATCAGGTTTTTCATCGTTTGTTCTTAAGTAAATGATATTGTTCACATTCTTTTGCGGCTAATACAGTTTTATGGCACATTGCTCCAGGCTCTTGTTCAAATGCAAGATGTTCCTTCAGCCATCAATGCTTTGCAGTACTTCACGAATGTACAACCAAGTATAAGGTCTGTTTCTTGTATGTTGTAGGGTTTATTTTTCAGTTGCACTGTTGCAGTATGCACTCTTTGTTCATGTTGATTGAAAGATGGATCTGTATAGAAAAAACTGTTAGGCTGAAGGCCTGTAGAACTAGGTTGTCTGATTGGAGCAACAGCAGTGTTGAGAGATCTTCTGTTGATCCTCACTTGTTTGATCCTAGAACATGTTTTTCCGGACTTGCTTATACATGTTTGACAGATCTTTAATGAATATTAGTTGGCCACTATTTATCTTAGGACTGAGGCTTGGTTGTTGTTACTGTTGTTTTTTACTCAATGACAGTTTTGGCGGTCCATTATTGCTAGTCTTAAATCATTTCAGGATCACAGATTTATTGCTGAAGTAAAACTTATGCACATAGGCTAGAACATTTCATTTATGAGCCGCAAACTATTTAGTGGCCTGACAATTTTACTTTCTTTGTTGGAATACCTCTTACCGAGAGTATACTTTTAAGCTTAACTGCAACTGTTGCCAAAGTTCACTAGCTCAGGCATCTAGCCATAAAGGCACATTAATACGAGTATGCTGGAAGTGGCTACTATCTTGGCATCTAGAAATTTGATTATGAAGTGTTGAGAACTGTACATGGAAATGTGAATGTGAATATGGGCGTGGGTAAGGTTGAGGGTAAGGTTGAGGTTGTGGGTGAAAATGTGAATATGAATATGGGCGTGGGTGAGGGTGTGAATGTGAATATGAGGGTAGGTGGGGTTGGGGGTTGGTTTTATTAGTGATCGAGGATTGTGGAGTCTATATGATTTTCGTACTATATTGTGTTCATAAGAGCCAAACACTGGTGGGGGTGATAATTTTATCAGCTAGACATGCTCTGTATATCTTTATTTCACATTATTTTGGCCAACAGTGGAGATGTAGACTGCTGTAACTTATAAAATGATCTAGTCAAGAGCCAACCCTAGTAGAGTTTGCCAAGCAAGCAGGAGTCATGCTTAGTTGATTCAAAGTTAAGCCTACTCGCCAGCGAGTTCAATTCTATTCTGGCTAGATATGTAATGATGTAACTCTATCAGACTAAATTAACGCACCTTTCTGTGGAGGTAAACTCTTGGGAGCTACTTCCCAATGACAAGGTCGATCAATGTTTTAACATGTGGGTGGATTTTTAATGTTAAAGCTCACCCCGTCTCACCATATCACAAATTTATGATATAACACAAAAGCTGTTCTGCGAATGTGGAAGTGGCTAGTGTTTCCCCTGCTGAATCTTCTTTCATCTCTTGCTATCATGATTCTCTTATTTGTTAGTAAACTCAATTTGCTTGACAGCTGGAAATTGTGAAGTGAGTAGAATTCTAGTTTACGCCTTTTCTTCTTAGGGAGAAAAGGGAGAAACATGGTGACGAGAGGGAGATAAAGAGTGGAGGGGTAGTTATCAGTCCCAAATGGGAGTAATGCATTATCCAAGATAGTCTCTACTCTGTTTACTTTACTGCCATCCACAGCACAATATGATGTTAATAGTCTTGTGTTTGGTGATTTAGTATTTTTATGAGGCATATTACTAAAGATCTTTCCTTTTCAATGAATGTTACTTTCACTATGTTTTCCGCATTTTAGGATGTATTTTGTTTGTAGATTTACTGTTTTCTATAATTGTAGCAGACCCCAAACTTTGAGTCATTTTTTTTAAGGTTTTGTTTTAAGATTAGAAATAAGTTTTTTGGCAACGAGTAGTTATTTGTGTTATGGATGCATTCTTCTTCCATGACTATTGTTTATAGATAAAATAACAGCCGCATAGAAAGACTTGAAAATCAGTCGAGGCATGTATAGAGTCGAATTGCTCACTGGGAAAGTGAAATAACGGTTTAAATTTTAGTTTTACTGGTTTGGAAGCATACATTGGGTAGCCTGTCATGCTTGCTGGTGCATTTAGTCTACACTCTCCGTATTTTATGGTTTTGGACAGTACATCTTCCGCATAAATCAGTCCATTGTGCATCTTGTTGCTTACATAGCACTATATAATCTGAATTATGTAAGTTCAGTATTGCGGGACCTTACATCTGTACCTGCCTGATTGCTGTACTTATGCTAATTTCAGGGGAAGAAATGTATATATTCAATTTTCCTCGCATCAGGAGTTAACAACAATGGAACAGAATGCCAATGGGAGAGGCGAAGAGGTTGGTATACAAATTGTTTTAGCCTTATTTCCTTCATCCTATTAGAGACATTAAAAAATGCATGTTAAATTGTTGATTTAAATGTTTTGTATACATCCTATTAATGCATGAGTATAATATGAAATGGGTCCGTAAAGAATACCATACGCTACCTTAGCGGTGTAAGCTCGTGTATGTGAGTTAATGATCGAAATTTGGGCTTGTCAGAGAATATGTCTTTGAAAAGAACTGGTCATATAAAAATGGGAAAGGGAAGTGATTGGATTTTAAACCTATGACCTCAAGGCTATATCTTCACTCTACAAGTCGCACTAATTTTAGCGTATTATTTAGCAGAATATACCATACTTTTCATGTTTGTTTTCTGACTCTAGGAGGCAAGCTAATTGGCCTGCCATATTGGCTGTGGTTCTTTACGAGTGTCATTTGATGCATCTCGAAGCCACTTTCATAATACTCCCTCCATTCAAGTCCAAATGCTACATTTGCTTTATCACATTTGTCGAGGTGAATGTCGGAACGGAAATATCTATAATTTCACACGATAAAAAAATTTAAAAATTGGATATTAATATTGTACTCGTAAAGACGAATCAAACAAGATCACACACGGTTATATTTTCACTTATAGATTGTCGGGAATTTCAAAAATTACCGACACATATGAATAGTGTCAAAAAGGCAAATGTAGCCTTTGGACTTGAATGGAGGGAGTAGTTTATTTGGAACAACCTCTATGTTGTCATGTGAACCTCTTAGAAGATCCACTTCTGATCTGAGGACTGTGATGATCTGCTTCTGTCTGATGGAAATTAAATCGAGAAGACAGTGAGTTGATGAGCCTAAAAAATATCTGTGTGACCATTGAACATTTTCAACCAGGATTCCAGGAATATGTTGCTCTTTCAAATAATTTACGATTTGTGTTCTGGCTTCACTTTTAAGATTTGAGTCCTGAGCACATCATTTCAGTTATTAGAACACATTCGCTGGTATTTTTTGGCTTAGTTTTAGTACCTTAAGAAAATGGTTCTAATAGTTCGAGTTGGTTGAATCAATTCTTTTGGTTATCCTCTCGTGTTGATATTAGACTGTGTTGAAACTTTTAGAGGTCTAAGATTCTGAGTCGTCGATTAATTCCAAAGTGAAAGGAATGTTCAGGATAATTTTTGTCTCTTCTTGCTGCCCCCTCCTGAGGTCCTGCTAGTTTAGAAATTGTGAAAAGGTAAGTATAATCCACAAGTCGTGATTGCATGCATGTTCAAGGTTATAGGCCTTATAGCCTCTTATGAATACACATTGATCTATGATTATTTTGTCTCAGTTCTGGAATTTGTTTTTACTTCAAGTGCCTCTTTACCTTGCATTACTATTTCTTTTTGTAATCCTGTTGTGTGCAACAAGTTACTATAAATTTTGATTCTGTAATTTCTCTCTTCGTATCTCTATATATTCTTCTCTATTCATTCTATTCTCTCTATCCCCCTTTTCAATCTCTATGCTGGACTGCTGTGGGGCATCTGTGGGATCTCAGCCCAATCGAATTATCCTAGTTACGGTCCACCAAATGCATTATCCGATAACAGTGGACGTGCTGAATCAAGTTTTTTCTCCTCATGGATTTGTGGAGAAGATTGTCACATTTCAGAAGTCTGCGGGTCAGCTTCTTCAAGTCCTTCTTTCTCTCTTTCTATTTCCTCTCTTCTCTATCTTGTCATTATACAACTACTGCTTGACATTTAACACAACTTTCACTTAAGAAGGCTAATATAACATATCATTATTGCAGAACTTATCCTCCTGTCATTTCTGTAAAATGTTTTTTTTGTCTGTGTTTTAATATGAGGTATATAACTATATACTCGTTTGGCCACTAAAATATTTGATTGGTTACACCGTGCATTGGTTTATATGTAGTGTGTTTAACCGCCCGAAAAGTGCAGTCTCTTCTTAGCTTTGCTTGTTTTGTAGGTTTTCAAGCCCTCATCCAGTTTCAGACACGACAGAATGCAGTCACAGCGAGAAGTTTGCTTCAGGTTTAAGTTAAACCTGTTAAAAGTGAGAGACAATTTTTTCACGCTTGGTTTGGACTCAAACTAATCTAAGTCTTCTATTCTTTGGTATAGGGACGGAATATATATGATGGCTGCTGTCAGCTGGACATTCAATATTCAAAGTATGTCACAAACAATTTCGCATATATTGGTTTTTCACCTATGTCAACATTCAGTTCTCGTGACACATAACTTTGTTTTAATATCTTGTTGCAGTCTTGAGGAACTACAAGTGAACTATAATAATGACAGAACGAGGTAAAATTCTGTGGGTTCATGCTTGCCTTGGTCGTAGACTCGTAGTTCACTGGAAAAAGAAGTCTCTGTGACACTGATTTTATTTTTTGGGTTAATTTATATAGAGACTTCACCAATCCAGATTTGCCCACCGAGTCAAAAGGAAGGCCTTCTCAGGTACGTGACAAAAAATAAATAGAAAAGCAATTCTTTCGACACCAGCTAAAGAATAATGGGACGTTGTTTGTTACAGCAAGGCCATGGTGATGGTAGTGGTATATACTCTCATCCAGCTGGAGGTCCAGGTATTAAGCCGTTCCGAAATTACTATTTGTCTTCTGCCCCCATTTATTTTTCAAAAGTTTATTCTTATTGTGAATTTTTTATTTGTGTTTCAGTTCCATATCCTCAGGTAGTGTCATGACTCCCGTGGACAGAAGTTCTATTTGTGGCATAAGTCTATGCTTTCCTTTTTTCTTCTTTTTTTACCTATTTATTTCCTTCATTATTATTATTATTATTGTTATTATGACTTCATTGGTAGTGTGGAACTTTTACGTGCATATGCTTGTTTCATCACTAAGTCACTTTTTTATGCATGAGTTGTAGTTCATCTATTTGTGCTATTCTCAGAGCATTCTGGATAACTCCGAACTTCATCCTTTTTTTTTTTATAGTTGTCCAGTATTTTCCCAAATATTCATTGCATACAACTTTACGTTGCTCTTTGTATACTTGTTGGATAAATCAATATCAAATCGTGGCCTCGTGGGAGGTATAAAAATTTCAGCATACATGTAATGGCAAATGTCGGTTCTGTGTAACATTCATCCCACATGTATTGTGAAATTGAATTTGATTCTTTTTATCTTCACTTATTTGAGGTGGAATATTACAACCTCTACTTGTGTGCTAGTCTATAGTAATGGCTTTGCTTGAATTGTACACAATATGGCCGTCTGATTTGATTATTGTACTCAAATATTTTCTATTTAAGCTTTTTGTTTCTGATTGTGCCAAGAGTCTAAATGTCGTCTTTTATCATGTATGTTTAGATGGGAAATTATGCGGCGGTTGCAGCTGCCTTTGGTGGTGTTTTACCTCCTGGAATTACAGGAATGAATGACAGGTGTACACTCCTTGTGTCTAATCTTAATCCTGATGTAAGTAAACGCGCAGTTGTTATTAGGTCATTTTTATTGCATCGTCTGTGTACACTTATCAAACCCTTTTCTTTCTCTCGTTTCAGAGAATAGACGAAAACAAATTATTTAATTTATTCTCCCTGTATGGGAACATTGTGAGAATCAAGATTCTTCGTAATAAACCCGATCATGCACTGGTACAAATGGCTGATGGCTTTCAAGCTGAACTCGCAATCCATTTTCTGAAGGTATGGTACCGTAAAATTACACACATTTAGAATATCGATCATGTAATTTCCTTATTTATAAACCATCGTGGTTTTAAATTAAGGTCAAGATACCAAAACATGACTGTATTATAAAGGTTTTGAAGAACATCACGACCATATTTTAACTCATTTCGAAGCAATAGTGGCTCAACTTAGCGAGATTAGGCCATGACAGTCAATACCGTGATCGAGTCAATACAGTGATCGGAACCAAAATTGAAATATTTAGTACAGTAATATGCTAAGCAGAGAATCTTAACTTCCTAGCATAAATCTTGTAAAAGCTGCAAGGTAAGTGGTTTGTGAAGCGGTTTAGGTAGTGAACGTACTTAAGCTTTCTCATAATGGCGACC
Source organism: Dianthus caryophyllus (assembly GCA_023091065.1). Classification (NCBI taxonomy): domain Eukaryota; kingdom Viridiplantae; phylum Streptophyta; class Magnoliopsida; order Caryophyllales; family Caryophyllaceae; genus Dianthus; species Dianthus caryophyllus. The sequence continues at coordinate 11,903,061 of CM041522.1, read as the reverse complement.
TAGAGACGCTTTCATATTGTGATGTACCCCCTTTAATTTTATGTGAAAATGTGAACTAGAATTCCATATATAATGACCCCAAGTAGACTTTGCTGGTAGTCTTTCCGCTCATTTTATTCGAGAAAATTTGTTTGTGACGTCTGAGAACATATTTTGTACAAGTACGCTTTCGTGCTGATCAGCCGAGAGTTGAAAATTTAAACTTCGGCCCTTTTCTTTTACTCCCTTTTTTTTTGTTAAGAGCAATTGCGTACATGTAAGTTGGTGGTCTGCATTAGTTACACAGCCTCCCTCTCCACTACAACAATTACGAAAGTCTTGTGGTACACAACATTGAAACGAAGCAAGGTATTTGAAAATACGCAAGAAATATCAAGGGAAAAGACTAGTAGGATACATGTAGTGATGTAGGAGATAGTTTTGCCTCAATAGAGTACTTTTCTTCGCATAGTGATTCTCCTGAAGTAATACTCCCCGAATCACAAAAGGATCAATTATAGATCCTTTTTTAACGGGGCCTGGAAAAAACGTAGCGTCTACAATCATAATTATTGTCCTGTGTATCGCCCTTCAAATTTGTTTCATGTGATTGATTTTTCTTTTTGGTAGAAATGTAAAATTTCATTAATCTTTAAAAAAAAAAAAAAAAAAATAACAGGACAATTTCCTTACACATCCACTTTTACTATAATCGATCTATCCTAGTTACACGCGTATCTATACACGCAAATACCACCTCTGTTTTTGTAGCACCGTTTCATGTGCTTGATGATAATATAACCATTGATACTTTTCTAATCTAAGTGAATTATCTTTTTGAGAGAATCTAAATGGTAATGTCGCGCTGTGGTGTTAATCGAGTACCAATTGAAGTGTGTATGGGCATATCATCTCTCATTTCAATATGATTTGCTTTTCTATGCAGGGTGCAACCCTTTTCGACAAGCGAATGGATGTCAACTACTCTCGATACCCTCAGATCATACCGGGGGCCGACACTAACGAATACGTCAACTCAAACCTGAACCGTTTTAACCGCAACGCAGCCAAAAACTACCGCTACTGCTGCTCCCCGACAAAAATGATCCACCTTTCATCTCTTCCCCAAGACGTCATTGAGGAAGAAATTGTCGGTCTTTTGGAGGAGCACGGTATCATTGTCAACACTAAGGTATTTGAAACAAATGGTAAGAAACAAGCCCTCGTCTTGTTCGAGAATGAGGAGCAGGCAACTGAAGCCCTGGTGTGCAAAAATGCTAGCACCCTTGACGGCTCCGTTATACGCATCTCCTTCTCCCTGTCTCAAGCTATATGATTCACTAATCAACGTGTTACCGTTATATTTTAATATAATTTCGTCTTTATTTTGTTCCTTATCGCCAAGAATCTGGAATCGAGTCTTGACTCTAACGTTCTTCTCGCTCTCTCTTTATCTGAATTATTCTCTTTTTTTTTTTTTTTTTTCCAAAGTTTCAGTTGTGTTTTTGGTTGTATATTCGGGCGTTTTGTCGCCATTATGTATTTTTCCTTTTTCCTGTAGTGTAGTTTGTGATGATCATGATAGAATTTGAGCAGATCTCAAGTGAAACATATTTGGTAATTTTCAGTAAGTTGAAAGATATTTATTTTTCCATTTAACTTCATCCATTTTTTTTTAACTTCCTTTCTGTTGTACGAGTTTAATTTACCATCTTATTACAACTGTGATAACGACAACCGGTGAATTTCTTGATAAAACGGCAAGGTGATAACTTGGGGAAGAAAAGCCTGATGGCGTGTGTCATAGTCATACAAGGAAGTGCTCATACAATATACAGCACGACAAGAACCTAATGGCTAATACACCATATAGAGAGCTCGTAAAGGCTAAAAGGGAGTAGATCATAAACAAATCAGACTATCTGCCAAAGTTCATGAATGCCTTGGTTTTTCCAAGATGAATAAAATTTATACGCGCTAAGAAAAAGCTTAGTCAAAATGTTCTACGTTATCAAAACGACAAAGACTTTCCAGTGTCAAGGGAAAATAGAGTTACAATAAACAAAATGCGAGATTATTCGTGACTCTGCAAAAATCCTCAATATGTCGTGCCAGACACAGAAAGGCCTCATCAGTGGAGGACTCAATAATAGTATACAGTGCAACAAATAATGCATCAACTTCAATAATCGAGCAGTTTTACACAAGGGAAAGCTCTCCAGCAGAAATGGATCGTTTCACCAGTTTAGCCCAGGATTCGTTTGTTTCAGTTATAACCTTCAGAGCATAATCCTGCACGTATTGCAAATGCATTCAAATCAAATACTCTGTATTATCTAAGCGAGTGGCAATATGATGATGATAAACACCAATAATTCTTTTTCGAAACATCAAAACTATGGGTTGATTTTGTTTAAAAGATCCAGTACCATTTTACCACCTATACGCTATACCCGGTAGAAAACGGTATCGCGAATTCCAGAATAAAGGTATAAGATAATGGTGAGGGAACATGGCAAGTCAATATGTTTAGATATAATTGTTGGAACGGATGGCTGTTTAGGAATGGGTCGGATATGGAGTTCAAGTACTAACGAATATGTTCATTACTCCGTATTCTTTAAGAGAAGAAAGTAGTTATTGCGCGAAGCACTCGTTTAAGGGGAATCCAAAACCTTAGCTCCCTCCACAACCACCATTTCGACGATCCATAGACCAACCATTAACCTTCGCTAAATCTCTTTGGCACTCAGTTCACTAAGCTCGACACAAACATGCCCCCAAAAGTAACCAGATGAACAGGTAGTCAGGTACTGTACTACCATATGAATGTGTGAAATACGTCTCTAGCATTGAGCAGTTCCTAAAATGAAAATTTAAATCTAACTCAACAATCAAATAACATTTGATTTATCACACTAGTTAAGTCTGAAAGCCTCACAAGTTTTCCCTCGTGCAAAAGACGGGTGAGATGAGTGCTTATGAGTTATGAGCCTAATGAGAGACGAGGAGAAGATGCACAAGGGAAACACAAGAAAAATAGTAGAAAGCCACTGATTTCTGGACCATGACAATTACGTATAAGTAATCACACATAGGCGATGAAGAAACAGAAAAAAAAAAAAAAAAAATAGTACCCTGCTTGCTGCTTTGTTGCCAAGACCAAACTTGTTAGCTGGCTTTCCGTCTGGGATCTTGTAATCTCTAAACCAGTCCCTGATTGCTGTTAAAGTGCCCTGTCATACACATTTACGTCAATCTCTTAATCATGTAAATTGGCAATTTACGTAGCACAGACAAGTCATTAGAACTTCAATTACAATTTACAAGATACACAATTCCATAGCATCAGGTATCGGCGTATCACATACAATCAATCATAAGCCGCTGAACTACCCCACATGATGTGTAAAGACCGAATGCTCGAGAAATTACATGCATATAATGTAACATAGCCAATAGAATGTTTTCAATGCTGTGTTGAGTTGTGAGTATCACGCAGAAGGTGTACACTGTACATAATGTCGAAAACAGCATATCACTGGCATATTCCGAGTTTCAGTGAGCAAAATTTCATCAAATTCTGGTGAAAGAAATTTACGATTGAGAAAACGAAAAGTTCCAGAAGGAATTAAAGCATAGTCCACAGAAAGATGACAATAACTTCGGAATTTCATTTTGTACCAACACATACAGTCTACTTGCAAGTTATACACCCTTGATTCTATAGGATTGACTATTATTTAAAATGGCACAAAGTTCTACAGCATAACGCACACATAAAAAACATAACAATAAAACAAAACCAGAAGAACATGCATACAAAAAACGACAAATTAGGAAGTGATACATACAGGAAAATGCTTTTCCACGTCCTCAACATCGTTCACAAGCGAAGCTTTTGGATCATCCAATGAAATTGCAATGATCTTCCAGTCAAGTTCTCCTTCATCAATCATAGCCAAGGCACCTAAAGGTTTGACTTTGAGAATCTCCCCTATCTTACGCTGCTTTTCGCCAATTTCAACGACATCAACTGAAGATCCAAAGGGAAAAAACAGAACCATAAATAAATTACAATACAAATAAAAGGCATTCAATATCTTTGCTGCTGTTCAATCTTTTAAATACTCACCAGGGTCATTGTCTCCAAAAGCCCCTTCTACTTCATTGTTGGCAAGTGACGGATCTTCCCATGTTTGTGGCAATAGGCCGTAATTCCAATTTATATTGTAGCTGGCACGAGATATCCATGAAAAAGCAATACAATCAATTTGACATTTTAACTTCTCCACCAACGATTAGTCGATGGAAAATGAGCACCCATATGTAACAAATTTGTAGTTTTCGTATAAAATTTTAGGTAACGTTACCATTTCAGTATTTTAAGTTGGCTAACAAACCAAATGAGTAAAAGTAGGCATAATTGCCAAGATGAAAGACATAGCTAAGCATCTAAACAGAAAATATATGGAAATCCCATAGTAGTGCCATTGTACCACAATAGCAGCGCCTTGTCTAAAAGGCGCACCTTAAAGTACCTCACGCACAAAGCACACCCAAGGCGCGCTTTTTTCAGCTAGTTGTCAGAACTCGTTCCAATGAAGTTACTATACTTTTGGCAGTAAAAAAAGCGTATCTTACGGGTAGTATCGCAGCTTCCCCTTTTTAGTATCCTGCTTTATAGGAGTGTAAGGTTCATCTGTAGCAACCTCCATCTTTGCACTCGATTCCTTTGGTATTTCCACCACAAAATTGAAAACGCCATCTCCTAGGTGCAAGGGTATATCGTGCCACGGAGAAACCTATACATAAGAACGAAAAAATAGTTCATTGACTTTAAACAGGTCGAAAGTTTGAAACTTTAACCATGTCGCCTGAATCAACCTATTTAGAGGAACAACTTTTGAGTAAAAAACCTAAAAACCGAAAGAATAAACCAAACATTAAGCGCAATCGCACAAATATTAACAACAACAACATCATCATTACCTCAGTGCCTCAATGGCTCCCGCAAATTGCGAGGTAAGGGGGGGTCGGATGTACGCAGCCTTACCCATGTGTTAAACAGAGAGGCTGTTTCCGAATGACCTAATGTGAAGATTGCGTAACCATTTTAATGGGCCATTTTGCTTTATTCCACTTTATCGTGAACCAAAACATAGCAAGTATATGATTCTCTTCTCAATGACATGAGTGGAAATACAAGCACGAAAAACAACGAAACAAATTACCATCCCAGACAATGCAGTAAAGCATCGTAGTCATCCAACGAAACCATAACTTCAACAGTAATTCTCATATGAGACGGTCTCAGAATCTCACACGTGAGATTTCTTTATAGTACATTATAATGCGACCACTTTCTAGTCGATGATGGTCATGATAATCACTAAAGTGGTCACATTTTAATCAATCTAACTTAAACAACCGGAGAAAACGCAATTAGAGAAGAAAGAATAATGCAATCAAACATAAGTTAAACCCCCAAAATCACACCATAACTTGAATAAATCAAATAATTAGTCAATAAGAGTCACATTTTAGTCAATAACGATTACAATAATCACTGAAGTAGTTGCATTTCAATCAACGATTAGACAAAAGAACAAAGAAAAAGAAGACCTTTTTGCCGGAAGGATCGAGGAAGAAGACGCGATAATCTAGGGTTTCAGGAACACCGTGTTCCTGAGAAACGAGTTGGTCAGGTCTATGAATAGAGCGACAAGTGAAGAAGAGTTTCTTGGAGAAAGTTCGTTTCAATTGAAGACGTAAATGGCATGAATTTGGGGAAAAAATGGTTGAAGAAGAAGAAGAAAGGAGGAAAGAAGGAGGACGTATGGCGGCTGTTATCACTGCTCTTGTAGTCGCCATTGTTGGTTTTGGTTGTATCACTCTCTTCTCTCTTCTCTCTCTCTCTGTTTATCTACTCCTGTGTGCTAATTATTTGGGTTGCTTTGCTTTTTTGGGTTTTTATGTATGACTTTGATGAATCTAACCTTGTTTTGGTCCACAATTCCACATGTGTGAGCATGAGTATATAATATTGCTCCAACTTTTTATCACTTTCTTATCCTGCAATGGAATAAAATACTCTTTTCGATTAATGTCATTGGGACGGTTAATGTAGACATCGTAGTGCATCTGCTCTAGTTAGGGTGGAGGTAGAGCATGATTTGATGGATCGTAGAACGGAGGTGGGTACCAAAATAGTTTCATGCCATGGGTGGTGAGGTAGAGGAGAATTTCACAAAAACTCCACTCCGTACCCAACCCGTACGTACCCGCACCATCCGCCTCGTCTATTTCCGCCTCACCTGTTACCTTTAAAAAATAAATAATAATAAAAAATTATATTTAAGAATCACAATATTCGGAATTTAGATAGTGTTTAACTTGTTTTGTGTGCTTGTCGTTGAAATTTTTTGTTAAATATTACATTTTGCTAACACTGATTTAATGAGGAGGGGGAGGCGGGTTGGTGGATATCCGCGAGTGATGGAGCAGGTCTAGATTAAAAATTTCCCTCGTTAGACAGTTGGTGGAGGATAAGTGATCACCCGCGACGAGTGACAGGGTGGGTGTTGCGGTGGGTTTTTGTTGGTGGATGTGGGTGTGGAGTACCTTTTTACCGCCTTCGCCCTGCCCCGTTAGACATCCTCGCATCCCTAATCTTATAATTTATTTTTGGCACAATTTTAATAATGGTTGAATAAGTGGTGTGATCCTTTTTGTTTGATTTCTGTGGGTAAGAAAGTTAGTAAAATTAAATTATAAGAATTGAAAAATCATCGAGGAATATGATAAGAACACGATAAATCAAAGGGGAGTACTTAATATGCATGTTATGGGTAAAATGAGGCCCAAACTTTAGAATAAATTGTGTGATATAGTGAATGGATTTGACGTAAATTTCATCCTTTGGTTAGCATAATATAGTGAATGGATTTGGAGGGACAGAGATTCGTCTTCCCTCTTCCCAAGACTAATTAAAATCTCGCGAAAAGATGAGAGGTTTGAAAGGAAAAAATCATACATTTTCTCTCCTCCCTTGTCCTCCCCTCCTTTTCACTCCATTTTCGATATTCACACACATTCTAAAATTTTGGTAAAGTCAAACTTGACGGATCACACACATTCTAAAATTTTGATAAAGTCAAACTTGACGGATCCATTCACGTGACAAACTCGTCTTATGTTTTCTACCAAAGCATTATCTTATTACCATATACTCCGTATATCCCATCACAATATCTTTCAAGCAATCAAGTCCAGATTTCATCTCTCGAGTCTCAAGCTGTATAATACGAGTACTCCAATACGTGATTCCAAGACGTCCCATATCGTCGCCTCTCTCGAGTTTCACTTGTAAACGATAATAGCTCCCGTTTGTGATCAACACCCGTCGTTGTACCGTTCTACCATACAAACAATTAAATGATTGGATGAAAGTTCATTTATTATCGACTATACTGTGACTAAAACATGACTTCAGTAGTTCGATACCCAACAATATGTAGAGCCAAATCAATTCTTGAAAACAGACACTGCTAACATCAACAATCCGACACATACAATACAAATTACAATACGACTTGACCAGTTGACCATTGTCGCGTTCGGCACAATCACTGACCCCTCCCTTCACACCCATCGGGTCTCATGCTACCGTCTCAGCAACCGACACTAATTATTACAGACACACACCATCAGTTGAAGAACTGAACCGAGATGACCTAGAACGGCCTCTGTAGGAACAAAAACATGTCCTGCAGGGGCGACATCTGGTTCCCTCCGTGAACGCTGAAAGCATTCTCCATCGACATGTCCATGTAACTCAACGGGAATTCAAGCGCCTTCTCCACGCCCGTGGTCTTCCACTTCGACTTGGGCTCGCTTTGCACCTCTCGCTCACACGGCAGGTCGACTGGGGACACGACTTGCTCAGAGCAGCTCGTGGTCGAGGGTGGTGGAGGCGGCATTGAGTCTGAGGGTGACTCCATGAGCATGTACTCGCTGAATGAAGGAGGTAAAACCTCGGTTTTGTTATCGACTAAGTTGAAGTCAGGGTCGTGGTCGATGTCGTACCCTTGGTTCAGCTGGGTTGTTTCTTGCTTGACGACACTCCCGTTCTGCTTTTCGATACATCCCTTCTTGTTGTAAATGCGACACAGCACCCAATCATCCAACTGCAGACAATCCATTACGACCCTCAATTACATAAACGATAACATTTTGCAGACTAAAATGCAGGCCACATCAACGTCAAATATCATTTTTGACGAAAACATAATGTGAGAAAGGTATTTAAAAACGTACAGGAGTCGTATAAAACGACACAATGTCATTGTCATACTTTCGTTTCATTAATGCTTTGAGAACATAATTGGACACACAAGTTCAATGTATTACTCGTTTTATGTCAAGTAGATATCGTCATACATAATTGGACACACAAGTTCAATGTATTCTCAATATTTAAGCCACTGTTACAAAACAAGTGAGAACAACCCGACAACCAAGTGAAGTTTCATCCTAAAACCAATTAGTCGCGGCCAACCAAATGAATACGGTTAAACAAAAACGAGTAGTTTTTTAGTTGATAAAATTACCCGAAGACTGTTATTATTATTGGTCTTTCGAGAAGAAGCAGAGCGATCGACATCAGCAAGACGATACTCATGCATAATCCAATTAGTCTTCTCACCCTTAGGCGCCTTCCCAGCATAAAACACCAAGGCCTTCTTTATAGCCACGGGTTTCGGTTTCCCAATCGGTTTGTCGGCCCCGGTGGCCTTCCAATAACCCGTACCCGCTGCACGGTTCGGCCTTGACCCGTTTGGGTACTTCCTGTCTCTTGGTGAGAAGAAGTACCACTCTTTCTCCCCATACAATGCTTTCTCTACATCATTATCACACACCTTAATTAGTCATTTGTCTAATCACTAATTTCACATCAAAAATTATCAAGACATTAATTTAATACTCCCTCTAATTCATCTAATTCTTTACATTTTCCTTTTTTTTTTTTTATCATTACTTGATACAAAAAGTCACTTTTCCCTTAATTTTAACTTTTTTCTTGAAACATTTAAGGATATTGAATACTATTATTCCAGTTACCTGAAAAAACTCGATCCAAAAATAATACAAAAATTTCAATGAAATAGAGGGAGTACTCAATTATATTCCTCCATTTCATTCATTTGCTTTCTCTTTTTTCGACAATTGTATTCATCTAGCCTAATTTTCATGTACCATAACCTTACTTTTTCCCTTTTATTTTGTTTTCTTGTAACTGTCAGAAACCAACTCAACCAAAAACTTAAGCTGATGATTGGAGACCCAAGATCGACCGTGAAACTTAGGGAAGACGAAAGAAGAGACATACCAGGCAAATCCCAAGGGTCGAACTTATAAAGATCAATCTCAGCAATAATAGGGACAGAAATAGAAAGCGAAGCGCAACGTCGACACAAGTAATGCATAACGAGCTCCTCGTCAGTTGGGTGAAACCGAAACCCTGGTGGTAACTCAAGCTCATCACTCCCTCCTCCTACAACTCCCATTTTTTCGAACCCAAAAAAAAAAAAAAGACAAAAAACACACCCAAAGAAAAAGTTAAGTGCGGAGTATTTATATAGGAAATGGGTGGGTGGGTAGACACGTGTCAGTTAGGTGTTCTAGACAGGGCCAGCCCAAAAATTTTGGAGGCCTGTTCTTATTTGTAAAATGGGGCCTATTTTTTGGTCGAAAAATTATATAGAATTGTGTGAATATGTTTCATTTTAAAAGAATAAACGAAAATGGCTCTAACAAGGCTTGAACCTTGATGGTTTTTATAATAATCACAATTTTTACCAACTAAACTACTACATTTTGTTGCTACATATAATTTCGGTTTTTTTTAACCTTTAACATAATACTCGTATTAGTTTTAACAAATTACTTTATTTTTTGCCTATTCTCGATAACTTTAATAAAGACGCCTAATGGTAGGTCCCTGGTTCTAGAAGACACTGTTTACGGTTTAGGTAATCAGGGGATAAGAACGTAAGTGTGGAGCAGTGGAGGTTAGAAGTGATGAGAGATGGACACGTGTCGGGAAAGTGGGATGGTGTGTCACTGCTTGCGTCATCCATTTTGGCGTCATTCTGAGGGTGGGTTTCGGGTTTGGTCCAAACGGATCCTCCCCACATGGGGGGTCGGTCGGGGGTCCGGCTTTGGTTTTATATGTTACTCTCTAGGCGTGACTCCATGTCTCTTTCCTGTTCGTTTGTTGTTTTTTTCTTTTCAATTTTTCGTACGCATTTTGTTAAATTATAATCACGTTTCTTTTCGGCTACATTTTATTTTTTATAATTCAGTTTAATTTTTATAAATTCAGCTTAATTCCTATAATTTCAACTCCTATGGCCTCTACTAAATTGCATGCACTTTGGTTCTATAAGTTCAAAGACCAATAAGTTTAAATTTCTAAAAACCGGAAAAGAATGTCTTACTCCGCATTACGATTTACGAGTACTACTTAGTAGGGCTATACTTTCCGTGCTTGTATAAGATAATTTTATAATAATTTTTATAAGGAAAATTGAATGAAATAATTTAGTTGTTAAAAATAAACATGTGAAATAAAGGTAGACAATGACATTTTGAAACTTAATAAAAAAATTAATTCAAATATTATTCGTAAAATATGAACTTGTTTCTTATACCCCTTAACCCAATTAATTGAACAAATACAATTTAAATACGTAGTACTATAAGACCATCCCCATCCAGAAATCACAATAACTAAATCACCATCCATTTTTACTTCTAATCTCATTTTAATTAATTTGACCCACCTATCTCTCCCCATCCAAAAAATCACCACCTAAATCACCAACCCAATCATTTTCAACTTTTACTCATTCTCAATCATTTCTCTTTCCTACATTATCTACCCCACCACACCTTTTCTTTTCTTTTATTTTTAAAATTTTACCAATTTAATTTCATTTTCATATTTTCAAATATTATTTTATAGATTTAAAATTACCATATACGGAGTAATAAACTATTATTTTTGATTTTGATGATTAACAAATTCAAAATAAAAATAATACTTAAAATTAAAAAAAAAAAAAAAAGTTAGATCAAACTAAAATTAAGATTATTTAAAATTATAAAAGTTATTTAAGTTTAGATTTAATTAGATTACCAATTTTAAAAAAAGATTAACAAAATTAGAAAATAAAATCAATTAAATGAACTAAATTAGATGAGTAAAATTAAAATCAATTAACTGAACTTAGAATTAAAAAACCAAACCTATTCCTATAATCCTATTAGAATTAAACTTAGAATTAAATGGGCCATACATTCTACACACTTCTTAAATCATTATCACTGTAAATTAAGGGGGTTTCTCCCAATCTCCCCATCTATCTCACCAAAAAAAAATGAAAAAAAATAATAATATCACTGTCTTCTTCCTATCCTCCACCTCCGTCCTCTTATATTTTTTCGCCTGCCGATCTAGCGTCAACCTCCGCAACAACGGCGAGGACAAAAGCAACTTGAAAGCAACTTGATTCAGTTTGAGAAAGTAGATCACCACTTGACTCTCTCCCAACTGAATCACCATAATCAACTCACTAATTACCTATTAACTTGATTCAACAGTGTAAAAAACTGAATCACCATCTATGGATGGGGATAGTCTAAAACCAAATGATTGTAGTGAAGAAATACTCCGTATACCGTAAAAAAAGAATCATTTTCATATCTTTTCTCTTCAATAAAATATTATTATATTTTATTTTATATTTAAATCTCAATCATTGGAATGAGCAGATCTTTTCTTCACTACAATCATTTCCAAATGATTGTAGTGAAGAAATACTCCGTATACCATAAAATATGATCTTGTTTTTTGGACTTGCTATTTCACGTCCCTCTTTTGATATTTTTCACCCCTTTTTAGGTAAAAAAGACTTAAATGCCCTTAAATTATATTTTTATATTAAAGAATATAATTCTCAATTAGTTACTAGTTTTTCATTCAAGTAATAAAATTTATATATACAAACTTTTTTAAATGTATTTTAACTTATAGATATGCAAATAAAAAAACAAAAATTAAAATTGGGTATAATCCCGTGAGAAACGCGACTTACCACAAGGTGAGTCATGTAAGAAACGTGTCTTACCATAGGTACAGTCGGGTAGTTTACTCGACTCACTCAATGGTAAGTTGCGTTTCTTACGCGAGTCACCCTATGGTAAGTCACGTTTTTCACGCAACTTAACCAAAAACGCAATTTTTTTTGTTTTATTTATTTTATTTTATTTTATTTTAAATGTAAGCGCAAATATATATGAACAAATTGAATTTCAAATTAATATGCTGTAAATTTAAATAAGTACTATAACTAAAAGTATTATCAAATTCGTTAAATTTTGTCAAATATACTCCAAAAAATAATTATGACTAAAGTATTTTTTAGTTTATAGGGATATTTTAATCATTTTGGGTGTGAGAAATAATAAAAGAAGATGCAAAAAATAACAAAAGTATTTATTTAAACCATTGAAGTAAAATATAAGACCAATTTTATTGGTGGTGAAGAAGTAGGGGGAAAACTAGGGTAAGCAATTTATTTTAATAAAATATTAAACTCATCCTTGCTCAAGTTGTAAATTAGGTTCTCTGTGAACCTTCACAACCTACCGCAAAAAAGGAGGTCCAAAGGCCATGTATCAGCTATTGGTTGGTCATTTTTTTTTCTTGTTATGTTTATAATTTTTATAATTTAAAATTTACATCAAAAAAAATAAATATATTATATCAATGTTCTTATTTTTCTTATGCTCTATAAATGAAGACCAATCTTGCTATATTTCTACACAGTTAGATTTTTTTTTTTTCATTATCTTTCTAATTAATCTCTTATATATCTAAAAAAAAACCATATAAACATAACAAACTTGTAAAATTAAAATAAATAAAGCATTAAATAAAAATAATACTTCATTTTTAAAGTGGATGGAATATCCTAATATATCAAAAAAATAATTAAAGTATTGGCTTAAAGTTAATTAAAGTAGGTCTTGATAAATGTAAAAAATACTTCCTCCATTCCAATAAGTTGTATACATTTGCTTTATGCACGTACATCAATACTTGTTTTGTTTCGTTCATATCTTTGGTTTCGTATTTTCGAAAATTTTGAAATTTTGATATTAATAATGTGCTCGATAATTAAAACAAGATCACACATGACTATTTTTTATTTTGTATGTTAAAAATTATATCCAAGCTTCTACACCCTTATAAATAGTGTCCAAAAAGTGAAACGTATACAACCTATTAGAATAAAGGAAGTATAAAGTAGGTTATAAAACTAGACTGTGAACTAAAAATAATATTTTAATGTCAGAACTGACGACCCTTGATAAACATGATCTAATAAGGGTACACAAAAACGTAAGCATCGTAGCCCCTAGGCTTGAATCAAGGATCATGCGTAAAATCAATAAGATAAGATTTGTGGTACTAGCCTACAAAATGGTGGTGGTAAAAGATTCCCAAAATTAACTTATTTAAGCAACTTCGTGGAAATTGGGATGTCGCTTTTTTCACCCCATTTTGGTGGACCTGACTATGATTCTTCACCATTGTTTTCCCTATAAAAGGTTAAATATAAAAACGGCTTTTCTATTTTATGTTCATTGAGTATACGATAAGAAAATTTTATGGTTTTATTAGACATTTTTGTCCAAATCTTTCAAGATGATTTAAAAGCCGATAGTTTTAATTTACCTCAATCATCCGAAAGGATGAAATAGGTTGACCTTACCCTAGAGGATTACCCTAATTTTCTCACCGTATAAAAATAATAATAATAATAATAATATTTTTAATTTATCTATTATTGAGTTAAGGGAAAGAATACTGGAATATTTCTTATGCCCAATGGGTATAGGTTAAAAAAATTCATATAAAAAAGTTAGTCCCTTTAAATTTTACTCTGTACTCCGTATTACTTACGATAATTAGTTTGTATTTAGAAATTGATTACTTTAGTGCTTACTAGTTTTAAAGTCTGTGCGATTAACGGGATTTAAATTTTTAATAATGTGTATTTAATAATTTATGATTTATCTTTTTCAATGAGTAAGTACTATTTAGGTTCGACATAAATATTAAAAAAATATTATGTTATAATTGTATTATTTTTAATATAAAAGTGTTAAAATATGAAAACAGGGTTACCAATACCATGTTCATTGTAATATACAACAAAATATTGAGGAATTTAGAAATAAGTTAATTGACACGGAGTAAAAAAAAATTTAAAAGGAAAATAAAGCTTATTGAGCGAAAGGAAGAGTGTACATACTTTTGATGATTTCAATCAAAGTAAAAAAATAATTATAGATAATAATATAACCCAAAGTAATTTATGTAATGTTCCATTCATTTAATGATTTTTATCTCATTTTAACTTCTTTAAATTTAGCTCATATCTTAAATTTCCTCTCAACTTCTATGAGTGTAACTTTGTATTAAAAATGATAAATTTATAATCAAAAAAGGTCATTTTAGATCTTATAAATTCATGTCAACTCTTATAAATTAACTCAAATTTAACAAATTTAACTCTTATGAATTCAACTTTAATAAAAAAAATGGGTTACCTATTAATCTTACTCAAAACCGCCGTAACATAGTGATGAGTTATAAAATTACCGCATGCGTCCGGGTCAGTTGTAACACTTACGAGTCGGTCTAAGGGAGGTCAGGGACTAAGTACTAGTGTCGTCTAAGATTACAAGTTATCTACGCAGATCATAAACATAATATATATATCTAATCTAATTAATAACCAAAAATATAAACTTAAACTGATAAGAACACGATAAAACGATAAAAATAAGCAACACTAGGGTGAAGATATCATAACCCATATAAATTAGTCGACGTACTAACTCCGTTAACGACTTATCGAATTGTTTACTGGGGTTCTCTAAGACGAAATTTGACTCTCGTACACAATCCCGACTTGGGTTTACACGAAAACTTATAAGTTAAGATCCGACTCTCGTACGCGATCTCAAACAAATAATTAATCATATAAACCACAATCAACAAAATCAATAATAACGCACAACCCAATAAAAAAACTCAATAAGTCGGAGTCAATTTAACCACTAATTCATAATAGCTTCAACCAAACCCTAATATAATTTCACTACTCAATCATAAGATTAACAATAAGAACAATAATCAAATTAACATATATGATAAATATAAATAAAGAGTAAAGGAAGAAGAAACTTAACTTTTGATTGCAATGAAAAAGATGACATGTTGAAGTTGAGAAAACGAGAGAGTAAAAAGCAGTAGAATTCTCTAAAATCTAAACTAAAGTTAAAACAACGTAAAGATGATGATCCTAGAAGCAGTAGTTTTGTTTTATTTTATTTAGACTTATTTACAATAAATTCGGACTTCATAATCATTTTAGCGCAAGCCCGAGTTCTTTAGTAAACTTGGCCTTGTGTTGTAACTGGACTAGTCTCGAGCTCGTTTTTATTTCGCGTCGGTATTTTCAGCATAAAATACTGCGTCCTGCAAGAAATATAAAATATTCGCAGTAAACCGTACAAGAGGATATTCAATATAAAATATAGCAAAAATGCCGAAAATATGTGCAAAATGACGGGGAGATAATATATAAAATATAGGTAAAATATCGACTTATCAAATTCCCCCATGTTGAACTTTTGCTCGTCCTCGAGCAACAAAGATCGGAGAAAATCAAAGTGTAGCTAATTTATCACGTTAGTATCTCGGAATTGACGACCTATGCACAAAGACTCACCACCATAGTCTATTTCACCAAATATAGAGCACAGATCACAACCATTCACACCAACAAAATATCGCTCGCTTCTCACGCTTTCGCAAAAATAAAACTAACGATAAAGGATATTTAAATTCAAGCAAGGCCAACCGAGCATACCACTTTCCATTCAACCATTTCTTTCCACATTCCTTTTTATTTTCTTTCTTTTTTCAAATGTGAAGCATCCCTCGTATATTATACCGTTTAGCATGACATTTAATCGCTAAAGATCAAGCTCGAGTAAACATATTTCCTTGAGGGTTACATCATTGCTCATACTCTCGGTCACAACCAAATTCATGGCATTGTGGTTACTCAGTTCAATGAGTCCCCTCCGAGAGCATCGAGGCATTGCTCCAACATATATAAATCTTTCCATACATTCCACATACCAACATTCCAAACATTCCACAAACCAATGCCTTGCAAGAATACCACTATCGAAAGTAAAAAGAACGAAAAGCGATAAGAATTGAGCAAATGTAAATGGGTTAGTGTTTGAGATTCGTAATCTATTTCTAGGAAACAAAACCAATAGTGCAAGTTAAGACAATAGATATTCAACTCAAAAATACTAAAGATCAAAATTAACACACTAATTAATTCTCCAAACATGACAAATCAACCATTTTTTTAAAAAGTTCAGCACAAATATCCATATCAAAGGCAACAAACCAAATTCGACAAGAGTTCCTCCCCCATACTTAAATGAAACAATGTCCTCATTGTATGCAAATAAAACTTATTAAATAAAGAACTAAAATAAAGGGGAAGGAAACGAGCTCACCAAGATAAAGTGAAGGCAAACGACGCTGGAAAATCACGGGTAGTAGAAACTGATATCAATAGTAGGCCCGGATACGAATCATTGGCACGGCCAGCAGCAAATTCAACCAAATAAGATCGAGATAGATTAGATTAGATTATATATAAGATATTAGATTAGATTATATATATTATAAGATATTAGATTAGATAGATTAGATTAGATTATATATAAGATATTAGATTAGATAATAATAATAATAATCAACAACAACAATAATAATAATATTAACAACAACAACAACAACAACAACAACAACAACAACAATAATAATAATAATAGGGTTATTCTATATGGTAACCCTGTGTTTTTTCATATTCTATGTGGTAACCCTACATTAAGAAATATTCACATGGTAATCCTCTACTTTACCTATCAGCGTGACCCTGAGAACTTGTATTCCATCAATTTTTCCGTTAAGTAGTTAACAAAAAGTGTTGTGGCGAATTTAATTTCGTGTTTTCTATATGGTAATGATAACCTTATATTTGTACACAACACTCATGCTTCAAAAAATACTCATTAAATTAATTATTTCTCTCTCGTTCTTCATTATATTATATGTAGTATTTATTTTTTATATCCTTGTGATTGAGGGCATGTTAACAAATTGTTTCCACGTTCATTCTCTCGATATTATAGATTACATTATTAATTATTTTCAACGCCCGAACAATACATCCGCCTCTTCCTGATTGAGGTGTACTTATTCAATCAAAGTCTTCTAACCAGCGAGTTAACGAGCTTCTAGGC
Source organism: Dianthus caryophyllus (assembly GCA_023091065.1). NCBI lineage: Eukaryota > Viridiplantae > Streptophyta > Magnoliopsida > Caryophyllales > Caryophyllaceae > Dianthus > Dianthus caryophyllus. Next base: position 11,885,607 of record CM041522.1, on the reverse strand, counting down.
TAAAAACTAAGTTAATCACATTGTAGAGAAAAGAAGATGTGAAAGTGAGTCATCTGAAGAAAATTAATTCTATCAAACACATTCCATCGATGTCTTTCACATAAACAATATTAAAACACCTCCTTAACAACTTCTAATCAAAATTTCAATTCAAAACAAAAGTTAGAGAAAAAAAAATGTGACTTAATGGGTGAAATTTGAACTTTTATGGTGTAATCAAGTGAAAACGAGGAAAATTGATTAACTTAATAAGTGTGTTCCGTGCATGATTTTTTTTTTAAAAAAAAAAAAGGAAAAATGAGGTTACCATGTAGAATTTTGTAAAACACGAGCTTACCACATAGAAAAATTCATAATCAATTCCGGCACATCACTTTCCGTTAACTATTTAACGGAAAAACTGACAGAATACAAATTTAGCGTCATGCTAATGGATATTAATAAAGTACATAGAATTTGAAAAAAAAATACTAAGTACCGTGTAGAAAACCCTAATGATTTTTTGTCAGACACTACCTTATATTTAGGTCGAATTGTGAGGAACTATCTTGCATTTTATATTTTGTGAACAACTACCTTACTTTTGTAAAAACTTGTGAAACACTACCAAACTCACTTTTCCGTTATCTTTAGTGAGTTGACCGTCATTGACTAACGGAATTTTGTTTCTTACCACTCCTAAGCTGGTTTTTCAAGCATTTTTTCCTCCATTTTTTTTAATTGTTTTTTTTTTTTTTATTCTAAGACATGCATCTTTAGTTACATTAACTTTTAATCACGCTCTCCTTTTAATATCTATAACTCAGTCACTTTCCACCCCAAAACGTTGACATCTAAATGTAAAATTTCACCACCGCACCATACCAAACTTCTTACACTTTTCAAAATCCGAGTAAAAGGTATGTTATTTATTAATTTTATATCCTGTACAAAGATGTGTGATGGTAGGTTGTTTAAGTGGGTTAATGAAGACATGACGGATTAACGAACATAATTCATTAATCATTACTTAAAGAGAATCAATTTTTGGAAAATGAGATGAAAATATCAGTAAAAGTTGATGATAAAGTTGATTGCAATAAGTGAGTAAAAAATAAAGATTGATTAAACTATAAAAACATATGATGATAAAAAGATAGGAAAAAAAACAAGAGATTTAAAATTTACGTTTTTGTTGTAGAATTGATTTTTAATTGCAAAGGTGAAGTATAATTTGTGGACTTATTGTTTAATTGTAGAGCTTGAACCATAATTGACGATAAGAAAGAAAATATTTAAAATTTAAGGTTTTAAGAATGAGATTGCATTATCCAAGAGCCTCCAGCCCAAGCGGAGTCCAGGGTGCCTCAAAGCCTGCAATGGCAGGAATTGAGAGGTCCTGGGTTCGACTCCCTAGGTGGGCAATAGCTTGCGGATATCTGCCATCCTAAGGGATGACTTGCCTGGCACATGTGGTTTGCAGGGTATTGCAAGTGCCCGGGGGGAACCAACCCCTCGTTAACAAAAAAAAAAGAAACCGTTAGTCAATGACGGTCAATGGTTACTATTTAACGGAAAAGTAACTTTGGTAGTGTTTCACAAGTTTTTAAAAAAGTAAGGTAGTTCTTCACAAAAAATAAAATGTGAGGTAGTTCCTCACAATTTAACCCTAAATATAAGGTAGTGTCTGACAAAAAATCCTAATAATAATTGAAAACAAAACTAACGAACCCAAACTCAATACTCGACCTCCTTCTTCGTGGTCTATCTCTCTTTCATCCTTCATCATCCGGTAAATTATAACATACACCCACGTGTATGTTACTCCAAACACCCACCACAATAAATTGACTATTTTGCCCTTTAAACCCAAAATCTCACATTCACAACAAAGTTATCATTTATGTTAGTAGTTAAAGATTCTTTTATTAAAAAAAATTAGATATTATTTAAATTTTTATCCTTATTTTTTTAACTGCTTTATTTTTACAACTTCCATTACTTTAAAAAATTATTAAAAATCATTTTTTTTATTACTTTTTGCGAATCGATTTATGAGTTTATGTGAACATGGAAGAAGTATTTGTCAACTGTCAAGTACTCCGTATAAGTTTTGTTATGTGTTATTTGTGAATATGGGTTAATTTATTTAATAACTGCTACAATTAATGTGAATATGTAGTATATTTTCAGTGAATATGTAGTATATTTTCAGTGAATATGAAGTATGTTATTTGTTGATATATAGTAATGTCCACTTATCGCAGCATTATTTCACTTATTTATAAGATATATTCATACAATGGTGCTAAGTTGTTCATTACCTAAATGTTCACTTATCTTAGAATTATGCTAACTTATTAATAAGGCATATTCAGTAGTTTTAAGATCCATTCATTAGCTAAAATTGTTAAAGGAAAGTATATATACAAAAATTGGTGATTGCCGTTAATTTACGATATCTCTAAATCGAGAAGACTGTCAAACTCAATTTCTCTAACGACGTGTCTTTGATGTTCCTTTAACAAATATATGAAATCCACAAATTTAGATGGCAAACCCCGAAGTTTCAACGTCGCAACATTAGTTGAGACAAATGTATTCTGACGACTTGTTCCGGCCTTTAGCAGGTGTATTCGTAATAGATTTTTTAGCTTTTAATTTTGGTTGGTGATCATTTGTCGAACCCTTTTCACCACTCTTACGATTGTTGCTGCAAATCATTCAAAAAATGTTAAACTCATGAAATTTATCTGCATTAGAATTAAACATCATCTACTATAGAGACCAACATACTCATTACCTACATCATGAATATTACGGAGTACACATTTGATATATTCATTTTTTATAACAACATATTTATTTTATACAATGGACATTTCATTTCTAAACATCGACATATTCAATATCGACGTATTCAATTTACATACATATTCATTTCTAAATGTCGATATATTCAATATATACAACAAAAATATTCATTTTTAATATTTAAATTACACATATTCAACAATAGGGAGTAATATTTATTAATTAAACCGACATATTCATAGTTAAAATCAAATATATTCATCTTACACATTTATATATTCATTTTATACATCGAACATATTAATTTCTAAACATCGATATATTCATTTTAAAAATTGGCATATTCAATATCGACATATTCACTTTACATGCATAATCATTTCTTCTAAATATAGTTATACTCTATAGTCTATATACAACGAACATATTCATTTTTAAATATTAAATTACACATACTCAACAATAGTAATATTTGTTCTTTACATCAACATATTCATTGTTAAAATCAGAGATATCATCTAGAATCTTTATATTCATGCGCACCAATTAATATACTCACAAATTCGAGAGAAATTAAAACCGTAACAACGAGATTTCAAGAATATTATATTATATTCATAATGCAATGAACACAAACATTTAAACATTTAAACGGCTATACTATGTCAAATTGTATTACCACAATAAGCATATTTATAAAAAATCTAATATAATTACCAAACATTGTTCTAAATCAAAGAAATAATGAAAAAAAAAAAAAAAAAAAAAAAAACTGACCAATTTCTGTGTTCATAGGTCTTCAATTGAGGAAAATGAGAACTAATTCAATAGAATTGTAGAAGATGAGAAATTGAAGGGCTTATGATAAAGAGTTTCAATGCAATAAAATAACGTAAAATTAGGGAGGAAGTGAGATTTTCAAGGGTTTTTTTAAATTTAAAAACTGTAATTAATAAAAATGGGATGTATATACTGACAACTACCTATTTTAATTTTAGGTAAAATCGCCAAAATATTTTCTAGGGGCAATATGGTATATTAACTCACATGGGTATTTGTAGAGCTGGCAAGCTTGACCCGACCCGAACCCGAACAAAACCGACCCGATAGGACCCAAAATTATAGCGACCCGAAACCGACCCGAATCGACCCGTAACCCGATACGACCCGATAAAGTCTGACCCGAAACCGAACCCGACCCGACCCGACTCGAGATGACCCATAACCCGATTCAACCCGAGTTCATTTGATAGCTGACCCGACCCGAAATGACCCGTGACCCGAATTGACCCGAAACTTTGAAGATTTTAAAAAAATTTTGAAACTTTTTTTAAAATTTTCAATCTTTCAAATATACACCAAATATAATACGGAGTATTTGACATTTTGATATTGCGATATAGTTAAAAATTCAAATATTGGTTTGAAAAATATTAAAATTTCAAAATTTGTTTTGGCGCCAAAATTTAAGCCTAAATTATTAGGGACCCGAACCTGATTGACCCGACAATTTTAGCTTTAATGACCCGACTCGATATGACCCGAACCCGACCCGTGAGACCGACCCGAACACTGTTATAACCCGACATGACCTGAACCCAATACGACCCGATCCAATACAACCCGACCCAAACCCGACCCGAGTGACCCGATTGCCAGCTCTAGGTATTTGTAGTTGCATACACCCATGTGTATGTTATAATAATTGCATCATCATCATCATCATCATCATCATCACTACGTCGTCATCGCCCTCTCACATCGTTCGTCATTATCGTGTCGTTCCCTTCTGTGTTTTGTGTGTTGTCCTCATTCCAAGCTTCTATTCGTCGAGTTCAGGTCGTAATTCATCGCTTTTTTACAAGTCATAGCCTAATTAATCGAACTTTCTATTGGAGGTATACTTCATAATTCTACCTTTCTATTGCTTTTTCCTCAGTTTTAACCCTACAATTTGGGGCTTTTTATTTCATAATCGATTTTAATTTGTATACAATACAATACAATACAATTCCCAGGAGAAACCCTAATTGTTGTTGTGGCGATGGATACCAATACTGTTTCTGCGCCGGAGGTGCATGCCTCTATCGATCATCCTTATTCGTACGTTTCTGCTTTCTTTTTGGTCTCGTTTTTGTCGAAACCCTAGCTCAATTTCATTTTAATCTCAAATCGCTCGACATTCGAAAAGTTTTAAGTACAAAATCACCCGTGTTGCCTGCAAGCCAACGGGCCCTAAACACAACCCACCACGTCGGGCGGCCTCCGGCATGCTATGTTGGCACGCGGGCTCGCACTGCTTGACCCACTCATGAATTGTGATACTCTGTTCGTTTATACGTTGTCGACTGTTTGTTATCTGATGTCCCTGGCAGAGACTTTATGTCAAATATTGGATACCCAAAGGAAGATGATTCCCGTTCCCATGAAAACCTTCCCGACGGTATATATCTTGAGGTTGGTTTGCCTGTTATGAGAATCTTCCTTTTTATTTTTCTTTACATTGATGATGTCCTACTCATGAACAACTTTCCTTCGAAAATAAACAACTTCATGTTAGAGAGCTAATTATGTTACTTGAACTCACACGCATTTTTGAATGAATCAACACTCTAGTGGACTAGTGGGATTATTTATGTCAAATTCAACATCTTAGTACTTATCATTCCGATTATTGTAGTAAATGTTATACTCCCTCCATTTGACCCTTTCAATCAGTCTATATACATTTTTGGGTTATATGTTTGTTATTCTTGTTTTGTAATTGTAAGTTTTTTTTTTTTTTTTTTTTTTTCCTTCTTGGATTTTTTTGCTCACTGATCGTTGAAAACATCTGATCTCTTTGAATCGCCTCAAATATAATCTTCGTTTTTTTTTTTTTTGTTTGTTGTGTTTTGTAGGATGTGGTGGATGATGATAACTCCAACGGTATGCCACTACAACGCCATTGTTACTTGCTTTATTGATAGAAGATAGATTTACTTACTTCATTAATAGAGTGAGAAGTGGTTTTGTCAGTAGCTGTTGTTTGTAGCGTCCTTACATAAATATTGGTGGTCTTGCACATAAAAGTTACAATGTAGAACGTCTGAAATCTGATACTCCCTCTATTCCGTCCTAATGTCATTGTTGATATCTCCCAAATTAAACGATCATCCATAGCAATTATTGGGGTAACAATTTAGTTTTGCCCATTCCCCATAACCATTCCTTGAGTCCACCCAAAAACGAAATTAGGACTAAAAGTAGGATGGAGGTCCTAATAAATTAGGACATTGGTGCATTTTATTTATTTACTAGCTTCTCTACTCACCTTTAAGGTACGATTGCGTAGTCGTGCAGAAAAGGAGTTGTGGTCATGTACGAGTAGCTTTTTCACTATTTTTGGAATGGAGCTCGTACTAGATCTGTTACTAAAAAGTGGATTGGGTTTTTACTTATAGTGATATGGTATATTACTCGTCTCATTTATCGTACTAAAAATTAAATCCGTAGTTAACATTAATATTTGTGTGTAGGCATATATCGACAGGTTTATACTAGGTCCATTGTTGAGAATGGACAAAAGGTTGAAAAACCAGCGAACAGGGTTAGTTTAATTAGCTTCTGTTTCTTTTTTAATCATTGCTTCTATTTTGTGTAATTCACCAGTTGGATTTATGATTATTTTCAATTAGTTCACACTTTGTGTTTGGTAACACTCTTGTCCAACTTTTGTTCTTACAGTCTTACGATTCTTGTTTGCCAGAAATGTTTTCTTGGGAGCATCCACGTTTTATTCTTTTTGTTTATATCGAGATGGATCATTCGTGACCTATTTAGGTACCTGACTACCCCAGGGGTGGAGATGAAAGAGATGATGGGAGAAGGGAAGTCGAGGGCTGGGGAAGAGTGGAGATATATTTTCTATTTGAAATTTCGTTTTAAATTTTCAACCATATTTCCACGTCAGGGGTAGGCCTTGTGCCCTTTTTTGGTGGTTCTCCCTTCATTTTATCCACTGAAAAAAATGTCAGGCTTGTAAACTGAAATTGAAGATGGTGTATTTAAATTTCAAAGTTGCCGTCCTTTGTGATGGTGGGTAATTCATTGGTTACTTACAGCTTTTGTAATTATATCATTTATATGTTGGATGGTCTCATAGATTCGTGAAAAGGTTACAGGAAGGTAGAGTGGTTTATGGAAGAACATTTTGAAGACGTTAGACGTGTTACTGATTTTGTAAATGGTGATAATGGTTTTACCATCGTTGTGGAGATGGATGTCATTGAGCTGGTTTCGGAGTAGAGTAGATGTAGTTTTGTGACTGCTTTTGTGAGGCTTGAGGTGATAGAAGGTTGGCTCGGTGTTATGAGGTGAGGTAATGTGGAGGTTTGTATTATGATGGTGTTCATGCCAAATGTTGAAGATGAAGATGGAAGACTTATTAGAGCTCTAAAAATCATTTCTGTACCCATTAGTAAAAATAAACAGTTAGACTGACGGTTTACATAATACTTCGTATAAGGCTATGGCTGTATTGGAAACTAAAGTTTAGGGGTATGGTGTAGAATTATGAATATTAAAGGGTACAATGTAAAATGTCAAGCAATATAAGGGTACCATATAAAAAAAAACTTAAAATAAATTAAATTGGGTCATTTGGTAATTACCACCTTTTAAAACCGTACCAAATTAGCGAGGGTTGTGTGAAAAATTGACTATTATAGGTTTTTTTTAACCGTACCAAAAACCTGTCTCATGTTAATGAAGGTTTTTTATTTTTTTTTTTTTTATTATTATTATTATTATTTTTTTTTTTTTTTTTTTTTGTCAAATCTTAATTACATGGGCGTGCTTTAAACAGACCGACAAATATATTTAGATTGTAATATTTTTGTTTGCCCTCTGATTGCAGTGGATTATTATCTTAAAAGACAAGTTACCCAAAAAAAATAAACAAGAACACTGTTTGAGCCTCATGAAAAGAGTTATCAGCAGGTACTTTTCTTAAAACTTTCTGCTGCGTGTACTTAAATTATTACGCATTCTGACCAAGGGTGTTCAATGGTCCAAACTCTGCCTGACCTGACTGACCTGGGGAAGATCGGGGACAAGAATTGACATTAAAAAGGAAATTGGCTTGACACAACCTCGACCGGTACAACCGATCCCAACTCTAATTAGACCTATTGAATGTTGCTTGATTAGGAATGTTGTTGCTTCTCTATGCAATGCTGTAATGTGATCTTCATTCTCGGACAGGATTTTGCCAATAAGATAGCTAAGTTGATGGTTGACTCGTTCGATATTAATAGTAAACCAACCCTTTAGCTGAAACTTTTTAGCCTCAACGACATTAACTTTTTAACACAGTTCTACAATTCTGTACTTATATGTTCTCCCGATTTAAAACCAAAGGGTATATTTTGGCACTAATTCTTTGTATGAGACAGTCATACAATTATTGTAAGACCATCTCATTTGTAGCATTTTGTATAGCTTTTGTACCATTTCAGCAATAATTGTGATACTATATATTCATGACAATTTTAATGACAATTTTGTATTACTTTTATAGCTAGTTGTAAGTATATTTTTAAGTCACATTGTTAATGACTTGAGTAAATCAGTTTTTATGCTTTGTGTACCCCTTTAACTTATTTTGTATTATTGGATTCACAATAACTTTGTGTGAGACCGTCTCACCTGATGAGAATCTAACGACTAATAAAGTACTTTTTGTCTTGTTTGTCGTCGTCTTCTTTAGTGGTGCAAATGAAGCGTTTGAAGGAGCTTTTTGTTCTGATGCATTCCATGCCGTACTTACAGATGAAGAGTTGGAGAAAATTTGTGGTTAGTAATGATTTCTCTTAATTATGTTTTGGTAGTGTAAGGAACATTGTTCCAGTGTTGAACTTATCATCTTTTGCTCTAAGCGCTTTTAAGGGTAAAAACTAAAAAGGGCCATCAATTTGTCTTGCAATTCATTTTAACATTGTTCTTTGTTCGTATTGTTATATGACTTTTAATACCTTTTCATGCTATGACTTTGAGCTTGTTGTACTCAATCTACTTTTTGAGGAAGTCTATTGTAAAACGGTTTCACACGTACGACGGACTATTTGTCACTAAAATGTGACCACTTTTAACACTTAAAGTGATTTCTTTAACTCTCATTGTGACCACTTTTTGAGGTAAAAATGAACACATGAAGAAGTCAAATTTTGGTCACAGGTAACCTTGTCTTACATGTGAAACCGTTTAATGTTAGTCTTTGCCTTATTTTTTCCGTATGTGTTTCAGGTTTGGAAGAAGTTGCAAAAGTGGAGGACGACAACGAAACTCTTGTACTATGGTAGGAAGTCTGGCTTATCTATTTCTAGTGTTATTATATGAATAAGTGTAACGTCTTACGGAGTAATTTGGAGTGTTCCGTTCCGTATGATATTGAAGTTTTTAAGTTAACAAGAGTTTTAAGCTTCGGAGTTATATATAACTTGTATTTTATTTTCTTATGCTTACTTTAATGTTCTTTCTTTTAATTTTGTGAAATTACTCCCTTAATTTCAAAATAAATGTTCCCTTTTCTATTGAATTTTAATAGCAAAAGGGGACATTTATTTATGGATGGAGGGAGTATAATAAACCAAAGCATTTTAGCAAAACAATAATACCTGAAGTAATTATTTGATCAAATAAGTATCTGGTGTTAGAATTTAAAAAATAAACCTCGTAAAAAAAGAAAGTGAGGACGAAATATATGTAAAAATAGAAAACTTCCGAAATAAAGGAGTCTAAACGGGAAGAAAAGGGATTCACCGACGAAGATCCTTCTCTTTCTCTATTTTCGGAAGAAAAGGAGGTTCATAACCAGAACAACTTGTACATACTCCGTATCACTTACATGAATGTCATTCAAGAAGTTTGGTTACCTCCCCTGTTCTTTTTTATTTCTTAGAGTTGAACTGAACTGAATTTATATGAGCATATTACTAAAACAAATTAAATATTAAAAATTATAATATAGTATAAATATAATTAAAATAGTATAAATTATCGTAAATTTATATAATATAATATAGTAATATTTTATGATATAATATACTCCCTCCGTTTCGGTGATTTGTTTACGTTTATTTTATACACATTTATCGATGTGAGGAGAGAGGTTGAGAAAAAACCAACAAAATAATAATATAACTACAAAGGGGGCCCATTTGCTTAAAATTATCAAATGTTATTGGTTGAGGGAGTAGGGGCCACCTCCCACATGGGTCAAGCATGACCATTTTTGGAAAGTGTAAACAAATGACCCGTACGCCCCAAAATGAAAAGTGTAAACAAATGACCGGGACGGAGGGAGTAATATAATTGAACTAAGTGGTGGTTGCCCAGGTGGAATTTGGGTTAACCTGGAAGGTGCAACAAATTGTGTGAGGTTCCAGGCTCAAACCCCACCTGGAACCAATTTCCTCACTTGGCCACCGCAGGCCGCAGCCCCCGTCGGGGGTGGCTTACATGGTACATGTGGTGGTGCGGGAATGCATGTGCCCGGGGGGGACTCAACCCCCTCGTCATTAAAAAAAAAAAAAAAAAAAATTGTTTCGGGCTACTTATACTTTGAGTATTTCTAGCACGAATCAAGGTTGTTTGTAGATGTCTTGTGTGTCCGAGGGATGGTGTGTCCGCTTTCTCTCAACTCGTGATCCTGCACCAAGAGCAAACTTAACCTCGGTGGTTTCCGAGAAAACCCCTTCTGATGCCTAAGTCAGCACAAGTATGTCTTGTGTGTCCGAGGGATGGTGTGTCCGCTTTCTCTCAACTCGTTATCCTGCACCACGAGCAAACTTAACCTCGGTGGTATCCGAGAAAAACCCCTCTGATGCCTAAGTCAGCACAAGTATTGACGTAAACAACAGGAGAGAGAGAGAGAGAGAGAGAGAGAGAGAGAGAGAGAGAAGAATACCTCCTTTTGGTTGACTTTGGTTCCTTATATATACCGTTACCTTTTGTCTTGTAGTGTTGACACCTTGTCTTGTAGTGTTGACACGTCGATCAAATCTCCTGGCGAGGGCCGAGATTCCCGGCCCTGCATGCATGGCCGGACAACCTTGCCGGTCTAGTAGAAGTTGTGTAGATTTGACTCCTTCCACCACAGGGAGGGTCAGACCGTGCGGCCAGATAATTATGATACCGAGGCCGTGGGACACCCCCGGCCAACTCCTATATGCTTTGTCCTCTGCCTATTCCTCTTGGGGACTTCAGGGCCTTGAAGGCCGATTGGTGGCCCGGCCCAGAGTGGGCGGCTAATTATACCCCATCAATAATAATAATAAGAAGAAGAAGAAGAAGTAGTAGTAGTAGTTAAGCTTAAAAGAATAGAACCGAACTGAACTGAAATTAAGTCCAAAAGAACAAGGCCTTATAGAGCCGATAAGTCTAACCCGACTCGGATTAAATTAAGCTTAACAGAACAGAACTGAACTGAAATTAAGTCCAAAAGAACAGGGCCTTATGGAGTCGATAAGTCTAACCCGACTCAAATCCGAGTAAAATCGCACCGACTCAACTTGATGCGATGATGACCCCTAACCCGACACGACCCAATAATCAATTACTCGAACCTGACCCAAATTTGATCTAATGACAACCCGACCCGGTTTTGACTCGATTTTATGACCCAATAATTATTAAACTCAACATTGATCGGATTAGAAGCAATATAGTGTTTAGTTTGATACTTTCGATTAAATAAGGAAGTACTTAAATCAAATAATGATCGAAATACTAGTTTTAGTGGCTAAAAATTAAAATGATTCGATAAAATCGCGTTGCTCTAATTATTCATGAGCCTACCCAAACCTAACCCGATACAAAATTTAGCCCGAAATGAGCCGATACCGATAACAACTCGAACTAACCTAACACGACCCGAAAAGATGACCCGATATGATCGTACACGTTATGACCTTAACCAACTTGACCCGACCCGATCGACTCGATTGACACCTATTATAACTTACTTATTTAGCCAATTAGCCATGTGGAGATGGAGAAAAACGTACTACTCGGTATATTGATTCATTTATTTGAAGATGGGAGAAACAATTACTTCGTATTGTATTTACTTAAACAAAATCTTGGCTCAATTAATTTTTTTCCATCGTTAAGTTACCTAACATCTTAACGTAATCTTCGCATACGTTCAGCGCTAAAAGCATTGTGAGATATTTCTACATATATATTACAACCTTATTACCTTAGCTTGTCTAAACATAAGATATATATAGTACAAAGTAATAATAACTAAAAATTGTTGCTAAACATTGTCGACACATACTCTTTTCTAATTACAATTACCATTTTTATTCTAAATTCAAATATTTATTCCTATGGTATTTTACTACATTTGAAAATTATAAAAATACTTATAATGTGTTTGGATAGATAGATTTGATTTGAAATTTTGGATTTGATTTAAATAACTTGTTTGGCAAAATACAAAGATTTGGATTTGGACAAAATTCATCCCTATACCAATTCAAGCTTAAATTTGGTGATTTCAAATATTTGAAATGAGAATTTTCAAAATGAAATGACTAGTCCTAAACGCTACCTTACTACATTTGAAATTATAAAAATATTATAGTAATATATATATTTTCTTTTTAATGTTTCTATACTTTTATCTCCACACCATTTTGGGAATTTACTTGAACTACTACGTACTACATTTGTAAGGAAAAAAAAAAAAAGAAAAAAAAAAGAAAAAAGAAAAAAAAAAGAAAAAAGAAAAAAGAATTCGCTATTATTATGAAGAAACCCTGCAAATGTCAGACTAGGTTCCAACGTTCCAAAAGCTACAACCTTTGAACAAAAATCAATCTTCACTCTCGAGCCAAAAACTAGCTTCAAATTTTGTTCGTGATACTACGTTCATATTTCGTTAGTTCAACTTTTAATTTCTTCGTGTGTTGAATGGATACTGAGCTTGGTCAGTAAATTTGTTTTCATATACTCTCTAAATTTGTATCGTTTCGTTGTTCATGTCACATTGTCACGTTCTAAACGTAATGATTGTGTTGGTGATAATCTAAAGCGTAATTATCAGTTCCTTTTTTCGTTTTAACATTTCTTTGTGTGTTCAATGGATACTCAGCTTGGTCGATAACATTATTTTTCTTATACTCTCTAAATTTCTATCTTTTCGTTGTTCATGTGACGTTCTAAACGTGATGATTGTGTTGGTAATAATAATTTAAGTCTAATTATTGGTTCCTTTTAGCGTACTCGGATTTTGTTCAAGATGCGTGACTTCTAAATAATGTTCTATAGAGGGTATGCTCGTACTATTAATTACATATCTACGACATAGTTTTTGTGTAAATGATCCCAATATAATTAATTAATATACCGAAAAATTAAGAGATTTGGCGGCAGATTCAAAAGTTTTGATCTTTATATATGGCATTAATCATATCCAATTGTTTTTTTTTTTTTGTCAAATAAGAGGCACAAGGCCATTACAATAGGGGGAAGGGGAATCGAACCTGAGACCACCTCAGTCATGACCACTAGGCCATGACATCCTCGGTAATCATATCCAATTGTTTACTTATGGTTACACTTATTTACGTGAGAACACAGCCTAGACAACCAAAACAACAAATTCTAAGCAAGTCGAACCACTATGAGAAGCACATCAGTCACATAATAATACGTCGTTAAGAGGCTCAGTCTGATAGGTTGATATCCACTCTCCTTGTCAAAACTTTAATTTGTGAATCTGTGATGCCCTGATGCAACTAGTTTGCTAGTACTCCGTATTAAGTTATTTAAAATGTTTCTTTATTAAAGAGTAGGTCTTCAATGTGAAACTGTCTCACAGGGGACCTACTTGAGGCAAAATGCTCTCAGTCTGATAGCTGCGTAGTACTCCGTGTTAAGTATTGTTCCTTGATAATTTTGCTTCTGTCATACCTCGTAACTGATCTTACTGCTATGTTAGCGGATAATTCTGAATTGTGATCTGGTGTTATGTTTCTTGTCTGTAAAGTGTAAATCAAAGATGTTCATTGTTTTGTAGATGACAAGCCATCCATGGAAGTCAGGGAGGAGAAGAGTAATGTGAAGGATGTAGGAGACAGTGCAGATACAGTTCGGGAAATTCCTTTAAAATCGATTGAATGTACCGTTCAAGAAGCCAACACCGCTCCTCCTCCTCTTAGAGTTAGAAAAGATAGCATGTCATTGAGAAGAATGGAAGCACAATATGACGACTCAACCTTTCAACATGTAGAAGACATGAATAGCAGAGTTGTTGAGTCGAGCTTACAGAACTTTTTTTCTGACGACAATAGTGCTGAACATTTTCAGGATGTGTCTATTAAGCGAGCAGCAGACGGTAATAACGAGGATCTAATGCATGATGCAGCAACATGTAACATTGCAGTAAACCAGGAGACAGACGTGACTGGTAAGCACGGTTTCATCAATTTTAGTTATTTCTTGATTTGAGTTAGAAGTCCTATTCTTTGTTATTTGAACATGATTACGAGTTTCTTCTTTATCATAGACGAGTCTTGTTACGAGTTTCTACTTTATCATAATCTGAACTTGTCGTCTTTTGCTTTTTTTATCTATGTTAGAGTCCTATGATGCATCTGGAAACTCGATTTCAATGGTGGAAAGTGAAGAAAAATTACAACCGAATATGGCACATGCCGCTACACAATTGGAAGAATGTTTTGCTGACATGGGGACTAATGCATTAATCCCGGAAAAAGCAGAATCAATTTTTTGCACTCCAGAGGAAGATGCTTTAACACCTGTGTTACGAAGGACTGATGATGGCCCATCTTTGAGTTCTATGGACACACAATATGACACGTCACATGTTGAAGGATTAGAGCAGTCGAACATGATGATGAATGATGATGAATGTACCGAGGAATTTGCATTAGGTGGTTCTACAGAATGCATCGCGTTTGCCAGCAGGGAGACACTTGTAGCTGGTAAGCATGAGACTGTTGTTATCCATTTCTTTTTTCCAAATATTCATCTCCAGAATGTGTTTATCAGTTTCTTTTTTTCCCAGTTGATTATTATGGATTCCGGTATATAATTATCAACATCGATAACTGTAGTTGTTCAGGGTCACCTTATACAGTTATTATGAGTTTACATATAGTAATTGAACTGCGACTGGTTTATGCTGCAACTGGATACTAATAGCAGCTGTGAAATTAAGAATTAACTGCTAGAAATATTCATTTTCTTATGGTTAAATGAGCATTTTGCGGCAAAAATTCTGATTTCTAATCTTTTCTAGAGCACTGTTATGAAGATGGAGACTCCACTAAATTCAAGCGTAAAGAAGAAAATTTTGAAGCAGCTATCGAGCTACCTCTGGAAGGCTCCGTATCATTACACGTGGCTCATGTCACCATGCAATCAGAAACAGGTAGTGAAGGAAAGGGCACTGTAGAAAACATCTCCGCTAGAGCTAACGTGAATTCTCAGACTTTGCTAAGAATGATTGTTCGTTGCATTCCACTCAAATCAGTGATGAATCTGATAATGAAAAGGAAGTTTCTCTGGAAGTGCTTGCTATAGTTGACAACAATGCTGATGAAGATGTGTCTGTTAGTTCAACCATAGATGAAGATTGTCGAGGTACATGTCGTTTCTTCTTTTAGTCATACCTAAAATTTACGCTGATTTGTTTATTGGATGTGCGAAGCATTTCTTTTCCAAATGTCTCTGCGCAGACAGTCAGACTTTACACAACAATGATTAGAATGCGTTATAATGGACAGGTGCAAATGAAGCTGTTGATTGGAACTCTGAAAGTCATATGACGGCAACAAACTGTGAAGCCTTGACTGATGGCAAGGAACACCTATTCAACTTCTCAAACGCATTCTAAGGTAGAATGACGAATAGCATTACTTTTGAGAGTAATGATGATATTCGGAAGGAGCCTGTCAGTGAGGATGGAAGGGGTGACTGTGACATGATTCTTCACTCTGCGCTTCTTCACTCTGCGCTTATTGATGACAAATGGACTTTGCAACTAACAGAGCAAGTAGACGTTGCTGGATCAATGAGAGATTGTGACAACATTATTGGTGAAAGTGACGGAAGCAACTGGCTTAATGAATATATGTCAGTAGAGAAAGAAGCGGTGACTTGTGAAGGCTCAGATCAAGGCAGAGTTCAATCACCTAGTACTGTGAATGAGTCTGAAAAGGATGACGGTGCTAAAGATTTGCAATGTACGAGAACTGTTAGTCAAGTAGCAGAGACCAAGGTTGATGGTTCACTGAGTGAGCAAATGGCACATGACATTAAGCATTATTGTTTTTCTAGCAGTTCATTGCAATCGAGTTTGGCACGTGCCACTACACAATCAGAGGAATGCTATTCAGAAAAGGGCACTGATGAAACGAGTACTGGAAATGCAGAACTGAATTCTCTAACTCCAGAGACAAAGAACGATTCAACACTATATGTGATGCAACCAAGTGATATTGACTCATGTTTGAGGTCCATGGATATAAAGAGCATTTGTTTTCTACAACAGCAAGTGATAGTAGGTTCTGCGAGTCTAGCTCAAAGCATTTGTTTTCTGAAGATAAACACTCAACTCTCGTGAAAGTAACTGTGCGAAGTTTGTTACGTTTATTTTTAAATACTGCAAGCGTACGGGTGTCGTATCATCAGTGGCGGACCCAGAAATTTTTTACTAGGGGGCCCGTATTAATAAAAAGTGTACGAATTTTTATTTTTTTTTTCGGTTTTAAAATATTATAGTCTTTATAACTATCCAAATCAATGCAATTGGCTAAAACTCTATATCTTTTCGTCTTCAAAAACCGTATGGTTCAAAGAAATGATGAAGCGTTTTTGCCTTAATTTTTTAAACTATATTTTCTATATCTTTGACCATGCATATATTAGACTCATTAAAATAAGACATACTCCATATTTTTTTGATCATTCATTTGGAAAAAAAATATTGACAAAGTAATCAAAATGGGCTCCAATTTTCATAAATTAGTGTTATAAACCTAGAAAAACAAACAAAAAATAAATTGTCGGTCCTAGGTGTAGCTTTGTTATTATGTACGAAATACTAAATTTTGCAACTTTAATATAAGTAGGTGATAACACGATAAAAAGTTTTAAAAATATAATTAGATGGAAATATAGAATAATACTACCAACAAAATATAAAAATAAGTTGAGTTTAAAAATAATCTTGGGTTTTTCTTTTTGAAATAAGTATTGATAAAGTAATCTAATGAGCTCAAATACCCATAAATTAGCATCAAAAGATATGGGAAAAAACAAAAATAAATAAATTGAGGGTCCTAGGGATTGAACCCGCAACCTTCACGCAACATAGAGGAAGACTTGACCAACTTAGCTACCATGCACATATGTTTCAATTTTGCCTTACTAGTATTTATTTATTTTTTCAGAAAATGAGTTGGGGGGCACGGGCCCCCCTTGCCCCCCCCCCCCCCCCCCCTCGGCCCGCCCCTGCGTATCATACGGGTCGATCTCAGGGAAATAAAGTTTAAGAACTAGTTTATATATTCAAATTAAAGTCTAGCTGCGAAAATAGTAAAAGGTGGGGAATTATAACTAAGAGTACGAACTAATTAAAACGTAAACTATAAAGATATCTCAACAATATTTGAAAGGTCTAGGAATTGCGTTCACGCTACTAGTCAACAAGCAGTTTCAAAAGATTAATCGGTTGTTCAATCGTCATTCGAATGAGACAGTATCCAAAAGGTGCCCAAAGTACCGTTTCGCGGTCAAATTGGTTCTAAATATATCGTCAAACTCCTCGTTCCCACAAGCGAACCCAACAAGTAGAAACATTAAGGTCGATAGTCTCGTCTCAATTATCGGTCTAACATTCCCATGAGAGGCCAAATAATCTTAATCGGGAATGTGTTCTAGTCAAATTTCTCGCTCCTGCAAAGGAAATCAACCAACTAAACTAGAGCGTCACACCAAACGACTAATGGTCAACGAATTAAACCCCAACTCCCGTCGTA
Source organism: Dianthus caryophyllus (assembly GCA_023091065.1). Lineage (NCBI taxonomy): Eukaryota > Viridiplantae > Streptophyta > Magnoliopsida > Caryophyllales > Caryophyllaceae > Dianthus > Dianthus caryophyllus. The sequence goes on along the minus strand of CM041522.1, from coordinate 11,867,758 downwards.
GGTTCAAGGTTAAAGTCAATCGATCAAATTCTCGAACCTTTATTTACTCAATAGAAATTCTCAATTAAATTCGCAATTACGATCAATCAATGACGATAATAGAAATTAAATCATGCTTGTCGAACTACTAGCGATTCTACGAACCCTAGAATTGAAGACAATAAAAATAATGACAAATATAATTAAACTAAAAGGAGAAAAGAAATTAATACTTGAAATTGCAATTGAATTAAAATTGAACGACAAATCCGTAGAGTAATTCTTGAAATCAAAGCAAAAATAATCTCCCTTAAATTTTAAGTTTTAAAGTACATAAAAACTGAATAAGAGTTATTAAAACCTAATTTCCTAATAAAATTAAAAAAAATCACCAAATAGGTATCCTCGCCCGGGGGAACAACATCCACGCCCGGGAGCTTCACGGCAAGCTTTTGCCATTTCCTTCATTTGGGTCCCCCGCACGGGAGGTCTTTTTCACTACTTCACTTCTTTTTGCTCTCCTTTCAAACTCATTTCTTAACTTTACTTCGTATTTCGTGACCTCGTCGAAAATGCTCATTTAAACCTACGAAAACATAGAAACGTACCAAAGCATAACATATATTGACAAAGCGGTAAAATCGCATAAAAGTAACAGAAAAACATAAAATGGGGTCAAAACAAGTCGAGATAAGCATTCAAAACACCGTAAAATATGTTTTGCAAGATACAAAATCGATTAGTCAAGCAGTAGAGACCGTAATTGATGCTTCGATTACTGACCAATAGTACTAACCATTATGCCACATGAATATATTTGATTATTAATATAGTTAATTTTTATTTAAAGTCTACATGTGATTTTAAGGTACCGTATTATTTAAAAATAATATTTAATATTTATAGAATCATATATTTTCATCTTATTTATTTCTTTAACTTTTTTAACCGCTTCTATGCACTACATGTGATAAAAATTTCTAAAACTTATACGAGTAATATATTATTTTGTGGTGGCGTTAAAATTTTCTTAGGACATTTTTTTAATATATGTAGTTATTTATCAACAAAATATATCCGCACAATATTTTTAACCATGTCGTCGATTTAATTGTAACTTACTTTTAATCTGTATGAAAAATAGATAACAAGATTACATTAACATAAAATATTTTTCGCTTGGGAAAAAACTATGTACGTGCAATGAGTTTTGCAAAAGACAAGTATTTTGAGATAAATTTTGTAACCACATTTTTGTCAAAAAAATTACTACGAAATTTGGATGCAATTTATTTTTCCGATAACTTTGTTGTTAAGGAAAACCTATCGTAAAATCAAGACGCCAAACATATAGTTTATCCATGAAATTATTTCGTCTCAAACAATTTTCTTTGTCACAATTTTTTTATCGACATATCTATATTTCGTCGTAAATTTCCATTATATTTTATGCATTTTTCACTAACCATGCCAATAACTTTTGGTCACATATGTAAAATAATTAGTGGCTAAATAGGCGTTTTTACCACATACGTGGCCTTGATATGTGGCTACAAAGTTGTTTCTTCCCCATGAATAAATTGATTGTGTCTAAATGGATTTTTTTTTTTGCCACAAGTGTCTATTTGCCACAAAAATATTTCTCTTGTGGAATAAAATTGTTTTGTGACAATTAAATTTTTTTTTTTTTTTTTCTTTTTTTTTTTTTGCTGTGGCTAAATAAAATTATGCCACATTATACAAATTAATGTGACATAATTTGTGGCACAAGTTCTTATTTGTTGTACTGAGGGTTGATAAAAGGACCTCTAAGAGGAAGTACGCCCAAATCTAAAGTTGCGATATATCAGTGTTTCTTAACACCTGATAATAAGTATGAACGAACGACGGTTGTTGCGGCAATTTTGGGCGCAATTGACGATCGTGTCGACATACTATTGTTATCTTTGGGCACACCGTCTTGTGTAAGGGCGTTGTATACATTATCCAAAGTAACTAAGGGAACAATTGTAGCTACCTTGAATGACATAATTAGCTGCGTTGCAGCCGGTAATGATGGAGACGGTGTCGCAAAAGTAGCGAATTATGAGCCATGGCAATAGTCAGTTGGCTCGTGCAACACAAAAAAAAAAAAAAAAAAAAAAAAAATTACACCAAAATTTGTCTCGACAATGGTTAAATCTTTAAGGTAACTATTTGCTCTGAACTAGTATTTTAAAAGAATTTGGTTGAACTTTTTTTACGTCATTTCTGTTGAACCTATGCCGACAAGGACATTCGACAAATATATTTGATAGAACTGAATTATGTCCACTAGTCTCATCTAGTCGTGCGTGCTCAGATAGTCCAACAAATTTAATGCGGTAATATATTTATCGACCATAAAACAATACAAGTGCAATATACCGAGTATTTTCTTTTCATCATTTACTAAGTAATTTTATGACTATATTTAATGTTGAGTTGTATTCAGGTTAGATACGGATACGAGACAATGCTAGCACAAGTGACTTGAGTAACAATTAAACAACAAGAGATTTCGTTTCAAAGGACTTTCAAAAGTTTTGCAAATTAAAGACAATAAAGCTTAAAGATTTGTTTGCAAAATTACTTAATTGAAAACTTGATAGCTCGAAAAGGTGAGAAATGATTTTTCAAAAGTTGATCTTAAATAGAAGTAAAAAGATTGCATGAAATATTTTTCCAAAACCGAAATTAGATAAACAGGGGAAGTATAATTGGATAAGGTTTTGTTTCTAAAAAATGATGAATGCAATATTCTCCAAAATATTTTTACTTCAAATCAGAATATAAAATCATTTTCAAATATGTAAAAAGATACTTTGAAAGATAAAGATTTGTGAGGAACATATTTTACCAAAATATCTTTTCCAAGACAGATTTTCGAAATAAGGCCTTGAGAATTACTTTCTGCGTTTCTCACAAAGTTCCCAGAAACACGGACTGTAATTCATGGTTCTAGTGTCTTGTTGTGGAACCATGCGTTTCCAGCAACGACACTACAACCTTAGAGGGAAACGTAGGATTCTCTTGTTGTTTTACCATTACCTTTATCATTAGAAGGACTATATGTATACATTAAGAACTAGTGCTTCATGAGATGCTATATAGCCTTGATTTGATTCGCGTTTCCCAATAACGAAGCTTGATTGTAACTTGAATGCTTCACAACCTACTAAGTATCATAAACACTAACAACGGATTATAGCATAGTAAACAAAAAACAAAGACATCATCAAAACTAAACGACGTGGTCGAGTCAACAAATTCCCCCTTTTTGATGATGGCAAGTCTCCTATTTTTGTTTCTATGGAAAGTTCCCCCTCAACCCATGAGTCACTATACAAAGGTCAAGCATGAAACGAAAAACATAGAATTAGCCGTTTGTAAAAGGAAGAATCAATAAACGGTATTCAAACTAAACAATAGCATCAAGAAGGGGAATGATAAACATAGTCGTCAAAAGGTAAGTAGGAGCAAATGCGTGTCGCGATATCGTTTTTCCCCTCTTGACATCATTAAAAAGGAAAGGATTAGGGTAACACCATCGCATACCTTAAAACAAAGCAGTCATCATTAGCATTACATGATATTAAGGAACATCATTCTCGTTAACAGATAATAGCATAAGAAGTTCAAATGATTCACACAAAATAAAACTAAAAAAAACATTAATAAGGGCTTAGTAATAAGAGGGCAGAAAGTCTAGGGCAAGGTAGGGTCAAGGATAGGTAAAGGCAAGTATGGAGGAGTCAAGTGGGCTTGGCTGGGAACCAGGAGGAGAAGCTGGTGGAGAAGTCGGGGAAACAACATGTGGTGCAAACGGACGCGAAGAAGCGTGCTTGAAGAGACCATAAATTGCATCTGCAAGAGTCAAGAGATTCTTATTACGCTGATCCAGAAGAGCTTGATCGGCAGCCATTTCCGCAACCTGCTGCTTCATCTGCTCGACCATCGGAGCAAGTTCCTTCTCATTTCTGGTGTAGTCCAGCAGAGCCTTGGAGGTGCGGTCGAAAGCTTCGGACATTCGCTGCATTTCCTGTTGTTGCTGTGAGAGAGTTCCAACGAACGAAGCGACCACATGCTGAATATTGTCCAAGGCCGCTGTATGGGCCCGAACCGTGGCCTTAAGAGTAGTTAGTGCAGAAACAGAAAAGTCAGCAGAAGAGGACCCTTCCTCCTTGATCTGAGATAGTGGGTCACGGCCTTTCTGTGCCTTAGGAATAACACCAAGTGTTTCCAGCAATCCATCATTGGCGACAGGAGGAGGTGACAAAGCAAGGTCCTCATGTTTGACCACTCCCTTTTCTTTGAGAACCTTGGGGATGAGCATACCATAACACAAACGCAGTGCCTTATCATGAATCGAAGTTCTGATGTTTGTAGCAACCATAGCGACCTGATCCTTGAACAACTGGACCAAATTAATGCGAGTATTTTCCTTCATGCAGTAAAGCAACTCAAGGTCAGACAATTGCAATTTCTGCCTGCCCTTGTATCCTGGCGCCATAGTAGCCCAAATGAGCTGAAGGAGCAACCTGTCACTGGAGGAAAGTTCCCGAGGTTTGAGCTCAGTTCCGAAGATAGCAGATGGAAGGAAATACCGTTTCAATTCGAGTTTCTTTTCAGCAGAAATAGCTTTATGATCATTCAGATGGATGATCTCTCCAATAGCAGCAACACCCAACATACAACCCAACTCGACATCCGAAAACGTCACAGTCGAACCATTTACCAGAGCAGTCAACGTATCATCAGCCACTTCAACAGTCGCATAAAATTGAGCCAATTCAGCCAGATAGATAGGCCCAGAGAAACACACAAAATCCACTAAATGTTGATTGTCGATAACATCGGCAAAAAACTTCAGTTCGGGCCGAGACACAAAGAAATAGTATATCATTCTAACATTATGTGAAAAGGTGAAAGGAGAATTTTTAAGTTATTGCGAAAGGTAAAGAATTCACAAAGATATTCCTTACCATGGAATATAATGAAACTAATTAACGTTGAATGCTTTTGACGGGGCGGGTGGACAAAGGTCTTCTGTGTATACCATTTCATGTGGAATCTCAATGTCCACGGCATTAGTGGCTGGAGCGATGGTAACAGTTTGCCCGTGCCATATTATATTTGAACTCATGACCTCTCACTTTGTAAGTGAACTATTAACCATTTAGCCACTTTCACATTTTTGATACTTACTGTAGTCAATTTTTATTTGAAGTCTAAATTTTTCATTTTTATGTGATTTAAAGGTAACATATTTGTTTAAAATAATATTTAATATTTATGCAAGCATGTTTTTCATTTTCTTTATATCTTTACTATTTTATAACCGCTTATAAGTATTGTGTTTGATTAAAATTTTAATAATTTATACATGTAATATATTTTTTTTTTTGTGTCAATAAATTTTTTTTAGGTTATCTATTCGCAAAAAATATTACCTATATCGTGGATTTAATTATAAACTATTTCTGTGGAACAGGTAACTATTTGGCACATAAGTTTTTCTCTTGTGGCATCAATAGATGTTATTGTCACATGCGTGACTTGATTTGTGGCTAAATAGCTATTTTTGCCACGAATTTAACTATTTTTGTGGCACAAGTGATTATTTGCCACAATTTTTTTTTTCTTTCGTGGCATAAATTTTTCTTGTGGCAATCACAATGAATTTTTTCCGTGGCAAAGCAAAATTATGCCACATATTATCATTTCAGTGACATATTTTGTGGCACATGTGAATAATTGTTGTAGTGTTGGTCGGTACAAAACTTGAGACAGTACTTCATAGATAGTTTATTTATTTTTTTATATGGAGTATAATGTTGATAATATGTAATTAACGGCTGATATTTATATGTTGTATAGTGGACCTGATTCATTTGACAAATGAGGTTTACATTTTGGGTGTTGGCAGTGGTGAGATAAATGTTGAAAAAGCCTGAACGCCAGGATTAGTATATGACATTTCTCCTATTAATTACCTATCTTATCTGCAAAAAAGAGGTTTTAAACTTAAGAGACTGTCAGAAAAGATGGGTGATAGATAAAGAGGACGATACACCCTAGAGATCTAAATTTGTCGAATTTAACGGCTGCATTCCAGGAGCATGAGGACACTTGGACATTCAAAAGCTGTCTGAAAAATGTCGGCTCTCCTAACTCAATGTACACGTGTCATATTGAGCAAATTGCTGGGCTCGAAATTACACTTCGTCCATTGGAGTTGGAGTTTCACGAGTTAGATGATGAGAATAATTACGAACTCATAGTGAAAGTCGTTGATTGGACCAAAGGGGGACAATATGGCTTCCGCACTTTCATAGAATGAAGGTGCAATGAATATAAAGTGAGAAGCTATGTTTTGATTATTAGGAAATCGAAAGTATGTTTTTTTGATAGTTTCAATAACGGGTAATTGCTAAAACCGTTGTTTTTAGTCCTACTATTAATTAGGTAATTGCGTTGGTTTTAATTTTGCGTTGTTTATAAATATTTTTCGTTGTTTTTATCTTAGGTTAATGAGTGGCGCCAAAAGAATTAACAACGCAAATAGTTTAGGCGTTGTTTTTATTAAATTAAACAACGCAAGTAACGAATTGCGTTATTTATTGTGGCGTTGTTTATGCTATAATTTGTAGTAGTGCAATGCAATTGGGATAAGAAATTTCCATAACATTTTTTCGCTTTATGCAGTTGTTTATGTTATTGATTGAACTATTTTCTTATGAGCACTATTTTCGATAAGTAAACCTATAGAATTTGTCTAAATAGCAGCGAAGTTCAGGTTACACGGCGGCTCAGAAAGCGCTTGTGTGACACATATGTACATTACAGGTTAGCCACATATGTACATTACATGTTAGCCACAACTACTTCGTGAAACATCAACAACATGAAAAGAACAATAAATATACAGTTAGATATCGCCCAATGCCTTCCGTTCAGGTTTCATGAGTGTTGCATTCGAGTTTGCAACCCTTTGACAGCAGTCAAATCCTCCATCATGTCGAGAATGGGATGTCGTGATTTTCTGAGAGTTCCATGAAGCAGGATAATTCGGTTCCGTCTTTTAAGGTTACCAAGTATAGTAATGAGGCTAAATAAATGAAATTACCGAAAAAGGAAACTGGAGCTAAATGAATGAAATGGAGGGAGTAAATAATAAAGGTTAAGACATAGCGGTTCATTAATGAAAATTGAGATGCTCGAGGTCTTAAATTGTTGTTGAGACCAAATGAGGGTTATTTTAAGTTGGAGAGGGTACATTAGTGTCTAATGCAGTTTTGTTAGGAAACTTGTTTAAGAGTCGGTTTGAGTTCGACTTCTTGGATTGTCATTCGTTTCCTAATGAGTTATAGTTTTTTTTAAGAGCATTTCACTTTTGTTATTTGGTTGTTGTTTGGATAATTAGTCGTGTCAACGAGTCTTTTTCATCATATGGGTTATTGTTGCGTACGAGTCACGACTACCGGCTACTTTACTCCACATTATCCAGAAACAAGATTTCACCTTTTTACCCCTTACCCGAGCCTTACGTTACAACCCCTCGCCTCGCTTGTATGATCGAATGCATGGGAATATGAGGAATATTTCACCCTTCGTAGTTAGTGTAATGCCATTTGCACTTTTTGTAACACCCCGGCTCCAACCAAAGGCCGAAATGTCACTCACGGTAGCTCGTCAGGCTGCGTACATCGCTCACAAACCAACACGGGTCCTTTCCAGCGCACTTTGTCCTTACTCGTGCGCATCCTGAGAACTTCCCAGGAGGTCACCCATTCTAAGACTACTCTCCAGCAAGCACACTTAACAGAAGAGTTATTAAGATGAGCCACCAAAAAAAAAGATACATCTTGTTGATATGAGTAGTACTTACAATCCTTTTAAGCACTAGCTAGGTCACTTGAGCTTATCACATGGACCACTTCAATGGGGTACCCAGCCCGAATAATCTCGGATAACACCGGGTATTACACACCTCCACTTGAAGAACGCAACGTCCTCGTTGCGCCTGGTAGCTACCAACGTATAGCATTCCAGAATCCTCCCCAGCTAGGTGCGTACCTGGCCAACAAGACACAGGATCTCTACACGGTCGCCAGGTTGCTCTGATACTAACTGTAACAACCCGAATTTTTAAACAAAACAAAACAAAGAAATAAAAGGATTTTATAAAGAAAAGTAGAATAAAAGCGAGTCGCGGTGGCGGAAACACCGCGGAATCCGGATCGTCACTAACTATGACAACGGTCTATAATTCAAGTCTAAACAAGTGGGAATAAAATACCCGTACAAAAGCTAACTGATGAACAAGTTATAACTAATAAAGGAAAACTGATAAACGACTATAATAATAATAATAGAGTTATTCTCGCGGTAATCATCACTCTTCACCCGTCCCGCATGCACACCTGCCGCAAAGAATGCAACAGCCACATTCAGTGAGGTGTAACTAGCTGCTCCCTAGTCATATTTCAACATAAACGATATAGATAACAATACAACACATATATATCCCAACTGGCCCATGGCCTATAATCAGATTATAAACCGATCACATACAACCCAAAAGTATGATAGACATAAGGCAACCTGAAGCTAATCCATTCATTAACCAACTCAACCAATTGTCAACTCGACAACCAACAAACAACTCAAGTCAATCGCAGGTTAACTGGTTCACTTAGTTATTTAAACTCAACTGTCATCAACAAAGTGACAATCAACAATCAAAAATCAACACCAGAATGTCATCAACAAAGTGATAAACCTCAACAACAATCGCAAGAGAAAGCGCAGAGAACTGGGTAACCACATAACCGTGATCACCCCAGATCTCACCCTAACCGGTGATGCACCAAACCCTATGGCGGAATCACATAACCGTGAATTCCCTTCAGTGGAATCACATAACCGTGAATTCCCTCAACACTGTCTAAATTTGGCCAAATCTCACCATAACCGGCGACGACATAATCATTACCATAGTCTCTAACCATAACCGGTTGAGAACCCAAAGGGCGGTATCCGTCCTACAAAAGACGTCGTATCTCCTCACGCACAAGCCATAACCGTACCTGTACGCACACTTAACTCAAGCATTCTACAAGCCAACCAATCGCGAGCAAATTCATATTCAACCTCAATTCAATCATTCTTGTACTCAAAACCATCACAACATCTATCCTAAGTTCATTAACAACAAAAATATCCATTTAATATCCATTCTTATTATTAATTATAGTCAACGATGCAATAACAAGCTTAATACGGAGTAATTAATTACCATAATAACTCATAAATAACCATAACAACGATATCCAACTATCCCATAGTTATCATCTTTAAGTAGCCAAGCAACATTATAGCCCAAATTCAATATGAACAAACATCCCAAATTCATGTTGTTAGACATAGCAGTGTGAGACTAACTCAAACAATACCAAAAATTGCAACTTTACATCAAAACCATTGTCCCAAAGGTCACAACTTTACATTCATGACAACAATCAAACATCCTCAATCAATTATATGGTCTCACACGAGTCAAAATATGGTTAGGGCTACACCCAGTTACCTTTTTAAAGCACAAAATAATCATAGCTTTCCTCCTCGATGTAGACGGTGTCTTCGTCCTTGAATTCACCTTCTCCTTGACCATATACACAATTCATATACAAAATATAAGAAATAAACCCTAATAATAAAGAACAACAACTAAACTATCATAATTATACTAAAAACAATGGAAGAACGAAGAATTACCGAAAGAAGAATGAAAGGCATTGAATTAGGGTTGAAAAGGATGAATTTTATGAAGTTTTGAGAGATGAATTAATGGTTAATCATGAGAGAGAAGAGAGGGCTTTTGTTTAGGAGGATGAATTAGGTGTATTATAAGATATTAGGGATTAATTAAACTAATAAAAGCAGAGCAATTAAGTCCTAGACAATCACGGAAATCACACGAGCAAAGCAGCCTTGGTCGCCTGTTGGTCGCCGGTTGGTAGCCTGCTGTTCGCCTGCTGGGTGCGGATTCTGTTCTGTGCACCGTAACTTTAATTTTCTATTACCAATCGTGCCTACGTCGCCCCAAGCTCGCCTCACACCCTAGACCACCCCCTAACACCTACTAACCATCCACAAACTCCACCTCACACTTACACACTCAATCCTAACCTCAGTAAACGTAACACACGACTCACTAACTCACGACGCAAGCTTATAAAACGACTTTCTCGAGCTAGAAATGAGGAAATCGCACGAAACGAAATACGAGTATTAATGAGATGAATTATAAAATATATGAAATGAGTCGGTGTGTTACACTTTTCCTGCAGATTGAGTATGAGAGAGTCACATTTATATACACCCTACGTTATTGAGCGATGAGTGACCCCCGGTGAGAGAGTCTAGTTTATGATATTGTACGGTCGATGGATTGAGCATGGAGTGGGGTGTTACACATGTCATATGATCATTTATGATGCTAGCCTTTTTCATTTGTTCCTTCAATTCTTGAGAAGATGGCTACAGCTTGTATGAAATGGGTTTTCGTGTGGGGTGATGCGATTGGAATGGGTTGATTCGGTCTTATTCGCCGTCTTGTCCTCATATTCTGTGATTATATGTTGGTTATTGGCTTATTGCTTGAGGACAAGTAATGTTCAAGCTTGGGGGAATTTATTGAGTACATATCTTACGGTATTTTGAATGTTTATCTCGACATGTTTTGACCCCGTTTTATGCTTTTATGTCACTTTTATGCGCTTTTACCGCTTTGTGCTATGCTTTGGTATGTTTCTATGATTTTTTAGGTTTAAATGAGCATCTTCGACTAATTGACGAATATAGAAGTGACGGGCTAAGAGCTTGAAAGGATGGCAAGAGACGAAGAAAGTAATGAAGGATGATCTCCCTTGGCCATGGAGAAGAGCCCCCAGGCATGGGGACCAAATGAAGAAGAGGCCAAAAAAACGGCCGTAGGCGAGAGAACCCATATTTTCAAAATGCAAATTTTGGGAAAATTACCCCCGACATTGATGTTGTGCCCCTGGGCGGGGAGACCTATTTCGTGAATTTTCCTAATTTTATTAGAAAATTAGGTTTTAATAATGCTTATGCTTAGAAACTACTTAGACACTTTCATTTATTCAGTTTTTACGTACTTTAGAACTTAGAACTCCATGGAGATCATTTTGCTTTCGATTTCAAGAATTACTCAACGAATTCGTCGTGCAATTTCAATTCAATTGCAATTTTAAGTATTAATTTCTTTTCTCATCTTAGTTGAATTATGTTTATCATTATTTTTATTGTCTTCACTTTTATGATCATGAGTGAGTAGTTTCCTAATCTAGGGTTTGTGGAATCGCTAGTACTTCAACAAGCATGATTTAATTTCTATAATCATTGTTGTTGGATCGTAATTGGCAATTTATTTGCGAATTTTTATGGAGTAAATTAGGGTTTGAGAATTTGAGTGATTGACTTTTAACCTTGAACCTACGACGGGAGTTGGGGTTTATTCGTTGACCGTTAGTCGTTTGGTTTGTCGCCCTAGTTTTAGTTGGTTGATTTCACTTGCGGAAGCTAGGATTTTGACTAGAACACATTCCCAATTAAGATTATTTGGCCTCTCATGGGAACGTTAGACCAATAATTGAGACGAGACTATCGACCTTAATGCTTTTACTTATTGGGTTCGCCTGTGGGAACGAGGAGTCTGACGAGATAGTTAGAACCAATTTAACCGCGAAACGGTACTTTGGGTACACTTTGGGTAATGTCTCATTCAAATGACGATTGAACAACCAATTAATCTTCTGAAACTGCTTGTTGACTACTAGCATGAACACGATTGTTAGACTTTTCATATATTGTTGAGATATCTTTATAGTTAATTTACGGTTTAATTAGTTCGTACTCTTAGTTATAATTCCCCTCCTTTTACTATTTTTGCAGCTAGACTTTAATTTGAGCAAACTAGTACTTAAACTTTACTTTCCTGAGATCGACCCGTATGCTACGACACCCGTACGCTTGTGGTATTTAATAATAAACGTAACACTAAGCAATTGATTATCATTTATTTGCCCAAGTCTCCTCCAGCTCGCCTGATTTTACTACACGCGTTAAATATATCACGTAAAGAAACTAATTCAATAAGAACTACTGCGTAAGAGTTTGTACCCTTGAAGAAAAGTCGAGTGAAACAAACCTTGATCACACTGACATATTTTCTCTTGTACCATGAATGGAATTGATTTTGTAGCCTGAAACATTTCGCTAATGTCTTTCGGTATAACCTCTGTGCTAAAACATTTCAGATTGGCGCAATTATCATTATCACGAAAGAGGACTTCTAGGTTACTCACTTTCATGTCCTGTGATGAACCAGATTATGCTCTTAAACTTTCACAGCCTTCTCAGACTCAACGCATATTTCTTTCTCGTTAAATTAACTAAGATGTTGTAACGAATAACTTGGACTCTGATATGGAATTTTTGCTTTTGCGATTTGCTTCTCCAACGGCATGACTATTTTCGTAATTTCAGACTCGTTCACAAGCCATCACAAGCCATCGTTTCTTTCTATGCTGACATAGATTCATTAAGTCGGTTGCTTCCGTAACTTTTACCAATAATATTGTCACAATTTCTCGTTGATTCAGCAACGTCCACTTGCTTAGTTAGTCACAAAGTCAATTTTTCATCAGTAAGACCAGAGTCAAAATTTGTGGTGTCACCATCACCCATTTCATTCTCGCTGACAGGCTCCTTTCGAAGATCTTCACTACTCTCAACAGTAATGTTGTCCATCATTGTATCTTTGAGTTTAATTTGTTTTAGGAGTTGCATAGGTGTTCCTTGTCACATAGGTGTTCATTACACAATATTATATATGCAATTCTCAATTAATAAAACGGTTCTCCTACTCTTTCATCATTCTATAGGTATGATTAAGAGAATATACATAATCTTTGTCTACGGTTGAGCTAACCCATGTTTTGGTTTCCGTTTTGCTGGTGTAAAATACATCATCCTCAGGATTGTTGTCAATTACATCAAGCACTTGCAAATGAACTTCTCCGGTTTCCCATCATTTTTTTGGACTTTGCACAGTTGCTCTAACGAATGTTATAGGGAGTATCGAGTATGTCATTTTCAGAAAACAAATGTCGTTGGCTGACTGCTTCTAAAAGTATTAGAAATGGAGAGAGGAAGAATTCATACAAACATAATTGTATTATTGATCATAATTTTGACAATTACAAGAAATTGATGGCACTATATATAATGATTAATATAAGTTAATTCTAGATATAGAAGATCATATAATAGAATATGATAGCTAAACATTATCGCTCGCATACTGAGTATAATAATATATTATTACGAACATAATTCGGTATATTACCATATCCCGTAATATTCCGTAACAAAAAGAATTACAGTCGACAAATGACCAACCTCAACCGCTTCAAGAATTGAACTAATAGAGTACATAAACTAATTTACAACATCTTAAAACATCCAAATCCATTTAAGTGAGTACCTAACTTGATTTCTTCATATTTATGTCGTCAAATACATCAACAATAAGCTTCTAAATCACACTTAGCCTATACTAAACGAGTTATATCAACATGCTCTAACACAGGAGACGAAAAAGGCCGGGCTAAAAAATCCAAACCCGGGCTCAACCCTTCCAAATGGCGGGCCGGCCGGACCAGGCGGGTATTTGACCCAATTAACCGGCTGGGCTGGGCTGGGCTGGGCTGGGCTGGGATGGACAAATGGGCTGCTCTACTAAGCGGTATAAGGAAACCGTAACCTACAAGCAAAACGGTAAAGCATGCGGTCACGTGGTAAAAACAGCAGAAATCCTCGGTAACCTCAAATCAAATATGAGCCGTTGGATAATCAGTTTGACTTACTTAACTCACCAATCTACAATCAGCGGGAAATAACTATTTCAAACATTTTTCAAACACTCTACTTTTATCCTCTATTTTTTTTAGTTTACTTTCTTCCTCATATTCAAAAAATTAAAACTCAATTCAAATTTCCCCCTCAAATTTCTCATGATAATCGTTTGATTTTGTTTCTGGGTGTTTTTTTTTTTTTTTGAAAGATGGATTTTCATGGGTTGAAGAGGAAAGAACTTCAAGAATTATGCAAGAAACATGGAATTCCTGCAAATTTGAAGAATGTTGAGATGATAGATCGTCTTTCTTCACTGCTTCTCAAGGTGCCCACTTCTTTAATTTTTCGTAAAAATGTTAATTTTTGTTGATTTTGATTATTATTGCAATTTCTTGAATTTTATGCAAATTTGATTTGCTTTGAAATCGATTTAATTGGTGATAGGAGGAGAAACCCGAGAACGCGGTGCAGAGAGGGAGAGCGAGGTCGTGTTTGAAAAGTGTGAGTGAAGTTGTGGAAGAAGGAATTGTTGAGAATGATACTAAAGAAGTGAAGAAAGTTAGGTTTAGTCCAGAAAATCAGACATTTTTGTTTGAGAAATCTGATCCTAGGGCTGTTAGATTGATGGCTAGAAAGAAAAGGGCTTTTGTGAAATTAGGTCAGGAACAAAACCCAGTTGTCGATTCGTCTAATTTGGTGGAATCTCAGGGTTTGGGTGTTGTTTCTGATGATGTGGGTGAAATTGGAGGGAATGTGGGAAGGAGGAGTAGTTTGAGGAGGAAGTCTGTGGTTGTTTCGGAGGATGTCGGGTTGGTGGGTGAGAATGATGGGAAAGTGGGGGAATTGGGTGTTAAAGGAGGGAACTTGGGACGGAATTTGAGGAGGAAGTCTGTGGTGGTTGCAGAGAATGTTGGTTTGGTGGGTGACAATGATGAGAAAGTGAGGGAATTGGGTGTGGAAGGAGGGAACTTTGGGCGGAATTTGAGGTCTCGAAGAGGGAAGTCTAAAGAGGAGAGTTCGGAGATGGTGTCGTTGTTGTCTCCTTGTGGTCTTGACGAGGGTGCCGCTGTTGTTAAAGGACAGAACCTTAGAAGAAGTTCGAGAAGATCAATGGTGCAGAAAGCAGACGAGAGTTTGGTGGGTGAGAATGATGGGAAAGTGGGGGAATTGGGTGTTAAAGGAGGGAACTTGGGACGGAATTTGAGGAGGAAGTCTGTGGTGGTTTCGAACAGTGTCGGTTTGGCTGGTGAAAATGATGGGGAAGTGGGGGTAAAAGGAGGGAACTTGGGTCGGAGTTTGAGGAGGAAGTCTGTGGTGGTTGCGGAGAATGTTGGTTTGGTGGGTGACAATGATGAGAAAGTGAGGGAATTGGGTGTGGAAGGAGGGAACTTTGGGCGGAATTTGAGGTCTCGAAGAGGGAAGTCTAAAGAGGAGAGTTCGGAGATGGTGTCGTTGTTGTCTCCATGTGGTCTTGACGAGGGTGATGCTGCTGTTAAAGGACAGAACCTTAGAAGAGGTTCGAGAAGATCAATGGTGCAGAAAGCAGACGAGAGTTTGGTGTGTGAGAATGATGATCAGATGGAAAAATTGCCAGTGAAAAGAGGGTTAAGTGAGCGGAATTTGAGGTCTCGAGAAGAGAACACTAAACAGGAGACAGTAGAGGTGACATCCCTGTTGTCACCTCATGGTGTTAGTAATGTGGATAAGAAGCCTGTTGAGGGAGGAAATGTGAAGAGGACTTTGAGGTCTCGAGGAGGTAAGATAGACGAGAAGACTGTTGAGAATGTAGCATTTTGTGGTGTTGATAGTTTGAAGAGAAAGACTGATGAAGGAGGGAATTTGAAGAGGAGTCTGAGGTCTAAAATAGGTAAGGCAGACGAGGAGACGTTAGAGAATGCATCTTTGTTGTCTCCTTCTGGTATTGATAAGTTGGAGAAGAAGCCTGTTGAAGGAGGGAATTTGAAGAGGAGTCTCAGGTCTCAAGGAGGACAAACGAAGGATGATGGCGCTGAAGCTGTGTCGTTGCTGTCTCCACATGAAGAGAACAAAGCAAAAAAGAGTAGAAAGGGTAAAAAAATTGCGGAAAAGGGTGGTTGTGAAGGCGATGATAGACCTCATGGTGAGATGGTTGATCAAGGAGGGAACAATGGAAAGGCAACAAGGAGACGGTTAAGAAGTCGGGAAGTCGCATCTGAAGAACTGAAAGGAGGTGATGTTTCTGAATACAAAAATCCCCAGAAGAGATCACGGTCAAGGAAATCAGCAAAAGTGGAGGAAAAGGTGACAGTCATTAGTCATGAATCGATTTCCATTTGCGAAAATTCAAGTGAAGATGTTGGGGAGGGACTCGCAGAAAACTCTCCTGAGAGGATCTTAGAGAAGACCAACAGAAAGTTGGGCAAGAGGAAGACTTTGATTTCAAAGCGTCAAGACATCGATGAGAGCGACACTAAGAAACTTGATGCGGTTGAGGTTGATCATTTGTCAGCTGGATCCTCTCCAGCTAGAATTGTCTTAAAAAGCAGTCAGCCTAAATCGGACGGTAAGTAGAGAATTCATACTTGCTCTAAAGAAATTTTAATCTGTGATGCACTGATGCAACTAGCTGTGTAGTACTCCGTATTAACTATTAAGTATTGTTCCTTGATAATTTTGCATCTGTCACGCCTCGTAACTGATCTTACTGCTATGTTAGTTGATAATTCTGAAATGTGATTCGGTGTTATGTTTCTTGTCTTTAAATCTCAGCGGAAGTCAGGGAGGAGAAGAGTAATGTGAAGGATGTAGGTGAAAGTGCAATACCAAAGGTTCAGACTGTAGCTGCTGATTGTGAAATGACACCTTTATTGCAAACTATTGGTGATAGTGGAGAAGACGCAGTTCGGGAAATTCCTTTAGAATCAATTGAATGCACCGTTCAAGAAGCCAACACAGCTCCTCTCAGTGTTAGCAAAGATAGCCTGTCTTTGAGAAGAATGGAGGAACAATATGACGATTCATCCTCTGAACAACTAGAAGAGACAAACAGCAGAGATTTAGAATCTAGCTTACAGAACTTCTTTTCTGAAGACAATAGTGCTGAAGATTTTCAGGATGCGTCTATTGAGCGAGCAGGAAAGCCCGAGGTTGATGCTTCACTAAGTGAACTAGTGGTAGACGGTAATAACGAGGATCAAATGCATGATGCAGCAACATGTAGCATTGCAGAAAACCAGGAGACAGACGTGACTGGTAAGCATGGTTTCATCAATTTGACACATTTCTTGATTTAAGCTAGAAGTCCTATTCTTTGTTATTTGAACACGATTACGAGTTTCTTCTTTATCATAGACGAGTTTTGTTTCCAGAACAACACTTTAAATTGTGCGCTCTGTGTGATAAGCTGAACTTCTTGTCTTTTGCTTTTTATCTATGTTAGAGTCCTATGATGCATCTGGAAACTCAATTCCAACGGTGGAAAGTGTAGAAAAATTACAACCGAATATGGCACATGAAGCGAGACAATTGGATGAATCTTTAGCAGACATGGGGACTAATGCATTAACCCCGGAAAAAGCAGAATCGATTTTTTGCATTCCAGAGGAACATAATCCTTTAACACCTGTGATGCAAAGGACTGATAATGGCCCATCTCTGAGTTCTATGGATGCACAATATGACACGTCAAATGTTGAAGGATTAGAACAGTCGAACAGAACTTTTGAATCCAGCTTAAAGTACTTGTTCTCTGAAGATGTTGTACTCAACGCTGACGATAGCAAAAACACAGAGGCTGACAATGCTGAAGATTTACAACATACGAGATATATTAGTCAAGAGACCAAGGTCAATGTGTCACACAGTGAGGAAGTGGTGTATGTTACTGGGTATAAAAACATGGATGAAGCGACTGAACAAGTCAATTTGGCTCACAAAACTTTTACACAGTTCGAGGAATCTTGTGAAGAAAAGGGCATTGATGAAACAATCCCTAGCAAAGCTGAACTAAATATTTTAACTCCAGCAAAAGATAATGATTCAACGCCTTTTACAATGCAAAACAGTGGTTATGGCCCATGTTTGAGATCTGTGCTAGGAAAATACGACAAGTTAGCCGTTGAGCAACTAGAACACCTAACTGTTGAGTCTAGGTCCCAGTACTTGGTTTCTGAAGATGATTGTTGTACTGATGAAAGAAGCAAAAGCATGAAGTCTGAAAAGGATGACGGTACTGAAGGTTTGCAATATACGAGATCTGGTAGTCAAGTAGAATTTGCCAGAGTTGATGCTTCACTGAGCGAGAAAGAGGCTTATGATAATGAACGTCAATTTAGTTCAAGCTGTTCACTTGGATCTAATTTGGCACGTGAAAGTAGACAATCAGAAGAGGGCGCCAATGAAATGCTTTCTGAAAATGCAGAACTGAATTCTCTAACTCCTGGAAATGAGAATAACCCAACACCAATGCAATCTGAAAAGGCTGATGCTGCTGAAGATATGCAATGTCCGAGAACTGCTGGTCAAATAGCAGAGACCAAGGTTGATGGTTCACTGAGTGAGCAAGTGGCACAGGAGATTGTGCATTATTGTTTTTCTAGCAGTTCATTGCAATCAAGTTTGGCACGTGACACTACACAACCCGAGGAATGCTGTTCAGAAAAGGGCACTGTTGAATTGACTCCTGAAAATGCAGAGCTGAATTCTCTAACTCCAGAAAGAAAGAATAACTCAACACCAATGAAATCTGAAAAGGCTGACAGTGCTGAAGATTTGCAATGTACGAGGTCTGTTGGTCAAGTAGCTGATACCAGCAGTTCATTGCAATCAAGTCTGGCACATGACACTACACACCCAGAGGAATGCTGTTCAGAAAAGGGCACTGATGAAACAACTCCTGAAAATGCAGAACTGAATTCTTTAACTCCAGCAACAAAGAACGATTCAACACTGTATGTGATGCAACCAAGTGATAATGGCTCATGTTTGAGATCCATGAAAATAAAGAGCGACAAATCAGCTGTTGGAGAACTAGAACAGGCAAGCAATAGTAGGTTCTGCGAGTCTAGCTCAAAGCATTTGTTTTCTGAAGATGAAATACTCAACACTCATGAAAGTAACTGTGCGAAGTCCAAAGCCGATGGTGGTGAGGAAGGTTTGCAAAATACAAGATCGATTAGTCAAGCGGTAGGGACCAGAATTGATGCTTCACTAACTGAGCTAGTAGCAAGTGATCACGAGCTTCAGAGTATGAAAAACATCATTGCAAACGATGAACATATTGCTGTCGGGCTTGTAAATAAAGGTTCAGAAGCTAGCATGATGATGAATGATGATGAATGTACCAAGGAATTTGCATTAGGTGGTTCTACAGAATGCGGGGCGTTTGCTAGCAGCAAGACACTTGTAGCTGGTAAGCATGCGACTGTTGTATCCGTTTCTTTTTTTCCAAGTATTCATCTTCTGAATGTGTTCATCAGTTTCTTTTTTTTTTCCAATTGATTATTATGGATTCCGGTTTATAATTATCAACATTGATATCTGTAAAGTTGTTCAGGGTCACCTTATACAGTTATTATGAGTTTTGTTATAGTAATTGAACTGCGACTGGTTTATGCTGCAACTGAATACTAATAACAGCTGTGCAATTAAGAACTAACTGCCAGAACTGTTCATTTTCTTTTGGTTAACTGAGCATTTTGCTGCCTTTCTCTGTTTTCTAATCTTTTCTAGAGCACTGTTATGAAGATGGAGACTCCACTAAATTCAAGCGTAAAGAAGAAAACTTTGAAGCAGCTACTGAACTACCTCTCGAAGGCTCCGTATCATTACACGTGGCTCATGTCACCATTCAATCAGAAACAGTTAGTGAAGCAAAGGGAACTGTAGAAAACATCTCTGCTAGAGCAAAAGTGAATTCTCAGACTTTGGCTAAGAGTGATTGTTCATTGCATTCCACTACTCAAATCAGTGATGAATCTGATAATGAAAAGGAAGTTCCTTTGGAAGTGGTTGCTATAGCTGACAACAATGCTGATGAAGATGTGTCTGTTAGTTCAACCATAGATGAAGATTGTCGAGGTATATGTCGTTTCTTCTTTTAGTCATACCTAAAATTTACGCTGAATAGTTAGTTGGATGTACGAAGCATTTCTTTTCAGATTATCTATCTGCGCAGACATTCAGACTTTTACACAATAATGATTAAAATGCGTTATAATGGACAGATGCAAGCGAAGCTGTTGATTGCAACTCAGAAAGTCATATGACGACAACAAACTGTGAAGCTTTGACTGATGACAAGGAACACCTATTCAACTCCTCCAACGAACTCAAAGATAGAATGAGGGAAAGCATTACTTTTGAGAGTAATGAGGATCTTCTGAAGGAGCCTGTCAGTGAGAATGAAAAAGGTGACGGTGACACAATTCTTAACTCTGCTCTTATTGACGACAAATTGACTTTGCAACTAACTGAGCAAGTAGACGTTGCTGGATCAACAAGAGGTTGTGACATCATTATTGGTGAAAGCGATGGAAGCAACTGGCTTAATGCATTTGTGTCACTTGAGAAAGAAACGATGGCTTCTAAAGGCTCAGAACAAGGCAGAGTTGAATCACCTGGTACTGTGAATGAATCTGAAAATACGGAAATAGTCACACAGTTGGAGAATGGAAACGCGGATTGCAGAAGCAAAAATCCCATAACACAGTCCACGTTATCCGTCACAACATCTTTCCGTCAACAAGAAGTTGTTGGTATGTAGATTGATAACTGGTTGTGAGTTTCAATGTATTCCGAAACTTGCATTGAGAAATTTATGTTAAAGCGCTTTTTGTTTTTACTTCTATATTTCGTTGTTTGAATATGGATGTTTGAATGACTGGCAGGTGAATGTACTCTTATCTCCCATTCAATGCAGAACGGGGAAGAGATCAGCAAAGAGACAACCAAAGAAGAGGCTAAGAACTCAATTCCAAAAGTAGAACACGTGGTTTCTGAAGATCATTTGATGAATTTTGAGGACGAAAAATGCGTTCAGTCTGAGAAGGCTTTGAGAGGTCAAGACCATAATGTGGTCGCTTTGGGTAAAGATGAAGCACATTCTGGTTCATCACAGGATATGGAAGTGAGTGACCTAGAACTCCTCTTCCGTGACATTGATAATTGTGTTGATCTGAACTGTTTTAGCTCAGAGAGTATATCGAAAGACATTGATGAAATGTTGCAGGCTGCGAAATCAATGCCATACATGGCACAAGAGAAAATAAGTCAATATGATCAAGGTTTGTTTCATTCAACTTCTTAATGGGTACAATCTCTTAGTTCCTATTGAATTAGTTTTCATGTGATATCTAACTCGTGTAGTAAAATCAGGCGAGCTGGTGGAGTCGGAGGCACATGGATCTATTCCTTGGGATTCTAAATTGAAGCTGCATCATAAAGTAGCACCAGTAACTTCTCTTGATCATATGGATGACGGAATGGCAGGTCAAAATCAGGCCGAATGTTATGATGGCTTTGATGTACAAGGCAGTTGTGCGGCAGATATAACTGAGAATGGCTTTTTATCTATGGAAGACTCCTATTGTTTTGATGGAGACAAGAAACCTGATGAAATTGAAGAGTTTCCTGAAGAAGGCCCGAAAAATTGTGAAGATAGTGCTGTCGTGCATGAGGAAGCTGCAATTCTGGAAGACGGAAGTGGAGAAAAGCTATGTGCTGAGGCTGACGATGAGATTACAGGTAAATGTTTAGCATTGGCGTTGAAGGCCAGTGAAATACATAATATTCACTTAGAGTTTTGTTTTGAGAGTAGAAACTCTAGCAAAGTGGTGGCTAATACTGTATGCTCTAGTGGATGTCAATGGATAATGTAACTGTACAATTAACGTTGATGGACAAATCAGGATGTGAACTCTTCAGCCTATTGTAACGTTTTGGAAGTCTGTGTTACTGTAAGATTATGTGGGCGTTTGTTTAATTTTATATTTACATTTAAATGCTGCAGACACCAGGGTGACTCAGCAAAACGGCAATGAAAACCAGGTCAATGATCAAACATATACAGCCTGTGTTGATGTTTGCAACAATGCAGATGATCAGTTGCCATCGGAGCAGACTGTGGATTTAAAGAACTTGCCTCATGACACTATTGAAGCGTCGGATTATCGATCTTATTATCTTGGAGAGAAGTCACGTAACTCTGAAGCTACAAACCAGGAAAATGGAGACCAAGGTAGATACTGAGTTCCCGGGAGATTTGATGTTGTAGAAAAACACCGTCATTTATTTTTATGCGATGATTTTGAGCAAGTGTCCTTCATGCAGGAAATACTCAGTTAGCTGAGTGGACTGTCAGTGAAGAGTATGCTGATAGACGTATAGATCTCGTGCCAGAAGATGCTGCCATACTTGGAGAAAATCTTCTGCTGTTGAAGAAAGCCGACAGTCCACAAACCCCTATTTGTGACCGAAATGAAATTGATTCTGCTCCGCAACACATTAACCATGGAGAAGGTTTAGGTAATGCTTCTTAATCAACTCTCATTTGTCTACAATGCTAGATTATTCGGAGTACTCCATATCTAATGCACTGTAGTCTTTTATGTTTGAAATAGTTATACGCGATTGAATTAATTCTTTGCGAATTCCTCAAGACTTGTAAATTTTTTCAGATATGTAAGACTCGATTATTCTAGCCTTTCTAGGTCGCAAGGCAAATGTTAAGCACTTGTATTGGTTTCTTTTTGCAGATACTGAAGGTGCAAGGATAAATGTCACAAGTGATGCTGTCGAAAAAGGTTAGTTAGCTTTCCTGTTTACTTTGTTTGTACGCTGTATAACAGGTTGTAACAAAAACATTTCGCATAGGGAGTATATATTTGATGGAAAGTGTCGAAATTTGTATGGACGAATTGCAACTAGGTAGCCATGTAGGAGATGGAGTTTACAAATCAGGTTTCATGAAATAAGTGTGGAACATTAACAGATAACACAAATGCTCAAGATGAAAGACCAGTGGATGCAACTGAGGGTGAGGACGATATGCAGAA
This sequence comes from Dianthus caryophyllus, assembly GCA_023091065.1. Classification (NCBI taxonomy): domain Eukaryota; kingdom Viridiplantae; phylum Streptophyta; class Magnoliopsida; order Caryophyllales; family Caryophyllaceae; genus Dianthus; species Dianthus caryophyllus. The sequence goes on along the minus strand of CM041522.1, from coordinate 11,844,785 downwards.
GCTCAAAAGACGGAACAGGAGTTTACTGCTTCACGGAACTCCCAGAAAACCACAGCTCCCCAAACACGACATGAAGGAGAATATGACCGCTCCCAAAAGGTTGCAGATGGTGAATGCAACACTCATGAAACCTAAACGGAAGGCATTAGGCGATATTTGACTGACTATTTATCGTTTCCTGCTTGCTGTTGATGTTTTAGAAAATAGCATTTTGCAGGGTCTTTTAATCCAGTGTGCATACCTCATGCGTCTCGGTTTGGACTAGTGTAGGTGTGAATGAACCTGTGAACTGTTGTGTGTAGCTGCGGTTTAGCTTGTGATTACGCTACCCAATTTATGGTTGTACAGTTTGACATGAACTCTACTTCTGCGTGCTACCTCCTTGTAGAAACTGGTTGTTAAGTTTTTGCCGCTGAAAACGCGAATGTATCCTATGTTGGAACGGTTTTCATATATGGTCGAAAAATGAGTTTCTTCGTAATCCAAACAAATTCCAAGTTGTGAGTTGAAGTCGGTTTTGAGTTTCCACTACATCGATCAAGTTCTGGATAAAGTTCAAAACTCCGACAGTAAGATCAAAATCTACAAATGCTCTTGAAAACAAACAAAGATAATCACTCTGTATTGTAAAAGTTTAGAAACCCTCAACCAATCCAAAAAAAAAAAAAAAAGGAAAAATCCTACATACATAAACATAATAAAATACATTATTAGGAACTTAAATTATAAAAAAAAATAATCTATCATAAAAAAAAGAAAAAAAAAAGGTCTATGTTTTTATAGGGATTACAGAAATTACAAACGTGTATCAAAAGAATGAATCAAACATTTTGTGACAATAAATTTTTCAATGTGTCCATTTTCTTGTATCTACACAACAAACACAAAACCAAAAACTGTGATTAATTTCATTAATTTTTAATTAATCACAGCTTTTTTTTTATTCACAACACATTTGTTCTTCCTTCTTCCCTGCTGTTGTCTCCTTGGAATTCTTGCATGAACTCCCCGTCAACGTACAATTTTCTACACACAAAAACGACTTTCATGTTCTGTAGCCAAAAAATTTGTACCCGTGTTTTGGTGGTGACTAATCACAATCCAGCCCGCAAATTTCAAGCACAATACCGCCTTTGGGCGTAAATGGGTTGACCCGGACCCATAGAAGGGAGAAAATGGAAGCGAGTAAGATGGACCACACGATGATGATTGTGGGTACACCGCTTTGTTTTCCCATCATACCCTTGAGGAAAGGGTATAAATGCATGACGACCCACAAGGCGAAGAAGAGCCTACCGAATAGTGGACCCCACGTTTCATACCCGTTGCTTATTGCGTCCGAGATCCCGACGATGATTCCAATAATGTTTATGATGAGCAGGGTCATGGGGGGAATCAAGAGCGTTGTCCATTTGAATAAGTAGAGGTCGGAGAATTCTCCGTCGTCTGCTGCTTTGGACGTGACGGTGAAGTTGGTGTTTACACCAGCGAGAACCTTTAGGAGACCTTGAAAGAGGGCGAAAAGATGGGACGATACGCCTCCAATAACCCAAAACTGTTCGTTTCTCCACCAGTCGTCTATTTGCACGTGTCCCCATTGCATTTCTAGAACACTAGTCACAGCAATGGAGATAAAGAGCGCCATGAAAAGGATACTGGCGTAGCTGCTGATCTGGAAACGACAACACATTTATTGTTTAGACAACTGCAAAACATGCAACGTTTCATATAAAATAAAAAAGCGAAATAATAATTAGAAATTACCTCAGGGACGATAAACTTTCCAGTGAGCAGACAAATAGCTGGTAGAGTACAGTAAACGAGCAACGGGATTGATGTCAAAGGGTATACAACGGAGTTGATATAAGAGAAACGTTCCAAGGGTTTGAGACCGGAGTTGTACCCATACCAAATCGGACAGTGTCGACTCAACAAGATTTCAACGGAACCCAAAGCCCATCGAAGAACTTGATGAAGACGATCTGAAAGATTAATAGGAGCAGACCCTTTAAACGCAGGCCTCTTTGGCATGCAGTACACGGACCTCCATCCATGGCAATGCATTTTAAAACCCGTCAATATATCTTCCGTAACTGACCCGTAGATCCACCCAACCTGAATTCATAAAAGGTTAGAGACCTGAACAAATAAACCGTCAAAGGAAGCAACGCAATTTAAAACCCGTCTTACCTCTTTTCCCCATTCGGTTTTATCTTCATAGCCACAGCTGATGACATGAATGGCCTCCTTTAAAAGTGACGCTTCGTTTACACCTAAAGTCATTCCGCCTTCTTCCATGAGCGTTGACGCTATAAAGACCGGGGACTGACCAAATTTCTTTTCGTATTTTTCTTGGGGCATAAGCGCAGACTTTTCATTCTCAATTCCTGCAATAGGAGTCACAAAACGAAACAGGTTGTTACAGCTAGATCCCATGTCTGAAAATATTGGTAAATAGTGTCGAAGTGAACGACTGAACGCCTCAATATGAAACTCGCTCTTACCATCAGTTCTTTCCTCGATGTTTTCGAGAGCATGTATTTGCGTGGATGCTTCCTTAGTCTTCTTTCTGCTGTCTTTATGCTTGCCATCCTTAGACTTTGATTTTCGGTGTTTCTTTTTAGATCCGAAACAACAACAGCACCATTTTGGAAAGCAGTTACACGTCTTCCCAGGGGTTTTCTTCTTTTTCGGGGCATCAAACCCGTACAGTGCTTGCCTTCGGAAGACACATCCCGTTCCTACGTAAATGGGCCCTTGGATACCGTCCAAACCTTTCATGTTAATCTGTTCAGGAAAAAAAAGAGAAATGTTCATCATCAAGGGAGTTGAGCAGTTGAGTGTAACAACTAGTCTGTAGGGAAAAAGAGAAGTCACTTACATCAAAGAAAACGACATTTCGATTTGAGTAACGATCGTGCCTATCAATGCCGTCAAACCGCTGAGGGAATTGCACATAGCAAATCCTTTTTCCCGATATGGGGTCCATCAGGAAGCACATGGCTTCACGAAGCGCCTTACTATTGTTGATGTAGTGATCACAATCGACGTTCAATAGATACGGAGCATTTGACAAAACTGCTGAAACTCTTATCTGCATTACCGGTGCATTAGATAGATTGTCAGACTACAAAGACAGTTACGGGAGAACAGGGAGGGTGGGAGAGACTCTCACCAACGAATTCATGGCACCAGCCTTCTTGTGATGCTCAAAACCTGGTCTTTTTTCACGAGAAACATACACAAGCTTAGGCAGCTCATTTCCATCCAAATCACGCACACCATTTTGACCAAGGAACACCTGTCAAACATCATTAATATACACGTTGAGAAACAAATTTCTAAACACTTCAAGGGCATAAGGCTTAACTGTTTTCCACGCTAGGGCCATCTCGAGTGCATTAATATTACCTGAATCATCCCGGGATGGTCCCTGACATTGTTTCCGGGCCATGGGGTTCCATCTTGCATAGTCCAACCGTCTTCTGGAACTTTTTGCGCCATGGCGACCAAACCATTTATCCTAATTTTAAACTCTTCGTAATCTCTCTGTGAATTTCAAAAATTAACTTAAATCAATCATGCAGACTTCTTTGAGTACTTTACTGCACCACGCGAAATAAATATGAACATAACAAACTAACAAGTACAAACCTTCATGGCACGACGCTCTCTGACAAAAGCAGGATGCACTTTATCTTTCAAATAATCAACTTTCTGAGAGAAATACCACTCAGGAGCACGTGGCTCGATTTGGTACTTCTTGCAAAACGGGACCCATCTTCTTGCAAACTCGGATGTCTCAGAAAGGGCTTCAAATGTGAGCATGGCTGCACCATCATCTGAGACGTAGCACGAGACCTTGTCGATTGGATAGTCCACAGCTAGGATGGAGAGGACAGTGTTTGCCGTGATAAGTGGAGGTTCCTTCAAAGGATCCACAGTAGATACAAATATATCCACATGAGCTAGCTCAGACGGTTTGCCTTCCTTCTCATACCTAGTCAAACATTTTGGCATTGCTTAAGCACGAGGTGATAAACCAAGGTCGACCAAATCAATGTGAATACATAATCTAGTAAATATGGAAGGAAGACGGGAAGTCATACCTCAAGGAAAGTCGATCGAGGTAAGTTTCTCGCTCAATAGGACACCATTTAGGAAACTGATCCAAAATCCAAGACATAGCGAACCAAATCTCACAAATGACGGAGATCAACCACAATGCAAATGCATCCTTCACAGGGTGAAGAACACGATACTGAAAGAAGAAACCGAGAACTGCAAGACGAAGAATAATGACAATACGGTAGGGATTGATCTTGCTCGATGGAACCGGTACTTTCCTAGATAGTGGCTGCCTTCCTTCATCCATCCTTTAAGAACAAGACGTTGGTTAGATGGGATAACAGAGTGAAAAATACGAAAAGAAAGATAAAATGCAAGTAGTTTTAAAGCAAGTATAATGCCAGACAAAACAATCAAGTAATCGGGCCTAAGGTGTTTCCTGTATGCTTCATTTGGCGAGAAAGGTACATTGTTTCGACAATTGCTGACCACACTCAAACTATTAATTACTGGCAAGATTGTCAGCAACAAATTAGAATGAAAGACAATCACTCACTCCTTGTGACTAGTTGACTAGATTTAAATTACGGTAATAACCTTATGTGCTCTATGTTTCTCAACTTCAATACCATTTTCTGAATGGAAAGCACCAAAGACTTCCACGTTACGCAGCCAAGGTAATACACAACTACTTTTATCTGAACTAAATCTTGAAATCCCAACGTAACAATTAGTTCATTAGGAAGTTAATTAAGTTTCAAGGTCTCCTAATACACCAGTATTATATAAACATTGACAAATACGAAATTATTTTCATATTTTGATGCAAAGTTTGTTTCCAAAGTTGAATTCAACAGGCGAAGTATGAAGCACAAAATGAGTGACGAGCAGCGGTCATGTATTGAACAGCATATACTAGCCCAATTACGGGAACCAGCTACTGATGACGGTCACTCTAGTCAGTCGCTCGGTCAATAAGCAGCCAACTCAGACATAATATAGTTTAAAGAAATAGTTAGCAACTCAGCTGAATATATAAACAATAATGTCGATGATCTAATAGGACTAAAGGAGAGATAGATTCAACGTACTTAGGCAAATCAGGGTCCTCGGGGTCTCCTCCATCATACCCACCATTTTCCCCGTGATGCTTAATCATTTGCAACTTCTCATTCTGCCGTTTCTTCCAATCTTCCATCCTATCTTTCCAAGCAACGCTGCCATATCCATAGAGAGCTAGGTCTTTCTTGGGGTCCATTGGTCTCGGTGGCACTAATTTTAACAAGGAAATCGTTCACGTGATTAGCTTAAAAAAGTGAACGGAAATGTATAAGGCCGCCTTAAGTGTCCTTGTGCATAAAGCCAACAAGTGATGAGCACCATTAATTAAATTTTCTACACCAAAAGTGACTCGAACTTACATGACATTGCAGGATCTGAATATGACAAAGGATGCACTTTCTTTCCACGGCTCATAAATGCTGGGATTAAAGCATGTTTCTCGGGTGAAATCCCGGCATCCTTCATTTGAAACGAAAGTCACAATGAAAATTTGAGTAAAGTACAAGCAACAACGATCATAAACACAAATAAATAAAATCAATTATACCTCTTGCCCGTAAGTCAAGAGAGGTATTTCAGTTGGCGCGCCAGCATAATCAAGGTCTGCCGGAGTTGTGAATCCCGATGCAGTAGATGGCGCTCGGCCAACATTAAGTCTACCAGAAAGCATTGCCTCAGCAATTTGCTGTGGGTCGTTCGGGTCCTTGAACTTGCTAGCATACTTAAGCTCATTTTCTATATCATCAATGTCGTCCTCATCTTCGTCACCTTCAACTCTCGGACTTCCTAAACACCCCAAAAATATATCAGAATTCAAAACATTAAACAATGATCCTTAACCCTTTGTTTAGATACCCGTGATCTTACCTCGGAGACGTTTGTACCGCGTTTTGCACTGAGGGCAAGCTTGATTGCCCTCTCTTCTTTCATACTCGTAGCAAGGTCGACACACCGGGAAAGCACACTCATTGCAAGCAACAAAAGGCTCTCCTTCATCTCCACACACTTCGATCTCGTCTCCACAAATCTTACAATTCTGTCCACTCAATTCTTTCACTGATGTCACCTGTAAAACACGTACATTTCGCAAAAATCTTTAGTCCCAAAATCAATTGAAACCGTCCACGGATCGTAAAAAACCTCAAATCAAGGAAAAGACCTTAGACCATGCCAAAATTCAGCAAGCATTTCAGAAGAACACATCAAAAAACATGAGAATTGTGTGAAAGAACCAAACTTTACATGAATTACTCAGCAAATCTAGAACATAATTGCAAGCAAACAAACAAAAAAAAAGTACCCTAAAGTAACTTCAACAGTACTCAAAGATCCAGCATATCATATGAGTCAAAAAACTAGTCAAGTGAACAAAATTATACCCAAAATTCAACAATTGTAATCACAAATGCAGCTCAATTAAAGCATGAAATTAATCAAAAACAACAAAAGTCACCAACTTCAGATCACATTTAGAAGACCCAAATCCAAATTCAATACTTCAGAACTAATAATTAAATCAATTGAAAAAACAAAAAAAAGAGAGAATTAAATAGAACTTACTCTACCAAAATCTTCAGCATTGATAAGAACAAATTCATTTCTGTTGTGAGAACCAGCAACAAGTCTTCCTTTAGTAGCCATAGACCCCCAAAATTAATAAATCAAAAAATCCCTGAAATTTAGGGGGTTCTTAAACCTAAAATCAATGCAAAATTATCCCAGATTTACTCATGAACAACATAACCCACCAAAATAAAAATTAAAAAACCCCCACAAAAATCAATAAAATTATATTAAATTATTAAATTATTAACACACACACTCTCTCTCTCTCTCTCTCTCTAACATTCACAAGAACACCATCATCAACAACAACAACAACAAGAAGAACAGCTCAATATTAATGAGACATATAAATAATAAAAAGTGGAATGCAAATGCAAACCCACAATTAATAATAACTCTCAGAAATGTGGGCTCAGATTAAATATTAAAAATAAATAATTTAATTAAATAATTAAAATAAAAAAAGAGGTGGGTCTTCTCTGTTTGTTTATCTCTCTAAATAGGAATAAATTTGCAATATATTTTAATGCAAAAAAATTGAGAAGAAAACAGTGATTCTTTTCTTCTTCACTCTTATTTCAGACAGCTGTTTGGTAGAAATTTCTGCAGAAGTAATAATAAATCGTAAGATTTTGATAAAATGAATGCTCAAGTTTGTAGAGGAATATAAAGGGTTTTAGAAAATGGATTAAAGTTTTGATTTTTTTTCTTTTATAATAATTTTTTTACTTTTATTTGAGATTTGAGGTTTTTTAAAAAGAGGAAGTATAAGAAAAGTATTTTAATACGAGTATGATTTATAAAATCGAATTTAACTTTAAATGGTACTCGTATATTTGAGTAATATATTATTGTAATTGGATGTAGAGTTGTTGTGGAATAATAAACTTATAAAGTAAAATAACATATTAGTTTCATTGAATTATCACTTCATCGAAGAAATAAATGTTCAATTTAACATTTTTTACGAAGTACTCCGTATAATACTAGAAATTATCCAATTATCACCTTACTCAACCAATATTAAAAATCCTAAATATTAGCTCCTAAAATTCCTTTTATATACAATCACTTTAAAATATCTTGAGTATATCTTGATTGATAAATGATAAAAACTGGGTTATGTTAATAACTTATGAATCAATTAACCACTAAAAATTAATATAAATATAAAACATTATAAAACATGAAATAAAAAATAAAAGTATTTGAGAATATTATACTCCTTGCATTTCAAAATAAATGACCCATTCCTATTAAATTTTTTCACAAAAAGAGTGTTTTATTTTTATTTATAGTAAATTTTAATAAAGGATTTTTAAAAAAAATTCATTTTGATTACCATCTTTTAAATCCTCCCAAAATAGAAATGATACACTTATTTTGGAATGGATGAAGTATTCACATAGTAGTGGAGCTGTGGAGTACGGAGCATTTTTTATTTTTTTTGTAAAAATATCACTGAATGTAATCTTATTCATTCATGGGGAAATAAAGATTCAAGTCGAGTAAACAATCTGCGTTTTACAAGACCATTAAATTTCACGCTATCATACGAACACTAACAAGATACTTAATACGACGAACAAGACTCGACACATTTGTCTCACGACCCATAAGAACATTACGGAGTACGGAGTATATTATATGAGAATTTATATTTGAAAAGTGGTAAAAATAGGTTAGTAAAATTAAAATCAAATAAAATAAATAATAAAATAATTAGAGTGGCAAGTAGAGAGAGAGTGAAATGAAGGGTTGAATATTCAACGCGTAAGGCAGAAGTGACGAGGAAGTGAAAGTGAGTTGTGAAGGAACCGACAGAGAGATAAACTTATTTTATTTTATTTTATTTTATTTTATGTTTTCGTTTTTCTTTTTTTCTCCTAAATTGCATGTGTTTTGTTTGTTTTTTATTTTTATTTTTTAATTTCTGGGGTTTTTATGAGTGAAGAAAAAAAAATGATTGAAGAGTTAACTTGTTTTAGGGGGGAACACAGTAGTGTGTGTGCGCTGTACTTTTACTGTTTTGATGACCTCTTGTCTCTTTTTACCAACTTCACTTTCTAAATTTAAGGTGGTTGGTAAGTTTCACGGGTTTCACATTATTTTACTCCCTACTGATAGAGCTGTTTATGGACGGGCTAGCCCATTTGGCCCGTCCAGTAAGACCCGTTGTATAAGCGGGTTTGGTCAATAAAATTTAAAAATTTAATGGTTATTGGACAAGAGATATTAGGCCCGCTAAATTAATGGACGGATATGGACTATATTTCTATATTTATGGCAGACCCGCCAAACCCGTTTAAATAAAATATATGGAGTACTTTGTAATAAGTTTTTTATCAACAAAAATATGAAAGTACAAAATATTAGTATAAAAACTACAAAACAAAAATTAAAAAATAAATCATAAATTGGTAAGATAATGTCACAAACCCTAAATTACATTTTATTTGGGCACTCTTCATCATATGTACTTATTTTTTTAGGATGTTTAATATAAAATTATAAGTATGTAATTAACGACTATTTTAAATTTTATATTTAAGTTTCAACAACGGAACTATGTTAAGTATATGAGCGTTTGATTTTGGCGAATATTTTATTTTATATTGTCCATTAACCCGCTATAAAGCCCGCTAAACTATTTAGAGCGGACATGGACAATCATTTTAGGCCCGCTATAGTGGACGTGGACACAAATTTTTGGCCCGTTGGACAAACTTTGGTATCATAAGCTCGCCCATGTCCATCCCAAGTAGACCTGTCAAAAATCAACCCGACCCGCAAACCCGACCCTAACCGACCCTTTTTTAGGGTCAAGACCCGTAAATTTTGACCCGTGACCCGAAATGACCCGAACCCGAAATGACCCGTTAATTTAGGGTCAAGACCCGACCCGACCCATTCGACCCGATGGGTCAAGTGTAATTTTGTGTAAAAAGAGTTTTTGAACATATAAATTAATATTTCATGAAAAAAATAATTTAATATTAATAATTATTACAACCTCAGTATTATAAGTGAGAATATCAAAATGATATTGAAAATTAAGATTAAAATATTAAGATTATATTCATAAATAGACTATTTTAATATTATAAATCACAAGAATGAATACATATTAACTTTAATATTACATATGTACAAATAAAAAATGTAGACACTGTAAAATAACAATAAAATAATTATTTTAATTAAAAAAAAATAATAAATAAAAAGGCACGAAAAACGTATTTTTGACCCGTATTTTGACCTGAAACCGACCCGGCCGACCCGAACCCGACCCGACCCGTATTTGAGCCGAACCCGTATTGAGCCGAACCCTAAACCCGAACCCGAACCCGAACCCGACCCGTTTGACAGGTCTAATCCCAAACCCGCTCATGATCAGCTCTATGACCCTACATAATAAAAGTCTTAAAAAAAATGCGGACTAATTTTTGTTTCAATTAGTATATGTGAGATAAATTTACGTTAAATTAATATAAGATTAAATTATAAATTGCAGTTAAAATGGTATAAAAGTCAAAAATTATAAACAAATTTATGGAGTACTAAAGTTTCTTTTAAGGGTACTAAAATTATTACTAAAATGGTACTAAAACTATATAATCAAGTATAAACAAGGCGAAATTACAATAATTTTTTGTAAGGCTCGACTCACCTAAGAATTTGTATTTTTATAAATAAAAGTAAAATATGGCATACTAAATCATACTCCATCTTCTCTACGATGTTATTCTCACTTTTACTCACACGGTTTACAATAAATTATTTTTACCGTATTGTCTCTGCCTATATATCTTTGTTTGCTTAACAAGCCTACACTGATTTTGTATTATATATGGTCAAAATTACGAAACTTTGATCTTAAAAGTGGTAAATATGAAGAATATTGTTGTACGAAGGGAAGTAAGGTTTTAGTGTAATCATAACATGATTATTTTGTGTATATATATATAAAAATGATCATAAAATAGTGAAAGTGAAAGGTGATATTTTATAAAACTCATTCATTTTATGCATGAGACTAAGTAAAATAGTAAATAAAACTTTCATAAACTAATGAAATTGAAAACTACCTATATATTTAAAGATAACCAAGTGGTGGTTGCCCAGGTGGAATTTGGGTTAACCTGGAAGTGTAACAAAGTGTGAGGTCCCAGGCTCAAATCCCACCTGGAACCAAAAAGAATAAAAAACCAAAGCACACCACTTGGCCACCGCAGCCCCCGTCGGGGTGGCTTACATGGTACATGTGGTGGTGCGGGAATGCATGTACCCGGGGGGACTCAACCCCTCGTCATCAAAAAAAAAAAAAAAAAAAAAAAAAGATAAATTAGCGCATTGCTCAATCGATCCAAGCTATACTCAATCGTACCCAACAAAGACGGTTTTCTCTTGTTATTTGCACACTTTGTTTTTCAAATTTTTCCTCTCATTCTCACTCATTATTAATAAACAATATTTATAAATATCGGCGGCGGCGCTCTCAACCACCCAAATCGCTGCCCTCACTATAATAATAATAATAATAATAATAATAATAATAATAATAACCCTAATCTTGTGGGGAATGTTAGAAACTTGAGGTTATGCCTAATCAGATCACGAACATGTCGCCCTGGTAAAAAGGGTGGCTAACCTGGCGTGTATGGTTTGCAGGCTATCATGCACGCTCGGGGGGTTTACCCAGTGCGCACCAAAGGTAGCGGCTGCGGGTTCCCCACGACCCACGTCGCATTATCCAAAAAAAAAAAAAACCTAATCTAAACGCCCCACGGTGGACTTGCATCCCCACCTTGCCATAACCTCAACGACTCGGCCTTAACCCCAGCCCCAGCACTGCAATTCTAAAGAACCACCGTCGCTTAATGAATAAGTATGGATATCAAAATTGTTTCACATGTCACTTCCTCTTTAAAAAAAAATGGAATTGATGACATAATTTCCTAATTATGGATAATACGACTTATAAACACATATGTATGTTTCCAAAATACTTATTTATTCATTGCATATATACTTACTGATGTCTTACGAACATATGAACTAATCATTAACGCTAATTATTTACATGATGAGGCACATTATTTACAATTCTTTAACAAAATTCAAAACAAGTAAAAATTCTCCCTTGAAACTTACTCCATATATCTACTTTATCTTTCAGTTGTTCAATGTTTATAAATTATTAAAACTAAATAAATCGTGCATCGCATGGGTCCTAAGCTAGTGACATCGTTACCCAAAACCCTCTATCACTCAGTTTTGAAAGTCTTTTAACATAAATAGAGGAGAATATGTGCTAGCAAATTAGTTAGTTAGATACTTGTATTTTTGTAATTGTTGTTGTTATTTACTTAAATATTGTGATCGTGAAAGTGATAATTGTGAGTAAATTTTACACTTTTTAGGTTATGCAACTTCTTCTATAATTTATAGTCATTTGATCTTCATTGTTACCACGTAGCTCAAAAGTGTATTGTGAAAAGTTTGTATGATTTAAGTCATTGAAGCCAACATTTTTGTAACCACATGAAGCGGAATATGGTTGAGCGCGCGTTTATAAATTATTATGTGACTTGATGTTTTTAATTGTGGAATTGAATTTGATATTAAATTTTTAGATACTTCAAGTTTCTAATTTTTAATTTGTAGAATTTGATGACATAGTAATTGTGGATACAACAAGAAAGTACGAAACATATCAATGCCAAATTAAAATCCGTAAAAGTGGTCTATCAAAGGTTGGAGTGAGCAACAAAAGAACTACTCCTTCCCATTTTTAATGATGTTTCCACTTTATATTCATTTTGAGGAGTATTTTAATAAAGTGGGAACATCATTAAAAATGAGAGGGAGTACTCCGTAAATGCATAAAAAGGCAGCCTACATACAAGTTGTACACAACTACAACTATATATTTATGTCAATCAATGCTCTATAAATAATTGAAAATAATAATTGGTTTATAATAGGCCAACAAAGTAAAGGTTTTAGGCAACTCCTTTATTCAACAACAACAAATATCAACCAAATGGTCGAGTAAGAGTGTAAAAATGCTCAAGACATCGATGATAAAGCATGCATACATTAAGAACGATATCATAAGTTACGGCTCACATAATTTACCAAGCTGACAATAGGATCAACATAACACATATAAACTCACTATGACCAACATGACCAGCATAACCCAATCAACAAGAACATTAGACACAATACGTACAACCTCATATTACTTAAGACTCTCAACTTACGAACTGTTAGGGTTGCACCAATCACCTTATCAGTAAGATATTATTCACTCTGATTCATGCTCGCACGGATTATTGTTAAAACTCTCTCAAAATGCCTCTAACTGATAAGGTATGTGTTATCTTGTAAAGAAGGCGAAATTTTCCTACCTTACGATGTGATATTTGGATTGTTGTACCTAACAACTCCTCTCATCCAAGAACCATCGATTATTATATCGCATGCAATTCAAGAAACACCAATTCTTTAATCGCATGTAGTCCACAGACCACCGATTATCCAATCGTGTGTCTATCTCATTGATGGTGTCCCACTTATAGTGATGAGCTTAGCAGTAGTTCATTTTCTTGTTGGGTCTCTATCACATATGGCCCATCCGAACCGTCGATTCTAGCTAATATCAATTGTTTGGACCGCCCCCGTCATCTTATCAGTAAGATATTATTCGCTTTTGGCCAAGCCCGCAAGATACACTCACTATAACCAACAAGACAAACATAACCCAATCAATAATAACATATATTAGACGCATGACAACCTCATACGACTTAAAAGTCAACTCACCAACTAATATGATCGCCTTAACCACCTTATTCGGAAGATTTTACCTGCTTTAGGCTAAGCTCTCATGGTTTATTTATGAGAGTCTTCCAAAATACCCCTAACTAATAAGGTAGGTATTATCTTATAAATTAGCCGAAATTTTCCTACCTTCCCGATGTGAGATTTGGATTGGTATAACCGACACCAACTCCATTACAATCCATGTCCTTATCGTAACCAATATATCAATCCATCACTCTAGATTCCTTCGTTTCAAGTGTGCGGATATTTATATAAGACTTACCCCTATGAGGTGACCCCAAGTAAGTATGCGATCAACTGGACCCTTGGCAAATTAAACCCGAGGGATATGATTTACTCCCTCATTCTCACCAAGACATCTCCTAAGCAAGTGATAGAAACCCAAATCAACACCATTTGATGCTCAAACTTTTCAATAAGGACTCAACCTCCTCACGCATCATCAGCTCACATAACACAAATACGGAATATGACAACAATGATGACTATAATCAAAACTTAAATCATGTTCTAACCACAAAAACTGATAGATCCAACAAATTCAACAATATCGAACTTAAAAAATATCTTACAAACGGTTCCAAATCACGGCAAGACAAACTTAATGCACTCATATTATCATTATGGGTGTTCACCTATTTGGACCTAACATAACCTCTAAAGATCAAGGTCTATCCAATCCTAGATGTCGAGACTATAAAGACCGAACCACCCAAAATTGCAAACTTGAGGTCCAGAACGGTTGTAAGTGGACCCAGATTGGATCAGACCTAAACCCCTTAGGTCCGTGTTTTGATTGGACATCATTTGGACCAGACCACTTAATATACGGTTTTCAAGGGTTTTTTTTTCAATTTGGTCCAAACCGAAGAGCGACTATCAAAATTTTGAAGATCCAAGGACCGGACCTAATTGTTCATGGTCCACCCCGGACCGGATCAAAAGATTTAAATCGGTTCGTAGCACTTTTTGGACACCCCTAATTATCTTTTATCGATCAGTAGCACTTTTTTTTTTAATATTTAGTTTTAAATAGCTACAGTACAATATAAATTTTAATCTTTTAAATTACCTTGTATCGGTAATAAGAATGTGTTATACTCCGAGAACTAGATTTACTTAATGAAATCTACGCATATTATACTGCCTTGTACATGCATGTTGGGTGTGAGTGTGTGACCCAATGAATCCACTTAAGAACAATTAGACACAAAACTTATTTATGTATCAGATCGACATTGGTCTCTAACAGGTAGCAAGACATATCATCCACATAGACCCAACCAAGTTAAAATTTTTATATGACAATGAGCACAATTCTTTCACAAAGTACAAATCATACATTACACAAATTATACATACATAAATAAATTAAGAGAGCAAATTATTACTCATCCTTTCGTTTCCGATATGTCATCCTTTGGAATATGACAACTAACGGATAATTTATCGACCGACAATTAGTGTTAAACTGCTTAGCAAATAATTTCGACAAAAAAAATTGTAGTCAAACAGTATGATTGTGATATATCACTAGCAACCCTAATTATATATATTTTCCACAATCATTGAAATGGAGATGTTTGAGCATAGTTTTGTTAGCACCGACACTTTTATTTTGAGTATTTAAATCACACTTTCTACCTTTTGTTTACTTCCCAAATTCTTTTTCACGTTTGTTGCTATTATAACTTGAGATTTTAGGGCCACTTAGTGCTAAAAAGAATCTTGCAAAATATATATAATTAGGGCCAAAAGATTCAACTTTAGATCAATGATAATTACAAATTTGTTTTTCAATTATTGATATAATAACTTGTATTAAATATTTTATTGAGTATAATTAGTAATTTTTATGTATTTATATTTTATTTAATTATCGTATTTTTTAGAAAATAAGGAAAATTAATAATAAATTTACTAGTAATTCTATTATGAGGTTGTGTCATAATATGAGACACTCATATTTCTGTAATATCATTAATCCTAATTTAATTAATTCAATTTTTTTTTTCTAAATTTTGTAATTTTTTTTTACGTTTCGTATTCTTTGACCATAATGTTAGTGACATGATTTATTTAACACATGTTGATAACATGTTTGATTATATTTTCGTTGAACACTTAACTAATATATGTGTTGTCGTCATTCTACAGCTACCATATTCAAACGTAATTGTATTACAAGTGAAAAGTAACTCAATTATTCTTCAAAAGTAACTATGTACCTATATATTATGTGAATAAGACAAATCCCAAATCAGGGAAATCATTTCTAATACATTCATTGTCTCATACTATGAGACGGTCTCACTGTAGAATTTGTATAACTTTACAAGCTAGATGCAAACAAGCTTCTGTTTTATTATTGATCTATTCAAATCAAATTATAAATATATGCTAACAAAAGTGAATTGAATGAAGCATGAAATTTAAAATTAACACGTGAAAACAATCACTAGGTCCACATATTGAAATTTGAGTTGATAGTGTACGTAGCTTTTTCGATTAAATCGTGTTAAATTAAGTGAATACGAATTTATTATGTTTTGAACAAGAGGAATCACTATTCTAATTTGTTACAATAGACATGATTATATATACAAACTAACCAACCTAAGCTAAACCCTACTAATTATCATCTCGCCTCTCTAATTTGTTAACCTAAATCGTTTTTTTTCATTCTCATCTCGCTATTCTCCAACTCATTCGTCATAATTCTGTCTCTTATTTTATAATTATTAATTGATGCATTTTCTTGATTTAAATTGCTTTCCCCAAAACAGTTACTCGTAGTTGATAATCAGTCAAGATGACTCCATTTGCCTAATAAAATGATGTGCAAGATATTTTTTCAAATCTAACTTTCAATTATTGTAAATTAGTTCTATCATGTAAACTTTTTGCTCTTGTAAATTATAGTCGGAATAGACTCAATTACCTTTAAGACATACTCGGTACAAAATTAAGAGGGCAAAAAAAAAAAAAAAAAAAAAGGGATGGGCTTTAATACTTCATCCATCCAATAGTTTCTATACATTTATTTTTGTGACACTATTCATAAGTGAGTGATTTTTTTTTTTTTTTTTTTTTTTTTTTTTTTTTTTTTTTGGTAACGTGGGGAACCCGCAGCCGCTACCTTTGGTGCGCACAGGGTAAACCCCCCGAGCGTGCATGATAGCCTGCAAACCATACACGCCAGGTAAGCCACCCTTTTTACCAGGGCGACAGGCTCGTGATCTATTAGGCATAGCCTCAAGTTCTAAACTCCCCACAAGATTGCTCTTGGAGGGAATCGAACCTGAGACCCATGAGAATTTCACCCATGTTTTAACCACTAGACCACATAAAATAAAATATAGTCATGTGTGACTCATTTTTAATCGTCTTTTCGAGTAAATTATTAATGTCTAATTTTTTTGTAATATGTAGCTAAAGATATGAACAAAAGAAAACTTGCATCGACGTACGTGCAAAACATAAATGTATAGAAATTATTGGAATGGAGAAAGTATACATTATAAAACATGATGGGATCGGGTTTATGAAATTTGAATATCGAGATTTTTGGATTCCTGATTTTTGAAAATCCGAATTATTCGGATCAGATCTGGATCCCCGAAGTTCATAATTTTAAAACTAGATATTCGATCCAATTTTAAAATCCAACCTACATGGCTACATAATAATCACTCTTGAATTTATTTTTGTAATGTGTTGTGCTACTCATTATCATCCCAAATCGCTTAAAAGTATATTATTGAATTGATTTTACTTTGACTAAATTTTATTACGATTATATTTATATTTTTCTTTTTTTACAAAATTCCACCCATTTTTTTTTTTTTTTTTGGCAATAGCACAACAGGAAAAATTACATTCGTTTAGCCCGATTGGCTAAGTTATGAGCTTTCCTATTGAGAAAACGAGGAATAAAACTAATCGAACAACAATGAAACATAGAAACAAGAGATAAAACATCCTGAATAATGATATCAGCCGTGTGTGATCTGACCACAAGATCTGTGACCTGCAACACCGCTGGGAGACAATCCATCGAGAAAGCTACATGCAGCAAACCTTTACGTACAGCCCAGTTGACCGCCATTCTTAAAGCCACCAACTCCGCTTGTAAGGCAGACTCCGCATAACCTTGACTCCCTTCTTCATGGAAAACATTACCTTCAGTGTCAAAAGCAACCCACCCATACCCAGCCTTTCCATCAACATCCCATCCCGCATCACATTTTATACGGATACTTCTACATTCTCCCCCTCCCGCCACCATCATAAAAGGCTCATAAGCCTTAATATCTTGTATGTCTGGATTGAGCCACTCTACCCCCTGATCCAACCTTTTACCTCTCTGATGGGCTAACCACATCAAACTATCAGAGCTTATTAAAGTTTCCAACACCCTTTCTATGCAGAGACCTTCACCATTGAAGACCATATTATTCCTAGAGCACCACAAGTTCCAGATAACATTCATAAAAGACAAGACTGCTTTCCCACTGTCATTTAAACCTGCCAAATAAGTCAACCAGTTGCAGAGCCAAGATTTGAAGCTCAGGGGCTCACCCATCTCACTCCTAATGCCTAACGTACAAGATAACCAAACTCTTCTTGTAAAGGGGCAATCCCTAAAGAGATGACTCGTTGTTTCAATATGAACATCATCCCCACAAGCTCTACAGAACGGATAAACCTCAATGTTCCTTCTACTGAATTCCTCTCCAACAGGAACTGTATCAGTCAAAAGACGCCACAAGAGAATACGCCATTTGTTAGGACCTGGTATCTTCCACAGTACTTTCCTAAGAAAATTAACCGAAAGCGCCTCAACCCTACTAAAGTCTTTAATATGTTAAGTCTGGTTATGGATACGCTTTGGAGGATCATTTCAAGAAATTCCACCCATTTAACTTTATATGTTTTGTTAGAGTAGCCTTTAACTAAATTTTCATTCATTCATTTAGCATATTTTTTCTTTTAATAAATGTTTTTCCTTGTGAAACATTTTTGACAACAAATGTAAACATTTTGATATACAGAATAATACGAAGTATGTTATACTATACAATTTTTCATATAATTAATATAATTTCACTTAAAATCTTTAAAAAGTACTTAGGGGTTATTTGGTTCGATGCAAAAAAATAAACTTCACGGGAACTTTAAAATCACGTAAATTGAAAAATTATGAGAAGTGTAAAAAACTGTATGGTTGGCATGGTAAAAGTAACTTCCTGCAGGAAATTCTAGTTACCTAGGAGATATTGGTAAGTTTCAATTCCCATGAAATTAGCAGACAAACAAATGAGACATTTATCACTTCATGGGAATTTCAACTTGCCATTAATTCAAGTGCAACTAAACAACCTCTTGATATAAGTTGATGAGAATGATTTTTCAACATATTCAAAACCAACATTTTAAAAAAGATTTACGCACATTAAAAAGCCGGATATTAATATAAGGGTTGTAATTTACCACGATTGACTTAAAATTACAGATTACTAACTCCAAATCACCCTAAATTTGGAAGATATGAATTAACAGTTATAGGAATCACACAGAAATCTGAGACCCATTGCTCAGAGTATCTTCATACTAATCACTAAACCATTTGACATCTTCAATTCGTTAGTATGCGAATTGACTGTGATAAGAGAATTTTGCAAAAAAATGTTTAAAAGAGAAGGTAATTAGGGAGTAATATTTACTGTATCAAGATAGATAAAGTATCTAATTTAATAATAATAAAAAAATGGAAACCATGCAAAAATGGAGGTGGGTGCATCAAAATCACATGCATATGGAAGCATAGAAGAGTTGTAAAAACACAAGTGGGTGAAATTATTGGATACTTAATTGATTGGATTTGTATTATTAATTGATTAGAATAATAATTCATGCAGTTAGCACGTCTTTGTAATTTGTTGTGGTCTTATTATTATATTTAGTCAGCGTATTAATAAAGTGGACGACGAAGTTTCTGAATATGCTCAAAGTATATTAGTAGTAGTTCTTGTGTTACGTATGTTAGGACTTTTATTTGGAGTGTCGGTTGACACACTCTTTTCAACAACTGGCTATTAATATTCATTCTTTTTTTCGATTGGGTGTATATCATTCGATTTAATTCAAATTTAAAAAACAAATTCTTGTATAAAACGGGTAATATCCGTTTCACACAAGAAACGGGTCAAATAATTAAATAAGACAAAAGTTAAAAGTTTTGAAATTAACAAAAGATTTGTCTTTTCTATTCAAATGTCTAACTATTTGACCCGTTTTACATATGAAACGGATAATCCGTTTTATGGGAGACTAACTCAAATTTAAATTAGGTAGGATTGTAAAGAACGATAGTAAAACTCTCTCTTATGAGTTTTAATAAATAAAGTTGCGTTCCTCAAACTCGAGATATTTAGTTAAGCAATAATAGATTCATTAAAGTTAATGATCTAGGTGCTCATTGTTTAGTGTCTATCCGTGGTTGGTCGCTTGGTTTTGGTAACATTTTCTAAATATGTTACTTCGTATTTGCATATATAATAAATATTACTCGTAGCAATTTTTTTTTTTTTTTTTTTTTTTTATCGTTTTTCTTTCCTGTAACCATTAACTCAAATCCAGGGCCGGTTCTGAGGGTTGTTTAGAGGGGCGGGGGACTAGGGCCCAAGCTTAAAGGGGCCCCAATTTATTTTCCAACTTTTCAAATATTAATAAATGTATATATTTACAAATCGCTGCAAGCATAATACAATGAAATTGTTTATGTTTTTGTAGTTGTACATCTTCACTTTTAACCTCACCACTCAAGTTCAATTCCCCATTAAAACAATTTTTTTTTTCTTTTAACCTTTTACAACTTCATTTTCTAAACTTGCATTATTATTATTCATAATTTAAAGTCATTCACAACTACTTGAGGTTATCCCACTTCTTTCTACCAAAAAAAAAAAAAAAGGGTTATTTAACAGGAATAATACTCTGTACAAACTATCACTATTCTTCTCCCAATAATCCATACTATCAATAATCCCGCAATAATCTAAATTATTATACCTATATATTCTCAAAATGGTTCATGGTAACCTACTACCTGGAAAACCGATAATTCAAACTATGAGTCTTCTTCTCTCAATAATTCATACTATTATTAATCTTGTAATAATCCAAACTATTATACTTATATTCTCAAAATGGTCCATCTCAATTCTTCATCTTCAATTTTGAAATCTTATTTGCAAATTTCTTCTCAAAATCCGATGACGGACATCCATGGACTTTTGAATCATTATCCGATTCAATATCTTCCATCAACACGAAGAACCCACAATGATTGTTCTACATATTCAACATATCATTACCACAAAGATTTAAACCAAAACAAGAGGAAAAAAAAAGGTATTATAAAATACATCGACATTACCGGCCATAAAGGACAACCGAAGAATTTTTTGCCCATATTTCGGCAATTCTTAATTGTCCTAATAACAGCGCCTAAATTGTGGTTGCATAAGACGTCGGTTGATATGTTTGAAATCCGTGTATTTGAAGACGATGAACATGACATACGAGATTTCATTTTTGAATTAATTTTTCAATTTTGAAGCTTAGTTGGTATAAAATCGGAGGAGTTGTAATAATGAAGAAGACAAGATGCTACAACGTCTATATTAGAAAATATAGGGGTCCCACAACATTTACCGGAACCAAAAGGTAAGAAAACGGTCATATTTTATGTGGTACTATTTTGAGAATATAGGTATAGTAGTTTCGATTATTGCGGGAATAATGATAGTCTGGATTATTGGGAGAAGAATAGTGATAGTTTGTATTATTCCTGTTAAATAACCCAAAAAAAAAACTACTTGAGGTTATCAATTTAGTAAATAATAGAGTGAAACAATTTATATATGGATTTGTATTACAAGAAATCTTAAGTTACACAAACTCTAAACCTACAATTTCACCTAAAAAATTAATTCTAACTATAAGTATTCGCAATACTTATTATTATAATCTACTCGCAATACTTATTATTATAATCTAATATTTCTGGATATTTTATATGTTGCATACCTTTTTCTTTATCGCAATTTCATTTGAACAATTGAATGACATTATTATTTTAATAGTAGAGAAATAACTTTTGATAAAGTGTAAAAATTATGCTATCATCAGTGATTTTTATCTCTAATAACTCGTAAAAAGTTTTTTCAATATAACTACTATTTTACTTTGCGTTCTTTTTTATTACGCCTTATTTAATTAGAGAGGCCCCGAATCTACTATTTGGCCTAGGGCCCCAGAAAACTCAGGAACGGTCCTGCTAGTAAAATCAACCCAAAATAAAAATATAGACATTGAAAATGAAATGGAAGAAGTAAGAATTTAAGTTTATTATATTTTGAAAAGTAAAAAAAAAAAAAAAAAAAAAAAAAAAAATCTGGAAAAAAATATTATACTCCATCGTTGCTTATTTGCTTAAATGTATTGGGATCACACACACGAAGCTACTACATATTCCTTTGAAAATTTAATTGGACAAACTCCCATTACGACGATGAAATTATAACAATTTTTTTATTCTACTTTTTGATTACATAATATTTTTGAGAAAACTTATGGAAATATGAAATATTAAATGTCATGTCACTTTGTTCTCCGAAACAATAGTATTTCCATTCCATGCTTTCAAATAAAAAAGCATATGTCGCATTTTAATCAATTAATCATATTCTTTAACCATTTACGTACACAATCATACATGTAAAAAGTTATTGAATATTGCGTATGAATTAAAGGGAGTAAAAAAAATAAGTACTTCATTGTTTTATGCTCAATTGAGGCTTATCGACTAAGAAGAAAAGAAAACTGGAATCATTTGTCATATACAATAACAAAAGTACGTAAAGTACGTACGATTTATATTATTGATATTTGATTTTAAAATTTTCAAATGAATTTCATCTCAAGTTATTTCGACCAAACACTAACATATTAATTTTGAGATTACTTTTAAAAGAGGTTAAATTCTTAACAAGCACGATTACATAATGAAAGTATAACCTAATAATCTCAATCATAAGTGAAATTAAAGCACACGAGTGAAGTGGTACATGATGCTCTAAATTGCATGATAATTGATACGTGTAGTCATTCGAGTAAATGCTTTAAATCTTGTTCAATTCTCTATTCATTGCGAGTTTTTCATGCTTATTTGATATTTTTTTCCGTTACTATGTTGCTTTATTCAAAAGATTATGCCAATTTAAAAAAAAAATCGTGGAGCCCAACCATACCAACTTAGCTCAAAATTTTATAAAAGATGTCTCGTAAGTGCGCGGCAAATTTTAAAATGAAATTAGACGGTCAATAAAATCTGTGAGCATCTCATTTACAGTTGATAATTAAATAATTAATAAAATATCGAGATTTCTTTTTCTTGTTTGATATAATACCTATACCTCAAACTTATGAGGTGTGCGTTTGGGATGCATTATAGGAGGGAGGCGAGTATGATTCATACCACCTCCCTCTGCCCCTCCCTAGTCCCAAGGTAATAGTATTAAATTTTTCAAAAAGAAAAAAAAAAAAAAAAAATCTATTCTACGAATTAACTCTTCATTGAAATTTAATTTATTCCACTCGTACTACTTTATCATAATATTGTTATTACAAAAATTTTATTTGCTATCAAGATGAGAAAACTAGTTCAAGGTTTTAGCATATTTTGTTTCGCGACATTCTTATTATTGATATTAATCAATTGAAACTGCTATTTTATTTTATATCTACAATAATTACCATGTCATTTTACTACTTGTACCATAATAAAATTTACAGGTTAAACTAGAAAATATAATTTTATTTCTGGAAGTGAACCAAAGACAAGTTATCAAGAATGAAGTTTTAACCTCAACACCGTAGTATGATTTTTCATTCCAAACTCCGCTTTTTCGTTACAGAACTTCTTAGTCGATCATACCTCTGCACGAACTAAACGCTCCTTAAAAATTTAAGATATGGGCATTACAATCACAATTTCTCCATTCAAACATTTGGTACGAATTTTAGCAAATTCAAACCTACTCCTCATTCATCGCCTATAAGAATTTGAACTTGTTACTACAAATTGGGGCCGTTCATAAAGGCCCGCTTCACCTGCCCATTCAGCCCATAATAATAGATGGGCCTTCTTCGACGTGGGGTCATTTACAAGAATTTTAAATCATGGACCTCTAAAATTATACGGAGTAATACCATATTTTCAACTTGTGTGGATATCCATTCCTAATTCATTCATACTGAATATTCAAATTTATAGTTCTACACTAATTGTTACATGAGGCCTTTTAAAGTTAATAGCCCAATTAAAATGTGAGATTGTAAAGTTAAAATATAAGGTTCCAAAAATTGAACTTAAAAAGTCAGGTTTTGAAGTTAAAACGTAAGGTTTTATAGTTAAAACGTAGAGTTTGAAAGAAGAAAATAAATTTTTCAAATGAAAAAACAAACTCAATAATTAATTTTTGGCCAGATTTTCAGTTTTATTTTTTCAAGTCAGTTACATGAATGTTATTTTGTTAATTGTTACTACTGTAACAATTTTATACTTCCTCCATTCCATTTGATTCTATACATATTCCTTTTTCGAAAATTCCAATTAATTCTATACATTTCTATTTTGGTCCGTACTTTATTAAACTAAAAGACCAATATACCCTTCATTAATACCCCATCCAACCCACTTGCAATGTCCTTTTTTAAAGAATAAAGTAGGGGTAGTTTGGTAATTCTATTGTCTACCCCACTTGATTTTCTTCTACCTTAATTACCGTGTTTTGGTCAAATGTATAGAATCAAACGGAATGGAGGAAGTATATTTCACTATTTTTTTTTTTAATGTAAATGTTATTGGGCCTCTCCTATTGGGCTCGTCTCACTATAAGTTATGGTAAGATGGTCTTATAGGAGATCTACTGATAATTCTATTAGTTGGAAAACATTTAGTGATATAAAAGTTGCTAAAATAATTTTTATATCATTTTTTTTAAATTTTAAATAATAAAAAAGAAATACCTTTCAGTTTTAAGATTATTATTTCAAAGATAACATATCAATATGTTGAGAAAATTGATTTTCGAACTATTTTTTTTTTTTTTTTTTAAATTGCTAAAATAAAAAATTTGTTCGATAGATCGATCGAAAACTATGCCCCTCCTCTTATCGATTTGTGGGCCTGCTACTGCTGGCACCTACCATTTCGAAATATTAGAATCCCCTGTCCAAAGGGCGTTCGTGTGAAGGGACGTATTAAATTATATGATCGATTTTGGGTCTCAAATCATCAGCTTAAATATACGGTTGAGTTGGTTTTTAACTACGACAACTGATATTTTATCATGTACTGATGTACACCTAGTCACCTACTAGTATTATATGCCCACACTTTGTGCAACACTTATTTTAAAATTTGGGTTTTTAAAATTGCACTTATCTTATTGGGTTTCCTAACTGCACTCTGCGTATATCATATTTCCAACTGTACCTCTGAGTTTCTTTAATAACTCCAACTGTACCTCTGAGTTTCTTTAATTTATCCAAAATCATACCTGAAATCATACCTGAAATTGAACAGAGGAAGGAAGGACTTCAAAAGTTCAACGATGAAGATGTTGCAACGACGATGAACTGCAAAAGTTCAATAGCAAAAGGAAGGAGATGAAGAGAACAGAGGAGGGAAGGTGAAAGGGTTTCAAAGTGTTTTAAAAAAAATTGAATCAAAAGAAAGAAATGACGGTTAATAAATTGACTCAACTTCTAATTTACAACTAATCCTTCCACATAGGCAAATTAGGCGCTCCACGTAGGCAAATTACGCATCCTAATTGGCATTTAACGGTGATAATTGACGGTTTAAGCATAAATAGTTATGGTTGGGAGTAATTAAGGAAACTCAGGGGTACAGTTGGAAATACGATATAAGCAGGGGTACAGTTGGAAAAACCCAATAATACAGGGGTACAGTTGGGAAAAACCCTTAAAATTATAAACTAAATTTAATATGCAAACGATAGTTATAATTTCAACATCCTAGTTTTTCAACCTTACCACCATCACTTTATCTTCAAATTATAATTTAATCCTCAAATAATACACACCTCAATTAATTAAATAATACACACTCGATCAAAACACACCACATTATCTTCACACAAAAAGAACCCTATAAATTAAATCTCAAAACAATACACCATACAATAATTATCTAAGTTAAACGACTAAAACTTATAATTATAATAATAATAATAATAACAATAATTATTATTATCATTACTAAGATTAAAAATAATGAAGGGTGAAGTGTGTAGTGAAGTCGAAGTGAATGTGGGAGCAAACAAAGCATGGGAACTTTACGGTAGTCTTGAGTTAGCCAAATTTGTTGAACAAAACTTACCACTTGTTCATAAAATTGAAGTTGTACAAGGTGATGGTGCTGTTGGAACTATCCTCAATATTGTATTTTCTCCCGGTATATATATATTACCTTGATCTCATTTATATATATAGTTTGTTTCAATTTCAATTTTCATAGTTTTTATATAAATAATATCGACTATGTGTCTTGATATACGATGATATTTAATTATACTGTATATCAAGACATTTAGTCGATATTATTATAATATCATATCATGTATCAGTTGGCTTTTACACGTATAAAGTCAAATGGATTAAAATATATATTGCACAAAAATATAAGAGTAGAATTGCTCAACTTACGTCTTATTATAATATTATACTCAGTATGTTATAAAATAAGTCTATAGATTACTTGCTTTTGTTAGAGTATAAAACCGATTTTAGGCCTTTAACCACCAGTTTAAGCCTTTGGTTGAGTTGATTCATGACAGCTTAATTTATTAAATGAAAATGTTCATTCAATTAGTAATATATATTCAATTTAAGCCCTTGCTTTTGTTAAAGTATATAAGAGAGGCACGAGGCCATTACAACGAGGGAGGGTGATTCGAACTTAAGACCTAATTCTCAGGTTACCTCTGTCCTGACTACTAGATCAAAACATCTTCGATAATCGGTAATATATTATAGGTATGTGTGTGTATGTGTGCAGGAATCCCAGGATTAAGTTCATACAAGGAGAAGTATACAAAAGTTGATGATGAAAAGCACATAAAAGAAACAGAAGTAATAGAAGGAGGTTATTTGGATTATGGGTTTACAATGTATAGAGTACGCATAGAAATAATAGACAAGGAAAATAGAAAATGTGTTATAAAATCAACAATTGAGTATGAAGTCAAAGAGGAGGTTGCTTCAAATGTTATTGATTTGGTTACAATTAAACCCATGGAGGATATTGCAACTTCGGCCAAAACACACCTTGAAGCCTTGGAGTAGGTGTATTTACTTCACTTGTATATCCTTGGTCAAATTTGGTCGGGTTGAGTTATATCGGGTTCTGGTTATTATATCGACATCTAGGTCGAGTTTATGTGATATATCAAGTCGATCATGTCGGGGCATTGCTTTCTTGTATATTGGTCAAGTTCGAGTCGGGTCTAGGTCAGGTAGGGTTCGAGTCATCCAAATAAACCCTTTTAATTTCCAAGGATTTTAATTAAGGTTTGAGTCACTAGGAATGACAACAAAGTCAATGTTTTTTTTTTTTTTTTTTTTTTTAGGAGTCAATTAATTGACAAGTTTGAATAAATCACTTGGAAATTCTTCAATATAATTAATAAAAATCGACTTTTTATATATTCGTTATTAGCTATGTTGAAAATAATTAAGTATGGAGTATAAAATTACGGGTATAAATGAAGTATAAAAATTTGACATTAATGTTCAACTTTTCAAGATATATATATATAAAATAAGATCCTACATAATTATATTTTTATTTATACATCTTTACTATACTAAACTACAGTTATCGCTGACATCATCAATGCCACATGTCGCGATTCTGTGCGTTTTTTCCCGCCAAAATCTCGTGCTGACATCATCCATCCTATTATATATTTTTAAGTCTAGATTCATTACTTACAATTATCATTACTAATCATATTTACATTAATATTATGCATAAAATAATAAAATCTTAGCTTCTAACAATATATTTATCCTAAATTTATTATTTATTATTTTAATATTCTATTTTACAAATTCTATGGTGCATCCGTCTCATAGTATGAGACAACTCAAAAGTTACTATATTACTTTTCAAACGTAACCTATTTATTTAACTTGAAAAGTAATTATACCTGCTTCAAATGTAACTATATTGTACGTGAAACGTAACGATATTTTATTAAAAAAATGTACATCAGAAACAAATTTTTACCGATTACGATAAAATATAAAAAAAAAAAAAAAATTAACTTATGTACATTTTTGCTACTGAAAGTCGTAGCATTAAAATAATGTTGTATATAATTGATAATAATGACAAAAACTAAAATAAGATTTATAATATTATTATGTGTGGGTGAAGTGTAGTATAACTATAATGAAATATTGATGGTGTCTCATAGTATGAGACGGCCTCACCATAGAATTACTCCTAAATTATGTACAACGTATTATTTATCCTAAATTTATTATTTTAATATTTTACTTTTCGTTTAATTATGTACAACGTATTAGAATTGAAAACTACTCTATAAGTACTTAATGTATTATTTCGCTATAACTCCACTTTTAATTTCAAATATGTGCATCTTTAATATTTATTTTAGCTATGTTAAAAAAAATCTTTTTTCTAAACTAAATATTTGCTTATTTTAATATTTTTTACTTTTCATATTATATTTTCTAATCAAAATAATGTTTTACCGAAATTTTGTACATAAATTTTTAGAAAATAAAATTTATCCACTTCATATATGTTTGTTATTTAGAATCTATGTTTATTCTTTACTAAATGTACACTTAAATATCATATAAGTTAACAATTTTATTATTTTTCAATTAATTTATTACTTATAATTTTACTAATTAAAAATAATAATATCTATAATTACCGTGCATTGATGCACGAGATCTAAACTAGTTACGAATTATTTCAAAGATTCCTCGCCTATTTGAATAGTGCCTAAAAATATTTAAATGTCATTGAATTTGAATGGAGAGAGTAATTGCTACGACGTTGCAAAAATTTTTTTGTATGGAACTTGGTCGTTAGCCTAAAAATATTTTCTTGATAAAAAGGGGCATACCTTATCTACAACAACTGTGAAAGTTAAGGCACACGCAGCAAATTACTCCGTAGTTTGATTATTTTTGTAAAGAGTATACCCTCTATTAAATTGTTACGAAGTTTCTCTTAATAAAATCTTATACAAGAAGATTCAAAAACTACGCGATTATTAATCTCTCACGGATACTCTTCTACAAAGTGTCAGGGTACATCAAAGTATGAGATAATATGCATTTGTAATCTAATATATATATATAAAGCAGAAACCATGGTCTCTATGGTCGACATTTGTCCCAATATAATTGGTTGATAAAAAAATTATTATTTTAAAATATATAATCTAAGTTATTATATTAATATATAATAAAACTTATTAAACTTAATATAATTGGATATTTAAATATTATTAGGATTCTAAAATAAAATAATTTTTTTTAGTAAACCTTTTAAAATAAGAAAAATTACCTTAAACATAATCAAATATTGTAAAAAACAATCTATTTTTCCAAATTAAAATTGGAAATAATAGATACATTATATTTGAAAGGTGTGAAAAATAAAATAAATAAATTTTTAAAAGTAATATATTTTTTAATGAAAATTAAATTAGTTAGGTTACATTAGAAAAATTTAGTATTTAATTCTTAGTGTTATTTAAAACAACTAATTCTCTATGATATTTAAATAAAAACTTACCTAAAACATATTATGACTCACGTTAGGAAAAATTTAGTATTTGTGAGTTTATATTTGAAATAAAACACCAAAAACTCATAGATTTAATATCATTAATTTTATATCAAAATAATATTTTTCATGAGAGTATACATTGATAATGTATTTATTGAGAATAATGTTGTATTAATTGAAGTATGATTAACAATTATAGTTAATTATGATTTCAAGAATTTGCATACAAATATGTCATAAATAGTAAATGTGTAAACTGGACAAATATTTAATATAATGCAAATTTATATAAAATTTAATTTTTAATGTAAATATAGTTAGCCCGGGCGGGGCCGGGCATGCAAACTATTCTTCTGTAAAGCTGAAACAATTCTATTAAAGTCACTAATAGGAGTACTAAAAAAATTAGTAATAATTAATTATAATTATCCCTTAATAGTACAAAAGTTATATAATCGGGTACAAATGAGGCGGACTTACTATAATTTATTGTAAGTCCCGACTTACACAAGAATTAGTGAATATGCACATGAAAACATCTATATTAATTATATATAACAAAAACCATCCTACACAAATTTTCCCTCCAATTTTCCCTCCAACTTTTACATATTTTTATCCTTTTTAATTTATTTTATTTTTATCCCTTTTATTTTATTTTATTTCCTTTTTGAAATTATGTCATATAAGTAAGAAAATATCTTCTATGTAAAACGTAGTATATGTTTTTTTTTATCTCTTAAACTATCCATTTTTATTTAATGTCTTTTCAATATAACATTTTATCTCTTAGACTAACCATTTTTATTTAATGTGTTTTCAGTATAACATTTTACGCACACTTTACCATATTATTATAAATGATGAATTTTAAGATAGTGTATTGCGATACTTTGATCGGTTTTCACCAAATTATGATATTTTTTTAAAAAAAATTATAACTCTATTTGTATAAAAAAAATTTAAATGTTCCTTTATTCTAATTTTTTTGTTACAATTTTCAACGTTTCCATCATCTAAATTTTGATAGTTAATTAAGAAAAATCAAAATTGAAACTTTCACACCTATTAAACGGGTTAATTAGAAGACAAATACGGGTTGAATGATTTAAATATTTTCATAATACTTAACTACGTTAAACAAGTCATATATGTAACAACCCGGTTTTTCGTGACTTTAATTAAACTATGGCGGAAAATTAATTAAGTCCATTTATTACAAAACCAGCTGTTATCGTATTACAAACTTCATATACATAAAATGAGTTTAAGATAAACAGAGTGTAGGTTTGATTACAAATCTCTCCAAAAACAACGGAGTACAAAATAAGGTAAACCATCCCCAGCATTGGATAACATAAGTCCTCGGGGTACCTGCGTTCAGTCCCATAATTAGTGTTTTCTCCCCCACACATACTAAGCAATATCAATAGTTCACGTAGTATAACAACTCTAAACACATGCGATATACATGATAAATAAATAAAACAAATAGGAAGCAGGCAAGTAGAGCACATAAGGAATTAATGAGGATTCAAACATGAGTATAAATCAAATAACATATCGTACAACACTCATAGACAATCATGCTCAAAAGTCGTACTTCAATACTCAGGCAACCAAGTCATTCATATAATAATCAATCAAACAAGGAAATACATTCAACATGTGATAACAAATGAGTCTTCGTTAGTAAGGCGGAAGCATGCAGATATAATCCGCAGGTCGGTGGGCGAACGAAATCGGACGTGTCCGACAGCAAAAGATATCTAAGGTAATAAGGACGGCCTAATCCCTTGTCTAATGTATGCATACACTACCTATCGAGGATCATACGATTCGCTTATTCAAAAGGTATCACCGACTAAAAGTTCGACTATCACCAGAGACGGGTACCCCGGTTGGTGGATTTTCCACCATCGATATATGGGCCCACGGAAATATCAAGAATGCCCCATCCCCGAGGTTGTATATACCGTGGTCGAGTAAATGATCTTAAGATCGTTATTTCGCCGCAAGCAACTCGGGAGGAGCCCAAGTCCCATATCTGTTACCTCGTTAACTTCAAATCTCAAGAGTCGCAACATGGCGAACAATCCTAGTATTTTATTCAAGTAGCTCGTTTTCTCAATTCTTATTTCCTCGTTCAAACTTAATAAATGATAATTCTGAAACTTAAATATATCGCCGAACTTTGTATAATGAAATTCTAATTCTAGCAATTCTTCAGATAAACAGAACACATAGAAATACTTAAATATTTATTTTGAGTCCTTTCGTAAATTTTAAATATTTTCACTATTCATTATTTTACTATTCACCGTATTTTACTATTCACCGTATTTTACTATTCATCGTATTTACTATTCATCGTATTTACTATTCCTCGTATTTTTATACGTATTCGTATTTTCGTA
The DNA here is from genome assembly GCA_023091065.1 of Dianthus caryophyllus. Classification (NCBI taxonomy): domain Eukaryota; kingdom Viridiplantae; phylum Streptophyta; class Magnoliopsida; order Caryophyllales; family Caryophyllaceae; genus Dianthus; species Dianthus caryophyllus. The sequence continues at coordinate 11,812,889 of CM041522.1, read as the reverse complement.
TTCCGTATTTGTACGTATTTTTATACTTCGTATTTATACGTATTTTTATACGTATGCGTATTCTTATACTTCGTATTTATACGTATTTTTATACGTATGCGTATTCTTATACTTCGTATTAATACGTATTTTTATACGTACATGTATTCCTATACTTAGTATTTTATTATTATATATATATTTTTTTTTTATACTTAGTGTATATATTTTTCTCATACCTTATACATTTCCTTTATACTTTATACCTATTTTTTTATACTTAGGATATTTTACTAAAGTATCAAAATCACTTTTCTTTTCTAAGTATAAAATTCTAGTTTTAAAGACGTTAGGTTCGTTTTGTATTTAGTGATTTGAAAAATCATTTCGGAAGTAAAACTCGTTTTAAACTTAAGTATAAAATCCTAGTTTCAAAGTTGTTAAGTTCATTTTGTACTTGGTGATTTTAAATAATATTTCAAAAGTAAAACTCGGTTAAATTTAGTCGTATACTTAACTAAAATTTTAGCGGTTTCCATTCTTAGCGAGGTTGTCGTAGTTCATTTTAAATAGTCCGTATGTCCATATCCAAATTTAAGCAAAGGTAGTAACACTCGACATTATTCATTTTAATACGTGTAACGTTTATTTTTATCGGTTTCGTTGATTCTTTTTATTAACGATTCATTATACAATCTAATATAATCCTAATTTAAACTTGATACTCTTTTTATTTAACTCTTTATTTTTAGTTGTATTTTAAATTTGAACCATTAAGTGACTATAACTATTTTTACGACTATAAATATTTTCATATTTATTTAGTTTATTTACTTAAGCCGGTTAATAATATTTTTAGTCTTATTTTATACTTGTGATGCTTATATTTAATATTTTCAATAAATTACACATAACATATAATTTCAACATGATAAAATTTCATATAAAATCAACAATAATTTAACAACACATTTTTCACCTAAAACATATTATCATAAAATCATACAAATGTCATATTTCACAATTTAATTCAACATCATATAATAATTCAAATTAACACACAATCAAAATTCACAAAATCACATAAATTATTTATATAACACATGAACACAAAAATTATATATTCTAAATACGTAAATTAAACTAGTGTGCGGGGGCACCTTAGGTTAGCTCGGTACGAATTTCCTTAGCTCGTCTGGATCCATAATTTTGTCAACCCGAGAGGCCCAAAATCAACCCAATACTCGTGTACCCAAAATACGACGAAGTCGAAAGAAAATAGCAGCACTTCGACTCCAACGAACAATGATGACGATTAATTTGAGAAGGCAAGAAGGAAGTCGGGATTAGAGTTGAGCCTCATAAATTCTAATAATAACGAATGGGGATTTTAATGAAAATAGAAAGAAGCTCACCCACAAAACTTAAAGGCGGTGACTGAGGAGGTCAGTGAACCGAGGACAAGCGTTCCACGTTCGTCTCCAAATTCGTCCTCGACAAATGAGCAGGACACGCAGGGGAAATAGATAAGGTGAACTAGAGTCAGCAAAATAAATTGGCGATTCGTATTTATTGATAGAAAACGGTTTAATCAAAGGTACTTACCGACGATAAAAATACGACGACAGGTAGAGCTGACATCAGGGAAAGAGCAGGGTAAGTCGATGAGAAAACGGAGGTGAAACCTCCAGTGGTGGTGGCTCACGGCGGCAGCAAACAGGGGGCGGCGACGGTGGTGGCCGAGAGAGGAAGAGAGTCACGGTGGTGACCTTCGACGGCGACGACGGTCAGAATACGAGAGTTGAACAGAGGCATCAATCATAGCCCACAACGGTCTCGATAATTGACAGTAATATTTCATTCACAAAAGACGGGGAAAAACGAGAAGTGAGAATCGATAAATTATTATCGATAAAATTAAAACAGAAGATTTGATTTTCGAATTAATTAAAATGGACGGAGTATGTTCAAATCAAATCAGGTAGAAATGGCTCACCGATGAACAGGAGAATGCGGTGGCAGGTGACCGGAACTGACGAGGATATTACTCCGGTGGTCGGAGTTGAAACAGGGCAAGACAGAGGAAGGAAAAGAGGGGAGGACGAAAAAGACGAGGGAGAGAGCACGGTGAGCAGAGCGGCGTCGAAGGCGGCGGTGGTTGCTGGCCGTACAGGTCACCGGTGCACGGTGGTGGTCCAGTGAGGACGTAGCAGGGAGAAGGGAGAGGAAGAAGGGGCGGCGAGAAAGCAGGGGAGGAAGATGGGGCACGGCCATGGCGGTTCAGGTGGTCGTGCTCGAGCTTGAGGTTGCCTTTAATGGTGACTTCGGTGGTGGTGTTCGCCGGAGCTGCTGCCGTCGGTTGTGGTTGTTGTTGTCGTTTGTTATTGTTGTCGTTGTATTTGTTGTTGTTGTTGTCGTGGCTGCTGTTGTTGTTTGTTGTTTTGGTTTGTTTTAATGGAGGATAAAATTAAGGGGAATAAGAGAAGAAGGGAGGTTGAATAAAATGTGTTTTCAGATTTTATTTTCCATCAAAATGAAATAAAGGAGATGGGTAAATAAGGTGTGTTGAGGAAGACATACAAAAATATCTCAAAAGGAATGGCAGAGGATAAGTGTTGGTCGACATGAGTGAGGGAGTATTTGTGGGTCTGTTTGATTTTGTTTGCTCCGTTTTATTTACTCTTATTTATAAATCTTTATATTTTATAAAATATATTATTTATAATATATTTCGTTGTAGTTCTATTTTTATTTTCTATATCTTTAAACTTATATTTTAAAATTAAATGGTATATAAAATATTAGTTACAAATTTTGTTATGGTCTCACAGATTTTCAAACGGTCTATTTTATTTGAACGAAAATTTTCAGCCGCGTTTTCTGAACAAAGTAATAAAAGTTAAATTATAAAAATTTTAATTTAATAATTTAGTCAAAATAATTAATTAGTATTAATAAAAACACGGGGTGTTACAATCCTACCCCCTTAAGAAAAGTTTCGTCCCCGAAACTTGAATAGGATGAATAACTGTCGAGATAGAACTATACAGTTAGTGAAAACATCGAGATTTTTGGAATTAGGATATTAACATTGCTCTTGATTGGGTATGAATTTTCTAAAAAGGAAAGATTGATGAATTTAATAATTTTAACATATAAGTAATTCTTTTTCGAATTAATATCTAACTGTTGCTGTATTGTCATTTTCAAAATCAGAAAGAAAGAGGTTTTCAAAAGAGTAGGGCCTAGAAGTTTTGTGCGGATTTAAATTAAATAGAAATAATAAGCATTTTAAGAATTAAAACAATTTATTTAAATTTGAAAATAAATGTTAACCTTAAAATAGGTTGAAATAAGAACTTTTAAGATTTGATTTGGATTTTAATATAATCGAATTATTGTCCTACCCCCTTAAGAAGTTTTAAGCGTATCTATGTAATATTATTATTGTTACTTTTAATGATCACATACACAAGATATATAGCCTTGGGAAAAACGGCATTTAGGGAAAATATGTAAAAATCGTAGCGATCATAAGGACAATATGAGCCTTAATGAAATTAAGGAAATACAGGTTATCGTTGAATGATAAATAAAATTTTAGAGAATTACGGATAACCTTTTTAATATAGCTCTTTTTCTTAAAATTTTTATTATGATGTTATTAGGTGAGACAGAAAGTTATAAATCATATTTCAGGTAAGATTGAAAATTTATATTAAGGGAGTGAAATAAATGATAAAGGATATATATATATATATATATATATATATATATTTTTGAAGAGAGGTGTTTGTAATGGAGCATTAGGGCATGCATTCGCCTTGTGCCCTACCAGCTTACAACGGTAACAAGTAATTGGTTGCCCATTACACTGTTTCCCTTCATGACGCGCCTTGTGGCACATAGGACAATTCCCCGGCAAGGCTCTTGGTTGAGGTGCCCTTCCTACAACCATGGCTCTCTCATTGTTCTCAGCAGGAACCCTATTTTGGAACGCAGGCCTCTGGAAATTTGGCCTCTGTTGGTTCGGGCGTTGGTAGTTCGGCTTCTGAATGAAGCTCGATTGTGATACGGAAGGCACAAATACCTTCTTCTTCTTCTTTTCAGCCTCTTCCAATTGTATGGAAGCCCGCATACATCGTGACGCACATTCATATGCTGCAGCAAAGGTGGTGTAGGTGTTGCTGCTCATATGAGTACGCATACTTGCGGACATATTGCGCAGGTACCTCTGTGTCATGGCTCTATCGTTGGGAGCGATCGCAGCCCCAAATTTGGCCAGTTGTTGGAACTTCTCGGTGTATTCCTGGAGTGTCATGTCTCCCATTTTAAGACACATGAACTCCTCTTCCTTCTGACACCGGAGCTCATACCCAAAGTACTTCCCCTTGATCTTCTCGACGAATTCGTACCAGGTGAACGTAGTGTCAGGTTCATTAGTCCTGATCACGTTCCACCAGTCATTAGCCTCGGCCTTCAGGTAATAGGCGGCGATGTTGACCCTATCCTCAGGAGGTGTCCTGCTCAGGTCCATTAGCTTTTTCATCTCTTCAAGCCAGTTCGTGAGATCGATAGGGTTATTTGAACCCGAGTACTCTCGTGGTCGGTGACGTGAGAATCGGTCGAACGCGCTTGGCTGATGTTGGCGGTTCGCGTTGTCCGTGGCTATTTCTGCTATACGGATCAAAGATTCTTCAGCTAGAATTGTTCGTTCTTCGTTAGTCATTTGTGGAGCAGCCATTCTGAAAGGATTAAGACGTTAGCATTGTAAGAGGTTAGAAGGCATGCTTATCATTGATAGAATTTATTTGAAAATAAATGCAATAACAACAGTTATGCAAGTAAGCACAGAAGTTAGGTATTTTATTACATTGAGATGTAATTGTTGGTTACATCGGTTTTAGGATTTTAAAATGTATCTAGTACATTTTTTTTTTTTTTTTTTTTAGGAAGGATATGAAAGGTAGGAGAGAGGGAGAATGTATTCTTGTGGAATTGGTTACGAATTTAACAGATGTCTTCACTCCGTGCCGTCTGGTACTTCTTCGACGCTTCAATCCTCGGAAGTTGAATTTATTATTTTGATTTTATATCCGAGGATAGTTGTTAGTTTTAGTCAGTCACCTCAGCAAGTAGCAAGCATACGATAGTTAGTGTATTTTATTTTGAGGGAAGTAGTTTGTTATATTTAAAAATCCTAAGCCTATGGTCGGTCCTTAAGGTTTCTACCCATCCTCACACTTTAAAACGATTTCAAGTTATTACTTAAGTGATCTAATTAAAAGAAAAATCTAATTTATTATTTGATCCTAGTGGTCTTGCGGTTTAACATATTAATATGTTTGTACCGCCCAGGTGTCTCTCGTTAGGTAAGCATAAATCGCATTAGGCAATTCATGTTACGGTCACGAGTCACTCGATACTAATCAGAATAACCTGGTTTTTAGTCGACTTTAATTACTAAGGCGGAAATTAATTAAGTCTTAAACCAGCGTTATTAATTATACAAATAACCCAAAATATTACATCATCGTTTAAGAGTTGAATTGAACAACTCTAAATACGGAAGTTAAAAGAGTAAAGTGTTATATATTACAAATCTCTCAAAAACGACTAAAAGTAAAGCATAAAAGCATTGCATGGCCGCGTCCAAAATCCAGCTTCCGGTCCATGATTATCCTGCACAATAGACTGTTGGGGGGATGCCCGCTGAGCGGACAGTGACTAGCTATGCTCATACTTACCCTCGATTTCAATTACTTTGGTTTAATATTATCGCTTTATAAACATAACATTATGATAAAAACATAAACATGCTTATTACATATAGCATATATATACATATAAGTCATAATAAGCATGCGGTTTAAAGCGATAAATCATATAAGCATGATATTCAATTATGAAGACAAATAGCATATAATAGCATAGCAATAATATCACAATAATTCAATAACATTACAAGGCGATATCGGATCGCAATCAAACATACATATCGTGTCATTCTCCTCATGCAGACTCGATTCAATTCAGAAAGTTGTGGTCTTTAGTTTTCGAAGATGGTACACACTCATTCTCATTTAATTCAAACAAAAAACAACACATATCGCTACGAGCCCGACCATCGAAAGGTGCCTTTGTACTGATCGATTGCAGGTCACTTCCGTAGTGCAGAGGGTTACTCGACTCGTAAACCACGCCGAATACTATATTACTTGCATCACATCCTCTAGTGTTGAAATGATTCAACTTCGATACAATCTCGCCAAGTGATCCGTGCATACGTGGCAAGAACGAATGCAAGTGTCGCGCCCACTAAGAACGAAACACGGCAAGGAGACAGAACCGCTATAATCGACCTGAATCCACAGGTCACGGGTGCCCTGTTAACTTTAGCGAAATAGGGGAATAAAACCCTAGTCTAGTATGCATACACTAATATCCACTTTAAGAATGGGCTATGCTAACCATAGAGCACCTTAACTCTGGATAAAACGACTATTTCCTAAAGCCTGAGACAAAAGCCTTGGCATATTCAATTATCTTGTACTGCAATGGCGACCGCTACAAGACTATCTTAACCCCACTTCACTCACGATTGATGTTCCCTTATCTGAGGCCCAAGCTTGACCTTTTATTTAAACATACTCAAGATTTATTATTTATTTGATATTTCATATCACATGTTTCTAGACTCTCCTAGTCTCATCGTCAAACGTTTAAGTATTTGTATTCGGTTTCATATGGTCACATAACACATTCGTTTATTATTTGAAGTGTTGTTTAATTATTAACGTTTTTAAATTTCTAAATTGAAACGTTTATTATTAGGTCCAATTTTATTTAAGTGTTTTTCAAAACACTTTAACTCATTTACTTATTCATTTTAAATTTTTCTATACTTAGTAAAATTTTCAATTATTTTCAGTATTTCACTATTCATTTTTCACTATTCACTATTCACTATTCACTATTCACTATTCACTATTCACCGTATTTTATACGTATTTTTATACGTATTCGTATTTTTATACTTCGTATTCTATACGTATTCGTATTTTTATACTTCGTATTCTACATTTATACGTATTTTTATACTTAAGATATTTTAGGTATAATACTAAATCTTTTTATTTCCTAAGTATAAATTCTAGTTTCAAAGTCGTTAAGTTCGTTTTGTACTTAGTGAGTTTTGAAAATATTCTAAAAGTCTAGTTTTAAAAAATGTTAAGTTCGGTTTGTAAAAAAAATGATAATGATATTCATTTTAAAATACTAGTTTTAAAAATGTTAAGTTCAATTTGTAAAAAGTGATAATGATATTCATTTTAAAATGAGACTTAGTTAAATTTAGTCGTCTATTAACTAAATTGAACGATTTTCATTTTAAAAATAATAGTATCGTGGATGATTCATTTAAGTCCGTATGTCCAAGATCAACAGTCCAAATAGCAAAGGCAGTAACACACGATTTAGTTCATTTTGATAACGGTTACATATTTTTATCGGTTTATAATATTTCATTTATAACTAAATCGATTTATACAAAAATTCAATTCTAACTACTATTTAACTTTAGTGACTTAGTGATAATTTCATTTTAGTCAAATTTAGTCCATTTAAAGTGGAAATGCCGAGTGGACTATATATATATCAAAATTCATTTATTTCTTTTAATTTCTTAATTCTAATTTATTAACTACTAATTAAATTATTTTAACAATTAAACTAAAAAGTGATAAAAACAATTTTGGACCCAAAATAGCCCAAAATGCCGTGGAGAAAGATGGTGGTGTTCAAACTTTCATTTTTTCAATTTTTATCGGTTTTTAGCTTAAAGTCTTTTTATTTTAATTATTCTAATTATACTAAAACGATTTAAACTAAAATGAAATTTACTAAAAATTTCATTTATAATTATGAATAGTGTTTTTCAACACTTTAAATTTCTAACTTTTTATTCTAAATGATTTATAATGTTCTAGTTGATTTATAGTATAATACTAAGTATTATATAAAACAATAACTAAACATAAACACAAATTATAAACAAACATAATATAAAACATAATCAAAGTGAACAATAATGATGAAGATCAACATGAATATTTCAAGAACACATATGAAGATCATATTAAAGCTCAAGAACACTAATTTTGATTTTAACAACTTATAATTTATTTTCCTAATTTAATTTTTTTAACATGAATACACCTATTTTAACTAACTTATTCTAACATATTATTTATAAAAATTAAAAGTGAAAATATATTAAAAAAAATTGAAAATGCCGTGTGAAAGTATATATGTATATAAATTTTCATTTTCGATTTTAATCACTTTAAACTCATTGTTAATATTTCACATAATTTTTATATATGACTACTACTTAATTAAAACATAACTAAACATAAAAATCATATGAACATAAATTAAAAATGCTCAAAATTAATTTAACTAAACATAGTATCATTTTACTACAACTAATCTATTATCAATATAACTTATTTATTATCATTTTATTATACTTCACCTAAACATACAAGCACACAATCATGATGTTTAACATATTTAACATAAAAATCATACTCATAAAATTATAATAACAAAACAAATTAATTTTAAAAGAGACTAATATGAGATATAGTTAGTCACCTCGGTTTGGCAAGCTAGAGGTTTTCCGGGTCTACTATATTATCTAGGTTAAGTTCTTCACCCAAGTACTCGTCTTCACCTTCAAAAATAAACCCGAAATAGTAAGTTTCAATCACCCACTAAATAGCTAAATAATACTAGGAATTAATAGAGTAATATTTAGTGTTTTATTTAGTGTGTTTTAGTAATAAAATGGAAGAAAAATAAAGGGAGAAAATGGAGGGAGTGGCTCGGCAATTTGGAGGCAATTGTGTGAGTTTTTTTGACTTAGAAAATAATGAAAAGGTAGTAAGGAAATTAGGTTAAGTTATTAGGTTAAAGTTTGTTTTAATTAGAAAATAAATAAAGTTTAATTAAATTGAAGTTATGAGTCATAAAATCAAGTTGGTACACTTGATATACTAGTGTGCAAATTTGGAAGGTTCCTTTGGATATTTCCAAAAAAATATATTTTCACGAAATCGATCAGTTTTAGAAAGTCGGGTGTCAAAAGCGATAAAAGTCAATGTGTGTGCGTTTGACTATTTTTCGAAATATTTCTACTTTTGAATTCTAAGATTAAAATATTTATTTCATTATTCAAAAATTTTTAAAAGTTTTAAAGAAGTCGAGAAATTTTACAAAACGAAAGTTTTGCAAAAAGTGTGATTTTGAAAGGTTAAAAGGTTAAGAAATGATTTAAGACTTGAAATTTATAATCGATGGCTAATTATTGATTTAAATTAACACGGGGTGTTACACCGTAAATTTCAATGAAATTTCAAATATCTAATTTTAACTCTAGAATTTAATTTCGATCTTGCTATAATACACAAAACATAATTATGGAGAATATAATGAAAGTTTTTGTGCTTTTTTATAAATTTAATTAGACTACTTTAAAAGTATTTTAATTACTCCGTACTAATTTTAATTGATTTTTGAGTGGTAAATAATGACGAATTCATCTCTAAAATAGAAATATAACCACAATAATTTTCATGTAAGGCAGAACTCACATTAAGTTAATGTGAGACCAAGTTACAAATTACAATTGAAGGGGTACAAAAATATGAAACAAATCTACTAAAGTCACATACATAGGTACTAAAAAATTTTTAGTAACAATTAATCATAATTATTACTTAAATAGTACAAAAACTATATAATCAAGTACAAATAAGGCCGACTTACAATAATTTATTGTATTAAGACCTGACTCATACGAGAATTAGTGGTATACCAATATCCTATACACTTGCACGTAAGGGGAATTATCTTCGATAGTTACATACGGAGTAATATTTATTTATTAATCATAATTATAATTATAATTATAATTGTAAAATTCATAGTAGTTAAACGCGCCAAGGTTTAACCTCGCTAAGTTGACGGCTCCACATTCGACAAACAATAATTTAATTTAATTGGATGTCACGAAACTCCATTTTCCTTAGTAGCTAAGAAGAAAATTATACGTGTTGCGTGTGCCTATATATATTTCCCTCAAAAACCATTTATTTTCCACTAATAATTTTGTAACTATTTCTAATTATCTCATATATAATTGACTATATTATTTTTTTTATTTAAAATTGTATTATTTAATTATTTGATTCTATAAATAAAATGACGGGACATCACGGCCACCACCATCATCACCACCACAAAGACGAGGCCGCGAAGGATCACAAGAAAGAAGTCAAGCACCACCACCACCTTGAACATCTCGGTCAAACCGCTGCAGCCGCGGCCGCAGCTTATGCCTTGGTAAATAATACATATCACTCTTATATTTACATATAATTGTGATTAATATTTACTCCTACTCTAAATTTTTTAATAATCGAGTTTAAATTCTCCGTTTTTATTGTTTCGGTATCACTTCGTATAATAATAAATTCTTCCTAGCAACAAATTTTATTGTTAACTATTTGAAAATATTTTGAATAATGATCAATTTCCAACAATTGAATAAGTCATACGGAGTATTTATATAGACTTTAATCTTCAGATTTTAAAAATTAACCAAACTCCGTGAGATCGATCGTTATCAAATCAAAAGTGAGCATCCTAATTTATCGGTTTTAAAATGGTCATACTTAAGCGTTAAAGTGGTCACTTTTAAGATATAAACTATTTGTCATATACGCGTACAACCATCTTACAGTAAAACTACTCCTACAAGCAAAATCTTTATTTGTTCGAAGATATAGATTATTGACGGATCATTTACATTTACATTTACATTAATAGCACGAAAAACACGAGGCGAAGAAAGACAAGGAGCATGCAAAGGAGCACAAGGTGAAAGGTGGTATTGCCGCCACAATCGCAATGGGTGCGGCGGGCTTTGCAATTCATGAGCATCATAAACACAAGGAAGCCAAACTTGAACTCAAACAACACAAGCATCACCACCACCATCATTGATTTCTTATGGTTGGTGACGGATTCAGAATTATATTTTGTTTTTCGAGTACTTTAATTTCGAACATTTTATATTGTGCATGCGTTGTATATGTCAAATATTATCTGTGACTAAAGTATGATCGCTGTTGTTAATATATATACTATGATTATGATTGTCACTGTTATAGATTGAAATATTGAATCATGAGAACTTTATTTGAAGTTATTAAATGGTGTAGAGATCCTCTAGATTGCAACAAGTTATTTTGCTTGTATATGAAAGAACTTAGTTCTTATTTCAAAATCAAATTCTTTGATTTAAGAACAAACTTTATGTTTCGAGTTCTATTTGACAAACTCTAGATAAAAACTCATCATTACATTTGCCCCTAATAGTAACGGTTAAAGGATATTATTGTATATGGCATTAAGATGAATAATGGGTGATAAATAACAACCGTAAAACTTCGTAATTGCTAAAAATAATATTCATAATTTGCTTAATAATTAATCATAAATTCTAACCCTCTTTCAAACCTAGGACTAAAAATGTTACTCGTATTTCGAGTAACTCGTCTGTCTAATGTCTATGCACTAGGCTAACAAATCAGGAGTCAAATTATTTGAGTGAATAATTTACGGTATCGAAGTGTACGGATTAATACGTAGAACCTTGACGAAACAATGTATCTCTTCGTGAAGCATCTATCATTTCGATATAACCAACACGCTATTATATTGTGTATAAATAGAAGTTCAAAGTAAATTATTGTTATGGAATTCATTAATAACTAGTTTTAACCTCCGTGATGCTCACAGTTATCCAGTAATTTCATTTGAATGCATGTATAGACCATAAACAATGTCGTATTGATTTACCAAGACAGAAAATGTCTTTGTTTTATTTGACATTGGTTACAAGGACAATGATAGTTTCTATTGTAAATACTTAATGCTCTAGTTACCTATTTTTCTGATTTAAAATTAACTTATTGTTCATATATATTTTTTTTTTGTCACTGGCTTTTTCTTGTGGTTGTTATCGCGTTTTCTTCTTTTGCGATTTACTTTTTTTGTGTTTTCTCGCCTTTTTCTCTTCTGTATGTATGCTTGGTGATTTGTATGACTGTATCGCGCTTCATGTTGTCTATGTTGTTTTCTGTTACCACTTGTGTGTCATCCATGTTTCATTATTATATGTGGTTAAGTCTTCTAGTCTTTAGGTGTTATGGTATTTTTTTTTGAGTATTTGTACTTACATTTTTCCTTGTTTAATTTGGCTGATTCTTTTACTTATGCTTGGTCACTTTCAGTTTGTTTCAGGTTATCTTGCTCGATGGTGTTTGCTTTTTTCTCTTTTCTTGTTGTATATGTCTTAAATACCTTCAACTCCATTTTGTTTTTGTATTTGCTTGTTCTGACTCTTACCTTGAAGGTGTATGCTCTTCCAATGCATTATTGTAAGATGTCCAATACTTTTTCCTTCTGGTCTTCCTACATAAATTGAACCTCAAGAGAGAATTGGGAACTCGACGAATGTAATTTTGTCAATAAAGTAAATATATACGAAGTAGTTGGTTGTCATTTTAAAAAAGTTACAGCCCTTTTGGACTCGTATCCAATTTCGAAGCAATCAACTTTTACTTTTTTTTTTTTTTTTCATAGGTAGCACAGAGGAACAAATAGTATATGATTGAAAAAATTGCATAAAAAAGAGCAAAAATTGAAGTATATAAACAAAAAAGAGAAAGGAGATATGAAAAGTATGCCTATAAATACTTGTTGTTCGAGGTTGAACAACTTAGGAAAGCCATTAATGTTTGGAAATTGGGAAGACAAAGGCGAAATGGTCGGTGGAAAGAAATGTCATGAATGTTCAAAATTGACAGTTGAAAGTGGGGTGTTTAATTAATATTCGTGGAAAGTAGATAAAAGAGTAGATATAGGAGTATGCACAAAAAAATGCCACGTGGAATTAATTTGGGAGTTAGCTAGAGATTTAAGCTACCCTTTTAATATGATTATATAGATTTGTAGTATGATCGTCTCACAAGAGAGGTACGTACTCTTTTTCAACGTTTTATGAAAATCTTCATATATAATATATATAGTACTCCCTCCGTCCCAATGAGTTGTATGCACTTTTCCTATTTTGTGAATAAAATTTAAAGAAAATGTAAACAAATGACTGACAGAGTAAATATATAGTATATACTAGTATACGAGTGGATCGAGTAGATTGGACTTGCCACACAATTCTATTAGTCTAACCTCCGAATTAAAAAGATAACTAAACCTATTGAATATAGCTTCAATAGTAATGAGATATAACGATCTAAATAAATCGTGAAAAAAATGAACATTAAATCACTAATCATATTATTAAAACAGTATTTGTATTGTTAATGAGTTAATCAATGTTAATTATAAGTAAAGAAATCTAATTAGTTTAACTGTTTAATATTATGATTTATTTGTGCCATAAATAAAACAATGTTCTATAGTTTACATTTTCTCATAGCAAATTCAGCATAAAAAAGATTCAACGTCATTGCAATTAGGGCTGAGCAAAACCGTATATACGATACGGTTTCCGTATATACGGTTTTAAAATTTTAATTTTTTGATACGGATACGATACGGTTTTAACCGTATATACGGTTTTCGTATATACGAATTTTCCGGATATACGAAAACCGTATATACGAATACGGTTTTAAGAAAAGCTAAAAATAACAACTTAACATAAAAATACAAATTTAATGTTACCAAATTTAATTAAATACAGGAATATAAAAAAACGAAAAAAAAAAAACAAGAATTAAAAACCAAAAATTTATAAATTTAAAATCCCGAAATATAAAAAAAGCAAAAAAAAAAGGGAAACAACGAGATAATTAAGAAGAAAAAATAAACAATCTAATATTCACAATTTCTCATTCTAAAATAAATATAAACAAATATAATAAATTTGAGAAAGTACCAACAAAAAACAATAAAATTGACATAAAATTGAATTATTGAAAATAAGATTAAAATGGTGGATTTAATTAAAATATTGATGAGAAAAAAAAAAGATTAGTATAGATTAATTGAGGAGGATTTAGGTTTTTTTACGAACTAGAATTTCTAGATCTACAACTGTAAAATTTAGGGGAGATTGGGCGATTTGGACGTTTGGGACTTTGGGGGAGACAGTTTTAGGGTTTTCTGAATTTGTGTGGTATGTCACTATGTCAGCAGTGCGCGTGACTTGTTTTTATTTTTTTTTGATAAAATCGTATCAAACCGTATATACGAATTGTACAAAATACCGATACGGATACGGTACGGTTTTAACCGTATATACGAAACTGATCTGATACGGAATTTCGTATATTTAAAACCGTATACCGTATCGTATTCGTATTTTAAAACCGTATCGTATCATTTTGCTCAGCCCTAATTGCAATTGCATACTTGGTAAACAATACAAGTATTAATTAAACTTGCTCTTGTGTAAAATGAAAAAGACTTTTATGCATCACTTCAACAAGTGATTTATTTTTTTACCATTTAGGAAGAATTTTTAAGGCCAACAAATATTTATTCGTTAACCACCAATCATGTGCGCTAAGGTCACATTTTAGAAAAACATAAAATAAAAAAGAAATTGCTAAAACAATATCAGTAACAAGGAACTAACTAACAATCCCAAGTGCACAAACAAAGGTTAAAACGACCCATAAACGATTGACACGAACCAGTGGCGCCGGCCCACTTGGTCTTACAACGGTCGGTACAACAGCTGTCGTCACAGTCCCTAGAGCACTCGCCGTCATTGGAATTGCATTGTTTGGGTGGTTTTGGTGGCGCAGGTGGGCTGCAATCATAGTAGCAGTAGCACATATTTAAATTGCAACCACCCTTGTTTAAGGGGCCGGGGTGCTTCTCTTGGCATCGTTTGTCGCAGTCTGGACTGCACTCGCCCATCCCGTCAGTGCACGTCTGTGCTTTGCTCTTCATTATTCCTGCGTTCAATTTTTGACAACACAAGTTAATCTCTAGTTATTAGAAGTATATAAATTGAGTAGTATACGGGTGTTCTAAAGAAAGGTTCAATTATTCGATTGTACTCATAAAAACAAATTAATTTCTGTCTATAAAGTGGTAAATGGTTACATTGAAAAGATAATAGGTGATGTATCGATGTGTCAATCTTAATTAGATACTAATAATTCATAAAAGAACAGAGAAAATACTATTATTCCATTTTTTATATTTATTTTTCATTTTCATCAGTACATTATAAATGTCAACCTTTTATAATTTTTTACAATTGTGTATTCAAAGATATGTATATACAGAGTAATAAAACAGACGTTAACAAACATGTAAAAGGGGAAAAAGTAACCCGGCCTTGACTATAATAGAGGAAGTAGTACTTCATATTTAATTAAAATATTTGACGATTTCCGATTGATAAAACATTACTCTCTCCTACATAATAGAATTCCAATTCAAAAATAAAATAAATATACCACATAAAATTTATCAATACAAAATTTTGTTTGATTCATTCTCATTACTACATCAAATATTACTCCAACTTTTATTATTCATTTTTACTGGAGTATTACGTTACGTAACTTAAAAATTAATAAAATAAAATTAATTATCATCGAATAAGGAAACATAAAATATTGATTGTGATAAAGGAAACCATAAAAACATCAGAAATTATATCTTCATGCATTTATTTACTTTTAATCACTTAAAAATTATAGAATGTGAAAATAAAAAGAGCATATATATACCACATGCAAGTAGAACGAAGATGAAAAGCGTTAGATGAAACTTATAATGTGCCATATTATTACTAGTTTACTAGTGCATAAGAATTACGAGTAATACTTAGGAAATTTGGAATATATTAGTAGTTTTTACTCGGTTTTATATATCCTCTCTCTATATATATATGCATGACTTCAAGTTCATATTTAATGTATAACTGTATAAGTATATGTTCATGTTTTATCCATTTATGGAATCAATGAATCTACTTAATTATGATTATTACTTTTATTGTGACTAAACAAATATTAATTTTTCCATTACTACTTAATCATATTATTCTATGAATGATGTCAAATACACGGCATTTAAATGGATTAGCAAAATTCTAAGTCAGATTCTAGGAATGATATCAAAATAATATCTTTAATTTTCTTTCTTTTATATCCATCCATTTTCATATTTATTGATTTACATATTTATATATTCATTTATATCTATACATCCATACCCATATATATATCCATCCATTTCCATATATCCATATCTAGGGGTGTAACCGAGCCGATCTGATACCGAGCTCAGGTGGGCTCAGAATCTGCTTGGAAAAATTTTCTTGAGCTCGTAATCTGCTCTAAATATACCAAGCTCAAAAATTCAAAGTTCAGAATCGGCTCAGAAGAAGTCTCGAGCTCGACTCGAGCACAATTCGAGCAAGACTAATCATTATACAATAAGTAGGTTCAACCAGGCTGAATGTCAGATGGCTCTGCCAAACGCTTTACCAAGAACACAAGGTGTTTCACCAAGTATAAATATAGCATTTCCATAAGGTCATTAAGTGAAATTACGTTCTTGATCGCCATGAGACTGTCAGAATCTACCTCCTCTATTTCACTCATTTGGCCCCATATTCCTTATTTGGTTTATACTTTTCAGTTTGCGTCATTTTAGTCCAAAGATTTGTAATCATAGTCATAGGCAACATATACCTCCCTAATTCTGTTAAATGCTTCATAGTGAAGATTTGATGCCGTGACAACTTCTGAGGACACAAAAAAAACAAAACTAAGAACATATGTTTACCTGCTCAGCATAATTTTGTGGCAAAGCTTCCAACGTCAACGTGCTATTACTGAGCTCCATTGCAAGATCATAGCAACGCAGATTATTGTTTATCTGTTGTCGCATTGTTAATAGCACAAAAGAAATTAGCATTCTCCAGGATGTTGAGGTACCATTTCTTGAAAAAGGAAGGACAATGAATTTTCAGAACCACTAAAAGAGTCAGTATTTACAGTTGACACACACTAAGTTGATTTGTCGTACATACATGATGGTTACGTTACAATCTTTGCTTATAGACAGACAGACAAACTAGGTTATGAGATCTTACTCGGGTTGTACGTAGCTTGCATTCTCTTGGTATATGAATGAATTGTCATCGGCGATCAAGGTTGTCGAAGGCGATGGTCAGGGTTGGGAAAAAATGAATTCTCATTTGTATCTTTTCGTTTCGTTTTAAGAGTCGAATTCTCTTGGTATATGAATGAATTATAATGGGTATGTTCAACAAAATGACTCGAAAAGGGTTAAAAAAATGAACAGAAAATGAACTTAGAAGTTCGAATACTCCGTGAAAGGTTACAAAGTGTGTGATTATTTTACCCCTTTGGAATACCATTTCTTGCAGGCTGCAGTTTTTGAACGCCATTTCTCGGAGATACAAAATTTAGTCAACTTTATGTCACCTTGATATTGGCCGATGAAACTTTAAGTTCTCGATTATTCAGCTAATTTATGCGACCAAATACAATCGGATCATTCCAAGTTCACACCAATATACAAAAGGAAACAAAACTGAAGACCACAAAGGATTCGTGAAATTTATCGTCTATACTTTTATAAGCATTTTATGAGACAGAAATGCGATCTCGAGCAGCAACTGATTTCAATCGAAGAATACAAGAATAAGTACATAGTTTTTCAATCAGCAGTTTCAGATGAGCTCCATTTTTACTTGGTTTTTCGTGCTAAGGGCTCCGAAGGAAGTTATGGGTTCTATGAACGATGCCATTAAACCTTACAAAAGGTGGCCAGTTTCCGAACTATGATTTGACTGCCAGAGATCCCTCGATGCGTTCGATTAGCTTCTCTGCAGGCAGCGCGCCTTCCTGAAGATGTCAGCATCATATCGCAAAACGTTACACATCAAACCAAAGAAAAAACGAACAAGAGGAAAAAATAAAAGATTGCATCTAACGAGTGCTACTTCACGAAACAAGAACCACAGACAATTTGACAAGGCCATCTGTTTTATATCATATTTTCTCGAAAAATAGTGAGCCTATATGGTGGACCATGTTATATACTATGAATCATAGTAGGTTGAGAACAAAAATGTATGGAGTAATTTGTGAGGATTGGTGAACCGTAAAGTTCAATTCCATGTCGTATACGGTGCACATGTTTGATAAGAATAAGCCAACACCCACTGAGAAAAACAATTTCAAGACTTAAAAAGTTCAACTGAATATTAAGCATTCATGATGACAGACATGAAGACGATGAACTTACAAAACGGTCAGAGGGTTCTCCGTTTTTGAATAAGATGAACGTAGGCAACGCCTCAATCTTGTACTGGTTAGCAAGGGCTGGGTATTTCTCAGTATCAATTTTTACCACCTGTATTTTGTCTATCAAGGTTGCGCTCACTTTTTCAAGGATAGGAACCATGAGCTGACAGGGTCCACACCTGCAAACCAAACCATAGCATCAACATCGTCATCCACTAACTGAGTCGAATCAGCCTTGCATTACAGCAATACGATGGGTATATAACTTCAATCTTCGCAAACTCTATGTTTTAATGTTTTAAAGTTCAATACTATCAGATGGCATTGATCGATACTGATGTAAGCTCGTAGTAAATGCGTTATTAGGATTTAGGATCTGCAGTATAGTTCTGCTAATTCCAGAAGTAAGCATTAATCAAGAGATTTGATGACAAAGCTGAAGCTGTCGACAGACTCGACACTGTGTTATCAATGAATCACTTGTAGTTATTTAAAACAGATACAAACGCCTTTATAGTGAATGAGGCTTTACAAGAGTGTTTTTCACAAGTAGATACTCCCTCCGTTACCCAAAGACTAACCTGTCTGACTCTTGCATAAAAACCAAGGAGCAAATTAAATACTCCGTATGAATAACTCAGAATTTTTTTTAAAAAGTACTAATAGTTGTCTTTTAACAATATAAAGTATAACTAAAGGAAATGGGTACGCCTTTGTGAGTCAACCCAATGTGAAAATTCGGTGAGTCTTTAAGCAGCGGAGGGAGCACTTCTTACTAGGTCAGGGAAAATATTATGCAACTTAACGATACAAATATACGATATTAAACATCATAAAGATAAATTCCGAATAAAAGAGACATGAAGACAAAACTATATACATCACAAACAATCATCGAAGAAAGGGAGTACTTACCACGTAGCATAAAAATCTACTAAAACTGGCTTGTCAGAGTTCGCAACCAATTCGTCAAAGGAAGAAAATGTCTGCTTCTTTGCTTCAACCTATAGAATGAAAAAGGCCAGTTAAAACTGTTGGTACTAAAGGTTAGAGAAAAAAAAAAAAAAAAAGACGGATCATCTATTCTTTTATTCCCACCAAAAACGATACTTTGTATGACTCAGGACCTATTCTTTCCAAATTTTATTTCCAAATTTATTTCAGATCGGGTCGATTCGATTCATTCGCCTCCGCTACATTCTGATTCAAGATGTCACCACTTCGGCCAAAGATCGCTATATTTTTTAATTGAACTTCATTCGATTCGATTCGATTGTGCTCGATTCGATTGATTCACTCATTTCGATTGATTCGATTGATTCACTTTAAAAAGTCCGAAAGAACAGGTTCTCAAGAATAGCAACAAAATTCGAGAAGTACAAAAGATGAGAAGTTTACTGTTTTTCACGTGACGATAGATCAGTATCTGAACCGATGTCTGATGCACATAAACATACAAATAGGGCAACATACTAAAATCTTATTCACGACTTTTAGATACTGTGTAACTGTGTAACAGGGAATTTCGAACTTAAATTACGTCAAAGAAAGACTACTCAAATCATAATATGAAGATTGATTGTCAGTCTCAGACAAGGTTGCATCTTGAGCTTAGTTATAAGAGGCATGTACTGCAACAAGGGAATGAGGACTTGTTGCGATAACGCACAATGCACAATGCACAATGCACAATGCACAATGTAAAAGCACGCGCCTTTTGAACATAAGTCACAGTACTTTTCGTAACAATTTTGTATTCTTTGAATAGAAGTTTACGCAAGAATGAAAGTAGGTATAATAGGGCAAGCCAAACAACATAATTAAGCATCACAACGACAAAATTCTCATAAACCGATTCTTCTAACCTATCTCTTCGATTGACATCATTGTCAAAACCAAATTAAAATTACTTTACTTGCTCTAAATAGTCGCTTCATACTGACTTGCAATTTCATTAAGATCCGATCTTTTATATCGTCCATCTTAAGTTTATAAACAGAATTGCTTCGAATAGTCGCTTCAAACTAATTTTCAAATTCATCAAATTTTAAATCGTCTCCATCTTAGGGTTATACACAAATTAGCACAATTGCGTAGTTTGCTTGCTTGAAACTAAATTTCAATTTCGTTAAACGTTTTCAATCTTTTACAAATGGACAATATAATCAACTATACTCCAATTTCCTCCATCTTAGGGTTACACACACACACACACCGGCACACACACACAAATGTCGCGAAATCACAACCGATTATCATGTTAAATATACACAGATACACACAAAATTGTCGTGAAATTACAACCACAAAAATCCGAGCCAAAAACACACAGAAATTCACAAGAAAAGTTAGGGCAAATGCAATGGTGAGTTTTTTACATTGGGTTTGTAAATAAGAACTTTATAAAATAAAGTTCTTCCATTGTATAGTACATTGAGTTTGTTAAAATAAGAACTAAGTTCTTTTTTAAGAACCAAGTTCTTTCAATTTACAAGAAAAACTAAAAAAAATTATTGGTGAGGAAAAAATTAATGGGGCCAATAAAAATAAATTAAAAAGTTTTTCAATTGTATAATAAAGTTCTTTAACTTTGGAATATGCAAAAAAATGACTTGGCATAAGAAGAACTTTATAAAAAAAAAATTCCATTGCACTTGCTCTTACAAAAGCAGATACAATTAGATCATCAAATTCAAGAACACAAAGGGAAAAAAACAACAAAATCGACCAAATTCATCATCGAAAACAGAATACTGCAGGAACTAAAAGGAGAGAGAGAGAGAGAGTAATACAAAAGGAAGAAGACGACGGCGGAGAGGAGCGAGAGAGACGGCGGAGTTACGGAAACGGCGGCGGAGGTGAGAAGGAAATTGGACTTGCAGCGACGACAACGACGGCGACGGCGACGGCGACGGCGACGGCGAGGGAGGGTGGTGGAGAGATGAAGAATGTGAGGATGAAAGCGTCGATAATGTTAGTGAAAGCGCCATTTTTTTTATTTTTATTAATGTTGGCAGAAGTGTGGATATATTCCGACGTTTTTTATTTGTTCTTCGTTAAGATGACACACACAAATACACAATGACACAAGTACCACGATGCCTTTATCTCCTCCTTTGGAATCATTTTCACATCCTCCGTACACGTGCGATGCGATGAGAATACAAATTATAGTTAAACTGGTAGAAAAATATGAAATAAATCTACTAAAATTATTTTTAAGATACTAAAAAATTTAGTTATAATTAATAATAACTATCACCAAAATGGTACAAAAACTATATAATCAAATACAAGTGAGACTGACTTACAATAACTTACTGTCAATGACGGAGCACAGGCTAGGCCCAGTAGTGTCATGGCTTGAGTAGAGAATTTTATAGCCTTTTATACTCTATTTGTACAGAGAGCGAATTCTCTGTCCCATTTTTATATCCCACTTGGTGTCCCATTACTACATATGGTAATAAATTTCATTGATTATAAAAGATTAATGAAAAAAAAAAGGGAAATTCTCATCTGTACTCTCGAAGAATTCAGTTTTCTGCTGTCTGCACTTTTCTGACTTTCTTAATTATACCCTTGTTTTATTGAGTCAAACATGGCAAGTTGTAATTTCATTAATTTCTTTGTCATTTTTCCCTTCAATTTGATGAAAGATGGATTCTTTAATGGGAAAATCGGCAAGAAGTCAAATCACACGCCTAATCGTTGTCGCGTTGGCACTTAACTAAACTAATTGGCGTTAATTACGACTTCAGGTCGTTTTGAGACTAATAATAAATCTTGAGGTACAACCAAGAAAGTGTAAGCGAGTGCAGTGAAAAGTGAATTTTTCTATGCTAATGATTTGCACTTCCCAAAAATAATTATATAAACTTGGAATTTATTACTATATGAAGTAACGTGACACCAAATTGGACATGAAATGAGACAGAGGATCCGCTTTCATTTGTACATGGGTCAATTTAACAATGAATTGGTCAAATAAATATTAACCCAAAAGGCTTGAATTAATTATCAAATAGAAGAATGATATTGATTGGTTTTGGTGGGTCCCATTTTTTATTCTTACTACCTGCGCAAAGTTTAGTTTAGTTTTGTATTTTTATTGTTTTGTATTTTTATTCTCAATAATCAGATTCACACTTATATTATAGATAAAATAATAAAAGTTTAGTTTTATTAACAATATAGTAATATGTATTTTAAATTAATTACTTCTTTTATTTTAATATTTTACTTTTCATTATATATATTTATAATAAAATATAAAATAAGTACTTAATCTATTATTTCGTTTATAACTCATATATATGAAAGTTCTAAATATATGTACTTGGAATAGCTAATTAAATTTTTTTAACAATATATTTATTCTCTACTCCGTATTCATTACTTGCTTATTTTAATATTTATTATATTTAATATTTTCTAATCGAAAATAAATGTTGTAAAGTCTATAAAATAAAATTTATGTCGGTCATATATTTTAGTTATTTTATATAGATTCTTTGTTTTTTCATTAATATATGTATGTACAGTAAAATATCATTAAAGTGATTATTATATTATTTTTCTATTGATTTATTACTTATATTTTTATTAGTTAAAAATAATATAATTCTATAGTAACCGTGTATCAATGCACGGGATTTAAACTAGTTAATTATCAAATAGAAGAATGATATTGATTGGTTTTGGTGGGTCCCATTTTTTATTCTTACTACCTGCGCAAAGTGAATTGTGAGGAGTTTTTGTGGGACTTTATTTTATTATATTGTACTAAGTAGTACGAAGTATATTGTTTTGTATTTTCAATTTTTTTTTTTTTTATTATTTTTTTTTAAGCAACAATTTTCAATTTATTTTAGCATCCTTATTCAATTAGAGTAAACACCGTCAATATAATTTTTTCCAAAAAATAAATATTTTATAAAGTTATTTTATCGATTACTCTCTCTTTATATATATAAATTTCTCCTCTTATATAATTATAAATTAGTAGTTCTATCTATAGTACTCGTATTATAAATTTGCACATTGTTGTTATTTTGGATTATTTTTCTAAAAATTTACGCCAATGTTAAAACTTATATACTTATGTCGCGAAAGGAAATTTCAACCCTAGGCGAGATTTGACCCTAACCACGTCCTTCCTAATTGTAGCTTGACTCACAAAAAATTGTGTATTAATTTTCATAAAATACAAATAAATACAGCACATATTATTTCTAAAAAAATCTTTTGTTAACCGGTGCTAAAGTATTTTTGTGAACATAATATACGGCACGTTTTGTTTCTACATTTTTTTGAGTAAGTCTTGTATAAAACCGTTTCACACGTGCGGCGAAACTCTTATATGTAAAATGTGACTTTTTAATGCTTAAATTGATCACTTTAACGTTGATTGTGACTACTTTAAAGCTTCATAAAATGATCACTTTAAACGTTAAAATAGTCATTTTAAACCTTAAAGTAGGCACATTTTAGTTGCAAATACTCCATCACACGCGTGAGACCATTTTATATGAGCATTTGTGCATTTTTTTTTTGTTTCGCATGGGTGCTAAAAGTTGATTTTTGCTAACACACCACTATTGACAATGTTTACAGACTTTACACACATGAACATATAAATGAGTCAGTGGCTTCATTGATCACTCATATAACTTATAATAATTCAAAATTTCATATTAATGTTAATTCAAAATTTCATATTAATTAGTACATGAAAAAAATATTAAGTAATGAAATCAAACATAAGCAGAAAAAGTGTACTCCCTCCGTCTCGGTGATTTGTTTACGTTTACTTTATACACGTTTATCGACGTGAGGAGAGAAGTAGAGAAAAAACTAATAAAATAATAATATAAGTACAAAGGGGGTCCCGCTTGCTTAGAATTATGAAATGTAATTGGTTAAGGGAGTAGGGGTCCACCTTCCACATGGGTCTCCCATGTCCATTTATGGAAAGTGTAAACAAATGACCCGTAGCCCCCAAAATAGAAAGTGTAAACAAATGACCGGGACGGAGGGAGTAATAAAATAGGGAGTACTCGGTATCATTTAATTCAAATTGAAACAATCAAAATTAGTAGGTTGATTTAACGGCGCCACAAGTTTTCCTGACTTCGCCCTGAGATCCGGTGAGCACACCAAGGTTGATAAGTTTAGTCATGGACGCAGCAAAATCTTTATTAAAGGTAGCTCCGTTTGAGGAGACTTGATATTGCAGATAGGATTTAGTGTAGTAATCGTCCAAAAGTGCAGCATCTGACGGAAAAAACCCTTTACGTTGTGATACAATCGTGTAATATTCTTTGTCAAACACTCTTGGGGATGTCGGGTCCATGGGCACCACTGTTACCAAGTCCACTTTTTGGGGGCACTTGTATTTTAAGATTCTTGCGTATGCTGGATCAAGTGTAGGGTCGGTGTCACCTTTTCCGGTAAAATTGTACAGACGTTTTTGAATGATACTGCAATGCCCAATTCCTATTGTATGACCTCCTGTTTCATCAAAAAAAAAAAAATTATATAATTGAAAATTGTATTTATTCTCTTGAAAAAAACTCCTTGACATTGTAATAATTGTAACGATATACACAGGGCGAAGCCAAAAATTTATTGTCGGGGTAGCGAAAATAATTTTTAGAACATAACGTGTGATTTTTTGCCTTATAAGTATATAATTTGGGGTGACATACATCTATATTTTTGTACATTTTTGTCGATTTAGGGGTAATATGTGCTACTCTTTGTTACTACGTGGCTTCCCCTGTGGATATACAGAGTATTTTTCAAAATTGAATAAGTATCAATTTTTCTAAATTATTAAAATATCTCAAGTGTTTACCTGAAAGAACCACCAAATCCTTAGCTGACAATCCTAGAACTGCAAAATTACTTTTCAAGGTAGATATGTTTGCAAAGGGTGAAGGAAGAAATTGCAACGCCTCTTTGGCTAGTGAAATTCTTCCATCCTTTCGGCCAAGAGGGACATACCACCATGGTCCGTTAATCTACATTTGTATGTTACGTTACTTCAATTGAGTATCTTGTACCATATAAGTATTGCATTAGAACAATAATGTGAAAAATACATACCGCAACAATTGCATCTCGAGAAGCTAAAGCCAACACATCCGCACATGAAACTACACCAGGACACCTCCTTTCTAACTCGGCCTTAATAGCATTAATAACCTCGTACCCTCGAAGACTTAAGTTGGGGACTGCAGTTTTTTCTGTTGCATTGTTGTAAGGTGTAGGATCCAAAAGTACTGAAGCATCGCATCCCTGCAAAATCCAAAAGTGGTGAAAAATAATTTTCATAAAGCAAAAGAAAATGATAAATAAAGCATGATAATTTTAGAAGGGAACTAACTTAAGAAAACATACTCGAACAGCGCAATCATGGAAGATCATTCGGAGCAACCCAGGAGCGAAAGTAGGATCCTTGCTAACAAAGTACTGAGTGATTCCCTTTGATATTTTCTCAACATCAGGACAGGAATACTGATAAGGATTGTATGCACTCGTCACCCCTAAGATAATCAATACTGAAAACACCCTTAAAAACGCCATTTAGTTTATATGTTATTATTTTTTGTTCTCCAAATATGTTTATTTTGTATTTGTGCTATGAATGAGGCTAGCATTTCAGATTTTATAGTAAAGAAAATGATCATACGTGCCTTCATGAACTATTGCATTCATTGTAATAATTGGTTCTATTTTTAAAAATTACATGTTGTGAGGTTGAATTGACATGCAAGATGTGCTTTTAACTTATACATGGCGAAATTGTTATGTTAATGTCAACTAATGTCGTCGCCAGCTCGTAGAGACGATTAATTCTAACTGATGTTCAACCGATAAACTAAGTTCTTAGTCACTTTTTATTATGAAGCAGTCTTCATATTTTAACTTTCGGATTTTTTAATATAAGTTGCACAACTTATTCATAAAAATACTCCAATCTCGTTGTAATTTGTATTCGATTGCTTGTCTCACAAATGAGAAAATTTGGGATGATGTGGTGAAATGTATTTTGGTGTGCTCTTTTTTTTTGCTGAAATGTTAATAAAATTAAGTCGTAAAAGTCACATGTCAATTTTTAAAAACTTCTTTCATATAAATCTTTTAATCATTATTCAAATCTTTTTAAAAAAAAGTTTTAGACTTTTCATCAACTAATCAATTAAAATAATAGAATCATAATACACAAGCTATTATGGATTATTTTATAAGTTTACTTAAATTTATACTCCGTATTAAAAGTTACTCCCTACAAAAGTACAAATTTCAGAAGTCATTTATCAGTTAAGTAACAAATTCTTATTATTTTTAATTTAATTAGTTTTTTTAGCTTAAATTGTCTATTTTTATTTTTCAATCATCATCTAAAAGAAAAAACTAATAAAAAAAAATAAACTTTTCGTCTTCTCTATCTTGAAATTCATATAACTTCCATATTTATTTAAATTGATTGTTGTGAACTAATTTATTAATCAGTAATTCTTCTGTAAGACACGACTCACACAAAATTAATGTGAGACAAAAGTACAAATTGCACTTAAAAGGGTACAAAATCATGAAATAAATCTACTAAAGTCACTTACAGAGTCTTAAAAATTTAGTAACAATTAATAATAATTATCACTTAAATAGTACAAAAGCTATATAAACAGGTACAAATGAGGTGGACTTACAATAACTTATTGTAAGTCCTGACTTACACAAGAATTTGTGTTTATCAATATAGGATAATGAAAAGACATAAATTCTTACTTTATAAAACCAGTGCATTATTTACACTATTTTAAAAGGTACAAAAACACAAGTTATGTATCGATCAAATTATTAATTCTCATGTCTTGATATATATGTATTTTTTGAAAACACTCATGCCTTGATATTTAATTACCTTTTATTTATATTCTCTTATATTAATTAACTTATATGTGTCCAGGATTAAATCTGAAATTCAAAAAAAAGTGGATGATTTTCAAGGTATAACATATTTGATAAAAAAATCTAAGTGTATTAGAACCATAGGGACAAGTACAAGTTCAATTATTTATTTTTTTATTTCATGGTTCATTATTTTTTTAAACTTGATATACCAATTTGATGTTTAAGAGAACCTAAAATGTTTGTAATGCAATTTTTTTTATATATATTAGTGATTCTTAAATTTGAGAGAAAATGAATAAGGTAAATACGTCTATTAGAATTGATATTTTTTCATTGACTCAAAAATCAAACAAAAAATTGTTTTATATATTTTTTATTGTATATAATTAAAAATTATATATTTATAATATGGTATACTTACATATGAAACAAGTAAATCAATCTCAATATTTTAATTGATTCAGTTATTTTTTTTAATTTTATATCTTTAATTATTTTAACTCATCATTCAATAAATCTATATTAATTATATATAACAAAAACCATCCCACACAAATTTTCCCTCCAACTTTTTTTTTATCCCTTTTATTTTATTTTATTTATTTTATTTTATTTTATTTCATTTTTGAAATTATGTCATATAAGTAAGTCAATATCTTTTATGTACAATAAAGTATTTTTTTTTTATTTTTCTCTCTTAATCTATCTATTTTTATTCAATGTTTTTTCAATATAACATTTTAAGCACGTTTTACAATATTATTATAATAAATGATGAATTTAAGACAATGTATTGTAACAATTTGATCGGGTTTTGCCACACATTATGATATTTGAAAATAAATTCATAACTATATTTGTATAAAAAGAATTTAAATGTTTCATTATTCTAATTGTTTTGTTACAATTTTCAATGATTCTATCATCTAAATTTTGATAGTTAATTAAGAAAAATCTAAACTGACACTTTTAAACCTATTAAACGGGTTAATTAAAAGACAATTACAGGTCGAATAAGCGAGTTACATGTTAAATAAATACGCGGTCGGGTAAAATCCAGTTTGTTGTATTTGGGTCTAAGAATACATGTTTATTTAGGTTGCGTTTATATTATTACTACGAAGTATTCTTATTTTAATTTAATATTTAATTCAATTACCAAAATTTTCAGTTAACTATTAACTTATATTTATACAACCCGTGCATTTATGCACGAGTATTATGCTAGTAAAACCTATAAAGTAATGGATATACCTTTTTTTTTTTTTTTTTTTTTTTTTTTTTAAGTAATATGGAGTAGATAAATTTTGTGTCTAGCTTTTTTTTTCATAATTCTCATGTTAATTTTCATGCTAATTTATTTTAACTAATTATTTAATA
This sequence comes from Dianthus caryophyllus, assembly GCA_023091065.1. Lineage (NCBI taxonomy): Eukaryota > Viridiplantae > Streptophyta > Magnoliopsida > Caryophyllales > Caryophyllaceae > Dianthus > Dianthus caryophyllus. The sequence goes on along the minus strand of CM041522.1, from coordinate 11,784,210 downwards.
TAAAAGAATCAAAATAGATGAACTACTACTTATAAAGTTAATGAATTTATTTTTTTGAGGAAAAACTAATTAATGCATTATTTTTATTAGTGCAATATATAAAAAATCGCAAATCATGTATTAATAAACTCATTAATTCTCCTCATTTTATATTTTAATTTTTGTGTTTTTAATTTCATATTTTCTTTTCCTAAATTAGTCTTATCATACAATATTTTTTTTATATGTGTGCAAGATGAATATGAAAACAACAAAAAAATGAGGATGATCGAAGTGGTATTGTAACACCCCGGCCCCAACTGAAGGCCGGAAGGTCGTTCACGGTAGCTCGCCAGGCTGCGTACATCGCCCACAAACCAACACGGGTCCTTTCTAGCGCACTTTGTCCTCACTTGTGCACATCCTGGAAACTTCCCAGGAAGTCACCCATCCTAAGACTACTCTCCAGCAAGCACGCTTAACTGAAGAGTTCTTAAAGATGAGCCACCAGAAAAGAAGATGCATCTTGTTGATATAAGTAATACTTACAATCCTTTTAAGCACTAGGTCACTTGAGCTCATCACATGGACCAATTCAAGGGGGAACCCGGCCCGGATAACCTCGGACAACACCGGGTGTTACAGGTATAGTTTTTTTAGCAATAAGATTTGCTCTTTATTCATTCATGTTAGGGAAAAAAACAGAGAATAATTGAAAAAGATTTGAGGGTGTTTTAAATTAACTTAAGCAAATTGAAAAAGATTTGAGGGTGTTTGTATTTTTTTTGAATTATCGAGATTACCTGTTTTTCATTATTACCTCGAAATCCAACAATGAAACAAAATTTGTAATATTGGGTACATTTTCTATAGTGTATATTATTTGAAATTAAACGTTTACAATCTGGTACAGATAATATTTTGATTGCATCAAATAATATGTACTAATTAATAAAAACGAGTAATGAAATATATAGAAGCTGAAAATTAAAAACATTAACAATAAACACGTTTTATTAGATAAATAAAAACGATACAAATACGAAAATTATTAAGAGAACCCGTGATTTTCACGGGCCACTGAGCTAGTTATTTCTAAAAAAATCTTTTGTTAACCGGTGCTAAACTATTTTTGTGAACATAATATACGGCACGTTTTGTTTCTACATTTTTTTTGTTTCGCATGGGTGCTAAAAGTTGATTTTTGCTAACACACCACTGATTGACATTGTTTACCGACTTTACACACATGAGCATATAAATGAGGTGTAAGACTCTCTCAAAATGGGTCAACCCGTTTTAAGCTGGAAACGGGTCAAATATGACCCGTTTTGCCTTTTTTTTTTTCGAATTTTTTTAAAACCCAATTTTTTTTTTGAAACTTAACTCAAATAACGAATAAAACACAAAATTTAAATGGTAACAATATTGATAAAAATGGTAACATACTATATTATATTGGTGACATATTCTCAAAAAATTAAAACATAATTAACCAATTTTGGTAACATATTATACAATTAAGGTAACATATTAAACAAATGTTATGACAATTTTTTATTTTCTATGTGTTATAATATGTTACAAATATAATATAATATGTTACCATTTTACATTACTTTGTTACCATTTTCAATAACCCTATAAACACGAACCTATTTTGGTAACATATTATACAATTATGGTAACATAATAAACAAATGTTATGACAATTTTTTATTTTCTATATTTTATAATATGTTACAAATATAATATAATATAATATGTTACCATTTTACATTACTTTGTTACCATTTTCAATAATTCTATAAACACGATTTCCGACAAAAGTTTTTAAAAAAAATTTTGGGTCTTGAAAAAAAATTTCAAAAAAAAAACGGGTTGACTTGACCCGTTTTAAGCTTAAAACGGGTACCTTGGTTGCAAACAAGAATTTGTGATAAATGAGTCAGTGGCTTCATTGATCACTCATATAACTTATAATAATTTAAAATTTCATACATTAATTAGTACATCAAAAAAATATTAAGTAATGAAATCAAAATTTTCAACTCCAAACATAAGCATAAAAAGTGTAATAAAATAGGGAGTACTCCGTATCATTTAATTCAAATTGAAACAATCAAAATTAGTAGGTTGATTTAACGGCGCCACAAGTTTTCCTGACTTCGCCCTGAGATCCGGTGAGCACACCAAGGTTGATAAGTTTAGTCATGGACGCAGCAAAATCTTTATTAAAGGTAGCTCCGTTTGAGGAGACTTGATATTGCAGATAGGATTTAGTGTAGTAATCGTCCAAAAGTGCAGCATCTGACGGAAAAAACCCTTTACGTTGTGATACAATCGTGTAATATTCTTTGTCAAACACTCTTGGGGATATCGGGTCCATGGGCACCACTGTTACCAAGTCCACTTTTTGGGGGCACTTGTATTTCAGGATTCTTGCGTATGCTGGATCAAGTGTAGGGTCGGTGTCACCTTTTCCGGTAAAATTGTACAGACGTTTTTGAATGATACTGCAATGCCCAATTCCTATTGTATGACCTCCTGTTTCATCAAAAAAAATTATATAATTGAAAATTGTATTTATTCTCTTGAAAAAAACTCCTTGACATTGTAATAATTGTAACGATATACACAGTAAGCCAAAAATTTATTAATAAGTAGCGAAAATAATTTTTAGAACATAACCTGTGATTTTTTGCCTTATAAGTATATAATTTGGGGTGACATACATCTATATTTTTGTACATTTTTGTCGATTTAGGGGTAATATGTGATACTCTTTGTTCTTCTACATTAGCCACTCTGGATATACAGAGTATTTTTCAAAATTGAATAAGTATCAATGCTTCTAAATTATTAAAATATCTCAAGTGTTTACCTGAGAGAACCACCAAATCTTTAGCTGACAATCCTAGAACTGCAAAATTACTTTTCAAGGTAGATATGTTTGCAAAGGGTGAAGGAAGAAATTGCAACGCCTCTTTGGCTAGTGAAATTCTTCCATCCTTTCGGCCAAGAGGGACATACCACCATGGTCCGTTAATCTACATTTGTATGTTACGTTACTTCAATTGAGTATCTTGTACCATATAAGTATTGCATTAGAACAATAATGTGAAAAATACATACCGCAACAATTGCATCTCGAGAAGCTAAAGAAAACTAAAACTTGGGCTTGCGTGAAAATAAAATAATGAGCCCAAATTATTGTGAAGAAGTCTAAATAAAAAAGAAAACTTGACTACTGATCTTTGGATCATCTATCTCTTTTACGTTTTTCCAGTTTCCAGTAGTTTTAGTTTAGGTTTTTAAAAGTTGCTGCATCTTTTTGATCATCTTCCTTTACGTTCTTTACTTTCTCTAGGTTTTAGTTTTAGAACAAGTTTTTACTGCTTCAATCTCTATTTCAAGACATTGTTCATCCTTTCAATTTTAATTAAAAGTTAAGTTCTTCTTCTGTTCTCTTTAATTATTTATTTATGTTTACTGTTAATTTGATTATTATTATTGTGATTAGTTTTATGATTGAGTAGAATTTTAATCTAGGGTTTGGTTGAACTTATTATGAATTAGTTGTTAAATTGACTCCGACTTATTGGATTTTTGATCGAGGTTGTGCTTAATTGTTGATTGTGTTGATTGTGGTTGTATGATTCTTTTGTTGAGATCGCGTACGAGAGTCGGGTTTTGACTTTGAGTTGTCGCATGAACCCAATTGATTCAATTAATTTATGTTTGTCGGGATTGTGTACGAGAGTCAGATTCCGTCTTAGAGAACCCCGGTAAACAATTCGATAAGTCGTTAACGGAGTTAGTACGTAGACTAATTTATATGGGTTATGATACCTTCGCCCTAGTGTTGCTTATTTTTATCGTTTTATCGTGTTCTTATCAGTTCAAGTTTATATTTTAAGTTATTCGATTAGATTTATAATCAGTTTATGAATTGCGTAGATAACTTGTAATCTTAGACGACACTAGTACTTAGTCCCTGACCTCCCTGAGACCGACTCGTAAGTGCTACAACTGACCCGTGCGCTTGCGGTAATTTATAACTCATCAAGTTTTTGGCGCCGTTGCCGGGGAGATCAACGGATTGATATTAGGAGAGTCTTAGATTTGTTAGACTACGCTTTGGTTACTTGTTACGTGTTTTCTTGTGTGCTCATTGCTTGCCTTTTGAGATTTGTTTTGTTGAGTACACTCTTATAATGCCTACCCTTGCTGAGTTGAATGGACCAAAACTTAGGCTTATAGGTTCACCTATTAATATTGGAGTTGTGGAAGCCTTAGAGTACGAGTTTGATCCTGGTTTAATTGGCTTAGTTCAGCAAGATGTTTTCCGTGGTTTAGAGAGTGAGGAAGCTTTTGACCATCTTGAGAGTTTTTATGAAAAATGTGCTTTAACAAAGAAGGCCGGGATGTCCGATGACACTGTTAAGCTTATTCTTTTCCCCTTTAGTCTTAAAGATGGAGCTAAAAGATGGTTGTATTCTCACCCTCCGAACACTTTTTGCACTTGGGACGCTTTAGCTCAAGCTTTTCTAGATAAATTTTACCCTCCCTCTAAGACCGCTATACGGAGAAATGAAATTTTCAGCTTTTACCAACATGAGTTTGAGACTTTAGGTGAGGCATGGGAGCGGTATAAGAGTTTGTTAAGAGCTTGTCCCCATCATGGCATTCCTAATTGGTTAACGATTATGATCTTCTTTGAGAATTTGCTTCCTTCTACTAGGTATTGGGTGATTCTATCCGCTAGAGGAGCCTTTGATAAATTAAGTGCCGACGAAGCTAGAGCTTTGATTGAAAACATGGCGACCGTTAATACTTACATGGGTTCGAATTGGGTTGCGCCTAAGAGAGAACCGGGAAATTGTGCTTTAAAGAATAATGTTAACTCGTCTTCTTTTGTGAGCTTTGGTTGTGATTCACCCAACCTTGTTGTTTCCAATGATGTGAATGTGAATGTCGAGCCTTCGATTAATGGAAGTGAGTTGGAAGCCATGCTTTTTGAGGATGAATGTGAATTGATTGAATTAAATTGTTTGACTAAAGATAGTGATTTTGAGAAGATGTCTTTGTGTGAATTTGAGTGTGTGAATTTTGATGTGAATTTTGACGATGAATGTGCTTTGTTGGAATCTAATTGTTTGCATAGCGATGATGCTTTTGATGAGAAAATTCATTTGAGTGAGTTTGAATGTGTAAAATTTGATTTGAGTATTGATGATGAGATGAGCTTTTATGATAATGTTGTCGATGTTGTCGAGGATAACTCAAAACGAGGTGACAATGAGGTTTGTAAAGCAAATTTGACTCGTAACTCGTGCTTTGTGGAGAATGAGATTTTTAAGGAGTTTTATGCGGTTGTGATAGAGAACGAGTTTGATGATAGCCTTGAGGTTAAGTGGGATGCGTATATTGATGATCTAGACGAACCCTTTGCGGAGACTTTGCTTAGTTGTTGCGACGATGAAATTGGAGTTGTTTCCCTTGGAGATTATGATATTGAGCTCGATTTTTATTCTTTGTCGTGTTTGTCTAGTGAGCTTAATTGTGATATAGAAGTTGATTTTAATTATAGAGATACGAAAAAAGTTACCGTTCATGTTTATATCTCTATTGTCTATGAGTTTTGTTGCATAATTTCTAACTTCTATTGTCACTTTTTCGAGTTTTGTGCTAGGTTATTTGATCGTCTTTTGAGGGCGTTGAGTTGCTCCGCTCTTGAAATGTTGGAAGTTGATATTATGAGTTGAGTTCGGGACGACAAGCTACTGCTTTTGGATGGAATAAAATTGATGTTCAAGACCTGCAAGCTGTGACAGGGCGTTAATTGTGCCCCGTAGGGCATATCTGAAAAAAATAAGAATGATTTTCAGCTTGAGTCAGAATGAAATGCCCGACAGGGCATAATTTGAAGCCCGACAGGGCATTTTTGCTCTGACCTACGAAAAAAAAAAAAAAACACAAAGCAGATCACTCTCTTTCATTAACTCACCCCTAATTAATCTCACCTAGACTCTTCTCCCTCACAGACACCATTACCACCGCCTCATCTTCCATGGACACCACGCGCCCCACAGTCAACACCACGAGAGCCGTCGTCTCTCTCGTGTTCAGCCCTTATCTTCGACCACCTTGCTCCACCACCATACTCTGGCCGCCGTCAGCCGCCGTTTTCTGGCACTGCCACCTTGACTCACCACCGTGGGTCCTTTTGTAACCACCACCGATCACCACTCTCACATATGCCCCAATTTATGTAAACCCTAATCCCCAAATCAATTTTGATGGGTTTAATGCTTGATCAATTCTTCGATTTCGGGTTTGATTTTCGCACATGGGCTAAGATTCACGACATATGGTGCAACTTTGGCGACTTAATCGACTTACGGGTTCGTGTTGCTGCATCTCTGCTTTGTTGGTAATATATGTTTGTTTAATTGACTTTTTGTGCATCGAATTTGAGTTGTGCTACTGGTTTTGGGTCCGTATGGTTGAGGAGCATATGTAAGATGGTGATTCCGTCTGATTCGAGGTGACGTTTTCTGTAACGTTGTGGTTATATGGCTCAAACTCTCCTGTTTTGTGTTTTAATTGCTCGGATGCTGCTTGGGTACTGGTTTTCTTCACTTTTATGTATAAAATTGGTCATCTTTCTCAATGTGTTGATGTCGAGAGCAATTTTGGAGTTCTGACGTGCTGGTTATTGTGCTTGACTCCTACCTTGGAATCTTTGGTGTCAATGGGTTGAGTTTTGCTGCGATTTTAAGCAGAATGGGTTATTCTGACGCTCGACATGCTGATATTACGTGCTATTTTGATGCGTTGAGTTACTTTGGCTGTTTATGACTTTGTGGTGAGGAATTTTGGATCAAAATCTGCTCGATTTTTGCTTTGTCGAGTCCTCAGTGACAGAGGATCGAGTTTGTTTCAATTTTGGGCCATCGGATGATAATTGCGCTTACTTGCTCATATCAACCTTCTTCTTGCTGAATCGAGTCACTCTTGCTGATTGTGTCTTCGCTTGGTGCACCCGTTTTTGATAAATGAGCTCGACATTGAATTTGCTAGATGTTTCGCTGCTGCCCGTGATATTATTGTTACCCCAATACTGCTCAAGTTTTGCTTCCTCGAGTCCTTTGTGTATTGAGTCAATTTCTGTTGCATCTTTGACTCGACTTGGGGCTGCATCCATGCTTAGTTGCTGCTGCCCGAGATTTTCCTGCTCAACCTCGTCTACCTTCACTCTATTTCGGTGAGCTCGTTTCCCTTCTCTTAATTTATTAAGTCCTTTGATTTATAATTCACATTTTATCACAATGAGGACATTGTGTTATTCAAGCATGGGGGAGGAGCATTTGTCGAGTTCGGTTTGTTGTTACTTATGGGTACTTGTGCTGAACTTTTCAAAAAAATGGTTGAATTTTCTTGTTTGGATAATCGATTAGTGTGCTTATTTTGATCTTTAGTATCTTTGAGTTGAATACCTATTGCCTTAGCTTGCACGATTGGTTTTGTTTCCTAGAAATAGATTGCGAATCTCAAACACTAACCCGCTTATATTTGCTCAATTCTTATCGCTTTTCGTTCTTTTACTTTCGATATTGGTATTCTTGCAAGACGTTGGAATGTGGAATGTATGGAAAGATTTATATATGTTGGAGCAATGCTTCGATGCTCTCGGAGGGGACTCATTGATTTGAGTAACCACAATGGCCATGAATTTGGTTGTGACCGAGAGTATGAGCAATGATGTAACCCTTAAGGAAATATGTTTACCGAGCTCGATCTTTAATGATTAAATGTCATGCTAAACGGTATAACATACGAGGGATGCTTCACATTTGAAAAAAAAAAAAAAGGAAAGAAAGGGAATGTGGAAAGAAAATGGTTGAATGGAAAGTGGTTCGAATGGTTGGCCTTGCTTGAATTTAAATATCCTTTATCGTTAGTTTTATTTTTGCGAAAGCGTGAGATGCGAGAAATATTTTGTTGGCGTGATTGGTTGTGATCCGTGCTCTATCTTTGGTGAAATAGACTATGGTGGTAAGTCTTTGTGTATAGGTCGTCAAGTCCGAGATACTAACGTGATAAATTCGCTACACTTTGATTTTTCTCCGATCTTTGTTGCTCGAGGACGAGCAAAAGTTCAGCATGGGGGAGTTTGATAAGTCGATATTTTACCTATATTTTATATACTTACTCCCCGTTATTTTGTACTCCCTCCATCCCACTTTTTTCCTCCCATTTCATTTTGGACCAAATATTAAGAAATATTAATAAACAATTGATAAAGTATTTTGAGTGGAAAAAGTATTAATAAAAAATTATAGAAGTTGAAAAAGTGGAATAAATATTAATAAAAAATGGAAAAAGGATGATGCAAGTGGGTAAAATAATAATAAACAATGGATGAAAAAGGAAAGTTTGCAAATGGGTAGAAAAAGATGGGATTTCCTTTTTGGGTAAATGGGAGGAAAAAGGTGGGATGGAGGGAGTATACATTTTCGGCGTTTTTGTTATATTTTATATTATTATTGCTCCTTGTACGGTTTACTACGGATATTTTATATTTCTTGCAAGACGGAGTATTTTAATGCAAAAATGCCGACGGAAAATAAAAACGAGCTCGAGACAAGTCAAGTTACAACACAAGGCCGAGATTACTAAAGAAAACTAAAACTTGGGCTTGCGTGAAAATAAAATGATGAGCCCAAATTATTGTGAAGAAGTCTAAATAAAAAAGAAAACTTGACTACTGATCTTTGGATCATCTATCTCTTTTACGTTTTTCCAGTTTCCAGTAGTTTTAGTTTAGGTTTTTAAAAGTTGCTGCATCTTTTTGATCATCTTCCTTTACGTTCTTTACTTTCTCTAGGTTTTAGTTTTAGAACAAGTTTTTACTGCTTCAATCTCTATTTCAAGACATTGTTCATCCTTTCAATTTTAATTAAAAGTTAAGTTCTTCTTCTGTTCTCTTTAATTATTTATTTATGTTTACTGTTAATTTGATTATTATTATTGTGATTAGTTTTATGATTGAGTAGAATTTTAATCTAGGGTTTGGTTGAACTTATTATGAATTAGTTGTTAAATTGACTCCGACTTATTGGATTTTTGATCGAGGTTGTGCTTAATTGTTGATTGTGTTGATTGTGGTTGTATGATTCTTTTGTTGAGATCGCGTACGAGAGTCGGGTTTTGACTTTGAGTTGTCGCATGAACCCAATTGATTCAATTAATTTATGTTTGTCGGGATTGTGTACGAGAGTCAGATTCCGTCTTAGAGAACCCCGGTAAACAATTCGATAAGTCGTTAACGGAGTTAGTACGTAGACTAATTTATATGGGTTATGATACCTTCGCCCTAGTGTTGCTTATTTTTATCGTTTTATCGTGTTCTTATCAGTTCAAGTTTATATTTTAAGTTATTCGATTAGATTTATAATCAGTTTATGAATTGCGTAGATAACTTGTAATCTTAGACGACACTAGTACTTAGTCCCTGACCTCCCTGAGACCGACTCGTAAGTGCTACAACTGACCCGTGCGCTTGCGGTAATTTATAACTCATCAGTTACTTCAATTGAGTATCTTGTACCATATAAGTATTGCATTAGAACAATAATGTGAAAAATACGTACCGCAACAATTGCATCTCGAGAAGCTAAAGCCAACACATCCGCACATGAAACTACACCAGGACACCTCTTTTCTAACTCAGCCTTAATAGCATTAATAACCTCGTACCCTCGAAGACTTAAGTTGGGGACTGCAGTTTTTTCTGTTGCATTGTTGTAAGGTGTAGGATCCAAAAGCACTGAAGCATCGCATCCCTGCAAAATCCAAAAGTGGTGAAAAATAATTTTCATAAAGCAAAAGAAAATGATAAATAAAGCATGATAAGTTTAGAAGGGAAATAACTTAAGAAAACATACTCGAACAGCGCAATCATGGAAGATCATTCGGAGCAACCCAGGAGCGAAAGTAGGATCCTTGCTAACAAAGTACTGAGTGATTCCCTTTGATATTTTCTCAACATCAGGACAGGAATACTGATAAGGATTGTATGCACTCGTCACCCCTAAGATAATCAACACTGAAAACACCCTTAAAAACGCCATTTAGTTTATATGTTATTATTTTTTGTTCTCCAAATATGTTTCTTTTGTATTTGTGCTATGAATGAGGCTAGCATTTCAGATTTTATATAGTAAAGAAAATGATCATACGTGCCTTCATGAACTATTGCATTCATTGTAATAATTGGTTCTATTTTTAAAAATTACATGTTGTGAGGTTGAATTGACATGCAAGATGTGCTTTTAACTTATACATGGCGAAATTGTTATGTTAATGTCAACTAATGTCGTCGCCAGCTCGTAGAGACGATTAATTCTAACTGATGTTCAACCGATAAACTAAGTTCTTAGTCACTTTTTATTATGAAGCAGTCTTCATATTTTAACTTTTGGATTTTTTTAATATAAGTTGCACAACTTATTCATAAAAATACTCCAATCTCGTTGTAATTTGTATTCGATTGCTTGTCTCACAAATGAGAAAATTTGGGATGATGTGGTGAAATGTATTTTGGTGTGTTCTTTTTTTTTTGCTGAAATGTTAATAAAATTAAGTCGTAAAAGTCACATGTCAATTTTTAAAAACTTCTTTCATATAAATCTTTTAATCATTATTCAAATCTTTTTAAAAAAAAAGTTTTAAACATTTCATCAACTAATCAATTAAAATAATAGAATCATAATACACAAGCTATTATGGATTATTTTATAAGTTTACTTAAATTTATACTCCGTATTAAAAGTTACTCCCTACAAAAGTACAAATTTCAGAAGTCATTTATCAGTTAAGTAACAAATTCTTATTATTTTTAATTTAATTAGTTTTTTTTAGCTTAAATTGTCTATTTTTATTTTTCAATCATCATCTAAAAGAAAAAACTAATAAAAAAAAAATAAACTTTTCGTCTTCTCTATCTTGAAATTCATATAACTTCCATATTTATTTAAATTGATTGTTGTGAACTAATTTATTAATCAGTAATTCTCCTGTAAGACACGACTCACACAAAATTAATGTGAGACAAAAGTACAAATTGCACTTAAAAGGGTACAAAATCATGAAATAAATCTACTAAAGTCACTTACAGGGGTACTAAAAAAATTTAGTAACAATTAATCATAATTATCACTTAAATAGTACAAAAGCTATATAAACAGGTACAAATGAGGTGGACTTACAATAACTTATTAGAAGTCCTGACTTACACAAGAATTTGTGTTTATCAATATAGGATAATGAAAAGACATAAATTCTTACTTTATAAAACCAGTGCATTATTTACACTATTTTAAAAGGTACAAAAACACAAGTTATGTATCGATCAAATTATTAATTCTCATGTCTTGATATATATGTATTTTTTGAAAACACTCATGCCTTGATATTTAATTACCTTTTATTTATATTCTCTTATATTAATTAACTTATATGTGTGCAGGATTAAATCTGAAATTCACAAAAAAGTGGATGATTTTCAAGGTATAACATATTTGATAAAAAAATCTAAGTGTATTAGAACCATAGGGACAAGTACAAGTTCAATTATTTATTTTTTATTTCATGGTTCATTATGTTTTTAAACTTGATATACCAATTTGATGTTTAAGAGAACCTAAAATGTTTGTAATGCAATTTTTTTTATATATATTAGTGATTCTTAAATTTGAGAGAAAATGAATAAGGTAAATACGTCTATTACAATTGATATTTTTTCATTGACTCAAAAATCAAACAAAAAATTGTTTTATATATTTTTTATTGTATATAATTAAAAATTATATATTTATAATATGGTATACTTACATATGAAACAAGTAAATCAATCTCAATATTTTAATTGATTCAGTTATTTTTTTTTAATTTTATATCTTTAATTATTTTAACTCATCATTCAATAAATCTATATTAATTATATATAACAAAAACCATCCGACACAAATTTTCCCTCCAACTTTTTTTTTATCCCTTTTATTTTATTTTATTTATTTTATTTTATTTTATTTCATTTTTGAAATTATGTCATATAAGTAAGTCAATATCTTTTATGTACAATAAAGTATTTTTTTTATTTTTCTCTCTTAATCTATCTATTTTTATTCAATGTTTTTTCAATATAACATTTTAAGCACGTTTTACAATATTATTATAATAAATGATGAATTTAAGACAATGTATTGTGACAATTTGATCGGGTTTTGCCACACATTATGATATTTGAAAATAAATTCATAACTATATTTGTATAAAAAGAATTTAAATGTTTCATTATTCTAATTGTTTTGTTACAATTTTCAATGATTCTATCATCTAAATTTTGATAGTTAATTAAGAAAAATCTAAACTGACACTTTTAAACCTATTAAACGGGTTAATTAAAAGACAATTACAGGTCGAATAAGCGAGTTACATGTTAAATAAATACGCGGTCGGGTAAAATCCAGTTTGTTGTATTTGGGTCTAAGAATACATGTTTATTTAGGTTGCGTTTATATTATTACTACGAAGTATTCTTATTTTAATTTAATATTTAATTCAATTACCAAAATTTTCAGTTAACTATTAACTTATATTTATACAACCCGTGCATTTATGCACGAGTATTATGCTAGTAAAACCTATAAAGTAATGGATACACTTTTTTTTTTTTTTTTTTAAAAAAAAGTAATATGGAGTAGATAAATTTTGTGTCTAGCTTTTTTTTTTCATAATTCTCATGTTAATTTTCATGCTAATTTATTTTAACTAATTATTTAATATAAAAGAATCAAAATAGATGAACTACTACTTATAAAGTTAATGAATTTATTTTTTTGAGGAAAAACTAATTAATGCATTATTTTTATTAGTGCAATATATAAAAAATCGCAAATCATGTATTAATAAACTCATTAATTCTCCTCATTTTATATTTTAATTTTTGTGTTTTTAATTTCATATTTTCTTTTCCTAAATTAGTCTTATCATACAATATTTTTTTTATATGTGTGCAAGATGAATATGAAAACAACAAAAAATGAGGATGATCGAAGTGGTATTGTAACACCCCTACCCAATCAAGTAGGAAGGTCGCCAGAGCTCGCCAGGCTGCGTACATCGCCCACAAACCAACACGGGTCCTTTCTAGCGCACTTTGTCCTCACTTGTGCACATCCTGGAAACTTCCCAGGAGGTCACCCATCCTAAGAGTACTCTCCAGCAAGCACGCTTAACTGAAGAGTTCTTAAAGATGAGCCACCAGAAAAGAAGATGCATCTTGTTGATATAAGTAATACTTACAATCCTTTTAAGCACTAGGTCACTTGAGCTCATCACATGGACCAATTCAAGGGGGAACCCGGCCCGGATAACCTCGGACAACACCGGGTGTTACAGGTATAGTTTTTTTAGCAATAAGATTTGCTCTTTATTCATTCATGTTAGGGAAAAAAACAGAGAATAATTGAAAAAGATTTGAGGGTGTTTTAAATTAACTTAAGCAAATTGAAAAAGATTTGAGGGTGTTTGTATTTTTTTTGAATTATCGAGATTACCTGTTTTTCATTATTACCTCGAAATCCAACAATGAAACAAAATTTGTAATATTGGGTACATTTTATATAGTGTATATTATTTGAAATTAAACGTTTACAATCTGGTACAGATAATATTTTGATTGCATCAAATAATATGTACTAATTAATAAAAACGAGTAATGAAATATATAGAAGCTGAAAATTAAAAACATTAACAATAAACACGTTTTATTAGATAAATAAAAACGATACAAATACGAAAATTATTAAGAGAACCCGTGATTTTCACGGGCCACTGAGCTAGTTATTTCTAAAAAAATCTTTTGTTAACCGGTGCTAAAGTATTTTTGTGAACATAATATACGGCACGTTTTGTTTCTACATTTTTTTTGTTTCGCATGGGTGCTAAAAGTTGATTTTTGCTAACACACCACTGATTGACATTGTTTACAGACTTTACACACATGAGCATATAAATGAGGTGTAAGACTCTCTCAAAATGGGTCAACCCGTTTTAAGCTGGAAACGGGTCAAATATGATGCGTTTTGCCTTTTTCTTTATCGAATTTTTTTAAAACCCAATTTTTTTTTTGAAACTTAACTCGAATAACGAATAAAACACAAAATTTAAATGGTAACAATATTGATAAAAATGGTAACATACTATATTATATTGGTGACATATTCTCAAAAAATTAAAACATAATTAACCAATTTTGGTAACATATTATACAATTAAGGTAACATATTAAACAAATGTTATGACAATTTTTTATTTTCTATGTGTTATAATATGTTACAAATATAATATAATATGTTACCATTTTACATTACTTTGTTACCATTTTCAATAACCCTATAAACACGAACCTATTTTGGTAACATATTATACAATTATGGTAACATAATAAACAAATGTTATGACAATTTTTTATTTTCTATATTTTATAATATGTTACAAATATAAAATAATATAATATGTTACCATTTTACATTACTTTGTTACCATTTTCAATAATCCCATAAACACGATTTCCGACAAAAGTTTTTAAAAAAAATTTTGGGTCTTGAAAAAAAATTTCAAAAAAAAAACGGGTTGACTTGACCCGTTTTAAGCTTAAAACGGGTACCTTGATTGCAAACAAGAATTTGTGATAAATGAGTCAGTGGCTTCATTGATCACTCATATAACTTATAATAATTTAAAATTTCATACATTAATTAGTACATCAAAAAAATATTAAGTAATGAAATCAAAATTTTCAACTCCAAACATAAGCATAAAAAGTGTAATAAAATAGGGAGTACTCCGTATCATTTAATTCAAATTGAAACAATCAAAATTAGTAGGTTGATTTAACGGCGCCACAAGTTTTCCTGACTTCGCCCTGAGATCCGGTGAGCACACCAAGGTTGATAAGTTTAGCCATGGACGCAGCAAAATCTTTATTAAAGGTAGCTCCGTTTGAGGAGACTTGATATTGCAGATAGGATTTAGTGTAGTAATCGTCCAAAAGTGCAGCATCTGACGGAAAAAACCCTTTACGTTGTGATACAATCGTGTAATATTCTTTGTCAAACACTCTTGGGGATATCGGGTCCATGGGCACCACTGTTACCAAGTCCACTTTTTGGGGGCACTTGTATTTCAGGATTCTTGCGTATGCTGGATCAAGTGTAGGGTCGGTGTCACCTTTTCCGGTAAAATTGTACAGACGTTTTTGAATGATACTGCAATGCCCAATTCCTATTGTATGACCTCCTGTTTCATCAAAAAAAAAATTATAATTGAAAATTGTATTTATTCTCTTGAAAAAAACTCCTTGACATTGTAATAATTGTAACGATATACACAGGGGCAAAGCCAAAAATTTATTGTCGGGGTAGCGAAAATAATTTTTAGAACATAACCTGGGATTTTTTGCCTTATAAGTATATAATTTGGGGTGACATACATCTATATTTTTGTACATTTTTGTCGATTTAGGGGTAATATGTGCTACTCTTTGTTACTACGTGGCTTCCCCTCTGGATATACAGAGTATTTTTCAAAATTGAATAAGTATCAATTCTTCTAAATTATTAAAATATCTCAAGTGTTTACCTGAGAGAACCACCAAATCCTTAGCTGACAATCCTAGAACTGCAAAATTACTTTTCAAGGTAGATATGTTTGCAAAGGGTGAAGGAAGAAATTGCAACGCCTCTTTGGCTAGTGAAATTCTTCCATCCTTTCGGCCAAGAGGGACATACCACCATGGTCCGTTAATCTACATTTGTATGTTACGTTACTTCAATTGAGTATCTTGTACCATATAAGTATTGCATTAGAACAATAATGTGAAAAATACGTACCGCAACAATTGCATCTCGAGAAGCTAAAGCCAACACATCCGCACATGAAACTACACCAGGACACCTCTTTTCTAACTCAGCCTTAATAGCATTAATAACCTCGTACCCTCGAAGACTTAAGTTGGGAATTTGCAGCTTTTTCTGTTGCATTGTTGTAAGGTGTAGGATCCAAAAGCACTGAAGCATCGCATCCCTGCAAAATCCAAAAGTGGTGAAAAATAATTTTCATAAAGCAAAAGAAAATGATAAATAAAGCATGATAAGTTTAGAAGGGAAATAACTTAAGAAAACATACTCGAACAGCGCAATCATGGAAGATCATTCGGAGCAACCCAGGAGCGAAAGTAGGATCCTTGCTAACAAAGTACTGAGTGACTCCCTTAGATATTTTCTCAACATCAGGACAGGAATACTGATAAGGATTGTATGCACTCGTCACCCCTAAGATAATCAACACTGAAAACACCCTTAAAAACGCCATTTAGTTTATATGTTATTATTTTTTGTTCTCCAAATATGTTTCTTTTGTATTTGTGCTATGAATGAGGCTAGCATTTCAGATTTTATAGTAAAGAAAATGATCATACGTGCCTTCATGAACTATTGCATTCATTGTAATAATTGGTTCTATTTTTAAAAATTACATGTTGTGAGGTTGACATGCAAGATTTGCTTTTAACTTATACATGGCGAAATTGTTATATTAATGTCAACTAATGTCGTCGCCAGCTCGTAGAGACGATTAATTCTAACTGATGTGCAACCGATAAACTAATTAAGTTCTTAGTCACTTTTTATTATGAAGCAGTCTTCATATTTTAACTTTTGGATTTTTTTTTATGTGATATTTGTAAACTAGGTTCAATCGATAATAACCTAGTCAAGAACGATACAAACTTAATTCGTTCACAGGACCTTCGATTAGAAACGAATCACTTGGGAGAATTACGTACCTTGGTCCGACATGGTTAAGAGCAAGAAACGACGCTAAAAACGGCGGTTGGTCGCCAAGGCAGGTGGTGTACGGCAAAAGGACTAAAGAAGTTGAGTGAGGATGAAGCCCTATTCCCCTCTCTTTTCCCTTTTTATTCCTTAATTTGTGTTTTTACAATTATGTGTATGAGCTAATGACGGTTTAGCACATTAATAAGGGCGAGAGGAGGACCGGGCTTCTTAACCTAATTAATTTAATCGGTCCGTCAACAATTAAATTAACTAGGCTACTCCCGCTGAAAAGCCCAACTATTATATTTAGCTAATTACCGCATTAACTTAAGATTAACTATAGGTCCAGAATAACGTAATAATAATTAAATACAATACCGTATAAAATTATTCTTACAGTATTAATTGTGTATTTGTTTCATAATTGAAAACAGAGAATAATTGAAAAAGATTTGAGGGTGTTTTAAATTAACTTAAGCATATTGAAAAAGATTTGAGGGTGTTTGTATTTTTTTTTTGAATTATCGAGATTACCTGTTTTTCATTATTACCTCGAAATCCAACAATGAAACAAAATTTGTAATATTGGGTACATTTTCTATAGTGTATATTATTTGAAATTAAACGTTTATAATCTGGTACAGATAATATTTTGATTGCATCAAATAATATGTACTAATTAATAAAAACGAGTAATGAAATATATAGAAGCTGAAAATTAAAAACATTAACAATAATCACGTTTTATTAGATAAATAAAAACGATACAAATACGAAAATTATTAAGAGAACCCGTGATTTTCACGGGCCACTGAGCTAGTTATTTCTAAAAAAATCTTTTGTTAACCGGTGCTAAAGTATTTTTGTGAACATAATATACGGCACGTTTTGTTTCTACATTTTTTTTGTTTCGCATGGGTGCTAAAAGTTGATTTTTGCTAACACACCACTGATTGACAATGTTTACAGACTTTACACACATGAGCATATAAATGAGGTGTAAGTCTCTCTTAAAAGAGTAATCTTATAGAGGACCGTTTAACTATAAGAAAGTGTTAGACGGCCTCGTAAGTCTATGCGCAGCAGGAGTATATTCCCTTGAGCAGTGTGAAGCAACAATTATAGAGGAGTGTATTGAAAAAAGTGACAATTTATAATTAATGACAATTGTATTTCCTAAACTAGTTTTTAAAACGGTGTAATTGAAAAGTTTTTTGCCTTTTAATTGCCTAACTATTCTCTTCTTTTCTTTCTTTATTCACTTCTCTCTCTATTTTTTCATTTCATTCCTTCTTCTCCCATTATTTTTGTCTGCCATTTTTGATGAGGCTAAAGTCGTGGTCACCTATCAAAATAACCTAAAGTCAACTAACTAGGTAGCTAGTGGCAGTAGGGTCGAGATCCACAGAGATAAGGAGTAGTCAAAGGGATGCTTAGTGATCTAGGTCAGTCTCAAAGTAACTAAAGTCGGTGTTTTAAGAGTCTAAACTAAGAACGATAAGTAAAAAGGTATGAAAAGTATATGAGAGGGAGATTAGGGCATCGGGTTCAGTGTGACATCGATTCAGGAACTCAACTCGGAAGGAAATACAATCAATTGAAGTCAAGCAAGTGATTAGGTTTAGGAAAACGCTCTCTCGAGTCAATTTCAACCTTAAGCAAATTTAGCGGGCTCTCGCTACGTACTAAATTCAACTTATCAATTACGCGTGAGTCTAGCTTCAATTAAACTGAAACAACCTAAATTCAATTCAATAAAGGCGTCCCTAAATTCAATTGATAATAAAACGCGTAGGAAGAAATCAACTTGCACAAATTCAATCGATATAAGCAATTAAAACATGTCCTGAATCAATATCACAATCACCCTAAACCCTAATTGGGAATTAGCTATACATGATTAAAGTAAAAGCAATTAAAACAATAATAACAAACATGAGAAGAGGAATGAGAATGATAAGATTAAACCTGGGAGAAATCTTGAATTATAATGTAAAGATCGAGTCTTGCAAGAGTAATTAATTCTAAACCTAAGTTTTATGAGAGTTTAAATGAGAGAAAAACTACTTCTCTTCTAAAGCTGAAAAAATAATGAAAAGCATAACACAAAACCCTAACTCGACTTGTATTTATAGGAGCACGAAAATCCGGAGATTAAGTGGATGGAACCGATCGGTTTTGGGGAAAACCGAGCGGTTCGGGTAGATGAACCGATCGGTTCAGTGGGAACCGATAGGTTCTAAGCACATCAGAATTTTCCAGCAACTTTTGTTCTTGTGCACGTATCCAGAACCTATAGGTTTGCTCTGAACCTATAGGTTTGACGTCCCAAATTGTCATATTGACTCCGAATCAACTCTCGGGCTTCGTCTTGATGTCACAATACTCGTAAATGCTCCAATTGACTCAGGTTTTAGCTCAGGACCGCCAAAACCTGCAAAATACACACAAGGAACGACAGTATCGCAATATAAAGCAAATAGCTCCTAAAATAATAATGAAATCGAATAAATGCGAGCTAAATGCAAGTGAAACGGGGGCATATAATTAGCTATATAAAAGACATACATCAATTTTCATTCCCCTACTACTCTCTTCTTTGTTGTTAGTCTGCTATTTCGTTGTTACTCTCTTCTTCATTGTAAGTTTGCTATTTTTGTTTATTTGTTGTTAGTCTTCTTTTTTATATATTATTTTTTGTATTTGTAGCACAACTATTTAATTTTTAATTTTGTTTTTGTTTTTTTTTCAAGGAATATTTATCGGATAAATTGGATAATCTGAGACCTAATAATTTAGGTAATTTGTTTCTAGAATTGTGGAATATGTGAGTGTTTTTTGCTGCATTCTTATTCTTTAAATTTGTGCGACCTAAATTGGCTAAATAGTGAACTGATTATACAGATTGGTGAACTTATTTGTTTAATGATGTAACGCGGCTTATTTGTGACCTAAAATACAATAACCAATTACATTTATCCTCTTTCCATCTCCTTTGTCTATATAATTTCAAAGCAACAACCATCAGTTTTTCATTTCTTCTACTTTCGCCATCCAATTAGAGCTTCTTCTCTCCATCCTCATAGTAAGTCTATTTTTTTTTTTTTATATCTTTTTTATTTTTTTTAAATGAAAATAATGTAAAACTTAATGCATTGATGAATATTTGTATTTACTAGTAATCTAATTTATTGTTTTGGTGACCATTTTAATTAAATTTGGTTTTTTTCGTCGTAGGTTTCCATTGTTGTTTGACAATGAGAAGTTCAAGGATGATAGAAGAATTTTTACAAGGAATAATGCTAATACCAACTAGCTAATTTAACAATTAATTATATACTACTTCGTAATTTTTATTGACCAATATTCTATATGTAGATACAATCTGACAATATATAGTCACTAAATATTTTTGTTTAAATGTATCCACTAATTACCGAAATCTAGTTACCATTAAAAAATATAAGGTCACCACATTTTATATCTCTTGTTACATAATACGACATATTTGCGCCTATATGACTTAGACTATCGATTCTTATTGATTTTAAGTCGTGATCACTACTATTCCAATTATGGTAACACTATTTTTACAAATAGTAAGTACATTTATCATCCACAAAAAGTAACATTAACAAAGAAAATAAAAACGATATAATCCATTTATGCTCACGAAGTAACTATGAATTGTTACAATCTAACAATATCTAGTCACCACAAAATCATTGTAGATATGCACAACATCAATTTCATAGTGCACTACTCAAATACTAAATTTCAAAAAAATTAATTAACTAAATTATTATTGATGGCTTAAATTTATTATACAACTACCAGATTTGTTACATTGAAAAACATTAATCACATTTAATACATATTATATTGGAAATATGAACTACATTTAATGCAAATTACACACCATTATTATAAAGAGTGACCATTATATACCAAAAAGTGACGGGATAATGTTGAAAAGTAACAATTTTACAAAATTTATTAAAACCGACTTAATGGATAATTTGAGCTGAATTAACATTAATGTAGAATTTTTACATTAATTATACTGTTGGGAGAGAGTAAAAAAGAAAATTAAAAAGTGTATTGAAAGAATAAAAAAATTGAATACAATTTTTTGTGTGATGTGTAATTAAAATTTGGTGTAGTAATCTAGGCCGTCTAACAATAAGTAAACTGTTAGACGGTCCTATATAAGTCTTGTTCCTCTTAAAATGGGTCAACCCGTTTTAAGCTGGAAACGGGTCAAATATGACCCGTTTTGCCTTTTTTTTTTTTGAATTTTTTTAAAACCCTTTTTTTTTTTTTTTTCTGAAACTTAACTCAAATAACGAATAAAACACAAATTTTAAATGGTAACAATATTGATAAAAATGGTAACATCCTAAATTATATTGGTGACATATTCTCAAAAAATTAAAACATAATTAACCAATTTTGGTAACATATTATATAATTATGGTAACATATTAAACAAATGTTATGACAATTTTTTATTTTCTATGTTTTATAATATGTTACAAATATAATATAATATGAAACCATTTTACATTACTTTGTTACCATTTTCAATAACCCTATAAACACGAACCTATTTTGGTAACATATTATACAATTACGGTAACATAATAAACAAATGTTATGACAGTTTTTTATTTTCTATATTTTATAATATGTTACAAATATAATATAATATAATATGTTACCATTTTACATTACTTTGTTACCATTTTCAATAATCCTATAAACACGATTTCCGACAAAAGTTTTTTAAAAAAATTTTGGGTCTTGAAAAAAAATTTCAAAAAAAAAATTAAAAAAAAAAAAAACGGATTGACTTGACCCGTTTTAAGCTTAAAACGGGTACCTTGGTTGCAAACAAGAATTTGTGATAAATGAGTCAGTGGCTTCATTGATCACTCATATAACTTATAATAATTTAAAATTTCATAGATTAATTAGTACATCAAAAAAATATTAAGCAATGAAATCAAAATTTTCAACTCTAAACATAAGCATAAAAAGTGTAATAAAATAGGGACTACTCCGTATCATTTAATTCAAATTGAAACAATCAAAATTAGTAGGTTGATTTAACGGCGCCACAAGTTTTCCTGACTTCGCCCTGAGATCCGGTGAGCACACCAAGGTTGATAAGTTTAGTCATGGACGCAGCAAAATCTTTATTAAAGGTAGCTCCGTTTGAGGAGACTTGATATTGCAGATAGGATTTAGTGTAATGTCGTCCAAAAGTGCGACATCTGGCGGAAAAAACCCTTTACGTTGTGATACAATCGTGTAATATTCTTTGTCAAACACTCTTGGGGATATCGGGTCCATGGGCACCACTGTTACCAAGTCCACTTTTTGGGGGCACTTGTATTTCAGGATTCTTGCGTATGCTGGATCAAGTGTAGGGTCGGTGTCACCTTTTCCGGTAAAATTGTACAGACGTTTCTGAATGATCTTTGCAATGCCCAATTCCTATTGTATGACCTCCTGTTTCATCAAAAAAAATTATATAATTGAAAATTGTATTTATTCTCTTGAAAAAAACTCCTTGACATTGTAATAATTGTAACGATATACACAGGGGCGAAGCCAAAAATTTATTGTCGGGGTAGCGAAAATAATTTTTAGAACATAACCTGTGATTTTTTGCCTTATAAGTATATAATTTGGGGTGACATACATCTATATTTTTGTACATTTTTGTCGATTTAGGGGTAATATGTGATACTCTTTGTTACTACGTGGCTTCCCCTCTGGATATACAGAGTATTTTTCAAAATTGAATAAGTATCAATGCTTCTAAATTATTAAAATATCTCAAGTGTTTACCTGAGAGAACCACCAAATCTTTAGCTGACAATCCTAGAACTGCAAAATTACTTTTCAAGGTAGATATGTTTGCAAAGGGTGAAGGAAGAAATTGCAACGCCTCTTTGGCTAGTGAAATTCTTCCATCCTTTCGGCCAAGAGGGACATACCACCATGGTCCGTTAATCTACATTTGTATGTTACGTTACTTCAATTGAGTATCTTGTACCATATAAGTATTGCATTAGAACAATAATGTGAAAAATACATACCGCAACAATTGCATCTCGAGAAGCTAAAGCCAACACATCCGCACATGAAACTACACCAGGACACCTCTTTTCTAACTCAGCCTTAATAGCATTAATAACCTCGTACCCTCGAAGACTTAAGTTGGGGACTGCAGTTTTTTCTGTTGCATTGTTGTAAGGTGTAGGATCCAAAAGCACTGAAGCATCGCATCCCTGCAAAATCCAAAAGTGGTGAAAAATAATTTTCATAAAGCAAAAGAAAATGATAAATAAAGCATGATAAGTTTAGAAGGGAAATAACTTAAGAAAACATACTCGAACAGCGCAATCATGGAAGATCATTCGGAGCAACCCAGGAGCGAAAGTAGGATCCTTGCTAACAAAGTACTGAGTGATTCCCTTTGATATTTTCTCAACATCAGGACAGGAATACTGATAAGGATTGTATGCACTCGTCACCCCTAAGATAATCAACACTGAAAACACCCTTAAAAACGCCATTTAGTTTATATGTTATTATTTTTTGTTCTCCAAATATGTTTCTTTTGTATTTGTGCTATGAATGAGGCTAGCATTTCAGATTTTATAGTAAAGAAAATGATCATACGTGCCTTCATGAACTATTGCATTCATTGTAATAATTGGTTCTATTTTTAAAAATTACATGTTGTGAGGTTGACATGCAAGATTTGCTTTTAACTTATACATGGCGAAATTGTTATATTAATGTCAACTAATGTCGTCGCCAGCTCGTAGAGACGATTAATTCTAACTGATGTGCAACCGATAAACTAATTAAGTTCTTAGTCACTTTTTATTATGAAGCAGTCTTCATATTTTAACTTTTGGATTTTTTTTTATGTGATATTTGTAAACTAGGTTCAATCGATAATAACCTAGTCAAGAACGATACAAACTTAATTCGTTCACAGGACCTTCGATTAGAAACGAATCACTTGGGAGAATTACGTACCTTGGTCCGACATGGTTAAGAGCAGTAAAACGACGGCGAAAAACGGCGCGGTTGGTCGGCGGCGTACGGTGGTGTACGGGCAAAAGGACGGCAGTAAGTTGAGTGAGGATGAAGCCCTATTCCCCTCTCTTTTCCCTTTTTATTCCTTAATTTGTGTTTTTACAATTATGTGTATGAGCTAATGACGGTTTAGCACATTAATAAGGGCGAGAGGAGGACCGGGCTTCTTAACCTAATTAATTTAATCGGTCCGTCAACAATTAAATTAACTAGGCTACTCCCGCTGAAAAGCCCAACTATTATATTTAGCTAATTACCGCATTAACTTAAGATTAACTATAGGTCCAGAATAACGTAATAATAATTAAATACAATACCGTATAAAATTATTCTTACAGTATTAATTGTGTATTTGTTTCATAATTGAAAACAGAGAATAATTGAAAAAGATTTGAGGGTGTTTTAAATTAACTTAAGCATATTGAAAAAGATTTGAGGGTGTTTGTATTTTTTTTTTGAATTATCGAGATTACCTGTTTTTCATTATTACCTCGAAATCCAACAATGAAACAAAATTTGTAATATTGGGTACATTTTCTATAGTGTATATTATTTGAAATTAAACGTTTATAATCTGGTACAGATAATATTTTGATTGCATCAAATAATATGTACTAATTAATAAAAACGAGTAATGAAATATATAGAAGCTGAAAATTAAAAACATTAACAATAATCACGTTTTATTAGATAAATAAAAACGATACAAATACGAAAATTATTAAGAGAACCCGTGATTTTCACGGGCCACTGAGCTAGTTATTTCTAAAAAAATCTTTTGTTAACCGGTGCTAAAGTATTTTTGTGAACATAATATACGGCACGTTTTGTTTCTACATTTTTTTTGTTTCGCATGGGTGCTAAAAGTTGATTTTTGCTAACACACCACTGATTGACAATGTTTACAGACTTTACACACATGAGCATATAAATGAGGTGTAAGTCTCTCTTAAAAGAGTAATCTTATAGAGGACCGTTTAACTATAAGAAAGTGTTAGACGGCCTCGTAAGTCTATGCGCAGCAGGAGTATATTCCCTTGAGCAGTGTGAAGCAACAATTATAGAGGAGTGTATTGAAAAAAGTGACAATTTATAATTAATGACAATTGTATTTCCTAAACTAGTTTTTAAAACGGTGTAATTGAAAAGTTTTTTGCCTTTTAATTGCCTAACTATTCTCTTCTTTTCTTTCTTTATTCACTTCTCTCTATTTTTCCATTTCATTCCTTCTTCTCCCTTTATTTTTGTCTGCCATTTTTGATGAGGCTAAAGTCGTGGTCACCTATCAAAATAACCTAAAGTCAACTAACTAGGTAGCTAGTGGCAGTAGGGTCGAGATCCACAGAGATAAGGAGTAGTCAAAGGGATGCTTAGTGATCTAGGTCAGTCTCAAAGTAACTAAAGTCGGTGTTTTGAGAGTCTAAACTAAGAACGATAAGTAAAAAGGTATGAAAAGTATATGAGAGGGAGATTAGGGCATCGGGTTCAGTGACATCGATTCAGAACTCAACTCGGAAGGAAATACAATCAATTGAAGTCAAGCAAGTGATTAGGTTTAGGAAAACGCTCTCTCGAGTCAATTTCAACCTTAAGCAAATTTAGCGGGCTCTCGCTACGTACTAAATTCAACTTATCAATTACGCGTGAGTCTAGCTTCAATTAAACTGAAACAACCTAAATTCAATTCAATAAAGGCGTCCCTAAATTCAATTGATAATAAAACGCGTAGGAAGAAATCAACTTGCACAAATTCAATCGATATAAGCAATTAAAACATGTCCTGAATCAATATCACAATCACCCTAAACCCTAATTGGGAATTAGCTATACATGATTAAAGTAAAAGCAATTAAAACAATAATAACAAACATGAGAAGAGGAATGAGAATGATAAGATTAAACCTGGGAGAAATCTTGAATTATAATGTAAAGATCGAGTCTTGCAAGAGTAATTAATTCTAAACCTAAGTTTTATGAGAGTTTAAATGAGAGAAAAACTACTTCTCTTCTAAAGCTGAAAAAATAATGAAAAGCATAACACAAAACCCTAACTCGACTTGTATTTATAGGAGCACGAAAATCCGGAGATTAAGTGGATGGAACCGATCGGTTTTGGGGAAAACCGAGCGGTTCGGGTAGATGAACCGACGGTTCGATGGGAACCGATAGGTTCTAAGCACATCGTAATTTTCCAAAGAACTTTTGTTCTTGTGCATCGTATCCGTAACCTATAGGTTTGCTCTGAACCTATAGGTTTGACGTCCCAAATTGTCATATTGACTCCGAATCAACTCTCGGGCTTCGTCTTGATGTCACAATACTCGTAAATGCTCCAATTGACTCAGGTTTTAGCTCAGGACCGCCAAAACCTGCAAAATACACACAAGGAACGACAGTATCGCAATATAAAGCAAATAGCTCCTAAAATAATAATGAAATCGAATAAATGCGAGCTAAATGCAAGTGAAACGGGGGCATATAATTAGCTATATAAAAGACATACATCAATTTTCATTCCCCTACTACTCTCTTCTTTGTTGTTAGTCTGCTATTTCGTTGTTACTCTCTTCTTCATTGTAAGTTTGCTATTTTTGTTTATTTGTTGTTAGTCTTCTTTTTTATATATTATTTTTTGTATTTGTAGCACAACTATTTAATTTTTAATTTTGTTTTTGTTTTTTTTTCAAGGAATATTTATCGGATAAATTGGATAATCTGTGACCTAATAATTTAGGTAATTTGTTTCTAGAATTGTGGAATATGTGAGTGTTTTTTGCTGCATTCTTATTCTTTAAATTTGTGCGACCTAAATTGGCTAAATAGTGAACTGATTATACAGATTGGTGAACTTATTTGTTTAATGATGTAACGCGGCTTATTTGTGACCTAAAATACAATAACCAATTACATTTATCCTCTTTCCATCTCCTTTGTCTATATAATTTCAAAGCAATAACCATCAGTTTTTCATTTCTTCTACTTTCGCCATCCAATTAGAGCTTCTTCTCTCCATCCTCATAGTAAGTCTATTTTTTTTTTTTATATCTTTTTTATTTTTTTTAAATGAAAATAATGTAAAACTTAATGCATTGATGAATATTTGTATTTACTAGTAATCTAATTTATTGTTTTGGTGACCATTTTAATTAAATTTGGTTTTTTTCGTCGTAGGTTTCCATTGTTGTTTGACAATGAGAAGTTCAAGGATGATAGAAGAATTTTTACAAGGAATAATGCTAATACCAACTAGCTAATTTAACAATTAATTATATACTACTTCGTAATTTTTATTGACCAATATTCTATATGTAGATACAATCTGACAATATATAGTCACTAAATATTTTTGTTTAAATGTATCCACTAATTACCGAAATCTAGTTACCATTAAAAAATATAAGGTCACCACATTTTATATCTCTTGTTACATAATACGACATATTTGCCTATATGACTTAGACTATCGATTCTTATTGATTTTAAGTCGTGATCACTACTATTCCAATTATGGTAACACTATTTTTACAAATAGTAAGTACATTTATCATCCACAAAAAGTAACATTAACAAAGAAAATAAAAACGATATAATCCATTTATGCTCACGAAGTAACTATGAATTGTTACAATCTAACAATATCTAGTCACCACAAAATCATTGTAGATATGCACAACATCAATTTCATAGTGCACTACTCAAATACTAAATTTCAAAAAAATTAATTAACTAAATTATTATTGATGGCTTAAATATATTATACAACTACAGATTTGTTACATTGAAAACATTAATCACATTTAATACATATTATATTGGAAATATGAACTACATTTAATGCAAATTACACACCATTATTATAAAGAGTGACCATTATATACCAAAAGTGACGGGATAATGTTGAAAAGTAACAATTTTGCAAAATTTATTAAACCCGACTTAATGGATAATTTGAGCTGAATTAACATTAATGTAGAATTTTTACATTAATTATACTGTTGGGAGAGAGTAAAAAAAAAAATTAAAAAGTGTATTGAAAGAATAAAAAAATTGAATACAATTTTTTGTGTGATGTGTAATTAAAATTTGGTGTAGTAATCTAGGCCGTCTAACAATAAGTAAACTGTTAGACGGTCCTATATAAGTCTTGTTCCTCTTAAAATGGGTCAACCCGTTTTAAAATTTGAAACGTCAAATATGACCCGTTTTGCCTTTTTTTTTTTTGAATTTTTTTAAAACCCTTTTTTTTTTTTTTTTTTTGAAACTTAACTCAAATAACGAATAAAACACAAATTTTAAATGGTAACAATATTGATAAAAATGGTAACATCCTAAATTATATTGGTGACATATTCTCAAAAAATTAAAACATAATTAACCAATTTTGGTAACATATTATATAATTATGGTAACATATTAAACAAATGTTATGACAATTTTTTATTTTCTATGTTTTATAATATGTTACAAATATAATATAATATGAAACCATTTTACATTACTTTGTTACCATTTTCAATAACCCTATAAACACGAACCTATTTTGGTAACATATTATACAATTACTAGAATAACATAATAAACAAATGTTATGACAGTTTTTTATTTTCTATATTTTATAATATGTTACAAATATAATATAATATAATATGTTACCATTTTACATTACTTTGTTACCATTTTCAATAATCCTATAAACACGATTTCCGACAAAAGTTTTTTAAAAAAATTTTGGGTCTTGAAAAAAAATTTCAAAAAAAAAATTAAAAAAAAAAAACGGATTGACTTGACCCGTTTTAAGCTTAAAACGGGTACCTTGGTTGCAAACAAGAATTTGTGATAAATGAGTCAGTGGCTTCATTGATCACTCATATAACTTATAATAATTTAAAATTTCATAGATTAATTAGTACATCAAAAAAATATTAAGCAATGAAATCAAAATTTTCAACTCTAAACATAAGCATAAAAAGTGTAATAAAATAGGGACTACTCCGTATCATTTAATTCAAATTGAAACAATCAAAATTAGTAGGTTGATTTAACGGCGCCACAAGTTTTCCTGACTTCGCCCTGAGATCCGGTGAGCACACCAAGGTTGATAAGTTTAGTCATGGACGCAGCAAAATCTTTATTAAAGGTAGCTCCGTTTGAGGAGACTTGATATTGCAGATAGGATTTAGTGTAGTAATCGTCCAAAAGTGCAGCATCTGACGGAAAAAACCCTTTACGTTGTGATACAATCGTGTAATATTCTTTGTCAAACACTCTTGGGGATATCGGGTCCATGGGCACCACTGTTACCAAGTCCACTTTTTGGGGGCACTTGTATTTCAGGATTCTTGCGTATGCTGGATCAAGTGTAGGGTCGGTGTCACCTTTTCCGGTAAAATTGTACAGACGTTTTTGAATGATACTGCAATGCCCAATTCCTATTGTATGACCTCCTGTTTCATCAAAAAAAATTATATAATTGAAAATTGTATTTATTCTCTTGAAAAAAACTCCTTGACATTGTAATAATTGTAACGATATACACAGGGGCGAAGCCAAAAATTTATTGTCGGGGTAGCGAAAATAATTTTTAGAACATAACCTGTGATTTTTTGCCTTATAAGTATATAATTTGGGGTGACATACATCTATATTTTTGTACATTTTTGTCGATTTAGGGGTAATATGTGATACTCTTTGTTACTACGTGGCTTCCTCCTGATATACAGAGTATTTTTCAAAATTGAATAAGTATCAATGCTTCTAAATTATTAAAATATCTCAAGTGTTTACCTGAGAGAACCACCAAATCTTTAGCTGACAATCCTAGAACTGCAAAATTACTTTTCAAGGTAGATATGTTTGCAAAGGGTGAAGGAAGAAATTGCAACGCCTCTTTGGCTAGTGAAATTCTTCCATCCTTTCGGCCAAGAGGGACATACCACCATGGTCCGTTAATCTACATTTGTATGTTACGTTACTTCAATTGAGTATCTTGTACCATATAAGTATTGCATTAGAACAATAATGTGAAAAATACATACCGCAACAATTGCATCTCGAGAAGCTAAAGCCAACACATCCGCACATGAAACTACACCAGGACACCTCTTTTCTAACTCAGCCTTAATAGCATTAATAACCTCGTACCCTCGAAGACTTAAGTTGGGGACTGCAGTTTTTTCTGTTGCATTGTTGTAAGGTGTAGGATCCAAAAGCACTGAAGCATCGCATCCCTGCAAAATCCAAAAGTGGTGAAAAATAATTTTCATAAAGCAAAAGAAAATGATAAATAAAGCATGATAATTTTAGAAGGGAAATAACTTAAGAAAACATACTCGAACAGCGCAATCATGGAAGATCATTCGGAGCAACCCAGGAGCGAAAGTAGGATCCTTGCTAACAAAGTACTGAGTGATTCCCTTTGATATTTTCTCAACATCAGGACAGGAATACTGATAAGGATTGTATGCACTCGTCACCCCTAAGATAATCAACACTGAAAACACCCTTAAAAACGCCATTTAGTTTATATGTTATTATTTTTTGTTCTCCAAATATGTTTCTTTTGTATTTGTGCTATGAATGAGGCTAGCATTTCAGATTTTATAGTAAAGAAAATGATCGTACGTGCCTTCATGAACTATTGCATTCATTGTAATACTTGGTTCTATTTTTAAAAATTACATGTTGTGAGGTTGACATGCAAGATGTGCGTTTAACTTATACATGACGAAATTGTTATGTTAATGTCAACTAATGTCGTCGCCAGCTCGTAGAGACGATTAATTCTAACTGATGTGCAACAGATAAACTAAGTTCTTAGTCACTTTTTAATTTTTATTATGAAGCAGTCTTCATATTTTAACTTTTGGATTTTTTTTTATGTGGTATTAATTGTGTATTTGTTTTAATTTAAGTTGCACAACTTATTCATAAAAATACTCCAATCTCGTTGTAATTTGTATTCGATTGCTTGTCTCACAAATGAGAAAATTTGGGATGATGTGGTGAAATGTATTTTGGTGTGTTCTTTTTTTTGCTGAAATGTAAATAAAATTAAGTCGTAAAAATCACATGTCAATTTTTAAAAACTTCTTACATATAAATCTTTTAATCATTATTCAAATCTTTTTTAAAAAAAAAGTTTTAGACATTTCATCAACTAATCAATTAAAATAATAGAATCATAATACACAAGCTATTATGGATTATTTTATAAGTTTACTTAAATTTATACTCCGTATTAAAAGTTACTCCCTACAAAAGTACAAATTTCAAAAGTCATTTATCAGTTAAGTAACAAATTCTCATTATTTTTAATTTAATTAGTTTTTTTAGCTTAACTTGTATATTTTTTATTTTTCAATTATCATCTAAAAGAAAAAACTAATAAAAAAAAATAAACTTTTCGTCTTCTCTATCTTGAAATTCATATAATTTCCATATTTATTTGAATTGATTGTTATGAACTAATTTATTAATATAGGATAATGAAAAGACATAAATTCTTACTTTATAAAATCAGTGCATTATTTACACTATTTTAAAAGGTACAAAAACACAAGTTATGCATCGATCAAATTATTAATTCTCATGTCTTGATATATATATATATATTTTTTTAAAACACTCATGCCTTGATATTTAATTATCTTTTATTTATATTCTCTTATATTAATTAACTTTTTATATGTGTGCAGGATTAAATCTGAAATTCACAAAAAAGTGGATGATTTTCAAGGTATAACATATTTGATAAAAAAATCTAAGTGTATTAGAACCATAGGGACAAGTACAAGTACAAGTTCAATTATTTATTTTTTATTTCATGGTTCATTATTTTTTTAAACTTGATATACCAATTTGATGTTTAAGAGGACCTAAAATGTTTGTAATGCAATTTTTTTTATATATATTAGTGATTCTTAAATTTGAGAGAAAATGAATAAGGTAAATACGTCTATCAGAATAGAATTATCTACTCCTTTCTCTCTCATGGTTAGGGTTTTCTCTCTACTCCTTTGATTACTTCGTTTCCATGGCGCGAGGACGGGGTCGACCACCCAAATTGGCTCACAATCAAGGTTCTCTGGTCATTGGCGAACCATTTCATGTACTTTCTTCTTCGATTGCTGCTGGTGTTGTTGACCATTCTGGCGAAACGCCTCAGGTGATTTCGAAATCGCCTATTTTGTTATCTTCTTATGTTGATGCTGTACTTGATAAGACTTCGCCTGCGAAAGCATCTACTTCTGTGGTGGGGAATGAGGCTGGGGTTCCAGTTCAGAAGGTTGTTGAATCTGGGGAGACTGAAACACGGGTGAATCCGCCTAAAGTGGGTATGACCCTCTTCTACTGTGAGGAGTCTGCTAAATCTACGGAAGTGAGCATAGCTAAGGAGGATATAGAAGAGGAGCTTGAGGTTTGGAACCGTACTTTAATGGGTTCAGTCCTTGGATTGAGGCCGCAGGTACAACAGGTGAAAGATTTTGTTAACAAATCATGGAATCATGTTGCACAGCCATTGGTTCAATATTATCGAAAAGGCTGGTTTAGCTTTCAATTTAAAACAATGGACGATATGAATACAGTTCTGCGAGGAGGGCCTTGGATGATGGGGGGCCATGCTTTACTTTTGAAGCAATGGTCACCTCTTTTCTCTCAGGAGATAGACCATGTTTCCAAGGTTCCTGTCTGGGTCCTTTTCCCTGCGCTAGATCCTCATTTTTGGTCTCCTGTGGCTCTTAGCAAGATTGCTAGCAAGGTGGGCACACCTCTGTTTGCAGACCAGATTACTACTATAAAAGCTAGACTTGGTTTTGCTAGGGTTTTGGTTGAGATTGATGTGGCTGGAGAAATCCCTGAGATGATTCTTGTGAATACTCCTTTTCAGGAGCAGTTGGTTCAACGTGTTGAGTATGAATGGATCCCCTACTATTGTCACACTTGCAAGAGATTGGGACATGAGCAGAGCAAATGTAAGTTGGCAAAGCCTAAGATGGAATATAGGCCTAAGAAGCCTGCTGACCCTGTTGAGCCTACAAAGAGTGTGGAGGTGCATACTCCTCCTCCTAGTACGGATGACTTGGGGTTCACAGCTGTGAGGAAGGGCTCTGTGTCTAGGCTGAGTCAGATTGGGGGCGGTGTTTTGCTGCTCAATAAATTTGATCAGCTGAGAGACTTAGGGGCTGGAACATCTGAGGGGCTGCAGGGGGTTGTGTTTCTGGATGAACCAGGACCTGTGATCCCATCTGACCCTCCGGATACTTAATGTTTATTGCAAGTTGGAACATAAGAGGTTGTAATAAGGGTATTAAGCTTCGAGAGTTAATAAATTTTATTAGGAGATATAAGGTAGATTTGTTTGGAGTTTTGGAAACTAGGGTTAAGGAGAATAAGGCAAAGGCTATTTTCAGAAATAATTTTAGAAGTTTGCACGTTAATACCAATTATGATTGTCACTATAATGGAAGGATTTGGTTATTTTTTGATCCTAGGACTTGTAAGGTTGAGGTGCTTGCTAAGGGGGCTCAATATATTCATGCTAAGGTGCTCCACTATACAACACATTATAGTTTCTTTGTTACTATGGTGTATGGATTCAATGACTCTGGTGACAGAAGGCTGTTATGGGACCATCTTCAGCAGTTAAACATCTCTGGTAGTTGGCTTATTATGGGTGACTTTAATGTCGTGAGATTCAAGGAGGAGAAATGTGGGGGAAATCAGCCATCTCAGCAAGCTATGGATGACTTTAATACCTGTATTCTGAATTGCAATCTTATGGATATGGTGAGTCAAGGTTGTAAGTATAGTTGGACTAATAACCAATTTGGGATGGATAGGGCTTGGTCCAAGCTTGATAGGGCCATGATTAATCACAGTTGGCTTTCACACTTCCCTACCTCTTTTGCAAATTTTCTGCCACTAGGGATATCAGATCATTCCCCTGTTTTGGTCTCCCTTAATTCACAAAAGAGGGAGGGTTCCAGGAGTTTCAAATTTCTAAATTGTTGGACTCTAAATGAACAATTTTGTCCTTTGGTGGAAGATGCTTGGCAGGACCCTGTCATGGGGACTCCTATGTTTGTTCTATTTGAGAAACTTAAGCGGGTGAAAGCCCAACTCAGAAACTTGAATGTGCTCTACTACTCTAACCTTTCTTTGAGAGTAAAGGAGGCTGATGTTTTTTTAGCAGCTATTCAAAGAAAATTGGGGGATGCTCCACTGAATGCTGATCTTCTGAGAGCAGAAAAGGAGGCTAAGGAGGCTTATATGAAACTTAGACGAGCTGAGCAAAGTATGTTGATGCAAAGGGCTAAGGTTTCTCATGTGACCTTGGATGACGATAGTACAAGCTATTTTTTCAAAAGGATAGCAGAAAGAAAACACATAAATAACATTGGTTAGATAACTGATTTAAATGGCAACAGTCATACTGGTGAAGGTGCAGTTGCTAAGGCTTTTATTGATTATTACGTTGGTTTGTTGGGTACCAGTGTTAGTGTGGCTCCCTTGGATGTGGATTTTATCAGGAGCAAGGGATGTTTAACTGCTGACCAGGCTGCGTTTTTAGTCCAGAATGTATCAGTGGAGGAGATTAAGAGAGCTTTGTGGGATATTGATCCTAATAAGAGCCCTGGCCAAGATGGGTTTACATCAGACTTTTTCAAGAAAGCTTGGACTATAGTACAGGCTGACTTTGTGGCTGCTGTAGGTGATTTCTTCAAATCCAAGCGTTTGATGAAAACAGCTAATGTTACAGTAGTTACCCTTATACCTAAGAAGGACAATTCTTCCTCTGTTGTGGACTATAGGCCTATATCATGTTGTTCCACTGTCTATAAAACAATTAGCAAAATTCTTGCTAATAGATTGAAGGAGGTGCTTCCTACCTTGGTGGGGAGTGAGCAAGCTGCTTTTGTTAGTGGTAGGAGCTTATTTGACAATGTCCTACTTTCACAAACTCTTGCAAGAGGGTATACAAGGAAGAATGTGTCTCCTAGGAGTTTAATCAAGGTTGACATCAGAAAAGCTTTTGACTCCCTTGACTGGAGCTTTATCTCTAGCTCTCTTCAGGCCTTTGGTTTCCCTGAGCTTTTTGTGAGTTGGATTATGCAATGTCTCACCACCCCATCCTATACTTTGAAGATCAATGGATCTAATTCTGGGTTCTTTCAAGGCAAAAGGGGGATTAGACAAGGGGATCCCATCTCTCCTTATATTTTTGTGCTAAGTATGGAAGTTCTCTCTCGTCTCTTGCGAGACATTCCAAAACTTAGAAGCTTTTCTTACCACCCCAAATGCTCAAAGCTTCATCTGACACATCTTATATTTGCGGATGATTTGATGATCTTTACAAGGGGGGATGTGCCCTCTGTTAAGGCAGTGTGTAACTCTTTGGATCAGTTTGCAAGCTACTCCGGCTTGGTTGCTAATCCTTTAAAAACTGAAATATATTTGGGTGGTGTTTCTGCTAACGTGAAGCAACAAATTTTGAATGAATCAGGTTTTAGTGAAGGGACTTTTCCATTCCGATATCTTGGGATCCCTCTTGCATCTATCAACTTGAGGTCCGACATGTATCAGCAGCTCCTCGCAAAAATCAGAAAGCACATTTCAAATTGGGCAAATCACAGCCTGTCATATGCAGGTAGGTCTCAGCTTATTAACTCTATGTTGTTTGGATTGGAGAATTTCTGGTGTGCAACAGTGCTTTTGCCAAAAGGGGTTGTCAAGAGGATTATGAAATTGTGCAAAGACTTTCTATGGGGTATTGATGAGGGGAGTCGAAGGTTTACGTTTATGAGCTGGAAGTCAGTCTGTCAGCCAAAGACGGAGGGCGGTTTTGGAATCAAAGAGCTCCTTTCCTGGAACAAGGCCTTGCTTACCAGGTATATTTTTGATTTGCAAAGTGGGGGTTCAAGTATTTGGCTGAGATGGTTGAGGGCATATAAGCTAAATAAGAATGATCTATGGACTGTAACTCATACCAATTCTGATGCTGAAGGCTGGTCCGACATCCTCCATGTGAGAGATTGTCTTCTCCAGCTTACTGGGTCCTCTGATAGGGCCGTGTCTCTGCTCAAGGAATGGAATGGTAAGGTAGCTAAGGCTTATGATTTTTTCAGGGAAAAATCTGCTGCTGCAGCTTGGGCTCCTGCTGTCTGGTGCTCTTCAAACCAACCTAAACATTGCTTCATTGGAGCTATGGCTGTCCAAGGTAAACTTCCTACTGTTGACATGTTGTGTTTACGTGGAATGGTTATAGTAAATTGGTGTATAATGTGCAAACGCGACTGTGAGAGCCATGCCCACCTGTTTTTTGAGTGTGCTGAAAGTGGCAAGATAATGAAGCACATCTTGGCTTGGATGAATTTGGGTCGTCGTGTCCGTAGTCTGAAATATGAGCTGAAGTACGGTAAGCACTTGATGAGGAGTCGACATTGGCGTGCTAAATGGTTCTGTTGTAGCATTGTGGCCTCGCTTTATCATATTTGGATGGAGCGTAATCGTCGTATTTTTACTGAGTCTAGTTTGTCTCTAGAGGCTATTGTACGTAAGATACAATCGGATGTAAGCCTTCGTTTGTTACATTGTCCAAACATAGGTGATGAAATGGTCATTGTAAATGCCTTAAATGGCTACCCTTTGTAACTCAAAGTTTTACTTCGGGATAAAATGAGAAATGCTACTAAATTCTTCCAAAAAATAAATACGTCTATCAGAATTGATATTTTTTCATTGACTCAAAAATCAAACAAAAAATTATTTTAATTTCATATATTTTTTATTGTATATAATTAAAAATTATATATTTTTAATATGGTATACTTACATATGAAACAAGTAAATCAATCTCAATATTTTAATTGATTCAGTTATTTTTTTAATTTTATATTTTAATTATTTTAACTCATCATTCAATAAATAAAACCTATAAAGTAATGGATATACCTTCTTTTTTTTTTTCTTTTTTTTTTTAAGTAATATGGAGTAGATAAATTTTGTGTCTAGCTTTTTTTTTCATAATTCTCATGTTAATTTTCATGCTAATTTATTTTAACTAATTATTTAAAATAAAAGAACCAAAATAGATGAACTACTACTTATAAAGTTAATGAATTTATTTTTTTGAGGAAAAACTAATTAATGCATTATTTTTATTAGTGCAATATATAAAAAATCTCTAGTCATGTATTAATAAACTCATTAATTCTCCTCATTTTATATTTTAATTTTTGTGTTTTTAATTTCATATTTTCTTTTCCTAAATTAATCTTATCATATTATACAATATTTTTTTATATGTGTGCAAGATGAATATGAAAACAACAAAAAATGAGGATGATCGAAGTGGTATAGTTTTTTTTTAGCAATAAGATTTGCTCTTTATTCATTCATGTTAGGGAAAAAAAAAAAGAGAATAATTGAAAAAGATTTGAGGGTGTTTTAAATTAACTTAAGCATATTGAAAAAGATTTGAGGGTGTTTGTATTTTTTTTGAATTATCGAGATTACCTGTTTTTCATTATTACCTCGAAATCCAACAATGAAACAAAATTTGTAATATTGGATACATTTTCTATAGTGTATATTATTTGAAATTAAACGTTTACAATCTGGTACAGATAATATTTTGATTGCATCAAATAATATGTACTAATTAATAAAAACGAGTAATGAAATATATAGAAGCTGAACATTAAAAACATTAACAATAAACACGTTTTATTAGATAAATAAAAACGATACAAATACGAAAATTATTAAGAGAACCCGTGATTTTCACGGGCCACTGAGCTAGTTATTTCTAAAAAAAAATCTTTTGTTAACCGGTGCTAAAGTATTTTTGTGAACATAATATACGGCACGTTTTGTTTCTACTTTTTCTTTGTTTCGCATGGGTGCTAAAAGTTGATTTTTGCTCAGTGGCGGCCCCAAGGGGGGGCCAAGGGGGGGCCAAGGGGGGCACGGGCTCCCCTACTCCTCTTTGGAAAAAAATTATTTGTACTAAAAGGTTCCAGTTAGTATCAAGAAATTTGCAGTGGTAGAGTTGGTGAAGGCACCAAATGTAGTGCAAGAGTTCAGGGGTTCGATCCTGGGACACTTGATTTGTCATTTTTTTTCTTTTTTTATGCTCCTAACATTAAATGTATGAAAACTTAACTCATTTAACTTGACTAACTTAGGTTTATTTGTTAATATATCAACTATAATGTAATTTACTTCTCAAATTTTATATATTTCTTCTAAACGTAATTTTTGGCGTCAAATTAAAGTTAAAACTCTTTAACCATATAACTAAAGCTTTGCATTGAAGATTGTGCAAAATGCAAATGCAATGGAAGATGCAAAAAAACGAGGATGTACAATTTAAGCGGACGAAGTTTTGTTATTTTTTGGAAAAATTATTTGTCTAGTGTTACCGACATCTCAATATTTATCGATCTTTTGTCTATTTATCGGGTAAAAAATTTTGACTTTTAGGCTTTGTCTATATATTGATGCATAGAAATTAAATTTAAAAAATGATTTTAAATATCACAAATTTTTAAACCGCACAATTTTTTTTCGTATATGGAGTATTTTTCATCGTTAAATGGGCCCCTCCGAGCCAAAATTCCTGGGTCCGCCACTGTTTTTGCTAACACACCACTGACTGACAATGTTTACAGACTTTACACACATGAGCATATAAATGAGGTGTAAGTCTCTCTTAAAATGGATCAATCCGTTTTAAGCTGGAGACGGGTCAAATATGACCCGTTTTGCCTTTTTTTTTTTTTTCGAATTTTTTTAAAACCCAATTTTTTTTTTTTTTGAAACTTAACTCAAATAACGAATAAAACACAAATTTTAAATGGTAACAATATTGATAAAAATTGTAACATACTATATTATATTGGTGACATATTCTCAAAAAAATAAAACATAATTAACCAATTTTGGTAACATATTATACAATTACGGTAACATATTAAACAAATGTTATGACAATTTTTTATTTTCTATGTGTTATAATATGTTACAAATATAATATAATATGTTACCATTTTACATTACTTTGTTACCATTTTCAATAATAACCCTATAAACACGAACCTATTTTGGTAACATATTATACAATTACGGTAACATAATAAACAAATGTTATGACAATTTTTTATTTTCTATATTTTATAATATGTTACAAATATAATATAATATGTTACCATTTTACATTACTTTGTTACCATTTTCAATAATCCTATAAACACGATTTCCGACAAAAGTTTTTTAAAAAAATTTTGGGTCTTGAAAAAAAATTTCAAAAAAAAAATTAAAAAAAAAAAACGGATTGACTTGACCCGTTTTAAGCTTAAAACGGGTACCTTGGTTGCAAACAAGAATTTGTGATAAATGAGTCAGTGGCTTCATTGATCACTCATATAACTTATAATAATTTAAAATTTCATAGATTAATTAGTACATCAAAAAAATATTAAGCAATGAAATCAAAATTTTCAACTCTAAACATAAGCATAAAAAGTGTAATAAAATAGGGA
The DNA here is from genome assembly GCA_023091065.1 of Dianthus caryophyllus. Classification (NCBI taxonomy): domain Eukaryota; kingdom Viridiplantae; phylum Streptophyta; class Magnoliopsida; order Caryophyllales; family Caryophyllaceae; genus Dianthus; species Dianthus caryophyllus. The sequence continues at coordinate 11,744,660 of CM041522.1, read as the reverse complement.
CTACTCCGTATCATTTAATTCAAATTGAAACAATCAAAATTAGTAGGTTGATTTAACGGCGCCACAAGTTTTCCCCGACTTAGCCACGAGATCCTGAGCACACCAAGGTTGATAAGTTTAGTCATGGACGCAGCAAAATCTTTATTAAAGGTAGCTCCGTTTGAGGAGACTTGATATTGCAGATAGGATTTAGTGTAGTAATCGTCCAAAAGTGCAGCATCTGACGGAAAAAACCCTTTACGTTGTGATACAATCGTGTAATATTCTTTGTCAAACACTCTTGGGGATATCGGGTCCATGGGCACCACTGTTACCAAGTCCACTTTTTGGGGGCACTTGTATTTCAGGATTCTTGCGTATGCTGGATCAAGTGTAGGGTCGGTGTCACCTTTTCAGAAATTGTGCTGCACGCGTTTTTGAATGATACTGCAATGCCCAATTCCTATTGTATGACCTCCTGTTTCATCAAAAAAAATTATATAATTGAAAATTGTATTTATTCTCTTGAAAAAAACTCCTTGACATTGTAATAATTGTAACGATATACACAGGGGCGAAGCCAAAAATTTATTGTCGGGGTAGCGAAAATAATTTTTAGAACATAACCTGTGATTTTTTGCCTTATAAGTATATAATTTGGGGTGACATACATCTATATTTTTGTACATTTTTGTCGATTTAGGGGTAATATGTGATACTCTTTGTTACTACGTGGCTTCCCCTCTGGATATACAGAGTATTTTTCAAAATTGAATAAGTATCAATGCTTCTAAATTATTAAAATATCTCAAGTGTTTACCTGAGAGAACCACCAAATCTTTAGCTGACAATCCTAGAACTGCAAAATTACTTTTCAAGGTAGATATGTTTGCAAAGGGTGAAGGAAGAAATTGCAACGCCTCTTTGGCTAGTGAAATTCTTCCATCCTTTCGGCCAAGAGGGACATACCACCATGGTCCGTTAATCTACATTTGTATGTTACGTTACTTGATTGAGTATCTTGTACCATATAAGTATTGCATTAGAACAATAATGTGAAAAATACATACCGCAACAATTGCATCTCGAGAAGCTAAAGCCAACACATCCGCACATGAAACTACACCAGGACACCTCTTTTCTAACTCAGCCTTAATAGCATTAATAACCTCGTACCCTCGAAGACTTAAGTTGGGGACTGCAGTTTTTTCTGTTGCATTGTTGTAAGGTGTAGGATCCAAAAGCACTGAAGCATCGCATCCCTGCAAAATCCAAAAGTGGTGAAAAATAATTTTCATAAAGCAAAAGAAAATGATAAATAAAGCATGATAATTTTAGAAGGGAAATAACTTAAGAAAACATACACGAACAAGTAAGAATCATGGAAGATCATTGAGCAACCCAGGAGCGAAAGTAGGATCCTTGCTAACAAAGTACTGAGTGATTCCCTTTGATATTTTCTCAACATCAGGACAGGAATACTGATAAGGATTGTATGCACTCGTCACCCCTAAGATAATCAACACTGAAAACACCCTTAAAACCGCCATTTAGTTTATATGTTATTATTTTTGTTCTCCAAATATGTTTCTTTTGTATTTGTGCTATGAATGAGGCTAGCATTTCAGATTTTATAGTAAAGAAAATGATCGTACGTGCCTTCATGAACTATTGCATTCATTGTAATACTTGGTTCTATTTTTAAAAATTACATGTTGTGAGGTTGACATGCAAGATGTGCGTTTAACTTATACATGACGAAATTGTTATGTTAATGTCAACTAATGTCGTCGCCAGCTCGTAGAGACGATTAATTCTAACTGATGTGCAACAGATAAACTAAGTTCTTAGTCACTTTTTAATTTTTATTATGAAGCAGTCTTCATATTTTAACTTTTGGATTTTTTTTTATGTGGTATTAATTGTGTATTTGTTTTAATTTAAGTTGCACAACTTATTCATAAAAATACTCCAATCTCGTTGTAATTTGTATTCGATTGCTTGTCTCACAAATGAGAAAATTTGGGATGATGTGGTGAAATGTATTTTGGTGTGTTCTTTTTTTTGCTGAAATGTAAATAAAATTAAGTCGTAAAAGTCACATGTCAATTTTTAAAAACTTCTTACATATAAATCTTTTAATCATTATTCAAATCTTTTTTAAAAAAAAAGTTTTAGACATTTCATCAACTAATCAATTAAAATAATAGAATCATAATACACAAGCTATTATGGATTATTTTATATTTCAGAAATCATTTATCAGTTAAGTAACAAATTCTCATTATTTTTAATTTAATTAGTTTTTTTTAGCTTAACTTGTATATTTTTTATTTTTCAATTATCATCTAAAAGAAAAAACTAATAAAAAAAAATAAAATTTTCGTCTTCTCTATCTTGAAATTCATATAATTTCCATATTTATTTGAATTGATTGTTGTGAACTAATTTATTAATATAGGATAATGAAAAGACATAAATTCTTACTTTATAAAATCAGTGCATTATTTACACTATTTTAAAAGGTACAAAAACACAAGTTATGTATCGATCAAATTATTAATTCTCATGTCTTGATATATATATATATATATTTTTTTTTAAAACACTCATGCCTTGATATTTAATTATCCTTTATTTATATTCTCTTATATTAATTAACTTTTTATATGTGTGCAGGATTAAATCTGAAATTCACAAAAAAGTGGATGATTTTCAAGGTATAACATATTTGATAAAAAAAATCTAAGTGTATTAGAACCATAGGGACAAGTACAAGTACAAGTTCAATTATTTATTTTTTATTTCATGGTTCATTATTTTTTTAAACTTGATATACCAATTTGATGTTTAAGAGGACCTAAAATGTTTGTAATGCAATTTTTTTTATATATATTAGTGATTCTTAAATTTGAGAGAAAATGAATAAGGTAAATACGTCTATCAGAATTGATATTTTTTCATTGACTCAAAAATCAAACAAAAAATTATTTTAATTTCATATATTTTTTATTGTATATAATTAAAAATTATATATTTTTAATATGGTATACTTACATATGAAACAAGTAAATCAATCTCAATATTTTAATTGATTCAGTTATTTTTTTAATTTTATATTTTAATTATTTTAACTCATCATTCAATAAATAAAACCTATAAAGTAATGGATATACCTTCTTTTTTTTTTTCTTTTTTTTTTTTTTAAGTAATATGGAGTAGATAAATTTTGTGTCTAGCTTTTTTTTTTCATAATTCTCATGTTAATTTTCATGCTAATTTATTTTAACTAATTATTTAATATAAAAGAACCAAAATAGATGAACTACTACTTATAAAGTGTTGGGGTTAGTGTCCTCCACAGTGAGTGCAATAACATAAATAAATCTCTAAAGGTACATAGGGTACATTTTGTATTTAATCAGTTGATTAACGTTTATCGATAACGGTTGGCTTGCTAGATAAGTTTGACGTTATTGTCATACAGATGGCGGTGATCAACTGGTCCCTAAGAGTCACACCTAAAGGATGTGTTTGAGAGATATGATTATTTTGAGAAAATGATCATATCGATACCTTATTTAATGACTAAATAGTTAGTCGGTGTTGTGGACTGAAAGGTCAGTCAAATATGACTAAGAAGTTAGTCAAATGTATTATTTAATAATGATTAAATAATATTAGATGAGAGGAATTAGCTATAATTCGGAAATTGAATATAAGAGGTTATATTTAATTATTGCGTATAATGCAGGCTAATTAATTTTAAACAGTTATAATAAATTAGCAAATTATAAATATATGGATATTTATGATTAAATATAATATATGGATATTATATTTACATTATACATAAAAGCTAGAATATACTAATTAATTGGGTTTTTGATAAACCTTTAATTAGATTGGGCTTGTAAAATTAGAAGTGGAAAAGTCCACTTCTCTTCTTTGTTTGGACGTGTGATGTAGGTTATAGTGGAGAGGTTTCTTCCTCTCTACTTAACCTAATCACAAGCTAATTCTCATTGGACTGGAATTCCTAATTCATTCACTATATACACAACACAAAACCTAGAGAGAAAAGTAGTTTTCTTCTCTAATTTTTCTAGCAAATCTAAAAGGGTATATTTCAAAGCATCTTGGGTGTTACAATTAGGAGATACCATAATTTTGGTATTATTCTTAGGCCAAATTCAAAGGATTAAAAGGTTAATTCTTGTATCTTTTATCTTATTATGCAATTTCATTTTATGACCATAAATCTTGTAAAGTTTTTCATTATAATCCTGTGAATTTTAAGGTCTATATACGGATATAAACCTACATAAAGTTAATGAATTTATTTTTTTGAGGAAAAACTAATTAATGCATTATTTTTATTAGTGCAATATATAAAAAATCGCTAGTCATGTATTAATAAACTCATTAATTCTCCTCATTTTATATTTTAATTTTTGTGTTTTTAATTTCATATTTTCTTTTCCTAAATTAATCTTATCATATTATACAATATTTTTTTATATGTGTGCAAGATGAATATGAAAACAACAAAAAATGAGGATGATCGAAGTGGTATAGTTTTTTTAGCAATAAGATTTGCTCTTTATTCATTCATGTTAGGGAAAAAAAAAAAGAGAATAATTGAAAAAGATTTGAGGGTGTTTTAAATTAACTTAAGCATATTGAAAAAGATTTGAGGGTGTTTGTATTTTTTTTGAATTATCGAGATTACCTGTTTTTCATTATTACCTCGAAATCCAACAATGAAACAAAATTTGTAATATTGGGTACATTTTCTATAGTGTATATTATTTGAAATTAAACGTTTACAATCTGGTACAGATAATATTTTGATTGCATCAAATAATATGTACTAATTAATAAAAACGAGTAATGAAATATATAGAAGCTGAAAATTAAAAACATTAACAATAAACACGTTTTATTAGATAAATAAAAACGATACAAATACGAAAATTATTAAGAGAACCCGTGATTTTCACGGGCCACTGAGCTAGTTATTTCTAAAAAAATCTTTTGTTAACCGGTGCTAAAGTATTTTTGTGAACATAATATACGGCACGTTTTGTTTCTACTTTTTCTTTGTTTCGCATGGGTGCTAAAAGTTGATTTTTGCTAACACACCACTGACTGACAATGTTTACAGACTTTACACACATGAGCATATAAATGAGGTGTAAGTCTCTCTTTAAATGGGTCAATCCGTTTTAAGCTGGAGACGGGTCAAATATGACCCGTTTTGCCTTTTTTTTTTTTTCGAGTTTTTTTAAAACCCAATTTTTTTTTTTTTTGAAACTTAACTCAAATAACGAATAAAACACAAATTTTAAATGGTAACAATATTGATAAAAATTGTAACATACTATATTATATTGGTGACATATTCTCAAAAAAATAAAACATAATTAACCAATTTTGGTAACATATTATACAATTACGGTAACATATTAAACAAATGTTATGACAATTTTTTATTTTCTGTGTGTTATAATATGTTACAAATATAATATAATATGTTACCATTTTACATTACTTTGTTACCATTTTCAATAACCCTATAAACACGAACCTATTTTGGTAACATATTATACAATTACGGTAACATAATAAACAAATGTTATGACAATTTTTTATTTTCTATATTTTATAATATGTTACAAATATAATATAATATGTTACCATTTTACATTACTTTGTTACCATTTTCAATAATCCTATAAACACGATTTCCGACAAAAGTTTTTTAAAAAAATTTTGGGTCTTGAAAAAAAATTTCAAAAAAAAAATTAAAAAAAAAAAAAACGGATTGACTTGACCCGTTTTAAGCTTAAAACGGGTACCTTGGATGCAAACAAGAATTTGTGATAAATGAGTCAGTGGCTTCATTGATCACTCATATAACTTATAATAATTTAAAATTTCATAGATTAATTAGTACATCAAAAAAATATTAAGCAATGAAATCAAAATTTTCAACTCTAAACATAAGCATAAAAAGTGTAATAAAATAGGGACTACTCCGTATCATTTAATTCAAATTGAAACAATCAAAATTAGTAGGTTGATTTAACGGCGCCACAAGTTTTCCTGACTTCGCCCTGAGATCCGGTGAGCACACCAAGGTTGATAAGTTTAGTCATGGACGCAGCAAAATCTTTATTAAAGGTAGCTCCGTTTGAGGAGACTTGATATTGCAGATAGGATTTAGTGTAGTAATCGTCCAAAAGTGCAGCATCTGACGGAAAAAACCCTTTACGTTGTGATACAATCGTGTAATATTCTTTGTCAAACACTCTTGGGGATATCGGGTCCATGGGCACCACTGTTACCAAGTCCACTTTTTGGGGGCACTTGTATTTCAGGATTCTTGCGTATGCTGGATCAAGTGTAGGGTCAGTGTCACCTTTTCCGGTAAAATTGTACAGACGTTTTTGAATGATACTGCAATGCCCAATTCCTATTGTATGACCTCCTGTTTCATCAAAAAAAATTATATAATTGAAAATTGTATTTATTCTCTTGAAAAAAACTCCTTGACATTGTAATAATTGTAACGATATACACAGTGAAGCCAAAAATTTATTGTCGGGGTAGCGAAAATAATTTTTAGAACATAACCTGTGATTTTTTGCCTTATAAGTATATAATTTGGGGTGACATACATCTATATTTTTGTACATTTTTGTCGATTTAGGGGTAATATGTGATACTCTTTGTTACTACGTGGCTTCCCCTCTGGATATACAGAGTATTTTTCAAAATTGAATAAGTATCAATGCTTCTAAATTATTAAAATATCTCAAGTGTTTACCTGAGAGAACCACCAAATCTTTAGCTGACAATCCTAGAACTGCAAAATTACTTTTCAAGGTAGATATGTTTGCAAAGGGTGAAGGAAGAAATTGCAACGCCTCTTTGGCTAGTGAAATTCTTCCATCCTTTCGGCCAAGAGGGACATACCACCATGGTCCGTTAATCTACATTTGTATGTTACGTTACTTCAATTGAGTATCTTGTACCATATAAGTATTGCATTAGAACAATAATGTGAAAAATACATACCGCAACAATTGCATCTCGAGAAGCTAAAGCCAACACATCCGCACATGAAACTACACCAGGACACCTCTTTTCTAACTCAGCCTTAATAGCATTAATAACCTCGTACCCTCGAAGACTTAAGTTGGGACTGCGGTTTTTACATTGCATTGTTGTAAGGTGTAGGATCCAAAAGCACTGAAGCATCGCCACCCTGCAAAATCCAAAAGTGGTGAAAAATAATTTTCATAAAGCAAAAGAAAATGATAAATAAAGCATGATAATTTTAGAAGGGAAATAACTTAAGAAAACATACTCGAGCAAATAAGAATCATGGAAGATCATTGAGCAACCCAGAGCGAAAGTAGGATCCTTGCTAACAAAGTACTGAGTGATTCCCTTTGATATTTTCTCAACATCAGGACAGGAATACTGATAAGGATTGTATGCACTCGTCACCCCTAAGATAATCAACACTGAAAACACCCTTAAAAACGCCATTTAGTTTATATGTTATTATTTTTTGTTCTCCAAATATGTTTCTTTTGTATTTGTGCTATGAATGAGGCTAGCATTTCAGATTTTATAGTAAAGAAAATGATCGTACGTGCCTTCATGAACTATTGCATTCATTGTAATACTTGGTTCTATTTTTAAAAATTACATGTTGTGAGGTTGACATGCAAGATGTGCGTTTAACTTATACATGACAGAAATTGTTATGTTAATGTCAACTAATGTCGTCGCCAGCTCGTAGAGACGATTAATTCTAACTGATGTGCAACAGATAAACTAAGTTCTTAGTCACTTTTTAATTTTTATTATGAAGCAGTCTTCATATTTTAACTTTTGGATTTTTTTTATGTGGTATTAATTGTGTATTTGTTTTAATTTAAGTTGCACAACTTATTCATAAAAATACTCCAATCTCGTTGTAATTTGTATTCGATTGCTTGTCTCACAAATGAGAAAATTTGGGATGATGTGGTGAAATGTATTTTGGTGTGTTCTTTTTTTTGCTGAAATGTAAATAAAATTAAGTCGTAAAAGTCACATGTCAATTTTTAAAAACTTCTTACATATAAATCTTTTAATCATTATTCAAATCTTTTTTAAAAAAAAAGTTTTAGACATTTCATCAACTAATCAATTAAAATAATAGAATCATAATACACAAGCTATTATGGATTATTTTATAAGTTTACTTAAATTTATACTCCGTATTAAAAGTTACTCCCTACAAAAGTACAAATTTCAGAAGTCATTTATCAGTTAAGTAACAAATTCTCATTATTTTTAATTTAATTAGTTTTTTTAGCTTAACTTGTATATTTTTTATTTTTCAATTATCATCTAAAAGAAAAAACTAATAAAAAAAAATAAACTTTTCGTCTTCTCTATCTTGAAATTGTAAGAATTTTGGGTCTTATACAATTTATGTGGACATTTTATTTTGGTCTTTTGTATTTATCGGCTATCATTGAGTTAAGCCCAACTATTATGTGATCCACTACGGTTATTTAATATGGGCTTTTTTAATTACGTCTTATAAAGTATGGGCCAGATATTAATATAGTGTAGATACCCATTAGAGCTTTGTCTGATGAATGATGGGCTTATCAGACTAAAGCAGCTATTATAGGGCTCTAGGGTTAAACCCTCTCCCTATATAAACGCAGGGTTATGGTCCCTGACAGCACACTGAAAACCTATCTCCCCACATCCCATCAGTAGAGAGAAACCCTGGTCCTGTGTCTGTCAGAAGACCTAATCCAAAGACCGTCCTTCGTACGGTTTATTCCAACTGTTCTAATCATGTATTCAGGTACGCTTCCGCTATTATGATTCACCAATTAATTTAGTATGGAGATACGGCTATTTATATTTATGGATTATTTTCAACAAGTGGTATCAGAGCCACCTCCATATGAAATTAATTGGACAGTTAATTGGTTTGATATGTTCAATTTATACGAGATGCGTCTTCGTGTTCCATTGATACTGCTAGACTCGTAATTCTGCCGTACTCGTGTTCCTGTTTGTTTCGGCTATGCTCTTCTTTTGTTGATGTGAATACTTGCCTTTACACATGTCATCTTTATTTATTTTGTTAACTGCATGTGTATCATTTCTATGGATTTATAAGTCATGTCATCATGTCTTTATTCTTACATGCTGTCATATCTAGCTATGGGTTTTGTAACATTATTTTCATGAATTCCACATGATTATTTGTTTGTGTTCACAATCATGACTTTGGTAGACATGTTGACATATTTTGATGATGATTCATGTCATTGTGCTTTACTTTCATTGAATTGTCCGCATCTCTCTTATTTGCTTCATGGGAATGTATATTATGGAGTAGTATAATACGGAGTAATACGGAGTATTATTTCTGCTTCTCTCAAGATATGATGCCATAGATTTTACGGATTGATATTCTCTGTATATTATTTCCTTTATAGTTGGATGTTCCATTATGGTCTTCTGCCTTTATTATAATTTGGCATATATCTTTGGTTTTATTTTGTCATGCTTTATTCATTCGCATGTGGAAATATTTGATTTATATTCATTTATATGTCATCTTATTTATAATATATCATGTATGATTGTCCATTTATATTGATTGTATTATATTTATATTAGCATGATATATTAAAGTCTAAATTCTCAGATTCATAAAGTAATTGGCTATTCGGTTTATTATCGTGTCTAATATATTGGATTATATAATTGAAATAACACGTTGCCAAAGTAACCTCTGTTACGTAGGTTATATAATTCAAAATATTATGACAATTGTGTGTGATTAAGTTTTATGTGAATAGTGGTCGGCCCAAAGGAAGACCATTATTTAACAGGAATTTAATCATGCTTGTGGTGATGAGAATGTAACGGTTATGGTTCATAATGCTTGCGAATGTTAAGTCGGCCCAAAGGAAGGCTTAATGTTTGACATAATTTACCGTTAATTTTCGATCACTACACAAGATGACCACTTACAAGTCTATTTCTCGTCCAAAGATGGGGTTAGATGTTGTGCTAGGTGTCTTGGTTATGATGGGAAAAATGCCAAAGTTAGAATTTGAGAATAAAGTTAAGGGAATGTCATTAAAATATGACTTCATTATGATTTATGCTCATAAAGAAATTTCGGTTAAATAAAGTCAAACTCGGTCAAAATTATTTTGGTTATATTGTGTTTGAAAATGAGCCATTGAAAGAGCAAGTCGCCAAAGTGACTTGTTATGTAAAGTGGTTTATTTCGAACATAAAAAGGCTTTGTGTTTATGATTCACAATGATAATGGTCGGCCCAAAGGAAGACCATTATTTGACTGAATCATATACACATATTTTGGTAATGAGTGTGACGGTTATTCGGTTATACTCGTGAATTATAGATCGGCCCAAAGGAAGGTTTATTTTTTACGAGTACTTACCGTCTACATTTGGTTACTAATTTCTTAAGGAAAGTGGTCAATCGCAGAAAAATGCTTATGTCTAATGACTAAATATCTGCATTGTACTACACTTTATTTCAGGTTGACCTGATGTTTGAATTTAATTCGGTATATATATTTTTGGATCTTGGGCAATCATTTTGTTTTGTTCATGAAGTTTGACAATAAAGATTAATTATTTGTCAATTAAGGCGACATTCTCAATTCTTATGAAATCATTTTTTTAAATGGTTAGAGAATGTAAATATTTAGTTTTTGGTCACATTAATGTGAACTTGTATATATGTTCACTACTCTTTCGGATGAAAGTTTCGTGTGAACTCACGTGACTATAAGATGTGGTGACATTTAAAATACAAGTATTTTGTGACATTTGATACAATATTAAGGGCATTGTTGCAAATAATGTAAAAGTTATGAAACTTTTAAGGAAACTTGTAAGGAGAAAGTAAAGACAACTCAGGTTGTATTTAATTTCATCAAGTATAAAGCTGCAATTGTCCATCTTAAAGGTGACAATAACAGGGAAAATATTTCTTAAGGCCCTGTAATTGTCTATTTTATAAAGATTGGACAAATAAGGAAATGTTATGTCATATATAATGTTTTTTTTTTTTTTTTTTTTTTTGTGATAATAAGGTTTTACTCCTTATATCAGTTTTGTTTAATGTTAAATTTTGCTTATATATTTATTAATATTGTGGGAGTACTCTAATTACTCTCACATGAAGTATTTTGATGCAAGTGATGTCAATCACCAAATGATGATGAAAGATTCGTCAAAATAATTTAGGGGTGATGACAGATAAAGTTGAGGCAATAATATTTATAAAGTTTTCATTAATGATTTATTGTTTGAATTTGGAAAAGATTTCTGCACCATTTTCAGGAAAATTTTGAACATATTTTTTGATCAAAATTATTTTATTGGAACAAAAAAAAAAAAAAAAAAAAAGGTGATATTTTCAATCCAAATTCAATAATGTTATTTTGTGTTTTTAAATAAATAATTTTATGATTGCCTCCTGTAAAGTTAAACTTGCATTTAAGTTCGTGGATATAAGCAAATATTATGGAGAATTTCTATGTGACTTGACATAAAATGAATGTTTTGTGTCGATGTGAATTAATCTCTCAGTTTTGGCACTTGACTTCGGTCTTGAAACTGAGGAGATAAAGTTTAAATATAAGATGATTGATATCCATATAATTTCGGACGTCTTATAATTAATATAAAAGGTTTATGGGTCAATCACTATTTGAAATAGTGGCGATCCACATTATTATATTAATTAATAGACAAATTTTGGAATGGATATTGATATTTCTTTTATAAGGTTTTAATGGTTCTCAACATATTCAAATATTTTTGACTGGGCTTTGCTCGGTAAAGGATTAAGTTTCTCAAGTACAGTCATGTTTACTATTGTAAACTGAATTATGTTGAGATTTATCTATGAAATTCTCGTAATGATTATTTTGTGTCTGAATATCACACCATATAAGGTTCTCTAATATGTGGCGTGAAAGAGATACATAATGAATTTAAAGCCTAGTAGAGAGTGTGATTAATCAAACTCTTTGCATTTGGATTATGTATTATGTACTGCAGCTTGTATTCAATAAAGTTTCAGAATATGATAATGACTAATTAAGGATAGTGTAATTAAATTACACTTGTGACGTCCAATTAAGGTTATAGCTGAAAAGCTAAAAGGATTATAAATTGGACTCAAAATTAGTCAATAATTATGTTGTTGTTTGGCTCTCGGCAAAAAGTACATAAGTACAGATCTCATTATTGAAGCATTCTGAGATGGAAAATTATGTAATCTCTTGAGGATATTGAGTTTGAGTGGGAGAAAAGGTACAAATAATGTTTTATATCTCCTAATCCGACAGTGCAACCTCAAATACCTCAAGAATTTATGTTAATAAGGAAATTCACTAAAGGTGATAAGTGCAAATTTAATTGATTACATCATTATTTGCTGATAATAAATATTGATAATGATGTAATAAACGAATAATAAAGTGCACTATTAAAGTAAAGGAGTTATATAATGGGATGGTAAAATATTATGATCAAATTACCTGTTTTGCCAACCTATTAAAGTTAATGACTCCTAAAAGTGGATTGATGCTATAAGGAATAATGGTCTTGTTGAAAGTAGACTATTGCAATCACACATCATTACCATAAGGCATATAATCCGATGGATTTAAATGGTAATGTTATAAAGTAATAATGGAAGTCTTCTCAATAAGAATAATAATGTTTACATATGGCATCTGGTTTTATGTGATGTTAGATGGACTTTAATAGTGCTCCTTTATGATAACATTGGTGGAGCTACTTAAACTTTGATCTTAAGACTTTGTCAAAAGATTAAAGTAAAAGGTTTCATAATCCATCTAATATTTAATTGTGTTTTCCGTCGAATGAATCTTATATTTACCATATTGATATCTTATTTGGTAATTTAGAGAAATATGGTTAATGTTGTGGATATTGAGGTTCAGTGGGAGTACCATTAAAGTTGTACTTATGCCATTTTTTTGGAATATAATTTATGTTACTTTTGATGCCCTAAGGTACTATAATATTAATAAAGTAAAGCTTAAATTTCAATTTAAGTAATGAAGTTATGTCACCTTTATGGTACATATATTGTACAAATATGTATGACAAATAATTATGTATTACGGATATAGATCGTTGAATCCGTTTAAGGCAGCATATATGTTATTGTCATTTTATGGAGCAAAACATTACTTGCTCAAATCAGGTAGTCGGATCAGGTTGAGATCATTCGGTTGTCGACTCCAATAAAGTACTGAGTAGCAAATTATGTTTATGGTGCTGCAAATTCCTTCTGATGTAAAGGATTACTCATGTTATTATGTGACAATATGGTTGCTATTCAGTTTTATAACAGCACAAACTATGTGTTGTTCAATAAGAACTCAGAGTGAAAAGGTTGTAGTGAACACATTATACAAACTCCAATTGCGGATCCGCTTACTAATGAATCACCACTAATGTATTTTTGTGAGCACGTTGGCCACTGCTCAATTGGTGTTGCGGTTTAAGGAAATTCAGTTTAAGTGGGAGTTTGTTAATACGATGTTCACTTAGACACCTATCATGTTCGGTTATAATGTTCTGCAGAAATAAGGATTTTAATTTTATGTTTCACTCTGTCCGGTTTTGGTTGATCTCACTAAGGAGGACCAGTTGGAAAATGCATATTCTTTGGATCACTTCGGATGCTATTTCCATGCTACACTCCCATGCTAGATTCATGTCGTTGATTGTATTGACATATGTGACCATTGAGGGTCCTGTCACGACAAACTGTGGCAAAGGCCGCTTTGATCCTATGTTGGTATGATCAATGGACCGAATTGCATAAGACGGTTTGGACGAATTGATAGCACTACTATCGAGCTCGTAAGGTTATGGATAAATACAATTTTCGGGTGCCACATATAATTGCATTTGACCCAAGTGGGAGACTGTAAGAATTTTGGGTCTTATACAATTTATGTGGACATTTTATTTTGGTCTTTTGTATTTATCGGCTATCATTGAGTTAAGCCCAACTATTATGTGATCCACTACGGTTATTTAATATGGGCTTATTTAATTACGTCTTATAAAGTATGGGCCAGATATTAATATAGTGTAGATACCCATTAGAGCTTTGTCTGATGAATGATGGGCTTATCAGACTAAAGCAGCTATTATAGGGCTCTAGGGTTAAACCCTCTCCCTATATAAACGCAGGGTTATGGTCCCTGACAGCACACTGAAAACCTATCTCCCCACATCCCATCAGTAGAGAGAAACCCTGGTCACGTGCATCCGAGGAAGACCTAATCCCAAAGACCGCCCTTAAATGCGGTTTATTCCAACTGTTCTAATCATGTATTCAGGTACGCTTCCGCTATTATGATTCACCAATTAATTTATTATGGAGATACGGCTATTTATATTTATGGATTATTTTCAACAGAAATTCATATAATTTCCATATTTATTTGAATTGATTGTTGTGAACTAATTTATTAATATAGGATAATGAAAAGACATAAATTCTTACTTTATAAAATCAGTGCATTATTTACACTATTTTAAAAGGTACAAAAACACAAGTTATGTATCGATCAAATTATTAATTCTCATGTCTTGATATATATATATATTTTTTTAAAACACTCATGCCTTGATATTTAATTATCTTTTATTTATATTCTCTTATATTAATTAACTTTTTATATGTGTGCAGGATTAAATCTGAAATTCACAAAAAAGTGGATGATTTTCAAGGTATAACATATTTGATAAAAAAATCTAAGTGTATTAGAACCATAGGGACAAGTACAAGTACAAGTTCAATTATTTATTTTTTATTTCATGGTTCATTATTTTTTTTAAACTTGATATACCAATTTGATATTTAAGAGGACCTAAAATGTTTGTAATGCAATTTTTTTTATATATATTTGTGATTCTTAAATTTCAGAGAAAATGAATAAGGTAAATACGTTTATCAGAATTGATATTTTTTGATTGACTCAAAAATCAAACAAAAAATTATTTTAATTTCATATATTTTTTATTGTATATAATTAAAAATTATATATTTATAATATGGTATACTTACATATGAAACAAGTAAATCAATCTCAATATTTTAATTGATTCAGTTATTTTTTTAATTTTATATTTTAATTATTTTAACTCATCATTCAATAAATAAAACCTATAAAGTAATGGATATACCTTCTTTTTTTTTTCTTTTTTTTTTTTTTTAAGTAATATGGAGTAGATAAATTTTGTGTCTAGCTTTTTTTTTCATAATCTCATGTTAATTTTCATGCTAATTTATTTTAACTAATTATTTAATATAAAAGAACCAAAATAGATGAACTACTACTTATAAAGTTAATGAATTTATTTTTTTGAGGAAAAACTAATTAATGCATTATTTTTATTAGTGCAATATATAAAAAATCGCAAGTCATGTATTAATAAACTCATTAATTCTCCTCATTTTATATTTTAATTTTTGTGTTTTTAATTTCATATTTTCTTTTCCTAAATTAATCTTATCATATTATACAATATTTTTTTATATGTGTGCAAGATGAATATGAAAACAACAAAAAATGAGGATGATCGAAGTGGTATAGTTTTTTAGCAATAAGATTTGCTCTTTATTCATTCATGTTAGGGAAAAAAACAGAGAATAATTGAAAAAGATTTGAGGGTGTTTTAAATTAACTTAAGCATATTGAAAAAGATTTGAGGGTGTTTGTATTTTTTTTTGAATTATCGAGATTACCTGTTTTTCATTATTACCTTGAAATCCAACAATGAAACAAAATTTGTAATATTGGATACATTTTCTATAGTGTATATTATTTGAAATTAAACGTTTACAATCTGGTACAGATAATATTTTAATTGCATCAAATAATATGTACTAATTAAAAAAAACGAGTAATGAAATATATAGAAGCTGAAAATTAAAAACATTAACAATAAACACGTTTTATTAGATAAATAAAAACGATACAAATACATAAATTATTAAGAGAACCTGTGATTTTCACGGGCCACTGAGCTAGTTATTTCTAAAAAAATCTTTTGTTAACCGGTGCAAAAGTATTTTTGTGAACATAATATACGGCACGTTTTGTTTCTACTTTTTCTTTGTTTCGCATGGGTGCTAAAAGTTGATTTTTGCTAACACACCACTGATTGACAATGTTTACAGACTTTACACACATGAGCATATAAATGAGGTGTACGTCTCTCTTAAAATGGGTCAATCCGTTTTAAGCTGGAATTGGGTCAAATATGACCCGTTTTGCCTTTTTTTTTCCGAATTTTTTTAAAACTCAATTTTTTTTTTTTTTTTGAAACTTAACTCAAATAACGAATAAAACACAAATTTTAAATGGTAACAATATTGATAAAAATTGTAACATACTATATTATATTGGTGACATATTCTCAAAAAAATAAAACATAATTAACCAATTTTGGTAACATATTATACAATTACGGTAACATATTAAACAAATGTTATGACAATTTTTTATTTTCTATGTGTTATAATATGTTACAAATATAATATAATATGTTACCATTTTACATTACTTTGTTACCATTTTCAATAACCCTATAAACACGAACCTATTTTGGTAACATATTATACAATTACGGTAACATAATAAACAAATGTTATGACAATTTTTTATTTTCTATTTTTTATAATATGTTACAAATAAAATATAATATGTTACCATTTTACATTACTTTGTTACCATTTTCAATAATCCTATAAACACGATTTTCGACAAAAGTTTTTTAAAAAAATTTTGGGTCTTGAAAAAAAATTTCAAAAAAAAAAAATAAAAAAAAAAAAAACGGATTGACTTGACCCGTTTTAAGCTTAAAACGGGTACCTTGGTTGCAAACAAGAATTTGTGATAAATGAGTCAGTGGCTTCATTGATCACTCATATAACTTATAATAATTTAAAATTTCATAGATTAATTAGTACATCAAAAAAATATTAAGTAATGAAATCAAAATTTTCAACTCCAAACATAAGCATAAAAAGTGTAATAAAATAGGGAGTACTCCGTATCATTTAATTCAAATTGAAAAAATCAAAATTAGTAGGTTGATTTAACGGCGCCACAAGTTTTCCTGACTTCGCCCTGAGATCCGGTGAGCACACCAAGGTTGATAAGTTTAGTCATGGACGCAGCAAAATCTTTATTAAAGGTAGCTCCGTTTGAGGAGACTTGATATTGCAGATAGGATTTAGTGTAGTAATCGTCCAAAAGTGCAGCATCTGACGGAAAAAACCCTTTACGTTGTGATACAATCGTGTAATATTCTTTGTCAAACACTCTTGGGGATATCGGGTCCATGGGCACCACTGTTACCAAGTCCACTTTTTGGGGGCACTTGTATTTCAGGATTCTTGCGTATGCTGGATCAAGTGTAGGGTCGGTGTCACCTTTTCCGGTAAAATTGTACAGACGTTTTTGAATGATACTGCAATGCCCAATTCCTATTGTATGACCTCCTGTTTCATCAAAAAAAAATTTATAATTGAAAATTGTATTTATTCTCTTGAAAAAAACCTCCTTGACATTGTAATAATTGTAACGATATACACAGGGGCAAAGCCAAAAATTTATTGTCGGGGTAGCGAAAATAATTTTTAGAACATAACCTGTGATTTTTAGCCTTATCTATATTAATTATATATAACAAAAACCATCCCACACAAATTTTCCCTCCAATTTTCCCTCCAACTTTTTTTTACCCTTTTATTTTATTTTATTTTATTTTAACCCTTCTATTTTATTTCCTTTTTGATTATGTCATATAAGTAAGTCAATATCTTCTACGTACAACAGAATATATTTTTATTTTTATCTCTTAAACTGTCCATTTTTATTTAATGTGTTTTCAATATAACATTTTAATCGCGTTTTACCATATTATTATAATAAAAGATGAATTTTAAGACAATGTATTGCGATACTTTGATCGATTTTTGTCACATTATGATATATTTTTTAAAAAAAAATTATAACTATATTTGTCTAAAAAAAATTAGATGCATGTTTCATTATTCTAATTGTTTTGTTACAATTTTCAACGATTCTATCATTTAAATTTTGATAGTTAATTAAGAAAAATCAAAATTGACAGATTTAAACATATTAAATGGGTTAATTAGAAGACAATTACGGGTCGAATAAGCGGGTTACATGTTAAATAAATACGCGGTCGGGTAAAATACAGTTTGTTGTATTTTGGGTCTAAGAATACATGTTTATTTAGCTTACGTTTATATTATTACTACGAAGTATTTTTATATTAATTTAATATTTAACTCAATTACCAAAATTTTCAATTAACTATTAACTTATTTTTGTACATCCCGTGCATTTATGCACGGGTATTATGCTAGTAAGTATATAATTTGGGGTGACATCCATCTATATTTTTGTACATTTTTGTCGATTTAGGGGTAATATGTGATACTCTTTGTTACTCCGCTACGTGGCTTCCCCTCTGGATATACAGAGTATTTTTCAAAATTGAATAAGTATCAATGCTTCTAAATTATTAAAATATCTCAAGTGTTTACCTGAGAGAACCACCAAATCCTTAGCTGACAATCCTAAAACTGCAAAATTACTTTTCAAGGTAGATATGTTTGCAAAGGGTGAAGGAAGAAATTGCAACGCCTCTTTGGCTAGTGAAATTCTTCCATCCTTTCGGCCAAGAGGGACATACCACCATGGTCCGTTAATCTACATTTGTATGTTACGTTACTTCAATTGAGTATCTTGTACCATATAAGTATTGCATTAGAACAATAATGTGAAAAATACATACCGCAACAATTGCATCTCGAGAAGCTAAAGCCAACACATCCGCACATGAAACTACACCAGGACACCTCTTTTCTAACTCGGCCTTAATAGCATTAATAACCTCGTACCCTCGAAGACTTAAGTTGGGGACTGCAGTTTTTTCTGTTGCATTGTTGTAAGGTGTAGGATCCAAAAGCACTGAAGCATCGCATCCCTACAAAATTCAAAAGTGGTGAAAAATAATTTTCATAAAGCAAAAGAAAATGATAAATATAGCATGATAATTTTAGAAGGGAAATAACTTAAGAAAACCTACCCGAACAGCACAATCATGGAAGATCATTCGGAGCAACCCAGGAGCGAAAGTAGGATCCTTGCTAACAAAGTACTGAGTGATTCCCTTTGATATTTTCTCAACATCAGGACAGGAATACTGATAAGGATTGTATGCACTTGTCACCCCTAAGATAATCAACACTGAAAACACCCTTAAAAACGCCATTTAGTTTATATGTTATTATTTTTTGTTCTCCAAATATGTTTCTTTTGTATTTGTGCTATGAATGAGGCTAGCATTTCAGATTTTATATAGTAAAGAAAATGATCATACGTGCCTTCATGAACTATTGCATTCATTGTAATAATTGGTTCTATTTTTAAAAATTACATGTTGTGAGGTTGAATTGACATGCAAGATGTGCTTTTAACTTATACATGGCGAAATTGTTATGTTAATGTCAACTAATGTCGTCGCCAGCTCGTAGAGACGATTAATTCTAACTGATGTTCAACCGATAAACTAAGTTCTTAGTCACTTTTTATTATGAAGCAGTCTTCATATTTTAACTTTCGGATTTTTTTTTTTATGTGGTGTTGTGTATTTGTTTTAATTCTACATGATAATCTTAGTTTTTCGAAAACAACACCAATACCCTTAAACTTAATAAAAATGCTCGAAAATTACCCAAATTATTAAAAAATCATGATTTTTAACGGTAACTTTTGTAGAGAAAATACACCTATGATTAAGTAATCGAAATTTATGTTAATGACATTACAAAATATTGCCAATAAATCAACCCAAAATGAATATACTACACATTTAAGAGAAATTTTATTATAAGACTGCCTCATAGTATGAGACACATCATTATTTAATAGTACAATAAACCCTAATTTAAATAAATTGCTTTTACTTTCCTAATTTTTCTTTCAAAGAGGGATTGATATGATGACATTTCTAGCAGGGCTACAGACAATTGAGCAATTTCAATCTCAATTTTCCTTTCAAAGAGGGATTGAACCAACCACTCAGCATCCAAAACGACATCCCTACAGTAGTTTGCGCACAACTTATTCATAAAAATACTTCAATCTCCTTGTAATTTGTATTCGGTTGCTTGTCTCACATACATTTAGGGTGCGTTTGGATTGAAAGAATTGGAGGGAAATGGAGGGGAGGAGAGCATTTTCCCTCTTCAAATCCTAATTGGAATCTCTAAGGGTGTGTTTGGATAGCAAAATAGGAAGGAAATGGAGGGGAGAAGAAACGAGGGAAGGGGAAGGAAGGGGAGAGGTGGGGAAATGGTGGTGTTTGGATACCATTTTCCCTCCAAATCTTGCATACTTTCGAGAGATTCCAATTAGGCTTTGAGGAGGGAAATTCCCCCTTCATTTCCATCCTTCCATATTTTGTATCCAAATAAAGGAAAATGTTCCTCACCCTTTCCCTCCCCTCCCTTTCCCTTCAATTCCTTCAATGCAAACAGACCCTATAATGTTCGTACCAACTTCAGTGAAGATTATGAGACAAATCAAACAATATTATCGTAACTATTTTATACTATCTATTTGTATCATTCTTATTGACAATTGTAACAAATGTTGTTTACTGATTTTGTTAGTGACTTTAACATATACATTTTAAAATTCTGTACCCTTTTTAATGTAATTTGTACAATTAAATTCACTCAAAATTGTACGGAGTATGAAAACATTCTAACAGGAGACTAAGTAACAGGAGACTAAGAGACTTACTCTTAAGTAAATCTAATTTTATTTTGACTTTATTCATTCTTTTATAGAAGGTATGATATAAAATTAGGGTTTTTTATCTATACTCTCGTAATTTTTTTAATTATAGTCGTTAATTTTGTTTCATATTTGATTATTTTCACCTATTTTCTTCAAATTTTTTACTCCATTTTTTGCATAAAATAATGGAGTAACGTTTTAAAATAATGCATTTATTGCAAAAAGATAAACATAAAAACTGAAGGAAAAAAAAGGTAAATATTTAAAAGGAAACAAAACTAGCGGCTAAATTTATCGTTTTACTCTTATTTGATCACGGCTGGGACTAACTATCCTATAAAAGTTTAACGGTAAAAGTGGGAATATGTCCAATGTAGGGATACAACTAGAAAAAGAGAAAAATACGAAGGTATAGACGCGACGAAAAAAAAAAAAAAAAAAAAAAAAAAAAAAAAAAAAAAAACCTAAAATTTATTTAGCCAATCTCTTAGTGAGACGGGTCTATTTGTAACTAATACAAAGAAAAGAAAAAAAATAGGGTTTTTCCAATTGCACTCAGATTATTGGGTGTTCCTAATCAGCATTCTCACAGATATCGTATTCCCAACTGTACCCCTGAATTTCTTTAATAACTCCAACTGTACCCCTGAGTTTCTTTAATTTACCCAAAATCATACCTGAAATTGAACAGAGGAAGGAAGGACTGCAAAAGTTCAACGATGAAGATGTTGCAACGACGATGAACTGCAAAAGTTCAATAGCAAAAGGAAGAAGATGAAGAGAACAGAGGAAGGAAGGTGAAAAGGGTTTCAAAGGGTTTTAAAAAAAATTGAATCAAAAGAAAGAAATGACACTTAATAAATTGACTCAACTTCTAATTTACAACTAATCCTTCCACGTAGGCAAATTAGGCGCTCCACGTAGGCAAATTACGCATCCTAATTGGCATTAAACGGTGATAATTGACGGCTTAAGCATAAATAGTTATGGTTGGGAGTAATTAAGGAAACTCAGGGGTACAGTTGGGAATACGATATACGCAGGGGTACAGTTAGGAAAACCCAATAGTACAGGGGTACAGTTGGGAAAAACCCAAAAAAATATTTTTGACATTGTCAACCTTCTATCGGATTAAGTAATAGAAATAATCACACAAATAGTGCTCAAAACGACATTTATGAAAACTTTGAATAGTAGAAAATTGAATAAATAAATTCTTGGTCAATCGAGTTTTCAAATACGGAGTATTCGACAACAGCCATCTTACCATAAGATTATAAGACCTACAATGCATGAAAAACTTCCTTAACTAATTTTCTGGTCTAATAGTCGGAACATTAAGCTCATAATAATACTCGTGAATGCTCTAACTCGACTAATTTTCTGGTCTAATAGTCGGAACATAGGTATTTTGGACCTGTTCTTTTCAACTTATAAGAGCTGAACTTATAAAAGCTGAACTGAACTTATAAGAGCTGAACTTATTTTTTTTTTTTGTGTAAATTTGTGCTTGTAATGTCAGAGCTGAACTTATAGGAGCTGAATTGAACTTATAAAAGCTGAACTGAACTTATAAGAACTGAAATTAAGCTGAAAAGAACAGGTCCTTTGTGGCAGGTCACAAGTTCGATTCCCCGTAGTAATGGTCTTGTGCCTCTTATCGATCAAAAAAACATACATTGTCGAATCAAGCGTTCTGCAACCATAGGAATTTCGTCGCACCATAGTGAACCAATTCAATACCAACACGGTAGGAAGCCTAGAAGGCAAGGGTAACACATCCAATCTAATATATATATATAAAGCAGAACCCAAAGTCTCCAATGTAGTAAATTAAAATTAATTATTAATTAAAAAAATAAATTTAAAAAATTAAAAGTAGAGGTTTCCAAAATCTACAATTTGAATCCTCATAATATAAGGATACCAAAATTGAAGTACATATATTGTTGCCTTAAGCCATGTTTAATTTAGTAAATAATTTAAGGAAAACAAATATATAACTAAGTTATATTTTAAAATATGAAGAAAAAAGAGCAAAAGAAATATGATATTTCATAGAATTTTAAAATTGAAAATAAATAATACATGACACATAATTTCCTTATTTATTTATGATACATTAGATAATTTTTAGGTAAATTTTCAACCCTTTTTGTATATATACGTCAAAATTTTAGTTTGATCTCATTTAGGTACTATTTAAATAGTTTTAGTTTATTATGCTTTAATATGGTTACGATTTATGTTATTTCTATTTTTTAAGGTGTACTTGATTTGATAAGAGTGTTTAATTTTTAACAATTTTATTTTTTAGTCACCATGTTTGTTATTTAAACATAGCTTTATTAAATTCATGATTTTTTTTTCTTTGTATGTTGCAGATTTAAATTTAAAGTTCAAGATTTTAAATTCTCATTGAAAAAACAGGTTACAAAACCAATAGCAAAACTAATAAATACGTCACGTGAAAGGTAAAACAGATATAGATCTATTAATTATCTTATTCTTGAATCAAGTCATTAGTTATGATTATATAATAATATTTATAATAATTTATAATGTTTGATCTCTAAGTTAGTTTTATCGTAGTAAATTTTGATTTAATTGTTCATGTTAATTTTATAGGAAAATTACTGAAAATTAGGTTAAAAAAATAGCATGGTGGAGTATAAAGATATGATTTACGGTGTATTTGATTTGATAAGAGTGTTTAATTTTTAACAGTTTCATTTCTTAATCATCATGTTTGTTATTTAGACATAACTTAATTAAATTCCTGATAATTTTTTTTTCTTTGTATGTTGCAGATTTAAATTTTAAGTTCAAGATTTTGAATTCTCATTGAAAAAACTGGTCACAAAATTAATAGCAAAACTAATGAATATGTCACGTGAAAGGTAAAAGAGATATAGATTTATTAATTATCTTTATCTTAAATCGAGTAATTATTAATGGTTATATAATACTCCGTAGTAGTTATAATAATAATTTATAGTGTTTGATATTTAAGTTAGCTTAATCGTAGTAAGTTTTGATTTAATTGTTCACGTTAATTTTGTAGGAGAATTGCTGAAAATTAAGAAAAAAAAAAAAAAAAAAAAAAAAAAAAAAAAAAAAAAGAATCAGCATGGTGGAGTATAAAGATAGGATAAAACTTAATATTTTTTTTCTAAATTAAAATTCAAAGTATATATTTCAATTTATTAAATTATAAGATTTGATATATGTCCGTCCGTCTGTGTATCTACCTATCAAGTCAAAATCATAGTTTCTATGGTCGACATTTATCCGAACATTATTGGTTGATAAAATATTTATTACTTTAATATATATAATCTAAGTTATTATATTAATATATAAAAGAACTTATTAATTTTAATATAATTGGATATTTTAATATTATTAGGATTCTAAAATAAGACAAGATTTTTTTAGTAGAACATTAAAAAAAAAAAAACTTACCTTAAATGAAATCAAATTATTCTTAAAAATATCTAATCAAACATTATAACAAAAACTCTATATTTTCAAAATTAAAATTGGTAAAAATAGATATCTTTTTTTTGGGAAGGTGTGAAAACTAACAATAAAATAAAAATAAATAAAATTTTGAAAGTAATGTATTTTTTAAATAGTTTATACAATAAACTAACAATAAACTCTATATCTTTGGCTTCCTAGGTTATACATTAAATAGTTTTGGTTTATTATATTTTATTATTATTATTATTAGGATTTGCGTTATTTTTATTTTTTACGGTATATTTGATTTGATAAGAGTGTTTAATTTTAAATTTTTTTATTTCTTCATTATCATATTTGTATTTAAACATAGCTTACATTTCATGATGATCCTTTTTTTTTTCTTTTGTATTTTGCTGATTTATATATATTTTAAGTTTAAGATTTGAAATTCTCATTGAAGAAATTTGATTACAAAATAACAAAACTAATGAATATACCAAATGAAATGTAAAAGAGATATTTATACAAGATTCATTGATTATCTTATTCTCAAATCAAGTCATTAGTTATCGTTGTATAATAAAATTATAATTATAATTTATAATGCTTGATCTTTTAGTTAGTTTCATTGTAATAAGTTTTGTTTTAGTTGTTCATGTCAATTTTGTAGGAGAACATCTGAAAACAAGGTAAAAATAAAATAAAAATAAGTGCGATGTAATATAATTATAAGGTAAAGTTAAGCTTAATAACAATATCCAAATTTATTAATATTCCTTTTTAAATTTTTTTTTTTCTGAATTAAAATTCAAATTATATATACTTCATATATATATAGATCAGTACCCGTACACTCTAAATGATCGATATTTGTCAAACAATTAATAGACATTGATTTATTTAATAGAATTAATAATAATATCAGTAAGGAAACTATTAGAAATTGTCAAAAGATAATCTTAATATTATATATATAAACTTTCTATAAATTAGAAATTGAAAATATTTCTAAATAACTATAGAAAAAATTATAATTTTTACTATATTTCTAATAAAAACAGTACTCTTAAAAATACCACTAAAAGTTAATAATTATGTAATCTTAATAATTGGAAAATAAAAATAATATTTTTTTTACAATATATAAATTAATAAATATATGTAAAAATTCTATTAGTAGTACGACAGTAAATAAAAAATTAATCTACTACGGAGTATTGTATATATTAACTAAAATCCAAAGGTTCTATTGATATGTGTTAAAATTAAGTGTGAATTCATTTAATAGATGAAAACATGTAATGTAATTTTAATAAAATATCCCATTTATCTTAGTCAATTGTTTGCAGTTGTTTCATCTTTCTCTCACAAAATAGAGTAAGATAAACAACTTTCTAATACAGATGAAATAAATTAGATAATATTACGTGAACAACGACCATAGTAAACGGAATAATAATCACCTATGTGACTATCATTAAAAAATAATAGTAATAATATCTGTTGAATTAATGGTGATAGTACTAAAGGTACAAAACTTATAGTAGTAGTAGTAGTATCAATAAAAATAGCAACGATAATTATATAAATTATGAATAGTAGTATCAATATCTTTACTAGAATAATGAAGAAGTATTAAATAGTGAACACAAATTTTCTAATTAGATGGTCTATCAATAAATAAATTGTGATACGTCTTACTCAAAAAAAAAAAACAATTATTTAGTTATTTAAGTGTTGATGATATAAACAGTCTCACATAAAATTAAACCAACTAAATAGTGAATATGTTTTAATTTGTTTTAATCATTTTATCCTATTAAGACGGTCTAATAAATATTCATTAAGTTTGGTTAATAATTTAAAAGATAGAGTTTGATGAAAGCTCATTATAATTGCGAGTTATCTAATTCATATATAGTTTGAATATAATAAGTAAGCAGTGCATAATTAATATTGAAATATGTGCGTGTTTTTAATTTTTATAGTTACTTATTTCGATAAATAAAATAAATTCAATATTTTATTAATTAAGGGTTTTTTTTTATTATAGATAGGGAGCCCGGCCTGAGGCGGGCCCGAAAACTAGTTTAATGCAAAAACTCAGATAAACCCACCGTATTCAGAATTTACGTATCATATACCCATTTAATTGACATTCCCAGTAAGTATCGGTTGTAGCACGAGTCTCTAGTTATGACTTGTTCTTCACTCGTAAAACACACATAAAATCATAAAATAAAGAATAGACGATTCGACAGCTTACATCCTTATTCTCACTTGGCTACGCTGAATACAAACTTAAATGACGCTAATAAATAATATAATAATCAAACTTGGTAGGTTTACGAAACTGTACAACGAGTCTAACACCGTACAAGCCCTATGAAGTTGAGCAAACCCTGCCACAAACGTTTGCGATTTTAGAAAAGAACCACTGAATTGGGTTCGGGTGATCATCCTCCCCGAGTTTAGATGGCTCAGGATGCTTAGGGTATTCACGAGGTAAATGGCGATGAAATGCGTCAACTGCAGCAGCAACGCCATCTTCATTTTCTATTAACTGAGCGATTTCCAAAACCCGAGACTTTACCTGTAAATGCAAGTATGATGCATTTTATCCAAAATAGATCTCCAACGTTTAAGATTGTGTTTCCAACGTTTTAAAATTACTTAAAACAATGGAATAAATCAAGTCTACCATTGAACATAATTTAAAGTTTCCGATCATATACGTAAAGACATCAATACCTTTAGACAGAGTAGAACATAGCAAACATTATGTCTATGCTATCGTCATTCTAACTATGTTCACATCATCAAATAAAATCGTCTTATAAGAGAGCGGCAACAATTACCTCGGGATCGAGCATAAATCTTATAGAACTCGAAAGAGCTTCAACACTGAGCTGAGCGATAGGAATGGGCTCTGGACCCAAGCCCTTTTGATGAATTCTATCACCCCAGAAAAACTGGTCTCCGAAAAATGGTACAATAGTTGTTGGACACTGCCATAAAATCACAAACAGTCACATGCTGCAATTTCGTTACCTTTTTTCGTATATGGCGTAGTAAATTTAATTGCTTGTGCTGCATCAGCACTAAATCACTTTAGTATGTAATAGAGGTCATTTGGAGGATAATGCACCAATATTTGCATATTAGATATATGAACGTGTCAAAATGTCAGAAAAGAATAAAAAAAAAAAAAAAAAAAAAGAAAAAAAAAAAAAGAACAGAACACTAGAGCACATTCGCTTATTATTGTTGTGCAACACATTACGGTCTTTTTCTAGACGTTATCCATAGAACATGACCACATTAGCGAGATTTGAGTCATAGAGGTAGTAGAAAAGTCTAGAAACTTACCCCGGCTCTTAATCCAGCGGCTGTAGTTCCCGCACCACCATGGTGAACCTGCATACAATGTGGATGGATTATACGTTCGGCCACTTCCAGGAGCTCTTGAGGCGCTGGGGGATTAGCGATGCTCTAATGGCAATTACGAATTTAAGTTTTCGTTTCCAATAAGACCAAAGAGACTCATATTCTTTGGTTTTAGATCGTGAAGATACAAAGCAAAATGGCTCGCTAAACAGCAACGCTTTTGTTATTATGAATAACTTGATGCCATTCTCAATGCCATAACAGGTAGATGGAGTCCATGGAGAGAATAGAATGAGAGAGAAGTACGGCGAAAAAGAACGGGGGAAAAATAATATAAATGGAAGTGAAAACAAAGATGAAAAGTGTAACACGCACCGGTCAATTCACAAGATATGATTCTCAAAATGGGTAAAAGTACAAGATAGTCTGTCGTGTGAGAAAGAAATAGACTCACCACAGCAGAGCATTGAGGAAAAAGCCAATCATGGGGACAGTTGTCGAGGAGGAATATATAATCCGGAACTTC
Organism: Dianthus caryophyllus; assembly: GCA_023091065.1. Lineage (NCBI taxonomy): Eukaryota > Viridiplantae > Streptophyta > Magnoliopsida > Caryophyllales > Caryophyllaceae > Dianthus > Dianthus caryophyllus. Next base: position 11,716,320 of record CM041522.1, on the reverse strand, counting down.
CGAAACTGCACAACACAGACGAGCCATTTAGAAGAGCAAACAGCTAATACAACATTACCCCTATACCTCAAAGGCTCCCGTCTACGACAAGGTAGGGAGGTTAGCACATTTAAATTATCTATCCCTCCAGTTGAAAAACGAAGAAGCATACAAATTCAAACAATACAACACCTTATGTGCAACAGTTCTATAATATAAATGAGGATAAATCGAACAAGTCATGACCATATTTCATGGGGAGGATATCATTTCAAGACAGTTCGAAAACTCTCGACTAAAAAAGGTGAAAAAAAAAAAAATGGTTATAGCGCAGCTGCAGAAGGTGACGATTAGTTGAATTTTAAAGTTAAGAAGAGACAGCAAAAGAGGTAAAGAGTCACTTACAAACACCAAGGTCTCCCCAGCCGCGGTCTAGAATTCCTCGCTGTCCAGTATCTTTCAGTGCTTCAAGAATTATACTTGTCGTTCTTCCTGGGTCTTCAAGAGGCTACAAAGGAGAAACGTATAAGAGTAAGAGCCACGGAGTAGCTGCCACAATTCTCATTTTATACTTGAACTATATAGTTTTCACCTTGGGTTCTTTCGTAATATCTATGGTGAGACCGTCTAATACTAAGTTAGAGTAAGGCCAACCAACAATAACTACTTTGTAAAAACTAAATAAACAAAAAGAAAATGGCAACTTTAAAAATTAATCGTGTCACCCAAATATTTGTATTGATTTTTTTTTTAGACCCTTTTAAGATTGTGATGGCTTGGTGAAGTATTTTTTGATTTTCTATCTTCACCTTAGATTTAAAAGACGCGGGGCAAACTGTGATGAAGGCTCTATGCTATGAGGCATAAGATGTGCAAGGGATAATATTTTTGTCGACAAATTTATCAATTACTAATATAAAATGTTGTACACAACACGTGAGAAAAGAGGACAAGAAACTGACAGGAAATTTCAAAAAGTAGAAGACGGAGGGATTGAACAAGACCATACCATGCTTCCAAATCCAATATATAAGGGCTTTGTCCCTTTATTTATCCACTCAACAAAATCTTCTCTTGGTTGATACTTTGAACCAAGATTTAAGAAACAATAACCAACAACGTCCACTATAGGTCCCCAATCTGCAAACAATCGGACTTCCATCAAACTCGCAAGATCAAGAGATAGTGCCTCGACCACAAAGCACGCTAAAATGTTGCGCTCAAAAACTCTTCCGTCGAAGTAAAATAGTTGTTTAGGTAATGAAAATTGTATTAGTCATATTGAAAATCATGAGTCGATGTCACTCGTACCTTTTGGTTTTGCAACCAGGTGGGGACTCCACATGTATCCCGTAGGAAAATGAGATATTGATCCACGGTACAAGCTAAAGTATGCAATAGGAGGAAGCTTCAATTTCCGTTTTCTGAAGTCGTTGATATAACTCCTTATTCCCCACCAGATCAGCAAGTCAACGATTACGTATGATAACTGTTTAGGTTGACATGTAAGAAATGAAGGGTAGATACAACATTAGGGTTTAAGTGGTAGGGAGGATGAAGGGAGTAAAACCAAGGACAGAAGCGTACCCAGTTACCAGCGCTTTGAGGTACACGGGCAAGAGGGTGGGGAAATTCATAAGTTGGCCTGCCTATTATTAACAAGCGTGAGCGTAAGGAGTATATATAACAGAGAGACTAAAAATTGTACGACAAACATCAAGGACAAGAGGGACACTATTCGATGAAACGGTCATGAGGGTCCCAAAACAAAACAAGAGGAACCAATAAGGCAATAAATCACAAGCATATATCTAGCACCCAAGCACAAGGAAACTAACTGAAGAGGCAATGACCTCACAAACAAGCAACTGGAACCAGGTAAGTATGTACATAAAAAGATTTTAACAACACTACTGTGCTTCAACTCCCCATGACGGATAAAATAGTCGGTGTTGTGCACTCATCATTTTTGCAGCTTATTACATCATGGGTTCAAGACATTGCAAAGTTGAATCCTAAACCCCACTTCTGAATTTCTGATTACAGTCACCAAGAATCAAACAACACAACCAAAATCTTTAAAGATTTTTTTAATGCCGCACTCCATACAGATCACTTAATGCCTACTATAAATTACCCTTATATGCCACATGTACTGATCTCAATTTTTGGACTGGTGTGATGGAGTAAAATTAAATGGTGAACGCAAATAATAATGACGTCAGATCAGAATACAATTATCCATGCAAGTATACAGAAGTTTAGAATGACAACTTACGTCCAGGGCATTGTGAAAAATATGTGTAGAGGTACGCCAAGGGCTTCAGCAACATGGGCATGGCCTGAAATATGTCAAACTTCATCAGCTTTAAGATAATAAGAAGACCAAACAACCAAGAGAACCGAAGGTCTAAACACGTGCGCCACACCAGCTGAACTTAAAACAAAAAAGTGAACAGTCTGCACTAATTAGTTATATTCTCTCTCCAGAAATTTCCTACAGCTGTACAAGCTGTACGTTAAGGCTTCTCACGTGGTGTAAGTAAAGATTGTAATTTAAGGATAACTGTAATACAAAAAAGGAGAAGTTCTTTCATCATTTGAAGCATGAGAAAATATATGATTTGATCAGACCCACTCGTTTCTAGAGCTATTTACTAGATCACAGAAATTTCTAGAACATATCTAGAACAGGGGCAAATAGTTTATTTTGGAAGAACCTTTAGTCAACCTCTTTCAGAAATAATTATAGCAGATTATAGGTTATTACACATTTGAAAAGCTCACTGTGGAGATGAAGTATACTACTCTGGCACTGCGCTTATGAACATTTCTGGGTGAAAATCATCATGATATAACATGCAAAACAATCAATTATGACAGGAAAAGGGTTCCGATTTTCAGCATTTAACTAACTCTAACGTGTAGAAATATAGAGATGTACAGTTTGAGGCATTATCTATTTATTTTCTCTCTAGAATCAAACAGAAGATACGTTTTCCCTAAAATCCAACGCAGCAATAAAAAGAAAAGCAAAGATCTCAAATCCTAAAAGTGACAAGCTGAATTTTTCTTCTTAACCACAAAGGCGGAAACATACCATAGGCAGGAGGATTAGCAATAATTGCTTGAGCCTTAAAAGGAACACCGGTTTCTATATCGGGTTCTGTACAGGCGGGTAAAAGGGATTCAATAATAGCTTTCAATTGTTTTCGTTGAATTGATATTTCTCCTGGTGCAGATGGAATGAGTCCTTTATTTCTCGCCATATCTGGTTACAAGGAAGTGAAAATACCTTTACTTTAGACGTTTTGGAAGATAAATTCAGTACAAAAGTATATATGTAACAGGAATTTGAAGGACATGTGAATGAAAGACAAATGATTTTAAAGACAATAGCAAACTGATAAAACTTCTTCACACTGGTAACGATAATAATAGGTGTGATACTCAGATCACCATGCAATTAGAAAGTAGATGATTAAGATATGAGATACAATTACTACAGATCGTTTGGTACACCATAATCTCAGCATATCTAGGTTTGCAAGATGTTCCCCTAGTGAATATTCCTTTGCGAGTACAAATCGTAACTTTCTTAGCTATAGCAGCGGTAATAATGCAAATCAGAAATTCCAATGGGTTTGGAAAGGTTATGACTAGCTATGCAGAATCCCAAGTAATGGAGGAATAATGTGAGTATTTTTGTTCACTGCTATAAACATAGTGAAACTGGAATAAGAAGAAAAATAAAGATCATTCAATCACAGTCCTCCGAGGAACCAGTTTAAGGCTTCAAAATGCCAGTTCTCTCATGATATAAATGGAGTGAATAACAACCATGTTTGTATGTTTGTATATAAAAAGGAGGTTACGTTAAGAAACAAAATCTAAAGGGAAGATACTCTCTCAAACTGTTAAGATATTTCTATCTGGGTATTGCATTTCCGAGTCGATATGCTACAATAGCGGCTACTAGAAAGAGTAATAGGAGGCCATATGATAAGAAAATCAAATAAGGAAGCTTCCTGAAAAATAAAAAACCAAAAAAAAAGCATTAAGAGAACTGTCAGAATAGAGTTTCTTACACCCTGCTAAAACACGAGGATCACCACCTAAAGGATAGAATTCGACACCAGCTGACTTGACAAAATTACTAAAATTGATATGAGTGGCCAACCGAACATGATGCCCGAACTCCTGCATACACACAGAAGAAATGAAATTTTTGGACAATTTTGTTACTGTTTATATAGATAAGGAAAACCAACTGTAGAAGACTGGTGTGTTGCTCCTAAAAAAAGTAAAGCAATCTTGTCACAAGATAACAAAAAAAAACACATTAAATAGGATCATTAACTTTAAGGAATAGATTTCCAAGAAAAAAATTTTAAGGAACGTAGATACAACCCAAGTAGTAAGGCAACAGATTTTCACGCCGTCAGTTAGTTACAGCCATCCATAAGGGCATATGAAGCCACCATACTTGTAACAAGTTTGACGTGCTAATCTGCAAGAGTTTAGGTGAACCTACAGATGATTGAACCGCAAAACTTTTGACAGTTAACTTCTGTGATTGTTCAGAGCAAACATAGAGATCACTGAAATGATTGAAGCTCGACAAAAGGAAGAGTCGAAGAGGGTCCTTTATTTTTAAAAAAAAAGTTAACTAAACATAGACATCCCTAAGCTACGTATTACAATAACAAATGGACAATTTGCAGTAAGTAGAAGCATGAATGAATTTATGTTTAGAGAATGCTGAAAGGTTATGAAGATCTGTATTAAAAAAAAAATAATAAAGGATCTAAACATGCCTGTAGTCTCTTTGCCATGGCAAGAAAAGGTTGAACATCTCCTCTTGTTCCAACAACAAGAACGGCAATTTTTAACCTTGGAACAGGTTTGTTAAATTCAAAAGCAATGCCATCTACATCAAGAGAAGAACTTTCCACGGAATGAAGCCCTAGCAACTCAGAAGCTACGGAATCATCTTCAGCAAGATCCACCTCCACCGTTCCATCCCTTTGGATCTTTACCAGGTTTGCAATGAGCTTCTCCTAAGACATAAGAGAACATGCATTATCAGTAACACGAGAGCTCTATGCATAAATATACCTAAAAAGCAACTAAAAGAGGCTGAAATTAACATAGACTAAAAGAGAGAGGAATTAATAAAGATTTAACACTCAATGGAGCATGAACTCCTAATTAGATTTCTCACAAAAGTTACAGCACATTTTAGTTGTTTTGTTCCCTGGAAACTGTTCTACACGAATTACCATGTCGCATGACGAAGGTCCAAAGATGACTAAAAATGCCCCAAAGAAACACTATTCCTAACATAATTGAGTAAGGGAAAAAAAACAGCTAATTAGTAACTATCTCTAGTAAGTTACCAAAAGTCATTCATGACAAAACTTTAAGACAGCAATAGCGATAATACACATAAAATACTCCCTCTAGTCCACCAATTTCTTTATGCTTGCTTTTACATCTGTTTTTAAGGAGAACAAATGAAAGTGAGTAAGGGGTAGTCCTTATTTCGAATTTGAATCATCTCGAAAAAGGAAAACATAACAAAATGGGTAGACCAAAGGGCAGAGGGAGTAACCTTCTGTTAACAGTAAGCCTACATTGAAGATATATGGAGTCATCCCCAGCACAGTAAATACAAAATAAAGGAAAGCATTAAAGTAGACCTTGACATGTTACATGATGTGAGAATAATGTTTTAGATTTCACTCTTTTATTTTCCAAATATATCAAGTGCTGTGACCTGTGTGCAATATTATCAGAGAACTAAATAACAGGTGAAAAATAAAATAAGTCTCAGATAAGTCCTGCATTTTAAGCAGAGCCACCATAGTGTGAGCTCGATCAGCATATAGAAAGCCTAAATTTTCTTGCTACTTGTTATCCACTTTATATACAGTTATTCATAAAATAACACAAAAAACTGTAATCTAAATAACCTTCAACCAGCCAAAATAAAATTGAAATCGGAGGACTGAAAGGCAGAACTGCAGAAGTAAGTATGGCATCTAAAAGAAACATTAACCTTAAAATAGTGCCACGAAAGGTAACAAAACTCAATTTACCTTCTCACGCTCTGACAATTGATCCAATTTTAGATCAGTTCTTTGGCCCTCCTTATGGCTCATAGATTTACTTAGCATAACTTCATGATTATTGATCAAAAAGCTTCTCTGGGATCCAAAATTGCCAACGGGTGCAGTAGTACAATGATCCAACCCTTTACAATGTATTCTTAGGTATCAATACGCATATATGTGATGGTAAACATGCAAGCCATATCCAAATAAAAAAGATACTACAGAATCACATGTTAGAACCAGATTCTTCGCCATATATGTCGCTTGTTTCAACGTGACATTCAAATTTCAACACCAAAACAAAAAAAGAAATAAATAAAAGTAAAAACAAGGAGTTAACGAATAAATTGATGTTATATAATCGGTATTTTGTTGCTGACAAAACTCTAGTATATGCAAATCGTAAAGTGTACAGAGATGATGGGAGAGCATCTGTGCGTTTAAAATTTTTCATTATCCACCAGAAAGGAAATTTCATATTGTCAACTGCATTTTATTGATGTTGACGGTGTCTAATCCTGAAGTTCTAACTTCTAAGTACCCCGAAGAGAAGCTCTGCAGACCTTTATTAAATTCTGAAATCCTGAGATGAAGTGAAATAGCGATGACTTATGACAGGTATTTTTTAACTGTCCTCTAGTATCCTAGTAAAGAATCACCGCCTATCATTCAAAAGATGACATTTAGTCTTGCACAAGTATGGATCATACGCAGAAACAATATCACGAGAGACGAAACATGACAACATGAACATGGTTAAATTTCTGACATGGTCGACCCAATTCTACGTAGTATTACGCTTTTACATCCGCTTCTCAGGTAAAAGCAGCAATCCAATATTCTAATTATCTCTCTTAAGCATTTATACTACAACAGGTAAAACCAAACCGAGACCAATATGATAGCAAACTCATAGTAATCCTCGCTAGCAGGTAAATCACAGTAACGTTCACGTATTGTAAGAGAAGTTTCCCACTCGCAAATATCGTCAAACTTGTGTAAAACACTGATGAGCTCTAACATGACAACCATGAACAACCATTCAGACATAAATAGAAAGTAAGGCCGTAGCCCGTGACATTACAATTATTTCTTCTCGGCCAACATAAACACAAGCCAAATAGTCAAGGGCACACATCTCCACGACTCCTGAACTATGCAAAGTCGAGCGCAATATGTAATGTTCCAGTGTAAAACTCGTAAGCAAGAACGCATAGTCAATGGCTTAACATAATGTGTCGGTGTCTCATTCATCCATTATTCCATTATACATCTAATGCACAGATAATCAAACAAGAGCTTGGAATAAGTTCACTCAATGATTGAATAGCCGCCAATACATAAGTTTGATTCGACAACTTCCGCTGAAACAGTCGAAAAACCTAGCAACAGCTGAAATAGATAGCCATACCTCTACGAGGCGAAGGGGTGTGATCATTGTCTCGATCAATCGAACCACCATCGTTTTCCTCCACAACATTACCCGTTTTTCGAGAATTTTGGCTTAAACTCTCGATTTCAACATCACTCTTCTTATCGACGACATTATTAATAGCCATGAATTTCTCAACTACTTCTCTAATTTCACTTTCTTCCCTCAAAATTGCCTCATTTCCTCCATTATTAATTCCTCTGTTATCCATTTTAACCTCTATGCATCATACACTACTAAAAACCCACTAAAATTAGTAACCCAAAAAATTAATATAATCTTACAAAACTATGAAAAAAAATAAAAAATAGAAACAAACCCAGAAAATTATATACTCATATGGTTGTGAATTCAACCATAAATCATATAATTAAATGATGAAAATCCCCAAATTTGATAGACAACTAATTTTAAAGATTAAACCCTAAAAAGTTGAAAACTTTCTGGTACCCACAAAACAAAACACAAAAAATGAACAACCAGTCAATGCAAAAAGTAGCAAAGACTTTCTGTTTTGCTCAAAAAGTAATTAATTCTTAAAAAAAAAAAAAAAAAAAATGACATCATATCATATAATTTTAAAAATAAGAAAAGGGGAAGAAAAAAAAAACTGAAAAGAGATGATGATTGAAGGGAATAAACCCTAAATTTGGTATAATTGAACAAGAAAAAAGAGGGGAAATTGACTTTTCTGCATGATTGGGTGATGAAATCACGCAATAAATGCCCAAAATCGGTGGAATAAAATTGAATTAAAAAAAAATATTGTTGTACAGTAAAGTTTAAAAGTTGTAGAGTAAATAATTAACTCAAGTGATAATTACTGGGGAAATTTAAACAATTTTAATTGTTTGATCGTGAATTACTTAAGATAGAAAATTTGGTAGATTGTTTGATGTGACGGAGTAAAAAGTTGATTAGTTTTTGTGTGGAATTGTCACGAAACACAACTAACTTTATACTTCTAGTCTTTTACTCAGATGAAATACAATTTATGTTTTTGTCTCGAGAAATTTTTATGAGTAGATTATGTTTTTCACTAATGATATTAACCAAATTTTAAATAAGACATAGCTATTGTGTTTAAATAATACCGTCTACCAATATGTTAAGACTGTCTCATATAATAAGACACCTTATTAATGTGAATTATCATAAATTTATCTTTTAATTTATTTTTAAAAAATAAATAAATAAATAACACTAAAAATACGGAGTAATATTTTTCAGTTTCATATTTATCTTGCAACTACAATTTTATATCACAAAAATTAATTACGGATTATAAAATCAATTACTTGTTACATGGACCGTTCATTGTGTTTTAATGAGAAAACAATCCATTTTATTAAAATTTTTATTTGAAAAGTAATGTTATTATCTCTCAAATGTAACCCCACAATCCTTCAAAAGTTACATTGATTCGGATTTGATATGTCCATTTATATTTTAAAGGGATATTTAAAGCGTCTCGAGTTTGATAGCTTTTCCAAGAGTGCTTTCATGGTTTCAGCTTTCTTCCCAAAGTCTGAGCTTTAGTTTAAGTTCCTTAACGCCTTATTTTTTTTTCAACTTAACGGCGTTAACTTAGTGTGAAACCCCTTTTTGAAATTTAAATTTATAATTGAACATTACCCATGGTACCCCTAAATTTTGGCAGCTAAAGCGATTAGAGTTCTAATGGTGGCAATCTTAGTCACAGGTGAGTAAGTATCAAAATAATCAATATCTTTCTTTTGTGTAAACCCTCTAACCACAAGTCTAGCCTTAAACCTCTCTATTGTGCCATCAGGTCTCATCTTCTTCTTAAAGATCCATTTACTACTAATGGGCTTAGAACCTTTAGGCAAATCGACCCAACTCATGTATGCGATTAGAAACAATAGAGTCTAGTTCGCTTTTAATAGCTTCTTTCCAAAAATTACAGTCTATGGACCGCATAGCCTCATCATAAGTTTTGGATCATCTTCTATTAAAGGAGCAGAAACTAGTACATCATAAGCACAATCCTCACTTACGTTTTCAGCCATGAAAGATGTTACAAAATCATCCCCGAAGTTCTTTTCAATCCTAGGCCTTTTACTTCTTCTAGGTTCAGAAGCATGCTCAAGAGGAGTACTACTACTACTAGCATGCATCGAACTATCAACAGGAGTAGCAGACACAACAGGCTCAGTAGGGGAAGATTCAACATTTTTCTTTAGAGGAAAAACATTCTCAAAGAACTCAGCGTCTCTGGTCTCAGAAATAGAGCGGTCACTCAATGACATGAATCTATAGGCAGAGCTGTTTTGGGCATAACCAATGAACATACAATCGTAGGTTTTAGGTCCTACAGTAGGCCTCTTGAAACTAGGCAAGCCTACTTTAGCTAAACACCCCCACACTTTAAGGTAACTTAAGTTAGGAGGATAACCTTTCCACAACTCGTAGGGCGTCTTGTCTGATTTCTTATGAGGTACCATGTTAAAAATCTCGATGATTGTTTCAGTGGTACTTTCTCTTCGCAAATCCATATTTTTGTGGATACCCATATCCGTACCCTCCCAAACAAAACCCTGTGATGTATCACGGATTTTTATTACGCATGCTTTAACGTTGACTTATACGGTTCTAACTAATGTCGAATTCATTTTTGAGTCGTTTGAAATGTTAAAATGTTTAAGGTCGCATCACATCACACTTCAATAACGTTCATTTTGTCCATTTGGAGTTTAGCTAGGTCCTTGTCCTGCTTCATTTGGCATGAGCTTCGCATTTGCACTACAATTAGTCCTTTTACATTAACAAGGTCTAATTCAGCATTCCTATCTAGGCCCGGTAGCTAAAACCGTTATTTAGCCCCCTCTTACACAAAATACAACTTCACGTCTTACCTTATTCCACAAAATGCAACGAAATACACCTTTTTCATTTTTCCGGGTCTCGGTCTCAAACCGAGCCTAAACCCAAGCCTTTGGCCCGCACTCCAAAGCCCTCAACACCACAAAATATCTCGGGATTATCCTAGCTGTTTTCTTGAGCCACACGCTCAAATTATCACGTAATCTTTCAAAGATTTCATTAAACCGAAACTAGGAAATTAGGTTTGAACCACACCTCCAAACCGCACAAATTTTATGCGGTTTGGAGGGGAAACCGCATAAGCTTATGCGGTTTGCCCTGGCAACCGCATAAGCCTATGCGGTTCCTCGGCTTGTTTTTATTCCCTGCTTTCCTAATTTCTCCGAGGTTTTTTGTTATATAGAGCCCTATACCCAACCTCGAAGATCATCTTTCACAACCAGAATACATCTTTTTCCACACAATTCACATCCTTCACATCTTCGTACTTTCAGATCACAAATTCTTTCACACACAATTCACAACACACAAATCCTCTTTCACAAAAGCCTCACGCACTCAAATCCTTGAGTTCAACACACCATCCCGTGTTGAATTCACCCTCCTTTTAAGTTCAAGAAGCGAAGCTCTGCCCAGATCTGAAGCGTCACGACAAGGTAGGTACCGATCCACTTGGATCAAAGCTTTTTCTTATTTTCTATGGACTAACAAAGGGGTCTCCCCTTTAGCGCCCCCTCCCCCCACCTTTGGCACCCAAATACGCTTGCACTCCAAGTGTTCTATTTACTTTGGTACACTCCATATCCGATGACACGCCAAAGTCGCATAAGAACCGACCTTATAAAATAAACCAATGGACAATTGAACTTTATTTTATTTGCATGCATCTTGCACCTTCTTATTTTGCATTTAAATCAACTTAAACAATGAATTCGACCTTTAATCAACTGTATTCGTTAACAAGTTAAACATGCTAAAGCGAGGGTTTTAATCAATCTTTGCATCTGCATCTGCATTCTTTTACAATCTTATCGCACTTGTACGTAGCGATAACATTAGCTCAAATATCATCTTACAAGGATTGTTCTAGGTCAAGAGGCTATTTTTACATAGGCTTTTCTAAAAGGTTTTCATAAATCATTATTTGAATTAACTCTTTTTCTAAAGTACCTCACCCCAAATCCAACTGGTTTCACAAGCCTTAGATCTAGGGGTGTCGGCGTGCTCCAAAATCTAGGACATGTTTTTAACTTAGAACATGGTAGCAGGTTCCTATTTTCCGCGATAAACAAGTGGCGACTCCATACAGCTTCTTAAAGGTTTTTCCAACTTAATCTTTTTAACTTTAAAATCCGCCCTTAAGCAAGACGCCGAGTTGGGTCCGATCCCGGTTCCACATTGGCGACTCATTGGGAGATCTTATTTTTAAAACCAAAACTAGCTTTTTCTTTTTAAAAATAAAGAGGTGAAACTTGAAAGCCTCAACAATCCAAGTATACATATTTGAGCTATGCACATTCGTTTAGAGTCCATTCCTTTTGGAATCTAGGCACCCTTTGCACCCTCGAGAGGTGGTTCCCACATGCAGCTTGTCCACTCGATAAAGCACATGCCGGACTAGCTTTCCTCTCGCCTCCACGGCCTTGTCAGAACGGCTATCTCGACCGCCCAAAGCTCCTTCAGAAAACCTATCGCCCCAGCGTAAGGAAATGAAGGGGTTAAGTATCTGCCAAAGCGTACTCGAGGTAGTTGGAGGTGTACCCGACTGACTCATTTTTCACCCTTTTTGAGTCATACGTACAAGTTCGAGGCTATGCACCCCATAGTCTTTTTCAGAACGAGCATTTGCATTCATATCTTCGAAAACTCGCTTAAACGTTTCAAAGATAAATGAACCTAACATCTAACAAACTAGGGGTGTTCATTAACGGTTCGGTGCACCGAACCATTAATATTCATGGTTCGTGTACGGTTCGGTTCGGGAAAAACTCGAACCTAAACCGAACCATTTACAAACGGTTCTCTGCGGTTCGGTTCACCATATTAACGGTACGGTTTTGCGGTTAACCGTGAACCATTACGACTTTAAAATTAAAAAAAAAATCAACTGCTATTACGATGCTCTGTGTTAAAATAATTAATACAACAGAACCTTGTACAACAGAACCGTCACAGGGAGTAATTAATACAACAGAACCTTGTACAGCAGGGAGTAAAATAATTAATACGATGCTCTGTGTTAAAATCAACCGTCACAGAGAGTAATTAATACAACAGAACCTTGTACAGCTAATCAGCCATGGACATCAACGTCTCATCAAAATAATTACTGTAAGAACCATTACAACAAACCATGGACAACAAAAATTAATCAACGCATTCAACAGAGCATGAAAAAGGGGAGCCTAATCGCTTGGCCGCCGCTATCACCGCGAGTCTATCAGAAGAACCTTGTACAGCTAATCAGCCAAGAAAAAACCTAGAAATTCTTCAACATCAACCTAATATGACATGACACAGATATCCCTAGCGTATTCTCGACTACCTCCATAGCATGCATGAATACGCTTTATTAGATCAAGGGAGTCCTCTACATCCACAACCTGAAAAACGCAGACAAGAGTTTGGAGAACAGAAAAACACAGTAAACAGATGAATGGGGAGCAAGCAATATGCAAAGATAAAATAAGATGAAGAGAATAGCAGGGGGCAAAACGAAAATGAAATGATACAAGAGCACAGATTAGAGTTTACAGTCACATTTAGAATTTACAGTCACATTAAAAATATTTAAATCACAACATTTATAATTTGGGGTAGCAGCTTAGATTTTCCCCAGGTAAAGCATTATCATTCCCGTGTCAACGAAAAGTACCTTTGTCCGTGAACCATTACAACAGAACCTTCATACTTCTTCATCCATGGACATCAACGTCTCATCAATCACGATTTGAGGCTGCTCAATCGTCAAGTCCCCGAGATCTAAAGTTCAACAAAAGAGATAATTAATACAACAGATGGATGATTTCTTTAATCAAAATAATATGAATAACATAACATATAAAATCATAATTATTTAGAATAGTTACCTTCTTCCAAAGCTTCTAATTCGAGTAGATTTTCCTCTATTATAAGAGGACCATGAGACTTACGAAGCCAATCTTGACAACAAATCAAAGCCTCAACCATTCTCGGGGTTAATGATGTGCAAAAAGAGTCCAAGACACGACCTCCGGTGCTAAATGCGGACTCAGAAGCAACAGTGGAGACCGGCATAGCAAGCACATCCTTTTCCATCTTGGAGAGTGTAGGATATCTCCTTAATGAACTATCTTTCCACCACCCTAACAAATCAAACTTAGAGTCATAGTCTTCTACCATATCACTAAGATACTTATCTAACTCCGTTTTCTTCTCAACAAGTGTAGGAGTTCCTTTCTCCTTTCGAAATCTACTCATCAAAAGTTGTTGGGCATCCATTTTACTAGTTCCCTCCTTATTCACATCCATAGATGAAGATGAAGGAAAAGAGGAGGAAACTTCATCGTCCCTCCTTGTTGAGGAAGAAGTGTCATAACATTCAAACAAGGGCTTAAGACATTTCTTAATTGTTGCCAACAACACATTAGCATTCTCTTCATCAAAAGTATCTTTAACAATGAACTCAACAAACACCCATTTATGTCGTGGATCAAGAATAGCGGCAATGAACAACAAGATGTTAAGACTATCAACATCCGCCCAATACTTATCATATTTCTCTTTCATTTTAAAGGCCATGTATCTTATATTTGCATTCTCATGATCACAATAAGCAGAGATAAGATTACCAACACCAACAATAAGCAGGGGAAAGAGATAAGGGGAAAGAGATTAGGGTTTAATGAGTCAATGTATTGTTGACTTGTTGTACGCCTATAGAGTATAGACTATAGTTATAAGTTATGTACGGAGTTTTTTTTTTTTTTTAATTATATAGTGTATTGTAATTTTTTGAATTTTAATCTTTTACTTTATCAAAAAAATGTAAATTGTAGTCAGTAGGTTTTTTATTTTATTTTTTACTTTTTTTCTTAACGGTTCGGTTCGGTTAACCATTAACTCAAAAATGCGAACCTAAACCGAACCGAAAACCATTAATTTTGACGGTTCGGTTCACCGAACCATTAATTTATAACGGTGCGGTTCGTCGAACCTATAAAACGTGCGGTTCTCGGTTTTTTCGGTTCGGTTTCACGGTTCGGTTTTTCCTGCACACCCCTATAACAAACTAACACTTTTCAAACAAAACTATCGCGAATTTTTGAAACAAACTTTTTCAAAACTTCCTTTCTCACTAACAAGCAAAAACCCGAGCAAGGAATAAAACCCGAGCTCGCGGATTTCAATCTTCTAGGTCATACGGCCTAGTCTCTACATTTAACATCCTCGACTCGACTTGCTAATCGCTCTCGAGCCGAATCCTCTTCTTTTACACATCCGACTCGAGCTCACCTCAAGAATCACCGATATCAGTTCGACGGATGCAAAGCAAAATCTTTTAACATCGAGACGAGATGTGCGCACGCATCCTCGCCTCAAAAGCTTCCCTTAGCAAAACCTTTTCGAAAACCTCCTTTTTCAAGCTTAAAAGGTCTTTCAAAACAACGAAATGAGCTAAAATGAATGCCTAAAATGAATGTGAGTCTAGTGGGTCGAGTCGTGTCGCTAATATACAAAGTGAAATGCAGGCCTCAGCTGGATACTCGTCGTACTAAGAACCGCCTAGTAATCCCTTACAAGAAACGAACCTACACCCGCAAATGGCCGTGAATGACGGTTATCGCGACTCGTGACCAAGTCACAAAGTCGACCGACCTTGAAAGGCTTCTGGCCACCCACACCACTGAGGTGGAACGTATGGAAACCAAGATCAAGGAAGAGGCCGATAGGCACGCCAAGAAACTCCAAGCCATGGAGGAAAGGCTCTACGTCTCGAGCACCATCCACAAGGAGAATGAAAACGTGCCTACTAGCATCAAGGACGAGCTCCCTAACAAGCTCGCCCTCAGTGACCTTCCTGTCTTCCAAGGACATGAGAGCCCGATCATCCACATCCGAGCTTTCAAGTCCCAAATGGCCATCAAAGGAGTCGACGCTAAGCATTGGCTAACTCTCTTCCCTCACTCTCTAGCAGCAGTTCCCAAGACATGGTTCTACTCACTTGACCCACAACGGGTCCCTACTTTTGAAGAACTCACAATGAGTTCGACCGACAAAGATCGAGACAATGAAGACACTCAAGTCTCAATTCGCACCTTAGAAGTCCTATCTCAAAAGGACAATGAAGGCTTTACCGACTATCTTACTCGTTGGAAGAAGGCCGCACAAATCCCCAACCGTCCCTCGAGGACGAGCTCGTCTCAAGTTCATAAATAACCTGCGACCCGTATCAATTTTACATGAGGTGCAAAGAACATTCGTAATTTCAAAGAACTAACTAAGGTCGGCACTCAAATCGAAGATGACCTTAGGATCGCACCATGGCTAAATACACCGGCCATGCATATCAAGGAGCTCCTCTAAGTCCTCCCGCTACGGCCAAGAACGATTTAAAATCGCACTGGCTTGTGAACCTTGATGATGACACCCTTGACGCCTCCGCAACTACCTTCTCGCCGCTTCCTAAGGCCAAGAGAAACTGCGACCCTCTCTTTATGTCCTACTCCAAGGCATTTCAAAGGTTGGTCGAGAAAACCTACCTACAACCGACGGCCTATTAGCGAGCCGCTCAAGACAAGAAGCCTAAATCTTGGAACCCAATGCCTTTTGTGCCTACCATCGGGTAAGGGCATGACACCGAATCGCTTTAGGCTCAAGAACGCTATCCAAGATCTAATCGATCAAGGAAAGCTCAAAGAAACCATCTCAACCCGCCAAGCCTTCAAACAACGAAAACCCGCTTGGAAACCATGCAATCTTCGTGGGGTCAATCCCTATTCTAGATCGCCCTACCTAATCACACCCTCCGACGACCAAGTTAATGCGCTCATCGGGTCCGATGACGACGAAGACGCACGAATCGGCTACCTCGACGGTGATAAGTCACATCAATCAACTTGCAAAAGACATCGATCACCTAAAAGCTCTACATCGCACCGCAAATTAACGCTTGGAACGTCGTGTCCAAAAAGAACTTAGCAACCAGTCTCGCTCGACACCCTCGAAGCTTTTCGTCGAGAAAGACAACGAAGGCTTCACAAACACCTTACAGTGGAGGAAATTACTTTCCGAGTACCGAATCACCCACACGAAGATGAACTCATGTCCACTTTCCTCTTCACCACGACCCGCTGGCGATACTACTTTCACTTCGCCACGCCGTAACTTCGAACATCTTATTGAAATTGGCACTCGCATCGAAAAGGATCTCACATCTAGTTATGAGGATCCCACCTACCGAAATACCCTTCGAGGACACACTCTTAAAGGGCGAAGAACACACAACTCGCATGGCTCCGCAAGGAACTTTGACAAACTCTATATGCCCTACGCTGTGGCATTACAAAAACTAATCGAAAAGGACTACCTCACACCTATTAACGAGCCACCCATGAATAAGAAATCAAAATCATGGGATCCCAACGCCTTCTGTGCATACCACCGGGGCATGGGACATAGCACTCAGAGTTGTCTCAAACTCAAACATGTCATTCAAGATCTTATCGATCAAGGAAGGATCAAGAAACCTCGGAGGAAAACCACACCTTCCTCCAGCAACGACGCGATTTACATCACAACTCAAGCAACCCAAGCAGCTCAAGCAGCTCAAGCACCTCCAACGACACAGAAGACGAAGAAGAAGAAGAAGAAGAAGTTCTTTTAGATTCTAATGCTCTTAGTGTCGGGTCATCTGTCGACCCATCTATCCTAGACTCTAGCTTTAGTTTAGATTTTCTATTTACGGAGGCTAGCTCCAAGCAATTTTCTGATTTGTCGAATGATTCTCTTCAAAATAATGAAATGAATAAATTTGCTTACGTCTTGTCTCAAACTAAAACAAATAACAAAATACAAACAAACAAAAATCAACAAGCAACAAACAACACACAAAATACAAAAGATACTAACTCATGCGAAAGTGAACAAACAAGTGAATAATTAAACAAATACATTGCAAACCTTGTACACCCAAAAACACAAGACCCAATCATCGAGGAAACCATAACCATAAACGTGGGAACCCCCGAAGAACCAAGGGAACTACAACTAGGAGCCTCACTAGACGAACACGAGCGCACCCAATTTACACAACTCCTAAGCGAATTCAAGGACGTATTCGCTTGGTCATACAAAGACATGCCCGGCATCGAACGAAGCATCGCCGAGCACCGCATCCCCATCAAACCCGGTTACAAACCCATCA
The DNA here is from genome assembly GCA_023091065.1 of Dianthus caryophyllus. Lineage (NCBI taxonomy): Eukaryota > Viridiplantae > Streptophyta > Magnoliopsida > Caryophyllales > Caryophyllaceae > Dianthus > Dianthus caryophyllus. The sequence continues at coordinate 11,698,544 of CM041522.1, read as the reverse complement.
AGCAAAAGTTAAGAAGACTACGTCCCGAATGGTCTCTTATGGTCAAGGAAGAAATCGGAAAACTACTACATGCTTTGCTTCATCCAAGTCATCGAGTATCCTGAATGGGTCTCAAACATGGTCCCAGTCCTGAAAAAGAATGGCAAAATTCGAGTATGCGTTGACTTTCGCGATTTGAACAAAGCTAGTCCCAAAGATGACTTTCCATTACCCCATGTGGACGTCCTAGTCGACAACACCGCCGACCACGCCCTCCTATCCTTCATGGACGGCTACGCAGGCTATAACCAAATCAAAATGTCACTCGAAGACATGGCAAAGACGGCCTTCATTACACCGTGGGGGACATATCACATACGCTTATGCCCTTCTACTTAATCAATGCCGGGCGCTACATACCAACGCACCGCTACAACCCTTTTACACGACATGATGCACAAAGAAGTCGAAGTTTAAGTCGACGATATGATCGTAAAGTCAAAGGAGAGAAGTGGTCACATCACTAACCTCCGCAAGTTCTTCACTCGCCTACGACAATACAAAATGCGCCTCAACCTCCAAAAATGTACTTTTGGAGTTAAATCCAGAAACTACTAGGACATGTAGTGAGCCAAAGAGGCATCGAGGTCGACCCTCAAAAGTCAAAGCAATCCTTGAACGCGACCCGGAGAACCTCGACGAAATTCGAAGTTTCTTGGGCCAAATCCAATACATCTCGCGCTTCATTAGCAAACTCACCATGATATGTGAACCAGTTTTCAAGAAACTCAAGAAAACCGACCACGTTGAATGGGATGAAGAATGTCAAAAAGCATTTGACAAGGTCAAGGAATTGCTAACTAACCCACCGCCTACGACCACCCCAAGCGGATTTACCACTATCCTTATACCTTACAACCACACCTACCGCCATGGGCGCCATGCTCGCCAAGAAATAAACGGCGAAGAACACGCAATCTACTACATAAGCAAGAAATGTCTCGATTACGAACCTCGATATTCACCCGTCGAGAAGAGTTGTCTAGCCTTAGTGTGGTCATCCAAGAAACTCCGTCATTATATGCTAGCACACCAAACGAAGGTCTATTCCGAAATGGACCCCGTAAAGTACCTCTTCGAGAAACCTGCCTAACGGACGAATGGCCGATGGACATTGCTCCTAGCCGATTCGATCTTAAGTACGCACCTCAAAGCAATCAAGGGACGAGCGATCCGATTTCCTAGCCGAAAATGCAATCAACGAAGAACCAATCATCGACACAACATCCCTTCCGGACGATGGGATCTACAACATCAACCAAGAACAATGGGAGTTATACTTCGATGGCTCCTCCAACTATCGAGGATGTGGAGTAGAATACTTCTCATATCCCCGAATGGCGAACACACACCTTTATCAATCAAACCGGACTTTGACGTTACAAACAACGCCGCGAATACGAAGCATGCTTGCACGGTCTCAGCGGCGCTTGTACTCAACGCCATGATATAAGAGTCTATGGGGACTCCTCCTCATAATCAACCAAATATCCTGAGCATGGAAGATACTTAATGAAAACCTGGCACTATACCAAAGCAAAATACAAGAGCTCATAAACGAATTCTATCACGTAGAATTCATACACCTCCCACGCCGAAGAAAACCACCGCCGACGCTGCTATCCAAACTCGCCACTAATCAACATACCCTGGGATGGAAACGCCCCCATTGTCGTGGAACGACTGAACGAACCCGCCTACATATGTGACATCAAAACCGAGGAAGAGCAAACCGACCCTTGGTACCAAGCAATCATCAACTACAAAACAAACGGTGAATACCCACCAAACATTGACAAACGAGCCAAACGCGCTTTACGCTGTTATCATCACACCGTGATGGAAATGGGCAAACTACTCAAAAAGACACCCCAAGGCACACTACTCTTATGTGTCGATCACAAAAAGGGACACGATATTATGTCCCAAGTACACGATGGCGAGTCACGGACCACACATGAACGCATACGAACCATGTGCAAACAAATCATAAGGTTAGGATGGTCTTTGGACAACCATGGAAGCCGATCACAAAAATATGTCAAACATTGCCATAATTGTCAAATCTTTGCAAACGCATAACACATACCTCCTTCACCACTATACGCTTTAACCTCGCCATGGCCTTTCTCCACATGGGGAATTGGCGTCATCGGGCAAAGTACAACCCGTGGGAGCAGGAGGACATCGCTTCATCCTCGTGGCCATCGACTATTTCACCAAATGGGTCGGCCGCATCATACCGCACGCCAGGCACGAAAGAAGTTGCAAAATTCATACAAAACAACATCATTTGTCGCTACGGATACCCCACTTAATTCATCAAACACTAAGGCACACACTTCCAAGGAGTGGTCGAACCACTTCTCCTCAAATACAAGATACAACGACACAAATCATCACCCTACCGACCACAAACTAACGGCGGCCGAGGCAAAGAACAAAACCGTCGTATCAATCCTCAAAAACATGATCGACACCTGCCACGACTGGCCCAACAAAATCCCAATTTGCATTATGGGGATACCGCACAACCATCCGCACACCCACCGGCATGACACCTTATTTCCTAACCTACGGGATGGAAGGCGGTCAACCTCAGAAATCGAGATGCAATCCCTTCAATTCTCATGGAAGCAGACATTCCCGAGGCCGAATTCGCACGCCGAACGATACGAACAACTCATCCTCTTAGACGAAAGACGGTTACATTCACTAAGTACAGTCCGAATGTATCAATCTCGCCTACAACGCACCTACAACAAACGGGTCAAGCCACGAAACATCAAAGTGGGCGACCTAGTACTCAAATCAGTCCGAGCACCATTACCAGTCGACCCGAGAGGAAAATTCAAACCCAATTGGGCCGGACCGTACTTGGTCAAGGAAATCCTTCCCGGAGGAGCCGTGAAACTAACTGACCTTGACGGTCAGGACTTCCGATTACCAACAAATCTTGATCAACTCAAGAAATACTACCCCTAAAACACAAACGCTTCTGCAAAACTTCAAAACAAAACTCACTCTCGCATGGGTGAACTACGCTCGGTTTGATTCCACGCACTGTGGATACGTAGGCAGCTTTGCAAAGAGCTCAACCGAATCACACGAACTACGCCGATTTGATTCTCAGATTCAAAAGCGAATCGTGGCGACTTGTCAAAAGTACAACCGAACTTTTCTAGCACGCATGCCCAAAGCTTAAAAAGGTCAAGGGCGTTGCACTCACAAAAAGACACGCTCAAAGCTTAAAAAGGTCAAGAGCACAGTCAACACAAAACAAAATACAAATCCAAGTCCAAAGCTTGAAAAGGTCGAGGACTTAAAAACGCAACAAGGCGAATCCGAAGCTTAAAAAGGTCGAGGATTTAATGCGAATGTTCGAAGCTTAAAAAGGTCGAGAACATTTAAAAACAAACAAGAGAAAACAACGAGACAAGACAAAAGCAAATTAATTCTATTTTATTACTTTATTTAGAATTTTTCGCAATTTAGAAAGGAGCTAGGAACAAGCCTCCTTAGCCCTTTATTCAAATCTAAAACATGTATTTAAATAAAGGAATCTTTCTAAACTAAACAAAACAAACTACTCAAGTCTTTTTCTGACGCTTTGGGTTGACCTCTTCATCTTCAAGAGGCCGATCCGCCACAACTTTCGACCTAAGGGCGGAGTAGATCTCTCAAACCTGGGGCTCGACGGATCCTCATCCCGCCATTTGGGGCTCCTCGATCCTTGGCCCTGGCGATCTTTAATCTGGCCACCTTCGGTCCAAGCCTTCCCGCTACGGCCTCAAGTAGAAACACCCGCACCAACAAGACAAAGATCACCATAGTCCCTCCTTTCAAGACCGCCTCATACGCCAAGCGAGGGCCTCGCCCATTCTTTTCCCTCCTCCTTTGATTCTCACGCTCCTTAGGATCATTGGAACGATACCACCGCAGTATGTAAGTCCGTAATACCTGGCTAGACTCTATATGCTCCAAGACACCCAAGTAACACGGTCCGACCATCCTCGGATCCAAGCATCAATCGTTTGGTTGTTTAGGACAACAACCCTCCAACCTCGAGTATCCCGCTTTCGGGTATGGTTTGAAAGCAAACCCGATTTGCCTCTTGGCCGAAGAGGATGAATCCACACTCCTCGCTCAAACCCGCACAAAGATCAACCCACGAGACGCATTTGCATAGACGGCGCCAGAATCAGCCGTAATACCCCACCAAGACACGCATCAACGAATGGTGCTCTCCTTCACAAACCACCGGTAGTAGTTTAGCGAACGCCTCCCGAGGATCACCCATTCCATCTTCCGCGGTCGCCCCCGCCGCCAAGACACTTCCAAGGGGAAGAGCTTTATACGCACTCACCTCTCCATGAGCCAAACGTTGAGAATCCTAGCGCAACCCTGCACGAGCTCGCACGATTAGCATAATCTGGCCGCCTAAGCCCGCATGGTCTCCGCTAGATCAACGCAGGCGATCATGTCCTCTCCATCTCTTCGACAACACGAGCATACCTCGCTCCCGAACACCCCGCCTGGCATGGACCCCGCAAAGCATAACGATGAACCAAACAAAAGCAAGGGCCCTCCGCCTAGAACGGTCCGAAATACTAGTATCGCCTTTATTCATATATCGTTGACACAAGAGAAGCATGTTTACCTTGCCTCCTCAAACAAACCTCGCAAAGATGAGCGTTTGTCATCCCAAGGAAGTTTCGCAACATCCCGCTGTAACAAAGCTCACTCTCACGACCACAGAGTAGTCCGTTTCGACCATCCAGCAATGGCCGAGAACTCCTCCATCAAAGGGCACACCTCTCCCCCGGGAAACCTAATCACATGCAAGCTAGCATCCCAATAATCTAAGCACGAATCAAGGAAGTCTAGATCGACTTTCATTTGACGAAAGCCAATAAATACACCCGCATCATTATCATACACCGCCTTCTTCATCACGAACTCAAGGAAGAAGTCCTCCTCTTCAAAAGAGCATCAAAATGCTCCTCCATTTTCTTGGACACAAAAAGAAAACTTTTATAAATATACCCAATATTTTTGTGAAAGCAAAATTCTAAAGCAAAAAAAGAAGAGGAGTAGTTGTGAATGAATATTATGGCACGCACTCTCTCCTTATATAGGAAAACAATGTCCAAATATGGAAATACAAATACATCTGTTCAACAAACCGCATGACTCTATGCGGTTTGTCCAAACCGCATAAGCTTATGCGGTTTAGCCCACGAACCGCATAAGCATACGCGGTTTGTGGGTCAGTTTTTCTCAAAATTTTCCTAATTTCGTCTTTCCTAAAACACTACAACCTACTTTGGGCTACGACATTCTTTCGTTGTTCCCCATACATCAACATCACGCTTCAATTTAGCAATTCCGATTCTTACCACGAGTCAACGCATAACATTTTTCGCGTTCATACGAGCTCATTTCGCATTTAAAATGAACTTTTTGCAAAACATTTTCACAATCTAAAATGAACATCAACGCATCCCACTCGGGAATCAAATCATTTCTTCAACCAAGCCCACCAAACAGGTTTACCGACGAAGTTCAAGCTACAACAACAAAGTTCAAAGTTCAAGCTACAACAACAAAGTTCAACGTTCAAGCTACAACGACATGTACATAAAGGTTCATACAATCTTTAAATACACGTACAAATTCACTCCGGTGACTACGATACTCACAAACTCACGCCGAATCTGAGCCGCCTCACTGGCTCGACACAACCGAAGCCGCCGTCACCCAAGCCATCCTCCACTGGCTGGCTATACGCCATAGCTTCTTATGCGCCTCCTTAGCCACCTGTGAAACACAACACAAACACAGTTCACACTTTTCTCCATTTTGCCTTAATTTCACTCAAATTAAGTCAAACTTAGGGGGGAAATTTCAAAACAAACGCAGTCAACCCCACTTCACCTTAATTTCACCCAAATTAAACCAAACTGGAGGGGGTAACACAAAAAACGACTCTCACAAGTTTGATCATCGATATACTTCATACCTCGATCAAACTGGGGGCTTATACACATACATACACGCACACAAGTACATACCTTCTTCACCTTACTCGTCCAGCTGTCCATGCCCGCGTCAGTAGTCACCGGCAAGTACGTCGGCAGAACAAAGGTACGACGGACGCCTGAGTCATCATACTCGATAGTAGTAGGGAAGTCATCAGGCTGCTCTGCCATCTCGGGATCAAACTCCTGCAAAACAAATACGAACCGCCCACGGCAGGGAAATTTATCGCAAAATTTACCTTACGCACCCCCAAACACCGTAGCACACATACCTCAATCGGCCCACAGGCGAGCCGAGACTGAGCAAAATGGGCATAGTCTTCCCAGATGCAGGAGGCTCACCGACTCTCCTTCTCCATACAACGCCACACGATCCTGAGCGAAACCCTCGCCAAACAGACCCCTATGATCCTCAGCACCACCGAGCCGCCATCCTGCCTGAAAGACCAAACGCTCTCCAAGGTACCAAACCGATCCATACGGCGTCGCTATGTATAGGCGCTGGGTCTCTCGCACCGCAAACCTAGCTCCAATGCCCTCAGGAATATCCCTGTACTGGCCCCACGGGAATGGCACAAACTACAAAACAAACAGAACACGCTCACAAATACAGATACAATACAATCATTTTAAGTACACTCTATTTAAAATGGTTCAAGCACAAACCTCATCAAACCGCATCCGCTCACACGATCCCTAACGTCATCGTCCGACCAATTAAATGCAAAGACGGCTACATCGCATTCAAGTACGTCCACGGGTACTCCTCACGATCCGCGACAAAGACGCTGGGGAGCGAGAAAAGGAAGTGGCTAAGAATCCACGACTGCACACAAAAAACAAAAACATGTTACAAAGACAAAAGACAACAAAAATGAACAACAATGCACCTAAGACAAAAACAAAATCAACACGCATTCTCCATCAAGAAGCCAGCGCGACTAAGGGACGCCGCGACTCGATCCATGGCCCGCGGTCTCACGGCATCCATGCGTAGAACGAATGCACAAGCCCGTAGACGGCCACCCACCAAACGTCCCAATCAGATCCCAATCCAGAGATGCATAAGGACCGATGTCGATGCCCGCCACCCTTGTCGCCAAAGTACACTGCCACAAACCACCACAACCACATACGAGCATTCTCGCCGTCACTCCACTCCGAGGGGCCATACTTGCCTTCCCTCAAAATACTCCAAGATATAGCCTGCCTCTTGAAAGTATAAGGGGCGACCACAAATCACCTCCAAACCACCGCCAACCGCTGGGCCACAACCTCGCCCACAACGGACGGCGCAAAGTCAAAATCCATGTCGCGGTCCCCAAATCCAGAACCCCGTTATGACCGCAGCTCAGACAAGGTAATGCCGCCTCAAAGCCGCATATGGAACGCCGTCGTGGTGTCCCAATACCTATCCAAGAAGGCCCGATCAACATCGTTCGCCCTCTGCTCCTTCCTCGCAATCTCCTCCAATGGCCAACCAACGGCCAAAAGCACTACGCAACACCTGACTTGCGCCTCGGCCAAGCCTCTCCTCAAAGCACACATTGGACGAGACGCCCGAGAAAGTTCTCATCGCCCCTATCCCAACCCATCGCCGCCGATAAGAAACATGTCTCTCCGGAGCAAGCGTAAGGTTGTGGCTATCCCAACCCTTCGCGAAAGCCTGTTCAGCGTGACTTTCGCGCCTAGAGCTACTCGCCCTAGGCGCGACCTCCTCGACCTCCTCACCTCCTCCTCAAGAACATCCATCTCCGCCTCCAACTCATCTACAAACGCTCGAGCAAACGATCCGCCTCCTCTCAGGATCACGCACAGGACATTTCTCCCACGGCCTACCTCGTGGATCGACCACGCCTCGTGGGCGTGTCACGAGGGTCAAGATCCTCTCACTACGAGTACGCCTTAAGCTACTCGAGCTAAGCTCCTCGGTCCTCGAGCTAGCACTCACGATTTCGACCTCGTGAATACCTACTGTAATCTTCCCCTGCAACCAAACACAACCATTACATACAGCTATAATACATGCAAGTATACAAACTTGGCATACACAAATACACACAAATACACACAAATAATATACACATAATACATATACATCCTTTTAACACATTGCACTATACACTTCACAGGGCATTTTTAGGCCTAATTCACAATTAAGCCGAAAACCGTTCTCTACATTTCAAAATCACAACTTTATGGTTTCTACGCGCCATAATAGTCCCCATCAACAACCCATTACAAGCAATTGCATTTTGGTCACCCCGATCAAAAACCCCTAATTCGCCTTAATTACTCCGTATAACTACGACTTAAGACGGCGATTTGAAGGCTTTAACTCGACTTTTTCGCAAAACTAACGTTATAGGCATGCTATACTCACTATGGGCATCCTACACCGAAGTTTAATTGAAATTCCGGGTCAGAAAATCCGGTCCGCTGGCCGGAAACCTAATTTGGACGTTTTTCACACAAAGACGGTCTAAATCACAATCAATTCACACATACACGTTCACATGGCATAATGCAACACAATAACGTCAATTTCAAGCATTCAAACGGCAAATTTCAAGCAAAACTCGGGTTTTCATTCAAAACCCGTCTTTTCAACATTTCAAGGCAAAACTAGCTAATTACAACAACAAATAACGTAAAAGCAAGTTAAAATGGAGCATTACCTCGTTCCATGGCAAGGCAACGCAAGAAAAACGAGCAAAAACGGTTGAGAAATCGAAAAATGACGTTTTTTGAGTTGAAAAACCGAAATGATACAATGAGCTTCACTCACGGTTTGCTCGTGCTTATATAGCCCCCAGCAGCCAACTAGGGAAACCGCATAACCTTATGCGGTTTGCCCAACGAACCGCATAAGGCTATGCGGTTCATGCCTCTGGTTTTTCTTGGGTTTTCCTCGTTTTACGCCTACTTTTCGATTCCTAATTCATTTTAGCCCCAATGCAACTCCAAGTACGTCCCATGCTTGGGTCGTATGCCACCTACACACCGCCATACGCCAGATATTAAGCATTCAATGTACTGCATGTAAGAAGACCTAACGCTCTTCACGAGCATTACATCATTTTCTCCTCAACTAAGGCAATCATATGCAACCACGACTACATAGACACTCCTACGAGCCCAAGCACAAGCACTCGCAATACACACCTAACTCCAAGCATTTCACTCTACATAGACGCTCCCACGAAGTTCAAGCACAAGCATTACACAGACGCTCTTTCACGAGGCCTACACTAGCACTTACCCAAACATCTTACAAAGTACACATGCAATACGAAGACATTACAAGCACAAGCACCAGCATCAACATTTGACATTACAAGCACACGCAAAGGCACCAACAAACGACAACAAGCACGACGAAGACATCCGGCAGGCCCTTATAGCATGCACGGACCGCCAAGTCCTTAAAATGCGCACGCCCCTCCCCGTTTAGCCCGGTACGAAGTCCTCATCTCACCCATGGACACATGCTTCGTTACCGATCAGACGAGACCGTAATGGTCCTGGATATGGTCGGCGAGTTTGACTAGCGCTCTAGTCCGAGCTCGCCAAACCGGGGCTCTGTGGATACCCATATCCGTACCCTCCCAAACAAAACCCTGTGATGTATCACGGACTTTTATTACGCATGCTTTAACGTTGACTTATACGGTTCTAACTAATGTCGAATTCATTTTTGAGTCGTTTGAAATGTTAAAATGTTTAACGTCGCATCACATCACACTTCAATAACGTTCATTTTGTCCATTTGGAGTTTAGCTAGGTCCTTGTCCTGCTTCATTTGGCATGAGCTTCGCATTTGCACTACAATTAGTCCTTTTACATTAACAAGGTCTAATTCAGCATTCCTATCTAGGCCCGGTAGCTAAAACCGCTATTTAGCCCCCTCTTACACAAAATACAACTTCACGTCTTACCTTATTCCACAAAATGCAACGAAATACACCTTTTTCATTTTTCCGGGTCTCGGGCCCGAAACCGAGCCCAAACCCAAGCCTTTGGCCCGCACTCCAAAGCCCTGAACACCACAAAATATCTCAGGATTATCCTAGCTGTTTTCTTGAGCCACACGTCCAAATTATCACGTAATCTTTCAAAGATTTCGTCAAACCGAAACTAGGAAATTAGGCCTAGAATCACACCTCCAAACCGCACAGCCTTATGCGGTTTGCCCTGGCAACCGCATAAGCCTATGCGGTTCCTCGGCTTGTTTTTATTCCCTGCTTTCCTAATTTCTCCGAGGTTTTTAGTATATATAGAGCCCTATACCCAACCTCGAAGATCATCTTTTTTCACACACAATTCACATCTTTCACATCTTCATACTTTCAGATCACAATTTCACACACAATTCACAACACACAAATCCTCTTTCACAAAAGCCTCACGCACCCAAATCCTTGAGTTCAACACACCATCCCGTGTTGAATTCATCCTCCTTTTAAGTTCAAGAAGCTCCGCCAGATCTCAAGCCGCCAGACAAGGTAGGTACCGATCCACTTGGATCAAAGCTTTTTTTTATTTTCTATGCACTAACAAAGGGGTCTACACTTTAGCGCCCCGGCTTTGGCACCCAGCGCTTGCACTCCAAGTGTTCTATTTACTTCGGTACACTCCATATCCGATGACACGCCAAAGTCGCATAAGAATCGACCTTATAAAATAAACCAATGGACAATTGAACTTTATTTTATTTGCATGCATCTTGCACCTTCTTATTTTGCATTTAAATCAACTTAAACAATGAATTCGACCTTTAACTGAACCGTATTCGTTAACAAGTTAAACATGCTAAAGCGAGGGTTTTAATCAATCTTTTGCATCCAGATCTGCATTCTTTTACAATCTTATCGCACTTGTACGTAGCGATAACATTAGCTCAAATATCATCTTACAAGGATTGTTCTAGGTCAGTAGAGGCTATTTTTACATAGGCTTTTCTAAAAGGTTTTCATAAATCATTATTTGAATTAACTCTTTTTCTAAAGTACCCTCACCCCGAATCCAATCTGGTTTCACAAGCCTTAGATCTAGGGGTGTCGGCGTGCTCCAAAATCTAGGACATGTTTTTAACTTAGAACATGGTAGCAGGTTCCTATTTTCCGCGATAAACAGGTGGCGACTCCATAACAGTTCTTAAAGGTTTTTCCAACTTAATCTTTTTTAACTTTAAAATCCGCCCTTAAGCAAGACGCCGAGTTGGGTCCGATCCCGGGTTCCACAATTTTACAAAAAGAATATTACATACACAAGATCAATCATCATAATCTCATATAGTGTAGTATTTTATGTATAACATAAATAATTGAACCTTACGCAACTTATTAATTATTGACATAGTCATTAGCCAACAAATTAATACTTCTTAATTTGGTTCAATTTAGTCACGTATAAAACATACGATCATAAATTTTCCATACACCGCCACTGTCAGGAATATACATACCTTTCACAAATTATAAGATATCAACTCTAAACTTGATGAATAATTTTATCAAATAGGTTTAACGTCTTCCCCCACATGTTGTCATGACACAAATGAGTGACAAACATAAACGTTCAAACAAACTGTACACATTATTCATCCATTAATCATCTCAATATTTAGATATCATATAATCGTACATGACATTTTATAATTTCATAATATACTTTTATAAAGCATTGACAAATTCTAATCTCCCTTATTTGTCATACTCACAAATATATCAAAGATAACATGTATACCAATTGAAAACAAATTTAACCCCCACATTTGGTTCATAACCCAAGAATCAATTTTAGTTCATCTCATTATCAAAACTAAAAATCAATCCAAATGTGTGAAATATTTTGCTTGATATACATATTATGTGCACAAAAAATAGCTTGGGAACTTAAACATTTTAGCTACTATTCAATCAAAATCTTGGAACAGTTTCATTCACATATTCTTGAAATTATCAAGCGTAACTTTACCAAGATTATAGATATGTGCATATGTCGTATCATATAAACAGTAGCTTATGCATACAAATGGTTAAGGCTTATATAATATTTAACCAAACCTTCATATATTTATCATCATAAATATTTGCAGAGGAAATTCACGAGAACATACCTTAATCGCAAGAATGAAATGTGCAATAGAATTATAAATAATACCGCTCTTTTATGAATCTTCATAAAATTTCCAGCACACTATCATGACATTTTTGTCCATTTTAAGGAAGCTAATTGACAGAATCTGCTTACGGCTTCAACTACAAAGTTGTAGCCCTTCTTCTTAGCTTTCCAACGCCATATTACACGCCTCAAACAAAGCTCTAGAGACCGAGTTATGGCCAAAATACCGAGGTGCTGTCTATTCCTCCGCGGCTTGATTTCCATACCCGAAGAAATTATTTTTGCCAATAAAAATAATTCCAATGACATTAGTGACAATATTTCGTTTCTAATAAAAAATACCAAGGTGCTGTCTTTTATAATTTTGACCATCTAAAGGCTCGAATTTCGACAGATCAGGAACCATTTTATTGGAAGAAGCAGCCATTGTTACGAATTAACGATATAGTTTTCAAATTGTTAGTAGAGTAGAGAAAACGTAACAATGGAGTTAACATAAAACATGTCAGAGCATAGGCAGTGCCGTGGTATGGAGGCCACTGACTTGAAAACTATATCAGCACGACTGCGGTGGTAATCGTCTCACGCCGTTAGTTTCCCAAGGTTAACACTGCGACACCCGTACACGACCACTCGTGTATGAATGCCTTGGACCGGAACAATAACGTACCCAGGAAATTATAGTAGCAGTAAAGAGTTTTGAGAGAAAGAGAGAAGAGGATAGGAATGAGTGATTTTTGTGTGTATAAAATAATCAGCACAGTGCTGTATTTATACTCGAAAAACTAGCTGTTACAGATAATAAATCACCCTCATAATCGTGGTAATAAATCACCGTCATAAATCACACTAATAAATCACCATCATAAATCACACTAATTAAGGGTGTTAAAAGGCCCCTTAATTGCAGCATTAACAGTCGCATTTGACTGATTATTACACCAGCAGGTTCGATGAATGTAGCCATCATCTCCAACAGAGAGAGTAGTAAGCTTTCAACGATACATTTTGATAGCTACGTGTTATTATACGTGTGACTTGAGAATGAGATGGTATGGTATGACATATTTATGGTTATTTCGTTGTAGAAAATGTGAAACTATATGGGGAGCGATATTGACTTGAGTTTAGATCATGTTATGATTAAGGTTATGAGGTTTGTCATTAGCATTGATTTGGGGATTAGTTTACGCGTTAGTTATCTTGGTAACATGGGTAATGGTGCCTTTTGGGTTAAAACCCGTCCGTGGTTTTGGTTAGACTTGGTGAGTAAGATGCTTGGTTGAACGATATGGTCTTGTGAGGCTAGTATGCCTAATTTGAGGATTGTCGAGCATAAGATGCACCAATAGTATTAAAGGGTTATATGAGTGAGTTGAGCATCATTCGGGTGATATGTGATGTCGGGTTATCTTAAGCGTCGTTAAGCGTGTCTCTGCCCTTGTTATCGAGGTGAGTAGAGTTAGCGATTCTTGTCCTGAGGACCATAGGAGTAGGTAGTTTTCTTAATCCTTTGGGGGTATTCTTTCGTTCTCAAGTTTCGAGGACGAAACTTCTTTTTAGGTGGTGAGATTGTAACACCCCGACTTTTCCTAATATTAATTATTTGTCTCAATCATATTCGTGATTCATTTCTCTTGATTTTCGCATTTTTAGCTCAAGAAAATCAGTTCACCTGTCGCGTTGATTAAGTTACCCTGTAGTCAGAACTTAAAAACGGAGTAATTAGCTTAAAAACGGTGTAATTTCCTCATACGAACTCCGATTCAGGTGATTCAAAAGGCTAAACTGCGTATTTTTTCGACGCCGTCGCAACTGCCAAATTTTCAGGAGTCAGTTTGAACCGGTACACCCTGGGCCGAGCCGAACCCCCCAGCTCGGGTTAGGTTTAGGGTTTCTTGTGTAACTTTTTGATCAAGACATTAAATATCTTATTAACTCCTAGCCTAGCAATTTTAAGATCTGATTTCTATCTTCCTTCATCCTCTCTAAATCTCATAATCTCATGCTCATTAAATCCTCTATTAATTTCAGTCAAAGATTATCGCTTTTTCATCCTAAATTCATTCCTATCATTCTCCTACGGTATTCCTTTCATCCCTTTCGTTCTAGGTTTATTCTTTATAGTTTTTATATTCTTATATGTGTTTATTTTGGTGTACTTATGTATTGAATGATTTATGTGTGCCCTAATCAGAAGGGGGGAATTGGAGAGAAAACCCAAGTTCGGATTTCTCTGACCCAGGTTCACTAAACGGAAGATCGCCGGAGATCCGACCGTCTGATTTTGCCGAAATTTTGACAGCATATTCCTGACTCTTGGGGCTACCTTTTCACCGTTCAGTTTTTCATTTGGAGCTCTGGATCGGCTGTTATCGTGTCTGGACAGAAGGGGTGAAAACTGTGCTTTTCTTTGGCTTGTTTGGAAAAGGTAACTAGGTGTAGCCTTAGTGATATTTTGACTTGTGTGAGACCATATGATTGATTGAGGATGAATTGGTTGTTGTTATGTATGCAAGGCTATGATCTTTGGGTTGGTTGTGCTATGAAATTATGATCTTTGGTCTTAATTGTGATGGTCTCACACTATTGTGTCTAATGGAATGAATTGGGATGTTTGTCATATTGAATTTGGATTATATTGTTATTAAGTTGATTAAAGTTGATAACTTTGGGAATTATAATGGTTTATTATGGCTACTCTTGAGTTCTTATATTTATTACTCCGTATTTAACATGTTGATTATGGTTAGTGTTGAGAATGGTTACAAAAAGGGGTCAATTGTGTTGTAGTTGAGTTTATGATGGACATTGTGATGATTTTGAGTAAAGGATGATTGGTTTATTGTTGATTGTGAGTTGATTCAGGTTATTGAATTTACTTGTTTGATTGCTTGAGTTGAGTGTGCGTCGGCATCGCTCGCACGCACGCGAGGAGCTACGACGCTCTTTGTGGACTCGACACCGGCCATGATCCCCTCGGCTATTCTTGTTGCTTAGTTAGAGCGACTATGGGTTCTCAACCATGTTGGTTAGAGACTATGGTTTGATATATGTCGTCACCGTTCTAGTTGCTCGGTGGAATTTGGCCAAATTTAGACTAATGAGTTTGAGGAACTTCTTGTTGCTGTTCCGCCATAGGGTTTGGATGATTCTTGTTGCTTCATCCGGGGTGATTCTTGTTGCTTCACCCAGTGCTCCGTGCTTACCTTGCAGGTTGTTGATTGTTGTCTGTCATTTTGTTGTTGACAGTTTGAGCTTGTATGTCAGTGGACTAGTTATTGTCGAGTTGTATTGGTTATACATGTTTACAGGTTGTTGGGTGACAGTTGGTTGAGTTTGGTAGCTAATGAGTTGGCTTGAGGTTGCATTATGGTTACTATACCTTTGGGTTGTTTGTTGTATTGTTGTCTATTTTGATTATGTTGAAATATGACTGAGGAGCACCTAGTTACTCCCCACTGATTGTGGCTGTTACATTATTTGTGGCAGGTTAGCGCGGAATCGGGTTTATCAAGTGAGGATGCCGTGAGGATGACCTATAGCTAGCCTTGAAGTGATTTTGGATTAGACTTGTTAGGATATTTGGATTTATTATTGTTGTCTTACTTTCATTTTGGAGCTGGTTTTGTAAGGGGAATTTACTCCCCACATCTAGGCCTCAAGGCCTACCTTTTTATCATTGTTCAATTGGTTTAGTGAGTGATGATCCGGATTCCACGGTGTTTCCGCCACCGTGGCTCGCTTTTATTTTCTTTTATTTTATAAATCCTTTTTATTTCTTTATTTTATTTTGTTGGAAAATCCGGGTTGTTACAGTTGTAACACCCGGTGTTGTCCTAGGTTATTCGGGCCGGATTCCCCCTTGAATTGGTCCATGTGATGAGCTCAAGTGACCTAGTGCTTAAAAGGATTGTAAGTATTACTCATATCAACAAGATGCATCTTATTTTCTGGTGGCTCATCTTAAGAACTCTTCAGTTAAGCGTGCTTGTTGGAGAGTAGTCTTAGGATGGGTGACCTCCTGGGAAGTTCTCAGGATGCGCACGAGTGAGGACAAAGTGCGCTGGAAAGGGCCCGTGTTGGTTTGTGGGCGATGTACGCAGCCTGGCGAGCTACCGTGAGTGACCTTCCGGCCTTTAGTTGGGGCCGAGGTGTTACAAATGGTATCAGAGCAACCCGGCGACCGTGTGGTCGAATCCTAGGTACGCACCTAGCAGTGTGGTCGAATCCTAGGTGCGCACCTAGCTGGGGAGGATTCTGGAATGCTATATTGTAAGTAGCTACCAGGCGCAACGAGGACGTTGCGTTCTTCAAGTGGGGGTGTGTTACACCCGGTGTTGTCCGAGGTTATTCGGGCCGGGTTCCCCGTTGAAGTGGTCCATATGATGAGCTTAAGTGACCTAGTGCTTAAAAGGATTGTAAGTGCTACTCATATCAACAAGATGCATCTTCTTTTCTGGTGGCTCATCTTAAGAACTCTTCAGTTAAGCGTGCTTTCTGGAGAGTAGTCTTAGGATGGGTGACCTCCTGGGAAGTTCTCAGGATGCGCACGAGTGAGGACAAAGTGCGCTGGAAAGGGCCCGTGTTGGTTTGTGGGCGATGTCTGCACTGGCGAGCGTGAGTGACCTTCCGGCCTTTAGTTGGGGCCGAGGTGTTACAAATGGTATCAGAGCAACCCGGCGACCGTGTGGTCGAATCCTGTGTCTTGTTGGCCAAGTACGCACCTAGTTGGGGAGGATTCTGGAATGCTATATTGTAAGTAGCTACCAGGCGCAACGAGGACGCTGCGTTCTTGAGTGGGGTGTGTAACACGGTGTTGTCCGAGGTTATTCTGCCGTTCCCGTTGAAGTGGTCCATATGATGAGCTCAGTGACCTAGTGCTTAAAAGGATCAGGTGCTACTCATATCAACAAGATGCATCTTCTTTTCTGGTGGCTCATCTTAAGAACTCTTCAGTTAAGCGTGCTTGCTGGAGAGTAGTCTTAGGATGGTGACCTCCTGGGAAGTTCTCAGGATGCGCACGAGTGAGGACAAAGTGCGCTGGAAAGGGCCCGTGTTGGTTTGTGGGCGATGTACGCAGCCTGGCGAGCTACCGTGAGTGACCTTCCGGCCTTTAGTTGGGGCCGAGGTGTTACAAATGTAACACCCGGTGTTGTCCGAGGTTATTCGGGCCGGGTACCCCGTTGAAGAGGTTCATGGGTTGGCTCAAGTGACATAGTGCTTAAAAGGATTGTAAGTACTACTCATATCAACAAGATGCATCTTCTTTTCTGGTGGCTCATCTTAAGAACTCTTTGGTTAAGCGTGCTTGCTGGAGAGTAGTTTTAGGATGGGTGACCTCTTGGGAAGTTCTCAGGATGCGCACGAGTGAGGACAAAGTGCACTGGAAAGGGCCCGTGTTGGTCTGTGGGCGATGTACGCAGCCTGGCGAGCTACCGTGAGTGACATTTCGGCCTTTGGTCAGCCGGGTGTTACAAATGGTATCGAGCAACCCACGACCGTGTGGTCGAATCCTCGTCTTGTTGGCCGTGCACGCACCTAGTCGGGAGGATTCTCGAATGCTATATTGTAAGTAGCTACCAGCGCAACGAGGGCGTTGCGTTCTTCAAGTGGGTGTGTAACACCGGTGTTGTCCGAGGTTATTCGTAGGGTTCCCTCAAGTGGTCCACGTGATGAGCTCAATTGACCTAGTGCTTAAAAGGATTGTAAGTACTACTCATATCAATAAGATGCATCTTCTTTTCTGGTGGCTCATCTTAAGAACTCTTCAGTTAAGCGTGCTTTCTGGAGAGTAGTCTTAGGATGGGTGACCTCCTGTGAAGTTCTCAGGATGCGCACGAGTGAGGACAAAGTGCGCTGGAAAGGGCCCGTGATGGTTTGTGGGCGATGTACGCAGCCTGGCGAGCTACCGTGAGTGACCTTCCGGCCTTTAGTTGGGGCCGAGGTGTTACAAATGGTATCAGAGCAACCCGGCGACCGTGTGGTCGAATCCTGTGTCTTGTTGGCCAAGTACGCACCTAGCTGGGGAGGATTCTGGAATGCTATATTGTAAGTAGCTACCAGGCGCAACGAGGACGTTGCGTTCTTCAAGTGGGGGTGTGTAACACCCGGTGTTGTCCGAGGTTATTCGGGCCGGGTTCCCCGTTGAAATGGTCCATATGATGAGCTCAAGTGACCTAGTGCTTAAAAGGATTGTAAGTGCTACTCATATCAACAAGATGCATCTTCTTTTCTGGTGGCTCATCTTAAGAACTCTTCAGTTAAGCGTGCTTGCTGGAGAGTAGTCTTAGGATGGTGACCTCCTGGGAAGTTCTCAGGATGCGCACGAGTGAGGACAAAGTGCGCTGGAAAGGGCCCGTGTTGGTTTGTGGGCGATGTACGCAGCCTGGCGAGCTACCGTGAATAACATTTCGGCCTTTGGTTGGGGCCCGGGTGTTACAAATGCTCTCTCCAGTTAGGGTCGGGGTGTTACAAATGGTATCAGAGCAACCCGATGACCGTGTGGTCGAATCCTAGGTTCGGACCTAGCAGTGTGGTCGAATCCTAGGTACGCACCTAGCTGGGGAGGATTCTGGAATGCTATATTGTAAGTAGCTACCAGGCGCGACGAGGACGTTGCGTTCTTCAAGTGGGGGTGTGTAACACCCGGTGTTGTCCGAGGTTATTCGGGCCGGGTTCCCCCTTAAATTGGTCCATGTGATGAGCTCAAGTGACCTAGTGCTTAAAAGGATTGTAAGTATTACTCATATCAACAAGATGCATCTTCTTTCTGGTGGCTCATCTTAAGAACTCTTTGGTTAAACGTGCTTGCTGGAGAGTAGTCTTGGGATGGGTGACCCCCTGGGAAGTTCTCAGGATGTGCACGAGTGAGGACAAAGTGCGCTGGAAAGGACCCGTGTTGGTTTGTGGGCGATGTACGCAGCCTGGCGAGCTACCGTGAGTGACCTTCCGGCCTTCAGTTAGGGTCGGGGTGTTACACTAAGTATACTGGTGGTCGATGACGTGAGAGTCGGTCGAAGGAGTTTGGCTGATGTTGGCGATTTGCATTGTCCGTGGCTATTTCAGCCAAACGGATTAAAGATTCTTCGGTCAGAATTTGTCTTTCCGCAGCAGTCATTTGAGGTGCAGCCATTCTGAAATAATTAGAAAGCGAAGAGATTTATTAGCATTGCAAGGTGTTAGATAGCATGCTTGGCATTGATAGAATTTATTTGAAGTAAAAGTGATAACAGCAGTTATGCAAGTAAGCACAGATGTTAGATACTTCACTCCCTTGAAATGTATCTAGTACATTTTCTGAGGAAGATAGAAGAAAGGGTTGAAGGTAGAGAGTGTATTTTTTTTTATTGAATTGGTTATGAATTATTAGATGTCTTCACTCCGTGCCGTCTGGTACTTCTTCGATGCTTCAATCCTCGGGAGTTGAATTTATTATTTAGATTTTATATCCGAGGATAGCTGTTAGTTTTAGTCAGTCATTCCAGCAAGTAGCAAGCATACGATAGTTAGTGTATTTTATTTTGAGGGAAGTAGTTGTTATTTAAAAATTCTAAGCCTATGGTCGGTACCTAAGGTTTCTACCCATCCTCACACTTTGAAGCGGTTTCAAGTTATTATTTAAGTGATCTAAATGAAGAAAAATCTAATTCATTATTTGATCCTAGTAGTCTTGCGGGTTAACATATTAATATGTTTGTACCGCCCAGGTGTCTCTCGTTAGGTAAGCATAAATCGCATTAGGCAATTCATGTTACGGTCACGAGTCAGCTCTGATACCAACTGTAACAACCTGGTTTTTAGTCGACTTTAATTACTAAGGCGGAAATTAATTAAGTCTTAAACCAGCGTTATTAATTATACAATAAAACCCAAAACACTACATCATCGTTCAAGAGTTGATTAATACAACTCGAAGTACGGAAAGTTTAAAAGAGTAGCGTTATATATATTACATCTCTCACAAAAACAAACTAAGGTAAAGCAACAAAAACGTCTCGTGGCCCCGTCCAAAATCCAGCAATCGGTCCACGATCATCCTGCGCAATAAACTGATGGGGGTGCCATTGGCGAAATGATGACTAGCTATGCTCATACTTACCCTCGATTTCAATTACTTTGGTTTATTATTATCGCTTTATAACTATAACGTTATGATAAAAACATAAACATGCTTATTACAAATAGCATATAAAGACATATAAGTCATAATAAGCATGCGGTTGAAAGCGATAAATCATATAGGCCTGATATTCAGTTATGAAAGCAATTAACAGATAATATCATAGCAGTAGTGTCACAGCATATCAGCAAGATTACGAAGCGATATCAGATCGCAAACAAACATACATATCGTATCATTCACATCATGCAGACTCGATTCACTTCAGAAATTTGTGGTCTTTAGTTTTCGAAGATGGTACACACTCATTCTCATTTAATCAAACAACAAACAACACATAATGCTTACGAGCCTGACCACTGAGTAGGCCTTTGTACTCTAGTCGTTTGCATCTCACTACCATAGTGCAGCGGCTTACTCGACTCGTAAACCACGCCGAATACTATAGTACTTGCATCTCATCTTCTAGTGTTCGAAATGATTCGAACTTCAATTACAATCCCGTCAAGTGATCTGTACATGTGGTAAGAACGAATGCAAGTGTCGCGCCCACTAAGAACGAAACACGGCAAGGAGACAGAACCGCTATAATCGACCTGAATCCACAAGGTCACGGGTGCCCTGATAACTTTAGCGAAATAGGGGAATAAAACCCTAGTCTGGTATGCATACACTAATATCCACTTTAAGAATAGGCTATGCTATTCATAGAGCACCTTAACTCTGGATAAAACGACTATTTCCTAAAGCCTGACCCAAAAGAGTTGGCATATTCATTATCTTGTACGGCTTAGGCAGTACGACTTAAGGCGTAAAGGCATGGGCAGGATGCTAAGCAATATAGCTGCCGGCTTAACCACACTAACCGGGATGACCCATGTCAGAGACCGAGATAGTGGTATCCGTATCAAGACTATCTTAACCCCACTTCACTCACGATTGACGTTCCCTTATCTGAGGCTCAAGCGTTTGACCTTTATTTAACTTTACTCAATATTCATTATTTATTTGATATTACATATCACATGTTACTAGACTCTCCTAGTATCATCGTCAAACGTTTAAGTATTTTATTCGGTTTCATATGATCACATAACATATTCGTTTATTATTTGAAGTGTTGTTAATTATTAACGTTTTTAAGTTTCTATATTGAAACGTTAATTAGTATGTCCAATTTTATTTAAGTGTCTTTCAAAACACTTTAAGTTATTTACTTATTCATTTTCAATTTTCTATACTTCGTAAAATTTTCAATTATTTTCAATATTTCACTATTCACTTTTCACTATTCACTATTCACCGTATTTTATAGGTATTCGTATTTTTATACTTCGTATTTTATACGTATTTTTATACGTATTCGTATTCCTATACTTCGTATTTTATACGTATTTTTATACGTATTCGTATTTCTATACTTCGTATTTCTACGTATTTTTATACTTATACGTATTCTTATACTTGTACGTATTTTTATACTTATACGTATTTCGTATGTAACACCCCGTGTTATTTTAACACAATTTGATAAAAGAATTTAATTTCTTAAATTAAATTCATCCTTTTTCCTTATAATAAAAATACGTCTGAATTTTTTTCGCCAAATAATATTAAAATTTCTTAAGTCCAAATTTAAAAATTTTGAAAAATAAAATTTGTTCTATTATCTTTAGAATTGAAAAAGAAACACATTTCAAAATTTTATAAAAATCAACACAAAATTTATATCGCCTTTCAAATTTCAAAAATGTTAAGTTATATTTACTATTCATAAAAATAAAAGTAAAACCTTTTATTCATAGAATTCAATTTCGAACATCTTTCGTTTTCAAAATAAAAATGACCCTTATACTTTTCTCGACTTTGAAATTCAAGTCAACGTTTCAAAACACGCAAATCAAGGTCAAACATTTATCCTCATCCAACTTTACTTACACATAATGTAAAAGCTTAGCATCAAACTAACTTAGTTAAAGAATAATCATTTCACAATCAAAGAAACTGAATTAGTTAAAGAATAATCACAAAGGAACTAACTAGTTAAAGACTAATCATTTAACATTAAAGAAACTAAATTAGTTAGAGAATAATCATTTCACTTCAAAGAAACTAAATTAGTTAAAGAATAATTTCAATGAAACTAATTTTGTTAAAAATGTAATCATTTTGATGTTTATTTAATAAATCATATTTTCTTAATATCTAACTACTATTTCAATTCTATTTAACTAACACTTTTGAAAACTATCGAAATTTTGAGTCACACTTAATTTAAACTGATAAATGTTTTTACGGTTGATCCTAATTATTTAAATCATTAACTTTCAACCAAAAAAATATGCATTTCGGACTAGTAAACTTTTAATCAAAATTTCGAGGAATCAAAACCCAATTTTGGTTTTAGTACCCTTTTGAAGTTTATTTTCATTTTTATTTTCAATCTTATTTCGAAATATTCTTTTAAGATCATATATTTTATTTCGAGACTTTTCGCGTGCACGCAAATCGAAAATTTCAAAAACGAAAACCGAGCCACTTGTTAACCATTGTAGCCGGCCTCCTTTAGTCTTGTACAAGACTACACACTTCCATTCCTTACACAAGCATGCATGCTTCCCTTACACACATCACTCTTCACTTACACACTTACACAATTCATCATTTCATGTATTTAACTTAATAAAAATTAAAGGTTATACATATCAAATACAAAATACAATACATAAATACTTAACCAATTTCCTTCACTACTTCCTCATTATTTTTCTAAGTGTAAAACTCTCTTCTTTTCTCTCCAAATAGCCAAGCTCCTTGCTCTCCTTTTCTCTCTTTATTTTCCTTTTTTTTTTTCTCTTAAAACATCCTAAAATAAAACACCAATATTACTTCTAATAATTCATAAGTGTTCTAGTAATTAGTGGGTATATTTTAGGGGCTAACTTGCTTGGATTTTTGGGTGGGGAATATGGGTAATATGGGTGAAGAAATTCCGGGTCTAAAATTTATTTTAGATCCCTCGACGATTAACATCTAATTTAAGGTGACTAGCTATATCTTGTATTAGTCTCCTTTAAAATTAATTTGATTATTATTATATTTTTATAAGTATGATTGTTATGTTGAAATATGTTAAACATGATTTATATGCTTGTATGTTTATGTGCTTGTATGTTTAGTAAAATGATAATAAATAATAAAATGATAATAACTAATAATAATGTTAGTATACTTTATATTTTTCATTTTTGCATCATATTATTTTTCATTTTAATTATACACTTTAAATTGTTGTTTACATGTTTTGGTTATGTTTTATGAGTTTTAGATATAAATAAGTTTATATGTAAAATTATGTTAAATATGAACTATGAGTTTAAAGTGAAGAAAAATCAAAAAAATAAAATTATACACACAACTACTAACTCACGGTTTTCCCTTATTTTTTTTTATAAATTTTCATTTTTAATTTTTGTAAATAATATGTTGTGTTAAGTTGTATTAAAATGGATGTTATCATGTAAAAAGATTAAATTAGAAAAATAAATTATAAGTTGTTAAAATGTGCAAATGTGTTCTTGACTTTATTTTTTTGGTGTTCTTCATGTTCATGTGTGTTCTTCATGTTCTTCATGTGTTCTTGAATTTGTTGCACATTTTGATTCATAATGATTTTATGTTTGTTGTTATTTATTGTTTTTATTAACTAATAAGTTATTATATTAGTAACTATATAAATTAAACTAGCTAAATCATTAAGATTAAAAAGTTAGAAAATTAAAGTGTTAAAAAACACTATTCATAAATCAAATGAAATTTTTAGTAAAATTTTATTTTAGTTAAATCATTTTAGTATAATTAGAATAATTAAAATATAAAGATTTTAAGTTAAAAACCGATAAAAATTGAAAAATAAAATTTAGAACAATGCCTACACTTGGTCACGGCATTTCCATTCTTTTTAAGTCAAAAATTGTGTTTATCACTTTTTAATTTATTGTTAAAATAATTTAATTAGTAGTTAATAAGTTAGGATTAAGAAATTAAAAGAAATAAATCAATTTTGATACATATACTCATACCACACGGTTTTACTAATTAAAATGGACCAAATTTAATCAAAATGAAAATATCACTAAGTCACTAAAGTTAAATGGTTATTAGAAATGAACTTTTGTATAAATCGATTTATTTAGAAATGAAATATAATAAACCGATTAAAAAGTATAACCATTATAAAAATGAATTAAAATCGTGTGCTACTGCCTTTGCAAATTTGGACTGTTGGACTTGGACATACGGACTAAATGAATCATCCATGATACTATGATTTTAAAAATGAAATTCACTAAATTTAGTAAATAGACGACTAAATTTAACCAAGTCTCAGTTTAAAATAAATATCGATTATCACTTTTTACAAACCGAACCTAACGACTTTAAAACTAGATTTTAAAACTTAGTAACTAAGTTAGGATGTGAATAGTGACCGATTTGAATAGTGACCGATTTGAATAATGACCGATGTGAATAGTGACTGAGATGAATAGTGATTGATGAATAGTGACCTAGATGAATAGTGTCGTTGAATAGTAAATCGGGACGAAACTTGTTAAGCAAGTAACGTCCCAAAATTTCAAGACGGTGAATAGTACCCGGGACGAAACTTGTTGAACAAGTAATGTCCCAAAATCTATTTTAATGGAATTTGAGGTAACTTGTTTAACAAGTTATCTTTTCAAAATCCCGAGACGTGAATAGTGAATAATTCACGAAACTTGTAAAACAAGTTACGTCTCAAAATTCAAAGATATTTCTAATTTCAAAATTTGAAATATTATAAATCATTGAAAATTTGCTAAGTATAGAAAATTTGAAAATGAATAAGTAAATAACTTAAAGTGTTTTGAAAACACTTAAATAAAATTGGACATATTAATAAACGTATTAATATAGAAACTTAAAAATGTTAATAATTAACAACACTTCAAATAATAAACGAATGTGTTATGTGATCATATGAAACCTACAATTCAAATTAAACGTTTGACAATGAGACTAGGAGAGTCTAGTAACATGTGATATGAATTATCAAATAAATAATAAATCTTGAGTAAGTTTAAATAAAAGGTCAAGCTTGGGCCTCAGATATGAAAACGTCAATCGTGAGTGAAGTGGGGTTAAGATAGTCTTGTAGCGGACGCCACTATCTCGACCTTATTGCGTGTGTCATCTCGAATAGTGTGGTTCAGCCGGCAGCATTATATGCTTAGAGCATCCTGCCCATGCCGTTACGCCTTAAGTCGTATAGCCTGTTCCGTACAAGATAAAGAATATGCCAACTCTTTTGGGTCAGGCTTTAGGAAATAGTCGTTTTATCCAGAGTTAAGGTGCTCTATGAATAGCATAGCCCATTCTTAAAGTGGATATTAGTGTATGCATACTAGACTAGGGTTTTATTCCCCTATTTCGCTAAAGTTACCAGGGCCACCGCGACCTTATTGCGATTGTCATCTCGCGGTTCTGTCTCCTTGCTGTGTTTCGTTCTTAGTGGGCGCGACACTTGCATTCGTTCTTGCCACATGTACAGATCACTTGACGGGATTGTATCTGAAGTTCGAATCATTTCGAACACTAGAAGATGAGATGCAAGTACTATAGTATTCGGCGTGGTTTACGAGTCGAGTAAGTCTCTGCACTATGGAAGTGAGATGCAATCGATCAGAGTACAAAGGCCTACTCAGTGGTCAGGCTCGTAAGCAGAATGTGTTGTCTGTTGTTTGATTAAATGAGAATGAGTGTGTACCATCTTCGAAAACTAAAGACCACAACTTTCTGAATTGAATCGAGTCTGCATGATGTGAATGTTACAATACGTATGTTTGTTTGCGATCTGATATCGCTTTGTAATCCTGTTGAATTATTGTGATACTATTGTTATGATATTATATGTTATTTGCCTTCGTAACTGAATATCATGCTTATATGATTTATCGCTTTAAACCGCATGCTTATTATGACTTATATGTCTTTATATGCTATATGTAATAAGCATGTTTATGTTTTATCATAATGTTATAGTTATAAAGCGATAGTAATAAACCAAAGTAATTGCAATCGAGGGTAAGTATGAGCATAGCTAGTCACTGTCCGCTCAGCGGGCACCCCCCCATCAGTTTATTGTGCAGGATCACCGTGGACCGGGAGCTGGATTTTGGACGGGGCCACGCGACGTTTATGCTTTACCTTTAGATGTTTTTCGAGAGACTTGTAATATATAACACCGCACTCCTTTTAAATTCCGCATTTAGAGTCGCTCTATTCGACTCTTGAACGATGATGTAATATTTTGGATTTTATTGTATAATTAATGACGCTGGTTTTAGACTTAATTAATTTCCGCCTTAGTAATTAAAGTCGACTAAAAACCAGGTTGTTACATCGTAAGTATTTTATAAGTATTCTTATACCTTGATATTTTTCCTAAGTATAAACTTAGATTTCTTTTTATTTGCTAAGTATGGATTTCTAGTTTCAAAGTCGTTAAGTTCGTTTTGTACTTAGTGATTTGTGAAAATATTTTAAAAGTCTAGTTTTAAAAACGTTAAGTTCGGTTTGTAAAAAGTGATTTGTGAAAATATTTAAAAGTCTAGTTTTAAAAACGTTAAGTTCGGTATGTAAAAAGTGATCAATGATATTTATTTTAAACTGAGACTTTGTTAAATTTAGTCGTCTATTTACTAAGTTTAGCGATTTTCATTTTTAAATAATAAGGGTGTCGTGGATGGTTCATTTTAGTCCGTATGTCCAAATCCAACAGTCCAATATTTGCAAAGGTAGTAGCACACGATTTAGTTCATTTTTATAACGGTTGAACATTTTTATCGGTTTAATATATTTCATTTATAACTAAATCGATTTATACAAAAATTTAACTCTATTAACTAGTAGACTTTAGTGACTTAGTGAAAATTTCATTTTGGTCAAATTTAGTCAATTTTAAGTGATGATGCCGTGTAGATTATATATATGTAAAAATTGATTTATTTCTTTTAATTTCTTAATTCAATTTATTAACTACTAATTAAATTATTTTAACAATTAAACTAAAAAGTGATAAAAACAATCTTAACCCTAAAAACATAAGGGATGCCGTGAGCAAGGTAGTAGTAATCAAATTTTTCGTTTTTCAATTTTTATCGGTTTTTAGCTTAAAGTCTTTATATTCTAATTATTCTAATTATACTAAAACGATTTAAACTAAAATGAAATTTACTAAAAATTTCATTTGTATTTATGAATAGTGTTTTTCAATACTTTAAATTTCTAACTTTTTAATCTTAATGATTTCTAATATTTTAAGTTGATTTACATTATAATACTAACAATATATAAAACAATAACTAAACATAAACACAAAATATTAACAAACATAACATAAAACAAAATCAAAATGAACAATAATGATGAACATCAACATGAATATCATATGAACACACATGAAGATCAAAATAAAGCTCAAGAACACCATTTTTGATTTTAACAACTTATAATTTATTTTCCTAATTTAATTTTTTTTACATGATAACATCCATTTTAACTAACTTAATCTAACATATTATTTACAAAAATTAAAAGTGAAAATTTATTTAAAAAATTAAGGAAAATCGTGAGGTGTAGTATATATGTATAAATTTTCATTTTTGATTTTTAATCACTTTAAACTCATTGTTAATATTTCACATAATTTTTATATATGATTATAACATAACTAAAACATAACTAAACATAAAAATCATATGAATCATAATTAAAAATGCTCAAAAATAATTTAACTAAACATATGAACATATTACTACAATAATTTATTTAAAACATTATTTAGTTATTATCATTATTTATACATCATATAATCATTCAAGTGCACATAAGTGATGTTTAACATATTTTAGCATAGAAATCATATTTATAAAATCATAATAAAAATCAAATTAATTTAACAAAGAGGTTAAAACAAGACAAAGCTAGTCACCTTAATCGGCAAGTTTATTAGTTGTCCGGATCGACAATATTATCTAGGTCTAAATCTTCACCCAAGTACCCGTCTTCACCTTCAAAAACCCGTAACAAAGTGAGCTCCAAATACCCAAGAATAAGCTTAGAATACTAGTGAACTATTAGAGTAATATTTAGGGTTTTAATTTAGGATGTTTTAAAGAGAAAATGGAAGAAAAATAAAAGAGAAAAGGGAGCAAAGTAGCTCGGCAAAGAGGAGAGCAAAAGGAGAGTTTTTTTACACTTGTGAAAATAAAGAAAATGATGTTAGAATGAATTAGGTCAAGTGGAAATTTTAGGTGCATGTATTAGGGTTTTCATTATCAAAATAATGTTTAATAAAAAGGATTTATGACATCAAAAATCCACTTGACTTACTAGTGGAAAATTAGGAAGGTTCCATTGGATATTTGATCAAAATAAAGTTTTTCACGAAATTGATCAGTTTTAAAAAGTCGGGTGTCAAAAGCGATAAAAGTCAAAGTGTGCGCGTTTGACTATTTTTCGAAATATTTCTACTTTTGAATTCTAAGACTAAAATCTTTATTTTATTATTCAAAAATTTTCAAAAGTTTTAAAGAAGTCGAGAAATTTTACAAAACGAAAGTTTTGCAAAAAATGTGATTTTGAAAGGTTAAAAGGTTAAGAAATGATTTAAGACTTGAAATTTATAATCGATGGTTAATTATTGATTTAAATTAACATGGGGTGTTACAAGTTTTGACCTAATTGCTAAGTTAAGAGAGAAATTGATAGTTAGTGTAATTGAACTACATTGATTTTCGCAATAAAGTGCTCAAGTGAAGTCAATTGGTTATTTTCTGTGATCGGCTACATTATCGTTCGTGGATTTCTGTTTGAGTCAATATCCTTCTCATACTTGTTTTCACTCATCTTTTTTTATTATTGCTTTTACATTAATTAGTTATTTTAGATCTCACCGAACCAAAACCCCCCTCAAACCTGTTACTGTCATTTAATTAGTTCGTGTTATTGCATTCATTTACGCTTTATTCTTTCGCAATTAGCCTTTTTCCCTGTGGATCGACCCTTACTTCTATTTTACTATTTGCTTAGTATTTAGGATTTGAGTGATTATAAATTATAATTTGCGGCATACGATTTTTAGCCCGTCAAATTTGCAGACGACCAATAGAGAAAAAAGTCGCGATTCTCAATAGAATATCACTCGCCTCTATGCACCTTTACTGTAATCACTCACCCCAACTACCACCGAACATCAAATCAACTCCATCAATGACTCCGTCGAAGGTCTTGTGAGCACTTTCGACCGTATATATATTACGCGTCGGTGGGTAAGTGGTGGCTCGATTTGTGGGTTTCACAGAGAAGTAGTGTTTGACGAGAAAGGTCATGGTAGAGGGATCACCTGATTCCGATCAAAACTGGTGGCAGTGTACAAGACGTCGTGCTGGTTTTCGCAAGGTGACATTGGTGCAGCGGCAACGAAGGTCGGTGGGTCATCGGCAACCGGCGACCATGAACAGTTGGTCAAAGGTATGACGAAGATGGAGATGCGAAAGAGTTGTTTTGTGGTGTTATTTTACAATGAATATGGTGAAGTTGATTTTGGCAATAAAAAAAAAAATCAAAATTAGGGCTATACTTCAATAATTGAATGTGCGAAGGTGCATAATAGATGTATGTGAAAATGAATGACCTCTTATACTATGAGGCAACTTCATGATAGAATTACTCGTTTTTAACGAGTCTTAAATGGTTTTATTAAACATGTTGACATATTATTTCATGCATTAAACTACCTTCGTCTATTAAACTACTTTATGTAAGATTATTCTCCGTATTTGATTCATATTTTAATATTATATAAGTGATAAAAAAAAAAAGATTACAATTTTTTATATTAGAAAATTTTACAATAATTTATTGTAATACACCGTATTTGTAGTTAATGTTTTTTGAACGGGTACCATTTAAGTTTTAATTGTAATACTATACTCCGTATTATAGTAACCAATTTTATAATGTTTGTATCCCTTTTATTGATATACGTAACTATTCTTTTAGTGACCATGTTACTAAATTTTAGTAAATAAATTTTATGTTTTTGTAACTCTTTGACAGAGGCGGATCTAGAAAGGTTGACTTGGGGGTGCATAAAAATAAATACCAAAATAAATATTTTTAAATTTTTTTTACGGAGTATTAATGTACTCTTGAACGTTGTTATATTTATTAATGATAATTTTTATAATTTATTATTTCTAGAAACAATTTTTTTAACATATGGTGAAAGTTTTTTTTTTTTTTTTAAATCTAACATAAAATATAATAAATCTTTTTATTTAAAAAGATCAAGTAAAATGAGGAAACTATTAAAAGGTGGTTAGAAAAATGTGTAAAAAAATACATGGGAAGAGGATTGAACCAACCAATTGTACACTAAGCCCAAGAACTTACCACCCAACAAAAAACCACTAGGCCACAACATATTTAATGAAAATTGATGCTGTAAAAAAATCTTTAATCTAGAATTATCCGCCTATGCTCTTTGATTGTAATTTGTAAAGAAAATTTATGTAAAATAGATACACACGAAGTGTAAAAGAAAAATTAAATTGATCAATGGCAACACTTTTTGTTCGTGATCAAATAGTCACAAACGACCTAATAACGTTCACAATTGACGTAATATTATTCACATTTTATCATAATTACTTTTATATAGATGTAGATGATTACATTTAAATTTATACGGAATACAATATATTTATGGTGATGAGTTTTAGACCATCCTCATCGCCTGCAAAATGGGGAGGTCAAGAACGCACTTTTTAAAAAAAAGAAAAGGAAAATTAAATTGAAGGCTTACAACGTTGGTCTGACACGTTCTTCTCTCCACCACCCAGCTATTTTTTATGACCTCTGCATTACATTGCCAAATGGCATGACAAACACCTTTCTCCTTCTACAACAAATAGCTTATTGTCAAATAGGTGCATCTTATTGGTTGATTTTTTTTGGAATGCTTTTATTTTTAATAATCACTATAATTTAAATTTTTGATATTATTATATTATAAAAATTATATCAAAATTTATAATTTTTCATGCCCTACAATTGAAGACCACATTTGATATAGTTTAAATTTTCTTTATTTTTAAACAATATTTCAATAATAAACATAAAAACATCTTTTACAAAATAAAAAAAATTATTTATTTTTTTTTTAATAGAAACAAAAATTCTTCTAATTCTTTTAGTTAAATATTTGAATATCACCTACAAAAATTATAAAAAGGTACACATGGTAAAATATTCTTCTAATTCTTTTTAATGAGAAAGTTGAGATAAATGGTTGTAGATAGGTCACCAATGAGAAGCTTAAAACTTATACTAGGTCATGAACATAATTATATAATATAATATTTGGTGACCATTTATTTAAATGGTCACTAATGTGGATGGTCTTAGGTAGAAGGTGACCAAAATTAGTTTTAGAGTAACTCTTGTTTACTAATGCATGTACACGTAGGACAGAGCTTGATTGTGAATAAAAGATTATCATTTCAATGCTCAAAGTAAACCATTTGAACACTTAAAAGGCCAAAAAAAAGTTGTTACCGTGTGAACTAATGTAGTCACCTTATTCATTTAAGTGGTCACTTTTTAGCTATAAAGAGACTGTACGCGTATAAGGTATTAATCACTATTAAAGGTACGTAAAAAATCTGTTAATAAATGAGTATTAAAAGCAATCAAAATCATCACTTTATAACCAAAAACCAATTATGGAGTTTTTTTTCATTTAAAATGATAACCGTTAACCTTAACTGGATCACAATCGCATAAAATATAACTACTTACAGTAATTACGCTATAAAATACTAATATTGACCTATATAATACTAATATTATTCTTGGCAATTAATCCTATATAAAATATACATTAAACTAAAATATAAAGATCTCATAAAAATACGATCATCAAATCTTATGAAAGATGATCTTTCATTATCAAAGTGAAAGACCAATTTTTTTATACCTAAAATGTGTGCACATTTAGGCAATTTGTGACCATTATTGGCCAAAAAGTGACCGCATTTATACCTCATAATAGTGGTCACTAACGCGGTCACTAAATATTCAATAGTGGTTATCATTAGTATAAATGTAGTCACATTTTAGCTATAAAAAAATGGTCTTTCATTTTATTAATGAAAAATCGTCATTTTAAAATTGTTTGTAATAAATATATTGATCACAAACACAAAAATAACTAATATATAAAAACAAACCATAAAAATTGGATGGAGCATGTATACACAAATGAAAAATCATCAATAAATGAGGATGAGAAAGTTTTTGCATTTATTTCTCTTGGTAACTTAAACTTATGCCATTTAATATGAATTTGGGAGTGTGATTTTCCCGTCAAAAGTTGTCTAGTTCCTTGAGTTATTAATTTTTCTCTTAATTATTATTAATGACTGACATTAATTAATCTTATTTTTAAGTGTTTTTTCGTTTAATGAGGTCTAACATTAAGCTATTGTTAGACCGTCTCATGTAAGAGTTACTTAATGATATTTTGTATGTTAAGTTTTAAGGGTTTTTTTTTTCCCAGATATCACCTTTTATTTAGGTCATTTGTGAGGTAATATTTTAATTTTAATTTTTTTTGTCTGCTACTTTTTTATTTTTAAAATTTGTTAAAACCTACCAGATTATGAAATCCGGTGAAAAAAGTCAAGTTGTCGGTGGCTTGACTAAATTGGCACGTACGTGTAAGGTAAATAAGCTTATCATTTTTTTTTTGTTAAAACCTACCATGTTCAAGTCTTCGTTTGTTAAAAACTACCAAACTCAGAGCTCTTTCAAACCCCTGTTTTCACAGATTTTAGAAGGGATTTTTTTCAAGAGAATTTGTTAGAGCTCAAATCCAAAACGTCCAAATTACCAACCCTGGGCACGATATCGGTCAAACTCCCCTCAAACTTGTTAAAGCGAGGTTTAGCTATTGCATCTTCGACATATTCAAGAACACATCAATAGGCAGAATCCAAAAAAATTAATTACTGGAAACGTCAAATATTTTGACCAACACACAAGAGTTCGGGATCGTATCAATGAAAATATTGAAGGAGAGATCCAACTCCATTAACTTCGAGCACACATAAATATCGAATTTATTGCTACCCAAGTAAATATGTTCCAAATTTTTCGAGGAAATCGAAGGAAAACCGCCTTCAACCTCATTATTCGACATGTTCAAGTACTATACCTCAAGTTATCACAACCAAGTAAACCACTTTCAACACTACTAACAAATTTGTTGGTAGATAAATCAAGGTGCTTCAAATGGTGCAAGCTTCGATACTCAAACTTCAAATGTTAATCGAAAAATTATCGGAAGAAAGATGTAAGTACTCTAATTTAGAGCATTTTGCAAGATAAAACTTCCAACTAATTTGTTCCATTATTTCATACTCAAATGACTCAAATTTTCGCACCCATTTGACAAAATCTAGGGAGGAATTTGCTCACCACTTATTTTATTCCCCGAAACATCCAACGTTTTCAACGAAAGATCAAATTTTACGTGTGGTGAAAGCGGGGAAAAGTTATGTAAATTCTGAAAGTTATTGTTTTTGTTGTAGGAAGGGTAAAAAGGGTGAAAATGAGGAAGAAAGTAATTATTTCGGGTTACAAATACTCAAAGTAAATACAACTCGAAGCTAATGAATATAATAATCTTGTACGTGTAGAGTTCTGTGGGTTGCGGTATCACTTGACTTTCTCTGACCGTGCGTCCTGCACAAGCACACAAACCTAGCCTCGGGGGTGTCCGAGGATAACCCCTCCGATGCTTAAGTCAGCCTCTGTGGAAGAGATAAGTCAGAGAATTGTAAGAGATAGTCTAAGTAATACATTTTATGGGATTTTTGTATGTATATGTGAATGAATCTTCCGCTAAGTGCTTCTTCCTTATTTATATGATTTTATCTTGTCTTCTAGTGACTCATGTTAGCCATAAAGCATTAGCATTGTCTTGTCGTGATTAGGTGCCAACAAACTCTGACACACTTGTAGTCTATTGTCTCTTGCGGGGGCCGTGCTCAACTGGCCGTGCAAAATGTATGACCGTGCGGCCTCGGCCGTATACTAACCTATGGCCTGGAAGTTGGGTGACCGTGATCGGGCGGCCTCACATCATGGTTCGTGGTGCGGTCAGTCCTGCTCGGCTGACTATCCCCCATCAGTAATGAAAATGAGGGTCATTTTTTGTGATTTTTGCTACATTTGAAGAGGATTGAGTTTGTGAAGTGAGTTGCATTCCAAAAACTGTCATTTTTAATAAAGTTGTGAACTTTTATGGGTGAATGAATTAATGAAAAAGGTGAAGAAGATAGAGGAGGAAAAAAGATGATTGAAGGAAAAAGAGTGCTCCGTAATATTGAAGATAAGAGAAGAGGAGACAAAAGGTTTAGACTTCCTCACACATGCCAAATACAAAAGTCATGTCGGAAGTTTAACTTCACACGCTGAAATCCGATATTTGTTAGTTTATAACAAAAATTGAAAATATAAGGTACCAGAAAATTGATTATTTTTTTAAAAAAATTGTCACTTATCACCTTTAATTGCTAGATACAAAATATAAGTTTTATGATTATTTTATTGATAAAGTCTTAATTGCTAGATACAAACTCTAAAAAACACATTTTGTCAAACACCACTTCTAAAAAAAATTGTCACTTATCACCTTTAATTTTTTTTTTGTCAAACACGACCTTTTTACCTGAGTTTGACTTAAGTCAACTAAATAACAACATTTTGATCACTAGAACATGTATTTTTAAGTTGAAAGTATGAATTTTTAGGTTTTAGTGGTGAAATACAACCCCATCATGACTCACCATTATCGCCTCCAGGCTCCAGCCCCACCAACATCAACATGTGCGCCATCGTACGCCTAATGATTTGAATTAACTAACCAAAATTAATCAAAATTGAATTAAAAAAAAATCTAAATTATTGAGAGATTACTTGTATATGCATATATTTAGATTTATAATCTAATGTTTTGATGAATTTTATTAAAATTGATTACATTTGAAAGAATTTGGCGAAAACTTGACAAGTTTACAAAAGAGCGAAAAAATTGAATAAGAAAGGGTTAAAAAAATTACCATATAAAAGTTTATAATCGAGTAAATTTTGGTTATAATTGAACAGAAAAATATGACTATACTAATACTTCCATTAAATTTTTTCTTTTTTTTTTTTGGTTTCCCAAACGATATCCGAACTCATTTGGTAGTAATTCTTGAAGTGTCCCAAGTTAAGGTTTTAAACTCCACCTAACTGGCCATGTGATCGAACTACGCTGATACCCCTGACACCACTAAACCAAAACGTCGTTGATACTTCCATTAAAATTATAAGGAGATAGAATATTGTGTATATTTTTAGTTTAAAATGTACAGTTAAAAATAATATACAAAGAGTAAATTCCGTATATGAAAATTCAATTGCCATATTACCCCGTAGAGTGGCCGCAGGAACCACCAACACAGCACCACCTCACTCTCTTTAACCAACATCATCAATTCATCAATTCAAATCAGTAAACTTGATTTTGGATTTCATATGATCACTTTAGAATTTAGATACCCTTTAACTTACTTTTAATTTCAGGTTTATGTGCTTTTTAATGCATTTGCAATCTTGACTTGATTTCATCTTCTGCCATTTTCCACCTTTCTTCATCTTGTACTCTCCTACCTTCCTTACTCTTCTTTCACTTCTCTTTGTCTTTTGTTTTATTGCTTTTGTTTTGGGTTTTCGATTTCTTCTGGGTTTTTGTTGGGTAAATTTTTGGGTGTTGAATCGAATCAAATCAAAAGATTGAATCTTTTGAGTTCCTATATCATGTCATTTGACTACATATTAAAAGGGTATTTTAAAAATTTTGTTGTTTATATTCTAATATATGATTGATGTTGATTTTTGTTTGAAATATGAGACTGAATGTTGCCATGATTTCTTTTGGAATAATCCATTTTACAAGGAATCAACTGTTTGTTTAATGCTCTGCTGCTCAGACATGAGCTAAAAAATTTCATGTTTTTGGTTCAAAATGAAATGTGGAGGCCTCATGTCGACTATCAGTCATGGAACACGACGTGAAAGCGAATTGTAGTGATGTAGGTTTAATGGGTTGCTTCAAAAATGGTCCTATTATATTTTTAATGGATTAATCCTCGTTTTGTCGATGCAAATTGAAATCGATTGAGTGCCTATTGTTCAAAGATTGCTTGACTTATGTTGAGCTTTACTCGTGGATCAGAAATATGAGGTTGAGACAGAACACTAGTGCTGTGGACAAGGCTGAAATTGATGTCACGGGTACATTTGAGGGCAGTGCAAAGAAAACTGTAACTTCCCATGGATCATGGAAGAGGATATTTTACATATGTTTAGCTGTGCGTGTGGTGAATTCGTTGCTGATACAAACGTATTTTAACCCGGATGAACATTGGCAGTCCCTTGAAGTTGCGCACCGTCTTGTCTTTGGGTATATGCCATAATTTCATATGTTCTTTTGTGCACATTTCTCATTTCTTTGAATTTAGTTTAAAACGCCTCGAGGCACTTTAGGTGCAACTTTTGGACAAGGCACTGCTAACGAAATACATTATGTGCCTCATGTACATAAGCCGCCTGACTTTGCGCTGCACTTTGCGCCTTGTTGCAACTGGCCTGCGTTGTCTCTGCGTACCTCGTACCTTTTATAACTTGATGTCAAACCGATTGTCGTTGCCACACCTTGGTTTTCGCACACCAGTGCTATAAATGGGTTTTAACTGATATCACCTCAAAATGGGTTTTAACCATGATATTTACTGAATTTATTTGTGTTTGGCTTTTTGATTTTAGGTATGGACATCTAACCTGGGAATGGCAAAAGGGAATTCGTAGCTATTTGCATCCGCTCTTGTTTGCCGTTCTTTATAAAGTGTTGGCTTTTCTTCATCTTGATACGCCATGGTTCATGGTTGGTAATTCTTGTTTCCTAGTTCTTTCCTGTTACATTGTTGTCATTGTAGCTATACTAAGAGTTTTGGGTTGACCGTATCCTATTTTTTGCTGTTTCAGATGAAATCACCACGGCTGCTGCAGTCGTTTTTTGCCGCCATTTGTGATTTGTATATGTATAGATACGCTGATGTTAACTTTGGAAATCAGGTTGCACAGTGGACAGTATCCTTGTTTTTTTTTTTTTTTTGGTACTGAATTTTCGTGGTTTTCTGTTCTTATGCTGCAACAGTTTAGGTACTGCTAATTTTCATTCGTAATAGGGTTCTTTGATAGATATAAGTTGTTCTTAACCCAGTTATAGCTTTTCTCTCAGCTCACAAACTGGTTTATGTTTTTCTGTTGCACAAGAACTCTATCAAATAGCTTTGAGACTGTACTTACTATAGTCAGCCTATATTATTGGCCTTGCATGAGAGTTGATTCACGTGAAGTCTCTTCAAGTTCAAGAAAGTTGGCGTTGTTTATTGCTGCATTAGCATGTGCCATTCGCCCAACCAGTGCAGTCGTATGGCTATATGTCGGCTTATTACAGCTATGTGTGGCATCTGATAAAATGAAGTTCATTTTTCTCGAGGCAGTTCCTATTGGGTAACTGCATGTACTCCTCCTTAATCCTTAATCTCCGTCCATATTCATGCATTAATTGGTTCTAGTTGATGAGTCAAAATTGCCTTGGAGATGTCCTATGTTGTATAACGAAATTGACATTATTCTTGTTGATTACAGCCGTCTATAGAATTAGGTCATCTACATGAATATCGTACTTGGCTTGTGTTAATCCTTTTAGCTGTAAATCTAGTGTGCAGGGAATAAAATTCTGTTACAACCCTGAAAAACGATTTTTCTTCGGTGGACCTAACTTTGTTATACAACTTGTCGTTTAATCTTCCTGGGATTGCTGTAGTTCAGGCCTTTGTCGCATAACTTATCATCTCCGATATCATTTTAGGTGGTACTATTAGTATGATTGTGAGTGAAGTAAAGAGTTTTGGTTTTTTGTGATAAGGATACCGAGGGGCATGTCTTCATCGGTATTATAACCAAGGAATAACCTATCAATCTATCATCCCACTGAACTTTTGAGTTAAGCTGCTCCAGTAAATTCCGCTACCCTGCTCAGCTAAGGAACCATTGAGTAAAGAAATTTCCACCTTCACGACTATGTGAGGTTGCATTTTCAAATATCTGATTTTCCGTGAGTATCTCTGTTAATGACACTCTTCATTTGCTCTCCTCCATAGCCTATCTTTTAGCCTTTGTTTGGATGGAGAATGTGGAGAGGAAAGAAGCCATGAGATTTCCGTTGGTTGGATAGTAATTGGAGGACTGTAGAGTGGAGAAAATTGGAGGGACCCGTTTTCTTTCTTACGAAGCAAATCGAAATGCTTCCAATGTAAGAAAGATCAGAAAGTAAAACACTCTTATACCATTCCTCCACCCCTTTCGTTTCTATCTCTCCCGTCGACCCCCTAATGTCCTATCCAAGCAATGCCTTAGTGCATAGCATCAAGTGGGATAAAACCTCGTGCTTGAGATGCAGGCTCTCACCTGTTCTCTTAGAAAATGAGGTTATCTAGGTGACTACCTGCTCAAGTGCTCTGCTTTGGCGTCTGCTTCCCGCACATTTATAGTTGTTTACTTTTTTTTTGCCGCGTTTCAAGCATTTCTTAGAGTCTTTAATGCAGCTAATTCCTCACTTACTATTTCAGGGCTGTAGTTCTTGGAGTCACGTCTCTGTTGGATCGTTTGATGTACGGCTCCTGGGTCATTGTGCCTTTTAATTTTCTAAAATTCAACTTCCTCTCCTCTGGTGGAGACTATTATGGAACTCACCCATGGCACTGGTACCTTACTCAAGGATACCCCGTAATGATTTTCACTTTCTTGCCATTTTCTGTTGCGGGAATAATTCATTCAAAGCAATGGAAGATCTCTGGCCTTATTGGTTGGGTCATAGGGATTTACAGCATTCTCGGTCACAAAGAATTCAGGTACAGCTCAATTCCATACCCTTCTAAACATCTATCCAAACGAAACGTACATACATTTTCCCAGTTATGTATCTGTTTTTGCTTGGAATGACTGACTAATACTTTCTGCAACAGGTTTGTTTTACCCGTGCTTCCGATAACATTGATGTTCTCGGGATATTCTCTAGCTTCTCTCAGAAAACCAGATTTGCCTATTGGTAAAAGTAAAAGGATCCCAAACGCTCATCGTAGGTTGCCTTCAAAATTGCGAATGTCTGTGCTCTTCTTGCTAGCAACAAATATTCCGATGGGCTTATATATGAGCTTGGTTCACCAGGTACCTTCCTCGACTTAATTTGTCTTTATCTTTTCGGGGATTATATTTTATTTGTTTTATTTTCTGCAAAAACTCTAAAAACTTGATTTTACGCGGCTTGGGCATATAAACAGTTCAACTGAATTGATATTGAATTTACTTGTCAATTGTTTTCCATTCATGGTTCTTACACTCACCAATCCTGAACTAGAGAGGAACTGAAGACGTAATGTACTATCTTTCTAAAGAAGCTCAGAACGGTGAAGTCAGAGGCGTGCTTTTTCTAACTCCTTGCCATGCAACGCCGTATTACTCGGCTCTTCACAAAAATATGCCAATGCGCTTCTTGGACTGTACACCCAGGTAATTTTTGATACCCATTTCCTCGCAATATCAATCTTCTGTCGCTTTGTTTACATTTTCTTACAATGAAACCAATAAGCTTGAATTTATTTATTTACTTTTCATTATCAGTGAACAAAGAGGAGTGCCTGATGAATCAGACCGTTTCATGATGAACCCACTTGAGTTTGTATCTGACTTTTCAAGGAACTGGTCTTTGCCTAGTCACATTGTCATGTTTGATTCCGAAGAAACAAAGCTGAAAAATTTTCTATTGTCGAACTCGTTCAGAGAGGTAAATCTCGTCTCCAGTGCGTAATACTCTTTCTAATGAACTAATTACTTACATGGTCACAAGAATCATGTAGCCCACTAAAATGTGTACGGAAATGAAAGATGTTGGCCACGAAACACTGATCACATATAATCTTCATACAAGGAATGATTACTAGTGTAGGCTGTTTAAATGTTCACAACCCAAAGAAGAAACTGCGACGTTTGAAATGAACAGTGTACCATGGAGTACTCCGTATTTTACTCGCCTTATATGCTCAGTCTCTTCCTAAGCTTCATCTGATTTGTCGGTTGGTTTGGCAGGTTAAGCGATTTTTCCATGCTCACTTTAAGGTAGATCGGGATCTTCAATCAGCAGTTGTTGTATATGCATACACGAGCTGGTAACGGTGCAGCAATCTTCACGTTAGAGACGTTTTTGTTTCTGGTTTCCTTTATGGTAATTATTTGCATTCAACTTTCTAATCCTAGTTCTATGGCAGAATTTCTTTTACATTTCTCGTGTTTGTTACCTGTCGATATTTTATTCTTGAACTGTTTAATTTATACTCCGTATCAATCAGGCATATGCTGATGTTAGTGGTGGTTTAACCCTTTTTTACCATTACAACTGAAATGAAGCCCATTCTAAAATCCATCCCTGATTGACTGTAAACGGAGTCGATAGTTAAGTTCGTAATATGTTTCTCCATAGTCTTTCACAATTGGTCATACTATTCTCGTTAAAGTTTCACATTTTTATTTGTATCCTCTGAAAGATATATATGATGATCGAGTAAGAGCGTGGAACCATCTTAAATCTTAAAACCCATCGATTTTTGATGACACTGTTATCATCAAACAAATCATTCTCTTTACGATTTCTTTTACTAGGACGCTCTTTGAAAAATGACTGGATAATAGTGAAGCCAGGGTGAAAAATAACAGACGGATATACACGATAATAAACCAAAATAATAAGAGCATCATAATTCATAAAACTGTGACATTATTTACTTTTACCTAAATTTAGCTACAAATTAGAGGTTCATGCATTGTGAATTTCTGATTTAAGGTTTTCCCAACATTAGAAATGGTCCCATAATTGTCCTTACTGCTGCTTACTATCAATAAGCTCGTAGGTACATGTTTTTGGTTTATTTCTCCCTGTGATCGTTCACGTGTATTATGTGTAATTCACTTCATGCTCTGTGCGACAATGATTACTCGTGATCACCCAGTTCCTGTTTTCGCCTTTTTCGTGTTCGTGATGCTTGTGTGCATGGCTGTTATGGCATGTGCTAGGAAAAAGAAAGGTAACGAGGCCAACTGTAGGACTCGTGGCAGTACGAGGGGATATGGGGATAGGTCTGTCTCAAGTGACGGTGCCAATTACTGTGGGGGAGATTGTGGTGGAGGTTGTAGCGGAGAATGATGTCTGGTTACGGGGAATTGACTTGTTTTCTGATTTTGAGAACTATGCTGCTATACAATCATTCGTATGTTGTCTTGCGTATTTTGCTATGCTTCTACCGAGTAATGATAGTGATAGTGGCGTTTTGCTCGTCTTTGCTATGATGATCGTGTTGATTGTAGCCTGTTTTAGGTTTTG
Source organism: Dianthus caryophyllus (assembly GCA_023091065.1). Lineage (NCBI taxonomy): Eukaryota > Viridiplantae > Streptophyta > Magnoliopsida > Caryophyllales > Caryophyllaceae > Dianthus > Dianthus caryophyllus. The sequence continues at coordinate 11,656,561 of CM041522.1, read as the reverse complement.
GCTTACGTCTTTGAACTTCAAACATCTGCTAGCTTTTGGCGGTTTTAAATTTTTGGCAAGATCTTTAGGGAAAAACGGAAAATAATTTAATAAACAAGAGATAAATGCTTTAAGCCTTTAATACAAAGATAGTAAGATGATGAAATAGTAGAATTTTCTAAATTTTCTTAATATAGCTTCAAACTAAGAAGCTCATGCATAATTATTTACAACTTTAGAATATTAGGAAATGGTCCTTATTCTAGTACTCATGAACGTTAAAGAGCTCAATTATGATTAAATTTGGACCATTTTAATTGTTTGAATGTTATTTAATAGCAAGATCTCAACAACTTAAAACACATATCATTTGTAATTAGAGTTCATTTCATGCACTATCAAACAATGTTTACTAATAACATTGCAAGTCCTCTTCATGTTTTCACCATATTTGTGTCAATGGTGCTTATTTGCATGGCTATTATGGCATGTGCCGGGAAAAAGAAAGGCGTCAAGGGTGGTGCCAAAAGTCGTGGCGGTTCAGGGGGTGGTGGAGGTGGTGCTTGCTTTGGCACCACCACCAACAATTATGTAGGTAGTGCAGGTGGTGCAGCTTGTGCTGTCGCTAGTGGTGGTGGAGGTGGAGGTGGTGGTGGTGGCGGGGCTAATTGCTGTGGAGGCAGTGGTGGTGGCGGTGGTGGGGGAGGAGGATCTGGCGGTGGTGGCGGCGACGGCGGAGGTGGATGTTGGTGTAGTGGAGGATCTGGCGGTGGTGGCGGCGACGGCGGAGGTGGATGTTGGTGTAGTGGAGGATATAGCTGCTGATCAAAGACTTATGAAACCGTCTCTGACAAGACATTGTGGTGTTGGTAAGAGTGTTTAACTATTTTCATTATATTAGTATGGGACTAATTATATTATGTTATCGGGTTTTTAAATTAGTATGGGACTAATTATATTATGTCCGCGGGTGTTATATTAGTTGTGTGAGTGCAAAACTTATTGTACGGGGTATTATACTCTGCAATGTGGTACGAAGTATAAGTTATGTGATATTCTAAATTCGGATGGCGGATTGTACGTGTACTCGTTATATGTTATTCGTACCTTTTCAAAATATTTACTTTGCTCATATATTTACGTGTGTTCAATGTAGTTATGTAGACATGTAATTGTAGTTGTTATTCATACTCGTATTCATCTAAATATGATATGATTTTCCGTGTGGAGACGACAATATTTCCATATGTGAAATCACCAAAAGAGTACGATATCAATAATTAATCATTTGTAAATTTAAAGAACTATAATTCTCCGCACATTGTATGAAATTGATTAATTTATGATCATATTTGTTCTTGTTATTTTTCTTAAGATTATTGACGCTCGAAATTAATTACTTTCTCAAAATAGAATTTTTAACACTCTGAAACGCTTAAAAGGCTTCAATTTTAGGTTCTCATTTTACAAGTTATATACTTTGATGATTCATTTGCATCCGAATTCCGAAATTATTACGATGGCCATATTTGATTGATCAATTATTTTGAACCGATCGACAATTTTTATGTCATCCTTGTGATGATAACACAATGGAACGCATACGTGAGACACAAAAGTGAAATAAGTGAGCTTAACTCCTTATAGGGTCTGATTTTTTTTTGTTCGGTTAATTTTAACTCTCGTAAGTTTAGTCATGTCCAAACAACAAGTAAAATTTTTCTTTAAAAGAAAATCTAATTTTCAGGTATTTTTTTGGCTGAATCACCGATTTATTAGGTTTAAGTTTTGGGCAAACTTTTTATATTAAAACTTAGGCGAAATTACAAAAAATTACCTTATAAAATCAATTTTTTGCAAATAACTATCTTATATAATTTTTTTTTCAAATAACTACCTTATAACGTCTTTTTTATTCAAACCACTACCTAAATGTTAAAAATCTTATGCATATCACTACCAAGTCACCTAAAAATGGTCTAAATTTCCGATAAATTTGACACAAAATACCCAATTTACTCTTACTAAATATCTTTGTTGTATTGGGGAAACCGAATAACGAGTGATAAAACGGTTAAAAGACATGTTTTTTAGGTTAAATGGGGTTTGTAATTTTGCCTAAAACTAAATGTGGAAGTCCCTTTTGTACGCTACAGAGTAAAACTTAGTGTGGGAATCCCGAATCCTTTTGTACACTCAGTCTTAATTCGACTTGTCGAGAACGAGAGATAATTGCACGAATCACGATTCAATCATTACTCAAGTCAATTGCACGATTCAATCATTATTCAAGTCAATTTTATTTGACGATATACTGACGGGGTGTCGAAACCACCAACGTGTCCAACAGGTTCTCACCTATGCTAGATTAAGACGAAAGTTTGATCAAAAGTAATGGAATGTAGGATTTGGCGGTGACTGCTAACAAATAACTCCTTCAATTTAACTACATTTCATGCATTAATTTTTTTTTTTATAATAGTCGAAAAAATGTTGCAATGACGATATATAAAATTTCACATTATTGAGAATTACTATAAAAATTTGATATTTTTATCAGTGAACAAAGAGGAGTGCCTGATGAATCAGACCGTTTCATGATGAACCCACCTGAGTTTGTATCTGACTTTTCAAGGAACTGGTCTTTGCCTAGCCACATTGTCATGTTTGATTCCGAAGAAACAAAGCTGAAAAATTTTCTATTGTCGAACTCTTTCAGAGAGGTAAATCTCGTCTCCAGTGCGTAATACTCTTTCTAACGAACTAATTACTTACATGGTCACAAGAATTACGTAGCCCACTAAAATGTGTACGGAAATGAAAGATGTTGGCCACGAAACACTGATCACATATAATCTTCAAATAAGGAATGATTACTAGTGTAGGCTGTTTAAATGTTCACAACCCACTGTGACGTTTGAAATGAACAATGTAACATGGAGTACTCCGTATATTACTCGCCTTATATGCTCAGTCTCTTCCTAAGCTTCATCTGATATGTCGGTTGGTTTGGCAGGTTAAGCGGTTTTTCCATGCTCACTTTAAGGTAGACCGGGATCCTCAATCAGCAGTTGTTGTATATGCATACACGAGCTGGTAACGGTGCAGCAATCTTCACGTTAGAGACGTTTTTGTTTCTGGTTTCCTTTATGGTAATTATTTGCATTCAACTTTCTAATCCTAGTTCTATGGCAGAATTTCTTTTACATTTCTCGTGTTTGTTACCTGTCGATATTTTATTCTTGAACTGTTTAATTTATATCAATCAGGCATATGCTGATGTTAGTGGTGGTTTAACCCTCTTTTACCATTACAACTGAAATGTGTTGGGTAATATAAATATATAAAACAAGATAGAGAAGATAACAAAATAATTAATAGAACTTTTTATTCAGACAATTGTATATGATGTTTTATTGACAATACAAATGACATATTTATACTAATATTTACAATACAATAATATCAAAAGTTACAACCCTTCATTCAAGAGTAACAATGATTCATCTAACTTTGAGTCACTCTTTCAACACCTCCTCTTGATTCAAAGTTACACACTCCAAGTTCGGTTCGAAAGAAATCATGCTTTGCTTGGGGTAGTGCCTTTGTCAATATATCTGCAAGCTGCTCGTTAGTGCCGCAGAATTTCAGAACCACTTTTCCATCGGATACGAGTTGTCGAATGAAGTGATGTTTAATATCCACATGCTTGGTTCTTGCGTGATAGGCTGGATTTTTGCTCATTGAAATGGCAGCCCGATTATCACAATATATTTCAGTAGCTTCTCTCGGAATAAAGCCAAGATCAGAAAGTAACTTTCTAAGCCATAAAACTTGTCGTGCAGCCGAGGAAGCAGCAACATATTCTGCCTCTGAAGACGATAATGCCACGGTTTCTTGTTTCTTAGAACTCCAAGTTACTGCTCCAGAACCAAGGCTAAAAATACTACCCGATGTACTTCTACGATCATCCAAACTTCCTGCCCAATCGCTGTAAGTAAAACCAAATAATGTAAGTCTGGAATTTTTCGAATACCAAATGCCAAAGTCTATCGTTCCAGCCACATAACGAAGAATTCGTTTCGCTGCTCCAAAATGTTGTTTGGTAGGCCTGTGCAGAAAACGAGACACCAAACTGACAGAGTATGCAATGTCGGGTCTAGTGTGTGTTAAATAATTTAAACCACCAACTAACCTTCTGAAATGTGTTGGATTAGCACCCTGTGTTCCGTCTTCATGTTGCAACTTCTCGTTAATATTCATTGGTGGCATACAAAAATTCCATCGACAGCCTGTTTCACTTCGAGACCCAAGAAATATTGCAGTAATCCCAAATCCGTCATCTCAAAAGTATTCATCATACTCGACTTAAACTCAACAACCAAAGATTCAGATGAACCCATATAAATCATATCATCTACGTAAAGGCAAACTATTAAGAAATCATTTTTACCCTCACGTTTGGTGTAGAGAGTTGGTTCACTCTCACTTCTAAAAAATCCTTTCTCCCGGAAAAACATGTCGATTTTGCTGTACCATGCACGTGGGGCTTGTTTCAACCCGTAAAGTGCCTTTCTCAATCGATAGACTTAGTTTTCGGAACCATTTACAATAAAACCTTGTGGTTGTTCCACATATACCTCTTCTTCCAAATCACCGTTTAAGAATGCCGATTTCACATCAAGTTGGTATACCGGTAAATTTTGTTGGGCTGCAAGTGCTAATATAATTCTCACCGTTTCAAATCGAGCAACCGGAGAAAATGTTTCTTCAAAATCGATACCTTTCTGTTGAGAGTATCCTTTTGCCACGAGTCGAGCTTTATGTTTTTGAATACTTCCGTCGGCATTATATTTTGTTCGGAATATCCATTTGAGCCCTATTACATTCTTGTTTTCTGGAACATCGACCAACTCCCATGTCTTATTTTTCTTAATAGCATCCATTTCTGTTTTCATTGCAATCTTCCATTCTTGTTTCTCATCTGCTTCTTCAAATAACATGGGATCACTGACTTGCAACGCATAATTACACGAGCTGTAAATTTCTGCCAGTGACTTGTATTTTCTCACAGGGGAGTCACTGTCGTTGGAGGAGTTATTTTGAGACTCGTCATTGCTTCTTGGTGTTGTCGGAGGAGAATTTGTTGGGGTTAAGTTCTCTGCTGGATCTGTTTCAAGGTCTCCATTACTTTCACCCACTGAAATACAATGATCAGTACCATTTTTGACGACATTCCACTGCGCACAAGCTTCTTCATTGAACACGACATTTCTGCTAATAATCACTTTGCCACTCACAAGGTTATATAAACGATATGCTTTGGATTGTAGACAATAGCCAATAAAGATGCATTTTTCTGATTTTGTATCCAACTTTGTACGATTATTAATCAAAGCATAGCATATACAACCAAATACTTTTAAGTGACTTACTCCCGGTCTCTTACCTCTCCATGCTTCAAATGGTGTTCGGTTGAACACTGCCCTTGTTGGAGATATATTTAGAAGATATACCGCCGTAGATACTGCTTCCCCCCAAAACGTGTTCGGGAGCCCTTTCGACTTCAACATACTTCGAGCCATTTCTACCACCGTGCGATTTTTGCGCTCTGCAACGCCATTCTGCTCTGGCGTATAAGGGGCTGTAAGATCTCTGCGAATTCCGTACTGATCACAAAAATCATTAAACTCTTTCGACACAAATTCACCGCCTCTATCAGTTCGAAGAGCAATTATACGATTTCCACTTTGATTTTCCACCAAGGCTTTGAATTTTTTGAAATTTTCAAATGCTTCATACTTCGACTTCAAGAAATAAACCCAACTCATTCTCGAATAATCGTCAGTGAATAATAAAAAGTACCGACTTCCGCCTAGTGACTCGGTTTTCATGGGCCCACACAAATCAGCATGAACTAGTTCCAAAGATTTATTAGCCCTCCATGCCTTCTCAGTAGGAAAGGATGCTCTGATTTGTTTTCCGTACACACAACCTTCACAAAAACTAAAGTCAGTTATTTTTGGTAGACCAATTACCATATCCCTCTGACTCAAAAGCTTCAAACTTCGCAAATTCAAATGACCGTATCGGAAATGCCATAAATCAGAGTCGTTTTTCTGTTTAACAATTAATGCCTTACTCACAATGTCTGAAACAGTCAGCGGAAACATCTTATTCACAGTCATACGTACATTTGCGATACTATGACCCGTCTTCTTGTTTATCACAGTACACGTTTGTTCATCAAACACAATCTTGTAACCATGACTCATCAATTGGCCAATACTCAATAGGTTGTGTGCCAAATCAGGAACAAATTGCACATCATAAAGAAGTTTTATATCACCTTGCGCAGTTTTAATGGCAACTGTACCTTTACCTTCTACTTGCATTTTTTTATTGTCTCCAAGACGAACATCGCCTCGTTTTGACTCGTCAATTTGCTTGAACAAATGCTTTCTACCGGACATGTGGTTTGAACAGCCACTATCCAAATACCATACTTCATTGGTATCCACGGAGTCCCGTATTTGTGAATTGGCCAGAAATAACATACTTTCATCTTCGATGTTTTCTGAAAAATTAGCCTGCGATTGATCATTTTTTTGTTTTACCCAACAATCCACTTCTTTGTGCCCATATTTGCTACAATAATGACACTGTATTTGGCTTTTCTGTTGCCGAAAGTCATTGGTAAGGCCTCTGCCTCTACCACCATTACCAGTAAAATGTCCTCTGCCTCTACCATGGTCCCGACTTCCACCGCGACCTCCACGAAAAGTGCCTCTACCCCGGCCTCTGTAACTCTCCGTCTTTCCTTTGTAAGACGACTCACCTTGTACTTTAAAGGCTTTTTCTTCTGCCTTTGTACCATTTCTTTTCAATCTATTTTCATGGGCTAACAAAGAACCCATCAACTCATCAAAGGTATAGGTAGATAAATCCTTTGATTCTTCTATCGCAGGGACAACATGATTCCAATCGTCACTTAAACTTCTCAAAACCTTACTGACAATAATTTCATTAGTAATCTTCTCTCCATACGACCTCATTTGACCGACAATATCAGTAACTCTCGACAAATAACTTTGAACAGACTCCTTCTCACCCATTAGTAACTCCGCAAAATCTCGACGAAGTGTTTGTAAACGTACCTTAAGTCCACCCAAATATTCTTGTTTAAGCGTCTCCCATGCTTCATGAGCGTTGCGCGCTCCTGTGATTCGGGGAAAAATGGCATCATCTAGGGCCGACTGAAGGAAGAACAGTGCTTTAGCATCTTTCTTACGAGTATCCTTCAATTGAGCATCGGGAACATCGGGACGCGGGGTCGGTTCAGTGTATCCCGTCTCTACCAAATCCCACAAGTCTTGGGATTTAAACATGGTTTGCATTTCAATACTCCATAGATGATACTTTTCTCCCTTAAAAATTGGAATTGATGGGGAAGTAGATGTATTAAAATTATTGTTTGTCATTTTTGGGTGATTAATTTTGAGGATGAATTCTGGGAAATTTAGGGATTTGAATTGAATTGAATTGAATTAGGAATATAGGTGGATGAAAGGGTGTGTGGTTTTGTTTGTACGAAGTAGTTTTTGTTGGTCTTTTTGTTTCTAAAAATGGATCAAACCCGAAAGTTGATACCACTAATGTTGGGTAATATAAATATATAAAACAAGATAGAGAAGATAACAAAATAATTAATACTTCCTCCGTCCCGGTCATTTGTTTACACTTTCTATTTTGGGGGTTACGGGTCATTTGTTTACACTTTTCATAAATTCGGCCACACAGTGTGAGTGGGCCTCTACTCCCTTAACCAATTACATTTCATAATTTTAAGCAAGTAGGACCCCTTTGTACTTATATTATTATTTTATTAGTTTTTTCTCTACCTCTCTTCTTACATCGATAAATGTGTATAAAGTAAACGTAAACAAATCACCGAGACGGAGGGAGTAGAACTTTTTATTCAGACAATTGTATATGATGTTTTATTGACAATACAAATGACATATTTATACTAATATTTACAATACAATAATATCAAAAGTTACAACCCTTCATTCAAGAGTAACAATGATTCATCTAACTTTGAGTCACTCTTTCAACAAAATGAAGCCCATTCTAAAATTCACCCCTGATTGACTGTAAATGGAGTCCATAGTAAGTTCGTAAGATGTTTCTCCACAGTCTTTCACAATTGGTCATACTATTCTCGTTAAAGTTTTCACATTTTTATTTGTATCCTCTGAAAGGTATAAATGATGATCGAGTAAGAGCGTGGAACCATCTTAAATCTTAAAACCCATCGATTTTTGATGACACTGTTATCATCGAACAAATCATTCTCTTTACAATTTCTTTTACTAGGATGCTCTTTGAAAAATGACTGGATAATAGTGAAGCCAGGGTGAAAAATAACAGACGGATATACACGATAATAAACCAAAATAATAAGAGCATCATAATTCATAAAACAGTGACATTTGTTTACTTTACCTATATTTAGCTACAAATTAGAGGTTCATGCATTGTGAATTTGGGATTTAAGGTTTTCCCAACATTAGAAATGGTCCCATAATTGTCCTTACTGCTGCAATAAGCTCGTAGGTACATGTTTTTGGTTTATTTCTCCTTGTGATCGTTCACGTGTATTGGGTGTAATTCACTTCATGCTCTGTGCGACAATGATTACTCGTGATTAGAGGTGGCAATCGGGACAGTCGGGTCGGGTCAAGCCGGGTCGGATCGTGTCGGGTTCGGGTCATATCGGGTCAATATGCTCTTTCGGGTCGAGTTGGGTCGAGTTCGGGTCATTGTCGGGTCGGGTCATTTCGGGTTACATAGTGTCTCGGGTCGGGTCGGGTTCGGTTCGGGTTGATATCGGGTCGGGTCATACCGGGTTAAATAGTATATCGGGTCGGGTCGGGTTTGGGTTGGGTCATCATCGGGCCTGCGCGATTTTATCGAGTTACTCCAATTTTTTGATGCTAAAACAAGTTTTTCGACCATTATTTGATCTAATTGTTTCATTATTAAGTATAATGTATCAAACTAAATACTAATTTGCTTTCTATTTAATTAATATTGTGCTTAATAATTAATGAGTCATCAATTTAATCGGGTCAGTATCGGGCCGGGTCGTCATCGGGTCGAGTCCGGGTCGGGTTCGGGTCACTGGTTATCGGGTCGTGTCGGGTTACGGGTCATCGTCGGGTCGGGTCGGGTCGAATTCGGGTCACTGATTATCGGGTCGTGTCGGGTTGTGGGTCATCGTCGGGTCGGGTCGAGTCGGTTTCGGGTCACAATATTTTCAGGTTAATCGGGTCGGGTTTCGCTCGGGTTCGGGTCGGGTCGCTCGGGTCGGGTCAGCCTTGCCAGCTCTACTCGTGATCACCCAGTTCCTGTTTTTGCCTTTTTCGTGTTCGTGATGCTTGTGTGCATGGCTGTTATGGCATGTGCTAGGAAAAAGAAAGGTAACGAGGCCAATTGTAGGACTCGTGGCAGTACGAGGGGATATGGGGATAGGTCTGTCTCAAGTGACGGTGCCAATTACTGTGGGGGAGATTGTGGTGGAGGTTGTAGCGGAGAATGATGTCTGGTTACGGGGAATTGACTTGTTTTCTGATTTTGAGAACTATGCTGCTATACAATCATTCGTATGTTGTCTTGCGTATTTTGCTATGCTTCTACCGAGTAATGATAGTGATAGTGGCGTTTTGCTCGTCTTTGCTATGATGATCGTGTTGATTGTAGCCTGTTTTAGGTTTTGGCTCACGTCTTTGAACTTCAAACATCCGCTAGCTTCTAGCTAGTGGTTTTGAATTTTTGGCAAGATTTTTTGGGAAAAAATGGAAAATAATTTAATAAACAAGAGATAAATGCTTTAAACCTTTAATACAAAGATAGTCAGATAATGAAATAGTAGAATTTTTTAAATTTTCTTAATATAGCTTCAAACTAAGAAGCTCATGCATAATTATTTAAAACTTTCGAATATTAGGAAATGGTCCTTATTCTAGTACTCATAAACGTTAAAGAGCTTAATTAAATGAACTTTTGATTAAATTTGGACCATTTTAATTGTTTGAATGTTATTTAATAGCAAGATCTCAACAACTTAAAACACATATCATTTGTAATTAGAGTTCCCTTCATGCACTATCAAACAATGTTTAGTAATAACATTGCAAGTCCTCTTCATGTTTTCACCATATTTGTGTCAATGGTGCTTATTTGCATGGCTATTATGGCATGTGCCGGGAAAAAGAAAGGCGGCAAGGGTGGTGCCAAAAGTCGTGGCGGTTCAGGTGGTGGTGGGGGTGGTGCTTTCTTCGGCACCACCACCAACAATTATGTAGGTAGTGCAGGCGGTGCAGCTTGTGCTGTCGCTAGTGGTGGTGGAGGTGGTGGTGGTGGGGCTAATTGCTGTGGAGGTAATGGTGGCGGCGGTGGCGGGGCTAATTGCTGTGGAGGTAGTGGTGGTGGCGGTGGTGGGGGAGGAGGATGTGGCGGTGGTGGTGGTGGCGGCGGAGGTGGATGTGGCGGTGGTGGAGGATATAGCTGCTGATCAAAGACTTTTATGAAACCGTCTCTCACAAGACATTGTGGTGTTGGTAAGAGTGTTTAACTGTTTTCATTATATTAGTATGGGACTTATCGGGTTTTTAAATTAGTATGGGACTAATTATATTATGTTCGCGGGTGTTATATTAGTTGTGTGAGTGCAAAACTTATTGTATTATACTCCGTACAATACGGTACGAAGTATAAGTTATGTGATATTCTAAACTCGGATGGCGGATTGTACATGTACTCGTTATATGTTATTCGTACTTTTTCAAAATATTTACTTTGCTTATATATTTATGTGTGTTCAATGTAGACATGTAATTGAAGTTATTCATATTGTTTTCATCTAAATATAATTTTCCGTTGATCAAAAAAAAAAAAATTATAATTTTTTGTGGAGAGACGATAATATTTCCATATGTGAAATCATTGAAAGAGTACGATATCAATAATTAATCATTTGTAAATTTTAAAAACTACTCTGTATAATTCTCCGCACATTGTATGAAATTGATTAATTTTATGATCAGCTTTGTTCGTTATAGTAATTGTTTTTCTTAAAATTATTGCCGCTCGAAATTAATTAGTTTCTCAAAATATAATTTTTAACACTCTGAAAACGCATAAAAGGCTTCGATTTTAGGTTCTCATTTCACAAGTTAGATACTTAGATGATTCATTTGCATCCGAATTCCAAAATTATTACGATGACCATATTTGATTGATCAATTATTTTGAACCGATCGACAATTTTTGTGTCATCCTTGTGATGTTAACACAATGGGACGCATATGTGAGACACAAAAGTGAAATACGTGAGCTTAACTCCTTATAGGATCTGATTTATCGGCTTAATTTTTACTCTTATAAGTTCAGTTATGTCAAAACATTAAGTAAAAATTTTTAATTTAAAAGAAAATCCAATTTTTCAGGTATTTTTTTGGCTGAACCACCGATTTTTTAGGTTTAACTTTTGGGCAAACTTTTTATACTAAAACTTAATGTGGGAGTCCCTTTTGTACATGCTACGGAGTAAAAGTTAGTGTCGGAATCCCGAATCCTTTTGTACACTCAGTCTTAATTCGACTTGTCGAAAACGAGAGATAATTGCACGAATCACGATTCAATCATTATTCAAGTCAATTGCACGATTCAATCATTATTCAAGTCAATTTTATTTGACGATATTCTGACGGGGTGTCGAAACCACCAACGTGTCCAACAGCTTCTCACCTATGCTACATTAAGACGAAAGTTTGATCAAAAGTAATGGAATGTAGGATTTGGCAGTGACTGCTAACAAAGAACTCCTTCAATTTAACTACATTTTATGCATTAATTTTTCTTTTAATAGTCGAAAAAAATGTCGGAATGACGATATATAAAATTTCACCTTATTGAGAGTTATAAAAATTTGATATTTTTATTGTACTCGTAACTCGTAAGGATGAATCAAACAAGATCGTATGACTATATTTTATCGAATAAATTGCAAGGAATTTTGAACATTTCGTTGTTGACTAAATGGTGTCAAATAGTGGATCGTGCAAAATGAAGTTGAATGAAATTTTTAAACTGTATTAACGCCACTCGCCAATGTACTCTTTCACTCGAATCAAAAATACTCGTGAAATTTTAATTTGTATTAAAAAATGCTCTAGATAGTGAATGACATAGTTCAAATTACATTTTTTGAGTGGTGTTATGAATAACTCTTAATTTTATACTCATGATAAACAGACTTACTCATATTTGTTTTCAATTATTCATTCACCTTTTTTTTTTTTTTTTTTTTTGGGTAAAATGTAATTATCATTAAAATCACCAATTACAATCTTGTTTTCAATACATTACAATAGATTTTTGCTTGTAAGCCAATTCTTATCCGAAATAGAAATATTACTATAGTTCCTCCTCACACGCACACTAAGTTCCATTTGGATACATCGAATAACATATTTTGGAAGACTAATAAATCCATTGTGTAAGGCTTCATTCCTCGCTTTCCAAATGTGATAGCATAGCGCACTGATACATGCCCATTGAACCTGTCTCATCAACTTTGAACTTCTAGGCCACCGTCCACAGCTTAAGTTAGCCCTCATATTAGGAAAACCCAACCATTCTCGACAGCCCTTGTAACACAATTGACTAAACTGACAATCAAAAAAGAGGTGTTGTTGTGATTCGCATGCCAAACCGCAGATACAGCACTCATCCTCATCACAAACTCCAAATCGCTTCAGTCTTTCCCGTGTCATTAGCCTCTGCCATTTGCACACCCACATAATAAAAGAGTGTTTAGGGACACCATACCTGATCCAAACCTCCTTGTGCCATGGAACCGAATTCATTCACCTTTTTATCTGGCAAAAAAATTAAACTTTTTATTTCAAAAAATGAAAGCAAATTTTTTTGACTCCTACTATTCATTTGTTTTCTTCCGTTTTATTACACACTTTTAGAAAAAACAATACAAGTACCAGAATAATGTATAGGTGGATTTCCCTCAAGAAATTAATGTATTGTTGGTCATGATGGATATGAAGTAATGAAAGTGGTGTTCGGTAACGGGGGTGAGCAAAACCGGATATACGCAATTGGTTTTAATTTTGGTTTGGTTATCCGGATTAAAAATTACCATTTTTACCATTTTATATCCGACCTAATTATTTCCATTTTATATGAAGGAAATTACCATTTTATATCCGACCTAATTATTTCGGTTACCCAATTTTCGGTAACCGGAAAATTCGGTTTTCAAAATTCAGTTATCCATATCATTTTGTTGTCAAATTATAATTTTTTGGTTAAATTTTTGCAACAATTTTGCGATTTTGTAACTCCCTAGAAAATATATTAACATAAAAAAAAATTAATAGGGAGTAGTTCTTAATCTAAGCTACAAAGAACGTCAAAATATAAAATGTCAGTATTATTTATTCTAGATCATGACACTAAAAGCCACGATTACAATTAAGGGCATGTTCTCTTCGTCTGAAGTTTTCTGAACCAATCTTAAGTTTTCTGAAGTTTTCTGAAGTTATCTGAAATTTTCTGAAGTTGTCTGAAGTTTTCTGAAGTTATCTGAAGTTTATTTGTTTGAAATAATAGAAAATTATTATTATTATTATTATTATTATTATTATTATTATTATTATTATTATTATTATTATTATTATTATTATTATTATTATTATTATTATCATTATTATTATTATTATTATTATTATTATTATAATACTAATAATAATAATAATAATAATAATAATAATAATAATAATAATAATAATAATAATAATAATAATAATAATAATAATAATAATAATAATAATAATAATAATAATAATAATAATAATAATAATAATAATTGTTTCGGGTATAAAGTTGGGAACTAAATACCAAAACTAAATACAAATGATTACAGGTTGAATGTGGATTACAAACTAAATAAACTAGGTCCAAGAGCAGTCCTTAGCCTCCCAGTTATCTCGGTCCTTCCCTCCTCCTGAAATCACGTAACAAACCTAGCCCCGGGGACTTCCGGGTGATGGCCCTCCGACGCTCAAGTCAGTTATGAAAGCAAATAAATTTAGAGAGAGAAGAGAGAGAAAAACCTTTTGTGTAGTATTTTTTGTTATGTGTGTGAATGACTGAATGTGTCTCATTTCTAGGGTTTCTCTTCCCATTTATACTCAACCTAACTTTGTCTTCTTGTGTCTTCAGGCCGTACGGTACGGACCCGGGTGGGCCATACCTGCCCCAGACCCGGGTGGACCACGGGGACCCTTAGTATGTGGGGTGTTCCCGGTCCATAATCCTCCCGGACCGATATTGCCCGGGTCCGGTAGAAATCATCCCCAACAACTGCCCCCATACAGGGGAAGCCCTTGGCTTGGCCAGTATGCCTTGCTCTCCCTTGATTAGCCGCCTTCCCTTGCGGTCCTGACGTGCCAGCCTTCCTTGCCTTCTTGCTTCCGGCCTTCATTCTATCGCCTTCCCGTTGAAGAGTGGTGTGTTGAATACATTTCTAAATTTTGGCGCAATATTTGAATTCCAAACCCCAGCGGTGACGCCGCTTCCTTCCGCCCAACACGTGTCGCATAAATCCGGGTGGGAGTATATCGCTTCACGCTCTTCTCTATAAATACCCCCTCATTTCGTTTCATTTCCCCTTTTATTCACCCCTAAAACACTCTAAATCCTTATAAAAACTCGTCCGATTTCTTCAGATTTCACTTGTGTTCTCCTTTTGCTCCATCTCATCCTCAACTTCATCTTTGATTGCATTCTTGCAAGAGGTAATTTTCATACTTGGCTTTAGATTTTGTAAGTTTGATTAATTAGTAGAGAACAATGAGCGCCTCCGCCGATTCGTCTTCTAGAACTGCTTCAGACTATAATGTAGTTACGGACTCGGAAGTAGAGCCTGAGATTGAGGATTTGACCCTTGGCCGGGAAGGAGAAACTGACGTAGAGGCCCAGGCGGGGACCTCTCAGGCTGGACCCTCTCAGGCCGGGCCTTCTCAGGCCGGCCCTTCGCATGTACGGATTTTGGAGCCTGCGGTGTTCCAGATTCCCATGGACACTAGGATTCACGTAGGCTATAGGGACTTTTTGAATGAGCGTAACTGTCCCGGGCTGGCGGCTGAACATTATCACCTACCCAAAGGCTGGGAATTCGTCGTGCCGGGGAGGCATCAACATGTAGTTCAGCCTCCGGACCTTCATACGGCCGTATATATGAAAAACCTGGAACATGGGCTTCGGTTTCCTCTCCACCCCTTTATCGAAGAAGTGCTTACCCGGGCTAATATAGCCATGTGTCAGATGACACCGTTTGGTATGAGGATCATTGTTGCCTTCGCCTGGACGTGTTTGTACCTGGGCTTTCCCCTCACGGTAAATCTTTTCCGCCGTCTCCATCACTTCCGGCCCTGCACCAACAGGTCGACGAAGGGGTGGTGGTCCTTAGTCACCGAGACGGGTTATCTGACTCACTTTCCGGCCAACACATCGATGAAAGGGTGGAATGAGAGGTGGTTTTTCCTCAAATCTCCTGTTCCTTTCAGCCATCCTCGCTGCTTTCACAACGATGTGAGAGGCCGTCTAGAGACCCGGGAGGAGTGGGTCCCGGGGAGCATCCTCCCCTGGAAGAAAGTCCCGCTGACCAAGGAGGAATTGGATGCCGCGGCCAATTTTAAGGCCTACAAAGTGGGGAAAGAATTGTACCCCAAGAATTGGCTCCCTCCGGCAGATACGATTTCCGAGGACAAATTTCTGAGCGTGGTTGGCCTGGTCCCGACCCTTCCAGCAGGTATGCGAGGGCCGGGTGGCCGAGCACTTATCGTCACAACCGTCTTTACTTATGTTTACTTTGCTTTCCCTTTCCTTCCTGTTCTGATTCATTTTCGCCTTTTGTAGGTTCCCTGGGCTATCTGACTCCGGAGGATTTGGCGTCCATCGGCCTAGATAAAGAGAATCGCCCGCTGGAACAGCCGGCTGCCGTAGACTTGAAACGACATAAACCTACGCTTAGGGAGCTGGTGAAGGATATGCAGGGTGACATTCCTGACAGACCGATGGGAAGGAAACGTAAAGCGTTCAAGCCGACCCGGGAACTGCAAGCTGAGCAAAAGGCTCAACCGGCGAGGTCTGTTTCGTCCCCTCGCCCCCGCCCTGAGGGGCCTGTGGTCGAGTCTGCACCCGAAGGTCCCCTTCCCAACCCTCCGAGGAAGGTCAGGGTGTCTCAGCCTCCCACTGCCACGGAGGTTGAGATAATTGAATCCGAGTCCCCGCACTCGGAAGATGTCAGGCCCTTCAAAAAGCACAAGCAGGTCAGTTCCGCACTCTCCTGCGGAAGTTTATCTGAGGGGCGCCCCCTAGATGTCCCTTCAGACGGTCTTTCTTCTGTTTTTCCCATCAGTGAGCAGGACATTTATGACCTGTTGTCTTTCTCCATCCAGGGCTCTTTTCACGGGGCCAGGGCTGCCGCTCAGAGCAAGGTTTCTGTCGCTGTTCCGGGTGTGGGAGCTTCGGGTACGGCTGGAGCAATGGGGCACCCAGCGGGTTTCGTTGAAGAGACCCCACCTATTGCTGGGGGCCTAGCTATAAGGGCCGTTGAGCTGACGATGGAACTCCGCCGCTCCCTGGATACTTTCTCTGCATTCGCCCAGGACACTGTAGGTTTATATCCGTATATAGACCAGTAAAATCACAGGATTATAATGAAAACTTTTACAAGATTTATAGTCATAAATTGAAATTGCAAAACATAGTATAAAGATTTAGAATTAACCTTTTAATCCTTTAGAATTGGCCTAAGATCAATACCAAAATTATGGTATCTCCTAATTATCTCACCCAAGATGATTTGAGAAATACCCTTTGAGATTTGCTAGAAAATTAGAGAGAAAAGAACAGTTTCTTTTTCTCAAGTTTTGTGTTGTTGTATTTGTGAATGAATGAATTAGAGTGCAAGAGATTAGGAGTCTTATTAGGTTAAGTAGGGAGGAAGTAAACTACTCCCTCTCCCACCCTAATACACGTCCAAACATAGGGTGAAGTGGGCTCTCCCACTTCTAAATTTTCAAGCCCAAAACTAATTAAAAGTTTAACCCATTTAATTAGTCTTATTTAGCTTTTAATATGTAATGTAATTATAATATCCTTATATCATAATAAATCATCAATATCCTTATATTTACAATTTACTAATTAATTATAACTGATTAAAATTAATTAGCCTACATTATACGTAATAATTAAATATAACCTTTTATATTCAATTCCCAAATTGCAGCTAATTCCTCTCATCTAATATTATTTAATCATTATTAAATAACATTCATTATCACATTTGACTAACCTCTTAGTCATATTGGACTAACCTTTTAGTCACATTTGACTAACCTTTTAGTCAACAACACTGACTAACCGTTTAGTCATTAAGTAAGGCATCAATATGATCATTTTCTCAAATAATCATATTTCTCAAACACATCCTCTAGGTGTGACTCTTAGGGACCAGTTGATCACCGCCATCTGTATGACAATAACGTCAAACTTATCTAGCAAGCCAACCGTTATTGATAAACGTTAATCAACTGATTAAATACAAAATGTACCCTGTGTACCTTTAGAGATTTATTTATGTTATAGCCCTAACTGTGGAGGACACTAACCCCAACAATCTCCCACTTGTCCGTACAAGTGTAGGTGCGATAACCGATTCTCATATCCATAATAAATTTCTCCCACTCAATGTAAACCAATTTGCAAAGTCCGTACTTTCAAAGGTCGTAGTTCACAAGCGATCAGAATCAAGAGTGGTTTCCCCGACTAGAGAGTAACTCAACTGATAAACGAATCAATATTCGAGCATGGCCATGCATTTTCAGTTACAGCTCCTCGAGTGGCCCTGAGAATAAATATTATAACTCGATAGAAGTTTGGATATTTCCCTCAACTCGAATCCTGCAGATGTAAGCGCAGCATGAAATGACCCAGTGAAAATCTGCTTGGCCTCCTGTTACGGTCGACCGTGAGAAAGAAACCAAAGTCACCCAAAATCTGCCTTAATCTCAAGAGACAGTCGATAGTCAAAAGAATCGACTCTAGGAACACTATGGATGTCCTATCCACGACCAGGCACCTAATGTTCTGAAACATTTAGGACTCCATGTTGTCGTCACAAAAATTGTCCTGCGCGATTTCAGTAAACCCGCATCTGTGATCGATCAGTCAACTGTTTGACTTATGGCTCGTTGAACCCACCATCAATCGACGTCACAAAATAATCGCCAGAGGTATCAGCTCGTGTAGGCGATCACGGACCAAAACAAAATATATAGCAATTCAGTTCACTTTGAGGTGTTCAACGTTGTCAGCACAACCCTCATGAAAAACAATATATATAACAAAACGATGATTTTATTAGAAGTTTTAGGAAATACAAGTGTCAAATCCATACAAACAACTAATACAACTCAGGAACACGCTTAATTCCCATGGATTTAACGTGCCCTTCATGCTTATCTTGTCTCAACCCGGCCATCGAGAGGATCTCGCTATGTTATCATCCGTAGCAATCTTCTCAATCACTATCTCCTTCGCTCCACGTAATCCCGATCATGTGAGCCTTCCTTCGCACGCGTCCGAGACTTGTTGCGGACTTCGCTCCTTTGCTTGGAAGATGGCACCACTATTATCGCAATAGATGGTGATCGGGTCATTCATTCAACTAGGAACTACACTAGTCCTTGTAAGAATCGACGCATCCATATAGCTTCCTTCGCGACCTCAAGAGCGGCGTAGTACTTTCGGACTCGATCGTTGAATCTGCTATAACGGTTTGTTTGGAGCTTTTCCGGTGACCACGCGCGCCATTTAGAGTAAAAAGCGAATCCAGATTGAGACTTGAGTCATCTCGATCCGTCTGAAAACTAGCATCTGCAGAATCGATTAAGATAGCTCGGTGTCTCCTCCATAAGTCAATACCCAATCTTTAGTCCTCCGTAGGTACTTAAGAATGTTCTTTACGGCCATCCGATGTGCTTCACCTGGATTGCCTTGGTATCGGCTCGTCATACTCGATGCATATGCCACGTCGGGGCGTGTGCATATCATGGCATACCTGATCGATCCTATTGCCGTAGCATATGGTATCCGACTCCTGCGCTCGACCTCTTCCGGTGCCTTCGGTGCTTGAGCTTTACTGAAATGCACCCCCGAGATCATTGGAAGGTTCCCTTCTTGGAGTTGGTCATCTTTGAACCTCTCAAGTATCTTATCTATATAAGACTCTGGTGAGGGATAGCATCCGTCGTGATCTATCTCTATAGATACGAGCCCCAAAATACGTTGTGCCTCACCCGGATCTTTCATCCGAAATGGTTCTTTAACCATACTTTTACCGGTTAAGAGAGGTATGTCATTCCCAACCCAGAGTATGTCATCGAGGTGCAGTATGAGGAAGACAATCTTGCTCCCACTCGACTTGATATATAGGCATGGTTCCTCGACCGATCGAGTGAATCCATTCTCCTTTATCACTTGGTCGAAGCGATGATTCCAACTCCGTGAAACTTGCTTAAGTCCATAAATGGAACGCAAGCTTGCAAACTTTCTTAGGATTTTCAGGATCGATGTAACCTTCGGGTTGTACCATGTACAACTCCTCCTCCAAATAACCGCTTAAGTAGGCGGTTTTCACATCCATTTGCCAAATTTCATAGTTATGAAATGCGGCGTTCGCTAAGAGTATCCGAATGGAACGAAGCATGACTACGGGTGCAAAGATCGCATCATAGTGCAACCCTTGCACTTGAGTGAAACCCTTTGCCACTAGTCGTGCCTTGTATATATCTGGTTGTCCTTCTACATATCGCTTTATCTTGTAAAGCCATTTGCCTTTGAAGAGGCCTAGCCTTATCGGGTAAGTCAACCGGATCCCATACATGGTTCTCGTACATCGAGTCCATCTCGGATTGCATGGCTTCTTGCCAAAGCTTTGAGTCGTAACACGCCATGGCACCTTTATAGGTTACGGGTTCGCATTCTCAAGGAGTAAAACGTCGTCTCTCCCATTCTCCTCGACTATACCGATATATCGATGCCGAGGAATGGAGAGTCTACCCGACCTTCCGGGTTCCAAAGGGACATCAACCGCAAAGACGTAGGAACAAATTTTCCTCCATTGGTTGCTCGGTTGTTGGTTCCTAATCTCCGACAGATCGAAGGTTCTATTACCTCTCTTGTCTTGAGAAACTCTTTCTCTAAGAACGTCGCACTAGCCGCAACAAAAACTTCGGTGTTCGGTGGCGAATAGAAGTAATGACCAAACATTCCTTTTGGATAACCAATAAAGTATGTCTTGACCGATCGCGGTCGAGCTTATCCTCGTGTCTCCACTTGACATAAGCCTCGCACCCCCAAACCCGAATAAAGGACAAGTTAGGGACCGTTCCCTTCCATAACTCGTATGGAGTCTTGTCGACAGCTTTAGTCGGACTTCGGTTAAGTATAAGAGCAGCTGACAAAAGAGCATAGCCCCACAATGAGTCAGGTACTACCGTGTGACTCATCATGGATCGAACCATATCAAGTAATGTTCGATTCCTGCGTTCGGACACACCATTCAGTTGTGGTGTTCCAGGTGGAGTTAACTGTAATACTATTCCGCGGTCTTTCAGGTGTCGATCAAACTCAGTTGAAAGATATTCGCCACCACGATCCGAACGTAGTGCTTTTATCTTTCTATCCAGTTGGTTTTCAACCTTATTCTGGAATTCCTTGAACTTGTCAAAGGACTCACTTTTATGCTTCATTAAGTAGACATGTCCATATCTACTCAAATCGTCCGTGAAAGTGATAAAATACCTATAGCCGTCTCTTGCGTTGATTGACATAGGTCCGCACACATCAGTATGTATGAGTCCTAATAGGTCAGCAGCGCGCATTCCAACACCTTTGAAGGAAATTCGAGACATTTTGCCTATAAGACATGATTCGCACGTGCCAAAAGTTTCATAGTCAAATGGGGCTATTGTCCCATTATCAATGAGCTTTTTCACGCGTTTCTCATTTATGTGTCCCATTCGGCAATGCCATAAATACGTTTGATCTTTGTCACCAACCTTTGCTTTCTTGTTACTCACATGCATGATTTCTGTGGTTTGATCTAAAACATAAATTCCGTTTATGGAAACAGCTTTACCATAAATCATTTCATTCAAAGAGAAAATACAGCTATTATCCTTTATTAAAAATGAAAATCTTTCTTTATCAAGAACGGATACAGAAATAATGTTTTTCGATAAACTAGGTACATAGTAATGATTATTGAAATAACTCAAATCCACTTGGGAGTTGGATTACATATGTCCTCTTGAAACGGCAAAGAACTCTTGCTCCATTCCCCACTCGCAGGTCTACATCACCTCTTGCCAGAGTTTTGATGCTTCTTAGGCCCTGCAAATGATTGCACAGATGAGAACCACAACCAGTATCAAGTACCCAAGTTCCGAAACTTGCATGGTTAATCTCAATCATATGAATAAAAGAAGACATACCAATAGGAGCGACGCGGCCTGATTTTATGTCCTCAAAGATACACGGACGATTACGCCTCAATGCCCGGACTTGTGGCAATGGCGGCACTCCATGCTCTGCTTGGCTTTTGCCTTGCCTTGTGAGCTACCGCTAGACTCACCAGGCCCATTCTTAGCAACCACTGGCTTCTTGAATTTTGGCTTACCTACAGCTAGGTTAGCCGGAGCCTTACCCTTACCCTTTTTGTTCCCAATCATGAGAACATCTTGCTTCGTGCTCCCACTCAACTTCGATCACTCTCCGTGCATGCGAGGAGTGAATGCAGCTCATGCAGACTTTTCGCATGTCATTCATGTAATAGTTTGCCCTAAAGAGGCATACCCATCATGAAGAGAGTGAAGCACTCGATCAATGATGATCTTCTCATCGATCGTGCAACCAAGCTCCTCCACTTTCTCAACGCGTTCGATCATGGCGAGAAGGTGTGGACCAACCGGTTGGCCCTTTTGGAGTCTAGCTTCAAAGAAACGAGTAGTATACTCGTAACTCTTAATTCTCGGAGCTTTCGAGAATTCCTTAGTAAGGGTGGTGAAAATCTTGTTTGCACCTTGGGTAATGAAACGTCTTTGCAAATTGGGTTCCATTGCATAGATGAGTACGTTCTGTAACGCACCCGCTTCCATCATGAAATCGTTATAAGCAAAGGTTTCAGCTTCTTCTCGCACGGGACTGGTAGAGCGGCGGTGGCTCGATCAAGTACTTGAGCTATCACAAGAATGGCAAAGATTCCGTAATGCAGCCTCCCAATCAGAAAAATTGGACCCATCACATTTCAGTCGAGTTGACTGATTCATGGTGCCCATGAAAATTCTAAGCCATGATTCGCGCATTAGTGTGGCACTTGGCATTGGTTCGTCTGTACGGACAGCCATTTGTTATAGTAGTTATATCGGTATATAACGTATTCGAAACTGTGAAAAAGAAAGAAGAAGAAGAGAATAGATAAGAAATCATGGTTTTAAAAGTTTAAGTCATAAAACAATAACGATTTAATGCAATGACTCGTGCACTCATATAATCGACCTCCCTCGAGAATTACATAAGCGATTCCAAGACTCAATTTCTTTAAATTGATAAGCCAACCTCTTGGCTAATTCTACTGTTAGAATTCTTGGTCGATAGATTTCAGTAAATCCTATCTATTAGTCCACCATAACTACGAGATATTACACGAACTATAGTGTTGAGGTAAACTAAGTCGACAACCACTACTTACCCAACGTAGAAGGGGTCATATTATGCCTACCGACGAAGAAGGGATTCATAGTGGTTTGACTCATAAAGACTAATTCTCAATTTCATTTTAGAGGAAGGTCCCATCAACTCATTTTAATTCATTTTAAGTGAACAAAAATCTAGCATTTTCGTGAATGATTAATCTGAGGTGATAGCCCTAAACGAATGACATCCGTATGTCTATGAAAAGAATACAACTATATGATCCATTTTCATGCATATTAGGTGGTTTGGTTTAGTTTAGGCGGAATATGATGCTACTGTCTAACGTGAATGCAATAAAACGGTAAAGTAAAACGCAAAAGGAAAAACACCTAGTGTGGCCTATCCCTATGAAAATAAAGACAATTACAAAGTGGAATCCATCCATGGACCCTAAGCTGTCTTCATTCTTCATCGTGGGCTTTAAGTGGGAGTCCATCTTAAATCTTCAACTTGAATCTTTCAAAATTACATATTAGAATTACAAAAATAAACCTATTTACATTCTAATTCAAAATATGCCAAAATTAAAATTATTACAAAATTGGAGATTCGAGATCTCAAAAATACAACCAAAATTGTGTTTCCTTCATTACGAAAACACAATCTTCTAAGGCCACACTAGTAAATTACAACCGTTTGTACAATAATTAATGCGTGAAATTAAACCATTCAAACCATTCATACACAAAAAAAAAGAGCATCAACTAAACAAAATTAAAACAATGCATATGAATTGATTTTAATCCAAACCACCTCTTTTAAAAATGATTATCATTATGCAACAATTCCTTAATTGTTCATAATATCTTAATCAAAATAATAATCCAAATCAATTTATATTATCGGTATAACATAAATTCGATCTCAAAATATTTTAAACTGCTTTAAAATATTAGGTATCATATTTATTATGAACTACTTCACAATAACACAAAATATATTATCTTTATAATATACCAAAAACAAAAATTTCCAAAATATAAAAATTTCGGCTAATATAACAAATAAGCCGAATTAAATAAATTTTTTTTTTTTTTTTTAGGAAATTTCGGCCAAAAAATAAAAAAAAAACGTGATAAAATATTTTTTTTTTTTTTTTTTTAATTTCATACGGCCAAAAATAAAATTTTACCAAAAACATAATGTAATTCGGCCAAAACAATAATAGCGAATTAAACTGATTTAATTCGATTATGCTAATAATTAGATCTATCCTAACTCAATTTTAATCCGTATTAAACATTGACTTAAGATATTCAGTTTAACCTTTTAAATTAAACAACTTAAAACTGATAGATCTAATGAAAAGCAAACAATATGTTCATTAACATATAAAATTTTGATCCTTTTATGTTTTAATTCAATCAGTATTAAATCAAAACTTATACAAATTCATATGTGATAGATTTAACAACTTAAAGCATCAATAAATATGAATTAAATGGACCAAGACAAGCCAAAAACCATAACAAACACACACGGCCAATTGATGAAAAGAATTCGGCCAAATCAATTGAAAAGATGAATGTTTACACTTGCGGCCAAAATAAAACTCAATGCAATTACACATACGGCCAAACTAATTTGATAAAATCAATGTAAGACTTGCGGTCAAACATACGGCCAAATTAATTAAGACTCAATTCAATTGCACATACGGCCAACACATACGGCTAAATTAATATCAAAACGTGGCCTTTCAATTTGTATCAAAAGTTATACAAAAATCGATTTTTTTTATGAAAACCTTATAAAAATTTCATGTGCCCTAAGTCTCTGATACCACTTGTAGGTTTATATCCGTATATAGACCATTAAAATCACAGGATTATAATGAAAACTTTTACAAGATTTATAGTCATAAATTGAAATTGCAAAACATAGTATAAAGATTTAGAATTAACCTTTTAATCCTTTAGAATTGGCCTAAGATCAATACCAAAATTATGGTATCTCCTAATTATCTCACCCAAGATGATTTGAGAAATACCCTTTGAGATTTGCTAGAAAATTAGAGAGAAAAGAACAGTTTCTTTTTCTCAAGTTTTGTGTTGTTGTATTTGTGAATGAATGAATTAGAGTGCAAGAGATTAGGAGTCTTATTAGGTTAAGTAGGGAGGAAGTAAACTACTCCCTCTCCCACCCTAATACACGTCCAAACATAGGGTGAAGTGGGCTCTCCCACTTCTAAATTTTCAAGCCCAAAACTAATTAAAAGTTTAACCCATTTAATTAGTCTTATTTAGCTTTTAATATGTAATGTAATTATAATATCCTTATATCATAATAAATCATAAATATCCTTATATTTACAATTTACTAATTAATTATAACTGATTAAAATTAATTAGCCTACATTATACGTAATAATTAAATATAACCTTTTATATTCAATTCCCAAATTGCAGCTAATTCCTCTCATCTAATATTATTTAATCATTATTAAATAACATTCATTATCACATTTGACTAACCTCTTAGTCATATTGGACTAACCTTTTAGTCACATTTGACTAACCTTTTAGTCAACAACACTGACTAACCGTTTAGTCATTAAGTAAGGCATCAATATGATCATTTTCTCAAATAATCATATTTCTCAAACACATCCTCTAGGTGTGACTCTTAGGGACCAGTTGATCACCGCCATCTGTATGACAATAACGTCAAACTTATCTAGCAAGCCAACCGTTATTGATAAACGTTAATCAACTGATTAAATACAAAATGTACCCTGTGTACCTTTAGAGATTTATTTATGTTATTGCCCTAACTGTGGAGGACACTAACCCCAACAGACACCGCGGGCGAGCTCGACCGTTTGCGGAGGGAGGCGGCCTCCACTGAGGCCAACAAAGAGATGAAAGAAGCGGCTGCCCGCCTGAAGAAATCCATCAAGGCCCGTGAACGGGAAACTGCCGCCCTGAAGGTCGAGGTGCAGACCCTTCTGGCAAACTGAAGGAGAAAGAGTCCCAACTGGAGGAGCTCTCCAAGGAGAAGGAGAGCCTTGCTCTCCAATATTCAGAGCTCTTCCAGGCTCGTGATGCCACCGTCGCCAGGGCAGAAGCGGTTGAGGCCGAAAAAGCAGCCGGGCAGGCCAAGGGTGCCCGCCTTGAGCTCGAGATGGAGCGGATGAAGGTGGCCCACCAGGAAGAGCTTATCCGGGTCCGCGCTGATTCTTTCTACGACGGGGTTGATTATGGGTCCCTAGAGACTAAAGGGTTTATCGACAAGGTCGACCCAAATTTCAACTTCGCTCGTTTGGCCGAGATGGAGGAGGCCAGGGACCGAGAAAAGGAGGAGGCAAGGAAGAAAGCGGGTCCGCAGATAGGAGATGCTGCGGCCGGCAGTGACGCTGGTTGCTAGGAATTCGGGCTGCTGTCTTCCGAATCCTCATGCTCGGGATGATCTGCCGGGTCTCCTTTTAGCCTACATTTTGCTTGTTTTCTTTCAATAAGACACACCAGTCTGCGGTAGGCGGGCCTTTTGTGGTAGACGGCCGCCGACTTCGGTAGGTCATTTAGTTGTATCTTTTCTTTTGCTTGCATCAGTCTGTTCCCGGCCCGGCCAGTGGGCCTGGGGACAGCGATCTTGTAATATACTCTCTTTTAATTCATGCGTTCCTTCTTTTACCAGTGTTGCCTTGTCTTTTTGTTTTTCCATACTTAGCTTATTTCATTTTGGTTTCACTCGTACTGTTTTTATCCGAGGCCGGGTGATTTTTCCGTACTTAGCTTATTTATTTCGTTTTCGCTCATACTGCTTTTATCCGAGGCCGGGTGATTTTTCCGTACTTAGCTTATTTATTTCGTTTTCGCTCATACTGCTTTTATCCGAGGTCGGGTGATTTTTCCGTACTTAGCTTATTTATTTCGCAACATTCATGCTATTTTTCGTTGCGTGCCCCGGGACCGAATGATATTGTTTAGGCCCATCATCTTGTTTGTCCTTAGCCAATTTTCTCACTTTTCCTTGTATGTTATCTATCTCGGGGCTGCGTGCATTCTTCTTGCATGAGGGTAGCCTCATCCGGGCCCGACGACCACGGATGAGCATTGTGCATGAGGCCATACGTAGGGCGCGAGCCGCCCAGGCCCCGGGCCATAGACTCTCATTGCGCGGTGTTCGACCGTACGTAGGCATGGGAGGTCCGCAGCCGCCACCGGCTACAAGGTCAGATCGTGACATCGCGGTGAGAGCGGCCAGGCACGTGGGCCATCATAGACATCCCACTCTTTTGCATAAAGGCACCTCATCCCCGAAACCACGGATGAGCATTGTGCAAGCGCGATACGCAGGCGCGAACGCCAGTGCCGCCATGGACTCGTGGCGCGATGTTCATCCGTACGTATGCATGGGAGGTCCGCAGCCGCCACCGGCCATAAGGTCTGGCCGATCGACATGCGGTGAGAGCGGCAGCACGTGGGCCATCATAGACGCCCCGGCTCTTTTGCATAAAGCACCCTCATCCGGCCCGATGACCACGGATGAGCATTGTGCAAGGCCATACGCAGGCGCGAGCCGCCAGCCCCGCCATGGACTCAGGCGCGATGTTCATCCGTACGTATGCATGGGAGGTCCGCAGGCCACCGGCCATAAGGTCGGTGATCGACATCATGCGGTGAGAGCGGCTAGGCACGTGGGCCATCATAGACGTCCCGCTCTTTGCATAAAGGCACCTCATCCGGACCGACGACCACGGATGAGCATTGTGCAAGGCCATACGCAGGCGCGAGCGCCGTGCCCCGCCATGGACTCGTGGCGCGATGTTCATCCGTCACGTAGGCATGGGAGGTCCGCAACCGCCACCGCCACAAGGCCGATGATCGGACATCGCGCGGTGAGCGGCCTGACACGTGGGCCATCATAGACATCCCGGCTCTTTTGCATAAAGGCACCCTCATCCGGGCCCGAAGACCACGGATGAGCATTGTGCAAGGCCATACGCAGGGCGCGAGCCGCCCAGGCCCCAGGCCATGGACTCTCAGGGCGCGATGTTCATCCGTACGTAGGCATGGGGGAGCCTGCCAGGCGAGTGCCTGGGAGGTCTTACCCTTCTCCGGTCTTTCATGTCTCCTAGCTGCTGTTCTAGGGCCCTTTTCTGCTCCCCTTTGATCCAAGCGGGCTTTGGGGTGTTCATACCCCCCCTTCTGAAAGTGTTAGTAAAATTTTCAAAAATTCCTATTTTTGAATCAGACTATCGTGATTAGCCGGGGTCGGGGGTAGTCCCCCCTCCATGCCCCCTAGCCAGCGTTTGTGTGATACAAGTCTAAACAAATGCTGGTCATAAATTCTACCAAAAGTTTTACCAAGGATTGTACAAAAGCTCGCGGTGTCAACATTCCTGATCACTCGCGTTACACATGTCTATACGCTGCCTCGTTAAAACCTTCCCTTGGAAAACCCTAATGGGACAAAATCATGGGTAAGGAAAAAGAGTACAGCGTTTACACATAATATTTCTTTAACATATCAGAATTCCAATGGGATGGGAGGTCGTAGCCGTTCATATCTCTAAGCATGAAGGTCCCTGGTTGTTTAATCTCGGTGATCTGATAGGGCCCTTCCCACGTGGCTGACAATTTCCCGTGAATGTTTCCCTTCCCTGTAGCGGATGCTCTTCTCAATACTAGATCCCCCAGCTCGAAGTCCCGATGCTTCACCCTCCGGTTGTATATTCTCCTCATTCTGTTCTGATAGACCGCCAGATTTTCTCTGGCCTGATCCCGGACCTCATCTAGAAGATCTAGTGACTCCCTCATTGCTTGTTCGTTACTAGCGGGGTCGTGCAAGCTTGTCCGAGGGCTGGGAACGATTGCTTCAATCGGGAGTATGGCCTCGGCCCCATACACTATGTTGAATGGGGTGTGGCTGGTGGATTCTTTGACTGTCGTTCTGATTGACCAAAGGACGCTTGGCAGTTCATCAGCCCATGCTCCCTTCAGCTCATCCAGGCGTTTTTTCATGCCGTTCAACATTTGCTTGTTGGCGGCCTCGGCTTGTCCGTTGCTTTGTGGGTGGCAAACTGATGAGTATGCGACGATTGTCCCATTCCGCCTCAGCCAGTCCCGCATGTTGTCGTTGTCAAATTGTTTCCCGTGATCGAACACCACCACCTTGGGCACCCCAAACCGTGTGATTACATTTCTCCAGATAAACTTTCTCACGGCCTGCTCAGTGATGGTGGGGATGGCCTCTGCTTCAATCCACTTAGTGAAGTAGTCAATGGCCGCTACTACATACTTCCTGCCCCCTGTCGCGGTCGCAAATGGTCCCAGGATATCCATTCCCCATTGATCAAAAGGTATCGGGCTCAGGACTGGTCTGAGGTCCCTGGCGGGAAGGTGGATATCCGGGGCGAAGATCTGGCATTGCCGGCATCGCTTACTCAACTCTTTGGCATCCTTTAGCATGGTGGGCCAAAAGTAGCCAGCCCTCAACGCTTTGTGGGCTAGTGTGCGACCAGTCACATGATGGCCGCAGACTCCTGAGTGTATGTCGTTCAAGATAAATTCAGCATCCGTGCCCCCTACACACTTTAGCAGCGGGGCTGAGAATGACCGTCTATAAAGTTCCCCGTCTACGAGGATGAACCATGGGGCTAGTCTTTTTAGCTTAGCTGCCTCAATTTTGTCTTCCGGGATTTCCCTCTCCAACTTATACTTCAATATTTGCCTCATCCAGCTGTTGTCCTCAGAGATTGTGACGACCGTTAAGACTTCTTTCGCCACGGATGTCGACGGTGACGGTCTTTGTCTTGTTGTCTCGTTGTCTTTGGCCGCTGGCCAGTGCGTCTGCCTTATTGTTCTCGGACCTGGGAATGTGGTGGACCTCGAAAGATTTTAGCCCTGACGTTAAGCTTTTTGCCCTTTGAAGGTATAGGGCCATTCCTTCTTCCCGGGCTTCGTACTCTCCTTTGAGCTGGCTTGCCACTAGTGGTGAATCTGTCCTGAGTTCAATTTCTTCGGCCCCCATAACCTTTGCGGCTCGATCTCGCCAAAGACCGCCTCATATTCCGACTCATTGTTTGTGGCCGGAAAGGCGAACTTCGGAGCGTGTTCGAACTCATGTCCCTCGGGACTGATGATGACAACTCCGGCCCCGGACCCATGGATGGTAGCTGACCCGTCCGTATAAACTTGCCATACCCCTCTCGGCTCATCCCCTCTGATTGGGTGTGTGCACTCTGCAATGAAATCTGCCAGGGCCTGAGCCTTGATTGTCGTTCTCCCGACGTAGGTTATGCCAAACCCTGACAGCTCGATGGCCCACTTGAGGAGCCTCCCAGATTTTTCGAACTTCTCGAGAGCTTTCTCTAGGGGCTGGTCAGTGCGTACTTCCACTGGGTGAGCATCGAAGTACGGTCTCAGCTTCCGGGTTGCTATGACAACGGCATATGCTGCCTTCTCGATGATCGGGTAGTTCCTTTATGACTGTCCTAGTGCATGACTGACGAAGTAGATTGGTTGTTGTTGTCTTTCTTCTTCCCATAGGATTACTGCTGATATTGCGCTCGCGGTCACGGCGATGTACAAGACTAACATTTCGCCCGTGACCGGTCTTGCCAAGGTAGGCAATGTTGTCAGGTGTTCTTTTAGCTGTTGAAAAGCTTCATCCTGCTCCTTTCCCCACACGAACCTCTTGTTTCCTTTTAGTACCTGGAAGAACGGTGTGGACTTATCGGCTGACCTGGAGATGAACCTGGAAAGTGCGGCCATTCTCCCGGTCAAAATTTCGATATCCTTAATTGTCTTCGGTGCCGGCAAGTCCAGTATAGCCTTGACTTTCTCAGGGTTGGCATCAATCCCTCTTGAGCTGACCAGGTACCCTAGAAATTTTCCTGACCGGACTCCGAAGGTACACTTCTTCGGATTCAGCTTCATTTGGTATTTCCTGAGCGAGCTGAACGTCTCTTTCAGGTCCTCCTGGTGCTGTTCATCAGACTTACTCTTCACTATTGCATCATCTACATATACTTCCATGTTCCTTCCCTTCTGCTTTGCAAACACGGCGTCCACCAGACGCTGGTAAGTAGCCCCGGCGTTCTGTAGCCCAAACGGCATCATTTTGTACATGTAGACCCCATGGCCCGTGATGAAGGCACATCGGGGTCTGTCCTCCTCCGCCAGGTATACCTGGTGGTACCCTGAGAAAGCATCTAGGAAGCTCAGTGTCGAGTGACCACTGGTGGAGTCTACCAGCTGATCAATCCTCGGCAACGGGTAGCAATCCTTGGGGCACGCCTTGTTTAGATTTGTAAAGTCAACACACATTCTCCATGCCCCGGACGCTTTCTTCACCATCACAACGTTTGCCAACCACTCGGGATAGTCACAACGTTCAATGAAACCTGCCTCCAGTAACTTGTTTATTTCTTCGAGGATGGCCGCGTCCTTCTCTGCACTCATGGGCCGCAGCCGCTGCTTGATTGATTTGTAGCTGGGGTTAACGTTCAGTTGATGCACAATTACCTCCGGGCTTATCCCCGGCATCTCGGCAGCTGAGTAGGCAAACACATCTTTGTTCTCTTCCAAGATACTAATCAGACTATCTTGAAAGCTAGGGTCTAGCTCCGCCCCTATGACCACACTTCTTCCCGGTGACAATTCAATCTCCTTCGTCTCGCTCTCCGGGCCTGGGGTCACATCCAGACCTTTCTTCCCTTCAGGCTCCGGAAGCTTTACCTCCGACACTACCCTTTTCTTTGCCCCCCGGGCCGACAGGGAATTGCAGGACCTCCCTGCACTCTGGTCACCGTAAACATTTGTAACAACCCGGTTTTTCGTGACTTTAATTAAACTAAGGCGGAAAATTAATTAAGTCTATTTATTACAAAACCAGCTGTTAATCGTAATAAAACTCTCAGTACATAGTACGAGTTTAGAATAACAGAGTATAAGTTTGATTACATCCTCTCAAAATAGATTACAAAATAAGGCCTTCAATCCCCCGATAGATCGACGGTCAAGACTCAGGGTACCTGCATTAAACTCTCATCATTTTCCCGCACACTCTTTCGATACATGCAATTCTAAAACAAGATGCCAAATGAATATTAAATAAACAAGGAAAACAAATAGCAAGCATGCAAGTAAAACACATAAGGAGATCATGATGATCCAATACGAGTATAAACCAATCAAATAACATACCACGCTCACAAATAATCATACTCAACAAATCACATTCCAATACTCAACCAAGTCATTCCGATAATCATCAAACAAACAAGGAAATACATTCAACATACGTTAACTCAAGAATGTTCGTTAGCGAGGCGGAAGCATGCAGACGTAAAATACGCAATAAGCGATCGGTAGAACAAAGCGGGCGTGTCGGCGAGCTAGACTAGCGATCGTAGGGCGAACAAAGCGGGCGTGTCCGACGAGCCAGCGTCCGCAATAGAGATCGGCGAACAAAGCGGACGTGTCTGACAGTCTAGAGATACCTAAGGTAATAAGGACAGCCAAATCCTTGTCTAATGTATGCATACACCATCTAATCGAGGATCATACGTATTCACTATTCAAAAGGTATCACCGACGAAAAATACGACTATCACCTTAGACAGGTACCCCCGGTTGGGGCTGGAGTTTCCAATTACTAATATATGGGCCCACGGAAATATCAAGGATGCCCCATCTCTGTGGGTGTATATCTGCGTCTTGAAGTAAGCGATCTTAAGATCGTTATTTCGCCTTGGGCAACTCTGATAGGGAGCCCAAGTCCCCATAGATAGCTACCTCATTAACTTCGAATTTCAAGAGTCGCAACATGGCGAACAATCCAAGTAGTTCATTTCTCAAATTCTTATTTCCTCGTTCATTCAATATAGGTGACAATTCTGTAACTTAAATATATATCGTCTAACTTTGTATAATGAAATTTTAGTAACTGCAGTTCTTCAGATAAAACAGAACACATAGAAAAGCCTAATTATTTATTTTGAGTCCGTTCGTAAATTTTAAATATATTTTTTTCACTATTCATTATTTTACTATTCATCGTATTTACTATTCATCGTATTTACTATTCACCGTATTTACTATTCATCGTATTTACTATTCACCGTATTTACTATTCCTCGTATTTACTATTCCTCGTATTTTTATACGTATTTATATTTTCGTATTTCGTATTTGTACGTATTTTTATACGTAGGCGTATTCTTATACTTCGTATTTTATTCGTATTTTTATTAAGTACATGTATTATTAGTATTGATTACTTTATTCTTATACTTAGTATACTTACATTTTATATCATTTTCATACTTAGGTATTTTACTAAATTATCAAAATCACTTTTATTTTCTAAGTATAAAATCCTAGTTTTAAAGTCGTTAGGTTCGTTTTGTATTTAGTGATTTGAAAAATTACCTCGGAAGTAAAATTCGACATAATCTACGTACAAAATTCTAGGGTCAAAGTTGTTAAGTTCATTTCGTACTTGGTGATTTTAAATAACATTTTAAAAGTAAAACTCGGTTTTATTTAGTCATATACTTAACTAATCTTTTAGCGGTTTCCATTTTTAGCGAGGTTGTCGTAGTTCTTTTTAAATAGTCCGTATGTCCACATCCAAATTTAAGCATAGGTAGTAACACTCGATTTCATTCATTTTAATATATGTAATATTTATTTTAATCGGTTTCGTTGATTCTTTTTATTAATGACTCACTATACAATTTAATATAATCCTAATTATAAATCAACTTTAGTGATTAAGTGATAAATTCATTTTGATTAAAATTGACCCACTTTTAATAGTAAAACCGTGGCCCTCTATTTATTTTTAGCTATTTATTTCTTTTCATGTTTTTATTAATAATTCATTACTTTAACTATTTTATTTATCTAAGTGATAAAAATAGAAAGTGACAAAATCAATTTTGGGCCAAAAATTAAGCTAAAACCGTGGCCTATGTACATACTTAGGTATTTTATTTTCGTTTTCTATTTTATCGATTTTGACTTAAAGTTTTTATAAACTAATTATTTAAATTATACTAAAGTGACTTAACTAGTTTACAACTTTTCACTAATTATTTTATTTCATTTATGAATAGTGTTTTTCAACACTTTAATTTTCTAACTTTTTAATTTTTAATGATTTAGTCTATTTAACTTATATAATCAGTTATTGTATTTATTCATTAGTGGATTAAAACAACATTTGAGTACAACTTTATAAAAATTATTAATCAAACTAAAAATAAATGTGAAGGACACATGAAGATGTTAAGAACTCTAATGTTTTTCATATGAACATTATTTAGTCAAATTTCATATTATCGTTTTATTTTCTCAAATTTTTATAGCATGTCTAATTTACCTAAACTAATCATAATATGTTATTTAGAAAAATTAAAACTAAAAATTGGCCCAAAATTAAGGACAAAACCGTGAGCCTCTATATATTATTCAAAATTTCTATTTTCGATTTTTATACTTCTAATTCAATAGCTAATTTACTTTATATCTTTTATGCATTTAACATGGGTGATAATCATATACAAATATTAACACACATAAATAAAAATCATTTCATACCAAAAACAATAACAAATCATCAAGAACACAAACACTTTAAAACATGTAATTTCATAACAAATTCATTTTTAGTCCAAAACCTAAACTAGTTATATTTTCATGTTCATTTTATTACAAGTATTTTAAGCATGCAATTTACAAAAATTAAAACGAAAAATTAAACGAAAAATTAGGGTTAGGCCGTGTGATATGTATGTGTTGCTCAAATGTTATTTTTCGATTTTCGTCTCCTAATTTAACATGTGAACACTAGGTGATATAAAACATCATACATACAAATCAAAAACAATAAAATCAAGTACGAGGCGCTTATCACATAAGTGTGCGGGAAGCACCTTAGTTAGGTTATGAGTGAAATAGCTTAGCAGTTGTCGGGATCAATGATATGATCGAATTGGCTAAGATCGACTCCCCCACCTTGCTCCTCTTCTTTGATTAGAGATGGTACATAAAAACGAAATGAGTAAGTTAGTAAATCATTTAGCTAGCTAAACTATACTAACAAAATTTAAGTGTAGTATCGTTTTTAGTTTAGGTGATGATTTAATTTTCAAGATTTCGATTTATGTTCATATTTATTTATAAGCTAAAAGATGTAGTGATTAATAAATATAAGTAGTGGAGGAGCATGTGAAGAGCTTAAGTGAATTATAGACATGAAAATAAAAAGCTTAAAGAAGAAAATGCAAGGAAGAAGGTGAAGCTTCAAAGGAGAGCTTGAGGTTGAAGATGAATATGTTCTTACAAGTTTCTTAAGTTGGTTTTATTAGAGAGAAAAGTGTTAGGAAAATTTGTTGTGTGTGTGTTTGTTTTGGACCGTGTAGTGTAGTAGTAGTGTAGTAATTGTGTTTTGCTTTTGTAAAGTAATTTACATACTTGGTATTGTGTGGTGGTATGAGTTCATTAGTTGGAGTATACTTGGGTGTGAATGGAGTGCCAACAAGAGGAACAACTAAGCTCAACTAAGTGATGATCAAAGCTAGGTGTGTAAGGAGCAAAGTCAAGCATGCTTGTGTAAGGGGTGGTGTGTGTAAGAATCAAGGGCATGCTTGTGTAAGAGGAGTGGATAGGTGTAGGAAGAAGGGAAGGAACATGCTTGTACAAGTGAAGAAGCATGTGTGTAAGAGGTAGGAAGAAAAGAGGAGACAAGTGCATGCTAGGGCATGCTTAAAAATCTCGGCCCACATGGACCAAGTTGGTCCGATTTTTCGTTTTTGAAATTTTCGATTTGCGCGCACGTGAAAAGTCCCGAAATAAAATATATAGTCTCGAAATAATGTTTAGAAGTAAGATCGAAAATAAAAATGAAAATAAACCTCAAAACGAATTCAAACAAAAATTGGGTACTAGTTTTTCCTCGCAACTTTGAATTAAAATTTTATTCGATCGAAATATATATTTTTTTCGTTGAATGTTATCGAATTAAATCATTATGCTTAAACGTCAAAAATTTTACCAGTTTAGGCTTAGTGTAACTCAATATATCGAGTTTTAGTGAAAGTGTTAGTTAAATCAAAATGAAATAGTAATTTGATATTAATATAATAAGATTTATAAATAAAAATCAAAAGTGCTCGAAATTGAATTTTATGAACAAAAGGTTTTACTTTTATTTTTGTGAATAGTAAACATGCTTTGACCACTTCAAAATTTGAAAGACGATATAAGTTTTGTGTTGACTTTTACAAAATTTTGAAATGTGTTTCTTTTTGAATTCTGAATATAATGCAACAAACTTTATTTTTCAAAAATTTTATATTTGGACTTAGGAAAATTTAGTATACTTTGGCGAAAAAAATTCAGACGCATTTTTAATGTAATGAAAAAGGATGAATTTAATTTAAGGAATTAAATTCTTTTATAAAATTGTGTTACAAAAACACGGGGTGTTACAACCTTCCCCTCGGTCCAGTTATCTGTGACGTAAACCATAGCCAGTGCCCGGATCGATACGACAGCGTGGATGTGATCTAAAGTGACCCGGCCTATAAGGGCATTGTACGCTGACGGGGCGTCCACGACCACAAAGCTCGCATCCACGCTTCTGGTCATGTCCTCATCTCCTATTGTGACCGGCAAAGTTATCGTCCCCATCGGCTTTATACCGGCCCCTGCGAAACCATAAAGTGACCCTATGTAAGGGGTCAGCTGCTCCTTCTTCAAGCCCAACTTCTCAAATACCTCTTTGTATAGAAGGTTGGTGCAGGCTCCGGTGTCTATCATGCACCTGTGGACCAGATGGGGTCCGATATCAAGGGAGATTACCAATGGGTCGCTGTGTGGGTAGGAGACCACGGTAGTCCTCCTCACGATGGTCGTCCGGGACAGCGCCTCGGGGCCATCCTTCTGGCTGAGTATATGCCCATTTTAGATTGTTCACGCTTCTCTGCTTTTCGTTTTCTTCCGGACAAGACTGACTCCTCGGTCCCGGCGATCATATGGATTTCACCAATTCTTTGCTTGCTCTTTTTTGGACCTGCTTGGGCCGTATCCCTACTCCCTTCACCTTCGTCTCTCTCCCGTTTCTCTTTAACAAAACGCCGCAGGGTACCTTGCTGCACCAAGCGCTCGACTTCGTTCTTCAGGGACACACAATCCTTCGTTGCGTGGCCCGCTACCTGATGGTACCCACAGAACGCGGACTTGTCACTTCCTGAGTGCTTCATCGGCCGCGGGGTAGCCCACTTTATCTCGTTCTTTGTCATCTCGAAAATCTCTGGTTGGGACCTAATGAGGGGCGTGTAGTGAGTCCAGGTCTCGAATCTCTGGCCGCTTCCCTGCTGGCCGCGGACGTCTCGGTTCTCCCGACGATTGTTGTAATTGTTATGGCTGCTATTATTGTTGCTGCGGTTGTAATTGTTGCGGATGTTGTTGTTGTTCTGTCTCCGGGGCGGTCCTTTCCATTCTTGTTGGCCCCGCCCTGGTCTTCTTTCTTGTCGTTTCTCTTACTGAACGTCTTGTGGAATTGCTCCTCTCTCACAAACCCTTCGGCCATCTCGCGAGCTGCCATGACAGGCGGGTTCCTGATCAGGAGACTCTTTAGTTCTCCTTCTTTCAGTCCCACCGTTAGGGCATGAACGCCTATCTTGGGGTCTAGCTCCCTAATTTGCTGCGACTCCCGGTCGAATCTTGTCATGTATTCCTTTAATCCTTCATTCTTCCCCTGCACTACGTTGAGGAGCTCCGTTGCAACCTTCTCCCGCCTTCTATATCCTGCGTATTGTTGCTTGAAGACATGGCACATATCCTCGTACCCACAGATGGAACCGGTTGGAAGGTTACGGAACCATGTCTGCGCAAGCCCCGTTAGGGTCGTGGGAAAGACTTTGCACCAAACATAGTCCGTAGGGTCGTACATCATCATGTGGCTTTCGTAGGCCGCCAGATGTTCATCCGGGTCCGTCTTCCCATCATATTGTATCGTAGGAATCTTCATCTTGGGTGGCAAAGGATACTCCAGCACCGAGGGGGCCAAGGGCGACTTTACCATAACTTTTCCATGCGCCTTGTTTTCCTTCTGTCTGTTGCGCCTGGGCCTCTCAGTGCGTGGAACCTCGGGCTTGGACACCTCCTCAACCGAAGGTGATGACTGGGACGTTGAGTGGGCATTCTCCGATTCTTTCCATGAGCTGTCATCGCTCGACACCTCGTTCTCCTCGTGAAAAAGGTTCCTGGGCGTCACGGATGGGACGGGATCTCTTCTTGGAAGGGATTCTTGCTGGCTTGGCTCCGGTGGCGGGTTTCCGGCAGGTGGTTTCTTCCTCAACTTTTCAAGGAAGGCACTCATCATCCTTTTCTCCTCTGGAGTCAAGGGCGTTTGTAGCTCGGTCTCTAGAGGAGTACCGCCTGCACCTCCTCCCGGGGAGGAAGTTCCCTCGATTGTTTTTCTCGGCTCTTGTGGTGGATTTGACATGGCTTTTTGTAAGAATTTTTGTAAGAATTTTCCCCACAGACGGCGCCAATTGTTTCGGGTATAAAGTTGGGAACTAAATACCAAAACTAAATACAAATGATTACAGGTTGAATGTGGATTACAAACTAAATAAACTAGGTCCAAGAGCAGTCCTTAGCCTCTCAGTTATCTCGGTCCTTCCCTCCTCCTGAAATCACGTAACAAACCTAGCCCCGGGGCCTTCCGGGTGATGGCCCTCCGACGCTCAAGTCAGTTATGAAAGCAAATAAATTTAGAGAGAGAAGAGAGAGAAAAACCTTTTGTGTAGTATTTTTTGTTATGTGTGTGAATGTGTCTCATTTCTAGGGTTTCTCTTTCCATTTATACTCAACCTAACTTTGTCTTCTTGTGTCTTCAGGCCGTACGGTACGGACCCGGGTGGGCCATACCTGCCCCAGACCCGGGTGGACCACGGGGACCCTTGGTAGGGGTGTGCAAAAAAAACCGAACCGATAAACCGAACCGAAAAAACCGAGAACCGCACGTTTTATAGGTTCGGTGAACCGAATCGTTAAGAAATAATGGTTCGGCGCACCGAACCGTTAAAATTAACGGTTTACGGTTCGGTTTAGGTTCGGCATTTTGAGTTAACGGTTAACCGAACCGAACCGTTAAGAGCAAAAATATAAATAAATTATACTTATATATACAAACTAAAACATAAAGTTTAACTTTACAACTTTCATCAAATTTCAAATATCAATTATTTATTCTACTGCAATTTTCTAACACTCAAAAGCCTCATTCTCGTAAAATAAAATCTCATATGCACTCTCTCGCTTCAATTTTAACATGTTTATTGCTTTGTTATTGTTCAATACACATTTTTGAGTTAAAACATTTATAAATTTTCTATTTACTACGGAGTATAATTAATTTAGTTGATAATGGTATATTAGATGTGGCATTTGTAATTTGTCGTTTTTATTTTGGACCGTTAATGTGTTGTTAAAGTGCGTCGTAATCAATAATTAACTTACAATTTTTTTTAATTTGACAGAGTAAACGGTTCGCGGTGAACCGCATAACCGAACCGTTAAAAATGTGAACCGAACCGTATAGTAACCATTCTTAATGGTCGGTTTAGGTTCTGATTCTTCCCTAACCTAACCGCATACCTAATCAGTAAAATTAATCTGATTCGGTGCACGAATCAGTAATTAATCTGCTTCGGTGCAATCAGATTAATGAACACCCCTAACCCTTGGTATGTGGGGTGTTCCCGGTCCATAATCCTCCCGGACCGATATTGCCCGGGTCCGGTATAAATCATCCCCAACAATAATAATAATAATAATAATAATAATATTTTCATTAATATTTGATAAATATTTAGGAAAATTTTATTAACAGTCTATATATTACTTGAACTAAATTTTTATTTATGATTTGCTATAAAATGGTTTTGGATTGCTCTTATTTTTATTCAAATTATTATCAATATTATTATAATTATTATTCTTAATAATATTATTATCACTATTATTAATAACATTAATGTTATATATAACTTAAGTATTATTATTATTATTATTATTATTATTATTATTATTATTATTATTATTATTATTATTATTATTATTATTATTATTATAATTATTATTATTATAATTATTATTATTATTATTATTATTATTATTATTATTATTATTATTATTATTATTATTATTATTTTTAGAAATCTGAAGTTTTCTGAAGTAATCTGAAGTTGTCTGAAGTAATCTGAAGTTTTCTGAAATTATCTGAAGTTTTCTGAACCAGAGTTAAACATAAGATGAGGATAATAGGCCCTAAATGTTCTTACTCCTTCGAAGGAAGGAATTATATATATCTCAAAATAATGAACAGAGTAAAAGTTAGTTTTAATTTTCTTTTAAAAAGTTAGTTTTAATTTTTTTTATCGTACTTTTTTACTAAACCAAATCGGTTACCAGTTTTACAAATCTGAATATCTATATCCGCTACAGTTTTAAACTGGAAATTCGGATTTGGAACCCAAATTTGAAAAGAAAAAAACGAATTTTTGGTTTTTTCGAATTCGAACTGGTTTCTATTTGGTTTCAGTTTGTAAAATCGGTTCGGTTTTTTTTTCCTCACTGAGTAGTAGTACTTGTGATGCTATTTACGGAGTACTCCGTACAATTTAGTACTCCATCTGTTCCTCCATTTTATGTAAGCCGTATTTGTTTTTTTTACACTATTCATAAGTGAAGGGAATTTTCGATATAACTTCTACCATATAAACTAAAAAATAGTCATGTGATATTTTTTTAATTATCTTTTCAAGTGCATTATTAATATCAAATCCTTATAATTTTTGATAATATGTATTTAAATATATGAACAAAAAAACGTTTATCGGCGTATGTGCAAAAAACAAATATATAGAATCCATTGAAACGAAGGAAGTAGTTAATTTAATAGGAGTAATAAAAAGGATTGTAAATGGCATTTTGTCTTTGCATATATACCGTAATATGTTGTATTCTTAGTATTTTAGTTACAAAGTATAAAAAATTCTTAAATTTTGTCATTTTTGTTGCACTCGTAATGTTGAATTAAACATGATTACTGAGAATTAGAGAATATAGGAGAATAATGACTTGCTTTCTTATTCATTAAGCCAATGTATTTATACAATAGATGAACGTAGGGTTGGAAAGCCAACATTAGATATGGGGCAATTATATGGGCCTGTAACCCCCCCTCAAGATGGAGCGTGTAAATTACAGACGCCCATCTTGCCAACTATCGACTCAAACTGACTGACGCCAAGAGATTTTGTAAGGACATCAGCAAGCTGGTATGCAGACGGTACGTAAGATGGAGAGATAAGGCTTTCTTTAATAGCGTCACGGACGAAATGACAGTCAATCTCAATGTGCTTCGTGCGCTCGTGAAATACAGGATTCTGGGCAATATGTAGGGCAGATTGGCTATCACACGAGACAGGAACAGCCGAGTTGAGGTCAACACCAAGGGAGTGTAGCAAGCCGCGAAGCCACTTAATTTCACATGTTAGGGCCGCCAAAGCACGATATTCGGCCTCTGCAGATGAACGAGAAACGGTAGGTAGTTTCTTCGTCTTCCAGGACACAGGCGAGGAGCCTAGGAAAACTAGCCAGCCAGTAAGCGAGCGTCGGGTGTCTGGACACGCGGCCCAATCTGCGTCACACCACCCGGAAAGAGCTAACGAGGCATCAGTGCGAAAGAAAAGACCTCGCCCAGGAGTTCCTTTCAAATAACGTACGGTACGAAGCGCAGCGTCCCAGTGACACTCTCGAGGAGAGTGCAGAAATTGGGACAAAATATGGACTGCATAAGTAAGATCAGGGCGTGTCACAGCTAAGTAAACTAGCCGGCCAACCAGACGACGGTAGCGGTCCGGATCGGAAAATAAAGGAGTATCTGTAGAGCCGAGACGGTGATTTTGTTCCAAAGGCGTAGAACACGGTTTGCAGCCCAGGAAACCCACCTCCGAGATAATATCAAGTGCATACTTCCGTTGACAAACGAATATGCCGTCCGAGTTACGCGCCACCTCAAGACCCAAGAAATATTTCAGATCACCCAAGTCCTTCATTTTAAAACAGGAGTGCAAATACCGCTTAAAAATAGAAATAGCTGTAGCATCATTACCAGAAATGATCAAGTCATCAACGTAAATTAAGACATGAAGCCGTACCGGGCCCTTAACATACGTGAACAAGGAATGATCGGACGCACACTGACGAAAACCATACTTAGTCAAGGCAACACCAAGTTTCGCAAACCAACAGCGCGGGGCTTGCTTAAGGCCATACAAGGATTTTCGGAGACGACAGACGACACCAGGGATCGACGACTGAAAACCAGGAGGTAATTTCATGTACACTTCTTCTTCTAAATCGCCACGTAAGAACGCATTGTGGACGTCCATTTGGTGGAGGTGCCACTTGTTTACAGCCGCAACAGCTAAGAAAGCACGAACCGTAGTCATCTTTGCGACAGGAGCAAATGTTTCGTCGTAATCAACTCCCTCTGTCTGGTGGTTACCGAACACAACCAGACGAGCTTTGAAACGTTCTATGGTGGAGTCAGATTTATATTTGATTTTATAGAGCCATTTACTCCCTAACGCTATTTTACCCGGTGGTAAGGGTTCTAAGGTCCACGTATTATTTGCAGCCAATGCGTTCATCTCGGCCTCCATAGCGTTGCGCCAGACCTCGTGCGTAATTGTAACAACCTGGTTTTTAGTCGACTCTAATTACTAAGGCGGAAATTAATTAAGTCTTAAACCAGCGTTATTAATTATACAATAACCCAAAATATTACATCATCGTTTAAGAGTTGAATAAAACAACTCTAAATACGGAAATTCAAAAGAGTAGCGTTATATATATTACATCTCTCTCGAAACAACTAAGGAAAAGCAATAAAAACGTCTCGTGGCTCCATCCAAAACCCAGCTCCTGGTCCACGAACGTCCCCGCACAATAAATCGATGGGGGATGCACTGAGCTGACAAAGGACTAGCTATGCTCATACTTACCCTCGATTTCAATTACTTTGGTTTAATATTATCGCTTTATAAACATAACATTATGATAAAAATATAAACATGCTTAATACATATAACATATAAAGACATATAAGTCATAATAAGCATGCGGTTTAAAGCGATAAATCATATAAGCATGATATTCAATTATGAAGGCAAATAACACATAATAGCATAGCAATAGTATCACAATAATTCAATGGCATTACAAGGCGATATCGGATCGCAATCAAACATACATATCTTATCATTCTCCTCATGCAGACTCGATTCAATTCAGAAAATTGTGGTCTTTAGTTTTCGAAGATGGTACACACTCGTTCTCAATTAATCATACAACAAACAACACATACTGCTTACGAGCCTGACCACTGAGTAGGTCTTTGTACTCTGATCGATTGCATCTCACTTCCATAGTGCAGAGACTTACTCGACTCGTAAACCACGCCGAATACTATAATACTTGCATCTCATCCTCTAGTGTTCGAAATGATTCGAACTTCAGATACAATCCCGTCAAGTGATCTGTACATGTGGCAAGAACGAATGCTAGTGTCGCGCCCACTAAGAACGAAACACGGCAAGGAGACAGAACCGTGAGATGACAATCGCAATAAGGTCACGGTGGCCCTGGTAACTTTAGCGAAATAGGGGAATAAAACCCTAGTCTAGTATGCATACACTAATATCCACTTTAAGAATGGGCTATGCTATTCATAGAGCACCTTAACTCTGGATAAAACGACTATTTCCTAAAGCCAGAGACAAAAGCCTTGGCATATTCTTTATCTTGTACGGCAATGGCGACCGCTACAAGACTATCTTAAACCCCACTTCACTCACGATTGACGTTTTCATATCTGAGGCCCAAGCTTGACCTTTTATTTAACTTACTCATGATTTATTATTTATTTGATATTTCATATCACATGTTTCTAGACTCTCCTAGTCTCATCGTCAAACGTTTAAGTATTTGTATTCGGTTTCATATGGTCACATAACACATTCGTTTATTATTTGAAGTGTTGTTAATTATTAACAATTTTAAGTTTCGATAATGATACGTTTATTAGTATGTTCAATTTTATTTAAGTGTTTTTCAAACACCTTAAGTCATTTACTTATTCATTTTCAATTTTCTATACTTAGTAAAATTTTCAATTATTTTCAGTATTTCACTATTCATTTATCACTATTCACTATTCACTATTCACTATTCACCGTATTTTATACGTATTCGTATTTTTATACTTCGTATTCTATACGTGTTTTTATATTTATACGTATTCTTATACTTGTACGTATTCTTATATTTATACGTATTTTTATACTTAAGATATTTTAGGTATTTATACTTAAGATATTTTAGGTAATAAACTAAACTCTTTTATTTTCTAAGTATAAATTTCTAGTTTCAAAGTCGTTAAGTTCGTTTTGTACTTAGTGATTTTTGAAAATATTTTAAAAGTCTAGTTTTAAAAACGTTAAGTTCGGTTTGTAAAAAGTGATTTGTGATATTTATTTTAAACCGAGACTTAGTTAAATTTAGTCGTCTATTTACTAAAC
Organism: Dianthus caryophyllus; assembly: GCA_023091065.1. Lineage (NCBI taxonomy): Eukaryota > Viridiplantae > Streptophyta > Magnoliopsida > Caryophyllales > Caryophyllaceae > Dianthus > Dianthus caryophyllus. The sequence goes on along the minus strand of CM041522.1, from coordinate 11,612,055 downwards.
TTAGCGATTTTCATTTTTAATAATAATGGTATCGTGAATGGTTCATTTCAGTCCATATGTCCAAATCCAACAGTCCAATATGCAAAGGCAGTAACACACGATTTAGTTCATTTTTATAACGGTTACATATTTTTATCGGTTTATAATATTTCATTTATAACTAAATCGATTTATACTAAAATTCAATTCTAATTATTATTTAACTTTAGTGATTTAGTGATAATTTCATTTTGATTAAATTTGGTCCATTTTAATTAGTGAAACCGTGTGGTATTATATATGTAATAAAATTGATTTATTTCTTTTAATTTCTTAATTCAATTCATTAACTATTAATTAAATTATTTTAACAATTAAACTAAAAAGTGATAAAAGTAAATTTTAACCTAAAAACATTACAAATGCCGTGAGCAACCTAGGTAGATGTTCAAATTTTCATTTTTCGATTTTATCGGTTTTTAGCTTAAAGTCTTTATATTTTAATTATTCTAATTATACTAGAACGGTTTAAACTAAAATGAAATTTACTAAAAATTTCATTTATAATTATGAATAGTGTTTTTCAACACTTTAAATTTCTAACTTTTTAATCTAAATGATTTATAATGTTTTAAGTTGTTTTATATCATAATACTAATAATATATAAAACAATCACTAATCATAAACACAAAATATTAACATACATAAATTAAAACAAAATAAAAATGAACAATAAAGGTGAACATCAACATGAATAACATATGAACACTATGAACAATAAAAATAAACTCAAGAACACCATTTTTGATTTTAATAACTTATAATTTATATTCCTAATTTAATTCTTTTTACATGGTAGCATCCATTTTAACTAACTTATTCTAACATATTATTTACAAAAATTAAAAGTGAATATTTAGTAAAAAAAAAGGAAAATGTCGTGTGATGTATATATGAACATATAATTTTCATTTTCGATTTTAAACACTTTAAACTCATTGTTAATATTTCAAATAATTTTTATAAATGATTATAATCTAACTAAAACATAACTAAACTTAAAAATCATATGAACATAAATTAAAAATGCTTAAAATTAATTTTACTAAACATATGAACATATTACTACAATAATCTATTTAACATATTATTTAGTTATTATCATTTTATTATACAACACATAATCATACAAGTGCACTCATGTGATGTTTAACATATTTAACATAATTTTCATACTCATAAAATTATAATAACAAAACAAATTAATTTACAAAGAGGTTAAAATAAGACAAGGCTAGTCACCTTAAAAAGGATGTTAATCGTCGGGGATCTAAAATAAATTTTAAATCGGAAATTTCTTCACCCATATTACCCAAGTTCTTCACCCAAATAATCCATACAAGTTAGCTCCTAAAACCCACTAATGAACTTAGAACACTTAGGAATTATTAGAATAATATTAAGGTTTTTATTTTAATTGTTTTTGGAAGAAAAATGGAAGAAAATAAATGAGAGAAAATAGGAGTATAAGCCACGACATTTTGGAGTATAATGAGCTCATTTTGGTCCTTAGAACTTGTGGAACAAGTTGTAAAAAAATTAGGTTAAATGAATTAGGTTAAAGTTAGTTTTATTTAGTAAATAATGTTTTATTTAAAAGAAATTAGGGAACATCTTATTTCTAATTGGTTAATAAAGTCTTTGACACTATTTGGTGTTAGAAATGTTCCTATGATATTTTTAAAATGTTTTTCACGAAATTAATCAGTTTTAAAAAGTCCGGCGTTAAAAGCGATAAAAGTTAAAATGTGCTGTTTTGGCGATTTTCTGAAAAGTATTCATTTTATAAATTTAAGACTAAAATATTTTATTTACTACTTTAGAAAAATTTTAAAAGTGACGGAAATGAAAATGGTAATATTAAAGTAGTAGTATTGTATTTGTATAAGTATTTTTATTAAAAGTATAAACTTTAAATTTAAATACATAAAAATAAAAATGATGATGAAAATTTTAAAGTTGTAAGAAAATTTGGTTTTGTGTAAGAAAAATGGAAGAGGATAAAATTTGACTTTGATGACCAAAAGTCAAAAGTTTATTTTTCGGGCTCGATTATCGTTTTTGAAATTTTCGATTTGCGCGATCGCAAAAAGGTCTCAAAATAAAGGATATGATCTTAAAATAGTGTTTTGAAATAAAATCGGAAATAAAAATAAAAATAATTTTCGAAAGGGTATTAAAACAAAAATCAGATCCTAATCCTCGAAATTTTGAATAAAAATTTCCTAGGTCGAATTTCTTATTTTTTTCGTTGAATGTTATAGATTTAAAGAATTATAATCAAACGTCAAAAAGTTAATCAATTTAAATTAGGTGTGACTTCAAATATCGACAATTTAGAAAAAGCTAATTTAATGAAAATGAAATAGTAATTAGATATTAATATAATATGATTTATTAAAAATTAATCAAAATGATTTATAAACTTGATGTTACGTTTACTTTTGAAAAATAAAAAGAAAGTGGAAGAGGATAAGATGGTTTGATTTTTGATTTGCGTGTTTGAAATTGTTGACCCGAATTTCAGAGACGGGAAAAGTATAAGGGTTTTTTTTTATTTGAAAATGAGAAATGTTCGAAATTGAATTTTATGAATAAAAGGTTTTACATTTATTTTTATGAATAGTAAACATAACTTAACATTTTTGAAATTTGAAAGGCGATATAAATTTTGTGTTGATTTTTATAAAATTTTGAAATGTGTTTCTTTTTCAATTCTAAAGATAATACAACAAACTTTATTTTTCAAAATTTTTAAATTTGTACTTAAGAAAATTTTGTATTATTTAGCGAAAAATTTCAGTCGCATTTTTATTATATGGAAAAAGGATGAATTTAATTTAAGGAATTAAATTTTTTTTATCAATTTGTGTTAAAATAACACGGGGTGTTACAGTAATAGCGTCCGTAAAGGAACGGGGTTCTACTTGTGACTGAAGAGCGGCTAGAAAAACACGGTGTTCCGCTGAGAAATTATCACAAGTAAGGTAATGAACAAGAGGATAAGGTGTACCTGACGAAGGAGGAGAAGCACGAACATGGGTGACGGAGGACGCAACACTACTGTGAATGGTGTCGTCAACAACAAAACCACGAAGGCGAGAGCTAGGGATTTTTTGACGATGACCGCGATCGAGGATGCCTGAGTCCGTAGGAGGAACCAGAGCAGCAGTAGTATTGGGGGAGGTTGCTGCCTCGGGATGTGCTGAGGGGGCAGTCACGGTGGGTGTGTCAGAGGACACCGTAGGTGTGGCAGCAGGGGGGTCCGTAGGTGTAGCAGCAGTAGGAGACGCGGGGGCAGCAGCGAGTTCAGGCTCATCATCAAGCCAATCCACATGACCAGGGCTCGACAACAAAGGGGAAACAGCAGATGTAGGTTCATCGAGAAAAGGGAAAACGGACTCGTAAAAGACAACATCGCGTGACACAAAAAAAGTCTCTGCGTCGAGATCATATAAGTACCACCCTTTTTGACCCGATGGATAACCCATGAAGACACATTTGCGGCTACGACTAGCAAATTTGTCATGTCGAGCGCGAAGATTGTGAGCAAAACACAAGGACCCAAAGACGCGCAGTCGATCAAACGGGGGAGGAGAGCCATATAGGACTTCATAGGGTGTGATGCCCCCGAGTACCGCGGACGGGGTACGATTGATAAGATAAGCCGCAGCGAGGGCACATTCTCCCCAAAAACGGATAGGTAACCCTGCTTGAAACCGCAGGGCACGGGCCACATTTAAGATATGTTGATGTTTGCGCTCGACTCGACCATTTTGTTGAGGGGTTCCAACACAAGACGATTGAAATAAAATCCCGGTCATGGTGAAGTACGGTTGGAGTGGATGAAATTCAGTACCATTATCGCTGCGGACAATTTTGATGGTAGCGGAAAACTGACGTTGAATCATGGCCACGAAATGCATAAATTTCTCGGACACCTGCGTCTTAGTAAGTAACAAATAAATCCCACTACAAAATAACAGCTGTTTTGCGACGGAGTTTGCGACGGATCAAATAATCCGTCGCAGGTAAAATTAATTGCGACGGAATTTAACATTTGCGACGGAATTTGAAAATTCCGTCGCAATTTCCCTCGCAACATGACCCGCCAATTATTGGTGCGAAAAGTTGAAAAAGCGCCAAAACTTTGCGACGGAATTTGCGACGGAATTTATGAAATGGCGGGGCAGATTTAGGGTTGTGCTGATTACGTTTGTTGTTAAATTTTGAAAACTGAAACGGTTTAACTTATTAGACTGTGTATTTTGGGTGTCTTTAACGGACACCTTATGTTAATATATGTTAATATATGTTAATATATGGGTGTTGTGCGTTGTGTGTTGGCTGTTGGCTGATTGGGTGTATTTTGGGTGTATTGAACACCGTAAATGGATTGTAAATGCAGGGTATAGTGGGGAACAAAAAAAAATTTGCTACGGCAAAATGCAGCACTATTTACGACGGATTTTTAAGATTTCCGTCGCAAATTTCCCGGGCATTTTGCGACGGATGTTGTCCGTCGCAGATATTTGCGACGGAAGTGTCCGTCGCAAATGTCTATTTGCGACGGATTTCAACGCCTATTTGCGACCGATTTCGCTTTCCTTGTCTGCGTCGGATTTATACGTTTGCGACGGATATTTCCGTCGCAAAAATTATTTGCGACGGAATTTTCCGTCGCAGAGGATTATTTGTGACAAAAAAAAAACGACGCCCACAGTTCGTCGCAAATTCCGTCGCAAATGGCCATTTGCGACGGATTTAGGCCATTTGCGACGGAATATTTCTGTCGCAAAACAGCTGTTATTTTGTAGTGTCCATACTCCGCGTGAACAATCATCCGCAATTGTAAGAAAATATCGTGCACCATTTGAAGCGGGTGAGTCATATGGGCCCCACAAGTCACAATGGAGTAATTCAAAAATATGCGAACTTTTATTATTACTTAACGGGAAAGAACTTCGTACATGCTTAGCTCGGTGACAGATCTCACACGGCTTTATTATTGTATCACTACTATTAAAAGAAAACGGAAGTAATTTAACAATTTTCTCTGAGGGGTGTCCCAATCGAGCATGCCACAAGGATAATTTGGAAGTTTCTGCCACCGTGCTGACAACCAAACGCGGCTGCTGCCGCAAGTAGTACAATCCGTCACTCCGATCACCCAGCCCAATCACCTCCTTCGTACCTGAGTCCTGTATTATACACAAATTAGCATTAGTCACAAATTCACAATGGAGGGCATCACTTAGCTGTGACGCAGAGATTAAATTGCAACGCAGTTGTGGAACAAATAACACAGGGTCGAGAGTAAGCAAGGGCGTGAGCACCACTCGTCCAACTTGAGACGCGGTTACACACGTCCCATCAGGCAACCCCACTTCCCGACTCGGGACCAAGCGTACGTCGAGAAGTTTACTATAGTCTCCTGTCACATGGTGAGAACACCCCGTATCGATAAGCCATTCACCGGAGAAATGATGATTAGAGGTCCCATAAGCAGTCACCACCTCGTTAGACGCATCCGAATCAGTTTTTGAAGTGTGAACAACATTAGCACTGTCAAGTTTAAACGAGGCAGAGGCAGCACCATTGTCACCAGGTCGGGTACCCAACAGAGAAGCAGAAGCAGGGGCTGGTCGAGGCCCAGTACGGTCCCCCCCTCGAGCTGCACCCCCACGACTTGGTTTCGAAACACTTTTAAGGTCGTACCACCAGTCAGGGATCTCACCAAGAAGATCAAAGCACATTGTTCGATCATGACCCTTACGCGAGCAATGAGTACACACAAGATTACGGCGTTCCGTGCGAGGAAGAGTAGGCGAGCCACGAGGAGACAAACGAGGAGTAGTGCGAACCGCAAGGCTTGCCAAGTCAGTCACAGGGGCTGGAGGTTTAGCCATGCCAACGACACGTTCGTCCTGAGAGACAAGCAAGAACGCCTGACTGACATCGGGAAGAGGTTTCTGAGTCAGAATAACAGAGCGCGTTGTGTTAAAAGACGGGAGCAGCCCGAGCAAGAATTGATGAAGACGATCAGAGTCGCGGCGCGTAAGGTGTTCTTTACCCACCGCAGGATCAAGTTTAGAGGTGATGAGGGGTTCATGTCGATCTAATTCATCCCATAACTGACCTAACTTCCCGTAATACGAGGCAACAGTCATGCCTTCCGTTTGACGACAATCATATCAACGAGCCTTGATTTGATAAACGCGAGGACCATCCGTCACATTAAACTTAGCATTGATATCATCCCACATATATTTAGCATTATCGTATTTTGATAATAACGCACGTACCTCGGGAGAAAGGGTATTATTCAACCACGTAACGAGAAGGCTCTGGAGAGTCTCCCAGTCCTCGGTAGTGCACGGGGGTTTAGGTTCAGTGTACGTACCATCGAGAAAACCGAATTTACGGCGCGAGCGGAGGGCGTGACGAATCGCATGAGCCCAATCATCAAAATTGTCGAGTTGCAAGCGAACAGAGGTGAGGAGATCGGTGGAGAGCTAGGGTACGGGGAAGGAAAAAATTACAACCTGTTTGATACCATACTGAGAATTAGAGAATATAGGAGAATAATGACTTGCTTTCTTATTCATTAAGCCAATGTATTTATACAATAGGTGAACGTAGGGTTGGAAAGCCAACATTAGATATGGGCCCATTATATGGGCCTGTTAATGATCCTGCATAGCTATATTGCTCTAATATGTTGCCCTAAAGAATTGTCAAAATATAAAGTTTATAAATGTGTAGATACCCGTATCTGTCGATATGGAAATTTATAGAAAACCCGACCAATACCCTATGATGATAGGACAACGTGTTTTCGTATCATTTATTCGAGCTCGTATTGCAATGTAAGCGGTATTTGTCGACCTAATGTTTGTTAATTCAAAAGATTTTTGATTTAGTAAGCTCTGTCAAATTTTATTTTGTCGCAAGTAATGTTTTATTGAAAATAAAATGTTTTGGTTTGAAAAATCATTTTAAGTAATTCGATTTGAAAAGTCGCTTTTACAAATTTAATATTTTGACTTGAAAAGTCGTTTCTCATGCTTTTAAGACAGTTTATTAAATCATATTCGACGATTCGCTTTTCTTAACAAAGACGTTTCATAACTCGGTTTAAGCTCGATTTTGAGAATGATTTTGAGCCCGTTTCAACGCGAATTTCAAGGCCTTTTCTCCCACCTCCTACCCCACGTGTCAAAGCTCGTATCCAGGCCAAAACCCAGCCTCAAACCACGACCAAAGACAGCCCAAAAAACCTGCCCAGAAAACGTCCCAAGCCCCCTACTCGTGCCCTGTTTTAACAGCCCAGAAAACGTCCCAAACCCGACTCCTAACTACCTGCCCATGACCCATACCTATCTCCCAACTATCCTACCCATCTACCCTTGCTTAACCCCCAAGAAAACCCCCTCAAGAAACCCTAAAACGAGCTTCCAACAGCAGCTCTCGAAGAGAGGGGCATAGCTGCTCTTTTCCTCAAAAACCCTACTTTTCTACCTTATAAATACAGACCATCCCCAAGCATTCAAAACACACGAAAGATAGAGCATACACACATAATACTAAGTCACAAAAAGTCCTCAAAAAGCCTCAAAAGAAGTCGAATTGGCTGTCTGAAAAACAGAGCTTTCACTTTCGTTTTTCATTCTGCCATCACCTGTTCTACCTCGTTTTTCGTGTTGTAAACTTCACAATCTTTCTGATTTGTTTACCCAATCTTAAAGTTCACTTTACCACGATTCCAAAACATCTTTCGGTTCGAAATTTCGTTGAGAAACGAATAAGTTACAAGCTTTTGAAAATCGCTGTCAGTATTGGTTCAAAGTTACGGTTTTTTGCAATTGTTTCGTCGACGACGGCCCCTTGGGATAAAATCTTACAATCGATTACGACTCGGATATTTGGTCAACGATACATGTAAGTTGAGGGTGCAAAATACTCACTTTATTTTGTTTAAACTATTGTTTTTATCGCTTTTTATTGCTCTCTGTCGTTTTTTATTACTTTCTGTCGCTCTGTTGATTATCGTCGTAGTTAGGGTTTTCACCGTTTGTTTTAGTTTGATATTTTTAGTATGATTTCGATGTGTGTATAGATGTGTCGTGCCCCCATTGTTTACTAGTATCCATGTTTAACTTCGTTACGCAACATGACTCGAAAATTCCTCGTTAGATTAATTTGCTCGTTGGTTTGTTATATAATTAAGTCTCGTTCATGTTTAGTTATACTATTGTCTAAAACTGGTCTGTCATGCTCTTTTAAATTGGTAACTCCGCCTCTGCATTTCAATTTTGGTTATCATATATTTATCTCATCGTTTAGCGTTTGTGTAATACTTAGCGTCGTCGATCGTGTGAAGTCGTGTATTGCATGACCTTTGTTTACTGGTTTTGTTTCGTCTATTAAAACTTGGGTGGCGTTTGTGTTGTAATTTTGGCTCATGTACGTCGTGCTTAAGTACCCGTATTATTTCATTTGTTAAAAGCTTAAGCCTCGTGTTTATTTGCCGAATGGATTTGTGTGATTTAGGCTTTCACGTTGTATCTCTGTTGACTGTTGATATTTGTGTGTATTGATTAGATTTGTTTATTTAAGCCCTTCTTTGATTATTTTAGTGGATTAGAAGTTGTATTACTTGAGTATTAGTTGGTACGGTTGTTTTGTTTGCTACAACAATTTGCATATGACAGCATGCTTATTTAATTATACTTGATTATTAGCCTACACGTTTGGATATGATTATCTGTTACTTCATTGTATTCGCCTGCAGAGCCTGGCTATGTTAGTCGTTTATGCTTATCCACGTATTAGTCATGCTCGTTTATTTTTTATTCGTCTGCCGCTAACGTTTGTTAATCTATCTTATGCTGTCGGTAAGTATTTTTGCTTCATTTCTTTGTTTGCTAGAATAGTAAATGAACCCATGTTAAATAACTTCGACGAAATTGTATGTGCATTAAAACGACATAGAATGGATATAATATGTTTAGGATTAAAACGTTGTTTGCATATCCGCATGTGTACTCATAATAGCCATGATTTTACTTAGTAGAGACCGTTATCAGAATTCAAGTGGTTAGGTGTTAAAATTAATGAAATTCTTTTAAACTTCCTAACACGTAAACTCACACGAACTCATTTTCTCTAAAATTGGTTTCTAAATTCCACCTAAAAATTTAGTGGCGACTCTTTTCAAATTAAAAATGTTTTTGAAATAAAACATCGCGTGGATCAAAATCCCTTGTCCACAATTTGGCGACTCCGCTGGGGACAGTGAAGCTTGAAAAGTAGAACGATGGCTATTTAGAGTACCCTTTTTTTTATGTTATTTATGCATCATACTGTTAGGATTCGAACCATTTCTCCCTTTGGGTCGACCTCAAAGTAGGGAAATGACGTTCACTGTGTCTGATTTAAATATCAAGGTGGTTCCACCGAGGTTAGCAACCCCCATCTCCCCATTTCGTCCCTGACTTATGGCGGATGCGTGAGTTCCCTAACAACGTGGGATCATTGGCATGGACCCTTTTCGAGACTTAGAATAGTCTAGCTCATGCATTGCATCCTTGAACTGTGTATGACTAAATGCTCTGTGAATTCTAAAGCCTTGTTTTTAGACCTCTTTTAATCAAAACTGTCATCTTTTCAATCGAATATTTTCCAAAAATCTTTTCTTTTAGCTGAAACGCTGTCTTTTTAGGATTAGAATAATCTTAAATATCTCTTTTGAAACGATTTTTGACTTAAGCTGAAATGCTTTCCCTCTAAAAAAAAAATCATTCCTTAAGCTGAAATGCTGTCTTTTTAGGATTAGAATAATCTAAAATATTTTCCAACTTTAGCTCTTTTGAAAAAAGATCTCTTTTCAATCGATTTTTTTTTTTTTTTCCAAAAGTTTTTCTAAATTTGAAATCTTTGTCTTTTTAGGATTAGAATAATCTTAAATATTTTCCAACACTATCTCTTTCGAAAAATAAAGATTTTTGTTTAAGCTGAAACGCTTTCCTTCTAAAATTAGAATAATCTTAGATATTTTCTAAATATTAACTCTTTTGAAAAAAGATCTTTTCTTGGCTGAAATGCCATTCCTTTAGGATTAGAATAATCTTAAATAATTTTCGATTCTAGCTCTTTTGAAAAAAAGATCTCTTCCTAGCTGAAAGGCTATTCATTTAGGATTAGAATAATCTTAAAATGTTTCCGATATTAGCTCTTTTGAAAAAAGATCCATTCCTAGCTGAAATGCTATTCATTTAGGATTAGAATAATCTTAAAAGATTTCCGATATTAGCTCTTTTGAAAAAAGATCTCTTCCTAGCTGAAATGCTATTCGTTTAGGATTAGAATAATCTTAAACATTTTTTCGATGTTAGCTCTTTTGAATAAAGATCCATTCCTAGCAGAAATGCTATTCATTTAGGGTTAGAATAATCTTAAATAATTCCCGATTTTAACTCTTTTGAAAAAAGATTCCTTCCTAGCTGAAATGCTATTCGTTTAAGGTTAGAATAATCTTAAATAATTTTGGATATTAGCTCTTTTGAAAAAAGATCTCTTCCTAACTGAAATGCTATTCGTTTAAGTTTAGAATAATCTTAAATAATTTTTGATATTAACTCTTCTGAAAAAAGATCTTTTCTTGGCTGAAATGCCATCCCTTTTAGGATTAGAATGATCTTAAATAATTTTCGATTCAAGCTCTTTTGAAAAAAGATCCATTCCTAGCAGAAATGCTATTCATTTAGGGTTAGAATAATCTTAAATAATTCCCGATTTTAGCTCTTTTGAAAAAAAGGTCTTTTCCTAGCTGAAATGCTATTCATTTAGGATTACAATAATCTTAAAAGATTTTCGATATTAGCTCTTTGAAAAAAGATCTTTTCCAAGCTGAAATGCTATTCGTTTAGGATTAGAACAATCTTAAATAATTTTCCTCTTAGGATTAGAATAATCTTAAATAATTTCCGAGTTTAGCTCTTTTGAAAAAAGATCTTTTCTTAGCTGAAATTCTATTCGTTTAGGATTAGAACAATCTTAAATGATTTTCGATATTTGCTCTTTATAAAAAAAAAAAAAGATCGTTTCTAAGCTGAAATGCTTCTCGTTAGGATTAGAAAATCCTAAAACTTTTTTTCTTTGAAAGAAAATTATCTTTTGAAAAAAGATCCTTTTATAAGTCGAAAGGCTATCCATTTAAGATTAGAATAATCTCGAACAATTCTCAACACCAAGTCTTTTGAAAAAAGATCCCTTTTAAGCTGAAATGCCACCTGTCTAAGATTAGAATAATCTCGAACAGTTCCCAACGCTAATTCTTTTGAAAAAAGAATCCTTTCAAGCTGAAATGCTTCCCGTTTAGGATTAGATTAATCCCGAACGATTTTTAACACTACGTCGGTCTTTTGAAAAAAGAATAGTTTTTGAGCTGAAATGCTATACGTTTAGGATTAGAATAATCTCGAACGCTTTTGAAATGCTACCCATTTGGGAATAGAATTTTTCCAACCAGAAAGGTAAAAATCTAGCCCTAGTTGGACTGGAATTTTCGAACCAAGTAAGCTTTTTTGGTAGTCGAAGTGCTGCCCTTTTCGAACCTCAACTTCAAAAATAGGTTCCTTTTTCAAGTCGCGAGTAAGCATGAAATGAACCGAGTCGAGTCTAGTTGGAATCTAAGTCGTGTATAGTAAGCCTAGTCCATCTAAAAATCTTAGAGGATTAACGTAGTTGGGTCACCCAGGCCTACGCTTGGGCCCAAGTCATGCATGTCATTTTTTTAGTTTTGAGTCAGGGCACAACAACGTCTCATCCAGGCTATTTTTTTGAAAGTTTTTCATAAGCCTTAGAAACTTATTGGTCCAAACACGAGCTAGTTACTTCAAGTCCATATCTAGTTGGGTCTAAGTCCCATACTGTGAGTCTGTCTTCAAGCCCATGTGTCGCATGCATTTGCATAGTTAGGTCGTAGACCATGTCGTAAGGTCTGAGTCTTTTCATGATTAGTCTGGTCCAGTCCATTTGCATCCCGAGTTGTTAAATAGAATGAAACTTCTACCAATTTACAAATAGTGTCGAAACCGTGTCGATTTCTGAACTCGAGTCGCATATTCTCCTCCATAAGTCAAAATCAAGTTGCAAAAGTGGGGTAACTTTCAAACCAAGCATCTAAGTCAACTCCTGAAAGGAGAAAAGTTCAAAGCCGAGGTTGGTGATTATAAGTCAGAATTTGTATTCAAGTCATAAGTCTGAGTTGAGTCTAAGATTCGTTTTTCACAATTATTTCTAACTCCTTCTCAAAATCAATTAAATTGATCTTGTCTCTAATTTGCTTCCATAATCCAACTGATGAAAATGCACAAAGCACTCGAAGGGTGTCCCTGGGGTAGAAATACGTATTCAATTCTAAATGGTAAGGTGCAACACCAACTCAAAACAAAAACAAAGACAAAAGGGTTTCCGACAACCAAAACAAAAGAGTTTCAATTCCGGTAGTCAACTGGTGGTATACTACTCCTCTGCCTTTGGAGGAGGATCCATTAATTTGGAGCTCCACAGTGGTCATGAATTTGATCGCGACCAAAGGTACGAATATTCATGGATCGCCCTCCGTGTACTCGATCGCGTGCTTGATAAGCAAACGAACTTGTCAGAGGAGTCCGGCGTGATATACATATGACCACATGCGACCGCCCACCGCAAGATCTAGGAAAATTGGAACAAGCCCAAGCCACAAAGGGTGCGGCCTATTCTCAAAAACGCAAACAAATATACAAAAATACAAAAAATTGAGTGGCAACACGTCGGAGATCGAAGATCAAAGTCAAAGGCGAAGCCAAACGGTCAGAAAGTACCATCAATTCCTTTTTAAGTCGTTCTCAAAACGGTAATGACGACATAGTCTTGAATTTCGAGAATCATTGGCTTGTGTAGTTGCACCCAAGCTTTTAGGGTCCACAAGGAATCCGCCAGTACCTTACAACATGATACCTTAGGTGAAACCTTCGAGTGTTACACACAAGAAAAATTGCCATGTCTATGCACCTCGATCGAACTACATCGGATTTGATTTCACCCCACGCGAATATGTAGGCAATCCTTTAGAATATGGGATACAATCCACCACCACCCATCATCTAATTTGTCATCTGCTCAATTTTTTACGGGTCTTTACAAAGTCCAAATGAAGCAACTTTTGTTGAGTCTGTCTTAGGGCTCGATTTAGATTGAGATGAGAATCAATGTTCTGATAAGTAATTGTCCAGTCTCGGAATGATCTTTTTCTTGAATTGGCAAAGATGTTTACGTTGATAGTTAGTTCGTATATCGACAAAGAATTTTGCATAGGGGGAGAACATGATACTATTAACCCACGTCTATTTCAAACCACGTGTCAATCATCCTAAAGGACCTTGCACAGTTACTAGTCTACCCGACAGTAAAACGTTGTCTTAGGTCGAGTCGGTCATGGTCGAACATTCAAATGATAGTTGCTCGTGTCACGTTGTTGTCGCATTCATGTCACATTCGTGTCGTATTTCATGCTGACTTGGCCCTGCTTCAATTTCAAAGTATCACACATTTCAAGAACCTTTTTGCAAAGTTTGGGTCGATGATCCGAGGTCAAATTTGAAATTCGGGCAGATGACCCACTTCAATTTTCAAAATGATGCTTGCGGGCCGATGGCCCATTTCAATTTCTAAATGATGTTTAGATTCAGAGTCAATGACTCTTCTTGATTTTTTAAAATGATGTTTACAACGCGGGTCGAGAACCCAATACGATTTGATGCATGCTAACCAATACCCCGTGTCAATTTTCAAGTAATTTTTGTAGTCTAGGTTGGACCCGCAATCCCACTTTAAAAACGATGTTTTTAAACTAGGTTAATGGCCGAATTATTTGAAGTGCTCAAAATCAAAAGTTCATGTCGATGACCTCTTTCGATTTTCAAAAGAAATTTGCTAGGCGGATCAATGACCCATCCCTTTTCCAAAATAGGGTCGATGACCTATTTTCAGATGATGTCTTGCGCTGGTCGATGACCCATCCACCTTTTCCTTCCAAACGCGTCAATGACCCCAATTTTCAAATGATTAACATAGTTTGGGTTGAAGACCCATTTTCAAAAGATGTTTATAGTTCGAGTCGATGACTCTTCCACTTTTCAAGATGCGGGTTGAAGACCCATTTTCAAAAGATGTTTATAGTTCGAGTCGATGACTCATCCACTTTTCAAGATGCTGGTTGAAGACCCATTTTCAAAAGATGTTTATAGTTCGAGTCGATGACTCATCCACTTTTCAGGATGCGGGTCGACGACCCATTTTCAAAAGATGTTTACGGTTTCCGGTCGACGACCCATTTTCAAAAGATGTTTACAGTTTCCGGTCGAAGACTCACCACTCTTTAATCTAAAAATATAGGTCGAGGTCACAAAATTTTGAATAGGTCGAGGACACAAAATTTTGAAATGCGAATCGAGGACGCAAATGTTGGTTTTAGCTCGGGTCGATGACCCATCTCCAGCGCAATATCTATTTTCAAGCAATGCCAAATTAAAATTTCGATTCGGATCGATGATCCATCCTTTTTGTTTACAAAGGTGTCGAAGCCCCTTTTCCAAATTAGCATTCTCAGTACGGATCGATGATCCATCCCTCTTGTTTAAAAAGCGGGTCAGAGACTCATTTCCAAATTAATATTCTCAGTTCGGATCGATGATCCATCCCCTTTGTTTAAAGAGCAGGTCGAAGACCCTTTTTCAAAGTAAAGTTCTCAGTTTTTGTTTAAAAAGCAGGTCGAGGACCCATTTCCAAATTAAAATTCTCAGTTCGGATCGATGATTCATCCCTTTTGTGTAAAAAGCAGGTCGATGACCCAGTTTCGAATAAAATTCGCAGCTCGGATCGATGATCCATCCTTTTTTGAAAAATGTCACAGATTTCTCTATGTAAGTCGTGTACTATGATTTGTTATTAAGATTGAGCAGGAACGCTCCAACCGGGGGCTCTAAAGTCATCAACCTTAGACCCCGACGATAGGATGACATCCTCGAAATGAAGAAATACTAGCAGAAGCTAAAAGAAGTGACACTTCCAAAAAGAATACAGATATAGGCTTTACTCAATCGAGTAAACAAATATCATTGTTTTGGGCCGAAGCAGCAGAAAGCTACAGGCCAGCGAGCTCGAACTACGATACGGGTTTGATTCTGTCACAACGGATACGTAGGCGCCCGAGGATAAGGCTCAACCCACACCCTCACGAAAATAAAGGCATCCATGATCAAGTTTCAGGTATGATTTCTTCTTATGGCTGGTGAGCTTATATACACAGGTCTAAGGGACCATAAACGACCCGTAAGGCTCTCAAGTTGTGATTTATGATCGACTCGAGGGTCTACTTAGACTTTCGCCTGTCCAAGCCTTAGTCAAAGTGGGGGCTCTGTAGATACCCGTATCTGTCGATATGGAAATTTATAGAAAACCCGACCAATACCCTATGATGATAGGACAACGTGTTTTCGTATCATTTATTCGAGCTCGTATTGCAATGTAAGCAGGGCGCTGTCGACCTAATGTTTGTTAATTCAAAAGATTTTTGATTTAGTAAGCTCTGTCAAATTTTATTTTGTCGCAAGTAATGTTTTATTGAAAATAAAATGTTTTGGTTTGAAAAATCATTTTAAGTAATTCGATTTGAAAAGTCGCTTTTACAAATTTAATATTTTGACTTGAAAAGTCGTTTCTCATGCTTTTAAGACAGTTTATTAAATCATATTCGACGAATTCGTTTTCTTAACAGCACGTTTTATAACTCGTTTTAAGCTCGATTTTGAGAATGATTTTGAGCCCGTTTCAACGCGAATTTCAAGGCCTTTTCTCCCACCTCCTACCCCACGTGTCAAAGCTCGTATCCAGGCCAAAACCCAGCCTCAAACCACGACCAAAGACAGCCCAAAAAACCTGCCCAGAAAACGTCCCAAGCCCCTACTCGTGCCCTGTTTTAACAGCCCAGAAAACGTCCCAAACCCGACTCCTAACTACCTGCCCATGACCCATACCTATCTCCCAACTATCCTACCCATCTACCCTTGCTTAACCCCCAAGAAAACCCCCTCAAGAAACCCTAAAACGAGCTTCCAACAGCAGCTCTCGAAGAGAGGGGCATAGCTGCTCTTTTCCTCAAAAACCCTACTTTTCTACCTTATAAATACAGACCATCCCCAAGCATTCAAAACACACGAAAGATAGAGCATACACACATAATACTAAGTCACAAAAAGTCCTCAAAAAGCCTCAAAAGAAGTCGAATTGGCTGTCTGAAAAACAGAGCTTTCACTTTCGTTTTTCATTCTGCCATCACCTGTTCTACCTCGTTTTTCGTGTTGTAAACTTCACAATCTTTCTGATTTGTTTACCTAATCTTAAAGTTCACTTTACCACGATTCCAAAACATCTTTCGATTCGAAATTTCGTTGAGAAACGAATAAGTTACAAGCTTTTGAAAATCGCTGTCAGTATTGGTTCAAAGTTACGGTTTTTTGCAATTGTTTCGTCGACGACGGCCCCTTGGGATAAAATCTTACAATCGATTACGACTCGGATATTTGGTCAACGATACATGTAAGTTGAGGGTGCAAAATACTCACTTTATTTTGTTTAAACTATTGTTTTTATCGCTTTTTATTGCTCTCTGTCGTTTTTTATTACTTTCTGTCGCTCTGTTGATTATCGTCGTAGTTAGGGTTTTCACCGTTTGTTTTAGTTTGATATTTTTAGTATGATTTTGATGTGTGTATAGATGTGTCGTGCCCCCATTGTTTACTAGTATCCATGTTTAACTTCGTTACGCAACATGACTCGAAAATTCCTCGTTAGATTAATTTGCTCGTTGGTTTGTTATATAATTAAGTCTCGTTCATGTTTAGTTATACTATTGTCTAAAACTGGTCTGTCATGCTCTTTTAAATTGGTAACTCCCGTCTGTACCTCAATTTTGGTTATCATATATTTATCTCATCGTTTAGCGTTTGTGTAATACTTAGCGTCGTCGATCGTGTGAAGTCGTGTATTGCATGACCTTTGTTTACTGGTTTTGTTTCGTCTATTAAAACTTGGGTGGCGTTTGTGTTGTAATTTTGGCTCATGTACGTCGTGCTTAAGTACCCGTATTATTTCATTTGTTAAAAGCTTAAGCCTCGTGTTTATTTGCCGAATGGATTTGTGTGATTTAGGCTTTCACGTTGTATCTCTGTTGACTGTTGATATTTGTGTGTATTGATTAGATTTGTTTATTTAAGCCCTTCTTTGATTATTTTAGTGGATTAGAAGTTGTATTACTTGAGTATTAGTTGGTACGGTTGTTTTGTTTGCTACAACAATTTGCATATGACAGCATGCTTATTTAATTATACTTGATTATTAGCCTACACGTTTGGATATGATTATCTGTTACTTCATTGTATTCGCCTGCAGAGCCTGGCTATGTTAGTCGTTTATGCTTATCCACGTATTAGTCATGCTCGTTTATTTTTTATTCGTCTGCCGCTAACGTTTGTTAATCTATCTTATGCTGTCGGTAAGTATTTTTGCTTCATTTCTTTGTTTGCTAAAATAGTAAATGAACCCATGTTAAATAACTTCGACGAAATTGTATGTGCATTAAAACGACATAGAATGGATATAATATGTTTAGGATTAAAACGTTGTTTGCATATCCGCATGTGTACTCATAATAGCCATGATTTTACTTAGTAGAGACCGTTACTGTAACGGGCGGGGTTAGGTGTTAAAATTAATGAAATTCTTTTAAACTTCCTAACACGTAAACTCACACGAACTCATTTTCTCTAAAATTGGTTTCTAAATTCCACCTAAAAATTTAGTGGCGACTCTTTTCAAATTAAAAATGTTTTTGAAATAAAACATCGCGTGGATCAAAATCCCTTGTCCACAAAATGAAAAGAACATGGTAAAATTCCATTTACGAAAATGGGAAAAACGCGGTGAAATAGAGGGAGTAATTACTACTTGTATAATTTTGAAACGTTAGTGCTCAATCGTACCAAAACTTTATTCAATCGTACTTTTTATGCTATAATGTTTCAAACTCTACTATACTTCATTCCCATTATAAGATAAAGAATTGATAACGTCACTCAAAAATGTACTCTGTCACTCACTATCTCTTAATAATTTAATATCTTAGAGCATTATTTTAGTACGATTTAAAATTTCATGAGCATTATTTTAGTACGATTTAAACTTTATAACTCTCAGATTTTCCCCCAAATGTTCGATTGAATTCATTAGGGTTCGGTTCAACCAATTTCGTACGATCTTCCATGACAGTATTTTTTTTTTTTGTGGCTAATTATTATTATTATTATTATTTGACCTAAAATTAGGGTTAAAGTTTCGAATTGAAGAGTGGTAATTATATAAGAAGGAGTGAAAGAGGAGAAGAAAAGTGAAGAGAAAACTGAATTAGGGTTTGAGTTTAGGGTTTGAAATTAAAAAAGAGGGGGAAGAATTTAAAAAGGAACCGCCCAAAAAAAACACAGGGTTACCATATTGAATAACCCAATATAAAATGTCAGTATTATTTATTCTAGATTCTGACATTAAAAGCTACGATCACAATTAAATGTTCTTACTCTTTCAAAGGAAGGAAATATATATATCTCAAAATAATGAACGGAGTAAAAGATATTTTTTAATTTTTCTTTTGAAAAGTTAGTTTTAATTTTTTTTTTATCTTACATTTTTACTAAACCAAACCGATTACCGGTTTTACAAATTTGAATATCCATATCCACTACAGTTTTAAACTGGAAATTCGGATTTGGAGCCCAAATTTGAAAAGAAAAAACGAATTTTTGGTTTTTACGAACTGGTTTCTATTTGATTTCTGTTTGTAAAATCGGTTCGGTTTTTTTCCTCACTGAGTAGTAGTACTTGTGATGCTATTTACGGAGTACTCCGTACTATTTAGTACTCCATCTGTTCCTCCATTTTATGTAAGCCGTATTTGTTTTTTTTTTTTTTTACACTATTCATAAGTGAAGTGAATTTTCGATATAACTTCTACCATATAAACTAAAAAATAGTCATGTGATATTTTTTTTAATTATCTTTTCGAGTGCATTAGTAATATCAAATCCTTATAATTTTTGGTAATATGTATTTAAATATATGAACAAAAAAACGTTCATCGGCGTATGTGCAAAAAACAAAGGTATAGAATCCATTGAAATGAAGGAAGTAGTTAGCTTAATACGAGTGATAAAAAGGATTGTAAATGGCATTTTATGACTAACGTAAATTAAGACATGACGAATTCTATAAGATGTGGTGTAAGGCGTGAAACGATTTTAAATTGCCTATAGACACATGTATGTGGTTGCCATTTTGTCTCAAAAAAGACGGTCTTTTTTCTAGACCACATTTAAATATCACTAATTCTTGTGTAAGTCAGGCCTTACAATAAATTATTGTAAGTCCGCCTCATTTGTACCCGATTATATAGCTTTTGTACTATTTAAGTGATAATTATGATTAATTGTTACTAAATCTTTTTAAATCTTCAAGTTAGTGACTTTAGTATATTTGTTTAAATGTTTTTGTCATCTTTAAGCTATGATTTGTCGGCAGTACCACATATTAAGTTAATGTGAGTTCAACCTTACAGGAGAATTACTGTTTAAATATATGATGACCAGTCACTACTGAGTATTTAACGACACTTATCTAACATTTGTCTAAATAAAGACAACCTCTTACTCTATGGTTGCAAACCCGTGGACATGATTATTATGAGGCTCGAAACGTGTGTGCTACCGTTTCCAATGTTCAACATTTTGAAAATTTTGATATGAAGTGCCATTAATTTTGACTTAAATATTGTAATTTAAGGATTAAGGGTGTGTAATAATTAAGAAGATGACAATAGTCTTATGGTTTCAGAACTCGAGAATCATGACATGTTAATAAAGTCAAAATAGTGTTTTTATTAATTTCAAAAAGCTGAGCCAAAAGCTGTAATAATCAGTAGAAAATTAAACAAGAACAAAGAATAAAGGCATCACCTAAAGTAAAGCAAACAAAATAATTTGATTAATTTTGCACAAAGGATACTAAATGAAGTATAATTTGTATTTGTGACTAAAATGGTACTTTTAGTCCTACTACTCCCTTCCAAATTTTCATTTTTTTTATATGTTTTATGGTTATTATAATTAATAATGTGATATTTTTTCTTTATTTTTACTTTATTTAGTGTATTACGGAATATTTTTGTTTTTAATATATGTGAATGAAAGGGTTGTGGGAAATAACAATTTAAGTTTCGTATCGGTTAGATATAAAAGTTTCACCTACTTTATGAGATACGCTACCTTTATACAAGAAAGAGTTCTTAAATAGTTAAATTAACACACAATTGGATCGGAGAATTGAGAAGTTTTGGATCGAAAAAACGAAAACGACATTTTCTTGAAAACTTTTCACTTTTTACTACGTAAAAGTGAAAACGATCCTTGACAAAGGTTAGCTTACTGGAAAATAATTAAAGACATTGTGAACTTGTGATTATAATGTTTTGCGCCAACCATTAAAGTTGTACTAATAAAAGTTATATTAATAGAGTGTCGGGTTGAAAGATAATCAAATTTGTAATGATTTTTGAACGATAATTATTCAATCATGAAGCATCCATTGATGACAACCATTCATCATGTAAGACATAAAATAAAATCACACATATACCCTTTAATTTTGAAATCTGCTCTATCATCTTCTAATGTGCTGTGGCCTGTGGCCCTTTAGAATTGACTCTTACAGCATCCACACTCATGGGGCTCCCCATATTTTTTTCTCTCATTTTTTCATGTAACCTTCCCATTTTACATACTCCCTCCGTTTCGGTGATTTGTTTACGTTTACTTTATACACATTTATCGATGTGAGGAGAGAGGTTGAGAAAAAACTAATAAAATAATAATATAAGTACAAATGGGGCCCTATTTGCTTAAAATTATCAAATGTTATTGGTTGAGAGAGTAGGGGCCACCTCCCACATGGGTCAAGCATGACCATTTTTGGAAAGTGTAAACAAATGACCCGTACGCCCCAAAATGGAAAGTGTAAACAAATGACCGGGACGGAGGGAGTAGTATTCTCTACATCAATGGGGTTCCCCAATAAAAAAATTTTCTTTCA
Source organism: Dianthus caryophyllus (assembly GCA_023091065.1). NCBI lineage: Eukaryota > Viridiplantae > Streptophyta > Magnoliopsida > Caryophyllales > Caryophyllaceae > Dianthus > Dianthus caryophyllus. The sequence goes on along the minus strand of CM041522.1, from coordinate 11,590,772 downwards.
TTTTCATGGCCCACTACAATTTTCCTACATACAATCTAACTTAAAATATTAATATAATATTATAAATTGTGGGCCAACAAATTTGGGAACCCTCCCAATGTAGAGGGGCTCCCCATATTTTTGATGACCTCCCCAAATTATGCAAGACCTTCCATTGATGGGCTCCCAAATCCCACTATTTGGCGACTTTTGGGAGAGCAGTTCTTGCCGATGTGGATCTCTTCTGATGTTTTACTTGAGATAGTTATCAAACACAATTGTCTAGTGTTAGTGTGTTACATGTATATCATCCATTAATTTTGTTAGTTGTTACCGTACTTAATTGTTTTGTTATCATGTATATCATCCATTAATTTTGTTACCGTACTTAATTGTTTTATTATCAAGAAAACTCTCTAAATACATTTTAGGATATGTCCCTTTAAGTTATACTCCGTAATTATTAATGTTTAAAATATGTCGACTCCTTTTGAAAAATTTCTACTTTAAAAGTGTAAAAATGTAAATATTCTATTTTTAATTAGCATATTTCAAACGTTGTGTGTGATTGAAGGAAAAGTGTTTTTGGGGATTATGTTATAAGAAAAATACATAAGACGATTATTCTGAAAAAAATACTCCGTATTGTTATAAAAAAGAATTACGGAGTATAATTAAGATTAATTGCCAAATATAACCTTTAAAAACTGAATTTTGTCAAACACCACATTTAAAAAAAAAAAAAAAAAAAAACAGTTGTCAATTACCATCTTTAAAAAAATAAATTTGTCAACTACGACCTTTTGGCCTACGTTAACTAAATTTGATATTGACTTACCGGAACTCAAGTTTTTTTCATTTACTTTCTCCCTTAAATTCAAATTTTCATCTTTTAAAACCCAAAATATACCCCCTCAAACCAAGAATTTCACAATTAAAACCTAGAAATTCATCCTTCCAACTTAAAAATACATGCTCCGGTGATCAAAATGTCGGAATATAGTTGACTGAATTCAAACTTAGGTCAAAAGGTCGTATTTGACAAAAAAAAAATTAAAGATGGTACTCCGTAATTGACAATTTTTTTTTTAAGATAGTATTTGACAAAATCCATTTTTTAAAGATTATGTCTGACAATTTGTGATAATCAATTACCCTAAAATCAATTGGAACTTGGCAAAGGAAGGAAGCCAAAAACATTTTCTTAAAAGAAATTAATTTAAAAAATAAAAATTTGAAAAGAAAGCCCAAAGTTCAACACCTGTAATGCATTAAAAAAAACTTTTACTATGATGAGGGAAACACTGTGAGTCTGTGACAACCTTTAATAACTCTTCACAAGAAAGAGCATTCCAATAACAATGACAATCCCATTGATATCATAAAAGTGATATATACGGAGTATATATATATATATACCCACACTCTCACTTCATTTTATTTTCACCACATTCTTCTTCTTAATTTTCACTACTACACTCTCTTTTGTTTTTCTTAGCTTTTACTTCTCAAAAATTTAAAAAAAAAAAAAAAAAAAATGGGTATAAAGTTTGATGGAATAATTTTGGGAATGTACTTGTTGTTTATTCATGTGCAAAGCTCATATTGTTCAACTATTTTGGTAGATGGTTTCACACAATGGTCAAACCCTAATGCCACCATTGGTGACACCATTAGTAAGCCCTTTTTTCCTCCTTAATCCGTCTATCTCAAAATAAGTGTCATCTTTATTACCAGTCTCTTAAATCCTTCTAGAATAGAAAGAGAATACTTATTTTGGGATAGAGGGAGTATATTTTGACTGTGTTTGAGGTACTGGGTAAGGTTGCGTACATCTGAACCTCGACAATTTCATTATTAGGAGTTAGGACTCACAACACACTTGAATGTGTTTCATAGTTTTTATGTTTGATTTGAACAGTTTTCAAGCACAAGAATGAGTACAATGTGTACATATTCAGAAACAAAGAGTCATATGATGCTTGTGACTTCACTCGTGCAACTCCGCTTTCGAGCCCCAACTCGTCATCCTACACTGTGAGGCTCTGTTCTTTTAGACTTAATTTAAGCTCGTTTCTGTTCAGCTCAATTCCAATGAATTCAGTTTAGTTCTAATAAATTATGCCCATCTTTGCCAAGTAAAAATTTTCATACATAAAAGTTCAGCTTAAGTCTAATAAATTCAGCTCAGCTCCATTAAATTTGGTCAATCTCGATTAATGCCAAAAGAATGAGGCCGCCTAACCATTTATACATCCATAATCATATTATAAAACCGTTGTATGCAGTGCTCACTAGTAATGAATTAGGTCTGCAAGTATAGAACACATTTTAGTTTTTCGATTTCATTGCGACATTTCATCGAACTCGTTACGTGCAATGCAGTGGCACCCATCACGCCCCGGAAACTTCTACTTCTCCTTTTACAATGGCACCACCAAACCGTGTCAAGAAGGCCAAAAAGTAGTCGTTGCAATCATCCCAAATTCAAATTCCACTTCTGTGGCAAATCCGCCAGAAATTGCAACCTCGCCAGCTTACCCGTGGCCGTATCAGCCGAGAGAGAAGGCCGCCGGAACCACCGCTGACGGTGAAGGTTCGCCAGCGTTGTCGCCGGAGAATTTGCCGGGAAGTGTACCATTTATAAACAGTAATCCGGCAGTTCCTTTGCCCACCGGTGAAGTTGATTCGGCTACTATTAATCCACTTCACACTTCTCCTAATTTCTCTCCGAAGGTAATATTATTTCAGTCTTCGTTTTGTTTCGGTCATTTGTTTAATTTTCAATTGCATCTAAAATCAACGACGACCTAGCTAAGATGTTCAAAATTATTAGGTTATTTATTTTCATATGGCGTGGCGAAGGTATATAGGCAGTACTAAATGCAGCGTCAATAAGAAAATAATTCTATTATGAGACTGTTGTATACTTGTATGAATACCACCGTCAATAAAATTACTCGACACAACAGTTATATAGGTAGTACTAAATGCAGCGTTAAGCAATTTCTAGACTTTGTCGTAAACCTGTGCGAATTTTTGTTGTTGTTTCAGGGCGTGAAGGCGTCGAGGATGATTAAATGTATGCTAATGCTATCTTGTGTAATTATGGCTACAATATGAGAGAGTTTCTTTATGTGAAATGATGAATTAGAGTATTAGTTTTTTGTATTAGTATAATTGATTAATTGATGTAGGATTAGCCTAGCTATAATTACAATGTGTTAGATTAGAGTATGTATGTGCTTGATTATCAATGATAATTTGGTCTTTTTAGACTTCACTTTGCGCTTTTGGGAAATATTTATTCCGGTTTTTATCTCGTACAAATGCTTACGTGAGATCGTTGTATGTGCAAAACGATCTCTTTTATAATTAGAAGATGGTCATTTTAATATTTGTTAAATTGTTATGGAGTAAATTAATTTACTTAAATGTTTTTAATTACATGATCACATAATTTAGAAAAGCAACACTAATCAATTGATAACTGATACCGAAAAGTTGATAAGTTCATGTAATCGATTTTCCACCCTCTACATTTTGAAAGGTTATATTGTAAAAATTTACGACTAGCATTTACTCTGTATTATTTAGCGACAAAAGTTATAAAATCTTAGTGGCGAAATGAAAATTCGAAGTATTGAAAATGAAAAAATAATGTATTTGAAAGGTTTATATTTTCACTTCATATATTTAGGCTCTGCTCATGATAACTATATTTCGATTCAGAATAAGGCTGACCTTAGTTGTGATCAATTCCATTCAATGCAACTTAGTTGCAGTTAGACCTGTCAAACGGGTCGGGCGGGCGGGTTTTGGGTTCGGGTAACTATTATACGGGTAATATACGGGTCGGGTGTATTTCGGGTTCGGGTAGTATACAGGTCGGGTGTACACGGGTTCCAGGTCGGGTTAGGGTCAATATACGGGTTAATCAACGTTTTTTTATCCATATTTTTTTTTCTTTTTTTGGTATAACGGTTTAATTTTCTCTAAAAAAACTACTCACTTCATTTATATTTAAACTTTACCTGATGTCAAAACACAATATTAAGATTAGTGGAAAATGTCCCTTGTAACTGTATTTCATTAATCATTACTGACAAGTCAGTGAATTACTAATGTGAAGACTTTGGGTGGTATTGATACGTATTTCACAATTTCCCTCCCAAATTTAAAATTTAAAATCATTTATCTTCTCCCCAAATTTATTCCTTGATTTTACATCCCACCAAATCCAAAAATTTAAACTTTTCAACTTACCTCCAAATGCACTATTTACACTTTTTAGGTGCTTTAACAAAAAAAAAGTCGGTGCCTCCAAAAAACCAACTCTAATTGATATATTATCGAAAAATTAATTTTTTTATTTTTAATTATAAGTTCCAAAATTGAAAATTTTAAAATAAGTTTATAGATGCGTGTGTGTCTATTAATCGATATTTATAATATTAGATCCATATATGTAGTGTCGAAGTTGTATCTTCAAATTTAAAATGTTACTCGTACATCGAACTACCGACTTAAAAATATTCTTGTATCATTTTATTTTTCTCATTTTTCTCATTTATTCTCCACATATATTTTGTTTCAAAATTTAATAATGATTTCAAATGGCTCAAATTTATAATGTCAAATATAACTAACAAACACTATTAAAATGATTGATTCTATAATTAATGAATAATAAAGATTACAATTTAAGTGAAAATTTTCAATTATGAAAATTTATGAGGTGTGAAATGTTTAAAATTAATTTGTAGTAGAAATTTTACATGTAAATTGAAACTGTTAAAGACATTTTATATATAGGAACGTTAGTTTTTTGACTCAACGGGTTAACCCGCTACGGGTCGGGTTTTGACCCATTGTTTTCGGGTCATTTCGGGTTCGGGTAGATTTTGGGTTCGGGTCGAAAAAGGCAGGTTTACTTCGGGTCATTTACAGGTCGGTTTCGGGCGGTTTATCGGGTCGGGTCAGATTTTGACAGCTCTAGTTGCAGTCAATTCAATTTAACTCGATTTAGTTCAATTTTATCGTTGTTGTCCACTTTAACTTCAATTCAATTCAACTTGGTTGCGATCAATTCAATTAAATTCAATTTAGTTGAATTTTGTCTTTATCGTAGTTCTCGTCCTGGTTGTTATCATCGTCAACCGCACCTAACATGATACTTCTTTTGTTCCACTAAATTCTATTTCTTGTACTCTGTTTATTCTCTTAAAACTTGAATGAAGTTAACCAGACCTGACCCATACTTTACCCAAAATTTATTGACCTAAAACCTTAATTGACTTTTATTCACAAGTACTCCAAATGACTTAAACTCTTAAATGACTTAAAAAGATTAAATTATACGAAAAAACATAACAGAACTCAATATCAAATAACAATCACTAAAAATCCAAAAAGGCTAGAGATACACCAGGTGTGTAGTAATCTACACACCAGTGAGGGGGATGTGTGGGCCAGAGGAAAGTGTAATGAGGAAAAATAAAAGTGGGGGCCATTAGGTGTGAGGGTGGTGTGTAGATGATGGTGTATCTCTATCATCTTCCCTAAAAATCACATCTATTTGCTAAATGAGTGAGGAAGATGATAGAGATACACCAATCTCTACACACCACCCTCACACTTGGTAGCCCCCACTTTCCTTTTTTCTCATTTTGCTTACAAGTGGCCCACACCCCCTCCTCACTGGTGTGTAGATTTCTACACACCCACAGATCTCTAAATTTTTGAACGAAATGATCTTGACAAATACTTTTGAGCAATACTTTTGCAATCTTTCAAATCCTCAAACATAAGTTTTGTTATTTTGGGTGGCACAAAAGTCAAACAAAAAAGGAGATTATATTATATTTTAATAAGTTGTGGGAAAAGAAGGTAAAAAGGAGAAGATAGATAGCAAAACTCTAGCTAAATTTGTTAATTTGATTAGAGAACATGATCCGTCCGTCCGGAATTGACCTAATCGACCTTACTCGAATTGAGCCGAGACCCGAGCTAACCCAACGCAGACCCAATATATTTGCCGACCCAAAATAACTCGACTTAATCAGATTCGAGCCGAACTCGATCCGAGTAATGGGCTTTGACAGCATTTTGAGTGCCAAATCATGGTATGGACCAACATTTCAAATCGGTCTAAAACACATGATCTGTTTGGTGATTGGGGTTAACTGACAGTTGATAGTTAGACACTCGCTATAAATGTGCCTTGATGTTTACACATGTTTTCTGCTTCCTAACTCAACTACTTAATCCACTTCAAAACATGGAATGTTTTTACTTATAAGGCAATTATGGCCAATTTTTTAAAAAAATAAAAAAATAAAAAATAATCGATGAGTAATTGATCGATTTACGTGTCACATTGTTTCATAATAAGAAGTATCTTTTAAAATTAGAATGGATTCACCATTGATGGTGGTGGCTCACGACGTAACAAGTAACGACGTTGCTATGGTCTCACCGATAGTGAATGAGACGACTTTCCTACTTGTGCCATAATACAATTCGAATCAGACCGACTTGTACAATTTACCTCTACATTTTGCTATAAGAAATTTAGGGACATGATGTGCAAATAACAAAAATTTAGAAATCCGTAAACATCAAAATTGCCCTACTCATCGATCTTCTGCGCAACTGATGACCTGAACCATGACCAAAAAGGTCAAGCAAATTCAATCTCAAATTTTTTTTACCCATCCTTGGGTTTTCTCTGTTCATACAAAAAAAAAACGAAGCAAACGAACAAATAATATTAAGCACCAAATTACGCTAATTTAACGATTATTAAGCCTAGTAAGTAGTAACCATAATTTTCTTTCCACAATATTGTTGTTCATATTAATAATAATAATTGATAAATACAATGTCATTGTTCCTGGGCATAATTTGAGGCAATTCCTTCAAATTTTCTTTGTTTTTTTCGGTCAATCAAGTAACCAAAAAGAGAAATGCTACGAACAAGCTTTTAAACAACTTCAAACAATTTCTTTTAACAATCTAATTGAATAACATATTTTTACGATTTTATTAATCTATGAGAAATATATTAGCTATATTTCGAAAAGTGACCGTTCATAGCAATCCTCGACCAAAAAGCTTGAAAAAAAAAAAAAGAATCCCCCAAAACTTCACACCGAAATGCACCATAATCAAATACCCAAAATGTATTAACCAAAACTCATTCAGACCCGCCAGATCGTCCCGACGAATCGAGACCCTCGGTCCGACTCCGAACAATCCGGTGAAACACCTCCCTAACTCGCCTCTCCAAAGGGTACAACCCGTCCTTCAACGTCCTAAAAACCCGCTTAAACTCCTTGACTTTCTCCCGCACCTCAGCCGCCTTCTCCTCTGACAGCGGAAACTGCACCGCATCCAACACTTCATTCATCTGTCGCGTCCACTTCTCAGTCCCTAAAATCTCCTTCAACAACCCGCAAGCGGTCTTCCTCTCCTTCCTCTTACTTTCCTCCAAAACACGCTCGTGGATCGACATCACAGGCACCGCCCAAACATACTGCCTCGGGACCGAGAAATGGGTATTAAACCCTCGGTCCTGGCATGGAATCCCGGCCACCAAAACCGACATTACAAGCAAAAGAACGGTACTCATCGCATACACGGCCACAACAAGCCCATTTGTCGCCGTAACATCACTCGCTTTTGGAGCACACAAATTGTTCGCCATCACTTGGAGCTGTCTCGAGGCCGACCACGACCTCGACACGCTCCACGACAGCGAACGTAAATGTCCAAAATTCTTCTGATCCTTACTACTACCACCACCACTACCACTACCACTACCACTACCACTACCACTACCACTACCGCTACCATTATTACTCCTTCCAAACGACCGATTTCTATTATTCAAACACGAATTCGACTCTTTTTCATCCAACATTCCAATCAAAAGATCAATCAAAGCTTTCTTTGCTCTTCTAACTTGACCTTCACCTAACGAATTACTACGATCATCGTCATCATCATCATCGAGTGCACACACTACAATCTCCAACAACTTCTCCCACTGTCTAACCTGTTCAATACCGTCTCGAATTGCATTACAAACATCAAGCGCCTTAACGCTTCGCTCGTGAAATTCGCCAATTAAACGGTCCATAGGCGACCTATACAAATGATTTTTGTTTTTCGATAAAAGAATATGAAATTCATCTTGAATTTTAATGAATACATCAAGAACATTATGAACCCAAGAGAGTGAAAGTAGTTCATCACCTCCTACTGATGATAATCCATTGAATTGTTCTGCAATTCGCTTCTGAAACGCTTCGAGCTCGATTTCTTGAGTTGCTGCTGATGCTGACCCCTCCATTCTTAGCATCCAACGGTCGATATTCGTTGATGATCAACCACTAATGTTGGTGATTTTTTTATGGGCAAATTCATAAAACTGAAAAATTGAAAAAAAAATTCATAAATTTTATAAATTAGTGTTTATGGGTATCAATCAAATTCAATGTATGTTATGTAATCGGAACAAAGATCTGATCTTTTGAACAAATTGTGAAATGGGTGCGAGTGAAATTTGAGAAGAAAACAAGAAAAGTAAAAGATTTGGGGGAATTGTGTAGTACAACTGTATAAGTCCCTAATTAAATGTTGAAAAAAATAAAAAGAAATGATGACAATTTACAAGAAAGTTAGGAAATTTACAAGGATGATGAAGATAAAGATGAAAAAGAAAGAAGTGATTGATTGTTGGAGTAAGAAAGAAGAGAAAGAGAGAGAAATAAGAACCCTACAAATTTGGGGATTTGTTCCAAGAATTTACATGAAACATTATTACACCATTTGTGTTGTACTAAAGGACAGTTTTCCTGTTACTTGTGACTTGTGAGACCCAATAATTATACGTCAATCATTTGTTTACACTTTTCTCAAATTCCCTCACAAAAAAAGTCAAACTGTAAATAAATTACTGGAACGGGTAAACTACCTCTCCCAGGGAAAGTGCCCAAAGGTCCAACGGGGGAGCGGAACATGCCATATCAGCTTCGCCTTCAAATTCAGCTTTGCAATAACGAGATTTAGTGATAATGGGCTAACCCGGATGGGGTTTTGCGCTAACCGAGGCTATAGCATTATTTGCTTTAACGATGGCTATGACTATGGATTAGATGAATTTAAATAATTTATCACAACTTTATCTGATTTATCCATTTCTTTATCATATTTTTTTATTTGAATGATTTTTCATAAGCAATTTTTTTTTACCCATAAAAATCAAACAGAAGATGAATAAGTTATACTTTATTCATTCACTTTTTAATAATTGTGCCATATGCAAATGATGGTGGAGTATTAAAGTATTTTCTCTGTTTCGGTGATTTGTTTACATTTGCTTTTTACAGTGAGGAGGAAGATAATGAAAAAGTTGAATAAATAACAAAAATATTGAGGAAAATATAAATGAGGCCCACTTATATTTGTTAGAAGGTTTAATTGAATTTATTTATTAAAGGGACCCATATTTATTCACATAGGCAAATTTGACAAATTTGAAAGGGTAAACAAATGACTTGTAACCCTCTAAATAGACTTGTAACCCTCTAAATAGAAAGTGTAAATAAAATGACCGGTGACGGAGGCCGAGGGAGTATAGGAGGTGGTTGGATTTGAAGGGAGTGAGTATTGAACTACTTTTTTAGAAATTTTTTCTAATTAGCCTCATTTCCCTTTTTAGTAACTTTTTCTCTCACATATACTACTTTTCTTTTTTTTACACAAAACTATTTTTTTTGTTCCTTACAACTCACAAGTTTTTAATATTAAACTACATTACTTTTTCTCCATCCTATCTCACATTTTTCACGTTTCCTTAAAAATAGTGAAAAAATGTAATCACAATGGAGAACTAAAAAAAAAAAAAGTTCTTGTTTGCCATGTGGAATTTTTAACAATTTCTATGCTTGAGAACTTTTTGTCACAATGCATGAACTTTTTTTTTTTTGTTTTTATTTGGACCCACAAACTAATTTTCTTTCCTTTATATTGTAATTATTATCTTTTTTTTTTAAAAAAATGCAAGAACTTAGTTCTTGAAGAAGAACCTAGTTCTTACGGAGTATTATGAAGAACCCAATGACTTACACAATGCAAGAACTTTATTTTTAAAGTTCTTGATGAAGAACTCAATGGTAAGAACTAAGAACCTACCATTGTGTTTGCTCTAAGGGGCTAAATGGAAAAAAAAATGGAGGGAGTATGTAACAGCGTCTCACTCTCACGCTAAGACGAGGTTGGACGGGGTATTTGCAATATAGTTGATGTATTCTCCTTAACTGATTTTTAAATTTAATCTAAAATATAAAACAAACAATTAAGCAAGACAGAGAGTATTTGACTCATTCTAATTCAAGACGAATATACTCGTCTTGAATGAGGATTTGTACCTAAAATTGAGATATATGTGTGCAAAATTGGCAAAAAAAAAAAAAAAAAAAAAAAAAAAAAGTCAAACTTAAGCTTCCTATAAAATACTCGAATGACAACAAAAGAGCGTATTACATAAAATTAATCAGAAAGAGAATTAGGTGAAGACGGTTCAACTAAATACCTCTTGCTTATGTTAGCAACATCCGTGTGAATACTTCAAGTGTGAAACCTCCAATACTACAAACAAGTTTTTCCTCCACGTTATTTTGACACATTCAAATGACAAATGTTTTTATTTTAACATTTTGAATATAATTTTGTAATGAAGAAACTACTGAGTATGTCTAAGATTATCCTTTGCTTCAACTCCATTCGAGTCAAGATTGTCCTGGTCACACTAATCGAAGAAATTACGACTTACGAGATTAGATTGCCATTTACTATAACTGTGGCGCGTAAACGGCATAAGTTGGCAAAGCAGACAAACACCATAATATCCTCTAACGTTCAAGAAACACCGAATCATCGACAGGTTGACTCCAATGCACTCGATAAAGGCAAGTGAATAACTTACCAGAACAACTTGATGAACTACATTTTCCAAAATGTTGACGGGAATTTTGATATATGCAGGTAAATTAGTGCATAGGTAGAGTACATGACGACATGACGCTTCAGTATCCCTACACTTTAGAGAACAAGTGACTAACTTACCGAAAAGTAAGTAAATGGCCGATATTTACCACGAGTCAACAGTAAAATTAGACCCTGTTACTACGGGGTCGCGTGACAGTTGCAGAATGTCACTTAGCTGCAATATGAGCTACGAAGATGCTGCCCGAATCACACCAGCCACCCAACATGTCTCTGTTATGACACTGCAAGTCGAGAAAGACGTTAAGAATTCATTGAAAACCGTGTGATGTCATGTTGTAATTTGTAACTACTGCTTGTGTTCCTTCAGAGTATACGTTCTTCATAATCGAAGTTTAAGGAAAAGTAAATGCATATCTCAGAGATTTCGAGATGTAAGACTATGGTTATACCATCGTATGCAGTTTTAATTAACAAAAGTAACAAATGTAGACCGCTGCATGCATAAAAAAATACAGAGATAAAATAAGAAACCAGTTTCGAAAAACTGAAGGCCACATTATCGATTTTTCAGTTGATTAGTTACATAATCATATTCAAGTATCAGCAACGTGAAAGAGGGAGTAAATCAGATACTCAGACTGGAGACTGGTGACTGGTGACTGGTGACTGGTGATTAATGAGAAAGAGACTAAAGTTACCAAGAACAGAAACGTAAAACAGCTCTATAATGATTATTAAACACTCAAATATACAAGTAGCATGTTAGATAACCGATTAAGAATATTACGGCTCTATATATACAGCGCATGGGGATGTAAAATACCTTGCTAAATCCAAGCCAATTTGAGTCCCCTCTGAATGAAATATTCTTTGATCTTTTGCGCCAATCTCCACAAAAGACCTGCACAGAGGATGTTTTATCAAAAAATTTGAATGTAGCAACGAAGGCAGATAACGATGGACTAATGTTTTACTAAAAACATAGTCACCGAAACAGATGCGTAGGAGGGGAAAGTCGATGTGAACAAATGATGGTTTGACCATCCATGGGCCGAACTAACATGCACTTTTGTGGTCCATGGATAAACGGGTAAATCAGTTTGGGCTGGCGTAGCAGGCTGCGCCTATATATGAATTACATTGTCCAAGCCCGATTAATTTGGTGTGTCTGACCATGTGGGTGTGGGTCTAATGAACCAGGCTTTCTAACTTAATAATACACAATCACAAGCGTTAATGTTGAACTGATATTTGTGAATACCATAATGAGTCCACAAGAGCTTCAACATTACGCACTATTAAATAATAACACACGAAGAGAGTAGAGAGAAAAACATCAATTATTACACGAAGTAGGTACTAAGCCATTCACCTCATAGTCGACACCTTGGACATAGATATAATCAGGATCAACAGCTGAGAATGCGAGACCTGTGATCTGCACATCAAATTTTAATCAACTAGAAATTTAGAATTATACCCCTGCACACTATCTCGAAATGTGTTCTTTCAACAACATATCTAGTATTTTTGTCATTTGCATAATGCTTCAAAGGTGCAAAAAATAGGCTTTTCCTAGTATAACACAGACCACACAAAAGATAACGGACGGCAAGGTGTGAAAGGGTTTTGAGCACAGCAAAGACTAACCTCATACTTGGAGCAATTAATCCATCTTGATATAACTGACCACCTGCAGAATGATCAGAAAAAAACCGTGTTTTCATACACATTCTCAAAGATGCATACTACAGGAAGCACAAGGGAAATTTTTGAATAGTTTGAGCCTTCTGTCATTCTTCCCTTATTCCATAGCTCCATATATCGGTTTCCACTCGTGTGGTTCCAGAGAGAACTACGTTATCTAGAAATGAGCGTGCTTGGAATTGAAGAAGTGAAAGTCTCCACTTGAAAGGTAACATTGTTAACAGCAACCAAAGCGAGAAACAGTTTGCAGATTAGCATTAATACCAGTCAGAGATTCATGGTTCTTTTGGTTTTAAGAATGGAGAGATTGGATCATAAGCAGTCGATGGTCATCTTCTCATATACTTATATTATGTACTACGTGTTCATATATTATTGAATTTGTACCACTTGCTCATATATTATTAAATTTGTAATTCATTGTACGATTGTCATCTACTCATCTACTTGTAGTATTTACACATAAAATTTTTAATTTAACTATATAACCCATGCATTTTCCCGAGAGCTAAGCTAGTTGATGGACTATATGCACATGAGAAAATAGTCCATCTATATCTCGATTTAATTTTGCTGCATGTTTGAAAAAAAATATATAGGGATTAAATATGTGAATGTGGCTAGATGATAACTGACCTCCGTGAATCATAGATGGTCACATTCCGATCGGCTCCAGCAACTGCAATATTACCAGTAGACGACGTTGATGCAGCATAAAGATTATCTCCAGGTGAACCACTTATTCTCTGTATGCACCCTCCATTTTCTTTTATCCTCAAATCCCACATAGTAAGCTATAGTTGTGTTAACACTCGATACATAAAGAACCAAATCACGGTACAGATTCCTCAGACAGCTGCAGAATTGAAAGTACCTGGCACCCTTCGGTGACGGCCAAAATTGAATTTTCAGTCTGATAGAAAGGACTCTGCATGAAGGTTAATGATGAGGGATACCAGAGTCTGGAAAACAACCATGCCAATAAAAGAGGAATCTAGATATTAACATTTGTAATCATTCTAATCACACCACGAGTATAGCTAAAAAAAACTCAAGTAGAGGCAAGAATGTTCTAAAACCTTCATTTTCTTCGGAAAATTGTTAGAACTTAGAATATAATCCAAAGGACACCAAGGAATGACACACAAATACAAAAAGGCGCCAAGTGGAAGACAATGATGCACGCATACAAAGGGGGAGTTCGAAGATTAGGCTATCATGTGTCATCTTAAATAGATAGCACAGCTATGTTAAGTTTATATGGATGATTGGATGCATATCGTTTAACACTTCTATATAACAGTAAATCATCCACCACAATTTCCATATCTCGAGTGCTATTGCCATTGCCTTTGAAATACAATTTGTATACTTTCAGTATGAATTTTTACTAAACTATCGTAGACTCGTAGTAACCACGTGTTTACAGAATATGCCTAATGTATAACTAGTTGGCGGAATGTAAATCTATCGAAGAGACGTGCTGGACCTCTTATTATCACAGAAGCACACACATTGAAATACATTACACATAGATGAACTAAAATATAAGGAAAACAGATTTCACAATATTGCTAAAAAGGAAAAAATAAAGCACAGAAAAAAGAACCGATTAGAATACTCACGTTCGAAGATTTCGTAAATGAATTTCTTGGTCATAAACATCAATGCATTTGGGGAAACTGTGCGCTACAGCTACCTGAAAAAGACAAAATTACAATAAATTTCATCCTCCTTTAATTCTAGTAGCAAAATAGATCAAAACAAAAAAAACAAATCTGAATTAACAAAATCATATACTCCATAAGTACATCTGTAGATTAATGGAGAAAAAACGCTGACCATTAACAGACTTCTCTTTGTAAAAAATTAAGAAGTATATGGACGATAAAACATATTAAGACCACTTTCCAGATTTTTTTTGCATTTCCAGACTAAAAAAAGTCCCTTTTTTAATTATTTTGGAGATCCTGGTCACACTATAATTTCTATTACCAAAGAAACCACACTCATTATTTTTTGCACTAGAACACGATAGAATATAACAATATATCCCATTTAATTGATTGCGGCTAGGTACAGTCATTAATATGATCCTCAATAGTCAATACTATACTAGTTACATATCAATCTATATCTAATCAACAAATGGACAGCTGCCACAATTTAACCCCCGTAAAAACCTTGTAAATAAAAAAGGGTAATGTTGTGATTCTACTCTTGGAACACCATTGAGAACATAAATACGGTCAACAATCAACATTCGTATTACGAAACATGCCATACGCGTATAGCGAAATTAGTTCGTGGTGCTGGCCAATAGTTGGTAATACTACAACTGGATGTGTGGCTTTGCAAAGACGCTAAAGTGATTAAATGAACAAATGTTATCAAAAAAAGATGGCACAACAATAGTATTAGTAGGTAATATCAAAACTAGAATCGAAGGGGTAACGTTCAACGCATAATATAAATGTACAACAAAATTCTGGGGAGCACTTTCCTAAATTGAAGATAAGGGTTAAGAAACAACGTTTTAGGACATTCAACGGTAAAGGGAACACTGTCCTAAAATACGCAAAAGTGCACAACAATGGTCACCACCAATCACTGGCATTAAATTTTGTAAAAGCAACCAGCTCACCATTCCCCGTGTTTCTGGTTAACGCATATTTGAGTATTTGACCACCTGACCAACTAAAGTTTCTCAGTTCCCATCAACCAATAAATCAGGATGAAAAGGATTCATAGCATTTTTGACGAGGTACTAACAGGGGTCAAGAAGCAAAATAAAGCTTTGAATTACCGTAGACCACTGACTAGGGCTGAAGCTGAGACCTGCCCAGCTTCCTTCTCCAACTCCACAATCTTGAGGTGATACAGCAAATCTCAGCTTCTGAACATCTGCCAAGATACAGCAAAATGTGAAGCAAGTCAACTACAGACTAATGAATTCAAACAAGAGTAGGACCAAAAGATATGAATCATTATTTCGAGAAATAAAATCACTGAGTCAAAATTATAAGGTAATAAGGTCAATGTCAGTACGTCACATGCAAACGCTTTCGTTTAACCAATACGGCGAATTATTTTTACTGAACACGAACAATATTTATAGTCTCTGAATTCCCTACCTAAAGAAACTTGGATATCACGCGGGTGGGGACTAGGGACTGGGAACCAGAAACTTTTCAAAAACTCTCTGAGGACAATTCAGCAAACCATGTCTACTAAAGCGTAACAGAAAAATCAAGTTTCACCTTTACCATCTGTGTTAACCTCGGATACATTAAGGTGACCATAAGAGTCAACGCTTCCAAGAATACAAGATCCAGCATCTGCAGATGGCACAATAATACAATTATACAGACAATGGTAAGCTATTTCAAAGGAGAGTAATTAGCATATGAAAACGCCAAGTCCATCTAAGGACTAAACTATAGCAGTGCATGTTGAGAAAGCTATCAGCTATACAGATCACCACCAACTTTAACAGCATTGCAGAAATAGAGTTCCAAACTTCCTATGCCAAAATGAGTGAGTAAGCAGCAGAATGACATAGACGAGGTGTCGGCAAGAATAACTAGAATGATTCCATTGTTGTTCTACAGAGCAGATAAAAGATGCTTGCGCAATAGATTACACAATTATTGGTTGCATCATTAGGTTCTAATGTATTTTCTTTATTATCATCACTAGTCTTACTTTATTTGAACATAGAAGGTACCTACCACCACAAATACTCTAGTTTACTAGGTATCGCCATGATACCATCTACATCAAACTATCGGAGTAATTTCATCCATTGAAGCACGATGCAGTATCTAGTGAACTTAGAGCATCTTCCCACTATAACAACTATGACTTTCCAGTCTTTCCACTGTCTTGTGAAGCAAGTTACCATGACAACACGTATGAGACTGGTGCATACCAAAGACATGTCAAGTGATATGTGATACAGGCCATACAGCTAAACCAAAGGCTACAGTATCAAGGAGGCAACGGCTATAATATAGGCCTGTAGATAGCAGTACCGTCCAGACCGTCAATTATCCAGTAGCATCTCCTGGGACCCATTCCTTAACTCTTACTCCGTACTATATTAGTACAATGGAAAAAAAAAAGTTCTCGGTATGTCTTTGACTCTACCGGACAAATTAGTAAAAAAGCACCCTAGAGTGTATTACCTGCTCATCTAAATGGCGGAAATAAACAAGCAATAATACAAAAAATAAGATGGTTTCACAATGGTATGTTACTTACTCCCGGTCTTTGCCAATGCTATACTTTGAATTTCATAACGATGTGGTGGGCACTGATCAACCACGGAAGAGCTGAAAACCTTCACATAAAAAAGGGGAGATACGCCCCGATTAAGAAGTGAAGCATTATAAGATTCCAGCTCCCACGGCTCTGTTGTGCACTCAAAATTTAGATGACGCACCATTTTAAAGAACTAACTTCCGTTAAAAAGTAACTAATCTTCCAATATTATAGCAATTTTTTTAACATTTCCTGCAAACCAAGTAGCTAAACAAAGAAAGAGCAATATGCACCTTAGTGAGTTCCGGAATCAAAAGGCTATCTTTTCCTTGATTAAGCATTGAGCCACTCATCGAAATCTGACATTAAGCAATCAATAAATTCAAATTATTACTTCACTCCAGTAGCTCCAAAATCTTGCTTAGCTTATCTAACAAAATCTTACAGAGCAAAACATACTGTCGAATCTCAAAAGCGTTAGCAACAGCACACTGGAGTCTCAAGAATTAATAACCAACATACTACACAAATTCAAGATTCTACCATTTTAGAACAACACTACATTAGTCATCGGCATGTCCTATCAACACGATTACATAACCGGGACTAAAACACTGTAAGCTAGACAACTGACACAACCACTTGGATAATAAACCAGGTGAAATTGAGTGTTTTCATGTACACGGAATTTTTTTTTCAGAAAGCTTTCGAAATGCCAACAATTTATGAACTAACTACACTCTCCGTTATCCAATGTTATTTCCATTTCAAGCAGCCTCCAAGATAACACTTTGACCATAACTATTCGTATGTATACAGTACACGATCCATCAATGAATTATTCTTAAACAAAAAAAGTCACAAAGAAAATACGGAGTATGAAACGTAGAGAGTATGCATCATTTCAAATGACTACACATAATGAACTTAAAATACCACATTTCACTGTATGTGTAACAACTCACTCTATTCAATTTCCAATCCTATCCATTTCACTATATGTGTAACAACTCAAATACCATATTATAACTACTTATGTTTAAAACATTTTTACCGTCAATTTTTGCACTTTGACGGTTTGACCACAAAACATGAAAGTTAAAAAACATCACGCAGCGCATTTTTCTTGCGAGAGATTTTGACTACGTATACTACTCCGTAAAACTTTTGTACACTTACCACTTTTTTTTTTTAAAAATTTCACTTTAAATTTACATGATCTCCAAGGCGACAGTTAATGCATTTTACCGCATTAATACGAGAGATACTTTTGTAACAAATGTAAATATACATTCATCACTCAGCCCATTCTTTGTATTTATACAAATTAACTTTGAACATATTTATGGTCGATTTTCCGAAATACTTTTACAGTCCCCAAATTTTTTTGCCCCTTGACGATAATTCTCGATACGCCACTGATCGCATCGCATATGAGTTTTTACCCTTACAAACTATCGTAATCGTAAAACAAAAACGCGAACAATTCATTGTAAAACCGTCTCATAAAATGAATAATTATAAACGGAAATACAACAGAAACACCACCTGCAGATTGTACAAGTGTCGACCAGAGGCAAAGTAAAGAGAACACAAAGAATCATCATCATCTTCTTCATCGTTAACCTGCAAAAATTGAGAAAAAATTTAGGGTTAATTAAAATTGAAAAACACAATTGAAATAGATTGAATTAGGGTTTCAGAAAGAGGGAAAAATACATGGATAGCAAGGCGCGTAGGTTGCACGCTGCCGGGAGAAGCGTGTGGTAGTAGACACGGCGGTACCGTCGTTTTTTTCAAACTTTTGGCTTCCAACATTTTTGGACTTGTTTTTCAATAGAGTGTAGGAGTGTGGGCGATGTTTAACTGTTTTAAGTGGTACAGAAAGTGGTCCCAAGGGTCCGAACCAGTAAATCGGATCGATCGGACTGTTTGGTTCGGTCCATATGTGGATCGAGCGCATTATTTTAAGTTCAAGCCAATTAAAATTTATTCATTGATATTTTGGAGATGATACTCTGTAATACAGGTTCAAATTCACGGCAGTTAATGCATACATGCAGTTGAATTTATTATCGAAACTAAAATGCAGAGAAAATATAAAATCAAAGATATTGAGAAAATATTTCCTTCACTCTAAAAAATATTTCCATAAGTGGGATAAATTTGCATATGCAATTGGAATTCAAGATCCCTACACGTATATTACCTACTCCGTACTATAGTTTATAAGATACGTAGTAGCTAAGAGCCCCAACATTAGTTGGAAATGAGTGTCATAAATTTGTCAACTAGTCGATTATGGCCTTATAGGGAGATCAATCAATGGGAAATGTGTCTCATAATATGCGGAATGTTGGGTAAGCTATTTCATGCAGCTAATATATGTGAATTGTCAATGCTAAATGAAAAAATTACTGAAAAGTGAGTTGGACAAATGGAAAAAAAAAGTGATAGGATATATGAGGAGCTTCATGGATGCGAATTCTCTAATCTATGAATCGTGACCTAAGTCATGAGAGTAAGTGAAATTAATTACACTTAACTCATTTAATTAGGGTACACACATTGCCACTATCAAAAGTACTGAGCCGCCACGGGAATTCATACTTGGACATATTGTCATGGACCCCACTTCCTATGAGTATTTGCCGTGGAAGGGTTGATTCAACCCTTGGATTTATTTGCCCGAGCTAAACGTGTGTAATTTGAGTTATTTTACGCTTGTCAAAAAAAAAAAAAAAAAAAAAAAAAAAAAAAAAATCCTTGGATTTATCATTACCCTTTAATTAGCATGACTTTACTTGGTTGATATGATAAATTGAGTCACCACTTGATCTAGTTTACAAAAATGAATCACGGTTTTTCTTTTCTCTTTTTCATCAATTTATTTATTTAATGTTTATGCATTTTTATTTGTTTGTTTAGAGTGTATTTATTTTTCAATGTATTAAATTTGATTGTCATATTTTTATCATTAACATGTAGTTTGTATTTTAATTCTTTTTTGAAATTTCAAACAAAAATTACTCGATAACATTGTGATGTTAATATCTAAACTAAATATGACTTTTGAAATATTTTGATTGTCTTTTACATTTTTCTAATTCAAATATTATTTTAAAATTTTAGTCAATATATGTACTCATATACTCGTATAAATTTATATTATAATTAATTTATAATAAAATTATATTAAAATTAATATCATAATTTGTCGAAGGTTATAGAGTACAAGAAATACAAATTCTAAGGTGAAATTGTCTCATTGTATAAGACAACTTATTGATATGCCATGTCAGCAAAACAATACCTCTCTTCCCCTTTCTATACAAATTTTAGGGTAAGACTGTCTTATACAATAAGACACCCTGCCACCTCACCCTCCCTCCTAATATTATAAACATCTCACTGATTCTCTCACCTACTTTACTCTTTCCCTCGTCATTCTCAGTCATATTTTATGCGATTCTCCTTCCTTCTCTCTCTTTCGTTCGTCGTTTCTTCTTCGATTCTACTCTAACGAATCGATTTTCTGTAACAATGTGTCTCGGCAAGCAGAGTGCACGTCGAAGAAAACCAAAAACTACTCCAATTGAAACTACTGCAGGTAATTTTTAGGCATTTTTTTCAATTATTAGGTTATTTTGGTTGTTCTTTTGGTTTGCAATTTTAGAATTTCATCAGAAATTTTAGGTTATGTGCTGTTGCTCAATGATTTTAGGATTTCATCAATGATTTTAGGTTATCTGCTATTACTCAATGATTTTTGAGTGTTTTAGGGTTTGACGATATATGTTTGGCTGTTGCTTTGAATTTTAGGGTTTTCTATTGTTTCATCTTGAATTTTTGGGTTTCGCTACGAGTTCGCCTGCAATTTTAGGCTTTTCGTGCATTTTTAGGGTTTTCTGTTGTAAAGTAACTCGTTACATTTGATTGCAACACATTACTTACTTGACTGTTGACGTCGTTATTTAGGCACTAATTCTCCTACAACTCGGTCAATGACGAAAACAATTGAATTGGCTAGCTCTAGTCTTGGAAGTGATGATTACAACCCATCTAGTGATAATAATCCGTCCTCAGAAGGTGTATCTTCTTACTTATTTGACTTTGTTTGTTTAAATAACGTTCTACTTGTCAGATGTAATGGTGATATGTTCTAATGTAACCTTATGTTGTTGATTAGTTCATGCTTCAACTACACTTAAACGTGCGAGACATGTCACATTTGTTAAATGTGCGAGACATGGTGATATGCTCTCAGTTTTGAAAATGAACAAAGTTTCTACTAATATTGTCTCCTGCCTGACTCTTCTACTCAATTCTACTGTCGATTTGCAAAGTCCAGATTCATATTTCTTTGATTTAAGTCACATGGTGATGGTTTCTCAAATTAACTTTTACATTACTTTTCATTCGTTTTATAGTTACTTCTGATACTAACTTTTTGTTCATAGGGTATTTTGTTGAAGGCTGTAGCGGATAACCAGGTGATGAAGATCTCTCTAAGGCTATCTTCTGTTGTTGGGAAAAATGGCTGGATGATAACATATGCCATGACAATCTACTAACCAAGAACATGGTAACTTCTATCGTAAATTTTTTTTTCCAAAGTTTAGATGTTGTACTTTTGTCCATTAATTTTTATATTGTTCATTCATTGTCACAGATCTTCCTTCCAATGCTCTACATGGATCATTATTTTGTCGTCGTTTTTAATTTCGACAAACAGGTAGTCGAAAGTTTCGATAACTTTCCTGTTCAGCAGTGGGATGACAATGTTTGTCATTTGGTTACACTTGCGGCATGTTTCTAAAATATGAACTTCTTCACAATTTTTTAACGTAACGTCTATAATCAAAATTTTGTGTTAAATTTTGAAATATAATCTGTTGTATATAATGTGCAGCGTCAATACATGAGTATGTTTTTGTTGAGACAAAAACACCCACAAGGTGGAGATGTTCTGTTGTTCAAGATAGAGTCTGTTTGTTTGCCGTGGAAATCGAGGAAATTAATTTGTGATAACAGTGTCTTGATGATGGGAGTAATGTTTCGCTACAATGGAACTTCTTTGTTGCCTGAGCTGTCTTTGGTTTGTTTCATCCCTACGTTATTACTCTATGTCACTAATTTTATTTCGTATTGACTTTTTTAACTGTTGTGAACAGGCGCCTGGACGACGTTTTCTTGTTGGTGAATTGTGTTCGCATCTCGTCCTTGCAGATATGAACGAATTACGATCGTCGGTACTTCATT
The DNA here is from genome assembly GCA_023091065.1 of Dianthus caryophyllus. Classification (NCBI taxonomy): domain Eukaryota; kingdom Viridiplantae; phylum Streptophyta; class Magnoliopsida; order Caryophyllales; family Caryophyllaceae; genus Dianthus; species Dianthus caryophyllus. The sequence goes on along the minus strand of CM041522.1, from coordinate 11,568,545 downwards.
CTGTGCAAGATTTCAACCATTACAAGGACACCATCCAAAACATGAAGAAGCAAAAGGGCAAGAAGTACTGAAGTTGTTCGCATCTTTAGTTGTTTTTTTTAGTTTTGAACAATTCTGAAACTTGGTCGGTATGCGTTATTGATCGCTGTAATGCTTGTCAATATTTTGTTTTGGTATCTAATTGTCAATCGTATTATCAAGTCTAAATGTATCCGTATTGATGAAGTAACTGCATTGTCTATCAAAACTAACTATTAGGGTTCAAGGAAGTTCTTTTGTCAAGTTTTAATGATATAATTGTGCTGCTCAAATTTTAAGTCAATTTTGTTTGTGTTATGATTGAGTTGCATTAGCCAAACTGATTTCAGTTGATGTTGGCAATTTAAATCAATGGTATTAATCATGTTTAAGTTAATTTCCTTACAATTCAAATATCGTCCTCAAAAGTAATCATATTGAACAACAAACGTAATCAAGAAACTTGTGACAAAAAACAAAATCAATTCCACAAGCTAACTTCTAATGTTATCAAATAACGTATGAAAAGTAATCATATTTCCCACAAAAGTAATCATACTGAAATAGTACTTGCTACTAACACAAAAATTCGACGTAATATGTAAACAATGTTGTATAAAAATCCTGGCAAAGTTTCTCAATCAAGCTATGCGCATCACCCTTACGAATGTCATTCATCTTCAACTTTGTCACAAAATTATAATGATCTTTTCGTGTGTGACCAACCGACTGTTGACCTCCATATTGGTTACATAGGAGGTTGAATTGATCAATCGTACTCATGCCGCTGTTATACATTTCAACTATAGCATCAGCTTTGTAATTACTCATTTTCCTCCCGGATCTATGTAGGTGTTGCCAACGCATTCTAGTGAGTGGGTGGTTGTGTATGAGAGTGTGCGCAACGACCTCATATAACCCTTCCTCTGTCAGCTTCACTATAATCTTTGCATTACAATGCGTCCTAGTTTCAGGCACCTTTCGTTTTTCCTTGTCTCCCAATGACGACTCACTTCGGGTTCCTTCATTACTACACACATAGTGCTTTTCCTTCACCATCAAACTCCATTCGGCCAGTCTTTGGGTTGATTTCCTTGCTCTAAATCTAATCGCATCTGCATGTTGGCTGTATAACTTGAACAATTCATCCAAATCCTTGCTTTTTCGTCCCACCAGAGAGCCACTAACATCACTTTGTCCTGCAAAATGTTGTAACGTAATCATTTACAATTTCAAAGGTAACTCAAAATGAATATATCATTGTTGCAAACAGGTCCACTACGCTTTCCCCTGCAAAATACTAAACGTAACTATTTACCCTTCAAACGTAACTGTAATTAATGGTATTGTTGATGACAGTTGATCTAGCAATATCAGACGACACAAACACATTCAAAATTGATTTACGAATCATAGGAGAAATGTTGTAGCGTAACTAAACAAACGACAGTAAACCTACCAATATCACTCGAAATAAAGATAATCAAATTAATTTCAAAATCTATTGTCAAATTGTAACGTAACTATTGATTTGACAATCTAATCTGAAAATCAAATCAGGACATGATTGATTGAAGATCATGATTGATTTGAAATCCTAGAAAAATCGCAAAAAATGATTCAAATAACATATTACCTTCAATTATTGGATCAACAACTTCTTCAGTAGCTTGAATTTGCAATTCCGAAGCCAATTCTTCTTGTTGAATGTTTGATTGAAGATCATGAATGTGTTGATTGCTTGGAACCTCAACTATAGAATCAGGTTGAAGAGACGTAACAATCGATTGCACATGTTGACTGCATGAAACCGCAATTATATTGTTGGAGAATTTTGAATATACGTAACGTTTGATTGAGAATTGTGAATTTGTTGAATGCACGAAACCTCCATTGATGGAGATTTTGGAGATTTTGCTGGAGAATTTGGAGAATTATGATGAAGCGTAATGTTTTTTGGGATGAAATTGACGCGCGCTATATTTTGGGGTGTTTATATATTGATGACGTGGCCTATTGTCTCATACAATAAGACGGTCTCACCGTAGAATTACTGCCCCTTTCTTTGCTGTTATATACTCCGTATTCATCTCTCTCCCCCTCTAGACGTGTCTTAAAAAAAAAAAAAAAAAAAAAAAAAAAAAAAAACCTCTCAATTTATTAAACCCACAGTTTCATCTTTCACTAATAACACCATTTATCATAGTTGGACTGATAATCGTCGATTCATCGTCATTAAAGAAGCCTAGCATGCACCAATTAACCTTCCTTTAATCATCTTATCCCCCAACGATTAATTTCCACGACAATATTATTAACCACCACCCCTTTTCATTTTATTCAACTATTAATCAAATCAAACCAAATTGGGTGATTGAAAATCCAAAATTTTATTTGCTTTTCAAAATTTGTGATGAAAAATGTACGAAGGAAATTTATCGAGTATCAAAAGTAACCTTTGTACAGTGCAAACGTAATGTTTATATTTCTTTTAAAGAGACACGTTTGATGGAAACTTGAGTTACTTTTTTCAAAGGCTTCGATAAAAAAAGTGGTCCCGACAATCGGGTGAAGTCGATGGGGGAGAACGTGAAAGATTTAGTGATTGCTTGTATGTGTATGGCTCCTTGGTAATCGATTGGGGGTAGAGACCAACAAAGACATGAAGTGGGTCGTCGGAATTTGGTGTGTCAAGTGATAGATTAGGGAGAGATGGCATGGTATGTAGTTGTGGGCTAACAGCCGTGTGGCAATGGATGATCGATTAAGCCGTGTGGCAATGGAAGTGGACTTTGCACATTGCGCAGAATCCCGTATTTCATGAGCGCACTAAGCACATTAAGGTGGACTGTCACTTTATCCGTGATGCGATCACTGATGGCCTCATTGTGCCGTCTTACGTGTCGTCCAAGGTTCAACTTGCCGATATCTGTACGAAGGCGCTTGGCTTTCCGCAGTTTATTAATCTAATCGACAAGATGGGTGTCCGAAATTTGTACGCCCCATCTTGTGGAGGGGTAACGGGATTGGGCCGAAGGCTTTGGACTGAAGGCCCACTTTAGCTTCTTTGTTTATGTGATTTACTTTACCCTAGAAAGTCATGATATTCTATTGTTGACACATTAGAAAGATTAAGGAAAATTATTCTAAATATTGTGTTACTTTGGTAGTTAGTTAGTGACCATGGTTTGTCCGACTAAGGGTGGGAGTGACGGTGGGATTGGCGGTCTCCGTTGTTGGGGATGGATGAGCTAATTTGGGAAGAAAAAGAACAAATAATAATTGTGTGTGATGAGGTGCACAAATGTTATAATGAGGAGACAAATGTCTCATTCTATGAGACAATCTTACCTTAAAATTACTCGACCTCGAAAAATATTTTTAAAATTAGGCAAGAAGAGTAGACCAAATTCTTATAGTCATACCTAATATTTAGTTGTTTACCAATAAAGCCTACATTAACCACGAACTTTCAAATTCAAATAATAATATTGGGACCCACCCTCTTACAAGTTATTTTAAGTTTTCTTCTACAATACATTTCACCAAAAAAGTTTTCTTCTACAAATAATGATATTGAATAAACCCACTTGTTTAACGTTTTATGTATAAGTTGGTCACACCTCCAATGTCTACATATACTTTTCCATTATTTCCTTTTTAAAAACTAGTTGTTCTCATTTTATATTTAGTCAATTTAAAAAAATAAAAAATTAAACCTCTAATCATATTAGTTATTTAGATATATTTATCAAAAATACCTTTCACAATTCAATTAATATGCTAATGACAATGAGTTATCAAATTTAATTATTTTTCTTCTATTGCTTGATGAGCATGATAACTTAGCTTTTTTTTTTTTTTTTTTTTTTTTTTTTTTTTTTTTTTTTTTTTTAGGAACACATACTAAAAAATTAAATAATCTGAGATTAATTTATAACATACTTTGTATATATTAATAAATGTCCTGAACAGATATGAAATATAATTTCTTTTCTTATAATTTCTCTATTTTCTTATGTTTATGTAAGAACCTACTCCGTATCTCAACAAAATTAAACGCCAAAAAAAAAAAAGTTTATATAATTGTAGCTTATTATGATCACAAACAGTCACGCCATAATATATAATCGTGATTCGTGGACTTTCACGTACTCGTACATGTTTCATGTTTGTGTCGTGTAGGGTATAATTTACTCTATAAAGTGTGCTAACTACTAGACCACATATGACACAAAATGTTTGATCAGTTCAGAAACAATACAAATACAATATCACAAATTCTCACGAGAGACTTACTCATACGAAGTATAATATTACTCTCTCCACTTAAAATTATTTTCCATGTTATGATATAGTTGTGGACATGTATTTTACAACGATAATATTTATATTTGCTCAACATTGTCAATTATGAAAGTTTAATATTAATATTGTATTTAAGAAGACAAATAAAGACATAATCACACATGACTTTATTTTCACTAATATTATTTTATACAAAATTTCAAAGATTTTCTAAATCAAATTCCACCTCATACTTTTAATAAAAAAAAAATTCCACCTTTTCTTCATACTTTTTTTAGATGACAAATATATCACATTATGCAAAGAAAACAACTTGCCAATGAATATACCCTTTTTTCTAATGCAAAAAGTTAAACAAATAACTAAATCGAGACGATCAACTAATATACGATGACTTTTCTTTGTTTGTCTTGAGCTACCTACCTTTGAAACATTCAACATTCAATTTCGATAATAACCGAGTTCTACCTTGAACTTGTACTCGCAAAAAATAGCCGTGATCATGTCAATACAAACCAAGTCTTTAATGAAACAACATTGTCAAAAGACTATCTACGGAGTACATGTTCTTTTGAAATGCGAGGACTGTAATAAGACGATACTATATGAGAATTTGCAATACATGATATATGAGAATAACATGGGCAATATCAAAGATTTATACTCAAATGCATGTACAGAGATGATAAAAAGAGAAACTTAAAAGGTTACATTGACGACGACCGCCTTTCTATGTCCTCAATTCTTGCCCTTTCAGTCAGTCAATCGATTTCGAATAATCGATGGTATTATCACATACAACACGCAAACCTAAGCAAACCCTAGAATGAAACACCATTCTCATTATTACAACATGCTAAAAATGCTCGCGAGCTTCCTTTGTTTCCTTTTCGGGGTTAAAAGGATTTCATTCCTACTATTCACAAGCCAATTTGGTGTCGAAACTGCTCAAACAAATCGCAAAAGCCTGAAAAGCCGAGAGCGGGTACCGATAATCCATGGTGAACATATCCTTCCCTACTTTACCGAACTGTAGGATGATCTTATCGTGATCCGACGGTGGTGGCGGAGGCGGTGGTTGTGACGGTGTCGGGGCCCCAGCCGAGGCCTGCGTAGCCGCAATCAGCTGAAAATTCTTGACTGAAGCGACGGTCACTCTCCCTCGGAAATTCAAACACCAACACTGCAACTGTTCGTGCCATCTCGGGGACTTATTCTTAAGAACCAAAGGCTTATCCTTGCCCTCCTCGTCGTCATCACGAGGACCGACAATGTCCGAGAATCGAGAGCTGCTAAACTCAGTAGACGCGTCAATGGACTTGTTGAAGGATATGCTGCGGAAGGAGTCCTCGAGGGATCGGGGTAGGAGCTCAGGCTGACCTGGAACGCTGCCACCTGGCTCGAGGGAAGAAGACGGGATTGAGTGCATGACGCAGTGCATCCTCCGTGGGCCCCGTGTGCCAAGGACGTTCAGCTCGTACGCAACTTGGGCAATGCTGTAACTCCCTGTCGGAACTTTTGGGGACACTTTCTTAGAGTAGAAACGCTTGCTAGTACGGCCTGGTGCTGACGATTGGGAGCTATTGTACGGTGGCTGTGTGTCGTAGATGATGAATTTTGTGCCTAGAAAATTTGACCTGAAAACCGAATAAATCGACACATTACATGGGCATTCACAACATACGGACAAAAATAGTATGACGAATTGAGACAAGCTTTTGATGTGATGGCATGGGATATCTATCTTAGAAAAAACATGCAATTTTTTTCGAAAAAAGGGACAAGTCTTAATTTATTTAGGAAAAATACAAAGTGACCATTTTTAGAATTCTTTCCTAAAAGAAACTACATGTTGCAATAGACACGGGACAACAGAAGAAAAGGGATCAGATCAACTCAAATAAGAAAGATTTCCTTACCGTAATTTCCCAATGTAGGTGTTACTCGACTTCGATATGTTATCTGCATCCATACTGATCACATACTCTGTACACGTCGTTCTCCTAGTACGCTTTGCAGAAAGAAGAAATTTCCCGTTCTCGACAAGCAAAGCTGGAAGCCACAGATGCAGCATTGAACTGAGTTAGTATAAGTTATAACAAGTGACTATCAGCAAACAAAGCCAATTAACATGTTCACTAAAAACGAGGGGACATAACAACCACACATGTAAAACCGAAAGGAAGAACACAAGAAACAAGAAAACGTTCAATACGTAGCTTACCAGGGCTAAGACAAAGGAAAAGATGGTAAGTTAAGTTAGATTTATCTCTCTTGATGAAGCACTGAATCGCTGTATCTCGTGGCCCAGGCTGCACAAAAACAAACACGCTGTCGTCAATTCACATTTAAATTTGTCACTAATAGCCGAAGTACAATACCAGCAACAAACTAGTAGAAAACAACGCGATTCAAAACCTCACTGGGAGACAAATCGCATCATTTTATAACTTGAAAGAAGTTAATACCGTCATATATCATGAGAAACATGTTAGTCAAAGTTGACATTGTTTGACTACGTAAGAGAGTAACATAGCCACATAGGGAAGAGAAAAAGGAAATTCTATAAGAATCGTGTATAGTATAGTCACCTGCTTAAGTGACACGGGGAAGGTGAGTTTTCCGCATAATTCTGGACTCTTGACGATTTCTTGACACATCTCCCTCCACGACCGACAGACGGCAGCACAAGCAACGACGTGTTTCCTAGCAGGCCACGTAACTTCACTAGCCTCTAATCGCTTAATAACATCACGTAGTAACTCGGGTGGGAGGCTAGCCCATTTGCTCGTTTGGATAACAATAGACGGTTCATGTATCTCGTGCACCGACCCATGTGATTTCCCTCTAAGATGACCGGTTAGCCTCACTTCAAAACTTCGCCTAGACAAGCTCCCGAAACCATCTCTCACGTCCCGGACTATGCTTCGGAAAGACATGTCGTTTAATATAACGGCTTACAGTTTACTTCGTAAGATATGCTAGGATAAATATATGCTCCGATATAACTCGACAACCACTCGTAGATAGATACTCAGCTGAAAATAAAACAAGAAAGCTTCAACATAATTAAAGGAGGAAAAAACAAGGCAGGTAGAAAAAAAAAAAAAAGCAGATTCTTTTACAAAAGTAAAGGCTCCTCTCTCACATGGACTTTGAAGGGTTATGAAGCACCAAACCTCAGCACTTTTGAAGGAAAACCTACTTTCCCCATTTTTTAATTAATCATTCAAGAACACGCCTTTTAAACACTAAGTCTTGTATCAAGCACTCCGACACGTCATACGAATATTAAGCACATAAACCGTGACAATTATTGTGTAAAATGTGACCACTTTAATGATCACGTTAAACGTTATAATGATCACAAAACTCGTCTAGCGAGTCACACGGTCTGACACAAGTTTTTACGCCTTTTAAAAGCTTTTCTTGCTAAAGAATACTCCCTCTTTTTCGCTTGATCATTTATTTACATTTCTATTATCGTTCTAAATTATAGAAGATGGTAAATTCATCGTTTTCAACACACACAAATATAATTTGATCAACTTATCACCCAAATCACCAGTAGGCAGTAGGGAGTCGGAATCAACTCCCTTCCGCGTTGTCGGTTTTGATGTATTAAACTATATTTATACAAAGAAAACAATAAATGTTAAACTCACAATTTTCTTCCCCACCTATAAATGCCAATTTTTTTAAAGAAAATAATAATATATTTTTAATAAATTCAATATAATCAAGCCTATGTTAACCAACCAAAATCAAATTACAATAACATAAATATACACCTTAAAAAATAATCATTGAACTAAACTATACTACTCAAAAATCATTATTTCATCATCAAAACCAATATTAAAAATTGTAATAAGCTTAATTATAATCCCATTTTAATGATCTGAATAATACAAATCTTTAAAACTATGCAACCACATATAAAATAAAAGTTTTTACTAATTAAATAATTAATACTAACAAAAATTCATCAGTAATAATACTTCAAGAACCAAACTTTAAGCTGACCAACTACACAAAATCACCAGAAATATAAGCTCAGAAACTAATTTGTTTACTTTATTTCTCAAAATAAATTACGTTTATTTGTGAAAAATAAGACTTTAAGAAATTTGCAGCAAAGTTGAACAAAAATTCCCATTTTTCTTGCAACACCAACAAAAAAAAAAAATAAATAAAATAAAATAACAAGAAATATCAGCTAAAAATGGAAGATTTTTACCCAAAAAAAAACTTAGAAAAACTAAGAATCATATAGCTCAGAAGTAGATCTAAATTACAAAGTTTATAGTTTTAATATGAAAAATAAATAAATAAACAAAAGAAAAAAAAAGGATTTTTACCAAAGTTATTCTCACAGATGTGAGATCCTTATCTTTGCAACACGGTTTGTATATGAAGACTCACTCTTCTTTCTCTCTCTAAAAACCCAGAAAATACTAAAGAAAAAGAGATTCTCTCTCTCTAGAAAAGTGTATTTTTTAGTAATATATATTTAAATAAAAATAAATAAATAACGATTGTTAAAACCAACTCACGGGTTAATCATAAATTAAAGGCGAAATTGCAAATAACTACCTTTTAAAACCACTTTTTTTCAAATAACTACCTTTTATAATTTTTTTTTCAAATCACTACCTTAAAACGTATTTTTGTTTTCAAATCAATACCAGTTCCCCGGAAAACGTCCTATTTTATCAAATTCCGACCACTTTGAAAATTTTTGTTGCCTTTTATTTGAAACACCCATGTCAATACCTATTCTACCCTTCTACCCTTTTCTAACCTTTCTTCCTCTATTTAACTTAACCTCTTCATTTCATCCTCTTTACCTCTTTACCTAAAATTTCTTCCATTGTTTTTAATTTTTTTCTCTCATATTATTCAATCAAACAATGATTCTTTCACTTTTCAGCACTTTCCATCCTTATTTTTTTGAGTTAAATGAGATTTCCGGGGAACTGGTATTGATTTGAAAACAAAAATACGTTTTAAGGTAGTGATTTGAAAAAAAATTTATAAAAGGTAGTTATTTGAAAAAAAGTGGTTTTAAAAGATAGTTATTTGCAATTTCGCCTAAATTAAAGCTGACAGTTTATAATGTACTCCGTACATGCTACTTCCCCTGCAATATTATACGTTTCATTTTTTAGACACTATTTCTAAGTACCTACAAGTATAATTTTTGATATAACTTTTTAACCTACAAAATAAAAAACAGTCATGTGTGAATTGTGATCTTATTTTAATTGTCTTATTGAGCATATAATTAATATCAAAATTTTAAAATTTTCGAGAATACGAAACCAAAGATATTAACGAAACAAATTAAAACGAGTATTGATGTATGTGCATGAAGCAAAACGTATACAACCTATTAAAATGGAGTAAGTATTACTCCCTCCGATTCTCGGATTCTTAACATTTGCTTTTGGCACAATAATTAAGGTGGACCAAAAAAATGGGTGGACAAGTGGGAAAACAAGTGGGGTATTATTTAATTGTGAGACAAAAAACTTTCCAAAAAGGGAAATGTTAAGAAATGGAAAATCACCCAAATAAGAAAAATGTTAAGAATCTGGTGAATCGGAGGGAGTATTTTTTATGTTCTTCCCACCCGATTGTAATACTCTTCATAATAAATATATTGTGGGAAAAACATATAAAATGGGAGGAAGTACAATGTTTATGCTTTCTCATAAGAAATTTATTATGGTAAAAGTATATCAAAAATTGTAGTTTGACACCTTTAAAAAAAATTATTTTTCATTTATTTTTCAACCCTACACTTTTCTAACTCACATGATATACAATTTTTCTTTTCTAATTTTTCCTCAATTAAAATTCAATCAATTGTTCAATTATTCAATCATTAATTTCGATAAATAATTCAATGAAGTATTAATCGAATTCAATTTTAATTTTTGTCTTCAATTATCGGTTTTTGTTAATTTGTAATATATGTATTGGAAATTAGTGTTAGGGTTTGAATAGAGGGTGGGGTGGGAGACAGCCGCGGCATAAGGCGGTGAGTGTCAAGTCGGTCGATAGGGAGTGATAGACGTGGGAGACTGAGCACCATGCCGAATTTCTCTATCATTTTCTTCTTTTTCACTTTAGCCAATATGAGTTTACCTGGTAGGCTGGTACTAGCAGCTTTATCGGGAAATTTCTCATCTGCTGTGGTTGGATGAATTGGTGTTGTTTTGGCGACCAACAAGGGTGGACCGGGGCGGCATATGTGGACCACAGCGAGGGTGGCAGGTAGGCGTGGTGGTGGCCGGCGTGATGGTTGGGTGTGATTTGGGTAGATGTGGCTGTAATTTGGGTATAATGGTGGGTTGAGCGGGTATGACTAGTGACAGACGAGAGTGGCCGGGGTAATGGGTGGCAGGCGAACAGAGGCGGATCTAGACGTTTCGAGATGGGGGTGCGAAAAATTGTAGTACTACATGAAAAAAGTTTAATTTTTTATTCATTAGTTTAATATTGCATTATCAAATTAATAAATTCCCATGGATCTCAGGTTCAATTCCCTCCAAGAGCAATCTTGTGGGGAATGTTAGAAACTCGGCGCTACGCTTAATCGAATCATGGCCTGTCAGCCTGTAAAAAGGGTGGCTAATATGGCGTGTATGGTTTGCAGGCTATCATGCACGCTCGGGGGTTTACCCAGTGCGCACCAAATTAAAGGTAGCGGCTGCGGGTCCCCACGTTATCCAAAAAAAAAAAAATATCACTCAATTTATAATTTTTATAAATATTAATTTAAATCATTTATTTTATTCAGATTTTTTTTTTTTTTTTGTGCCAGAGAGTTCAGTCGGACTTTCTAGCGAAAAACAATAAAAAATAAAGATCTAAAAGAGAAATATATTAACAAATGTAGGGGAAAAAAACTGTTACACAAGAGGTTTGAACACGCAACCAACAGGTCAATCACTGCACTTATAATGCCAACCTACACCAGCTCTGCTACTATGGAATCATGCCTCTGACTTCACCAAAAAAAAATTTATTCAATGATTCTTTGGGGGTGCAAATTAACCCGTAAAACCCCCATTGGATCCGCCTCTGCAGGCGGAGAGTCTTGCCAACGTAGTGGTACTTAACAATTGTGTCATACGATGACATAGCAGTTCTAATGAATGAGAAAGAGTATATTGTCTGCCTAGTAATTTATGTTAGCATGGTAAATACAGTATATTGTTAGATATGAATGATTGAAGTAAAGTTTGTTAGCGTAATAAATACTCGTATAGTGTTAGCTAGATGATAAATGATTATGTTAGATTGTTAACCTAAGACATTTAATAGGAAAAAAAAAAAATGAAATTCAGCACCCACTTTCAGTGTGTTTACACCTAAAAGACTGAAATCGTAAATACATAGTTGACTTTACCGGTGGGTTTCCCGTTGGTTGGCAACTTGTTTTCTTATCCTTCTTTTCTAAATAAAGTGTTGTCATAAAAGGGCATGGGATTGGGAGGTAATTCAACTATTTACACTACTCTTTTAAACTAATCAACTAGTGCCAATTTAAGCGAGATGAATTAAATAAACAACGTAATATTGAATACGATATACTCCCTCCATCCCATCTTTTTCCTCCCATTTCACAATTTACACTACAACTTTCTAAAAAGGGATATTTCTCACGGTATCCCTGAGATTTGCAATTTTCCTCGAGATACCCTTTGTTTTGTGAAAAAAAAAACTTTAACTGACCATAACGTGTAGTTATGAATTTAGAATTCGATCATTTATTTTTTCAAATCAATCGTCTTTTCGAGCTCTTCGATTTGATATAAAAAAAATTCATGTTTAGAACACGTAGTTTCAAGTTATGGTCGGTCAAAGTTATTTTATCGAAAAAATTTTGACCGACCATATCAACTAATCACGAGCTGCGAATTTGGAAAATTTGATGTTCAAATTGATCGTCTCAACGAGATGTACGGCTTAGGCAAAACGATTGTCAATTTCTAAACTCGTAGCCATAAGTTAAATTCAGTCATAATTTTTAGCATGAAAAGAGGGGTATTACGGGCAAAGTGGCAAATCTCAGGGGTACCATGGGAAATATCCCTTCTAAAAATGGACACTACTTTTTTGTGGGACCCATTTATAACACACTTATTACCATTTGTTTACTATTATTTCTTATTCTAAGTGCCGTTTTCAAATGGGAGGAAAAAGATGGGACGGAGGAATTATACGGAGTAGTAAACTCAATAATAATAATAATAATAATAATAATAATAATAATAATAATAATAAGAGAAAAAAACTCATATATATGGAGAGCCGCCTACCAAATGAGTGGCTAGATGTTTAGATCGAGTTACAAGGTGTCAACTGTCAAGCACAATAGATTACAAGATAAATTTCTCGTCAGCAAAACGTATTGTAATTCTGCAGTGTTCGAGCGTGATACATGTGCTTTATTAAGTGAATTTTTGTCCTTTGAACATCCCTCTAACTTTATTTGTCTTTATAAGTACCATTAAAGTTCATTTTTTTTACCTTTATAATTTTTTACTTCGTAATAATGTACTGTAACTTAATTGTATTGTGACAATAATGTAAAGGAAGTAATGAATTGTGCAGCTTTGTACAACTACATTAAGATCAATTTTCAGCTAATATCAATTATACAAAGTACAAATGTTGCATGATTTTAAATTTTAAGTTAATATATTAATATTAATGGACATACAATTTGGTGGAGGATAACAACTTTATGTGAAGTATTTAATTGTTCTTGATACGAGTATATATTATACTTGTATATATTATACTTGGTCCTTACTATTCATAATTTTTAATTATGATCAACAATGAATTTAATATAGTGGAGTATTAAAGAAATAAAGTGTGACTTTATTTTTAACAATCACCATACGAATCATGCTATCACGTACGTACAAACTACAATTGGTATTAGATCCTTTTTTCGGATTATTGCACACTTGAGTTGAATTTATATGAGTTGAATGTATTATAACCAAAACTTGTTAAAACTGAAAGTTATTGAAGTTGAAACTTTCATATAAGTTAAATTTATAAAAATTGAACTTATAGAGTAATTAGTTATGAATTTATAAGAGTTAAACGTAGCTTATAAAAACTAAAATTAAGTCGTAAAGAATAGGGTCTAAACTCTTATTAGGTCTAACATGTTGCCCATGTTGCGACATTATGAAACCATTAGTTGTAGACATAACATGCATTTTATTCTCTTATGTTACTCCGTAGTAAAGAAGCTAAGAAATGCATGGTTAAAAAACGTGAAAGGAAATGACACAAAATTCAACTCTACTAAGGAGAAATGACACTTTATTCTTTAATTAATGTGAACGGTGAAGGTAGGAAAAAAAAAAAAAAAAAAAAACGGTATTACTCATTCATGTACACAATTACTCATTCCTGTACACTTTTTACCCTAATTTTCCATTCAATACCCCTCACCTCTTTTTAATTACAGTTTTTCCTCTCTTTTATATTCACAATAATGTTGCATAGTTTAACTATAATCAAGCAATTATGACGGATACCCTACCCTTTCATGAGGTAAATCTAATTATTTTAACGGTTTTATGAATAATTCAACTGAAATATCATTCATTTAAACGGTTTATTAATAAACACGATTTTATTTTGTGTGATAATGGTGATATAATATGGAGTATGTTGTTAAAACATGACGATGAAGAGACGAGTACGAGATAAAGTCGGCCTCGGTAATGGTACGTATCGATGCCGGCAAAATCGTGTCCACGCGTGTTTGGTGCTTAGGGTTTTGGGGGTGGGGTGGTGGGTGTTGCGGCTACGTAGTTTTTTTTTTTTTTTTTTTTTTTTAATATTGTAATTTGTTACTTTTAATTTTTTTTTTAGTGAATTAATTTAGTGTTTATTTTTTGTAAAATACATATTTGAATATTTTGAATAAAATATTTAATGTTTTTAATTTAGTGTTTATTTTTTAATATATATATAAAAATAGTGTACAAAAATGAGTAAAAAAATGTACAAAAATGAGTAAAAAAAAAAAATGTACAAAAGTAGTACATAAATGAGTAAATTTAAAAAGGTGAGAGAAAAGAGAGAAAAACTAAGAGTGAAAATAAAAGAAGGGGTATAAAATGAAAAATTATGTACACGAATGAGTAAAAGTGGTACATGAAAGAGCAACACCCAAAAAAAAAGGTGAGTTAATTCATGTCACCCAAATTATGTTCCCAATTGCACGCTCTCATTATCATCACCTCATCAACTTTCCTTAATGCAAGCTAAAATCCTTTCTATATGCCTTCTTTTCACATTTATTTCTAATCAATTGGTCTTTTGATTACTACGATTTGACTCTTAAATTGTACGGATAATTTACGATAAATATTACAAACTGTTCTTATAAAATTTAAGTAACTTGTGGATGTTACCGGTATTACTAACTGATCACGTAATGTGTAATGCATTATGAAAATATCTGATCTCTCGATTTAAATTCACTTAACGTCTATGTCAAGGATCCGAACTAATTTGTGAGTGTTATCCGTATTAATCTTTTCACAACCGTTTCAAGTTTCAACTCTTTCACTAAAGGTTGTAAATAAACATTCAAAAAATAATTAAGATTCTTATGACCTGGCACAATTAGTGAAAAAAAGATTTTTTTCAAGCATAACCGGCCAAGGCGATAAGTTGTATAGTGTGATTATTATGGGTCAATGTGAGTATGAGTTACCAAATTGACCAAATGGAGCAAATCCGTCCGTACACAATTTAAGACGAACATTGCACATTTCTCCACAAATTCAGGATACATTGCATGAATTGCATCTAAATGCTTCCATTCTTGATCTCCATCACTCGGGTGACGTATTTTTTTCGGAGTGCTGAGATTTGCTTTGTGTCATCTCGTTTGTCCCACAATGATTTTTTTAAACATACTTTCGTTGAAGTCTTGAAACAAGAGGAAAGTAAATTAATGTGTTAAAAAACCCTGTTCTTTTCAATTTAATTTCAAATCTAAGTTCAGCTTAATTAACTCTTATAAGTTCAGCTCGGCTCCTATAAGTACATCTCTAATAAGTTCAGTTTCTATAATCTCCAACAAGCTATAATATTAATTGACTTCAACTCCTATAAGTTCAACTCTTATAAGTTCAATTCAAGTCCTATAAGTCATTCAGCTCTTATAAGGCGAAAAGGACATGACCTAAGTGGTATTTGTTTCTTAATTTTTTGACCGCTCTTACTACTCTTTAATTTTTTAAATTTCTACTGTTGGAGACAATTTTTCCCTTACATTTATCTTTTATCTATCCTTTTTACATTTCATACACTTGTCGAGCAAATCATCATCTTTTCAAAAGAGCATACATCATTCGTGATATGGATCGATCCTTTGATGCAAAAGTTGGAGACCTTTCAGTGTTTCACTACTTTTTGGGTATTGTAAATAAATGCTAAACGAAGCTTCGAGTGACAAAACTGAGTGTCTACAAAGATGCCAAACATAAAAATAAGTCAAATGATTATGAAATATCAATATAAATATATAAAATACGTACTAAAATTAACGAACCTAAAAAGTGTGACGAATAAGATGTTGCAAATGCAGCATGAATCAAGTAAAATAAGGACAATAACATAAATGTCAGTGACTTTGAGACAAAATATTTGCACCAAATTGTCACCTACCCATTTGTAGCAACCAAGAGGTATATTCACTTTTTTGTGCTTATCTACTCTCTCATAGTGCCATTTTTTTTAGTGTTTTTAATCCATTATATTTTGTTGGTGTTCTTGCTAGTAAATGATTAATTAAAATTGGTAGGTCAAATGTTATTAAGAGACTAATTTTTGAATGATAATTGTATTATTGTTGTTTGTACTCCGAGATATGGAGTAACATGTACTTCGAATATGTTATTAAGTACTCCGTATAAATATGTACTCTTATAACGGATTTTCTAATATGTGCTATAATGATACATGTTAAGACGCTAATTAAAAAACAAATCTAATGAATATTCTCTAAATTTGGTGGTTCATGAGAATAATTCCTTGATTATGGAGTAGTAGTAGTATATTAACTTGTTAGAAAGACCCCTGTTCTAATTATGTTCCATTTGTAATGATAATAGTTCTAATGAAGAAAATTACCAAGAGAACTTAGCGACATGAAAGAATAAACTCAGATAGAAAGCCCACTGGAGGAGGAACAATTTTCCGAGGTCGTCCTCTCTCCATTGGAGACGAGCACGAAGAGTCTATAGTCCCCCAACAAAATAAATCGTAGAACGAGGGAGAAAATCATGATTTTTTTTTCTGTCTAAACAAGCAAATAGTTCATATTTTTATTTTTATAGACTCTATTCGAAATAGATGAGAATTTCATACACAAATTTCAAATATGGTCCAAAAATCTGATTATGTGAGATATTGTTTAAATTTTATTCGTATGTATATAAAAAAATCAGTTTTATAACTTTCACTAATGTGTAATTAAATATTTTAGTCTATTTTAGTTGAGCAAGTCTCCTCTGAGACGGTCCCACGTTAAATTTATGTGAGACCAAAGTATAAATCACTGATAAATGAGTACAAAGGCATAATATCGATTTACTAAAGTCACTGACAATGATACAAAAAAAAGTATAGTTACAATTAACAATTGAAGAGATACAATTAGTATTAACATGGTTACGAAAATATCAAATCACAATTATCAGTAAAATTAGTACAAAGACTATATGTTGAGCTCTTCTCATATGTGTACGAGGGACATTGTCCCCATGGGTAAATTATAGTGAAGGAGTTAGCTTATACTCCGTAAGTAAATAAGTTACTCATCCCATTACTAATTGGTTTTGAGATGAAACCTCCACTTGCTTGTGAGCCGGCTCGTGTACCTTCTATCTATTCGCCCACTGTGGAGGACTCAACACTATATAAATTGATACAAATGAGATGGTCTTACAATAATTTATCGTAAGACTGTCTCACACAAGAATTAGTGATTGTCGTTGTAACATCTTACTTTATGTTTGGGGGTAAATTTTAGATATAATTTTGGTAATTATTACTCCGGTAATATTGAAAACCCTTTATTAATAATTACCACCATACTATATAAAAAAAATAATTTGGAAATCATTGAAAAGTATACTTGGACATTTAAATTAGAATGAAGGAGTAATAAACTGAAACGGGTGTCATTAAATTGTACTCCGTAAAAGACAAACTTAGACAATTAATCGAAAATGAGGGAGCATATTTGTTATTAATTGATGCTTAATACGGAGTACTACTTTTATATTATCGTAATAGAACCTATTTTTATGTAAACTTAATTTTATTTAAACTTATATATTTTACATGTCGGATTCAACCTGTTTTCACCTAATAAAAAATTAGATATGAATAAAATTTATGTTTAATTAATTAACATTCACGTCACGTATGAGTATATAGGGTACGTGCACAATTGCACATCCCAGACCATAGTCGATATCTTGTAAGATTATTAATTTATTATTATTATAATTATTATTATTCTTCTTATTATAATAAATTATTATTATTATTATTATTATTATTATTATTATTGATTCACATCGTTTTCTACCACCAACGTACGGAGTACTACTCTTTATTTAATTATTTCTGAACATTTTCTTATTTTATTTGATTTCACGTCACTGTAAATGCATGCCACACGAAGCACCAACGCCAATGGAAGTGTGTATGGTCAGCGTTATATGTGTACATCAAGTGAGTAAGACATCATCTATTTTATTTACTTATATGTACCTTCCATATGTATATTTACTCTCGTCGTTTCGGTGAATTATTACTCCGTAATATTTTTTGCTTCATTTTGTGAGAAAGAAATAAAATAAATATCAACAATTGACTGAGACACTGAAAATATATTTATATCGTATACGAAGCATGTCCCTCTTTATCAACAAAAAATAAAATAAAAATCCGTTTGTATCTATAAAGCGCGCTATATATCTATATTTACGGAGTATCTGAGGCTAAATCAAATTCTGTCTACGAGTGCTTCTTAACCAAAAACGTAGGCTTAACGACTATCGCTAGAAGGTAGCCCAACCCGTATGGAAATTGACTACCGTCTATCCCTACGGAAAAATAAGGCTTTTTCTCGAGTTTCATACCTCGAGATCTCAAGTTCGAGTCCTGGGAAGTCCAACCTTTTAATGCTTACGAACCTTCCCGTGAAAGGACGTGTTAAGGTATGTGAATGTCACGATAGGCAATTCTAAAACCGCTTCCACAGGATACTTAAGAAAGAGCGGAGAAATTGCAATGATGGAGTAATTAACTGTAACTCATGCATCAGATGATCGATCTGATTGGTAAGACGAGTACGCATATCGATAATTCAACTTACATCAATCCCAACTGTGGAAAGAAGATGTTAGAAAATATTACTGTATATGGTAATATACCGAATTATGGTAGTGATAATATAATATAGTATACAATAATATTTAGTTTCCTATTTTTTTGATAATTTAGATTTAGGTTTGGTTTATATTCAGCACTATATATATATAATGTCAACTCTTTCTTGTAATTCTCCCACTCTCAAATTCTAATATGGTATCAGAGCCACTAGGCTTCTGAGGACAAAAGAAAATAATTCCGCTGCCCTGCCGGTGGGCTTATAATTCATCATGATGCCCACCGGCGGGATTTTCAACCATGATAATCTGATTTTATTTTTTTTTTTTTTTTTTTTGGCAAAACATTCATTAATTCAAAAATTATCATGAATCCCAGACCTTTAGAGCACATGTTATTGAAACAATCCAACACAGTCTGCAACCCTCGATCAAAAAGAGCGAATTGGAACCTAACATCTGTAAAACACCAAAATAGACGTTTGATTCGATTAATTTCTGATTCTCGAATCAAACGTCTATTTTGGCTTTAATCGAATCAGAAATTAATCGAATCAAACGTCTATTTTGGTGTTTTACCAACATTGGCGGACGAAGAAGAATTGTCTGGAGGAGTAGCTGATGTAGAACTGGCGCGAGCAGACGTAGATGCTTTCTCTGAAGGAGCAGCTGATGTAGAACCGGCGCAAGCAGACGTAGCTACATTCTCTGAAGAAGCAGCGGCACTTGCAGAAGATTCCTCAGCTTGATAACGTGCACGTAATTTCTCCTGAAGTGCTCGGATTCTATCATCGGTCTGTCGTAGCTTCCTCCACCTGTATGCCAAGTACAGTCCAAGAGTGCCGTACACTGCTGTATATGATGCCAATACATAAGGGTATGTCTTGATAATCTCTCTGAGTGTACGATACTTGGCTTCTAATCTCCCGACAATCCCAGTACCTGTTGCATCACTACCTCCATTGATTTGTTCGCTTTCTTCTTGTTTTTGCTCGTGACAAAAGATGTTAATATAAATACTGCGAAATATGCACACAAAACTCAAAGTCGCTTTAGGAATAACCAGGCATACGCGTTACCTATTTAATTCATCGGGTTTAGCTTCAGCCACAGCCCACAGCCAAATTAAGATGAATTAGTTTGTCGTGATTTGCTCGTGTGATGACAAGTTCCACGGATTCTCCAACCTTCTCCCATAAAATCTCCAACAACTGCATAACAGGAATTAACAAAAGCGAAGTGAAACGGAAGAGTAAAGCCTTGGCAAACTAGAAACGGCGGACTTATTAGCATGAAAGAAACTAAGAAGATAATATATCCACCGAAAATAAGATAGCAGTATATCTAAAACTTACCTCCAAAAAACTCTCGATTTTTTGGCTACCACATTGCACGATAATATCATCTGTCTGTAGCCCTGACGACTGAGCGGCGGATCCTCGCTTAACCTATGTAGCATTGCAATATCAAGAAGCAACAAATTTAGACGAATAGATCAGTAAGTCACAATAAAAGCCCGTTTCTACGGAAACAAATAATGACCATCAAAAATACAGTTTATAACAACAGAAACTATTTCCGAGCTTTGGCATTGCTCCTGACAACAAACAATCGATTGTAAATCACGGAATTCGAGAATTTCTCTTCGAGTTAGCATTGACAGTCAGTTGCATTTGTGAAACTTAACCATTTACACAACGAAGGTGAGTGGCTTTATAAGAGGGCAGATGACGCCTTTCCAAATTGTAGGAAATCTCTTTAAAACCCGCTCAATAATGTGTAAATCAGCTGCATATAAGCTAGTCACTTCAAAACCGAGAGACAGATGACAACATCTCCTATAAAACGAACAATTAGTCACTAAAACAAACTTCGGAAAACACCAAAGTCATTCTTAAGAAACACGTATAATTTAGATCCCATACCCGTGACTCTTGTACTGCTCCCACCACTTGAGCACAATGTTAATAGGCAACGACTTCTCCAGAAAGATTGATGAGCGGACCCCCCTCGCCACACTAGAAGCGAAAATGGAAGACGTAAAAATGTTAGTCAATAAGTAATTGAACAAAAGCAAGATGTTATTACAAAGGGAGTTGTTGAGTAGGAGAACTCCATTCAATAAACGACATAACGTAAAAGCTTACTCTAGTGATTATGCAAGCTAGTTGCAAGGTGCTCTTTGCTGTCCAATTCACCCGGGATAGAGCTTCACTGTATGAGGGGGAAGTTCAAACGGCTTCTCTTCGTTTAAACACAGACTTAAAGAATCATTGATGCGCGCTAAACTTGCAATGTTTCGAATACGTTTCCTTAATTTTACAGTTAATCAAATTTTACCCCGGAATAGGAGAAGAGCGCAATGACAGAAGGTGAAATTTTGAGAGCAGCTCTTTTAGTGTTGATGTCTAATGCAGAATTTCTGGTATATTCGCTAAACTTTGGACGCTTTTCAAACAATTTGTCGAAATAATGAATATCCTCATCAGCTGCGCGTAAAATATACTTATGTATTTAATTACTACGATTCTTCTTCGTCTTATAAACCAGCATGAAGGTTAATGCACGAAACAATGAAATTAAACAATAATGTACTGCATGCCTAGAACACTTACAAAATCGAGGATTAGAAACCAACTTTCGTTTCCAAGGCTTCCTATGTTTAATACCATGATATGTCTGCAAGCTTAGAATAAGACGATTTCACTCGTACGATACTACATGTGACCGAAATATGACTACTTTTTGTAGGGTTTTGAGGACATAAACAAGTTTTATACAAACCCAATTTGCCAAGATCAAATCGCAAGTATTGAACGAATTAACAAATACAAGTAAGATGAATTACATACCTTCTCGCAGCGGAATAATATAATAATAAGAAGTATGTAGAGTATAAGAAATCCTTGAGAACCCAGAATAATAATAAGAATCCCATAATAATAATTAACACCCCAATTGTGATGCCTCCATTAGTATCCACACGCATTTTGAGCTACAACTCAGATGCTAGTACGTATGATTTACCAACCTCTCTCTCTAGAGAAACTATTTTCTCTATATAATATGTGGACTAATCTCATAATTGAATTGAGTTGAATTGAATGAATAATTCCTTCACAGAACCCCATATATATAGTAGAGAGGAAGATCTGGGTTTTCCATAAACCTAATCCTAGTAAGTTTCCATAAACCTCAAGAGTTGTAATTTGGCCAAACTAGCTTTGGACCCTGTGAATTAATTAATGAGTTCTACTCATATTATAACTACCCAGACATTTGTGTGTGACCCAATGGGCCCACTTAAGAGCTACTAGACACATAACTTATTTATGTATCGGATCAACATTGGTCTCTAGCACGACGTGTTGACCACATAGACTTAAGCGGGTTAATTATTATGGGACAGTGGACATAATTCCTTCCAGCCTCCCACTTGTACATGTCCCTATAAGAATATCAATAAGTCTCTTTGCTACTCGCCTCCAATTGAGAATGAGGTAGGTTAAGTGTCATCCTCATATGTCTCAATCGTTTTCTCGAATCTCCGAGTTGACTTGTCAAAAGACAGATGAATGACAACGCATTCCATCTGACCGCGGCCACGGATTTACACAAGTCACACTCTTCGAGGGGCCAAGAAACAATAAACTCTCTAACAAGAGAGGAGCAAATCCCATCTTGTCTAACCACATCCTATCACATGATTCATGCATACCCAATGACCATCCGAAGCCCCTTTTTACAGATGACGAGGATTAGTATCAAAGCATACACTTCACATGTACAGAATAGTCAAAGACTCAGGTCAAAAGACCAAACAAACAATTTCCAAGAACCTTTACTGACACTAGGCGAATCCTTAGTAAAGTTCTTCTCGGCGGGTCAGTCTAGTGCGTATCCTCATATACACACCTATGTGCCTGGCTTGGTACATCGTTACCTATGACTCATGGAACGTAGCCATCAACCAACTCACATACTAGTCATTTTCAAGTATTCGATTCGTCCCAACATAATACTCTGACTAGAGACAAAATAACTACATCCTCCATTTAATAGGGTTCCACTTACTAAGTCACGTACTTAGCAAACCTATCAATCGATGTTATTGTTATTTTGGGACTGCATTTTAAATAAATGCGATATTTATATCAATTATTGTAAATAACTCCCACTGAAATAAACACCTCTTATTAGTATCAAGACCATTCGTCCATGCGTCTTATACAATTCGCAACAACATGTTTCTAATTGCGTAAAAGGCATTTGTGCGTGACATGCAATCACTATTGCATCAAGTTATAACATTTGCATATACACGATTTACCTTTTCTCAATAAGATAAACTATTTTTTTTTTTTTTGGTTTCACAAGCACCATTAAAGCGCTTTATAAACAACATTATTCGAGTGTGCTAATGTTTTATAAATCAAACATCTATCATTTGCTTTACCAGCAACAAGACACTCAGTATTAGTCATCATTTTATGTTTGGAACCGTTTCCAACGCATAACTCATTTCATATAAACAAAGAGGTACCTAGATAGTCATCAAGGACCACCTTTACTTGTATGAAAATTAAATCACTTGTAACACATTTACAATGATATACTTTATCACAATTTGTATCTCATAATGATTCCTTGAGGTTTCATAAGCGCATAGGATTTCCTCATGACTCCTCAAGTACATAGGATTTCCTCAAGGCTTCTTAAACACATAGAAACATTCATAGATAGTATTCTAGTGACACTTACTAGAACTTGATTGGTTCCATGTTCCTAATACGAACAAATTAAAGAACTTTTATGCGAAGTACAAAATACTTCAAGCAATAAAGTCAAACAATGAAAGAAATATGTCATGAACATAACAAGCTGTAAATGCATATGCACTCCCACTAGTCTTCATGTACACAAATATACAGATTTCTTTGTCTTAAATGGATCAAAACGCCTTTTAAACCAAAATATCAAGAACAAAGATTTCAACTCCAATTTACTTATTTCAAACAATTTTGAAATTTCACAAACAACAAGCGCATTCTTATTGATGTGAAACTGATTTTCACACTTAACCACCACATCTCATTTTATGAGACTATGACGACATTCGCTAGTTTCATGGATTTAAGCATATGGTAAATAATCTCCACTATAGTCATTACTTTAATTACCAACCGTGCTCATTAACATCATATATCCATCATACTAATAGATATCTTATGTCCATCCATGTTTCATATATATAAGGAGTTCTAGCCCATCAATGCTTCCTTATAGGTCAAACTTACGTGACATTTATTCTCCCCCACCGTTTCTTTTAGAGATCACATATCTCAAATAGAAACTTATAGATCCACGTAACAAAATATAACTTTGTTCTTTGGACAAGTGGTAGAATATAAATCCTTTAAGAATACCTCATAATAGCATATGTTGGAATTTTGAGTTTAAGTTTTAGAAAACAACTTTTCTTGTAACTTCAAAACTCAAATCATAAAAGACAATTAGGAGCTTTTCAATCCATATCCCATATCATGTCTTTTACCAACTTGTATGGACACAATCTTACTCGTGTACGTAGACTTTACAGTGCATAAGTCTCCAAAAATATCATTAAGATCTGAATGACTCATAGTAGAACGAACCTTAAAAGATTCAACGTGAAACTCATTTCACTAATTTCTACGATGATCACAAATGATTTTCTCGAGCTCTGCGCGCCTTACTTGAACAACTCTTCAAGCTGATCATATACTTCCATATGAATATCCTTGAGATTCTCAAAGTATTTCAAATTTACGTTTCATTATTCAATGAACATGACCATAAAACTGCAACGTAGTAAATGTGGTGAAGTATAAACGAATTTCACTTTCTCACGATATGACTATTGATGTACACATATCACGCATATGTTTGATCAAACAAATCGATCGTCCTCCCACTAAACCAAGTAGAAGACACCATTTTATCATCTTTACAACCTTAAAGACGTGTCATATTAGTGAAACACAAAATGTAAGACTTGCACTCAACTGATCATTATGTTGTGAAATAAGTTACCTTTTACTAAGAATATAAGACCCAACATTAAAGTTAGTCTTTTAGTACAGTATATTAGCAAGGTACTTGAGCAACAACGTTTGCTCAAAAACACAGAAATTCTATTCATGTTTGAATATGAACTGCATTTCAAGCCTTGCCTATGTTAGGTGCATGAATACCAATTTATCCAATCTTAGCATTAAACTTTAAAATTAAGTCAGGTGATCCCTTTTATGTAGATGAAAAACAAAATGTGTTCATTTCATATACATAATCACTTTACTTTTGTCAATTGTCATTACTCTACTCTTCTCGAACTCACTACATTATCAATGTAAGAGCTGCATTTGGTACCTCATACCAAAAGTAGAATATTGACTTTTACATTCACAACATACATATTTGAAGTCACTACTTCAAATTCATTTCTGAATCTTCTAGATAATTCTAGGAGTTGCTCTTCCAATGTTAATTTATCATTACATCAATGATTAAATCATTCCACTAACGACAAATATTTACGTACTCAATTAAACCATGCTTAGGCTTTAGGTCTGATAACAATCATTAATTCACCGAACTTTAAGCCCTTCAACATCGTCTAAGTCCAATATCTCAAGCCATTTACCTAATGAACTCAAATATCATTATAATTTGGCCTTCTTGATATGACGTTTAATTATATTGAGTATCATATGCTAATTAAAGCATCTTATACTATTAAATGAGAAATTCAAGTTATATGTTTCATTCATGATGAACCGACTTTAACTTGAAGCATAACTGAAACAATTTTCAGTAATACTAATAGAAATATCCAATCATTCTAGATTATCATTATAATCTTGTCGTATGACATGCAAGCTAATTGGATAGTTTCCACTATTTTTCTCACTTAATGGAACAATTTCTCCTCAATTAGACGATTGTTTAATTGAAACGTAGAGCCATCACCATGACTTTAACCACACAGTCCAAACTGTATGTTAACATCGGTTTTAGCTTGTATGAAATTCCTTTATAAGGACAAATCATATCTCTCACTCTTGAGAACTCTTTCTCAAAACACCAATCAATGAGTTTGAACCATTTCAAACTGCTCGTTTATTAAATTGTGATAACATATGACTAAATATATGCAACACGAACGATAATTAATATGAATTGAACACGTTTCCCTCATACATGTACAATTATTCCAAGATCCCAAATATTAAGTGTCTTGAGTGAGCTTTAGCTCATCGCCCAAAACACAAAACATAAAGGTAGACATCCTCGCATGTCAATTACATCTCCATGTAATTCTTGGTCGGTCGGTTAGTCAATCATGACTTGAAAACGACCTCTTGCCTCAAGGCTCAGGCCTCACCTGACGGCCTCGTTAAGCGAACCAAAAAGATCTTATGAGTAACGGTTATTCATCCACTCATTTTACGTTACTGGCGAAGCACCGCTTTAGCGGTCACTTTAACCAATATAGCAAACATATTGCGATGAAACCATTACTCACCTTTCCACTCAATTTACGTACGTTACTCGCTAAGCACTGCTTTAGCAGTCACTTAGCGTGTCGTAGCAAACTTATTGTGGTGTTCTAATATGGAAAGACAATGCTTAATATTCCGGAGGGATTATAAGTATGAGTTCTAAGCATGCAAATCTCAATTTATCATTAAGAAAAGCATGGTACCCAAATTAATCTTTATTGTAAGTCAAGCTAAATTTGACCTCCAATGAGCATTGTATTTCTCCTCTCTTAGAAAACTCCTTTTCAAACTTGAGAAATAAAACAATGCTTCAAATTTTGATTCATAATTGTATAACAATTTACAATTGTACAACAATTCAATAATCGTAAATTATACCAAATCCGATTCATAATTGTATAACAACTTGTAATTGTATGACAATTCATAATCGTGATTTAATTAATTCGTAAATTCAACAAAATTAGAATCACTCTCAAAATCATTTGCTAAGCGGGTCGGTTTCAACATAAACCGATCACTTAAGCCGATTAATGATTCATAATTGTAAAACAATTCATAAGTCAAATTGAGTCTCACTTCAATTCATAATTATAAAACAATCCACGGTTGTAATATAATTCATAATTGAACTCATTTTAAATTATTTAGTCGATGGAAAATAGAAAATACACAAAATCATGATACACATTCATGATTCATAATTGTTAGCCAATTCATAATCATGCTAAATTCCATTAATTTGGTTGATAAAAGCGAGAAAATACACAAAAATCACAAGAACAAAAGCGAATCGGCGATCGACAAGTGAACCGATCGGTTCAACTGTCAAACCATTCGGTTTGGACTGAAACCGATCGGTTTGGTCCAAACCGATAGGTTCTTATTTTTCCAGATTTACGTCAGCCTCAGATCATTTAAAACCGAGTAGGTTTCTAAACCGATAGGTTTTAGCTTTATACAGAGGTTTTTCGTGATTTTTCTTCACAACTATTCTTTGACCCTTCAATTAATTTCAATCGAGTCTTGCCCTAATTTAAATTAAGGCTCATCGTCAACAATGAAATTAATTCTTTAGGATTCTTAAAATTCATTCCAATCGAGTCTTGTTCTAACACATTAGAACTCATCGTCAACAATGGAATTAATTTCTAGATTCTTAAAATTGTCCCTTCAATTTATTCCAATCGAGTCTTTCATCGTCAACAAAGGAATAAATATCTTAGGGCCCTTTAGAAAACGTTTTAGGGCGATAAAATAAAACAACAACAAGGTTTTATATAAATCAAAAACTCAATTTCATAATTCAACAAATTAAATTCATAAATTGAAAAACCCTAAACATGTTTCTAATGGATCTCAAATATTCAAGTTCATCAAATCAATTGAATCTCTCACAACAAAATTATGAGCCAAGATTCAATAGTTAATTTGAACAATACTACGCGAAATTGGCTCTGATACCACTGTAGGGTTTTGAGGACATAAACAAGTTTTATACAAACCCAATTTGCCAAGATCAAATCGCAAGTATTGAACGAATTAACAAATACAAGTAAGATGAATTACATACCTTCTCGCAGCGGAATAATATAATAATAAGAAGTATGTAGAGTATAAGAAATCCTTGAGAACCCAGAATAATAATAAGAATCCCATAATAATAATTAACACCCCAATTGTGATGCCTCCATTAGTATCCACACGTACGGAGCTACAACTTGTATGCTAAGATGTATGATTTACCAACCTCTCTCTAGAGAAACTATTTTCTCTCTATATAATATGTGGACTAATCTCATAATTGAATTGAGTTGAATTGAATGAATAATTCCTTCACAGGAA
This sequence comes from Dianthus caryophyllus, assembly GCA_023091065.1. Classification (NCBI taxonomy): domain Eukaryota; kingdom Viridiplantae; phylum Streptophyta; class Magnoliopsida; order Caryophyllales; family Caryophyllaceae; genus Dianthus; species Dianthus caryophyllus. The sequence goes on along the minus strand of CM041522.1, from coordinate 11,540,374 downwards.
CCCCATATATATAGTAGAGAGGAAGATCTAGGTTTTCCATAAACCTAATCCTAGTAAGTTTCCATAAACCTGAAGAGTTGTAGCTGGGCCAAACTAGCTTTGGACCCGGTAATTAATTAATGAGTTCTACTCATATTATAACTACCCTGTACATTTGTGTGTGACCCAATGGGCCCACTTAAGAGCTACTAGACACATAACTTATTTATGTATCAGATCAACATTGGTCTCTAGCAAGACGTGTTGACCACATAGACTTAAGCGGGTTAATTATTATAGGACAGTGGACATAATTCCTTCACTTTTATCGCTTAATGTGTCCATATTAAAACCTCAGTCAAAAAAAATCATCAGTGAATTGACGCCAACAATCAATCAGTCAATCATATACATTGTGTGTGAATATTAACAGCAAAGTATGGAATGTTTTTTTTGGTACACACAGAATATGGAACTTTATAGTGTCATACGCAAAACATCTTAAATTTCAAAGTACATTAGAGGATATACTTGGTACAGACGATGACGGGGTTGCTGTTGCTGCTGTTAGAGTGTATAAAACCGATCTTGGACTCCAACCATCAGCTTAAAGTTTTGGTTGAGTTGCTCCTAACAGCTCAGATGCTACACTTACTTCCTGTGCCGATTGTAAACGTGACACGATATGATAACACGACACGTAACTAACGGGTTAACGTTGAGACAATTCGACCCCATTAAGTATTTGGGTCGACACTAACACGACACTAATTTAATTGGGTCTTGAAGTCTTTTGAAACGAATTTGATTTGATACGAGTAATTCATTGATTGTCTAAAAGTGTTTTAATTGGGTTCATTGAGTCGGTAAGCTATTTAAATATGAAAACACGATATTTAATTTTGAAATTTGAGTTAATGAATCCTGTACAATTCGATCACGTCAAAGATTTTGATGTGTTACATGGGTTAAGTGGTTGAAATGGGTTAATCAGAATAAATAGGTTGAACAAGTTGGGCCGGGTTTAATAAATATTAAATGAGCTGGATCATAAGTAAATGAATCGGGTTAGGTTGGGATGGTAATGACGACAAGACCTGATCTGTTTGTCATGTCTAACTGACTCTTTGAAAAAAATTGGATAGAGTAATATTATACGCGTATATAAACATTTTTTATTTATTTATTTTAATCTTCAAAATATTTTTCGCTATGATGAAAGGAATTACTAATTCAAGATTAAGGATTATGATTTACGAGTACTTATTTATAGAATGATTTAAAAAAGTAAATATCTTTCGACATGTTTATATTATCAGACGAGACTAAATGACAATTCATATACAACCGTCATATAATAGAACTATATCCGATCAATATCTGTTGGGTCTTAAAAATCAGGATATATGTCATACCCATTAGAATTGGGTCCAACGAATTTGGGCCGAATCATAAATCCATTGCTATCCTAAATGGTAACCGATCACACTTCTGTAGGCCCACAAGGGTATTGCGCCACACTACATAGGTTTAAAGCAAGAATGTTATAAAGGGATATAATATAAGTGAAAGATATGCACTATAAACATACTTTTTTTTTTTTTTTTTTTTTTTTTTTTTTTTGAGGTGTCAACGATGTTAAAAGTGTCTTTAAAATACGGAGTAGATGATTACAATATAAAAAGAAGTGGTTTTTAATTGTCTTTTTTAAAACTATGTCCAAGTAAATGGAGTAAGGTCTTATTACTTTCCACTTAATTTAAGTTCGTATGAGCTCAGTTCACATTTTATAAGTTCAACTAAGATATTACAAACACAACTTTACAGAAGGAAAAAAAATTAAGTCCAACTTAACTCTTATTAATTTCGTTCCTATAATTTTGACTCCACTTGGCCCTGTTTTTTTCGACTTTTTGGAGCTGAATTTATAGGAGCTGAGCTAAAGTTATAAAAGCTGAGCTAAAGTTATAAAAGTTGAACTTATAGGAGCTGAAATTAGTGTTAATTAAAGATTAGGGGGGCTTATAGAAGCTGAACTTATTAGAGCTTGACCCGCAAGGGTGTGGTCTAGTGGTTAAAACATGGGTGAAATTCCCATGGGTCTCAGGTTCGATTTCCTCCAAGAGCAATCTTGTGGGGAGTTTAGAACCTGAGGTTATGCCTAATAGATCACGAGTCACACCCCAGTAAGGGTGGTTTACTGCGTGTATGGTTTGCGCTTATCATGCAAGCTCTGGTTTACCCTGCACAAGACCAGAAGCTACATTTCCCACGTTCACAAAAAAAATAAAACCCTTATAAGAAATTGAGTTGAAATTGAACTGATAAGACCGAAATTGAATTTTAAGAGCTAAAAAGAACAGTGTCTAAGTCGAACAAAATTGAACCTAAAAGTGTAATTAGTGAGAGGGATTAAGATTATATAATTAGACAAAATAATTAGGTTAGTGGGTCAATGATTAAGTAGAGTAGTCCACAATCATTCTCAACCTCAAATGTAAAAAGAAGGCTGAAGATCTTGTTAAATGTCACTTGAGATGACATAATCGTTACAAAAAAAAAAAAAAAAAAAAAAAAAAAAAAGTTGATTATAAATAACCCAAATTGGAAAATATATAAAGGTTTTTATTTTTAAGATAAGGACTACCTTAGATTAGATGGTGTAATTCTGCAAATACTACGTACCTAAAATAAAATACTCCGTATGCTTATATTTTTCAGCGCCAACCTTTTTCTTTTTCTCTTTTCTTTCTTTTTATCTCCATCTCTATCGACGGCAATTAATTAATGTTCTCCCGTTACTATTCTATTTTTAGACTGTTCTATTTTTATTTTATTATTTATGTTTATCTATTTTATTTATGTTTATTATGGCCTATTATTGTCAAGAATGTTAACACTATAGACTACAGAGATGAGTTCAATCAAGGCGGCAAATTATACAAATTCTACCATGAGGATGTCTTATTGTATAAGACAAATCAAACAGCCCTAACCAACCCAATAAATCTACAATAACTGAAAGAAAAAAATAACAGTTTCACTTTCTCTCTCCTCTGGACCAATTCTTGAAACAAAATCATTCCCTCAGGTTGTTTTCAACCTTCAATTTCTTTTAAATTTTTTTTCTCACCTTTTTTTCCACCATATTGATTGGTATTTCATTATCTCGTAATAATTTAGAAAAATTCGAAGAGTTAAAGTTATAATCTCAAAGAACAAAACGAATGCTAACTGATTTATGTATTTGTCCGTAATTTTCAAAAGTAACTTGTTTAAGTTTGAAAAGTAACTTATATGCATTCAAAAATAATTCCCAAAAATTTGCCAACTAATGTTAGAGAGTTACCTTTGATTAACTAATAGTTATGTTTCAACTAAAGAATGATTACATTTCATATAAGAACTATTTACTTTATAGATGAAAGAAGAAAAAAAAAAAAGAAGAAAAAAATCATCAAACGTGAGATGGAAGATGGGTGGCGTTGGAGCCAGCAGTGGCTGAATAATGATGGTAGTTAAGGAGAATGGTGATGGTTTTGGCGGCAATAGGTGAGGGAGCGATGGATGAGGACAAGGTAGATGAGATCGGGGAAAGTCGACTATAAAGATAGAGAGAAAAAGGGTGGAGGTTGCGGTGGAGTCCGACAGGTAGTGGTGGTTGTGGATTTTGATTAGTGGTTAGTGCACTGAATTTTGATTGGTGATGGTGGTGGTTGTGGTGGAAACCGATTGGTGGTGGTCGTTGCGATAGAGTGTGACTGATGACGGTTGTTGTGGAATACACTGGTGGTGATCGGCGCGGTGGGGTTCGACTGGCAGCGGTTGTGGTGGAGGTTGGAGTGGAGTTTGAATGGTGACAACTTTAATGGTGGTTTATGGAAAGGTGAGGGAGTGATTTGTATGGGTAAATATGAATATATTAGTCGTGTTAAGGTGTTTTATTGTATGAGGCAGCCTCATACTAGAATTACTCGGCAAATAAAAGCACGGCGGGCATGACGATAGAAGTTTAAACCTTTTTTGTGAAACTTTAACACATTTTCATGAAACCTCAAAACTTTGAAACTTTAATTTTGTTAAAGTTTCACAAATTTGTTAAAGTTTCACAATTTTGAAGTTTCATGAAAATGTGTTAAAGTTTCACAAAAAGGGATTAAAGTTCTATCGTCGTGCCCGCCGTGCTTTTATTTGCCGCCTTGATTGAACTCATCTCATAGACTGCATACTATAAGATCACTTTTATACTTTGGAAGAGTGAGTGATCGATCACGTTGTATTCTCTGTTATGTACGTTAAGAAACCAATGTAAGGATGGTTGAAGGTCAATATCGATTTTATATCTTCTCACATGAATACCCTTTGGGTTTAAAATGCTACGCAACGACATGCGAGCGTACCTGGTGCTAGTTATATTCTACTTAGACGAGTGTTGTCACTAGGTTCATTCTGATACCATGTTAGATACAAGCGAAGCTAGTAGTCTGTTAAAGCTTTGATACAATGTCACATACTCCCTCCGTCTCGGTGATTTGTTTACATTTACTTTATACACATTTATCGATGTGAGGAGAGATGTAGAGAAAAAACTAATAGAATAATAATATAAGTACAAAAGGGGTCCCGTTTGCTTAAAATTATGAAATGTAATTGGTTAAGGGAGTAGGGGCCCACCTCTCACATGGGTCACTCATGACCATTTATGGAAAGTGTAAACAAATGACTCGTGATCCCCTAAATAGAAAGTGTAAACAAATGACCGGGACGAAGGGAGTACAAGCTTAAGGCTCTGACATTTGCAATGTTAATTTGATTTACTTTATGTAGTCTTCAATGTTACTCTTTGACCCTTTTTTTTTACTTCACCTATTTTCATTAACATAATTTTATAAAAAATATTTTAATAACAAAAGTTAATATTCTATTAACGTATTCCAATTATATATGGAGTATAACTGTGTAAGTTTTAAAATCTTTAAGGCTAACTTTTGAAAGTTTGACTCCAAAAGGCATAGTTGTACTTATACTTTGGCTATGCTATAACACAAATTCTTATTTAAATTTAAGACGGATATATTCGTCTTAAATTAAGACGGGTCAAGTAATAACAATAAGACAAAAGACAAGTAGGGTTGGGAAGGTGCAATATATTTTTTTTTTATGTGCAAGTGGGGTACTTGACCCGTCTTAAAGCTTAAGCTTAAGACGAATAGACCTGTCTTAAGTAAGACTTATAACTCATAAGATTTTGGAGAATTAGTGTTAGATAAAATTACTAAACGAAGGTAAAACATTTCACCATTGTTTTAATTTGTACATTCTTTACTTGGTTGAATAATTGTTGATTGCCACATGCAAATAACATTTGGAAGAATGATATCATGCACCAAAAGAAAGGCTAGTTGTAGGCACAATATTCCAATGTCGTTACAAACTTGGATTTTTGTTTTGGAGGGAGAAGTTTCTTGTTATTGAGAAAAGATATAAGAATAACTTTCAGTAAGAAGTAAAATGAACAAAACAATTTGTAGACGCGTGCAAGTCTAACTATTTGTGAAGCTAGTTGAAAAATTAAAGAAGCGTCGGTGAATTAAGAGTATTGTTAGAGTGTCTAAAATTGATTTTGAACCACCAACCATTAGATTAAACCTTTGGTTGAGTTGGTTCTTAACATGATATCAGAGTTTCGTGACAAAAGATTACGAGTTTGAATCTTACCACTCCTCCCTTTCAAAGTAGATCCTTTCGCACCAGGTATGACAGGCTGTAGTTGCGTCCACACTTCAAGCCCAAAACGCATACGTGTGAGGGGGCGTGTTAGAGTGTACAACACCGATTTTGGACCTCCAAGCATCAGATTTTGGTTGAGTTGGTTCTTGACATGTATATTGTCGGTCGTTTAAGTGTAGCCAAGATTTGTGCGAAATGTAGTAATCATACGACATTCTAATATAAGTACGAAAGTGTGGTGTGCACACTCATATTGAAATGATTGTATCATTAGTTCCTTGCGAGATGTTTTCAATATATAATGTTGTCGATTACATTGAAAAATGATAATTTGTATTAAAAGTGAAATGTTTTGTCCTTTCATTAAAGACGTGTACTTTCGTGGAAATGATGTGTTGGTTCTAAGGCTATATTCTTTGATACAAGAGATGTGACTTTTGGCAAATCATCGCACCTTTTTATTTCTTATATAATTATTAAAATATAAACGAGAATATTTCATAAAGGGAATAATAATAATTGAATTTATGTCCATACAAAAGAGGTATATATATCTCATAAACTGCTAAACCCTAGTGTTAATCGCAACCCTAGCCTCTTTTATGTCTTCATTGTAGTTTTCAATTTTTTTATTGTAGTTTTAAATTTTTTTATTGTAGTTTTCAATTTTTTTATGTCTCCGTCTTCGCAAGATTGTTATGATAAATGAGTATAACTGTATAAGACATTAAAACTCGTGAAAGAGATTCAAACAAGAACGTTCAATTTTTCGAATTTGTTGAATTAAACTGTCAGGAACACTAATTATTGGAGAGCGCTAAGTTTTTTCGAACTCCAATTTTTCGTTGCGTAACAACTCACAAATTTTTTTAATGACACCTTAACGAAAATGAAAACTTAGAAATTAGAGAAAAGATAATTGAACCGGGGGTCGTTTTTTTATTCAGCGAAATTGACATAATTTAAGGATTTTTTTCGCGAGTTTAATTATATTAGCAACGGTAATTCCATTGATTGGTGGGCGACATCGATTATATGCCCACAAGCAAGGTTGAAAATTTTATGTTCGCTCATCTGAAGCCAATTGGCTATAATACTACTCCATTTATTAAAATATGAAAGAGTGCATTTTATAGAGAAAATGATTTATTACTGATTGAATTGGTGTTTATAATAAGCAATATAGAGAGGTATACATAATAATTCATAAATCGCTAAACCTTAGTAGATAGCCGTGAATCTACCCTCGTTTATGCCGGCTATCCAAACCCTAAACCTTAATAATAAGGTAAAGGTAGTGTTGGAAATTTTTTAATTCAATTTTCTTGCGTATTTTGGTACAACATATCAATATAAAGATTCAAAATATTTCTTTGTTTCTAAGCCTAAGAATCAAAGATATGTTATCCTGTGAGAAATCTCGTGTAACCCAAGGCTATAAGGGTCGAAATATACTCTAAGAAAAGCAGTATCCGTGACTCAAGTATTATCCAACTATAATTTGTAGGAGGGCTCCAATTAAGTTGTATAAACACTTAACATCGTAAAATTCCCCCCACCTACACACTAGGAATGGCAACAGCTCGGATGCAGATCGGGTGAAGAGTCACCCGCATCCAATACCTGATTTCCCCCGCTCCACCAGATCCACTATACACCCTGTTTGGACATCACCCGCATCCAATCCATCCGTCATCCGCGGGTGAAACGAATGGATCAGGTGGACCAAATTTTCTTCTTCCTTTTTTATTTAATAACCTATTTTAATAAAGATTTAAAAATATATATATATTATAAATTTATCTGTATAATATGTGTAGAGATTTCAAAAACGGGCGATAATGGGTCGGATGACGGATCAGATGGATCCCCACTACACACATGCCATCATTTACCTACAAGGACATGTGTTCCGAGTCTTACATCAGAATGGCTAAGAGGCTATTTGGCGGCACTACTGCAAAATGTAGCTATAACAACATCATGAAAGTGAAATGTTGCTATATACTTAATGCAACACTTTCAAGAGTGCCGCCTAAAGCTCCGTTGCAATAGCTTAATGCAACACTTCCTGCAACACTTTATTACCAAAAGCAACACTTTAAGATAGTGCTGCAACTTATTTTAGTATGCAACACTTTTTCCTCAGCAACCAAAAAAAAGATATGGCAAATGAGGGTCAAAAGAATCGAACCCATGACCTCAACGTACAAAGTTGAACACCCACACCATCCTAGCTACTACAATTTTGTTGTTAATATATTTAGCTATTACTAAATATTTCATTTTGAAAAAAAAGGAGTGGGGGCACGTGCCCCCCTTGGCCCCCCCTTGGGGCCGCCCCTATATCTTTAATGAAATTATAGATGAAAAGAAATTATTTTGATACATAATTACAAGGGAAAAAAATGCAACTATTTTTATTTTATATTATTTAAATAGATCATATACATGCAAAATACCTTATTACTCTCATAATAATGTCAAACCAAATGTGATATACAAGTTAAATTCGACGGAATAGTAATTATTGTCATGATATTTTATTTCTAAGGGTAATTTTAAATAATTTAAAAGACACACGGCTTTACTAATTTCCGATTGCAAAAAAACGTTGTTTTGTAATTTCATTTTTTCTATGTATGCAACGTTAGATATAAATATATAAGTGTTGCAATATTTATAGAATTTTCAAAACTCTACAAAAGCGTTGCACTTTCTGCCTTTAATTTGCAACACTTTTAAAGAAGTGTTACACATTGCCAAATATTTGGTAACGCTTTTACATAAGTGTTGGTATAGTCTGTATATGCAACACAATGTTGGAAAGTGTTGCATTGGTAATAAAATTTGTGTAAATTGCAACAATTTTGAAAAGTGTTGCCTTATAAATGTTGCAATAGGTCCAATTTGTAGTAGTGCGGGTGACCTCGAGTTAACTGCATTTTTTATTTGTTGGAAGTTATAGTTTTACATAGCTCTAGCTAGCATGCTTTTCCTTCTTTTCATTTTAAATTTTATTTATATCTTATGTTAATTGCAAAAATTAAAAATCTTATATTTGTAAAACTTCATTGCTGTCCTTATTTAATGGGTGTTGTTCAATTGTACCCGATAATTACTCACTTGTACCCCGAAATGACGAAAATATCCTTTTCATTTCACACTCCTCAACTTTAATAATTAGGTTTTTCTCTCATATCTCTCTACAAATTCAAACCAACCCCCATCTTGCCGCCACTGTCGTCCACCATTCTCGACGACCAAACACCACCTGCACTGAACAGCCACCGTGAACCGGAACCACCATCGTCCTGAAGCGGAACTACCACTACCAAAACCGACCTGCCTAAGTCGACCCAACAACGGTGCACCACCATCGTGCACCACCCTAGCCTACCCAACCGCCTAAACCACCCAACCTAACCGCCTAAACCCACCCAACCTAATCTAGCCCCTGACCCTACCCCCACCACCGACAACCCTCACCCTTGGCCCAGCCCCCACCCTCGAGAACCCTAACAAATAACCACCCCAAACCACCTTGGCCCGCCTGGTCCAATACTAAAATACACCGCCAACCAACATAGCGCCACCCCTTGCACCGTCATGCCCCAGACGAACCACCTCGACTACTCCGTTACTCTACCTAACCCAAAACCGACCACCCCTTCCTAGTTTTGCCCAAACCCGACCACCACATGTGCGACCTTGACCAGCACCCGGCTAACCCTGTGCTGCCTTGACCAAGCCCGACCACCCTAGACCCACCACAAACCCAAATCAGTAAGAGTGCCCCAAAACTCTATCAATAGCTAGAAGCTATTGAAATTTTAATCAACCAATAGAAAAAAACGAAAAATAAAACTTGTATAATTATGTATATTTAGATTTATAATTAAATATTTGAATGAGTTTGATTGAATTTGATTGAAGTTTGTTTGAATTGATAAGATTGAAAAGAGAGAAAACTGAAAGTAGAGAATGGTAATGAATGGAAATTTTATAGTAAAAAAGGGTACAATTGAGTAAAAGCTGAGTATAGTTGAACAATAACGTATTTAATTTTGAGTTAAAGAGTTTTATTGGTTCAAAAGATGGTCTTTCCCACATTGTCGTCATCCGCTTGGAAGGTGCAAATCGAACGACACATGTGAAGACTTGACCCTTGTCGTCTAAGTTGCTCATTTTGTTTCTTTAACTTTCATGCATGTCACTTTGAGGGATCATTTGTTTTGTGCATTAGTATAAGTTTAAAATCGAAAATCATACACGGATGGCATGAGGTTAGGGATGTCGTTGGGGCGGGGCGGGGGTGGATATTGACATCCCTATATGAGATTGAAACTTGATTCATCGTACTTAATGTTTGGTTCAATTTAAATGGAATAAGTTTGAAAGTCATTATTACTTTGAATCTCAATGAAAGTCCAGTCATAGAGGCATATATTCTTTTTTCGGCGGTGTTAACGTGGAGGCTAACACTTATTGTTCTTCATAGTTATGCCTCTAAAATCATCCGCTATATTTTTTAACAATTTTTTTTGGGGCTATGATTAAAAATTTGTCCGCGCTTCTAAGACTTTTTTCTATGAAGTCAAAGATTAAATAATGGATGGATTTCTTAACATGAGCTTTCTTCTTAAAAATTATAATTTGATTTTGTTAAGGTGATACGTGCTATTTATATAGTTTATTTGCCCCCGGTTTAGTCGCATTTAGTTTACATTTATTCGAGTTCATTGCTAGTTTGTGAGCTATTTGTTTTATATTGCGGTACTGCTGTTCCTCGTTTATATTTTGCAGGTTTTGGCGGTCCTGAGCCGAAACCTGAGTTGAGTGGAGCATTTTAAGGACCGTGATGACAAGACCGAGCTCGAGCTCGAGTGCCACATTGATCCCGATGCCCTAATCTCCCTCTCATATACTTTTTCACATCCTTTTTATTACTTGCCTTAATTTAGTTCCATCTTATAAACCCGACTTTGTTACCTTGAGATTGACCTATATTAGCTGAGCGATCTTATTCTTGCTCTGTCTCTCTGTGGATTCGACCCTACTGCCACTAGCTACCCAGTTAGTTGACTTTAGGTTTATTTTGACTTAGGTGACGCGACTTTAGCCTTGTCATAAGGTTTTGGCGGTGATGATTCAAATGCCAGTTTTGTTTCTGATAATTCTTGATTGATAGAGCTGTTTCTTTAAACTGAGCCAAATTCATTCAATTTACTTTTTCCAAAAAAAAAAATATTTACAAAAATTAAATTACTTGATTATATTTTACAAGAAAAGGTTGATGATGATTAGTTATTTCACTTTTATTGAGGGAGTAGTTACAAATTCGCGATTCCCACCTCGGAGTAACTATTCTTGAATGAGCACGACGGATTGACTCTCTGATACCTTTTCTTTTTTAAAATGTTTTTAATGTTTTATATAAGAGGGTTTTATAATTTTAATTTATAATACAGTTTTTGTTTGATATTAAATTTGCAATCCACCGTCGTCATCAAAATACTTTTGTTGAGGAATTTATAAAATATTTTCACTTTTGTTGAGGGTTCTATAATTTGTATTCGACAAAATGGTTTAACATGCAATCCACCATCGTCATCAAATTAAAATACTTTTGAATTTTAATTTATTTCTTTAGGACTGTGTCAGTTTTATCTACGTCGAAAGTCGTAAATTAATCGCCAATCGGATTCTTGGAATTGTAATTGTTTGGATTTATACTAGTCCTTTCAATTAAAAGTATGTGTCTTACAAAGTTAGAACTCCAGCTATACAATTACATTGTTCTATGACCTTACTTTCATATATCGGTTGAAGTTTTTATTGTGTACTTGTACTTAATTGACACATGGCGGTTCTCATTTATTCATCATTGATTAAAAAATATATGAATTTTATTGTAAGGTGTAACTTATACACGCTCCGTGAATTTTACGGGCCGCATCACTAGTTTATACTTAAATATAAATACTTTTTCATATAGGAGATTTATTCATTTAATATACTCTATAATTATTTGTTTATCTTTCCATGCTTACCCTTTTGTTAATCCCATAATATACTAGTTTTTTTTTTTAACAGTTCACAATTTTACTTGTTCAATTATGAAATTCGATTATTGATTCATTGAAGTAATAAAAAATTTTAATTTCTGTTTTGTTCTTAAATTATTAATTTTTAGTAATTTTGATAAATTTGAAAAAAGGTCATAGTTGACTTTAATAGGCCATGATCACAAAGGGATGGTGGTAGGAGGTGTGGGCGCTGGTAGTGCGGCAATCAAACGATGGTGGATGGGGCGACATGGTTCGATTAGACCTGAACACATGGTAAACGGGTCAATTGGGTGGGGTCAATTCGGGTCGGGACATTTTAGGTTTGATTGATATTTGGGTTCGGATCAGGTGGTCAGGTCATTTCGGGTTTTGGGTCTATTTCGAGTCCACTGTTATCGAGTCATTTCGGGTTCGAATCAATTGGGTTTGGTTGGGTCAAATTTCAAAATTTTGATGAAAAAAAGGACGATTTTTTGTCAAAAGGTTTATTTTTTAAGGTTTTTATGTGTATATTTGGTGTTAATTGATCACAGATTATCAAATAAGTTATTTTTAAGTCATTTAAAGTCACCTAGAGTATTTTATATCGGGTCAATTCGGGTCGGGTCGGATCACTTCGGGTTTAGGGTTATGATTATCCGATCAATTTTGGGTTTTGGGTCAGTAATTTTGGTTGTAAGGGTTAGGTGATGTCGTGTTAGTAATTTTGTGGGTGGTTGACTGGTGATATGGAATGGGTAATTCGAGTCGACATGAAATAGTTTGATAAGATTAACAGAAAGACCAAAAATTCGAAAATTTAAAACAAAATTTTATTAAAATTTATAAAATTTCACTCCCTCCATTAAAATCCAAAGGCATCACTTCCTATTTCACATTTGTTGAGGCGCGTTTCGTTATGACAATATCTTTAGTTCTATAAAAATAAAAAAATTTGATATTAATGTTGTACTTATTAAGACGAATAAAACAAAATCTCACATGACTATATATTTATTTGTACATTACGAGTTATTTCGAAAAATTTTCGCCTACATAAATAGTGTCAAAAGGTATTGGGATGCCAATGTATTTGAATGAAGAAAGTAATAATTTTAAGAAATAAGTTTATGAACTGCAATTTTTTTTTTCTAATATTTTTTAAGAATTTTATCATTAATTTATGAAAGTCAGATTCATTTAATTATTTTGTCAATATTTTCTGTAAATGAATGAACCAAAATTATGTTTCAAACTAAACATTTTGTTGCATTTAATCTCACAATATTAACTCTACGGAGTTATTTTAATTTTTAAAATCTTTTATATCTTAGGATGTTTATTCGTTTTATATATTAGGATCGTTTATTCGTTTTTTTTTTTTTTTTTTTTGGCTAAAATGTAAGCTTTCATTAACATTGAAGAGCACATTACATCACCAAAACAACTACATCAGCAGCTTTGTTATCCACCACCGTCTATCTACTTGTCTCCAGTTCTCCGTACTAATACCACTCATTCTATCCTGTACACAAAACTTAATTCGATGAACTATAATTTTCGGTAACTCTACAAAACCAAAAATCCGAGCTGTGTTACGCTGAAACCAAATAAAATACCAAGTTGCAACAATAGCCATGTTAGCTGCTGTACGTTTCGCCCGTGACCACCGTCTACTGCGAATTTCCTCCAACCATGCTTCATCTCCAAACCGCACTCCTAACCAATCCCCTACACCTCGAATAGTTTGCAATGTATATACACAATGATACATCAAGTGATCATGTGTCTCAACCTGTAAACCACACAAACAACAGAAGTGGTCCGCAGCCACCCCGTACATAAAAAGACGATCTTTAAGCAATAAAGCGCGACATTTGAACAACCAAGTAATAAAAGCTTGCTTAGGCAACAAAGCCGTGTTCCAAACTTGTTTATACCACGAGACACGCTGCCCTCGAGGACTCAGCCATTTGTAGCACTCCTTGACCGAAAAACAGTCATCATGGACCCATTGTTGCGTATCAAAACCCTCTTTCAGTAGCTCCTTCACCCGACACACCTTTCGCCAGTGCCATGAACTACCTACAGTCGGGCTATACTCATACCAGTTCTCTCCTCGTAAATATATATGATCAACCCATCGAACCCAGAGTCTATCCGCTTTAACAGCCATCCACCACACCAACTTACCTACAAGAGCAATGTTCCATCTTTCTCCGTCTTTAAGTCCCAAACCACCCTCCTTCTTGGGTAGACAGACACTCCGCCATGCTACAGGAGCAATGTGACAAGAGCAATGTTCCATCGTTTATTCGTTTATATACTAGAGACACAATAATCAATAGATAAAAAAAAAATATCTCTAGGGTGATTGTATTGATTCGGAAGATCTTAAATAATACAATAGTATAATTTTTTTTATACCGTAAAAAAATTATACGTACACATATATATATGTATACATATAATTGTACGGTGTCCCCCCCCCCCCCCCCCCCCCCCCAATCACAAATCCTGGTCCGCCACTGTATGAACATGTTTCGGGTATAAAGTTGGGAACTAAATACCAAAACTAAATACAAATGATTACAAGTTGATTATGGATTATAAGCTAAATGAACTAAGTCCTGGAACGGTCCTTAGCTCACGGTTCTCTTCTCCCTTCCTCTCCTCCTGAAATCACGTAGCAAACCTAGCCCCGGGGCCTTCCGGGTGATGGCCCTCCGACGCTCAAGTCAGTTATAAAGACAAAGGAATCTAGAGAGAGAAAAGAGAGAAAAACCTTTTTAGTAGTGTGTTTGTGTGTGTGTAAAACTTAGTGATTTTTAGGGTTTTAGTTGCCTTTTATACTTGTTTCAGATTTGTCTTCTTGTGCCCCCGCTCCGTACAGTACGGCCCTGGGTGGGCCATACATGCCCGGACCCGGGTGGATCATTGGGTTCCTTGGTATATGGGATGATCCGGTCAATAATCCTCCCGGCCTCGAGTGACCCGACCCGGGAGATACAGATGGTTCAACGAGCGTAGGACCATCCTCCGGCCTATAATCCTACCGGCCTGATGGCGTGGGACCCGGGAGAAGTCACCCCCAACAACTGCCCCTCTGAGGAAGTCGCGGGCTTGCCTGTATGACCCCATTTCCCAGGCGGGTGGCTTCTCCCCGATCTGAATAGAGTAAGCTCTCCTCGTGTTCACTCATCGCTGCGTTTACTCTCGTCCGCTCGGATGTGGTGTCTTTGAGCAAGCTTCTATTTTTGGCGCAATTTTTGAATTCCAGATCTCAACGCAACGACGTTTCGTCTCCCCCGGCTGACACGTGTCGTACGATGGCTTGGGGTGCACTATTCACGTCCTCCTCTATATATACCCCCCTTATTTCGACTCATTTTTTCTTTACAAACCCCCAAAACGCTTCAAATCTTCTCAAAAATCCTCCAAATCTCATCATCCTTCGCTTGCACTTCGTTCCGGCTTCGTCCCGCCCTTGATTCCTTCTTTATTCGTGCTTTTACAAGAGGTAATTTTCGTGCTTGATTCTAGATTTCGTAAGTTTTAATCACTTTATAGAGAACAATGAGTGCTTCAGCCGATTCGTCTTCTAGAACCGCTACCGATATTAACGTAGTAGTAGATTCTGAGGTAGAGCCTGAGCTTGAGGACTTGACCGTAGGCCGGGAAGGAGTGACCGACATGGAGGCTCAGGCTGGGACTTCCCAGGCTGGCCCTTCTCAGGCCGAGCCTTTACATGTACGGATCCTAGAGCCCTCGGTATTCCAGATCCCCATGAACACTAGGATTAATCTGGGCTTCCGAGACTTTTTGAACGAGAAGAATAGCCCTGAGCTGGCGGCTATACATTATAACTTGCCCGAGAAATGAGAATTCGTCGTGCCGGGAAGGCACCAGAATGTGGTCAAGCCTCCGAATCTTCACACGGCCGTATACATGAAAGATCTGGAACATGGGCTGCGATTCCCTCTTCATCCCTTTATCGAGAAAGTGCTCAGTCGGGCCAATATCGCTATATGCCAGATGACACCGTTTGGGATGAGAGTTATAATTGCCTTTACTTGGACTTGTCTGTATCTGGGCTTCCCCCTGACGATAAATCTCTTCCGCCGTCTTCATCACTTTCGGCCCTGTACCAATAAGGCGACTAAGGGGTGGTGGTCACTGGTAACGGAGTCGGGATACCTGACCCACTTCCCGGTTAACGACTCGATGAAGGGGTGGAACGAGAGGTGGTTTTTCCTCAAGTCTCCCGTTCCTTTCGACCACCCTCGCTGCTTTCATAACGATGTGAGGGGTCGTTTAGAGACCCGAGAAGAGTGGGTCCCGGAGAGCATTCTTCCCTGGAAGGACGTTCCGCTGACCAAGGAGGAGTCGAGAGCTGTGCGCTACTTTGAGGCTTACAAAGCGGGGAAAGATTGGTTCCCCAAGAATTGGCTTCCTCCAGCGGACACGATCTCCGAGGACAAATTTACGGCGTGGTTGGCCTAGTCCGACCCTCGAGCGGTGGCGGTAGGCGGCGTGATCTTAGCATCTTAGTCATTTTTGACTTGTGTTTATTTAGCTTTTCTGATTCTTCCGGCTCTGACCTTGCTTCGTCTTTTGCAGGTTCCTTGGGCCATCTCACTCCGAAGGATTTGGCATCCATTGGTCTGAGCGAAAAGAATCGACCGCTTGATCAACCGACTGCCGTGGACTTGAAGCGACGTAAGCCCACGCTCAGGGAATTCATAAAAAGCATGCAGGGTGAAATACCTGATAGGCCGATGGGAAGAAAGCGTATGGCGTTGAGCCCGGTAGGAAAGGGAGGTGAGCGGCGGCAAACCTCTTTGGATCCGCCTCTCACTCACCCGGAACCGGTAGGCGCTACGGTGGAGTCGACTCCGGTGGGAGGTGTATTTGAGGCAACGCCTGAGGTCTCTCTCCCCAGTCCTCCGAGGGAGGCCAGGACCTCCCACCCTTCCCAGGTTCCGGACGCGGTTGTCATCGAGTCCGAGTCTCCTCACTCGGAGGATGCCCGGGCTCTCAAGAGGCATAAGAAGGTTTGCTCCACACTCTCGTAGAGTCTGTCTGGCGCGCCCTTAGATGTTCCTTCTGACGGTCTTTCTTACATTTTCCCATCGATGGCAGGACATTTATGACCTATTGTCTTTCTCCATCCAGGGCTCTTCCTCCAAGGCCAAAGCTAGCGGAAAGGGCCAGGTCTCCATTGCTGTCCCGGGTGGAGGGACCTCTGATACCGGCGGCGTGGTAAGGCACCCGGCGGGTCTCGTTGAAGAGACCCCACCTATTGCTGGGGGCCTTGGCATACAGGCCGTCGAGCTGGCGATGGCTTTGCGTCGCTCCGTGGACTCCTTTGCCAAGTTTGCCCAAGACACCGCAGGCGAACTTGATCGTCTGCGGCGTGAGGCGGCCTCGTCTGAGGCCACTAAGGAGATGAAGGAGGCGGCCGACCGCCTGAAAAAAGCCATAAAGGCTCGTGAGAAGGAGACCGCTTCCTTGAAGACGGAGGTGCGCTCCCTCATGGGTAAAATGAAGGAGAAGGAGCTCCAGCTGGGGGAGCTCTCCAAAGAGAAGGAGAGCCTGGCTCTCCAGTATACAGAAGTCTTTCGTGGCCGGGATCTTCTATTGCCGGCGGAGCGGCCGGCCGAGGTCGGCGGGACAGGCTAAGGCGGCCCGCCTAGAATAGGAGATGGAGAAGATGAAGGCTGCCCATCAGTTGGTAGCCCGCGATTCGCGCCAACTCCTTCTATGATGGAGTTGACTTCGGGTCCAACGAGACGAAGGGATTCATCGACAAGGTCGACCCCAACTTCAACTTTGCCTGTCTCGCTGAACTCGAAGAGGCTGCTGACAAGGCGAGCGGCCGGGAAAAGCGTGGTGGGGATCTGGGTTCTTTGGGATTCTTGTCTTAGACTCTTCTTGCTCGGGATGATCCGCGAGTCTCCCATTAGCCTACATTTTGTTTTTATTTTAATAAACACATTAGTCTGCGGTAGGCGGGCGTTTTTGTGGTAGACGGCCGCCGACTCTGGTAGGTCTTTTAGCTTGTTTTTCTTTTCTGCTTATCCCAATTTGCTCCCGGCCCGACATGTGGGTCCGGGGGTGGCAACCTTGTAATATACACTCTTTTTATCAATGCTGCTTTGCTCTTTTGTTTTTCCATACTTGGCTTATTTTCTTTTGTTTTTCCATACTTGGCTTATTATTTCCGCATACATTTATATTGACGTCTGCCGCTACCGGGTAGTTTTTCTATACTTAGCTTATTTTTGTCTTGTTTTTACTCATGCTATTCTCTTCCGGGACCGGGTGATTTTAGGCGTATTCTCCCTTGTTATTATCTCTCTTTTAATGCTTATGCTGTTTTTGCCGTTTGTACCGGGGCCGGATAGTATTGTTTGGTCCCAGCGTTCTATTCATACTTAGTCAAATTTCTAGCTTTCTCTCATTGTGTTATCAATACCGGGACCGTGCACTACTCAGTGTCCGGTGATTGTAACTACTCTTTCGTGCGTTCATATACTTGCTGCCCCCGGTTGTCGGGCGATTGTGCGTAGGTTATTCGATGAATATTGTGCAAGGCCATACGTCGGGCGCGAGCCGTCCAGGCCCCAGGCCTGGACTCTCAAGGCGCGATGTTCATCCGTCTGTGACGATGGAGTCATACGCAGGCGCGAGCCGTCCGGGCCCAGGCCACGGACTCAAGGCGCGATGTTCATCCATACGTAGAACATGGGAGGTCGCGGCCGCCACCGGCTCTGGCCGACATCGGTTGCTGCGGTGAGCGGCCTAGGCACGTGGGCCATCATAGACATCCCGGCTCTTTTGCATAAGGGCACCCTCATCCGGGCCCGACGACCACGGATGAGCATTGTGCAAGGCCATACGTAGGGCGCGAGCCGTCCAGGCCTGGGCTCTCAAGGCGCGATGTTCATCCTACGTAGGCATGGGAGGTCCGCAGCCGCCACCGGCTACAAGGTCGCAGATCGACATCGCGGTGAGCGGCCTGAAACACGTGGGCCATCATAGACATCCGGCTCTTTTGCATTAAAGCACCCTCATCCCGGCCGGCGGCCGGATGAGCATTGTCTGAGCCATACGTAGGCGCGAGCGCCCAGGCCGGGCCCGGACTCTGGCGCGATGTTCATCCCTACGTAGGCATGGGAGGTCCGCCGGCCGCCGGCCATTCTGGCCGGACATCGGTCTGCGGTGAAGCGGCTGAAACACGTGGGCCATCATAGACATCCGGCTCTTTTGCATAAGGGCACCCTCATCCGGGCAAGCGACCACGGATGAGCATTGTGCAAGGCCATCGTAGGCGCGAGCCGCCAGCCCCAGGCCCGGACTCTCAAGGCGCGATGTTCATCCTCGTAGGCATGGGTCGCTGAGAGGTCTTGCCCTTCTCCGGTCTTTTATGTCTTTTAGCTGCTCCGGGGCCTGTTCTTGCCCCCGCTCTGTTCCAGGCGGGATTTTGGGTGTTTATCCTCCTTTTCCTGAAAGTGTTAGCAAAAATTTTCAAAAATTCCTATTTTTGAATCAGACTATCGTGATTAGCCGGGGTCGGGGGTAGTCCCCCCTCCTTGCCCCCTGGCCAGCTTTTGTGTGATACAAATCTAAACAAATGCTGGGCAAAAATTCTACTAAAAGTTTACCAAAAACTTACAAAAGCTTGCGGTGTCAACATTCCTGATCACCACGTTCTGAAATGTCTACACGCGTTGCCTCGTTAAAACCTTCCGTGGAAAACCCGGTGGGACAAAACCACGGGTAAGGAAAAAGTACAACGCTTACACGTAATATTTCTTTAACGTATCAGAGTTCCAATGGGACGGGAGGTCGTGGCCGCTCATATCTCTCAGCATGAAGGTCCCCGGCTGCTTTATCTCTGTGATCTGATAGGGCCCTTCCCAGGTGGCTGACAACTTCCCGTGAATGTTCCCTTTCCCGGTGGCGGATGCTCGTCTTAGCACCAGGTCTCCCAGCTCAAACTCCCTATGCTTCACTCTTCGATTGTACATTCTCCTCATCCGGTTCTGGTAAACCGCCAGATTTTCTCTTGCTTGGTCCCGGACCTCATCTAGCAGGTCCAGCGACTCCTTTCTCGCTTGTTCATTACTGGTGGGATCATGTAGGTTTGCTCTCGGACTGGGTAGAATTGCCTCAATCGGGAGTAAAGCTTCGGCCCCATAGACCATGTTGAATGGTGTGTGGCCGGTGGATTCTCGATTGTAGTTACGATTGACCAGAACGCTCGGTAGCTCATCGGCCATGCCCCTTCACCATCCGATCGTTTTTTCATGCCGTTCAACATTTGCTTGTTGGCGGCCTCGGCTTGCCCGTTGCTTTGTGGATGGCAAACTGATGAGTAGGCGATAATTGTCCCGTTCCGTTTCAACCAGTCCCGCATGTTGTCGTTGTCGAATTGTTTTCCATGGTCAAATACCACCACCTTGGGCACCCCAAACCTTGTGATTACATTTCTCCAAATAAACTTTCTCACGGCTTGCTCGGTGATGGTGGGGATGGCCTCTGCTTCAATCCATTTAGTGAAGTAGTCGATAGCTGCTACCACATACTTCCTGCCCCCGGTCGCCGTTGCAAAGGGGCCCAGGATGTCCATCCCCCATTGATCAAAAGGTATCGGGCTCAGGACTGGCCTGAGGTCTCTGGCGGGGAGATGGATGTCCGGAGCGAAAATTTGACATTGCCGGCACCGCTTGCTCAAATCTTTGGCATCTCTTAGCATGGTGGGCCAAAAGTAGCCGGCCCTCAGTGCTTTGTGAGCCAATGTGCGCCCGGTCACGTGATGACCGCACACTCCTGAGTGTATGTCGTTCGGGATGGTCGGCGTCCATGCCCCCTACACATTTAAGCAATGGGGTTGAAAATGACCGCCTGTAGAGCTCTCCGTCTACGAGGATGAACCATGGGGCTAGTCTCTTCAGTTTAGCTGCCTCAATCTTGTCTTCCGGGATTTCTCCCTCCAGCTTGTATTTGATGTCGGCCTCATCCAAATTATTGTCTTGAGATGGCATTGGCCGTTAACACTCCGCACTTTGGGATATCGATTGTATTGTTTTTGACTTGTTGTCTCTTTGTTGCCTTTGGCGAGCTTGGCAAGTGCATCCGCTTTGTTGTTCTCGGACCTGGGGATATGGTGGACGTCGAAAGACTTCAATCCAGAAGTCAAAGTTTTCGCTCTTTGGAGGTATAACGCCATCCCTTCTTCCCGGGCCTCGTATTCTCCCTTTAGTTGGCTCGCCGCCAGCTGCGAGTCTGTTCTCAGTTCTATTTCTTCTGCCCCCATCGCCTTTGCGATTCAGCTGCCCGCCAAGACCGCCATACTCAGATTCATTGTTTGTGGCCGGGAAGGCAAATTTCAAGGCATGCTCAAACTCGTGTCCTTCGGGACTGATGATTACCACTCCGGCCCCGGAGCCATGGATGGTGGCCGACCCGTCTGTATATACCTGCCATACTCCTTTCGGTGCATGCCCCCTGGCCGGGTGGGTGCATTCGGCGATGAAGTCTGCCAGGGCCTGAGCCTTGATTGCCGTTCTCCCGGTGTAGGTTATGCCGAACCCTGATAGCTCAATTGCCCACTTGAGGAGTCTCCCGGATTTTTCAAACTTCTCGAGTGCTTTCTCAAGGGGCTGGTCCGTGCGCACCTCCACCGGGTGGGCATCAAAATCTGATCTAAGCTTAGGGTCGCTATGACAACGGCGTATCTTTGCCTTCGATGATTGGGTAGTTTCTCTACGGTGACCCGGTAGCGTGGATCGACAAAGTAGATTGGTTGTTGTTGTTTTTCTTCTTCCCGTAGGATTACTGCTGATATCGCGCTCGCGGTCACGGCGATGTACAAGATTAAAGTTTCGCCCGTGACCGGTCTTGCCAAAGTAGGCAATGTTGTAAGGTGTCTCTTCAATTGTTCAAAAGCTTCATCCTGCTCCTTCCCCCATTCGAACCTCTTATTTCCTTTCAAAACCTGAAAGAAAGGCGTGGATTTGTCGGCGGACCGGGAGATGAACCTGGACAGTGCTGCCATCCTCCCGGTCAGAATTTGAATATCCTTGATTGTCCTCGGTGCGGGTAGGTCTAATATAGCTTTGACTTTCTCGGGGTTGGCGTCAATCCCTCTTGAGCTGACCAGGTACCCCAAGAACTTCCCTGACCGGACCCCGAAAGTACATTTCTTCGGATTCAGTTTCATTTGGTATTCTCTGAGCGAGCTGAACGTTTCTTTCAAGTCTTCCAGGTGCTGCTCATCGGATTTGCTCTTCACTATCGCATCATCCACATACACTTCCATGTTCCTCCCTTTCTGCTTTGAAAATACGGCGTCCACCAGTCGCTGGTATGTGGCTCCGGCATTCTTGAGTCCAAACGGCATCATTTTGTACATGTAGACCCCGTGCCCTGTGATGAAGGCGCACCGGGGCCTGTCTTCCTCTGATAGATAGACTTGGTGGTATCCCGAGAAGGCATCCAGGAAACTCAAGGTCGAGTGACCACTGGTGGAGTCTACCAGCTGATCAATCCTTGGCAACGGGTAACAGTCTTTGGGGCACGCCTTGTTTAGATTTGTAAAATCAACGCACATTCTCCACGCCCCGGACGCTTTTTTCACCATTACCACGTTGGCCAACCACTTGGGATAGTCGCAACGCTCAATGAAACCTGCCTCCAACAACTTGTTTATTTCTTCGAGAATGGCCGCGTCCTTTTCCGCACTCATGGGCCGCAGCCTCTGCTTGATTGGTTTGTAGCTGGGGTTAACGTTAATTTGGTGTACAATTACTTAGGGCTTATCCCGGCATCTCACTTGCCGAGTAGGCAAACACGTCCTTGTTTTCTTCCAAGATACTAATCAGACTGTCTTGGAAGCCGGGGTCTAGCTCCGCCCCGATGATTACACTTCTTCCTGGTGATAGCTCAATTTCTGTTGTCTCACTTTCCGGTCCCGAAGTCACTTCCAGACCCTGCTTCTCCTTTTGTTCCGGGAGCTTCACCTCTGCCCATCTTCTTTTTATCCCCTGGACCGACAGAATTGCAAGATCTCCGTGGCTCTGGTCCCGTAGATCTTCCCTTCACCCAGCTTATGCGTGATGTAGGCCATGGCTAGGGCCCGTATCGATCTGACGGCATGGATGTGATCGATCCAATGTGACCCGCCAACGAGGGCGTTGTATCTTTGACGGGCGCCCACGACTCACGGCTTGCATCGTCACTCCGGGCCATATCTTCCTCTCCTATCGTTACCGGCAAAGTTATCGTTCCCATTGGTCTTATCTGACGCCGGCGAAACCATAGAGTGACCCTATGTAAGGCGTCAGTTGTTCTTTCTTCAAACCCAGCTTTTGAAATACCTCCCGGTACAGGAGATTGGTGCAGGCCCCGGTGTCTATCATGCACCTGTGGACCAAATGTGGTCCGATGTCCAAGGAGACGACCAGAGGGTCGCTATGGGGGTAGGAGACCCGCTGGTAGTCCTCGACGCTGATGGTAAGGTCCGGATCGCTTTGGTCGCCGCTCTTCCGGAATAAATGCTCATGCTTGCTTGCTCGCGCTTCTCTGCCTTTCTTTTCCTCCCGGACAAGACCGATTCCTCCGTCCCGGAGATCATATGAATTTCACTTATTCTCTTTTGGTTCTTTTTCGGGCCCGTTTGGGCTGGATTCCTACTACCTTCACCTCTATCTCTTTCTCGCTTGTCCTTAACAAAGCGCCGCAAGGTGCCTTGTTGTACCAACCGTTCGACCTCGTGCTTCAGGATACACAAGTGTTAGTTGCATGGCCATTTGCTGGTGGTATTCGCAGAAAACCGACTTATCATTCCCTGGATGCTTTTGCGGTCGAGGGGCGGCCCACTTGATCTCGTTTTTGGTCATCTCAAAAATTTCTGCCTGGGACCTGATGAGGGGTGTGTAGTGAGTCCATTGCTGGAACTGTTGACTGTTTCCTTGGTGGCCTCGGCCGTCCCGGTTATCCCGGCGATCGTTGTGGTTGTTATTACTGCTGCTGCGGTTGAAATTGTTGCGGATGTTGTTGTTGTTTTGCCTCCGGGGCGGTCCCTTCCATTCCTGTTGGGCTCCGCCCTGGTCCTCCTTCTTGTCATTTCTCTTACTGAATGTTTTATGGAACTGCTCCTCTCGCACAAACCCTTCGGCCATCTCCCGGGCCGCCATGAGACTGGTTGGCGGATTCCTGATCAGGAGACTTTTCAGCTCCCCTTCCTTCAAACCGACTGTCAACGCATGGACCCCTATCTTGGGGTCCAAGTCCCTGATTTGCTGTGACTCCCGGTCAAACCTTGTCATGTATTCCTTCAGCCCTTCACCTTTCCCTTGTACCACATTCAGGAGCTCCGTTGCCACCTTCTCTTCTTTTGTTTCCAGCGTCTTTGTTGAAAACTTCGGCACATATCTTCATACCCGCAGATAGATCCGGTCGGAGATTACGGAACCAAGTTTGTCGCAAGTCCCGTTAGTGGTCGTGGGAAAGACCTTGCACCAAACGTGGTCCGTAGGTCATACATCATCATGTGACTCTCATAGGTTGCCAAATGTTCTTCCGGTCCGCTTTTCGTCGTATTGTATCGTTGGGATTTTCATCTTGGCTGGAAGAGGTACTCCAAAGACCGAAGAGGCCAAAGGCGATTTGATCAGTAACTTTTCCTTGCGTTTGTTTTCTTTGGGTTTGTTGCGCTTGGGTCTCTCGGTGCGTGGAACCTCGAGGCTTGGACACTTCTGGGTGAGGGTGGTGGTGGGGCCGAGTGAGAATGTTCCGCTTCTCTCCAGGTACTATCATTTTGACAACTCGTTCTCCTCATGAAAGAGGTTTTTGGGCGTTCTGGATGGGATGGGATCTTTCCTTGGGGAGATTTTTCTTTGGCTTGGCTCGGGTGGAGGATGACCGGTGGGTGGTGTCTTCCTCAGCTTTTCAAGGAAGGCACTCATCATCCTTTTCTCCTCGGGGGTCAGGGGCGTCTGCAGCTCATTCTCCAAAGGAGTACCGCCTGCACTCCTCCCTGGAAGTTCCTCCACCGTCTTCTTCGCGCTCTTTTGTAGGGTCGGACATGGCTGTTTGTACGATTTCTTTAGAATTTTCCCCACAGACGGCGCCAATTGTTTCGGGTATAAAGTTGGGAACTAAATACCAAAACTAAATACAAATGATTACAAGTTGATTATGGATTATAAGCTAAATGAACTAAGTCCTGGAACGGTCCTTAGCTCACGGTTCTCTTCTCCCTTCCTCTCCTCCTGAAATCACGTAGCAAACCTAGCCCCGGGGCCTTCCGGGTGATGGCCCTCCGACGCTCAAGTCAGTTATAAAGACAAAGGAATCTAGAGAGAGAAAAGAGAGAAAAACCTTTTTAGTAGTGTGTTTGTGTGTGTGTAAAACTTAGTGATTTTTAGGGTTTTAGTTGCCTTTTATACTTGTTTCAGATTTGTCTTCTTGTGCCCCCGCTCCGTCTGATGCACGTGGGTGGGCCATACATGCCTGACCGGGTGGATCATTGGGTTCCTTGGTATATGGGATGATCCGGTCGATAATCCTCCCGACCTCGAGTGGACGGGCAGGAGATCTGGATGGTTCAACGAGCGTAGGACCATCCTCCGGCCTATAATCCTACCGGCCTGATGGCGTGGGACCCGGGAGAAGTCACCCCCAACAGAACATATATAATAGTTTCTTGAACATAACAAACTTTTTCTTATACATCAATATGATTTGAATCTGACCCAATATAGATCTAAACTTTGCTGGAATATTTCAATTGATGATCTGATCCGACCCGACCCCGATGCAAGCTCATCCCAAACCCAAGGCGAATAGAGTAAGTATTTGACATGACCCGACCTTGAACAATTTCCAACCTTGGCTGATAACCAATCTGAACATTATCATGACCTAATACGACCTCAACTCAGTATAACTTGACTAATCGAATCCAAATCTAATCCAACCCGAGTGATCCGAATGCCAACTTTAGTTCAAAAAGCTCAGGGTATGGCCGTATGGAGATTAATTCCCATAATCAATTAAGGTAATACTCCGTATGTAAATGAAAGAAAGTAAGATGTGGTAGTGCAAAATGCAACATGATGAAGCCTAGGGATCAATCAAAGTATTGGGTCCATAAAGTCAACACGTGGGGATAGAGTGAAACCTGGATTTACATGGAATATTACATAAAGTGAGAATACTTACCGTACAAAGCATCACCATTTTTCAATTATTTAGTGCCAAAAATACAGACTATTAATCTCATTATTGTTTAATTACTTTATTAAATTAATGCCAATAATATAATGGATTTAATGAAAGATTAGAAAATAATTTAAAAATTGGAATCTTTGGAAAGAAGGTCAATTTGATGAAGGGGCGCGGTTTCCTTCTCATGTAGTCATGTTATTATGAAATGCTCAGCCCTTCAACCCACTTTACTATTAATAGTATTCTTTTACGGGTATAAAGAAAATTCTGCAGTTAATTTGTGCAGAGAATCTTTTTCAAAATAAAAAGGTAAACAAATAACTTAAATATAGAGTACCTTTTAAATTTTTAGGGGATATTTGGTACGCAAAAAGAAAAGGGAAAATGAATCAAAAAGAGAATCATAGAGAAAGGAATGAGATTATCCTCAATTTAGATAGCTGTTTGGTGCACCTGAAAGGGGAATGATACTTTTTTTTATTCCCTCTGTCGCTGTTTGGTATTTAAATAGAGAATCAATTTTTTTTTTATCTAAAATTATTTTTACTTTAAGAATTACTCATTCAATCTATTTAAAATAAAATTTAATCTCTTAAGCATATTAATTTAAATGTGAAAAATGACAAATTACAAACATCGCGGTAAAATAGGCAAAATTAATAGACATGACAAAATAATTGTTTACCGTACTAACAACATCTTAAAAAAAAAAAATCGGTCTCTTTCCCTTTCCTAAAGGGTTAGTGAAAAGTGAATTTGGGGAATGAGAATGATTGAAATTGTCAAACAAACCGTCACAAAGGGAATCAATATTCTTCATTATCTTTCTCTTTCCTAAAACCACCCAACCAAACGCCCTCTTAATTCAATCGGTCTTATCTCATACGGAGTATCTCATTATAGTTATCTTTTAACATAATTAATTTTTATATATACAGAAGTTTAAAAGAGGAAAATTCATTGCATTGATGTGATACTTCAATTTTGATTATTTCAAATATTTATAACTTGGGTTGGTTTTTTTTTTTTTTTTTTAAATCGAAGCGTGCACTTAGTCGCATTACAATAAGAGGAAGGGGAGATTCGAACCTGGGACCTATCGCCCAGAATATCTATGTCTTAAACAACTAGGCTAACACATCTTGGTTGGGTTGGGTTGTTTTTGGGACTAGTTAATAATAACTTTTTTTTTTCTATAATCCAAAGTATTATACTCCGTATGATCTACCACTCGCCCAAAATGATCATTAATTGGTCTGGTTTTAAGTATTCCCTCTATTTAAATTCATTCACCTAGTTATGATTTTGGAGTCTCTTGGAATTGTGGATAATATATAAGTGAAAATATAGTTATGTGTGATTTTATTTTATCCGTCTTTTTAAAATATTTATTAGTATTAAAGTTTTATAATTTTTTTTATAATTTGCAACTATAGATATTATTGTTACAAAATGTACCTCGACAAGTGTGCAATTACATCATGGGTGGATTTGAATGAAGGGGTGGTTGTTTTAATGTGAAATTAAGTGAACTTTGATACGAATAAAATACGAAATTTATTTTCCTTTTGAATATTAGAAAAAGCTAATAAACATACAAAACATGTTCTATAGAAATATACTCCGTAACAATTATCTTTATATACTCTGTATTTTGTGACCGAGGATGTCATGGCCTAGTGGTCGGGGCCAGAGTAGCACAGCAATAGAGTCTCGAGGTTGAATCACTTCGTTGTAATGGCTTAGCGCCTCCTCTTTCACTAAAAAAGAAAATATACTCCGTATTTTGTAATTCATATAAAATTGTTATTGGTGAATATATATGGGTGGGCAGAGGTGGCAATCGGGTTCGGGTCGGGTTATATCGGGTTAAATAGTGCATCGGGTTTGGGTCTGGTCATTATTGGCTCAGCGCGATTTTATCGAATTATTTCACTAAATTAGGTATTTCGATCGTTATTTTATTAAATGACTTCATTATTAAATCAAATATATCATTCTAAATAATAATTTGCTTTCAATCTAATCAAAATTGAGCTTAATAATTATTGGGTCGTCAATTTAGTCTGGTTGACACCGGGTCGTGTCGTTATCGAGTCGGGTCTGGATCAGGTTCGGGTCACTTATTATCGGGTTATGTCGGGTTACGGGTCATGTCGAGTCGAATCGGTTCTCGAGTCACAATATTTTCGGGTCAATCGAGTTGGATTTTGCTCGAATTCAGATCGGGTCAGACTTGTCAACTCTATGGGTGGCAAGTGGATAATTAGAGGAAGACTTGAAAGTAAAACGTCGTTTAGTAACACGAGAAGTGTGAGTAACAAAAAAAAAAAAAGAATAGAAGATAAATGTAACAATCAAGAAGCTGGAAGAGTAGCATCCTCCTATCCTACTTGTACACAATCACATCACTTTCCTCTAACACTTTGATGCAAAAATACTTTCTACATTTATTTATGTGTGTCTTGTGTGTTTTTAAATGTAAACTTCTATACCAATCTATGGCCCAAACTCCCAAGTTGCAACCCTCAACCATGTTCTTCCTAGGTCATTATCTCATTATTATTACTCTCATTTAATACTCCCTATATTTGCCACATATTTATCAAATAATTTCACATTATTGTTATCTCCTCCATTCAATTTCAATGGTTTTGTTACCCTATCATTTCAACCAATAGTTTACATTTACAAGTTGAAGAATATTTATAAGATGAAAGAATCTTGAAAACATTTTCTATGCATATCACATACGGAGTAATATATAGTCAAATGAATACCTTATATGTACCTCAACTCAGGGTTAATAAAATAAAGCGGATGTTGTCTTTTGTATAAATGACAAACATAAACTATTGACTTGGACGGATGGAGTGTGTTTAACATTGATTAAACAATAATTCATACAAATTTTCACGATCAATTTATCACCAGAAATATAATAACAGAGCAATATTACTTGTTTATCTCTATAAATGGAATATTAATATAAAAAATTATTGATAGTTTTTCATTATGTGAACTAATGATGTTGACATTACTTGAATTACTTTTTTTTTCTTAACGGAAAACCAACATCTAAACTTAAAGTTATACAACATCTATAATAAATTTCAGTACTCAACGTACACAAATTTAATGAATCGAACAAAGAAAAAAAAAACTTTAAATAGGACAACATATCTCAAATTTTTATGGTTTAACGGTGACGGACACCCAACTATCGACTACCCCTTAATCTCTATACCCAGATCAACCACCACTTATCACATAGTATTCTCTCTATTCAAATCCAAGTGTCCAATTTAATTTTTAAATATACCATTTCACATATTGTTACCTTAATATAGTGTTGAGAATTCCAAATAAATATTCATTTGACTCATGAATAGTTGCATGTAAGAATATAAAATTGATCATGGGTCTTCAACTATCAGTTTAAATTTATGAGTGAATTAATTTCTTACATGATATTAGAGTCTTATACTAGATTTCATAGGTTGAATCTTACCACCCCGGCCTTTGTTCTAAATTGGAATATATAACACCAATTGTGCAAGGTATGCCGTTGTATCTAAACTTCTAACCTAAAGTAAAGGACATTCTTATGAGGGTCGGGGTATGTTCATATTAGAGTATGAATCGATCACGAGTATCTAACCATAAGTTAAAACTTGATTGTGATTAAATTAATTTATAACAACAATGTCAGAATTATCAAAGTATCTATATATATTTTTTCAAATACTGGAAGAACTATTAGGGTGCATTTGGAAAACAAAATAGGAAAGAAAGGGAGGAAAGGAAAATGAGGGAGGGAAGGGAAGGGGAGGGACAATGAGATGTTAGTTGGTGTTTGAATAGATTTTCCCTCCAAATATTTTCAATTGTAGAGGGATTTTAATTACACTTGGAGAAAAATGGATCCCTCCATTTTCCTTCTTCCATTTTTTGTAACCAAACAATTGAAATTCAATCTTTTCATTTCTCCACCCTTCTTTTTCCTCCATTTCCCTCAATTCAAATACACCCTTAGGGTGTGTTTAGATTGAGGGAAATAAAGGGAAAGGAAGGGGAGGGAAAGAGAGAGATTTAGTTTCCGTTGTTTGGTTACAAAATATGGAAGGAGGGAAATTGAGGGGGGAAGGATTGGGAGGGATCCATTTTTCCTTCTTCAAGTGTAATCAAAATCTCTCCACAATTGGAAATATTTGGAAGGAAAATCAATCCAAACGCCATCATTTCATTCTATCTCCCCTTCCCTTCGTTCCCTTCCCCTTCCCTCATTTTCCCTCCCTCAAGTGTAATCAAAATCTCTCCACAATTGGAAAGATTTAGAGGGAAAATCTATCCAAACACTAACATACATTTCTCCTTCCCTATCCCTTCATTTTCTTACCCTTCCCTCATTTCCCTTCCACTCCATCTACTTCCTATTTTGTTATCCAAACACACCCTTTAAGGGTGTTTGGATTGAGGGAAATGGAGGGAAAAGAAGGGGAAGGAAAATAGGAGATTTAATTTTCGTTGTTTAGTTACAATAGATAGAAGGAAGGAAATGAAGGGCAGGGATTTTGGGGATCCATTTTTCCTCATCCAAGTTTAATCAAAATCTTTTCAAGAGTGGAAAGATTTCGAGAGAAAATTCATCCAAACACCAACATCTCATTCTCCCTCCTTTTCCCTTCCTTCCATTTCTCTCTCTTTCCTTCCTATTTTGTTATCCAATGGTGTGTTTGTATTGATGCAATTGGAGGAAAATGAAAGGGAAGGATGCAATTTCCGTCATTTGGTTAGCATATTGGATAAAAAGGATTTGGAAGGGGGGGGGGGAGGATTCATTTTCCCTTCTCTAAGACAAATCATAACTTCTCCAAAAGAAGAGAGATTTAGAAGGAAAATAAAAAAAAATACTTCCCTCGCTTCCTTCTCCTAACCTCCGTTTCCTTTTCCTCCCCTTTTAGTATCTAAACACACCATTTGTGTAACTGTGGATTTATGTGATATTGTTTTACATCGTTAAACTTACTCTCTATCAAGAAAATCTAGTAAAAAGGCTATAAACAATATAAATATGTGAGTGTTTACTGTGAAATCGGCTCACCCCAAAAAATTGTCAGTGGGTAAACGGTAAATCTTGTACTTCGTAGTTATTCGCAAAATATGGTTCATTATCAATCTTACACCCACCCTTTTACACCACACAATTATTCAATGTACATTGACTTTTTTTAACAAGAAATTATTCACGATGCGTTCGAAAAAGTTGAATTGGAATTTAATTTCAGAATTGAACTAATTTCAATGCTTGGGAAACCATAGGAATTGGAATTCCAAATGGTTCAATTACATCCCAATTTCAAGCAAGTTCAATTTTAGGTGATCTCAAATTTTAAATACGAGTACTTAGTCATTTGAATGCTTCATTTTATTTTTTCTCACTTCCAACTAAAAATATAAAAATTTAAAACATTTGTTTTTAAAGTTGAAACGAAGTATTATATTCTTAAATTTCATTATTTTCAAAGTGAAATAAATTCTAACAAAAACTTTTAAATTTAATTTGCCAATTTCAATTCCAATTCCATGAGTCGCCAATGAGCACAGTGGAATTGAATTTGAAATTAAAATGCAATATTTCATATTATGCAACTAAATTTCAGTATTTCAAATCAATTTTAGGTACCTAAGGGCAACCTTAACGGAAAACTAAGAAAAGAACACATTTAGCAATCATAGGATTAATTATAAGGTAACCATTTTACATTTTTTCATCCGGCTCAATTCAATAACAAAATTATAAGAATTGAAGTTAAACTGCTACCTAACTATTTATAGACATCGTTTATTGTAATAATCGTATTCGACGTGTAAATAAAATCGATTTTTTTTTCTTTTTACTATTATTGCTAGAATAGAATAAAATAAAATAAAACTTAAATAGGCGTTTTTTTTTAATTTCTAGCGTGAGTGTACAATTTGCATAGTTTAAACTTTGAACCCGATAATAATCCCAACAAACAAAAGTACCGTAACAATTTTTTTGACAAAGTGAAAAAGTAACTGAATATTGAGGTAAATTACCACATTATATACTCTCTTAGTCAAATTGCTAAGGTACATACAGAGTACTCTGTATTATTTACGCGTTATAAAAACCGATAAAATAATTATTTAAAAGTTAACAACAAATACCAAATATAAGTGGACAAAAGAAACAACAAAAAAGAGTAAAAAGTAAATACCAAAAAAGAAGAAAAAAACACATGGAGTAACTCTCTGACAGTCTGTTTATTGTATATTTAAAATTCATATACCCTCCCCACTATTTTTTATACTTCAAATAAACTCTTATCATAATTATCCCTCTTCTCACATATTTTTTTTGACTTTTATTTATTTAGCAAAACAATAAAATAAATAAATTATTATGACTAAATAAAAAAAAATAAAAAAAAAAACAAAAAAAGTAAAAAATTTTACTGTCCCCAAAAATAGCTTACACGGCACTTGCCAGTTGCTCCCCATGTGCTTCTGCCTTTCACCAGTTTCCGGCCCGAAATAACTGAATTCGACCCGAACTGACCCGACCCGAACCCGATCCGACTCGGCCCGAGACGTCTGCTCTCGTCCCATCATTGACATCACTCACTTCTGGAATAACTTTGCTTGATCCAATGTTCATGGACCCAAAAAAAAAAAAAATTTAATTTTTATTTTAAAAATTATTATTCTTGAAAGTAAGAAAAAAAAAAATTAAATTAAAATTAAAATGTAAAATATATAAAATCCAACCCCCCCTCTCTCCCCCACCCCATAGAATTTCTATATGGCTTCACATTAATTCACTCAGCTGTTGTAGTAGTAGTCGTCGTCGTTGTTGTAGTCGTAGTTATTGCAGCTGATGATGCGGCATTAGCGTTGTTGTTGTTGTTGTTGTTAGCGACAATCTCGTACCCGCTGCCGCTTCCTTCTTCGTCGTCGTCGCTGTCGTCGCCATCCTCGTCGTCGCTCGTCTGCTGGTGGTGGTGGTGCTGAGGCGGCTGTGGAGGGGGCGGAGGGGAATTGAACTCGATTTTGGGGGTTTTGCCGCGGTAGAGGGCGTCTAATTGGTGGAAATAAGGGCATGTTTTGGAATCTTCAGGCCTTCTTTTGTTACTCTCTTTGACTTTCTTGAAGTATTTGTTGATGTTCTCCCATTTTTCTTTGCATCTTTTGGGATTTCTGTTGTACCCAAGTGTTTTCATGCCGCTTGATATCTCCTCCCATAGCGGTCCCTTTGGCCCGCTTTCTTGGTACTTCTCGTCCAGTTGTGTCCTTAGCTTGATTAATGCTTCCACCTCAGCTTTCGGCCACCTTGATTGGCTTGCTTGCTGTTGTGTGTCGCTTCCGCTTCCGTTGTTTGTTTTGTGGATTTCCTCATTGCCTGCGTTTGATGTTACCACCAACGGTTGTTGTTGTTGTTGTTGTTGTATTGGTTGTTGTACCGGTTTCGGTGTTGCCAATGAAATAGGTGTTTCCAAAACTCGAGTTTGTTGTGATTGTTGAGGTGGTGGTGGTGGTGGTTGCGGTTGTATCGGTGTTGTAATTGTAGTACTTGCAACTACTACAGGTACCTGGGTTTGGGTTTGAGTCGTCGGAGTCTGAGTCTGGGCTTGAATCTGAGTTTGAATCGCGATTGGCAACGGAATTTGGTGTTGATCGGAGAGTTTTTGGAGAAATGCCATCAAAGCAGCGTCCTTAGCTGCAGCCATTGACCGCTCTTGGACGAGAATTTGATGCTCCCGATTCAAGCGGCCAATCTCCTGAGCCCTCCAAGCCTCGTCCCTAGCCAAGCGATCACGGTCCCTCTTCTCGACCGCATCGAGAAACTTCTTATGCAACTCCTCTTGCTTACTAATAACTTCCTTAGTCAACCTCTCAAAGAAATCCTTCCATTTCCGCTTCCTATTCCTACCACCCAAAACCGCATCCTCATCCCCCTCCTCACCGTCAAACTCCCCCAAAGAGGACGAGGACGGGGTGGCAGACGGGGACGACCCGTTCTCCATCTGGATCGGACTACTTTGATGGACCTGCATTGGTGGCGGACGGCTGTGCTGCTGATGTAGCACGTTCATTTGCATATGCGGTGAAGTGTGGACTACACTTATTGGATGTGGACTTGATGTAACAGTGACATGATGATGTTGATGATGATGACTTGTGGTCGCTGCTCCATGGTGGTGGTGGTGGGTCCCAGGTGGGATCACCATCGTCACAGGAACCGCCGCCTGAGCCGTCTGCTGCTGCTGTCCACGCGGTGGCTGCTGAAACGGGGAGTGGTGGGTGTGGCCGTGGTGGTGGGGGTGATGCTCAAGCGCTTCCAATTGGTCGAAAAATCTATAGGTTTTGCCCTCGGATTTACCAACACGACCGTCTTTGGTTCGCTTGTGGTATTTGTACACATTTTCGAATTTTTCTTTGCATTTCTTTGAACTTCGATGATACCCAAGCTCACTCATTTTCCTACATCCAAAAAAAACACTCAATTCTATGCAACAAAATAGTGTGTTATAAATTTCAGTGAACTAAGATAACATAAATCTAAATTTTTATAAAAAAATGTTAGAATCAAGATATATTCTATTATTCCCTCCCCTATAAGTACAATCAAGTACTTCAATTTTCCAACCCAAAAATCAAAAAAATCTAATCCAAAGATTAGCAGAATGGTGACAACAAAATAAAATGAAATAGGAAAAAAATATTATTAATAATAATAACAATAATATTAATAATAAAAATAATAGTAATAGTAAAATAGTAAAATAAAATAAAAAAAAGAAGTAAAAACCTGGAGACTTGTTCCCATAAGGGGCCTTTGAGAGAAGAATCACGAAAAACAGCGTCCATATCAGACCTTATCTTAAGCAACGCCAGTGTTTCTTGCCTCGGCCACCGGTTTCCTCCGCTACTCCTGTCGCCTTCGTAATACTCCCCACCACCACCACCACCGCCGCCACTTCCGCCGGCACCTTCGTCGCCGCCTCCGCCACTTGGGCTCATAATTGAGCTCCTCCCGACCAATTCGCCGCCACCACCGCCGCTGTCGTCGTGTGGGGAGCTGCCGGCTTCGCCGGAGCTTCCCCCGTCTAAACCGCCGGTTGAGCCCAGCATGAAAACGACGTTTTTGGGTGGATTTATTTTTTAAAAGAAAAAAAAATTGAAAAAATTAATAATAATTTTAATGAGTGATGAAGAAGGGGGAGTAATAAAGGAGAGATATGCAAGAAGGTGGTGTGGTGGGGTAAGAGAGAGAAAGGAGGAGGTGATGGTAAGGAAAATGAGAGATTAAAAAAAAAAAAAAAAGTGAATTAATTTTTATTTTTTTTTTGATTTTTTTTGGTTGTGTAGTTTGGAATACTATGGAGGATTAAAAGTATGGCAAACTTTTATATTTATATTTTTGTTTTCTCATGTGGGTTAAATTTCTAGCAAACCCTATTATTTATATATAGTTTTACTAGTCCCTCAAATGTCAAATTAAGTAACCATTTTTATTAAAAAAAAAAAAAAAAAAAAAAAACCAAATTAAGTGTCTCCTTTTATTTACGTAGTAGTAAGTATTGACAAATGATATTGAGCATTTAACCCAAATTTGAAACGAGAACACTTAATTTGGAATGAAAGAAGTACCACTGTATTTTAATTATTTAACTCAAATTTGTGCGGTCAACCAATTGACACTGTTCTTTAACTACAAAGTATTTGAATTTTTCGGTAATTTATATGGAGTACATGAAAATGTAGTCACGCGTGATATTTTTTTTTATTTGTCTTTTACATATACAATAGAAATATAAATTTATATAAATTTTAATAATGTAAATATAATATATATTTTTTCAATCAAACATTTGCCTCGACAATTTTAAAAAAATCAATGTACAAATTGAAGTTAAGTGTAGAAAATATTTAAATGTTCTAATTTGGATGAATTAAGTATATACATTCAAAACCTTTTCAACTAATTATTATTATAAATTTATTAATTAGTTTCATTGAAGTTGAATAGAAAAATGACATATTGCGTATATAGTAAGGATAATATACGGAGTAATTAGTACTCTGTACTTGTTTCGAATTAGAAATTGTTTGTGAGAAAATTAGAAGGCAAAAATAAATAAATAGAGGAAATATATTTTGTACACGTGATTTTCAGTCCAAAAGAACTGAATTGAATTATTGAACTGAACTGGTTTGAACTGAACTGAAATTAAGCCCAAAAAAACAGGGCCCTACTCTAAAAAAATACGACGAGAAGAAACTATCAATATACAGTAATTCTTCTGTAAGGCACAACTTATACAAAATTAATGTGAGATCAAAGTACAAATTGCAGTTAAAAGGGTACAAAATTACGAAACAAATCTACTAAAGTTACTTACAGAGGTACTAAAAAATTTTTAGTAACAATTAATCATAATTATCACTTAAATAGTACAAAAGCTATATAAACGAGTACAAATGAGATGGACTTACAATAACTTATTGCAAGTCTCGACTTACACAAGAATTTGTGATCAATATATAAGGAAACAAAATAAGCTAAATTTTTTTTGAAACTAAAATAAATACGTAAAATTTATGTTTATTTACAAAATAAATGGCAAACATGGTAATAAGTCGTTATATATTTTTTTAGTTTGAAGATGTAATTACTCTAATTTGAAAATGTATTCTCAACCTAAAATAACACTATTTTACTCTCTTGGCAAGGCAAAATAAACGGGTAGATTTTTCTTTTAAACACAAATATAAAAACACAGTTAATAAGTTACAACTAATATATTCATACTCTTTACGACGAATGAATAAAATTGAACAAAACTAAATTAAACTAAACAAAACTAAATACCATTAACCGTATTAAATTTTATAAGAAAATAATGAAATGTTTCATAGATATAGAGTTTTAGTTGTCTTTAATTAACTTTTTATAATATAATTATTGTGAGTGTAATCTGGCTGTCTAAATAATTACACCAAATAATTTATAATTGTGAAGGGTACGTACTTTAATTTAGGTAGTGTTTGGAATCTTTTACTACCATCTCTCCCTTTCAATTTGTTTTTCTGTAACCCTTTATTTGCTCTCCACACTTTTTATCTAGTTTAAAAATTGCCACTCAATGTGGCCCATTTCTAAGATGGGAAAGACATGGGACTTAATTTACTATTATTATGTTTTATTCTTTTCTTTTTTTTCTATCAATTCTATGGCTCTTATTTGAAAATATATAAAGAAATATATATACAGATATACTTCCTTCCATTTTTAAGATCTTTCCACTTCTTTTTAGTGTAGAAATTAAGAGAAGAAGTTTGTGTGGTTGAAAATAAAAGTAGAGAAAATATGTGGGGTTAAAATTAAAGAGAACCACAATTGTTGGACTTAAAAGGAAATGGAAAGAACAAATAAAATGGGTCAAAAAAGAAAAGTGAGAAGAACAAATGAAATGACAGGGAGTACTTAAATTAGATATAAATATATATTTTTTTTATGTTATTGTAAATGTTTACAATTTTTTTGTGAGATAGTTTCACAATAACATTAGTGTGATACCTTTCACATAAGCCAGGGTCGTAGATTTATTTTGGGGGCCCGTGTTCTGTAATTTCATTGAGGCCCCTAATATTAGTTTACCATTCTTCTATTGAATAAAAATTGGAAAATATGTTAGTAACTACAACATACTCTCTTCATTCGAAGAGAAAATTATCTATTTTCACATTACACTAATGAAAATAAAAAGTATTTTATCGAGTTTTAAATCACTGAATGAGATATATGGACTACACTTATACCTTTTGGGGTTCCTAAATATTTGGAGCCCGTGTTCTTAGAACACATTGAACATGCTAAAAATTAGACATGCACATAAGTTAATAGTCATCGCATTATTTAAGTGATTTTTTTTACTCCGTATAATTAATTACTAGGGCTCTGTTTGGGAAAACTAGCTGAAAAGGTAATTTGAAAGTGAAAAATTAGTGAAAATTTGAAAAAGGTAGGCGAAAAATTAGTGAAAGGTATTTGGCTGAAAAATGTGAATAGGTGGTGAAAAAGGTGGTGAAAATAACAGATTGAAAAGGCTGAAATCAATTATATTGTTTGGTAAAACAAATTTGAAATAATAATCAAATAAATTAATTGACATAAAAGGACATGATTTTTATTTTATAGATAAAGTTATAAGGGTATAATAAGAACAAACTTATAACCACTAAATTTTATTTTTAATGTTTCACCTAAGATTTTTATTTCAAATGAAATAAGCTTCCAAATTAAATTAAATATTTTCCAGTCACCCTTCACCAAACACTTCCAGTTAAAAGAGGGAGCTGAAATTTTAGTCAAACCAAAATTTTGGCCAAATAAAACAATTGAAACAGAACCAAACAGGCGCTTGTCTCACAAGAGATCTACTGGTAAAAATGATGGGAACATTTTTTTTAACATCTGTTTTGTATAAATTTGTCGGGCATAATTTATTACAACGACAATATTAATACAAAGAGATATCAAAAGTTGATTATAAATGTGATCTCCATGATCAAATTTTTAACTTTTTTCGTAATTATACGTCGATGACATGTTTTATTGGTTGGTAGGGCAACGATCGACTCACGTTTTACCCACTTTTCATTCTGTCGTTACAAATACAATGAATTGCGTATTCTTTTGGTACAAGATTATTGTGATCAAATTTAGAATGTCTTAAAAAACTTTTCTAAGATTATTTTTTAGAATATCACAAATAAAAGTTCAATAATCCTTGAGCTGTTACAAATACAATGAACCAAGATGTTTTTCTAATATAAGATATCTCTAAAAATATTCGACGGTTTTTCTTACACCAGTCCTTTAAAAAATAAAATCAACCAATGTGAATTATTGGTTGTATTTTAATCCCAAAGGAAATAAATTATGGACATAGTTTGCTATAAATGCCAATGTAAAAACTTGGAAATATCAATGGTGTAAAAAAAATGATAAAATGTGAAAATGAGAATTATTAATTGGAAACAACGGCCATAGATGGCGACAATTGGGATAATAAGTTGGTTTTTGTCTACTCATCTCAAAATTATTAAAAGCTGGCCCATGTAGATCATCTTTAATTAAAAAAGGGGTATTTTAGTAATTTAACATTATGATTAAGTTTTTTCCAATAAACTAATTTGGTATACAATCATGTCATTTTCATTTAATTCTTCATGAAATTTCATTTGTACCCCTAACATGAGTATCATTGACTTAATCATTGAGCCCTAATTAAATTAAAAAATAAATAAATTATTTTATGTAATGAACAAGGTTACTAAAATGGAAATGGATTTTGCTAATATAATTTGCCAGCTAGTTTGATTTAAATTTAGGTTTAGTTATTCTAACAGAATAATATAATAGTCCACCGTAGTTTAAAT
The DNA here is from genome assembly GCA_023091065.1 of Dianthus caryophyllus. Classification (NCBI taxonomy): domain Eukaryota; kingdom Viridiplantae; phylum Streptophyta; class Magnoliopsida; order Caryophyllales; family Caryophyllaceae; genus Dianthus; species Dianthus caryophyllus. Next base: position 11,500,904 of record CM041522.1, on the reverse strand, counting down.
GATTTTTTAAGCATTCAAATAAAAATACTCAATGTTGTATATGGACAGTCATTTAGAAGGTATTATTTGTTTAAGACATGCTAACCTTATACGTGTATTTAAAAACATTGTTTCACCATTTTATTTATCGACTATCATATTCTGGTCTTTTTTAATTTAAGGATTTATTGTTATCTCCCACCTTTTCTAAACAGATTTTTAAAATTTTCCTACCATTTCTAACTTTTTTTTTTTTTTTTTTTAAATTTCTCTCTTTTTATAAACATTTTCTCAAAAATTCCCACCAAAACTCATTTTCACCATATTAAACGTGTATTTTCACTTATGAATACTTCAAATTTTCGTTTTATTTTTTCATATTTTGAGTTTCAGTGTACGATAGATTTCATTAGTAATAAAAATATTAAAAAAAAAAACTTAATTTTCACAAAAAATTGCATTTTGGTGGGAATTTTTATGAAAAAGCTTATAAAAGGTGAGAGATTTTAAAAAAATTACAAAAGGTGGAAAATTTTAAAATAGTGATTACAAAAGATGAGAAATATCAAATTACCCTTAATTTAAACATTTGATAATGCTAATTCAAGTCCAAAAGTTGTATATATACGTACAAGTACCGTAACTGAATATATATATATACTTCGTAGTTTACATTGTTAATATATGTTTAGGCTGTAAATGTTAACATAGTGATCATTCTAATTTGATTTTCTCGGTTATTGATTTATTTTATTTTATTGAAAATTTGATTGGAGAACAAAATAATCGACGACGTAGAAATTTGTCATATGAATACATTTTGTCCAAAAAAAAAAAATACTAACTAACGCTCATTTATCTAGCTTATGATTTGGTAACTCCCACCTTTTATAACCACAATTTTAAAAACTCTCACCTTATATAAATTTTTTAAAAAACTCTCGCCTTTTGTAAACATTTTTTTTTTTTAAAAAACTCCCCTCAAAATGTCATTTTTCATAAATATGAAAGAAGTCATTTTTCAGGCCAAAAGGTCATAGTCGACATGTAATTGGCAATTTTTTTTGTATTATCAGTTCAGGTCAGGTGGACCAACAGTCTGTAAAGAGTAAAAGAATACGGCATATTTTAAGTAGTCTTTGCTTTGTTGATTTCAAAAAAAATAAAAATTTGCGTTGTTTATTTATTAGAGTAGATTCGACCATAATTTAGTACGGAGTATAACTTATAGCTATTTTGTGACTTACATTTTAAAAACGCTGGAATTCGATAAATTAAAGACGTCATTAGTTAAGCATATATATAATAGAAAATTGTTACTCGTATCATTGTCTATTTTCTACGATCGATTTTTCTCTATTAATAACCTGTCAAATACAGACCAAACATGTTTACACTATTTCAATATAGAGTAGTTCTTGTGTAAGACCGTACTTACGTTAATATAACGTAAGTCACACATGAAAGTTATTAAAAAAAAAACAGTAAGAGTAACCACCCTCATGTGAGAAAGTCTTACAATAAATTTATTGTAAGACTTGCCTTACATGAGAATTAGTGTTCAATATCAGTTTACGAACCACAAATTGCACATATAATTAGGTCAAATATTTTGTTGCGTAGAAGCATAATCCTCTAAAACTTATTTAACACCCAACTTATTGGAGATGCCAACCAAATAATTAAATAATGTTTTATTTTGGTACAAATCAATCAAAATACATTGAATGTTTGATAAACATTATTCATTAATAATTGAAAATAGAATTAATTTCCTTATGATTAGAGCGACATTCTTGTATAGTTGCATATAATCATGTTACGAGCTAGAACCATAAAGTCATAATTCTTACACCCCCTATATAATCCAAATAAAATGAAGGGTGGATTGATAACTCTCACCTTTTATAAGTATGATATTAAAATTAAACATTTTTTGTAATTTTTTTTTTTTTAAATTTACACTATTTATAAACATTTTCTTAAAAACTTCCGTCAAATACAATACATTGTGAAAATGAAAGAATTCATTTTGAACATATTCATCACAATTGTACTCATCTGCCTTCCACCCTTAATATGTCAAAAGAAAAATAGAGAATTTAATGTTTTCATGAGTCAAAACAAACTTATATTTTGAAAAGAATGAAATTTTTGGTGGGTGTTTTTAAAAAATGTTTAGCAAAGGTGTGAGTTTAAATATAAAAAAAAAAAAAAAAAAAAAAACGGTAGACGTTTTAAAAATGAAGATTATAAAAGGCAAGAGTTTATGATTAATCTTATTAGTAGTTCACACCTCGTTCAAACAAATTCGAAATTAAATGAATAGAAGGCGGGTGGTATACAAACCAACATATTTGACGGTTTCAAGATAATGTTATACGGAGTATATGAAACCAGAGACAGGCCAGGTCATACCCACGAATGGAAGGAGAAAGCCCGCTTCATAAGGCCTAGATGGTTGGTTCCATCCCAAAACCAATTGACAATGAGAGGAGTAACCCCGAGACTTATAAAGTGAGTAACTGTCACTTCCATGATCAATGTGAGATTTACATATAAAGTGTTATTAAGGGTCTTTTCACGAAGTATCATTTGTGCTCTTCGTGTATTAGTTGTTCCACGTAGCATCATTGTGAAACTATTTTGAGAACTTATAAAAAATAAACAATAGCTAATTAGCTATATTGTTACAATACTATTAATTTATTTGATGTTATTTGATGTTATTTCATAAAATAAACACATTGTTATTGGATGTTAACTTCGACTAAATACTTTGCCAAAAAAAACATTGTTTGTATTCGATCTATTCGAAAGATTTTATTTTTAATAGCATATCAGAAATAATGATAGCTATAAATTTGAGTGATATATTTATATCATCTCAATTAGTTTGGATTATCCTCGTGCATGCGAAATAAGATTTTGTGATACCATGCGTCTATGCATGACGATTTCTCACTGTTTAGTACGCTACCATGCAAGTTGACTACAATAAATACGTAAGTAATAACCGAATTCGAACTTTTCCTCTTGAAACTATTCAATAAAGTAAGTTATAGCCTATGGTCCAATTAAATTAGTACTCCTAATAGAATTGAAAGGAAGAGAATTGCATAAGGGAAATGTTATTATAATATTCGTTGTGTAGTAACTATTACAATACCACACTATATATAACAATACGACTAGATTTAATTTTGGCAACAATATCATTTATATGCCAAATATTATCATATTATTCCTTACGATATATATTAATATACCGTATTCCTAAAACACGATATGTCGATATCTCGCCATATCTCAGAATATCCCAACATCCCCCTCAAACCCATGGAAATTTGTCAACATTTTCATGGGTTTGAAAAAATAAGAAAAGGAAAAATAATACAACTTCTTTGGTCTTCAAATTCTTCGAACGAGAACGTCAACACTTTCTGGACCCGCCAAACTCAACTCGAACGAGAACGTTGATCTTTTCGAACTCGTTCTTCAACATATGTCAAGAACACCACAATTTTTGAACTTGACAAAATTAAACGAGACGGGAAAAACATCCGTCACACTTCAAAAGAGACGGGAACAACTTCCGTGAATTTCAAATAATTAGAGAACACCAATTTTTGAACTCTAATTCAACCAAAAAAATTGTAGCACAAACACCACAATTTATGATGAAATTTACTAGTACATAGTGCGTACTAGAAATCAGGGAAAGTAGTCCAAAGACTACAACACACACAAACAATTGCACAACAACGTCATGAACATGGACTTTTTTTTAATAAAAATTGATCATCTTGATCAAATCCTGCCGGAGGGTACCATAATTTATTAGCCCCTCCGGCAAGACAGCGGAAGTTTGTTTTTAGGCCTCAAGAGCGTGAGGCTTTGATACCATAATAGAATTGAAAGGTAGAGAATTGCATAAGAGAAATGTTATTATAATATTCGTTGTGTAGTAACTATTACAATAACACACTATATATAACAATACGACTAGATTTAATTTTGGCAACGATATCATTTATATGCCAAATATTATCATATTATTCCTTACGATATATATTAATATACCGTATTCCTAAAACACGATATGTCGATATCTCGCCATATCTCAGAATATCCTAACAACTCCCTTCATTATTTTTATTAAGTCGAAAATTTTAAATTTTTATATATGCACAAAAAATGAGGAATGAGGTTAAATGAAAAAAAGTTGACACAAGTATGTACATATTTCTCTCATGCAAAATAAAAGCCCCAATTATATACTCCCTCCGTTCCAGTAAATTGTTTACAGTTTGACTTTTTTGTGAGGGAGATTTGAAAGGAGTGTAAACAAATGATTGAAACATAGGGAGTATACTCTTACATACAAGGATACAACATGTGTAAACATGTGCATAAATAAAAGGATTCCTAGGAATTAAACTTATGACCCTAGTGTATGATCAAAACACTAACGTGACTCATAAAAAATTAGATTAATGATTTTTTTGCTGCTAAGTATTACCGAGTAATTTTTTTTTTTTTTTTTTTTTTTAGCATAGATTACATATATCGATAATCAAATGCCATTATTAGATTTCAGATACAATCATACTGAGTAATTTTTTTTTTTGAGCATTTATCATTTTCTTTACGTACTCTATGTTTTTTTTGAGAGAAAAATTCGGCACAATCTAAAATTATAAATAAAGGATTATAAATAAAGGATTTTAAAAAGTACGTTATAAATACGATATTTGATCGTGAATGTAGTATGCAATTCGTGGTATTTAGCCCTAGGGCGTAGCTTAGACAATAATTCCATGTTTTAAGAACATAAAATAACTAAGCAAGGTAGTCATATGAATTGTGTGTATGACCGGAAAATCGACAAGAGTATTTGATTGTGACAAGAAACTAAGATAGAAAGTGAAGGAGTTAACATAATTTAACTTAGTTGTTATATGTCGGCCAACGATATTCATTCAAGCTAATTATAGACACTATTTTTTCTTACTCAAGCTTATATTAATGCATGTTTTCATTAAATGAATAATGTAATTAAATTAAAGTCATATTTAGATGTTATGTATGTCTCACCCAAATAAGAGGTGTTAAATGAACCTTTTTTATACGAGAATTGAAATTACATTTTTATTTGAAATTTAAACATATTCATCCGCAACGCACACATATATTTTATAATTTCATATTTTGGTTTATTCCAAAATAAGTGTCCCATTCCATAAAAAATTTTTCAAATTAAGTATCTACTTTCTAATTATAGTAAGTTTTAGCAAAGGATTTTCAAAATTTTCACATTTTCCTTACCAACTCTTAAATCCACCCAAAATAAAAATGGGACACTTATTTTGAGATGGAGGGAGTACCTTTTTATTAGCATTCGCCATATTTTATAAATCTTATAATTATAGAAAATTATGATCGATAAGCAGGGCCGTCTCATAAAATTCGGAGGCCCTGTGCGAATCTTTCTAGTGAGGCCTCTATCCTGTACCTAATTTTTTTTCTTGTTAATAAGTACGGAGTAATGCATTTCAACAATTTTTCATTAGCGAATGAAAGTTGTATATTTCCTCAATCTCACTGATAGAATCCACTTTTGACTTTGTACGATTTTCAATACGACAGTTTGTTTAAATTTTCTTGTATTAATACATTATGTTTTACGTTAAAATACTCATCATGTGAAATATACTACTTTTATATTTATATAATAAATGAAAATGTAATTTTATTATATTCAAAATTTTCAAACTTAGTAACTTTTAACACATTTACGGTCAAAGTTTTGAAAGCTTGATAAAAATAATTTAAATTTGGTCATTTCTAGAGATAAGGACAAACTAACATATTGCTGTTTACGAAGGGACGAAAATTTGTGAAAATTATAAATTTGAAAGAAAATTGTAAAAATTCGCTACAATAAATTATAAACTGTAAACATTATTTTGGGCCAACTTTTACGGTATACTTCCTTTAAAGTAGTTTTTTCGCAAATTGTTACTTTCGCGCTTCTGTACTCCTTGATGAATTAATTGTTGATAAATTCAACAATTTTTGTTTTGTTGGTAAAAAAAATCACGTAAAATTTATTTTATTATCTCTACAATAATAATAAATAACATGAAAAATTAATATGATAGAAGAATAGAAAAGACAAAATTTGAATGATATTAAAAAAAAAAAAAAAAAAAAAAAAAAAAAAAAAAAAAAAAAAAAACTTGTGGCCCGAAGAGTCGAACCTGAATGGCGAGAAAAAGCAAGGGCTTTATGTAAGCGTGACTACCACTATGCTACACTAGCATTAACGTTCATTAGTAGTGTTAGCCAATATTTATTGCTTACTACGTAATGTTTCTAAATTTGGGGCACCTATTTTTTGGAGGCCCAGTTCAGCCGCCCACTCAGCCCTTGCTGTTAGACGGGCCTGTCGATAAGATTATAGAAGTGAGAAGAGTAATTTATAAACACCTATTTATAATAGCTTATAATACCACTAAACCCTAATGAATAGCCACTAGGCTCGTACTATATTACCCCTGCTCAAACTCTTGGTAATTTGATAAAATTTCCATGAGTTTGTAATACATTAATAATCTCAATCAAATTAAAATAAGCAAAATCAAAATTCTTCATCTTCGTCTTCTATTTCTTCATGTCTTAGTCTTCGGAAAGTTGTTTTTTTTTTTTAAAAAAAAAGTATAAGACTCGTCAAAGAAATTCAACAATAATGCTAAGTTTCTCGATCGGATGGTCAGATTAAATTGTCCGGAACACTAATCGTGTTAGAGTATAAAATCGATCTTAGGCCTGCAATAATCAGCTTAAACTTTTGATTGAGTTGATCCAGACATGGTGTCAAAGAGCCTTGTGACCAAAGGTCACGAGTTCGAATCTCACCACCCTCACTTTCAAAGTGGTAGATATCGCCCCCAGGTAGGCGGCCTGTAATTGCGACCATGCTTCAAGCCCAAAGGGCATTTGCGTGGGGTGCGTGTTAGAGTAAAAAATCGATCTTAAGCCTCCAACCATCCGCTGAAGCTGATAGTTAAGTTGGTTCCTGACAAATCTAACCTAACTAAATTCAATAAATGGAAAATTATCCGTCAATTTTAATTTCTTGGAAAGCGCTAAATTTTTCGAACTCCAATTTTGAATAACTCTTCGCCAGTAAGTTTGATAACAACTAAACGAATATGAAAACTTTGAAATTATATAAGCTTATGTATTTATATGAAGCATGAGTGATGAAATTATGTATTTATATGAAGTGCTAATTTGTCTTAACACAAAAACATAAATAAGACGGTCTCATGATAGTGTTATAATACCTCTCACAAGGTGAATAGTTATTATTTGGTTTAGCACTACTACAAAAATCGGTTTTAAAAACGGTTGTAGACCGTTTTAAATTAAAAAAAAGGTCCGTTTTATTCTTAACCGTTGTTTATAATATAAACAACGCCAAGAAAATGGAAACACCGTTGTTAAAATCAAATACAACGCTTTAAAAAATCCGTTATAATTGATCAAAAACAACGGTTATATTGAAATAACCGTTGTTTTTTATATAACAAAAACAACGATTTTCCTAAATAACCGTTGTTTTTTATATAACTAAAACAACGGTTTTCTAAAATAACCGTTGTTTTTTATATAACAAAAACAACGGTTTTCTTAAATAACAGTTGTTTTTTATATAACAAAAACAACGGTTTTCTTAAATAACCGTTGTTTTTTTATATAACAAAAACAACGGTTTTCTAAAATAACCGTTGTTTTTGATATAACAAAAACAACGGTTTTCTTAAATAACCGTTGTTTTTGATATAACAAAAATAACGGTTATTTACATATAAACCATTGTTTTTGTGGATTTTTTTTTTACAGATTTTATTTGTTAATAAAATTACAAACGGTTTTAGGTATATAACCGTTATTTTTTGTATATATTTTTTTTTTTTAGAAATTTGCTAAATATTTTAATATCCCGTCAATACGACGATCCAAAATAATATTGCTGCACAAAATCAAACCAATGTATTCAACATCATTCCATAAACACCGCAATCAAACAACGGTTTCTACAAATATTATATACATAGAACGCAAATGATTTACAACCGCTAATCACTTACAAATCATCTTCTTTTGGATGGTTAAACACATATTTTGCCCATATATTGCGTATCTCGTCGATTTCCTGGTTTGTAAATGATTTAGCGTGTTGCCTTTTTGGTTGATACTACAAAAAAAAATAGAAAACATATCACAAATTGTACGTAAAGTAATAAACAAAATAGATAATTGTGAGCTTAATTAAACTTAAAAATCAACTTAACACTTACCCATGATTTCAAAGTTCTACATCCACGGCTTATCAATTCATACATATAACGACAAACATAATAGCCGCATTGAACGTCATCGGTTTGTCGGGGACACTAAAATAATAACATGGGATGGTAACAAACAATCAATGTTTATAAATAAAATATAGTTGACACGATATATATTATTTATGATTTGTATCATATACGGAGTATATAACATACCATGGTCATCGCAATAAATGTAGGGCTAGTATTTGTTTCCATCACTTGCAACAATGGATCACGAGCCCTATTTATCGCATAAGCACTACAAAAAAATTATAGAAATCGCTTAAGTACGTCGATTATATATAGCTATTTATAATAGATAGTAAATATAATAATAAAGACATATAATTCAACGCATATATGCATGTGATTAAAATTAACTTACGCATTCACCAAATCTTTAAATATGTCTGATGGCTCACCACCACATGAGTCTAACCAAAACACTTTTTTCATCGAAATCTCAAACGCCGTCAATACCCAATGATTCCTATACATTTACAATATTTAAGATATAATTAAAATCAATAATCAATAACACACTTTCCATTTTCTTGGCGTATATTATATAATTCTTGGCGTATATTATACATGCATTTATATTATATAACACACTTACACAATCATCACATGTTCAATTTAACGAGTCATGCTTCGAATAATCCTTGGCATAACACTCACATACATTCATACCATCCAAATTTCACATACACATCTCATAGTCAAATCGTAAAATTCAGTTAAACCGGCATTATACACTGGATCACCCTTACTTGATTCGATCATCCATGTTCGAGCCATAATAATATATACCTACACACATACACGTACACACATATATATATATATGGCACATTCAGATCATAATGAGTTTTTAAAAAAAATTTGGAAAATTTAACACCAATAATCCAACCTATGACTCGTCTTCCAAAAATAAACCAATCTTTTGTTAATCCCATAATAAACCCATGTATACTTAAACTCTTCCCTAAATAAACCCCTTTAAAAATTTACCTATTGATAACCTGTAAAATCAGGTCACCTTAACATCATCCCTAAATTAACCCACTGCTACCCCCTTCTTCTTCTTCTTCTTCTTCTTCTTCTTCTTCTTCTTCTTCTCCATGTTTCTTCCTTCTTTAAATTATCAATCATCATCATCAACCATTCTATCAACCAATCATCATCATCATTTCTCTATCTACAAATGAGGCGGCCTCTGCCACCATCATCTCAGTCGACCACCGTCTCAACAAGCTTCTAAATTAGCGGTGGACACACGTCATCTTAGTCGACCACCATCTCAACAACCACAACTCCAGCAACAACCATTAATGGCAGCAAGCTCCGCCACTCATCTCCCTCGTCGGTGTCAACTTCAACGGTCCTCTGTGCCACCCGAAGTCGTCTGCTTGTGTCATCTTTACCAGAGCAAGCCACTTCGCCGGTGCTCAGTTATGCCAGATCGGACTTTTTTGAGGTGGGGGACGACTATCGAGGGTGGGAGGGAGGCGATGGTGTTACACGGTGTTCGAGATAAATGGATGCAAAACTGAAAAAGAAGTAATTGGTGGAGGATGGTGGTAATGGAGGTGGTTTTGGTCATGTGGTAGAGGTGGAAGCAAGTGTTAATGGAGATGGAAGGTAGTATGACTAATAAGATTGTTTTTTTTTTTTTTGTTACCTGTATAGTAGGTATCAGGTCACTTGGTCTATTCAGAGAAGATGTTATGTATAGGTGGGTTTATTATGGGATTAATCAAAGGTTGGTTTATTTTTGGAAGACGAGTCATAGGTTGGATTATTGGTGTTAAATTTTCCAAAAAATTATGTAATAACGACCAAAAAATACGCGCGTAGTCGAGGGTCCTTATCACTCCAACCTAAACCCATCTTTGAACGTTTCATATCACTAGTAAATATGTATTCGTTTTTAGCTTGTATATATATTTAAGTAAAAAATTCAGCAGCAATTCCCCACAGTTCTCCAAATACACATCGTAAAGTCTAAAAAAGTAGGCTTTACATATGCATTCAGAGAACGTTATGAGAAATTACTACTGAATTTTTCCTTAAATATATAATAAGCTAGAAACAAATACATATTTACCACCTAAGTGATATGAGACGTTCGAAGACAGTCCCAAAACGGGGACTATTCAAGAATTACTCCTAATGAGTAATTCTTGAACGGGTACTAGGTCAACGCGAAAAATTCAACCACAACAACAACTACAACGAACAGTACAATGTACACACAATCACAACAACAACAACAACTACCATTACAACGGGGACAACAACAACGTACAATCCAAAGCCAACAATTACGTATGTAACAACAACGTATATTACGTACCTTTTCTGAAAGATGAATTTGATCGAAAATTTAAGCCACCCTCGAACAAATACGAAAAATTTGAGTAAATTTGTAATAATAAAACGCTAGAATTGCATATACACCAACGAAAGAGATGAAGTTTAATTTGAGTAAAAAAATAAAACGCTACAACTGCAAAGTAATATCAGGGTTTTAAATACACAAACTTAAAATAACGGTTTTTAGACAAAAATGTTATATATAAAGCTTTAAACAACGGTTTCAACCAAAACCGTTATAAATAATAGTTTTTATAACGGTTTTTTTAAAAAAACCCGTTGAATATATGTTTAAACAACGGTTTTATCAAAAACCGTTATATATTACTTTTAATAACGGTTTTATACAAAAAACCGTTAAAAAAAATTATGAGAAAACCGTTGTATATATCCTATATATATAACGGTTTGTTGTTATAAAACTGTTGTTTTTATTAAATTTTAAATAACGGTTTTTGTTCAGAAACCGTTATATTTTGTAAAACCGTTATTTTTGTAGAAATTGCGTTGTTTTTTTTTTACGAGTTTGATTTGGCGCCCTTACTTTTAACAACGGATATTTATTGTTCGTTGTTTATAATACTATAAACAACGCAAATCCATAATTTGTGTTGTTTCTTTGCCGTTGTGGTTGCTCATATTTGTAGTAGTGTAGATTTTTTATTCTTTAACTAGTGGTGTGCCCCGTGGGATCCACGGACTGGGTCGTTCACATTTTAATACGTATTTGTTGTGGGTTAGCAATTGTGTTTGTGCATGTAAATATTCTAGTCACTAATAATTATTAATTTTCATCTAAAATTTCAAAATAATCTCTTAAATGGATAGAGATAATATGAGTTTTCGGCGACAAAACATCGAAAATGTTACATATTATGTAGACTGCATATTACATATCATCGCAAGGAGTCTTTTGATGGGTTTGGTGATGGCTTTTTGTGCTTTTTTGTTGAAAAGCACAACGGTTGTTGTTTCTGTTTAAATCCATCGCAAATTTGGAAAATTTTGTCGCATGATTTAAAGCGCCAAATACATTATTCAAATTTACCAAAACAAATTGTAGCAAAATTCATTTTCCGTCATGATTGTAAAAGACGAAATTTTTACCGTCATGAATAGACTGTTTTTTTAGTGTGTATTTTGAGTTGTAAGACGATTATTGCTGGGTTTAGAGTTGAATGGAGGGAGTACATTTTAGTTATAAGAAATTTAATTAAATTAAAAATATTGACAATATGTTTTTTTGGTTTTAGTGTAAATTTATGATATTGTAAATGTATAATTTTAAAACAATAACTATAAAAATCATATTAAAACACTATAATTTCTCATATATTTTTGAGTGTGTAGAAATAACAATTTAAATGAATATATTTACATTATTCATCACCTTTCATACTATAAAACCCTGATAAAAAAAAAAATACATCGCAATTATATTTTAACACCCTTTTCAAACATCATCTTGATATATTAAAAGTTAACAATTAAAGTCAAAGATGAATGAAACAAATATCAAATAATCTGCCTTGTATTTATCTCTTCATTCAAAAAAATTAACCAAAAATTAGCTACACATCGATCATAACTTGGTAAGTGTGTATTTTTTTATTTTCCGATTTGTTCCTGCAAAGATAAAAATTAGTTAACATTGTACTATATATAACGTTAGAGGAAAAAAAATCACAGCCATAAAATCAAAAGCAAAAGGTATCTAAATATAAAATTTTAAACATAATGAAAATAAATGATGCATGACTTATAAAATTTTGAAAACTCTAAAATAATAAATTTGATCCACCTTGTATTTATTTCCTCATTAAAAAATAATTATCTAAATTTTTCTCAAAAATAAAATAATATAATATAATTGAATAAACAAAATTTAAAAATTATTAAGATAATTGATGGATGACTTTTAAAATTTTGAAAACTAAAATAATAAACTTGATCCACCTTGTTTTTATCCCCTCATTAAAAAATAATTATCAATCTTTTCCTCAAAAATAAAATAAAATAAATTAATAGAATAATCAACACATAGATTATACCTTGATATTATTGTGAGCTTTGTAATTTCCCGATTCATTCCTGCAAATATAAAAAATAGTTAACATTGTGCTATAAAACAACGTTACGGGAGGAAAAAAAAATAATCAAAGCTACAAAATCAAAACTAAAATGTGTCTAAATATAAATTTATAAAAATTATTGAAATAATTTATGCATGACTTTGAAAGTTTTGGAATTTCTAAAATAATAGAAATGACGCATGATTTTGTAAGGTAACGTATATCTTTTTGTATTTCTTTATATTAATGTAATAAGAAATAAATGACGATTTAGTTGAAAAGTTTGACTCTTTGTTTATAACTATTAAAATTTTTGTGCTATTTTCATTTGTATTGTTTAAACTTTGTATTTTATGTTAGAAAGTACATACCAATTAAGTAGTCTATTTTTTAGTTTCATCTGTTTGTTGAACACTCTAAATGTTGTACGTACGTCGTGAACGGTAAAATGAAAATCGGAGAAGAAAAACGGTCATGTTGATATGAGAGTTGTTTAACACGATCAATTGATTGCGAGCAAATTAATATTAGTCTTCAATGAGGGTCTTTTCAAATCCTCAAAATAATTACAAATGAAAAATGAAAAGACGAAGAAGTTGAAAAAACAAAGGTAAGACGAATTTTGAGCGAAATTTCACTTGAGAAGTCAAGTCTAACGTGGAATACAATGGATGGCGTGGCGGAATAAGGACGCAATTAATATATGTTTTTTAGTGTTTTTGTGAGCACACTAATAATGAGTTATTTAGTTTTAATATGTAACATGAACAATTGATTGATTGCGAGCAATTGAATAGTGGTATTTAATAAAGGCCTTTTCAAATACTCAAAATAAATACATGTGAACAACGAAAGGACGAGGAAGATGAAAAAACTTGAAGCGAAATTTGACCCGAGTAAACAATTCTGACGTGGAACACAATAGATGACGTGGCGGAATGAGGGCGTTCTTATAGTGTGTTTTTAGGTGTTTTTCACAAGCAAACTTATGAGAATTTTTTTAATATTTAATATAAAATATATAGATATAGATATAGATTTGTTAAAATAAATTTTAAAAAATGAAATTAAGGAAAAAAAAATGAATTATTATTTGATAATGACTTAAAAATCATTCTAGTTATAAGAAAGTTAATTAAATAAAAAATAATGATAATATATTTTTTGGGTTCAAGTGTAAATTTATAATAGGATTAATTACCAAGAATAATCCGAACTAGTCATCTTAGTTCATAAATAATCCGAACTCGAATTAATCCATGAATAATCCTAACTATTAAAATAACATTCCAATAATGTACTTTGGCCAATTTTAACATGCTTTAAGCAATAAAAAAAGAAGTGAAAACGGTTTGAATTATACTTAAAATAAGAGTGAGGTAAAGTTAGAGTCGATTTTGCCATTTTTTTTTACGTGTTAGAGTCGATTGAAATTGGCCAAAGTACATTATTGAAATGTTACTTCAATAGTTGGGATTATTCGTGGATTAATTCGAGTTTGGATTATTTATGGAATAAGAGGACCAATTCGGATTATTCTTGGCAATTAATTAATATTGTAAATATATAATTTTAAAACAAATACTATAAAAATCACATTAAAACACCACAATTTGTCATAAATTTTTGACTATGTAGAAATAACAATTTAAATGAATATATTTACTTTATTCATCTCCTTTCATACTATAAAACCTTGATAAAAAAAAAATCACAATTACATTTTATACCCTTCTCAATCATCATCTTGATATATTAAGAGTTAATAATTAAAGTCAAAGATTAATGAAACAAATATCAAATAAACGGCCTTGTATTTATCCTTTCATTGAAAAATAATTAAGCAAAAATTGGTAACACATCGATTATACCTTGGTATGTGTGGATTCTTTTATTTTCCGATTTGTTCCTGCAAATATAGAAATTAATTAATATTGTACTATTTATAATCTTAGAGGAAAAAAATATCAAAGCAACAAAATCAAAAGCAAAATGTATCTAAATATTAAATTTTAAAAATTATGAAAATAAATTATGCATGACTTATCAAATTTTGAAAACTCTAAAATAACAAATTTAATTAATAGAATAATCAACACATAAATTATACCTTGTAATTATTGTGAGCTTTGTTATTTCCCGATTCATTCCTGCAAATATAAAAAATAGTTAACATTGTACTATAAAACTATAAATAAATATGTAAATATTTACATATCTATATCTATAGTACATATTAAAATCAAAGCTACAAAATCAAAAGTAAAATGTGTCTAAATATAAATTTATAAAAAGTATTGAAATAATTTTTACATGACTTTGAAAGTTTTGGAATTTATAAAATAATAACTTACGTCTTTTGGTTTTCTTTATATTATTTAGTTGACATAAAATAATTAAATAAAAAAAAAAAGAATGTAATGAGAAATAATTGACGATGTAGTTGAAAAGTTTGATTATTTGTTTATAATTATTAAAAAATTTGTGTTACTATATCTGTTTGATGAATATTTTTTAGTTTCATTTGTATTGTTTCAACTTTGCATTTTATGTTAGTAAGTACATACCAATTAAGTAGTCTATTTTTTCGTTTCATCTGTTTGTCGGACACTCTAATGTTGCACGTCGTGAACGGTGAAAATGAAAGCCGGAAAAGAAAAACGACCATGTTGAGATGAAAATTGTTTAATACAGACAATTGAATGCTAGCAAATGAATGATGAATTTCAATTATGGTATTCAATTATGGCCTATTCGTATCCTCAAAATATGAAAGGACAAGGAAGCCGAAAAAACAATTGGAAGACGATTAGGTAGGAAATTGACCCGGGAAGTCAATGAGGACGTGGGACCCTATACATGACGTGGCGGAATATGGAGGAAAAAAATGTTTGTTTTTGAGAGTTTTCCACGAAAACACTAAACACTTTTGGAGGTTTCTCTTTTAATATATAATATAGATATAGATTATTATGGTACAAACATATTCGTATTATGTGAAATTCAATTGGATATAATAGTTAATTGAGAGGTTGTTACAAAGTTAGTTGGTTGAGTAAAGTTTGTTACAAAAGTTAGTTATATTCATTGTCTATATATACACAATAAACTCATTGTGTTCATTCATTCTTGTTCTCTGAAATATACTGAGAATTATTTAGCCTTGTTGTTCATTGTTTTCCTCTGAAATTCTCCTCACTTTTGCTTCATCATTTTCCTTTCAATTCTTCAAAGCTTCAACAATGAAGTTCTATGGAGTCTTTCATTGTATCAGAGTACGCAAGTGCTTCTGATTTCATGTTAAAGATCCTCCTTCGTCGTCAGTCTTCTGCTTCTTTAATTGTTCATCTTTGATTTGATTTTCAATTCCTTAATTTTGTTTTTCCAGAAAATTCCTAATTTTTTTTTTCCAGAAAAACCCTAAAAACCCAGAAATCATGCCTGATTCAAATTCAAATTCCACCATTGACGAAGATCTCCAGATCAATTCCTCTGATCTAACAGTGACGAAATTGGTCACACATCCTTTCAATGGCTCCAATTTTGGTGCGTGGAAGAGAGGAATGATCATCGCCCTTTCTTCGAAGAACAAATTAGGGTTTGTGACCGGTACAATTACAAAGTCCACTACCTCTATTCCAAACGCTCGACTATGGCAGAGGAACAACGATCTCGTTTTCTCATGGATATTGAATTCATTGTCAGTAGAAATTGGTACCTCCATCTTGTACTCAGAAACGGCGAAAATGGCTTGGGATGAGCTTGAAGAACAATATGGCAAGAGCAATAGAGCCAGTTATACAATGTGCAGAAGAAATTGTCAGAATTTGTCCAAGGAAACGCAGATATCACCACTTATTTCACCAAGATGAAGCTTATGTGGGATGAAATTGACTCCATGGATTTGAATCCTAAGTGCACCTGTGCATTGTACTTGTGGTGGTCATGAGAAGCAAGGAAAACTTGATGAAGCCAAGAAGATTGTTCAGCTTTTGATGGGTTTAAACGAAAATTTCACCAGTGTTCGTGGGACAATCTTGTTACAGAAACCCTTGCCTTCTCTTTCAACTGCTTACAACAATTTACTTCAAGAAGAAAGTCAGCAGGAAGCTAGACATGAAAAGCAAGTTCAACTTAATTCTGCTTCATTCTATGCGAATAATTTCAGATCAAACAAAGGCTATATGAGTGGGTATACACCCAGTTCATCAGGTGGTTCTACTTCTGGTGCACCTGCTGCAAGACCCCACAATGGTGGCAGGAAACCATTCATCTGTAGTTACTGTAAGAAGATTGGTCACACTGTTGACAGGTGTTTCAGGTTGCAAAACAACAACAGGACAAATGCACACAATGTTCAGACGTCTTATGAGGGGATTCTTGGGCCTTATGATTCTTCTAATGATCATCATGGTGTAGATAATTCTGAGATTGATCCTGCTCTTTATCAACAATTTGTCCAAATGATGAAGGGGGTTCAGAAATCAGCAGAGAAATTCACACCAAGTTCATCTAACTTTGCAGGTAACTCTGCACAAAACTCTTTCAATATTGCTTATCATAATTCATGGATTTTGGATAGTGGTGCAAGTGATCATATGTGTTTTGATAAAGCATTATTTTCTGAAATTGCAACTGTTACTAAGCGTTACCCAATGGTCAATCCATCACCATTGATACCATAGGCACTGTTCCTATTACACCTGATTTTTCTCTCAGAAATGTCATGTATGTCCCACACTTTAAGTTCATCCTATTATCTGTTTCAAAATTGGCCAAACAACTGAACAGTGTCATTAGTTTCACACCTCACCTTTGCTTCATGCAGGGCTCTTCCATGAAGAAGCCAATGATCCTTGGCCACACCACTAAAGACCTCTATCTTCTCTAAGCCAAGACCTACAAGCCTGAACCACCTTCTCCAATCTCTAATAGTGCTAATTCTGTATTTTCCATTGATCCTGGACATACTTGGCATAGTAGACTAGGTCATTTACCCTTGTATAAATTGAAGCATCTTCCCTTTTGTAAGCTTTCTGTTGCTAATGAAAAGTTACTTGATGCTTGTACAATTTGTGCCAAAGCTAGACAGCATAGACTCTCATTTCCTCACAGTTCTATTCAATCTTCTTCTCCTTTTCAAATGATTCACATTGATATATGGGGTCCCTACCCTATTAAAACCTACAATAATTATAAGTATTTTCTTATTGTTGTCGATGATTTCACAAGAATAACCTGGACTCATCTTATGTCCTGCAAAAGTAATGCTTTCAGTTTTTTACAGACCTTTATCCCTATGGTTTAGACTCAATTTCATACAAGAATACAAATAATACGTTCTGATAATGCGTTTGAACTTGGTAGCAGTTCTCTGATAACTCAATACTTTAATAATCATGGTATAATACATCAAACCTCTTGTTCTCATACCCCTCAACAAAATGGGTTGGTTGAAAGGAAGCATAAACACCTTCTTGAGACTGTTAGAGCTTTCTATTTTCAGTCCAACTTACCTAAAAAATATTGGGGTGAGTGTGTATTAACTGCTACATATATCATCAACAAAATTCCTTACAAAATCCTTCAAAACAAATCTCCCTATGAACTTCTCTTACACAAAAGTCCTGACCTTTCTCACTTATGAGTCTTTGGCTGTCTATGCTATGCTACATCTCTCAAGCTTGGCAGGGATAAGCTTTCCGCTAGAGCAATCCCTTCTGTATTCCTTGGGTATCCTTTTGGCAAGAAGGCTTACAAACTCTTAAACCATGACAATTACGTATACTCTGTTTTTACATCTAGAGATGTGATCTTCCATGAATCCATCTTTCCTTATGTCAAGGATTTTATCCCCACTTACTTGCCTACACCTGCTTCAGATATCTCCTCTATATTTCCATCACCAACACCTTTGTCCTCACCTCCACCACCTTCCCTACCATTATATCCACCTTCACCACCTTCACCACCTATATCTCCTCCTTCACCACCTTCACCTTCTCCTGTACCACCTATTTTGTCTGCCCATAACCCTATCCCATCTCCTGTACCAACTATATCTGTACCACCTACTGTTCCTCCTCCTAGACAATCCAGCAGAACTTCTCACCCACCTTCTTATTTGTCTAATTACCATTGCACTATCAGGGATCTTCACCATTCTTCCTGTCATCATACTCTTACCTCCCTGTATATTGATGTCCCTTCCCAATTACACCCATGTACCAGTTGCAATGTCAGTTCTGATGCTTTGTTAGACCATTGTTCACTCACTCCTGTTTCAGAACCTTGTAGTTATGAACAGGGTGCAACATTTTTGAGTAGCAACATGCCATTGCTGCTGAGTTTTCTGCTTTGGAAGCTAATAATACATGGAGTTTAGTCCCTCTCCCTCCAAAGAAGAAAGCTATTAAATGTAAATGGGTCTTTAAAATCAAGCAAAAGATTGATGGGTCTATTGAAAGGTACAAAGCCAGGCTAGTGGTCAAAGGATACACACAAAAAAAAATGTGTGGATTACACTGAGACTTCTTCTCCTGCGGTTAAATTGACCTTCATCAGAAGTTTGGTGGCTGTTGCTATCAAGAAGGGTTGGCATTTGGGTCAATTAGGTGTCAATAATGCCTTTCTTCATGGGGACCTTGATGAAGAAATTTACATGCAACCACCTCCTGGCCTGGTACTTTCTGCACCCAACCTATTCTGCAAGCTTCAGTAATCACTGTATGGGTTGAAACAGGCCTCCAGACAGTGGTATGCCAAGCTTAGCTCAGCTCAGCACTGAAGTCAAAGGGTTATGTCCAATCTTTGAATGATTGTTCCCTTTTTTTTTTTTTATCAAATTCTCAGGTTCTCAAAGGGTCATCTTAGCTGTCTATGTAGATGATATCCTCATCATAGGTGATGCTACTGCTGAGATTGCTTCCCTTAAACACTTTCTCAATGATACTTTCAAGATAAAGGACCTTGGCTCCTTACATTATTTTCTGGGTCTTGAGTTTCACTCAGTACCTCAGGGTATGACTGTCTCCCAGCAAAAATTCACCAGGGAACTCCTAGCTGAGTTTGGAGATCCTCTTTCCAGATCTGCAGTCACTTCTCTTAGTGGTGCTGTAAGGTTAAATGCTCACAGTGGGGTTCTACTTGCTGATGCTTCTAAGTACAGACAATTGATTGGCAAGCTGAACTTTTTGACCAACACCAGACCTGATCTTTCTTTCACAGTGCAGCAACTCAGTCAGTTTATGTCATGTCTTGGACAACCTCATTGGGATGCAGCCCAACACACCTTGAGATATTTGTCTTCAACTCCTGCTCAAGGGATTATTTTCAATAACAACTCTTCTTCTGCTCTGCAAGGGTACTATGATGCTGATTGGGCCTCTTGCCACTGACCAGACGATCTGTGAGTGGCTATGTCATCTTTTTTGGTGGTAGTCTGATTTCCTGGAAATCAAAGAAGCAACAGACCATCCCCCTCTCTTCTGCAGAGGCTGAGTATAGGTCTCTTAGACGTATCACTGCTAAACTCTCATGGCTCACAAGGGTTCTCTCTGAAATTGGTGTGACTGACCTCTTGTCTGTTCCTGTCAAATGTAACAGTCAAGCTGCCATTCACATAGCTAAAAACCCTGTTTTCCATGAGTGTACAAAGCACATTGACTTAGATTGTCACTTTGTCCGTGAGAAGTTGCTTCAAGGCTTGATAACCCTATCCTATGTTCCCTCCCCTGTTCAGTTGGCAGACTTGCTTACAAAGTCTCTACCAGGGCCTACTCATCATAACTTGATTTCCAAGTTGGGGTAATGTCATCACCCTCCAACTTGAGGGGTATTGGAAATAATAGTTAGTTGAGAGGTTGTTACAAAGTTAGTTGGTTGAGGAAAGTTTGTTACAAAAGTTAGTTATATTCATTGTCTATATATATACAATAAAATCATTGTATTCATTCATTCTTTTTCTCTGAAATATACTGAGAATTATTTAGCCTTGTTGTTCATTGTTTTCCTCTGAAATTATCTCCAAATTCTCCTCACTTTTACTTCATCATTTTCCTTTCAATTCTTCAAAGTTTCAACAATGGAGTTCTATGGAGTCTTTCAAATTCGTAATCCTAAACTATAATTAAAAGTAATAAGATCTCATCAAAATACCAGTATATTTAGCAGTCATAATTTATAAAGTTTTATAATTGTGGATAACATCTATTAAGGTCGTGTTCTTTTAACTTATTTTCAGTCCCATATCATTTACTTCAATCCAGTTCAAATGGATTTCATTCAAATACTTGCTTCAAAAATTTATACTTAATTGATTAAGTTCCATTTAGTTACAATAAGTATAGTTCAATTTAGTTCGGCAAAACTATGTCCGAATAAACGAAACCTAAACTACTGACAAACTCTCCTATAGAAATATCTTATGATATACGACAAGCCTAATAGAGGTAAGGTCTATGCAATTAAATGAATTGCAATATGTCCAACTTTTAACATTATCGGTGATAATTTTAAAAAGTTAATTATATTAGGATATGTTTAATTTTTTGAATAGCCAAGAAGTCAAGAAGTGATTGTTTCAATCATTTGACGAGGGAGTCGGTTTACCAGCTAATAGGGTAAAATGGCGTACATTGTTTGGCTTTCATAATGTTGTAAACTAGGTTCAATCGATAATAACCTAATTAAGAACGATACAATCGCTAATTCGTTCACAGGACCTTCGATTAGAAACAAATCACATGGTAGAATTACGTACCTTGATCCGACATGATTGTGGGCAGAAAAACGGCAGCGAAAAACGGCAGCGGTGGTCGGCGGTGTTCAGCAGGCAACCGGTAGAAGTTGGCAGCGGTGGTGCGTGGTGGAGTGAGGTGAAGCCTTTGGTTTCTCCTTTCTCCCCCTTAAACCCTTAATTGTGTTTTCTATGATGTCTATTACTAATGACGGTTTAGCAAATATTAATAAGGGTGAGAGGAGGACCGAGCTTCCTAACCTAATTGATTTAATCGGTCCGTCAACAATTAAATCAACTGGGCTACTCCCACTGAAAAGCCCAACTATTATATTTAGCTAATTACCGCAATTAACTAAAGATTAACTATAGGTCCAAAATAACGTAACAATAATTAAATACAATAACGTATAAAATTATTCTTACAAATGTTACTTTTCGCTTATGTTCTCATTGTTAGGTTATAAGCTAATAAGCGCAAATTATAATTCTACAATTAATGATGACTTTAAACTATTTTTTTTTTAATGCAACAATTAGAGGTGGCCATCTTCACGGGCCGGGCCGGCCCGGGGAGCGTTGAGGGCCTTGTTTTTGGAGCCCAGACTGGTCCTCCAAAGCCCGATTGGACCCGCCAAAACTTAAGGGCCAAGCCCGCTAAAAAAACTTTAAAAAAAAAAAAAATTGGCCCGCCTAAGGGCCGGGCTAGGGCCTCAAATTCAGAGCCCGGCCCTCCCCACCCAAGGGCAGGGCCCGGGCTCAATTTTGGAGCCCGGCCCGACCCGGCCCTTGGCCACCTCCTCTAGTAACAATCAATAAACACATTTTGCTTTATTTTCATTTAAAATTATCCTACACGATGGTAAAAAAAAAAAAAAAAAAAAAAAAAAAAAAAACTACTATAAGGAGACATATATTTAATTAAACATTAATTTATAAACATGATGTACGTGGATGTATAGGGACGAGTTGAAGAAAGTCGATTTATTTAGCCTACCACAACTTGAGCGTCCGTTTTAATTTCGTTATTGAAAACTAGTATTGTATGATATTAACTTACATTTTGAAAAATTTACATTGGATACCTGAGATTAGATATAGTATAACCTAAACAGTTCTGTAAATTATCACGAGTAACTAAACTAGTTTATTAATCGTATAAACAAGAAATTAAATTCGGAGTACTTTCTTTTTGTTTATAATAATAATTTGATTTGTAGCTTGGACAATCAATTCAGAGATCTTAGTACTTTATATACACATTTCGGCATGAGAAAGTACAATTATATCATGTCAGTAGAAATTGCATAAACAAGAAAAGAATTGTTTTGTTAATATTTAATATTTAAAATTAAAATTAAAATTTAATATTTAATATTTAATATTTAATTAAATTAATTGGGCGGGGAATCTGATGATTGTTGTTGGGATCACAACTTTACGGCTTGTCACCTAATTTTGACAACCTCAAAAAGTTATTTATGCCCTTCAATTCCCATTTATTAACAACTCCTTCAACTTGTTCACTTCATATGCTCATTTATAGTGATCGCGGCTCATTTTCGGGGGAAAAAAAAAAAAAATATCATTTTTTTAGTAGACTTAAATATAAATTTTGAATCTATTTAAGTTTAATCGGCGGGATTTAAATAGAGTGTTTTAAATTCTAGTTAGTTTATCAAATTCATTTTTATGTACTTTTTCTGTCTCAGTCATTTGTTTACGGTTTGACTTTTTTCCCTTCACAAAAAAGTCAAACTATTAACAATTCGCTGAAACAGAGGGAGTAGTATTTCACCCACGATTATACTGTTGACCATTGTTAACCGTCATATACACAAGAGAACGTCTAGGCTCATTCTACGTCAAGTATAGACTATAGACTTGTAGCCTTCAAGGAGTCAAGGTAAGTTCCATTGATTATGTTAATTGCTGACGTGTCAAAATCTTAAATAGGTGATCAGCGCTAGTGATGCGTAAAAATGAGATGGAAAATCCACTTTTGAATTTTTGAAAGACTTGTGCATAAAAAACGAATAACTGATCATTTTATAATGAAATACCATATAAGCCATTTTATACAAAAAATGTTTTTAGTAATCAGCACATAGTACTTTGTATCGTTTATATACAAATTCTCCATATAATTTTAAGGTTTTTCTCTGGCCTTAATTTTATTCAAATCATTTGTTTTTCAAATTTGTGAGATGATGTAGCAACGACAATTATATGTATAGTTTCACAATTATAAAATTATATTCATTAGGATGAATGTAGTATCATTCAAGTACTCAAATGATTAAATTTTCTTCTACAGTATATAAAAGACTCCAAAAATTTGCATTGAACAAGAACAATGTCAATTTTATCGTTGATATGAATGAGGTTGAAGGGAGAGAGTATTTCATAGCCCTTTCCATCCACTAATGTTTTACATCCGATTTTAATTTTAAATAATTTATTTAGCAGAATATGATCAAGTGGGTCATATGTATCAAAAGAAAATAAAAAGAAATAGATAGATCAACCAGAAGTATAAATACGTAAAAAAAAAAAAAATAGATCTAAGTATAGTATATATCTGTTCACGTAATATAAAATATTTAAAAATAAAAGGAAACTTAAAGCAAAAACAAAGTATTAAGTGAGATCATGTGGCACGAGTATTTTTCTGTTTTTATTGATTTTTCATTTTGATTTAAAATATTTTAATTTTAGAAGAAAAATATGAGTGAGAGGTAAAAAGGTTTACTTAACAACATGGTGAGCATGTCACATGTGCAACTTAACTTGTATCATGTGTCATCCATGTGAGTTATTTCCAACTTTTTCATGAATCTTTTCTTCAAATAACTTTTTACCGTTTTGCAACACTAACCCAAGGTAATCGAGATAGGAATAATTGTCAGGAATAATTCGAACTAATCCTCTTATTCTATAAATAATCTGAACTCGAATTAATCTACGAATAATCTCAACTATTAAAGAGACATTTCAATAATGTACTTTGGTCAATTTCAATCGACTCTAACACGTAAAAAAAATGGTGAAACCGACTCTAACTTTACCGCACTCTTATTCTAAGTTAAATTCAAACCGATTTCACCTCTTTTTTTCATCGATTAAAGCATGTTAAAATTGGTCCAGGTACATTATTGGAATGATTGTTCAATAGTTGAGATTATTCGTTGATTAATTCGAGTTCGGATCATTTATGGAATAAGATCAGTGGCGGACCCAGGATTTGACGTTAGGGGGGGCACGTACCAAAAAAAAAAAAACTGTACGACATAAATTGGATACGGTTTAAAAAAAATTGTACTTGATCTTTAAAATCATCAAAATAATACAAATCGGCGTAGATTTAGTTCCCACCTCTGGCGACCCTACCCTACCTCCGGCGAGCAATCACCGTGTCCGGTCACCCCTTTCACGTTTTTCGGCCGCCCATCGTTTTAAGACCTAATTTTTCGTTTTTTTAATGGTGTTGAGTGAAGAAGCACCTTTTCCATTTTATTTTATTTTTTTTCCGATTTTTGTTGTGATAATTGTACATATAAAGTATAAGATGACCAGTTTGGATTATTCGTGGCAATTAATCCATCGAGATATACCGAGATATTGATATGTCATACGGAGTATTATAATTGAAGACGACAAATTTTTATATAAGGCTATTTGTAGAGTAATACTCCTATACTATATATAGCGGATTATGTAATATTAAAAAAACTATTACTCCGTATTTATTATTAATTTCACTAATTCTCATGTGAGACGCGACTTACGATAAACTTATCGTGAGTCCTCTCACATGAGGGGTAGTTATTAGTATTTTTTTTTTTTTTTTAATTTTTTTTAAGTAGTTGAGTGAGAGGACTCACACTAAATTAGTGTGAGTCAAGTCTTACACAAGAATTACTCTATTAATTTAAATTTAAATTAATGTGTAAGCAAGTACTCGTAACAAGTTACTCCGTATTATACTGGATAATGTATTTAATATAGATTAACTTACTAGTTTCACAATGAGTAGTTCATCGTCAACAGGTTACTCCGTAAATACATTTATCAATAAATATCTCTCCAAAGATTAAGACGTAAAACACTCAAATCAATATATTGTCATCTTCTAAAAAACCAAATTTTGAATAAAATAAATAATCAATGCTTAACGACCCTTCTACAATTCTTTCTAGTCATCGTAAAAGATCTTTTACTTTTTGTGAGAAAACTTACAATAAGTTTTTTCTGTTACTGTTTTATCACAGTAATTTCTATTAAAATTTTCGCTCAATCGATACTATCCATAAGCTGACTAAATTGTTGTATGAAGTCGTTTTAACTTTTTATCACCAACATAGTAACAATTTAGGGTAAAATTTTTTTAAGCGGAATCTTTTTTTTTTTTTTTTTTTCGATAACAGAAGGGGGAGCGAATCTTGGTCCAGATTGAAAAATCGGATCGGACCGGTCCATTGGGTCCAGACAGGGCGGACCGAGGACTTGTCGGTTCGGTCCTCGGTCCACTGTTTTCCAACGGCTTGGTCTTATGACCATTGTCCAAGTTTTGAACTGTACCAAAGCTATTCGGTCCGAGTTTGATCCGGATCGAGGAGTTCTTGGTTTAATTCTCGGTCCACTTAAAATGAATATTTGATCCTCGATCTAGTTTGGTCCGATCTTGGATATACACATACGTAATCACATTAAATTTCAAATTATTAAAATCAAAGTAAAATTACTGGGCGTCTGGGGCCATCTATTATTAAAGAACTCTTTAAAAGTTTGGTTAAATCGATACTAGCAAGAATAGGCATAACTCTTCTATTTTAGTTACTGGCCCATTTCTAATAACTAATCAATAGTAAAACAGTAAGTCTTCTGTAAGATTAGTCTTACATTAAGTTAATGTGAGACAAGAGTACAAATTGTAGTTAAAAGAGTACAAAAACTTGAAACAAATCTACTAAAGTCACTTTTAGGGGTACTAAAAATTTTTAGTTACAATTAATAATAATTATTACTAAAATGGTACAAAAATTATATAATCGAGTACAAACAAGGCTGACTTACAATAACTTATCATCAACTCTTCTATGAGACTGTCTCATATTATGAGACTGTCTCATATTATGAGACAG
The DNA here is from genome assembly GCA_023091065.1 of Dianthus caryophyllus. Lineage (NCBI taxonomy): Eukaryota > Viridiplantae > Streptophyta > Magnoliopsida > Caryophyllales > Caryophyllaceae > Dianthus > Dianthus caryophyllus. Next base: position 11,474,191 of record CM041522.1, on the reverse strand, counting down.
GCCCAATAGGAGAAAGTCCAAACAAAATTCAAGGTTTCAAACTTAAAAGTTAAAGTTAACTATGAAAATGATTGGGCTATCAACACTTGGGCTAGTCTTTTTGTAAAAATTGTCTTATACAATAATTAGTGAATCATATTTATTCATTCGTATAATATATACAAGTTACTTCATTCATCCCAATCCAAATACAACATTATGTCATAACATAGTTGTTGAGACGTGTTTTGCAATGATATTAATGGTTCTGTTATTAAAAAAGGTTATACAAAATTGCTTTTAGTATTTACGTACCAAACAATATTACATGTGATTATGTTTCCAATCATAGAGAGCCCACAACTTCATAGGTCCTCTAAATTTGTAAATAGCATTAAATAAGTTTATATTGTGTCTAAATTTAAATGAAACAAGTACGGAGTAGATAGATTGTAGTGTAGAGAGAATTTAAATTTAACGTGTAACGAGCCATCTTCGGCGTTCCATGTTGTTGGGGGTGAAGCGGGAAAAAGATTGTTAGACACATGGCTTAGTCAATTCAAGACAACTACACGAGTTACGCAGTACGATGTTGGCTGAAAAACATCGATTAGGTGGGAAATGGCCGTCATGATGATAACAGATCGGTTTTCAAAGCACAAAGCGGCAGATTCAATTTCGACCAACCGTGCATCCATGTGTTGCAGACAATGGTCCTGTGTGGTGTTTACGACTTGGTGGTGAAAACCCAACTCAATTCTCTATAATTTTGGTTACATTAACCTTAAAACCGAAACCAAACACATTCCCGGGATAGCATTCTAGTTAAGGGACTCGACTAAACTGGAAAATGGGTTAGGACGTAGGACAGGTTATGGGCAGGGTAAAAAAAGAGGCTCGGACATGTTACAGGTCGAGTATAAAGGGATTCGAGAGAAACGGTTCAAGTGTTATTCAATTACCGTAAATAATGTAGCCCAGATTAGTTTAGTCTCGTGCTTATTACTATGAAAACACTTCACGTCTTTTGTCGCCAAATACTACGAAAACAAATGAAGCATATAAGAAAAGAGAAGCATGTTTTACCAGCTTTGGTGCAGAGTAGTACTCGCTGAAGTGTTCACACAACTCCATGAAACGTCGAGTAAAGAACTGAAGAAGGGTGTTTCTTCAATCACAGCAGAATGATGTGCTTCGTACATACAACATTGCTTGCAGAAAACCTATATTTCAAAGAGTTGGTCGACATAAATGGAACATACGAGATATCAATATTCGTGTTATGTATTCTCAGCTACAACAGTACACTGCTATCACTACAACCAAATCTCGAGATTTTAAATGTTACATGAACCATATTTTACGGATGGTAATATAGCAACAACGAGATTAGTCTGCCTTCATCAGAATACCGCTCTATATGAAAGCACATCAAATTCTACGCTAATATAAAAGGCAAAAAAGTAAAAGAAGGAGAACTTTCAATAGAGTTTGATCAATCATTTATCAATCTGCAACAAGTCGACAACCATTACAAAACAGATGGTGAAAGCACCTTCGAACTAACGAAAGAAAGCCAGGTGATTAAACTCCTACAACGACTAGTTTTATTAACTACTACTCGAAATTGATCACATATTGAATAATGGCTTGTCAACAAGATGTGGCAAAGAATATAAAGTTTGTGGTCGTCTAACGAGACAACAGACTAATACTAACACGGAACAATATAGAGAAGTTCAGCGTCTAAAATATAATGCATGACAATAAACTCCCATTTTATGCCAACAGAGTCTGAGACCTTCAGCTCACTTGAACGACTCAATTCTCGGTGACAAAAATATACAAACAGCAAATAACGAAACATAGAGGTTGAACCGTATGAAATCATAACTTGGGCATAGGCCTCAGGCTATAACTGTACAGACGAGAGAGGGAGACAGTCTAAACGATGATGCTGATTCACCACAAGAATTTCAACTTTTAATCACTTAAGACACGAAAAAATCCATGGCAAGATAATAATTTTTTTTACGGTGAAGCTACACAATGAACTCAGATCAGTGACTCCATTCTTCATGACAAATATAACAATTTCTCTGCTCTAACCAACAACACGAGACATGCGATTACTGATGTGTTCAAACTCAAACAATAGATTTACCTAAGCAGCACGTATATATTCACTGCAAAATGATTAGATAGAACAGAAAATAAAGTCGAGAAACAAAAACTTTTTTCACAAATCTGGCATTCACTACGAAACATCAATTATTAGGGTTACCATCTAGTTAAGACTAGGCGGTCTCATCTGTGAAGAGTTTCCGCACCCAATACTTTCGATAGGAAACTAATTATAATAACTTCTTCAAGTTCATGGTCATCTCCATATGTTTCAACTCCAATGCAATACGCTCATTCTCGACCTTCATCTTCTCATTCTCCATCTTTAGCTTCTCCAGCTCTCGATCTTTTTTCTTGCTAAATCGCAGCCACTTAAACCGCTGTTTCTCCAACTCCAGTGTCTCCATTTCAATCTTAAGCCTAAGCTCTTGTAACTGAAATGCCCGCGAATTTGACCACTTATCGGTTTGTGGATCTTCCGATTGCATTTGCAAGCCTTCATTAAAATCCTTAATACTATGAGGGTTTCTGAAACTAAACTCTCCTAAACCTTGCCCCAACTTCAATCTCTTAGAACAATTTTCCGAGACATATTCTTCGTGATCATCAGTCTCTATGTCACGATCATCCTCGTCATGGTCATGCCTATTAAACTCAACATCATAACTATCCTTACCTTTCAATGCAGACAGCAAAAACCGCTGAAGCGCAGGGTCATGAGGCAAATGCAACCTATTATTGTTATGGTACGAGCACATTTCTTCGTAATACAAATGCTTCGAGCTCAGGATCTTCCTCACCTCGTCTTTTGATTTCTCCGACAAGTGATTCATCGTATCTAGAAGATCCGGTTTCTCAACCACCTGACACGACGTACCCCTCCCGAGAATATCATTGAGTTTCTTATACCTCTTATTCAAGTCATTAAATTTATCCTCACACTGCTGTGGCGAAACACAATACCCTCTTTCACCCATCGCTTTCGACACCAACCTCCACTTACCCTTCTTGTGCAACGACGAAATTGTCCTCCTCCCAAACACACCACTCGCCAAGAGCGCATCTTCACCTAAATAAGAAACCGCGGTAATCAAGAGCCTAATCATCGAATCAACCCATTTCACGCGCTGCCAACAAGCCTTATTATTATTCCCCTCATCACTACAACTATGCTCTTCCTCATTACTCGGGTCACCAACATTTTCGGTATTTTCAGACCCGTTATTATGCACAGCTGTTGACGGACACCCTAACTCTTGTCGACCGTGACAATGGTGGGATTGATGGTGGTTCACCATCATTGATCCTTGCAAATCAAACACATTTCCTGAAGATATATTACCCTCCATAAATTACAAAATTTCTACCTAAAACCCTAATTAATTGTGAAAGATGAACAATTTATCTAACAAAAACCCAGTTCCTTTAAAACTAATGCTGATCACATAAAAAGAACCCAATATTAAAAATTTACACCAAACCCACATTAATTAAATTAATTACAAGTTCAGTTACGCATCGAAAAACGAAAATCAAAACCAAAAAATGACTCAATTTAAGGCTAATTTATGATAATTTTTTGAAATTTCAGCAATAAAAAGCAAAACAAAGTTGCAAGAACTATTACAGAAACGTGTATGAGAAACCACAAAGCAAGGAAAAGCTCAAATGCCCCATGAACACAAAACCCTGGTAAAGTAACAGTTTTAATAATCGGTCTTTTGTGAAATCGTCTCACGATACCTGATTATATTTGCTCACTTAAAAACTAACAATGAAAACAAGATCAACAAATTAATTAATAATTTGAAAAATAAACAAAAAAACCAGGCTTAGCTTATACTCTGACTGATTTGCTGTAACTGACTGTTTGAAAAATTTGGTAGAAAATGAATTTTCTTATTAAAATAATGTTGGAATGATGTGACAAGTATGGGGTTGTGTTGATTAAATTCTATTATCAATTATTTTTTATTGAGAAAGTTTATTGAATTTTTTGAAGGTGTAATTCGTACGGAGAATATTGGAAGGTAGTCAATACGGAGTAGTTTGGGAGACACGTGAAAATTTTGGAGAGTGGTCAGTTGAAAAGGTTTGCAGATGCAATGTACATGTACGTGAGTTGCGACTTCATTTCCGTTATTTGTTTTTTCACGTTTTCTACTCAAAGATTGTGATTGTAAATTGTAATATACTCGTATACGAGTATAGTTTAACGTAATTTAAAATTTATGAAATACGGGTAATATGCTACATGGCTGTATATTCTCGGTGAATGAAGTTGAATGAAAGAAGTAGATTTATGTTCAATCATTACAATTTAAAGTTACAACTGACGTTTTACATTTATCCATATTGTTGATTTCAATTGTTTTGTGATGCACTAAAAGACCAACCGCCAATTATTCTTCGTTACTCATATAAAGTCATAAATGACATGAAACTGGTGCTTCCAAGTTCAGTCCTTATGATCTGCCATTTCGATTGATTTTTCTCCAATTTGAACCACAAACACCCACATGTACCACTAATTTGATCATAGTTGTTTCATAGTTTATGCAACAAAGTAAATCAAATCTTAAAATGATGTACAAATAAAACTGACAGAGTACATCGACAAGGCTAGAGCAACTACTCGTACTTTCTAATTTATCAATTAAGTAGAGGAGAGAAGCTTAATTGAGATAAAAATAACAGCAGAATAACACACGACTTTTTTTATTTTTATATATATAATTATTATTAACATAATAATATACCGTAAAAAAAATGATATTAATTGGGACGGAGATAGTAACAAACTCAAATTAATCAACGGTTTGCTACAGCAGAGGATGAACAAAAACAATGAGAGCAAAACTGAGCAACAACGGAGGCAAAAGGGACAGAAGACGTATAATCATACAAAGGCCAGATCATCTACGTCGCTGTTGAGAGTAGGACGGGGAGTTCATGACTTGCGTTCCTTTGTAATTAATTCCTACTAGGGGAATCCAACGCCCCTCTGAAAGACGCGTACGCTGTTTTTGTGACCTCAGAGTCCTTACTGTATTTTCAAGTCACGAAAAAAAAAAATGCATTCGAAAATAAAAAAGTCACGAAAAAAAAAAGTCACGAAAAAAAAAGCCACAAAATAATTGTGGTAATCCAAAAGTTTAGTATAATCAAAACAATAATCCAACTTATACCAATTTAACACACATTATGAATTCAAAAAATAAATGCATTCGTAAATGTAACAGATATTAACCGTCATTTAAAATTAGATCTTTAAAAAATAAAATTGCCTCGAAAATCCCATATGCCACGAATAATTTTGTATTAGAAAAATCTAACAATTATAATTTGATACATTATTACGGACAACTAGGATACCAAACCACCAATGAAAATTCGAACAACCCGTGAATTACACGGGTCATCAAACTAGTTACAATTTAAAGTTACAACTGACGTTTTACGTTTATCCATATTGTTGATTTAAATTGTTTTGTAATGCACTAAAAGACCAACCGCCAATTGTTTTTCGTTACTCATATAAAGTCATAAATGACGTGAAATGGTGCTTCCAAGTTCAGTCCTTATGATCTGCCATTTCGATTGATTTTTCTCCAATTTGAACCACAAACACCCACATGTACCACTAATTTGATCATAGTTGTTTCATAATTTATGCAACAAAGTAAATCAAATCTTAAAATGATGTACATCGACAGAGTACATCGACAAAGGTAGAGCAACTACGAGTACTTTCTAATTTATCGATAAAGTACTGGAGAGAAGCTTAATTGAGATAAAGATAACAGCAGAATAACACAAGGCTTTTTTTTTTTAATTATTATTAACATGATAGTATACTTTAAAAAAAATGAAATTAATTGGCACGAAGATAATAACAAGCTCAAATCAATCAACGGTTTGCTACAGCAGAGGATGAACAAAAACAATGAGAGCAAAACTGAGCAACAACAGAGGCAAAGATCAGTTTCCTGAGACAGAAAGCCAAAGCAGATTGGTTGAAGCCTTGAAGGAAAGGGATGACAATTCAACTTAGTTCCATAGTCTAATTAAGCATAGAAGAGTCCATAATAGGGTGATAGCTGTACAATTAATGGCAGGGGAGTTATATAGGGATGGCAAGGCCATTGCTGAAGCTTTCCTTACCTACTATAAAGGGCTTCTGGGTTCATCAAAGTGTACCAAGAAGGTTAGCTTGGAGGTAGTGAAACATGGGGGCACTGATTGAAGAGAAGCACCAGCAACTACTTCTAGCTCCAGTTACAGATGCAGAAATTAAGGAAGTGGTGTTTGCTTTACCTGATGGAAAATCCTCTGGTCCTGATGGGTATACTAGCAGATTTTTTTAGAGAGAGTTGGGCAATTCTTGGTGGGGAAGTGGTGGAGGCTGTGCAGAACTTCTTCTCCAGGAGAATGCAAGGCTGGTCACTGAATATAGACCTATAGCTTGTTGTAATACTCTCTATAAAATCATTTCCAATGTGTTGTGCAATAGGTTATGGCAGGTGCTCCCTGAGATTCTTTGTGAAAACCAATCAGCTTTTGTGAAAGGCAGATCTATCCTGGACAATGTCCTTATATGTCAGGACCTAGTCAGACGATATGGCAGGGAGGTGGTTTCCCCTAGATGTATGCTGAAGATTGATTTGAAAAAAGCCTATGATTCAGTGGAATGGGGTTTTATCAAAGAGTTGTTGCTGGCAATAGGATTCCCTGGGAGGTTTGTGGTCTGGATCATGGAATGCATCTCTAATCCTACTTATTCTCTCTTGATTAATGGGGAGCTTACTGGTTTTTTTTTTAAGGGAAAAGGGGGCTTAGACAGGGAGACCCTCTTTCCCCTTTGCTTTTTACAATCTGCATGGACTACTTGTCCAGAATATTGAGGGTGGTAGCTGAGGATAAGGGGTTCAGATTTCACCCACTGTGTAAAAGCTTGAAGTTAACACACCTTTGTTTTGCTGATGACTTATTATTGTTTTGCAAAGGTCAGGTACACTCTATGATACTATTGGTGAGGAGTTTCTTGGCTTTCTCTGAGGCCTCGGGGCTTGAAATGAACCAAGAAAAATCAGAGGCTCTCTTTAATGGGATTCCTGGGAATGTAATGGACTATTTCCTATCTGTCACAGGTCTTAGGAGAGGTAATCTACCTTTCAGGTATTTAGGGGTTCCTATCTCCCCTAGAAGGCTCTCTGTGCTTGATTGTCATATCCTAATTGAAAGAATTGTCCACAGGATTAGGATTAGAGGTTTTGGCAGCAGGAAGTTAACTTATGCTGGGAGGCTGGTCTTAGTGAAGTCAGTGTTGGGTACTCTACATTCTTACTGGGCTCAGATTTTTGTGCTCCCAACTGGGATTAGGAAGAAGATTCAGAGCTTATGCAGGAACTTTCTGTGGGAAGGACATGAACACTTTTGGAAGGGTCCCTCTGTTAGTTGGGAATCTGTGTGTAGGACTAAGAAGGAGGGTGGTCTGGGAATTATTGACTCTTGTGTTTGGAATTGTGCAGCCATTGGTAAACTGGTCTAGTGGTTAGTGGTTAAAGCAGACCATTTATGGGTCAAATGGATTCATCACACATATCTGAAAGGTATGTCTTTCCTCTCCTATTCCCCTAGCAATGATTCTTCCTGGACATGAAGGAAGATCTGTGCTGTAAAAGAGAGACTGAAACTAGGCTATGATCAACAACAGTGGCAGGCTGATGGAGTTCCATACACCATTCAACATGGTTATAAGTGGCTGATGGGGGTTAGACCTTGTGAGCCTTGGAGCAGAGTGATTTGGTCTAGATACAATATCCCTAAGCACATGTTTATAGCTTGGTTAGGGGTTCGTCAGAGATTGTTGACTAAAGATCGTATGATGAAGTTTGGTTTTTGTGACAACCTTGACTGTTACCTGTGTGGACAGGGAGAAGACACTCATTCTCACCTATTTTTTGAGTGTGATTTTACCAGACTTCTATTGGGATACATCGCTAGGTCGCTTGGATGTGCTGAAGGTCAAGTGAATTCATGGCAAAATCTGTTAGCAGTTCTGTTTTGGGCTGTTCTGTGGTGTCTTACTGTCTTGTACCACATTTGGTAGGCTCGAAAATTGGCAAATTTTGAAGAAGGTATACCAAGGCCGAACATCACTTGGAAGAGATTGAAGAATTCAATTGCTAGTAGAATACAAATGTTAGCTGATAATATAAAATGTAATGATAAGAGTTGGCTTGAGCTTGTGGGTATGTGAATCGAGTTGTAAGTGGTTAATAAAGATTGTAAGTGGTCAATTGCAAGTGGTTAATAAGATTGTAAATGGTCAATCAAAATGTAAATCGAATTGTAAGTGGTTAATCGAATTGTAAGTGGTCAATTGCTAGTAGAATTCAAACGTTTGTGGGCTTAATAAAGATTTACATTTTACCAAAAAAAAAAAAAAAAAACAACAGAGGCAAAAGGGATAGAAAATGTATAATCGTACAAAGCCGAGATCATCTACGTCGATGTTGAGAGTAGGACGGGGAGTTCATGACTTGCGTGCCTTTGTAATTCCTGCTAGGGGAATCCAACGCCCCTCTAAAGGACGCGTACGCTGTTTTTGCGACCTCAGGGACCGACTCCATAGGCAGAGATTCGGCAAAGCATGCTGTGTTTATACGCGTCCTCTCGAGCTCTCCTTCTAGCAGCTCTGAGCTACACTGCTGTGCAAGAGCCTGAAACACCCAAAATAACTTGCTGAGATAATGTTTCGATATCAAGATTTTTTGGAACCAGAAAGTACATGTGGTTGAACAATATCATGGGCTTATAATTATTATTAACATACGATTTAAAAACCACAACCGAGCAACATAAACATTTAATTATAGCGTCAACGACTTCACCGTAACAATAATTGTAAATTATTGCCAACAGTAAATCAAGCACAGGGAATTATGTCAATTTACTGAGAAGGGGTAAAAATCAAGGCAAATAACAGTCTAGGGAAGTCAGAATAATATACCCAGGACTTTGTCAAGAATTTTGTCATACGCACTTGAGTAACTATTTTCCACGGAATATATTGCATTAAACTGAAGTTCCAGAAATTAAATCCACTTACAATGAGGTCATCTGGGGATACGCTGAGTCCCTGCTGTTTTTCATCAGCAACGACATCTTCACCTCCACGAGTAGGCCGCCTATGATGCCCAGGGTTCTCAACCGCCTCTGCCACACTTTCCGTAGCTTTCTCAAGAAGAGTACCTTGAAGTGATTTTAGAGATTCACTTGCGTCATTCGTAAAGTAGGGATTTAGAACTGTCTCGAAGTATTCAAGCTGCATAAGACGAGGCCCACATTCTAAGTAAACATATGAGCAAGTAATATGATAGCAGTAGCAGCGGTTCATTACGACAAAAAAAAAATGGATGGTTGTATGTATACAAAATCTCATATGTAAAGTAGTATATATCTCCGTCCCAAGATTATCCCCGTTTGACTTGGGTATTCAACTGATGTCTACTTTGACCATATATTTTCACAAACATACGTAATTAATTTGCTATATTTGACAGATCAACAATTTAATTCACGTGGACTGGAGTATCATTGTTTTTGAGAAGTTGCCACCATTGTTCATTGTGAGTATACACCATAGTCAAAGTTGACAGTGTTTGACCTAAAAATCAAATGGGAAAGCATAAACGGGTTGCAAGGGGAACACTGTATCGAAAGTACTCCACGACACATCAAGTTATCAACGATAACAAGTAAACTTTTAAGCAATTCTTATTTCTCATAATGGATAATATATTAACAACGTCATCACGTGTGCCACCAAAAGACTCTGGTTTGCTACTTCTGATAACTTTAGTGCGAAAGTTCGGTGATCTATATCTGTTTTATAAGGAAGCTTTTTTGTAGTAGTTCACGCTCACTGAAATTCTTCTTTTTGATGAAATACTACTCCATATCACAGAAGAGATTGCAAGATTGTGCATACCTCAAGCATAAGCTGACAGAAACCATTAACATCCAGTGACTTAAGTTCCTTGCTTTCATTTTCGTGGAAGATGCTTAGCAGCGTATCAATTAGGCCTTCAACAAGAATACCAAGTGTCTTGTCAAGAAGTGGTTTAGCGCCAGCAAAGACCTGCATCAACAGTAATACAAATATGAGACAAACTGTACAGACCAAATAATTCGCGGAATTTTAGGCCCGGAACAACCAAGATATGATTTTAAAATACAGCAATGTCACAAAAACACCACGTAGATTGTTGCTAAATAGCCAAAATGAATTTTTCACGTCTAGAATTGTATCCCCAACTACTGCTTCACGAAGACAGTGTGGGCACATTAAAGAGCAACTTTATTTATTTCATCATACACACTTTAGAATGAATGATCATATCTATTTTCAGTTTTTTTCGTCAAAAAGTCCAAATTCTTCAAAGAAAATGTAAGCATATGATGCCTTCATCTATAAAAAAAACAATTATTCCCTCAATTCATTTAGGTTCTCCACATTCACTATTCTTGGAAAGAAAAATATCGAAAGAAAATCTCAACTGCACCACCTATACATTTTTGATAACCTCCCAAAACTTATAATTTTCACACTAGAAATTCTCAAAAAGTTGCGCAAAATCAAAGCGAATATCATATAAACGGGGATGGATTAGATAGAAGCAAAAGCTAGAAATTACCTCAGCATGCACGGCTACAAGTGTATGTAATAATTCGACAGCTGCATCACGCACACCCTGCATTATATATGCTTTAAGTATATAATCTTTGAATGAATGGTTAGCATTTTATCGGCTAATGACTGACTTACTTTGACTGAAGGGGCTGCTCCCCAAAGAACTCCTGCATCCAACAGGTAGTTCATGGCAGCAGTTCTGATCAGGTTTGCCTAAAAACAATACCAATATAGTAGTTAGGCGTCGAATTAACACAATGGAATGACTAGAAAAGATTCTACTCCAGTTTTACATATTGAACAACAAATCAAAGGACCTTGATCCTAATACCATGGAAAGGGGATAGCTACGATTCCAGGACCATTTGGTTATATTTAAACTAGAAAGTTAGGAGTTGCTAGTAGATGATCTTTTGATCTGGTTAATTTTACAAGAGATCAATTTCCTAGAAGATAAAGCAGATACATTAACATCGGAGCCAAATAGGGAATAAAAAGGGAAAAGAAAAAAAAAGGTTTTCAAAGATACTGATACAAGTCATTTTTACCTTGGCAAGCGTGTACTGTTCAAGAACCTTTTCTTCAAGAGCTGAAAAAGCCATCACTAGATCGACTTTGTCACAATCCTCTTCATCTCTTTCCCTGAAATAGGTAAATGAAATTATATGATCCACACTGATATCCAAGCATCTTAACCATGTAAAAAAAAAGTAGAGAAACTGGAATACACGAGACTGTTTAATTAAATATCCTCCAATGCAAGCTGTTATATTCAAGAGAACAAATGAGCACATAATCCTATCCCTTCCAGACACAGGTCACAAATTACTGGGTCAACTTCTTATGCAATAAAACAAGATCAATCTGCCAACATTAGATGATACATGATGCCTAGTTTATCGTCCATAACCTTGAGGTATCATATCAAGGATATAGCACAACAGACAAAAACTCAAGAGTCAACACTTGAAAAGAGTACTGCTCGGGGGTGCTAGTTAGAAATTTCTTTGATTATCCAGATTTTACCTTGAGTAGAACATGCCAAGGGTCTGTGTCACAAGTTACTATATATACAACTATGTAAACAAGTTTGATCTCACAGCATCGGATGATGAAAACATGTCTAGTTACTGCTTGTGACATCCACATCAATTACCGTAAATGCCAATTCCAAGGATGTCAAAGAGTCAAGACAAGAGTACTCGACTACTGTCTATTGGTATGTCACAATTCAATTTAAAAGACAGCCATGGAAAATTGTAAATTTCTAGACACCAAGTTCTTTTAACAAAATCCCAAACTGGTCATGTAAATTAATACGGAGTACTCATAATGTCAACTAGTACTCTTATATCTTCAAATTTTGAGTTTTGACAACATTTAAGGGAATAGTGGAAGTTCAAGTCCTTATAAGAAGTTAAAAGTGCAGTATAACAGAGACATATGTATGATACGCAAGATATCTACAACAGGAATGTAAGTAGTCTTAAGGCAAAAGAATATACTAACCGAGCATGAGACCATATGTGTTTGTATTTATTGTATAGCTCATAACATAGTTCGTCTTTACAATATCCAACATTACTCAGGACCATGAGCAACTGTTGATGAGGATCAATCACACTTCCAGGTGAAAGATCTGAAGACAATTCTGAGTTCTCATATGAATGACCATTGAGTAGATGCGGACTATCTCTGTTTGACCTGCTTTGTGACACCTCACTTCCAATCCGTTCAAGATGACCTATGGTTTGAATATCATCAGAAATTTGCTTACGAAACATGTGCTTTTGTTAATGATTCACAAACATAAACACAGATCAATGCAACAAACCAAACATTTCCCTTTCCCTTTCTTATTCTTTATCACAATTTTGACATAGGTATATGTATTTGTGTTGTTGATGTCAATGATTGAGAAGGCCAGCATACCAGCAAAGTCCAGGAAACAATTCAAAAACGAAAGTCTGACAGATTCTTGTATTTCTTGGAAAGGTATAAAGACATCCTCAGCCTTTGCTGCATCACTTTTTAATGCCTGAAGCATCCTGGAAAAGCGTGAGATTTGTATTAGAAAAAGAAATAATGCATAATGAGAGAAATGCTCGAAATATTAGTGGCACCAGAGACATAATGGTCTGCCCAAAAATGTGAAGTGACTGCCTCTCTAAGATGACATGCCAAGATATAAGGCACTCTTTCACCCAGCATGAAAGCAATTTACCAAAAGATACGAGTTTGTGGAAATATAATAGCGAAAACTCGTCATGGAATCGCAAGCACAAGTTGTAGTATACAATAATAGATAAATGACCAGATACGACCTTGTCCTTTCACCTAGAACAAAATGCAATTTACAATGTGCAGAAACTTTTTACATGAAAACTAGTCGCAGAATATCAAAGGCAACCTACTAACCTCATTTAGTTTAACTCAAAGGTAACAACTCTAGGTAGAGGTTTTATTTTTGTTCTCTGTTCATATCGTCTAAGGAATGGAACACGATGTAAAAATTAACAGCTACTCCGACTAAAACACTGAAAATATACAGCACAACACACACTTTCCTAGCTAGTAGCTGACTATCTGGCAGATTTAGACTTTGGGAATAAAAAAGCACACTTTCCAGTTTTAGGGAAACGCTTCTTTTCTTATGAACAGCTACATTATCTCACTCAGATTGACTTTTAATTGCTTTAGTTCCTGATTTAACCAGCAGTTTATTTATCTAAAGGAAACCACAAACAAATGAGCGCAGTGGAGTTCTCTAAATTAAATTACATTAACCAAGCTCCAAGAACATGCATCTCTAAAATCAACTACTCCGTATTTTCATATAAGCTTCATAAAGTGACTCTAAATCAGATACACTTACTGATGGACTTGATCTATGGCCGATATTACAATCGAACGGAATGCAAGGGGCAAGTAAGAAATCCTGTAAGGAGATTTATTCCTTTCAATGATTGAAACTGTAACCCATGTCTCATCTCTTGATAGCTCTTCAATAGTACTCCGCATCCACGAACAAAGCCTTAGTATGTAAGTCTTTGAAACTTCAGCGTGAACTGCTCTGAGTGCCATAACTGCAAAGAGGAAAAAAACAGACTCTTGATATAGTGTCAGACAGCCAATGAAACAGAGTAGTAACAACTAGTGACAGCAGAATTTGTAAGATACCAATTATAGCAGGAGCTGATTCTTTGGCTTCTAATACCCGGCAAGCCTTAGATATTTCCTTGATGGCGTCACTCATATATGTTCGAAGAATATTTGACTCTTCAAATTCACGAAATGTATTGAGGACCTGCATCATGGACAAAAAAAGTGATGCAAATGAAGTCACATCTTCCAACAAATCAGCATTAGAGGGTCCATAAAGTTACTTTCACCACACTCAAGTACTCAAAAAGTTACTTCCTCTCATTTATTGATTTCCATTGTTTGTGTATGGCACACATATTAAGATTGATGAGCGTAAAAAGAGAGAAGGTAAAGAGGTAGGTTTAAAATGTTGCGAATTCACCCAAAGAGGCGAAAAAGGTATGGCACACATATTAAGATTGTTTGTGTATCTCTCGTATGTCAAAGCTCACAACGCTTCTTTCAACTCATCACATGTTATATGTGTTTGCCTCAAACATTCCCACGACTTTCCCAAACATTATGTTCCTTGGTATTCAAAGAGAATATTCACCAAAATCCAGGGTAAAGAGGATGAGATATATACCTTAACCTCATAGAGAGATATTGTACTCCGCATCATTCCAGAAACTTCATCGAGAGAATGACTCGAATACTTTACATCACTACCTTTTTCCTCTGTTTTATTTGAGGCACTGACATTTGAATCTGCAGCAACTTGCGAAGACTGAAATTGAATCATATCATTTGTTGAGGACACTAATAACAGTATAACGACAACCAAAGTATCAAAGATATATATAAAAGCATCACTAGATAAAAATCAGTAGAGGACTAGCTTTAAGTTTCAACGGTTCCATTCATGAAGCTATGTAGCACCACTATATTTATCACAAGTACACGTAAAAACATAGATGACGAGATAGCAGCGAATTTTGAGTTAGACCAAAAAATCTAGGAAACAACAAAATCCATCAGTTCTAAACTGAAACAGTTGTATCCGTACAACAGGTTGATTGTCACTACAATGTGACCATTACAGTGCTTGTCATGACCATAATGCGAACTTCGTAACCATTTTTCTGACAGAAATAGTGGTCAAAAGTTACTTGATAATGGTTACAATAAGCATTATAATAGTCACATTTCAGTTACAATCTACTCATCATAGAGTACAACAGTCTCATAGGATACAAATTTGGCTACGAGATACAGTAAGTAAATTAGACCAACGCTCATCTAAATGGCTTGGTCAACCTAAGCCTAACATACCACACGGTCATCTCACGACAAAACTCATAGCAATAATTATCCGCACTTAAAACTATATCCATTTGTAATGTTGTCTTAAAAAAACCTTTCATTTCTCATACATGCCCTTTCTTTTCCCATACATGCCCTTGGCTTAAAAAACCTTTATCGGTTTAATGTTCGCTTACTACACTTGAGACGAAAATACCCTAAATTTAAAATAAAAATAGATCAACAGCAACAACTTCTTTACATTACCAAATTCTGGGATTTTTTTTGGGTAAAAAATGTAATTACATTAAGCCCTTATATCGAATAAAATTTTAGAGGCACAGCCGTGATCACATCAACCGAATACAACGTAACCACCTAGCATCACCCCTTATAGGTGACTGAAAAATCCTACTCCAATTCTTGGAATTTTGTTACTATGAGATGTCACCTAGAGCCCAAATAATACTCCGTATTAATTTAACGAACTAAAATAAAAAGGAGAATTTACATAAATTATACTTTCATGGTTTCTATTTTTTCCAACGGTTCTCCAACTTCACTAAATGTGGGTCAAACTTTCACAATTTGGCCATCTATAGTGTAAATCATAATGATAACAAATTCTACAAGGAGATATGCTTTCAGTAAAAACATAAAATAACAATATTAACACGTATAATGAGATATACTTTCAATAAAAAAGTTTTAACACGTATTGAGATATGCTTTCAAATAAAAATAATAAATAAATAAATAAATAAATAAATAAAAAGAAAATCATTATGAGAATGATCATCAGGTTTTGCACACAACTAGGATATATAAATCTACAACAAAACAAGACAGGCTTAATACAAAAACAGCACAAGAAACATAAGGGAAAATATGACACTGCAAATGGAACCGCACCTTGGCAAATTTTCCACTAAAAACTGAGAGTGCTATCTTCCAGAAGGCAGGTATATAATGAATGAGGACGGCAGATAGTTTATGTATGTACTTCCTTTTCAAAGCATCAATCTCTTCAGTGCTCATTTCAGCTGACTGATAGTCTCCCCCAAGGTGAAGGTCCCCATTTGCATCTGCCTGGTATCACCAAGTATATTATTCACACAGCCAGACTATAACTCCCGTAATTACTGCATAAATAATTAAATCAAAATTAACTCACAGGATGACTAGTTCCGTCCAATATTTGTTTCCACTTCGCATCTGAAGCCGCCCGGTCTTGAATTGCATTCTGCAATGTTTCCAATGCAGCCTCATAATCGAGAGTGCAATTTTCAAGCAAAGTTCTGATTCTTTGATTCTGCAGCACCAACTAAATTCTATCAGCTAAAACTATTCAACAAACATAACAATACAGTGACCCAAAAAAATTAGACAAATCAGATTATACAAGAGTAGTTTAAGTAACACAAGAAAGTTTATCCAATCAAAGCCCTCCAATAAAAGCAACTCCGTGAACAAGCCTTCAGAATTAAAAATCAGAACAGTCTTCTATTTCCCTTTTCATTCCATCACTAGAAACTTGTCCATCAAGGACAGGTAAAACTCATGTCGCTTTTTCCAAATATAAAAGCCAATACCTAAAATTCTAAAAATGTCTCATAATTATAATCAATTTGTCAATGTAGCTTCTTTTTGTGTCTCAACATAACCATGCCATAAGACATAACAGCATATATGCATATATCAACAAAAGACAGTAATTAGCAGGCCTGCTTTGGCATTGCATAAGCTGGGACTAAAGTATAAGTATGCCTTTCCTCATAACAAACAGCAGGCCTGCTTTGTGTGTAAACATTTCTATCCCCTTCCACTCCCTCCTACACTCCTACCCCTATGGATCTCTCATCTAATGCTAATGCTTGAACAGGTTTTGAGCAAAAGAGGGAGAGCTAATTTACAAATTTCAAGGCTGAAGATTACGTTATGGTCAAGCTACACATTAGACAACTAATCATTGAAGAAACGACAACATGACGAGGTATCATAGACAACTGGGGACGAGGGGCCCTGACCTGTAAGTTGAGGTAGTGCCACACTGGATCGGACTCAGGTTCCAGTTCCAAAAGCAACCTTACTGTATTTTCAAGCTACAAAAAATATCACATTAGATATTTACTGATTCTAAGAAACATAACAGCGGAAAAGAAAGGAAGACAAATCAGTGAATGTAAGGTATAGAGTCAACAAAGCAACTTGACGAGCAATTTAGGAAAAACAAATACTGTATATCTTAGCAGCATGTACTTTTAAAGGAAAGATGAAGCAGCCGCCAAGGGTGTTTTTGCGAAGCATAGTGCAAGAGAGGCATAAAGTACACGAAAGTTGTGGCACTTAATACCGACTGCATAAGTAAGGTTCAATCAAGCATATGATACATTGAGCGAAATTGCTTCCTAGACTTCGACAAGTGACATCTAATCATAAAAAACCAAGACACAGCAAAGTAGAAGTAAAGATACATATGATTTGTACCAATTGCTGACCATGAGTCTGTGAGTCATAACTTACAAGTTACAACACTTGAAACTGGTTGTATCAAGTTAGATAACTTACACTTGTTAAATCTATTTGTGGGTCTTCCATAGTTTTGCAAAGTGTTCCCTTAAACTCATGCATCACTTTTTCAACCTCTTCAAGTACACGTTTTAATATTCCAACCTGCAAAAAAAAAAGGCATAAGCACAGCTCATAACTAACATATATATGAAAATGCTTTAGAAGGCTCAAGACAAATAAGCCAACTATGTTCAAGAGTAAATATCCTAACGGTTGGTCATATCAGTCAACTGCCAAATAATATTCCTAATATTTTTGAGGTTCTAACATAAAATATCATGTGGTAGACTAAAAAAACCTTTTGTGTATTGACCTACATATCATGTACGGCTAATATTAAATATCATGGTTAGATAAACAAACAGCAACATCTTAAAACATATCAAGAGACTCACAGAAACATGCCAGGCTATTCGCTCCTGGGCCTATCGACACATGATTATTGCACCTCAAAATTTTGTAGAAATAACTAAAGGTGGACTCATGGTCTCTCTTCTTATGTCAAAGCAAAACAAACTGCCTTATAGTCATGGGACTAAGTTCAGTTTTATTTTACGTTACACCACAGTGCATTAGAGGACAAGGACTACTACCAACTCTATCACACTAAGGAGCAGTATAGCCTTTCAAAAGAAAAAGGATGGACCACAGCATAGAACAAGCCACAGAGTGATCAGCTGAAAGACTGATTTTACCCATCATTGGAATAATCATGCAAAAAACAAAGCTGAAAACCAGGAATCACAGAGGCCCTTTTCAGATAAATTATACTCCGTACTTCTTCCTCGTCACAATGTTCTTCCCATTTGTTTTTTTTGCAAAATCTTATATGTGTCAGCTTGAAAGGAAATTGTTATTAATTCCATGAATCGGAGGGAGTATTTAAAAAGAGATGAGATGTAAAGCATGGTACAGGAAATCAGGAACAATGCCAGAAAGCTACACAGCTCAAGAGGTCCAGACTTCAATAAGGATAACTAAATTGATAATAAACCCACTCAACAAAATTTGAGTGCAAAGAAATTTCGCACGCATCAGACATATAGCTTGTTATCCACAAATTTAGACAACTTCTCACTCGATCCATTATCATCCAATATGAAGTTTAAAACAGATGGATACTGGACATACATGAGATGGTAGTGCAATTGACTTTGCCTTCTTATATTCCCTAACTGCCAAGTCATACTCGCCGTTACTGATACTTGAGCGAATTGTACTAGGCAAGTTGAATAATGTGCGGAACCTCTGCAGCATTCCTTGAACGGACCGAATCTTTTCTGCTTGAGCCTGACAAGACAAAATGAACATGCAACTTTTACCGCACTGAAGTGGGAAACCATTTTTCAGTAAAATATTTTTGCACCACCCACCTGTCTCTCAAATAGAGGTTCGAAAGCACGTGTTGCCTGAGAACTCACTCCCTGAATGATATTGTAAAGGTGCATTGTTCCAGCACCTTCAGGGTCTTCTTCAATCCGTTTCAACTTTGATTCAATATCTACTCAAGATGATTTAGCTAATAGTTATGCATATGAAGGTTGAGACAGATGTAGACACGCACAAGTATATGTAGATACACCAAAATCACAAGCATACCATCAATAGTTGTCTTGCAGGAGACAAAACAATCAAAATTTTCCTTCACCAAGTCTTTTCTCTGCTGGGTACGACCTTTCAAATCTGTTTTTATAGCAAGGGCACCCGCTTCCAGGTCAGCTGCACTTGTGTCTTGATGTATCCTAGAGAGAAAAAGCTTTGCATCGAACCTATCTGAAAAATATGCCAACTTCTCTGCAAAAAGTTGGGTTCAAATTAAGTTCATTGACTAATCATATTGTCCATTTGAGAAATCAATAATCAATAATATCTTCAAAAAAAAAGAAACTTTAAAATGAAAACACAGTCACTGTAAGGTAAAGAGACAAGGAAACAATACGTGAAAGGTAATCAAGACAAAAGTGATTGGGTCACTAACTATAAAACTGTACACCAGAAACCCAACTCCTTAAAATTTAGAAATGAAGCATCCTGCAAATGGATACACCGAAGGCTAAACTCACATGAAGCCCATAGAACAACCATAAAATACAAACGCTAAAATTATATTATAAGGCAATGTCGGGTTTACACATCTTTACTGTCTATGCAACTCAGACTAAAAGAATTTGGACAGGAACTCAATGTTGTTTCTTCAGACAGAGTATATGCTTTACAATCCAAAGGAATCTCAGTCATATGAGTCAGACCACACAACACAGAGCCTTTCATCGTCATTTCAAAGGGATACTGGGGAAGTATGTCCTTGTGAATTCAATACAAAGTTGTGCAATTGTCCTATCTGTAAAATTGTAGGAGTAATTTAACAGAAAGTATGGCTTCCTAGGTGAATAATTCGATAGGGAAAAAGAAAGGAGGGAACAACAATGAATGACTCTAGGCGTAAATCTAATTTCTCCATCAGATAAATGCCTACAACAAGATCTAAGTAAATAAAGGGAGCTAATAAAATTTATTGTCTCTGATTGAATGCGACTGCATACAACGAAGGATGAAGAATAAGCTGAAGACACACAACCTTACTGATGAAACAGGAGAAGAAAAACGAAAAGAGAAATGTCCATGGATCATAGTCGTCCAACATCCAAAAAGTTCAAAGATTATGGCTGAATTAGTTGTAAATATAGCCAAAAAACCAAAGCATAGGGTACATTTAACTAGGCCTTAAGTTCAAAAGCCTCCATGTATTATTTTGAGTTGATTTAATTAGAATGTGGACCATATATACATATGTTACAACATAAAACATGGATGCAAAAAATGCTTTCAATGGTATAAACACTTATTAGTATCAACAGCATTCCACTATACAACATGGGCGGACAACATCACCTACTCAAAATCCAGATCACCTAAGTTTGTACTCCTCGTTAGTTTTGACCAAAACTAGAGACTCTGCCAGACGAGCAAATTTTAATAGTTTAAACATCTCAGATACTATCAACAATCTGTCACCCACATCCTGCAAGTGAGAACAAAGCAGATTCTGAAAGTTCTTTGATTCAACCTTGTGGAATTTTCAAAGTTTTATAAAGGCTACTGAGTAGCAAAGGTTAATCGTCCAAGAAGAGAAATGATGGGATGTAAGACCAAAGGGTATGTTCACAATGTACGAGAAGTATAGATGTAGGTTTTCCATTCTAAATTGTAACAGTTCAACATGAATAATTTCACAAAGCTTCACCATTATGCACCCAAAGAGACGAAAGGCAAACAAATGTAAAGTTGTACAAATTTTTAGGCAGCCGAAACATATAAGAGCCTTTTTTAATGGGAAACCCATTTACTTCAATCATAGTCAAAAGCAAGTATACAAGGGTAAGTAAGATAGCTCTTGAAGGAAAAAAGAAAACCAGATTTACTAATCTCGAGACCCATGACACACATAGGAAAGCAAATAAAACTCAAGAAAGGAAGAATACAGCAGAGATTACTCACCCATGACAAGGGTAAGTAAGATAGCTCTTGAAGGAAAAAAGAAAACCAGATTTACTAATCTCGAGACCCATGACACACATAGGAAAGCATATAAAACTCAAGAAAGGAAGAATACCGCGGAGATTATTATCTATATTTTCTTTTTCTTTAGATGGGGAGCTGTCCAAAGTGTCCGTAATTAATCTTAGTGTTCTGTTATCAATTATCCTGTCAATGAAAACGAAACTTCTGATTAGATGTTCCAAGCAAAAAATATCACTAAATGTTATTCTAAATAACAGTTAACTTACATGATATAGTTTTGGAAGAGCACACAAATCAACCATTTAAAGCCAAAAAAAAGATATTTTGCAATTAGGAAGTCAGTTGAAATTAGAAAGATGATCAGTCACTAGGAAATTTTTCATTTGACGAGCCTTCTATCTAAATTGCTACTAAAATGAATCTCTCTCTCTACAATACAATTTAATTACAAGAGCAGTTAAAATCATTCTACTTGGTATCCTTCCTCTTACTACTTTCTTGGCTTCGTCTTCTTAAGCTTACCAATTTATAATATCTTTCAGTATACGTACATCTAAATTCTAGAATACTTCATTGCGACAGCATGATTCGGATTCATGTGCAATAATGATTATTGGTGTTGCTGAAAGTTATACACCCTACAAATGTGAGCAGGTTGTGTCTCACCAGCGAAATATTGACTTTCACCACACAAAAATATAACCAAAGCAATTTTAAGAATAGGCTGAGTGAAATAAAAGAATTGGAAGGAGTTAATGCAAGAAAGGCGAAGCATTACCGATATAGATATGGAACATGATGGGTAGTGAAGGTTCAAATATAAGTGAAATGAAAACTTACAGAAAATAAAAAATAATAAAAAAATATATATAAAAGTATGATTGAAAGCAAAAGCAGCTCCTACTACTTTGCAGGTCTTCAAACTTTCAACCCTAAATCCACTAAGAAAAGAATGAGATTAACATACTGAGTGTACAATTAAAATAGAGCATGATAGAGTCACTTCCTCAAGAAGCAATAACAATAAGCAAAGGTACGTCACAATTCAGTCATTGGTAACATACAATATTGAAGGGCTAGGGACTATGGGTTGAGGTTACTAAAGAACGATGTCTTCTCAGTATCACAAGACCTTGAGCAAGTATAACTTATCAGGGAAAAACATTACTAAATTCAAGAGAGCAATGCTATCTCAATATCGATGAAGAAACGGAATATTAATTAATAGCGAACAATCACAGATAACTTCTACAAAATACACAGGAAAGAAAAGTACCCTAATCCTAGAGGATCAATACACTCCATGCCTCGTGGAAATGACTGTAAAGTAGTCAGCCCTTTTTTACCCAATCCAGCAGGTTTGAGCTCCTCCTTTGCAACCACAGGAATCACTCTAGCTTCACGCATCTCTCGAACCCTCCGAGCAAGCTGGCATATATGAAATTTTTAACGAGACAATTGCAGCAGCTAGAAAATAGACAGAACCAAAGATGGCAAGAATCAATTATGAACTGAAATTTCTTTGAATCACAACCATAAGACAGCAGAAAACCCAACTCATACATAGGTACCGAGACTTATCGGTGAAGTTCTCATTACCAAATTGCCAATGTCATTGACCACACTAAACGGGGATATGAATGTTTTAAGTGAAGCCATTAAAATAACAATTTAGGTGCATCTACATTTATCAATATCTGCAAGCATGTGAATTCAGACATACACTTAGGACTATAAACCACAACCAAAAAAAAAAAAAAAAAAAAGGCTTAATTTCAGAAGAAATGCCATTTGCAACAACTAAATCTAGATTAGCGATCTAAAAGGATGACCAGTAGATACATCAAAGGTACTCCTCCATCCGGGTCCAGTTTGTGCACAACACTATGTGACATTATTCACTCAACTACAGAATTTTCAAAATTTCTTGCAATTATACAAGAAACCAGTCATGCGTGATCTTAAGTAATTTGTCTTTATGAATACAACAAGAATATCAATTTTTTATGATTTTTAATAATGTGAAACTATAAATATTGCCGTTCCGACATTTGCCTCGGCGATTGTGAAAAGTCAATGCATAAATTGGAGTTGAATGGAGGGAGTAGTATATAGATATCTAACATGGGGCAAGTGAATCCTCTCAGTAGCACACACAGAAGGTCAGCCTTACAATTTACATACTCCGTAATTGCCAAACCAAAAGTTTATACTCTCAGTACCATGAAACATTTCCCCTTTCTATAACACGAACACTTCGGTGATGCTATGCAGTCTTGTAATCATGTACTCGTAAGTGGTTACTAAAATTCAATGTTCTTACTGCAGCGTGTATTTTTTTTTATTTATTTTTTTTGTTTTGTTTTTCAAAGTACTAAGGGTCTTACATCTAACTAGTGTGACTACAAAATAACCATAATGGCCTTAAAGAATTATCAGAGTTCTGCGCACTCACGCAGTCACGCAGATAACACCATTACCTCAGAGTCCTACAAATTATAACAGAGTTCGATGAATGCAGCCTTTGCCCTTGTTTTATCGACATTGCGTTGAGGGATTGTTTCCAAATTACCGTAACGTCTCACAGTCACTAACAATACAAACCATGTGATCCACTCCAACACTATCTACATTAGCAGCATTGTTGGTAGCTCGTATTCTAGTACTCGAACTACCAAAATCGAAAGATAGTTCTACAATATTCATCATAAACCGAGGAAGCAACTCAATTCAATTCTTACTAATATTATTTCGAGAACAAATAATCAATCTAACAACCTCAACACTAAAATTTAACTTCATAAACATCACAAAAAACAGCATGATCATCACAAACTATCACAACAACTATTCAACCGAAAATCAACAACAAAATTCATCAAAATCAAACCTCAGCCTCATTAACATGTTTCCAGCACGCAGGCTCACCACCGTCCCAACCACCGTCAGCATCGTCCTTCGACACCGCCCTCGCTCGCCTCCCCTTACCACCACCACCACCGTAAGTCGACGCTTTCGACGACTCCTCGTCACCAGACGAAATACTCAACAACTCAACTTCCGAATCATCATCCTCATCAATCGACTTCGTGTGTCGCTGCCTAGGGTTAGGGTTCCGCATCGCCGGCGACTTTCCGGCGGCCGTCGACGGCGGTTGAACGTAATTGGTGACGGGCTTGGCCGCCGACGACGACTTGGACGGAGGTTTCTGGTAATTGAGATCTCTTTCAGCTTGTTCTTTCAACGCCATTTGAAGGAGCTCATCTTCGTCGAGATCACTGTCTGTCGACATTGTTAGGGATCAAAATTGAGCTCGAAATCGAATGCAGTAGATCTGATGAAGAAGATGAAGTTTGTGTGATTTTATTTTTATGGAAGAAAAAATTGGGGATTTTTTATTTGGTTTGTAAGATGGTTTTAGAAAGTGAGAGAAGATGAATGATGTGGTGGAAAGTTCAACGGTGGTACGACTGTGCCTCACTATTAACACTAACACGATTCTCCTTGGTTACTTAATAATAACGGGTTACCTTTTCACCAAAAAAAAACGGGTTACCTTTTCGTTAAATATATTTCTCACATTTTTTCGGTTTTTAGAATTAAAATTTTTACCTAAAATATATGTACTGAACAAAAATTTTTATCTAAAATAATTTTAACCTATGTAATGAATAAAAATATTTTACCTAAAATTATTTTTATGTGGTGAACAAAAATTTTAACCTAAAATTAAAAATTTTACCTAAATAATTTTATTTTCAAAATAACTACTCGTATCTAATAAGACCGTTTTTGAGCAAAATGGTATTCGGTTGTCTTATTCCTTAATTTAGCTTTAAAAATATAGAAATAGATCGTTTTGCCTACTAGTATTATAAAGTCCTTTCCCAACACTACTCAACTTCCTTCCCTTAAACAGGAAATGTGAGACTTTATAGGCTGATAACGGTTTGTTGTATTATTGTGGGCTGCAGCATACTTTGCAATGTTTGTATTGCAGTTTTAAAGACTTAACCATTTGAAAAGACCTCAGACTACGCTAAGTTTCAACTGAAACGGTGTCAAAATACAGAGTAATTTTATACGGAATGGCAGGTTTTGCTATGTTCGACGAACTCACATGAGACCTACCCTTATACATATAAGAAAACAGAGTAATACAAGTAATTAATAAGTCCGTAGTTAATACTGACCGGGGCGTTCACTTTCTTGGTTCGATCGCTCGAAAATTGGATCAAACTATTACTGAATCTATCGCACTAAAACGGAAACTGAACTTTCATGCCCGGTCATCAGTCCAAATTTGTTTGCGTTATCACAAACAAGAGCATTACATTTCACATTATGTGTTCACATTAAGAGGATACCGATGACGAAACATACAACTGATTAAAATGATAATTAGTCACTGGATTGTTAGCAAGTGTAAGTAAGACAATGATTTCTAAATATTTCGACCGTCCCATTCAATTCTTATACATTTATTTTCTACACGTGTGTCAATGCACGATTTAAACAAAATCTCACGTAACGATATTTATCTCACATTAAGAGTTGTGTTATTTTTTTTTTTCACTTGTAAATACGGAGTAGTACCGAAAAAAGACAAACGCATATAAATTAATGGATTAGAGAAAACTCACAAGAAGTATAATCTTTTTATTCAAAAAATGATTAAGAAATTAATATGACCGATTGACCGTAGCCAGAGCACGAAAAATTGAGCGTTTCTTGTAAACCTTCAAAATATTTTTTTAGTTGTGCAAACCAAATATTCATATATCATTATAGAAAGAGGTTAATTTTTTTTTTTTTGTTCAAAAAAGAGTGGTATTTGCTAGCAACAAAAAGGTACGGAGTATGTCATTTGAAATTTTCTACATGGTTATATTTATGATACACCGTAATATCATAAGTTCATAAAGATTGGGTTTTGTTGAGAATATAGAAGCTCGCAAATTGGCCACAGAGAGACTGAACTCAAAATGCCCAAAACCGACTTGATAAAAACTAAAGTTCGATTGGACTAGAATTAACTGGACTCAATTAAAGACTAAATCGAGTACGGGACCTACAAGTACAACCTTTATACAATATGTTCAATGACCCAAACAAACAACCCAGCGAACTGTATCAGTAGACTCTCATGTACAACCGCGATGAGCAAGTCCAGTGCATTATTAGAAAATAGTCCGAAGTATCAAAACTTATGGGATAATAGGAGATTATAATGGGTATTTTAAATGTTAAATTGGTCTTAACCTAGAATATGATAAAATCGTCTCAATAAAAAAAAAAAAAATTGCCAAAACAAAAACACCGGACTTCCGCATGGTTAGATGATGATTAGAAGTGTTCGTAATTTCGATGGACCAAAAATGTCAACTGTTTACAAGCAAAGCTTCTGAATGTTGTTAAATCTTGCCATATAGCCGCCAAATCTCCTATTTCACCTCGTCCTTGACTTCCTCCACATTTCTACATCAGTGCTTAGTTATATGTCGAATACCCCCACCAAAAACCGCAAATCAATGTAAAGCAAACCTCTATATGTTTTGTACGAAATCAGCCTGCCCTTTCTACAATTCAAACTACATACACGCACGCAGTCTCCCGTATTATGTGTGAATTTCAGCTACTGTTTGTACCAGATGAAGTCTCCTGGACATGGTTGCAATTTTTAGATCAAAAACAAGTACAAATGAAAAAGGAAAAAAAAAAAAAAAAAAAAAAAAGTCAAAGATGTGTGCTTCACACCTGAACACTTAGTTGAAGCTCTTCTAGCTCTGCTCTTATAACGGAGAAGGGCGGCCTGTTGACGGGATTCGTGTCCCAACACCTCTTCATCAGATTCAACACTTTTGGGTGTGTGTTTTCAGGAAGCTCTGGACGCAATCCCTATGACATAAATAAAAAAAAAAAACAATAAACAACGCGCCACGTTTCAAATCAAAGAAAAGCGAACAATCGTTCCGGTTATAGGAAGAACTGGTTTAATCTTAATTACCATAGAAAGATAACTTAAACAGAACTTATGTTTATTAAGATTTAAACAAAATTCAGAAGACTTTAACGGCTAAACTTCATCAACAAAGAACGGCACTGCAACAATTCATCTAAAACTAAACAAATTCTCATTTGAGACGTCCTCATTATAAGGTTATATTGTGAGACATCTCACATGAAGGGTAGTAATTTTTTTGTTCCTTATGACTTTTGTTTGATTTATTACGTAACACGGTGTGAAACAGTATTGTATGAAGGTTATATATTTTGAATAAATAGTAAAATGAATCTGCTATCACAGTGAACCACATTTTTGCATGGTGCATAAAAGATGTTTTCGGTACCTGTCTCACTCCTAAAGCAGCTTGCAAAGGGGTCATGTTCTCATACGGAACCTGCAGATAAGAAAAAATGATTTTCGGTGACTATTACTGGCACATCTGCGTTTTCACGTTATTAAAAATATTGAACGAGATAAGACCAGTGGAGAAATACCTTGGCCGTCGCAAGCTCCCATAGTACAATAGCAAAACTAAACACATCAGCTTTCTGGTCATACGGGTGATGATTGATGACCTTCAAACATAGAAATATTCACAGAATAGGAAAATAATCAAATAGATTTCGATTAAGTTGCTCGCTGTCCCTGAACATACACCCATTCAGTAAGAAGTCAAGGCATCAGTGAGGTGTCATCAGAATTCCAGTTGACATGTAGCCGAAACTTCAAACAGGTTTTTTCTATTTCACCATTGTTTGTCCAGAACATTACCAGCAAAACATGGCGTGGGTAAAGGCCTTAATAAAGAATTTGCAATCATCAAATGATAAATTACTGAAAAGAAAAAGAAAAAACTCACAAAAGAGATGATAAGAAACCTAACAAAATTAATAAGAAATTTGAAATCAAAAAAGATAAACTCGAAGAAAAGACCATAATTAGAAGCCTCTTGAGCGATAACTTCATGCTGAAGGTAAAAGGAACATGGGCCACATAGAAATCTCCAGAATGAACAGAGAGAAACATAGAGTATTCTAGTGTAAGATCAATACGTTTAAATTTAAACGAAGGATTCTTTGAACAAAGAAGAGTCAAACCTCAGGTGCCATCCATCTGTACGTTCCAGTTTCTGCAGTCATCACACCCTCTTGATGCAAAAAACGAGCAACACCAAAATCCGCCACCTTAACCGTCTTTAAAGAAAAAAAAAACAACATTGAACTTTCAGAAGTTCCCAAAAAAGAAAAACCACTATATCATACAAAGGTACAGTTCAGAATTTCAGATTAAGGGAGCGAGCTAAAAATTACAGCCAGAAAATCCTGTAGTCAGAATCTCGGACTCGCAGACTGCAACATAAGAGTATTTTCAAACACTACGTAAAAGCCATTGACCAGACATGACATATTGTGTATAGTTTGTGTAACCTACTCTCGTACAAATTATGCAGTACAATTATACACTATAATATTTAGTAGAATATTTACGTATCAACTCAAGACCGTACACAAACTATTTCCTTCATACTAGTGCGGCAGATCGCGTCTTCATACTAGATTACAAATCACTTAGGCCAAGCAAAGCTAAAACATGCGAGTGACTGAAAAATCTGTGAAGGAATCACAGAGCGAAGTAGATTATGAGGCACTTACTTGAAGAGTGTCCATGAGCAAGTTTGCAGTTTTGAGGTCCCTATGAATTATATTGCTGTGATGCAAGTACTCCATCCCTTTGGAAACATCGATGGCAAACTTTAACAGCTCAGAAAGCTTCAAGTTCTTGTTATTTCTGTGAAGATAGTTATATAGACTTCCTCCAGGCATGTACTCTGAGCAAGGAAAAGAACACCCAAAAAAGCACACTCGGTCTCTTAGCATTTTGCAACTCAGCACAAGTGAAATTATGGTCACACTAATTAACTAATCAATTCAAATATTAACTAATAAAAACAAACAAAAAATATAAAACGAGTTGCATGGCTGATGGCTCCTATATTTCCCCCATTGTAGCATAATTCTAGTTCTTTTTTCTAAGTCAAGCTAATAATTTATCACATCTAAATCAAAGCTCTATAGCTCTCAAAAACGAGGAAAGAAAATGAAAATAAAAATATCCCAAAAACGTGATGACAAGGCACATACATGGGATTCAAAAAACATGGCTTACACGATAATGTGAAAGAAAATAATACAGTAACTAGCATAACGTGCTATACCCATGTTTAGGCACTAGTTTTTAGTAAAATCTTACAAAACAGGTGAAACTTGACTCCACTAATGGTAATATATAGGTAATGCAAAAGCATTCAAAAAGTCCAATCACACCATTCACCAAAAAATAAGAAACCAAGGAGTCCACATTACAGTTTCAAATGTGCCGTTCTAGCATCTTTTAATGAAACATACGATTCTATTTTTTTCCAGCAGAATCATAAATCTTGCTAGATCTTCTATAGCCGGTCTCATGAAACCATTCAGTTTTGTACAAGCATTTCAATGTCACAAAGTCTCCCGGCACAGTGAGGCAACCTTACACAATTAGTTTTACTGATGACTCATTATGAAAATTGCCTCAAAATGGCGACCACCAACATAACATAACATAACATAACAAGGGCAAACAACTTCTTGCCACTTAACACATTTTATTTATTAGCATGCAAATAATTGTATCATACCATAAAAGCACTATGCAAGAACATTATTGTATCTACCAAAATACTACAAATATAATGTAATAAAACACTTTGCATATGCAGTTCTTTATAAATTGAAGAAAGTACAGAATATGATACCTGTCACAATGCACAAATGAGGAGACTTTGTACAAGCACCAATAAAGCGAACAACATTTTCATGATGCACCTGTCTGCAAGAAAAAACTATTTTTGGTGAGACAAAATAAAAAACACAAGGGGGAAGTCATTCAATACATCAGGCATGTCATTATTTTTGAGAGAAAGATATCAAGCACATTGATAACAGAAGAGATTCCTACTTAGCCTGCTAAAAAAACTTCTGCCATTGACGAAGTGAAGGAATCAGTCAGTAATGGTTGACATAATTTTCATTATGTGGAAATATTTTCTCTTTGAATGCATTACAGTGGTAATCGAGTATTTTTGGTGCCTCTTCTATTTTCTCTTTGTTTGCATACTAGCTAAAAGTGGTGACAGGACCGACTGGGTCATCACCTTCTTCTATATTCTCATATTTCCCTTACCAACAGTAAAGCTGCAAAACACTGTGATTGTCGGGGCCTACATAATTATTCTCCTTATATATTAGTACTAAGTATATGGGAATGCGTAACAGATAGTTTCTGCCTCCTGGTGGTAGCACTCGCACTCTTGTTTGCATATCAACTAAGTGTCTTACTTTTGGTGTGTTACTGAGAAAACATTTGCCTACAGCTAAAAGAGGTGATGGGACGGAGTAGGTCCTAAGTCTTCTTCCATGTTCTCATATTCCTTTCAAATAGTAAGTCCGTAACTTCATCTCTATTTGCCTTTAATTGTCAATAGTCCTTGTTAAAGCATGAGTGTGATTATGCCTCAAAAGTCAGAAAGCAATAGCTACAAACACAAGAAGCATCGATACCTCACCTTAAAATAGCCACCTCTTGGGCAAACTCGTCCTCTGAAGCTTCACTTAAATGCTCCGATTTGAGAACCTTGATAGCAACATCTTGACGAAGGTAAAGTCCACGATATCTTTGTCAAAGATCAGAAATACTAAATTAAAAAGAAATATCAAGTTGTCGAAACAGCATAAATACAAAACAAGAAGAAAGAAATAAACTCACAGATCACCACAAGATCCAGATGCAATTTTTTCTCCAATCTTCAACAATCGTCTGTCTATCTCCCAACTTCCTGGCTCAGCTTGAGTCTCTGGTGCTATCTCCACTGGGAATTGAGAATGCATTGAGCCAGACCACGAGCCCTATTCATTTACAGCAATTTATCATAACTGAATCAATCTTTGGCAGTAATATCAAAGCTAGGTGTCAAAATTGGCATCAAAACAAAAGCTGAGAAATGAAACATATATGTATCTTTTATAAGGAGCTTATCTCGCTGATTATTGGATAAAATCCCAAAAAATAAAATTTTATGAACCTGCACTCACCATCATTCACATAATCATTCCTTCCACTAGGTTCTAGTTCCAAGTGTGCAGGGGGAGGAGGGGTGAAGCGTTTTTGCATGTTGAAAACAAACTAGAGAAGCATGTAATCAATAGCATCACAAATGTAAGATTATTTAGATTTTACAGATTATTTACCTCACTTCTGATTATTGCTTCTTCCATAGCTTTGTGCAAGCTATCAGCATCCTGAGCATAACATCGCAAAGTCAGCAACAATTTGACTCAGTGAAGATCCTGCTGCATAAAAATATGAATGCAATATACTATTACAGACAAGCAAATCAGGCATAAAATGTGTCGCTTATGGTAACAGCAAACAAAAAGCAAGGAACGGGGTCTAAATTTTTCAGGGAAAGATTCCACCCTAATAAACAAATTGATTTCTGGACTTTTCTTAAAATGTTTTAATATCAACCGTACTTCCTAACATAACAGAAGTTAAACAGATTTATTATAGGACATTGCTTCATATACTACCAAAGCAGGCAAGTTATTGATAACTGAACTTTAAGATGCCAAACAAGATACTTCCCGTTTGTTCCATTCTCCTTAAAACAAGATACTTCCCGCTTTCTAGCCTATTCCAAACACTACCTTCATTTACAAACCTCCAATGATGTTTAACTTACTCCGTAAGTTAGTGTTGACTAAGGCGTAAAATAGAACCTCTATGAGCTACATATGTAAATTTCACATATACTCAAGAGTTTGTTACTTATGGAGACTCCACAGTTAGCGTTCAATATTTTACAGATTATCATAACAAGTCACATGACTTTACTTCTCTATGTAGATAAGGTCACTCTTAAGAGCTTAAGCATTCAGCTCTTATTTTGTAAATATGTGTCACATCATTGGTCATTTTGTACGTGATTCGCCAATTGATGTCTTGATGTCAAATTATTACTCCCTCTGTTCCAATGAGATAGCCCCATGGACCCACTTTTTGTGAGGAGAAAAGTGGGGCCATGGGGCTATCTCATTGGAACAGAGATAGTATTATTTAATCAGAAAATACCAGGAAGAAACAATGCAGGACATATACTATGTGAGAGTCACCGATTGATGTCCTTTATTTGATATCTAAAATTACTTAATCAGAAATATCAGGAGGAAATCATGCGATACTGATCATTAGAATGTCATACAAGACTCCACACATTATCCTTTCAAATTCACCACCAAATAATAATAAAAAGGAGCAGGTGTTTGGCATTTTATACCTCCATAAATGAGCTAAAATCTACTGAAAGAACAATGACATACGCAAGACAGACCCCTCAAAAGTCAAGAAATAATACCTCAATAGACCACCCATCCACCACAAAAACATCCAGGGAGTAGCCATCGGTTGTTGAGAATACATGAGCTTCACGAATGTTAAGCCCCAAATCAGAAAGCAAAGCGGAAAGCTGGAAGAAGACATCGTATGAGGTCTCGGTAGGGTTTACAAGGTGTCAATTATTAACAAGCAAAATATTGATGCAGAGTAAAGAAGAAAAAGGAAGGCACAATCAAATACGGAGTAGAATCTTGTTGAATAATAGCAAAAAAATTCACTTCACACCAGCTATGTACGTGAGCAATTTGGTATTTACATTAGGGAGCTAAAATTTTTAAGGCTCGTCGGACTACTTCCACAACAATGTGTTTTGACTCCCTCTTATAGCCTTCTATCTTGGTAAATAATCCCAAGCTTTTCTAATCAGGAATCCTACGCTCCACATTACTGAGAGTTGGTTCCTAACATTCAAATCTCTGACTTGCTTTCCTTATATTTTAAAAGCATTGAATCTTCTAGAAAAGGAAGCGTGCAGGGTGTAAAAGGATAAATCTTTCGCTGGCAATGGAATATGGAACTCAACAAGAAATTTATTTCAAAGCGAAAAGTTGAAAGAAGGGAATTGTAACCATAGAAGAATCACTTCACTTTAATTTTAACTAATGAAAGAAAGCATCCTTTAAGAAAATATTATATATTCAACAACTTCCAGTTATCACTATAGATAACTAGATTAGACAGAAGAGATTACTTTAGATTCTGACGAAGTTTCTCGTATGGAAGGATGAACATAAAATAGAATATCAAAACAGAAGATGTACGTATTCATATTTAAGGAGAGGATCACGTGACTATTTTGGAGTTTTGGATTGAGAGCGAAACACTCAGAAACAGTTTCGGATAGATCAGGGGAATTATAGGAAGTCCAAAACAATTTTTCTTTTGAGTAGATTTTCTTGGCACCTTCAACTAACAAGCATGGTCAACATTTGGGCAATAGGAATGAAACTAAAAAATAGATATGCATGATTCCAAGGTCCCTTTACATTACTGCATGAGATTCGCACACTGATTTGACAAAGTATTCCAATGATGCCCGTGGAGAAGGCATGCATCCTCAACAATATAACATGGCTAAAACAAACATGCAAATGACACGCCTTAGCATTACAACTTACGGAGTATTTAATAGAGCTATCTTTAATATAGAAATTCGACATACCAAAAGTTTCCAACTCTAGTAGCCGTGCAATTCTACCGAATATGCCAATTAGAAAATGGCCCTATTCTTAGGAATGAGGGAGTATTATGGAAGTAATAAAGATGGAACAACAGAAAAAAAAGGGTTCTCATCGGCAAACAACTCCAAAGAAGCCCAATTCCTTATATTGAGTATATTAGGTACCTTGACACAATCTCGCTTTGGAGGGAGATAAAAAAGAAACAAGAATAAAACCATCACATAAATCAAACAAATATCTATCCCACGAAAAAAGTTGAGAGTTCTCCATCAAAATACGGATATCATATTCCCTTTTATGGTATTTACTCGATACCTTAAAACAGTCTCACTTTGGAGGGAGATTAAAAAAAATAATAATAATAATAATAAAAATAAAAATAAAATAAAACCTAGAAAACAAAACCGTCATATAAATCAAACAAATATCTATCCCAAGAAAAAAGTTAAGAGTTCTCCATCAAAATACAGATAACATTATATTCCCATTTATGGTATTTACCAAAACCTTGAAATTATCGGTCAGAATATTGAACATTAATAAAGGCACATCAATGCTCTTGATAAATTCTGGTTAACCTCGACCACAAACAATAAGCAACGTCACAATGGAGAAAGAATGGCACCCTTGTCTCACAATTTTTCATGCACGTAACAAGAGAGTTTTAGACCAAGAATCCCCTACATAACATACACTGATACACCACATCCTTATGCCACATGGGAAGAGAAAGCGGATTTGGAAGATTTATGAAATCATGTCAATGCACAAACCCTTCCCCCACACTGTCACCACCACTAAAAAAATGACTACTAATTTTGTAAGGAAAATAAAAATAGTGCATGACTTACCATAAATGGCGATTCTGTCATGGTTAATGAACAAGGGAATTACATTATATGCTTCAAATGAAAAGAATGAATGGCCTATAGGCACAAAACTCTCATTGGAGGATACCTGACTAAGAAGCTTGGGTTTATCTGGAGTTGAAAATATTACTTCATGAATAGGAATGTGCTCCTGCCTACAGCAGAAGTTCGTAACAGTTGGTAAGGAGGCGCAAATTAAACAAGTACTACGTAGTAATTATAAGATCGTTACAGAGTCGCCACAGAATTTTATTCTACTAAATAGATACATTAACGAACAATACACTCCAGCATACAGGAATCTAGCTACTTAAAGTAACAAATAACAAGCAACAAGTACGAATCAAGATGTGCCACATTCCGCTATAAGTCCTGAGATTAGATAGAACATACAATACTCGCATTCCTAATATCTATTGAATTAAATCACTCTACAAACTAAAAATAAAATTAAGACCATCAATTCGGTTTAGCAAACGAATAGTGAATATATTTCTGAAGTTGCAAATTAACCTTTCCTCAACCTGATTCTTATCGTATCATACCTCACTAAATATTAGCATGCAACTACTGAATCAGACACAAAGTAGAAAAGAAAACCCAAAAAATGCCACTTCGATTCGACCACGATCACTAGTATACCACCAGAATCTGCAGACACATTACAGCATCAAATATGTTGCAAATCTCACATAATATCAACTTTTTGTCACATTTACCAGGCTCATAATTCTCCTAGCACTTAAACATGATAATAGTTCAGAACAGCAAATAACATATAAAAGTAACTAAAATAAGGAGCTTCAAAATAAGTGCTGGAAAACAGAAGTTGAGCAAAGATGGGAGTCAGAAATAAACAGACGAAAAACGGAGAGGTTTTAGAATTATAGCTTGAACGAAGGAGACAACGATATTGGCAAAAGAAGACGGAGAGCCTAAAAAGCTGGAATTCAATAATTGATGACATATAAATTACTAAATCCTTGTGCTTGAAATAGATAGATACCTCTTTTCTGAATTCTGTCCAACCTCCAAATTGAGATCCTCGAGTTTAGAACAAGGCTCAAATTCCCGTCCACCATCACTGTTCCAAATCAGATAAGTAATGCAGTAACCATCAAATATGACACAGTTAACAACAGAAGAAAAAAAGGAAGGCAGATGTTCCAGGTACGAGAGGGGTTAGACTAGTATAATCAACATGACAATAAAAATGCGACAAACTGCTAGCCTTCAATCATCATTCACCAGCAAGGAAGGGCCTGAATACCGGTTATGCACACATGTGTCACCCTCCATGTCTGGGAGAGGTCTTAAAACCGATGACACACTTTCACCCGCGTGGTCTTCATCACTCTCAGTTTTACTCCAGAAATTCTACAGCATAAAATATAAATAAATAAATAATCAACAGGCGAGGGTCAACAAAACCATACAAAGCACAAAATGAAAAAAGGTGATAACAAATTTTTAGCGCACATTGGTTAAAAGTGTAGAGTTAACATACGGAGTATATGTGAAGAAAATTAAGTTCATACAAGACATCACGTATAATATTAACAAACAAGAGTGCTACACTTTAAGCTTTAATTCACAACAAGATTTTAATCCCACCTTTGCCATGACTAAGAATGCTACGAGTAGTATGTTCCTGCAAGCCGCTTAACTTCCTCCATAGCAAAGGTAAGATTGCAAGAGCTTGCATGTAAGGTTGGGCATGAGATGTGTGTGAAAATTTCAACGGGACAAAGTTTATATACCATGACGTTGATGGACATAACATAGAGATTGGACCAACGTGCTATTAAGCCAATGCTAGGAAAATAAGGTATCTTTCGAAGTATCTAGATAACGCCAATGTACTATTGTTGTCAATGTCGGATTAAGTTTATAAACGTTCATAATTGTTGTTCACTTTATGTTTCTAAAATCTGAAATCTGAGTTGATTTTCCGTCTTTGTGGAGTGCAGTATTATATATAGTACATGTTCTCTCTTATGGCTTATCTTGCTTTGCAAATGCACCATCCCACCATTACCTTTTTCAACTGTGATGTAGCACTGCACATATGACACCATAGGAATATCCAAAAAGTAATGCACCATCCCACCAATATCTTTTTATCTAGTACTCCGTATTAGATACGGGAAATAATTTAATTTCATATGTATGGTCGTTCATTACCCAACCTAACAAGCCCTTGTGCCCTAAAAAACAGATATGAGTCACGAGTCGAATGTTGGAATTTGGAATCTGTAGTAGATGGATCTGGAACAAAGTTTTAGCAGAAACTAGGTTGCTAGGAACTAATGAAAACCATCTATGCTCTTTTGTAAGTGAAAACTACCAATGAGCTCGCCTAAAGAGGGTTGGATAGTTCCAACTCACTTTTCTTCTCACTTGGTTAGATCCATTTCTTTTCGGATGAAGGAGCAAAATGATTGCACGTAAAATCTTCTTGACAAGATGAAGCTAAAGCTGAGTGATCCAACAAGAAAAGAATTTAGAGCATCCGCATTGATCGGCCTCCCCATATCTTCTCTCTTTTTCTCATTCGTCCACATAATTTTCCGTTTACGTTTCTATTTACCCTTCTCATTTTACATATTTCTCTTGCATTGATGAGGCTCCCCAACCAACATTTTTTTCTCGCCTATCTTTCAGTGGCCCATAAGCCCATTACATTTCTTTCATTAATTCAATACTATATTACTTCATTATTTAGTGGTGGGTCATACCTTCTTTTGCAAATGGGAACCTCCCCCAATTTAAGGGGTGCCCATTATATGGGTCACGTACCTCATTGATTAACCTCCCCACAAATGATTATATGGCATATTTGGGACACTTAAATATAACCAATGTGGAGGCTCTTAGACTATTTACTACCAACTTAATCTAGCACAAAACAAGGAAGGTCACAGGAAAGGTTTTCTTAATAAAGTTCATATGCATCTGCATTTGTCCAGTTTCATGATAATTTGTCCTCTATTTGCACTCCATTTTTTAAATCAATCTTTTAATCTTATACACAAGATAGTTATCAATTGGGATCATATGTAATCCAAACTCTCCAAAATAACCCTACGTCACCTAAAGAATGTAAAAACACAAATTACAAACTAGGAGGAAATGTCCTCATAGTACGGAGTAATTTTTAGACGACATCCTTTTTGTGTTTCCCAATCCAAGAACAAAGATAAGTTGATCTTAAATACATTACCTCCATGTACCGAACATAAAAAATAGGCTGCTTTTCTGAACCCTTGGCCAAAGCAAGAAGCTTCCGGTGCAACAAAACATCCTCTGCTCTATCTATATTAATATCCAAACCATAACTGCAAAAACAAACAGTTACAATGATTTCGAACAAAATATTTACAAATGTGTCACCAGCTAAACATGGCATGCAAGTTACGAGACAAAAAAAATTGACAAACAAAAAACCTTCATAAAGATGAACCTCATAATGCAACTTCGGAATTTCAATTAAGAATCTAGTTGATATGGAGTCAGTCCCTCTCCTTAGAAGAAGATAGACGAGATGGTACAAGCAAGGTGGTCAATGGATGACGGGTCCATCAAGCACACAAGAACTCAAGATAAAATATGCAAGACAAGCAATTCTATCGTTAAAACATGAGAACTTCACCTGTATTTACACATTGAATTAGCAACAGTAAGCTACTCTAATGCTAGAAATGCATATAGCTTAACAAAACCCCACAAAACTAGAAGAGATTGACCGTGAAAAACCATTTTTAACAATGAACTCTTGAGAGTTCACACCACTTTTTAATGGGGTATATATCCCCCTAGATTTCCAATGTAAAAAGTAAAGACGTGACTGCTTTACAAATTACATACTCCTAGAAAAGTGGTCATTAATGGTTGGTTTCCAGAGTGCTCCTCAAAATGAATTTTGTGATGGTTTAACCATTGTTCATGTTGTGTACATTCTAATGAACTTGTACATCCAAGTGTTCGTTAACTCAAAACTTCATACTCCAACATCTTCTCTAGGTTTCATAAACTTCTACGAGATGCTACAAATGCTATTACTAGTTCAATTCTTTTCT
The DNA here is from genome assembly GCA_023091065.1 of Dianthus caryophyllus. Lineage (NCBI taxonomy): Eukaryota > Viridiplantae > Streptophyta > Magnoliopsida > Caryophyllales > Caryophyllaceae > Dianthus > Dianthus caryophyllus. The sequence goes on along the minus strand of CM041522.1, from coordinate 11,435,282 downwards.
GCTAAAATCAATAAAATGTGTTAAACTCAATCAAATTGACTATTTTTGTTGTAAACACCCCTTATGAACTCGTGAAAAATTGAAAATAATAATAATAAAGATGTTTCTACTTTAAATGATACATAAATCCACATACCTTAACATTTGACAAACTGCAATTGAAATAGCCAATGAAAACTTGTATATACACAAAGCTGTTTATTCATGTCATACATTAATCTAAATGCCTAAACATTCCACAAATTATACAACCACACTAGCTCGTCAAAAATGTTAAAAGAAAATATGCCTTGGAAATTTCTAATTCAAATATTTTACAAATTACGAGCTACTCCGTACAACTAAATAATTCATGAAAAATTCATAGTATACCTCAAAGTATCTAATGTGAACGATACATAAACCCACAATCCAAAATATTCGTAAAATTACTAATTACCTAACTCGGGAAATTTGAATGTACACCTCAGACAATTCTGATTCAACTGACACATAAATCAACATACCTAAACATTTCACCAATTACAAACTACAACTAAACTACCTGTGAAATTTTAGATGATACATAAATCCGCAATCCTAACCTTTCACAAATTATGAACTATAACGGATCAACTCCTGAAAATAGAAAATATACCCAGATGTTTCTAACTCAAACGATACATAAAATCCACATACCAAAACATTTTACAGATTACAAACAACAACTAAATTAAGTCGTGAAAAGACCAGATGTTTCTATTTCAAATGATACATACTTCTGCATAGTTACAAAGTACAACTGAACTAACAAGTGATAAAGTGAACATATACCTCAGAAGTTTCTAATTACGACGATACATTAATCTGCATACCTAAACAAATTACGAACTAAAACCGAGCTGACTCATGAAATTTTGAAAATCTACCTCCGGTGTTTCTAATTCGAGCTATATATAAATCATTAAATCCTCATATGTCACAACTAAAAATTTCACAAATTACGAATTACAACCGAACTCACTCAAGAAATTCTGGAAATCAACATCAGTTGTTTCTAGTTTAAATCACGAACTAAAAAGGGAACTAACTCATGAAATTTTGAAAATCTACCTCAGATGTTTCGCAACTCAAGGTATATAATAACAGAACATTTAACGAATTACTAACTACAACTGAACTCACTCAAGAAATTCGAAAATCAAACTCAAACATTGCTAATTCAAACAAAATAGAAATTCTCACACCTAAACATCTCACAGATTACAAACGAAACCTTTTGAAAATCATCGTCAGGCGTCTCCAATTCAAACAACATATAAATCCGCACGCCTAAACATTTCACGAACATATAATCGAACTCAAATAAATCAAAAACAACGATTTCTGCAAAATTCATTAGTCCGCAGCATCAAAAACAACAACAACAACGACGACAACAACAACGACAACATCAACAACGACAACAGCAACGAGAAACAATTATGAAGAGGTGATTGTACCTAGGAGGCAAGCGATTAAAGTGAGAATCAAGAAGTTCGCGAAAATCAGGATTAGAAAGCGCCTCATCATTTCCAACTTCAATAAGACGATTATAAACATCGTTTCGGATATCGAAAAGTATACCGCCAACACCGCCATAACTTCTCGGAGGAGAAGAGCTCTCACCTACACCTTCAGCAAACTCCATAGTTGCAGAAATCGAGCTTTTTTTTTTTTTACTTTAAGCTTGAAAAACTGTGAGAAGTGGAAGAATTAGAAGGAGCAGAAAAGTATGGAGGAATTGAAGGGAAAGAGAGAGAAAGTGATTTCCGCCATTAGTGAAGCAGGTGAGAGAGGAAGAGGTTTCCGTGGAATGAGGAGAGAGATGAAATGATGTGGTCAGATGTTTAGAAAAAGGGACGAAAATTGTACTCGTATGACTTGTTTCGTAGACTTCGGTTTTTCTTGTTAATCGTTTTTCAACTTTTAGAATTAATCAATTGAATTGAATCAATCAATTGAATCGCATCGAATGAACTAAATCGAACTAAATCAATCGAAATAATCGAATCGAATCGAATCAAGTGAATGAACTGAATCGAAATGTCTTTGAAAATAAGTTGGAAATAACAGGTCCTTAATCCCCTTACTCCAATACCAATTGGATTATTCGGTTCAATATCGATTCGGGTTAAATCGATTCGATTTAAAATCGGTGTTAATTGCCGGGTAAATGAATTTGAACTCAAAAAATTGATCGAAAATATGTAAAGCAATAATCGATTGAACACTCACTATGAATTTAAGTTATTTAAATGATCTTCTTTATTTTAGCGTTTGTCTTTAGCCGTAAAATACTTACGGAGTACTCCGTATATTGATGTGCATTATTTTTATACGATTTTAGACCCCCTTGTGTGCTCGTTTTGATATGATTTATGCACTCTACGGAGTGTTTTGTGAGCTAATATTGTCTTCGAGTGTATTTTCGCCGTATTATTGAGTTTTGTAGGGATTATGCGTTTTGGCGTCTTTTCCCACTATTTTGGCGATTCCCGAGATGACCGATTGTCCGTGCCGAGCTTAGTTGGTGATGCGGAGGTTCACCGAGTCATGGGTCACGTTTCGGGTTGACTTAAAGTCGTTTGGAAGCCATATGGAGAAGTTTGTACTGGCCCTGGGGGTAGGGGCCAAATCCGTTGCAACCCCTGGGGTCAGGGGCCTTCAGAAAATAAAAATCAAGGAATTGTGAAAAATTGCTGCGCCCCCGACAGGGGTGGCTAACCCTGGGGGCCAGGGGCCTTTGTATTTCGCTGCGACTTTCCAATTTCTTCCAATTTTCGAGTTTTAATCTATGTAATAGACTTAGACTTCATGATCTCGTCACTTATGAATTAGATAGACTATTTTTGCTCTCTAAAACTTAGAACCCTAATTTTATAATCAACTTTTGCATTAGAATTCGTGAATTTGTACGGAATTATTTCAAGTAATAATTAAGTTCTTCAATTTCAAGTTTCTCTTTTCCTTCTTCTTCTTCTCCATTGGTAATTTTATATTCTCCATTGTTTTAATCCATTTAATTTCTGTAATTATTCATGACTTTGATTGATTTTGCTATTGTTAATTATTTGATTATGAGTGAGTAGTTTCATACTAGTGAGTAGGAGAATCATGTGTTGTTGATACTTTAATTCTTGATTCTAGGGTTTGTCAAAGATTGAATCTTTGCTTGTCTACTTGCTTGTTTTTTATGCTTTGTTCATCGTTGTGGCCACGATTTTGGACATTGTTACGTTATCCTTAACCTTAAGATCGAAAGCCTAGGTTGGGAATAGACAAAAGCAAGGACGATAATAATCACTTGATAAGTACGAGAGTTCGTTAAGTGACCGTTATTAGGTGGGTATAAGACCGAGAGGACGTACCAATACCTAGGCAAAATGATCGTCTGAGACATTCCCCTACATCTTGAGACTTGCATTAGCACACTTGACTATCCTACTCGCTAGACCTTTTTATTCATTCAACCTTAAGCTTTACCTTACGTTTTAGAGTCCTAAACACACACTAAAGACTACTCCCTCCGATTCACCAGATTCTTAACATTTTCCTTATTGGGGTGATTTTCCATTTCTTAACATTTCCCTTTTTGGAAAGCTTTTTATCTCACAATTAAATACTACCCCACTTGTTTTCCCACTTGTCCACCTATTTTTTTGGTCCACCTTAATTATTGTGCCAAAAGCAAATGTTAAGAATCCGAGAATCGGAGGGAGTATTTGGGAATAAAATTCAACCCATAAGCAAACATTTGGTAGCGACCTTCTCCCTGTGGAAATCGACCCCTTACTTCCCTAATTACATTAGTTAGGTGACCCAAGGGTATTTTGATTAGGTACACGATAAGCCTTGTCATATATTATAAGACAATTTCATAAAAGAGTCACTCAACTCTTTTTACATACATTTTTATTTTTTCTAAAATCAAACCCATGGATTATTACTTTTACCTCACCACCAATGGTCGAGTACAATTTTGATACCTTTACCCACCCCACCACCCGCCTAACTTGTACCATACCCACCCCAACTGGAACAGGTGCGGTGCAGTACGGTACTTACTTGTACACGCCCCACTGACATCCCTCTCTGGTGATGCGAGACAATAGTATGCAACTGGTGACGAAAATGGCCTTAGCAGTTTATATTTCTGTAATCATTTTAATATTTTACCTCTTTTTATACGAGTATACAGTATGTAGTACTCCGCATAAAGTTCTTTTACATTTCTTACTACACATAATGTTCCATGTAATGCATGGTGGATGTTATTAATTTTGTACTACACATATTTTTGTTGTTCTTCTTCTTAATGACATTAACATCACACGTCGAGTTGTTAAGACGTGTGATGCAAATATGCAATACACTAGCATAATACCCGTGCATAAATGCACGGGATGTACAAAAATAAGTTCATAGTTAATTGAATTGGTAATTGAGTTAAATATTAAATTAATATAAAAAAATACTTCGTAGTAATAATATAAACGCAACCTAAATAAACATGTATTCTTAGACCCAAAATATAACAAACTGTATTTTAGCCGACCGCGTATTTATTTAACATGTAACCCGCTTATTCGACCCGTAATTGTATTCTAATTAACCCGTTTAATTTGTTTAAAAGTGTCAATTTTGATTTTTCTTAATTAACTATCAAAATTTAGATGATAGAATCGTTGAAAATTGTAACAAAACAATTAGAATAATGGAACATCTAATTTTTTTTTATACAAATATAGTTATAAATTTATTTTAAAATATATCATAATGTGGCAAAAACCGATCAAAGTATTGCAATACATTGTCTTAAAATTCATTATGTATTATAATAATATGGTAAAACGCGCTTAAAATGTTATATTGAAAATACATTAAATAAAAATGGACAGTTTAAGAGATAAAAATAAAAAAAATATTCTGTTGTACATAGAAGATCTTGACTTACTTACTCTGTATATGACATAATTTCAAAAAAGAAATAAAATAGAAGGGATAAAATAAAATAAAATAAAAGGGTAAAAAAAAGTTGGAGGGAAAATTTGTGTAGGATGGTTTTTGTTATATATAATTAATATAGAATATAGATAAATTTCTATTTCGTATTGCGCAGTGAATAAAAAATTTCATTTGGGTATAAATATCATGAATATCTAATCTAATACATATTAAATCTCAATCATTGACTAATTCATTGACTTTCAATTATCCAAGTTCCTCCAAAACACTCTATTTGCATGCCACGTAAGCCAAACTTTTTATTATATCTCATAACTCCCATGAATTAATTATGTCCTTATAACTACTCGATCTTTTGTGTAGAGTAATTTTGATGTTTTAATAGTGATTTAGAAACACTAATTTCAAAATGCTCAAAAGTTTTGAAGACACTACAAATGTATTTTATCGTATTTATAAGCAATATTGGTTGAGTTTAGCGTTATAGTTTGCCGAGGATTATTTAGGACATGTTCACTTTGTCTTAGTTGGTTTTCTAATGTTTAGTAGGTTTCAAGTACGAGAAGGTTTTTTTTTTTTTCCTTTTTCCAGAAGTCATTCGAACTTTACTGTATTGTTAAGTAAGTTAAAAAATAAAAAAATAAAAAAAAATAAAAAAAAAAAATAAAAAAAAAAATAAAAAAAAAAAAGGAGAATAAGTCCTCAGTGAAGGCAATTGTGTTTTCGGGAGCATTTCCAGATTATCTTTGAAGGGATTTCTAGCAGCTGAATTGGGTCTGCGGAGTGGTGACGAACTTGCAAAAGTGTTGTTTTTTTTTTTTTTGTTTTTTTTTTAAAAAAAATCCTATATTATGCTCTACCCAATTTTCATCCATTCAAGCCGATCTAGCTGCATTTTACACGCCGACTTAAAACCCTCAAATGTACTTAATGACGACAATTATGTGTGCAAGTTCAACAATTTCGGTTTTTGCTGCGTCTACGTAAATGGCGAGACCTCGGTTGAGCAAACTACATTGTTCTTTACGACTAAATCTGTTAATTTTATGTACGAATCCTTTTCACCCGAGAATCACAGAGAAGTCTGATGTCTATTCGTTCAGAAATTGGGATTATTTTGCTACAGCTGTTGACGGGAAATCAGCCATGGGGATTGCCAACAACGTGTAGCACGCTTCGACGTAAGGTACTCTACAAAGTTTGTTGGGAATTTCAAGTGTAATATACCTTCAATTTTTTTTTTAAATACTTTTTCGGTGTTTGAGTTATTGTGTCATTGTGTGAACTATGGTTCCTAAAGATTTCCCGTGAATTTCACGGGACGCATCACTAGTTGTATTTTATACATAGTGTATTAGATTGTTATTATTTACTAGCTATCTTTTATGAAAAATAAGGCAGTGAGATTCAAGCATACGTAGATATCTACGGAGTATAAGAAATTAACATATTGAATTTGACTAACCGAATGTGAATGATAATTGGGTCAAATAAAAGGTTTGACAAACGACAAATGTAGAATAAACTATTTAATTATTAATTAATTTGGAGTATTAAATCAATAGATTCGTAGCTAGAGTGCTAGACTAATAGTTTGTTCCCAAGATATTTGGAAAAATCAAACAAAATATAATGAACTGTTAAATATATATGGAGACTATTCTTCAAGATCTCATGATAAATAAATTGTTAAAAACATTATGTGACATAAAAATTTATGTATTAATAAGAAATCCAATAGAAATGATGGGACAAGTTCATGAACAACTATGGTCATTATCTATGTGGGATGAGTCAATTAAATAATACTCCTATATTATCACTTTCGTTGATGACTTGATGTAGTGAGTAGTGATGTATGGGCTTACTTAATTTTGTTCACATGATATGATAAAAAATAATGTGTTGACTTAAAATATGATTATTATAATATTTATTATAGTATATAATTACGAGTATTATTAGATGTTAAAATATCATATTTTATTTGATAACAATCGTAATTCATAAAGTTTAATATGAGACTGTATCTAATAGCTAGCCCGTAGTATGTCGTGTTTGGATTATAGTATACCCTTACTTATGTGGGCCTAGCCCGTTAGTATAACCCTAGTGGTTACTCTTATGTATACAGTATTTAATCAACAGACAAAGAGGAATAAAAACACAACACAATTCACACGTTAAATCTAATATGGTATACTTATTGTCGACTAAGACGGCTGTTCATGACACGTTCTTAAACTTTGTTGCTTTCGTTTCGCGCCAATTTTCCGCTGTGATTAAAACTGTTCGCAGTGATAATGGGACCGAGCTTCACCCTTTGCAACCTTACTTTGCCTCTAATGGTATTGTGTTTCAGTCCTCTTGTGTCGGGACTCCTCAACAGAATGGTCGCGATGAGCGAAAACACCGCCGTGGTGGAGGGGGGAAACACCCACGCTCACTCTCACTGATTGGGATGAACCTACGACTACTTTGTCGCTCGCCGACGCCACTGCATCAGCACTGGCCGCCAAATTTACCATCGCTACTGCATTCTCCACCATGGTCGATTCTCGCCGCTACGCCTTCTACCGGCCGTACATCCGCTCCGCTGGTCGCTCTGAGGTTCTCCCTTCACCTGAGGAGCCCGTGCTTGGCCGTGGCCATCGTACTAAAATGCCCAACTCTCGGTTGCATGGCTTTGTTGTTAATAATGATGCCTCTGGTAGTGGTCTGTCCCCTGTCACCCATGTTCACGTCTTGCCGGCTTCGTCAGGTACACCTTATCCGTTGCATAATTATGATACCTCTGCTATTTTCTCACCACAACATTGTGCTTTTCTTGGTGCTATTACCGTTAACAATGAGCCCCGATCGTTTAAGGAAGCAGTTCAAGACTCGGGTTGGCGTGCTGCCATGGAATCCGAGATGGCTGCACTTATTGCTAATGAAACGTGGACATTGGAACCTCTTCCTCCGGGTAAGAAAGCGCTTGGTAGCAAATGGCTCTATAAAATTAAATACAAGTCCGACTCCACGATTGAACGTTTAAAAGCTCGTCTTGTGGTTTTTGGCAATCATCAAACTGAGGGCCTTGATTATGATGAGACTTTTGCCCCGGTTGCTAAAATGACTACGGTACGTGTGTTTCTTGCTGTCGCCGCTACTTAAAAGTGGCATCTACATCAAATGGATGTCCATAATGCCTTTCTTTATGGGGACTTGGAGGAGGAGGTCTATATGCGCTTACCGCCTGGATTTGAGTCTCCAACTCCGGGCCTTGTTTGTCGTTTACGTAAGTCCCTGTATGGTCTCAAGCAGGCGCCGCGATGCTGGTTTGCTAAACTCGGCGTTGCCTTGAAGAAGTATGGTTTTGCTCAAAGTGCTTCGGATCATTCTTTGTTCACTTACACTAACAGGGGTGTGCGTCTTCATGTGCTAATCTATGTCAATGATCTTCTTATCTCCGGGAATGACCCTACCGCTATCTCCATTTTCAAACGATACCTACATTCTTGCTTTCACATGAAGGACCTTGGTGACTTAAAGTACTTCCTTGGGCTTGAAATTGCTAGAAATGCCAACGGTATTTTTGTTTGTCAGCGCAAGTACGCTCTTGACATTGTTTCCGAGGTTGGCTACCTCGGCTGTAAACCCGCTTCTACTCCTATGGAACAGAACCATCGTCTCAGCACTCAAGATAGCCCTTTACTTGCGGATGCCGAGGCCTATCGCCGATTAGTGGGCCGCCTAGTGTACCTTGTTGTTACGCGGCCTGATCTTGCTTACTCGGTTCACATACTTTCACAATACATGCATGCCCCTCGTGACTGTCACTGGGCTGCTGCTCTTCGTGTCGTTCGCTATCTGAAGTCGGCCCCTGGACAAGGGCTCCTGTTCGATCGATACTCCCTCGCTCTTTCCTACCGGGTGTGATTCGATTATTGGCTTGCCCGATGCGATGTTCTCTCACAGGTTGGCTTGTATTTATTGGCTCCGCTTCGGTGTCCTGGAAAACTAAGAAACAGCCGACAGTTTCTCGCTCCTCGGCTGAGGCCGAGTATCGTTCCCTTGCTACGCTTACTTGTGAGATTAAATGGGTCGTTGGTCTTCTCGCTTGTTTTAGTGTTACCATCTCTTCTCCTGTCTCCGTTGCGTGTGACAGCCAGTCGGCTTTGCACATTGCTCAGAACCCGGTCTTTCACGAACGGACGAAACACATCGAGATTGACTGTCATTTTGTCCGTGATGCGATAAAGGTCGGCCTTATTGCTCCATCGTACGTTCATACATCGACTCAGTTAGCCGATATTCTCACCAAGTCGCTTGGTTCTGCACAATTTCAGCTACTGTTAGGCAAGATGGGCATCTGTAATCTGTATGCTCACTCTTGAGAGAGAGAGAGCGGGGGGGGGGGGGGGGGGGGGGGACTAGCTAGCCCGTAGTATGTCGTGTTTGGATTATAGTATACCCTTACTTATGTGGGCCTAGCCCGTTAGTATAACCCTAGTGGTTACTCTTATGTATACAGTATTTAATTAACAGACAAAGAGGAATAAAAACTCAACACAATTTACACGTTAAATCTGATAGTATCATAATAATTTTAGGAGGTTACTCAACTATACGCAATAAAAGAAAAATTTGTCCCTATCATTTCCATAATTTATTTCGCTGATTTCTTGTTTTCCTCTTTTCTCTATCCAATAATATGTTTAACCCTAGAATCCGCCATCATTGTCGTCACCGTGAATCATTGTACCAGCCTCCACACCGCCTCGCGTCGCCCACCCAGCCTACCACCCTCACCAACGAGCCAACCCTACCCACCTTCTTGCCACCTTGGCCCGTCGTGACTTGCACCATCCTCAGGCAACCGTGTAACAACTCGAATTATTTAAATAAAATAAAATACGATTTTAAAAAGTTTTATGAAAGAAAATAAAAGAAACCACGGTGGCGTAAGCACCGTGTAATCCGAGTCATCACTCACTAACAATCAAACGAATGATAAAAAGGGTAGGCCATGAGGCCTAGCAATGGGGAGTAAATACCCCTTACTAGTCCAAACTCCAAAACAAGTATGAAAACCAGAGACAAGTCTAATCCAGCATAGTCTAAAACAAGTCTAATCAATAGACTAACTACAGGGTCGTCATCCTCACGGCTTCTCACATCACAATCCCGTCCTCACAAGATACCGGCGAAAACATGCAACAAATGACCCACGGTGGGAGTAACTAGGTGCTCCTCAGTCATATTTCAACATCATAAACTTAACCAATAACACGACAAATACTTTACCTGGCCTATGGCCTAATAAGAGTACAACAACAACATACTTACAAGCAAACGTCTCAAGCATACAACGAATACAATACAAGCTCAAACCAACAATGACAATAATCCATTCAACCGATCAAGCAAGCGCAAGAGTAAGTACGGATGACTGGGCGAAACAACCTGAATCACCCCGGAACGACAAAAGTCCCAACCCTATGGCGGAACGATAAAAGCTCCTCAAACTGTCTAAATTTGGCCAAACCCACCGCGACAAAAATGGTGTCGACATAATAATCAAAAACCATAGTCCCTAACCGCGACAAAAACGGTTGAGAACCCCTAAGGGCGGTATCCGTTCTAAAAAAGAGTTGTATCTCCTCACGTACGGGACCAACAGTGCACGCACACACACTTTACTCAAGCTCAATCTAACGAACTCAAACAATATCAAAACAACCGTCTCACAGTCCAACAATGTCTTTGCAAACCAATTTATAACCTCACACAATACAAATCATAGCTAGTCAATGTGATAACAAACTAAATACGGAGTAATAGTCAAAGTAGTTAACAAACAATCATAGCTAGGCACTTATCAACTCAAGTTAGTAAATTTAGTCGTCACTGCAACACCACTAACAATATATAAGCGATTATATAGCCTAATCATGCTTCTAGACCCAAAAGGTATGAGACCGACTCCAAATATGATCACAAATTGTATACAACACAATCCAACATGCCAAAGCATACAACTTTACATCCAAACCATCATCATCAATAACCAACACAATCACTAGGGCCTCCTACTAGTCAAAATACAACTAGGGCTACACCCAGTTACCTTATTATAGCACCGATTCAATCTAGCCTTCCTCTTCTTCAATATAGATGGTATCATCCCCGGTCAACTCGTCTTCTCCTTTGATTAGAACACATACAACACATAAAATATATAAGCATAGAAACAATATAACAAATAAAATAATGTAAAAACTAATAAATTAAACCTAAAACGATAGAGGATTGAAAGATTACCAAAGGAGAATAAATAGAAAGGAAATTAGGGTTTAAAAGAGAGAAAATTGATGAACTTTAATGGAGTTTTGAGAGATAATTAATAAGTACTTAGGAGAGAGAAGAGAAGGTTTAATGCTTTAGGGAGAGTATAAGAGAGTTATGAGAGAATTAGAGCACGAAAACATATTAAAAGCTGATAAAACGATCTTCTAAAACAACACGGATTCGATGCACATCATAACACGCGAACCAGAGCTGGTCGGGCCTCACTTGCGCGGCCTCACCCGCGCCTCCTGTTCTGTTTTTTTCCCGGATGACTTTCTTCCTTCCCGCGAACTCCTCTGCTCGCCCCTAGCTCGCCAGAAACCCCTTGACCAGCTCCAACACCTTCTAACCATTCCCAAACTCCTCACACTCACACATTCAACAAGTACCTCGATAAACGCAACCTCGACCTCACACAAGACACGTTAGCCAAGGGAATGACTTTCTCAAGTCAAAAATGAGAAAATCACGTAAAATGAAATATGAATATTCGAGAAATGAATTTATAAAATGTGGGAAAAGATCGGGGTGTTACAAACCGCCCTACATTAACCTCCCTTATCGCCATCACCCAACCACCATAACCCTACCACTCTAACCCAGCCGCAACACATAACCCAGGCGAAAGGCGACGCTCTAACAACCACATCCTCACCTTATAACTCTCTCCATAGCCCGAACAAAATCCTATTCTATGGTAACTATCACACCACTATGGCTCAGCCCAACGACCTAGACCTAGCTGCCATCACCCTTCCACCACCCACAACCCCATCGTGACCCTCCATTTGCATCGCCAACCTCACCACTATGACCCCCCACCTGCACCACTAATTATTTGAATTAAATAACAAATCCAATTAAATATTAATTAATAGAATTTAATTAATTGAGAAATTGCTTGTATTATGATTTATGCACATACTTAAATGTTTAATTTAATATTTCAATGAATTTTAAAAACATTTGATTGAATTTGAATGAAGTTGGTTAAGATTTGCTAATTTTACAAAATAGAAATTTTTTTGAGACCAAGGGCAATGGATGAAAATTATGGTAAAAATAGTACAATTGAGTAAAATTTAAGTACATTTGACCAATAGCGTAATTTTATTTTAAAATCTCACTCCATTCATATCCAGTTTGTGTATTGACTTTTTCACATTTGCTGAGACAAATGTCAGAACGAAAATATATATTATTTCACATTATCAAAAAATTCTAAAATTTTCATATTTTTATTATACTCGTAAAGATGAACAAACAAGATCACACATTACTATTTTTTCTCGTATAAATTGAATGGAACTTTAAAGATTTTGTATTTAAATTACATAATTGTTGTTTACAGTCGGCGTATTACTTTGCGTAGTCGGCTTTTACTTTTGCTAATTACACTTAAGATTTCAATAACTAATTAATTTTGTTAGTTTAATAATATTACTTCTAAAGTTTTAAATATTATTTTTTACGAAAACCGTCAATTTTAAACATTTGATTTCATTTATGTCGATGTTTACTTTTTTCTAATCAAGCACAACAATTTATTTTTGATAATTTAGAATAAAAATTACAAAAATGTGAAAAATTCGCATCGATAATTACGTTAACAACAACAACGATAATAGACATCTTATAATCATGATAATGTAAGTATTTTTCATATATCGTCCTTAAGTTATCAATTTAATATATAATTTTATTTGTAGATCTAGAATTCGTAAAAATTAAAAAAGAAAATTTGATAACCTAAGACTAAAATTATCAGAAATATGAGTTACAATTAAAATCAAGAACTAATGAAAACAAAAAATTAAAAATAAAAATTTAAGACATGGGGTTGGCAGGGCTATATGCAGGTCGGGACGTAAGATTGTTACGTGCAAACGGGGGCTTGCACAGTTGCACGTGGGTGGGTTGGTGTGGGCCTTTTTTATTTTTTATTTTTGGTTTTTTTTTTTTTTTTTTTTTTTTTTTTTAAAGTTTCATCAATTCTCGTTTTCACTTAACTTTTTTTTTTTTTTTTTTTTTTTTGTTCGAGTGCGTAATTTTCAAGTTTAAATAATAATCTGTATAACATTATTAAAAGGGTAGCTTAAATCTCTAATTAAGACTCTAAACTTAATAAAATTCCACGTGGCATTACTTCCTACCTTCACCAATTTGCTTCCACCTTGACATGCTCATCCATTTGATCTTCCACTACACAAATTCATTTTCATTTATTTACATTCATTTCCACCATTTTAATGAAACTCATTTAAATGACCTTTTCACCTTCATATTCGCCTGTTTCAAAACATTCATGTCATTATTTCCACGGTTAGGTCTTTGCACTTGAATTTGTCGAATTCTCCATTTACTTGCATTAGTATTCCTCATCTGAATATTCAATTCCAAGTTAAATTAAAAATGAATGTCGATATCTAACAATCCGTCATGAAGACATTGGTGAAAGTATTCTTAGTGTAAACTATTTCATAGGTGGGGGTATTGAAAAACCTTTTCAACGTAGATAAACAACAATAACCACAGTGCGAAAGATGAAACATATATGTAAGAATTTCGAGTCCTGTCCTACAGTTATGGAATTCCAACTCCTATGTTTTGTTTTTATGATATCTAATTTTTAAGACATTTGTTGAGTGTTTGTGTTGAATATTTTTTGATTATGATGTGTTGTTGGGGTAAAAAAGTATGTAATCATACAATAATATTATCGTTAATTTCATGTATGAAATCAATGTCAAATAAAACAAGTTCAATTCTTATCTTAAATTTTTGATTAACACATTATTTGGCCTCATTATACCCAAAAAAGAAACTAAATAAAACCGTGAGTATCACGGGAGTTAAAACTAGTTACTCTATAAAAAAAACACAAATATACAAAGTCTAAAAATTAACTTGTTTTCATGGCTTAATTTGTCTGACATTTTATTAAGACAGTTAATTTTTTTTGTTGAATAGTGGGTGAATTTTGAGTTATAAATGAATGGTGTAGTATGGTAGGAAGAAAATAAAATTTTATTATTTTATGATTTTATCAATGATGGCCTTGATGGGTTTAAATTTTGAGAATTTTCGTAAAAAATTCAAAGAACTGAAAATTAGTATTCAAAACTTTAGAAGTTATATTAATAACTTAAAAAACCTAATTAATTATTAAAATCGCTAAGTGTAATTAGTAAAAGTAAACGTTGACTGCGTAAAGTAATACGCCAACTGCGTTTAGAAGTTCCCTTAAACTAATAGAGTCAAAGTGTTGACCGCCATTAGTGACAATTTTTAACCTTTCATAAAAAAAAAAAAAAAAAAAATAATAATAATAGAAAGTTATTCAATGACCACTCATACTGTCATACAACCCACTTTACATTGAAGTTTTTGTTAAAATAAGGTTGAAAAATAAAAAAAAATTAGCATTTTCTGTGTGGACTAAAACTTACTCCGTATTTAGTAAAATGGGGTTAAGTAGAATTGGATAACCCAAAGCTAAATGTACAATTGTCAATATCATCTTCAACATCCACAAACACCATCACCCCCAAACCAGCTATTGGAGTATAATGACGGTATTGGTGTACCGACTAATACGTGGAACCTTGACGAAACAGCGTGTCCCTTGGTGAAGGATTGGTCTCAATATAACTACCCTTATACTCCCTCCATCCCAAAATAAGTGTCCCCTTTTGCCTAAAGCTTAGATTTAAGAAATGTTGAAAAAGTCCACTCTCATATCTTAATATTCACAATATTTTCTTATAATTCCAGTTTTACCCCTATATTAATATTAGTGAGAGAGCTTAGTAGAAAAATACCCCTATACTAATATTTTCATTGAAAGAACTTAGCAATACACATTCATACAATAAAGATGACATTAGATAAGGGTAATTCAGTAATTTTTTCAAAGGGAACACTTATTTTGGGGTTTTTGAAAAAATCAAAAGGGGACACTTATTTTGGGATGGAGGGAGTATTATGTTGTATATAAATATAAGTATGTTGTAATCAAAGATTCTGCAATTCATTAATAATAATTACACTTATATATATGATTTACGTGTGTGTAATTTAACACAGCCCTACCAACCACCGCAGCCCAGAAACTCCGATGACCCATAATCGTCGGAATCACAACAACAACAATCCTTGCTGACCTGTCGTCGCCTTAATTATCGTGACTTACCTGGTGGTCGAAGCTCTGGTGAGAGGTGGAGAAGCAAGTGGTGTTGCGGTGGGAGGAGATGAACACAAGCAAGGATGCTCATGGTGGTCACTGTGGCGGCCACGGTGGTCTGAATAAATGCAATTTTTAATTATGAAAGATAGTAAAGACCAAAACAAAGAAAATATATGATCCTACAATACTAAATCAAAGGGCTTAAGGTTTTGAGACGATATCAAGAAGATAAACCACTAAAATAGTCAATCGCTAAACCCGGCGAAGATCAACGATCTCAAAATCAGCTTTATAAAACTATAAAGTTGGATTTTCGACCAAAATCGCTAAGACGATGCACATACCTAGGCGTCAAATAAATAATCCTCATGACGCATACGGTATATAACATTTCCTAAACTAGACGGAAGTTACCTAATATCATGTGAATACAAAACAACCTTTTCACAGTACGCTCTTAAAGTAAAATCTCCGATATCTAAATTTCGAGAAAGTCCCATTATAAAATGCATAAAATGCATAAAATTGTTTAAACGACGCATGAAATTCCTAAATGAAAGAGTTGAAGAAAGCTTATTAAGGGATATGATTCACGCCGGAAGAGCCAGCAACGAATGGCTGATTCGTGTTATGATTTGGCATTTGAAATTGTTGTTGTGGGTTCTGACTGGCACTAGATTCACCCACACGAAGTGGGAGCTGAGGTAAGGGCGGCCTCGTGTCCGAAGAACTGTTTTTCCTAGCTAGCTCCATCTTTAGTTTACTAATATCGTCTGTCATAGCTTTCTTTAGAGCTGTCATAGATGGAAACCAAAAAGACGATTATATTGCTAGGAGATCGGAAGCACAAACGCTATACAAAAATACTCTTTTTATCGTAATTTTTAGCTCATTTAGTGAAAGTGGTTCGATAACAATATGTTGTAGATGTATTACAATCTTACACAACCGAAAGTAAATAAGAACGTTTTATACAATGTAAGTAGTCCTTTTGTGAGTATATTTCGGGATTCATACCTTTCTCGAGTGTCAATATCAACTTTACCATATTAACCATTTTAACACTTATTTTGACCCTTTTAATTAACGTACTTCCTCCATTCCGTTTGATTCTATACGTTTTACCAAAACACGGTAATTAAGGTAGAAGAAAATCAAGTGGGGTAGATAATGGAATTACTTAAATACCCCTACTTTATTGTTTGCAAGTGGGTTGAGTGGGTATTAGTGAAGGGTATATTGGTCTTTTAGTTTAATAAAGTAGAGATTAAAATAGAAATGTATAGAATTGATTGGAATTTCCGAAAAAGGAATATGTATAGAATCAAATGGAATGGAGGAAGTATAATATAACTATTTTTGAAGTTCTAAAAGTAGGCTGACTAGGCTCAATTTAATTAGTAGATAATACAAATATTAATAGTCATCTTTTAGTCACATGCTAATTAAGCGTTAGATAGTCACCATATATACAATGTCAAAGATTAGAATGTTAAAAATTAAAATAGTGTTTACATATAGATATATTCAACAACTATTTATACGGAGTAATAATTACTCATTGTATCACATGATACCTGCGTTATTGTATCATGGTTTGTTCTTAGAGAGAATATTATCTTAATTATAACGCTTAAAAGTTACTTTTTAGGTCAGAATTGAGTTTAACTGTTTAAGTAGCGTAGGAAGAAAATTAATAAAAGGCAAAAAGGCAAACTAAAAACATTTAGAAGACGTTGTCGGGTGGTTATTCTATTTTGTAAAGACTTAATATACTCCAATGAAGAATGCACCAAATCGATGATTATATTAGAGGAAACGTACCTTGTCTGAGTTTTCCTTGTCTGACTTAATATACTCCAATGAAGAATGCACCAAATCGATGATTATATTAGAGGAAACGTACCGAATCGCTACGCTGTACTTATAGAACAATTCGACACGTATATCTGTGCCCGGGTTGTATCGAATTTTCTACAGAGATAAGACGCTATTCCTCGGTTTTTGGCACAAAAAACAGAGATGTAATTTCGGAGTTTTTTGTGTGTAATTCGTTTTATGTGTTCAAGATGATGAATTTGATCAGTTTTTTGTTATACATTCTAATCCATTTATCTGGTTTATATAGATAAATAAAAGGGGAAAGAGTAGGAATTTAGTCAGAATTTATATTGCGAACTCGTAAACAAATAAGCCAGCGTACACTTCGTACTTCCCGGACTCGCTTTATTATTTATAAGTTCGCCCATCTTTGAACCAAACCGAATAACGCAAAAATGAACCGGTAATTACACTTAAGTTACCAACAGTTTTTTATGTGAAATATCCCTAATAATTTTAGTACATTATGTCATTCGTTCCCGTGAAGGGAATTTGAGAGAAGTGTAAACAAATGACTAAAACAAAGAGAGAAGTACAAAATGATAATAGGGAGTAATTCAATTCGATGGACAATAATATGGTGTCATCAGGTAAATTAGAGAGTATCACTAGTTGATGTCGTTTTATTTTAATTTTTAAAATAATTCTTTGACTCCATTTTATATCAGAAAATCACTGAAATGGAGGAAGTATAAAATTGTAGGGTATATGCATGCTCACGTAATAAGGACCTATTCTTTTTGTTTTAAATAATTCAAACTTGAATTTTGAAGTTTGAGAATATTTTACGCTATTTGAAATTTTTATATAATCTTAAATTTTCTTAAATTTGTGTTTTCTATATGGAATTTTCTATCCTATGCCCACTAGGCGTAGGATAAGACTCCTAATTGCATAGGTTAGTAATTCCTTCTTACTAATTAGCAGTTAATATTAGTTAGTTCTCCCTCATTTCTATTTTTTCTCTAACTTTAATTCCATGATTTTTTTTTGGATAACGTGGGGAACCCGCAGCCGCTACCTTTGGTGCGCACTGGGTAAAACCCCCGAGCGTGCATGATATCCTGCAAACCATACACGCCAGGTTAGCCACCCTTTTTACCAGGGCGACATGCTCGTGATCTGATTAGGCATAGCCTCAAGTTTCCAACATTCCCCACAAGATTACTCTTGGAGGGAATTGAACCTGAAACCCATGGGAATTTCACCCATGTTTTAACCACTAGACCACACCCTTGCGGGCAAATTAATTTTTAAACAAGGTGTATGATATGTTTGCACATTTCAGTTAATATTAGTTAGTTCTCCTTCATTCCTATTTTTTTTCTAACTTTTAATCCCATGATTTAAAACCTCATAGTCATAACCAGCTGAGCTACATTAAACTCAGTAAAATCGAAGGTTTTTTTTTCGTAATGATTGAAATCCTGTCGGAGGGTACTGTAACTCATTAGCCCCTCCGGCAAGGTAGCGGAAGTTTGTTTTTAGGCCTCAAGACCGTGAGGCTCTGATACCATGTTAAATTCCACGGGCCTGGGCCACACTCGAGAGTATGAGAGAGTCCGCTTATAAGGTTTAGGAGGTTGCATCCCTAATTGTTGACTATTCATTTATTTATTTCAAGTAATACACAAAGGTATGTACTTCATTCATCACTTATCAACCTCGTTATTGATATGGTATGTACTTGAAATACACAAAGGTATGTACTTCATTCATCACTTAACAAACTACAATTATTATTTTTTTATTTTTTTTAAATTACATGTAATTTTATTTGTTCCTAAATTATTGAGTGAACCAAATAATTAGTCATCAACAATTTGAAAAAACCTAATTAATTCAATTTACACTATAATTAAAATCCTCGGAATTCAATTATTTACACTATTATAAATCTTCAATTCCAAAATCAACAATTAGGGTTTACTCAGATTTGAAAAGTAAAAAACCAATTCAATCTACACTATAATACAAACTTCAAATTTAAATCAACAATTAGGGTTTACTCTATTTTGAAAAAACCTAATTTCTTATCATATTTTTTTGTTTTGTCTCGTCATTTTGTATTACACCCAAAAGTTGGGATTTTGAAGTCAAGTTACAATTGGCGAATAATTGAAATCATCGTCTCTAGTTCTTGTTTGGATCACTTTACTGGAGTTAGAGTCTCCTTTCTAAGATTTTAGTAAGGTTGACACTCCCCTCTTTACAATATGATTACTTCAATAAAGAATTGATTAGGATTTCCAACTATGATTGAAATTATTGTGGCGCGCCCTTTAAAAGAGTATGTTCTTATTAATTCTCCTTTCTCTAGCAAATTCCTCCAATGTATCGACTATGAGTGGGTTTCTTTCTACTGCTCTCATTGTCCAAAACTTGGTCAATGATGAGGCATATTTAGTATTGGTTATATGAGTCCGTTTTGCTGGTATTTGATGGTTCAAATAATGTTATTTACGTAGCAGGGGCGGACCCATTAATAGCTTTGGGGTTGCAAGTGCAACCCTAAAAAAAATAAAAATCATTTATATATAATAAACAAATCAAAATGTTAATATAAAGGAAGATGGTGAATTGGTTAGATGCAAGGAGTAAGTATGCTGTGATGCATTACATCTCGTGTGCAATTCCTTGCACCATCTTTTTTTTTAAAAGAAAAAAAAAACCGTTCAATATGCACATTGAATTTCATATTGTCACGCAATTATTGAGTCTTTTCGATTTTTCATAATTGTCCCCAAATTTCGCATTAAAAATGACCATATTCTTTTAATTATCCTTTCAAACAGTTTTAAAAAAAATACTAAATATAAATTTTTGTCCACTTTATAATTTCATTTCTTATAGATAATTTAAACTCAAAGACTCAAAGTGTAACTCTATGAGATGGTCACATGATAACATAAAATCAATCACTTTGAGTAAATAATCTTATTGTTTTAGTTTTCTATTTCTTTTCTCCGTTTCTTTTAGTTTTTATTAGTTTTTTTTTATTTATTTTGCGTACCATGTTCACATAAAACGTGTTATAAGACACCAACGATATTAATTTTAACGTAATTAATTTTTCATATACGGATTTTACTCAAATTATATACTTTTTGTCATTATTTTTCCCACCTTACCCTTTTTACTCAAAGAATATACAAAAATTCTCTCTTTTTTTATTTTCTATAAAATCTCAATTTCATTCAAGTTTCAAAATTTTCAATAATAAACTTCAATCATAAATTCAATAAAGCAATAATAATCTTTTAATTTCAATTTTGTGTTTAAAATATTAAATTTTATTGATTTTTAATAAATTTAATTATATTTTTTTAATTAGGGTTTGTTAGGGTAAAAGGTGGTGAGTGGGTCGGCGGTGGGTCGGCGGTGGAGCAAGGAAAGGGGGGGAGAAGAGGTGGCACAACGGTGGTTGCAAGTTGCAACACCAATTTTTTTCCTTCGGGTTTTGGTCCTTTTGGGGAACGTGGGTTTGGATCATTTTTTTTTTTTTTTTTTTTTTTTTTTTTTTTTTTGTATTTTTTTTTTTTCTTATTCAATTTTCTTTTTTTTTCTTTTTCTTAATTTTTTTTAATAATTGAATTTTTGAATTTAAAGATAATTATTATTTCATTGAATTTATGATTAGAGTTCGTAATTGAAAATATAGAAACTTGAATGAAATTGATTTAAGATTTGGTGGAAAATTAAAAAGAGAGAATTTTGTATATTCTTGGAGTAAAAAAAGGGTAAGGTGGGAAAAATAATGACAAAATGTATATAACTTGAGTAAAATCCGTATATGAAAAATTAATACCCAATTTTAATAGCCAATTATTTTTAATCTCAATAAAATTGACAATATATCAAGGAAGAAAAAGAACATTACCAATATTAATGACTAAAAAAACGAACGATAAAATTGTGTATACGTTATTAAAATACAAAAAATTTTGCAACACCGAAAAGAAAGTTCTGGATCCGCCCCATTACGTAGGATTCGCTACGAGAACGAAAGTCATGAATTAGCAGAACTTTGAAGTGAACGTATGATCTACATGTGACCTACGTAGAAGTTGAAGGTTGCGCGTGAAGAAAAAGCTGAAAATAAAACGTTCTGTCGTGCAAGGTGCAACTTGCGTATGACCCATGTATGACCTACACGTGACCTGGGCGCAACCCAGGCGCGACCTACACGTGAGCTGGAGGTTATACGTAGCTAATTTTTGGAAATTTTCGGATTTACTAGTTTAGTCTTATTTTCAAATTGGATTGTGTTTAGGTTACCATATATTAGACATACCTAACTTTAGTATCATTCATCATACACTTTTGAGAGGACCTTATTTGGAGAATTATTTTGTAATCCCGATTATGCGTAACTAATTTCTCTATTCTTTGTACGATCGATTGAATCGGCGATAATTAAACCTTGAGATTATCAATTTCTTGTTTTTATAATTAAACCTTGAGATTATCAATTTCTTGTTTTTATTATTGATTGATTTTAATGTTAATTATTGATTATCGGTTCAATTTGTTTTAATAATCTTATCGCGGTAGCAATTGTGACCAACTTATTGTACTCAGTTTGTCGTAATTTGGCCATGAAAGAGATTAAACTTGTAATCTTGAGTATCGACGACGTAGTTTATATTAGTTATCTTTATTGTTTCTCGTACTAATTCTTCTATTGACTAAAACTTAAACTAGCTTAGATCCTGTGCATTGATGCACGGTTATTATAGATATATACTTCCTCCATTCCAATAGGTTCTTTACGTTTGCTTTATGCACGTACATCAATACTCGTTTTGTTTCGTTCATATATTTGGTTTCGTATTCTCGAAAATTTTAAAATTTTGATATTAATAATGTGCTCGATACGACAATTAAAACAAGATCACACATGACTATTTTTTATTTTGTATTTTAGAAGTTATATCGAAGATTATACACACTTGTGAATAGTGTCAAAAAAGTGAAACGTAAAGAACCTATTGGAATGGAGGAAGTATTATTTTTCTCTAATGCAAATATAAGTTATATATCAATAGGAAAATAACACAATAATCACTTTACTGATATTTTATAGTACATATATAGACTTATTGGGTAATGAATAACCAAGTATTATATATAAAATAGCTAAAATATATGACTTGAATTGCATAAATTTTGTATTATCGACTTTATACGTAAAATAGTCCAACATTATTTTCAATTAGAAACTATTAAATACAATAAATATTAAAATAAGCAAGTAATGAATTCAACATAAATATATTGTTAAAAAAATTATTTAGCTATTTCAAATACTTATATGGAACTTTAATATGGAGTTATAAACAAAATATTAAAAATAGTTATTTAATATTATATTTTATTATAAATATATCTATAATGAAAAGTGAAATATTAAAATAAAAAAGTACTCCGTAATTAATTTAAGATACATATATAAGAGTAAACATTAATATTTAGAAGTGATAATCATACATAACGAATCTAGACTTAAAAACGTATTGTATAATGAATGATGTCAGCATTGCATTTTGGCGGAAAAAAAATGCACAAAATCGCGACATGTGGCATGAATAATGTCAGCGAAAACTGTCATTTAGTATAATAAAGGTTGAGTAATTTGGATTAGTTTTAGAAATGGGTAAAATTTAGGGTATCACTTTTGACCTAATTTATATCTATATTTATATCTATATAACATATTAAAACGGAAACTTCCTATGTGTTGCATAAGATGTTTGTAGGTGCCACCTTATTCTGGCCTTACGCCTCCTTTCCGACGAAAAAAATAAAACCACGTTCTAAGTTGAAAAAACTACATATCTGAGCAGTTTTGGAAATTTTAAGTCTTGATTCAAGAGAAATTAAGGTCATTTCAGGTCGAACACGAAGGACACATATCAGCGTTCAAATAGGACCCAACCAAAAACATCCTTTCACATTTCCGAGTTCGAAGAATACTGGAGAAACACAAATCTAACTCTACTCCACAGAAGATGCAGTCGATTTATGCCGTCTTCGGATAGAATATATATTCAAACAAATCCAACAGCTAAGCTAGGCCACTACCTTGGCACATTGAATCAAATTTCCAAAAAAATAGCTGCGGTTTGCTAATATGGATTTTCGTAAACATATGCTATAAGTTACTCATACATTAATAACGGATTTAGATTAAGGCAGCAAATGACACTGTTGGACGCCTTAGATCCTACTCCTACACGCATCATAAGCACAAGCACGACAAACGAGCCAAGTGTATATGGAGAGAGCAACCTGAATGGACGCCATGGCGGTGATTCGCGATTGGCTACAAGCAGATTTTATTTTCAGGTTAACGTCTTGAATATGGCATAGAGCCAGATCGAGGGTTCCGAGAGAACTGGATGCGCAGATGAGAAGAATCCCGATCATCTTCATCCATCTTGTATCCTGTAAGCATTTACAGATAACCATCACGACAACAAAAACTGAACTACAAGACGTGATGGACTTATGGTCAACAGGTACTCGTAAGTTGTAAGTCGTAACTAGTAGCGCGAGGCGCGAGCAACCGAGCAAGATAATGCGGTTAGTGAAGCTGTCACTGACTGAAATAACACTTTCATATACAGAATGGATGTTTGAGAAATCATACATATGTTAAATTTGATCCGCAATACCCTCTAAATTGAACTGTTACTCAGACTCTCCCTTCAGCCCCCTGATGAAGTGTCTGACGCGGCTGTTTTGTGCGAAGTATTCAATTTTTGGTCTATTCTCAATAGTGATGTGTCGAAGTGCCATGGCGTGACGGACAGGTTACGAGTCTGAGTCTGACACGTTACATAGCAGCTAAGTACAGTGTGAAGTATCAGAGTATTATAATTTCATCTGATAAATTCATGATATGTTTGGATGTTGGGTGAATCTGGTGAAGAATAGAAAAAAAGGACAGATGATCGTTGCAACTTACCTTGCAAGGCACTCAATGCTGTTGCAGCACAGGCTGCATCAACGAAATCCACAAAACAAAGGATGAGAGGATCCCCACCACGCTGCATAACACGTAATAACTTACTGTATAAGTTGCGGCAACAGACAAGAAATGAGTAGATCAAGTGAAAAGCACGGAATGTGCCAGAGTGAGAAAAAAAGGTTCACTTTTCAGAAGTGCAGCGTTTAAGAATATCACACAGGATAGACGAAACTACAGCAAGAGCAAAGTAGATAGACTAAACCCAAAACCATTTTGTACATCATTCCTTCCAACAGAAATTTCACACTCAAAACATATCACAGTATCTTAAGAAAGACTTCCCCTTACCTACCATAGTTTTCTATTAATAATGAGTGTGCACGAAATCATTAAAAATTACGCTTTATACTCTAGCCCAACACTAGAAATCACCAATCTAATACCCGGGATATATTAAATATATCGAACTGTTCTGTTGCTAGGTATTGAATATGAGCTGACACGTAAAAGTTAGGGATTACGGAGCAGTGACTAAAATAAACACCAACGTAATCAGAAGAGGTTGAGCTCTGTGAACTGGAATCCACTGATGACTTACATGTTTTGCGTCTTTAAGCACCAGTCGCACTTCTCTGTATCCCACAAAAGGGCGAAAGATATCTGAACTAGTTAAAGAATGTGCAAAACAAAATCCAACTTGCCCTAGCTAAGCAGAATGAAATTTTTTCAGGCACACAAGTATAAAAGGATACGAGCTACTTCCCGCTTAGTGCAATTTGAAGGAAGTCCTTCAACATATAAAGTGTTTGAGGCGTCAGAAGGAAGTCGCACGGTTTCTTGAACAGGCCTAGACATTGTATCAACATGGGGCTGACCAGCATGGCCGCCAAATCCAACACCTCGTCCATTCATAGCTGCCTCTGGAGCAGCGGGTCCAGGACGCCCTAGAAGTGATGATTCTCCAACAGCTGTACCTCTTCCCATATTATTAGCTCTGGAGAAACTGTTTGCCTCTCCTTGAGGAGTATGAGGACCTTGACCATATGATAAATTTTGCTTCATGGACACCAAAAGGGAAAAAAACAAAAAAAAACAAAAAATAAGGAGAAACCCAGAAAATACATTATAGTAAGTATGGAGATGCAATGATCGTACATTAAAAATACACTGATAAAGAAAATACACCAAATAGGATTTGACTTTCTACCGTGCTCTGGAGGTAGCGGTCATAGGCCGATCCTAATGATTCGGAGTCCTTTGCAACCCGTTGACCCGCCCGATCATCTTGTGGTACATAGCCATGCATATCAGTCCCAGGTGTCATTCGAGAAGGAGGTACCTCTGCACGGCCAAGACCAAGAATTCAATTCCGAATCAGGGTAGAGGTGATTTTCATCACACAAAAAATTATGGATAATGGAAAGCAATGATTGATCTGTCCGCGCCTTGGTATAATCATGTACCTTACCGGTGAGGACGAAGAATAACCACTAGTACAAAAACAAAAGATTACGGTACAATAGTTTCAAGCATTTATAGACTAATTAATTTCTAAAAAAAAAAAAAGAAAGGCATCCGGCAATAATAACTTTTAAGAGAAAGAACCATGGGTTTAATGCATATGTGATCTATGGATGATTTAGTGGCACGCATGATGGCAAGTTGTGTATGCGCAATATCAGCGAAGGAGAAGCAAAAGCATTTGAGCCAATTGTATACATTGGCCTAAGATTAGCAATGGATTGCAATTAAATACCACAAGCAACAAATACTAGCTAACGTAAAAAGGCTTTTCACTGTTTTGAAAAAGCCTTTGCCTATCAAGATCATTAAAATTAACGTGCTAAACTGAAGAACTTTCAATGGTGTGGATCCACCATCCATATTAGAGATATTACACTAAATAAGCTAAAATAACGGGCACGTGAGATATCCTAATCAACCATCAATTTACAATAGAAGTTGATTGGATGTATTCAATTTCTCTGCAGATGTGTAGTAAATTCCCAAAAGTTATACGAATTATTAAATATTGTTATTATCAAGTCATTGTCAAGAAAGAGCATGCACCAATTGCTATGTATTGTCACCATAATATTGAAGTTTACATGATTTGGATCTCACCCTCACCACCTCTCAGATGCTTACCACTACAATTCAAAAAAGAAAAAAACAGCATTGCTTTAAACAAACAAAATCATTATCCCAAAGCCTAAGGACTCATGCGTAGAGTGAGGTAAGGACTCATACTTAGGTGTACACAAGCACAAAGAGTGAATTCCTCACGACTCTGAATGAAATATGCGTCAATCATTGCATCAAATGGCTTAGTACTTCACTAGAGGGGAAAAAAATGCGTACATAGAAAATGAGAATACAAAGTAATCCAGATGAATCTACCACATTAAAATCCCATTCATTGCCGGTGTTTGTAATTGTACCTCTTTTTAGCTTCAAGTGCGTGCTCCGAAAATTTAATGAATATCATAGCAATAACTCCATTGAGAAAAATTTACAAAACTACTCTGCTGCAAACAAATGATAGCGTCCTACAATATGTCACTGGGACTCATTTTTTTTTTTTCTTTTTATAATTGTGTGCCTACAACTCACACACATGCTACCAGATTATAACCTAGCTTATAGATCAAAAGGCATGCAATCTGAAAGTGCAAGATAGACCCAACATACCAACCCCTCAAGCCATAAGTTCACAAGTACAAAGTATAACAAGTTATACAAGAAGGCCTCGTGGTAAGTAATCTCCTAAGAATACTGTCATATAATTAGAAGGAAGAAAGGTCATGGAAATCCAGAAGGTAGCAGTACAAGAGAATGGAAAAAGTCTTACTACAATATTCTCAGCGCGGAAATCACAGATAGAGGACGATTTTATCGAATTGCATTCAGAAAACAAACTATTAACCGAATGATTTATAGAAACACCTCCACGACCGCATCAGCCATTTTTCTAAGTTAAGGGAATAGAACCTTCTGAAATATCCAATTCATCTGGCATCCTGCTTACTTAACCACTCCACGGGTCAATTATATCCATTTTTACTGTAGAGTAACCTTCACATTGTAGGAGGTCAAGGCTCCTACTTTAGAAGTACAAGATATTAGGAGGTCAAGGCTCCTACATTTCCATTGTAGTTCCTCCTAATTTCTCTTCCAAGATTCACCTTCCCTCGTGGGTATTTTCTATTGTCTTCTTTCCTCCCCACCTATCTTACTGAAAGTAAGTAGAAGAATTATAACATAGGGGGAGCATCTTTTCACCATGAGGGTAAGAGAGTGACAGTCATAAGATGAAGAGTAAATTATAAGGATGATTAGGGTTGGAGGACGGAGAGAGCACATTTTCACAACCTCCACAAATGAACTCCTAGTCAAGTTACAGAGATTAGAACTTAGGAGGTTCCCCGACTTTGTACACTTTCATTCTCACATCTCTCTTTTCCAAGTTCCTCCCCTTATTCCCTCTATCTTAGGAAAACCGAGCAAAGGATAATTCTTATCTTTCTCTACCTTAACATTCTTCCCTTTCCATGTTATTTCCCGACCTTCCACTCTCCACCATATGCTTACAAAAGCAGGCAGTTGCGCAGTTCATCAGATATACAACCGACAGTGATCAGTTTTGCAAGGTCGGGTGTCACTTGGTGAAAAATGAGGGAGGAAATTCTTAGTCTCTCCAATCTCTTTAAGCAACACGAAACACTCAAGCATGACACCATACCATTTCGAATTAAACATACTTCAAAAAGATAACACGGGTATAACGGCAAAAACAATTTAAGATATTCAATTCCAACCCAAAAGACAGAAACTTCGTACATTACACTCCAAACACACATCCTCTAGAATCAATTACCACAGTAACAGCACTACCACCACTAAAATCACAATAATTTCATTCCCAAATAGCATCTCAATAAAACGGGAGGCATAACAGAATTCAACCTGAACACATTACTTACGTTCTCAGACAACCAAACCCAAAAAATTAACACTCTAATCGACAACACAGCCCAAAAACAGCTACTGCTGAGCAATCTCGATGTCGAATCCCTTCGATCCAAGGTCCCTCGGAGTCTCCGGCCACTAATTGGCAATTAGACTCTAATCTACAGAATCACACAATTCAATACTTCCTCCGTTCCATTGAATTGAATCAAACATATGAATAACAAACATCATCAAAAGAATAACTAAATGATCAAAGATCTAATTTATGTCACATCAAAACACACCAGAAGTATGAATCATCAAACAATTAAAACAGCACCAATCTCAATCCTTCAGCAGGATTAAAATGGTTACGATAACAAGAGCAAAGAACAAATAAAAGCGAAATCGATACCGTAATCGGTGCGAGGGCGCTTCATGACACCAGAAGGAGGAGGATACATGGAACCCTGTCGACCATCCCATACACCATCCGCCATTTTCGGGGTTACGCCCAATTACACACACTCAGCTCGTCGAATATTTGATTCGATTTAGTTCAACTCAATTCAATTCAGTTCTGTTCAATTTGATAGAATTGTGTGCGAAGTGAAACCCTAATTTGAAAGATGAACCCTAATTTGGGAGGGAGGGTGTGTGAGCGAGAATGTTATTCAGACGGAAGGATTTGCAGAGAATTCCCTACTTAGGCTTGTTTTTTTCGGCTTATAGGAACTGAGAGCTGAATTTATAGGAGCCGATAAGAGCTGAGTTGAACTTATAGGAGATGAGCTGAACTTATAGATAATAATAATAATAATAATAATAATAATAATAATAATTTAAATATTAATATTAATATTAATATAATATGAAAAAATTTATTAAATTAATAACAATAATAACAATGATATTTATAGTAATGATGATGATGATTATAATAATTAAAATCTTTTAATTTATTCAAAATGATTAATTTTACTAATAATAAACAATAGTGTTCAAAATCGATTTTGCGGTCTAGTATAGTTAAATATCTCAATATATAGTTGATTATAAATAAGTTGGCTCGGTTAAATATTTTAATATACTATATTTATTTTCTCGAGAATTTTAGTATTGCATTTTGTAGAAATGTTTTATAGGTGTCAATTTATTTCATTTTCGACTCTTAATTTATTTCATTTTCGACCCTTAATTTTTTTATTCCACAAAAAAAATGCAATAATAATAGTTATATAAAAATAAAACATAATAGAATTTATAGGAGCTGAACTTATAAGAAATTTAACTTATAGAGAAATTGAAATTAACTTATAGAGCCGAAATTAACTTATGTGTTCGAAATTTGAACTAATAAGAAATTGAAATTTGAACTTATAGGAGTGAAGAAGGTTCGAAATGAACTTATAAGAAGTGAAATTAAGTTTGAAAAGCAATGTGGCCTTACACCGTCTCTTTTTGTGTCCGGTCTGTTACCTACAACCCGGTTCCTTTTTTTTATACTCGTATATTTTATTTTTAGGATTTTTTTAATTACAACCTTTTGATGGTGTTTTTTCATTTACGAGATTTAGAATATGTTCTTTCGGACTTTTTAGAGGCGAATCAACTAAATCAACTAAATCAATCGAAATAATCAATCGAGATGAATCAGATTGAACTTAATCAATCAATCGAGCTGAACTAAACTGAATGAAGTTCAATCAAATAATATAGTTGTCTTTGGCCCAGGCGAAGTGAATCCCAGTAAGTGGTGGCCCAGCTGAAATGAAATTTGAAAATAAGTTGGAAAGAACAGGTCCTTACTCTTGTAATTTATATTTTTCATATTTTTCAAATCTCTCATTTTCTTACTTCCATAATCTATAAATTTTTATTTCTTTACATCTTTAATCAAATTATAATCAATTAAAGTCTGATGTTTGATTTTACTCCGTATATAGTAGTTACATATACTAATCTATTCGTTGTTATATTATTAAAGTTTAATACGAAGTACTTTCTTGTAGACTAAAAAGATAATAGGGTTGGTATAACAGCTTGCCCACCACCGTCGTGAACTCGTGATATGCCTCACAGAGCTGACCGCAACCAAGCATAGAACCCTCATTCGCTTGGTGAGTGACCGGTGTCCATAACCACCAAACTCACCACATGGTCGCATAGTTATTTTGATACCATTTATAACAGTTCGATCCACCACGTCGTAATAAACATCACTTAGTGGTGAGATGCACACCTTAAGCACAAAAGCACAATGTCTTATTATTAAGATGGCAGATGGAATCCCTTTAAACATACCAAATCAACTTTTGTTGTTCCAATATGGGAGCTCTAACCCTCTGAAAATGGTAGGCCTTTGACCATGTCACACTTGTAGCTCTCCCCAAAATTTTCTACCAAGAACTCGTAAAATGGTTTTACACTTCGAGGTGGTATAACAATATGAAAATTTGGGATTGTTCCCTTCGGTATCTCGCAAAGGGTATATTGATTCACCGACTACATTCAAAAACACAACTTTGAATTTCGAAGAACAATTAAAAACCTTTAAAATAATGGCTCATGAAAACACCTAGCTCGTAATTTATTTGTATAACCTGCAACCCCTATAAATTTACTTGACTAAATAGATTATCGAATTTTATAATTGAATAATACAAATAAACAAGAAAAAAAATACAAAAACAAAGAAAAACAACAGCAAACCAACACCACCCACCTCCGGCCACCACCACGACAACCAGCCACCCATTGATACCCCACCTTCGCCAGTCACTGCCATTCTTACTACCCCACCATTTACCTAAATTACAACCAAAATCACCTAGACCACGCTCATTCACCACGCCTGCTGATAGGATTTAGTCGCGCCTCCTAATCAAAAATAATCCAAACTCACTCTACTAGGTAGCAAGGGTAAGTCGGGTCGATATCCACAGGGAGATGGTCGCTTAAGTTGGTTATTTTTAGTGATTCTGGTCTCGGTTCGAGGGGTTGAGGTTACTAAAGCTATAGCGGAGGATAAGGGTTTAAAACTTAGAGGAAAAAGGTCTAGGGAATCGGGTTAGGCACGGGGAATGCTAGGTCAAAGGATGGTGACAGAAATGAGTAGGAAAACGCTCTCGCTAAGGGTAAGCTAGGCCTCTCGGTCTTAAGCTCCTTTAGGTCTCAAATGCGGGCTCTCGCAACTTACAAGTGAGGGACCTAATGATTGGTCTCGTGTCCTACCCTAAACTAGGCTTTCGGTCTTAAGTTTAAGGATGACAAACGCTCACAAACCCTTGGCCAAAGGATCAACAAACGCATACAAAACGAGACAATCAAAGCGAGCGCGAAAACCTAACTCATAACATCATCAAAAACAACCCAAGCGTGCACCCATGATTCACCCTTCTTCCCTAGATAAGAGACTACTCGCACATGACAAAATCAACAACAAAAACAAGAGCAATAGAGAAAGACATGATCAAAACAATATATATTGAAATAACAATGAAAAGGGAGAAGAGAATTATAATACCAAACAGAAAATCCAAGAGTAGAAAGATGAATTCAAGCAACAAAACCGAAATAGATGAACAAACTAGCGATTACCCAGTCAGGAATTCAAATTACAAATGATCAAAAGCATAAACCCTAAGTTTTCTTGAGAATAACCTTCAAAGTGTTCTAAAAGTGCTGTAGAAAGTGTGGGACGAAATTATAATGTTTAGGCCTTCAAATAGACGAAGTATTTTGAGCCAACGAGGAGTCACAGGGCCGTCCCGACCGGGACAAGGGTGGTACCGTCCGGGACAAGGTGGTCCCGTCCGGGATGGTGGCGTGCCGTGGGTTACAAATTTTTTCAGCTTTGGAAGCCGATTTTGTAAAGGCCATATCTCACTCGTTTCTTGGCGGAATTAAGCGTGTGACCTGCCGTTGGAAAGCTATCGAGACGAACTATCATCTCCACTTGGTCTTGCATCCATTGGAGGTCTAAAACTTGAGATATAACCATTTGAAGTTGACCTTGCGTCGGCTTTAGTTCACCTTCACTTGACTTTGACCTTGATCTTGGTCCTAACTTGTCGTAAGTTGACCCAAGGCCTAGGGACAAGGCATGGATCATCCCAAAGGGTAGGGTCGGGGTCTAAAGTGAATAATTGAGCTCCGTGCTCCGTCCCATGGTCCCGGGCACCTTCAAACGTCAAAACGCGGCTCGTACGCAAGCGAATCCAAGACGAAACCAACTCTAACTTCACGAAACTTTATGAAACTTCACGAAACCTCTCGACAAGCATCCTATACTCCAAATATGCGCGTGTACCTGCAGAATGGACACAAAAACGCAGCGGTGCCAAAACGGGAGAAATAGGAGTCAAACGCAAGTAAAAGCGCAATAAACGCAGAAAAGCTCGTGAAGGCGGGCTAAATATAAGTAAATATATGACACATCAAACTCCCCAAATCAACCGTTGCTTGTCCTCAAGCAACCAAGCATGACAGAAAATAGAGGACAAAGCGAGCAAAGAATACTTCCCAAACAATCGCCAAACCGCAAAGCTTGAGCAAATGGCTATCGATCCTAAACAAAGACATGGGACGTATGGGAATAGCAAGCTAACGGTGAGAATTACAAGACGGCGCAGATGAATAGCATGGCTTAAACATAGGCTCTCTAGCAATCAAATCATGGACCTCTCGCGGTTTCCACTCTAGCACACATGATGAACAGGCGATATATGTGATGACACTCACCTACTCGACTAGTGGAAGCACGCCGCAATCTAATGTGGACCAAATCTCGCATTCCCGCACACAATAATGTCACAAAACGAACCCAACATGAGGGCTTACATAGGAAATGAGGGTGTAAAGGCCAAAGAGAGGTTAAGGGTGATAAGGTGGAACAAATGATTATGGAATCGTGGAGCTAAGCCACTAGAAACCACTGCACTACTCAAGTGCTCGTCCAACCAACAAAGAACCCAACTCTCATGAAAACGGACCGAAACAAAGATATCGGTCTCCTTTACACGCCAACGCAACAATAGCAACAAATTTCAAGTGCTCGCCATGTAAAACAACAACAACTTCTTCATTTTGTGCACACACTTCTTCTTTTTGAATTTTTGTGTTGTGTTTGATTTTTTCAGATTTTTGTTTGAATTTTTCTTTCTTGAGCAAAAGAGCACACTCACAAGTCATGGAAATACCTCATTAAAAGGTCTGGGAAGCGGCAATCCCGACTCATATTCACCATCACTCTCAAAGCCAACGACGCCAAGAAGTCGTAGCAAAACAAAGATCACAACCCATCTGGACAAGCACAAGAGTAAGCAAAGCGGTAACTAGCAAGGCTAGGGTAGGCTATTTAGGCAAGTAGCTAGCAAACTCATGTGGGTAAAGGGTAAAGGGATCGTATAAGAGAGGATAAAAGCAATGCATGAACATGGTGAATCATAAGCAATCAACTAAAGCCTCATATACCAAAAACAAGTGACAGAATCATGGGAAGCACGGGATAGGGGCCACACTTATGCGCGTTGATATTACGCACCCCACGAGGAGAACTACTCTCAATAAAGCACGGGGACCGGGATAGATGTACCGGCCGCAGGAGGCTAAAAACCTCACAAAATAGTAGCTCAAGTCCATGAAATAATAAAGCCAACAGTAAAAGCACGCCATCATCTGCAACACGTCTCAACATCCCCGAAAGCGCTAATCCAACAATAAAAAACATGCCAAAGCTCAAAGCGTACAAGGGAAGGGATGTCGGGAAAAATCAAGGTAAAAAGAGCTCGCAAACAACGAAACGGGATACGTATTTTTGTGATTTTGTGAATTTTTCTGATTTTTATGGGATTTTTGTGATTTTTGTGAAAAAGCGAAAAACGAAAAAGAAAAAGCAAAAATAAAGCAAAACGGAAAGCAAAGCGTTTCTCCCCCCAAACCGAACGACACATTGTCCCCAATGTGTCCTAAAGCACATCAACCAGGGACCCGTAAAATAAGGGAGAAAAACGATAAAAAGTCTCAAAGAAAACAAAGTACATACAATTTATATTTACAATGAAAAACGCCCCCCCAAACCGGCTTCAAACGGGGGGCTCAGCACGGTACGGGAAGTACCACCAACCATGGGTCTCGTCATAAACGACCCTACTACCATCATCCTCGTCGTCGTCATCACGGTCTACTCCATGCTCAACTCGGCCAGCCTTGTCGTTCACTCGTCCGTCGATTCGTTGGCTTGCAGCAAAGCCAACTCCATCCATGCTCAACGCGTCCTGCAGTGCATCTTTACCCACTTCCGTCCTCCCTAAGGTACCTGCAATCACATTACAACAGAGCACGGCCTCAAGAGGATCCCTCTCGAGGACTTGAGGTAAGTATTCGTCGACACAATCATCAAGGACGTCAACTGCAAAGACATGCTCCTCTAACATGGGACGTTTTAAAGCATTGGAAAGGTTGAAAGTAACTTTATCACCTCCTATATCCAACGTCAATTTCCCGTTCTTGACGGCAATGATAGCACCAAAGAAGGTGCAAGAAAGGCCGACCCAATATGATTGGAATTTGGGAGTCCTCGGCCATGTCAAGAACAATGAAATCGACTGAATGAAGAACTTACCAACCTTGACTTAACGTCCTCCAAAACACCGAGTGGGCGTTTGACAGAACGACCCGCCATCTGAAGAGTGATATTAGTTACTTTCAACTCGCCCATGTGGAGCTTCTCGCACACCGAGTAAGGCATGACACTCACGCTTGCACCTAAATCACACAAGGCTTTATCAATGAAAGTAGTTCCAATAGTGCAAGGGATCGAAGCTACCGGATCTTTCAATTTAGGAGGAGACTGGTTTTGTAAAAGTGCTGCGTTCGTGATAAAAGCAACGATCTCGACCTCATTGAAAGATCGCTTACGAGTAAGTATGTCTTTGAGGAATTTAGCATATCGCGGGGACTTGAGTGACTAGTTCAAGAAAGGGACTGCTACCTTCAAGTCCTTGACGACCTCCATGAACTTACCAAATTGACTATCGAGCTTAGATTTTACCACTCGGCTCGGGAATGGTAATTTAATCTGAATTGGCGGCTCGACAGCTTAGCTTTCTCCGCCTCGGGCTCCACGTTCTCGGCCACCTGCACACCACCACCATCCACGGCCTGTTCTCCTTGGGGCACGGCTGCCCCATTTCCCTTGCCCGCTCCACTCGTGCTTGCTCCATTGCTCTTCGTACCTGCTCCTGCAAAACTATCACTAGAAACATGCATATCGTTAGGAGAAAGAGGAGGGTTTACCTCACTTACCACCGTAGGAATGGGTGGACCATCATAGCTCGTGCCACTCCTTAAAGAAATGGCGTTGATCGACTCATGTTGTTGAGGTTGAGTGCCTTGCGATGGAAGGTTACCCGGTTTCCGTTGAGAACTTGAAGAAGCAAGTTGAGCCATTTGCGTTTCAAGCATCTTGATGGCGGCGTCTTTAGCTTGATCGCTCTTTTGCATTTGAGCCATCATTGTTTCTTGATTTTTAGCCATTTGCATCATCATGGCTTACATGGCATCCATTCGATCGGGAAACGGAGCGGGAACAACGGGTGGTGGGGCATTTTGTTGTTGAAAATTGGGGCGATTGAAGCCCGGAGGGTTATAAGGTCGAGGAGCATTGTTGTAGCTGAAATTTTGTGGACTGTTTTGGTATTGTGGTTGTTGTGGGCTGAAGTTTTGTTGTTGGGGAGGTGGATTCAAGACATTTTGGCTCTTGTACGACAAATTCGGATGGTTCTTGTAGCCCTCGTTGTAATAGTTCGAGTAGGGGCTGTTTTGAGAATGTAAAGCATGCACATGATGAGATTGTGTGTTCATACCTCGGCATTCCATTGAAGTGTGACCGGAAACGCCACATGTATTGCAAGGTACATCGTAAGAAGTGTGCAAAGCCGCTACCGTTTGTCCACTAGCACTCGAGGAACTACTACCCGCTTGCATTTGACTCATAATCATAGCGGTCATAGCATCCATTTTTGCGGAAAGCATGGCTACCATATCACCATCGGTCTTACCTCCAATCCTAGGCACATTCCTAGAGCTCCCATATTGCGCATTATGGATAGCCATGGCCTCGATTGTATCAATAGCCTCCTCCACGTCAATGTTATCGAACCTCCCATTAGCGGCGGAGTCTAGCACTTGTCGTGACTCGTTGTAAAGACCGTTGTAAAATTGCATCACAATGAACCATTTGTCCATGCCATGATGAGGGCATTGACGTTGGAGGTCTTTGTACCTTTCCCACGCATCGAACAAGCTCTCATCTCCTCGTTGCCTAAAGCTCGTGATTTGACTCCGTAGCATGGCGGTCTTTTCCGGAGGGAAGTACTTTTGATAGAATGCAAGCACAAGAGAGTTCCAATCGGTGATCGCAAGAGCAACACGATTTAAAGAATTCAACCACAACTTTGCCTTATCTCGGAGGGAAAACGGGAAGAGCATCTCCCGAATTTGATCTTGAGTCACACCCGTTTGCTTAATCGTAGAGCAATAATCGCAGAAATTTTGGATGTGCAAGTTAGGATCCTCGCCGGGACTCCCACCGAATTGAGTACGCTCAATGAGATTGATAAACGCGGGCTTAACCTCGAAATTGTTGGCCGCTATGGTTGGCATAGCGTTTCCCGTTGGAACTTGAGCCGCGGTCGGCCTCGAGTGATCGGAAAGCTTTACCATTTTCTTTGGCTCGGGTTCAAGTTCAATGTGAACTTCCTTAGGTGATGGAGTAGAAGAGGAAGTAGCCTCCAAGTCTTTCAATAAGTTCTTGCGCCTCAAAAATGTACGCTCCGGTTCCGGGTCAAATTCGATTGACAAACCTTTTTGAGACGTACGCGTTTGCCTGGGCATACAAAAACACTAAAGGCAACGATAAGTAACGGCCTCAAGGAATTGAGGTTCCTTGAGACAAGAGAGTAACAAGTAAGAAAAGAACCAAATAAACAACGAAAAACAAAGCCGTCTCCCTGCAAGAATCGCCAAAATTTGATAGGATTTAGTCGCGCCTCCTAATCAAAAATAATCCAAACTCACTCTACTAGGTAGCAAGGGTAAGTCGGGTCGATATCCACAGGGAGATGGTCGCTTAAGTTGGTTATTTTTAGTGATTCTGGTCTCGGTTCGAGGGGTTGAGGTTACTAAAGCTATAGCGGAGGATAAGGGTTTAAAACTTAGAGGAAAAAGGTCTAGGGAATCGGGTTAGGCACGGGAATGCTAGGTCAAAGGATGGTGACAGAAATGAGTAGGAAAACGCTCTCGCTAAGGGTAAGCTAGGCCTCTCGGTCTTAAGCTCCTTTAGGTCTCAAATGCGGGCTCTCATGACTTACAAGTGAGGGACCTAATGATTGGTCTCGTGTCCTACCCTAAACTAGGCTTTCGGTCTTAAGTTTAAGGATGACAAACGCCACAAACCCTTGGCCAAAGGATCAACAAACGCATACAAACGAGACAATCAAAGCGGCGCGAAAACCTAACTCATAACATCATCAAAAACAACCCAAGCGTGCACCCATGATTCACCCTTCTTCCCTAGATAAGAGACTACTCGCACATGACAAAATCAACAACAAAAACAAGAGCAATAGAGAAAGACATGATCAAAACAATATATATTGAAATAACAATGAAAAGGGAGAAGAGAATTATAATACCAAACAGAAAATCCAAGAGTAGAAAGATGAATACAAGCAACAAACCGAAATAGATGAACAAACTAGCGATTACCGAAGTCGGGAATTGAAATTACAAATGATCAAAAGCATAAACCCTAAGTTTTCTTGAGAATAACCTTCAAAGTGTTCTAAAAGTGCTGTAGAAAGTGTGGGACGAAATTATAATGTTTAGGCCTTCAAATAGACGAAGTATTTTGAGCCAACGAGGAGTCACAGGGCCGTCCCGACCGGGACAAGGGTGGTCCCGTCCGGGGCAAGGGGGTCCCGTCCCGGATGGTGGCGTCCGTGGGTTCTGACCTTTTTCGACTTTGGAAGCCGATTTTGTAAAGGCCATATCTCACTCGTTTCTTGGCGGAATTAAGCGTGTGGACTGCCGTTGGAAAGCTATCGAGACGAACTATCATCTCCACTTGGTCTTGCATCCATTGGAGGTCTAAAACTTGAGATATAACCATTTGAAGTTGACCTTGCGTCGGCTTTAGTTCACCTTCACTTGACTTTGACCTTGATCTTGGTCCTAACTTGTCGTAAGTTGACCCAAGGCCTAGGGACAAGGCATGGATCATCCCAAAGGGTAGGGTCGGGGTCTAAAGTGAATAATTGAGCTCCGTGCTCCGTCCCATGGTCCCGGGGCACCTTCAAACGTCAAAACGCGGCTCAGACGCATGGCGAATCCAAGACGAAACCAACTCGGAACTTCACGAAACTTTATGAAACTTCACGAAACCTCTCGACAAGCATCCTATACTCCAAATATGCGCGTGTACCTGCAGAATGGACACAAAAACGCAGCAGTGCCAAAACGGGGAGAAATAGGAGCTGAAACGCAAGTAAAAGCGCAAGAAACGCAGAGAAAAGCTCGTGAAGCAGGGGCTAAATATAAGTAAATATATGACACATCACCTGCAACTAACATGCCTGCCAGATTCGTCACCGACCCATACACGTCGCTCCACCCCGGCACCCCCTGCCAGTAGTCGACAACAACTAACACCAATCCCACTCACTATAATTTTCATACTTACAAACCACCACAATCAGCCTATCGGACCACCATGACGACGACCACCTACCTACGCTGCCCGTTCACTGTAAGCCACCTTTACCTCTGCCGCCTCCACCACCTTATACAAACCCTTTAAGATTAAATTAAAGTTGGAATTGAAATATATTACAGAGTATTATTTCGTTGAGTTTTTATCAGAATTTATGATTGAATTATGAACAATTGATTGAATTTGATCAAGAAAAATTAGACGACAAAATAAATAAATTATTTTGTATATTACGAGAGTAAGAAAACAATAGAGGTGGAAAATTAAATGAAAAAAAATGAATATACGGAGCATATCACAAGTAAAACTCGTATATGAAAAGATGAATAACTTGCTCGGGTAAAACAAACGTCGGTAATTAAGTTGAGTTTAGTCAAATTTAGGCTAAAAGGTTATATTCAATGGCTTTAAAAAGTGATTTTTCACAAAAATTGTATTTTAAAGGCAAATTTTACATAAAATTATTATTAACGAATTAAAAAAAAAAAAAAAAAAAAAAAAAAAAAGCAAAATCTAAAATGTTAAATCTAAGTTTCACTTTGCTTTGACTCGTACTTACAGTCCGCGACTACCAACTTACATATAAATACTTTTTTTCTCTCTCTTCCACCTCCCTCTAAACTCCCACCTCCTTCACTTTCTCTCTCCTCGCCGCACTCTCCGCCGCCAACCACCGTCATCCGCCGTCTTCTCCTCCATACTTTAACCTAATTTCGCACATTTCTCCGACATTTCATCGCAAACTCCGGTACTAAAATTCAATTACTTTTACCAAGCAGAATTGTGTTGGAAATTGGAGTTGTGCTGAGATTATTGATCTCCCCTAGGAATTTGAGCACTCAATTTTTCTCGGGATTCATGAATTAGATCTAGGGTTTTGAATTTCACAGGTACGGTACGAAACTTTCGCCTTTATAATTTTGTGCGAGATTGAGGAAATTGGTCAATTTTTGATCCTTTTGTGATTAATGTTTTTTGGTAGGTTAATTGGCGGTTTACAGTTGGTGATGAATTTGATTTGAGATCGACGACGACGGAAATTGTCGATTATTTTTTGTTACATGGTGAGGAGGATTGTGCAGGATATGGTCATCTCAACAAAGAATTGAGCAGGTTTAATTTTGAAATTCTGTAATATTTTTTAAATTTGATTTTGATGCAATGGAGTGTAATTTTTGCTAAAAGGTTAGAATTCGAAGTAGTTAGATATGTGCCTTGCTATATTCATACTGTTGGATGGTATAATTTGATTCATTATTATGGGAAATTGTTAGTTGATTTAATGATTTTGAAGTGATTTCGGATACTTTTTCGAAGTAATTTCGACATATACGCTGAATGTTGTTGTTTCAGTGTGAGTTTGCCTCAATTTGGTCATGATTTTTGTTTGAGTGATTTGATGATTATATTCGTCTTCTCTCGGAGGGTTTCTAAAGGACAACGGTGGTCGTGGGTACATTTGTATTATTACTTTGCCTATGGCCGGACTTAATTTAAAAAACTGCGCTCGTATGATACACTAGCCAAAACACATAGGGTAGGTGTACTGTTGGAATGAATCCAGCCTAATATACAATTTTCACATGCGATCCCACATCGGTTGTGAGATGAGTGTTACTCTTGTTTATAAGGCCTAGGGGTTACTCCTCCTATTGCCAATTGGTTTTAGGATGGAACCTCCTAAACCTTATAAGCGGACTCTCTCATACTCTCGGGTGTGGCCCAAGCCCGTGGAATTTAACATACTCTTAGACAAAGAATTGCTAACAAGCTACACTAGTACGCAATTTCTGTATATTTCTCGTTTAGATGCTTACACTAGTACTTTACTCATTGACTCGATATCCAAGTTTAAAATTACAAAAAGTTGCGTACAATTTGATTAGAACAATGCAAATTTGTTTTCAAAATTCATTCGCCTTGTATGCATAAGACACCCACTTTACCCTGCACCTCATTGCTACGGTCCCTGGTCGCCTTGGTGTGCCTCAGCCTTTAAAAATTTAGTGGCTGCGTTTTATTCATAGAATTTGCAACAGTTGTTTCGGCACGAATATTAAGATGGTGGGATAATTCGTTTTGAGTGCGGCTCAAGAGAGACTGGAGTTGGTGGAGTAATAAGCAATTTCCTAAATCCAAAATTCTGCCTTCAATTATACAGTTCTCGAACTTGGTTGTTGAAAGGTTCTTTGAGCAATTGATGAACGAAGAGAGTAACTTATTTACTAAATTGTATAGCTACTGCGAAGTTTTGGTTTTATAGGGGTAATACTTTATGGTTATTTGACTTCATTTTATTTACTCTGTAGTATCTAATATTTTGTTGATTGGTCGCAGAACAAGGATTCAGTAAAGTAGTTCAAGTGAAGTTGTGGTACTACATGTTACATCTCGGCTTTCTAGAAAGTTTCACCTATTTTTTATCGTGGTTTAATAGCTTATGTATCCGGAGAAACCACATGAACATTTAGAGAGAACAAATATGCATGGACGAGGATATAACTCTGATGCTTTTAGAGTTAGCGTTTCTAGTTTACCGAGCACATCTAGTCATGGGTCTGGTGGTGATGATTGTGATGCTCTTGGTGACGTCTACATTTGGGGTGAGGTCATCTATGAAAATAACTCGAGGGTCGGAGTTGAGAAGACTGCCAATGCGGTTGGCACAAGGACAAATTTTTTACTTCCCAAGCCATTGGAGGCTAATGTCGTTTTGGATGTCCATCATATATCCTGCGGTGTTAGGCACGCTTCACTTGTCACTAGGCAAGGCGAAGTTTTCACTTGGGGTGAAGAATCAGGCGGTAGACTAGGTCACGGCGTGAGGGAAGATATTCTCCAACCACGTTTAGTGGAATCTTTAGCTGCTTATTGTGTGGATTTTGTTGCCTGTGGTGAATATCATAGTTGTGCTGTAACGTTGTCAGGGGAGTTGTACACATGGGGTGACGGCACACATTACGCGGGGCTGCTAGGTCACGGTGCTGAAGTGAGTCATTGGATTCCTAAGAGAATTACGGGGCCACTTGAAGGCCTTCAAGTGGCTTCCGTATCTTGTGGTCCTTGGCATACAGCTTTAATTACGTCAACAGGACAGTTGTTCACTTTTGGTGATGGAACTTTCGGTGTGTTAGGTCATGGAGACAGAGAAAATATTTCGTATCCTAGGGAAGTGGAATCATTGTCTGGTTTGAGGACTATTTCGATTGCTTGTGGCGTGTGGCATACTGCTGCCGTGGTTGAAGTTATTGTAACTCAATCTAATTCCACTGCTTCGGGAAAGTTATTCACTTGGGGTGACGGGGATAAGAATCGTCTTGGTCAAGGAGATAGAGAGCCCCGCTTCAAGCCTACTTGTGTGCCATCCCTTATTGAGTATAATTTTTATAAAGTTGCTTGCGGCCATAGCTTAACGGCTGGGTTGACCACATCCGGTCATGTAATTACGATGGGAAGTAGTGTGTACGGTCAGCTCGGAAATCCAACATATGATGGGACGCTTCCTTTTTGCGTAGTGGGAGATAAGCTTCTCAGTGAAGTTGTTGAAGAGATTGCTTGTGGTGCTTATCATGTAGCGGTTCTAACTTCAAAAAACGAAGTTTATACATGGGGAAAAGGAGACAACGGTAGGTTGGGCCATGGAGATATTGAAGATCGTAAAATCCCTACTTTGGTTGAGGCCTTGAAAGACCGGCACGTTAAGTATATAACTTGCAGTTCAACATATACAGCAGCAATATGTCTTCACAAATGGGTGTCGGGAGCTGAGCAGTCGCAATGTGCATCTTGTAGGCAGGCATTTGGATTTACTCGCAAGAGACGTAACTGCTACAATTGCGGACTTGTGCACTGCCATTCTTGCAGTTCGAGAAAGTCGTTTAGAGCTGCTCTTGCTCCAAATCCTCACAAACCGCATCGTGTGTGTGATACATGCTTTACAAAATTGAGTAAAGTTTCAGAAAGTGCTAACATCAGGGGACGAACTTCAGGTCCTCGGCTTTCAGGTGAAAACAAAGATCGGTTAGATAAGGCCGAATTACGACTGACGAAATCCATGTTGCCGTCTAACCTGGATCTAATTAAGCAGTTAGATACGAAAGCTGCTAAGCAAGGAAAGAAGGCAGATACGTTCTCGTTGGTACAAGCTTCCCAAACACCGTCCTTGTTACAGCTGCAAGACGTTATGTTGTCCAGCGCCCTTGACGTAAAGCATACAATTCCGAGACCTGTTATTACGCCTACAGGTTCAATGTCAAGACCCGTGTCACCTTTTTCAAGGAAGCCAAGTCCTCCACGTTCTGCAACCCCTGTCCCTACGACATCCGGCTTATCGTTCTCTAAAAGTGTAGCTGACGGTTTGAAGAAGACTAATGAACATTTGAATCAAGAAGTACTTAGATTACGTGCACAGGTACGGTAGAAGTTTTCCTCATTTGCTAGTGGACGTTTACAACTAAACGCTTGTTTTGATATGTCTTTCTTGTCTGGTAAGATTGAGAGTCTAAATCAACGATGTGAACTCCAAGACTTAGAGCTTCGGAAATCCAAAAAGAAAGCCCAGGACGCTATGGCGCTTGCTGCTGAAGAATCTGTCAAAACTAAAGCCGCAAAAGAAGTTATAAAGTCACTAACTGCGCAGGTAATTTTCTAATTCAAATTTGGGGCGCCTCTATTTAATGGTTTTTCGTAAAGTTGTTTTGTATCTGTTTCATGCTCTAGATGTGTGAGCTTTTGGTGTTTATAACTGGGAGGTGACAGTGCGTGACGAGCATCAGACACTGGTAAAAATCTTAGTATCCGATTTGCCATGACATGGGGACAGGTCTTTACTCCGATTTTTTTAAGAAAGCAAGAAATACCTAAAATCTTCAAGTGAAATGTTGATAAAATTGAAATATAAGTCTTAAGATCGTCAATAATCATACTCATAGAAGAGTCTTTTTGTCCCCTGTTGGTCACATTTTGTCGTCACTAATGAAATGTCCCACTGATAAATGTTGGATATGGGATCCATACCCATATCCTTGTCGTGTCGTGTCATGTCATGTCGACATGTGTATGTCCCCAAAAGTCAAGTGTCAAAGTAACATAGTGTGTTACTATATTTTGCCTCGCAGCACCCCTTTTCAGGTTCCCTCTCCTTCCTAACCCTCATCCTTTTCTCGGTTCTCTCATTACTGCTGTACTCCCTCCATTTTGCTCAATATCTTGTGACTGACTTTTTAGTGAGGAGAGGGACACGGTATATATTTTTTGAAGCAAGTTTTGTCATGGTTCTCCTATGTCAGCTCTATCTATGTGTATAACTTTCACCCTGAACTCGTAAGTTGTGCCAGAAAACCGCCATCATTTTGTTTTAAAAAATTGCTTTGAAGGTTATGATGAGAAACGGTT
This sequence comes from Dianthus caryophyllus, assembly GCA_023091065.1. NCBI lineage: Eukaryota > Viridiplantae > Streptophyta > Magnoliopsida > Caryophyllales > Caryophyllaceae > Dianthus > Dianthus caryophyllus. Next base: position 11,390,804 of record CM041522.1, on the reverse strand, counting down.
GTTTTGGTTCTATTTCAGCTTAAAGATATGGCTGAGCGGTTACCTCCTGGGGCCTACAACACAGATAAGCTGCATCAATTACCAAATGGCTTGAACTCAAATGGCTCTCATTTTCCAGACGCAAATGACGAGCACCCTTCGAGACCAAATGCCACAAATAGCTCAAATGTGGCCTCGTCGACAAGTGACCGTGCCATGACGAACGAAGCCCAAGGACTTCTCCAATCACCCAGGGAATCCCATAAGCTCAATGAATATAGTCATGTGTCGAATATCAGAGATGATCAGCCAAATTCCAAGCTGTTAAGTACCACTGGAGGTCTTCAGTCTTTCGGTAGTTATGCCTCTGACTCAGATGCCTTAGATGCTCGGATTTCCGACTCTACTCGAGACGGGCAGAACAGTACGAGGTCAAGAAGCCCAATACCTGCTAATATTAATAACAATAATAATAATAATAATAATAATAATAATAATAATAATAATAATAATAATAATAACCAAGTTGAAGCCGAGTGGATTGAACAGTATGAACCCGGTGTTTATATAACTTTGGTTGCTCTTCGAGATGGAACCCGAGATCTCAAACGAGTACGCTTCAGGTAATTTTATTTCTCTCCCTAAAATTTGTAAGTTTCATCTCTTGTGGTCGTTACTCGTTAGGTTATAGCTTCAGATCTCTTTTAACCTAGTACTGGCCTGCATCGATGGTGCTTCTCGATAATGGGGATCAATTGTATGCAACCTTACCTTTCAGTAACAACACACGAGAGGTTGTTTTGAATGACCAATAATGTAAATGTCGAGGATTGCATCAACCAGCCGCAAAAGTACCCCTTCCTTTACATCAAAAATAAATTCCGCCCTTTATTTTTGAAAGTTAATTGAATAGATAACAGTCACGCTTGTTCTTTTTACACGTATTTTTCTCCAACAATATGATTGAAAATGATAAAAATCGCGATCTTTGAACGCCATCTTTGTACTTACACGGTATCTTTATGTGGCAGCCGGAGAAGGTTTGGCGAACATCAAGCAGAAACATGGTGGTCAGAAAATCGCGAAAAGGTATATGAGAAGTATAATGTTCGAGGGTCCGACAAATCATCTGTCTCCGGTCAAACAGCTAGAAGATCAGATGGAGCTATGTCACCTACATCGTCAATCCGATCTTTTAAAACCGAAAGATAGGTACTGAACTTGTAATTATTTAGAAAGGCCTTTACAAAGTTGGGTTATATATATGTGAAAATATGTGCAAGATCACAATTTTCAGCCTATTTTTCTGTGTCTTAATGAATTTTGTTCATTTTGCTGTATATATAAATTTTATTAATATTATTAATTCATTACTGGTGCACTCATCCTAGAGAATTTCTCCTTTCTTTTAGGAGATCCAATCACAAGTCTTTATGCCTCCTCCTAACTCCTAAATAATAGGAGTGGTTTTTAGTTTATCATCATGTCTTAAACGAGCATTTAAACGAAATTTTTTCGTCTTAAGTTAAGATAAAAAAAAATACACAAATTCTTGTATAAAACGAATAATATCCGTTTCACACAAGAAACGGGTCAAATAATTGAATAAGACAAAAGTTAAAGGCCTTGAAATTAACAAAAAGATTTGTCTTTTCTATTCAAATATCTGACTATTTGACCCGTTTTACATATAAAATGGATAATCCGTTTTATGGGAGACTAACTCGGGGTGTACAGGTTATTTTTTACTCCCTCTATTTCAATGAATTAGCTCCATGGGCTTTTTCACAAATTTTAAGGGAAAGGAAAAGTTAAGGGTAATATTGGTAGTTTGGTTGAGTGGTGTCCATTTTAGAGAATAAAGTATGTGGTATTTTAGTAAAATGAGTATATAGGTAGGGGTAAAAGTGTTATTTTGATTGTAAAAAGTTGTCCTAAATAGTAATGGGGCTAATTGAGTGAAATTTCCGAAAAAGGAAAGTGGGGCTAATTGAGTGAAATAGTGGGGCTAATTGAGTGAAATTTCCATAAATGACCACATATATAAGTGAATTTTATTTTTAAACCAATCATATTAACTCTTTCCACTTATTTTATATCAGGTGGAATCATTAATGTACTTATAGTACTATTTTATTCAATCTTTTCATTACTTCTCACTAGACCTGTCAAACGGGTCGGGCGGGTCGGGTTCGGGTTCGGGTTATACGGGTCGGGTCAAAATACGGGTCGGGTCAATACGGGTTCGGCTCAAATACGGGTCGGGTCGGGTTCGGGTCGGGTCGGTTTCGGTCAAAATACGTCAAAAATCGTTTTTACAAGATTTTTATTTATTATTTTTTTAATTAAAAAAATTCTTTTATTATTATTTTACGTTATGTACATATTTTATTGTACATATGTAATACTAAAGTTGATATATATTCATTCTTGTAATTTATAAAATTAAAATAGTCTATTTATAAATATATTCTTAATATTTCAATCATAATTTTCATTATCATTTTGATATTTCAACTTATAATATTGAGGTTGTAATAATTATTAATATTAAATTATTATTTTCATGAAATATTAATTTTGTAGGTTCAAAAAGTCTTGTTACACGAAATTACACTTGACCCATCGGGTCGAACGGGTCGGGTGGGTCTTGACCCTAAATTAACGGGTCATTTCGGGTTCGGGTCATTTCGGGTCACGGGTCAAATTTTACGGGTCTTGACCCTAAAAAAACGGGTCGGGTCGGGTCGGTTTTTCGGGTCGGGTCGAATTTTGACAGGTCTACTTCTCACCTAAATATTTATGCATAAAGTAAACGTAAAGAATTCTACGAAACGGAGGGAGTCTTTTTTTTTTTTTTTTTTTTGCAAAATGTTATCATAACAGCAAGTTTAATTGTAACATAAATTTAAACATTTTGTAGTGTTTTAAGCTTAAGATGGAAAATAGCCCGTCTTAGATTGGAATTTACCTTTGGTTTATTTGTTCTTGATTAATGAATCCACCTTTTTTTTTTTTTTCCATTTTCTTTATTATGATGTTTTTATTTTATTGAAATGTCATTGACATTCAAATTTTCAAGTGTTAGGAAAGTATGAAAAATATATGCTTAGATACATAACAATTGTTTAGCAATTACAGTAAGAGATAACAATCATACTTAAAAAAATGACAAATAACTATGGAAAATGGGAGAAAATAGTGAAGGATTATATACATTCAAATATACTAACATAGTAACATCTGCCCCAAAATTGTTAACCTTAGGAGTTATTTTACACACTATTGAGCTCAACATTTTGTCACTAAAAGGTTGGTTATACGAAAAGTCGACAACTTTAAATCAAATTTAACACATCCAAATGCCTAAATAGGCATAAAATTTAAACAAAAATTCAATATAAAGAAAAAATAGTCTTTTTTTTTCCAAGATATTGCTGTGAAACCAAGTGGTGGTTGCCCAGGTGGAATTTGAGTTAACCTGGAAGGTGCAACAAATTGTGTGAGATCACCAAATCCTACGCAGGGTAGGCTACGTAGTACGTGTGGTGGTCTTGAGGAATCGTGTCTTGGGGGACTCAACCCCCTCGTCATCAAAAAAAAAAAAAAAAAATATTGCTGTGAAAATATACCCAAATTTTTGAAAAAAAACGTTCAACCAGAGAACAGAACTAATGATTGGTATTCTGTTTGGTGTTCGATGCCGTGGAAGTAATACTAACAACTCTTGCATCTGCAAGTCTGCAACCGCTCACAGCTCGTGGTTACATGGAGGTTACAAAAGGAAAATATTTCGAAACATCTTTTTTGACATTTTCCGCAATTGAAGTCAACGAAAAAGAAAAGAACACTTAAATCCACACAAAGGCCTCTTATGAAGTTTCCTCGCAAAAGTATAACTACTCGTCGTAATCAATAAGGTTTATTTACGAAATGCGGCTCAAACCCTCACCAAACAGCACAAAGTGCAAGACCTGTTATAGCAGCCACCAACGCCCACGAGCACATGAACACTTCTCAGCAAAAGACTTAAATCAGACAATACACATTGGTTGGATCATGACTTCAATGAGACTGTCAGCAAATAATTTTCAAACGAAGAAAATCTTAAAAAATAAATAAACGAGGTCTAGGCCGAACCTAGGAACAAATAGCGAACTAATTGCTAGCTACAGAAGTTTGAGAATCATATCAGAATATCCAAAAAAAATACTCCCAAAATTCGTTTACTTCAGCAATGGCACAGAAGGGGACGGATTGCAATCCTAAAAATATCTAACAAGGAGCGAGTCGAAATTCAGCGTCTAACCATATTATCTGCACAAGTTCAAACTATGCCCTTGACAACAAAAGAAACACGCTTTTTACCAGCAAGGTCTACCAACCATAACCAACGATTAGCGTTAGCTGCTAAGCCTTCAACAGGAGCTGCATAACAGCAGATACATGACAATTTGCGACACTTTCCAAGCTCGAGCCTAAAAGTAACCCAAAACAGGCGAGCGAAGCGGGATAATGAGGCAACAAGGGCCAGCAGTAAGGCGCTTACTAACAAAAAAAAGTCTACTAGAAATGACGGTTCCACAAAAATAACGAGCCACTCTTCGCAAAAGATCACAGCTTGCGACTTGTGAGAGAGCACAAAGATGGACCAGGACCACAGTAGCTAATCCAGAAATAGGTCAATATAACAACCCAAGACAACGGCAATTTACGGAGGTATACACTTCATCTGCCAGGGTTATCCCAAAAGAGCTCAATGAACTCGCAACTTATTTACCCACGGACAAAGACGACCAACATTAAGAACAATGGAACTCGACCCAAGTTACAGAAAGGACCCCAAAAGGCCATTATAGCCTGCCAACAGGACAAATGAATTACTATCACGTGAAAAGTTGAAAAGAAAAGTGAAACAGCAAAATAAGATATAGAAATTACCGCACTCAATCCGGTTTTCTGTAATTCTTTTCAAATCGCATTAAGAGCAAGTGGCTAGAACAAAGGAACAGAGCCACAAGACAAATAGAGCTCGTACCCTTTGACACAAAAAAGGCTCTAGCAGTCCAAAAAAAGGAACTCGACAATACGGAATCGAACCCAAGAATATGCCTCACTAACTGCTATCCAAACCAAAACCAAACGGGAGCTAAGCAAGACGAAAGCGTGCATGTAAATCAACCAGACAGGGCAGTGGAAACAAGAGTCACAAAAGCACAGAGCCAAATCACAAGTCGCCATCAAGCAAGCATGATCATAACATCACAGAGCGTCTCAAACAGAAAATACTCCCACAGTGGGGCAAACGGCATTCTTGTTGCAGAAACAGAACATAGTCGAGCACTATTACGAATTCCAAAACCATTACAGCACAACTTCCACTAGGTACGTCTTAGTAAAGGCCCTCCCTTTTCATCGAAGATCAAATCGCTGGTAGCAACTATCTTCATCCTTTGCACGGCTGAAAAGAGAAGAAAAAAAAAGAACTAACAAATGGTTAAGATAGGACTAAAAGTCCATAGATAGCAAAAGCACAAGCAAAGAAACATTGCATACCATGAACGATCAACCACCATAAGGGACATCAATACGGGCGGTCACGACCATACCTATCACCACCAGAGCTTCCACGACTACCAGAATCACGGTACCTTCCCCCTCCACCACCACCTCCACTATAACGGTCTCCACCACGATCGGGTCCATAACCACCGCCACCACCACCTTTCCGATCATCTCTGCCACCGTACCTACTACCACCATTCCTGCCTCCATCACCAGATGGACATTCACGAGCAAAATGTCCAGGCTTGCCACATTTAAAGCACTCACCACCACCACCACCACCACCACCGCCGCCCCTTGACCCTCCTCCATAGCCACGGTCACGGTCACTACCACGGTCACGATCGCGACGACGGTCACGGTCAAAGTCCCCATCTCTGTCTCTTGAACCACCCTGGCTGGGTTGAGCTTTTTCCACTGTAATAGGACGCCCATCTAAGTCCATGCCATGCATCTTTTCAATGGCTTCCTCCATGGCCCTTTTGTCATCAAAAGAAACAAACCCAAATCCTCGGGAACGGCCAGAGAATTTGTCTAAAACAACCTGTGTAATACAATAGAAAACATAAACAAGGAGATATAATAGTACAAAAATGGCAGAAAAGAGGTAAAATCCTGCATTACAGGTGGGACGAAATTTCTTTATCTAAATGGACATTGATCTACCAACATAAGATACCAGTAAATATGACAAAGTAGCCTTGAACAGGTAGCATACTCACCAACATAACAAGCAGCAAGCGAAATTCATTGCAAGTAACCCTCATATTTCAATAAGATTAGCCTGAATAACTAACATAAGCGATAGTCCAAAAAAAATTCCAATATATGCAACTAATTTCAGCAATGCAAACTTATTGGTCGTAATAAGCCACACTCAGGAAGATGTAAGGTACAGTTCACCACAACCCACAAATTATTATTCTTTACACCGTGTCGATGTAATTTTTATTATATGTACAGCACAACATTAACGAGGAATAATAAACAATGTAGTAATACTGTAGTGAGGAGAAGAAGCATGTGGGACTCATAAATGTGAGAATTAGAAGATATAAAAGATAACCCATAATAAAGAAATCAGCAGTTTACAATAACATCAATGAATGACATAGGAAATAGAGACCAAACTACATCCTCAAGTACGGGGAACTACAACAAACCAAAGTACTGCCCAACACATACAAAATTTGCTTAGTAGAGTCCATTTAACAACAAAGTCAAAGGCAAAAAATAGATATTACCGTTATTACACGAAAATTGCAAGTGTTCAAGAAAAAAAGGATAAAAAAATTACCTTGGCCTCAACAAGAGGGCCAAACTTTTCAAATGCCTCCTTCAACTCCCTATCAGTTGTGTTCCATGATAGGCTCCCCACAAAACAACGATACTCGTTTATATCACCCATTATTTTACCTACATAATATAGTATTAGCACAAAAAGTCTCACTGCAATTTCCAGGCTTAAAATCAAACAGTCCAAAAACTACAAGAACACATCCAACAACATGTCTCACAAGTCACAATCAAAACAGACGTTCAAACAATGACATCGTAAATCACAACAGAAAATACCAACTTCTCCAGAAAGAACAAGGAAAATTCACTAACATAGACTATAAATTCAAAATCACAAGCAGACCAACATAATAAACTGAGTGAAATTTGTCAAAATTTTGTTTCTCCAACTTCCTTATATGAATAAAATTTACGAAATTAACTACAAAAGCAAAACGCCTAAACATAATTTGTATCAAGCCGCCTTCATTATAAATATCATAAATTCCCAACATACCTTTAAGATAAAACAACAAAATCAAATAAGATTCTACCAGTAAACACCACAAAAAAAAAAAAAAATATAGAAAATTAAACAGACTGCCATATAAACTACTGTAACTGAAATCATAAACCCGATTCTTCGGAAAATCAGTAACACGATTTACAGACTCGAGATCAAGAGCAAACTCACAAACCCAAACCACAGATACAAAGAGTTGAAACCAGTTTGAAATTTGTCCAAAGATCATAACTTTATATCTCTAATACAAAAACTATCAACAATTAACATCAAAACAGAATTGTTATTATTATTATCACATCACACAGTCTAAGAATAATTTGAACACCAGCTAAACGATAACCCTAATTTATCAAGGTGACGAAATTCCCAAAACAACTTTATGTTAAAAGCAACAAAATCAAATAAGAATCAACAATTAACCCTCAGTAAAATCCAAAATTAAACACACCCAAAAAAAAAAAAAAAAAAAAAAAATCAATCAAACAAATCATCAAATGAACGAACGAATGAACGAACGAGGAGCAATTAATTAAAGCGATAAAAAATTACAAGTAACAAAAACAACACACCAAATAAATCAGAGATCTAAAATTGAAATTGAAGAGAGGCAGAGAACAGTAGTGTTGGAAAAAGGGGGGAAAAGAGTGAGAGAGAAGACCTAAAAAGAGAAGACTTTGGGAGAAGAAACCCTAATTTTCGATGCTTGCAAATTGGTTTATCAATCAATTGGGGGAATATCTTCGTAGTCTAGGTTTAGATTTCAGTCTAGACGGATTAGATTGAAATTGTATCCAAATTTTCAAATTGAATTGCGGTTAGATTCGAATTCAATTTGGATATCGTATTGAATACGAGTAATTTGATGGGTCGAATTCGGATTCAAGTTAGTTAAAGATAATAAATTCTGACCTTTGTCGTTACATTGAAAAAATGTTGCTCAATTTAAAACGGGTATTGATTTTCCGTATACGAGTTTTACTTCCGTTATATATTTTTTTTCATTTTTTTTCCCCTTCCATTCCCTTTTTTACTCTACCTTTTACACAAAATTTTCTCTTTTATTTTTCTAACTTTTCTTAACCTAAATTCATATAATTTTCAATTATTTCAATTAATTAATAATTTCAATTTATTAATTAATTGAAATAATTGAAAATTGTATGAACTTAGGTTAATAAAAGTTAGAAAAATAAAAGAGAGAATTTTGTGTAGAAGATGAGTAAAAAGGGTAAGGAAGGGGAAAAAAAATGAAAAAAGTATATAACGGGAGTAAAATCCATATACGGAAAATCATATTCGTAAAACGTAAAGTTTACACTTTGTGTAATTTTAAGTTTTGGAGTTGAAACATTTGAGGAACATGGAGGAATGAGATTGAAAGGAGTTCAAATTGACTCTAATCCATTTCATTCAGATTTAATCCACACAACCAAACACCCCTTCGAACCAATATAATAATAACCTGTTTGAGTTAGGATCATCTGTCTTACTTTAGTGTCTCATCTTGTGTCTCATTTAATTAATCTTTTGACACGTAATAAGAAGGGTTAATTGAATATAACCCCCTTTTATAACACTTTTTATTCAAATAACCCCCTTATATGTTATTTTTATGACATAACCCCTTTTAAGACACTTTTCTTTCTAAATCACCCCAACGTTGAATTTTCTTACTTAAAAATCGCAATTAAAGACATTATAGGGTATGCTATTTTCAAGTTACAACCACCAATGTCTAAAATATGTCGACACCTCTTGAGAAATCCTTGTCTAAGGGTGTGAATATACCATTTTTAAGTAGCATATTTCGACTTTGGAGGGTGATTTAGAAACAAAAGTGTCTTAAAAGGGGGTTATGTTATAAAGATAACATATAAGGGGTTATTTTGAAAAAAAATGTTATAAAAGGAGGTTATATTCAATTAACCCTAATAAGAATGATAATCAAAATACTAATAATAGATGATTAATTGCTGATGTGTCAAAAGAAGAATATAATGGAATACAGGATAAAAAACAAGATGAAACACAGAATGGAACATAACTAATCAAAATTTGAGCAAAGAGTAACACGGGTTACGGGATATTATTAACTATCCATAACAATTTCATGAAATTTATCGAAAACATGGAGATTATACTCAGCTTTTTATATAGGTTAAGGCCTTAAGGGATACTCCGTATTATTAACCTGCCCATAACCATTTCATCAAATTCAACGAAACTGGAAAATAACACATTTAAAATGGAATGATGGCAGTACAAAATTGCTTCTATAGTTATATAGCGTTGAATATTCGCCGTTCTAAGTTATGTATTGCAAACGAACCCAACTCGTAGCAACTTTGCAAACCGAACTCAGTTCAGTAAAGAGAACCAAATCACACAGTTAGGATGCAGATGAATCCAAAGTATTACTCCTACAAACAGATGAGGCATACAAATTGTAGCAAAACTGCCAATTAGTCAGTTACATCTTTGTCGTTTATTCAAATGATTGTTCGCTCTAAAATTACTCCATTGAGGAAAAACCATTACAGAGATGTAATATAAGCGTGTAGCTCACAGAAGTCGCGGGAATAAATGAACATCCACCATCCAATACCGACAGCATAAACAATGGTTATTTCAGCTTTGAGAATAACCTCTGAGCAACCTACACAGCCGAATAAAAATAATTCGAGCATTAGAGTAATCAAAGTTGGTGAGCTTTCAAATTTCCGACTGTTTACCTTTAAAAATAGACTAAAGAGAACTTACGCATTTATCAATGCAGGAATAATAGTCGAAATATTGTCCTGTGCAGTGCTTAGTTCCTGTGTCGTCGTCCTTAATTCTCTTAACACATGCCTGCAATACAAATTACAGTAGATGATATCGAAAATTTAAACTCTACCAAACAAAACTAGGGCACATACAACTATACAAGCTTGGCGTTCCTCGCCTTGAATTTGTTTGAACTTATTTTTTTAGTTATTTTTCTCAAACTTTTTCAAGCTTGGAAAGAATAAGAGCATAAAGTAATGTACGAAACCTCTCTTTAGTCCAAATAAAGTAAAAGGGAAACCAAAAGAATACATGAGATAGTAAGAAACGAACAATCTATCCAATTCCGGTATCCCTAAAAATTGTTCATATATTCCCAATTATTGTGCTTTCGATCAAAGGTTCAAGGTAAGGAAATTATATCAAAGGTATCCCTAAACATAGTACAACACGTACTCGAAAAACTTCGATAAAAAAGACAGACAGAATCCAAATTGCTTCTACGTTCTCAAATAAAGTAACATTTACCCGATAGTCAAGTAAAGATTTCACACATTTGGGCTTGCAAATGCTTTCTTCGAGTTCCTTCTTGGGATCGACAGGGTCCTCGTCAGACCTATAGATATCAAAGCCAGGGTTTTTAAATACGTTAGAATGATCAGTGGTAGGGAGTTAAAGATTTAATGTGAATGTAATGTGTGAAAGATTGCACATCACCACTGTAACACCCCCACAATCGACAGAAATTACAAGTCCTTTTCCCGGAAATGAAAAGGGACGAGATAAAGGATCTACCGAAAAATAGAAATGTCAACCTATTCTGCTTTGAACATATAACAAGATCAGAGGGGGAGAGGTAACAAAAGTTAGACTATTTAATACAAAATGACTATTATTTACGATTGTTCCAGTTGTGGTTTTATGTCCCCGAGTGATGGATTGAAATTTTTAGCATGAATGAAACTCAAATAACAAGAAGAGCTGGAGCAATAGAAACACAAGTATAGGCTTTTTTTTTAAATACAAAATGCCTACAATCGAATGATTGAAGATAATGTATAGTTGGGCTTCTATGTCCCAGAATTCGAGAAGAATGAAAACAAAATTTAGATGCTTAACAGGTGCCAGAAGCTCAATAAAAAAGTCCGGACAGAAATTCGCAAGGATAAGGGTAAGGGGACAAAAAATATGCACAAAACAAATTTTCAGAACAATAAGAAAAACTTAAATGTTCCAGATCAATCTATTGTTCCAGATCAACTACTGATATTTTACTAGTACAAATCAATAATTTACTTTGAAAAGAACTAAAGACATTTTAGGAATAACATTTACAGAATCAATTGAGCAACAAAAAACTTTACAATAATCCTTAGGGTGTTCATTAACGGTTCGGTGTACTGAACCGTTAATTGTTGCAGTTAATTAACGAGGCCTCAAGCCGAAACCATTAAGTAACGGGTCGGTTTGGTTCGATTCGACTTATTAACGGTTCGGTTCGGCCACAAGCCAAAGCGTTTATTTTTGAAAAAAAAAAAAATACATTTTACTTTTTTAGTTTCATATAACGTAACGGTAAATAAATTAAATATGACAAAACTCATATTAAGTCCAAACAATTAATGATAACACATAAAAATTAATTTTTATAACATAATGTAATTTAACTAGTAAAATGTAAAAAAAAATGATAAAATTGCTGAACGGTTCGGTTCACGGTTAACTGATAAGCAAAAATCCCGAACCTAAACCTAACCGTTAACCGTTTGCCTTAAAAGGTTCGATGCACTGAACCGTTATTTCTTATCGGTTTTGTGAATCGAACCATTAAAATGTGCGATTTTTGGTTTTTTCAGTTCGGTTTATTTTGCACACCCATTCAAAGGTCCAAGAGAACACCAACAGGTTCCCCTTCAAATACAAAAGGAGGCAATTAACCAAATTTATGTGATTCATAGTCACTCCTATATGAATATGCCAATATAGCCATATCAGCTATAGCAGCTTTAATCGCTAAAACGGAATAAAACCTTGGCATTTGTCTTCAAGACCATTATAATACGGTTTCATTTTGAGGTAGTATATTTGATTGGTAAACACACTTGATAAGATCCCAATACACAACAAGCTACTCAAGTGTACATGTAAACATGTCATTTTTCAATTGTTATGCTTATGCCCTCAAGACCCTTGTCCCATATACTCTACTCTATCAAACTTTGAGAAACTTGGATTTCCAATCAATGCACCTAAATCACAGTACACAGTACACACGAATCAAGAAACCGAATGACCTTCAAAACTGGGTTCAGACTACAAAATGGGCTGCTAAGCTACATATCCCTATACATATGGCCGAACTCCTACGCTCTGTGGAATCAACTCTCTAGTTCATCAAACAACAAAAGAATTCAACTTTAATGTGCAGTGCACCCGGCATCCTAAATACTGCAGATCAATTGTATAGAAAAACACTTTCCTTGACAACTGCACAAAGCAGATGAACAAATAACTATCACCGAACCAAAGATAAACTGAGAATAGCAGAGGTCATTTAAATATCCGTGATAATGTCCCTGATCAGCCCTCATGAAAGGAAGACTGAAGTAAAGAGCGCTAAATATCATCAGATGAAATAACATTAAGCACAAAGTGATGGGCCCAAACTCAAAATCAGATGAACTAAAATGCTATTCATATCCATGAGAAACAGCCAAAAGTGCAGACTCGCAAGATAAAGAGCAAGAAATACTCTGACAACTTTATTACTACAAGCAGGTCAGCAGTAAATTTTCGAGTAGAGAAGCCATATGCAGACAAGTGAGACAATCATCACAAGCAGTCAAACAGTCACACTGAAGGGCACTCCAGCATTGGACATGTAGTACTTCTAGCATTGAAGGTCCTCTTCAAAGACCTCTTAGAATATAGTTCATTATGTCTTCAATCACAGCACATTCAATGTAAATAAAATTTATCAAGCATTCATTCAGGCCAGAGCAAATCGAAAAACAGATTATCTATCAAACATTTCAGAAACCATTTTCAGGCCAAAGCTGAAAGCAAATAAATTATATCGGTTCAACCATGAGAATAAAAGGGTGCAACCTCAAAAGTATAAAGACTCCATGACGACAACAATTGGAGAATAAATGATGTGTCAGAGATAGGGCTAAATGAAAACAAGGAAGGAGTGTGTTATAAATGGAAGGATATTCGAACTCACATAGATATTGATGTGATTGAACTTCAGATAGCACAAATGATTCTTTCCTGTTAACAAGCCAAAAAAAGAGTTATCAACAAATCATTAGTATTAACGTTGAAACGCAAGACATGATGGATATATGCATTGTGGTAGAGCTGAAAAACAATGAAATTCAAGTTCAAATAAAATTGATGCTTAAAATTTGGTCAGCAACGTGCAGTTGTGCACTTTATTCTACCAACTCAATGTAAAAGGAAGTTCGACGATAGGACCTAAGCGATTCCAAAGCACAAGCGGAAGGCACCATTAACGCTAACAAACACAAAGTAAATAACAGCATACAAGATGCGTCTCAGCTACATCATCAAAAAGCTATCACAAGATATCCACGATCCAAATACATTTCAGCTATTCAGCTATTACAATCAGTACGCAGCGGCCTAGACTATCCGAAATAAATGGTACCCAATTGTTAAAACTTAACATAAAATAGCAAACATTTGTACATTGGCACAGAAAAAAATTACGCTATTGATTTTTTTAGCGTAATTTTTTTTTTAAAAAAGACAAAGAATTCAGAACCATCTCAAGGGTTACAGAAACTTGACATATGATTTCGGACTCAATAGTCCAACATAATTGAGTAGTGTCTTTTTAGAAAGGTAAAAAACTGCATTCAATGTACAGACAAATGATTCTCACCTATCAACCTCAACACTCAAACTACATCCAAAACAGAACAAACCCATCTGAACTCCGAAGTTTATAAAGATGGACAAAAGTTTCATTCTTTAAACACAAAATCGACAAATACATAATTCACTATTGTCTCTGATCAAACTTCGAATGTGCTTATTAAGACCAGAGAAGACCAACTGTTTATCACTACATCAAATGCCCACGTCTATTAGAAGTGCAGCACCATGATTCCAACCTCCTCTCCAACGAAACATAACTATCAATTTCATCAGAACATTTCTCATCAAAGATAGAAGTCACACATAATTAGTGAATAGGACGATGTTCTATGCAATCAAAGTTGAAGTGTCAAAATATTTACAGCAAAACTCAGTATTCCATAGGTCAAAATAAACCATTTATATCTGCTATAAAAATATTAACAAGATTAAGTTCTCGATCAAAACATATACTCCGTATATAGGTGAAAAGGTAAGGTCAAAATGAAGAATGTGTCAAGTGAAATGGGAAGTACATTATAAAAACGAATTAATGCATCTCATACGCAAGTACGCAACGATTTATCGAAAACTAAACATAACGTATGAACAAATCATTAAAGGATCTAAATTCACTCATTTATAACCTAATCAATCGCTGATTCTAAAGCGATTTAGACAAACAAACAAAAAAAAAAAAAAAAAAAAACCTCGAATAATAGGATCAAATAAAAGGCAGCAATCAATTGAAAATCAGAAACAAAACATTCAAAAAATAAGCAGATCTTACTTACAACAATTACACATAAAAAAAAAGGGTACTACTATGGCAATGAACGATGCGAAAATGTTAGCGTAACTCACAGAAATCAGAATCAATCGGCAAAATTGTTCATAAATGATGAATTTTGATCGAACAAAATATGCAAAAAGAGAGAAATTGGTGAAAAAATGGTCAATTAGGGTTTACCTGGAATAGAGAGGTGAGGGTTAGTTCTGTCAAGTGTCGAGAATGGTCAGATTGACTCAGGAAACAGCGTTGGAGAACGGTCCTTTACACCCGGCCCATTAAGCACGGCCTGACTCCGACTTTATTTATTTATTTATTATTTATTTATAGGATTAATTGTCAACCACTACCTTTAAAAAACCATAATTGGAGTAAGTCTTGCATAAAACCGTTTCACGCGTGCAACAGAGTTCTTATGAGTAAAATGTGACTATTTTAATGCTTAAAGTGACCACTTTAACGCTAAATGTGATCATTTTAAAGCTCCATAAAATGGTCACTTTAAACGTTAAAATAGTCACTTTAAACCTTAAAGTAGGCATATTTAGAGAGAGAAAAACAAGTACACAAAACCCAAACACAAATTCAACAATGACTTCACTCTCATGTCGACCTATCAAACGGGTCGGGCCGGTCGGGTTTGGGTTTGGATTATACGAGTCGGGTCAAAATACGGGTCGGGTCAAAATACGGGTCAGGTCAAAACGGGTTTGGCTCAAATACTGGCGTCGGTTTTGGTCAAATCTGGGTCAAAAATCGTTTTACTTTTTATTTATTATTTTTTTAAGGCGAAATTGCAAATAACTACCTTTTAAAACCACTTTTTTTCAAATAACTACCTTTTATAATTTTTTTTTTCAAATCACTACCTTAAAACGTATTTTTGTTTTCAAATCAATACCAGTTACCCGGAAAACGTCATATTTTATCAAATTCCGACCACTTTGAAAATTTTTGTTGCCTTTTATTTGAAAGGCCCATGTTAAATACCCATTCTACCCTTCTACCCTTTTACCCTTTTCTAACCTTTCTTCCTCTATTTAACTTAACCTCTTCATTTCATCCTCTTTACCTCTTTACCTAAAATTTCTTCCATTGTTTTTAATTTTTTCTCTCATATTATTCAATCAAACAATGATTCTTTCACTTTTCAGCACTTTCCATCCTTATTTTTTTGAGTTAAATGAGATTTTCTTAACTCAGTATTGATTTGAAAACAAAAATATGTTTTAAGGTAGTGATTTGAAAAAAAAATTATAAAAGGTAGTTATTTGAAAAAAAGTGGTTTTAAAAGGTAGTTATTTGTAATTTCGCCTTTTTTTAATTAAAAAAATTCTTTTATTGTTATTTTACATTATGTACATATTTTATTGTACATATGTAATATTAAAGTTGATATATATTCATTCTTGTAATTTATAAAATTAAAATAGTCTATTCATGAATATATTCATAATATTTCAATCATAAATTTCATTATTATTTTGATATTTCAACTTATAATATTGAAGTTGTAATAATTATTAATATTAAATTATTATTTTTTATGAAATATTAATTTTGTAGGTTCAAAAAGTCTTGTTACACGAAATTACACTTGACACATCGGGTCGAACGGGTCGGGTCGGGTCTTGATCCTAAATTAACAGGTCATTTCGGGTTCGGGTCATTTCGGGTCACATGTCAAATTTTACGGGTCTTGACCCAAAAAAAGGGTCGGGTCAGGTCGGTTTTTCGGGTCGAATTTTGACAGGTCTACTCTCATGTTGTATCCACTTATCTACTACTACAACTTCAACAACACCTTCATACTACGAAATGGGTTTGTGGGCTTAAATGGGTCGGGCACTCGGGCTTCAGGCCCAATATTAATAAGCTCACCCTTGTGGGTCCCACCAATATAATGGTGGTAAAGCTATGTGTTGGTTCAAGTTTGGTAAGAATGGTGTTGATGCTGAGGGTGCTGGTATTTACGGCACTCAATCTCGTCATGACTTTGATCGCGATGATGTCGAGCAAGTCAGCCTTTCTCTACACTCCGCTCTTTTTTGTCGACACAATTTTCATTTTTATGTAATTCGGAACCAAAAAGTTTAAAACTGATGGTCAGATGGTGTTTTGCAGTATTTTCAACTACATGGGAATGCTGGCTGTGGAAGGAACATATGACAAGATGGAGGCTCTTTTGAACCACAACATACACCAGTAGACATTCTACTTCTCATGGCTGCCTCAGAAGGCGATAAACCCAAGATCGAGGAGCTTCTCAGGGCTGGCGCCAGTTACGAAGTCAAAGATGCCAAGGGAAGAACCGCTCTCGATAGAGCTGCTGATGATATCAAAGATTTCATCCTCGATTTCACAGCACAGAAGGCCTAAATAAACCTGCATTCTTGTTTGCAGTAGATAGTTGAGATTGCAATTTTTTCTATCAAACAAACACTTCCCTTTTGTAGAAGCATTTCGGGTTTTTCTGATTACCCAATAGCTAAATGAATACTTTATCTTACAAGTTACTCCTGAATTGTCGTTGGAGTTCAATGGATGTCCGAGACCAACTTTGGTTATGCCTGAATGTCTGACACCGGGAATTTAGTCGGCTTTAACTTTTGCTGTCACTCGAGGAATGAGACTGTAATTATAATCACTATAAATACTCATCAATATGAGTATCTAAGTCAGTTTTAGAGCTAGACACTGTCGTAATCATTTACACCCCTATTCATGATACAAATCTCTTGCAAGGGTGGAGAAACGAAACTCAATCTGATCATAGACGGAATCATATGTTCGGAGAAAACAAGCCCTATTTTTCAACGCCGTCTAACCAGTACACAAAACAGAATCATACTAATATTACCGATACAACTAAGCACCTCAATCTATCTTCCAAATTTCTACAAGGAGCTCAATAGTCAATACTACTAAATTCGAACGGGCTCTCGGTGTAGGCAAAAACTGAACCAATGTTTAACTTAGATGAACCTCTGAAGACAACCAAAGTATCTATCTCATGTTGCCTTCACGCAAGACATCAATCATGTTGTAGATTCGTTTTGCAGCCTTGGATTGCACCTGTTATTGTAAACATAATTTTAGTGTCCCCTGGAGTATATGCTAATCAACATGATACCAAACTCCAACAAATAGTCGGGATTTAAATATATGGAATCTGTTAACAAGAATCAGATAAAAAGGAGACGCACCTTCTTCGCCAAAAACAGAACTGCGTCAACAGTGCCCTCGGCATAAATTGATCGTCCACACACATTATGCTGAAACTCAAAACATACCCTGAAATAGAAGAAATTGACTTTAAAGAAAACTAACAAAACAAAACATTTGGTTCAACTGAGGAAGAAAAGACGTTTAAGGGGTGAGGTGTGGAGTATAGATTACGTTTGATCAGGAGATGTTAAATGGTACAGATGGAATGCGTGACCGGAAATGTGTTCCTCAGGGACACCCACTATCTCTATTTGCTGTTGGGGATCCCTCACCAGTTGTATCTGCGAGAAATTTTAAGAGAAGTGAGCATAAGGATGTTCAACAATGTCGTGCGAAAATGAAACATTAGCGAATAATATCCCGTATAAAGATTTATACAATGAGTTGGGCTGAAGTCTCAAGGTGCACCTACTTGATCCATATTGAACTCCACCCCAAGTTTCTGAAAGCATGAAATGACGGCTTTTGCAGTTCCAGACGCATCCTTTTTGCTGGCCTGATGAGACTCCATCACCTGAAAAGTGAAACAGACGGTATTACCGCATCAGCTAAACTGTCATAACCCTGTATTATAGAAAAATTCAGATATTCAACGATCTCAATCTCATACAAAGTAGGAAGAGCTTGTGTCAATACCTGTAGTGAATACCCAGCAAAAGCTCCCGGAAATTGCTCGGCCATTATTTCCATGGCTGCCAGGAACGCAACAACCTATGAAAACAACATTGTATTTCAGCGATCAGAGGAAACTATCACAAGGAATTTAGAGCTGTCGTAAGCTACGGAAAAAGTGTACGGAATGCTGACCTGCTTTCCCATTTGGGGTGATATAACAGCGTACGTGTTTGTGTCTTCTACGGTCTTGCGCATTCTCTCTCGGTCTCCCCCGGTCGTTCCTATTACAAAGGGCACCCCAATTTTGCAATACAGTTCCACGTTATCTGCGTATCAAGAATCAGATAAGAGACATACATTAAGGACAGACTCAACTATATGTTTCAATGACATTTCAGGGAAAGAATTAAGTAATTGGGGATTGTAAACAATGGTGATCAGTAGACGTATTCTATAAATCTCCGTCGTACAAAAATTGCTAGAATCCTATGTTTTCCACACAAATTAGGACCCTTCCTTGCTACAATCTTTCTTATATGGATTCGTGGAATAACAGCGTAATACTGCCGGGTGACTGATGCACTCTTGACATAGTACTGAAATAACCAGAATCCGACAAGCTCAAGAAGCCACATATATGCTCAAAGCATGCTACTGACTACTACCCGCAGTTAGATGAATCAGTATTGCCATCAACAACCATAGAAACGGATAAGTAAAATCGGACGACTTCTAAAGTTCTAATAAGTGAAATCTAATGCTTATTATCTAACTATTTTCACCCAAGAAAGCCTTGTAGACGCACATCATTGAAGTTTACCATATATGGTTTTGTAGAAAGGCTACGTGAGAACGAGTATTATTTGATTAAGTATATAAATAAATCAATTGACAGGAAAAATTCCAATCCTATATGATAGTAAATTAACTTGATATGTTTTGGCGCAAAATTGGCATACATAAAAGAAAAGCTAGTGTTCATGAACTCAATAGCCATTTACTTACGTTAAGTAGTTGACTTAACACTCCACACCTCGTAATATTTACAAACTAGAATTCAACCATTATTTTTCATAAGCTATAAGGAAATAACAATTAATAATATACTCCGTATAATATCAGCAGTTCCATATAATTTAGTAGATTACCGTTTACTGCGTTTGGCACAGTATAGTCTACCACAATAAGATTAGGATGTTCTTCATATGTGGAGGCAAGAATGTCTTCTCTTTCAGACTGACTGTGCACCTGAATTTCTTTACCACCTATTTGTACAATCTGGCCACTCTCCTCAGCGGCTCCAAACGACACGGGAACTACGTGAAGCCCCGCATTAACTGCTGCTTCAATTACTGATTTCCCCATTTTGCCCATGCAGCTATTGACCTGCAGCCAGAACCACATACTTCATTTGACACAGAAAAACATACACAACAAACAATGTACCGTGATAAATCACTGCCTCAATCCGCAAAACCCAAAAAAAACCCACATTTACTGTCAATAAACAATGAACCATAAGAAAATCATTAAACCACCACATCGAATTTGAGCAACATTTCATCACAAGTAAAGTGTAAGGGTTAATTGTCAAACACCACCTTTAAAAAATACATTTTGTCAAACACCACCTTTAAAAAAAAAACTTGTTAATTACCACCTTTAAAAAATATTTTTTGTCAAACACTACCTTTTGGCCGGAGTTGACCAAATTCCGACGTTGACTTACCGGAATTAACATTTTTTTTTCGTTTTCATCTTTTTACTTCCCTCAAATTCGAATTATTATCCGTCAAACCCAAAATACATCATCTCAAACCAAGAATTTAACCACTAAAACCTAGAAATTCGTCTTTTCAACTTAAAAAAAAAGTTGCTCCGGTGACCAAAAATATCGGAATTCAGTTGACTAAGTCAAACACAGGGCAAAAGGTGGTGTTTGACAAAAATTATTTTTTAAAGGTGGTAATTGACAAGTTTTTTTTTTAAAGGTGGTGTTTGACAAAATGAGATTTTTTAAGGGTGGTGTTTGACAATTAATCCTAAAGTGTAACAAGCATCATTCAAATCCGAAAACACCCAGAAAAGGGGTATATATTGTAACACCGCCTCACACTAACTAACACGGGATAAAAAAAATCAAAGGGAAAATAAGATTTGAACTATAGAAAGAACTACCAGTAAATATGAGAAGTCTCACGAGTCACAATAATCGTATTTAAAACCATTGCATATAAAGAAAAAAATAAAACATCTCTGAACAAAACAAAACAACGGAAAGCTAATCAAAGGGAAAAACAAGATTACAGTAATAGAAGCAACTGCCTCAATATATATACAAGATCCCATGATAAACTGATAATCTAATCGTAAAATTGTCACATATAAGAATTTGTACAAAAAGGCAAGAGGCCAGGGTAATTACCATGACAGGAATTGCAAGATTGTTCTTGGGTGTAACCGACAATTTATTCATATTTTCAACTGATATTGTCGCTGAAACTGAAAAGCATGATTTACCCGTTTTGCGAAAACAGGCATTTTTCACCGTAAACCCGGAAAAGTTGTGAAATTTCAGGTGGGAGGAAACTGCTGCAGGAATTTGCAAAGCCATGTTACATGTAACTGCACCAAAATGATAAAGAAAAATGGAAATATATTGTTAAAGATGCAAAATTTATATAAACTAGCTACCTACTCACTTCATACAGAAAACACAACTACACATAATGACATAACACCAGCCAATTTAAACATGTTCAACAAAATTAAGTAAGTCTCATGAAAAACCTCGACTAAAAGGATCAAATAAAAGGAAGCAATCAATTGAAAATCAAACAATTCACTAAAATCAGAAATAAATCATTCAAAAAACCAGCAGAAGTTAATTACAAAATAAGAAAAAGTAATTACAACAACTACACATAAAAAAGGTACTACTATGGCGATAAATGATGCGAAAATGTTAGCGTAACTCACAGAAATCAGAATCAATCAGCAAAATTGTTCTTAAATGATGAATTTTAATCGAACCAAATATGCGAAAAGAGGAAAATTAGGGCAAAAAATGTCAATTAGGGTTACCTGGAATAGAGAGGATTACTCGGGAAATAACGTCGGAGAAGACTTCTTTATACCCGGCCCATTGAGTTCGGCCCGACACCCGCTTTATTTATTTACCCGATTACTAAAAATCGTCGACGTTTTACTACGAATCGTCGACGTTTTTTCAAAAGAAAAGACCAACACTACTCTTATTCACTCTCTCGTTCATCCCTCACTCTCTCTTTTAAAAAAAAGACCAACATTAGTCCCTCACAACCCAACCCTAATCCATCAACATTACTCCCTCACCAACTCCCTGACCACCACCGCCGCGTCCATGACGTCACCACCGTTCCTTACCGCTGCCTCGTCACCACCGCCGGAGCCTTAGCCGCCGCCTCCACCACCGCCGTGGTCATCATTGAAGTTCCACCACCGTCGTCATCCCCACCACAAAATTTTAAAGTATGTTTTCAATAGTAGATCTAGAGAAAAAAAAAAAAAAAAAAAAAAAGTAGATGTAGGTTTAATTTTTTCGATTTTTACCCTTTTTTGTTTCGTTTTTTCAGTTTTGTAAGTGATTTAGTTGTTTTTAAACCTTATATTTCGATTTTTTGTGATTTGGTGTTGTTTTACATTCGTTTTTAGGGTTATTGTTTAGGTTAAATTATTTCGATTTTTACCCTATTTTGTTTCTTTTTTTCAGTTTTTTGAAGTGATTTAGTTGTGTTTAAGCCTTATTTTTCGATTATTTGTGATTTGGGGTTCTTTTAATTTCGTTATTAGAGTATTTCTTTTCGTTTTTTTCATATTTCGTGTGTTAGTAGTCGATTTTAGCCTTGATTTTTTGATTATTTCAGTTAAGGGTTTATGTTAGTTCGTTTCCACCTTCATTTTTTCGAAATTTTCAGTTTTGATGTATGTTTTTTCGGTTTTCATGTGTTTTTTTTATCTTGATTTCGTTATTTACATTGTTATTTGGTCGATTTGTTGTTGTTTATATGTTATTGGTTGTTGATTGTTGGAAGTTGGATGATTTTGTGTTATGAAATTCGTGGGAAATAGTCTTACGTCAATGAATGTCGACGTTTGAAATGGATTGGACGACGAATATTTGTCGTGTGAAATGGTGGGGATGATGAATTTTGACGTCTAAATTGGTTGTTGGTAATGAATGTAGACGTCTGTGATGGTGTGGGTTGATGAATGTGTTCGTCCTACCATGGTAGGACAACCCAGATTTTCGTCCTACTATGGTTGGACTTTGAATGTTAAGATCTGTCCATGGTAGGACAGCCCAGAAATTTGTCTGACCATGGAGAGGACAATTTTCTGAGCTGTCCTACCATGGACAGACCTTAACATTCGACGTCCAACCATGGTAGGACGAAAATCTGGGCTGTTCTACCATGGAGTTGACTGTTTTTTTGTTTTAATGCTCATTTTTTTGTTGGTATTCTGTTTTTTAATTTTATTCTTGTTCGTAGTTGTTTAATTATTGTAATTGACTTAATAATTCCATTATTGCAGATGAGAGAGCAAGGGAAAGACCGAGGGAAGGGTATTATGGTCCCCCCGGTGCGTACGGGTATTACGAAGGTGCACGCTACGAAGCGGAAAACCCAACCCAAGATATCCGTACAGGCGCCTGTTCGGCGTTCTAGACGTGTTATGTCTCAGACTTCCTCAGCCGTCCCCGTTGTCAGCGATGGGTCGGAGAAGGAGTTGTCTCGGGAGGAGACTACTAGGGAGGAGGAGGAAGTTGAGGGGGACCAGGATGGTGACACCTAATTATTGGAGAACCAAGCTACTGAATCACTTATGACGTTGCAGGTAATACGTTGATTTTTAGTAATTTAAGTTAAGTAACTTATACTCGTTTTATTTGCGTGGATTTATTTGTTGTCTCATTTTGCTAATAAGCGACTCATGTTGCTTTTCTAGGTGGTTCGTGATTCGAGAGGTCGGTTTTTGAGGTGTGATGGTTCGACCTCGGTGGCTAGGCCAAAGACGAAGAAAGACTTATCTTGGCGTCTTACGGAGACGGTTCCCGAGGGTCCGGTTCACTGCCACGTGTTGCGCAGTTTCGGCGACCATGTTGCTTTTTCGAGCTGGAGTGAACCGGATAAGGTGAGAAGTTGGATCAAGTGCTATGAGAAGTCGGGGTTGGCGCAGCAAATTGACGGGCTTAAGTTGACTGGCGAGGTTTCGGGCCGAGTTTGGGGGATGGGACTTGGTCATCTGAGGCACTGTATGACCTCAGATTTGGATAAAAACCTTATCAGTGCTTTCGTCGAGAGATGGCAACCCGATACGAACACCTTCCACATGCCTTTTGGAGAGGTGACCATCTTACTACATGATGTGTACCACCTTCTTGGGATTCGTGTCGATGGTACCAGGGTGTCGGCTAATGGTGCGACGGAGGACGTGGATGGAGACGGGTCTCGGAAGGAGGACGAGACTCTAAAGGCTAAGTTGGCCACGTTTTTGGGGGTGGACGTGGATAGTATTGTGCCGCCAACTTATAAGGGCGGTGGATTGTTGATTCAGAAGCTTAAGGATGTAATTAAATCGGGGAACAGTCATGATTCACTGAGGGCGTATTTGATGCTGTTGGGCCAGACTCTTTTTATGGATAAGTGGCCTACTCATCGAATCTTGAATCTCCTTCCTAATTTTGCAATGTTGAGCTTCTATCATGAAGTGAATACGGGTCCACATGGTATCAAATGTCAGGTGTGCACTTTTCAACTACGCTTTCAATAAGGAGTGGACGGACTCCACCCGAGACGTGGCCGTTTTCCCGAGATGGAAGTAGTTGTTCGTATAACATAATACGAATTTCGACGCATGTTCACCCCAAGTTTCGGAGACATAAGTAGATAATTGCGTCCACTTGTTACTGAAAGCATGTCACGCCTCCTTGAATTGATCCTCACTTGGTGCATCAATTACGTTATACCAACCGGTCCTAAGATTATGCAAGATATGATCTTTGTACCAATCTTTTTTGTAGATCAACAAAGTTCGATGTTCCAAGGCACGATTCACGTGTCAACGACAAAATAGATGAGGAGTAGTAGGATAAACACGATTAAGAGCCTTAACCAAACCCAACTCACGGTCCGTCACGAATGCCGACGGAGATGCACCGGTGCACTCAAGCAGCTCCATTAGTTTCAACAACAACTACGTGTAACCTTCCTCCGACTCTGTAGGATTCAACACACATGCAATTAAAAAAGACGAACCACATGGTGTGAAACCAACAACCTCAACGAGGGTCATCTTATAGATGTTCGTCTTGTATGTCGAATCCATGAGAACAAAGTGTGGGTAAGCACGAAATAGTTTCACCGCCTCAGGATGCGACATGAACACGTGAGTAAGCTCCTGCTTCAAAGGGTTAGTCTCATGCCAATGCACGTAGTTAGACTCTACGGCTAGAGCCAACATTTGTTGTACCGGATTCCTTTCACCTTTCAATTCCCTTCGAAACTTACTTGTCTCGTTGTAAATTTGCTTACTTGAGGGTTGAGGTTTACTCGGGGTTTTTTGATGAAGATCGGTTTTAATGTCTCTCGAAAATGCCGAAAAACTATATTGTTGCTTGATGTACGCTTTCTTCTCTTCATTCAAACCCGCATAATGTCGATGATCATCTTTGTACTTCGTTAATTCATGATTGTGATTTCCAAAGCCCTTGGAAATCATTATATTCCAAATAACCCCCTGTTTATTATCAATACTATGGTAATTTTGCACGACTCTAACACGAAAATCGCAATCACACTTTTGCGTTCTCGGCTTTTTCTTAGGCTTGTCGGGATCATATACACTCTTGCTTCGACCATACCTACAACATCGAAAGTAAGAAGCCAACAACTCTGGTTGTTTTCTATTTTTCTGCCCGTTCGTCGCCTTAACCAAAGCAAAACCATTTTCGAAAGCTACATTGTTAGCCCAATCAAAGGCTTCATCTCGATCCTTAAAACACTCTTTAGTGACGAATAAAGGGTTATAATCAACGTCGTCACCACGAAAATCCTCAAATGAATCCTATGAAAAGTAAAAAAACAAATATAACGCTTTAAAACTACGAATTATGCAAATAGAAATACGATTAATGTCTAATCATGGACAGGACAAAAAACTGGGCTGTCCTCCCATGGTAAGACAATGAAATGTTTTCATGACGTAAATCTGGACGTCCATCCACGGGTAGACAAAAATCTGGGCAATCCACCCGTGGACACAACGTAATACTGGGCGTCTATACCATGGTTGGACGTATATATTCATAAGCGTTTTCATGCTAGACGTTAAAATTCAAAGTCGTTACCAGTTTAGACGTCCACATTCAAAAGTCCTACCATGGATGGACGTTTGTATTCAAAGTCCATCCATGGTTGGACGATGAGTTTCGTCCTTTTTTTTCCAAACGAATTTTTTTTTCTCGATTTTCAACCAAAATGCAAGGATTTCTACTTTTCAACAATGTACTATATCAAATGTGTTCTAACAACCATAAACTGTTCATATTAAAAGATTATCTAATGTTCTTACATCAAAATAATTCTAAATTACAAGATTACATTTATTCAAAAAAATGAACAATGAAAAATTTAAAAAGGTAAGTTAACATACCACCGAATGGCATCTAACATTGTGTTTCAACTTTGATTTATCGTGTTGTACTAATCTTTAACTTTTAGTGTAAAAACCATGTTGAACTTTTGGAAATTTAGAGAATTTTGGGAGATTTTTTAGTGGAAAAAAGAGAGAAAAAGAGAGAAAAAAAAAAAAGAGAGAAGAGAGAGAGAGAGAGTGAGCTAAAAAAAATGAATGGGCATTTCGGTAATTTCCATAAACAAGTCGACGATTCGTAGTGAAACGTCGACGATTTTAAGTAACCCCTTTTATTTATTTACTTCATCCGTTGATTTCCAGTTTTCCACCCTACCACTCTGGGTTTTCACACTTGTCAACTCGTGTTTTGCGAGTTAAATATTGTTAGGCTATGTTTATCTATAAAATATGAAAATTAGGTTCATTTTTTTTGTTTGCAAAGAGTAGCTTATATTAATTCTGACGAGAAATCTAAGACATGCAAACCCGAAGACTTCCGAAGGAAAATTACACGTACATATGCTAGCTACACCGTGATCAAGTTCGCATCTAGCGATCCAATGAGATAAAGAATTTGGAAATTCTACGTATTTGAGAAAAAGTATAAAAAAAAAAAGAAAAAAAAGAAAAAAAAAAACAAAAGTTCGAAACTAATATTTGGAAATTGTACGTATTTACGCATAATAGGGATTTTCTTCGATCACCTTAAACCTTATTTTGCTTATGCGCAAGTCACAGCTTGCGGCGAAGACATGATAGTTGGACGGATATTGACTCCTACCATGACATTAGAAACAAATCATATTAATCTAGTATTAGTTTTGGATATTAAGTATACTAGCTTTGTCCCGAAACAAATAATGGTATATATATAACTGCTTCCAATGGGATAATTGTATGACCTCCATATAATAAAACAATTTCTACAGTTTATATAATTGAAAAAAAAAATTCTCAAATTTGTTTAAAAATTAGAGTACTTGAAAAGTGCTTAAGGGCTTGTGTTATAGAAGCCCTATTTAAAGTCATCCATCTTTTTAGCGTTTAACTATATTTAATGCAATACTAGTGTAGTGCCCGTGCACTTGCACGGTAATACGTAGTTGTATTATATTTTTACATAAAACCTATTATATGTAATATTTGTTTAGAATTCTCTAAGTTATTATTTATATTAGTGTGGATACCCGTATCGGCGTATCCGTACCCTCCAAAAACAAATCCTATGATGAAATGTACTTTTGCAAAAATCATGTTTTTAATGTAATGTTAAAACGGTACATTTTGTCAAAAATATTTTAAGTCATTTAATGCATAAAATGATTTATTTGCATGTCGTGTAAAATAAGTATTCGTTTAGTCATTTTATTTAAGCCGACCCAACACAAAAACGAGCCTTTTTACACACCGAAAAGCCCAAATAAACACCCAAACACGCTTCCCAAGACGTCATACGCTCAAGCCGAGCTCATATCTAAATGCGTTCCACAAAAACAATTCAATTCAAGACAAAAACACTTTTCGGCCCGAGACCCAAAAGAAAACGAAACACGAAGCGACCCAAAAGTCTCGTCCAAACAATCACATCCCAAAAATGAATCTCACAAAACATCACCCATGACGTAGCCCATCACAGCGGCCCAGTCCAATCAGTTCCCCATGCTCAGCCAACAAATCGCTAGTGAACTGCCAATTGACTGACCTTGCGATTTCCCAAGCAATCGCCAGTGCACTGGCGATTTCCAGCCCAATTTTGACAAAAAAGCTGCGCTCAAAACCATTATAAATACACCCCTTTATCATTCGACCCTTTTTCTCATGAGTTATCACCACTCACTTATCTCTCTACACCTTCACACTCTGACACCGACTCAGACAAATAGGTTTCTAACCCGACCTGATATTGGCATTGCGAACCTGTATTCGTAATACGGTTGTAGCAATTTGGATTCCTAATCCGTCTACACCCCGCCAATACCGCATAAAACAACGACCCAATTAACAACGAACAAACGGACACCACTTTACACTTAAAATTCTCATTTACGCATTCAACGACTAAACATGATTTCGACAAAACTTCTACCGTCGTCATTGGTCTTTAAAACAAGCAAAACTGAGGGTTTTGGACAAACTTTTAAGCACACATGAGTCGAAAAATCGCATTTAAATGATAATTTAAGCAATGAATTATCGCTTTGTGCACATTTCCCATAGCAACCCGTCATAACTTTGATGTTTACACTTGCTTTTACGCATATTTATCGAGTCACATATCGCACTTGTACGTAGCGATTTACATTTGCTCAAACATCGAAATTAGTTGTGACCATCTTGGAACACAAACAAGGAGATCATGTACTACTTGATGTTGAAAACACTGTGATAGGAGTGGAATATGAATATCTTGTGATAGTAACTAACCAAACGTGCAAATAAATAATAGTAAATAAAAAGATTACTCTGTTTTGCATAGACGTTTAACGAGTCCAAAAAAACAGAGAAAGATGAAAATAATTGCACGAGGTAAAGATAATGTTACGCATATCGTGTTAATTTTTGTATTGTTTATCATATATGAGTAATAACTAGTACTTTTTCATTTGTTGTTGCAACTGAAGTAAATTGAAGAAAAAAAAAGTGAAGATGTTATTTGAGGTGACCGACTTGGAACGAACCAAAAGAGATTGTCTACTCAAGTTGAAGTTGGTGTGATACGTAAGTTTTTAATTTTATAGTATGAAGCTATTCGTCTGATGTTCGTTGTTTACAATTTCGATTTTGAAATTCCATATAGTCCTATTGTCTGGCTTGACCACTAGCGTCGGTTTAATTTGTGTTCATTTATATTAAAACCTTTTGCAATTGATTGGAAACCATGTAAGTCGACTGCTAATCATGTTTTCATTTGATAAATGATATTCTGCCCATTGTTTTAAGTAGTAAGAAAAAACTCTTTACCGAATATATTTCTGCTATGTTTATGCTCAAAACTCATGACTGTGTTTTGATATTAGTTAATGATATTATGTTCTTCTTCTCAAAAGTTGGAGAAAGGGTCCCGACGAATATAGGTTTGAGATAGAATAATTTGGGGAAGTGACCCAGTACTGTAAAAGTGATTTTGTAATTATTTTTGCTCTATACTGTTTTATGAGAGGGAAACTAAAAAGTATGTTTGGGCTTTAAGGATTCAATTGGATACGGTTCATTATAGTGGTCGTCATTGCTTAAAATTATAACAATTATGTAGGAAACAACCATTTAGACTTACATTTTAATTTGGGAAAGTACGACATACCTTATATAGGAGAACACGATAATGGGTAACACCAGAAAAAGGTCATAATAATAACATTGAAAATTGTGGTTTGATTCAGAGTTATTAAAATTAAATGATGCCCGCTAAATCATGTTCTATGTTGTTTTACAAAGATTCAAGTATCTTCTACTCTTATGAAATTACATACTCATAGTTCACTTTATAATGTTTGGTTCATTTTGGGTCTGAATCTAGGAAAAATAAATTTCACGCTACTTTGAGTTGTGTTACTTGATCATATTGTACAAATATACACGTTTGATCCTCTCATTATTTAATCTTAATATGAAGCACTCTTCACTTATATCTCAAAACTAACAAAAAAATGTGGTAGGTATGAACTCAGGACGGACTTAACCGAAGGAAGAGAAACAACATCACGAATGGCTGATCACGATAGCTATAAAGTCCAACCTAACAACGGATGTGTGTAATGTCGTTCCATAACCAATATAGCTTTCGTATGAGTTTTATTAATTTTGTCATTTTATTATTTAAATCACAAATATTGTACTACTCTGTACACTTTTTATTCTTTGTTCAAACTCCATTATAATTACACAATTAATAAGTATTGTACGAGTACATTTTACTCACAGAAATTATTCGAATTAAGGTTGTGTTATGGTGAAATTGTTTTCATTCATCATAGATGCGACGTTACTTCTCTCCAAATTATATATTTAAGATTCTCGGTCAGCATGACTCTAGCATTCTGATCAATTGTAAATTTGTAATGTTCGTCTATCTCATTTACCCAATGTTTATGCAACTTACCAAGAATATAACATCAACGCGTGCACACACCCAAATATATAGCAACGTACACAAATTATCTGTTAAACTGAAAACAAAACTTCAAGACGCTCCGTGAATTTCACGGGTCACATCACTAGTTAATAAGCTAAGTTAAATCATTTTAAAATAATTTTATCTAGAAGATTAAAAAAGTCCAAAAAAAATCAAATAAAGGGGTGTTTTTACTACTGTTTTCTAATGAATCGTTAGAAAAAATAATGGTTTTTTTTTTCTCGAGTGAATTACTCGAAAAAAACCACTCGCACAACCTAGGTTTTTTCGAGTTAATTACTCATGTTATTTCAAGTGATTCACTTGAAAATACCCCTTTGATATTTCTTGAGTAAGTCTTTTGACTCTTGTGAGACAGTCTCACGTTAAATTAATGTAAGTCCGTTATTGTATAATCAAATTACAATTAAAAGGGTATTAAAACATAAAATAGATATGCTAAAGTAACTAAAAAAATACTTATAATCAACACAATAAAATGGATACAAATACTCTGAAGATGATTACGATAATAAGAGTATCACAATTATCACTGTAAATGGTACATAAAACAATATAAATGAGAGAGCGGATTCTCTGTCCCACTTTCATGTCCCATTTGGTGTCTGATTACTTGATAAGGTAATAAATCTCTAATTTATACAATTATTTTTTCATTAATCTTTTATAATCAATGATATTTATTACCATATGTAGTAACGGAACACCAAGTGGGACAAAAAATCTACTCTCTTTAAGAGACGACGAATAAGGTGGTTTTTATCATGCATTAGACTTATTTCTATACATTATACTTCCTCTATTTCATAGTTTCACTATTGGTCAAGATAAAAAGTCTACCGAAGAAAAGAAAAGAAAGAGCATTTCACTCCTAAAATTTGATTTATTAGCATCATATTTTCACTTACATTTCGTTTTTTATTTTTTTACCCACTTTATTTATTAAATTATATTTATGACTCATGGTTTTTAGGGTAAATAATGTATCTTTTTAATCATATAATCAATTTATACGGAGTATTTGTTTTTCGATCTCTTTTTAAAAAAAATTATAATCATGTGTCAAAAGCAAACAAAAAGAAAACAATGAAATAGTCAGAGTCACTTTAACGATTTAAAAGGACGATAATATCCTCACCAAGACACCAACATATTGATTCCATGACAAATTATTCATGCACATTAAAATGAGTGCCGTATTGTAACTTTTCATTCCCAGAAAACCACAAATTTTTGTGTGAGTCTTGACTTATAATAAATTTTTGTAAGATCGACTCATTTGTACATGATTATATAATTTTTGTACCATTTTAGTGATTAATTTTCATCAACTTTTCTAGTACCCCTATAAGTGACTTTAGTAGATTTATTGTATGTTTTTTTTACACTTTTAGCTGCAAGTTGTACATTGATTTCACATTACTTTAATATGAGACATGTCGCACAGAAGAATTACTGCCAGAAAAATTGTGCAAATTCTTAATCGATTAAGTGATTGAATGAAAAGAAAATTACTCTGTGAATAAATGTAAATATACTCTGCATTGTGTACTATATCGATGATTGAATTGAATGATTTTGTACACAATATTATTTGTAACACATTTTAATGTTTCCAAGACTTTGTCAATATAAAGTACGTAGTCAAGTAACCGTCGTATCCTTTGACATAGTTACCTGATATTTTACTGTATACAGCACACCAAAAAATTAATTATTAATTATGGGATATTAATTTCCCAAAAAGGCTACTGATACTCGTAGGGTAACAATTACTCATTACCCTACTAATAATATCCCTCCATGTGGCAACGTACATTTGTATACAAGATAAATATTTGCTGCTGTTTTCGTCCAAAATATTTTTAATAAATATTTTTTGAAATGATTTAATATTTTCTGAATTTATCATTTTAGAATATTTCCTATAATTACTCCTTATATTATGGCATGAGTATAGAACAGTTTAGGAATTTTTGCTGGAGTATATTGTGTGGCATATTTAGGCGGGAGAACATTAATATATTGAGGGTAATTTTGCCGCCAAAAACTTGTTATTTAATGGATGTATCATGCGAAAATTTTAAGCACATAACTGCATCTCCCTTTTTTTAGTTCTCTAATTATTGTTTTTATTTTGACATTTTACGTTTTTTATTTTCAATAATTGAATGGCCGCGGAAAGGAGGGCTCATGCTAGGGATAATGTAGCGACTAGGTTGTTTATGCGGGAAGTCATAAGCGAATTTGGGGCCAAAAAAATTGACAATGTCATTGCTCGACTACCACGAATATATAATTGACTACCACGAATTTGGTATTTCGTCGTACACCCTTTATCTTGTATGCGTCTAATAATTCACTACCACGAATATATAATTGAAAACCAATTTTATAAGCATACATGTAACAAAAGGCCGCGAACTGCTCCCCGGATTCGAAGTCCATGTCAACTTTAGGCTCCGTTGGTGGTTGGGAGTCATCTCCTTCGTTGCTTCCATTAAATAATACCATTGCTTGCTCTAATAAATTACCACCATTTCCATTGTCAACAACGTTTTCAGTTTCATTCTCGACGACGATTTCATTCTCGCCTTCTTCATCAAAATACTCGTTCAAATCAAAATCTACCATTTTTTTTCAATTTTAGAAAATTAATCAAACGTTAATTTTTTTTTGGAGGAATTGTTAAAAAATTGTTTTGTTTACAAGGATTTTAAAATATAACGTAATATTTTTATTAAAAAGATAATTGCTTTAAAAGAAAATGTTAAAAATATTTTTTCTGAAAATATAATATACTATTTGAAAATATTTGATAGACAATTAAGGAAAATATAAAAAAAAATTGAAAAGTGGGACGTGAATAATAAAGCAACAAACCTCCTGCCAAATATTCCCTCAAATCTTCAACATTTAACACCTTTAATTAATGAAAAATAAAAATTGTATTTACACATGTCCACTTTTCATTGGAAGGGTAACAAAGATTTGTTACCCCAAGGGTAACCTAATCAGCTTTCTTAATTTCCAGCTTGCTTATAGTAAAGGTCCATGTACATTGCATTATAGACGAAATTGTAACATACACGATGTACTTATTAAATGACACATGGGTGCATATTTTACGTTTAAAAAAGTTGGTGTTGTTTAATAAATTCTCTCTCATAACATTTGTTTATCTAAAAACGGAGTAAGCGAAATTTCCTGTTAATTGCAGTTACTTATCGAAATTCTCTAAATAACGTAGGATATCCATAGCAGTGATTTACCATGTCAACAATCAAACAATTTTACGGATCCTATGAAAATACATGTAGAAATTAAGTTCTAATGAATTGCAAATTCACGTGAAGTTAGTTGTAATTATTGCATTAACCAAACGATTTCGTACGATTTTCACAAGTAAACGAGAACTTATTTTAAAAAAAAAAAAAAAAAAAGCAATCAACCATAATCAGTAATCAATCATCTAGCATTTATACCTAAAAGACAAGAGTAAGAATTGACGATGCATTTATACCTAAAAGACAAGAGTAAGAATTGACGATGCATTTATACCTAAAAGACAAGAGCAACAATATTGACAATACATAACTTTAAGTCAATCAAAAACCCTCCAAAATATTCATATATTTTTGTAATCAAGACAGAAATAAGTTGTCTTACTTCATTACATTTCAACTAACAATCATCTAACATGGGTACTATTTACAAATATTATTTATGTTTTATCTAAAATAATACAATGTCTTATATCATCTATATTTATATCCCACATGTGTTTGATTAATTCAATCAAACACCCCAAAATAAAATTGAAATGATAAATTTTAACGTATTAATTATTACACAAACTTCAACATTTAAAATTCGATATTATGAAATATAAATTCATTGATTTCGGATTTCTTATCTGAGTCATGGCCCGTCTAATGTTCGATATGGCCCCTCTCGCTCCACCAATGGTACCGACTTTCATCGATCCATCAATCCGAACCAAACCCGTATTTTTTATTCCTAAAAAAATTCTCTAGCTAGCTATTTAAAATTTGGTGCAAAAGATCAACGTAATTGCTCATTCACCCGCGATCTTTGCTTTAACACCCGCATTTTGTCATAATATTTACTCTTACTGCCTTTGTCACTTTCAAATCTCAAACTTTTCTCTCTTTAACAGTTAAATGAAATGAACTCAAAAGTAATCAAACTAATCAAATTATTCTCGTATTCTTCAAATAGAATGATTATGGATTGATATTTATGTGTTAGATACGTCAATATCAATTTGTTTTAATAATTTTTTAATTAAGCTTTTCTAGAAAATTGAGTTAGGAGGAGAAAGGGGGTGAGATAATAATGGTGTACTTCTCAAGTTTGTTAATTTTTATTGTGAGAATTAGAGATTAATGTAAAATTCTAGTATTATTCAACCATGATTGAGTTTCACTCAGATGCATGTCTATTTCCATTACTCCACACAATTCATTAGCGACGAGGGTTGGAAATGTAAATAAAAAATTTTCATGTTCGACGATCTAACCATGGTACTTTGATATAACCATGGTACTTTGATAATCGACTTTTTAGATTGAAGATTAAGCAATTTAATTGTATAATTTTTTTAGGTTTTTTATTTTGAGTGTTTTGAATTTTTGGGGACAAATAAAAAGGACATATTTATAAATTATGCGGGCGTTAGAGTAAATTAAGCGGGTGAAAGAGCAACACCCAAGATCAATAGTAGGAGAAATCACTGCACCAGGTGAAATAAAATTATTAGAACTAAAAGGGCTATGCATATAATTATTAGTATTAATATTACTATTATTGTACAAATTCATACTACTCCCTCTGTCTCAGTCATTTGTTTACGGTTTGACTTTTTTTCACAAAAAAGTCAAACTGTAAACAATTCGATCACTGAAATGGAGGGAGTACTATTATTATTGAAATTATAATTATTTATACCATAATTTGGATCATTAAAAAATGGTGAAAATAAATTTGGTGAAATTGGAGGAAGTGAATTTGGTCCAGGTGACAAAATACCCGGTAAAAAAACCCTTGACAATCTTTCTAATACTTCCTCATTTTCGTCATAAACAACACGACTATTATTAACCTCCAAGGGCATTTTCGTCATTTCAATGCTCGCAAACCTAGCCGCGGGCAACACGTCCCCACTTACGTAATGACAAGCCGCCATTGTAGTAGAAGACGACGATGAAGAATCATTAGACGTGGCGCCTGACGACGAGGTGGCGTCGGGCCCAGTTAGCCGTTGGACTAGGGTCATAAACTCATTAGGGTTTGCATGGATGACCTTGGGACCTTGGGTGACACGGTGTATATTATTACTGGCTGACGTGGTCACGTGGCAGCTGAGGTGGCTGGGGTTGCTGAGGTGGCGGTCCGGGTGCCCTATCTTATGCTTAACTCTATATAATCTGATGGGAAATATAGACCCGCAATGCTCAGAATTTCCGAAGGAAATTTGTTCATATAAATGCTTGATCAGTTCGCACCTAGCAATCCAATGAGCTGCAGAATTGGAAAAGTCTACGTATTTGAGACAGTTAAAAAAATGAAAAGTTCGAAACTAGTATTAAGGAATTCTACGTATTTATTAGGCATCGTAGGGGTTTTCCTCCGACGTCTCGAACCTAATTTTGCTTATGCGCAGCTCACAGGTTGCGGTGAAGATCAAATAGGATAGCTGGACGGTATCGTCTCCTCCTACCAAGACATTCAGGGGCGGACCCACTAACAATATTGGTGTTGCAAGTGCAACACCAAAGTCAGGAAAAATTGTTATATCTAATAAGTGCTTCTCATATCTACCACTAATATAATTTAGCTTAGTGGTAGTAGCCATAAGGGAATGTATTAAATGTGTAGAAGCTCAAGTGTTTAATTCTCATTAAGACTTCTCACATGAGGGTGGTTACCCTTAATTTTATTTTATTTTTTTATTTTTTATTTTTTTAATAACTTTCATGTGTGACTTACGTTATATTAGCGTAAGTACGGTCTTACGCAAGAACTACTCATCATTTAATTGTTGGAGTATTAATTAGTTCTTTCCATTAATTGCATCTTCAATTTCATACATTTTCAAATAATTTACCATCATTTTCAATTTCTTTTTCTATGATTCCATATTATAATTGATTGGGATGAGTATTCGTCTTATGAAACGATTGATGAACTCGACAAAAATTGTTCTGAAATAGGATTTTTAACACGTCACTATATTATTGAATATTATTGTTCGGAAAAAGTGTAACTATAAAAAAGTTACTATTAAAAAATTGCAACACCAAAAAAAAAAAAAAAAAAAAAGGCCTGGGTCCGCCCCTGAAGACATTAGACACATTTCGTAGTAATCTAGTATTAGCTTTGGGTATTCAGTATACTAGCTTTGTCCCGAAACAAATTATATGAAACTGCTTTAAATAAAGGTAATCGTATTACCTCCATATAATAAAGTGATATCTACAATTTATACAACTGAAAATAAAAATTTCTCAAATTTGTTAAAAATTAGTTTTACAAAATGCAAAGTACTTGAAAAGTGCATACTTAAAGAACTTGTGTTATAAAAGCACTAATTAAATGCATCCATGTTCTTAGCGTTGAACTGTATTTTATGCAATATATTAATTAGGAGTTATTTCTACAAAGTTTTCTTACTAAATGAATAGTGTCAAAATGATAAGTGGTACGGAGTAACAATTACGGAGTATTTGTGACGAAGTGAATACTTTTACCAATTCAATCATAATCGAGAGTGAGTGACAAAAATAATGTTATTTAATTAAACGGCCTTATATAGTGTCAAAAGGATAAGTTGGAACTTGATTCTTAATATATATACGTGATGTTTGTTTCGTTCTTGAGCGGTAAGAGTAGGGGTGATAATGAATCGAGCTGATACTGAGCGTACCGAGACTCGAGCTTGGCTCGTATCAAAATATTTGAGCTCGAACTCGACTCATAACTTAACGAGTTTTTTTAAATTGGAGCTCGAGCTCGGCTCGTATCAAAATATTTGAGCTCAAACTTGACTCATAGCTCAACGAGTTTTTTAAATTCGAGCTCGAGCTCGGTTCGTATAATATTTTACGAGCTCGAGCTCGTACTCGGCTCGTATAATATTTTCGAGCTCGAACATGAGTTTTGTACCACTATTTATAGAGTAACTCAATAAGAAATACGAAAGTTTTGAATAGAAATGAAAATGCATATTGACGCTTTAAAACATTTGTTCTTCGAACATATTGTATATTTGTATTACTAAAAGTAAATATGTAATAGTGAAATAAAAGTTGAACAAAAAAACTTATCAATATTAAATTAGATTAGGAAAGAACTAATGTGACTAGTATTTTTAGGAAGTTAATCTATATTTTTGTTGGTATAAAATAAATTCGAGCCGAGTCGAACTTAACCGAGTCGAGCTCTATAGAGCTCGAGCTCGAGGTCGTATTCAAAAGACAAGGCTCGAGCTCAAATCGGGCTCATGTTTGACCGAGCTAAGCCGAGGTCTCTACAAGCCGGCTCAGCTTATTATCAGCTTTAGGTTAGAGTTTCAGACTCTATTTATGTTATTCCTAAAATAACATATTTTCAATAATATTTTTTTTAATATTATAAAGTCATAAAAGTAATTTTAATCAACGAAATTTATAAAGAAAAAATGATATTTTTGAAAAAACGGTTGACAAACCCAAACCCCTCAAACCCATAACTTATAGGTTTACACCTTAAGGTACGACAACGAATCCCTTATATTCCTAAAAAAAAAAAAAAAAAAAAAAAAAAACAATTGGTATGAGTTCGGCTCATTCCAAACCTGTATCTCATACCTTTTCGTTATGAACCAAATCCCTCTTTAGCCTGCTCAATATTTCTAACTTCAGCAGACCGAAAAAAAAAAGGGAGGCTTAATAAATACCCTCCCTTCAAGTTCATTTGCACTGTGACATCAAGGTGCATGCATATGTTGAGGCGGTTTTTGTATCGTGAATATCTATAGTTATACATCATAAAAAAAAAAAAAAAATTATAAACTTGATATAAATACTATTGTACGGAGCATCTAAGAAGATAATCAAATAAGATAACACTCGATTATATCTTCATCTGTATATCGCCTATAATTTTAATTTTCAAAGATTAGCTAAGTTAATAGTGTCAAAAAGTACAAATATTGGAAATAAACTTGAAGGGAAGTAGTAATCCGTAAGATTATGATATAGGACAAGGACCATGAGCCCACCCTAAAAGCTAGCTCAAGGGGTGGTAGACCCTTACCCTATATAAACCCCACATCAACCTCTCATACGGTTGATGTGGGACTTTGCAAAGGCACAATCCTATAACATTCGTCTCTCCTTCAGGACCAACGTCTTCGTTGGGTCACGGCTGGCTCTTCCAGGCCACCCACTCCGAGTCCGTTGACCTCCAGGACCAATATCCTCGTCCCATACCGAGGTTGACTTTGATACCAATGATATAGGACAAGGACCATGAGCCCACCCTAAAATCTAGCTCAAGAGGTGGTAGACCCTTGCCCTATATAAACCCCATATCAACCTCCCATACGGTTGATATGGGACTTTGCAAAGGCACAATCCTATAACAGATTATGAAGATAAGTACTCCCTCTATTTCTTTTTGTTCTTCCCATTTCAATATGGAACAAATATTAAGGTGGAGAGGTTGTGTGGGTGAGATTAAAGTAGAAAAATAATAAAGTAAATTGTGTGGATGAGATTGGTTAAAAGTTGACAAAAATAGAAATGGGAAGAAGATAGTGGAATTTTCTTTTTGGGAAAGTGGGAAGAAGATAGTGGAATGGAGGGAG
The DNA here is from genome assembly GCA_023091065.1 of Dianthus caryophyllus. NCBI lineage: Eukaryota > Viridiplantae > Streptophyta > Magnoliopsida > Caryophyllales > Caryophyllaceae > Dianthus > Dianthus caryophyllus. The sequence goes on along the minus strand of CM041522.1, from coordinate 11,351,491 downwards.
TACATTATAAATGTGTGACATTACGGGCCCATCGATAGAATCATAGGACAAAAGCAGTATTCTAAGAAGAAAGTGCCGTCGATTTGTGATTGAGAAAAACATTAACAATGATAAAATAAGACGGAGCAACATCAAGGAAAAATCTATGATTTTGTCAACAACTGCTTCCTTCACATAATAATCGCATTACTGACAAATGACAATATATACAGAAAAAGTTTATTATTTGCCTCGCTCACTGGCTTTATTGAAAGTTATTATGGGTAGGTCTACACAAAATCAATCTACGACGATATTTCAATTATTGGTGATTATCATGAAAAAAAAGTTTAAATCTACGAGTATCAATTTCATATTTAGTAATATTGAAGTTACAATTTTTCACAACATGATTGATTTAGTAAAAATGTTTTTCAATTTCTATACTCGTGCCTTAACCTTAAATTATTATCAATTTGAAAATTTCAGCTTAAAAATCACAAATTTAATTCTTTATATAACATAAAAGTTATCCCTTAATATTTTAAGAAGTAGTTTAATGAACGAGGGGGTTGAGTTCCTCCGGGCACATGCATTCCCGCACCACCACATGTACCATGTAAGCCACCCCCACGGGGGCTGCGGTGGCCAAGTGGGGAAATTGGTTCCAGGTGAGATTTGAGCCTGGGACCTCACACAATTTGTTGCACCTTCCAGGTTAACCCAAATTCCACCTGGACAACCACCACTTGGTTAATGATTTCCCATTTCTCCTCTACTCAATTTATTCAGATATAAAATAGTATATTAGTTGACATATTGATATATCACGTAGCATACATAATCATTTCACATAAAGTTATACATGCATTGTGTCACGGTCCGCTTATTTCACTACGGACGTGACGCGCACACTTGACTAACACGGGACTAAGTAAGCAACTTGAGATTCGTAAGTAAACAACTTGAGGGTCAAGACTAAGTGAGGGATCGCCCACTAGTACATGACTTTATTCGGGACACGGGACTCGGGGTCGAGGCTCGAAAATCCCAGTCGTGATCATCATTATCGAGTCTCGGAAGGCAACGTTCAAGCAAGAGTATTGATCGTAAGCAAGACAACAACAATATCAAAGGCTTGAGTACAAGGAAGTTTTCATTGACCGTTCCTCAGAAAGAGGGAAATTTGCTTGTACACATCTTTTGGTAGTAGACATTGAATGCGCACAATAGCGTATACTTTTCTAAACCGTCTAGAAAACTAAGAAATACTAAATGTCCCGGGCCAAGATTCAACACTAAGGTTGCTAACTGACCAAAGGACTTACAAAAGTTCCTAAGTTGCGAAAATAAAGTGCGAAAATATAAAATCTACGGGGTTGAAGTGCGGACCGCTACATTCTCCCCCACTTAATTTTGTCGCCGTCCTCGGAGACATTACAAAGATGAAAGAAAAGAAAAGACAGAAAATGAAACTATGTACAAACTAAGGTCTTCAGTAGGTCTTCATTGATCTTCAAAAGTCGTCGGCATGATCTTCGTGCGGATGTTGGCGCGACGGTTCTTGTTGCGGTGGGGATCCTCCTGATCCGGATGGTAGGGCTTTAAGCTGCTCACATGAAACACTGGGTGACACTTCATCCAATCTGGGCTCTCGAGCTTGTAGGCGGCTTGACCGATGCGTTTGATTATCTTGAGCGGACCTTCGTATTTTCGCACCAAGCGCTTATCACGACCTCTTAAGAATCTCATCTGCTCTGGGTTGATCTTCACCATCACCATGTCATCTACTTTGAACTCTCGTGGTTTACGATTTTGATCGGTCCATTTCTTCATTCGGTGGGACGCTTTCTCCAAGTATGCGCGAGCGATTTCTGCATTCTGGCGCCATTCCTTGATGAACTCATTTGCCCCTTTGCTTCGTTCGCCATGTTGTAGGGCGACAGTGTGCGGCAGTAACGGCTGCTGACCTGTGACAATCTCAAAATGACTCTTGTTTGAAGAGGAGCTCTTATGAGAGTTGAAACAAAATTGTGCAATATCAAGCAGTCGCACCCACTCTTGTTGGCTAGCACCAACAAAGTGGCGTAAGTATTCTTCGAGCATGCTGTTGAATCTCTCTGTTTGTCCATCTGATTGAGGATGATAGCTCGATGATAAGTTTAACTTGGACCCAAACAACTTGAACAACTCGCTCCAAAACACGCCTGTAAAGCGGGGATCGCGATCGCTAATGATGCTTTGTGGCAACCCCCAATACTTCACGACGTATCTGAAAAATAGCAGGGCCGTCTCTTCTGCCCCGCAAGCTTTTGGCATGGCAATAAAAGTCGCATATTTTGAGAACCTATCCACGATCACCATGATGGCACTCAGTGCGCCCACTTTCGGCAATCCATTAATGAAGTCCATGGATATACTCTCCCATGGTCGAGTAGGGACCGGTAGAGGATTTAGTAGTCCCCCCGGCTTATTTCTCTCCACCTTATCTTGTTGGCACACAAGACAAGTTTTCGTGAATTCCATTGTATCCTCCTTCATCTGCGGCCAGAAATACCCCTGCTTTAGTAAACTCAAGGTACGATGCCACCCCGGGTGACCAGCCCAAGTAGTATCATGACACTCTTTCAGTAGTCTTCTCCGAAGGCCTCCTGCCTTAGGAACGAACAATCGATGTCCCTTGGTGAAGAGTAAATCGTCTTCTATCCAAAACCGCCGAGTTTTTCCTTCACGAGCTAGCTTCGATAACGTTCGTGCGGTAGGATCATTTTCAATGTGGTCCTTAATTTGTTTCCGAATGTCCGTCGCCACTAACGTTGACGACAAGTGAGCGATGGTGTGTAAGGTCGCCAGGTCAGATCTGCGGCTTAGAGCATCTGCCACCTTATTTGACGCTCCCGGTCGATAAGTAAACTCCACATCAAATTCGGCCAACAGTTCTTGCCACCTTGCTTGTCGGCTATTGACCTTCTGCTGAGTCAAGAAGTGTGAGGCTGCAGTATTATCCGTCCGAATAATGAACTTTGAGCCCAAGAGATAGTGCCTCCACCCCCTTAGACAATGGACGATGGCAAGTAACTCTTTCTCTTGAGCAACATATCGCGTCTCAGGACCACTAAATTTTCGGCTCTCATAAGCAACTGGATGCCCATCTTGTAACAGCACACCGCCAAGAGCATAGTCGGAAGCATCTGTCTCGACTATGAATGGCTTGGAAATATCAGGAAGTGCGAGCACTGGTTCTCGAACTATAGCTGCCTTGAGATCTTCGAAGGCCCTATTCCGTTCGCAAGACCACTCCCAGGTTAAGTCTTTCTTCAGTAATTCGGTGAGGGGAGTAGCAATCTTCGAATATCCCCGTATAAATCTTCGATAATAGTTAGCGAGTCCTAAGAAGGATCGAAGCTCACTAACATTTTTGGGTGCCATCCAGTCCTTTATTGCCTTGATCTTCTTCGGGTCCATTCGTATCTTGCCCGCTCCCACAATGTGTCCAAGGAAATTCACCTCCAACCTAGCGAATTCACATTTTTCCTTCTTGACAAACAAATGGTTTTCTCTTAGCTTCTCGAACACTAATCGCAAATGTTCGACATGTTCATCGATTGTCTTGCTGTATACCACGATGTCATCCAAGTATACTACGACAAATTTGTCCAAGTATTCGTGGAAGACATGATTCATCAGAGTACAAAATGTGGCTGGCGCATTTGTCAACCCAAAGGGCATGACCAACCATTCGTAGGATCCATAACGAGTAATGCAGGCCGTCTTGGGTTCATCTCCTTCAGCAATACGAACCTGGTGATATCCCGACCGCAAGTCTAGCTTGGTGAAGTAGATTGCGCCCTGTAATTGATCGAACAAGTCGGCCACCAAGGGAATTGGATAGTGATTTCTTACCGTTACCTTGTTCAGCGCACGATAGTCGATACAAAGCCTCAAGCTTCCATCTTATTTCTTTTGGAATAACACTGGGGCTCCATAAGGAGCCTTAGATGGGCGAATTGCCCCCGACTTCAGAAGGTCATCCAATTGTCTCCTGAGTTACGCGATTCCGTGCCATTCGATAAGCACCTCTAGCGGGCGGCTTAGCTCCTGGCAACAACTCAATTTGGTGGTCTACCGAGCGTCGAGGAGGTAGATGTTCAGGCAATTTTTCAGGCATCATGTCTTGGAAATTAGAGAGCAATTGTTTCACCTTTGGTTGCTCGATCTTTTCCCTTGAATCTTCTTTGAAGGACATGCTGCACAAATAGGTGGGCTCTCCGTGCCTCATTCCCTTCTTTAACTGCATGGCGGATAAGAAAGGCCCTTTCTTCTTTTTGCCCTCGTCTGGCTTCACTGTTTTCACCAAACAAGGTTTAAAACCCATCATAATGAGGGATTGGAGATGCGGCATCGGCACTGTCGATGTTCGCTTCAAGAAATCCATTCTAAGCACAAGCTTGAAATCGTCCATTGGGACGGTTGTAAAGTTTAGTTGGCCCGACCAATCTCCCATCTTGACCGGCACGTTTCTTGTTACTCCAGAAATTGGCTTAGCACTCGAGTTGACGGCCTTCATTCGACCGCCTTCTCGATCAATCTTCATTCCAATTCGTTTCGCTTCACTAGGATCAACGAAATTATGGGTGGCCCCGGTGTCGATCATCGCTCGAGTGGTCCTCCCCATGATGGTTACGTCCACGTACATGAGTTCAGTATTCTTGTGTTGAGCCTTGTCGCTCTCTTGTCCCATCGAGTACATCATGTGGACGGCACCCATTTTCGCTTGGTCCTCCTGTTCGTTTGGCACCTCATCGGCAACTCCCTTAGCATTGTTATCATTTCCCTCATTATCGTGCTCCACCGACATTTTTGATAGATTCTTCTTGATGGCATTAAACTCTCCTTGTAGTGGACACTCGGAGAATCGATGAGGACCCTTGCATAAGAAGCAAGCAAAAGGTTTCTTGTTCGTGGACACTTCCGAGTTACTCCCTCTCGAAGAGTAGCTGGAGTTGGAGCTAGATTGCCCCCATCTCTTTCCTTGATCCCCTCGTGGCGGGCAACTACCAGAGGAGGTCGACCCGACTTGTGATCCAGCACCTCCGCTCTTGCCAGGAGTATTAACATTTCCACCGAATGTCCCTCTCTTTTGACTGGGGTTGCGTTCCCCATGATAGTCGACTAGTCGTTCCGCGGCGGCTAGAGCAGCAGATAAGGTCTCATGTCTTTGTCGCATGATCTCTCGTTGAGCCCAATCTTTTAACCCATCGATGAATTGGAATACTCGATCCTCTTCGCTCATGTTCTTGATATCGAGCATACAAGCTGAGTAAGTTTTCACATATTCTCGAATCGAACTTGTGTGCTTGACACTCTTCAATTTTCGTCGGGCCATGAACTCCGTGTTCTCCGGATAGAACTGATCTTTGAAAATCCTTTTGAAGTCTCCCCACGTCTCGATCGTGAGAGTGTTAGCTTGGATTTCAGCGTACTTGGTACGCCACCACAATTTAGCATCATCGACTAGATACATACTAGCCGTGTCCACTTTGAGACCTTCTTCGAGCTGAGTGACTCGAAAGTACTGTTCCACGTCGAATATGAAGTTGTCCACCTCTTTAGAGTCCCTCGTCCCCCCGAAGGTACGAGGTGGTGGAGCTTTCACCTTTCGCGGGCCGCCTAGGCCACCGTTTCCATTCGCTAATTTCATTAGATTCGAGCATGTCTTTTCGAGTTCCTCGATCTTTTGATGGAGGAAAGCCATCTCCTCAGCATGGTCTGGCGACATCGCATTTTCCATCGCACTGAGGCGTTCGCTAACATTAACGAACTTTGAATCGAGCACCTGTACGGTCTCGTCTAGGGTCTCCGTCAAGGAGTGTCCCATGATTATCATATCTTCGAGTTTCGGCAACTTTTCAGCCACAAGTTTCTCCAAGGACGCCACACGCTCCTTGGTTTTACCTTTGTCAGAGGCCCCCGCGGGCTCTTTTCCGGAAATCGTCATCTCGATTCTCAGCGGCTCGTCGTGGAGACCGAGCTTTGATACCAAATGTCACGGTCCGCTTATTTCACTACGGACGTGACGCGCACACTTGACTAACACGGGACTAAGTAAGCAACTTGAGATTCGTAAGTAAACAACTTGAGGGTCAAGACTAAGTGAGGGATCGCCCACTAGTACATGACTTTATTCGGGACACGGGACTCGGGGTCGAGGCTCGAAAATCCCAGTCGTGATCATCATTATCGAGTCTCGGAAGGCAACGTTCAAGCAAGAGTATTGATCGTAAGCAAGACAACAACAATATCAAAGGCTTGAGTACAAGGAAGTTTTCATTGGTGGTTCCTGTAAAGAGGGAAATTTGCTTGTACACATCTTTTGGTAGTAGACATTGAATGCGCACAATAGCGTATACTTTTCTAAACCGTCTAGAAAACTAAGAAATACTAAATGTCCCGGGCCAAGATTCAACACTAAGGTTGCTAACTGACCAAAGGACTTACAAAAGTTCCTAAGTTGCGAAAATAAAGTGCGAAAATATAAAATCTACGGGGTTGAAGTGCTGACCGCTACACATTGCATGTAAAACAAGTTCCATATTACAATATGTCATCGTAAATATGCTAAATATTGCCACAAAAATTACACCGTATATGCAAGTTTGCCCCTACTTATTTGATCATTAGCTGATTAATCAAATTTTATCTTTTATTTTCAACATTAATAAGTTAATTTTTTTAAAATAATTTTGATTGGAAGATTGAAAAAGTCAAAAACAAAAATAAAAGGGGTGTTTTCTAGTGAATCGCTCTAAAAAAAAGGTTGTTTTTGTTTTGTCAAGTGAATTTACTCTTGTTATTTCGAGTGATTCAACACCCCTTGGATATTTCTTGGGTAAGTCTCTTATGAGACGGTCTCACGTTAAATTAGTATGAGCAAATTCTATAGGGTGTTACTCAACTGTACCCGGCTTTTTCTCAGTTGTACCCTTTTTTGTCATTTGTTTTCCATCCCCTGCCCCTGGTATACTAATTTTTCTCTCTTCTCTTTCCTCCAAAAAAAAACCCTAAAACAAATTAAATCAACCAATTTCTTATTCAATTCTTAATATATGGATCCTTGTGACGATTTATTTCAGGTAATTACTTTGTTTTTTCCATTAATTTAATTTGTTATCATTAATTTTGTTTAAGTTTGTTTGTTTTTGTTTTTTTTTTTTTTTTTTATTGAATTAGGGTTTAATGGTGGGGCAAAGGGTGGCGGCGTGGTGGTGGGAGTGGCGATGGCCGGCGGTGGTGGGGGAGGGGTTGCCGCCAGGCGGTGGGGGGGGAGGGTGGTGGTGGCGGCAGTTCTTTAAAGTTAACATCTTTTTTTTTTTTTTTTTTTTTTTTTTTTAATTGGATTAGGGCTGGTGGTTGGTGGTGGCCATAGACGGTGCTGGTGGTTGGTGGTGGGAGAGGCGAGAGGTGGTGGCTGGTGGTGGAGGGTGTGTAGGCCGGCGGTGGAGGGTGGCTGCTGGTGGCCGGTTGGTGGCCGTGGTGAAATTTGGTCGGTTTAAATTTGGTGGGCTCTTGGTGGTGGAAGCGAGTGGAAGCGGCGGTGGTGGTGGTGGAAGCGGTGGTGGCTGCTTGGTGGCCGTGGTGAAATTTGGTCGGTTTAGAGGCGAGAGGTGGTGGCCGGCGGTGGAGGGTGGCCAGGCGAGAGAGGGGGTCCATGGTGGTGGGTGGTTGGTGGTGGTGGTTTAATTGAGGAGGGAGGATGAAGAGAGGAGAGAGAAGAGAGAAAATTAGGTTATAAAAAATGTGGGGGAAGGAAATGAGGAGGGTATCTACGTCTTTTTCGGGTACAACTGAGAAAAAGCCAGGTACAGTTGATCAATTACGATTCTATAAATTACTATTAAAAGGGTACAAATTAAAAATATTAAATACCTAAAGTTACTAACAAAATAACTAAAAGAATTACTCGTACTTATCAACAATAAAATGAATACAAATACTCTGAAAATGATTACGATGATAGGAGCGTCGCAATTATCATTGTAAATGATAATATAAGGCTAGGTAAGCAATATAAATGCATGACTACAAATAATGTAGTCTTACAATAATATCATGCAATTTATTACTTTGTAGTTTTATTTTCCTTACATTATACTTCCTCTATTTCATGGTTGTATTATTGACCACGAAAAGAAGTCAACGGAAGAGAAGAAAAGAAAGAGTATTTAACTCTTGAAATTTGATTCTTTAGCATCAGTTTTCACATACAATTCATTTTTTTTTTTTTTTTTTTTTTGCCCATTTTATTTACTAAATTATATTATGGCTCATGATTTTAAGGTAAACGTTTTATTCATGTACTGATGCACATTAAAATGGCTACCGTATCTTTACTTTTTCACTTTTCCAAAAAATTACGCAAATTCTAATTCAATTAAATGAATGGAAAAAAAAAAAATTACTCCAAGACTTCTTAGTGTTTCCAAGACTTTGTCAAAATAAACTTATAAAGTACGTAGTCAAGTAACTGTCGTATACTCGTATCTTTTGACATAGTTAGCTGATATTTTATTGTATGCAGCACACCAATTATTATTGTATTAATTTCCAACTTGCATGTAATAAAGGTCCATGTACAAATTGTACATTGCATTATACACGAAATGGTATCATATACGGTGCCCTTATTAAATGACATATGGGTGCATATTTTACATTTAAAGTTGGTGTTATGTACCCAAAAAAAAAAAAAAAAAACATTTAAAGTTCGTGTTTGTTTAAAATTATCTCTCGTTGCACTTGTTTATCTAAGAATGGAGCAAGCTAAGCGAAATTTCCTATTAATTGCGGTTACTTACCGACATCCGCTAGGTAACGTAAGATACCCATGTAAATGATTTGAAATTGTAATTCTTATATCGATCAAACAATTCCTAACTATTTTTATTCATAATAAATACTCCATAAGAACTAATTAAAAAAAAAAAAAAGCAAAAAAAAGCAATGAACCATAATCAATAATCAATCATCTAAGAATCTATGATGCATTATTTATACTTGAAATACAAGAGCAACCATGTACATAATTTTTTAAAAGTCAATAAAAAACCATCCAAAATATTCATATTCATATATATTTGTAATCAAAACAAAAATAAGTTGTCTTACTTCATTAGTTCATTACATTCAACAAATTAAACAATCCTCTAACATGAGAACTATTTACAGTATTATTTAGGTTTTCTCTCTAAAATAATTAAATTAAATGTCGTACATCATCTATATTTAAATGCCACATGTGCTTGATTAATTCAATCAAACACCCAAAAAAACTAAATTTGAAATGATAATTTTAACAATCTAACATATTAATTAATAGACCAATTTGGACATATAAAATTCGATATTATGAAAGATAAATTCACAGATTTCGGATTTCTTATCTGAGTCATGGCCCGTCTATTGTTCGACATGGCCCCTCTCGCTCCGCCACTGGTACCGACTTTCATCGATCCATCAATCCGAACCAAACCCGTCTTTTTTATTTCTTAAAAAAAAAAAAAAAAAATCTCTAGCTAGTTCTAGCTATTTAAAATTTGGTGCAAAAGATCAATAGAAGTAGGAGAAATTACTGCACCAGGTGAAATAAAATTATTAGAACTAAAAGGGCTATGCATATAATTATTAGTATTAATATTACTATTATTGTACAAATTCATACTACTATTATTATTGAAATTATAATTATTACCATAATTTGGATCATTAAAAAAGGGTGAAAAGAAATTAGGTGAAATTGGAGGAAGTGAATTTGGTCCAGGTGACAAAATACCCGGTAAAAAAACCCTCGATGATCTTTCTAATATTTCCTCATGATTTTCATCATAAACAACACGACTATTATTACCCTCCAAGGGCATTTTTGTCATTTCAATGCTCGCGAACCTAGCTGCAGGAGACACGGCCCCACTTACATAATGACGAGCCGCCATTGTAGTAGAAGAAGACGACGAAGAATCATTACACGTGGCGCCTGATGACGACGTGGTGTCGGGACCAGTTAGCCGTTGGACTAGGGTCATAAACTCATTAGGGTTTGCATGGATGACCTTGGGTGACACGGTGTATATTATCACCGGCTGACGTGGCTGCTGAGGTGGCTGGGGTTGCTGAGGTGGCAGTCCGGGTGCCATGGGCGGTTTTCGAATCTTGTGGGACTCTTTACGGACTTTCAAGGGCGCTGGCCTGGGCCCTTGAAGCTCTTTTCGAGGCGGGAGGCGACTGCCTCCTCCCGATGAACTATCTGAGGGATATGAATCCATTCAGAATAAGACAATGAAAATGTTCTAATCTAATGGTTACGAGTTACGACAGACTTGCTACGAACAATAGGTAACAAATTTGAATATACAGTATACTTTTATTATACTGATTTCACGCCGCCTCCTAAATGAAGAAAATTATGAAGATGAATGTTGATGAAGATTAATTAGGTATGAATTAAAGGGTGATTAATATTATTTGTATTATAAAGGTGGGGGATATATATTCATATAATTATATAAAGGATAAGATATATATATACTCCCTACGTACTACGGAGTATTAATTTAAATAATAATTATATATAAAAGTAGCATAGGAGGAAGAAGGGTGGAAATGTATAAGTCAATGAAACAAAAGATTTAATAAAGAGATTAGTGGTTGAGAAAGTTTGTCTTGTTCTTCCTTAGGCAAGTGATAATGCATGCAAGTTGTCTTCATTAGGTTTGCAAACGTAAGAAAATTCTTGTTTTCATGCTACTTGGTTAAATTAATGCTGCTAATATTATTTTAATCAGATATTTTTATGTCTTATATGTTTAAAATTTATTTTTTTGGAAAATTGAAGTACTAAATGGAGCATTTTTTATACGGATTAAAGAGTAAATTTAATAAAATTAGAAATTTTCTTTATTTTATTGTAAATTATTGTTAACATGTGTTTGAAAAGTACAAAACACAGAAAATTTAATTACAAACACAGTAATAGTGGTTGATATATGTAATGTAAAAAGTTGATTTCGTGGTGTTATGGATGTTTGAACATGTCCAACCTTTTGCGAGTAGTGTAGATGTTTTCGATCATCATTCTCATAATGATGATGTACTCAAAGGGTAAATGTGAATGCTTTGTGCAAAGCTATTTCGTCACCATTACTCTTCGGAATACCTAATAAACATAGACACATAGTCTACGTTTTCTTTAATTTTAGGGATATTTTTCATGATACTCGTAACTTTGTGAAATTACACATCGTACTTTATTACTGAGTTTCTTCATCTAGTAGCCCTAAACTTGGTGCTTACGTGCCCTATATGCTCTTTTTCAAATCGAAAATTTGATTATTGTGCATAATATTAACAAACTTATTTACACCTGAGTGGTAGATGTTTTCTTGACTTTTGGCTTGAAAAAGGACATATTAGCGCATTTTGCCTAACAACTAACGCCGTCAAGTTTTTGGTTAGAAAAATGGCATATTGGGCACATATAAACCAAGTTTAGGGGTACTATATGAACAAATCTCAAACATGAGATATCATGTGTAATTTGACAGAGTTCAAGGGTAGCATGAAAAATATCTCTTAATTTTATTCTCCCTCTATTCCATTTCCCCCCTTCATTTTAGTGTGAAGTGAAAACTAAGAAAAAAAATATATAAACAATTGATAAAGACGAATAATGTAAAATATTAATAAAATAGTACTCCGTAGAAGGTTAGGGAGTTATTGGAAAAAATTTCATGCTTTTTTACACGACGACAAAGATGAAAAAAATTATATTAGTGACTCAGCCCAATCGACCATTATTGTATTCTATAGATTACATTCCGAGTTAAATCAATAAGGAATAGCATTCACTTTACACAATCCTTAACAAATTTTCCTTCAAATTCATGGGATTTTGAAATTCATGAATTGTATTAACCTGCCCTTATTTAAATGTCAAATTCATGAGAATCAATTTCTCAGTTATTTGGAAATTCAGTTACCTAGATAACTAGAAATTCCTTCATCAACCAGGGCCGATCTTTGGCAAGCGCGATCCGTTCGATTATACCAGGCCTCCATTTTTTAGGGGCCCAATAATATTTTACCGGTACATATACAAACAAGTATGGTGACAAAAAATTATATTGCATCAACATTGGTCTAGTGGTTGAATACTTGGTACGTGAGTTGTATGTCCAATGTTCAAATGCTCGTGTCTACCTTTTTCAGGCGTTTTTTCCTTTTTTACATAAGACTTTCTGTTCAATATCCATGTGGTGAGTGAGTTCGTTTAATTAGTTTTGTTGAAATTTCATTTGATTTTTTACATAGATTTTCTTGTTGTTTTAATATACTATTCCCACCATCCCAATCATTTGTTTACGTACTCCATATCACTACAAAAAAAAGTAAGTTATAGCGACGGAATTTGCAACGGAAAAACTATCAGTAGCTCAATATTAACTTCTGCGACAGACTTGCGACGGACTGACAAAATTTAATTTGCGATGGAAATTCCGTCGCAAATTTTCTTCTTTCGTTGCAAAAGTCAGCGCCATAAAAATTGATGACCCGCCAAATTAAAGGAAACCTGCGACGTATCTGATACCCCTATGCGACGGGGTTTTCGTCGCAACATGCCTTTTTTTTTTTTAAATGACTTTACATCTGACTTATTGGTTGACTTTGGCCTGACTTGAGACCCCTCTGCGACGGATTTGAGGCTCTCCTGCGACGGAATTTCCGTCGCAACCAAGATTTATATACTCCCAAATGTCCTTCCGGCCATTCAAAAAAAAAAAACCATCCGCTCAGATCTACGACGACGCCACGCCACTACCACCACCCTCTTCCCCCCACCCACCCCCAGCCACCACTGCCTCCACCGCCGGCCACCACTACCTCAAGGTAAGTTTTGATTTCTTTTTGCTATTTTTTCAATTATTGTTGAAATTATATGTTAATTATTTATTATTAGAGTACAATTATGACCTAAGATAGATGTTATGTGTTAGTTTTGATTTTCAATTGATATTAATTTCAATAATTAGGGTTTTGATTGAATTTTTTTAATTTTGTGGCGGTTGTGGTTGTAGTTGTGGTGGTGGTGGTGAAAGAGGTGTGATGTGTCGTATTTGTATATGCTTTATGCCCCCGTGTCACTAGCGATTTATGTTACTTTTAGCGCTTTTATTCGCTTTATGCTATTCTTTTCCTCCGCGTTTCTCTGGTTCGCTTGTTGGCTTTATTTTATAGGACAGCGCCGTATTTTGGAGGATTGGCGCTAGCCGGGACGATGCTATAGATTCCCAGGATCGCTATGTGATGTGTTGAGTTGATTTCTCCTTGCCGAGGATGAGCACGAGCTATAAAAGGATGTTTTGGAGTCATCCCGAGACTTAGGGATGAAGTGAGAAGCTCAAATCTTCGTAGTAGACCTCGTCCCTGACCATAGGGACGAATCATGACTAGTCCCGGACCATAGGGACAATATATGAAGAAATTGGAGTAAGAAAGAATAATTGCAAAAAAGGCTGCTAAGGTCGAGAGGCTGTCTCGAACCTCATGGACACTGTCCCGTTCGGGAAGCCCATCCCGGATGCTAGGGACGACCTTGACTCTTCGACAACTTGTTTTACTCGAGTGATATACTTAGGATTTTGTCATATTTTCGAGGTATCTTTATTTTTATTCAGAAAATAGACTTAGAGAAGAACCCTAAAACATTCCTTAAAACATTTCCCTTTGATTTCATTTTTTAATTTCAATCCCGACTCAAGAATCGTTCTTTGAATTCTAGTTTGTAATCCTTGCTGAATTCATCATCTATTTCCTTGTTTGAATCATTGTTGGTATTGTGTTTTTCTCCTTTTGATTTCAGTTTCTATTTTATTAGTTTATAATTATGAATTCTTGTTATTATGTGGTTATGTTAATTGTTATTATAATGAGTGAGTAATTTCTTTCTCTAGGGAGAAAGGTGAATCATGAGATTGTGTTTTGGTTGTTGTTGATGTATGTTTGAGTTTGGTTTTCATGCTTGTTTCGATTGCCTTGCTATGATTGTTGTTTGTTGATCACCGCCATGTTTGACAAGCTTTTCGCACCCTTGAACTTAAGACCGAAAGCCTAGTTCAGGAAGAGACATTAGACATTTCGACAGGAACCTTGTTAGTAAGTTGCGAGAGCCCGCTAACGAATCCCGAGGGAGACTTAAGACCGAGAGGACGAGTCACCACATTAGCAAGCATAATTCCAACTCATTCTGATAATCAACCTATAACCAAGCATGCCCATGACGATCCTGAATCCCTAGACCTTTTTCCCATAATTTAAGTTAAAACCCCTTACTTCACGTTCTAACTATAGAAACCAACCAAACCTCGAACCAACTAGTCTAGAATCACCCCATAGGTAACCTACAATCACAACCATCTCCCTATGGAATACGATTCCGACTTACCCTATCTATCTACCCAATAGAGTTGTCAGATATTTTTGATTAGGTGATATGACTAAAGCCAATCAAGGAGGTGGAAGGATTTTGGATGTAGTAGTATATATATTGTAACACCCCGGGCCCAACCAAAGGCCGAAATATCACTCACGGTAGCTCGCTAGGCTGCGTACATCGTCCACAAACCAACACCGGTTCTTTCCAGCGCACTTCGTCCTCACTTGTGCACATCCTGAGAACTTCCCAGGAGGTCACCCATCCTAAGACTACTCTCCAGCAAGCACGCTTAACTGAAGATTTCTTAAGATGAGCCACCAGAAAAGAAAATGCATCTTGTTTACATGAGTAGTACTTACAATCCTTTTAAGCACTATGTCACTTGAGCCAACACATGAACCTCTTCAACGGGGTACCCGGCCCGAATAACCTCGGACAGCACCGGGTATGAAGGATATGAGATGTCAGTTCTATAAGTGGCTTTGATATGCTTTGATATGCTTTGAAAACCCGAGTTGCCAGTGTATGAAGGATATGAGATGTCAGTTCTATAAGTGGCTTCAAGACTGGTATCACTTAAGTGTGAGTTTAACTAAGCTCACGAAGTTATGGACTGTATCGCGTCGTTGATCGGGGACATGATTTTGAAGCGCAATGTCATGTCACGCAACTTCTATTAGATCAAATTAATAATGTGCATAAAGCTCTTTAATTGCCATGTATGTTGTTATGGGAAGAGAATGCATGCAAATCTTGAGAATTGCAGTAAATGTGGTAGAGGTAGATATAAGGCTAATCTAAAATCGCCCAAAAAGAGAGTGGGCAATAAAGTTTTAACTTATTTTCCGTTAGAACCAAGGTTGCAACGAATGTATGCTACCAAAAGTATTGCTAGTCATATGACATGGCATTATGAAAGTCGTCGTGAAAGTGGGACTATGTCACATCCTAGTGACGGTGAAGCTGGGAAACATTTTGACAATGAGCATCCTGAATTTGCCAGTGAGCCTCACAATGTCTGCCTTGGCCTATGCAGTGATGGGTTCTCTCCTTATAGTTAGTTTGGAAAGTCGTACTCGACGTGGCCTGTAATGGTCACTCTGTATAACCTTCCTCCTTGATTGTGCATAAAGAAGCAGTTTATCTTTCTAACGTTGATAATTCCTGGTGCAAAAAATCCTAAGTCGAAATGGATGTGTACTTGCAACAATTAATAAAAGAGTTGAAACAACTGTGGAGTACGGGGGTGTACACTTATGATGTATCAAAGATACAAAATTTCCAACTACGAGCAGCATTAATGTGGACTATTAAAGATTTTCCAACATATGGGATGCTTTTTGGATGGACCACTCAGGGGCATCTCGCATGTCCTTATTGTCACCAACTGCCGCCTAAGTCCTTTTACCTTAAACGTAATCGAAAAGTTTGTTGGTTTGATTGCATCGTCAATTCTTGCCAATCGATCATCGATTTCGATGGAGATGTTCCGATTTTAGAAAAGATCGACCAAATGAAACTAATACTGCCCAAGCACGGTTGACCGGAGAACAAACTTGGGACATTGTGAGGATATTGTCAACAATTGTTAACTCAATAGATCTTGAGTTGAAAAAATTGAAAGGTAAGAAAGAGGGTTGGTTTAAGCGTAGTATATTTTGGGAGCTTCCTTATTGGAAAACATTGTTGATTTGACATAATTTGGATGTCATGCACATTGAGAGAAAAAATTTCGAACATCTAATCAACACAATCATGGAAGTTCCAAATAAATCAGTGTTTGGACCTAAGGGTAAGTTAGATTTCAAGAAATATTGCAAGTTAAGACCCAAATCGTGGAGTTTTGTTCTCGATAAGGTCGAAAAAAAGCTATGTGTGATTGGGTTTCTCAACTAAAGTTTCCAAATGGTTATGCTTCTGATATGAGCAGGTGGGTAGACAACGTGAACTTAAAATTGCATGGATGTACCTCTTTGAAAGGTGATTTTTTTTTAGCGAATTTCAACAATAATTTCACTAATATATTATGACATAAATTTAACATTAAAAGCTGTAACTTATATGCAGGTTTCTTAATCACATAAAAAATGGTAATAAAGCGCGAGTTGAAAGGTCTATAACCAATGCGTATTTGCTTGAAAAGATATCAAACTTTTGTTCCCTTAATTTTGAGGATCATGTGGTCACAAGAGCAAAAGATTTAGACGTTGGTGAAACGAAGACAAAGAAGATGAAACCATACCTGAGATGTTTAGAGACCATTCGGGGAGTACGACAAGAAAATGTTTTAAGAGATACTTGACACAAGAAGAGTATTAACAATCTCATTTCTATATTTTATCAAACTGTGAGGTACTAAGACAATACCAAATGTAAGTTTTCCTTGAACATAACACTTATCTTTAATTATGATGAACGAGCATTTGTAGCATATATTTAACTATATAATGATACTAAATGTGCAGCTACTTTGAGAAGTATATCTTCAATAAGTGTCCTCAAATCAATTGTACTGACGAAATTTGGAAGAAACATGAAAAGGATTTCTCCAAGTGATTTGAAAAACAAGTATGAATTTTTTTTTGACTATTAATTTTTTAGTATAAATTAATAAACGAATTATAAAAATATTAATTATCTCATAATAGGTGTTCAGGATAGAAGATGCTCTAATTAAAGCTTTAGCATTAGGTCCTTCTCGCTTAGTTAATACTTGGAGACGATATGCAATTAATGGATATCGTTTTCGAGCTTTCAAGAAAGGGATTGATGTAGTTAATTAAACTTGTTTCGTCGACTTTTGCTTGTGAACTTGTAATGATTGGATGTCCTTTGTACTATTTAACCGTCGCAAATTTATGAAAGGTCGACTTTTCGGATTTTAGCTACTGTGTCGGCTGTTGAATTGGATGTGGAATACCGTAATTTTTTCAATGCAGGTGTGTTTTGTACCAGAAAAAGTTGGAAAAAAAAGCACCTAAAGGTGCAGTTATATAGGCAAAAACAGCAGTGATGCCCACGGAAATTAATCCTTGCAACGGAATTTTCGTCGTAGAAGAGCTTTTTATTTTATTTTTCACTTGATCCCTGTGATACGTTTTTTTTCATGTTACGGCGAAAATTCCATCGTGATAAGTCAACTTTTAATGACTTTTCAATTCCTTCTGTGATGCTTTTTCTACGGTGCGGCGGATTTTCCGTCGCAAAAAGTCAACTTTTTTTGACTTTTCAGCCTCTTTCGGTGAAGCCTTTTTGCGACGGGTTGTCTGTCGCAAGTCATGTTGCGACGGGCATTCCGTCGCAAGACATTTTTTGCGACGTCTGCTATCGACGCTAGTGTTGTAACGGGAGATCCGTCGCAAATAACGTTTTAGCGACGGAACATCTCATTTCGGCAACGGATTGTGTCGTCGCTACAAACAATTTTTTTTGTAGTGTTACATCAATTCTAATATAAGAGAGTTGAAAAAAAGTATATGCAAGAACATCTAAGTAGTATATTGTTACTTCTCAGGGCCGTCTCAAAAAATAAGGAGGCCCTGTGCTAAACTTTATGTGGAGGCCCTTAGCATTATTGTCAATGTTATATGTTTTTTTTTTAAATATCAAAATAAGCATAAATTTTTTTAACGTTATTTATTTTGACTTTTTAACAATTGAAAATTTTAATATGCTAGAAACAATTTATTTGTATTTTTTAGTATCATAAATTTCTCTGTTAGTTATATTATTACATTTTACTATGCTAGTTATTTTAGAATCTAAATATGGGAAGTATCTTGTAAGAACGTCACATACTAATATAAGAGTTTTTCTTTACATCAGGTGTTACTCATAGTTAAGAGTTCGAAAGTAAAACACAATTCAACAATAAGATCTCAAATGATATATTATTGAATAAAAGTTTACCACCAAGATATTAAAAAAGAACACCTTGTCAAGTTTCAAAAATCATTACTCCGTATTACATGAGCTTTTAACTTGGTCAAGTTAACAATATAATACGGAGTAACAATATAATACGGAGTACTATCTTATCGTGTTGACATATATAATTAAATTTATAAATTCCCAAATTAATGATTACAGAGTATAAATATTTGGGTATATCATAAAATTTAAAATTATACATTCTTAATTAAAATCAATTGCTTTTAAAATGTTGTACACCAAAGGTATAATAAATAAAACGAGCAGTAAGTCTCATGTGAGACAGTTTTACATTAAATTAATGTTAATTCAAAGTATAAAAACATGAAACAACTCTACTAAAGTCACTTATAGGGGTCTAAAAAAAATTTAGTGACAATTAATCATAGTTATTACTAAAATAATACAAAAACTATATAATCGAGTACAAATGATCAGACTTACACTAATTTATTGTAAAACCCAACTCACTAAAATCAAATACAAGACTTAAAAGAAGCTAAATATATATATTAAAAAAATAGCTTAAAACTCAAAACAAAAGAAAAAGAAAGGAGAAATAAAACAAAAACAAAATGGAGTTTAATCTAACCAAAAATGGAAAATAAAAGACTGAGGAAACAACCAAAAAGAGGGGAGGGGTGGGACTGCGGGAATCGAACACGGGTAAACTTCCAAGCACTATAGAAGCCCAACCACTGGGCTACTACATGACATATGCATACAGTAGCACTTTTTCATTAATATTATAAGCATAAGCTCAATGGCCAAGCGGGGCCCCATGAAATGGAGGCCCGGTTAAAATCGCCGTGTAAGTAGGGGTGTTAGGCATACTGTTACTTCTTACAAAATTAGTGAAACGACTAGATTAACAAGTTTTGTCATTATACATATGTGTGTGATAAATAATTTAAACTTATAAAATATTATTGTAATATCATCCGAGAATTAGTCTAAGCTGGAAACTGGAAAAATGTCATAAGTTGTCATCAGAAAAAACTAAGTTACTATTGTACCAAAAAAATGTTGAGGATTATGGTCTGAACTAAAATATACAATATTAGTTAAAGATATATTGTTAGATAATACGGAGTAATATATTAGAGCTTGCATGATATTATTTACTTAGTTATAGTTATTAGATTGTTAAAAAGTAAAATTGTCTCGAAAATTCTCAAACTGCCTCAAAATAATTTCGTGTCAGAGAAATCTAACCATCATAGTTAGAGAGATCATTCGGACAACTAAGATACTAAACAGACTAAGAAAATTCGAACAACACGTGAATTACACAGGTTATCATACTAGTTAGAAAATAGAAATACAAAGTAAAAAGACTTACAAAGATTAGTTTCGCCCATTTTAATAAGTAGTTGAACGTCTAGTGTTTGTTTTTCGTACTCTACAAATGTTTAAACTAGTTTGCGAAAATAAGTAGTTCTTCGTCTAGTGCTTGTTCTTTGCCTATTTATCAAAGTTGACGTCATCGAAACTCCAAAACCATACCTAATAAGTACCCACGACATCTCAATATCATCAACTAAACAAAATTTCTTATGCTATTGAAAATATATGCAGGTCTCATTGTTTAGCATTTATTTTATTGGATGTATTTGTTATCTAATAGTCAGTACAAATAAGCACCGTAATAGATTAAGGCTGAGTATAGAAAACAAACAATACAAGGTGGAAGGAAACAAAGATTTGTCTATGTACATCACAACCGTATATTGGGCTACTACTTCTTTTACTACGATTGGATATGGTGATTTACACCCAATTATAGCTTTGAAATGTTGTTTGCAATTCTTTTGATTCTGTTGA
This sequence comes from Dianthus caryophyllus, assembly GCA_023091065.1. Lineage (NCBI taxonomy): Eukaryota > Viridiplantae > Streptophyta > Magnoliopsida > Caryophyllales > Caryophyllaceae > Dianthus > Dianthus caryophyllus. Next base: position 11,331,273 of record CM041522.1, on the reverse strand, counting down.
ACTTGAGTTTTGCCACTTACGTAACTAACAGTGTAGGAGAAATGAGTATATTACTTTGATTTTTAAAATTAAGTTAAAATGAACGAGTATATTATAAATTGAGTATATATTTAAAAACAAGCCACAAAAAAAAATTGTGGTAATGTTTAAAAGTTTATTAGAGATAGAAAAATAATCCAACTTGTACTAATTTAACCCACATTATTAATTCAAAAGATAAATGTATTGTAAATGTTATTAAAATTACTTGTGATTTAAAATTAGATTGTTAAAAAGTAAAATTGCCTCGAAAATTCTCAAATTGCCTCGAAATAATTTCGTGTCAGAAAAATATAACCATCATAGTTAGAGAGATCATTACGGACAACTAAGATAATAAATAGACAAAAAAATTCGAATAACACGTGAATTACACAAGTTATCAAACTAGTTAGCCAATAGAAATACAAAGTAAAAAGACTTACAAAGATTAGTTTCACCCATTTTAATAAGTAGTTGAAGGTCTAGTGCTTGTTCTTCATATTCTACAAATGTCTAAACTAGTTTGCGAAAATCTACGATGTGACGAAAAATCCACACTTTAGCTAAGAGAGGTAGTGTGGGAAAACTAATGTAACAAGGAATTATTAGGCGTGAACACGTATCGGATATCCGATCCGAAAACCTTCGCATATTCAAAATTTTCGGATCGGATAGGATATCCGACATCCAAACAGCTTTTTAGAAGTTTTTCACAACAAATATCATAAATTGAAAATGTTATATACTCCATTAGATAGTATCTACTGCCTTTTTTAATACTTGGCAAATATCACAAAAAAATTTATGTATAGCATAAGTTGTCAATGATGAAAAATTTGTATATATATTATACGCTTTTTATAAACTACATTGCTAATTTATGTATTTGTTGTGCATGATTCGTAAGGTTATTCAAACCTTACTCGTCCTTTACATTTCATGGACGTCTCCGTACACTTTTGGATACATCCATGAAATGAGCACGGCTCAGAGAATTACTGATTACGTGGTTTCAGTAATTTCCTTGGTCGATGCCCGTCGTGACTTTTGTTCCCTCTTTGACGATGGGAGTCACATCACTTAAGGCGTTGGTGGTTGAAGTCGTTCCCACTGCCTTATTCTTTTAGCTTTTTCCCACGCTACATGTCGTAGCTAAAGTGTGGAGTTTTTTTTAGTTTGTAGTTATTTTCAAACTATTCAAGATATTTGCGGAGTAAGAAAAAACTAGATACTAGTGTATATTTGATATTACCTTAATTAAGGTTTTTTTTCGTTATTATTTATACTATAATTGCTTTTTTTTTATATATGTTTGGACAGTATGGATACGAACAAGTACCCGGCATTCAGCTACTTTGTATTGAGTACCCTCGGCCCTCTCAATATCATCTACTAAACAAAATTTCTTATGGTATTGAAAATATATGCAGGTCTCATTGTTTAGCGTTTATTTTACTGGATGCATTTGTTATCTAATAATCAATACAAATCAGCACCGTGATAGATTATAGCTAAATATAGAAGACAAACAATACAAGGTGGAAGGAAACAAAGATTTGTTTATATACATCACAGTCGTATATTGGGCTACTACTGCTTTACGACGGTTGGATATGGTGATTCACACCCAGTTAACAGCCTTGAATTGTCGTTTGCAATTCTTTTAATGCTGTTGAACTTGGTTTTAGTCACCTACGTAACTAACAGTGTAGGAGAATTAAATATATTACTCTGACTTTTAAAAATAAGATAAAATGAACGAGTACATTATAAATTGAGAATATATTTAAAAACAAGCCACAAAAAATTTTGTGGTAATGTTTAGAAGTTTATTAGAGTTAGAATAATTCAACTTGTACCAATTTAACCCACATTATCAATTCAAAAGATAAATATATTTTAAATGTTATTAAACTTACTTGTGATTTAAAATTAGATTGTTAAAAAGTAAAATTGCCTCGAAAATTTTCAAGCTGCCTCGAAATAATTTCGTGTCAGAAAAATCTAACATTCATAGTTAGAGAGATTAGTACGGACAACTAAGATACTAAACTTGATATGTGGCTTAATATGTGGCTTGATACTAAATAGGTGTTTTTGCCGCATGTATGGCTTGTTATGTGGCTACAAAGATATTTTTGCCACATAAATAACTTGATTGTGGCTAAATGGATGTTTTTTGCCACAAGTTTAACTATTTTAGTGGCACAAGTGATTATTTTCCACAAAATTATTTCTGTTGTAGCGTAAAAAATTTTAGTGGCAATCAAAGTTGTTTTTTTTTTTTTTTTTTTTTTTTTTTTTCTGTGGCCAAATAAAATTATGCGACATTATACCCATTTATATGGCATGATTGTGGCACAAGTTCTAATTTTTTGTTGTGACATCACAGCCGTATATTGGGCTACTACTACTTTTACTACGGTTGGATATGGTGATTGACACCCAGTTAACAGCCTTAAAATGTCGTTTGCAATTCTTTCGATGTTTTGAACTTGGTTTTAGCCACCTACGTAACTAACAGTGTAGGAGAATTGTTTGCCCGAGATAATTTCTCTAAGCCATTGCTATGTTTTTCTCTTAGAATTGTGAATTTTGAAAATAGAAAGCTTTTAATTCAAATTAGTCATTCCTTACTAATATAGATAAGATCGAATAATGTTAATAAAAACCCAATGTGATCTGGTTATTGATATATTTGTTTGATCTGTATTTGACGTAATCAACTACTCAATTGACAACTTTTTCTCAAGTGAAGAGCATCGTTACCAGCGTATACCTCTCACAAAATGTTTCTGATGGTTTAGTTCATCAAGTGGTAAGTAATAATCTGCTAGTTAGTTAGTTTGTTTATTATTATTTTTTTGTTTGTTTGTTAAGTTACTAATAAGCTACATGTTAAGATCATGAAATCAACGGTATTGCACTTCCCTCGTGAAACCGTAGTTCAATCGACAAATGACTTCTCTCAGTGTCTCTATATTCTCATTGAGGGAGAAATGCAGACAACCGAAGTCGGGATTCGTAATGCAGTTCAAATATGTGGTAAGTTTGGAGTTATATTCTTCATACCCCAGCTGTTCAACGTGCAAACCGTGAGATACTCGACGTTGTTGAAGTTAGAACGGGAAACACTCTTGCAACTCTTGCAAGTTAACGATGAGGATAGAGATGTCGTCATAGGCAATATAACTAAGATTATTACAAAATTTGATATAACTAAAACTACATGGTTTTATATTATCTAAAGCCTTTTAATTATGTCGGTGATATTGTTATTATCCATGTTTGCTAACCATTCTAATATAAATAAATATGATAATCATAGGTGTTACGTGAACAGATGTTACATGGGAGTGTCACTTGGAGAACCGTCTATGATCGGATAAACAAGAAAATCGATAGGGGTGAGGCTGATATTACCTTGATTGTGAGATTTGCATGCAAAAGACATAACTCAAGATTACTTCTACGTCTTATCAAAAAAGGTGATGACTTAAAAGATGTTTACGATAATGATCAAACCATTATGGAAAATATTATTTCTAGTCATTTTTTGCTTTAATAAATGAAAAACAAAAGAAAATGTAATCTTATTTACTAATGAATGGACTATATTTTACAACATGTTGCTGTGAATGAAGGAGCCGATGTTTGCATTAATAAGACACTTCTACAACGTATGCAAGATCTGAACTCGAGAGGTATGAAATATTCTTTTTTTTTGAATTTCTAGTATTTCTAGTATGCTATACAAATAGTCCTACGTTAAGCGAATTTCTAGTGACAAGTGGGCAAATTGATGGATATTTACTATTGTGCAACGAAAATTTGTATGCAAATTTATTTGACAATCTAGCCATCTGCTCGTAATACTGAAAAGGCAAGAATTCAAAGACGGTCAACTGAAGTGGAATTCAACCCTCTAGTTCACTACAACAAATAAGAACTTGTGCCACAAATTATGCCACGAAAATTTGTATAATGTGACATAATTTTATATAGCCACGGAAAAAAAAAAAAAAAGAGCAATCTTAATTGCCACAAAATAATGTTGTACAACAAGAGAAATAATTATGTGGCAAATAAACACTTGTGCCACAAAAATAGTTAAACTTGTGGCAAAAAAATCCATTTAGCCACAATCAACTTATGCATGTGACAAAAACACTTTTGTAGTCACATATCAAGCCACGCATGTGGCAAAATACCTATTTAGCCACAAATTATTTCACACAGGCAATAAATTATTGGTATTGTTAGTGGAAAATGCATAAAATACAATGGAAAATTGCAACGGAATATAGATATGTCGATAAAAAAATTATGACAAAGAAAATTGTTTAAGACGAAATAATTTCATGTATAAACTATATGTTTGGCGTCTTGATTTTACGATATATTTCCCTTAGCAACAAAATTATCGGAAAAAATGAATTGCACCCAAATTTCATCGTAATTTGTTTTGTTTGTGACAAAAATTAGGTTACAAAATTGATCGCAAAATACTTGTCTGTTGCAAAACTCATTACACGTATACATTTTTTGTCCTTCATCAATGAGATAAGCGAACTCTTTTAAATTAATGTAATCTTGTTATCTATTTTTCATAAAGATTAAAAGTAAGTTACAATTAAATCGAAAACACGGTTAAAAATATTGTGCCGATACATTTTGTTGATAAATAACTACATATATTAAAAAAATGTTCTAAAAATTTTTTAACGCCACAACAAAATAATATTACTCGTTTAAGTTTTAGAAAATTTTATCAAATGTAGTGCATAGAAGCGGTTTAAAAAAAAAAGCAAGATGAAAATATGATTATATAAATATTAAATATTATTTTTAAATAATACGGTACTTTAAAATCACAAGTAAATCAACAATGTAGACTTGAAATAAAAATTAACTACATTAATAATGAAATATATTCATGTGGCATAATAGTTAGTACTACAACTATAAAGCAAGAGGTCTCGTAACTTCTGTTTTTATTAATTTCTAGCCACATAATAGTATGTGGCAAAAAACTAAAATCTAGCTACAGTTCCATTCTTGTGCCACAAATTTGTCTGTGTCACAAGAGTCATTTTGTAGTAGTGGTTATTCGTCGAAAATGGTGTGGTGCATCCGAAAGACAAGGTCATTCTATACTACAACAAGGCGGAGATAAATAATGATTAAGAGTTGTTGAAGATTATCCATTATTTCAAGGGCGACGTCAATGTCACTGATGAAAACACCTCATCACTGGGCAATTAACCTTAAGAGAACCGAAATTGTAATGTTGCTTCTAAGTTTTGAAGCAAACGTGGAGATCAAAGACGAGAACAGATGGTCTCCTCTAAAGTTGGCAACACAGGGTGATGATGTAGAAATAAAGACGCTGATATGCAAATATGCCGCAAATATAGAAGATAAGAATGACAACTGACGAAGCTAACAAAATTGTAAAAGACTAGTTGTATCATACTTTTGTGCTATGTTTGTTTCGCCACTGTGTTTTGCGTATTTCAACTTTCGTATTATCTGTTTTCTACACTTAACATCATACATCAGACATGGAGTATAATATGGAGAACCTTTTGCATCAAATATTTCAAACTTTATTTGTTGATAAAATTCCTCAATTTAGGAGGTGCCTCACACTAAGTCACGTGAAGATGCAATTTTGACCCTGTATATATGGATTATTTTTTTACTCAACACTTTAGAATTCTTGTATGGAGTTGTTTTAGTCGTTAACGTCCCCAACCCTTTCTTAGTCGACATAAAACGGTACTCCCTAATGTCTCTATTTCTATTTTGGGTTAATTTAAGAATTGGTTACCGTTAAATGTCGACTGTGATCACTACAGTTCCAATAACATAATGGCTGTAAGGGAAGCTATGAGCTTCCTTATGAACTCACAGTTCGGCAAAAAGTCACTCAAGCTCAAAATATTTTTACAAAACTAATTAATGAAATCAACGTTTGTTTGCTAAATCAATATGAAAGGGCTAGACGGGATTTAAGGATCAATTTATGTTGAAATTGAGTGTGTAGTCAATCGTCCAACGTTTTGCGGATATGATGCTAAAAGTTCATTTATGATATTGCAGGTTCGATCATCCAGTAGTGATAGACTTGATGATCGAGAGCATAACGTCTAACTACAACGACTACTATCAGAAATGGTCAAGCACTCCTGATCATGAACGGCAAGAGCATATGTGGAATCATTTCAAGGTAAATATATACATTTTTACTGCGATATAAGGTTAATTTAGAAGTTAAATTCATTCTTAACCTATATTTTTTCATTGGTTGTTGAATAGGATAAGATAAAGCCTCACGATCTCAAGGAGCTGAAAGCAGGATACTTAAAGTACATTAAAAAGAAGTTCAGGGATCAGGTATTTAGAGCAGCGAGAAAGAAGAAAAAACCCGTACAGATGACGGAATCATGTTTTGGGAAGTTCCTAAGTAGAAAGAAAGACAATCCGAAATTCGCTGTGATTTCGAAGAAGGCGACCGAAAACCGGTGCAAGGGCGAGAAAGACAGAAAAGCGCTACCGACGCTTGTCTTAGGTAAAAAAAGGTGGAACTGGAGCGTTGGACAAAGCTTGTGTAAGTCTTTTTTTTTAAAAAAAAAAAAATTTAAGTATGCGCTATTATTATTTTTTTAATAAAATTTGTTACACACTATTTATACAAATATTTGTGTATTCATGATTTAATTATTAACTTGCAGAAGACATATATCACAGACGCGACTCCTTTTAAGCTGTTGGAGTTGTCAAAAAAAAAATGAGGGGAAATGGATTACTTCGCGTGCCGAGAAAATCGCGGTAATATACTTTGTTGTTTTATTATTAATAGTAGTATTAGTTATTATTAGTAGTAGTATTAGTTATTATTAGTAGTAGTAGTTAGATTTTAGTATTAATAGTAGTAATAGTTTAGACTTTTTAGTTATATACGTTGTTGTTTTAGTAGTAGTAGTAGTAGTTTAAATTTTTTTAGTTATAGTAGTATTAGTTAGTAGTAATAGTTTTTAGTATTAGTTGTTGTGTTATTATTAGTAGTAATATTGTAACATCCCGACTCATTTCTCATATATTTATAATTCGTTTCATATTATTTTCGCATTCTCATTTCGAGTAAGTCGTTTCTTATGCATGCATTGTGAATTGGTAAGTCGGGTGTTATGTTAACTGAGGCCTGAGTCGAGTTAGAGGAGCTTAGTAGGTGTTTAGTAGGGGTTTAATAGTTGATTTATGGGTTTATGTGGAGGTAGGCGCGAGTTACGGGTCGCCAGAAGGTCGCGGGAAGGAGAAAAGTAAAACCGGGCCAATCAGAGCGTAATGCGCGACCAAGGCGCTACCCACATGCTGGCAGGGCGCGGGTGACATGCGGGCAGTGCGCAATCGAGGCGCTAGCAGTTCTGCTCGCCGGTTTCGTGCGTTGAATTGTTCCGTGTTGTTTTTAAACTCAATTTTCAGCTTAATTAGGACCCGATTAAGCCTTAATTGATCAAAAACTCTTATATTCTTCACCTTAATGCATCAAAAACCTCTCATCTCTCTATTCTCTCTCATTAATTTCTCATCAAAACTCCATTAAAACTCGATCAATTCTCAAGCCTTTCATTCTAAATCACTTTCAAGTTAATTCATTCATTCTTCCTTCGGTAATTCATCGTTTTTATATCGTTTTGTGCATAGTAGTGTAGAATTTGTTATTATTTGTTATTAGGGCATAAATTTATTGTTTTCCTCTTATTTTTATGTTCTAAATCAAAGGAGAAGGGGAGCTTAACGAGGAGGACACGATTTACATCGACGAAGAGGAAGGCTTGAGGGTTTTGTGTTTTTAAAAGGTAACTAGGTGTAGCCCTAACCATATTTTGACATGAACGAGGCCTTAGAGTTTGTTTAGGTTGTTGTGATTGATTGCATGTTTGTAAAGTTGTGACCTTTGGCATGTTTGGATGGATTATGTTTAATCGTGGTTGGAATTGGAGTCGGCCTCATACTTATGAGTCTAGAAGCATGTTCAAGGATGTTTGATCATTTGTATGATGATTATTATGATGCTAAATCACCTAAAGGTGATAGCTTGAGTTAGTTTGAAGACTTTAAGATTGGTATGTTTGAGTAATAGTGATAATACTCCGTACAATTTATGATTCGCTGGTAGTTTGATCTCTTTGTAGTGGTATCACATAAAAGGACTGAAATTTTGGTAAGGTGGAATAATGATGGTTAAAATGCCAATGATTATTATGAGTTGCTTCACGTTAAACTGGCTTGTTTGAGTATTTGAGTTAAGTTTGTGTACGGGTACTGTTTAGCACATACGTGAAAAGCTACATCGTCCTATTTTGGACGGATACCGCTCATAGCCCCATTGACTGTTTCAGTTGTCAGTTAGAGCTATTATGGGTTTTTGACCATTCTAGTTGTTCGGTTAAAAGACTATGGTTTTATATTATTATGTCGTCACTATTTCAGTTGTTCGGTGGGATTTGGCCAAATTTAGATAGTTGTTTGGAACTTCCAGTTGTTGTTCCGCTATAGGGCTAGATGATTCTAGTTGTTTCATCCGGGTGATTCTAGTTGTTTTGTCCAGTACTCTGTGATTACCCTTGCGATTGCTTGTTTGTTGATTGAGATGACAGTTGGTAGAGATAAATAATTAAAATGAATTTGCTTATGATAACCTTATGTTTATCGTATGTATGGATTGTACGCTTGCATGATTGGTTGTACTCCGATTATAGGCCATAGGCCAGGTGAGTTATTGTGTTGTTGTCTATTTCATTTATGTTGAAATATGACTGGGGAGCACCTAGTTACTCCCCACTGATTGTGGTTGTTGCTGTCTTTTGTACAGGCCAGGTATGCTTGCGAGGATGGATAAAGAGTGTGGATAACCGTGAGAATAGCTCTATTACTATAGTCGTTTACCGGTTTGGTCTTTTTCATTAGTTCAGAGATTGTTCATCAGTTACTCTTTGTTCAAGGGTATTTATTCCCGTTTGTTTAGACTTTGAAGTTTAGACCGTTTGAGTTAGTGACGATCCGGATTCCACGGTGTTTCTGCCACCGTGACCCTTTTTATTCTTTAATTCGTTTACTTTATTATGTTTTATTTCTCTTTATTTTAGTTTATCGTATTTTCTTTTATTGGAAAATCCGAGTTGTTAAAAATATATTTCATTATATTAATGAATTTTATTTTATTTCTAGAATGACTATTTGGCGAAAAAGGCTGAAAAGGACGCCGGCAAATTAGATAAGACGAAAGGCCAAATCTACCTTGATACCGCGGGAGGGTTTGATAGAAAAGATAGAGTTTATGGCATCGGAGACACAGCTACGCAGTTCTTCAAACCACCTAATGTCACGAGAAGTAGAACAAGTGACGCGCCTACTTATATTCCCGGCGTCCTAGCGAAGACAACGACCGAAAATGAACATTTAAAGGTGAAACTAAAGGCTTTTGAAGTCAGGCAGAACATGATGATGCAATTCTTGCAACAAAAGTTCGATTGTTTCCCTCCTGAATCGTGTGATCCTGGCCCGTCGTCATTTCGTCCCGACGACTTCTCCGACGACCACGGCGATGCTCACGAGTTCGGTAGCTTTGTCCCTCCCACCTAGGTATTTGAATGTAGTTAATTAAACTTGTTTCGTCGATTTTTGCTTGTGAACTTGTAATGATTGGATGTACTTTGTGCTATTTAACCGTTGCAGATTTATAAAAGGTCGACTTTTCGGTATTTAGCTACTGTGTCGGCTGCTGAATTAGATGCGGAATACCGTAATTTTATGAATGTAGGTGTGTTTTGTGCCGGAAAACGTTGTGGAAAAAAAAGCTCCTTAAGGTGCGATTATATAGGCAGAAATAGGTGTGATGCCCAAGGAAATTGATCCGTGCGACGAAATTTTCGTCGCAAAAAGTCAATTTTTATTGACTTACAGCCTCCTTCTGTGACGTTTTTTTGCGACGGGTGGTCCGTCGCAAGCCCTTGTTGCGACGGGCATTCCGTCGCAAGACAATTTGCGACGTCAGGTAGCAACGCTAGTGTTGTGATGGGAGATCCGTCGTAAATACCGTTTTAGCGACGGAATAGCTCATTTCTGCGACGGATTGTGTCGTCGCAACAAATAGTGTTTTTTTTGTAGTGTATTTGGGTGTATCACTCATTTGTTTACATTTCCTTTTTAGGAAGCTTTTATCAGACAAATGTATCAACTAGCCCTCGCAGTCCACTATTTAAATTTCCTTTATCAATATTCCTACCCCATACTATACAAGGGGCATATATGTCTTTTGTGAACTTTTTTCATTGGTTTTTGTGTCAAAATGAAAGGTAAACAAATGATTGAGACGGAGAGAGTATCTATTGTTTTTTAAGAAAAGTTTTATCAATAAGCACTTTATTTTTGGTAATTTTCAACTTAAACTTATTTTTCTTTAATATACGATTGTTTGCACTAATATATCACCATATGAAAACAATTGCCTATTGAACGGGAAAAAAAAAACAAAAAGTGTCTCATTTTAATTTCGCATAGGGCCCCCGAAATCTCGGAGATGACCGGCCTTGTAATCAACTTTATTCCACCATATCAATCAAACACATTTTATAATTCTTTAATTCTTGAGAATAACAATTTTGGTTGAGCTTAATCTTTTGGTTGAGTTGATTTCTTGATATGATATCAGGGCCTTGCGACCAAAGGTTACGGGTTTGAATCTCATCACTCATCGCCCCTCCGTTTTGAAAAGTGGAACAATATATAGCATCACACATGAGGATGTCCACCGTTGTGTCCACACGTCAAGCCCAAAAAAGGGCATTAGTGTGAGGGGCGTGTTAGAGTATAAATTGATCTTGATTCTTCAATCATCGATTTAAATTTTTGGTTAAGTTTTTTCTTTGACAAATTGCACATTCGTAGCTGATAAAATAGTATATATATTGAAATCACTTGATTAAAAATCTTTTAACAATCAAACTCCAATCAATCTATTAATCTAACACAAATCAAATTAGTGTTTTGATTAAGCAAATCAACTTAATCCTCATCATTAAGATTTTGATAATGACTACTTATGAATAGAAGAGATAGGTGGCCCTAGATTAAGGTCAAAAACGTAGGGTCCTCAAATATATTTGGGTAAAAAAGATGGTAAAACCAAGTCAAGGTGTCCCAAGAAGATACGGAGTACTAAAGCCTTGACTTTCTCAAGTCAAATTCACCCACTAATTTCATTATCCAACTCTTATTATATTTGTACTATGGGCTCCATATCCCCTCAATTTGTTCTAGAAACCCTAAATGCTTAAACTAGAAGGTTTTGGAGTATAAGAAAAACATGCCGGTATTGTATGTATAATATTTCGAATTCATAACTACTCAATCACAGGCAATTTTTTTAATTGTAAAATAAATTTTCTCTAGCTGATTTAATGTAGTATGCCACAAATTAATATAGATCACTTAATTCGTGTCATTAAAGAAATAGTAGAGTCAAAGTAAGGGTCGAGAGCACAGAGAATTAGTCTATCAATAAAAGTTATCAAAGGTAGGAAACTAGTAACCAAGTTTGGGGCTTTTGGTTGGTTTTGTCTAAACTCTAAAACTACTACTTCCTCGGTTTTCTTTTTATTTTCCATAAAAGAAAATATTTTGTGATTTTCTTCTCATTCTTTTTTTGGCATATTTTTATTAAGAAATTTTTTAACTAAATTTTCATTTTTTGTCCATTATATTTTATAAATTATTTTTATGACTTATATTTTTAGTGTAAATGTATTTCTTTAATCATATAATCTATTTGTATTTTCAATTTGAAAATTTTAAAATATTCCTTAATTCACTGGCAAAAGCAAATGAGAAGAGTAATATTTAATGCAATAAAGTAAACAAAGCCAAAGGAACAAGATGAACTCAAATAATTATAAAGGTCTCGACTCAAGTAAACATTTCTGGTTTAACAACAACTGATCTCGTATTTCACTTTAAACTTCATAATCTTGACTACCTTATAGTGAATTTGAAATTTTAGTTCTCCTTACGATTAGCCAAGTAAAGCGTATTCCGTTCATAAGTAACCTTAACTTTCAAACAACATTAACAATCTGGTTCATGATTTAATCTAACCGCAACTTTAACAACAATATAATCAATACAGAATAGTACTCTGTCTCAATTCTTTGTTTACAATTCTCGCAAATCCCTCTCACGAAAAAGTCAAAGTATAAATAATTTACTGAACGAAGGGAGTACATATATATTATGAGGTTGCGTGTGAGTACTCCCTTCAATTACAACCTATTCGTGTTTTATTAATTTTGTAAAATACAACCTAAGCATAATTGAGTAATTTTACCATGAGGCCGTCTCATAGTATGTGACACTATATTTCAATACTTTCATTAACTCTAATTTAATTATTTCTCTCTCCTTTTTTCTAATTTTGCAAAAAAAAACATTTACTTTTTATATTCTTTGACCATGATGTTTGTGACACGATATATTTAACACGTGCCGATATCATATTTGACCATTTTTCGTTAAACACTTAACCACGATATAACACGTCGTCGATCTACGGCTATTCTGTTAAAACGTAATCGCATTACAATTAAAAATAACGTAACTATTCTTTTAAAATAATCATACATCATTGTCTCATACTATAAAAAAGCCTCAGGATCGAATTTTAATTTTACACTAATCTTCCCGCTCAAATTCTTTCCTTTTCCATACATCCCTATACGACCTACTATTGGAGTATTAGTCAAGCTCATTTTTTATTTTATCTTTCTTATGATTGAATCCCATTGTAACAAATTATGCTCCCTACACTCATCCAATTGATCAAAGACATTCTATACTATGGACCTGTTCTTTCGGACTTTTTAGAGCCCAATCGAATCGAATCGAATCAATCGAATGAATCGAATCGAATCGAATCGAATCGAAATGAATGAATCGAATCGAATCGAATCAATCGAATGAATCGAATCGAATCGAATCGAATCGAATCGAATGGTTCAAATTTATAACATACAATGAATCGAATCGAATCGAATCGAAGGAATGAATCGAATCGAATCGAATCGAATGGAATGAATCGAATCGAATCGAATCAAGGAATGAATCGAATCGAATCGAATCGAAATGAGCTGAAAATAAGCTGGAAAGAACAGGTCCATATCTACTACAACAAATCCCAATTTCCTTTTTATTATTTTATCATTTCTTATGATTCAAGTCTTCTTTTTTTTTTTTTTTTATCTAATTACGTAATACTCCATTCTACAACAAATTTCTCACTTAATTATATTTGTAACACGATTTATAAATTCTAAGATAAAAGTTAGAATTGTATTTATTACTCTGTATTGTTTATTATATATTGGTTCGTTTTAAGATTAAATGATATAAAATGGCTAGTGATTTTTCCACGGGAAGAAAACCTTCTTCCACGGGATTCATCACACCAAATAAATGAAATATAGCAGTTTATCAATGACAGAATCTCGTGCCCCATTATATTGGGCCGTGGATTTATGCACACCCTATAATATGTTACAGAGTACTAAGTTGCAATATGTAAATGTTTAGTCCTGCTCACTACTACTCTACTCCTACAAATGGGTAAGGATCCTCTCCATTTGTTGAAAAGAAATGGACATCCATTTCTTTTCAATGGTGGAGATCGGATCTTGGAAAAATCTAAGGGTTGTAATTATTTGATAAAAATAATGTTTAAATGAAGGAGAGAGAAAATATATTAAAATATTGATGTATTAGAGAGAAAATGGAGAGAAAGAAATGGAGAGGATCCAAATTGCCTACAAATTCGGACAATAGTTTCCTCTTGAATATTTAAAGTAATCGAACATTAAATTTAAAATTAAATAATAAAAATAAGGATATTTCCATGGTACCCGCGAACTTTATCAATTTACACACGATACCCCATGTCTAAGGTTTGTTTATATAGTACCCTTAAACTTGATGTTTATGTGTCCAATATGTCTCTTTTCTAACAAAAAAAACTTGACGACATTAATATTTATGAAGAAAATGTCAAAATGCTTTTTTTCTAACCAAGAGTCGAAGAAGCGTCTACCAGCCAAGTGTAAGTAAGTTTATTACAAGTAATATTATACCCAACAGTTAACTTTTTAGTATGAAAAAAGATATCTGGGCAAATAAATATCAAGTTTAGGGGTACTATATGAACAAATTTTAGATTACCATGTGTAACTTGACAAAGTTTAAGGATATCACGGAAAATATCTCTTAAAAATATTTATAAAGTGAGTTGTACCTTAAAAGACCCATGACCCAGCTTAGGTAGACCATGGATCATCGACGGCCCATCTTTTACCTACGTAAATGGCCGCAAACACACGTTGGACCCGTTGTAACTTGTAATTTACCTGCTCAACTCAACTGGGTCAAATTTGGAGTTCTTCAATCTATATAATCCAATGGATTAAAATGTGACTTCTCATTCTAAAGTTCAATTGAATGGATGAATCATGAACAACCACACCACACCTAAGAGATTACGTTTTTTGACAGTTTAACATTCTACCTTAATTTGGTAAAAAGTCAAGCTCTCAAAAAACCAATGAATTTTGCCAAAGAAAAAAAAAATTACTGTATTACTCATTCCGTCCCGGTCATTTATTTACACTTTTCATTTATGAGTGTACAGGTCATTTGTTTACACTTTCCATAAATGTCTTTGGTAACCCATGTGTGGAGTGGGCCTAACTTCATTAACCAATCACATTGTTTAATTATACATACTTTAAAGCAAGTGAGACCTCATTTTTACTTATATCATTATTTTTTTTGTTTATTCTTTTATCTCTCTCCTCATATCGATAAATATGTATAAAGTAAACGTAAACAAATCACCGAAACGGATGGAGTACTATTGTTGTAAATATGATGTGTATGATCCACCAATAGAGATGGAAGTTGGGCCGTGGGCTAATGGGCTAGCACGGCCCAGCATGGCACGCGACCAAAGTTGGCACGGCCCACATTAGGCACGGCCCAGCACGGTACGGCACGTAATGGGCCATGGGCCGTGCCTGGGCCTTACTTTTTATGAAAATGGCGTGCCTTGGCACGGCACCAAGACGCATTCGCCCAGTACACCAACTTAGGCAGCGCTTGCGCAAGACGCTACGCACGCGTCTTGACCCTTATTTTTAGTGAATTATAATTAATTTTTTGTAAGTTTTCTTTTATTATACTCCGTTATAATATAATATATTGAGATTTATGAGTGTTGATATTATACAAAATATATATCGGGTTCACGTTTTGTGAGACTAATTAACTACAATGGTTGTTGTGAGGTCAGATCGTTTCATATTTTTAACTTTTTTTTAATTTTTAAATGATTAATAATAAAAATTCACTTTGTATTTGCATTATTTTAAGTTTAAAAAATTAAATTCGTTCAAATTCTCAATTGCTCGGGTCCAAAAAAACTCAAAATATACAAATACTGCGGGTGGGCCGCGTGGGCTGGCACGCCAATGACCCAAGGCACGACCCAGCACGGCACGTTGGGCCGTGGGCCACGGGCCGTGCCTGGGCCTTCATTTTGAAAACAAGGCACGGCACGGCACGTGGCACGCTTAACCGTGCCTGGGCCATGCCAAAATTTAACTTCGGCACGCCATGCCGGCACGTGGGCCGGCCCAGCACGGCCCACTTCCATCTCTATGACCACCAATGAAAAACAAGTACTCCGTATTAAGTTAATTTTTTCTTTTATAACTTCCATGAATATTTTAATTTAAATTATAATTTTATAAGAGGGTAGGAAGAGTGACGTGACGTTACCAAGAAAAATTCTCTAGAATTTCACATACGGAGTACTCCGTATATTTTAGTTATATTAGTAGCTATTTCAATATTAATACATTTGCATAAATACACGGGTATGTACAAATAGTTAATAGTAAACAATCATTCAAGCATGGAATGGATCGGGTGAAAGAAGACTGAATAACTTGTTCTTAAAAATAGTAGACATTTATCTGTGTTGACGCGTGTTCTAAGAATAGCGTAATAGTAGTGATTGCAATACATATGTGCAAGGACATACATATATTGATTTGTATGTAAGGGGAAACTATTAAAATCTATGTTATGAAATCGACATTTTTAGACCTTGTTTGGATATTAAAATGGGAGAAAAATAAACGGAAGAGGAAATGAGGAAAGGGAAAGGAAATGTGAGCATTTTCTTTCCAAATCTTATCTTAATTATAAGTATAAATGATCGGATGAAAGGAAAATCAATATCTCTTCTTTGTTATTGTTTCATGGTACTCTCACCATGTGAAACTTGTAAATCGTCTAAAAAAAGTACCTAAATATTTAGGTAATCACCTCTTTGTGTGAGATGTCTTACAAATAAGTTTATTTTGAGACCGTCTTACTAATTAAGGATTTTATCTTATTTAATTTGGAGGAGGAAAAATGGTTGTATATATTAACCAAACAATGGAAACATAGGGATCCACCCTCGCTCCCCTTCGCTTCGTTTTTCGGTTTTTTCGAAATAATTCTAAGTCACAATAACTTGCAGTTGTGTTCAAAATTAGACTAAATATTTTTTCTTAAGGGATCAATTCTCTTTTCCACTTCTTTGATTCGAGATAAAAAAAAATCAATATATCAATATATAACTATTAAAACAAAATAACCTAACCTATGTCATTCTGAAAACAAAGAAAAAAAATACCTCCTTCTTCCACGTCAGATGTTGTTGCCACGTCAAAGTGAAATTAACGCCTCTTCCTCACCTCATTGACCTTCTGCTTGCCCTTCGACATTCCTAACCCTAGCTTCAATTGTTGAGAAATCCAAAAAGGTTGTCATTTGTTGTAATCAATTTTCAATTCAAGTCAATTCATTCAACTTACAATTCATTCGCATCTACTTCCTCGTCTTCTGGTCTTATTTCTTTTTCTTCCTCTCCTTCATTTTATTTATTTATTTATTTATTTATTTTTGCTTTGATTAGCTTGTGATTATTGTCATGTGGGTGATGATTTGATGATCTTACGACTTACAGAGTATTATTCATTGATTAATTTTGTTATTGATATTGTTGGTTTCACATACTCCTAATTCAGACCATTAGATTTCGCTCTCATTGAAGCGTTAGCGTACCACGTTCTATGCTTGCCATCGTCAGTTAATTTTCCCGATAATTATTGAAGATATGTCAGGTACTCTTTGTTGTCAACAATTCTGATTTTAAATGTTGTTTGGGTGTGTCATTGTCGGTATCCAATTGGATATATGAACTCCGAACTCCATGTGTTTTAATTGCCGTCAAATCCGGGGAGCATTTGTGTTTTCGTAGTGTTGTTTTGCTACTGTGTGAAACTAATTCGGTATATCGTTCTTTTGGCACAACTCACTGCAAGTTGTTAACAACTTTACCGCAGAACTATATAATATATGATGCTATGCAAGGGTCTTTAGTGTACCCTTTTCTCTTATTAATCATCTCCCGCTGTAAATCCATATGGAGTAACTCTTTATATTGATACGAATTGCACAAAATGGTGCCAGTTAACAGTTATCGCAATCCATCCATACCTAAGTCTCTCGACTTTCGGTGTGATTTTCTTATGGCTTGATTAGCATTGTAGCGGTTGGAAAGCTGTTTTTCTCAAAGAAAATTGTACCAGAGTCCTGCCTTAGATTTAACATGGGCCACAACTAATATTTTGTTATGCAGGATTCAGACCTCGTATACAAGCACTATACAACCCTCTACTTCGTATTTGTGTATGACAGTGCTGAAAATGAGCTAGCTATGCTTGATTTGATACAAGGTGTGTAGTGCACAACCTCCTTCAAAGGAGTCTAAAAGAACTCCCTTAACTCGATCCATCTTTTTCTTTTATTTTTAAAGTTGTAATATTCCCGTGTACACATCGAAGATTGTGGTAAACGAAAAGGCCTTCAGTCTGGTAGTTTCAATGTCATTAGTCGTCTCTCATGTTATCATATTCTTGATTTTGTCCCTCTGTTGCTTTCAGTTTTTGTAGAAATGTTGGACATATGTTTCAAGAACGTTTGTGAGCTTGATGTAGTGTTCAATTACAGCAAGGTAATTTTGCAGCTTTCATCTATTTCTGTGTTGTAATAATAAAACAATTGGCAATCATCTATTTTTGTGTTGTAATTTTGCAGCTTCATACGATTTTGGACGAAATCATTTTTGGAGGCCAAGTATTGGAAACCAACTCCATAGAAATCATAAGGGCAGTCGAAGAGATATCTAGGTAAGCCTCCTTATTTCTGTTGTCTCTCACTCGTATCCAGCTATTCGAATGAACAAGAAGGGAGATGGAGATAAGGTGAAAAGTGTCGCACGTCTTTGAAAACTCTTTTATAATCGATCTTCTTTTGTGCAGGTTAGAAACATCTTCCACAGCTGTAAGTTTTGTCCCGAAATATGTATGATTTTGCTGGACAAAGAGGTAAGATTTCACACCCCAAAACAAAAAATTGAAAATCAAAAAAGATAGATTACACTAAAGTAAACTGTGAAATCAAAATACAATGTAGGGTCTGTCACATAGATTAGTGGAGAAAGGCCAAAATTTCAACATACTAAATCATAACTGGCTCGGGACGTCACAATATCCACTTGATTTACGATGATATTTTAGTGTGTTGTAGTTCTTTTGAACATGTTCGTTTTAATTTTGTTAGGAGGTCGTTTAATAAGGTAGCACATCAACTTGCTCATCTGCGACCATGGGTCTCGGGGAGACGCGTATGGGCTGCGAATATACCGTCTATGGCTTGTATGGTCGATGATGATTTAAGAAATATATCTTAGTCCTGGAAGGGGCTTTCAAAAATCATAACTGGCTAAAGCAAAATGAAAACCAAAAATAACAAAAGAAGCGTCATTCAATTGTCCACAATCAATACCCAATTTCGAATTTAATTGTTGGTTTCAAACAACTCACGCCTCAATATGGGAGTAATTATTCAGTGGTTGCCGTCATCGTCATTGCGCCTCCGTCCTACACTGCCTCACACCGGTGCGAATTCCGTCAGTCGCTTCTGTTCGCCGTGGTTGACAAAATCACCCCGCCTTAGCCGTCAGGTACGCTCTTTTTACTGAGAATTCTTCGACCTATTTATCTCCGGTTGACTTTCGTGTAATCCCTTGCGGCTATTGTCAAATTGTAAGTAGATAGTAGCTTAATATCGATTATTTTGCGGGATTGCAATTATTGACACCGACAATTGATTTGTGAATTTCTATTGTTGAATTTTTTGGGTTGTTGAATTATACTCCATAAAAAGGAGCCCGTCGATGCCTGTTGCGAAAATTGTTAAGGTAAATTTATAATTCAGGTTTAGATATTTAGTAATGAAGTTTCAGTGAAATTTAAGTTATACTTTGGTTTGATTTGATTTGATTAGTTAGTGAGAAATAATCTCACTTTAGTGGATTGTCTGCATTATTTATCCTACATTTGTTTATTTTTCGTGATTAAGCATGTTTGGACTGTTAATGTGGTGAATTATTTCGATGATCAAGAATTTTGTATCACAAAGTTCATATTTTGGGCTGATCACATGCACATATTTTGTCATTGTTGATACATGATCTAGAAAAAAGCTTTTCATTGACGTTTAATTAACTATGTTTGCTTGCTTAGTTTGAAAAAGCCCCCTTAAACTCAACTATCAGTCATCCGCTTATTTGAAAGGTTTTTTTTTTGTTTTTGTGTGTGTGTATGTGTGTCGGCTTCAGCTGGGGTTAAGGTTTCCGAAGCTGCTGCTCAAGCTGCCATGACAAACTTGTATGACATCACCAGGTTTGTTTTCTATCAATTCAACAAGTAATCCTTAAAACTTTCGCTTGTGTTTTCAATTTTATCTTTGAAAATATGTTAGTTTATCATGATTATGGATTTATTTTAGCTGAAGTTGTTCAATTAAGTTTTATTTAACACTTTTATTTTTGTTGTTATTCCTTAAATGATCCTGTTACCAAGCGTCTGAGGAGGCGAGGATGATCTCACCTTATATGGTGCTGTTTTTGGGACACCATCGTCAGAGTATGTTCATGTGATACTGTCGTACAAGCATATCGATTGTCCATTGTGGATTACGTAAGTTTTAAACTTTTGATTTTATCTTTTATGTCAATTGCGCCTTTATATCATATGACATATTAGTTTGGATTTGGTCATGGATTGAATTTGTGTGTTTGTTGTCATACGTTGGATTACATTGAGTCGAGGTTTAACAAAAACTCCCTATGAATATATATGGGCCGAGGTTTTGATTTTTATATTTGGATTCATTGCAATCATTCTAACTAACGTGTCTTCATATATCCGCACATGGCTCAAATTTTTGCTCTCACACAAATAATGCGATTCTTTGTAACCAAAGGAAGCCGATGTCCTGGATTTGGCAAGGCCTGACTCGAAGAAAAATATTACTCCAGCTATTTCATACATTTATACATTTAGCCCCATAGCCCTACTTATCACTTGAATATTGACCATTAAGGGAGCTGGCAAACCTTTTAAGACGTTTGTCATTTAGTAATAATATGCCAGCGTATGTTTTTATACTCATATATATTTAACGATCAACTTCTGCTACGACGTCTATAGATTCTTATCATGTGAAACCGAGTTGGTATTGACGAGCTGAGGCGCCCGACAGACACTCTTTAGTTCTGAAGATATATGCTTTGTAGGGTTGGGTAACATACCCTAAGCATCATTAGCAATCTGATGCATGTTCTTGAGACATATAGTTTCGTAGCTAAAACTAAGGTTCTATATTCGCGGACTTTACTACGTTATTTCACTGATGTGACTCATATGAGTGCTAATATTGTTACTTTTCGTGATTATAGCATACTTTTGGACTGATCCTAGGAATGTAATAGTAGAGACACTTTGTAGGATAGGTCCAAAAGTATTTCATGCTCACCAAACCGTTTCATTAAGCCTATACTCAAAAGTGATGCACACATGTCTGATTTTTGAATTTCACAATTTGCAGGGACTTTGAAGCTGCCCTATTCACTCTTGAGGTTGAATTACAAAGCCCATGATATACCTTTAAAAAGGTATTTGATTATATTCCAATAAGAAAAGGAATTAACCCAATGCATTTCCTAGACCTTAAGTTAATTGGCTTTGAATACAGATAGGTCTAACTTGGCTCAAAGTAGAGCTGTCAGAATTTCAGTCAACTTGCAGATTTAATAACTTTCGGTCCAAATTGAATCACACATCACACCACGTATCAAAATGAAAATAATTGAGTTGGTTATGAAATGCAATTGGTCTCACATCGATAGGATATATAAATTTTGAAATATGATACTCTGAGTGTTGACAGGTCCGTAATGTTACCTACTGTACATTTCAGCAATGAACCTTCACTTGCAGACGTCATATATTTTTAGTCACTTGGAACCATGTGACCCATGACCCATCTTATATCAAGTGAAACATTATTGAGTCAAATAATGTGCTCCTCTGTTTCATTTCTAATTTCGTGGTTGTAACATGAAACATTGTGTTGCACTGGGATATCCCGAAAGGTAATTTAACTAGCATTATCAATCTGTTTCTTTGGGATTCGCCAAAAATATTATAGAATTTACATAGTATTTATAGAGAGTGGCCTGGAAAGCGTGGGAAGTGGGAGATAATGTAAGTGAATGAAGTCGGGCTTAAGGAAAAATGACATTGTCGATTTATTTATGCAATTTCATGTGATAATTCATGATTTTCACCCTATTTTTCCAGTTCTCATTTTTCTTACATCTGAATGCAAGTGACTTGCCGCTGCACTCTTAGAACTTACCACCTTACAAGATTTGCTGTTTTCTTATGCCACGTCAAATAGGTACTCCGTATAGGTTCTCAGCTTCTTCGCCAACGAGGCAATGTCTGAACATCTTCCATAACCAGCCCCATATCAAACTATGTTTCTCAATATGTTTTGTTGAGTAATAAGAGCCAAGGACAGACTCTGGAGAAGGTGGGAGTATATTTGCCTGAACCAGTGTTCAGCCATGGTCAGCTATAGGTAGGTGTTTCACAGGTCACCTCACATAAAGGTTTAGAGATAACACGGATTCAGCCTTCCATAACAGAACTCGAAATGTAGTGTACAAAGAAGTATACTCAGACCTGTGAACATAGGTAAATTTTCCACATACTCAAACCATTTTATTTTAAAAATTGATTCTAAAAATGATAGCGAAGTCTGCTTTAATGCTACCTTATTGGTTTAAAGAAAATAAGCTAGACAAAAAAGGCCCTGTTTAGAGTAGTAACCTTAACAACTCCATATTCGTTTGCAGCTCAGAAGTCATCCACCAGCAATGATTTCAGGTTGTGACCCTCTTGAAGATTTGGTCTTTTTATTTTTATTTTTATTCTTTTAGTATATTATTTTTCTACTTTCTCCATAGTTTGCGCTCAGTTCTGACTAACTTGGGAGTATCTAAGCGTACTCAGGCAAATTCATGAGATAAGAAATCACAGTTGTATCAGCACAAATTGATTTCTGATTTGCAAGGTGCTTTGGCAGATCCGGTACCATGTCCCCACTGTCATTGCGCGTGGGTGGTTATAGATATGTTGTTATAATTGTCCCGTTACTTTTGTTTCCACTGTCTGTGTATAATGTTGCCGCGTCACTCTTGCTTATGTTGGCTTGCTCCTAATGTATGTATTGTTGTGTGTGTCTGCTATTGTTAACATATTATGGGCTGACATGAGTAGACCTATAGTGACACATTAAACCTTTAGTGGGGATTGATGTTGCAGGAGGGGGGAAGCAAAGAAGCTTGAGATGCAGAAGCTCTAGCCATTCTCGCGGGTGTCCAGGAAGCGGTCTACAGGGGTTGCTGACGGGTTGTGTTTGAAAGTGATTGTCTTGCGGTGATCGAAGCGGTGATCAGACGTGATAAAGGACGGAGTGATTACTTTTTCTTCATTAATGACATTCTTAAGTGTTGCCATAATTTCAAAACCTTTTGTTGGTCGTTTGTTAGTTGTAAGTTCAATAAGGTCGGTCATGGTCTAGCGGTTGACCGTTCGTGGAGCTTAGGTACGCGCGAATGGACGAGGAGCCTTCTGTCACAATTGTAAACGCTGCTACGAAGACATGATTAATATGATATAAGCTCACTTATGGGTTTTCTCAATAAAAAGAGATATTTTTTGTATCATACTTCAACATGTGAAAGTGAATTCACTCTTCATACCTGTGTGTGCATTTCTTACCTGGGTATTTCAAACTTGTGAACGTGAATTTCATACCTATGTGTGTATTCACCTTTACATGTCCATTCTCGGTTATTTCATTCATTGATCAAATTGTTACTTCGGACCATCTAGGTTTGCTTTGATTATGATAAGTAGAGATGCCTTAAAGGTTTCCCTACACCATTACGAATCAAGCTCTCTAGACAAGGAAACAAAGAACGAGAGGCAAACAAAGCGACACAAACGGGACGCAACAACAACCAACTGAAGGAGAATACACTTCGTTACTCTTATATTTTGAAGGAGACACACCCAAAAATTATTCATTCAAAGATTTATCGTGATGATCAATGATACTCCGTAGCTCTTAAATAAATATAATTATACTAAGGTCCTTATATTGCATTACCGTTTTGTTATTGCAGAGTATTAAACTCACATGATATATTATGGACAATACGTAATTTATTGAATCTCTATTTTTAAAATATATATTCCGTCCTCCTACCATTCCATTACATTTAACTTTTGGGAACAGTGTTTAAATTTTTTTACTTTGAAAAGTTTGAAATTATAAAACAAACTTACGCTCTAAAAATATTCGTGTTTAAATACTAAAACCCTTTTGAAACATTTAAGTGTAATGAAACCCAAAAAAAAAAAAAAAAAACATACAAACAAAGTAACTCTAAAAATAAATACAGCATCAATTGAAGGAATAATGGTCAAGAATAATTCGAACTAATAGTTATATTCAACAAGTAATCTCAACTCGAAATAATCCGCGAATAATCACAACTATCAAACAATTATTCCAATAATACACTTTCGCCATTTTTAACCTGTTTTAATAGGTGAAACTGGTTTAAAAAAGAATCTCCAACATATATGACACAAAAAAAAAAAAAACAATGAAAAAACCAGCCCAAAAAACACCTCCTTCCACGTCATACAAATTTGCCACGTCAAATTGAAAAGAACACCTCTCCCGCCTCATGCTCCTTCTTCGTGTCCTTCGACATTCCTCAACCTTTATTGCTCTACTTGCGTCGTAATAATGGTGAGAAATCCTGTCATTCAATTGTTGATTATTCATGGAAAATGAGTGTCAGTTCGGATTATTTCTGACAATTATTCCTAAATTGAAAGACACTATAAGAAAGAAAACAGAGAAACGATACGGGCAACAACCAAAACAAACATGAAACAAAAAGACAACTAAAGAAAAGAACAAAGCCGACCCGTGAATACCACGGGTCGCACCACTAGTTGTGACATTCATAACACAGTCTTGAGTTTTAATTGGTCAAATCTTTTTGCCCAATAAACTTCGATCGGTCAAAATTACTGGTCACAAGTTACAAAATGATTAATTTGATATTCAACTTAATCATTTTCACAAGATATAAAATTTAGAGTAAGCATTTTTTCTAATTTCTAGACTTGTATTTACAACTTAAGATCAATCAAAGATGTTTAACTCAAAAAAATGGATACTACGATAGAGTTACAAAATTTATAGACAATCTTCGAAAACATCCCTCACATTTAACTCTAAAATGAGACCGTTACACGCGTGAAACAACCAATATAATTTTTCATCATCACATTTAATATGCATATGTAGTGCTAAAACATTGAAACTTTTGTTGAAATAGGGTTTTTGTGACAAATAATTAGCGTTTTGGGTCGACTTGAAAAGTATTTAGCAAAATAGGGTCCACGTAGGATTGGAAAATACGGCCCTAAAAACGCCATAACGCGTGGCGTTTTAAGTGTCCACGTAGATTTTCGAAAAATTAAAAAAAAAAATTATAAAGCTTGAAAACGCCACCCCGGGTGGCGTTTTCTATGAGAAAAGTGACCAGGGTTTAAAGTATTTGGAGAACTTTTGGGAGGGGGAAAACGCCAGGCTGGGTGGCGTTTTAGGGGTAAAAAAGGCCAGCCCGGGTGGCGTTTTTACTTATAAAAGTGGCCAGTTTTTTCTTTTTTTGTTTGCTTATAAAAGTGTCCGACTTTTTATTTTATTTTTTGAACGTAGCTTTTAATTTTTTTGGTTAAGTCACTAAAGACATTATCAAAACTTTAACGTTAAACTCACCACCTTGAACGTTAAACTCACTAAAGACAAAGCTTTAACGTTTTTAGTGACTTAGAACGTTAAACTCGTGTGGAAAAACAACCAAAATTTGCATAGCACAAGAGACATTATCAAAGTGACGGGTTGAAAGCGATCGGTCCTCTAATGAAAATAGAAGTGTCAAAGTCACATACAAACCATTGCATTAATTTAAGTTTTTTGTCCTAGTACATAAAATAGAAATTAAGTCTTCTTTTTGCCTTGGCGAGTTTTGGCGCGCTTTCCTCTTGAAGATTGTGGAGTATCTTCTTCTGCAATTGGAGACAAATTTCTTGGGCGTCCTCTTCCAGGAATGAAAGTCGCCAAAGGAGTAAGATATTGTGTTTAGCATTCCACGCCTTGTAGTAAGATATTGTGTATCTGAATTTGTCTCTAATGAACTCAATGATGACAGATATCTTCACCGACCAATCCGCTTCGACAAGGTTCCTTATAGCAGCACTTATGAAATTACGTTTCAAATTCAAGTGGTCACGAGGGACTATGTCACCAACACATGATTGTTGATGAGGACCATTGTACGTGACAACTTTAAATCCGTTTACATGTACATCCCCTAATGTTGCTCTCAATTTCCATGCACATGGATTTGGTTTTCTACCACATTTAAATGTGACAGTGTGAGATTTGGATTCAACAACTTTGAAAAATTGATTTCTTTTGACATTATAGAGTGTCACTGCTTCGGAAACGGATGATTTATTAGGAAACATTTGCCCAATTGAGAACTCCCCACCTAGTTCATGTTGCGCCAAATTCTCCCACGTCATCCAACTATTTAATTCCGCTTCATCTACCGAATTGATTTTGTTAAACTCAGAAATGGGAGCACTCGGGCCAATAATGTCATCATCATCCTCACATAAATCCAACAACTCCAAATTATTGTCAACCATATTAATATCCTCATCCGCCTCATCTCCCTCTATGTTCCCATCAAAAGTACCCTCATTAATATTATTAGTGTCAATGGAAACAAATTGAGAAAGATTATGAAAGCTCATAGGTGCATTATGGACATGAAAAACACTATTGTTTGTATGAACTAATGGTTGAGAGATAATTTGAGAAGCTGTCAACACATGTTGAGTAGGTTGTTGGGAATTGGATAGTTGGACATACAAATCCATAGACGATGCGTTTGAGCGACGGACTACTCCCCACATTGCCCTCAATGACCGATCATTAGTAAGAGACACAACTTTAAAACTCCCGGAATCTGGGAATTTCATTTTCACGGTGAATGGAATTGTAGCATACTCATTACCAATACAACTCCCTATCTCTTTAATTAACTCATCAAAACTCATTTTACTATTAGCCATTGCAAAGTCTTGATCACCCCCTCTATACGAAACACATCCATTCTCTTCCATGATTTCTCCATTCCAATGGCATAATAGAGGAAATTCATATATATCCATTCTAAAAGCAACAAACATGAAATATATGTAAATAATAATACTAATAACTTATAACATAACAATTTTTATTAACTTAATAATACTAAAACTTATAAGATAACAATTTTTATTAGCTTAATAATACTAAAAAATTAAAAGCATTAAACAAAACAAAATCACAAAATTCCATATTAGGTTTCAATCAAACAAAACAAAACAACTTAATCAAATATTATTAGGGTTTCAATTAAACAAAACAAAATCAAAAAATCACATATTAGGGTTTCAATCAAACAAAACAAATTAACCAAATATTATTAGGGTTTCAATTAAACAAAACAAAATCACACTACATATCAATCACATATTAGGGTTTCAATCAAACAAAACAAATTAATTTGACTATTATAACAAAACAAATTAAAAATTAAAATTAGGGTTTCAAGATAGAATAATTAAAAAATACCTTCAATTGAGAGAGGGAAAGGCTGAAGAGGGCGGTGGAGGTCGACGTTAGGGCCGTGACTGGGCGGAGAACGGGCGGCGGCAGGGTGACCTACAGGCGGCAAAGGGTGGTTTTCGGGTTTAGGGGTTTCTTCGTTTTTTTTTTTTTTTTTTTTTTTTTTTAAAGTGAGAGACTAAGTTAGGGATTGTCGGGTTAAGGGGGGTTTTGTTTTTTTTTTTTTAAACCTAAAAACGCTATACCGGGTGGCGTTTTTAACTCACAAAACGCCACCCAGGGTGGCGTTTTATACTTGCTCAGTTTCCTCCTTTTCTTGCAATCCCTGGTCACTTTTCTCACAGAAAACGCCACCCGGGGTGGCGTTTTCAAGCTTTATAATTTTTTTTTTAATTTCTCGAAAATCTACGTGGACACTTAAAACGCCACGCGTTATGGCGTTTTTAGGGCCGTATTTTCCAATCCTACGTGGACCCTATTTTGCTAAATACTTTTCAAGTCGACCCAAAACCCTAATTATTTGTCACAAAAACCCTATTTCAACAAAAGTTTCTAAAACATTTCACTAGCCGTTTTATGCGTGAGACGATATCGTAGACATACGAAGTACTTAGAGCTGGCAATTTGTACGGGCCGAGTCTGCCTAGCCTGCCTAGTGGGCCATGATTTTGATAGCCCGACACGGCCCGCTAAAAGCCCTGTCTGAACCTCCCAAGCAACAGGTCATGCCTAGGCCTTAATTTCTATGGTCCGGCCCGCAAAGCCTGTCCCTTATAAGAACTTTATAACCAACAGATTGAGTTTGGACCTTAAAAATATTAGTCAACCCATAACGGGCTGGTCCAGCCCGGTCCGTGGCTACCTCTAGTTGAAGTAATCTGTATCATACACCAAAATAAGAGGAAGACGGTATAAAATGCAAAACTTGCATGCATATGTCAGCACATACCTCTGCAAAAGTGAATATTCAACCAACCCCCTTTGTGTTCCACTAATCATTAACACTATATATATAAAACCAACGCACTCAACAAATTTCAACCTTCATACATTTAGCTTTAAATTGATCCACCTATATTATAAATAAATACTCGTTAATTAATTACTCAGGTTAAACTCTTGTAATTTCTATTGATTTATTTAATATGTTTTAATTGCATTTCATTCTTTTGTTTTTTCGTATTTAGATTCATTTGAAGTTTGAGAGTTAAATTGAACAATTTGAAAGTTACGGAGTATATCTCTAGTTAATTTCATTTTTGGAAATCTGATTATTAACTCCGTATCAATCAAATTATATTTTGATACATCAAAAACGGTCGATTTACGCCAATTTCCCAAAGAGAATGGTAAACAAATGACAGAAATACGAGTATGAAACTACTTGAGGTTGTTTTAGTGGATAGTGATAGTTCCACCTAAAAATGGTACTTGAACATTTTTCAAATTTACAAGTTGGATTTAAATTTGAGAAATTTAATTCTTTGTGCCAAGTATGTAACTTGTGATGATTTTGTTGGAGTTTGGGATGTATATTTGTGTCTCTAATTATTGCTTGAATTCTTATTTTTGATTGATTAATGAAGTATGATTTGCCTGGTATGATTATCGGATTGTAAATAAAACAGGATATGAGTTCTGAAACTGCACCCAAGAAATCAAGGCTTGGATGGGCAAATTAGGGATCCGTCTGGAGTTCTATCGCCTTACGAGTTTAATCGCAGGTATGCTGATATCGATTATTGCTTTCTTAATATTATCAGAATACTGCTGTCGTGAACCAACTCAACCAAAAGCTTAAGCTGATAATTGGAGGCCCAAGATCGATTTTATACACTCTAACAATTGCTGCTATCCAAGTGTAAATTTAAATGGGTAGATCATGTTGTGTGAGGGCAGTGTAATGGGTCTTCTCTTACAACAATTTAGGGGTTACTCTAGGGGTATTGGTATCGGTTTCATTGTATAAACGGTATTTTTTATAGTGAATTTCAGTCGGTTTGGCTAAAGGGTTTTTCCTTCATCCTAGAGGGTTTTACCCTGAGAATTGGCCTCAAAATCTGTCCCAACTTATGATTAACTTGCGGTATTGTATACTTTTGTGTTACCTATCAGTCGGTGCTTTCATTCAATGCGGGGAGATTATGTTACGAGTTTAGCCATCGGGTTCATATTTTGGTTGATATGGTGTTCCAATACGAACATGAGTAATCTTTACCTAAAATGACACAATAAATGGCACCTAAAATAAACCTATTTTGGGACACACATACACAAGTACACGAACATCACTGATCTGTACCCAAAATCATACTATAAAGGGCACCTAAAGTAACCAAACTATTAGCAATATTCTATTAAATCATAAATATTTCTGTACATATCTACCTCAATCAAATCAATTGTAATTACGGCTATATAATCGCATTCACATTATTATTCTAGGAAGTTTATATTTTGGAATATATTGTAATTATAGGATTAATCTGTTAGGCTTGTACTATATATACTCTTGCAATTCATTCATAGTGCAAGCAATGCAATTCTAATATATTAAAACCTTTCTTATTCTACTCATCCATACTTCTATCTTGTATCAGAGCCTCGTGCTCTCGATAGAAGTTAACACCTCGGAGTAGATCCTGGGGCCAAACCACCCACCCAAAACCTTTCACTTGGCCTACACCTTCACCTTTTTCGCTGCCACCAACTTAGAATTGCATCTAACCCAAAACCAAAATTATAGCTAAAACCTTTATTGGCACAACCAAATTATAGTCAAAACCTCCATTGACACAAACCATTATCTCAACCAAAATATGCTAAAATATTATCTCAAGTGTATTTATTCAAAACCTTAATATTTTTTTCATGTAAAAGAACAACTTTACCATGGTATTACTCTTGACAAATCTCAATGAGAAATTGATCACTTTCGACAAAAACCAAATCACAACCACTTGTTTATTTTTTTTTTAAAATTAATAAACTCTTTTTATTAATTAACAAACCATAAAATTTTATGGTATACCACCGATATGGTCATAAAATTAAATTTAAATATAAAAAAAAAAAAAAAAATTACGTGCAATCTGCAACAAAACCACAACCAAAAACCTAGTAATATAATTTATCAACAAAAAAAAATAAAAAAAAAAAAAAGAAAATCAAAACACAGTACCACTGAAACAAAAGAAACCAAAAACCTAGTATTTCCGGTGGGTCTCCTCCCAACGGGATTAACCGAGTACGAATTCGACTCAAATACAGGCGAATTCAAACTATTCCTCCCCAAAACCTGCAAATTCTACATCAGGATCATATATACTCTAGCTCTATATAAATACTTGTAACCGTCATTCATTCAAACAATGCAATTCTCATTCTAAAAACCATTCTATTGTTCTCCATAATTCTAATATGGTATCAGAGCAACCATTGTAACACACATTCTCTTACTATCTTATCAAAACCAGAGCTGTCGGAGATGATGACGTTTTGATGAAGATTACACACTGCGGAGTATGTTATGCTGATGTAATCTGCACGAGGAACCTTCATCACAACTCCAAGTATCCCGTTGTGCCTGGGTATGCACGTCATTATGGAATAATTATTCAACTGTCATTCTCTTAACTATCCTCTATTCTAATACTAATTTCTATTTTATTTTTTAATTTTGTTGCTGGTGTATTGTTGAAGGCATGAGATTATTGGAATTGTGAAAGAGGTTGGCCAAAATGTGCGTCACCTTAAAGTCGGGGATCGTGCTGGAGTGGGAACTCATGTGAATTCATGCCTTGATTGTGAGTATTGCAATGATAGTGTAGAGGTCTGCTGTTTGAAAGGTTCTGTTTTGACTTTCAATGGAGTGGACACCGACGGTACAGTCACGAAAGGAGGTTACTCTAGCTCCATTGTTGTTCATGAAAGGTGATCAGTGTTATATGCCCTTCTATTCAATTCTCCTTTAGAGTCACTGAGATACGTTTCTGTCTTCGCCTTCCGTTGATGCATTTCCTCCCCATCATATGAACACCATTATATTTCCTTATATTGTTAAGATTTGTGTTATTGGTCATTTAAATATTTCTTGAAAAGAAAACTCGTGCGTATGTCCTTATCTCCCCAGTAGCCCACTATTTAGAAATAAATGAAAAGATGTTGAGGTTTAACAGCGATACCTTACTAAGTGAAAAGATGTTGCCTGTGTTCATTTTAATTGTTTTCCGTCCCTATTTTGGAAATTTTTAACTTGCATTCATGGGCTTTTTAATCTAGAACTCACATTGGCTCACAAACGGTCAAAGAGTAAATCAAAATGTTTCTTCATGTAATGGTTTCTTGGATATTTCGATTTACCAGTTTTGTTTTACACTCAAGGGGTTAGAGTTGAGATTCATGCTTTAGTCGCACTCGCACATGTGTTTACCATCTTGTGTTGTTAGTCGTTTCATGCATGGACGTATTACATATATACATTGATTTTCAAGCATCAGAGAACTAAAAGCTATGATTGTTTGCCTATGTCCCTCGTTTTTGTTGGGCGTATTATAGGATAAGTCAACATCTATAGGTACTCCGTACTCCACACTAGGTTTCTGGTACGCCAACCAATATTGTATCATGTGTATAAGGAGTAAGAATGATTTTAAGGTGTTACTTTGTTTTATCTTTATTGATATCAGATTGTTTAGCTTTGGACTTACGCAACTTGAAGAATGAAGAGGTTACATTTATACCCAAATGAATCTGTGATCCTATGAATGAGCCATATAGTTTAATTATATAGTAGCTGAACCGCTTCTTCTCTGAACTAATAATCTTTGGGTGCTGAATTCAGGTTCTGTCACAAGATTCCCGACAATCTTCCCTCACATCTAGCAGCGCCGTTATTATGCGCAGGAGTAACTGTTTACTCTCCTATGGTGCGCCATAACATGAAGCAGCCTGGTAAAAGTCTCGGGGTGGTTGGCCTTGGTGGCCTTGGCCATATGGCTGTGTTGTTCGGTAAGGCATTTGGGCTAAAAGTCACAGTGTTTAGCACAAGCATTTCAAAGAAAGAAGAAGCCTTAAATGAACTTGGCGCAGACAATTTTGTTCTTTCATCCGACGAACAACAAATGAAGGTAAACATCCCGAACTAGTACAAGTACTGTTTAATTTTGGCGGCCTTTTGTCGTAATTTTAGACGGCTTGCTACAGGCGTTATCGAAGTCATTGGACTTCATAGTAGACACTGCATCTGGAGACCATCCATTCGAGCCGTACATGTGGCTTTTGAAGACGTTTGGCGTTTATGTTTTGGTTGGTTTTCCTTCGGAAATCAAATTCAGTCCTGCCAGCCTTTCGAGAGGTATGTTTCGTACCTCAACTGATATGTTCAAACACTGGAATATGAAGAGACTGAGTAACATCTGTTATGCTCAAATTTAGGCCTGACCCTGTACCGTCTTACCATATTTACCCCGAAAATGACTAATATGAAATCACCCTTAACTTTATCTGCATTACAATTAACAATGACAGCTTGAAATTAACTGAATCAAATTCACAATCATTTACGCGGAAGTGACCAAATTGATAAACGTGATATATATTTGGTACCCTTAACTTACTAGAGTGGTAATATACTGTCTCACAGGTATGAAAACATTCGCTGGCAGCATAAGTGGCGGTACAAAATCAATCCAGGAGATGCTCGAGTTTTGTGCTGCCAATAAAATATATTCAAAAGTTGAAGTTGTTCCCATTCAGTATGCCAACGAAGCGATAGAAAGGGTTCTTAAGAGGGATGTCAAATACCGGTTTGTGATCGACATTGAAAACTCTCTCAAGTGATGCCCTTACACCACATCATAGAAATGATTCATATATTGTAGCAAGTCTTGCTTAAAACGGTTGTATGCGCACAACAAGGCTATTTTCGCGTTTTTGTGTGTTGCCAGCTTTGTTGTACGCATATAACCATTTTTACAAGTTTTTGCGTATAGATTAAGATTTATAGTTACGAAACACGATTTTGTTGCTTCTTTTTCTACAATAAAAGGCTCAATGTTATCCAAAATATGAATGTTGCATCTTGTTGATTGTCCATTGATAAGGATTAAGGAGTGCATTTTCTTCGCGAGAGATAAAAAATCGTTGTACTCTTTAGGATTGTTGTATTTTAGATACTAATGATTACTGCCATACTGGTTACAGAAAATTTAGTTGAGATGAATTTATAATCAGTATGATAGTTGTTTTTTCTTATTTTAAATTTCCTATCCCAAATTACTTGTCCCCTTTTACCAAAATGCTAGATTTAAAAAATTTAGAAAAAAGTCACAATTTTTATTATACTAAACCACAGTTATCGCTGACATCAACAAATCCACATGCCGCGATTCTGTGAGTTTTTTTTCCCGCCGAAACCTCATGCTGACATCATCCATTCTATTATTATTATTATTATTATTATTATTATTATTATTATTATTATTATTATTATTATTATTATTATTATGTCCAAATTCATTATCTATAATTATCATTACACAATAATCATATTCACACTTCACATTAATATTATGCATAAACTAATAAAATCTTAGCTTTAAATAATATATTTATCCTAAATTCATTAGTTTTTATTTTAATATTTTACTTTTCGTTTAATTCTATATTATAATTAAAAACTAAGTACTTAATTTACTATTTTGCTATAACTCCACTTTTAATTTCAAATATGTATCTTTAATATTTATTTTAGCTTTGTCAGAAAAATATTTATCCTAGACTAAATATTTGCTTATTTTAATTATTTTTTACTTTTTATTTTATATTTTCTAATCAAAAATAAATGTTTTACAGAAACTTGGTACATAAAGTATTACAGTGTAAAATATATTCACTTTATATATCTTTGTTATTTAGAATTTATGTTTGTTCGTTACTTAATGTACACTTGAATATCAAACAAATTAACAATTTTATTATTTTTCAATTGATTTATTACTTATAATTTTATTAATTTAAAAACAATAATATCTATAGTTACCGTGCATTGATGCACGGGATCTAAACTAGTCATCTCTTAATTTTCACAATATTTGCATATAATTCCAATTTTACCCTTATACTACTAATATGGGTGGGAGGACTTTGGTAGAAAGTAGAAGTGTAACAACCTGGTTTTTAGTCGACTTTAATTACTAAGGCGGAAATTAATTAAGTCTTAAACCAGCGTTATTAATTATACAATAACCCAAAATATTACATCATCGTTTAAGAGTTGAATAAAACAACTCTAAATACGGAAATTCAAAAGAGTAGCATTATATATATTACATCTCTCTTGAAAACAACTAAGAAAAGCAATAAAAACGTCTCGTGACTCCATCCAAAACCCAGCTCCCGTCCACGAGCGCCCCGCACAATAAATCGATGGGGGTGCGCTCACTGTGACAAATGACTAGCTATGCTCATACTTACCCTCGATTTCAATTACTTTGGTTTATTATTATCGCTTTATAACTATAACGTTATGATAAAAACATAAACATGCTTATTACAAATAGCATATAAAGACATATAAGTCATAATAAGCATGCGGTTTAAAGCGATAAATCATATAAGCATGACATTCAGTTATGAAGGCATATAACATATAATATCATAGCAATAGTATCACAATAATTGAACAGGATTACAACGCGATATCAGATCGCAAACAGATGTACACATAGTATCATTCACATCATGCAGACTCGATTCACTTCAGAAATTTTGTGGTCTTTAATTTTCAAAGATGGTGCACACTCGTTCTCATTTAATCAAACAACAGACAACACATACTGCTTACGAGCCTGACCACTAGGGATGGCAATGGGTCCAAGACCCGGCCCGGATCCGCTAGACCCGACCCGAATGGGTCGGGTTTGGATCTTAATTTTTTGGACCCGTTGGATCCGGGTCGGATCCGGGTCTTCTATATGTGGATCCGGGTCGGATCCGGGTTTCATAAATAAGACCCGGATCCGACCCGTGGACCCGAATAAAATAAAATATAATAAAAATTAGAACGAAAAATACTAAAATATACAATGCACATCATTAAACTCCACGACACATAAAAAAACCTTTATTAGAAACAAGTAAACAACGCACAATGTCATTACTTCCTCTAAACCTTTATCGTTCTTCGACTTTTTTCGGCTATTCCGCACTCTTCTCGACTCTTTTTCTATACTTTTCGTTTACTGATTTAATATTTCATGTAAATATTTAACCATTAACTTATGGTTGATTATTTTTTTAGAACCAAGATTGAATATAATAGTTTTTTTGTCGTCATTACGATGGATTTTTATTATGTAGTACGAAACAATAGATTAATTTTCTAAAAAAAAAAAAAAATACATTTTGGACCCGGATCCGACTCGGACCCAAATTGGACCCGGCGGGTCTGGATCTGGGTCTTAAATTTCTAGACCCGGCGGATCCGGGTCGGATCTGGATCTAATATTAGGGATGCGGATCCGGGTCTGGATCCCCTCGGACCCGACCCGGATCCGGCCCATTGCCATCCCTATTGACCACTGAGTAGGCCATTGTACTCTAGTCGCTTGCATCTCACTACCATAGTGCAGCGGCTTACTCGACTCGTAGACCACGCCGAATACTATAGTACTTGCATCTCATCTTCTAGTGTTCGAAATGATTCGAACTTCAGATACAATCTCGTCAAGTGATATGTACATGTGGTAAGAACGAATGCAAGTGTCGCGCCCACTAAGAACGAAATACGGCAAGGAGACAGAACCGCAAGATGCGCTAAGCATATAATGTCACGGTGGCCCTGATAACTTTAGCGAAATAGGGGAATAAAGCCCTAGTCTAGTATGCATACACTAATATCCACTTTAAGAATAGGCTATGCTAATCATGAAGACCTTAACTCCTGGATAAAACGACTATTTCCTAAAGCCCGACCCACTAAGAGTTGGCATATTCTTTATCTTGTACGGCTTTACTATACGACTTAAGGCGAATTGGCACGCAGATGATCAAGCAATAAAGTCACCGCTTAAACCACACTATTCGATATGACCCAAGCCAGTGAGCGAGATAGTGGTGTCCGCACAAGTCTATCTTAACCCCACTTCACTCACGATTGGCGTTCCCTTATCTGGGGCTCCAGCATGACCTTCTATTTATCTTACTCAGTATTCATTATTTATTTGATATTTACATATCACATGTTACTGACTCTCCTACCTCACACAAACGTTTTATTTGAATTGTAGGTTTCATATGATCACATAATACGTTCGTTTATTATTTGAAGTGTTGTTAATTATTAACGTTTTTAGGTTTCTATATTAATACGTTTATTAGTATGTCCAATTTTATTTAAGTGTTTTTCAAACACTTTAAGTCATTTACTTATTCCTTTTCAATTTTCTATACTTATTAAAATTTTCAATTATTTTCAATATTTCAAATTTTGGAATTTGAAGTATCTTTAAATTTGAGACGTAACTTGTTTTACAAGTTTCGTAAAATTTTCACTATTCACTTTTCACTATTCACTTTTCACTATTCACCGTATTTTATACGTATATTTATACGTATTCGTATTTTTATACTTCGTATTTTATACGTATTCTTATATGTATTCGTATTTTTATACTCCGTATTTTATACGTATTTTTATACTTATACGTATTCTTATACTTGTACGTATTTTTATACTTAAGATATTTTAGGTATAAAACTAAACCATTTTATTTGCTAAGTACAAATTTCTAGTTTCAAAGTCGTTAAGTTCGTTTTGTACTTAGTGATTTTGTGAAAATATTTTAAAAGTCTAGTTTTAAAAACGTTAAGTTCGGTTTGTAAAAAGTGATCAATGATATTTATTTTAAAACGAGACTCAGTTAAATTTAGTCGTCTACTTACTAAAGTTAGTGATTTTCGTTTTAAAGAAAATAGTATCGTGGATAATTCATTTTAATCCGTATGTCCAAATTCAAGAGTCCAATATTTGCAAAGGCAGTAGCACACGTTTTAGTTCATTTTTATAACGGTTAATCATTTTTATCGGTTTAATATATTTCATTTATAACTAAATCGATTTATACAAAAATTCAATTATACTAACTATTTAAATTCAGTGACTTAGTGATAAATTCATTTTGATCAAATTTGGTCTATTTTAAATGGTAATGTCGTGTGGTTTAATATATATGTCAAAATTGATTTATTTCTTTTAATTTCTTAATTCAATTTATTAACTACTAATTAAATTATTTTAACAATTAAACTAAAAAGTGATAAAAATAAATTTTAACTAAAAGAATGGCCTAATGCCGTGAGCAAGTGCTAGGTGGTTCTAAATTTTCATTTTTCGATTTAAACGGTTTTTAGCTTAAAGTCTTTATAATTTAATTATTCTAATTATACTAAAATGATTTAAACTAAAATGAAATTTTACTAAAAATTTCATTTACATTTATGAATAGTGTTTTTCAACACTTTAAATTTCTAACTTTTTAATCTTAATGATTTAGTTTGTTTAATTTATATAGTTACTAATATAATAACTTATTAGTTAATTAAAACAATAAATAACAACAAACATAAAAACATTATAAATCAAAATTTGCATAAACATGAAGAACACATGAATATCATCATGAACAACTCAAGAACACATAAAGAACACCATACTTTATCAAGAACACATTTTGCATTTTTAACAATTAAACATTTCTTTTTCTAATCAAATTTTTCTAACATGAATATAACCATTTTAATACAACTTAACATAACATATTATTTACAAAAATTAAAAGTAAAAATTTATCAAAAATAAGAGATAAAACCGTGAGACATGTATATTGTACATAAATTTTATTTTCGATTTTTCTTCACTTTAAACTTATTGTTAATATTTAACATAATTTTCATAAATGATTACTACATAACTAAAACATAATTAAACATAAAAGTCATATGAACAATAATTAAAAATACTCAAAACTAATTAAACTAAACATATTATCATATAACTACAATTTATCTATTATCAATAATACTTATTTATTATCATTTTATTATACTTCACATAACAAACACATACACATAAATGATGTTTATCATATTTTGAACATAAAATCATACTCATAAAACTTATAATAAAAATCAAATTAATTTACAAAGAGGCTAATATGAGATATAACTAGTCACCTTAAATCGGATGTTAATCGTCGAGGATCTAAAATAAATTTTAGATCGGAATTTTCTTCACCCATAAAACTCATGTTCTTCACCCATATTACCCAAGTAAGTTAGCTCCTAAAACCCACTAAAGAACTTAGAACACTTAGAAATTATTAGAATAATATTAAGTTTTTATTTTAATTGTTTTTGGGAGAAAAATGGAACAAAATAAAAGAGAGAAAATGGAGTGATGAGCCACGACATTATGGGGCATTAGGTGCTCATTTTGGTCTTTAGAACTTATAAGGTAAGTTAGAAAAAAAATTAGGTTAAAGGATTTAGGTTAAGTTGGATTTATTTAGTATATAAAGTTTTATTTAAATGAAATTAGGAGACAAATAAAAGCAAGTGGCTTAAATGTGTCATAAATTACTATGTAGGTAAAGAAAATGTTCCTAAGATATTTTTAAAATGTTTTTCACGAAATTAATCAGTTTTAACAAGTCGGGCGTCAAAAGCGATAAAAGTTAAAATGTGCTGTTTTGGCGATTTTCTGAAAAGTATTCATTTTATAAATTTAAGACTAAAATATTTTATTTACTACTCTAGAAAATATTTAAAAGTGATGGAAATGAAAATGGTAGTATTAAAGTGGTAGTATTGAATTTGTATTTATGTATTATTATTAAGTATAAACTTTAAATCTTTAAAAAAAAATAAAAATGATGATGATAAAATTAGATGTGTAAGTAAAGTAAAGATTTGTGTAAGAAAAAAATGGAAGAGGATAAAATTTGACTTTGGTGTCCGAAAGTCAAAGGTCTATTTTTCGGGCTCGATTATCGTTTTCGAAATTTTCGATTTACGCGATCGCAGAAAGTCTCAAAATAAAGGATATGATCTTAAAATAGTGTTTTGAAATAAAATCGGAAATAAAAATAAAAATAATTTTCGAAAGGTACTAAAAACAAAATTTGAGTTTTAATCCTCGAAATTTTGAATAAAAATTTCCTAGGTCGAAATACTTATTTTTTTCGTTGAATGTTATAGATTTAAAGAATTATATTCAAACGTCAAAAAGTTAATCAATTTAAATTAGGTGTGATTTCAAATATCGACAATTTAGAAAAAGCTAGTTTAATGAAAATGAAAATGAAATAGTAATTAGATATTAATATAATATGATTTATAAATAAAAATCAAAATGATTATGTTTTGATGTTAAGTTTGCTTTACCAAAAATAAGAAGAAAAAAGGAAGAGGATAAGATGGTTTGATTTTTGATTTGCGTTTTTGAAATTGTTTACCCGAATTCCAGAGACGGGAAAAGTATAAGGGCTCATTTTTATTCGAAAATGAAAAATGTTCGAAATTGAATTTTATGAGTAAAAGGTTTTACATTTATTTTTATGAATAGTAAACATAACCTAACATTTTTGAAATTTGAAAGGCGATATAAATTTTGTGTTGATTTTTATGAAATTTTGAAATGTGTTTCTTTTTCAATTCTAAAGATAATACAACAAACTTTATTTTTCAAAATTTTTAAATTTGTACTTAAGAAATTTAGTATTATTTGGCGAAAAAAAAATTCAGTCGCATTTTTATTATATGGAAAAAGGATGAATTTAATTTGAGAAATTAAATTCTTTTATCAAATTGTGTTAAAATAACACGGGGTGTTACAAGAAGAGTAGCAATCAAGGACTTGCAACAAAAAAAAAAAAAAAAAAAAAAAGACTTCAAACAATTTGAGCAAATACGTATTCCCACAATAAATGACATAAGGGTAATTTAGTAATTTTTTCAAAGGGGACAATTAATTTGGGATTTTTTAAAAACCAAAAAGGGACAAGTAATTTGGGATGGAGGGAGTATAAATTATCTCTAGCAAATTTAATGTACTCCGTAGTATGCCAAAAATTAATATAGATCACTTAATTCCTATCATTAAAGGAATAGTAGAGTCGAAGTAAGGGTCGAGAGCACAGAGAATTATGACTTGTTCTTTCCAGCTTATTTTCTGCTCATTTCATTTCGATTCATTCACTTGATTCGATTCATTCACTTCGATTCGATTCGATTCGATTCAACTTTATTCGATTCAAGATTATATTATTTAATTGAACTTCATTCATTTCAATTCGATTCATTATTCGATTCGATTCGATTCATTGATTCGATTCGATTCGATTCATTCCATTTCGATTCGATTCATTCATTTCGATTCGATTCATTCGATTGATTCGATTCGATTCAATTTCTAAAAATCCAAAAGCGGGTTCTTATTCTATCAATAAAAGTTACTCCGTATTAAAGGTAGTAAACTAGTAACCAAGTTTGGGGCTTTTGGTTGGTTTTGTCTAAAACTACACAAATTCTTGTATAAAACGGGTAATATCCGTTTCACACAAGAAACGGGTCAAATAATTGAATAAGACAAAAGTTAAAAGCCTTGAAATTAACAAAAGATTTGTCTTTTCTATTCAAATGTCTAACTATTTGACCCGTTTTACATATGAAACGGATACTCCGTTTTATGGGAGACTAACTCCTAAAACTATTACTTCCTCGGTTTTCTTTCTATTTTTCATAAAAGAAAAATTTTAAGATTTTCTTCTCATTCTTTTTTTGGCATATTTTTATTAAGAAATTTTTAACTAAATTTTCATTTTTTATTTTTTATGACTTATATTTTTATTGTAAATGTATTTCTTTAATCATATAATCCATTTGTATTTTCAATTTGAAAATTTTAATAAATTCCTTAATTCACTTGCAAAAGCAAATGAGAAGAGTAATATTTAATGCAATAAAGTAAGCAAAGCTAAAGGAATAAGATGAACTCAAATAACTATAAAGGTCTCGACTCAAGTAAACATTTCTGGTTTAACACCAACTGATCATCGTATTTCACTTTAAATTTCATAATCTTGACTACCTCATAGTTAATTTGAAATTTTAGTTCTCCTTACGATTAGCCAAGTAAAGCGTATTCCATTCATAAGTAACCTTAACTATCAAACAACATTAACAATCTGGCTCATGATTTAATCTACCCGCAACTTGAACAACAATATAATCAATACAGAATAGTACTCTGTCTCAATTATTTGTTTACAATTCCCTCAAATCCTTCTCACGAAAAAAGTCAAAGTATAAATAATTTACTGAACGAAGGGAGTACATATTATGAGGTTGCGTGTGAGTACTCCCTTCAATTACAACCTATTCGTGTTTTATTAATTTTGTAAAATACAACCTAAGCATAATTGAGTAATTTTACTATGAGGCCGCCTCATAGTATGTGACACACTATATTTCAATACTTTCATTAACTCTAATTTAATTATTTTTCTCTTCTTTTTTCTAATTTTGCAAAAAACTTTACTTCTTATATTCTTTGACCATGATGTTTGTGAGTTGCGACAGACTATATTTAACACGTGCCGATATCATATTTGACCATTTTTCGTTAAACACTTAACCACGATATATGACGTCGTCAATCTACAGCTATTCTGTTAAAATGTAATCGCATTACAATTAAAAATAACGTAACTATTCCTTTAAAATAACCATATATCATTGTCTCATCCTAACTCTATAAAAGCCAAAGACACCTATACTATTGCAGTAACAGTATTTTTCACACAACACACTTCCCTTCAATCTCCACCCTTCATTTCCTTCCCATCAATCTCCACCCTCCATTGCCCTTCTTGGAGCTTCAGCTGCCACGTTCCTTGCTCTTCTGTTTAGCTGCCTTGGAAGTTGCAAGTCATCTATTCCCTGATTTTGCTCACCAGAAACTGTTTGTTGTTAGCTTCCAGTTTCATTCCAACTCAAATTTACGAAGTCCCTGACTATATTCCCTTCCAATTTTTGCCTTATTTAAACCTTCTGCTGAGCTTCTTCCTATCATTCTTCCCATTTACTCCCTATTTCCCATTTCGTTCACGCTTCCTCCTACTTTCTCTCACATGTTCACTCTGAGTGTTTTTTTTTTTTTTTTTTTTTTTAATCTAGGTTTAATATTGAAAATGATTTCAGGTGGGAATTGAGGTATGTTATCAGATCTTTGTTTTTATAGTTAGTTGAATTTCGATTTGAGTTTTGAATCGCATATTGGTAAATTTTGCTTATGATTTATTTGTTTTGAGATTGCACAGTGTTATATTTGAATACTCCGTATTAGTTTATCGATTTCCAGTTATTTAGGATTATTCAATTTAACTTTAATTCATTTAAATTTGATTTTTATCAATTTTTCCTTTTGATCTTTCCCAACTCATCAATGTTTTGTTGTTGTCCAATTAATTATTGTCTATTCAATTCATCTTTAAGTCGTTTTTAAATTTGATCACCCAAATTTGGTAGTTTGAGCTGACAAGTCTAATTGAATTTTTTGATGATAAGTCGAATTGAGTATCTAGGCTTTCACATGTTTCGTTGCTACTGTGTTGATGCTTTTGTTGATTGATGTTAATGTTAATTCATGGATGGTGAACGATGGTATTGATTTATGATGACTTCTGTAATAAAAAATAGTGAGCTATTTTAACTTTAGCAGATGGACAAGCTTGACACTGTGTTCTGTTGTTCAGTCTTTTACAATATTTTTATTAGTGGGTTGAAAATCTTTGATTGACCTCACTCAAATATCAGTATAAAGTGAGGTAACAGACCCTCGACGAAAATCTAAATCTCAAAACACTTCTTCACTCGCTTAATTTGAGAGAGCGTCTTCATAAACGCTCTTAGGGTTTCCATCTGTTCTTCCCCAATTTAATTTGAATTTTAATCGTATCAAAAACGATGAGAGAGTGCATTTCGATTGACATCGGGGTATTCAAGTCGATAATTCTTGCTGAGAGCTTTATTGTCTTGAACATGGCATTCAGGTATATTTTTGTTTAATTGACTGATTGATTTCATCTTTTCATTTCCGTGTTGAGTTTTTATATTTTATTTTTTTTTCCTGATGAAAATACACCAGATCGATGATTGAAATGATGCGTAAATGATGAAAATTACTCAGTTGTTAAATGATGAAAATGACGAATGCCATTTCCTGAGAATTTACATGGTTCGAGAATGCTTGGGGTGTTGAGATTTGAGAATCGTGGTCATGGTAATGCGGGAAAGTACAGTCATCAACACCAAAGATCGCAAGACATAAACGAGGATGTAATCGCAAAAATCGATGTGTCTCAAGAAAATCGCGAGTCTTTATCGGGTTTCCCATCTTTGAATTACTTTTTCTAGATCGTCATGGTTCTAAGCTTTTTCTCCCGCTTCAAATTGTTATAGTAGTATACTCCGTATCATATATAGCCAGTTTGATG
The DNA here is from genome assembly GCA_023091065.1 of Dianthus caryophyllus. Taxonomy (NCBI): domain Eukaryota; kingdom Viridiplantae; phylum Streptophyta; class Magnoliopsida; order Caryophyllales; family Caryophyllaceae; genus Dianthus; species Dianthus caryophyllus. The sequence continues at coordinate 11,287,354 of CM041522.1, read as the reverse complement.
CTCATCAAGTCATCATTGCACTTGATCAGGCAAGCGTTGGATGCTCTGACGGCTGCCGCTGTGAAGGATGTAAAAATGTATTTGGGATACGAGAAGGTATGTCATTCCTCTCTTTAGCTACCTGTGCAAGATTAACACTACAAATTTTAGCATCCTTTGCTGATTTTTCAACAATTAGCCACCCTCTCTTGTCGTTCCAATTATTACGTTTGAATTCTTTTGGTTGGGGAATTTTAGCATCCTTTGCTGATTTCTCAAAAATATGTCTGTTTGATGTTAATTGTGATATGTCTGTTTTTTTGGCAGAGTATAAAATCATTCGTCGATTTGTGGTCAAAAAAGCTGCTGATGAAATGTCAGAAGAAATAGTAGATGGGAAGCACGAAAACACAACTGTCGGTAGTAATTTTGGCAATAGCAGGGTGCATGCTTCACCTAATGTAATCCCGACTACGCCAACATTGCAGTATTCCGAGTAAGAATTGTTTAGCTGTTGCAACGTTATTAAGTTTTTTCCATATGATGGAAATCAAATAAATATTATAATGACGTATTGAGTACTAATCATGTTACCTCATTATTTTTAAAACGCAGCTTACGAAAGAACACACAAAAATCCCGGCCATCCTTCATGCAATTTCTACAGACGCCCGATTCTCAGAATGATGTTTTGTCATCTGATGAAAACTCCCTTAACTGTACTGAAAATCCTCAGTTTCATGACATGCTTTCGGAAAGATGTACAGAATATATAGAAGGTGCCCTTCATACTGAAAAAGGTTTTGAGAACACAGGAGATGAGTCCACTAGCTCATCTTCTCAGAGGTCAAATTCTGCGGCAACTTTGATAGCTCCACCTTCATCAAACGCAATCGGTCTTCAAGACATGAGTCTGCCAATACAGCCTCATGTGATGAATGAAAGTGTCGTACCGTCTACAACTGGGTACCATCTACAACTGGGTCTCTCCATCATTTGAAATCTGGTGTTGCTTATAATATGATGTTTACTGAGCATGAGATTATATGTTTACGTAGAGTATGTTTCAGCTTTATAAATTGGAATTTTTGATATTCTAATGTTGATATTATAAATTGGAATGTTTACGTAGGCTAGGCTGTCAATTTGTACTATGGCGCGCTCAATAATGGAGATGGAAAGGAAAGGTAATGAATGCCTAACTATTGAAGCGTGTTTCTGACCCTTTAGATGAAGGCCTTATCAGGTGATTTCTGATTTCTTTTCCAAACTTATTAGTGGTCTGGGAATTTGTTTTCAAAAACATTTCTTGATACATTGCTAACCTGATTCATTACAGGGAATTTATACTCGGTTTCTGTATCAGCTTTAGGAAAAGAAAGTCAGAGCATGTAATTATATTTTACATTAGGTGCATCTTATTCTACACCTTAGTATTGCTGATTTGCTGTAGCTTATAGTCTACCCCTCTGTTTTGCTTATTTCGCCTCAAACTAAAGTCTAGAATCAATTAGGACCTAACAACGTCTAACTAATAACAAATTAACAATTAACAAAAATGTAAACAAATGAATACATGTATCACTATTTTCTTGGAAAGAGAAAGAAAAGAGAAAGCATTAAAACAATCTTAAGATAATGTTTGGGTTATCTCTTTTATGGTGTGCCTTCTTGTAAATGAATAGGAGTGAAAATAATTGAGGAAAATAATGGAGTAAATTCTGGGAAGATGGAGGAAGACGGAGTCACGAAGTAATTTCAGGAAAAGAGCAGGTAAATGTGTGTGTATGGGCTCAACTTTGGTCAGAGAAAGTAATGAGAAGAGTTAAAATTGGGCTAAGAGTACATAACAGTTGGGAAAACACTGTTACTATAATAGTTGTTTGTGGCTATCATTTAATTCCTTAGTATTTGATGTAATGCTGTGTTTTACCGAAATCTAAACCATTACTTGAGAGTGTCCGTACTTGCTTAACAAATACTACTGCGCTTTGGCGAGGATCTTGAACTGGATGATAAAGGTCTACCACATATTTGTTGCAGTTGTAATCGTTTGATCATTGGAAATTATTATTCCGTAATGGTTTTTCATGGTTAACTAAATTGTCTGTCTATTACGTAATTCTGGAACAAGGTTATGTGTCGTTTATTCGCCTGGCTAATTTGTTTGTGGTCACTGTGTTGCAGTCAACGAGAATGTATACAAGCCGGAAGGAGAAAACAGGAAGACTGACACTCAGAAGTGGGCTTCTAGGAAACTCCTGCAAGAAAATGCAGAGAACATGGCTTCCAAGAAATTTCTTATTGCATTATTTTAATTGGATTAAGTTTTTAAATCTAATTGCAATTGTTGTACAGAAACCACACGATGGGATTGAGTCTCAATTTTTGGAGTGCCTGTTTAGAGACAAAATATTTAACAGTCTATGAACCACTTTTCTCAACAATTTGTTTTCGATGATTTTTAACAAATTACGTCTCTATTGTATATTGTGTCCATGTTCCAGAGTGCTACGTGATATGTGAATTCTTTCATGATTTAAACTAGCGTAACTATGCATGTATTCTCTTCACCGCATATGTATAAAATCGTGAACTGTGTAGTTGAAGTTGAAGGAGTTGCTTAGGAAGCCGTTTGAGGCCAAACCTTTCTCTAATCTTTTCTCAAATTAAATTATCTCATTGAGTTATCTATGCTGATGTTTATTAAGAAATGAAATACACAGAAGTGTTACTCTCCGTATGTATTCAACTTATCTATGGTTGAAAGTGTTTTCTAGGAACCAAAAAAATATTCGATGCGATACATTCATATGTGCACTACGAAAGCAACGTGTATTTTTCTTGACTCTTGCGCCCACAAGACCTTTAGTTGGATGCTAATTACTCTACCAGCAAATTAAGGCTTTGTTTGGGAAAACTAGCTTGCAGCTGAAAGCTGAAAAGTAACTAAAACTGAAAAGCTAGCTAAATAGGTAGCTGAAATTAATTATATTATTTGGTAAAACAAGTTGAAATAATAACTGAAATAAACTAATTGGCATAAAAAGACATTTTTATTTTATGTATAAAGTTATAAGGGTATAATAGTAAACAAACTTGTAACCAGTTAGCTTGTAAGTATTTGTATTAATTAGTTGAGAAACAGAGCCTAACCTTATCAAACATTTGTATTAATTAGTTGAGAAACAGAGCCTAACCTCCAGTAAACCTTACCAAACATTTTTAGGTAAAAGCAGGTAGCTGAAATTTAGGTCAAACCAATTAGCTGGTCAAATAAGTTATAGATAAAATGTGTTAAGAAACAGAGCCTAAAATAAAAGGAGACCTAAAAAAAAACAGATTAAGTACGTAAAATATGAAAATGCGATAGTCAACGATTACCTTCACATATTTTTTTTTCAATACAGATTAAGTAAGTAAAATATGAAAATGCGATAGTCAACGATTTTCTTCACATAATTTTTTTTTAAAATACTTTAAAATCTATTTAAAGGGAAAAAAAAGTATCTTATTGTCCTTAAATATTTGACTAAAAATTATTTGAAATTAGATAAAAACCTTAAATTTTGTTAAGTTCCAAAGTAAGAAGACAAACAAAAGACCGAATTAGAGGACTAACTAAGTAGCTCATGTAGTTAATTTAATTTTTCATCAAAACTACTTTTTCTTTTGCACTGATTTAAACCTCCTTAGTTTCTTTACAAAAAAAATTATCTATGTATTAATATGAAAATAAAAAAAAAAAAATGTTATTAATGTGTTTTTTTAAAATTAGAGGGTTATGAATAATAGGAAGGCGGAAAGGCAATGAAACGAAAATAATTATGTCGAGGAAGGTAAAAATTAAGGAAATAGGCAATTAAAAAAACTTAAGGGATAAGGAAATAAGAGATGAAGGAGTAATTGAAACAAAAGGGTACAATGAGTGGTGATGAAAGAACAGATGGGTGAGAAATGAGAGGAAAATAGGTAGTCGGGCTGAGAAGGAGCCAGGAGAAAAGAAATGGAAAGAAAATGTATGGAAAAACTGGGCGCGAAGGATGAGGAAGGAAAAAACAAGAAATAAAGGGAACACAAGTATTATAAATGATAAGAAATGAAGAAATGAGGGAGAAATGAATAATAGGGAGGATAAATAAATGGGGGAAGGAGTAAGAGGAGACAATGAGTAAATACTATGTTGAGAAAGAAAACAGATGAAATTAGGGAATAAAAATTTGTGGGGGATAATGAAAGCAAAGGGTAAATGAGTAAGTGTAGAAAGGGGAAAAATTATTATGACGATTATGGAAACAAGATGCAGAAGAGAAACGAGTAAAGAGTAGTAAGGATGACGAGGAGGATAATGGGGATGAGAAATAATAAAGGTAACTTTTACGCATTATCTCAACTGACTGAGATTATTTAAAAATAATATCGGCTTTAGCGTCCATACTACAAGGTGGTGGAATAAAAAATAGTTATATGATAGATTGATAGGTAAGACATAAAAGCCTAGGAGGTGTAGGAGAATTGGGAGAGTAATGAATAATACACAACAAATGAAAAATAAGAAAAGGAGAAAGAGAAAGAAGCCAAGAGAGCAAAATGCAATTATTATTAAGAGGAGAAGAAGAAAAGAGAAATATGATGAAGTTGAAAATAACAAATGGAAATAAGTACAATATGAGAGGGGGAGAACTAGAGAATTTCAACTAAAAAAAATAAACAAATAAATATAATATTTCACATAAAAATATATCAAGACACTATGTCAACTTGAGTATCTAAATTATTGTAACTTTTGAAAATTATAATCCTGTAACTGATATGATTTAAAAAATGATATCAGTTTGAACGTCCACCTTATATGGTTGTGGAGTAAAAAAAAGAGTTATAGGGGAGGTAAGCCAAGAGGAGTAAAGGCGAATAAAAAAGAGCAACGAATAATACATAATGAATGAGCAATAAAAGAAGAAGAGAAAGGAAGAAAACGAGAGGTAATAAGGGAATGATTATTCGAAGGAAACGAGGAGAAGAGAAATATGATGAGGAACATATAAACAAAAGGAATAAGGAAAATGTGAGGAGAGGGGGAATTAAGGTAATAAAAAAGGTGGGCGAGAAACGAAAAAGGGTATAAGGTGGAGAGTTACGTTTCAGAATTAAACTTAGGAGATGAGGATAAGTAGCCAAAAAAGAGGGAGAAAGTGTAATATGAGTAATGTCTGGCGTAAGAATGAAAGACGGAGGATGTAGATAAAGGGAAAGAGGATAAAGAGGAAGAAAACTTATGTTCATTAGCTTGTTGCATAACTACGAAAGAAGTCAAATTAATATCTATGAGTTAATATAAACAATGGTTTTAAAATTTTAAATAATGTCGAGCGCTTATTATAAAGGTCAATCAATAAATATTGCATTAAAATAGTAAACTGACAAAAATGAAGGAAAGGAAAAGGATTCAGAAGTATTATGACAACACTAATATTTATTAAAAGGAGATTGAAGAAGAGTAAGAGAAGAAGGTCAATGAAAGGAAAAAGAGTAAGGGGGCGTTTGGTATGTGCAGAGGAAAGAGAAAAGGAATCAGAATGGGAAACAGGGAGAAAAGAATGAGATTACCCTGAATTTAGGTTGCTGTTTGGTGCAGTCTGGAAAGGGATTCATAATCCTGTCAATTCCCTTTGTAGCTGTTTGGTACGAATCAAGGGAATGAAACTGTTTTTTTTTAGTTGAAGTTATTTTTTTTTACTTTTAATTGTAATTATTGATTTAATCTTAATTAAAATCATATTTTTTTTTCCCAAAGAACTACAAACAAGAAAATTACTAATTTACGAACATTGCAATAAAATGCAAATTTGATTGCGATAACAAAATAATTGTTCATAATACGAACACATCGTAATAACAAAAGTACATGTTCGGTGACAAAATAATTGTTCATAATACGAACACACCGTCACAACAAAAGTACATGTTCGGTGACATGACAAAATAATTGTTGATAATACGAACACACCGTAACAACAAAATATCGCAATGAAGTACATGTTCTAAATTATAGAGTTCAACAAACATGCCATACTCAAACACTTAAATACCGCCACCATTGTCTCCGATAAGTTCGGTGACAAACAAGCTTTTCATGGCATCCGGACACTCGTAAAAAAGAAGGAGCTTGCTTGGTTGCTCAATCAAAACTTGAGCCACTTTAAGTGCTTGAGATGGAGTTATTCCTTCTAAAGAAAGAACATGAGGCAACACATTCTTTTTCATGTCAACTTCTTTCTTTTTCATCTCGGCTTCTTCTTTTTCACGCTCATTAGCACTTGACATTACATTTGCCATCGTAGAGAGATGAACATTCATATCATTCATAAAGGATTGTAAGCTAGCCAACTCAGAAGAATTATTACCGTTACCTTCCTTTTTACCTCTTTTACGAGTAGAGTTCTCCCTCTTTATCTTCTTCGATGGACGAGAAGATTCCTCCGTTTGAGTTTCACGACCACTAACCTCGTCATCATCACTTGATTCAAGCAAAACTTGTTCGGGAGCAGTTTTTTCCAAGTTCTCAATAGCCTCAACAAAACCTTCAACCGCTTTTCCGGTTGCATAATCTTTGCCATAAATCTCGGTGAAAGCTTTAAAGTGAGGGAAAGAATGACCATACAAGTTTTTGCAATTTGGATGAGCCTAAGATAAAAAAAATAAAAAATAATATCACTTAAATATTCTACTTGATGAGTAAAACTTAAATAAAGATAATAATACAAGTGAATAAAAGAAATTACCTTACAATACTCGTCATAAACCGATCTCTCCATCGAAATCATGTGTCTTTCATCATCCCACTTAACACCACTTAAGTTAAGTATTTGAATAATAGCCCTAAACTTGGTACCAAGCGTTTTAAGCCTAGACTCAATATGAGGCACCGCTTTTAAACCACAACCCGGAATACTTTTGTTGACAACTTCTTCTAAACGCACTAGTAGAAAACACACCTAATGTGTCGCGGCTATTGTGGCGTTTTTTTGCTAAACCGCCACAAAAGATAACTCAAAAGGCATTAGTGGCGGTTTTTTAAAAAACCGCCACAAATATTGTGAAATTTGTGGCGGTTTTTGACTAAACCGCCACAAAAAAAGTATTTGTGGCGGTTTTATTCAAAACCGCCACAAATTTGTGACACCATTATTTCCCAAGATGTGGCAGTTTTCACCTTTTGAGAAAATTAAGTGGACATTTATGGCGGTTATAGCTAAAACCGCCACTTTTAACATATTAGATTAGATAAGCCTACCACCCCCTTTTTATTGTTCAGTCGATCAAAAAAAAAAAAAAAAAAAACGGAGAGACTTGGGTCTTCTTCGACCTTCGACCTTCGACCTTCGACCTTCGACCTTCGACTGTCGTCTTCTTCTCTTTTCTCTCCTATTCATCCTCGATCATCATCATCATCAACCTTCATAATTATCAGCATTATCTTTCACTCACCACCTTCATCATCATCATCATCATCATCATCATCATCATCATCACAGCGCCGGCCACCACCATCTTTCAGCGATGCTGCTGCCTCTCTAGGTTTCACCGCGTTATGCTCCACTTAGCTTCAATTCGTCGGTTCCGTCTCAAATTCATCGTATTTGTCGAGCATTAGTGCTATTAACGAGTAATTGAAGGTATATGTCGCTTTTTAATCTTTTCAAGGCGATTTCGTTTGATTTTGACCTAGAATTTGGGGATTTTAGATTAGGACTTGGTTTTACTAGTTTTATGTGTCGATTTTCCAGTGTTTTGGTAATAATCCATAGTGTAATTGTTGTTTGTAGAGTTCGTGTTGAATCGAAGCGATTACGACACGTTTTCGATTTTGAGCTCGGGGTTTTTCGCGATTAACACTTCGAGGTAAGGCTATCCTTACTTAGTCCGGTATTAGAGTAGCTTGTTGTAAGTGTGTTGAATAATTTGTAAACGTGTAGAATCCTAAGTAATTATAGTTATGTTGAGTGTTTTATGTGTCGATTTTCCAGTGTTTTGGTAATAATTCATAGTGTAATTGTTGTTTGTAGAGTTCGTGTTGAATCGAAGCGATTACGACACGTTTTCGATTTTGAGCTCGGGGTTTTTCGCGATTCTCACTTCGAGGTAAGGCTATCCTTACTTAGTCCGGTATTAGAGTAGCTTGTTGTAAGTGTGTTGAATAATTTGTAAACGTGTAGAATCCTAAGTAATTATAGTTATGTTGAGTGTTTTATGTGTCGGGATCGGTGCTCAATAAATCGTTGTTGCTGATGTGGTGTTTGCGAATCTCAGGTCATGTTAGACACAGTTGGAGCAGAGGTACAGGTTGTAAACAAAAGTGGGCAAGCAATCTGTCTCAAGGAAAATGAATTTGTTACTCTTACGCCGAATCTGGAGATCAATGCCTCTTCTGATATATTGCCCATTAATTACAATGGTCTTGCTAAGGTCAGTGCATTTATGATTAGTTATTTTGCTGTCTATAAGCTTTTTCCTCGGGCATTTATTAAGGCCTTGTTTAGATAGCAAAATAGGGGGAAAGAGGAAAGGGAAAGAAGGGGAGCTATCTTCCTTCCAAATCTTACTCTCATTGGAAGGTAAAAGTTTAGCATGGATGATGGAGATGGGAGGGATTAATTTTCCCTCCCTATCCAAATCCCCGAACCCTTATATGGTAACGAAACAAGGGAAATGGAGGCATTTGCTCTCCTTCCCCTTCCCTTCCCTCCATCTACCTTTATCCAAACGTACCCTAAACCAAGAATCGCTTAGTTTTACGTGCATTCGACTTCTGTATTTCAACTTATAAGCCATGTTTTATGTCCTATGTGAACGTCTCAACTTTTTCTTTATATTAATTGACAAGCTCCTTCCTCTCTTGCGTAATTACACCTTGTAATCTGAGGCATCATCATCCACTGCTCCGGTTTCTTTTGTTATATGAGGCATGCTGATCCGATCTTGAGTTAGATTTTCCTGTCTAACAAACGAATGGCGTTAAGTCATTGTTTAAGGTATATACCCTAATTCCCCACTTTTCATCCATGTGATGTTTAACCCTCAAAAAGGATTTCTGAAGGCTAATAACTGATTGGTTTTCTGGCAGACTTATATTGATTGTCTCCATATAAAGAAAACTGATAAATCAAGAATGAAGAACGAAGATCCCATGGAGTTTGAGACTAACTCCAGCAGAAATGAGGATGATATGAATCTTAAATATCAAGAAAAGGTCACTAAATGTTCTGGTCTATGTCACTTTGTCATGCATCGGTTGGAATCACATCACTGAGGTTTACATTTCATATCTTTCCTCTGCAGGTTGAACAATTAAAGGAATTGTCAAAGCTTCCTGACATATACGACCGTCTTACTAGTTCATTAGCGCCAAATATTTGGGAGCTTGATGATGTCAAAAGAGGCCTTCTCTGTCAGGTATTGCTTATGCCTTCCGACACAATAGTTTCATCACCTTGTTTAGGAATCATGTTCGAACCTTAGGGTGTGTTTGAAGGTGGGTGTGTGAGGACATACATTCTGTGTTAGTATAATGGTGGGCAAGTAAATTTCCCCGAACAGCTGACTGTAACAATAGGTCACTCATTATGATTGGTTTAGTGCTTATACGATATTGTAAGCTCTATTTGGTACTATGTCGATGATGAGTACTTGTGTTAGTTGAAAATTGAAGGTGATAAATTGTGTTAGGTGTTAGGAAATGTAGGGTGAGTTACTCCATGGTGAATGTGTGTGTGAGGGTGAGTGTCTTGCTGTTAACTCATGAATAAGTGCTGCTGTTCCCTCGACTGAGCTGCTGTACAGCAGCGTTACTGTTGTTGTTTGTGTCATTCTCGTTGCTACTACTGTTGGGGTGGGCTGCTACTGCTGCTAGTTGCTATTATCTCTTCTGCTGCTGCCTAATGTTTTTAAGTGGTAGGTCGAGGCCTAAGCTCGGTCTTGTACCAAGTTTAGGTCGAGTTTATGTTAGGCTTTCATCATTGTATGGGTTTACGCTTGCGTTCTTGCTAATTATGTCATTATTGCATTGTAAAAGTAGAATTGCTCGAGTTGGTTTGTGAGTAGTATGGAATCGTGATTGCTTGGACTTTCGGTGTCGTGAGAATGTAATATAGTTGCTAGTCATGATGTAATATTGGATATATTTGACCTCCGTTAGCTCATGTTTACATGTAAAGTAATTGAATCCATGTCTAGAGGGTATGGTTACGAGCCAGTGTGGATAAGAGTGCGTTATGAAGTGTTTGGACCCATATTGAGTGGTTTTGAAGCGTAAAGAAGAGTATTAGGTTGCTGGTCACTTATTAAACTGAAATGTTTTATAGCTGCTGTATGGTTTGTAAAGATGACTATGAACGAGTGCGTGTGTGTGTTCTGCTCGTGGTAACTGTAAATGTGTGAGTGTATGTTTGTGTGTGAATGCAAATATGTGTGTGTGTGTGTGTGCATGTGATATGGTGACATTGGTTTTGAGATGTATTTATGTTATGAGTAAGCTTGGTTGTAAGAGAACGAGGTCGGATATGGTAAGTTGAGTTTGAATATGAAATATATGGAAGTGAATGAGTATGTGAATGAGGATTTCCAATGTCGTTTGATGATTTATAAACTTCTTTGGGTCATGACTTAATTATGGGTTTGATCTATTATGTAACTAATATATGCGTAATCCACCACATTGTGAAGATTATATAGCACAAGTGATGAAGACCGAAGAAAAGAAGAAATTTATCATGGGTCCCTTTTTTGAAAGGTAATAATCATATTAGTTTTCATTGAATAGTAAAAATAGTGTTATATTTTTCTGGTGGTAACAATGACTCTAATGACTTTATATATACTTAGCAATTATTGGATGTTGATTGTTATGAAGTGGATGTACAATATAACCTTTTACTACTCCACGGCTAATGAAGAAGATTTTGAGAAGGTGGATGTATTGACATATTTATGTACATTATTGATACAATGTTATTATGACATACTCACGAATTCGTCTAATTGTTAAATGTAGCATATAGCAACCGCTGCAATGACGGTTGATGTGGTTAGTGAGATGAAAGAAATGTGGGCTAACAAATGTTTAGAGAACATTCAGGTTAGTTTCTTATCTTTGTTAAGTTTATTGTGCAACTAAAATATCATTCATTTCGTCCTGTCTTTAGGATTGTTGCGCGATTACATATCTAGCTTATAATTATGTTCTTACAAGTACATACATCAAAATAGTCCCGAATTTACAACTCAAATGATTGTGGGTTGCTTGTACAGGATGACGACAAGTGAGCTGGGCGTGTTGTCATGATGTGATGAGGAAAAAGAGCGTAACTTCAAATGATTGTTTGTAGTTTATAAGTGTAAGTTTTAATTAATGTAGAATGTTTGTCATCACGAGACTTTGTATTACGTCTACGTTTTGCCACGATAGATGATGGGTACAGTTGTGATACTTGGATTCAATGAAATCATGGATTGCGTTTTAATTTGCAGGGGTTCATTTTTATAATTTTGGATTATTAATTTATAGCGAAATGTTGCCAAAATTTTGGCAAAAAAAAAAAAAAATAATAAGGAATTGTGGCGGTTTTTTGTAAAAAACGCCACAAACTAATTAAAATTAAAAGCATTTTTGTGGCGGTTTAGCGTAAAACCGCCACTAAATTTATGTAATTTGTGGCGGTTATAAATAAAACCGCCACAAAAAAACACTTTTTGTGGCGGTTCTGGGAAAAAACGCCACAAAATATGAAGGAATTTGTGGCGGTTTTTGAAAAAAACGCCACAAATTTTATGTTTTTGTGGCGGTTTTAAAACCGCCACAAATTAAATGTGGCGCCTTGATATACGACGGTACAAAAACGCCACAATTGGCTATTTAAAAACGCCACATTAGGTATATTTTCTACTAGTGACGATTCATGTAACCATTCCTAAATCCATTATCACATTTCCAATGAGGATCGGTAGCCAATTCGGATAAAGCGGCTACAAGAGCATTATCCTCCTCCGAAGACCAAAAACGTTTGTTTTTTCCTCTTCCACATCCACTACCACTACTTTCTTCCATCCTATTAACAAAACATAAACATAAAAAATAACAAGAGTAACTTAAATTAGAAAAATCAATCTTACAAATATTACAAACTAGTACAACACAAGAATCATTAGGTTCAAATAAATTCACAACACTATTAAAAATCCAACAACCATGTTCAATTAAGTTCACAACAAATGTTTCAAATACAACAAATGAAAGCAAAGAGTACAACACCACAAATGACGAATTCAAACAATACAAAATGAAAACATCTTTTAGTTATTTCGATTCCTAGCTCGCCAATTGTTCCACATTGTTAGAGCCATCGTGTCTCTCCGAGTTGTCCATGCCTCGGTGACGTTAATGTTAGTTATGTACTCTACCTCATCGTCATCATCATCATAATCATCATCATCATCACTATCAACGTCTTCATATAAATCGTCATCATCAAAATATTCCGGTGACATGTATTTTTTAACCAAGTTATGTAACAAAGCACAAGCAAGTACAATACGACCGTGTGTTTGTAAACTAAACCAAGAAGGACTTCTAAGGATCGCCCATCTTCCCTTTAGTAACCCAAAACATCTTTCAATTACATTTCTAGCTTGTGCATGCTTTAAATTGAAAAATTCTTCAGCGTTTTGAGGTCGACGATTCCCATTATTCCACTCTCTAAGATGATAAGGATGACCTCTATATGGTGCAAGAAATCCATCCCCATTAGTATAGCCGCCATCACATAAGTAATAACAACCTTTAAAGGAAAAAGAAAGATATTATAATATATTCGCTACTTATTTAATTTAAAGTCATTTAAATTTTTATTTGTCAATAAAATTACCTTTCGGCACTTTTAAACCATTAGGCCTAGAGATAGCATCTCGAAGAACACGACCATCATGTGCCGAACCCTCCCACCCAGGTAGGACATATATAAATTCCATCTCGGGTGAGCACACTCCTAATACATTCATTGTAAGGAGACCTTTTAAGTCCGGTATTTAGCTCGATCCAAACTAGGTACATTAACAGTAATCATTGTACCATCAAGTGCACCTAAACATTTCTACACCAAAAAGAAATTCAATTTTAGTTATTATTAGGCACTTAGTATGTGTATTTAAGAAAAGAATTGTTTATTTGTTTTACCTCAAAATATTTCCACCTCTCATCATCGCATTCTTCTGGTATAGGTGTGGGTTTCTTAAGCAACACAATATGTAACTTCAAGATTGCCATCAAACAAGCATGAAATTGTCTACTCACGGTTTCACCACTTCTATGTAAATATGCACCTATCATTCTTTTCTTTTTATGATGAGCTAATGTGTATAAGAAACCAGCAACAATCTCTTCCAAAGACATATTTTTGGTACCACTTAGACCCCCCACATCTCTCACCATTTCAAGAAGTACACCAAAAGTGTGACGATCAATACGAAGAAAGTTTCTACACAAAGTGTCACTTTCACTAATAATTCTATTTAAGTTATGTAATCTTCTTTTTCTTCTAGTACGCTTATCTAAGGTTAGATATTGAGAATCACGTAAACTGTTTTTAACCGTGTACCACAACAAATGGAGGACTACAACACAATTAATTAACATAACGATGAATCGAATAAAGTCCAACTCTCTTCTTCTTCTTAAAGAAAGACCGTTACGAGCCATTTCTGTAAGAAAAATAAACAACAAATCACTAACAAGTGCAACTAAAAAGGAAATTACTAACAAGTGCAACAATCATAATCACAATATAATCACAATATAATCATACAAATATAATCATCCAAATAAATAATATAATACACAATCATAATAACAATATATTAACAACACAATCACAATCATTCAAATTTATAATAACACACATAATAACAATATAATCATACAAATATAATCATCATCATCCAAATAAATAATATAACATATATAACAATAATAATAATACTAAGAATAATAACAATAACAATAATAAAAAAATTTAAAAAAAATAAAATAAATAATGAGAAATCGGCAGATCTGCCAAGAAGGGGAGGGGAAGCACGGCAGATCTGCCAATAACATATATAACAATAATAATAATAATACCAAGAATAATAAGCAGGACGCCACTGACGAGGCGGCAGTGAAGGTCACTGAGCAAAGATAAGGTCACTAGCAAAGAAGAAAGTCACTTAAATGGCAAAGCCAGCACAGGGAAAAAAAAAAGAAAAAAAAAAAAGAGGAAAACCTTCTCACGGTGGAGGAGGGTGCACTTAGGTCGCCGGAGAGGGTGATGGCCGCCGGAGTAGCCGCCGGCAGCTAAAGGAGAAGGGTTTAGGGTTTTTTTTTTTTTTTTTAATTTAATGAAAAGTGAGGAAGAGAGAAGGGAGAATGGAGAAGAATGAAAAGCAGTAAGAGGGGGGGGAGGGGGGATTGAAATTAGGAGGGATAAGTGGTTTATGAAAAGGGAATTGACTCTAAGGGAATGACCAAAATTTGCAAACAAACATCAAGTAAGGGAATCAGACCATTTGAATCCCTTTCCCATTCCTGAAACCCTCCAACCAAACGCCCCCTAAGAACTATTATGACAAAGGTTTTAGAAAAATAGTAAACTAACGAATAATATTTCACATGAAAATATTCATCGAAACTATGGCACGATGAGTATCTAAATCACAGTAAGTTTTAGAAATAGTACAAAACTAACTAACATGATCTTTTTAAAAAAAAAAAAAAAAAAAAAAAAAATAATAATAATAATAATAATAATAATAATAATAATAAAAAATTAGTGCCCACCTCATATGGTTTGGGAATAAAAATAAGTTATAAGAGCGCAAAAGCTTAAATACATTGGGGGAAAAACAACAAGAGGATGAGAAATAGGGAAAGACAAGAGCGAATGAGGGGATGATGATAAGAGGAGAGGAGGATAGGATGAATAAGATGACGATGAAAAACAACAATAGTGAGGAAAATATGAGAGGAATGGAGAAATGAAGGATGAAAAAGGGAAACAGGGATGTTGGACAGAATTAAACCCATCTTGGAACTCCGACCATCAGTTTAGACTTTTGGTTGAGTTGGTTTCCAGCATGGTTACAAATTAAAGCCTTGAGACTAGAGATTACAGGTTTGAATTTCATCACTACTTAAGCCCAATAGGCATTCGAGTGAGAGGACATGTAAGAGAGAATTATCTATGACAACAAGTGCCAAGAATAAAAATAAGTGTAATATTCCGAGTACAAACAGGAGAAGTAGAATGCTAATGGGAGAAAACATGATAAGTGGGAAGCTCAGAAAACAACTATGTGAAAAAAAAAAATAATACGGATTAATAAATAAAAAATAAACAAACTATTAAAGTATAAATTTGAAGAGAAATATAATGAGGAACATATAAACAAAAGGAATAAGGAAAATGTGAGGAGAGGGGGAACTAAGGTAATAAAAAAGGTGGGCGAGAAACGAAAAAGGATATAAGGTGGAGAGTTCCGTTTCAGAATTAAACTTGGGAGATGAGGATAAGTAGCCAAAAAAGAGGGAGAAAGTGTAATATGAGTAGTAATACGCGTAAGAATGAAAGACGGAGGATGTAGATATAGGGAAAGAGGATAAAGAGGAAGAAAACTTATGTTCATTAGCTTGTTGCATAACCACGAAAGAAGTCAAATTAATATCTATGAGTTAATATAAACAATGGTCTTAAAATTTTAAATAATGTCGAGCGCTTATTATAAAGGTCAATCAATAAATATTGCATTAAAATAGTAAACTGACAAAAATGAAGGAAAGGAAAAGGATTCAGAAGTATTATGACAACACTAATATTTATTAAAAGGAGATTGAAGAAGAGTAAGAGAAGAAGGTCAATGAAAGGAAAAAGAGTAAGAACTATTATGACAAAGGTTTTAGAAAAATAGTAAACTAACGAATAATATTTCACATGAAAATATTCATCGAAACTATGGCACGATGAGTATCTAAATCACGGTAAGTTTTAGAAATAGTACAAAACTAACTAACATGATCTTTTTTAAAAATAATAATAATAATAATAATAATAATAATAATAATAATAATAATAATAATAATAATAATAATAAAAATTAGTGCCCACCTCATATGGTTTGGGAATAAAAATAAGTTATAAGAGCGCAAAAGCTTAAATACATTGGGGGAAAAACAACAATAGGATGAGAAATAGGGAAAGACAAGAGCGAATGAGGGGATGATGATAAGAGGAGAGGAGGATAGGATGAATAAGATGACGATGAAAAACAACAATAGTGAGGAAAATATGAGAGGAATGGAGAAATGAAGGATGAAAAAGGGAAACAGGGATGTTGGACAGAATTAAACCCATCTTGGAACTCCGACCATCAGTTTAGACTTTTGATTGAGTTGATTTCCAGCATGGTTACAAAGCCTTGAGACTAGAGATTACAGGTTTGAATTTCATCACTCCTTAAGCCCAATAGGCATTCGAGTGAGAGAAAGTGTAAGACAGAATTATCTATGACAACAAGTGCCAAGAATAAAAATAAGTGTAATATTCCGAGTACAAACAGGAGAAGTAGAATGCTAATGGGAGAAAACATGATAAGTGGGAAGCTCAGAAAACAACTATGTGAAAAAAAAAATAATACGGATTAATAAATAAAAAATAAACAAACTATTAAAATATAAATTTGATCTTGGACAACAATTTGTATGCTTAAGTATATGGGCAAACTGTATAATAACTCGCCAGTCGTTCTGTTTAGATACACAGAAGCCACTATAAAACAATGCTTACACACAACATAATTCATTTAACAAAAAAAAAAAAAAAAGGGTCCTATTTCTTGTTACATGGAACTATTGAGTATCTGGTGTTGCGTTATATGGAACTGTCTAAACAATGCTTCGAATGTTTTTGAATGAGTACTACTTCATAAGCGCATTGAAATAACAATGCGAATTGTATACTTGTCAGTTTATCAATTTTTATTCCAACATACGCCTTCATGTCGCCAAAATTTCTTCCACCAACAAATTGACTAAGACGTGACCATACAGGCTGCAACAAGACACCCAACAACTAGTACTATAAAAATGCCTCACCATCGAATTTTAATTTTACACTAAACTTCCCGCTCAAATTCTTTACTTTTCCATACATCCCTACACAACTAACACAAGTACACAACCTACTATTGGAGTATTAGTCAAGCTCATTTTTCATTTTTCATTTTTTATTTTTTATTTTTTATTTTTTATTTTTTTTATTTTTTTTATTTTATCTTTCTTATGATTCAATCCCATTGTAACAACTTATGCAATTTGCTCCCTACACTCATCCAATTGATCAAAGACATTCTATACTATATACGGAGTATACTACAACAAATTCCAATTTCCTTTTTATTATTTTATCATTTCTTATGATTCAAGTCTATTTGTTTTTATCTAATTACGTAATACTCCATTCTACAACAAATTCCTCACTTAGTTATATTTGTAACACGATTTATAAATTCCTAGATAAAAGTTAAAATTGTATTTATTACTCTGTATTGTTTATTACTTTATTATATATTGGTTCGTTTTAAGATTAAATGATATAATATGTTACAGAGTACTAAGTTGCAATATGTAAATGTTTATTTAGTCCCGCTCACTACTACTCTACTGCTACAAATTCGGACAATAGTTTCCTCTTGAATATTTAAAATAATCAAACATTAAATTTAAAATTAAATAATAAAAGTAAGGATATTTCCATGGTACCCTCGAACTTTATCAATTTACACATGATATCCCATGTCTGAGGTTTGTTTATATAGTACCCCTAAACTTGATGTTTATGTGTCCAATATGTCCCTTTTCTAACAAAAAAAACTTGACGACATTAATTTTTATGAAGAAAATGCCAATATGCCTTTTTTCTAACCAAGAGTCGAGGAATGGTCTACCAACCAAGTGTAAGTAAGTTTATTAATATTATACCTAACAGTCAACTTTTTAGTAAAAAAAAAAGGATATATTGAGCACATAAATACAAGTTTATGGGTACTATATGAACAAATTTTAGATTACTATGTGTAACTTGACAAAATTTAAGGGTATCACAGAAAATATCTCTTAAAAATATTGAACAAGACTTATATAGGACCGTCTAACAGTTTACTTATTGTTAGACGGCCTAGATTACTACACCAAATTTTAATTACACATCACACAAATAATTGTATTCAATTTTTTTATTCTTTCAATAAACTTTTTAATTTTCTTTTTTACTCTCTCCCAACAGTATAATTAATGCAAAAATTCTACATTAATGTTAATTCAGTTCAAATTACCCATTAAGTCGGTTTTAATAAATTTTGTAAAATGGTTACTTTTCAACATTATCCCGTCACTTTTGGTTATATAATGGTCACTCTTTATAACAATGGTGTCTAATTTGCATTAAATGTAGTTCATATTTCCAAAATAATATGTATTAAATGTGATTAATGTTTTTCAATGTAACAAATCTGGTAGTAATTTAATTTCGTGGTGAGTCAATATTGTCAAATGGTTACTTTTTTAATGTTTAGATATACAATGGTCACTATAAACATGATTATGTGGTGAGTCAATATTGTCAAATTGTATCCATTTATAATTAATTTGTGACCTAAAATTTTAATATAGTAATTTAATTTCGTTTGACAATGTTACTTTCCGTGGATGCCAAATATACTCACTATTTATAAAAATCACGTCACCGTGACTGATATAGTAGTCACAACTTAAAATTAACAGGAATTTGATGGTTCAAACTCAACTATAGTTACTTTTTTGCGATATTACGTAACCAAATGATATAATGCGGCGACTAGACTACTACTAAAATACATTAAAATATTGTGGTGACTATATATTGTCAGAATGTAACTACTTATAAGAGATTGGTCAATATATATGATTAGTCAGTAATACAATTTATTAAATGTTTCGTATTGATTAGTTTTAGCATGATTCCCTATTAAAAAAAATCTTCATTATCCTTGACCTCCTCGTTGTTAAACAAGAATAGAACCTACGAAAAAAAATAAAAAATGAGTTAGAAGAATCTCAATAACAATAAAAATGATAACGACAAAAACATTAATACAATTCATTCTATATCTTTAATAAAAAAAAGTTAAAAAGTAAAGTGAATTAATCGTAATAAATATATCAACACAGATAACATTTATATGGTTACAAGAAACATTTTTAAGGTCACCACAATTTTTCATGAATTAAAAAAGACAAACTAATATACTACTTACCATTTTTAATTTCTTCACTGAAAACTCTTTGCTTCTTCGTTGTTGTTGCTCCTATGCTCACAAACACCATTGACGTTTCCAAAAACGTTATTCATAAACTAATTAAAGTCGTCACTTTATAAACTAAAATGGCCACAATCAAAATTAACATCGTCACTCCAACTATTAGTGTATGATTTTCAACTAGTTTTATATAAATAAAAAAAAAAAAAAATGAAAGAAGAATAGATGCTCACTGAGAGATTTTGAAGGCAAAATTGTGGGATTTAATACGTAAGGAGTAAAGAAGTGAATTTAAAAGAAGAAAAAACGAAAATGGAAAGAGTGAAGGGAAACTGAAAAGAGAGAGAAAGAGGAAGAATTATACCGTACAATTGAAAAAGGCATGACTATTTAGTTTCTCCACCTAAATATGGGGAATAAGATATTATTAAATGCAATTTTTAGTTTTCCTACGACTAATTGAGAATATAATGTACACTAACACAAAGGTATGTTTACTGCTATTCATTCCTAGATTAAAGAGTCCGTCTAACACTTTCTTAGTGTTAGACGGTCTTCTATAATAATTACTCAAAAATATTTATAAAGTGAGTTGTATCTTAAAAGACCCATGACCCAGCTTAGGTAGACCATGGATCATCGACGGCCCATCTTTTAGTACACCGTGAATCATTCACGACATACACTCCATAATATTCGATAAAATATATTTCGACAAACCGAAATCAAATTGAATTCGAATAGCTCCATCGAACCTACGTAAATGGCCGCAAACACACGTTGGACCCGTTGTAACTTGTAATTTACCTGCTAAGCTCAACTGGGTCAAATTTGGAGTTCTTTAATCTATATAATCCCATGGATTAAAATGTGACTTCTCATTCTAAAGTTCAATTGAATGGATGAATTGAACAACCACGGCACACCTAAAGAGATTACCTTTTTTGATAGTTTAACATTCTACCTTAATTTGGGAAAAAGTCAAGCTCTCAAAAAACCAATGAATTTTACCAAAGAAAAAAAATTATTACTCACTTTGTCCTGGTTATTTATTTACACTTTTCAGTTATGGGTGTACGGGTTATTTGTTTACATTTTTCATAAATGTCTTTGGTAACCTATGTGTGGAGTAGGCCTAACTTCTTTAACCAATCACATTGTTTAATTTTACCAACTTTAAAGCAAGTGAGACCTCATTTATACTTATATCATTATTCTTTTTGTTTTTTTCTTTGACCCTTTCCTCACATCGATAAATATATATAAAGTAAACGTAAACAAATTATCGAAAAGGAGGGAGTATTATTGTTGTAAATATGATGTGTATGATCCACCAATGAAAAACAAGTATTGAGTTAATTTTTTCTTTTATAACTTCCATGAATATTTTAATTTAATTAAATTATAATTTGTGTTTTATAAGAGGGTAGGAAGAGTGACGTGACGTTACCAAGAAAAAATCTCTAGAATTTCACATACGGAGTATATTTTAGTTATATTAGTAGCTATTTCAATATCAATACATTTGCATAAATACACGGGTATGTACAAATATAGTTAATAGTAAACAATCATTCAAGCATGGAATGGATCGGGTGAAATAAGACTGAAGTCACTGAATAACTTGTTCTTAAAAATAGTAGACATTTTTCTGTGTTGACCTGTGTTCTAAGAATAGCTTAATAGTAGTGATTGCAATAACATATAAGCAAGAACATACATATATTGATTTGTATGTAAGGGGAAATTATTAAAATCTATCTTATGAAATCGACATTTTTTTTTTTTTTTTGGTAACGAGGGGTTGGTTTCCCCCGGACACTTGCAATACCCTGCAAACCACATGTGCCAGGTAAGTCATCCCGTAGGATGGCAGGTATCCGCAAGCCATTGCCCACCCAGGGAGTCGAACCCAGGACCTCTCAATTCCTACCATCACAGCTTTGAAAGACTTCTGACTCGCCAATTTGGAGGCTCTTGGATAAAATGGGAGAAAAGGGAAAGGAAGAGGAAATGTGAACATTTTCGTTCCAAATCTTATCTTATAAGTATAATTGATCGGATGAAAGGAAAATCAATATCTCTTCTTTGATATTGTTTCACGGTACTCTCACCATGTGAAACTTGTAAATCATCTAAAAAAAGTACCTAAATATTTAGGTAATCACCTCTTTGTATGAGATGTCTCACAAATAAATTTACTTTGAAACCGTCTTACTAAAGATGTTATCTTATTTAATTTGGAGGAGGAAAAATGGCCGTATATATTAACCAAACAATGGAAACATAGGGATCCACCCTTGCTCCCCTTAACCGTTTTGGTTTTCCAAAATAATTCTTAAGTCACAATAACTTGCAGTTGTGTTCAGAATTAGACTAAATATTTTTTCTTAAGGGATCAATTCTCTTTTCCACTTCTTTGATTCGAGATTAAAAAAAATTGTCACATTCATAACACAGTCTTGAGATTTAATTGGTCAAATCTTTTCGCCCAATAAACTTCGATCGGTCAAAATTACTGGTCATAAGTTACAAAATGATTAATTTGATATTCAATTTAATCATTTTCACGAGATATTAAATTTAGAGTAAGCATTTTTTCTAATTTCTAGACTTGTATTTACAACTTAAGATCAATCAAAGATGTTTAACTCAAAAAAATGGATACTACGGATAAAGTTACAAAATTTATGGACAACCTTTGAAAACATCCCTCACATTTAACTCTAAAATGAGACCGTTACACGCGTGAAACAACCAATATAATTTTTCATCATCACATTTAATATGCATATGTAGTGCTAAAACATTTCACTAGCCGTTTTATGCATGAGACGATATCGTAGACATACGAAGTACATAGAGCTGACCATTTGTACGGGCCGGCTCTGCCTAGCCCGCCTAGTGGGCCATGATTTTAATAGCCCGACACGGCCCGCTAAAAGCCCAGTCTGAACCACCCAAGCAACGGGACATGCCCAGGCCTTGATTTCTTTGGTCCGGCTCGCAAGGCCCGTCCCTTATAAAAACTTTATAACCGACAGATCGAATTTAGACCTTAAAAATATTAGTCAACCCGTAACAGGCTGGTCCAACCCGATCCGTGGCTACCTCTAGTTCAAGTAATCCGTATCATACACCAAAATTAGACGATATAAAATGCAACACTTGCATGCATATGTCAGCACATACCTCTGCAAAAGTGAATATTCAACCAACGCACTCGACAAATTTCAACCTTCATACATTTAGCTTTAAATTGAAAATTGATCCACCTATCTCATAAATAAATACTCGTTAATTAATTACTCAGGTTAAACTCTTGTAATTTCAATATTATTGATTTTTGTTTCCTTTGTTCCTTAATTGGTTTATTTAATACGGAGTACTCCGTATGTTTTAATTGCATTGCATTCTTTTGTTTTTTTCGTATTTAGATTCATTTGAAGTTTGAGAGTTAAATTGAACAATTTCAAAGTTCTATCTCTAGTTAATTTCATTTTTGGAATTCTGATTATTAACTCCGTATCAATCAAATTATATTTTGGTACATCAAAAACGGTCGATTTACGCTAATTTTCCAAATAGAACGGTAAACAAATGACAGAAATACGAGTATGAAACTATGAGGTTGTTTTAGTGGATAGTGATAGTTCCACCTAAAAATGGTGCTTAAAATTTTCAAATTTACAAGTTGGGTTTAAATTTGAGAAATTTAATCCTTTGTGCCAAGTATGTAATTTGTGATGATTTCGTTAAGAGTTTGGGATGAATATTTGTGTCTCTAATTATTTCTTGAATTCTTATTTTTGATTGATTAATGAAGTATGATTTGCCTGATATGGTTATTGGATTGTTAAAACAGAATATGAGTTCTGAAACTGCTGCACCCGCAAACTGCGTCGGATGGGCAGCTAGGGATCCGTCTGGAGTTCTATCGCCTTACGAGTTTAATCGCAGGTATGCTGATATCGATTATTGCTTTTGTAAATATTATCAGGATACAGTTGTCAGGAACCAACTCAATCAAAAGCTTAAGCTTATGGTTGGAGGCCCAAGATCGATTTTATACCCCAAAAAATGCTGCTATCCAAGTGTAAATTTCTTTGGGTAGATCATGTTGTGTGAGGGTAGTGTAATGGGTCTTCTCTTACAACAATTTAGGGGTTACTCTAGGGGTATTGGTATCGGTTCATTGTATGGACGGTATTTTTAATAGTGAAGTTCAGTCGGTTTGGCTAAAGGGTTTTTCCTTCGTCCTAGAGGGTTTTACCCTGAGAATTGACCCCAAAATCTGTCCAACTTATGATTAACTTGCGGTATTATATGCTTTTGTGTTACCTATCAGTCGGTGCTGTCGTTCAATACGGGGAGAATATGTTACGAGTTTAGCCATCGGGTCAATATTTTGGTTGATATGGTGTGTTCTAATACAAACATGAGTAATCTTTACCTAAAATGACACAATAAAATGGCACCTAAAATAAACCTATTTTGGGACACACATACACAATTACACGAACATCACTGATCTGTACCCAAAATCATATAATAAAGGGCACCTAAAGTAACCAAACCATGTAATGATCCAACCATTGTAACACGTTTGGCATGTTGAGCTGGGACACTTCCTTGTTTTTTGTTTTCTTTTCTTTTCTTATTGGAGGTTACATTCTCTTACTATCTTATCAAAACCAGAGCTGTCGGAGATGATGACGTTTTGATGAAGATTACACACTGCGGAGTATGTTATGCTGATGTAATCTGGACGAGGAACCTTCATCACGACTCCAAGTATCCCGTTGTGCCTGGGTATGCACGTCATTATGGAATATTGATTCAAGTGTCATTCTCTTAACTGTCCTGTATTCTAATACTAATTTCTATTTTATTTTTTTGTTGGTGTTTAAGGCATGAGATTATTGGAATTGTGAAAGAGGTTGGCCAAAATGTGCGTCACCTTAAAGTCGGGGATCGTGCTGGAGTCGGAACTCAAGTCAATTCATGCCTTGATTGTGAGTATTGCAATGATAGGATAGAGGTCTGCTGTGTGAAAGGTTCTGTTTTGACTTTCAATGGAATGGACACCGACGGTACAGTCACGAAAGGAGGTTACTCTAGCTCCATTGTTGTTCGTGAAAGGTGATCAGTGTTACATGTCTTCTATTCAATTCTCCTTTACAGTCGGTGAAATACGTTTCTGTCTTTTCTTTCCGTTGATGCATTTTCCTCCCATCATATGACCAACATTATATTCTTTATACTGTTAAGATTTGTCTTATTAGTCATTTAAATATTTCTTGAAAAGAAAACTCGTGCGTATGCCCTTATCTCCCCAGTATTTAGAAATAAGTGAAAAGATGTTGAGGTTTAAGAGCGATACCTTACTAAGTGAAAAGATGTTGCCTGTGTTAGTTGCACCAATTGTTGTGTTCATTTTAATTGTTTTCCGTCCCTTGGAAATTTTTAACTTGCATTCATGGGCATTTTAATCTAGAACTCACATTGGCTCACAAACGGTCAAAGAGTAAATCCAATTGTTTCTTCATATAATGGTTTCTTGGGTATTTCGATTTACCAGTTTTGTTTTCCACTCAAGGGGCTAGAGTTGAGATTCATGCTTTAGTCGCACTCGCACATGTGTTTACCATCTTGTGTTATTAGTCGTTTCATGCATGGACATATTACATATATACATTGATTTTCAAGCATCAGAGAACTAAAAGCTATGATTGTTTTTGCCTATGTCCCTCGTTTTTGTTGGGCGTATTATAGGATAAGTCAACATCTATAGGTACTCCGTACTCCACACTAGGTTTCTGGTACGCCTACCTATATTGTATCATGTGTATAATGAGTAAGAATGATTTTAAGGTATTACTTTGTTTTATCATTATTGATATCAGATTGTTTAGCTTTGGACTTACGCAACTTGAAGAATGAAGAGGTTACATCTATACCCAATTGAATCTGTGATCCTATGAATGAGCCATATTGTTTACTAATATAGTAGCTGAACCGCTTCTCTGTACTAATAATCTTTGGGTGCTGAATTCAGGTTCTGTCACAAGATTCCCGACAATCTTCCCTCACATCCGACGAACAACAAATGAAGGTAAACATCCCGAACTATTGCAGGTATATATTGTTTAATTTTTGGCTGTCTTTTGTCGTAATGTTAGAACGCTTGCTGCAGGCGTTATCGAAGTCATTGGACTTCATAGTAGACACTGCATCTGGAGACCATCCATTCGAGCCGTACATGTGGCTTTTGAAGACGTTTGGCGTTTATGTTTTGGTTGGTTGGCCTTTGGAAATCAAATTCAGTCCTGCCAGCCTTTCGATAGGTATGTTTCGTACCTCAACTGATATGTTCAAACACTGGAATATGAAGAGTCCGAGTAACATCTGTTATGCTCAAATTTAGGCCTGACCTTGTACCGTCTTACTTACCATATTTACTCCGAAAATGACTAGTATGAAATCACCCTTAACTTTATCTGCATTACAATTAACAATGACAGCTTGAAATTAACTGAATCAAATTCACAATCATTTACGCGGAAGTGACCAAATTGATAGGCGTGATATATATTTGGTACGACTCGCCCTTAACTTACTAGAGTGGTAATATACTGTCTCACAGGTATGAAAACATTCGCTGGCAGCATAAGTGGCGGTACAAAATCAATCCAGGAGATGCTCGAGTTTTGTGCTGCCAATAAAATATATTCAAAAGTTGAAGTTGTTCCCATTCTGTATGCCAACGAAGCGATAGAAAGGCTTCTTAAGAGGGATGTCAAATACCGGTTTGTGATCGACATTGAAAACTCTCTCAAGTGATGCCCTTACACCACATCACAGAAATTATTCATATACTGTAGCAAGTCTTGCTTAAAATGGTTGTATGCGCAGAACAAGGCTATTTTCGCGTTTTTGTGTTGCCAGCTTTGTCGTACACATACAACCATTTTTACAAGTTTTTGCATATAGATCGCGTTTACTATTGCTGAAAAAATAAAAAGGCTCAATGTTATAAACACACGTGCGTGTTGATGGTTACAAGTTTTTACAAGTTTTATAGTATACCCACTATTGCTGAAAAAATAAACACACGTGCGTGTTGATGGTTACGAAACACGATTTTGTTGCTTCTTTTTCTACAATAAAAAGGCTCAATGTTATCCAAAATACGATTGTTGCATCTTGTTGATTGTCAAATTGATAAGGAGTATGACGGTCCTAAGTCGTATTTCGCAAATTAATAATTTATATCACTTAATTCCTATTACTAAACAAATAGCAAGTGGGAGTAAGGGTTGAACCCACAGAGAATAGGACTAACTATAATCGTGTAAAGTGGGTCAGCATCACCCGATTCACAATAACAGGGAAAGGCGACAACGAGCCAGTAGCAACCAGCTATAAAATCAGCAATCACAAACGCATATATCCACCGACAAGCTAATTCAACCGTGAATAATCACGAAACCCGTTTCAGCAGCAGTAAAACACAACCACGATCCAAAACAAACCAAATTTGAGCAAGAGAGGGTGGGGAAAACGTAGCAATGTCAAGTATAGGGCGGAAATGTACTAAAATCGGACCAAAACTGACTTACCAAGCAAAATCGAGGATGAAACTCGCTTCAGAACTCGTGGAGTGCACTTAAAAGTCAGAACTCGACCCAACTTCAGCAGTAATTGGGATCAGAATCAAATAAAACGTAGCACCACCGAGGATAGCCCAAAAATGGACCAAAAATCGAAGGAGAATCGATGTAACTTGAGAAGCTCATAAAGGGGACTGAATGTGTTCACTTGAAACACGATTATAACCCAAAGCTGACCTCCTTGTACCTCCAAATCGAACTAGAAGTGTGAAACACGAAAACCCCCAATTTTGAAATTAGGGTTATGTAGTTATTCGAATTTGAGAGAATGATGGTGGCCGCGGTTCAGGCTGAAGGGGCGCCGTGGGTAGGTCGGCCGTCGGCGCCAGTGAAGGGAAGTCGTCGGCGGAGGAGGGTGGTGGTGGCGTGGGGCTGCTGCCCTTCTCTTCGCTGCTCTCCTTTATTTTTATTTTTATTTTTTTTGGTCTGAATATAAGTGAAGGGGGAGGGCGGCCCGCGCCTGGCCCGCGTGCAGCCCGCCACTTTTGTCTGCCCACTTTCTCTCTTTTTGTTTTTTTCCTTGACATGTCGCCGCGTGTGGGTTGCACCAATCCCGCGCCCAACTCGCCAAAATGGTTTTGTACTTTGTTCACGTTTTTTTTTTTTTTTACCACTAAATACAAGGACCTTCGGGTCTTCACTCTTACTCTCAAATTTCCTGAAACACTTAAAAAAAAAAACCGTCACGAGCACCCATTAAATAAATAAAAACTAAATTAGAAATACAAAACTAGAACGATAAATCAAGAGTTGCCTCCCCGATAGCGCTTTTGTTTAACGTCGTTTGCTCGACGCCTATTTTTTCCGACTTCTTTACTCAAATAACATGTCAAGAGCGGAGCAGCTCAACGCCCGCAGTAACTTGTCAAACATGCTAGCAAACACACCGTAAAAGTGATAATAGCAAATAAAAATCAAAGTCAAGCATGCATGATCGTACAAAGTATAAGCAGATGACACATTTTTCTCTGGGCTCCTAAAAGTAGGCTCTATGTCACTAAACGACTCTTTATAGAATGAATCACCTATAGAAAAAATGTGTTGACTAAACAAAGACTGACAAAGAACCTTAGGTATTAAGAGCACATAATCACCTAACGGAATTTTAAATTGCGCACTCGGTAGTGAGAATGCATCAATTTTCTCAATTATATCCTCCCTTACCTCATTCTCCTCACATTCCTCCCCCTCTTGCTCATCCTCCACAATCACACTAGATGAGTCCTCTATAATCACATTATCACTCAAATCGGGAGAGGGAGCACAAAAGCTCGAAACACAACACTCCTCCTCATCATCATCATCCCAAAAACCATCATCGCTATCAACATCACAAGCCTTATGGGAATCACTAACCTCAGGTTCAACGGGAAGGGGAGTATCAAATTCAAGCTTATACTCAGATTCAGATTCATCAAAATTAAGCCGCACATGATCGTCTCGTGCCTCAAGTCTAGCTATAGCTTCCCCTAATTGTGCAGCCTGACTCTCAAGGTTCTCGATACTAGCCTTAGTTTCTAGTTGGATTTGAGCTACATTAGTTTGAAAAGCCATCTGGGTACTAGCTAGAGCTCTAATCATGTCTTCAGTTGACATAGATGGTTCACTAGGTCTCGGTTGAGGTCTCCTAAGAGATGAATTGTACAACTCCCATTTTTCAGTATCGTGAGCTAAGTAAAGGAAAAAGTCCCACTTCTCGTCATAACTCATCTCATAAAGGAACCTCCCTTCAGTCATAGTATAAACATGTCCTGTAGTTTCCTCATTCAAACCGTTAAAAATCACATGACAAAGCTCCCAAGTTTGATAAGGATGACGACAACGAATGACATATTCATGGAGCCTATTAAAATATTTATAGAATAATTCATGCTCGTACTGTGGGAAATATTTAGAAGCCATCTAACCTAAAATAAAACAAAAACAAAACTAAAACTAAACTAAAAAAAATAAGGACTATGTACACTACACTATAAAACACGATTAATGCCTATTCCCCGGCAACGGCGCCAAAATTTGACGGTCCTAAGTCGTATGCCGCAAATTAATAATTTATATCACTTAATTCCTATTACTAAACAAATAGCAAGTGGGAGTAAGGGTCAAACCCACAGAGAATAGGACTACCTATAATCGTGTAAAGTGTAATTAAAGACCGTAGTAACTAAGATTGGGGGGAGTTTTGATTATAATCTACTAAAACTACTAATATCAACTATACTAAAACTAATAAAACGACTAATCAAGATGAACACAAATAATAAGAAAAGTCTCAACTCAAGCAAACATCCACGGTTGAAAGATAATTGATCACAGTTATCCGGTTCAAACTTGTATCTTGACTACCTTATCGTGAATCATGCAATTCTTTTTTTTTTTTTGATAATAATAATTCATTAACAAAACATCAAACGACAATTACAACGAATATGATAAATCGAAAAACAAATCTAACGATAATCAAAGTACAAATTTCTCTTATAGAATGAAAGATCTCAAACCCTAATATGACAATTCGACACAACCTCGTATCGCTATCTCCATGTAGCCTTTGAGGGGATCCTTCAATTCGAATGACCATGGTAGAGAAATCGCCTTGCTCCTTTGATTGTTGACGATTAACGTGTATCCATCGAACTATCATCCAACGAGTTATCAAAGAACCATTATATTGATAAATAACAAACCAAAAACACCCCATAAAGAGGTACTGAAAAAATCCTACAAAGAGGAACTGAAAACTCTCAACAAAGGAGAGACTTTTATTAAGACCATAATAGAAAAACATATGATATCAAAGATTAATTAAGTTTTGGGGCTTGCCATCGACAATTGGATGTCAATGGTAGCCCCGAAATATTAAAAGGAAAAAAGGGTTTTTTTTTGGGAGAAAG
This sequence comes from Dianthus caryophyllus, assembly GCA_023091065.1. Classification (NCBI taxonomy): domain Eukaryota; kingdom Viridiplantae; phylum Streptophyta; class Magnoliopsida; order Caryophyllales; family Caryophyllaceae; genus Dianthus; species Dianthus caryophyllus. Next base: position 11,257,431 of record CM041522.1, on the reverse strand, counting down.
AAGAAGGGGGCTAGGGTTTTTAGTGAAAGTGATTTTTTAAACGTGAATCATGCAATTCTAATCCTCCTTATGTTTAGCTAATTAAAACGTATCCCGTTCTTAACTAACCCTAACTAAAAGACAATCTCAACGTATCCCGTTCAAGATTTAATCAGTTAGCAGCTTTAATGACAAGAGAATCGATAAGGAACAAATAGCACATACAATCCAGTTGTACTTTAGATGTTATGAAAATCGCTCCTAGGAATAAATATCAACGTATCCCGTTCAACAATTAAACCTAGTTGTTACTAGTGTTAAGTTAATCAACGTATCCCGTTCAATTAACAAAACTAACAATTACACAATTAATTAGAAAACTAGTTGACCACCTAGAAATCATAAATCAATCTCGCAAATAACAATAAAAACAGAGCAATAATCAATAATCAAAAATAAAGATAAGAACTTTCAAACTCACAATTATAAATCAAACCGTTTAGTTGATTGAATCAAGATGAGAAATCTAGCCTTCCATAGTTTTCTTGAACAAAATAGAAAATTAGGTCTAAACTAATTAATGAAAAGAAGCAGTAGAAAGTAGTGGTAGGAGTTCCTTAATAAAACTAAAACAAACCCTATATATAAGCAGTTTCCTAAAACTAATTAATTATAATAAAATAAATTACAATTCTTTTATTTCCAAAAACAGCTCCTCAGCTCGGTCTTGCAATCTTCTTCTCGATCTTCTTTATTCTTTATTCTTCATTTCTTCGAGCCCAAATCAATATTTAACACAATAAAGTTGCAACGAATCGACCCAAATAGTAAAACGTCACAAAAGTGATAACTAATCAATTATTCAACTCAACACGAAATATACCAAAATCACTACTAAATCAACCTCCAAGTGTCTCCAAATAATATAAAACCGACTCCTAAACCCCTACTAATAACGCTTCATCAAATTCCCCCACACTTGAACCTTTACTCGTCCTCGAGTAAACTCAAAGGACGCTATACAAATCAAACCTACACTAGCTCAAAAGAAATGCGGGGGATACAAGTCAAAACAAGTCATACTCTCAAATCTAACCTCCAACTCCCTCTAATGGCTTAAGTGATAGCCATTCTCACTCATTCTCATTCTCAAGACAACAACTCCCGAAATGTAGGAAATACATACCCATCGACCCAACGACATAACGTGTAAACAAATGATGACAAAACTAGCTACGCCCCTTATTTCTCCATCCTAATCAAGTTCACTAGTGTTACTAATGTCTCTAGTGGCGATGAGATGTACGCCAAGTAACTCCACAACCCACACTAGTGAACACCCTAACCTCCTCTACTCCTTAAACAACACAAAACTCAATCGCACGAGAGGTGCCTGCAACTCCGTGCACCGCGATTACTCCACACCGTAGCCTCTAACCTACCCTTCCGACCTTCTTTGTCACCCTTCTTATGTCGCCACGCCAGTAAAATAGGAAGTAGTAACACATTTTTTTTTTCCTAAATCTCTTATTTTGCCTAGAGTGCCCGCCCTTGCGGGTTTCACTCTAGCTTATTCACCTCACTTCTACGCTCGTGGCTCGCAACTCGTTTCTTCATTTTACTCGGAGTGCCGCCCTTGCGGTTTCACTCCGCCCTCGGCCACATATCCTAATTTTGCCTAGGCGTCCTCTCGGGTTTTCACCTAGCCGGGATTCACTTCGTTTCTTTCTCGTATTTTTGTTTTTTTTCTTTTTTCATTTTTTTTTCTTCATTTTTTTTTTTCTTTTTTGAAACAAAAGATAATGCAAAGGTAAAAATATACACATCACAATGGTGCACTCCCCCACACTTAATCGGCACATTGTCCTCAATGTGATGAATTGGGACACAAAATGGGGGCAAACCGCTGAGAACCGACTTATTTCCCCTGCAACTGTGGGTGGGAGGACTTTGGTAGAAAGCAGAAGAGTAGCAATCAAGGACTTGCAACAAAAAAAAAAGACTTCAAACAATTTGAGCAAATACATATTCCCACAATAAATGACATAAGCGTAATTTAGTAATTTTTTCAAAGGGGACAATTAATTTGGGATTTTTTAATAATAAAAAAGGGACAAGTAATTTGGGATGGAGGGAGTATAAATTATCTCTAGCAAATTTAATGTAGTATGCCAAAAATTAATATAGATCACTTAATTCCTATCATTAAAGGAATAGTAGAGTCGAAGTAAGGGTCGAGAGCACAGAGAATTAGGACTTGTTCTTTCCAGCTTATTTTCTCGCTTCATTTCGATTCGATTCAGATTCGATTCGATTCTGCTCCATTCGATTCGATTCGATTCAATTCACTTCGATTCGATTCAACTTTATTCGATTCAAGATTATATTATTTAATTGAACTTCATTCATTTCGATTCGATTCATTCATTCGATTTAGTTCGATTCATTGATTCGATTCGATTCATTCATTTCGATTCGATTCATTTCGATTGATTCGATTCGATTGATTCGGCTCTAAAAAGTCCGAAAAAACAGGTTCTTAGTCTATCAATAAAAGTTACTCCGTATTAAAGGTAGTAAACTAGTAACCAAGTTTGGGGCTTTTGGTTGGTTTTGTCTAAAACTATTACTTCCTCGGTTTTCTTTCTATTTTTCATAAAAGAAAAATTTTATGATTTTCTTCTCATTCTTTTTTTGGCATATTTTTATTAAGAAATTTTTTAACTAAATTTTCATTTTTTATTTTTTGTCCATTATATTTTATAAATTATTTTTATGACTTATATTTTTATTGTAAATGTATTTTTTTAATCATATAATCCATTTGTATTTTCAATTTGAAAATTTTAAAAAATTCCTTAATTCACTTGCAAAAGCAAATGAGAAGAGTAATATTTAATGCAATAAAGTAAGCAAAGCCAAAGGAATAAGATGAACTCAAATAATTATAAAGGTCTCGACTCAAGTAAACATTTCTGGTTTAACCCCAACTGATCATCGTATTTCACTTTAAATTTCATAATCTTGACTACCTTATAGTGAATTTGAAATTTTAGTTCTCCTTACGATTAGCAAAGTAAACCGTATTCCATTCATAAGTAACCTTAACTATCAAACAACATTAACAATCTGGTTCATGATTTAATCTACCCGCAACTTTAACAACAATATAATCAATACAGTACATAATAGTACTCTGTCTCAATTATTTGTTTACAATTCTCTCAAATCCTTCTCACGAAAAAGTCAAAGTATAAATAATTTACTGAACGAAGGGAGTACATATTATGAGGTTGCGTATGAGTACTCCCTTCAATTACAACCTATTCGTGTTTTATTAATTTTGTAAAATACAACCTAAGCATAATTGAGTAATTTTACTATGAGGCCGCCTCATAGTATGTGACACACTATATTTCAATACTTTCATTAACTCTAATTTAATTATTTCTCTCTTCTTTTTTCTAATTTTGCAAAAAACATTTACTTCTCATATTCTTTGACCATGATGTTTGTGAGTTGTGACACGATATATTTAACACGTGCCGATATCATATTTGACCATTTTTCGTTAAACACTTAACCACGATATATGACGTCGTCAATCTACATCTATTCTGTTAAAACGTAATCGCATTACAATTAAAAATAACGTAACTATTCCTTTAAAATAACCATATATCATTGTCTCATAATATAAAAATGCCTCACCGTCGAATTTTAATTTTACACTAAACTTCCCGCTCAAATTCTTTACTTTTCCATACATCCCTACACAAGTACACAACCTACTATTGTAGTACTCGTATTAGTCAAGCTCATTTTTTATTTTTTATTTTTTATTTTATCTTTCTTATGATTCAATCCCATTGTAACAAGTTCCAATTTCCTTTTTTATTATTTTATCATTTCTTATGATTCAAGTCTTTTTTTTTTTTTTTTTTTTTTTTTTTTATCTAATTGATGAAAGACATTCTATACTATATATACTACATACAACAAATTCCAATTTCCTTTTTATTATTTTATCATTTCTTATGATTCAAGTCTATTTTTTTTTTATCTAATTACGTAATACTCCATTCTACAACAAATTCCTCACTTAGTTATATTTGTAACACGATTTATAAATTCTTAGATAAAAGTTAGAATTGTATTTATTACTCTGTACTCCGTATTGTTTATTACTTTATTATATATTGGTTCGTTTTAAGATTAAATGATATAATATGTTACAGAGTACTAAGTTGCAATATGTAAATGTTTAGTCCTGCTCACTACTACTCTACTGCTACAAATTCGGACAATAGTTTCCTCTTGAATATTTAAAATAATCAAACATTAAATTTAAAATTAAATAATAAAAGTAAGGATATTTTCATAGTACCCTCGAACTTTATCAATTTACACATGATATCCCATGTCTGAGGTTTGTTTATATAGTACCCCTAAACTTAATATTTATGTGTTCAATATGTCCCTTTTCTAACAAAAAAACTTGACGACATTAATTTTTATGAAAAAAATGCCAATATGCCTTTTTTCTAACCAAGAGTCGAGGAAGGGTCTACCAACCAAGTGTAAGTAAGTTTATTAATATTATACCCAACAGTCAACTTTTTAGTAAAAAAAAAGGATATATTGAGCACATAAATACAAGTTTATGGGTACTATATGAACAAATTTTAGATTACTATATGTAACTTGACAAAATTTAAGGGTATCACGGAAAATATCTCTTAAAAATATTTATAAAGTGAGTTGTATCTTAAAAGACCCATGACCCAGCTTAGGTAGACCATGGATCATCGACGGCCCATCTTTTAGTACACCGTGAATCATTCACGACATACACTCCATAATATTCGATAAAATATATTTCGACAAACCGAAATCAAATGAATTCGAATAGCTCCATCGAACCTACGTAAATGGCCGCAAACACACGTTGGACCCGTTGTAACTTGTAATTTACCTGCTCAACTCAACTGGGTCAAATTTGGAGTTCTTCAATCTATATAATCCAATAATGGATTAAAATGTGACTTCTCATTCTAAAGTTCAATTGAATGGATGAATTGAACAACCACGGCACACCTAAGAGATTACCTTTTTTGATAGTTTAACATTCTACCTTAATTTGGGAAAAAGTCAAGCTCTCAAAAAACCAATGAATTTTACCAAAGAAAAAAAATTATTACTCACTCCGTCCTGGTTATTTATTTACACTTTTCAGTTATGGGTGTACGGGGTATTTGTTTACATTTTTCATAAATGTCTTTGGTAACCTATGTGTGGAGTGGGCCTAACTTCTTTAACCAATCACATTGTTTAATTTTACCTACTTTAAAGTAAGTGAGACCTCATTTATACTTATATCATTATTCTTTTTGTTTTTTTCTTTGACCCATTTCCTCACATCGATAAATATATATAAAGTAAACGTAAACAAATTATCGAAACAGAGGGAGTATTATTGTCGTAAATATGATGTGTATGATCCACCAATGAAAAACAAGTATTGAGTTAATTTTTTCTTTTATAACTTCCATGAATATTTTAATTTAATTAAATTATAATTTTATAAGAGGGTAGGAAGAGTGACGTGACGTTACCAAGAAAAAATCTCTAGAATTTCACATACGGAGTATATTTTAGTTATATTAGTAGCTATTTCAATATCAATACATTTGCATAAATACACGGGTATGTACAAATATAGTTAATAGTAAACAATCATTCAAGCATGGAATGGATCGGGTGAAATAAGACTGAATAACTTGTTCATAAAAATAGTAGACATTTTTCTGTGTTGACTTGTGTTATAAGAATAGCTTAATAGTAGTGATTGCAATAACATATAAGCAAGAACATACATATATTGATTTGTATGTAAGGGGAAATTATTAAAATCTATCTTATGAAATCGACATTTTTTTTTTTTTTTTGGTAACGAGGGGTTGGTTTCCCCCGGACACTTGCAATACCCTGCAAACCACATGTGCCAGGTAAGTCATCCCGTAGGATGGCAGGTATCCGCAAGTCATTGCCCACCCAGGGAGTCGAACCCAGGATGTAACACCCCGTGTTAATTTAATTCAATATTTAGCCATCAATTTCTAATTTCAAATTATAAATCAAATCCTAACCTTTTATACTTCTAAAATCTCTATTTTTGCAAAACTTTCGTTTTGTAAAATTTCTCGACTTCTTTAATACTTTTTAAAATTTTTGAATAATAGAATAAATAATTTAGTCTTAGAATTTAAAAGTAGAAATATTTCGAAAAATCGTCAAACGCGCACACATTAACTTTTATCGCTTTTGACGCCCGACTTTTTAAAACTGACCAAATTCGAGGAAAACATTTTAAAACACAAATTGGACATTTTTAATGCATGAATAGTAAAGTGGACTTAGTGGCTTGATGATGGACCTAATGATGTATTAAATCATTTAATTAAAACATATTTTCTAATTAAAAACCAAATTCTTTTAACCTAAAATTCTACTAACTTTTCCTCATTATTTTCTAAGACAAAAAAATCACTTCTTTGCCTCCTTTGAGCCGTGCCCCCTTGCTCCATTTTCTCTCTTTATTTTCTTCCATTTTTATTACTAAAACCTCTAAATTAAAACCCTAATATTACTCTAATATTACACTAGTGTTCTAAGTTTACTCTTGGGTATTTTGGAGCTCACTTACTACGGGTTTTTGAAGGTGAAGACGGGTACTTGGGTGAAGACTTAGACTTGGATAACATCATCGATCCGGATAACCTTTAGCTTGCCGATCATAGGTGACTAACTATGTCTTGTATTATCCTTTTAGTAAATTAATTTGTTTTGTTATTATAATTTTATGGATATGAAAATTATGTTAAATATGTTAAACATCACTTGTATGAACTTATATGTTTATGTGTTATATAATAAAATGATAATAAATAGGTAATAATGATAATAGTGTAATTGTAGTAATATTGTTCATATGTTAGTTAAATTAATTTTGAGCATTTTTAATTTATGTTTATATGATTTTTATGTTTATTTATGTTTTAATGAAGTAGTAATGTTATATAAAAATTATATGAAATATTAAAAATGAGTTTAAAGTGATTAAAATCGAAAATAGAAATTATGTACTCATATTACATATACTCGGCATTTCCCCATTTTTTTATAAATTTTCACTTTTAATTTTTGTAAATTATATGTAGTGTTAAGTTAGTATAAATTAGATGTTCCTATGAAAAAAAAACTAAATTAGGAAAACAAATTATAAATTATCAAAATCGAAAATGGTGTTCTTGAGTTGTTCTTGAGTTCTTCATGTGTGTTCTTGATTATTCATGTTGATGTTCATCATTTTGTTTCACTTTGATTATGTTTTATATTATGTTTGTTAATAATTTGTGTTTATGTTTAGTTATTGTTTTATATATTGTTAGTCATATTATATAAATCAACTTAAAACATTATAAATCATTTAGATTAAAAAGTTAGAAATTTAAAGTGTTGAAAAACACTATTCATAAAAATAAATGAAATTGTTAGTAAGTTTCATTATAGTTTAAATCGTTTTAGTATAATTAGAATAATTAAAATATAAAGACTTTAAGCTAAAAACCGATAAAATCGAAAAATGAAATTTTAGAACATACTTGTGCATGCTCACGGCATTTAGGCCATTTTAGGGTTAATTTTTGTTTTATCACTTTTTAGTTTAATTGTTAAAATAATTTAATTATTAGTTAATAAGTTAGATTTAAGAAATTAAAAGAAATAAATCAATTTTGATATATATATTAAGTCACACGACATATGCATTTTAAATTGACTAAATTTGACTAAAATGAAATTATCACTAAGTCACTAAAGTTAAATAGTAATTAGAATTGAATTTATGTATAAATCGATTTAATTATAAATGAATTATTATAAACCGATAAAAATATGTTAACCGTTATAAAAATGAATTAAATCGTGTGATACTACCTTTGCTATTGGATTGATGATCTTGGACATACGGACTATAAATGAATCATCCACGATACTATCACTAACTTAAATAAATAGACGACTAAATTTAACCGAGTCTCGTTTTAAAATAAATATCATTGATCACCTTTTATAAACCGAACTTAACGTTTTTAAAACTAGAATTTTAGAATATTTTCATAAATGACTAAATACAAAATGAACTTAACGTTTTTAAAACTATGATTTCCGAATATTTTCATAAATGACTAAATACAAACCGAACTTAACATTTTTAAAACTAGACTTTAGAATATTTTCAAAAATCGCCTAAGTACAAAACGAACCTAACGACTTTAAAACTAGAAATCTATACTTAGGAAATAAAAGATTTAGTTTTATAACTAAAATACCTTAAGTATAAAAAAATAATAAGTATAAGTATAAAAATACATATAAAATACTAATACGTATAAAAATACGTATAGAATACGATGAATAGTAAATACGATGAATAGTAAATACAATGAATAGTAAATACGATGAATAGTGAATACAATGAATAGTAAATACGATGAATAGTAAAATACGGTGAATAGTGAAATACTGAAAATAATTGAAAATTTTACTAAGTATAGAAAATTTAAAATGAAGAAGTAAATGACCTAAAGTGTTTGAAAAACACATAAATAAAATTGGACATACTAATAAACGTTTCAATTTAGAAACTTGAAAACGTTAATAATTAACAACACTTCAAATAATAAACGAATGTGTTATGTGATCATATGAAACCTACAAATACTTAAATGTTTGTGGCGAGGTAGGAGAGTCACAGAATAGCATGTGATATGTAATATCAAATAAATAATAAATCATGAGTATGTTTAAATAAAGGTCAAGCTTGGGCCTCGGATAAAGGGAACGTCAATCGTGAGTGAAGTGGGGTTAAGATAGTCTTGTCGCGGTCGCCATTGCCGGACAAGATAACTGAATATGCCAACTCTTGATGGGTCAGGCTTTAGGAAATAGTCGTTTTATCCTGAGTTAAGGTGCTCTATGATTAGCATAGCCCATTCTTAAATTGGATACTAGTGTACATGTACTAGACTAGGGTTTTATTCCCCTATTTCGCTAAAGTTACCAGGGTATCCGTGCCGATTTGGGCGATTATAGCGGTGATCTCCTTGCCGTGTTTCGTTCTTAGTGGGCGCGACACTAGCATTCGTTCTTGCCACATGTAAAGATCACTTGACGAGATTGTATCCAAGTTGAATCATTTCGAACACTAGAGGATGAGATGCAAGTATTATAGTATTCGGCGTGGTTTACGAGTCGAGTAAGTCTCTGCACTATGGAAGTGAGATGCAATCGATCAGAGTACAAAGGCCTACTCAGTGGTCAGGCTCGTAAGCAGTATGTGTTGTTTGTTGTTTGATTAAATGAGAACGAGTGTGTACCATCTTCGAAAACTAAAGACCACAACTTTCTGAATTGAATCGAGTCTGCATGAGGAGAATGATACGATATGTATGTTTGATTGCGATTCGATATCGCCTTGTAATGCCATTGAGTTTTTGTGATACTTTTGCTATGTTATTATGTGTTGTTTGCCTTCATAGTTGAATAACATGCTTACATGATTTATCGCTTTAAACCGCATGCTTATTATGACTTATATGTCTTTATATGCTATATGTATTAAGCATGTTTATGTTTTTATCATAATGTTATGTTTATAAAGCGATAATATTAAACCAAAGTAATTGAAACCGAGGGTAAGTATGAGCATAGCTAGTCACATCGCTCAATGGCATCCCCATAGTTTATTGTGCGGGACGTTAGTGGACCAGGAGTGGATTTTGGATGGGGCCACGAGGCGCTTTTATGCTTTGTTTTTATTGTTTCAGGAGATATGTAATATATAACGCTACTCTTTTAACTACCGTATTTAGAGTTGTTTTATTCAACTCTCGAACGAGGATGTAACATTTTGGGTTTATGTATAATTAATGACTCTGGTTTAAGACTTAATTAATTTCCGCCTTAGTAATTAAAGTCGACTAAAAGTCAGGTTGTTACAGTTGGTATCAAAGCTGACTCGTGACCGTAACATGAATGGCCTAATGCGATTTATGTTTACCTAACGAGAGACACCTGGGCCAGACATTCATATTGTATGTCAGGCATAGACTAATAGGATCAAATAATAAATTAGATTTTTATTTTACTAGATCACTTAAATAATAATTTGAAATCGCTTTAAAGTGTGAGGATGGGTAGAAACCATAGGGACCGACCATAGGCTTAGTACTTTTAAATAACAACTACTTCCCTCAAAATAAAATACACTAACTATCGTATGCTTGCTACTTGCTGAAGTGACTAATTTAAGCTAACAACTATCCTCGGATATAAAATCAAAATAATAAATTCAACTTCCGAGGATTGAAGCGTCAAAGAAGTACCAGACGGCACGGAGTGAAGACATCTGTTGAATTCATAAATAATTCCACAAAAATACACTCTCTACTTCCAACCTTTCTTCCATCACTGCGGAAAATGTACGAATGCATTTCAATGGAATAATATACCTAACCTCTGTGCTTACTTGCATGACTACCGCCATCACTTCTATTTTCAAATAAATTCTATCAATATCAAGCATGCTATCTAACCCCTCATGATGCTAATAATCTTCTTCGCTTCAAATTCTTTCGAATGGCCGCACCTCCAATGACAGACGAGGAAAGACACCTCCTGGCAGAAGAATCTTTGATCCGTTTGGCAGAAATAGCCACGGACAACGCAAACCGCCAACATCATCTGAGCGCGTTTGATCGTGTTTCACGTCATCGACCACAAGAATACTCGGGTTCAAGTAACCCTATTGATCTCACGAATTGGCTAGAAGAGATGAAAAAGCTGATGGACCTAAGCAGGACACCTCCAGAGGATAGGGGAAACATCGCCGCCTACTTGAAAGGCGAGGCGAATGATTGGTGGAACGTGGTCAGGACCAACGAGCCTGACGCCACGCGTTTACATGGTACGAATTCGTCGAGAAGATTAAGGGGAAGTACTTTGGGTATGAACTCCGTTGTCAGAAGGAAGAGGAATTCATAGCTCTTAAGATGGGGGACATGACACTCCAAGAGTACACCGCAAAATTTCAACAGCTGGCCAAGTTTGGGGCTGCGATCGCTCCCAACGAAAGGGCCATGACCCAGAGGTATCTGCGCAATATGTCCTACACTATGCGTACCCACATGAGTACCAACACTTACAATACCGTTGCAGCAGCGTATGAATGCGCATGTAGCCTATGGGCTTCTCTGGAGTTAGAAAAGGCTGAAAAGAAGAAGAAGGTGTTTGTGCCTTCCGTGTCACAGTCGAGCTTCATTCAGAAGCCGAACTACCAACGCCCGAACCAACAGAGGCCAAATTTTCAGAGGCCTGCGTTCCAGAACAGGGTTTCTACTGGGAACAATGAAAGAGCCATGGTTGCAGGAAGGGCTCCTCAACCAAGAGCCTTACAGAGGAATTGTCATTTGTGTGGCAAGGCACCTCATGAACGGAAGCGGTGTAGCGATGCGCGATTACATTCTGGTGTAAGAAAGTAGGACATAAGGCAAATGTATGTCCAGGTAACCTGAACACGGTACCTACTGCAGGGGTACCACAATCGGTGGTGGTACAGGGGCGAGTTTATGTGCTCACTGAAGCTGAGGCAGAGGAGTCACCTGAAGCTGACGTCATTACTGGTATATTTCTTGTAAACTCTGTGAACGCTATGGTTTTGTTCGACACTGGGGCATCATTGTCCTTTATATCTTCTAAGTTTGTCTCTAAAGCTAATCTCACAAATTCCGAACCAATCCACGCAAATATTTCCTTACCAAACGGAAAAACTTTCAAATGCTCAAAAATTTTCAAAGGAACTCCAATCACAATTCATAAAACAATCTTTCTATCTGACCTAATTCTTTTTGACATGCCGGAGTTCGACGTCATTCTGGGGATCGATTGGTTGACTAAGTATCATGCCTTGTTCGAGTGCCGAGATCGGAAAATTCGCTTGAAGCATCCTACAGGGACTAGGGTCACGTATCAAAAGACTACGCCAATAAAGGGGGCAAAAATCATCTCTGTGCTACAACTTCAACGGTTAGAAAGAAAGGGACATCAGGTGTACCTATGCAGCGTCAATGAAGTTAAGGAAAGTGTGAGCATTGAAGGTATTCACGTGGTACGGGAATTCCCTGACGTTTTCCCAGACGATTTACCAGGCTTGCCACCTGCGCGTGACGTTGAGTTCTCTATCGACCTTGCGCCAGGTACGGCTCCAATCTCCAAGGCAGCATACAGGATGGCCCCAGTAGACCTGCAGGAGTTGAAGAAAGAAATAGAGGAAATGATTGAGAAGACATTCATAAGGCGAGTGCCTCACCTGGGAGCACCGGTTCTCTTGTGAAAAGAAGGGCGGCAGATGAGACTGCATCGACTATAGGGAATTAAACAAGGTGACCATTAAGAACCGCTACCCTTTACCCGTAATCGACGATCTCTTTGATCAATTGAAGAAGCGCGAGTGTTTTCTAAGATCGACCTGAGGTCGTTATCATCAGTTGCGATGAAAACAGGACATCCGTAAGACTGCTTTAAGTAGATATGGTCATTACGAAGTTTAAGGTCATGCCGTTCGGTTTGACAAACGCTCCAGCAGTGTTCATGGATCAAATGAACAGAACCTTCCACGAGTATTTGGACATCTGCGTGGTGGTTTTCATAGACGACATCCTGATTTACTCCAAGACTAGGGCAGAACACGAGGAGCACCTCCGTATCATTTTGGGGATACTAAGGGAATATAAGTGGTATGCTAAATTTTCCAAGTGCGAGTTTTGGCTCGAGAAGGTTGCATTCTTGGGTCACGTCATCTCAAAGGACGGAGTGATGGTAGATCCTGCAAAGATCGACGCAGTGAAAGAATGGAAGCTCCTACAAATATAAGCGAGATCTGTGACTTCCTAGGATTGGCAGGATACTACAGGAGGTTCGTTCCGGATTTCTCTAAGGTAGCACGACCGATGACCAAGTTACTACAGAAGGAGTCCAAGTTCATATGGAGCGAGGAATGTGAGAATGCATTCCAAGAACTCAAGACCAGGCTGACCACAGCGCCAGTCTTAGCTCTCCCTACAGATGGAGACGAGTATGAAGTCTACAGTGACGCCTCACTGAATGGCCTGGGTTGTGTACTGATGCAACAAGGGAAGGTCATTGCGTATGCGTCAAGGCAGTTAAAGGTTCATGAACGAAACTACCCAACTCATGACCTTGAATTAGCAGCTGTGGTGTTTGCTTTAAAAATCTGGCGTCATTACCTCTACGGAGTGAGTATCAAGTTCTACACGGACCATAAAAGCCTGAAATATATCTTCACACAGAAGGAACTCAACATGAGACAACGCCGGTGGTTAGAACTGATCAAGGACTATAAGATTGAACTACTGTACCATGAGGGTAAAGCGACGTCGTTCTTGGCCTGAGTAGAAAGACTACGCATACCCTTAGCAACATTTGGGAAATTCCGGCTGGTATTGTCAGAGACTTCAAGAGAATGAACTTAGAGTTGGTTCAGTCTGACGATGCTGATTTGAACGCCATGATCGCAGAGCCGGAGTTATATCACGAGATTAGGGCTCTACAATGGGAGGATGAAGAACTCGTGAAAATCAGAAGGGAAATTCCTTCAGGAAACCGAGTAGGGTTTGAGATTAAACCTGACGGGAGTTTGAGATTCAAAGAAAGGTGGTGTGTGCCCGACGTACCAGTTTTAAAGAGAAGGATCCTCGACGAGGCACATAGTACACGATACTCCATACACCCAGGTTCTGATAAGATGTACCAAGATTTAAAGCTGAGGTTCTGGTGGGTAGGAATGAAAGCAGAGATTGCCGAGTACGTTGCAAAGTGCCTAATCTGCCAGAAGGTGAAATTCGAGCATCAACGCCCTGGGGGACTACTACAGCCCTTGGACATTCCATTGGGAAAGTGGGACTCCATTTCCATGGATTTCATAACGGGTTTACCCAGGACTCATAAGGGGAATAATGCAATATGGGTGATAGTGGACCGTTTAACAAAATCGGCCCATTTTCTACCAATTAAAGACACTTGGAGTCTTGAAGAGCTAGCTAAGGCTTATGAGAAGGAGGTGATTCGACTACACGGTGTACCACTAGACATTATCTCGGACAGGGATCCGCGATTCACCTCTCATTTTTGGGACAGGCTCCAAGCAGCATTGGGAAGCCAACTGAAGATGAGCACCGCTTTCCACCCTGCGACTGATGGTCAAACTGAACGAACTATCCAGACAGTCGAGGACATGCTCAGAGCATGTGCCCTAGAATTCAACGAGAATTGGGAGAAAAGTCTACCTTTGATTGAATTCTCCTACAACAATAGCTTCCACGCAAGCTTAGGTTATGCCCCATTTGAGGCACTCTACGGGAGGAAGTGTCGTAGCCCAGTCTGTTGGGACGATGCTAGTGATAACGTGGGTACTGGACCAGAGGTTATTCAGGACCAGATCGAACACATCAAAATAATTCGGGAACGCCTGCAAGCGGCACAAGACCGCCAGAAGATGTATGCCAACAAGCATCGTCGACCAATCGAGTTCGAGGTTGGCGATCATGTGTTCTTAAAAGTATCACCCATGAAGGGGGTCCGACGTTTCGGGTTGAAAGGAAAACTAAGTCCTAAGTACGTTGGACCATACGAAGTACTTGAAAGAATTGGTGAGGTAGCTTATCGCCTGGCACTACCCCCCAATTTATCCAAGGTTCACAACGTGTTCCACGTTTCTCAACTAAGGAGATACGAGGTGACCCAAGTCATATCATTACTCCCGACGTGATCGCAATTGAACCTAATCATTATACTCAGAAAAACTGTCAAGATTCTAGCACGAGAAACCAAAGTCTTTGAGGCGGAAGACGGTTCCCTTAGTGAAGGTGCTATGGAAGGTCAATTGACCGAACAAGCAACATGGGAGGCAGAAGCCTCCATGAAGGAGAAATACCCATTTGTTTATCTCAGGTGAAAATCCTATCCTTCATTCAAGTTTCGGGACGAAACTTTTCTAAGGGGGGAGGTTTGTAACACCCCGTGTTAATTTAATTCAATATTTAGCCATCAATTTCTAATTTCAAATTATAAATCAAATCCTAACCTTTTATACTTCTAAAATCTCTATTTTTGCAAAACTTTCGTTTTGTAAAATTTCTCGACTTCTTTAATACTTTTTAAAATTTTTGAATAATAGAATAAATAATTTAGTCTTAGAATTTAAAAGTAGAAATATTTCGAAAAATCGTCAAACGCGCACACATTAACTTTTATCGCTTTTGACGCCCGACTTTTTAAAACTGACCAAATTCGAGGAAAACATTTTAAAACACAAATTGGACATTTTTAATGCATGAATAGTAAAGTGGACTTAGTGGCTTGATGATGGACCTAATGATGTATTAAATCATTTAATTAAAACATATTTTCTAATTAAAAACCAAATTCTTTTAACCTAAAATTCTACTAACTTTTCCTCATTATTTTCTAAGACAAAAAAATCACTTCTTTGCCTCCTTTGAGCCGTGCCCCCTTGCTCCATTTTCTCTCTTTATTTTCTTCCATTTTTATTACTAAAACCTCTAAATTAAAACCCTAATATTACTCTAATATTACACTAGTGTTCTAAGTTTACTCTTGGGTATTTTGGAGCTCACTTACTACGGGTTTTTGAAGGTGAAGACGGGTACTTGGGTGAAGACTTAGACTTGGATAACATCATCGATCCGGATAACCTTTAGCTTGCCGATCATAGGTGACTAACTATGTCTTGTATTATCCTTTTAGTAAATTAATTTGTTTTGTTATTATAATTTTATGGATATGAAAATTATGTTAAATATGTTAAACATCACTTGTATGAACTTATATGTTTATGTGTTATATAATAAAATGATAATAAATAGGTAATAATGATAATAGTGTAATTGTAGTAATATTGTTCATATGTTAGTTAAATTAATTTTGAGCATTTTTAATTTATGTTTATATGATTTTTATGTTTATTTATGTTTTAATGAAGTAGTAATGTTATATAAAAATTATATGAAATATTAAAAATGAGTTTAAAGTGATTAAAATCGAAAATAGAAATTATGTACTCATATTACATATACTCGGCATTTCCCCATTTTTTTATAAATTTTCACTTTTAATTTTTGTAAATTATATGTAGTGTTAAGTTAGTATAAATTAGATGTTCCTATGAAAAAAAAACTAAATTAGGAAAACAAATTATAAATTATCAAAATCGAAAATGGTGTTCTTGAGTTGTTCTTGAGTTCTTCATGTGTGTTCTTGATTATTCATGTTGATGTTCATCATTTTGTTTCACTTTGATTATGTTTTATATTATGTTTGTTAATAATTTGTGTTTATGTTTAGTTATTGTTTTATATATTGTTAGTCATATTATATAAATCAACTTAAAACATTATAAATCATTTAGATTAAAAAGTTAGAAATTTAAAGTGTTGAAAAACACTATTCATAAAAATAAATGAAATTGTTAGTAAGTTTCATTATAGTTTAAATCGTTTTAGTATAATTAGAATAATTAAAATATAAAGACTTTAAGCTAAAAACCGATAAAATCGAAAAATGAAATTTTAGAACATACTTGTGCATGCTCACGGCATTTAGGCCATTTTAGGGTTAATTTTTGTTTTATCACTTTTTAGTTTAATTGTTAAAATAATTTAATTATTAGTTAATAAGTTAGATTTAAGAAATTAAAAGAAATAAATCAATTTTGATATATATATTAAGTCACACGACATATGCATTTTAAATTGACTAAATTTGACTAAAATGAAATTATCACTAAGTCACTAAAGTTAAATAGTAATTAGAATTGAATTTATGTATAAATCGATTTAATTATAAATGAATTATTATAAACCGATAAAAATATGTTAACCGTTATAAAAATGAATTAAATCGTGTGATACTACCTTTGCTATTGGATTGATGATCTTGGACATACGGACTATAAATGAATCATCCACGATACTATCACTAACTTAAATAAATAGACGACTAAATTTAACCGAGTCTCGTTTTAAAATAAATATCATTGATCACCTTTTATAAACCGAACTTAACGTTTTTAAAACTAGAATTTTAGAATATTTTCATAAATGACTAAATACAAAATGAACTTAACGTTTTTAAAACTATGATTTCCGAATATTTTCATAAATGACTAAATACTAACCGAACTTAACATTTTTAAAACTAGACTTTAGAATATTTTCAAAAATCGCCTAAGTACAAAAGCAGAACCTAACGACTTTAAAACTAGAAATCTATACTTAGGAAATAAAAGATTTAGTTTTATAACTAAAATACCTTAAGTATAAAAAAATAATAAGTATAAGTATAAAAATACATATAAAATACTAATACGTATAAAAATACGTATAGAATACGATGAATAGTAAATACGATGAATAGTAAATACAATGAATAGTAAATACGATGAATAGTGAATACAATGAATAGTAAATACGATGAATAGTAAAATACGGTGAATAGTGAAATACTGAAAATAATTGAAAATTTTACTAAGTATAGAAAATTTAAAATGAAGAAGTAAATGACCTAAAGTGTTTGAAAAACACATAAATAAAATTGGACATACTAATAAACGTTTCAATTTAGAAACTTGAAAACGTTAATAATTAACAACACTTCAAATAATAAACGAATGTGTTATGTGATCATATGAAACCTACAAATACTTAAATGTTTGACGCTGAGACTAGGAGAGTCTAGTAACATGTGATATGTAATATCAAATAAATAATAAATCATGAGTATGTTTAAATAAAAGGTCAAGCTTGGGCCTCAGATAAGGGAACGTCAATCGTGAGTGAAGTGGGGTTAAGATAGTCTTGTCGCGGTCGCCATTGCCGGACAAGATAACTGAATATGCCAACTCTTGATGGGTCAGGCTTTAGGAAATAGTCGTTTTATCCTGAGTTAAGGTGCTCTATGATTAGCATA
Organism: Dianthus caryophyllus; assembly: GCA_023091065.1. Lineage (NCBI taxonomy): Eukaryota > Viridiplantae > Streptophyta > Magnoliopsida > Caryophyllales > Caryophyllaceae > Dianthus > Dianthus caryophyllus. The sequence goes on along the minus strand of CM041522.1, from coordinate 11,239,326 downwards.
GCCCATTCTTAAATTGGATACTAGTGTACATGTACTAGACTAGGGTTTTATTCCCTATTTCGCTAAAGTTACCAGGTATCCGTGTCGATTTGGCGATTATAGCGGTGATCTCCTTGCCGTGTTTCGTTCTTAGTGGGCGCGACACTAGCATTCGTTCTTGCCACATGTAAAGATCACTTGACGAGATTGTATCTGAAGTTCGAATCATTTCGAACACTAGAGGATGAGATGCAAGTATTATAGTATTCGGCGTGGTTTACGAGTCGAGTAAGTCTCTGCACTATGGAAGTGAGATGCAATCGATCAGAGTACAAAGGCCTACTCAGTGGTCAGGCTCGTAAGCAGTATGTGTTGTTTGTTGTTTGATTAAATGAGAACGAGTGTGTACCATCTTCGAAAACTAAAGACCACAACTTTCTGAATTGAATCGAGTCTGCATGAGGAGAATGATACGATATGTATGTTTGATTGCGATTCGATATCGCCTTGTAATGCCATTGAGTTTTTGTGATACTTTTGCTATGTTATTATGTGTTGTTTGCCTTCATAGTTGAATAACATGCTTACATGATTTATCGCTTTAAACCGCATGCTTATTATGACTTATATGTCTTTATATGCTATATGTATTAAGCATGTTTATGTTTTTATCATAATGTTATGTTTATAAAGCGATAATATTAAACCAAAGTAATTGAAACCGAGGGTAAGTATGAGCATAGCTAGTCACTGTCACTCAATGACATCCCCATAGTTTATTGTGCAGGACGTTCGTGGACCAGGAGCTGGATTTTGGATGGGGCCACGAGACGCTTTTATGCTTTGTTTTTATTGTTTTCCGAGAGATATGTAATATATAACGCTACTCTTTTAACTACCGTATTTAGAGTTGTTTTATTCAACTCTCGAACGAGGATGTAACATTTTGGGTTTATGTATAATTAATGACTCTGGTTTAAGACTTAATTAATTTCCGCCTTAGTAATTAAAGTCGACTAAAAGTCAGGTTGTTACACAGGACCTCTCAATTCCTACCATTGCAGGCTTTGAGGCACCCCTGGACTCCGCTTGGGCTGGAGACTCTTGGATAAAATGGGAGAAAAGGGAAAGGAAGAGGAAATGTGAACATTTTCGTTCCAAATCTTATCTTATAAGTATAATTGATCGGATGAAAGGAAAATCAATATCTCTTCTTTGATATTGTTTCACGGTACTCTCACCATGTGAAACTTGTAAATCATCTAAAAAAAGTACCTAAATATTTAGGTAATCACCTCTTTGTATGAGATGTCTCACAAATAAATTTACTTTGAAACCGTCTTACTAAAGATGTTATCTTATTTAATTTGGAGGAGGAAAAATGGCCGTATATATTAACCAAACAATGGAAACATAGGGATCCACCCTTGCTCCCCTTCGCTTCGTTTTTCGGTTTTTCCAAAATAATTCTTAAGTCACAATAACTTGCAGTTGTGTTCAGAATTAGACTAAATATTTTTTCTTAAGGGATCAATTCTCTTTTCCACTTCTTTGATTCGAGATAAAAAAAAATTGTCACATTCATAACACAGTCTTGAGATTTAATTGGTCAAATCTTTTCGCCCAATAAACTTCGATCGGTCAAAATTACTGGTCATAATTTACAAAATGATTAATTTGATATTCAATTTAATCATTTTCACGAGATATAAAATTTAGAGTAAGCATTTTTTCTAATTTCTAGACTTGTATTTACAACTTAAGATCAATCAAAGATGTTTAACTCAAAAAAATGGATACTACGGATAAAGTTACAAAATTTATAGACAACCTTTGAAAACATCCCTCACATTTAACTCTAAAATGAGACCGTTACACGCGTGAAACAACCAATATAATTTTTCATCATCACATTTAATATGCATATGTAGTGCTAAAACATTTCACTAGCCGTTTTATGCATGAGACGATATCGTAGACATACGAAGTACATAGAGCTGACCATTTGTACGGGCCGGCTCTGCCTAGCCCGCCTAGTGGGCCATGATTTTAATAGCCCGACACGGCCCGCTAAAAGCCCACCGAACCACCCAAGAACTGGACACGCCTGCGCCGATTTCTTTGGTCCGGCTCGCAAGGCCCGTCCCTTATAAAAACTTTATAACCGACAGATCGAATTTAGACCTTAAAAATATTAGTCAACCCGTAACAGGCTGGTCCAACCTGATCCGTGGCTACCTCTAGTTCAAGTAATCCGTATCATACACCAAAATTAGACGATATAAAATGCAAAACTTGCATGCATATGTCAGCACATACCTCTGCAAAAGTGAATATTCAACCAACGCACTCAACAAATTTCAACCTTCATACATTTCGCTTTAAATTGAAAATTGATCCACCTATCTCATAAATAAATTACTCCTTTGTTCCTTAATTAATTACTCAGGTTCAACTCTTGTAATTTCAATATTATTGATTTTTGTTTCCTTTGTTCCTTAATTGATTTATTTAATACGGAGTATGTTTTAATTGCATTGCATTCTTTTGTTTTTTCGTATTTAGATTCATTTGAAGTTTGTGAGTTAAATTGAGCAATTTCAAAGTTCTATCTCTAGTTAATTTCATTTTTGGAATTCTGATTATTAACTCCTTATCAATCAAATTATATTTTGGTACATCAAAAACGGTCGATTTACGCTAATTTTCCAAATAGAACGGTAAACAAATGACAGAAATACAAGTATGAAACTATGAGGTTGTTTTAGTGGATTGTGATAGTTCCACCTAAAAATGGTGCTTAAAATTTTCAAATTTACAAGTTGGGTTTAAATTTGAGAAATTTAATCCTTTGTGCCAAGTATGTAATTTGTGATGATTTCGTTAAGAGTTTGGGATGAATATTTGTGTCTCTAATTATTTCTTGAATTCTTATTTTTGATTGATTAATGAAGTATGATTTGCCTGGTATGATTATTGGATTGTAAATAAAACAGAATATGAGTTCTGAAACTGCTGCACCCGCAAACTGCGTCGGTTGGGCAGCTAGGGATCCGTCTGGAGTTCTATCGCCTTACGAGTTTAATCGCAGGTATGCTGATATCGATTATTGCTTTTGTAAATATTATCAGGATACAGTTGTCAGGAACCAACTCAATCAAAAGCTTAAGCTTATGGTTGGAGGCCCAAGATCGCTTTTATACCCCAAAAAATGCTGCTATCCAAGTGTAAATTTCTTTGTGTAGATCATGTTGTGTGAGGGTAGTGTAATGGGTCTTCTCTTACAACAATTTAGGGGTTACTCTAGGGGTATTGGTATCGGTTCATTGTATGGACGGTATTTTTTATAGTGAAGTTCAGTCGGTTTGGCTAAAGGGTTTTTCCTTCGTCCTAGAGGGTTTTACCCTGAGAATTGACCCCAAAATCTGTCCAACTTATGATTAACTTGCGGTATTATATGCTTTTGTGTTACCTATCAGTCGGTGCTGTCGTTCAATACGGGGAGAATATGTTACGAGTTTAGCCATCGGGTCAATATTTTGGTTGATATGGTGTGTTCTAATACAAACATGAGTAATCTTTACCTAAAATGACACAATAAAATGGCACCTAAAATAAACCTATTTTGGGACACACATACACAATTACACGAACATCACTGATCTGTACCCAAAATCATATAATAAAGGGCACCTAAAGTAACCAAACCATGTAATGATCCAACCATTGTAACACGTTTGGCATGTTGAGCTGGGACACTTCCTTGTTTTTTGTTTTCTTTTCTTTTCTTATTGGAGGTTACATTCTCTTACTATCTTATCAAAACCAGAGCTGTCGGAGATGATGACGTTTTGATGAAGATTACACACTGCGGAGTATGTTATGCTGATGTAATCTGGACGAGGAACCTTCATCACGACTCCAAGTATCCCGTTGTGCCTGGGTATGCACGTCATTATGGAATATTGATTCAAGTGTCATTCTCTTAACTGTCCTGTATTCTAATACTAATTTCTATTTTATTTTTTTTGTTGGTGTTTAAGGCATGAGATTATTGGAATTGTGAAAGAGGTTGGCCAAAATGTGCGTCACCTTAAAGTCGGGGATCGTGCTGGAGTCGGAACTCAAGTCAATTCATGCCTTGATTGTGAGTATTGCAATGATAGGATAGAGGTCTGCTGTGTGAAAGGTTCTGTTTTGACTTTCAATGGAGTGGACACCGACGGTACAGTCACGAAAGGAGGTTACTCTAGCTCCATTGTTGTTCGTGAAAGGTGATCAGTGTTACATGTCTTCTATTCAATTCTCCTTTACAGTCGGTGAAATACGTTTCTGTCTTTTCTTTCCGTTGATGCATTTTCCTCCCATCATATGACCAACATTATATTCTTTATACTGTTAAGATTTGTCTTATTAGTCATTTAAATATTTCTTGAAAAGAAAACTCGTGCGTATGCCCTTATCTCCCCAGTATTTAGAAATAAGTGAAAAGATGTTGAGGTTTAAGAGCGATACCTTACTAAGTGAAAAGATGTTGCCTGTGTTAGTTGCACCAATTGTTGTGTTCATTTTAATTGTTTTCCGTCCCTTGGAAATTTTTAACTTGCATTCATGGGCATTTTAATCTAGAACTCACATTGGCTCACAAACGGTCAAAGAGTAAATCCAATTGTTTCTTCATATAATGGTTTCTTGGGTATTTCGATTTACCAGTTTTGTTTTCCACTCAAGGGGCTAGAGTTGAGATTCATGCTTTAGTCGCACTCGCACATGTGTTTACCATCTTGTGTTATTAGTTGTTTCATGCATGGACATATTACATATATACATTGATTTTCAAGCATCAGAGAACTAAAAGCTATGATTGTTTTTGCCTATGTCCCTCGTTTTTGTTGGGCGTATTATAGGATAAGTCAACATCTATAGGTACTCCGTACTCCACACTAGGTTTCTGGTACGCCTACCTATATTGTATCATGTGTATAATGAGTAAGAATGATTTTAAGGTGTTACTTTGTTTTATCATTATTGATATCAGATTGTTTAGCTTTGGACTTACGCAACTTGAAGAATGAAGAGGTTACATCTATACCCAAATGAATCTGTGATCCTATGAATGAGCCATATTGTTTACTAATATAGTAGCTGAACCGCTGCTTCTCTGAACTAATAATCTTTGGGTGCTGAATTCAGGTTCTGTCACAAGATTCCCGACAATCTTCCCTCACATCTAGCAGCACCCTTGTTATGCGCAGGAGTAACTGTTTACTCTCCTATGGTGCGCCATAACATGAAGCAGCCTGGTAAAAGTCTCGGGGTGGTTGGCCTTGGTGGCCTTGGCCATATGGCTGTGTTGTTCGGTAAGGCATTTGGGCTAAAAGTCACGGTGTTTAGCACAAGCATTTCAAAGAAAGAAGAAGCCTTAAATGAACTTGGCGCAGACAATTTTGTTCTTTCATCCGACGAACAACAAATGAAGGTAAACATCCCGAACTATTGCAGGTATTGTTTAATTTTTAGCTGTCTTTTGTCGTAATGTTAGAACGCTTGCTGCAGGCGTTATCGAAGTCATTGGACTTCATAGTAGACACTGCATCTGGAGACCATCCATTCGAGCCGTACATGTGGCTTTTGAAGACGTTTGGCGTTTATGTTTTGGTTGGTTTTCCTTCGGAAATCAAATTCAGTCCTGCCAGCCTTTCGTTAGGTATGTTTCGTACCTCAACTGATTAAAACACTCTGGAATATGAAGAGTCCGAGTAACATCTGTTATGCTCAAATTTAGGCCTGACCCTGTACCGTCTTACTTACCATATTTACCCCGAAAATGACTAATATGAAATTACCCTTAACTTTATCTGCATTACAATTAACAATGACAGCTTGAAATTAACTGAATCAAATTCACAATCATTTACGCGGAAGTGACCATATTGATAGGCGTGATATATATTTGGTACGACTCGCCCTTAACTTACTAGACTAACTAGAGTGGTAATATACCGTCTCACAGGTATGAAAACATTCGCTGGCAGCATAAGTGGCGGTACAAAATCAATCCAGGAGATGCTCGAGTTTTGTGCTGCCAATAAAATATATTCAAAAGTTGAAGTTGTTCCCATTCAGTATGCCAACGAAGCGATAGAAAGGCTTCTTAAGAGGGATGTCAAATACCGGTTTGTGATCGACATTGAAAACTCTCTCAAGTGATGCCCTTACACCACATCACAGAAATGATTCATATACTGTAGCAAGTCTTGCTTAAAATGGTTGTATGCGCACAACAAGGCTATTTTCGCGTTTTTGTGTTGCCAGCTTTGTCGTACACATACAACCATTTTTACAAGTTTTTGCATATAGATTAAGATTTATAGTATACCCACTATTGCTGAAATAATAAACACACGTGCGTGTTGATGGTTACGAAACACGATTTTGTTGCTTCTTTTTCTACAATAAAAAGGCTTAATGTTATCCAAAATACGATTGTTGCATCTTGTTGATTGTCCATTGATAAGGAGTGCATTTTCTTCGCGAGAGATAAAAAATCGTTCTACTTTTTAGGATTGTTGTATTTTAGATACTAATGATTACTGCCTTACTGGTTACAGAAAATTTAGTTGAGATGAATTTATAATCAGTATGATAGTTGTATTTTCCTATTTTAAATTTTTATTCAATTACTAGACTCGTCTTTTGATATTTAGTTGAGATGAATTTATAGTACGTATGAGATTGATCAACCTTGTACAGCACGTTAACCCGACAAGGTCTAGTTACGGAAACATAAATAGGTCGTGCTCATGACTAGAACTTTTTCTCAGGTGTAGTATCTGTAGCGGTTCTAACTCGCCAAAATTGACCAACTTGACTCATCGGTCACCTATTCGCCTGATCAAATTTGGAGTTCTTCGCTGAAAGTTAAAGTTGAAAAGTTGAATCATGATAAAATATATTTAGGCGATAATGTTTTTTAAGTTTAAGATTAGAATTTAGCTCGCGTGAAAATGAAACGATTTGAAAATGACCAGATGAATTAGGGCTGTATGTGTCAGCGCTTACCTCTGCAAAATTGAATATTAAAATTTTGTTGAGAGACTAACCAGTATCAAAGATGCAGTATAAAAATGGCATCTAACGAAATCAATGCGCTTAAAAAAGTTTGAACTGCAGGAAGAACAATAAAGTTCACCCAGGTTCGACTTCTATAACGATAGATTTTTCAACACGACAGTATCTTTTTAGACATAGTGTTGCGTTGTATTATGTGACGAGTGTTATGAGTTTTCCGGTTTTTATGTTGTATTTCATATCAAAATACGTAGTAAATGATATCAACTTCTTTGGTTTCGAGATAATCCTGTGTGCGACTATGTAGCGTGCAATGATTTTTGTCGAGTTTCAATAGCTGAATATGAGTTCCGAAACTTCTGCGTATTGCGTTAGATGGGCAGCTAGAGATCTGTCCAGAATTCTATCCGCTCTCGAGTTTAATCAAAGGTATAATTAAATCGATTACTCAAAAATAACACGATGAAAGGGCACCCAAATTAACTTGAACTCGCATTTACCCAACTAAACGACAACAGTTCGTGTGCCGAGTTTAAATGGGATCACTTACGGAGTATCATTTTTTCTTATTTGGCGATTACATTTTCGGACCTTCTTGTTGAAACCAGAGCGGTTGGAAGCGATGATATTATGATTAAGATAACACACTGCGGAGTATGGTACGCCGATGTAATATGGACGAGGAACCTTCATAACGACTCAAAGTATCCCGTTGTGCCTGGGTATGTATGTCGTAATTCGTAAACTACTCGTACTGAATAATATTTCAAGTGGCTTTCGTGCTAATCGCTGCATATTGTAAATACTAATTTCTGTATAATATTTTTGCTGGTTTTTTCAAGGCATGAGATTGTTGGAACTGTAAAAGAGGTTGGCACAAATGTTCACCGTTTTAAATTCGGGGATCGTGTTGGAGTGGGCACGCATGTCAATTCATGTCGCGATTGCGAGTATTGCAATGACGGGATGGAGTGCGGCTGTGTGAAAGGGACTGTCTGGACGTTCAACGCAGTTGACACAGACGGTACTATCACGAAAGGCGGTTACTCTACCTCCATCGTTGTTCATGAAAGGTCAGTATTATATAATCAGTTGAACGACGATTTTGTTGGGAGTAAAATTATATCGTCGTTAATTTTTCTCAGGTACTGCTACGAGATCCCTGACAACCTTCCCTCGCATTTAGCAGCGCCCTTACTATGTGCTGGAATTACCGTTTACTCGCCCATGATGCGCCACAACATGAAGCAGCCTGGTAAAAGTCTCGGAGTGATTGGTTTCGGTGGCCTCGGCCATATGTTTGTATTGTTCGGTAAGGCATTTGGGCTGAAAGTCACGGTGTTCAGCACAAGCATTTCAAAGAAACACGAGGCCTTGAATGTTCTCGGCGCAGACAATTTTGTTCTTTCATCTGACAAACAACAAATGAAGGTAAACATTTCCGAGCCATTTCATGTTTCTCCAAGTTTTAAACCACCCTTCTGTCGTGATGGTAGAACGCTTGCTGCAGGCCCTATCGAAGTCGTTGGACTTCATAGTCGACACAGCGTCTGGCGATCATCCATTTGAGCCGTACATGTGGCTTTTGAAGACATTTGGCGTGTATGCTTTGGTTGGGTTTCCTGCCGAAATCAAATTCAAGTCCTGCAAGCCTTTCGTTAGGTAGGTTAAAGTATTTCAAATTACACGTATTTTATAATTTGAACTTATCCGACGTCAATTTACCCATTTCCGGTATCTACTTTAGACGTCTCCAAACCGATACTACGCTTTCTTTCAGGTATGAAATCGGGAGCATAAGTGGCGGTTCCAAATCGATACAGGAGATGTTGGAGTTTTGTGCAAACAACAAAATATATCCGAATGTTGAAGTTATTCCGATTCAGTACGCAAATGAAGCCTTAGAAAGAGTTATTAAGAGGGATGTCAAATATCGGTTTGTAATTGACATTGAGAATTCTCTCAACTAATAATACTTGTTATAGAAAAATCGTTCACGCGAATTGCAAAGTAATCATACATATAAAAATGGAGTTTTAGTTGAGTTTGATTAATTCCCCTCGATATTCAGGGGCCTCGTGCGACCGCACCACTTGCACTATCTTAAAGACGGCCCCGAATTTCGCAAAATATGAATGGACATTTTTACTCCGACACAATGCAATGTTGGTGTAATATATGTACAGAAACAATGAAAAACAAAAATCATACTCCCTCCATCCCAATTTACTTGTCCCCTTTCCTCTAAAATTTTTCCCAAATTACTTGTCCCCTTTCTATTTTTAGTATATTTTAACAAATGATTTTCAAAATTTTCTCATTTTCATTACTATCCCTTAAATCATCTCAAAATAGAAAGGGGACAATTAATTTGGGATGGAGGGAGTATTAATTATATATAATATCTGTTTAACAGACTCCTCACGCACGTAATTATACGTTGCCCTTAAAACTATTTCGCCCCTTTATTGAGTGCCCGGGGTGGATCGAATGTCTCGGGGATATTATGAGTCACACTAATATTGTCTCGGTTATTAACAAACTTGATCATTGAAGACACGCTCAAGCCTAACCGAGCACACGCACTAACATTGCGTTAGTCGACATAAGAAGAAATCATACTGTGTTAGGCACTCCCAATCAGTACTCCACGTTAGTGTAGGAACCAAATCGCGTATAAATTATTATACAAATTCTATGGTAATTGAAATAGAGTAAATGACATAAAGGGACATAATTATTATACAAATTCTATGGTGCATCCGTCTCATAGTATGAGACAACTCAAAAGTAACTATATTACTTTTCAAACGTAACCTATTTATTTAACTTGAAAAGTAATTGTACCTTGATTCAAATGTAACTCTATTGTACGTGAAACGTAACGATATTTTATTTAAAAAAATGTAAATCAGAAACAAATTTTTACCGATTACGATAAAATATAAATAAAACAATAAATTAACTTACATTTTTGCTACTTTGCTACTGAATGTCGTAGCATTAAAATAATGTTGTATGGAGTATATAATTGATAATAATGTCTCGGTTATTAATATAGTAATTAGTGTCAGCTAGCTTATCAGTTTGTTAATTTCCACTACCTTTTCAGCTATTTTTTCAGTTTTAACTGCCCTTTTAGCTTTCAGTTAACTTTCAGCTAGTTTTCTCAGATAAAGCCATATTACGTTAATTTTATCATGAAATCGCGTATAAATTAAAACTATATTGGGCTGGAAATTAGAAGTAATAATCCAATTGCTGAAATGGATAAGTGAGAGCCCCTATTAAACTCCTAAAATAAGAAGCCCAAAACACATGAACAAAACTAGGGTTACGTTTTCTCAGCCCCTTTATTTAAGATTTTTCTCCCCTTTTCTCCATTCCTCACCTCCTCATCCCCTGCATTCAACCTTCTCTTTCTCAATATTTTTCTTTACTCTCTCATTTTTACTTTGTTCTTTAGATTTTAATTTATTTTAATTAATTATTAGATTTTAATTCATTTTAATTATTATTTTTTAGTCTTGAAAATATTACTTGGTTTTGAAAAATAAAAGCAGTGATGAGAACGAAGATTGTCATGCACCACTCTGATTGTTTTATCAATGTGCTGAGATATTCTCTTATACCCATTTTTCTCTGAGCTTTTTCTTTTTTATTTTGTTTTGTTAAATTTATAATTGTTTTTTTTTATCATAAATTTCTTAATTTTTGTTTGATTTTAAATTTTTTTTAAAAAAGAGGAAAAACCAGATGATTGCGGTCCTAGGATCGAACCATGATGCGGACCGAATTAAGCTCTTTGCTTTTGTTGATAATTTTTTGGTTTCTGATGGTTTTCCTTTTTTCTTTATTTTCAATTCAATTCAATTTTAAATTCGTATTCTTTTAAATTTAATTCAAAATATTTTAGGTATAAATAAAAAGGCATCAATGATGAGAACGAAGATTGTCATGCACCACTCTGATTTTAATCTGCTGATACATTCTCTTATACCCATTTATCTCTGAGCTTTTTTTCTATTTCTTTATTTAGCCATTTAAATTAATAAAATTATTGGTATTTTGATAAATGTTTTGGTTTAATCTGTTATTTTACAAACCGAAAATTGTTATGTTTTAGTGGTTAGGACGGAGGTATTCAGTAACAGTTTGAGTGTGCCTCGTATTGCACCGAAAAACATTTGTTTCATTTGCTGAGATATTGTATGGCCCGAAAACACATCAGAACTATGACATTTAATTTACAAATCGATACCAAAATAACGTATTTTAAACTATTGTGTTGCATGATATACGAGACGAGATGTTCAGTTATAAACTAGAGAACGATTCGAGTGGTTCACCATAGATTCTCAAGGTGTTCTGGGACTTGATATCAGGTCGATCGCAAATTATAATTTAGCGTAGCAGATCATACCGTGTGATATAAACTTTAGCTGACATAATCAAAAAGTTGTAAAAGGAAATAGCCCCTTTCAATTCAATCATAATCTCCTCACTAATCTTAAGCTTTTGACATGGTATCGCCGCGACGCCTTTTCACCCCTCTCTTTCTACCTTCAGCAAAAGGAGTAAGATGTCGAGTAGGCGACACGAGAGTTGGAGTGTTAGTGTACCGGTGGGAGGACCTGTTAATCTTTTGTCTTTAGATAGATGACACACCAGTCAAGCAATCTATGTGCCTTTTGAATTTGAACATCGGTTTCCAAACAATGTCGTTTTTGCCATGACATTCCATGGTCGAAACTTCCACACGGAACCTCACTTGACTTGTAACTTGATCATTGAAGACACACTCAAGCCTAACCGAGCACGCACACTAACATTGCCTTAGTCGACATAAGAAGAAATCATAGTGTATTAGGCACTCCCAATCAGTACTCCTCCTTAGTGTAGGAATGGGTATGATTTTAAACGAGTTAGTTACCAAATCGAACGCTAATATATAGTACTCCGTAGTTAGGAACCAGCGTGTCGTCAACCTGCCAATGTAACGTGTTACTAGGCTTGTCGAAATTCGACCTACCTGCAAACCCGACCCGACCTTTTTTATGGGGTCAAGATCCGTAAATTTTGATAAAAACAATTATAAAAACCAAATGATTGCGGTCCTAGGATCGAACCATGATGCGGACCGAATTAAGCTCTTGCTTTTGTTGATACTTATTGGTTTCTGATGGTTTTCCTTTTTTCAATGTTCAATTTAAATTTGTTTTCTTTTTAATTTGATTTTAAATTTGGTTTATGTAAATGTAATTGTTTCAAAAAATTGAAAACATTTTAATTTATAAATAAAAAGGCATCAATGATGAGAACGAAGATTGTCATGCACCACTCTGATTTAAACGTGCTGATACATTCTCTTGTACCCATTTATCTCTGAGCTTTTTTATATTTTATTTAGTCATTTAAATTAAAATATTATTGGGATTTTGGGTTGGAATTTTAAATAATTTGGTAAATGTTCTGCTTTAGCTCTTTATTTTACAAACTTAAACTGTTTAGTGGTCGGGTGAAGCTATTCCGTGACAGTTTGTCGCAGTTCAATAGTGTCTCATATTGCACCGAAAACACATCAGAACTATGACAGTTTGTCGCAGTTCAATAGTGTTTCATTTGTGGATATAGTATAGGGCTCAAGGCCTAAAACACATCAGAACTATGACATTTGATTACAGAATCAAATCGATACCAAAATCACGTATTTTAAATCCATTCCGTTACATGATATAGGAGACAAGATGTTCAGTTATATGTTAGACAGCGATATGAGTTCTTGATCGTAGATTCTGAAGGTGTTATGGGATTAGATATCAGGTCGAGTTCTTGATCGTAGATTCTGAAGGTGTTATGGGATTAGATATCAGGTCGATCTTTAGCAAAGCAGATCGTTACTGAGTGATACGTCTCGAACTAACGTAATTAAAAAGTTGTACAAGGAAATAATCTCCAATAATTCAATAATTTCAAGGAAGAACAATCGAAATGACTATAATTACGTTTTATACTTATACCCATGTTAGGCTTACTGTAACAGCATCTTCTTCCTCACGGTCTTGTCTTTGACATTAATGCGACACCTTTTCACCCCTCTCTCTCTCTACCTTCAATACGAGGCATAAGATGTCGAGTAGGAGACACGAGAGTTGGTGTGTAGTTGAACGTATGGACTTCTTGCAGTATTTCTTTGCCCAGATCATCATACTTACTGTAGTCCTTTACCTCCGGTGAAATACATAGCAAACCGTGAGTTCACTGTATATAATTAGATATGCCCCATGTTGTTTTAATTCAAATAGCTTTGGGATTATTGGTTCATCGACAGGTAAGCAATCTATGAGTCTTTTGAATTTGAACATCGGTTTCCAAACAATGTCGTCTTCCCCACAACATTCCATGGTTGAAACCTCCACATGTAACCTCGCTTGCCTTTCTGGACGCGTAGCTTGACTTGTAACTTGATCATCGAAGACACACTCAAGCCAAACTGAGCACGCGCACAGACATTGCCTTAGTCGACGTAAGAAGAAATCAGACCATATTAGGCACTCCCAATCAGTACTCCAGGTGTTTGTCGGAAGGAGTATGATTTTAAAAGAGTCGGTTACCAAATCGAACGCTAATATATACGGAGTAATAAGAAACGAGCGTGCCGTCAACCTTCCAATACAACGTGTTACCCACATGAACAGGTAGAGTATTGGGGTAGGTTACACTGATCTTATATAACATCAATGTCCTAAACATGTCAGTAAATGAACACTTAATTTGTCTCCATTGACTCGTCCTCATTCCTCAACGTAAAAACGTACGCGACAAATGATGTACTATGGTCACCCGCGTTCCCAAGAAAGGCTATCTTATAATCGTCTGATAACGGGTCATACCCGAACCCCCAATACAAGGCGACTGCCGCTTTTGGAAGACATATCCCTTTGATTAAGCAGGGCTCTTGAATTCCAGGATTCAAAACGTTTAACGAGTTGTCACATCTTAACCCAGATATCAAGCAAATTAGACCATTGGACGCTCCTATAGGGTGTCGATTCTCATTAACCTTGGATGTCAACATCATCTGCTCGACTTTCAAAAGCTCGGTACTGAACGAGTAGAGTCGGTTCCCTGTACATGAGAAGAATACATTTAGCGAGGTATTGTCGTCTTTATTATCAGTAATTGCGTGTCGTTGATGTGCCTTGGCAAATTCCAGGCTACAGAGAAAGGAGTTCCATTGTGCAAACGGATTTGAAACGAACAAGAGATTGGACCGGAAGTCGAACGAAGATTTCAATCATTAAGTCTAAGCTTAGGAACAAGGTTGTAGCCGAAAAATAATTGTGCTGAGAATTAGCTTTGTTTGTTAGAATCACCATTGTAGATTGTATCAAACTGTAACAAGTTTAATGAATAACATGAACAATCGTATTGAAATTTTTGATAGCTTAATTAATACTCCTTATATATTCGGTAATTAAAAGTGGAATTTAAAAAATACAATCATGTGAAATTTTTGATAAAGTTTAATTAATAGAGTACTTTTATTGTATTAATCGCGACTTTCAATCTTCAATATATTCAACCTTTTGAAACGGCATCGTCTATGCCATTCTTCTTCGTGTGGATCGACTCCCATGACTCCTCGTCACCCGTCTTCCTTTGTTGACAGGACTTGTAAGATGTCGAGTCGGAGACACAAGACTTGGAGTGTAGTCCAAGGTATAGACTCCACCCGTATTGCCCTTATACCTTAAGTCCTTCACATGTTCGGGTGTAATAACACTTTCTACTTCCGTCTTTAGGTCAACGACGAAATATTGCATACGTTTACCGTATATAATCAAATATTTGCCTTGTTGTTTTAACTCAAATAGTTTCGGAATTACATTTCTGCGGTCAGGTATGCAACTGATGTCCCGTTCAAATGTGAACAACGATTTCCAAACAATGTCGTCGTCTTCTCCACGATACTCCATAGCCGAAACTTCCACACGTAACTTTTTACGACTTATAACTTGATCATCATTGGCAACCAACGCGATTGAAACCCTACAAGCGCACAAACATTGCCTAAGTCGACATATGAAGAAACTTCTCCGTTTCAACTTACGACCATCAGTATTACGGGTTTTAGTCGGAAGGGGTATGATTTCAAACGAGTCGGTTTTTAAATTGAATGCCAATATATAATGATGACTGCCGTTAGACCGCCAATATAAAGTGTGTCCCACAAGTACAGGAACAAAGCGAGGTTTGATTTCATAAATCCTCCTCGACTTCAACTCTTGCAGTTCATCATAAGTAGGACATTCAACTCGTCTCCACTGACACGTCCTCAACGAATAAACAGTTGCGACATGTGTCCTACGATAGCACGACTTCCCAAGATAGACTATCTTATAGTCGTCTGATAACGGGTCATACCCAAACCCCCAATATAAGGGCACTGACCTTCTCACAAGAAGCGGCTCTTCGATCATACTGTACTGTCGTCGTATTGCAGGATTCCAAATGTATAATAATGAGTTGCTAATTCCGAACCTGCTAAACGTGATGAAGCAAATTAGACCATTGGACGATCCAATAGGGTATGGGTATCGGTTCCTTTTAAATTTGAGTGTCGACTTCATCTGCTCGACCTTCAAGTGCTCGGTACTGAACGTAAAGAGTCTGTTCCTTGGGCTAACGGAGAATAAATTGTCGTCATTATTATTGTTGTTATTATTAATTGCGCGTTGTAGATGTGCCTTGGCGAATTCCACGCTACAGATGAAGGAGTTCCATTGTTTGCATACGGATTTGAAACATATAAGAGATTTGACGGGAAGTCGAACGTAGACTTCGATAATTAAGTCTAAGCTTAAGGACATGGTTGTATTTGAGAAAGAATCGATTTAAGAATTACGGTTGTAGAATGTAGTATCAAATAGTAGCAAAATTGAGTGGATTTTTTTTAATAGTTTCTGACTTTTTTTAGGAGTATTTATTTAGGAAAAGATTTTCCCACTGTATTAAGGAAACATTACAAAAATATGATTGAGTAAATAAAAATTTTAATAAGGGAAGTTGATAAATTTGATTGTATTGAGAAATACATATGGATTTTATTGAAGATAAAGCTGGGTTTTTGAAACATTGTCAAAATAATTTTTTGAGTATTAATTCTTGGATGAGACGGTCTTATACTAACTCAAGTTAATTACCTTCAATATTTTCAATTATTACATTATACGGAGTATATATATTTAAAACGTAAAAAGATAAAAGAAATTTTGTCGGTTTTCTAAAATTGACTCAAAAAATCAATAATGTCAAATACGGAGTATATCCCAACTTAACTCGTTAACCGCCTTCAATAATATCAAAATTTTCGTGCACGTCATAGTATTGTATTTAGCCGTTGTTGCATCCGACGAGTCTAGTTTAAACAATGGCCATATGACAGATATTCGTTACGCTACCAGTTTCTTAGTTGAATGGGACTAACTTTAGATCAGAGAAATTATATCAGACAAAATAAACACAATTTAGCGAGTGATGATTAATAGAGGAGAAATATAAAAAAAAAAAAGCTGTAAGAGGAAATACTCTCCGAAAAAATAAAGACTAAAATTTCAATTTTATACATGTAATTATATATGTTGGACGCGTTAGATTTTATTCATGTTTTCATGTTATGTTTGCATTAATCGCATTTTCTTCATTGGCGTTCTGCTGTTGGATCGACAGCTAAGACGACGACTCTTCACCCCTCTCCCTTGACTTTCAATACAAGGCGTAAGATGTCGAGTCGGTGACACGAGGGTTTGAGTATAGTCGTCGAAGGTATAGACTTCACGCATTATATGATTGCCTAAATTATCGTACTTATTGAAGTCCTTTACATGTACCGGTGAAATGACATGGTCTTCTGTCGTTTTTGGATCAATGACATAGCACGCCATGAGTTCGCTGTATATAATCAGATACGTGTCTTGTTGTTTTAACTCAAATAGCTTCGGTATTATAGGTCCACCACCAGGTAGGCAACTGATGAACCTTTTGAATTTGAACGTCGGTTTCCAAACAATGTCGTCTTCCCCACAACGCTCCATGGTCGAAACTTCCACACGTAACCTCTCTTGTGTCTTTGGACGCGTACCAAGACTCTCTATCCAAATCCAACACGCGCACAAACGTTGCCTAAGTTGACATATGAAGAAATGACTCCTTCGACACTGGTCCTCGTCATCACTACTTTGGGAATTTGTCGGAAGGCGTATGATTTCAAATGAGTCGGTCACCAAATCGAATGCTAATATATAACTGCGATCGTGCGTGTCGTTAACCTGCCAATATAAAGTGTGACCCACATGTACAGGAAGAGAACAGGGATCGGTTTTAGGAATCTTATTTGACATGAACGCGTCAAACTCATGACTAGATGGACATTCAATTTGTCTCCATTGACTCGTCCTCAACGTAAAAACGTATGTGACATATAATGTACTATGGTCACCTGCGTTTCCAAGAAAGGCTATCTTATAATCGTCTGATAACGGGTCATACCCGAACCCCCAATACAAGGCCTTTGACTCTCTTGTAAGACTACGCGGCCCTTTAATTAAGCACTGCTCTTGAATCAAAGGATTCAAAACATTTAACGAGTAGTCGTTACTTCCTAACCCAGACGACAAGCAAATTAGACCGTTGGACGATCCTATAGGGTATTGGCTAGGTTTAAGTTTACATGTCAAATTCATCTGTTCGACCTTCACGAGCTCGGTACTGAATGAGTAGAGTCTGTTTCTTGGACGCGAGAAGAATACATTTAGCGAGGAATTGTCGTCATTATTAGCAATAGCGTGTCGTTGATGTGCCTTGGCGAATTCTAGGCTAGAGATGAAGGAGTTCCAGTGTTTACAGACGGATTTGAAACGAATAAGAGATTTGACTGGAAGTCGTACGAAGATTTCGATCATTAAATCTAAGCTAAGGAACATGGTTGTATTTGATAAATAATTGTAGTGTGAATTTGCATTGTTTGTTAGAATCACCATTGTTTGAGATTGTATCCAAGTGTAGAAACTTTCCTACTATATATAGTAAAAAAACATATTGATAAGATGGCCGTGAACAGAGTGTAATAAGGAATGTTCCAACAATAAACGGTCATATGGAAACTTTCCATATAATTATCAATTTGTATTTGTATATGGTGAGATCGTAGACATTTAGTTAAAAAAAATTTTTGATAATTATATGGAGATATAATTATTTTCATGATTATCAATTTGTATTTGTTAAAAAAAATTAATTACAAACAATAAACATCAATTTGTATTTGTATAATTATAATCTTGAAAATAGGGTGAGATCGTAGACATTTCGTTAAAAAATAAAAATAATAATAACTACAATTATGTTTGTAATTAATCTTGGTTACAAATAACTTTTCATATAAATTGTTATTGCATTTTCCATTCACTTATTAGAGTCAGGTTAATATAATGTCGTAACATCACTAACATGGAGGTATTTATTAGATGCAAGCTAAAAAGAGGTTTGATGGTTGGTGTTTTGTGGTTAAATTTTTAGAATTAAAGATGTTTTAATTAAATGAGGTATTAAAAATGAGTAAGTATATTGTAAGATGATTAAGCGTCTATTTACACTCACGAAAATATTACGGAGTAAATTCTCATCTAAACTTTTCATATTTTGAGTTTCGATACATTCGTAATGAAAATATCTTAAAAAATTCTTCTATTCTTTTTACAAAAATTGCATTTTTGTGAGTTTTTGAGAGAATACTAATAACTGAGAATTTTTTATAAAAAATTACTCCCTCCATTTCATTGAGATAACCCCATTGGGTATCTCACAAAATTTAATAAAGTAGAAAAAGTTGAGGATAATATTGGTAATTTTGTTAAATGGGTCCGACTTTTAAAGGTAAAGTGTGTGATATTTTAGTGAAATAAGTATAATAGTAGAAGTAAAAGTGTTATTTTCATTATTAAAAGCTCACATATATTAATGTGGCTAAATGAGTGAAATTGCCGAAAAAGATAATGAGACTAAATGAGTGAAATGCATGGAGTATAAAATGTGGAAGTTTTCAAAATCATGATTATAAGTGTTGGGAGATATCATGATACGAAAATTATGCGGAAGTGAATTAGAAAACATAAGGAATGATATTTGCTTCGAAATCTTGTGAAATTTCTAACCAATGGGTGTCTTCGACTAAAGACCTATTTAGCCTTAGACGGGATATGGACAATAAAACCCAAAGCCTGGATTAAATTGAACTGTGATTAACCCTCGAACTACCTCGCTCAAGTTTAATCTTTGAATCTCGATCGCAATCGAAAACTCAACGTCAATGAAAATTAAAGTTCAACCCGAACTTCAAAAATCAATTATAATTCTCAAATTTATTATTCAACTTATGTTTTGAATCAATACATAAAACTCTATTTATAATAAACTAATTAGAAAAAACTTACCTAGGGAATAAAATAAAAATCCTATAAAATCTAAGTAAATAAATAAGCTAATTTCCTAAACAAACTAAAATTAAGATACTTCTAAACTAAGGTAAGAAAATAAACTAATTATACGAAATATAACATAAAATAACTTAAAATAACTCTAAAATATAATGTTATTTTAAGAAAGAGTTTGGATGTTGATTCTATAATGGATCTCGTTATTTTCATGTGTATATTCTCGTATCATATCAAATGGACCTGACAAAATCAATTCGAATCGAAAAATCCGACTGAATATATTAGGATCGATAACCGTACGAACATCCATTATGAACAATATGTCAATATTGGGTTCAAGAGAATCCCAAAAAGGATCTTTTATAAGAAATGAACCAATTAATCAAAACTACAAATATTTATTTGTCTTAAATACACCCTGTCTTGTTTTTAATTGATTATGTTCTTACTAACAATATTTTTGACTTTACACTAAAATAGAAAAAAAAAAAATCATTCAAGATAAAACACTAATATTAGATCTGAATGTCAACTGAACTGATGTTAATTCGACCTGAATCATACCTGACTCGAAACAGTATGAACCGGTTAAAATGGTGAACCGATCAAAATCGAACTGAAACTGAAAGGAAAGAAAACTTATTTTCAATCCAATGATTCCTTTGCCAAGATATAATATCAAAATACCCTAAAATTAAAGTTAGGTTAATAATACAGTGGTACAAAATAATTGTACAAGAGTATCCAACTCTTACTAGGCTGCCAATTCAATAATGAATAAACAAACCATTGAATTGATTTGGTTTTGTGTTGGTATATATTGTTAACACTCAAAAACAATGTTAGAAAGACGACACCTCCTTGAAACATCAAAACTTGAAAATGGAAATCTGCATGTCTACTTGTTCGATATGGTTTAGGGTTGCTGTAGACCTGTAGTGTCAATGTTCATTTATTCAATTCTCAATTTGCTTCCATTTGTTTGTCTCATTTTCGCTTTTATTAGTATGAGCTCACTATATGATTTGAATTCACTATATAATTTGAATTTTTCTTATTTTATTAGTATGAGTTCACTATAGGATTTGAATTCTCAAAGACACTCCAATTTAATGAAAATATAAGCGTGTCTTATGAAAAATAATATTAAATATTAAATTTTCCAAAGATTAATCTTAATATTTTTTTTTAGCTAAGTTTTCGATTTATTGTTTTTTAAAAAATTTATATTAATCTTAATATATTTTAGGTAAGTTTTTTTTTTTAAAAAAAAAAATCTATAGAAAGCTAGTTGTTTTGAATTGAATTTATTTTCTAGGAGAATTTTTATTTTAATATTATAGAAAATTATTACTTTGAATTTTATTAGATTATCAAATAGTTATTTTTATTAGATTATCAAATAATTATGTTAAATGTTACTTATTTTAATTAATAAGCAAATTAAAAGTAATTTAAAATTATCAATAATAATTGATTTCCTAAGTTAATAGGTAGGTGATTATGTGGACACTCTAAAATCGCTCGAAAAAAACCTGTTTTATATCCTCCAAAGCTTTGATTATTTTACAAGATCCTGTGTAGGTTTTTGGTAGCAAGTAATGAATCTCAAAGCATCGAGTTTTAGGGAATTTCGTTGGCAAGTACTCCCCCGATTGAGTCAACTTTTTATCATTTTCTTATTTGGATCATTCATTTGGTTCACATGACCTCTCCTTGAAAGTCGACCTAAAACAAATGATATAAAACTACTAAATACGAGGGAGTATTGGCTAAGTGATCGTTTCTGGTAAATATAACCTAAAGAAACCCTATTCTTAAAATTCGAGTATTATATAGCAAATGACATGTAAAACTATCACACCGACTCATAAAACTTGTATGCTTTTGCTCCATTGTTTGTGCAAAAGCTTGACAAATAGTAAACTATCGACACTGACTCGGGTTTGTTGCAATCATATAAGTTTAAGTGTCTCCCTTGTAGGTGAATTTCAGCACTAAACTGCTAGAGCAACTATTTGATAAGAAACTTAACCTCTTATATATCAAATTTCTTGAATTTTCTGGTGAGAAAAAGATGGCAGGCATAGTACATTAGTACAGTAAGCAAAGTGAAAGGGTAGACAATGGTGTCGATATAAGCAAGCCTTCTCTGTACCATAGAGGACATGTCTGCTTAAGAAAACTTCGTCAGCTCTCGTCTCAGACCCTGGTGCAAACGGTCCTTGCCACAGCTAAGGACAAGAACAGTTTTCTTGTTTTAAGCATTCGGTTCGTTCTCTCATGAAGATCTCTATTTTCCATGAGTGTAGACTGTAGAAGCAATGAAAATCGGAAGCAATGAAAATCGGCGACTGACCAAATTGCTTCTCGAAGTTCTTCTGCGAAATCAGAGACGACTTCCATTTCCTCGTGACCTGCCTATAAAACTTGTAGAATGTTTGAATAATGGAGAGTAAGAAAGATTTTATTAAATTTAGAATTGCATGGTTACAATATCAACAGATGATACATATATATAGGTGTACGTGATAAATCTTAGCTAGAATAAAATCTCTAATTACAAAGATATGATTTTATTTACTTCCTAATTACAATGTGAACACAATTATATTGATGAGTTGATTGCTTGATTGAGAGGTAAGTAATATTTCCTAATCTTGAGTAATATGGCTAATACGCCCCCGCAAGATGGACGTCCGAAGGGTAAGACCAATCTTGATGAGTAGACGGTGAACGAACGAGATGGAGCACGGCGAGGGAGGTGGTGGAGATTGGGGGTGTGGTCGCCGGAGAAGGGGTGGCAACTGGCGGCGGGGTCGCCGGAGGAATGCTGGCTGGTGGTGTAATATGGCTAATACTGCCAACCCTTCTTCAATGTCCTCGAGGTCAAAAATAGGTACCGAAGCCTTTCTCAAGTATTGCTTCCCCATAAATGTCGTCGTCTTCTTCTTCTTGTTGATGGGTAGTCCACTAAGCAAGTTTTTGAGTCCTTTTCTTCGATTCAGACTTCTTTGGCCGTTTCTCAGAAACTAGTGGATCATATCCGCAGAACGCTGGATGATCAAATACACACTCAGTTCCAACATAAACTGATCCTTGAATCCCGTGTAACCCTCTCATATCGATTTAGCAAACAAAAGTTGATTTCATTAATTAGTTTTGTAAAAGTATTTTGAGCCTGAGTGAAGTTTTATGAAAGTGTTGGGGACTTGCATTGAAAAATAGGATATTGCTGTTAGCATATTTGTCGTGCCTGTCAATGCCATCGGATCTACGAGGAAACTGAACGTAACTGATTTGTCCATTTGGGATTTAAGGGAGGGAGCTCGTAGCTTCCCTTACAACCTTAATGCTACTGGTACAATGATCACAGTCAACATTTAACGGTAATTCTTAAATATATCCAAAATAGAAATAGAGATATTAGGGAGTACCGTTTTATGTCGACTAAGAAAGAAGAGTTAGGGACGTTTACTTGAGCCTTGGAATGCGAGCCGGTTAAGTTTTGGGCTCGATTTTGGGCCATGGGTCTGAATTTTTGAAAAATGCCTATTTTGATAGCAATTTGATTCTGAGCTCAATCGTGAGCTCGGTTTTCGTATGTCAAGCCTAAATTCAGAAATTTAGAAGAATTGTTTTGTTCATTGGGCCTTTGAAAGAAAATGGGTTGGAATTGTGTTTGAGCTTAGTTTATAAAATTGAATTGTGTTTTGGGCTTATATTTTCCTAAGATGGATCGAACTAATCCTAAAATGAACCAAAGGATATTCATTTGAGTGATCTTTCACATTTTGACTCATTTTACGCATTTGATATGACTTATTTAGTTTTTGACATTTTGTACTATTCAAGTCATTCTAAAAGCATGCATTAAAAGGCCATTATATCACAAAGTTTTACTTAGGAGGTACGTATAGTAGTATCTTCACATATACATATTTTAAAAGTCTTAGATATATATCTTCTCACAGAACGATTTGAACTCGAGGCAGCGACGATGGCTTGAATTAGCGAATGACTATGATCTAAAGTAGCTTTATTACTGGGGGGCGACCAATATGGTGATCGATGCTCTAAGTAGGAAATTTGTTCATTCCACGAGTGCAATTAGAGTGTTACCCGGGCACTTGGGTGAGGAGTTGAAGAGGTTTAGTTGAGACTTTATTGCGGCTGGTAGTATCTGATTGGGATCGATGGTGGTCGAGCTTGTTTTACTGCGAGAGATTCAAGCTTCTAATAGGTCTTATATATTTATAAGATGGTCCTACCGATTATTACATTAGTATTTAACTACTTCCCGAATCTCGATGGATAAGTCCAAAAAAAACAATA
The DNA here is from genome assembly GCA_023091065.1 of Dianthus caryophyllus. Taxonomy (NCBI): domain Eukaryota; kingdom Viridiplantae; phylum Streptophyta; class Magnoliopsida; order Caryophyllales; family Caryophyllaceae; genus Dianthus; species Dianthus caryophyllus. The sequence continues at coordinate 11,215,444 of CM041522.1, read as the reverse complement.
TCTTTACTACAAAAGTAAAGACAACTTAAAATAATGATAATGATAATAATTGACGTTGGTGAAGTCCTGCCTACTAGGGCTGAACAAAATATCCGAATATCCGAAATCTGAAAATTTTGATCTGATATTCGATCCGACTTTTTGGATATTCGATCCGAATTTTTAAAAATTTTGGATATCCGTATCCGAAAGATTTGGATATTGGATATCCGTTGGATATTTAGTTTTGAAATTTCGGATATCCGCGATATCCGAAAAATATCCGAAAATTGTCCTGATCTTTTGATTATTTTAAATATTTTTTTTATTTATTACTAAAAATTGAATTTTATTAAATACTTTGTATAATTGTAATTTTCATAGCATCAAATGTCCTATACTAAAATTGAAATTTTTTCTGTATCTTTAAAGCACTAATTCAAATATATGATTTTTTTTATTTTATTTAGATAAATCTAAAATGCAAAGAACTAATAATATATATAAACAATATAATGTGATATGTGAAACTATTAATATAATCATACTTAAAAGTTCATTATCGGAAAAAAAAAAAAAAAAGAATGAACGAGTATAACGATAAATCAACATTTTTGTTTGTGCAATGACGCTATATGGATGTCTAAATGGAATTCTGCCTCTGACCCGAAATATCTTGGATATCCAAACATTGGATATCCAAAATATTTGTATCGGATATGGATATTAAAATTTAGAAATTTCGAGTTTGGATATCCGATTTGTGCTCACCCCTACTGCCTACCACATTCGACCCACACCCTACCACCACCGTGAGCCGTCCGTGACTCACCTACAGCCACCACGACCCACGCCTTCCCCACCACCATGACCCTTGCCTTGTGCCGCCGCTACCACCAATCTCATTCCCAGGTCAAGCCCGGCCCGTAGCTTCCCGACTCACCATCAACCACCCTCATGGCAAGCCCCCATTCAATTAGTCAAAATAGTACTCCGTAAATGCAATCCCACAGCCACAAAGTATAATCAACAAAGTCCATAATATGGGAAAAATCACTTGATTTACGTCCTATTCAAATTCATAATAAGATTCAATCAATTGCAGCCTTGCAGGAGAAATCAATTGATTTTTGATTAGTTTCGGTTGAATATCTTTAACTTTAAAAAAGAGAGAAACTTTTGTTGTGAAAGAATAATATAAAGGAAAACAATATAATAAAATTTGAATACAATTGAGCAATATACGTTTAACTACTACGAGTAGAAAATAATTATACACAACTATCGTACTCCTACCAATAATCCAATTAACCCTTTGACTTAATGTACTACTCATCATATATCATCATACTCCGTATAAATTACTCCGTATAAATAAATACTCAAAACAAATTTATGGTAGAAAGTAGAAGAGAGACACAAGAGCTGACATGATTTGAAACATCAAAACTCAAAAATGGAAATATGTTTGTCTTCAGGGTCGATATGGTTCAAGGTTGCTGTATTGTCAATGTTTATGTATTCCATTGTCAATCTTCTTCGATCCCTTTGTCGCCTTCTTCGCTCTCTCCGTTTCGCTTTACTGAACAAACCAACCAAAAACCCCCTTCTCAAACCAACCCCAGGTTTTTTTTTTTTAATTATTTTTTTTTTTCCCAGTTTTATATTATTGTTATTGTTATGTTATATCCATAATTTATTATTTAGCTTGGTTTGTCTCAGTTTTGTTCTTTTGGTATTTCTTTTTAGATGTATCGGTGCCCGACAACTCCCGTCCTCTATTGACTGATGATGATAATAATCAGACATACCATGGTAATTTTCCTTCCATCAATTAATCAATTATTGTGTTATACCCTTTGATTTTTATTAAGCTTTGGTAAATCAATTGGAGGCATGGTTTCGTCACCCATGTCATAAACTTTCTTTCTGCTACTACATTTCCTGCTACGGCTTAGGGTTTCAAATTTTACCGTGGTTTGGAGACGATGGTTAATTTGAGTGCTGCAACTGTGCTCATTCTAATGTGTACATGTATCAGTGGCAGATAACTCTCACATGAACACGGATAACTCTCATGGTTCTTCTGTTTTGGGTTTTAAAGGTTACTGTGGTTAATTTTGTTTGCTGCAACTTTGCTCGTTTTATTGTGTAGATGCATTAGTGACGGAGGACTCACTCGTGAACACCGTACATAATGAGTTTGGCGTGCCATCTATTCGTGTATTTACATATGAGTCGCTCGAAGATGCAACCAATAAGTTTTCAGTTGTTACTCGTATGTTTAGGGATGGCCTGGGAGACGTTTACATCGGCCAATTGGTTGATACCTCTGAGGTCCGGTCTTCTTCTCCTCGTGATTCTATTTGTTTGGTCTTAAGCCTGTAAGTGATGTTTTAAAGCTAATTATCCCTTCTGATTTTTTTTAATTAAAAACAGATTGTTGTCATTCGACGTCTTCATCCACACACCCACCCGAATCTTCAAGTATTTGTGGATGAAGTGCTGATCTTAAGTCAAGCAAATCATCCTAATCTTGACAAATTGATTGGGTATTGTGCCGATCAACTAAACAGGTTGTTAGTTTACGAGTACGTTCCTGGGATATCTTTAGTAGACCGTTTGCATGGTGCGTGAATATTTCTTATAATTTGTATACTGAATTGTTTGGTATTAATGTACTCCGTAGTATAATGTCTATAATACACATATTTTGCAGGGAACATGCCGTGCCTTGATTGGAACACCAGAATGATGATTATGCTTGGCGTAGCAAAGGCGTTGGAATATTTGCAAAATAGTATGAAACCACCACTTCTACATTGCTTCTTAGAGCCTTCAAACGTTTGGCTTTGTGAAGAATTCACTCCCAAACTTTGTGCTTCTGGAGTGATTAGGCTGTACCCATCTCGATATGATGAAGACATTGCTTATGACATGCGTAGATGTTTTGCTTATGGTGCGCATGATTACCATTATACTGGTAAACTAACACTTCAAAGTGATGTTCATGGGTTTGGTGTGTTGTTTATAGAAATGATAACAGGAAAAAAAGGACTTTTCACCTCGGAAGATGGTTCAAGACACCCGCTAATTATATGGGTAGGTGATATTAGTTTTGTTTACATTTTATTGTGATATGCATAGATTTTGCAGTTTGCTTTGACAAACTTAAAAAGTTACACCACACAAATATAACGAAAACTCGAAGTGGAATATTATGAGCTCTAAGATGCCTAATATTGTAAATGTTATATTACAGGCAGAACCTTATTTGGAAGAGAAGCGAAATTTGTGCGAGTTCATTGATAAAAGGCTTGGAGAAACATATGACAAGGAAGGGTTGTACGAGGCTTGTAAACTTATTGAAGCGTGCCTTGACATGGAGCATAGCAAGAGGCCTCGTATATCTGATGTTATCAAAACAATTGAATGCCTTATAAGATGAGTGTCAATGAAGTGGAAACAACTCTGCCAGACTTGTTAATGTTTTAATTAGAACATCGCCCAGTAGTTTTTCTAGGTAGTTTGCATCGACTTTTGTTGTAAAATACTGACCGGGTATAATCTACTATGTAAGTTGGTACTTTTAATTTGTTCACAGACTAGTTCTTTGATGTAGTTTGTTTTAGCTATGATGATTTGTATCGATTTCAAGTAAGATTAAAAAAAGGATCTCCCATGCTTGCAGTTTATAGTTTTCATGCTATTAAGGATTTCCGACGTCGTTCTCAGTCGCTTATCTTGCCCCTCCATGGACTTAGCTCGCACCCTTTTCTCGAAGGCCATGTTCATGATGCCACAGATGAAAAGTGGCATTAACGCAGGTACGACCTTGAGACGGACCACGCCGATGAGAATCCGCACGGGCCAAGGCTATCAAAAGCTGCTGCGAAAGCCTCCAAGTTAAGTGAAATCACCACGTGAGTTCACCCATACTGTACGGTGAGCATCGACCATTATGTAATTTACAATCTCACCAGTTGAGTGCATCCTCGATGCAGTACTTGAAAATTTTTCAAGTTTTTCGTAAATTGCGATCATAAAGAGACAACTTATTGTTACATACTGAGACCATTGTCGTTGGGTCCAAGACTTGGTGACCTTAACGACAACAAGGTTTCCTAAAAGGGTAAGGCCTTGATTCATATTTTGTTCACTGAGTTCGAGTAATTTTCAAAAGCATACAATAGCAAGGGAGATGCTACAACCACGATGCTATAACCGTGATCGTTTTGAGAAACACAAGTAACTCTAGAGATAAAATGTCCTTAAATTCGTTTTGAGAAACACAATGTTTTCTTGATTTTTACGTCTTTTAGGGCATCCCAAGTTTCACTAAACTTCTTGTAGGCCAAGTTTGCTTCGCCTTCGCAAAATAGACGAGGATATTGTTAAGAGGTAAGGGCTTCGAGTGTCATAAGGAAATCAAAGGATTTCGTTAAACCGCTTAACAAACTTGGCCTAATTTGCTCAAGTTTAGCACTCTTTGGTTTTCTCAGGTAAGAATGGTTTCGAGTAATCATCGAAATTTGGGATCTCGACTGAATCTTTTTGACAAAGGAGGGTTAATAGAAACGATGAACAGCAGTGCACTTACCAGACATTTTACGAAATTTAAAACCTCGACTTCATCTTGGTTAGCCAGCAAGTCAACGTTCAGTCACTTTGATTTTTGTACATGTGAAACGCTTCAGTCACTTTGATTTTTGTATATTTAAATACGTAGGTAAAGAAGAAGCAGCAATAACCGGACAGCGAAATACGAGACACTTGCAGTCCCGGACAGTGAAATACGAGACACTTGGAGTAACGTCTTTAGTAGGAAGAGTTGCACCCTCGACTACATATAGTGTCAGGGAAAGTAACGGATTAAAGATGATGAGGAAACATAAGCGAACAACAACAATAACAGTTGAGTGAAACGAGGAAGAACTCAATTCAAAGTTCCCTTCATTTTTGAGATTAGGACTACAAACGTCATAACATAATGGGGTGTTGAGAATTGAAACCTAAAACCACCCATCAAAGGGGAACATGTGCAACCAAAATGTACTTGGGCAAGGCCCGTGTTAATTGCAGAAAAATAATACGGAGTAGGAGTAATGTGAAATTTGAAATACACAAAAGATAACACCAAAACACAACACAACCAATGCGTTACTCTTCCATCTTCACTTCAGTTGTCATTGGTAACTTCCATCGCTGCGACATGGTTGCTTATCAACTTCTTCATATCTTCTCTTTTTATGACAGTTGCAAACTCTAAAGGAGTCCATCCTGAATTGTCTCGGATTTCCACATTTGCGTTGAGACTTAGAAGCAGTATGACGACTTCGGTTCTCCCCTGATGTATTGCCCAATAAATAGGAGTTCTTCCAACAGCATCAGTGACATTAATGTCACCCCTCAGATCATAGATAAGCCTCAAGAGTTCCAAATCATTCTTTTTTACCGCTTGGTTATAGTATTCAAGCGCTTTGTCTTGAGGGAGGTTGACACCCTTTTTGATGAATAATTGGAGGATTGGTTTCCACTTCAATTTACCGTCTCTGTATCTTTGTCTTTTCTGTATTGCGTAGCAAATTGCAAGTTTGCCGGATGAATCTGGACACAAATTTGGTTATTTCTGTATCAATTTTTTGTTGGGAATTTGAGATGATATTAGATTAGACAAAAGAAAGCAATTATATTTGAAAAGACACACTGACTTTTGTATTCTAAATTTAAGCTAACTACATGTATTGACAATTAACATAGGAACTAACTCATGAACCATATAACACAAAAGGTGGTAACTGCCAAAACCAAAAATACTCATGCTTTGAATCAATCATTCAACACTGTTGTTACCCATAAATTTTCTCCCTGGCCACATTACTAAATCAACAACCATAATCAATTTTACCATTAGCAGCAAACAAACACCTCCATCCTCAACTCATCCCAACAATTGTACTACCATCGTTGTCAATCGAAGTACCAATTTATTAACATACAATACTAGAATTTCGATAAACATGCATGGTACTATAAGTGTCTCAATGATTACATACCTCTCGCATTCAGGTCCTTCATATGCTGTAAAAGCGTCTCAATGATGCAAACCTCAGCTCCTTCATTCACAGCAACATGCTGTAGAATATAAAATCATTCATTAGTAATTAGAAATACATGTTTTTTTGTTTTTTCATTTATTAAAACAAAAAATGGTTAAAAATAATATTTACCAGGATGGTTTGCTGGTAATCATAAAGTTCTTCTAAATCACTGCCTTCTTTTATAAGATGTAGAAGTAGCTTTGAGTCCTTTCTTTTGCAAGCAAATTTCAAACTCACAATAATATCGGTTTCACCTCGATCAAGTTTGTTGTTTAACCAATCATGGACGGAACTCTCAAACTTACCCTCATACGTTTGTTCACGTAACATCTGATCATTGTATTTATATTAAAATGGTTAGCAAATATAGATAATAACAATATCACCAACATAATAAAAAGACTTCTAATAATATAAAACCATGTAGTTTTAGTCTTATAAAATTTTGTAATTACCTTAATTATATTGCCTATGACGACATCTCTATCTTCAACGTTAAATTGCAAGAGTTGCAAGACTGTTTCTCGGTCTAACTTCAACAACGTCGAGTCCCTCACAGTTTGCACGTCGAACAACTGGGGTATGAAGAATACAACTCCTAACGCACCACATATTCGAACTGAACTACGAGTCCCCAACCCGTTTTTCTCCAATCTCTCCATTTCTCCATCAATGAGAATATAGAGAGTGTCAGGGAAGTCATATGCCGATTGAACAACGGTTTCACGAGGGAAATGCAATACCTTGGATTTCTTGATCTTAAGATGCAGCTTGTTAGTAACTTAACAAACAAAAAAAGAAAATAATAATAAACTAACTAACTAATTAGCAGATTATTACTTACCACTTGATGAACTAAACAATCCGAAACATTTCGAAATAGGTATGCGCCGGTAACACTGCTTTTCATTTGAGAAAAAGTTGGCCCCTTCAAATACAGATCCAACAAATATATTAATAATCTGATCAGTGATTAGGTTGGGTTTTTATTAACATTAACTTATCTATATTAGTAGGGAATGACTAATATGAATTGAATGTTTCTAATTTTAAAATTCACAATTCTTAAGAGAAATGACTTACTACTAAGGGCTCAGAGAAGATATCTATGGCAAGCAATTCTCCGACACCGTTAGTTACATAGGTAGCTAAACCCATGTTAAACAGCATCGAAAGAATCGCAAACGACATTTCAAGGCTGTTAACTGGGTGTAAATCACCATATCCAACCGTCGTGAAAGCAGTAGTAGCCCAATATACGGCTGTGATGTACATGAACAACTCTTTGTTTCCTTCCAGATTGTATTCTTCATCTTCTAGACTTAGCCATGTTCTTTTACGGTTCTGATTTGTACTTGCTATTAGATAGCAAATGCATCCAGTAATATGAATGCTCACCAATGAGACCTGCATACATTTTCAATAGCTCAACATTTTTTTTTATATAATAGTAATTTAGTTTATTTCGATGGCAATTCAACTTATGACATTTTTCCATTTTTCAGCTTAGACAAATTCTCAAATGATCTTACAATAATATTTTAATTTTAATTTATAAGTTGAAATTATTTATCACTCACATATTTATAATGACAAGACCTGTTAAGATAATTTTGTAAGAAATAACAATATACGAGTTAGATGTTCTTGCAAATACTTTTTTTCAACTCTCTAATATTAAAATTGATGTAATCATACAAACTCGCAATGTTAAATGACAAATGATTTAATAAAAGAATGACATAAGTCTCAAGAATTTATTGACAAATGTTATTTTGATACTTTTAACAATAGTACTATTGTGAGATCATATCACGTATAAAACTTACTAGCTATTAAAAAAAAAAAAGAAATCTCGCAACTAACTCGATAACTTTTATGTATGTAAAATGTCTCACAATAACATTATTATGAAAACGTCAAACCGAAAAATTTGTATACCTTTAAATAATAAGTCTAGTTTTGTTTCAAAAGTTCAAAGATCATTTATAACCTTCAGATTAAAGGTCCAATATAACAAAAAGAAAAGTAGACTTTATACAAACAAATCAATGAAATAGAAGTGGAGAAAATATTTGAATAGCTAAAACGAAGGAAAGACATCTTCTCATTCAAACAACATAGCTTAGTACTATTCATTTTCATCAAACTTATTTGAAAACCATGGTATGGCTAATTATAGTATAAACTTTGTTGCAAAGAATATATGATTCTCCTTACTAATTATCAGGTTATGTTCAATAATATCATTTATAGTTTGATCTCTCCTTATTATATCTAATTGCGTTGTCCAAATCATAACTATTTTATAAGATTTCTGTAGGTTTTGGTAGTACTCGTTATTCGTATGCTTTAATTTCAAAGCGTTTGCAATTGAGTGTTAGGAAGATTTGTTGCCTAGCTTAGTACTTTTATGCTCTAATAGCAAATGCTTATATAAGGCCTTTAGAAAACGAGAATTATATTGGTTGGTAAGGCCTTTAGAAAACGAGAATTATATTGGTTGGTTATGTCTCTCTTGTCCGACTATTTGCGCAAAAGTTTGACAAACTGTGTACTTATCGACATCAATTAAGGTTTGTTATAGTCTCACAAATAAGCTTCGCCTAGTCGATAACTTTGAACACTGGACTCGATCTATGGAATCGTCAACTCACTCAAGAAACAAACTTTGCATTATCACTTGATGATTAAATTCCTACAAAACCTGGTTTTGTAGGACATCTCTAGTCTCCAAACACATTTGACATAGATGAGTGCTTTATTGTTGTTCATTATCATTGAATTTCAGATTACTCCCAAAAGAATTTTACACTTAAAAGCACTATTACTTTGTTTATGTTTTCCTTGATGGTTTTGTACTCTCTTCATCCCAAAATAAGTGTGTCTTTCTCTATCTAAATTATATATAAAATGGGACACTTGTTTTGGGATGGAAAGAGTATTACAGTAACCAAATCACGATAGACTACATTTGCTTATGCTAGCAATCCTAAAGCATAGAACCTCACAAAGTTGTCACTAAACATATATGGAGAGCTTAAACCTAGCATTGACCCTCAAGAACTACAAAATTGTTTGTCTTAAACTAGTAATCTATCAGAAAGATGAAGAATGATTGACAAAAAATTATGTAACACCATAATGACAAATTATCCTCACTCAAATAAGTGGCTAATTTAGTACCAATAATAACAAGAGTTTGATTAACTAATAATAAGGATGGTTTCTTTATGATTATTTTGTATCAAAAATAACAAGATATATAAAGTAACTTAGTAATAAGACTTACAAAGATTAGTTTTGCCCATTTTAGGAAGTAGCTGGATACCCGATGCTTGTTCGTATCCACACTGCTCAAACATATAAAAAAAATATAAGCAATTATAGTATAAATAATAATGAAAAAAAAAACATTAATTAAGGTAATATTAAATATGCACTAGTATCTAGTTTTTCTTACTCTGCAAATATCTTATATAGTTTGAGAAGAACTACGACAAGTCGGAAAAAACTCCACACTTTAGCTACGACGGGTAGCTTGGGAAGAAGCTTAAAGAATAAGGCGGTGGGAACAACTTCAACCACCAACGGTACAACGGATGTGACTCCCACCGAGAAAGAGGTAACAAAAGTCACAATGGCATCGACCAAGAAAATTACTGAAGCCACGTAGTCAGTAATTCTCCAAGCCACGCTCATTTCATTGATGAATCCGAAAGTGTAGGGAGACGTCCATGAAATGTAAAGGACGAGTAAGGTTTGAATAACCTTACGAATCCTGCACAACAAATACATTAATTAGCAATGTAGTTTATAAAAAGCGTATAGTAGTATATATACAAATTCTTCATCATTTATAACTTATGTTGTACTTGTATCGATTGTTAATTTCATCTTTCATTGTGCTTATTTTACAGATCGTACGGATGATGTTCGATCAATGTTGCAATCTAATTACACATTTACACGCCAACTGCCATAATATTGTGATTGTTGTATCCATTTTCAATTCCTTTAATTTCCACAAAATAGAGTTAGAGATTGTCGTAAGTCGTAACCATAGTGCACATCGAGTAGAGATATGCAAAACAAAGCATTATTAATGAAAGGAAAATGGATCAAGTGCATGTTTCCTATTGTCGTAATAATTTTTTGACTCGTCGATGTTGTAGGATTAAGTACGACTTATGTTTATAATGGAGCATGTTTCTTGTAAAATGGATTATCTATTTTATCTTTAAAACATACATGTTTTATACTTAAAACGAATATGTATGTGACAAATAGTTTGTATAGAGGTTGCAGATTTTAAAAATAAAAATGCAATATGCAAAACATATACTTCCTCCATTCCATTTGATTTTATACATATTCCTTTTTCGGAAATTTCAATCAATTCTATACATTTCTATTTTAGTCTCTACTTTATTAAACTAAAAGACCAATATACCCTTCACTAATACCCACTCAACCCACTTGCAAACAATAAAGTAGGGGTATTTAAGTAATTCCATTATCTATCCCACTTGATTTTCTTCTACCTTAATTACCGTGTTTTGGTCAAACGTATAGAATCAAACGGAATGGAGGAAGTATATTTTGAAACACAAGAGATCGAATGAAAAACCTTAAACAGAGATAAAATAATTGAAAAAGCTTCCAAATTGAATAGAAATATATACACACTTGATCAAATATAATGAAAATTAGTTTCCATATTTCATTCATTATTTGAAATTATTCCTCATATTTCAACCATATCATAAAAGAGGAGGAAGAACAAATCAAGAACAACTGAACAAGATCGAATAAAGTGAGGAATTTTGATAACCCAAAAAAAGTGAATGTGCCTCAGATTATTACAACAAAACCATTATTTAATAAGTGGATTTTAAAAATATTATCTTTAAATTATTAAATTGTACGTATTTTCACATCATTATTAGATTAGATTTTCCCTCACCAATTTATTATTACTCTATTATTGGTTCAATTCACATATTAGAAAATACATTTCAACCTAAGATCGAACAAAACCGAATCATCCAAAAATTATGCTTGAATATATATTAAAGCGTATAATTAAAAACCATTAATAAACGCAACCATCAATAATCGTCTCTCGAATTTCATCAACTTATTATTCAAAATCGCCGGACCAAAAACACATATACGTATTTTTGCACACAAAAGAACATATCTTTGAACTTGAAAAGTTTGTAGTAACACTAGAAATAACATATTTTAACACAATTTTGCATCAAAACTACAAACGAAAACTTTCTTCTTCTACATTGTACGGAGTACGTACAAACTCAAACAAAAAGTTACAAACTTTACACACACACACATATATAAATATATATATAATGAAGGCCACCAACAAAATATATATCTTCAACATTATCAAAGTCACTACCTTAAACCAAAAAAGTTACAAACTTTTTTACGCACACATTATGTTATTTTTAAAAAAACAAAAAAGAACAAAAACGAAGCGAATTAAATATTGAACATATTCATATACATTATACCTAAGGAGGTTAAGCTGGAATTGGGAAGAATTGTCGACTGAAGTGGCATCCTGAGATCCCGATATTAAAGGCTCGGAAGGATCCATTTGTGAGCAAGAAAATGGTGGTATTCTTGTTTTTATGAGTTATGTAAGTCTCTAGGTTTTAAGAAATGAACTTGTAATGATAGTCTATAGTAAGGTATGTAATGCCTTATATTTTGCTTGTCTTATTTTTACTACTCCCTTCATCCCATTTTTTTCCTCCCATTTACCCAAAAAGGAAATACCATTTTTTTCCTCCCATTTCACAATTTACACTACAACTTTTTAAAAATGGACAGTGGGACCCATTTGCCACACACCCATTACTATTTGTTTAATATTATTTCTTACTCTTTGTGCAATATCAAATGGGAGAAAAAAGATGGAATGGAGGGAGTAGCTTTTTAGTTGTAGAAATTCATTTTTTTAAAGTTAAGTATGTACTTTGAATGAAGTTTTTGAGTCATGACCGTAAACGTAAAGTTAATTACTACGAGCAAAACAAAAATTATTTTGAGATAAATTCTAATATAATATAATATGCGTGTGTTATTACATTGGTAATCAATGTTTCGAATTTTTTATCCAAAGTAAAACAAAAATTATTTTGAGATAAATTCTAATATAATATGCATGTGTTATTACACTGGTAAGAAATTTTAATGTTTAATTTCCGGCCAAGTTATAACTTTTCACATAGTATATATGGCTTTTTTGAACTCAAACATTTTGACTAACCATTACTCTATAGGAATTAAGTAATAATTCGTACATAACATCTAAATACGATCAACCTTGAATAATATTACAAAATTGAACTTCTAGCCATGAGATATAATCAATATGATAAGACTCGAAGATTCTCAATAAAAGAAAACTTTTAACTTAGATTATCAGAATTTATGATTATACATTCAAAATATAACTAATTTCATTTATTACTGTAAATCAAAAATATTATTAATACAAACAGTTGATAAAAAACAAATATTTTCATATTTTAAATTTGGGTCACTTAAAAGGTTTTTTATGAAAAGAAATAATATATGCAACGTTATAATTTTAGACTACAACTTGAAAATTATCACAAATTTTTAAATTGGTGTATGAGAATGAAAGATAGAAAGAGCATACTATGATAGTTCATACTATGATAGGAGTAGTTCATACTAATATACTAAGACGAATGAGGAAACAACAACTGAGATGAAATTATAAAGTGAAATCAGAAAAATAGGAGTAGAAAAAATAAAAACAAAAATAAGCTCGTAAAATGCCTAAGATGATTTGACATTATTCTAGGGCACATTTGCATGTAAAAGGTAGTGTATATCAATAGGCAACGACTCCTTTGACTTGGACATTTGTGCGGAGTAATAGACTAATCCCTCTATTTCATTGACACAAATTCTTAGATGAGTCAAACCTTACACTAAGTGATTGTAAATCAACCTTATTTGTACTCGATTATATAGTTTTTGTACCATTTTAGTGATAATTATTACTAATTGTAACTAAATTTTTTAGTACCCAAAAAATTAACTTTAGAAAATTAACTTTAGTGGATTTGTTTCATGTTTCTGTACCCTTTTACCTATAATTCGTACCTGGTCTCGCATTAATTAAGTGTAAAGTTAGTCTTACTATACAGGAGACTTACTATTTCATTGAATAAGTCTCATATGTTTTTACACAATTTTAAAGGGAATTGAAAATTTAAGAGTAATATTGGTAGTTTGGTTGAGTAAAATTCATTTTAGAGGATAAAGTGTGTGGTATTTTGGTAAAAAAATGAATATATTAGTGGAGGTAAAAGTGTTATTTTGATTGTATAAAGTTGTTCTAAATAGTAATGGGGTTAAATGAGTGAAATTGCTGAAAAAGGAAATTGAAGTTAATTTAGTGAAATAGAGGGAGTATTAGTAATACTGTATTACGGAGTACATCATAAGACCATCTTTATCTGTAGTTGGTGAAATTAGTAAAAATAGCCATTTGTGCCGGCGAGTCTAACCCGACCCAGCCAAGCCCACGGAATGAACTGCTATTTGGTTGACATGGCTCGGTCCGGCCGGCCCAAGCAACGGGTCGTGTGCCCATCCTTGACTTTTAAGGTCGGCTCGCATGGCTTCTCCTTTTTTACAATTTTATAATTAACGGGATGAGTTCAAGCCTTGTTTTGAAGGCTTGGCCCGGTTTAGGCGCTACCCGTCACCCTAATGGGTCGTCATGAGAATTGAGGCCCAGCCCAACCCGTGGCTAGGTATACTCCATAGTAGTTACTTTGTATCACTTAATTTTTGATATATAGTAATCACAAGTAAGACATCATAAATAAGGCAATTTGGTTGAATTTAAATCGGGTCAATTTGAATCGGATTATTTCAGTTTTGATCGAACTATTGGGTTGGATCAGGTCATCTTGGATTTCAGGTATGTTTCGGGTTTGTTGTTATCGGGTCTTCTGGTTCAGGTCAATTTGCATCGGACAGGTAAGTTTTCGTCCTGGGTTACTCGGGTATCTTTCTGATAAAATTGCAAAAAAAGTGATAAATTAATAAGGATGTTTTTTTTGTTCTAAGGGATTGTGTTTTAAGGTTCTTTTATGTATCTTGTATATATGGATGGTAGAGTATCAAATTAGTAAAATCATTTAGCGTATTTGTCGAGTCAGATTATTTTAGGTGAGGTCACTTTCAGATTGAGAAATTGCAGGTCGGGTTTGGGTTAGAGCAACTCGAGTTTAGGGTTAAATTTGGGCTGCTGATATCAGGCCAATATCAGGTCTCGAGTCGCCTTATCGAATCAGGTCAATTCGGTTGAGTTAGTTTTTATTAGGTCTATTCACAAGTGAGGAAAATAATTTAAAATATTAAATTAAAGAAAAAAAAAACTTAATATATTGCATAAAATATACTCCGTATATAATTAAAAAAAAAAAAAAAACTAATATATTGCATAATATCAAATCTCGAGTCGCCTTATCAAATCAGGTCAATTTTTAATTCTTGCAATACTTATTGTCACATACTCCGTATAATTATACATGAGTCAAATACTTACGAAAAAGGAGATAATTTTGAAATTTCACAAAACTCATCAAATTGCACATAATTATCTTTGTAAAAATAAATCAAAAGGGTTGACATTTAAAAGAGGTAAACAACATTTGGTCCGTATCATACAAAAGTTACATTGCGTAAAATTTCCAAGTCAATTCAATAAAAAAATAGCACACCTTTCCAAAGTTGATTTGCATGCACGTTTCAAATCTGCTGCCAAAATTAGACTTAGTTTATTGTTCTCCGTACAAATGGTTCATGTCTAATTGTCTACAAAACAAAAGGTGACCTGCAATGATTTTACCCTCTTGATATACGGAGTGTATACTTAGAAATTACAAATTATTGTACCATGGTTCATGTCTACAAATGCATCATAGTCATACTAACCATACTCTGTATGTAAAACATTTCACTTATCTCGATAATTTGTTCGCAATTGACGGATTTTTTTATATGACTCCGAATAATATAATTTGACACCAAAATACGAAGTAATCAATAAATAATAAATAGAAAATATATTGGATTTGGTTAAATGATTTGGAGAAAAATTAGATTCAATTAAAACTTTATACCACGAAAGCCATCTATTACTTCGATTTTCAAAATATAAAATTAAACAAATGATTGAAACGGATGAATAATAAGACTCCTAACCAGTGGCAGGCCTAGCAGCTTTCTATCTGGATAGCAAACTAATGCGGATAATAATTTTTTGATTTTTTTCTCTTTGTATGGGGTAGCAGAATGTTAAATTTTTTGATGTTTTTTCCTTTGTATGGGGTAGCGGTTACTACCCCTTAGTCCTACCTACGTCCGCCCCTACTCCTAAGTCCTAACATTACGAACAAGGCAATTTCGTTAAATTTTGAAAGTTGACCGTCATTGACTAACGGAAAACAATTTCCCCATACATTCAAAGATAATTTTCCATTATTTCCTTTCCTACATTCTTATTTTCCCTCTATTCTTCCAAACTTTTCCCTTGTTTTTAACTTATTTTTCATTTGTACGACTCTAAAATTGGAAAAACTAAGTCCTAACTTTAATTTGCATAAATCTTCTAAAGTATGCCGAAAAAGCTTACGTCTATAATAACATAGGCCCGTAATATGACGATATGAGTCCAGATAATGTTACGAAAGTTGGTCCTTGTCTAATTAAGAAACCCTAGAATCATATCATCATATTACGGGCCTATGTTATTAGTCTATAATCCAAAAATTGAAACGTTGCATGGTTACAATTTTTTTTTTTTTTTTAAGTTAAGTGATGAAGATATGAAGAAATAATTCTTTGATAATTTTTTTATTTTTAGTTTGGGTAAAAGTTTAAATATCATGAGTATTGGAAATTATGAGTGATAACGAATGAAAAATCGAAGCTGAATGACTGTTAGCTCGTTATATTGAAATTAATGTAATATGTCAAATGATAACGTCTCACAAAATCTTAGAAATGCAAGGGACTTCTTCTCAAAACAAAAATGTAAATTGTTCCTCGCAAAATGCAAGAGATTTCCTTTTATTTTGGGAGGATTTAAGGGATGTTAATGAAAATGATTTTGAAAATCCTTTGTTAAAACTCTCTATAAATAGAAATAGAACACTTATTTTGGGAAAAAATTTAATGGAAAATGGACACTTATTTTGAGATAGAGGGAGTAATATATGACTATATATGTTGTCATTTCCATATGACATGATTTAAAAAATAATACGACAAATTGATGCATAATGTTACGTAATGACATGAAGTCATCCAAAAATGTGATAAGTAATGAAATAGAGACTGAGTTTATTAGCTAAACTAATTAATTCGCTATAATAGCCTTACGTATATGATTTTTCGTATACGGATTTTACTCACGTTGTATACTTTTTTCATTTAGTTTTCCCTCTCTACCTTTTTTACTCACATTGTATACAAAATTCTCTCTATTTTTTTCTAATTTTTCTTAACCAAAATTCATACAATTTTTCAATTATTTATTTCAATAATCAATTCAACAAAATAAAAATTCGATTCAATTTCAATTTTTTCATAAAAATATGTAAATTTATTAATCTTGACAAATTTAAGCTAGAATTAGGGTTTAAATAAAGTTGGGATTTGGGAGGTTGTCGGCGGCCGGTGACAAGAAGTACGATGGAAGGCGCGCCGACAATGGAGCCTGGTCGGTGGCAGGTGCGTCTCGGTGCCGATGTAATGGTGGAACAATGCATGGGGTTAGGTGGGGTTGTACGTAGTACAGAGAACGTGATTATTTTATTTATTTTTTATTTATTTAATTTTTTTTTTTTTAAAAAAATTAATTCATAAAGTTTGTACATACATATGACTACCATCGACCTTCTGCCTGTATCAGCCGTCAGTCGGCCGCCTTTGTCGCGCCACCTCTGACCTTATCATGCCTTTGCAAGCCACCAGTCTCACCACCTCTTAAAACCCTAACCTTAATTTCAATTAAATCTATTAGAAAAAATTATAAAAAAAATTGACAAGTTAAGACCAAAATTGAAATTGAAACAATTTATTAGTGATTGAATTGATTATCGTAATTCATGATTGAATTATTGAGAAATTGATTGATTGAAAAAAATTGAGAAAAAAAAAAAGAGAAAATTGTATATTGTGAGAGTAAGAAAAGGATAGGTGTGGAAAACAAAATGAAAAAAGTATACGACGGGAGTAAAATTCGTATACGAAAAGTCAATACCCTAGCCTTAAATCAGAATTGAGTTATGATTTTTAATTAGGCCTAATTTGATCTGTGCTAAACCCTAAAGTACTCCGTAGTCGATACTTCAAAGTCAATATTATTAAACTGAATAAGAAAGAGATCACATCTTCAAGGCTTGTCAATTTAGCATTGTGTCATAGGCTTTTTCGTTCTTTTTTATTTATTCATAATGTAAGGAGGGATTATTACTATTGTTGACCAATGAAAACGAGAACGGTATACTCGGTCCTTCACTATAAAGAATACGGAATAATATTTTACGTCTTATTTATAACACAAATTCTTGTATAAGTCAGGACTTACGATAAGTTATTGTAAGTACGTCTCATTTGTACTCGATTATATAGATTTTGTACTCCATCCATCCCAAATTACTTGTCCCTTTTTTGTTTTTGAAAAATCCCAAATTAATTGTACCCTTTGAAAAATTACTAAATTACCCTTAGGTCACTTATTAAAAGAATTGTAATTTCTTTGATTGCTACTCTTCTACTTTCTACCAAGCCCTCTCACCCATATTAGTAGTATAAGGGTAAAATTGAAATTATAGGTAAATATTGTGAAAATTAAGAGATGATTGTGGCTTTTTCTAAATTTCTTAAATCTAGCATTTTAGGAAAAGAGGACAATTAATTTGGGATGGATTGAGTACTATTTTAGTGATAATTATGATTAATTGCTATTAAATTTATTTAGTACCTCTGTAAGTGACTTTAATAAATTTGTTTCATATTTTTGTATCATTTTAATTGCAATTTGTACCTTTGTCTCACATTAACTTATTGTGAGTTCTGTCTCACATGAAAATTACTGTATTTATAATGATTTAAAATTTTATTACCGAGCATTAGATAATTATATACAAATGAGTATAACAGTATCTCCTATTATATAATACTGTAAGTGATCAGTGATAATAACAAAAGAATAATCAAACTTATACACAAAGCCATGAGCCCATGATCAAATAAATCTACTCCATATAATAGGTTTATTATTATAGGGTTAATTGGATATAACCCCTTTTATAACACTTTTTTTTGAAATAACCCTCTTTTATGTTTTTTTTTTTCTACTTAACCCTCTTTTAAGACGATTTTGTTTTTAAATCACCTCCCTTATCGTAAAAAGTCGCCTTAAAATGAGATATTCCGGCCAAATTCAAATTTTGAATGTTTTTTTTTTCTTTCTTTAATCCCTATTTTACCCTTTCCTATTTTTCTTTAATGCTTATTTGAACTTTAAAAACCAATCTATCAAATTTTTTATTCTCAAACTCTCTTTTCCTTTTACTTCAACTCTCTCTTCCTCCTTTGTTGTCTGACAGTTTTTGGTGAGCATATTTACTTCTACTTTTTTTTTTTTTCTTTTTTTTTTTTGGTATATTTAATTCGGTTTTTTTTTTTACCAATCTATCAAATGCTTATTTCAACTTTAAAAACCAATCAGTAACATTGAGGGTATGTTCATTTCGTTTTTTTTTTTTAAATTTACCTCCACAAATAAACACAATCAAAACAGTTTGAAATTAGGGCGAAAATCAAATTAAACCTCCACAACGACGAAATTTTGGAGGGAGTAATTAATGGAGGATGAATTAAATAAACACAATGAAGATTGAATTAATTGGAGGTTGAAAGATTACAGTGCGACATTGAATTAATGAGTGAAGATTCAAACTTTAATATAATTGGAGGTTGAAAAATTAAATTCAAACAAATAAACACAATCAAAACTACACAAAATTAAAATTGAATTTTATCTTCACTCATTTCTTCAATTACAGTGCGACCAACTAATGAAGATGAAGAAATAGAAGTAATCGTCGACATTTTCGAGGGAGTAATTAGGGTTTTTCGGTCATAATTTGGGGATTTATTGATCTTTATTGTTTGGGGGTGTTTTTTGCATGTAGTGAATCAGTTTGAGGAAGGAAGGAAGAAGAAAAGTCGAAGAAAGAAGGGAATTGGGGGACTGAAAAGGTTAACACTCACAACAAAATAACAGGGGTAATTCGGTCAAATAATATAAATTTGGTCGGAAATAAGTTAGGGGGGTGATTTAAAAACAAAATCGTCTTAAAAGGGGTTAAGTAGAAAAAAAAACATAAAAGGGGATTATTTCAAAAAAAAAGTACTCCGTATTATAAAAGAGGGTTATAGTTATATCCAATTAACCCTTTATTATAATGTAATAAGAAGATATTATATGACAAACCGTGATTATATAATACCCATAGTAGATAATTTTGTTAAGCTGAACATAAAACATACGGAGTAGAAGTTCAATATACTCCGTATTCATTTACTCCGTATCTATTCTTTATGGTTTTCCCTAATAAAATAATAACTCTAAAATTCGCTGCCTACAATGATACGTACAAGTCATATAATGATACAACTAAACAAGTAGCATCAACATTTTGAGAGTTCCCCCAAAGAAAACAATACTCTCCGACACTTAAATAATGTAAATAAAATGAAAAATATAAACTACAAATATCATAATAATATGACTATTAGATCTCACATGAGAACGTCTTATAATATGAGATATACTATTTGATTAAGAAAATCAACCAAATAAGTCGATCAACAACTTTGTGGGAAATCTTCTACAGAGTAATAATACTATTATGAAACGTTCCATTGAAGAATTTGTGTACAAAGGGCACCACATTACCTGGATAAATTGCACGGTGCCCCTCATGACTAAATAAATATCCCAAATTCTTGCGTAAGTCAGGACTTACAATAAGTTATTGTAAGTCCACCTTATTTGTACCCATTTATATAGCTTTTGTTACTAAATTTTTTTTAGTACTCCTGTAAGTGACTTTAGTAGATTTGTTTTATGATTTTGTACCCTTTTAACTCCAATTTGTACTTCAGTCTCACATTAATTTTGTGTAAGTTGTGCCTTACAGGAGAATTACTGAATAAACATAGAAGTTCAATATATTCATTTATCTATTTTTTATGGTTTTCCCTAATAAAATAATAACGCTAAAATTCGCTGCCTACAATGATACGTACAAGTAGACCTGGCAAAACAGACCCGACCCGATTGACCCGACCCGAAAAGGCTGACCCGAAACCCGAAAATGACCCGATATTCGAGACCCAAAATTGACCCGAAACCCGAAATGACCCGACCCGACCCAGACCCGACCCGCAATGCCTTGACCCGAAATTGACCCGAAAACCCGAATTGACCCGATACTAAATACTCTTATTGACTTCAAATAACTTAAAAATAACTTATTTGATATGGTGTTATCAATTAACACCAATTATAGACATAAAAACCTTAAAAAGTAACCTTTTAACAAAAAAAATCGTATTTTTTAACAAAAATTGCATTTTGACCCGAAAGGGACCCGACCCGACCCGACCCAAAGTGACCCAAACCCGAAATGACCCGATAGCTACCGACCCGAAACAGATCCGAAACCCGAAATCACCCGACCCGGCCCGACCCGATCCGATACATCAATCAGATCCGAAATGACCCGATCCGAATTGACCCGACCCAGACCCGACCCGAATGACCCGTTTACCAGGTCTACGTACAAGTCATATAATGATACAACTAAACAAGTAGCATCAACATTTTGAGAGTTCCCCCAAAGAAAACAATACTCTCCGACACTTAAATAATGTAAAGAAAATCTACAAATATCATAATATGACTATAAGATCTCACATGAAAACGTCTTATAATACTTCCTCCATTCCGTTTGGTTCTATACATTTGACCAAAACACGGTAATTAAGGTAGAAGAAAATCAAATGGGGTAGACAATAGAATTACCAAATTACCCCTACTTTATTCTTTAAAAAAGGATAGTGCAAGTGGGTTGGGTGGGGTATTAATGAAGGGTATATTGGTCTTTTAGTTTAATAAAGTACGGACCAAAATAGAAATGTATAGAATTGATTGGAATTTCCGAAAAAAGAATATGTATAGAATCAAATGGAATGGAGGAAGTATGAGATATACTACGGAGTATTTGATTAAGAAAATCAACCAAATAAGTCGATCAACAACTTTGTGGGAAATCTTCTACAGAGTAATAATACTATTATGAAACGTTCCATTGAAGAATTTGTGTACAAAGGGCACCACATTACCTTGATAAATTGCACGGTGCCCCTCACTGACTAAATAAATATAAATATACAGAGCACATAAATTTTGTTACGTTGTATGGAGACATGTTCCACCTGTTTCGTTTATTTGTTTAGACACCTTTTAATATTTAGATTAACTACTTACTACTCCGTAGTTACTAATATATGTTCTTCTATTGTATAATAAAATAATTTAAATGAAAACAGTCATTGGTTTTGAAAGACATCAATTCCGTTGAAATGATTTCGAATGATAATTGAACTACATTTTAATTTTAGAAAATGATGCTGCACTAACTATTAGGGAAAATAAATGATATGGTATATTATTAGAATATACCATATATGTTAAGATATATAATAGTAGCTCACAATATTAGGAAAATCTAGATCTTAACTTATTCTCTAAGATAAATATATATCTTAACATATATGGTATATTCTAATAATATACCATATCATTTATTTTCCCTAATACTAACAGTTTCAATTGTGACCTACTCAACTGTTTATCGGGACACAACATTATTTAAGTATGATAAGTAAGAAGGATAAATGGTAAAATGGATAATAATCGAGGTATAATACTTGATACACTCTATTATGAGTCATAATCAAATCCATATTCCACAAAAAATGGGCCAGTTTGTCGTAGCATTCAAAATCTTCTGTGGAAAGTGGGCCGTATTGATTGTAAGTCTTAGGAGATTTCAGAATGGTACATCAATCTACTAACCTCCTTGTCTTTGTATTATTGGTGCCATCGTTTAAAATTATCGCCTTTATCTCCGTTTTTGGTACCAACCTGTTCAAAAACAATATTTTTTTTTAAGATTTATTGTCAAACACCACCTTTGAAAAAACAAGTTTTGCGAAATACCACCTTTAAAAAAAAAAAAACTTGTTAATTCATACCTTTAAATTTATTTATTTTTGCCAATTATGACCTTTTTCGCTTACTTTGACTAAAGTCAACTGAATTCCGAAAGTTGTCTCACCTGTAACAGCTGACACGTCCCCAATACCCTCCAACTTTTGATAAGGTGGTGTTTGGCATAACAATTTACTCGTAAGGTGGTGTTTGACAAACATTTTTGACCATTTTTGTTCACATTTCGTTTCCCAAATATGACAAGCTAATTAATTGAAATTTCATAACAAATTTTAACAGTTAATCCCTCCAACAATGACAACATTTACATTCCAACAATAAATTACATGATACCAACTTTTACAACTTACAATTACACCATTATTCGATAAAATTGAGCAATTACGAGTAATAATACAACTTTAAGATACAAATTCAACTTCTTTGCTTTTTCTTGAGGGTAAAGATTTTCAAAGAGAGATCATCACTAAACTTCTTCTCATTTTTATCATAAAAAGTTTACCTTCATCTCCATTTGCGATGCAAGTTCCGACTTCAACCAACCCATTTTAGTCATCAGTTCATCTAACTACTTGAAACAATTGCAATCACGTCTCAATGTTTTCGGATTATAAAACTTACATGCAAATCACATCCATATTTCAAATGCGCGTTGATGTTGAATTGAAATTGTTGTTACTATTGGGCAACATTTTCAATTGGCTTTTATGGAGGTAAAAGTAGCAGATGGGAGAAATGTATAAATAAGTACAAGGAGAAAGAAAGAGAAAAATGGAGAAAATAAAGTAAAGGGAAAAAGAATGTAAAAAAAATGAAAGCATAAGGAGGGAAAATAAAAGGAGAGAAAATTAAATGGAGTGAAAAGTTGGAGGGAATGAAGCACATGAGAACTTTAAAAATCAGACAACTTATCGGATTTTTTTTTTACTTTAGTCAAAGTAGCCGAAAAAGGTCATAGTTGGCAAAAAAAAAAATTAAAGGTATGAATTTACAAGTTTTTTTTTAAAGGTGGTGTTTCGCAAAACTTGTTTTTCAAATGTGGTATTTGACAATTAATCCTTTTTTTTAATATCCTGTCAGTGGCCATTCTGAATTATAATCTCATCTGCAGAACAACAGAATTTAATTTATTAGGTCTCAAGAGCATGAGATTATGATACCATATTAAAATTTGAGATGGGTGAACTCATAAAGGGAATTGTTATGGAAAATTTAACGTGAATAATCCAACCTTTAACCGATCTTCCAAAAATAAACCGATCTTTGTTTAATCCTAAAATAAACCAAAGTATGACCCTATCTTCCCTTGAGTGAACTCCCATCAAAATAACCTTTTGATGACCTGTAATTTCAGGTCACCCTTTCCTCCTTAATTAACTTACTGCAATTACATTCTTCTACCAATCTATGCTCCTTCTTTCTTTTACATACCCTCTTTTTTTTCTTCAAATTAAATGAATCAGTCATCATTATCATCACCAATCACTCCACTGTAATTTAAGGTCACCTCTTTTCACTTTCTCCACCACAGTGGACAACGCCACCGACGTCAACCTAAAGTTCATTTCCAGCACCGTCTTCTGTTATACAATTATGATTTTAGATCTCCATTTGATTTGATTTTGGTGTTATTTTTATGTTTGATGAATCATTATATGTTCGATTCTTGGTTAGTTTTTGGTATGTATAACATTTTTTTTTTTTTTTTTTTTATCAAAGTTTTAATCTTTCACATTTTCTCTTATTAATTTTGTATTTTTGATGTGATTTTTTTTTTTGTAATTATCGGTAAAAATCAGTCTTTTTGTTTCAATATTACTCGGTAGTTTCAATATTAATCTGATCTTTCGTCGTCCGTTGCTATCCCTGCATTCTCATTGATTCTAAGGCCTCTGTTGCGGTTTCGATTTGGGCGGTTCTTTGACAAAAGCGTGGAGTCTCGGGTTGAAAATCGTTGTGGTTTCAGGTTTGTCTGGTTGAGACGATTTTAAAGGGGTGGTAGTGGTGATGGCGGTGGTGGCTAAGCTTGAAGTGGTGGAAAAGGTCGAAAGTCGTAGTAATGGTGGTAGTGGTGGCCAGTGATTGAAAATGGAGGTGATGTTAATGGTGATAAAAATGTGGGTTTAGTTAGATAAAATAAGTTGTTAGATTTTTTTAACCTGTTGTATAGGTAGCAGGTAATACGGTCTATTTAAAGAAGTTAGTAATCTAAGTTGAGTTTATTTTGGGATTAAATAAAGGTCGGTTTATTTTTGGAAGATCAACCAAAGGTTGGATTATTCACGTTAAATTTTCCAATTGTTATTATTAATTGTAGTTGTATCACTGTTACAAGAAATAGTTGGCACTATATAGGGTGCTTCATACTCTGTATTACCTAAACCTAGATATGAAACTTCAGAGGACAGGAAACCTAAATATTATTGCATACTTGTGGAACCCGGGGTGGGGGGACCCAACTCGACGTCTTGCTTAAGGGCGCTTAAAGTTAAAAAGATGAAGTTAGAAAAACCTTTAAAACTGTTTTGGAGTCGCCACCTAATTAACGCGGTAACTAGGAACCTGTAAACATGTCCTAAGCTGTAGAACACATTCTAGATTTCGGAGCACGTCGACACCCCTAGATCTAGGTTTATGAAACTAGATTAGATTCGGGGTGAGAGTACTCTCCTAAAGATTAATTCAATTTGTATTATGAAAAGCTTTTAGAGAAGCCAATATTGAAAAATAGCCATTACTAGCCGAAAAACAATCCATTGGAGATATTTGAGCTTAAGTAATTCGCTACGTACGAGTGCGATATTGAATGCAAGAAAAGATTGTTAAAACCCTCAATTAAGCATGCTTAAACTTGTTAACGAAAACGGTACAGTTAATATCGAACTCATTGTTAAGTTGATTAATGCAGGATGAGGATGCAGATACATAAACTTAAAATAAAGTCTGTTTGGTTTATTTTAAGGGGGCGTACTTATGCGACTTTCGCGAGGTGTGTTACGTATGTGATGTGCATTCGAGGTGCAAACCCATCTTAATGTGAAAAAAGGGCTCACGACCAAAGTCGGGTTGGGCACTAGTGTGTAGTCCCTTTGTTAGTCTAAAAGCAAAGAAAAAGACTTAATCCAAATTAGGACCAAGACATACATGTCTCGAGTTTCGAAACCAGAAGAGCTTCGTTTGGAACAAAATGAGTGAATTCAACACGGGATGTGTGCTGAATTGAAGAATTTGGGTGCTTGAGGCTTTTGTGAGAGTTGTGTGTGTATGCTGTAAAAAGCTTGAGAATTCATGTTTTGAAAGTGTTGGGGTGTACGAGTATTTATAGTAGAGAGTTCGGAGAAATTAGGAAAAACCCTCTTAGAACCAGACAAGGAAACCGTAAAATACAATACGGTTTACCCAGTAAACCGTAAAGTGCTTTACGGTTTGCCTACCAAACCGTAATGTGCTTTACGGTTTGTAGGTTGGGCTGAAGTAAGTATTTTCCTAAATCCGGATTAACGTATCTTGGAAATCTCTTACTTGACCCTCAAGAATACCGAGTATAATGTATTAGCAGGTTATACAATATATTTTGATGGAGCTCCGGGCCTAGGGAAGCGGGCCAAGAACGGGTCGGGCTCGGTTTTTGGGCCGAGACCGAAAAATATAAAAGGGATGCATTTAGATATATATTTTGAAATGAGAAGACCCGCGAGGTCGTATAGTGCAAATGAAAATGCTAAATAACGGTTTTAGCCACCGGACCTAAATTTAGGAATTTAGGAGAATTGAATTAGACCTTGTTAATGTAAAAGTGCCAATTAAATTGCGAAAAGGATGCTCAAGCTGGAGGCGAAACGAGGGACAAGTTAGACTCTAAATGAACCAAAGGACATTTATTTAAGTGTGACGACACATCGACTCATTTTGACACTAAAAGACTCAACTCAGAATTCGACATAATTAGTACCGTCTAAGTTAACGTAAAGCATGCAAATAAAAGTCTGTTGTTACATCACAGGGTTTTTGTGGGAGAGTACGGATACGGGTATCCACAATACTATTCCGTATAAAATATATAAGTACGATCATAATTCGATATATTACCATATACCGCCATATTCACTAACAACATCCCTACCCTTTGACGAGGATTGATGACTTGTTTGACCGGTTTAAGGGTGCAGGGATGTTCTCGACAAATGACTTGTGGTTGGGTTACCATCAGATTCCGGTTATAGGGCCGGGGATGACATACCTTGATTGGTTTTAGTTCGGGTATGACCACTATGAGTTTTTAGTTATACCTTTTTGGTAGGCGAATGCTCCTGCTGTCAGATGAACCGAACCTTTCGAGAGTACCTATATTGGTGTCATGGTGTGTGGTGGTTTTTATGGATGACATTTTGATCTTAGGTAAATTCATAACGTATACCTATTTTGTGACTACGCTACAAATCTTATATCAACCTAGTTTTTTTCTTCAAATCTTATACCTAATTGACAATTTTTACTTATAACCTCTACCATTACTCTTTTTTAATCCTCGATCTGAGTATTTTGGTAAGATATGTGATAATCTTTGGCTTAGCTCCCAATGCAAAGTTTCTAGAAGACTTCCATATTACTTGAGTCTTGGAATGCGGGCCGGTTAAGTTTTGGGCTCGATTTTGGGACCTGGATCTGAATTTTTGAAAAATGCTTATTTTGATAGCAATTTGATTTTGAGCTCAATCGTGAGCTTGATTTTCGCATTTGAGGATGTCAAGCCTAAATTCATAAATTTAAGAGAATTATTTTATTTATTGGGCCTTTAAAGAAAATGGGTTGAAATTGTGTTTGGGCTTTGTTTAAAAGATTAAATTGTGTTTTGGGCTTATCTTTTCCTAAGATGAATCGAACTAATACTAAAACAAACCAAAAGATACTCATTTAAGCGATCTTTCACATTTTGACTCATTTTACACATTTGATCTGACTTATTTTGTTTTCGACATTTTGTACCGTTCAAGTCATTCTAAAAGCATGCATTAAAAGACCATTATATCACAGAGTTTTGCTTAGGAGGTACGGATAGTGGTATATTCACATATACATATTCTATGAGTCTTAGATATATATCTTCTCACGGAAGGATTTGAACTCGAGGCAGCGATGATGACTTGAATTAGCGAATGACTATGATCTGGAGTTGCTTTATTACGAGAGGACTACCAACATGGTGGTCGATGCTCTAAATAGGAGATATTTTTATTCCACGAGTGTGAAGGAATTATGTCCACTGTCCTATAATAATTAACCCGCTTAAATCTATGTGGTCAACACGTCTTGCTAGAGACCAATGTTGATCTGATACATAAATAAGTTATGTGTCTAGTAGCTCTTAAGTGGGTTCATTGGGTCACACACAAATGTACAGGGTAGTTATAATATGAGTAGAACTCATTAATTAATTACCGGGTCCAAAGCTAGTTTGGTCCAAATTCTGACTCTTCGTGTTTATGGAAACCTACTAGGATTAGGTTTATGGAAACCTAGATCTTCCTCTTTACTATATATATGGGGTTCCTGTGAAGGAATTATTCATTCAATTCAACTCAATTCAATTATGAGATTAGTCCACATATTATATAAAGAGAAAATAGTTTCTCTAGAGAGAGGTTGGTAAACCCGTCGGTACTAACATACCAGTTGTAGCTCCGTACGTGTGGATACTAATGGAGGCATCACAATTGGGGTGTTAATTATTATTGTGGGATTCTTATTATTATTCTGGGTTCTCAAGGATTTCTTATATTTCACATACTTCTTATTATTATATTATTCCGCTGCGAGAAGGTATGTAATTCATCTCACTTGTATTTGTTAATTCGTTCAATACTTGCGATTTGATCTTGGCAAACTGGGTTTGTATAAAACTTGTTTATGTCCTCAAAACCCTACAGTGGTATCAGAGCCAATTTTGCGTAGTATTGTTCAAATTAACTATTGAATCTTGACTCATAATTTGGTTATGAGAGATTCAATTGATTTGATGAATTTGAATATTTGAGATCCATCAGAAACATGTTTAGGGTTTTTCAATTTATGAATTTAATTTGTTGATTTGTTAAATTGAGTTTTTGATATATATAAAACCATGTTGTTGTTTTATTTATCGCCCTAAAACGTTTTCTAGAGGAACCTAAGATATTTATTCCTTTGTTGACGATGAAAAACTCGATTGGAATAAATTGAAGGGACAATTTTAAGAATCAAGAATTATTTTCATTGTTGACGATGAGTCTTAATTTAATTAGGGCAAGACTCGAATGAAATTAATTGAAGGGTCAAAGAAAAATCATAATGAAAATCACGAAAAACCTCTGTATAAAGTTGAAACCGGCCGGTTTACTTGAAACCTACCGGGTTCACATGATGCGGAAAGGTGACAGAAATACGGAAGCGCACAGAACCGATCGGTTTGGATGAAACCGACCGGTTTAAGGCTAGAACCGACCGGCATGGGCTGAACCGCCCGGTTCAAACCCAAAACCGCCCGGTTTGACTTGTGAACCGACCGGTTCACCTGTTACACCGTTCCAGTTTGTTTTGGTCTTTGCTCGGTTGGCCTCTTGTGCTTGGTTTGATTCTAAACCATCGTATTTTTGGGTTTTTGTGTATATTTTCTATTTTTCATCGACTAAATAATTTGAATTGAGTTCGATTATGAATTATTTTACAATCATGGATTGTTTTATAATTATGAATCGAAGTAAGACTCAATTTAAATTATGAATTGTTTTGACAATTATGAATCATTAATCGGCTTAAGTGATCGGTTTATGTTGACCGGCCCATTTAGCGGCGATTTTGAGAGTGATTCTAAATTGGTCGAGTTTTGGTGAAAACTACGAATTATTTAAATCACGATTGTGAATTGTTATACGATTGCGAGTTATTGTATACAATTATGAATCGGATTTTGGTATAATTTGCGATTATTGAATTGTTGTACAATTGTAAATTGTTATACAATTATGAATCGAAATTTTAAGATTTGTTTTATTTCTCAAGTTTGAAAAGGAGTTTTCTAAGACAAGGAGAAATACAATGCTCATTGGATGTCAAATTTAGCTTGACTTGCAATGAAGATTTCATCTATAACAATTGTGAATTACTTGATCGATTATAAATCGAATGGAGATGAGATTTACTTATTTTTCGGATTAGGAACGGTTTCTCATGGCGAATAATAAGTCTAACTCCAAAAGGTCGTATATTTGAAGAAATATACAACTAAAGAGTAATTGTAAATTGTAAAGATTAATTTGGGTACCATGCTTTTCTTAATAATTATTTGAGATTTGCATGCTTAGAACCCATATTTATAATCCCTCCGGAATATTGAGCATTGCCTTTCCATATTAGAACACCACAATATGTTTGCTTCGCTACGCTAAGTGACTGCTAAAGCAGTGTTTAGCGAGTAACGTAAATTGAGTGGAGAGGTGAGTAATGGTTTCATCGCAATAAGTTTGCTGTATTGGTTAAAGTGACCGCTAAAGCGGTGCTTTGCCAGTAACGTAAAATGAGTGGATGAATAACCGTTACTCATAAGTTCTTTTTGGTTCGCTTAACGAGGCCGTCAGGTGAGGCCTGAGCCTTGAGGCAAGAGGTCGTTTTCATGTCATGATCGACTAACCGACCGACCAAGAATTACATGGAGATGTAATTGACATGCGAGGATCTCTACCTTTATGTTTTGTGTTTTGGGCGATGAGCTAAAGCTCACTCAAGACACCTAATATTTGGGATCTTGGAATAATTGTACCTGTATGAGGGAAACGTGTTCAATTCATATTAATTATCGTTCGTGTGGCATATATTTGGTCATATGTTGTCACAATTTAATAAACGAGCAGTTTGAAATGGTTCAAACTCATTAATTGGTGTTTTGAGAAAGAGTTCTCAAAAGTGAGTGATATGATTTGTCCTTATAAAGGAATTTCATACAAGCTAAAACCAAAGTTAACATACAGTTTGGACTCTGTGGTTAAAGTCATGGTGATGGCTCTACGTTTCAATTAAACAATCGTCTAATTGAGGGGAAATTGTTCCCATTAAGTAAGAAAAATAAGGGAAACTATCCAATTAGCTTGCATGTCATACGTTGATGACAAGATTATAGTGATAATCTAGAATGATTGGATATTTCTATTAGTGTTACTGAAAATCGTTTCAGTTATGCTTCAAGTTAAAGTCGGTTCATCAGGAATGAAACATGTAACTTGAATTTCTCATTTAATAGTATAAGACGCTTTAATTAGCATACGATACTCAATATAATTAAACGTCATATCAAGAAGGCCAAATTATAATGATATTTGAGTTCATTAGGTAAATGGCTTGAGATATTGGACTTAGACGATGTTAAAGGGCTTAAAGTTCGGTGAGTTAATGATTGTTATCATACCTAAATCCTAAGCATGGTTTAATTGAGTACGTAAATATTTGTCATTAGTGGAATGATTTAATCATTGATGTGATGATAAATTAACATTGGAAGAGCAACTCCTAGAATTATCTAGAAGATATGTAAATGAATTTGAGGTAGTGACTTCAAATATGTATGTTGTGAATGTAAAAGTCAATATTCTACTTTTGGTATGAGGTACCAAATGCAGCTCTTACATTGATAATGTAGTGAGTTCGAGAAGAGTAGAGTAATGACAAAAGTAAAGTGATTATGTATATGAAATGAACACATTTTGTTTTTCATCTACATAAAAGGGATCACTTGACCTAATTTTAAAGTTTAATGCTAAGATTGGACAAATTGTTATTTATGTACCTAATATAAGCAAGGCTTGAAATTCTGGTTCATATTCAAACATGAATAGAATTTATGTGTTTTTGAGCAAACGTTGTTGCTCAAGTACCTTGCTAATATACAGTACTAAAAGACTAACTTTAATGTTGGGTCTTATATTCTTAGTAAAAGGTAACTTATTTCACAACATAATGATCAGTTGAGTACAAGTCTTACATTTTGTGTTTCACTAATATGACACATCTTTAAGGTTGTAAAGATGATAAAATGGCGTCTTCTACTTGGTTTAGTGGGAGAACGGTCGATTTGTTTGATCATACATATACGAGATATGTGTGCATCAATAGTCATATCGTGAGAAAGTGAAATTCGTTTATACTTCACCACATTTACTATGTTGTAGTTTTGTGGTCAAGTTCATTTAATGATGAAACGTAAATCTGAAATACTTTGAGAATTTCAAGGATATTCAGATGGAAGTATATGATCAGCTTGATGAGTTGTTCAAGTAAGGCAGAGCTCAAGAAAATCATTTGTGATCATCGTAGAAATTAGTGAAATGAGTTTCACATTGAATCTTTTAAGGTTCGTTCTACTATGAGTCACTTGGATCTTAATGATATTTTGGAGGCTTATGCACTATAAAGTCTACGTACACGAGTAAGATTATGTCCATACAAGTTGGTAAAAGACATGATATGGGATATGGATTGAAAAGTTCTTAATTGTCTTTTATGATTTGAGTTTTGAAGTTACAAGAAAAGTTGTTTTCTAAAACTTAAGCTCAAAATTCCAACATATGCTATTATGAGGTATTCTTAAAGGATATACATTCTACGACTTATCCAAAGAACAAAGTTATATTTTGTTTCGTGTATATATAAGTTTCTATTTCAGATATGTGATCTGTAAAAGAAACGGTGAGGGAGAATATATGTCACG
The DNA here is from genome assembly GCA_023091065.1 of Dianthus caryophyllus. NCBI lineage: Eukaryota > Viridiplantae > Streptophyta > Magnoliopsida > Caryophyllales > Caryophyllaceae > Dianthus > Dianthus caryophyllus. The sequence goes on along the minus strand of CM041522.1, from coordinate 11,183,235 downwards.
TAAGTTTGACCTATAAGGAAGCATTGATGGGCTAGAACTCCATATATATATGAAACATGGATGGACATAAGATATCTATTGGTATGATGGATATATGATGTTAATAAGCATGGTTGGTAATTAAAGTAATGACTATAGTGGAGATTAATTACCATATGCTTAAATCCATGAAACTAGCAAATGTCGTCGTCATAGTCTCATAAAATGAGATTTGGTGGTTGAGTGTACTGTGAAAAGCAGTTTCACATCAATAAGAATACGCTAGTTGTTTGTGAAATTTCAAAATTGTTTGAAATAAGTAAATTGGAGTTGAAACCTTTGTTCTTGAGATTTTGGTTTAAAAGGCATTTTGATCCATTTAAAACAAAGAAAGCTATTTATTTGTGTACATGAAGACTAGTGGGAGTGCATATGCATTTACAACTTGTTATGTTCATGACATATTTCTTTTATTATTTGACCTTATTGCTTGAAGTATTTTGTACTTAGCATAAAAGTTCTTTAATGTGTTCGTGTGAGGAACATGGAACCAATCAAGTTCTAGTAAGTGCAGTGTCACTAGAATGCTATTTATGAATGTTTCTATGTGTTCAAGAAGCCTTGAGGAAATCCTATGTACTTGAGGAGTCATGAGGAAGTCCTACGCGCTTATGAAACCTCAAGGAATCGTTATGAGATACAAATTGTGATAAAATATATCATTGTAAATATGTTACAAGTGATTTAATTTTCATACAAGTAAAGGTGGTCCTTGATGACTATCTGGGTACCTCTTTGTTTATATGAAATGAGTTATGCGTTGGAAACGGTTCCAAACATAAAATGATGACTAATACTGAGTGTCTTGTTGCTGGTAAAGCAAATGATACATGTTTGATTTATAAAATATTAGCACACTCGAATAATGTTGTTTATGAAGCGCTTTATTGGTGCTTATGAAACAAAATCAGTTTATCTTATTGAGAAAAGGTAAATTCTGTATATGCAAATGTTATAACCCGATGCAATGGTGATTGCATATCCCACACAAATACCTTTTACGCAACTAGAAACATGTTGTTGCGAATTGTATACGACGCATGGGCGAATGGTCTTGATATTAATAAGAGGTGTTTATTTCAGTGGGAGATTATTTACGATGATTGATATAAATATCGCATTTATTTAAAATGCAGTCCCAAAATAAAAATAACATCGATTGATAGGTTTACTAAGTACGTGACTTAGTAAGTGGAACCCTATTACATGGAGGATGTAATTATTGTCTATAGTCAGAGTATTATGTTGGGACAAATCGAATACTTGAAAATGACTAGTTTGTGAGTTGGTTGATGACTACGTTCCACGAGTGATAGGTAGCGATGTACCAAGCCAGGCACATAGGTGTGTATATGAGGATACGCACTAGACTGACCCGCCGAGAAGAACTTTACTAAGGATTCGCCTAGTGTCGGTAGAGGTTCTTAGGAATTGTTTGTTTGTTTGGTCTTTTGACCTGAGTCTTTGACTATTCTGTACATGTGAAGTGTATACTTTGATACTATTCCTCGTCATCTATAAAAAGGGACTACGGATGGCCATTGGGTATGCATGAATCATGTGATAGGATGTGGTTAGACAAGATGGGATTTGCTCCTCTCTTGTTAGAGAGTTTATTTTTCTTGGCCTCTCGAAGAGTGTGACTTGTGTAAATCCGTGGCCGCGGTCGGATGGAATGGTTTGCCATTCATCTGTCTTTTTGACAAGTCAACTCGGAGATTCGAGAAAATGGTTGAGACATATGAGGATGACACTTAACCTACCTCATTCTCAATTGGAGATAATAGTAGCAAAGAGACTTATTGATATTCTTATAGGGACATGTACAAGTGGGAGAATGAAGGAATTATGTCCACTGTCCTATAATAATTAACCCGTTTAAGTCTATGTGGTCAACACGTCTTGCTAGAGACCAATGTTGTTCTGATACATAAATAAGTTATGTGTCTAGTAGCTCTTAAGTGGACCCATTGGGTCACACACAAATGTACAGGGTAGTTATAATATGAGTAGAACTCATTAATTAATTATCGGGTCCAAAGCTAGTTTGGCCTAGCTACAACTCTTCAGGTTTATGGAAACCTACTAGGATTAGGTTTATGGAAACCTAGATCTTCCTCTTTACTATATATATGGGGTTCCTGTGAAGGAATTATTCATTCAATTCAACTTAATTCAATTATGAGATTAGTCCACATATTATATAAAGAGAAAATAGTTTCTCTAGAGAGAGGTTGGTAAACCCGTCGGTACTAACATACCAGTTGTAGCTCCGTACGTGTGGATACTAATGGAGGCATCACAATTGGGGTGTTAATTATTATTATGGGATTCTTATTATTATTCTGGGTTCTCAAGAATTTCTTATATTTCACATACTTCTTATTATTATATTATTCCGCTGCGAGAAGGTATGTAATTCATCTCACTTGTATTTGTTAATTCGTTCAATACTTGCGATTTGATCTTGGCAAACTGGGTTTGTATAAAACTTGTTTATGTCCTCAAAACCCTATAGAGTGCAATTAGAGTCTTGCCCGGGCACTTGGGTGAGGAGTTGAGGTGGCTTAGTTGAGACTTTATTGCGGTTGGTAGTATTTGATTGGGATCGATGGTGGTCGAGCTTGTTTCATTGCGAGAGATTCGAGAGGGATAGGTCGCTGATGTTGGGTGTGATAAGATTCGTGCTAAGTTAAGAGTTTGTAAGGTCGTTAGCTTTGAGTTTGATTCTAGTGGATCTTGAAGTTTCAGGGTAGGTTGTGTGTTCCTGATAATGCTGAGCAAAGGAGGAGGATTCTTATAGAGGCGCACGACACGTCGTACTCTTTTCTCCCAGGTGGTGATAAAAGGTATAAGATTCTTAGGTGGTGGCCTAACATGTGCCCAGTGTTGTTTGGGAGGTTGTCATGTCGGTTCCCTATTGAAGAGATTAATTTGATAAGCTTAATTGATTGGTGCTTAAAGAGATTTAATGTACTACTCATGATAATTGTCAAATTAGCATTATATTAGCATCTATGTGAATTACAATTAAACAAGAGGGAAAAATTCGCGATAATTTTTATGGTTTGCCATATACATAAAAAAAAAAAAAAAAAGATAATGTATCGAAATATAACAACATCATCATTTACCCACACTGCTAGTAGGCTTTTCGAACCATCTTCCAGAAAAAAATTCTTCCGATAATCATCAGTAATAAAAGAAAACCAAATATCTCGATATTGTCTGCAAAGTTAATTTTCCAGTTCTATAATAATCATGGATCCCATAAGCGTAAAGTCGCAACATATCATAAGGACAACTGACATCATCACGAGAATGATACATTCGAATCAATCAAAGGCAGACAGTTTAAACGTTTTTCAACAAGCCAAATGTTATATAAATCTAAAAACAATGAAAATTCGATGGTTTCATAGCATTTTGAAGATACTCTAAGGCTCTGCCTATCTCAACAATAATTCTCAGCACTCCAATCAAGACATATTGTATTTTCAGCGAAATTTATTGAACTTAGTAAAAAAAAATTGTACAATATACAAACACTAATAAGAATAGAATAAACACAATTTGTCACTTGCGCCACGACAAAATTCGTGACGCAAGTGCTAAATTTCTGTGGTTATGACACTTTGCCACGGAAAAATTAATAATTGTGGCTAAATGAATGTTTTTGCCACGATTTAAACTTTTTCCGTGGCGCAAGTGATTATTTGCCACGCGTAATTTCTCTCGTGGCATAAATTTTTCCCGTGGCCAATGAAAACAGTTTTACCGTGGCTAAAGCAAATTTTGTCATGTCTTACCAATTTCCGTGGCATAAATCATAACCCAATGATTAATTGTTGTAGTGAGTGTTCGTTCTAGTTTAAGCGTCAAAACTAATCAAACCCTAATAGAAATAAAACTTACATAGATTAATCGGATCCATTTTAGAAGGTTGCCCACTCTTGTGTGCAAGTTCATGCCAACCCTGTTCAAATAAAACAAAAAAAAAGTAAGTATTTTACCTATAAAATATACTCAGTAGTAATTTGATAAATAAAAAAATATGAAATATGTGATTCATATAAAAATTTTACTCTGCAATGGTATCGAACAACCTCTTCAGAAGAAACAGCCGCACAAAACTCCATATTTTGGCGACGATGGGGAAAAAGCTGAAAGAAAAAGGCGGTCGGTACTACCCCTAACACTGTCTCGAGGAGCGAAGCACGTCTCACTAGTGTCTGAGGCACAGACGCGTCCACCACAAAAAGAACCAAGACAATATAGTCGAGGATAATCGGGACGATTTTCATTTCAACGATGAACCCAATGCTATATGGGCTCATCCATGAAATGTAACCAACCAACCAACCCGATTACAACAAATTGCCTGCACCATAATTAGTAAAATTAGTATGTAACTCCATACTTATAATCAACTAATAAAATAAAATATCCCTTATTGAACTCAATAAAAATAATTGTGTATTCGTATCGGATATATTTTAATTATTTTATCACATTTTTTGTTAGATCAAATACGACGACATCTTGATATGGTATTTGTTTAACTACGGTCTAACGACAAAATAAAGGTAAAATCGCGAAGAGGATAAACACAAAATGCATCAAACAAACAATCTCTGAAAACATTCTGAGAAAATAATCGTAAGCCATACCAATCTAATTGCTCTAAATATGTCGACTTTACATACTAATCTAATTGCTCTAAATATTATAAATTAACTAAATCGTAAAAAGTCACGAAAATAATTTGTATAATTTCCAAAAGTATAATGTAAAGAAGCCACGAATATAATTTGTGGCAATGACCAAAATTATATTGTAGTTAAAATAATAATTCAAATTTAACCAACATTATCGATTTAAAAAATAGATACATAGTACGGAGTATATGTTATAACAATTAATTATCATTTAATATTAGATTTTAAAAAAAAAAAAAATTGAAAAAGCCACGAAAAAAATTTTGTTTCAAAAAATTTTGTGTCAAAAAAATTTGAAAAGCCTCGAAAAGCAGTTATTATTTCCAAATAGTTTGATGAAATTTAACTAAGTTTTTGGACTTTTGCTTTTAGAGAATAAACTTTGAAATTTAACTAAGTAGGTTTTTGAAGTTTTGCTTTTAATAAACGAAGTGTTTCTCCAACCAACATTTTTTTTTTCCGGTTGTTTAGCTCTTCAATTTCAAATGACTCGTTTGTAAAAGTGAGATTTCTCTAAGTTTGTAACACCATCTGTTTTATCACCTCATCGTAAGATCGTTTTATTTACAAATTTGCAGATAACACTATTTAGCCTCCATATCACAGGATGCATGTTCTATATTATTGCAAGTCTTGAGGGTGAAGGGACATGGGTAGACTTGATTAAGGATAGTAGAACCGCAGCAAAGAACCCTCACGTATTTGATTATGTTGCATCTCTGTATTGGTCTGCCACTGTCTTCTCAACAGTTGGTTATGGTGATATTCACCCCATCACCACCATTGAGATGATTGTTTCCATCATCTCCATGTTATTCAACCTGGGTTTAGTAAACCATTTGCTAAATTTGGTGTCCCATTTGTTAACCAATGACGAGGTTTCTGAAGCCTCGGTAAGCACATATTTCCAATCATATGACATACTTTATAATTGATATGATTTATGTGTTCGAAATTCTGAGTTTTTGCTTGACGTATTAGTTTTTTCTCTCCTGATCTTAATTGAAGAGGGAGACTACTGAAATGCGAAGAGATTCCATCGTACAACATGCAAGTGACATGAGTGAGTGAAAAGCTAAGTGTTCTTTATTTAAAATATTTTAAGCGCGCATTTTTTTTTTTGATAAAATGGTTGCGGAATTGCGAGAAATGATTAATCCAGTAGTTTGATTGTGGGATATAATTTTCGATTGCTAACTAGCGTATTGGGCAATATTCTGTACATATTTGATTAGCCGGCTCAGGGAATTATTCCGTCGTACATGGTATTTTTACAATTTTAAGTCTAGGTCTTGTATTTCATATAATAAGGATGCCGGCTCCATTTTTCGTGATTCGTGTCAGTTAGGCAAATTCAAGCGTGTTCCTTTTTTGATTCTACGTCTACCACTCCAACACCGTTTCATTTTCATGGTGACTTGTGGACGTCACCGGTTTTAAGAACCAGTAGATTCAAATATTACTTGATTTTAATTGGTGATTTCACGAATTATGTTTTTTGGATCTATTCTCTGAAATTTAAGTCGGACGCTTTCTCTAGATTTCTCAAGTTCAACGCCTATGTGAAGACCCAATTTCACAACAACATTAAAACATTTCAATACGATATCGGCCGTGAATTTGATAACACAACAAAAAATTAGAACTTATGCTACAAATCATGCCACATAAATGTATATAATGTGGCATAATTATATTTCGCAACAGAAAAAAATAATTTTGATTGTCAAAAAAAAAATTATGCCACAAGAGAAATAATTATGTGGCAAATAATCACTTGTGCCACTGAAATAGCTAAACTTGTGGCAAATAACATCCATTTAGCCACAAGTTATTTGTGTGACAAAAATACCTTTGTAGCCACATATCAAGCCACGCATGTGCCAAAAATACCTATTTAGCCACATATTATCACAATGTGGCAAAAAATGATTAGCTTTGTTATTGGAAGATGCAAATGCAATGAAAATTCGTAACAAAATATAGATATGTCGTTAAAAAATTGTAAAAAAAAAAAAAATGTTTTTGAGAGGAAATAATTTCATAGATAATTAACTACTCCGTATATGGTATGGCGTCTTGATTTTACGATAATTTTTTCTTAGCAACAAAGTTATCGGAAAAATAATTTGCGACCAAATTTCATCGTAAAAAAAAAAAAAAAAAAAATCTTTTTGTGTGACAAAAATTCGGTTACAAAATTTATCGCAAAATACTTGTATGTTGCAAAACCCATTACATGTACACAACTTTTGTCCCTCATCAATAATGCCTAAACAAATAATGTATTTACTCGTATAAATTTTAGAAAATTTTATCAAATATAGTGCATAGAAGCAATTAAGAAATAAATAAATAAATAAATACAAAGAAAATATAATTGTATAAATATTAAATATTATTTTAAACAATACAATACCTTAAATATGATTGTATAGATATTAAATATTATTATTTTTTCCCATTTTCACAACCCAAGTACGCATGCCTCACCATTTTCACTTCTTTTCAGTTTGGGTTCGCGGATTTGGGCGAACCAGGTCGCAAATGAACCCTGTTCGAGTTCGAACAAACCGGGTCGGAGTTCGAGCCTGCAAACCGAATTCATGTAACTTTGGTTATGCCTCCGACACTACTACCGAAACATATGTTTGACTTGGGGTTGTGGTAGCGTTCTCCGAAGCGCTTTCCACAGACTTTTGTCAGTAATTATCAATGTCTTGGCTTCGTCGGCATCAGTAAGACTATGTGTAATACCCTATGGGGTGGGATATCCCACATTGGGAAAGAAAAGTTGATTTGATACAATTATAAGAGATTCCACCCACCAATTTAGTAACAATGTCTTGTGCTTAAGTGAATTATATTGGGGTGTATTACGGCGGTGGTGGGATTTCACTCACCACTTTAATAACAATCCCTTGTTCTTTTATGTGTAAGTGAAAACAAAACGGGCGTGCATTGTTGGGGTTATAAAATTTGCTTTGCCTCAAAAGGGAGATGTTGTTCCTTGATCAGCGCCTCGTTCTAATGTTTACTATTATCATAGCAAACCCGCTCGAGATTAATTCGCTCCATCTTAGTGGCGATTCCAAGATTTATAATCATGGGTGCCGAAAATAAACTACAAACAAAAATATTAGACATTTTAATTTTTTTGCCCTATAATTTTTAATTTTGTTGACCACTATTATTATTATTATTATTTTTTCTGAAAAACGTATGGGTACCGGGTACCCACGGCACCCCTGTAATCACCCCCGCTCCATCTTATCTAGAAGTAATAACTCTCCGTGTATGAGTATTCGGATCCAAACATCGTATCAAATAAGTGTGGACTACTCGTCTCCTATTCCGTAACGTAGTCCCTCAGTAGAACACTCTTCGACTCCAAAATGCTACTCCATGTGTAACTTAGATTGACTCTGAGTCCTAATCATCGTCTTTCATGCACCACCACCATCATCGACATCCTCGAGATTTTCAGTTTTCTTTGTTGTACCTTTACCTTTTCGATATTTCATGTTATGCCCCTAAACTTTAAAGTTTGTCTATATTATGACCAAATTATTACGGAGTAGTTATCATTAACTTGGTCGTTTATTTAAGCTACTAATTGACTCTTATCCAACCAATTCATTTGCCTATAATAGCATTTAATTACACGTTAACCTGTCTAATCATATATTATATGATTAAAAACTCACCGATAAAGCTTTTTAACAATTTATGAAACAAACGTTATTTTTCATGCTAAAAAAAACGTTATTAAGAGTGGCTTTCAAAAACTTCTATGAAATAGGGTCATTTGGCGTTAATTGGTAAGAAAAAAAGTTAAACGGAGAATACTCGAAAGGAAAATAGCTAAAGAGGGTTTAAGAATGGTTAATTTAGAGAATAGATGTGAAGTTCAAAGATATATTATAGACAAATTTTAAAGTTTAGGGTAACACCAAGAAATATAGAAAAAGTAAGGGGTACAAGTGTACAACATAGAAAACGGATAACCTCGAGGGTACACCATTGGAAAAACCCAAAAATAAAAAAAAAAACAAATAAAAATTTAGAGGATCGGGTGAGTTACCCGACTAACCCCATGGTGAGTCGGGTTGGGAATCGACTTACCACATGGTGAGTCGGGTTTGGCAGCCGACTATACCATTGGTAAGTCGGTTTCTTCATCCGTCTATTCCAATGGTGAGTCGGATTATTCACTTGATTGGCCTCTTTTCAATTATTGAATTTTAAAATTTCTAGTCATTTTTAATGAAATATTAAAATTTGAAAATTGTCATACTTCTACAAAAATGTTGGGCACCATTTTGCTTCCTATTTTCCATATTTTACGTTACCAACTACGGAGTACTTTTTTTGGGGTCATTTTATTTTTACCATTTATTTAAAGTTCTCTAAATGTAAAATGTAAAACATACTACCATCAACTTTTTTGGCCTTTTGGCTTTTGGAACTTTTTATCTAAATGATAAAAAAAAAAAAAAAAATAAAAAAAAAAAAAAAAAAAAAAAAAAAAAAAAAACATGTGAGTTTTAAATGTGAAAAATAATGAGGAGTATCTTACTCTTTTCACTTAAATAAGGGAGCAAAAAATAGTAAAACAAATGGTAAAACAAATGAACTATTTATACTTTGACTTTTGTGTAAGAGATATTTAAGAGAAGTGTAAACAAATGACTAATACAGAGAAAGTATATTAAATAACAACATCCCTTTTAAAACACTAACAAACCAATCAACTTGCCTTTTAAAACACTAACTAATCAATTTATTGTCGGGGGGACTAATTCATGGATCGCCGTGGTGTTTGATTGCATGTAGCATGAATGACGTTTTTGGAAAAAAAAAAAACAAAAAAAACAAAAAAAACGAGGGTATAAGACTTGAGAGAGTAAAAGTAGTAAATTTTTCTCAATTTTATACTTCATACTTCCTCCATTCCATTTGATTCTATACATATTCATTTTTAAGAAATTCCAATCAATTCTATACAATTCTATTTTGGTCCGTACTTTATTAAACTAAAAGACCAATATACCCTTTAATACCCCACCCAACCCACTTGCAATGTTCTTTTTTAAAGAATAAAGTAGGGGTAGTTTGGTAATTCTATTGTCTACCCCACTTGATTTTCTTCTACTTTAATTACCGTGTTTTGATCAAATGTATAGAACCAAACGGAATGGAAGTGTTTTGATCAAATGTATAGAACCAAACGGAATGGAGGAAGTATAATTATTGAAATTCTTCTCACATAGCTGAGAACTAAAATGCATGTCAATTGTCACATTGTCACCGTACTCTTAAATTTAGAACAACTACGTATCAGTTATCACTTATCAGTTATACAATATTAAATCGAACTCTAATGTTTTGTCCCCTTTTAAAAAAAAAAAAAAAACATACAAGTATACGACGACATAAAGGAAACTTGCTACTGTGGCGCATGTGAACGTGTTACTACAAAACTTTTTTTTTTTTTTTTTATGTAAAGAGAGTATTATATGGATGATTCGTACACCATTACAACCCATGCTCAATAAATTGTTATACACATTAACCCACCTACAATTCAGGTCGAAGCCAAGCCTACTCGAATCCACCTAGTGTTCGTAAAAGTTCCACGGACAGCCCATGTGTTGCTACATCCCCACCAATCATATTCTCCGTGTGCCGAGGAATACAATTTACAGTACCCAACTCCCGGCAACTCCTTCCTCATGGTTCAGACGAATCAGCGGAGCCCATTTTCTATTTTCTTCGCCGGTCGTGTATTTCAATAACCCAGGTTTAAAATGTCGTACCTACACCTTACGCTTCATGGTGAAGCCTTCCAATCAAACTGAAGGCCGTTAAAACCATTGAGCATTTGATTTCCCAAGTCATGTTGCTGGTGGAGATTCATACTTTGATCCCGAGCCATAGATGCCATACCTACCCTTCCATCCATGGTGGATCTAATCCCGTTGACCATGGACGCTTGACCCATTCCACCTGCGCCCCCATTGCTAGTCATACGCCCGTTTCCAACAACACCGTTGGGCATATTAAGGCCCGAGTTGCCTGCTTGTAAAATGCCATTGACATTTCTCGTATCGTTTCCAAAAGAACTCATTCCAATCAAACCTCCGCCGTTGTGCTGATTATAATTATTATTACTACTATTATTACTGTTACTATTATTATTATTATTATTATTATTATTATTATTATCATTGTTATTATTATTATTATTGTTATTCATCATTTCTTGAATGATCTTCTGGACGGAGCTCTGAGTGTCAGTTGTATCGCCATCACCTGACATGGCTGGCTGTTGCATGTTTGACACAGCTGGTGAATTTGCCGGGTGCACGTGATTTGTCGTAGGGCCCGCCAAGGTACCATGCGAAGTATTGGACTGAGTTGGCGGAATTGAGCTGGATGAACCAGGGGAAGGCATCTGAATGGAGGAACTTCCACCACCGTAAGGGCTATTGGAGTTGCTCATAGGGTTTTGCTGTCGTGAGTTCATCGAGTTTTGGTGGAGAAGGCCTGCTATAGTACTACGCGGGGTAGAGGAGGAGCTGTTGAAGGAGTTATTTACACTAGAAACCCCATTGGCCAAGGGAACCTGCATTTGTCCAACCCGTGAAGAACCTTCGTCGTTGGTGTTCGAGTTTTGAGCAATTGCTTGTTGCAAAGGTTGCTGTGACTGCTGCTGTTGTTGTTGATGCTCGGGATGCTGATTTTGGTGAGCCGATGACATGCCTGTTCTTCGAGGAAACTTGGCAAGACTTTCTGTGGGGAAAAGCAAATCACAGAAAGGTTAAGTAACATGTGTCATCCAACAAAACTAAAGGCTCAATCGTTATTTTCAATTTTGTGCAGAAACATATCCCCCGTTGTTTCGTATTTTAGAAAGACACGTAATGCGTATCATTTAATATTATACGATAGAATTCTGCGAATTGTGGCATTAGCCATCCATTTATCTCCATATTGGGCTCTTACAGGAAAAAAAATATACAGTAGACGGATCACTATAACATTGTTTCAGGTCAACAAATTATACAGCTCACACATACACTGATACACATTATCATCTTTAGCTTTTACGCTACGCTTTCAACAGTGTCCCATAAACCATATTCATGCACCACTTGACTCTTGTTTAGATGATCTTTATAATATAACTGACACTCCTGCGATAGTTACTGTCATCTTCACCTGATGTCAAAAATATTACTATGAAAATGACTCGTGTGTTCAGCAAATACGGTTTTAGGGGCCATCACACGCCATCTTTAATACCCAATTGGAATATATATTTTTTCATATAGGAGAGGGGAGGAGAACGGGTCATCCTTGTCTCCATGTAAAAAGGATTTGAATTTAGTCTGGACATTTCTTTCGCTTCCTTCGATGCCATCCATTTATTTAAACAAGGTCTACACAAAGAGGTACTCCTACAATATAACTCTAGAGGATAACAACGGAAAGTAAATGCAGGAGCCAGGAATAAGAAATATTGATATAATCCAATACTCCGACAATCAAAACACGAGGTAGTAGAGACAAAGATATGAACGAAGTGTCAAAACATAATATTGATCTTACCCATGGGCCCTTCACCTGTCGACCGACTATAGTCAATCAAGTCTTTCATACTGTTAACCACTTCAGAGATCTGCAAGGCAAGATTGATCATCAATCAGATAAGACATCGATTTGGATAATGAAGCTAATATGAGGTATATATGTCAAAAATAAGAACGAATATTAGGCAAAATGGTTATAAAAAATGACAAAATAGAGAAATAGATGTATTCATGTTATTTCAGGTATTCATACAACTTTCACTTAAGATCTGAAACCAACCCAACAAAAACGAGCATACCTGAAGGCAGCGAACATATCTCTTTGTGTAACCTAAGTCGTTAACTAATGGCACTTCCAATGTTTTCGCCAGTTGTCTTGCTGATGCAACAAACCTGACACACAAGCAGCCGAAGACAAGTACAGAAAAAGAAACATCAAAAACAGAGTGTCATACAGCTTCAGAAAAGCAAATAAACATAAAGGTCAATGATGAAAACAAACGACCGGTCAGGGCGGTCACACAAAATAATACTCCATTCACCATATTTGCTTTCTCACATTTGTCAAGACAGATGTTGCAATGAGAAAATATATTGTTCACTACTAAAATTTGATATTCTTAGTGTACTCATAAAAACAAATCAAATAAAATCCCGTAGAACTATATTTTTTCATATACACTGAAAAACATTCCGAAAATTCTCCAACTTGTGTGAATAGTGCCAAGTAAGTCAAATTCATATAGTCCCCATTAATCTCATTAATATAGTCCCCTTTTCAACTCGTCTCCAAAGGCACAAAGTCAAATTCATAGCGTTTGATTTACAAGAAGCTATGTTCATTATTTGTTTTGGAATAGTCAAATATTGCATACTGTGGGTAGATCAATGGCCAAGGTAAATATCTAAAGTCAAAAGGTGATGATATTAATAGGATGAAGGGGTTCATATTTCACAACCAAAGCTTTGATCTTTAACACGTGACAGAAAAATATGCAAGGTCAATCAACCACGCAAAAGAAGGCAGCTTACATATTACAGTTGCTCTGAATCTCAGACACAGGTGTACTGGCTGTTGAATTTTGCGTGGATGCCTGGTACTTCTGAGCTGCAGTGCCAAGCTGACTAACCTGCAAAACAACCGGAAAGATATAGACCAGCATGAGAAACCGAAGGCAGATGTTTATCACTTCTGTGGCTTCACAATAAACATGAGCACCTTTTTTAGTGACTTTAATTGTAATTGGTATCATTGTGGTACTCCCTTTGCCCCAGACTCCCGATCAATCGTTATTGTTTTCTGTTTCAGGGTGTCCCGTTTATAGTTACTGTTTGTGTTTCTATGTACGCTTTGCCTTTAACAAAATACATTTAGAAAGCATTCAGGCACTTGATAGCATCAACGAAGTTGGCATCATCTACATAGGATTTAATATTTGGTGACCAAGAGTTTTCACTGAGCAGCTCAATAAGGAAACAATGATTCAGCGACCAAGAAAATCAAGTATTCTAAACATTTTTATTCTTTTTCAAATTCAAACCAAAACATCAAATTTTCTGTTTCGCATATTATATAGTTTTCCTTATTGCATTGGATGGGACGAATTTTCATGTGAGTTTTTCTTGTTTTTCGGGGACAGAGGCTGGACCACATAGCCATGCCTAAACTGGGGCTTGTAAACTAATAAAAGACATACTTAAATGGTTTGGTTCAGGAAACTTATACGGAGTATTTCATACATATTATGAAGAAGTATCTGCTGCGATACTTATCATACACAATTATACATGTAAACAGAGTAAATAAATGGGTAGTAGATACAACGGACAATCTCATGGTGGAGGTAAGAGTGTAGGACTAATAGTTATATCATGAAGAACAAAAAAAATGGTTAGAGAATGGGAGAAAACTGCTGAAAGAAGAGACCCCCTTTGATACGATGACAACACGATTATTCCATAATTGTTACTGTATTACACATAACTTGCATTGACTCCAGATTTTCAGTTAATGACAATCACAGTGAAATTTAAGAACTACAAAATTGTCAGTCAGCATGCAACTTCTCCAAAAACTGGGCAAGTTTCTTATTTATCCTCGGACAATAGCTATTCCTCACGATTACAGGAACCATCTAATCTTGAAAGTCTCACCGAGTAGTAAAAGCCGGTATATAAAAGTCAAAATTTCTTAAGGCATGATAAATAAGCAGGTGGGAGATGCTCATTGGAACGAGAAATTAGTGTTTATTACGAGGACAGTTATTCACAAACCAAAAGTGGGAGCCTTGGGGATTTGGGACAATGTTTATACAGAACATAATAGTGTAATACACATTACTATACACTTATCAACGTAAATACCTGGAAGAGCAACTCAAAACTAAATCAACAGGGATATAGAAAATATAGTGTGGAGTAATACTTTTCAGTAATACATTTCAATTGTAATCAAATAAACACAAGATCACAGAAGAATACGATGATTATTATGAGATACCTGTGGTATCAAGAGTCGTCGTGGAATCAGCTCTTCATGTCGCCGGGCACAAAATTCCCACGAGCATATCTGATAATTATTATGGAAGGTCAGCAGTCAAGCAACCATATGGCTCAACAACTTAAAGTTTGTCAAGAAACAACTTTGTAGATATAAACCTTTAACTCTGGGGAGAACACTATTCGAAGTTGACCATCACGAACAACACGAAGTTGCTCAAATACACTCTCTTGAATTGCTTTTGCATAATCTAGAACAATTTGACCAGCAGGGTTTTGATATTCACGAGGCATATCAACGTATAGAAGTTCTTCCAGTGTGCCACTTTCGTACTTGATCTTGAACAACCTGGGCAAGACCTCAACAGTTGCCTCTGAAACCGTCATCATTTGAAGTATGAACATCAATCAACCGCCAGAAAGAAGATGAATCTCAATAACAAATGGCATGCATTACATATATTATAAAAGCTATAAATTACATACCAAAACCACGTCCCGGCTTGCGCTTGCATATCTCACAATGCCATACATCCTGCCAATTTAAATTGGAAACAAAGCATTATTTTAACAATTGAAGCAGTGTATACAAGTAACCAAATAAACACTATGCGATGAAAGGATATAGCAAGTACTGGAAAAAAAAAAAAAAAAATCCTATTTTGAGGTTCTCTATGTAGAGCTATAAGACAGGGAAATGAGACGAAATAGAAGATACACAATGATGTTACATTAAATGAATTGATCACAACAAAAATCGGTTACAGGTTTTAAGTAAGATGTAATAGTGTTCCCCAAATGACCAAAAATGAGAGGAAAAGTATCCAACAATACTGTAGGGGCTCATCAGAGAGCAACTTGCCTGAGGGAAGACACCAGTTGTTTGTCTGACGCTTCCATACATTGAAACACACCACTTCTTTTTGGCATTTGGAGCAAAATACTCTGCAACAAATTTTCTCCAAAACTCGATACTATTGTCCTGCATACAGGTATAGTAAAATTTAGAGCTCCCAGACACTAATGAACAAAACACGCGTCTAAACTAAGAGGAACAAATTAGAATTGACCTCTGGTCGATGCTGCTGCTGATACATATAATGGGTAAGACGCCTTGCACACATTCCAGGTTCATAAACTGATTTAATAGGTGATCGAAGAGCCAAATTTTGGGGTGAAAATTGATGCTGCGTTTGTGGCCTTTGTTGAGGCATAGACTTCATAAGGTGATGTTGTTGCTGCTGTTGCTGCAACTGAAGTATTCTTTGCTGCTGCAAAAGACTAAGCTGTGCAGCGGTGGCTGCTTGAGGGGACTGTCTTGACATTGACATCTGGTGTAGCAGTTGTTGTTGTTGTTGTTGTTGTTGCTGCTGCTGCTGCTGTAAGAACAAAGACTGATCAGAATGTTGGGGTTCCATCTTCACCAGCCCAACGCCTCGCATATTCTGCATTTGTTGTTGTTGTTGTTGTTGTTGTTGTTCCAACTTAACTTGCAATTGTTGTTGTTCCAGCTTAACCTGCAATTGTTTGAGTCTCATCAATTCGTTGTTGCATGAACATCACTAATCCCCTCACATCTCCTTCCACATGAAGGTTGTGTTGCTCGGGCCTTTAACACGGCCACGTTTCCAGTGTCAGACTACACTACTTTTTGGCCTAAATTGAAATGTATGTAGGCACCCTTGTGTGAGTTCCTATGTGACTTCAACAATTTTAGTATGGGGCCATATCCACGTCTGACACAACACTCAAGGATATGAGCATGTCCAACACTCATCAATCCAATCAGATACTTATTTTGCTAAGACAGATGCAAGGCAAAGCGGATAAAGAGAAACTTATATGATGCATCTAGTATGAATTTTGACAATTTTAAAATTACTTATCGAGCTTCTCTCTATATGACTGCAACAACTTAAAAAAGCTCATACTCTATTCATTAATCAAAATTTTCATATTTTTCATCAAATCCAAATTTGAATATGTGTCCTTGACCCGTTTCCTAACTTCCGGACAGTGTCCACAATTTTAGTCATGTCGAATCAGACACTCAGACATGTTCCCAATTCCCATGTCCGACACTGATACTCGAGTCTGAGTAACATGCAAGTGTGCGCAAGTTTCTGGCACAGATATCCAAGAGGCAAACGAAGAAGTCACGCAACAATCTACAGATGAATACAAAAAATAAACTTGTAAAAGATGAAGATAAACAAACTGAAAGGAAACTTAACCTGACCAAGGCCTCGCATAGACTGCAGCTGCTGCTGCTGTGGGACCCCATGCTGTTCACCAGTCCCCTGAGACTCTAACTTTACAGGAACCCCACCACCTAACCCACCTCTAATCGACTGATACGACTGTTGCTGCGTCTGCGGATTACCAGAGAACTGCTGTTGTTGATAATGATGCTGAACGTTCTGAGGATTGGGTTGTTGTGACTGCTCCGGCAACATATGGTTGCCCGACGTGCTAGGAAACTGCTGACCCTGACCATGACCATGACCTTGACCTTGACTTTGACCTTGACCAGAAATACTAGAATTCGCCATATTTGCAGCTGTAAAAGAAGACTGAGAATTGAACCCCATTCCTGAAAAAGGGTCGGATTCCGCCCTTCCATTCTGCCCACCATGAATCCCGGGACTCGGATTACCATTCCCAAAGGAATGATTCACCATCGACGACATATTAGGAACAGTCCCCAATAAAGTCGCGTTATTAAACTGAGTTCTTGGTGAAACTAAAGACGGGAAGCCTCCTTGAGATCCCGCTTGACCTCTCAACATCTCGGAATTCGACCTCATCAACGAGGGCGTCACAGGTTGGGGCCCACCAATCGGGGTGGGAGGCCCTGAAGGTACCATTTCCCCAATAAAATCGAAAAAATTTCCCAAACTATATACTTCCTCTACTTCTCAGTTATTACTCCTTATACAAAATAAACCCAACTATCCCAAGAACCATGAGAATCTCAAATATAGACGACGGACCACTCGAAAACCGACATACAAGAGTATGACCCACCTTAGCAAGTTACATTGAAGTTGAAAGCCATGATATATACTCCAAAGAAATGGTAGTAATCAAACAATACAATTAATAGAAAACCTAATAACCAACCAACTAAAATGCTATACAAAACCAATTAAATTAACATACAACAATGCCAATTAACTTCAAGAAATCAACAACCCTTCATTGGATCCAATTAATCCTTCAATCATCCTGCAAAAAACACAGGCATAAACTTTCTTGTTAACAGAATTTCATACAGAAATTAATTGTAAAAAAAAAAAAAAAAAAAATCAACAAAAGAATCACAGGTTTAATTTGAAGTAGAAAGAATGAATTGTAACTTAATATACTCTATACAAGTTAGTACCTTTTAGAGTAAACTTGAATAGAAATGTGTGAAAAAATATTGCCCAATAAAAAAAAAAATGCAAACAAATTTATTAACTTAATTCAATGAAGTAGTGCAGAAAAGTTGAAGACTTGAATAAGTAAATGGAATAAAAAGGAGCTAAAAAAGACTAGAATTGACCAGAAAACGACGACGTATAATGATATAAACTCACCAAAAGCTAAGAAAAAGTTCAGTTTTTCAACAGTTGAACACCAACAAAACAAGTAATTAATTAATTAATTAAACTAAATGGTGATAGAAATTCCCAAAATTGTGATTGTGATATGGGTATTGTAATTTACAATAATTGATGTACTGGGTTTATGCTCTTTTTTTAATATTAATTAATTATTACTTTATTATTATTTGATTTATTTATGGTTGAAGAAAAAAGACCCACCAATTAAAATGGCTAATTTTTTTTTTTTTATTTTACTTTCTAATTTCACTTTGTATTTTGTGTCTTGAAAACAAAAAAAACAAAAAACAAAAAAAAAAAAAAAAGGTTTTTTTAACAATAAAATTCTAAAGTTGAGAAGATAATTTGGGGCGAATTATCTAGAAATCTGAAATGATTACGTAATATTTTAATTTTAATTATAATTATAATTATAATTTTATATTATTATAATTAAATTAAAAAATGGGGTTGTGTTAAGAAGTTGTGTGTTTGGTGTTTTCCGGTGTATGTGATTATGTGAAGCAAAACAAGGGGGATGGGATGGGAAAGAAGGGTGAGACAAATTGAGGGACGAAGTCTCCTAGCGGACGCCAAACTTCCATTTCATTGGATTTGATTTTTGTTTTTACATTTCATTCCGCACATCCAAATTGATTTTATCACATATACCCCCATAAAACGGACTCATATAGGTAGTTAGGGCATGTTCTCTTCACTTTATTTTTTCTGAAGTCTGAAGTCTGAAGTCTGAAATTTTCTTAAGTTTTCTGAAGTTTTTTATAAGTTCCTGAAGTTTTCTGAAATTTTCTGAAGTTGTCTGAAGTTTTCTTAAGTTTTTGATAAGATAAGTAAAAATTAGGTGAAGTTTGCTGAAGTTTTCTGAAGTTTTTTATAAGTTCCTGAAGTTTTCTGAAGTTTTCTGAACTTTTCTGAAATTTTCTTAAGTTTTCTGAAGTTTTTGATAAGATAAGTAAAAATAAGGAGAGGAGAACAGGCCCTTATAAAACGGGTATGACAAATCATTTATATTTACTATGCATTTCTCGTTTATTTAAACATTTATTTCATATTACTTTCTTTTGAATACAAACTTAAAATAAACACGTAAAATGGTCACGTAAACATTTAAAATGTGTATGTCCTATACATTGAAATATACTCCGTATTATAATTTTAATATTATTTTTATTTTTAGTTTAGCTAATCTCAATCAATTAAGTTCAATTCAGCTCTATTCTGCTCATTTCAGTTCATCTTAACTCTATTCTGCTCGCTCGCTCACTTAGCTCCATCGATTAAGCTCACTCGATTCAAATTAACTCACTTTATTGATTCAGTTCATTTCAGCTCAATTCATTTCAATTCAGCTCAACTCTATTCAGTTCAGCTCAGCTCAAAAAAGTCAGAAAAAATAAACTCTAATAATACATTGATACTCACTTGTGGACTTGCATTTACTTTTAGTTTAATGAGTAAATCTATCATATGACGGATTCACACGTACGATTAAGAATTTTAGATTAAATTTTACGGAGTGTCACTTTAAAGTGATTATTTTAATAATAAACGTGATCACTTTTTTAGCCTTTAAAGTGGTCACATAAAGTATTAAAGTAATCACATTAAGCATTAAAGTGACACTTTTTAAATACAAATAATCAGTTGTTCGTGTGATTTATAAATCAGATGTGATAATAAACGTGATAAGATATGAAAAATTCTAACTTTTAAAATGTGACCTCATTCAAAATCAACGGCGTTATTTTGACTTGGTTAAGACTGTTGTGTAATTCATAAATCGGATTAAAATTCAAAATCTTTTAACCCATTTTTAGACATGATAAAATTACTTTTTAACATATTTTCTTACTACGAAGTACTCCGTATTTTATTATCGCATCAACCATTTTTATGACCATGTTTTTGTTATCACTTATCATTATAAAACTCATACGAAATATATTATCACTATGACCGTTTCAATATAATGGTAAGATTATTGCGAGACTGCAGGTTTTCGACAAGAGACAGTACCATACATGGATACGTTTACAAAAATACACTTAAAACATTTTTTCACTTTTAGGTGTACATACAAAATTCCATTTCCATTTTCAGCCCAATCAATTGAGATTCTACTATAAAAGCGATAATAATGTCTACTATACAAAAAAAAAGTTAAAGAGAGAGTGTATCTACATATTTACATAACTATGACAAAAAAATAAAATTGCTCACCTATCTTAGTTTACTCTGGTGAAGAATGTGCACATTTCCCCAGCCTCTCTCCTTTCCATCTTCGATTGTAGACATCAAAACTTTCATGAAGTAATCAGCTTCTTCGATGTCTGTTAACTCTAAGCTGGTCTGAAAGAGCGGGAGTGGAGTCGGAGTATCACGCCATCGTTTCATCCTGACCCCCGAACGTCTCAATTGATGTTGACTTAGACCAATAGGGGCTTCTGAACTGCTTCCGACAATATGCACAACACTTTCATCAACGTCGACGTGTATCACGCTCTCCAATGCAATTTCAACCGAGACTATCCACTCAGGCTCGGCAACAATGCCTCGAAAGTCTGTCCGATCTAAATCTACTAGACTAGGACATTCAACTACTATGATGAGTTTTTCTGTGAGAATCACAAACTTCCCTTTATCCTTGAGAGACTTGCATATTACTAAGGCCTCATCCCTGTATTTGGAACCGTCTTCGACCTCAGATAGTACAGCTGCTCCGATAGCGTCCTCCCATGAATACGGCCGGAGGGGCAATTCCGGGCTCAGAGACCTTGGAAGGCGAACTCGTAAATTCTGGGTTCTCATTCGGTGTATTCTACTTCGGTTCCTTATACTTTGTGCAGTCTTACCTGTGGCTTCTAGCACACTTGCAGCAGGTTTTGCCACGAGTCCCGTAACACCTAAAGCAAATCCTGCAATTGGAAGGAGCCTAAGCTGTTATTGGTGTCATATACATATATCATCCCCATTCAACTTTGATGGTTAACGGTGTCATATTTGACCATAACATATGCTATATATGAAGGAGTAGTTCCGGTTATCAAAACAACTACTTTAAATACAACACATACCCGACAAAACCCCAGGAAGTCCATGTTTCTCTGCTCCTCTAATCGGTGACTGGAGAAGCCCAGTTAATCCCTACAGTAAAGAGAAGGAAAACGTAAACTTGCAGGATGGTTCTGCTAGAAACTCTATCAAATGAAAATGAAATGAAGAAACACAATGGATGAGCATACCTCAAGTAGTTCATTGATTACACCTTTACTATGAGAATATGTTGCTGCTCTCTGTTTTTCGGGGTTTGTACTATCGTGTTCATCAAATGTAAAAGCCAGAACTCCCTAAAGGTAACACAGCAGCCAATCAATAAACCGTCACATGAATACATAAAGATGTTACAGTGTTTTAGGATATAGTACCTTATGTGCGGCTTTGCTGAATTGTGTAGCTGTGTCACTTATAGCATACATAGTGTTGCTAAGCAGACTACTAGTTCCTCTAGCCACTCCCGAGATCAATCCCGAGGGACTCTGCCAGAAAGTACCAGCTCTCGTTAGGAAAAAAGAAAACTTCATAGGAGGAGGATGATCGAGAAAACACTAATTGCAAGCCAGATATGAATTAAGCTGTCTCTTTCTTGAACAATACCTGCAAAACTCCTTTCGCTGGAACGGAGAGAAAGTCTTTGAAGCCCAGACCGATGCTTCTAGCAAAACCCATCGGATTTCCAATTACGCCAGCAGAGCCAAACACCTGAATCATACATTCGCAACTGTCAAGCTGCAAGCGTTATAAAGAAAAACAGTACAATTTTCTTTTAATCAATATCATAAATCCATGTCATATGAACAGGATCCTTCACCTTGTACATTTCCTGAAGAAATCGTCTGGTATAATGCTTGGATAAGATCTCTTGAATAGATTCCCAGCTAGCCATATGATGTGTAATGGTCAATTCCTTCAGGCAGATCTGTGCCCCCTCAACATCAGCAAAAGCCATTATACCTCTCTATAAACACAAGAAAACAAGTCAAGGGGATGAAATTTGCGCAGCTGTATTCTTTAGAGCAGGGACTCGGGACCAAAAACACATTTGCATTTGAGCCCACACAATGCGATTCCTTCCACTTCATTTTATTTATTTGCGGAAAAAAGAACAACGTAAGGGTTTTTAATAGCAAAGGGATGGTTAACACAATATGTTTAGAAAACATGTAATGAGTTGCTTCATTCCACAGAATAACAAGGAATCATACTGCAATCAGTCATTGCGCCATAAAAGCAGCCTCTACGGCATCAATATGCGGTGGGAGGTAAACTTCAAAACTTTGATGAATAGATCACGAAGCGATGGGCAGCCAATAGTTCAAACCATGGTTCAAGTGAAATTTAATAATAAACGCTGCTTTAATTTCTCAGTGTAGGCATATTTTACCAAAATACCTTTTGTAGATATCTTAGAAAAAGATGGTGAAGCATCAACCATAAATGACCACTGCAAGCAAAAGAACACTCCTTTTTGATTTGATGCAAACAACTAAAAACAAGGACGCTTCTCCACTCATTTACCACTCCAAAAACACGGTTGCACAAGGCATAGCAGAGAAACCAAGATTCAAGATGATAACATAACCCATTTGGACACAACGATTGGAGATGGAAAGTCCACCTCTATGCTATAACATTTGTAAATAAGTTTTAAGGCGTGAAATTCTAAGTCGAAGTAATTTTTTTTAACAGTATCAAAGAAGTCCCAGTTTCTATCATAAAAATCACTGGATAGATTCATTTCTTGCAACAATCTTGACACTTACATGGATAAAAGAATCTGCAGATGAACCCCCATGTTTGAGCATCCATGGATTGCTTGAAAAGCTGCAGGGCAAATAATGTTGAATCGCAAACAGAGGTAGGAGAAAATATCTCAATTTTGAATCATAATAAAGGTGATTTCCTAACTTCATATTACCTCAGTGTCACTTTGAAAGACGATACGTAAAATGCTTCCATGTATATCTTATTTTGTCGTCTAGCCAGTAGAAAAATTTTCTGCCAAGGTGCTCCAACTGGAACTATATCCGGTAAAGATGTACTAGTAGAGCCTCGATCAGAAGGAGAACGCTCTACCTTCGGAGACCAGTGATCTCCATTGGTTTCGACAAAATCAGAATTTGGAAGAGCAATTGCATGAGTTGTGTCAATTACACCTGACGTATGCAAATAATCCATCCTGCTAGCCGAAGTTGCTATCTCCACGTCCAGCAGAGGATTTGATTTAAACCAGTCAACTAATTTAAAAAGCAGCTCTAGATCAAGTGCTAGTTGTAAATCTTTGAGCCTACACACAGTTGAATCCAGAACATGTTGGGAAAATTAGCACCAATACATAAAAAGAGAATAAATGCATGTAAAGCCTTAAAGAAACCTGACACACTCAAACAGAATTTTTACCAATCTTAGATCCCTTAGGACACCCTTTCCCTCAAGGGACCTTTGGTAGAGAGAGGCATTGCACTCAACACTAGCCTGTTAACTACTACCCAACTCAAATCCCCATCAACAAATAAAAGTTAAAAACATACGTTTATCATATAGACATACGTGTTCTCAACATAATCATGAGTGCATTGAGTGTAGTACATCTCTCCTTTAGTTATCTCAACGGATGCTATCTTGGGTTAAAAAAGAATTTGACTTGATAAAAAGTCTACACGAAATACAACTCCAAATCAAGTGCATTTAAACGATGAATCTCCAACATATACCAATACAAAAAGGCACACGTCAAACTAAGAGCTAGTTCACACACCTTAAGCTGATATGCTCAAATGAAATCAATATCATGTCCTTATTCCTCCACTTTGAAGCCGCCAAATAAATTACAGGGTCAGAAGAGCTACCAGAACCACTAGGCGGCAAGCTTTCAATATTCGGCTCTGCTCCTCCATCCTTTACTCTCACGTGGCTAGCAAGATTGCTTTTATAATTTTCTTCAAATGATAAGACTACAGGATATGGTGTACCACGTAGTTGATTATCGATCTGTAAGCATGCGATTTGAAAAGAAAACCTTTGTTGCTCCATGTCTTGCAGGCAATCAAATCTTATGTCCTTTGCAGAAACATACAGTAACTCCTATCATAATAAAACGAAGAATAAAGTTTTTTAGCACAACTACGGAGTACTAGATTGAGAACAGTAAAAAAGCCTACCTCAGATTTAAATATTTAATAAACACAAACCTGGGGAGAAGAGTCCATTATGGAGACCCCAATACATGACATTCTGATGGATATTTTATCTTTGTATCGAAATACATTATCCTTTCCTTCTGTACTTTCTGTTTTCTTTCGAAATAAAAAGGAACTCGAACTTTTCACCTCACCAAAAGCATGACGACTTGAATCAACAATACTGAGCACCTGTAACAAATAAGCACACTTACATGATGATCATAGTATTTACATTGGACATAGATTTCAATGACATAGCTCAAGTAACACCTTCATAGCTCCCTCTGCATGGACTGATGTAAGTAATGTCCTCTCATGTTTCTGCTTCAAGAAAGGAAATCGAGGAAGTTATGCTTAAAAATTCTCGAGGACAAAGAAAAAGTAGATATCATGCCTATCAATACATACTTAGTCGGCAGACATTAAATTATACCCCACCATAATTAGATTAAAATAATCTCCTGAACAGGGTGAGATTATTACACATAACTCATTGAGATGTAGGCTAACGAGCAATAGAAATTACCTCTGATGACGAAGTAGTCGATGACAAACGAACTGGCGCATAATCCTTTATATCATCAAGAGTAAATGATCCTATAATGCGCTCCCCAGGAACCTAAAGCAGCATACACAGCCATACGTAATAATAAATACAGCATTATTTAGTCTACCAGCTCCATCCTATGGTGGGGTAAAGGGTCATATACATATACACACAATACGACCCAGAAGTATAACCATAGAGAGACGGTTTCCTAAATATCAGGGAAAAACATTGGGTTGATAGCTGAATGTTAATTTTATCATACATGAAGTTAATACAGTTTAGTTTGCCATTTTGGGTTTCCCCGTCGTATCTCAAAGAAAAATGTATGTTTACCTCCTTTGTACGTAAGAATATATGTTTTTGGCAAAAGGATTAGGCAGACAAAATAGACGTAACGTGTGGAAAATGATTGCATACCTCAACGACAAGCCGATGTGGGTAGAAAGGCTCATCCCAAGCATAGGGACATGAAGTATACGGATGAACTATAGTTTCAAGAGTTTCACACTTCTGCTGATAGATCCGCAATGTCTACAAGGTGAAATCACCATATATAAATTCTTTTCCCATCATTCAATTTAGAACAGCAATGGGTAACAAAATTCAAAGAACACAGTAATATATGATAAGAAATACAATAAGAAAGAATGTTACAAGACGGCATGCCAACGAAGTACACAAAGGGACCAAGGTACTGGAATACTCCGATATGTAGAAGGGGAAAAGACACAATAGGAGTCTAGAACACATATTAGTCACTGTTTCGTATACCATTACTAAGATATAAGATATAAGGCTTAACATCAGCCCCAGAAAGCACTTAAAAAAGGTAAGTGAAAATGTAAAACACTTTTAGTATAGATAAATTAGCAAGTAGATTGGAAAGCATAGGAAGCACAATTATAGTATAGATAAATTAGTAAGTAGAATGGAAAGCATAGGAAACACTAGGAAAAGTTTCGTAGACAATCGAACAAAAGAAGTCCTAGAAAGAAAAATGATTCGAATTAGTCTGTTCCTCAGTCAGTTGTTGTCCAGTGGACAAAGCTACGCGTCAACTGTGGACAAACAGATTCATGCACTAAAAGAGGCGCCCTTGAAAAAAGATTTAAGAATTAGTTGCCATCAGATTAATAATACATGATCTAACAAACGTTTGGAATCAGAAGAGGCTTGCTGTAGTTCAATGAATCCAAATCAGTAAAATGCGAATACTAACAATTTTTTCCTTGGGAGAAACAACGAAAACACTTTAGTACCTCAGATAAAATTGCCTACGAAGACCAATCAAAGTTCTCAAAAAAAATAAAAAATTGCAAGTAGCGAAAGAGACAATATAGAAATGAACAATCTCTTAAAATATTGCCTATGAACAATGAATTACCACAGTAAGAAAATATGACTTGTGAGTGGTAACAAGTGGATCTG
Organism: Dianthus caryophyllus; assembly: GCA_023091065.1. Taxonomy (NCBI): domain Eukaryota; kingdom Viridiplantae; phylum Streptophyta; class Magnoliopsida; order Caryophyllales; family Caryophyllaceae; genus Dianthus; species Dianthus caryophyllus. The sequence goes on along the minus strand of CM041522.1, from coordinate 11,156,559 downwards.
ATCATAATTACAGAACAGCAGAAGATCATATGAAACGTCTGTCGCAATTTGAGGAGGGAAAGCAGTAAATATTATCATGCAGTAAATATTTGAGACAGCAGAGAAGCACGGTATCAAGCATTCCTAACCTCTTTGGAGAAATTATCAATTCTGTATGGAATAAATCCCGTGTCATCATCTGATATAAGGATGAAAATTGTTCCGGATTTTTTGACGGTATCGCCAATTATCTTTTCATCTTGAATGACATCCGCATTCTGCACTTCAATCCGTACAATATTCAAGGTACCAGTCACGAAATTCCGCATTTTCACTTGTGTATCGCCAACATGATCCGGAAGGAAACTACCAGACCACTGCCATCCAGGTTCATCGAATCGGACAGCAATAAGTAACTCCCTGTAGAAATTTAGCAAGCTTTTAGACCAAATACGGTCTAATGAACCGTGTTGTCCGTATATCCTATTATTAAATCAGACAAGTGAGACTGATCTAAAACTATCCATTTGAAAAAGGTTCAACTGTCAAGCTCACCTTAGAGCCATAAGCAGCAATCAAAATACATATCACTGTAGACCTGTAACCTTGTCTTAAACCGAAGCAGATCTCACAATAGTGGTTAAATTACTAAATCATGCATTTTTAAATATCTATTCAGTGAAACAGAAACACAAATTGTTCTATAAACCACTGCAGTACTGCACTAAGTTTCATACTGAAGCAAATTGTCATCTAATTATGGACAACTGGACAAGGTCCAAGGGTCAATTGAAAGCCTACCTACCCCACTTGGTGATGCATCCTCAGCGAAAAGACTAATCAAGGTAATGACGATAATAAATAAAGTTTATACTGATGATTTGTATGATCTAAGGTGTATCTAGGAGAGATTGTAAAAGATACATCAGACCACAAAATTGGTGACAGACATTGCCCAAAACCAGTAAGTATCTTAAGTAAAAAATTGAAGTCAATAGTATCGGAGAAGTTGTACATACCGCATTGTATCAATCCATTGAAGATGAGAGTGTTGTCCGGCACCTAAACGATAGACCTGATCTGTACCCTTTTGTTTATAACATAGAGCTTTACCACATGCATTGCTTATCACAAATCTGTCAACGTCAAATTAAATGAAAAAAAAAAAAAAATTACTTATCAGAGATATTCCAGGTCATACTCGATTATGGAATACGAGTACTGTTGACACATGCGCCTGAAAACACACATAACTTCACATGCTACATGAAGTATCAAAGCCTCAAAGTGCAATATATTTACAACAATCAAATTTTAAAGTTGGTAATATAAATACTATATTTCAGAACTTGGAATGAGATTAGTTTTGTATGGTAGGAAGCAAGGCATCTTACCCAAATCAGCAAGACTATAACACGTATGGATCTCTTGACTGAGTTTGAGAAATAATTTATCAACATACGGAGTAATATTCAGTTGCGTTCAATCTAACAGTGGGAAGAGAAGCTAATAAACTCCAACCTTTCTTTTTACTGAACCTTTTTCCAAGATAGAAGAAATATTTTCCAGATTCTGATTACTTGTATTAGTGCACACCATAAATACACTAAATCACTAATATTCTTCTACTGTAATCTGCTCATAATATTCCTATACACATTGAAGATAGCATGGGATCATTGATAATATTTGCAGAATAATCTTACCTTGGCTGGAACGTTATGGCTCTTGTTCGGCCTGTGAGTGGAGCACCAAGAAGATGAGATGTCACAGATAAGACAGCAGCAGAACTGTTATTACATGGTTGTGAGACCAAAACAGTTGTTGGCCCACTCGGAGAGACGAGAAAAAATGGGCTTGACCATGCATAACTTGATAAATTATCAGCAGAATATTCAGGATGACACCTGCTCACCCTAACCATTATTTCACTAGCGGCCGCACTTGGATCAGGAGAGTACATAAAGGGCTTAGCTTTTCCCCTCTCGCTGCTGAAAACTGTAGACATCTCAAAACCTGCTTGATGGTTAGAGTCTAAACTACCCAAACTGTTCAGAGCACTTTCTTGGGGAACTCTATCCGCCAGGTTTTCAGATTGATGACGAACTCTACAGCCACCCTTTGAAACTGATGACTGTGTTATGAACATCCCCAAAGGTGGGCTGCCAATTTTCTTCGAAGGTATAATATGGTTTTTGCACAAGTAACTTTCACTGCCAGAATGAATAGCTTTTGAATTTGGCTTTTCTTCCGCTGCTATAAGATGAAGGCCATCCTTTTGACTAAAAACTACGCCCTGCTCGGCTAAATTATAGCAAGTTGGGAGAATGCAATAGTTTCCTTTCAATTCATGGTCTGGTCGTGCGACGATAAGCGGAAATCCTGTGCAATTGTATAGCAAAAAGGGAACAGAAATGCAGAGCTCACGAGCACCAGATAACGTATCCATGGTCTTCTCCACAGTAATATATACTGGACCTACCAAAGAAACAAACAGGGGGTATTATATAAAACAGACTATTACAAGCACAAAATTTAATAGGCGTAAAAGTACCATCTCTCAAGTCAGCACTGAAGGTCATTGTCTCAGTGAGTGATAGCAGAGTTCCACTAGGCTTAGCTGTTGCAGTGAATGTTTCTGCACGTGGGAACTTGATTGCTTGTGGTTTCAACCCAGCAACATGAACTGTCACCGACAAATCATGGGAAGAATCAACATGGAAAAAGGAAACCTCTTCCTGTAAGGACAAGGGCACATTAAGATTTGATTTTAATATAACGTAACAAATACTCGAAAAGATGCAAGAAAGGAAGGCCCAAGAACCTCAGTGAGGGATGCAGAATGAGTTACTCCGCCACCTTCTATTGTCACAGATACTGCTTCAGGAAGATAGTTTTTCACAGTAAATGGTGTAATTAGTGAGACGTGGTGAATGAACCTTGTTTTCAACTTATTATTACTTAGCCGGAGACCAGTATCAACTCCTTGCTTGACAGATTTTTCGACGTGGGACCAACTTCGTTTCACTCTACCAGACAAGGGCAAGATTGTATCGTGAACTGATAGACAACAGCGAAAGACATAACTGCTAGGATGTGATGGATAACAAACAAGAGATCTCAAAAAGCCACTCCTGCTTTCTGAAGAGATGATTTTGGAAAGATTGTGTACTTCACTCCACAAATAATTGTCACCAAGAGGACGCCATCTCACATGACCTGCTTCAGCCAGATGTATAGGCAGGGGAAACTCTTCGCCAGGAAGAATTGGATCTACAATCTGTTATCTAACAAATATTAGAAACTGAAAAACCAAAACTGCTATCTACAGATACAAATAAGAGACAAAATTGCACAGTAACTGCGTGTCTGAACACGCTACGTAAGTTTATGATTCCCGTTACCATTGAGGACATACTAAATGGAATGTCAAAACGTAGCTCCAGAGGCGTGGATGTTGAATTATGGAATATGACCTGTGGCAATAAAGTGTAAGGAACTAGTTTCATTTACAGTTGAATAAAACTAGATAGTTGTTTACTCACAGTTGAATATAGCTGTATAAGCTTGCTGTTTTGCTGCAAAGAAACATCGAAAACGACAGGTACAAAAAGTCCACTGTCTGCATCTGATCCTTTGTTGTCCCTTGAAAAGTTTACCTCAAAGTAAGTGAGACCAACCAGATCCATGGAAATAGGTTCTGATTTATCGTAAGTTCCTTCGAATTGAATGGTCATGAAATAGTGCCCTGCCTTGTTGGATGACTTTCGAGTAAATCCTTCTGAAGATACTGTGAAAGAGTTAAATGCATGCTCCTCCAGCATTCCATCAATGTAAATTGGGAGAGATGATCCAGGTGCAATGGTATTCTCATATGCTACAGATGATATATCAATGTTATCGGCGTTGCCAAGCCCTTGATAAACTTGGAACAAGACAGGCAAAGAGGTCTTATTGTGAACGGTATAAGAAGCGGATCTTCTTGCGCGAAAATTTTCAACAAACTGATACTTCTGAAATCTTTGGGTTCTAGGAACCTCATTTATCTGCATGAGCTCTCTAGCCTCCTTAATCATTTCAAGAGCCCTTAAGACAACCTGCATGAGGAAGATATTAAGCATACCTAAATCCTTCAGGGATATAAATACTGAAACAACTCTGTCCTTAAGACATCCATGATCCACCACATCTTCAATTAAAATAAACAAAAATTACCTCACAAAATGACTTTGTTACATTCATATTTAATACTGTGGTTGATTCAAGCTTTGCATCTGTAACAATGCCAGAGTCAAGAAGAGCACTCTTATCCCACTTTCTGATGACAAAAATCTTAAAGCTCCAAGGTTCTACAAAGGGCTCCCACAGGACCTGCAAATGCAAACGAATAAACTCATCAACCAAGTAACCAATACTAACTGGACAATTGTTCTGATGGTTGATGACGCACCTTAAGGAGATTGTTGTAGTTGACAAGGAGGTCCCCCTCAGCGACGAACCTCAAAGAGTTCTGTGTTAGACTAGTTTCTATGTGCAAATTTTTCATGAGTATCTCTATTAGAGGACCATTGCAGCTCCACTGAATAAAACACAAAGCAACCATTTAGGGAACATAATTATTATGTAAATCATAATGAACATGAGATAGTATTCCTGAAGGGGATAATGCACATATGATTGACATGATAGAAGGGAATTAAGATGATAAAATCTTGTGAAATTGATATCATATCATCCATGCAGATAGCCACTAAAATTTTTGAGTTAATATTCTCCGAACCACTGGTATGGCTATCAAACTAGTGAAAAACCCATTCACAGTATGTGCATTAAGGTCTCAGTATCAAAATAGATGATGAACACAGAAATGTCAACTCCCGCAATAAAAGTGATAACTTTCGAGTTTTAACGCCCTACATTAATCGAGGGCATTACTAGTCCCCTTGCATGGATTGACACAACAAATGAAAGACCCAAGCATGGAAATCAAAAGAAAAGATGACCTACCCTTCCATCAGTCAGCAGAAGGGAAAGCTTCTTTGTCTTAATATTCAAGTCCAAATTTCCAAACGAGACCTCGGGAGCATCCGCCTCAGCAGTTAGGAACTCAATACCATTGCAAAAGTAGAATACCTGGTGCGATAACCTAACATCAAAGGCTTGGCAGTCGATATCAACATTGCCAGCCACATAGACCTTCCCAAGGTCACGAAGTTGAATATCTGCGGCCAATTGATGTACATGAAAGAAAGGCCATGACTGTACAGAACTACTCTCACATATCCCAACTGATCCAGTAGCTTTCTCAAAATTAATTTTAACATTCAGATCGCTGCCGTCTGTGTACAGTTCACAGCTTCGACTGTACAAAGAGAATGTTAAAAATTTGCAGTCCTTCCCTCCACTAATTGAATTAAGATCTTCTCTATCCAAGTCACCTAGATCGTTAGTGTCATCTGATTGAGAGATCTGCTCTTCACTAATCCATATAGGTATGTGGCATGATACATTAAGAATTTCGGACTTGACAATTATAGCAATATCATTTGGTGTTGGCTTATCCGAGTTACAAGCAATTGCTGTAGGCTGTTCATGGAAAGACTTCTGAGCTGATACATCCGATGGATCTATAGCTGAACCCATGGGGAATTGTAGAATACAGGAATTTACATGATCAACAAAGGCTGTCCAATCCAGCATATGAAACCATATCTCCAAGGAAGGAACAGCAATGAGAAACTCAATTTCACTCTGCTGGGTTCTTGAAATATAAACATCAAGAACCCAAGAACATGAACTTTCAGAGAAGAATTTAGCCAGACAAGCCGATTTGAAAGGCGCTGACAGAAATAAGGAAGAAAATTGGGCGTTGAAAAATAAATTTGCATCATTTTCTAGAGTGGCTGACAGTTTGAAACCTGCATCTACTCTCGCAACCATAGCAGGGGAACTCAGGCATCCTTTTAAGCAGACAAATTCAATAGACATATGATTAACAAAGCATCTAATTTCTGCCATTCCATTGTTTGAGTCATTTGAGATTGTACTGGCTTCAACTGACAGTGACTTCACCAACTCAAGGAATTCAGAAATGTCCCCAGTAAAACATCTCGACTTCATTTCAACCAAAGAATAATCACCAGCTACCTCAGACACTGCCTCAAACCCAGGCACACAGTAACTATCTGTCAAAAGAGAGATAACAGCAGTAAATGCATGCGCAACATAAAAGAGTCACTTCAGTGTCACATGTTATTTACTTATTTTCAGGAAAAAAAATCAAGATTACTCGAAACATTCGGAAAAATAAAAGTTACAATTTTTGTGGAGAATAAGTACCTATAAAACACCATGTAAACAGAATAGATAAAAAATGGGACGGACAAGTTCAGATGAAATAAGCTGGGGAAAATTAAGGAAAGGAGAAGAGACCCTAAATGTGACACAGATTCTAGGGAAATACAGTTATACCGATGCCTGTGGTGAGCTTCCACACAGTAAAAAGAAATGACAATTTCCTATATAAAATAATCTCCACCTCAAAAAAAAATAAAAAAATAAAAAATCATACTCCGTATCATATAAGTATCTGAATAAAAAAAAAAGATGAAACAACAAAATACACGAATGGGAGGTCTCATACTAAAACAATGTGATGCCGTCTCATACAAAAATTTCAGAAAAGGAAAAGTTATAGAACAAATATTCATACGCATGGGTTACACTAATAAGAATCTTATAAATAAAAATTGAATAATGATGTAAAACGGCTAACCTTCAGCAATAAGTTCGCAACTCCCGATCTTTATCATGATACACAATGGAAAGACAGGGCCCTGAGGAGATGTCTGTTGTTCAGCTTGAAATCTAAGCCACATATCAATACTGCATGATTGAATTAACTGATGACTTTCATACCCTGTTTCTTCACCAAAACTTGAAGTACCCGAACTAAAATCCTTCAGAACCAATAACGACAAGCACAAATCACGGCCAAATAGATTCAAAGAATCGGCTCTATCTGCTACTTTATCCACTGAAAGTGGGAACTCAGATAGAATTTCTACAAATGCCTCATCTAAGGAATCATTGACAATAAAACTGCCGTAGAGCAGCTGCAGATCAAGCTTCAAGAACTGTTGGTCATTGCATTTGACTGGTGCTATTATGATGGATTCCGAAATTTCAAACTTGTAGGCAATGGATCCCTGAGTATTGCTAATGTTAGTATTGCAAGGAGGCTTATTGTCCACTTTGCTCCCATCAAACAAAGAAAAGTACCCAATCAACAATGCTAAATAGTCTGGGGGTAGAACACAGCATACATGCTGAGCACCAAAGCTTATTTCTAAATCAGAATTTGACTGGTGCACACAACCTTTTCGTGCACGGATATTCAACACAGGAGATTGACTGGGAGATAAAGGGCCCCAAAGATGCTCATGTAAATCATATGTCCATTGAGCCGAGAAGAGGGTCAGCTCCTTCAGAGAGCACAATACATCAAAAGAGTCTCCATTACCAATAACTGAAGCGTTTCCAACAGGGAGAGTTATGCTACCAACAGTACATGATGAATCATGAAAATGTAACTTAACATTCGCAATTTCTAAATCTATTTTGAAAAATATTGGATCCATCCAACTCCCCAAAAACCGGGTTTCACCACCCTCTAAGACATTTTGTAGAGGTGTTTGCCTGTAACTCTTATCTTTTATGTCAGAACTTCTCCGCTCGGAGACGTTGATGTAGCTCTGAACACTATGCAGCCGACTTGAGTTATGTATTACACCAAAGGGGAATTGATCCAAAGGCATTGTGGCCCATGTAGTTAATCCACTCTCATAGAAGCTTGGAAAATCAGATCTCTGGAAAGTCTCACTGGGAACATCTGTCTGTTTCAACTCCTCTAGGCTGAAAGACTTATCATCTGCACCATAACCCTTGTGGACCATCAATTCTTCAGAATATCTAATCAATAACAGCACTATGCTGGGGTAGCAATGAAATTCCGTGTCCCTCAAGTGCACAGTGCAGATGTGATGAATACTGTGCTCATTTATTTGACCCACGTAATGCAGGACAAAGCACCCACCAAATGATTTATTCTGCTCATATTTAAGATCATCATGGCTTACAGATGATTGAGTATATGCATGATTTGTGTCACCAGTCATCCTAGATGCACATAAAATGATGCTCACATCCTCACTAGTCTGTCTACAGCTGCTAATCTTGAGGGCACCCAAAGATAACTGGCAATCTTGAAATCCAGTATGAGCAAACCTGCAGTTGATATTACAATGGAACTTATGATACCTTAATGTGAAGAGAATATATAATGGAAAATAGAAGTCGACAAATGAACACGCCACACACACACACACACACTAAAAAAAATTGATGATATTGGCGCCGGCTTGCAACGGCTGACTTGCATTGACCCAGATGGCTAAAATGTTGGAATGAAATGTTTGGGGTAGAACGGTAAAAGGGTAGGCAGAAGTCACAAGACAACTAAGAGACAAAAATGAAGTATGAGTGTATGACATTGGGTATTAATGATTTAATGCGACATTGGGTATTAATGATTTAATGCGACATTGGGTATTAAAGAGAGCACACAGACAAGCCTTACTTGAGATGTAACTTTTGCAGATTGATCAACAAGATACAGCTATCATCTCCTTCGTCTTCGAGGTTAATGTCCAATTTAAACATTTCAAAGTAGAAGGCTACAGAAAAGCACCACGGCATAATCCGATTATCTGACGCTACAGGCAAACTAAATTTTGATTCCCTTTCGTGCTCATAGTCAGCATACGAGCAGTGCATATAATTTCCTAGGCTCACCAGAGAACCAATAATGGACATTGAACAGTGTACTTGAAGTGACGATATCAATAGAGAAGCCTGCGTGGGGGAGCAACAAATTTAATCACTAACGACAAATTCCTTTATAGAACAACATACATCCAATACGCATATAAGACTGAATTGGCAACAAATACACCAGATGGCCTCAACTTTGATGGGTAAACCTCCCTTAACCTTACAGCTAAAGTACTTCAAAGGGATTGAGGGTGCCCACTGCCCAGCCCTCTCAGACCTATTGTTCTTTTTGAACTCGGCCATGTAAACATAATTCCATGAGAAGGAACCTTAAAGGTGGCCACCTCATGATATTGAAATGAATAAAGAAGAAATAATTAATGATCACTTTTGTGGATCACCGATCTCCAAAATACAGTCTATGACAGTAGAATTAGTCTCTTACAATTACACGAAATTTTGTCACCCATTGTAAAAAATGGAAGTGCCTTAATCAACAATAAAGTGATAAACAGATATATAAAAGGCCTCGTAAAACACCATCAAATTTCTGGAAGTTCACTAATACTCATCATCCGAAATGGGGCAAAGCTATACTAACAAATTACCTCTAGTTGCTTTAATGTCATTTCATCTGGGATGAGGCAAAAGGCAAATGCCATAGAAGCCGAGAATTTGTCAACAATTGATAATCGAGGAGCATTGGGTAGAACAAGATTAATCTGCACATAAAATTCAATACTCAACAAATAACTATCAATCTACATGCATCAGTTGAATGAACAACTGTACTAGAGAGTTGCTGACCTGAAAGTCAGTCAAACTTGCTTCATACTGATCATATAGATCACTGAAATGTAGATCATTCAAAAAATCACCAGCACCCTCCATATCTAACAAATTGCCCGCAATGTGACTTGAATTTATTTTCTCAGATACACAACTTATCAAATCCGAGTTACATGAAAATTGAAGATAGGTAGTCTGCATTACCTGGGATTCAATAAAAAAAGTATTATTAACACCTGAGCTTCTACTCAATCATAATGATAAAATAACAAATACGGAGTATTACATATGAAGATAAAGGGGACAACAAGGGAGAACCCCACTTTAGCCACTTGCAAAAGAAGGGATGCAGTTTGCTAGCCAAATGAATAATGATGGCAAAACTGAAAGGATCAGAGGCACTGAGCTTCATATTAAGTCAAAAGTCAGACTCTAACATGGAGATGCACCTTACATTCTTCTTAGCATCATGGGTCATGTGCCTCTTTGATATCTAATGAAAAAAGATTCAAGCTTCCATAATTTTTAAAACTTATACAATCAAATTTTACTATGGGGGTGGCTACTCAAAAAAATTCTTTATTGATCAGAAGCTCGAATATTAGACTTTCAAAACTATAAGGAAAAGTTATTTACATATATTCAGGTGAATAAACCACTTTCATTTACAAGAAAAAAAATATCTTCCTAAGAAGAAAGGAAAAGAGAGAAACATAAAGGTGAGCCAAACATGAAACTAACAGGCTCAGTCCAAAAGTTAGCCAAGAAATCATAAAACAGCAACAGAAGCATTGTACCAATAAGTATTTGGGGTTCATATATATTGTCATATAAAACCATGAGTTTGGAATTAAAAATTATGACAGAAGTAGAAAGAATAGAAACTAGGATAGTAGGCAGGAAAGGGGAGATAGTGCTCAGAAGAGAAAAGACAAAGTTACACTTACTTATGAATGGGAGCTTAGAGTGCATAAATTGACGACAAAGGTGGAGAAAACAATCAAGAAGGAGTACGCAATAGAAAACCCTAGGAAAAGGAGCTATAAACCTGAGAGAAGGAAGATAAAAGAGCTGCAGACCCGAGAGACGGAAATTAAGGGAACTACAGACGTGGGTTAAAAAAAAGTCCATATCAAGTGTTAGCATACACATCTCAATCACATTCATTCCATGAACATGGTAATGTTTCACAGCCCAATACCCAAAAATGTAACAACGGCTTAAAATGATGAACAGACAGCCGTCTTCTAGCAAGCAATGCCCCAAAGCAAGTAATAAAAGATCTATCTTTGGAAAGAGCAAGTACAATACCATGCTGCAGTTTTCTAAGTCCGAGTTGACCCAAGGAATATGTATAGAGACATCAGTAAAAGCTATCGTCCAAATAATTCTTTGCTTCCCTGACAAAAGACACCTGTAGGCAAACATCACCATTTCATACAGAATGGCAGATAAGTCCATCTAGAAGCTGTGGTTCTGTCATCAGCAAGTAACATCTATATTTCCAAATAAAATCAAACATTGCAGAAAAGAAGGTTCACCAAATAGCAGGCAACTATATTTCTAATTTTTTTTTTTTTTCAATTTTTCCATCTTCACTATAAACGAAAAGAATGAATCCACTCCATGTCACGGTGTTTCCTATCAGATTCCCATTGAGCTTATGCATCAATGAGGGTTTCAATTATTGCATACTAAATATTCTGAAGCAGTTACTCATCACATAGCACACAAAAAAGATCTCAATCACTTATCCATTTGCACTCACTCTGTTTTACATAGCAGTCGAGACCTGTCATCTCTAATACCATTCAACGACATAAGGACCTGCAAAAAAGTAAGTAGCACTATCGTTATTATAATCTACTCTCATTTTCAAATGTGAAGATGCCGGATCGCCAAGCAAAACTCGCATGGTAAGAAACCATAACAGATACCAAACTGCATACCCTCTCCTGAAGAGATTTGTGGGACTCCATGACAGTGTAGAACTCCATTAAATGCAAAAGAAACTCCAGGTCAATGTAAATTTCAGTAGGTTGTACTGTAATCTGCTTCAAAACAGGTAGACAATTAGCCCTCACCGAAACTGATTGGGGTACATCAGTTAACAAAGGAACAATGATAACAAGTAATTTGGAGTACTTAAGTACCTTGAGTATCAGATCAGCGACCTCACTCTTTGTAGAAAGATCAATTTCAATGCTTGCTAAAGGTTTGTCACTCATTAATACATCTTCTTCAGGGAGTCCCTGCCAATTCACAGGGGGCGGTCGGTACCACTATGAGTTAATTTGGAATTTCATTTAACTCCGTAAATTTTAACCAATGAAAATATATATGAAATGACTCCTTTCTCTCTCATGCTAAAGTGTGATCACCACTACAGTGAACTTAAATATTTTACTTCTTCGAAAATAAATGCACGATAGAGAGGTATATGGCGAGGCCACCACAGGAATCAGTCGCAAAAAGGCTACTCCCCAGTCCCCACCTACAAAAGAAGCTACAACAAGGAAAATGTTGTCTACAGAGAGTTGCTAAGTAACAGCTGTCCAGCTAACAGGACCTCAAAGAAAAGAAAATTGACATCTTTACAAGATACTCCCTCCATTCAAGACATGATGTCATGCCATCTTACAACATTAATATATTTAGTTACACATAATTAAAATTATATAAAATTAATATTACTATATTTGTATTTCGGAAGACGAATCAAACAAGATCATACATGAATATATTTCACTGAATCTCATAGATTCTCTAAATTAACTAGTGTCAAATAGTGAAATCTCTTGAATAGAGTTGAATGGAGGGAGTAACTAATAAGACACATCATACAAGAAGAATTGAACAATGTGTTTGCAGAGATTGCAAAACATTAACAAAATGTGTGCTAAATGGACTAGAATGAACAAGAATAGACAAACCTCTTTAATCTTCAGGATTGCTATCTGCTTAAAACAGTTAACAACTTCTGCACAGCCCACCTTGGCTGTGATAGAAGTGAACTCCTCCCGTACATTACACTTTAATTTAACAGCACTGAAGTTCAGCTCAGCTATCCCTTGACCCCAATTCCTGAAAAGATTTGCACGAAATTATCAGCCCTAGTTATTATTTGTACATAGAGGCTCAATTCTAAGCTAAATTAATTTTCGGTCCATCATTAGGTCCAGTTACATTGTCTTCAATTTAGTCATTTAATTACATAGTTGATGTTAGGTTGATCACATTGGCATCATCGTTAAGCTAAAATATTCCGTAGACATCAATCTCGTCAATTCACCATTAGGTCACATATCATCTTGAGTCAGCTCAGGTGAGGGTCCTAAAAAGCTTCCACAGTTCTACCATTAGTTTACCTTTAGGTTACATTAATTTTTCAGGTTTAGATTGGTTAAGCTTAGCAATTCACTTTAGCTTTCCCCGATGAGAACAAAATTTTAGCCAATCTACGCATCATGTTATTTGGGAGTTCATGTCAATAGTCGACTATTAACCCAAGTAATATTTTATATCAGATTTTGTATAACAATCCTCCTTTGAAATCCAATTCCAGTTATGTTAACGATGCTCTCATCTGAAGATACCCTTGTGTAGGTTCAAGTCATGCAAAAGCCGGGTCAATATCTGTTCGGGTCATCAAGGTTAGGCATGAGGCATCTAAACCACAGACATTATTCTAGAAAAGAAGCTTGATCATTCACACATGGATCAACACATCTATCGCTGGAACAAATAAACTTAAATGGACTAAAGTGTGCAATAAGTAAAAGTCTTAATTCCAACGTTAAGGTAATGTCGTCAACAACATATGAAAATTCCAAGAATATTAAGAATAGCTACTCATAATAAACATCGATATGTCCACAGAAGTATCAACTATGCATACCGTGAAAAAGGATTGCTTGACTATAGAGCCGAACGTCCGACACATATTTATCACTATCTTAGCCTTTTCAATGCAAACAAGTAGGAATGTCCGACAACAAATTCTTTATTCTGCTAACAATCAATTACCTAAGAAAATGCAAGTACCAAAATAATTATACCAGCATATACAAAATATTCTAAACCTTACCCAGTCTTCATCAACACGGACATCTGAGTGATATCGAAGTCCATTGCAAATAGAAATGTTGTGCTGTTATCAGCAACGTCGTCAGAGTGCACAGGCTGGAACTTAGTAGCTTCACAAATATCCTTCACGGTAGGGCAAAAAACACAAACAATTTCAACGGTTAACTATCCATTATCCCCACATATCGACATTTCATGTTCCAGACTCTGAATAGAGATATACATATGTACCTTTATCACTTCATCAGAGACAACACCAGAAAACTGGTTAGAGTCATCTGTTCCTCCAGCACCCAGCACACCACGAGATAACCAGTTCAGCCATCCACCAGCTCTACCAGATGTAGCCTCATCATTTGTTAATTTTTCATTGTTAGCGGAGACAAATTCTACAGCCTCAGAGGATAATGGGTGAAGAGAATCCTAAAAAAACCCAAAAGCACAATGATGAATAGTGCAATTAAAAGAAGAAAATGCAACCAGACACTATACCTTACAACTAACGAAATAACAGTACCATATTGCCATTTAATATGGACCGACAACTAGCCTTTATGAGTCACACTTGTGATGTCAGATGAGATGCAGAACTAAAGAATCAGTTTACCTCCATTTCCTTTTCAGCAATAAACCGAAATTGTAAGATGTCATCTATATCAGAATCTTTCTCCATACTCTCCAGCTCGGACAAAACATCTTGATCAACTGGCTGACACAGATAAATAAGCCATGAGCTGGATTTATAACGATCAAGTTTATATATCCAAGATTAAAAAACTGTATCGACTTGAATCACTGTAAAACAAATGTATGAAATGTAATCACCTGGTCCCTTCGGAGGAAATTCAACTTAACCTTGTACAAATTAACATATTTTCGCCTACAGTCTCTGCGTTTCAAAAAAGTATGTAGTCATAGAACAAAAATCCATCAGTCTCAAAGAATAAATAAGTTAATGTGCTAAAAACATTATTTCGTTTGCAAGCAAGATCACACCATCTGGAAAACCTACATAAGTCGTACTATGAAATCAAGTCCAAACATAGGGAAAACGAAAGATCTATCACAAGAATCAACCAGTCAAAATGAGAATTGCACCTTTTAAAAAGAACTTTTATGTAAGAGGTACCTCATCATAGCTAGTTAAATAAATTTTAGATGCTAGTTTGGCATTTGCCGAATTACAGTTGTGGAAGTCACTAGCTCTTAATGCCAGTACAAAGGAAAGTGTTTTTAGACATCTTACAACAAAAAACAACGAGAAAAGACTTTGAAGGCAAAGACGGAAAAAAAAATTAAAAAATCACCATATACTAAATTCCAAGTCACCGCAAGAAAACATGAAACAAAAGAAGTCAAAGAAAAGTCAGGGACTCAGGGAGATTAATGACTAATGCTAGCTAAACCCCACAATTACTTAAAAGCCCATGACAAATAGAAATTAGATGCCGATAGGTGCCACTGGACATAATATGAATAATGACAGCAGTACCATGTAGATAATTGTAATTTTTTATCTATATCATTCAAATTCTAGCAGAAACTATTTAATATAGAGCTTAATGAGAAATACTTCGTAGTAATTGGTTACTTCGCTGGGTGGGTGAAATGCGAGGCTCCCATTCAAAAATAAAATAAAATAAAATAAATGGGATGACAGTCTTGATTCTTGAAGAAAACATTCCGCAACACCACATTATTATCACTAAAAGTACAATGTACCCAAGAACCATGAGGAGGGATTGATAGACATAAGTAAGTTTGACGGATTCAAAAACTTCACTAAAAGCCAAGTAACTTTAAGCACTCCAAGACTCCAAACAGAGTAAAACAAACAAAATGCAAGAAATTACGACATAAAAATAGAAAGATATCTTTGGTGGGCATACAATCGTTCCCCAAGGTATCTCCAGGAAGTCTTCTTCAGTGACTTTCGGACATCAAAAAGAACTGACTCTAGAGCATAGCGCCACCATAGCTTTTGCCATCCGTTCTCTTTCTTCGCTAACGTATCACCCGATGGACGAAAACGTCCATACCTGCATCAATAGAAAATGCCAATCAATCGCAATTACATAAAAACTGGGACCTCATGGCCCAAAATTCACAGAAATGCAGAGGGGGCGTCTTTTAAAATCCTGAATTCTGGTTAATATTGATGACATACTCCCTCCATCCATCCAAACACAGTTAAAAAAAATTCATAATGAATCCAAACATATTATTTTCATATTTTAATTTTTCACATTTTATGACTGATTTCCGGGGTCAAATTTTAGGAAGGTTGGCTTAATAAAGTGAAATGGGTTGTTCGGATTTGAATGGAGGGAGTGTACCAGTAATATACTCGTCTGTAATACTGAGAGAAGAGCAATACAGTGACGCCCATGTACAAAAAGAGATTGTTGTATTGGTGTAGACAATAACATCAAACGACTACAAGTTAAAAACTAAAAGAGGGGCTGGCCAAAATTAGTTAGCCATTTAGCTTCACTCTATCATGATTTAAGACCAGTCGCTGCACCAGATGATCTATTTAAAAAAAAAAAAAAAAAGGAAGCCAGTGTGCAACTAGACATGGCAAGATAAACTCAAACCACATGACCAGACATGAGACCCAAATTTGACCAAAAAATGCGAGCCCTATTTTGACCTAAAACAACCACCCACTTTGTTGTACACAATATTGACTGAATCCAATATGCTCCAAACTGAATATACACGGCCCGAATATGAGCTTATTTAAAATGACAGGAATTGATTTTAGATGACTGATTTAGTGATTTGATATTACATCTAAGCTCACAACATAAAAAATAATAGAAACATACAGAAGACGAGTTTTGACCCAAACTTAACCAATTAAAACACACCCGAAACAGACACAAACCTAAAATGACCCAGACTTAAAAGACACAAAACAATCTCGAAGTGCATCTATAACTAAAATGACGACCTGTACCCAACACAAACAACCTGTTTAATACATATAAATACCACAAATACACAATCTTGCATAAATTAACTTAGTGTTAATCTTGCTGTGAAGTAAAGACAACATGACGGTAGTGGAAAGGGCATGAATCTCGTATTAATTTGATAACATGGTTTATGTTTTTTCCTTCTCACATCTCCTATAAAAATGTTGCGAAGATCTGAAATTTCAGAACTCGGGAATATCTAAAAATGTCCGAGTAATTTTTGCACTCGGGAATCTCCCCACATCCCATTCCAATCTTAAATTACTCAGCTTCAATTTTATAAAATCTAACAAGAAGTGCAAAAATGACAGTCTATCAGAATTTCTTCACAACAGAAACTAAATAGTTTAACATACTTTTCCCTCAGCTGGCTGGTGCTGATATAGTCTGAAAACTTCAAGACATGCTCCAGTTGATTTGGATTGATGGCCATGGCCTAACAAAACATGGAAATTTTCATTGCACAAGTCGACTAGCATATAGCTTACTCCCTCCCTTCAACCCCATTCACATCATTTGCTTTTTCACGTTTGTCAACATGAATGTTGGAACGCAAATATATAAAGTTTTAAGTTATTAAAAATTACAAAAAATTTATACTCTTATTGTACTCATTAAAACGTAACGAACATGATCACACATGACTATATTTTATTCACTACATTGTTATAAAAAAAAAAAAAAAAAATTAATAATAATAATAATAATAAATAAATAAATAAATAAATTTGAATGAATAATGGTTTTTCTCACTTTGATGGGAATTACAGGGAGGGAGTATAAGATATCTACAATCATCAACTCACCAGTTTGGTCAGCTCAGCGGTGACGGAATACTGTGGAGCATCATGCTCAACCTTTCCAGTTTTTGTTACCTACAAGTGACAACAGAGCTTAAGTAGCGTCAACCATAAATGTAAAGAAGAGGTGCACGTGAAATTTTATAATACAACTGCTTACCAGCACAGAGACATCAAAGGGCACCACCATGTAGTCAAAGTTATCCACATCATTTTGTACAACCACCCAAGATTGACTGCTTTCATTACCATTGTTGCCCATCAAGTCCGAAGAGTCTTGAAAGGTGTTACAGTAAATACTCAGGCCACTGATTTCCACAAATTTGGTCACCTGACCATTTTTTCCCTTCAAAGTTGATGGCCTGAAAGGAAGAAGCATTTTCAGCATCATGCACCATGAACTTTTCAAAAGCGGGAAAAGATGTATAACTCATGTAAATAATTTATATTCCAGGATAACACAAAGCCTATACAGAAAAGCCTTTCCCAAAAAAAAAAAAAAATACTCCCTGTACCAAATTATAGTCAATTACGGGGTATAAAATAGAGGAAACATTCAAAATGAATAGAAGAGTTCGCCAAGCACAAAGTTAACAATTAACACTGAAGAGAAGCACTAACCAAAGCTTGAAAACTGGATATTAGTTATAGAGATGAGAAAACTAAAACGAAGGGCACATCGCGCCCAACAGGAGTATAACTCACCGATGAAGTTCCTAGATAAAGTACCATGATTACAGACTCAAAGCAAAAGTTTTTCTAATTACATCAAACGTAAACAAGATATCATAAAACCTTGAACCATTGAAAAAAAAAAAAAAAAAAAAAAAAAAAAACACCCAAATATAGTTGGAACACGTTCATTCAAGGACTCAAGGTCCGGATATGCATTTCATGCAATAATGGGCTAATGGGTATAGTGACCGGGGCTTTAGCAAGAACTTAACCATTCTAGAGTAAGTGAAGACCAAACTAAAACTTACGGTCATATTTTGAGTAGGACATGGACCATTCATTGTGCCAAGTAGCGTTCTGTAGTCCAACTAAAAATACAGAAAAGTCATCGGTCTGAACGCTGAACATCAAGCCCAGTATCAAAATAGAGCCTTCTCATTAGATCTTCTTAGAAGCCAGTAATTATTATTTCTTGATAAATGACAGCGCGGAAATTGTGATAGTGTCTAAGGCAATTAAATACTGCTGCATGGCTTCAGCCATGAATTCCAACCATCCAGTCACATTTCTTCACCTACTTGTTTTGGTGAACCTGACTTAAGCAAGCAATTCGATGAACACAAAATATCTACTCGATCAACCATAGCAATTAAAATTGTGCATCATGCATTCTACAACACATTCCCATACTGTAACAGGACAGGTGATTACCCGACTGAACCTTGCTTCGATATCATCAGATTTGAAAACTTCAACCCAAAGACCATCTACGTCAAAGAGAGAACACGCACAAAGTTAGATTGCATAGCCAACCACCAAAAGAATAGCTCAAACCCGCATATGTCGTCAAGAAAAATATGATTAACATAGAAGTGCATGAAACAATTAGTACTACAGAGATGTGCAATAGGTATCTTTCGGGTTTCCAAAATATGGATTTATACACTAAATGGTATGGGTTAGGTGTCCTTCAAGTTTATACAGGTCTTGGGGCGGCTTAGGTAATAAAATGAAACGATCAACGGTTTTCTAAAAGGTGACAAGGGAGTACGTGAACTATGCACGAGACACCAAGAGGCTAACACCATTCAAAAAAACTGTGGAAAGACCAAAAACATCAGGCCTAGATATGTCATGCAGAACATCAATAACAAAAGAAAACAAACTGTGACAAGGGAGGACGTGAACTATGCACGAGACACCAAGAGGCTAACACCATTCCAAAAACTGTGGAAAGACTTAAAACATCAGTCCTAGATATGTCATGCAGAATATCAATAACAAAAGAAGACAAAACTGATTGTACATTGGAAATGACATATTTAAAATCTATCAAGTAAGCTTCACATATGTATGCAAAATAAAAGTTCCACACAAGCAAACTAAAAATGGCAGGGAATAAATACCGCGGAAGGCTGGGTTTCATGGTACAATATATGGACATTCCTCATTGTAACTTGTATGCTATCGAGGATCTGTAAATAACAAATTAAATTAATGAATCTTAGTAACCATCACAGAAGTATATTTCACGAAGGTTAACACAAATTTTCAGCCTCAGGAATATCATAATGGACTAGTACCCTTCCAGTAACATGCGATATCAATGATTGCCCAGCGTTGTTGTCTGCAAATATGTAACATTAGAATGTGAAGTATGAAAGAAGATAGCAGTAGCAATGCAAGAGAATATGAAAAAGCAGATAGAGTTTCTGAGTACCAATATTTCCTATGTTTTACGTGCCCATGAAGCTGTTTGTGTGCTTATTGATGAAGTCTAGATATACCAATATCATTCAACAGTCACTTAAACCAAGCAAGATGTTTCAGGTCCACGCTCATCAAGGTGTGTGATTAACCTGACAAAGGATGTGTCACATCCCTGTCTGCTTAGAAATTTAGTCTTGTGTGTCTATGGCAATTTGTTTGCCGCATAGTTATTTCCATTGTCCTTTCAGTATTTTTTCATAGAAATATTACTTCTAGGAAATAAGCAGTTATAAAGTTATATACAGCAGTAAACATCAGAGCATGATGAACATGTTGCCTAAGACACGCAAAACAGTAATCACATCAGCTGGCGTGTGATGTGCATCTTCATAAAATGGTGGTGTTAAAGAGTTCTTCTTCAGCTCCTGAAGTATCATTTTGGGCGTGAAAAGTAGTTTTAGAGTAGCGGTGATATAGAAAACCATTGGTGATGACACATATTGTGTTTGCTAATGAAAATTAGTAAAACAGACCCACAACTATTCCTCTCCAACACACTACCAAAGCCGATCGCACATGAAGCAGCCAATTAACAGAAACGCACATCAGGAGCTTGGTTAGCCACATCGACAATTGTATCTCCTCCCAAAAAACCAAACTATGTATTTTATGGAGGTTAGTAGAGTGCTACTGATAACAAGTTTTCACATCCCCACATAGCCTTTTTAAGAATACTGTCATTTTTTGCTGCACACAAGTACTACTTTCAAACTCCCGTGAATACATCTAATGTGGCTTGAAAAAAACTTATTGTAGCAATTAAACAAAGGCTCTATCCTCTTAATAAAGGGCTACACTCATAATTATGGCACTAGAATACCAAATAACATAAGGTCGGTTGGAATCAGGATATACGACAAATAGACAGAATGGTCATTATAACAAATAGCAAAGATCACATCTCACCGGAAACACGGCTTGACAGTTTAGCTAACTCAGCAGCAGCAAGCTTTGCCTTCTTGGCAGCCAACTCTCTTCTTTCAACAGCGTCTGCACTCCACTACAAAAAACAAAGGTAAAAAAATTTCCATATAGGCATCAAAGCCTAGTCAGGATGATGTTCATTGCAAATAGGTCACATCGAGTCTTACGCAACATGGACCAACCCAGATGTAGGCTTTGGAATGTGCATAGAACTAAACAGACCAGCAGAAAAGAAGAAATACCTCATGATCCTCACGTGGACCAGCAGAAAAGAAGACATCTTCTAAAAGTATTATGATAGGGTCCCAGCCTAGTTTCTTCCAAGGAATCCTAATACTTAATCTTCCGATACGCCCTGTAAAACGATTTCGTAAATTTCTTTGGCAGTTATGCGTACATGATAGCATGTTTACTGACTACCAAGCTTAGACACTTGAATACAGAAATGTGAAGCAGATGTTTCGTATGGCAAAAACAAGATGCTCGTTATATTCTTAGATTGTACCAAAACAGCTGCTAAAGAAAAGTTTTTCATGCAAAAAGAAAGGTTGCTGCTAGTTATATTACAAGCTTGCTGCTCGTTATATGCGTAGATTTTTACCATCCAATGGCACACATTTTAGGGTATGACAAGGATATGAAGTATGCATATTCTGGTAGCAAGATAGCATGTTTGTAACAGCCCAATACAGAAGATCGTAAGGAAGCAATTCTCACACAAACAGAGCAATACTCTACGTTCCTAAATTCCACCAATAAACGAATAAAAAAAAGGTTGAGAACCACACGGGAAAAAAGTTTGACACAACAAAAATACGTCACTCCATGGAAAACTACCATACTTCTAACTCCTTCGACAATCCAGGAAAACAAACTTAATTAGCAGAGTGCCATCAGACTTCCGGAAAATATAATCCTTAGACGTACCAGCTGCGTATGTTGTTTATATATATATATATATATATGTCTAACAACCTCGCCTTGCGGAGACGCCATCATGCACAGGCTTGCCCTTTTATGTGTCTAACAAAACTGAGCTTCGCAAAAATTTGATTGAATGTTTGTGAATATTGTCATTTAGAAAGGTAATAAAGAGAGCAGTGCATCTCCACTGAAACAGATTTGTTATAATTTGACCCTTTTCATAACCTCTCATACTTGAGAAAGAAACCAATACATTCAATCTTCATTACCAGTATCATTTACCGTATATCAAGAGTATGGCATTAAATCTCCACTTGAGATTAGATCATGAAACTGGGCATCTAAGTAAAATTCAGCCATTTCACTATCAACGCAGCCAATATAGCCTCAAAATTATTAGGTCCTAAATCAATGATAGACGATATTTCAAATTACATAGCAAACACAAACGCCACTACCCTATATAATTATTCCCTACATTCCATTCTTTTCTTCCCACTTTTATCATAAGGAAATTTCACTCTTTTCTTCACGATTGCAAAATCTCTATTTTTATCAAATTTTCCACCAATTTTTCCACACAACCTACTTAATGGGTTTACTTTCTAAAAAAACTTGCATTTCATCCACGCATCCTACTTTCCTTAATATGGAACAAGCCAAGTGAGATTACAATTACCTCTCTTGAGAGCGACCGGCAACTGAAGATGGTCAAATGCTTCGAGAATAAGTTCAACATTCTCAAGTAACACTTCCTCTGCAGAAACAATAATAACCACCCAACATAAAACTCAATCATTAACCTTACCATAGACATTAAGAGTACCTTTTGTGTGCAACGATACTACATGTACGACAAGTCGACAAGTGTGCCCTTATACGACCAATTTTATAAACATTTGGGTAGAATAATTAACGAAGAACATACCGTTCCAAAATGTAATTTTGAGTTGCTCCTTCTGAAAATCTTTGATGTATCGACCGAGATAACCCAAAAGCAGTTGATGAACTAACCCCTCAAACATTGCACCTAATCAAACTCTCCTTCAAAAAACAAAAAAAAAAAAAAAAAACAAAAATTAAAACCCAGGAATATACACAGAGTCGACAGAGATTTAAATCATACAAGAAGTAAACTTAGATTGTAAGTTGTCAATTTCAAGCTATTTTAAACAGAAATTTAGGTTGTAGATTGTAAAAAATTACTCCGTAAAACCCAGGAAAATTACAATCAATTCTCACCATAAGATAACCAATTAACTCGATGAAAACGTCAAATTTCAGAAATTCCAAACAAAACCACGCATAAAATCAATGATTAACTAGAGAATCAATTCAACAGCTTCAACTTATGAATTCAAACTATTGAATTTGAATTGGCTAGTTTAATAATCATAGTATAACCTAATTCATACAAATTAAATGAATAAAAGAGATTTAAAGTTACCTTATTAAGCCAAATAAGTTACATTAATCATCCTCTTTGAAAACCTTCTTGTAAACCCTAGATTAAACTTGATGATGATGATTATAATGATGATGACGACATCTATGGTGATGATGACGACGTCGTCTACGGTATGATGATGACGGTGAATAAAGAAAACGAGATTATGAAGTTGAATGAAAATTTGGGCTGTGTCATGTTTTTTTAAACAAGGTAAATTATACTCCGTACTCCCCCATTCAAACAAACTCACACCCGACTATATTTTTATTTATAGATTGTCGGGAATTTCAAAGATTTCCGACATAGTTGAATAGTGCCAATAAACCAAATGTAGTGAATGGAGTTGAATGGAGGGAGTACTCCGTATATTGATCCATTTTTCAAATTTTGGATTAGAAAAATATTTAATTCAAATAAAATAAATTTACCATCTATCAAAATATAATATAATCTTGTAATATACGGAAAATATACAAATAAATGTAACCATGTAAGCATAATTAATCGACAAAACGAACTATTTCAATACTAGTAAAATAATAACGAGTTTTTTCTCCTTAAATGGTGTTGAAATTCAAACTAATTACAAAAGTAGGATTCAATTGAAACTATCTCCAACAATGGGTCTATCATCTATGTCATCAATTTTATCATTTTTTTGAAACATTAAAAATCTATATATCTATCTATATCTATATCTATATCTATATCTATATATCTATCTATATATACTATTAAAACAAAATCTCCCCAATCTATATATCTATATCTATATATACTATTAAAACAAAATCTCCCCCCAAATGTCTTTAGATAACCTTTAAAAACAACAATCAAAATACTTCTCCTCCTTCCACGTCATATTTTTGTGCCACGTCAAACCTGAAGAGAACACCTCTTTCACTCCTCCCGCTACATCTTCCTCTCGCACTACATCTTTCTCATATCAAAAACTCATTCTTCTTCCTCTATGAGAACTCGAAAAGTCGGCTATTTAATTGTTGCAATCAATACTTTGAATTCAATTGTGCCTTTTATTCAACTCACGCCTCAATATGATGGTCATTCTTCACCGAATGTCGTGGTCACTGTTGCGAGTTCGTTGTACGCTGCCTTTGATATCCGTAAGTGGCTTCTGTTGGCCACGGTTCGAGAAGTCCCACCAAACGATAACCGTCAGGTAAGGTTTTTTAATTGGAATTAAATCACACGCATTTGTTTTGCAAAATTTGATTGATAATGCGTGTGACACTGTTAAAAATGGTTTAGTTTTTTTTCTATTAGATATTGTTAATTAATTATTGTCATAATTCTTCATAAATTGGTAATTTAATCAGAATATTTAGGTGTTTGATTTTGTTATATATTTTGGGTACTGCAATTTTTTGAAGTAGTTGTGGTATTCTCGATTAACCTGTCGATAAATGTATAATAAAGGACTTTGTGAATTGTTCTTTGTTTGGATATTCACTGTTGCAAGGTTAAACCTTTGGAATTTGTAGCCGAAAAAAACTCGAAAAAAGAAGTGTCACACCATTAAAATGGAGATTTCACAATGTTTGTGAAAATGGCAGAGTAATTTATATTTACTATCAATGTTTTGTGTATGCAGGATTAGAAAAGATTTGCAGCCATTAATACATCATGTCTGGGTACGCTCCTATTATGGTTATTTTTCAATCTGTGCGCTCAGAGAAATCCCACCCAACGATAACCGTCAGGTAAGGTTTTTTAATTGGAATTTATTTGATTGCCGACCAAATGGGAAGTGTCTGAATGATTCATTAGACTATATATGGTTTTACGAATTTTAATTGAAAGTGTCTACATAATTGAATAGATCAGAATAGATGATTTCATTAATTTAAGTTTATTTGTTACTACCTTTGATTTAAACCTGTGTGAGTTAAGAAAATGTCAACACTTTGCTAATGGTTTGGAGTAGTTTCTTAGATTGAATATTGAAGCCAAGAATGAACGGTCGTGTTGGTGGTCACTAATGTTAGTTTGTCATGGTGCGGTGGTTTCTGAGATTTAGTTTGCTTTGATGTAAGTGGCTTTTCTTTTTTTCTATTTCTCTACAAATTTTTCAGTCTACACTTCGCCCTTGATGCTTAACATTTCTATGCTTTTACATTTTAACTAAACAGATTAACATGAAAGATTTGGATAGTGTCCAATGACCCATTTATATAGGAAGAGGTGTGTCTTTAAGAAGCAAGCACCATACAGATTTGACGCCCCAAAACTGAAGAATAATCCAGGACCTGTAATTGCTAGCCAAAATGGTATTGTTTTGATCCAGTATTAGACACCAACAATCACAAGGTAACCCAAAACCGAGAATGATTCCAGTCGAACAAGCTCTTCATCAAAGAGGTGAAACTGAGGAGCAATTGTAGGTATTACGTTATTCAAGTCGTTGATTTTTATGTTTTCGATTAATTAAAACGTTAGAAATGTTGATTTGATTTTAATGTAGTGTACATGTCCTAACTCTTAAAGAAAGAATTGAGTGCTCTAAGAGATAACCTATCCAAAGCAGATGAATGGTTTAGAACCGTGAAGAAGAAACATGTGACAAAATATTGACGCTAAATGATTTGAAACAACAATTTAAATCTGCTAATGATATTTATCAAGAGGCATATGCTCACTTAAAAACATAATAGAAAGAGCAGAATGAAAAGGCTACTATTGCCGCTCTTTCTGATCGTTTTTTTATAGCATGTTGATTTTTTTTTTTTTTTTTGGTTTTCATAGTGCATCTCAATTGTTGGTTTAGCGGTGAAGTTATTGACGGTTAGTAAACTGGAGTTTGGCTAAACTACTTGTTTTGAAGTGTCATTAAAAATATTAGCACTCTGCACTTTACAGTAAATTGGATTATTGTTACTAATTTCTTTTCTTCATTTTATTCATTTTTGTTCTTAAGGTGCTCGTTAATGGAAGACAAGTTGGTATTTCAACATCCATTTTTTGATGAGGGAATGTCTAGCACTAATTATCCATTCATAACTCAACATTATAATCATGTTCTCCGTAAACCCTAATTTCTTTTTTAGAAGACAAACCCTAATCTCTAATTGATTTAACTTGAATTGGTCAAAAAATAATTAAAATCTACTTGTTTAATGTATGAATTCAATCCAAAATTTTAATTTGATGAATTCAAAATTAAATGATTTGATTTTTCATTGATTTATTTTATTTTGTAAAGAGAGAAAAAGGTGATAAGTGGAAATGATGGAGGGATAGTAAGTGAAAATTTTATGAAAAATTGTGGGCATTGGCATAAAAGACGCGGGTGATTGACAACTACGATAATTAGAATCTAATTTTCATATTTTTTTTTTAATAAACGTAACTAACGATATTGAACGCGTAAAATGCGCGTTGGTAAGTGTGAAAAAGCATAAGTGCAATTTGAATAATATGAATGGAGGAAATTTAAATATTTAATCTCATACAACAATTTTATAATGTATGATCAAAGTTACGAAAATTTAGCTTTCAAAAAAGTAATAATAGTCATTGCTTTCACTTATTTATTCTTTTTTCTTGTTAGTTAAGTTAATATGCAAGTTATTATGTGTTTTAGCGGTAATCCAAAAAAGTCTCAATACTTCATGAACCCATTTCTGGTACGGAGTAATATTTAAGTTTCGTTATACTCCGTAGTTGATAAACATATTAGGTCATGTTGGGTACGTGTCTAGGTCAATATCACTCCAACTCAAGCCGACCAATTTCCATGATTGTGTCAATTGGCTCAACTTTAAGCCAACACATTTAAATTTTTTTTACTAATCCAACACGACTTGTCTAAATTATTTATCTTTAACTACTTCATTTTTAAACTAACCGACATAATCCACCGAACCTAATGACTTGTACCTGACCCATTAATCCAAATTTCAAAATTAAATACACAAATACAAGTAATGTGTTATCGTATTTTTTCTTATTTTATCATCCTAACTAATCTAAGAGTAACTTTTATGACAGATGATATTCTTTTTAGATCAGTGTTAAATAAGTGTCACTAAATAATCAAAATCCATCTTTTTTTAAGATTAGTGTCTAATCCAGTCCATTAATTCTCCTGTGAGGTTTAACTCACACTAAGTTAAGTTAATATGAGACCAAGGTACAAATTGAAGTTAAAGGGGTACCCATAAAACAAATCTACTAAAGTCACTAACATGGGTACTAAAAAGATTTAGTAACAATTAATCATAATTATCACTTAAATAGTACGAAAGCTTGGGTACAAAAGCTCTATAATCAGGTACAAATAAAACGGACTTACAATAATTTATCGTAAGGCTTGACATACCCATGAATAAGGGAAGATGCTACACTTACACCTAGTGTACCAAAGGCTTTGGTACATATCCATTCAATTCATGCCATGTGGACTTGTGAGACCTATAAAAATAGATGTTGAAAATGAAATTTTTAAGGGAGATTAGCAAATTATAATGATGTCAAAATTATTTACTAATTGCACCAAATTAATTTAAGGATTTGTGCCAAGATGAATTTTATTTATTGAAGATGAACATAATTTATTTTAACTTAATCTTTCTCATAAAAATAATAAAAACTATAATCAAAAGACTACACGTTATAGTCGAATCTTACATTAATGGTTTTTTTTTAATCGATTTTAATTTCATTTAACGAAGAAATTATTAAATTTTTACATCATACAACAATTTATTTATATTATTGAAAAGAATATTCGCATATAAATATATGAAATTTTTTATTTCAATTGTTTTTCTTTAATAGAACTTATCGAACTAAAAGAAAATCAAAACATTTTAAGATATTTTTGTTTTTTCTTCTGTGATTACAAAAATTTACGAAAATATAAAGTTTGCAAAAAATAAATTGATTTCTAAAGCAAAAGTTAATAAAAAAAGAAAATTTATCAAGTAATAATGGAATATGGATGGTCTTGTGAAAAATTTGAATTTTTTTAAAATTTAAACTTAAATCTAATTAGGATGGATTATTTTAACTTTTTTGTTTATTATTATATTCCCTCCCTTCAAATCCAAACACTACATTTACCTTTTTGACACTATTCATCTACGTCGGAAATCTTTGAAATTCCTGACAATCTATAAGCGAAAATATAGTCATGTGTGATCTTGTTTGATTTTTAATATCCAATTTATGAGTACAATATTAATATCCAATTTTTAATTTTTTTTATCGTGTGAAATTATAGATATTTCCGTTCCGACATTCGCCTCGACAAATATGATAAAGCAAATGTAGCCTTTGAATTTGAAGGGAGGGAGTAATTTTTTTTATAATCCACGTGGAGGCTTCCCATTAGTCAAGTACGTTAGGTACATTAGGTGTAGTTGTAGCCTTTTTGATGAATAAGTGAATCCGGTTAAACCCGACCCTTAAATTGAAATTTGAAACCTCAACTACCACGTTTCATTTCATCTGTTACATTCATTCATTACCCCACTTGTCCTCTCTCTACTCTTGAGTGAGAAAACTCATCCAAACCCTTTTCTATTTCTCACTGTTTTTTTCTTCCATTGATTTACTGTTGTTTTTTTTTTTTTTTAATTTATATTTCTTTTTTCCAGAAGTTTGGAAGAAAAATGGAGGAGGTGATGACATGGGAAGAGCAAATTTACTGGAAACATTTCCATGCCATGCATTTCTATCAAGTTTTACCTCATGACTTCCTTCATCATCTTGTAAGTTTTTACCTTTTTATTTTGCCACTCATTTTCTTTTTTTACCGCAATAAGTTGATTCCTGTGTGATCTTATATTCACATTGGAAATTTCATGGTGTTATATATTTGGTAAATTTTTCGGGTCAATTTCGGGTCTTATTGTTTCATTTAGGGTTAATATGGGTTGTTGGTGAATTTCGGGTCAATGAGTTTAGGGTTTCGTGTCGAGTCAAGTCAATTTAGGTTTTGAGTGTAGTTTGGTTGCATTTTGGGTTACCTGCAAGACCTTAAGTTTTGGGTTTCGTGTCGAGTCAAGTCAATTTGGGTTTTGAGTGTAGTTTGGTTGCATTTTGGGTTACATGCAAGACCTTAAGTTTTGGGTTTCGTGTCGATTGGGTTACATGCAAGACCTTAAGTTTTGGGTTTCGTGTCGAGTCAAGTCAATTTGGGTTTTGAGTGTAGTTTGGTTGCATTTTGGGTTACATGCAAGACCTTAAGTTTTGGGTTTCGTGTCGAGTCAAGTCAATTTGGGTTTTGAGTGTAGTTTGGTTGCATTTTGGGTTACATGCAAGACCTTAATTTAGTGTAAATTTGTGGAGAATTAAGTATTTAAATGAAAACTTATCTGAACTGAACTGAAATGAAAAACGTAATTTAGTGTAAATTTGCGGAGAAGTATCTGAATGAAAATTTATCTGAACTAAACTGAGCTGAATGAACCCGAAAATAAGTCCAAAAGAACATGAGATAGATGAGATGGATGAGATGCGACGGGGTAACGTCGTTGATTGGTAACTTGAGGTGATTATATTGCGCAACGTATTTTTTGGTCACAAGTTCAGGGCACATAATCTCACTTATTACTTGTTACAACAAGTGACCAAATTTGGCCTGAAAGTAATGGTACTAGTTAAATCTCATTACATGTAGTTAGAAAAAGTCCATTGTAGGAAGCGTTACGAGATGTGTGGCTAAGTGTAAAGGCGGTGGAAGTTTTATGTTCTAATATAGTAATGTTCGATTTTACAATGTGTTGGAAGGAAATACAATGTAAGCGAAGCCTTATGTGTTCATCGCTATGCAATAATATTGACATATAATGCATTTTCATATGCCTTTCTATGTGGCTTGGGATTTATATAATTGTGTGAGAATGTATAAGTTTAGGTCTAATATCGAGTATCGACAACTTTGACATGTCACGTGTGCTATATAAGTATATAATGCTAATTTTCTCGCATCTGCTTATATAGTAATTGTGTGTCCCAACTTGGTTTGTGTTAATGTGTGATCTCAATTGTGGTTAATCAGGTGCTTCCTTCAAAATTTGGTGAAAACATGTCCGGCGAAATACCAAAAAAGGTAACTTTGATAGGCCCGAGTGGCTCGTCCTGGGAAGTAGAGGTATCTATGACCGGTGATCTTACTCTTGTCGGAGAAGGATGGAAAGATTTTGCCAAGACGTATAACTTGGAAGAGAACTATCTATTGATGTTCAAGTACACACAGGACTTGAGATTCGAGGTCTTGATTTTCGACCAAGAGAATCTGTGTGAAAAGGAGTGTAGCTATTTTGTTAAGAAGTGTTTGCCAAACCCCAACAACACAATTGATAGGACGAGGAGTGCGGACGAGATGACTAGCACAGAGATAATGGAAGATTATGATGACGGTGGTGGCTCTGATTCTGCTATTTCGAAGAAACTGAAGAAGTGTTCTGCGGATTATGGGGAAAAAGACGTCTTTGAAACTCCTAGAGCAACTCTGTCCGATACCTCCTCTGATGACTTTTCCAATGATGCTGTTGAGGTTGTTCGTTCGGGAGGAAGGCCCATCCATCAAGTTTCGGTGAGTCTTGTGCCAAAGGAAGCCGATGTTCCAGAAGGCATATCAATTGCGGGTCTTGTGCCAACTAACTCCATGGGTCAGTCTGGTAAGCATCTTACGTAGGGGTATAAAACAACACGTGTCTGATTAACAAACCCTCGAAACAGCTTTGGTCGAAGCTCAGACCGTCGTCGTTGTTGTGGTGATAGTTACTCATAAATAAAATGTTGTTATAGTGAAATAGTTAATCAAAATGAGCCCAAGCCAAGCTTCATATTTACCGACTGTCTTTGACTCATGTTCAATATGACAACAGGGAAGCCAAGTGACAGTAACACTACTGGAATCCCGATGCTCAGTCAACTGAACTCGTATCAGCACACTCCTACAGGAAATGAGAAAAACGAGATGTATGAAGCGGTTATTCTTAGCCCTGACAACAATGGTATTGCCGTTTCCAATGCTTTATCTGCTGAAGTCAACGGAAATGGTACTCCGGGTACAAGTCATTCTCGAGAAGTTAGTGCAAAAAGAGGTAGACCTGTTAAGCAAGCGATTCCTAGATCTAGGAAAAAACTGGCTTTCAAAAGAGGTATGTATTATCGATCTATCTTCTGAGTAAAATTTGCAGGTTATTTAATTGTCTGATGTTTTTATGGTGATATGAAGTACTGTCGTAGTACAAATAAGAAGTTGTTACAATAAGGTTGTTCAGTTGTTTCTCTCTATTTCTCTGTTTTTTTCACTGATTTTGGTCAGCATTGCTGGACTTGTGCAGAAAACTCGAGAATTATGATATAATCTCCTGCATTCTGTAATAAGTACTCTACACTTATCTCTTTCTATTTTCGCTTGTTATATAACTTCAGACATACGGAGGCCTTCCGTGGAGTACTTGTCGCATAGGAGGGCTGTGACCGATGAAGAGAAAGCAGCTGCGTTAAAACGAGCAACTGAAGCATCGACTGAAGATAGCTTTCTCGTCGTGATGCAGCCTACTGCTGTTTACAAGACGTTTTACTTGGTACATAATCTTAGCATCCTTCTTAATTACTCTGTATCAAATTGTCGCAACAGTTATTATGATTGTCATTTCCGAATTCTCTAAAATATGTTGTACAGCTATATGATAACTGTCTCTTTCCCGTCCTCTCTTGACAGAGTATTCCAGCAGATTGGGTTAACAAAAACCTCTCTTGTCAGCACCAAAAGGTTATTCTTCGTGTGGGGGAGAAAACATGGGTGACAATGTTCCACAACTACAGTCGTGGCAGACATTCAGGCGGGCTTGCAACCGGGTGGAAGAACTTTGCCATCGAAAACAATTTGGAAGACTCCGATGTTTGCATCTTCAAGCCTGCTAGCCAGAAGGGTGATCTTACTCTGATCTTCGATGTCAACATCATTCGGGTTGTGCCGGAAATCACACCTCTTACGCCTCTGTTGTGCTCTATAGTATGAGCCCTATGTGCCCTTTTGAAGCCAAGATACAATGATTCGGAACTATGAAGTTGATGTATTTTGTGCCTTTATCGTAGTTATATAGTTAAACTATGTGTTAAAGTACGGGATTAGGGAGAAATTCATTTCTCCTAGTGTAGCTACGGCTTTATGCGTTATGAAGGAATTGTGCACTTTTTTAAGTAGTGGTTTGTAAGTTTCTTATCGACTTCGGAATCGTAAAATGTGTTTGGATATGCAACACTTAGTTTTTTTTTTTTTTTTTTCTCTAGATTTCAGATATGCAATTTAGGACAAGTCTTGTCGTAAATTACTCCGATTTTCGATTTTTAATGTTCAAGGTTGAAGAATAACTAAAGCGGAATCACAAGGGAAATGTTTGATCAATGACGGCTAGGTGATTGACTATTTCTTGAAACATCGTAGCATCGATCATAGCTCTTCAAAATGGTTTGGGAACTCATGTGATTGGCGTGTACAACGAGCTGACTATTTTCGACAAGTCTACTATAAGACGCTTTCACGTGTCCAACATGCTACTTGTGACAAAAATGTGACTAGTTTAACGCTTAAATTGACTACCTTTTACGTTTTAATGTGGCCACTTCTGAGACCTAAAAGCGGACACATTACACCATGGTCGCATTAAAAGCATAAAACCGTTTCATATTAGTCTTTGCCGATAAAAATACAAAGCGAAACATAAATTAATCACACAAATTCTCGTGTGAGACGGAAAAATGTCGCAGCCGTCTGCGGTGACAACCGCCGCTCCCACCACCGAAGCCTCCGCCACCTCCGCCGTCCCCTCCCCTCCCTCTTCCGCCAAGGTTTTCTCTTCTCTTTTTTTTCCTAATGATATTTCGTAAACCCTAAAATTTATTATCTGCATTTATTTTTGCCTGATTGAGTTGTGAAATCGTTCTGCATGTAGTTTTTATCATCGATTAAAGGTGAATTTTTGTGTTTTATCGTTTGAAAAAACGAAGATGTTAATTTTTTTTTTTGGTTTAGAAACGATCTAGCTTTCGACTATCGATTGTATGATAGTGTAATGTTGTTTTTGAGTGATTGTGTATCGATTGAGTTTCGTAGGATGGTGTAGTTGAGAGTGATTGAGTTTGTTTTGATTGTACTTTCGATTGAATTTTACAACATGAAACTGGGCAAAAAGGAGAATTTTTAATCCATTTTTAACTTTAAAATCGGTATACTTTTCGTTATTGAACCTTACTGAAAGACGCAATGTATGAATTTGTAGGTATTCAGATTGTGTATCTCGTGAATTCGTGATATTTGATTATCGTTTACTGGCAGTTTCAAATTATGTTGTTGTTGTTGTTGTTGTTGTTCTAGCATTGTTATCGTTGATAAACTTAGGGAAACTAATTCGTAGTTTCTTATTTTAACTTTGAATAAGAAAAAGTTGCTAGTTAGTAGTTACATGGTATATATGCAGCATTTATGCTTTGCATGCTGAAGATGACTCCACATTTTGGGCTCGATTATTGTTTTGGTGTTTCGAGGTTCTTTCGTCACTTCTGAGTGTGTTTGTAAATCTGGGTTTGTGGCATGGTCATGGACTCATGGCTCAATCTCTCTACATGTGAATACGTGAATCGATGTGGCATTTTTTCAGTCTATTTGAAAATTTTTATAGACGGATTTTTGTGTCATCTTTTTGGTAAAGCTTGTAACTCTTTAGTAAACGAGTTTGATATTCAGTATTGATTTTTGCCAGGAGCCTGTGGTTTTGTGTTTGTTAAGGTCTTAACTTCCAAACTCCATCATTTTATCGGTTTGCGGGATTGATTTCAGCTTTTTAGATCCGATACTTGATTTGTGAGTGGATAATAATCATGTTTAACGTAATAGATTTTAAGTTAGTCTTAAATACATGCAGGAGATTTTACACGAGCATGAAAATAGGCAGTTGTCTTGCTTTTAGTTATAGTTTGTAACCGACAATCGGACATCACTGTCTTACTAGTTAACTTGGTTAGCCAAATGCACTTTATGAAATAAAATAGTAGACTAGAATACTTCAACTACTACGAAGCACGGAGTATGTTTTATCATGTAGCTGTTGGGATTCATAGTGGTACTGCTTTTACCTTACTTGGACTCTTTCGTGTAATTATGTACGTAGACGTTTTATGTACGTGGAAGTGGAAAATATGCTGGCACAGTTTGGTTGTTGGTATCTTAAAGCAGGTTACACCTAGATGGTTTTGGAGTTAAGAACTTACATGTTCGGGTGAAGAATTTGGAGAAAGGGGAGGGCACCGAAAGGAACGGGACAGTCAATCTTTTGGATACTATGTTGGTTTAAACATCGAGTTCCGTTTTCTCCCCTAAAAACCAAATAAAAATCCTTTCCACATATCAGAGATTCGGAAGGAGTGGATTATTGTTTCTTCCGTCTTCCCCTCGTCTGCTCTCCCGCGTCCCTTCCCTCGAGTATCCAGTTTATCCAGACACGATTATTATATTGCTAAAGGGAAGGGTTTGAGTCACTTTGATGTCTCAATTGAATGCTAAGTATTCAACTGTTGGTCTTTCAATTGATGCTGTTATTTCCTTTTACTTCTATTTTTGTTTTCTGAAAACACTATCTAAACAAGTAGTCATCTAACAATGTGCATTCAAGTTCCAATCTTCACGTTATAGGCTTTACGTCTGTGCTTTGCATGCATGCCCTCGGTAACCTTGTGTTTTGGACTCAAAAACTGTGATAGTTTTTCCTAACATATAAGTTGACAGAGGTTTACGATTTATTTTTCTCTGAGAGTGTAAATTATGGTACCTTGGTTGGAGTTCGTAAAAGGTCTGTGTTGTCACATTTTGTGGGATTGAATCCAACTTCTTAAACCTCGTACGCTATTCTTGAGCGAAGATAAAAGTAGCTATGTTAACTGACCCTGGACACCATAAAAGCAAATTATTTCGGTTTATTTTGATTTAAAATTAAATATTTTATTATTTTTATGTAACAATAATTTGAAAAAAAAAAATAATCAAATCAATACGGCCCAATAAAAATTCTGGGTCCACCTCTGTATGCTTTTATAAGTGGGCAACATCGTAATTATTCATCTTTCACTTGTTTCGCAGAAACAGTCGGGTCCAAATACGGTAGGGCTTTACGCAGTGCAATGTGGAGATTGCTATAAATGGAGGCTGATATCCAACGAGGAAGAATACGAAATAATCAGAAGCAAAGTGCTAGAAGAACCATTTGTATGCTCAAACAAGCCTAATGTTTCATGCGACACTCCTGCTGATATCGAGAAAGATGCCACAAGGACATGGGTGATCGACAAGCCAAACATCCCGAGAACTCCTTCAGGGTTTACGAGGAAGCTGGTGCTTAGAAGGGACTTCTCTAAATTGGACGCTCACTACGTCGGCCCAACAGGGAAGAAACTTCGATCATCTTTGGAAGTGAGTAAGTATTTGGAAGATAATCCCGACATCAAAGGTGTTTCGGTATCTGAGTTCAGCTTTACGGTTCCTAAGGTGGTTGAGGAGACTATACCGAAGGAAGCCTTAGAGCGGATAGCATCGGCTAAAAGTGAAAAGAAAGCGAAAGATTCGAAGGCTAGTGATTCTTGAGCAGGTTTTGCCATATCTCTTATAGCGTGTATGTAAAACGTTCTAGTTTATGGTGTCGTTTGGTCTGGCGGTTAACGCTTTGCTGTATGGTCGTTGCACGAGCTGTATTCTCTAGATTACTCTTAACATTTATCGAATTTTAGTAATGTTGATCGTTGATCTATGATTATGTTGGTTAATTTGTTCCAGATTTAGGTTGGATTCTTAGGCATAAAAAGTAAGTCTGAAATGTCAAGGTCGCTAGATATGAATTGTTATCGTATCTCTGAAATGACTCTGGTTCGAGGCGTAGACGGTTTGAATCTTGAAATAAACGTTGGGCACCATTCATTCATCTATTTTCTTTCTGTAATGTAAATTCTCCTTTATTGTCTCCTTCAACAAGATCAAATCAAAACTTGTTTCACTCAAAGTATCGTATCCATAAGCGGTTTGATCTGAAAGGTTCGTCCCATGGCCGATTAATTGATAAACCTGAAGGAGAGATTGACGAGAACACCACTCTGACAGATCTCGACCTCAAGTTTGTATTTCGCTTGCAACAGCCGTGGTTCCAAGAGCTAATGAAGTCAGTCTCGAGCTAATTTTTGCCATTTCTGGCTGCGTTTTTTCCGCTAAATCGGCTAAATGTATGGTTTATGTTTTCAGATTTTGTGCAGACTAGTTGATAGAGATTATGAATTCTTAGAAACGGAGAAAAGCATGGATTACAGTTTACGGATTGGCCTTCATTTCCGTAATGACAGCCCAATGAACGAGCGAGCAATCTCACCTACTGGTATAGTATAGCTGCTTTTCACTTACAGCGCGTTTTCTCTTTTTTGTATTTCATAGTTTAGGAGCAATCATACTTACTTCCTATGGTTCTATACTTCTATATCACAGTGAAAAAAGTACGAGTTAACTTGCATTTTGCCGTTCAGAAAACCGAACATATCAAAGTTTTTCGCTAGTTCATACAGACGGAAAATAAGTTTTTTCATACAGCTTCTGCGTTGAATGCATAATTTTTCATATTACCCTAAAGTTGAGCCAAAATTACACAGCTTCGGGTTACTGCTCCAACGATTGTGAACCGTCCAATAGCAGTAGGAGGCCGTGCAGCTAGGTGCAAACATGTCGGCACGAGCAGAGCAGGTCGTAAGAATCGATGGGGAGTTGCAGTCAAGAAGTGGGACACCACGTTGTGCCGTTCATGGTGAGGGTAATGGTTAAGTATACAAAGATTATACTTCGGCATCATTGACATCCTCCAAGATGACGACATTAGAAGTCCTTGCAAGTCGATTCCTCTTCCATTTCTAACGTCTGTCTAAGCTCTACTCCAACAGATTCCGCAATTTCTTGCAACGCGTCTTTGTCGAAGATCATTGAATAAAAAACTTTGACGATCAAGGACAATTACACCACAGACAAAACATTGTTTGTAGTTTGCAGGCCAATGACTCGGGTTCTAAGGTAACACGTTCGTCATCTCTCTATTTTCGGGAGTGCTGGCGTCTTCAGAAGATTGACGTACAGTGTCCCTGGTGGCTGAATTTTTGGTGATCAGCCTCAAATTTTTGTTTGATATCCGAATTCGAAGATGTACTTTATACAAGAATATTTAATGAGAAACTCGAAATAGAAGGAGATACTTCAAATTTTGTGTGATTTTACTTTCTGCCAAACCCAAAAGGGATCCCCAAATTCTCAATACCTGCATTTGGCGCTTCCTCTCGTCACAATACCGCCATTTGAATCAATAATTTCACGAATATGAAGACGAGAACAGAACACTACTTACAAATGGTGCGGAACACCTTCATTACGCATAAAGTCATAGCTACACAAGGAGAATAGGATCCTCTCCCGTAATTCCATACTTAAATACTCCGTACATAGTTAAACTAGATAAAACTAGATAAACACAATAAAGTCACAAGATACATCAAATTCATAGTTAGAATTGTTGCATCTTGGCTTCGAGACGATAAGTAGGTCTCATCATATGGAACACACCACAGGTGTAAGTGGTGTGATTTCCGGCACAACTCGAAAGATCTCAACATTAAAGATGAGAGCATTGTCGTTCTGGGTGGCGGGCTTGAAGACGCAAACATCCGAGTCTTCCAAATTGTTTTCGAGAGCAAAGCTCTCCCATCCCGTCGCAAGCCCAGCT
Organism: Dianthus caryophyllus; assembly: GCA_023091065.1. Lineage (NCBI taxonomy): Eukaryota > Viridiplantae > Streptophyta > Magnoliopsida > Caryophyllales > Caryophyllaceae > Dianthus > Dianthus caryophyllus. The sequence continues at coordinate 11,118,572 of CM041522.1, read as the reverse complement.
GAATGCCAGTAAGGACCATAGTTGTGGAACATCGCCTCCCATGTTTTCTCCCCCACACGAAGGACAACTTGTTGGTGATAACACGAAAGGTGTTTATCCACCCACTCTGCTGGAATACACTGTTGACAAATAGACGGGAACGAGACAGATATTAAATAGCTATACAACATGTTTCACAAGTCCGGTAACGATAATGATAATAACAGTCACGACTCACGACAGTGATGATGATTAAGAAGGTTGCTAAGATTATGTACCAAGTAAAATTTCTTGTAAACACTAGTAGGCTGCATCACGACATGAAAGCCTCCTTCAGTCAATGCTTCAGTTGCTCGCTTTAACGCAGCCTCTTTCTCTTCATCAGTAACTGGCCTCCTATGCGACGTATACTCCGTGGAAAGCCTTTGTGTGTCTGTAATCATATAAAAAGAAAAAGTAGAAAGCTAAATACTTCATGTCAACATTACAGCAAAACGATTATAACATCACAAATTCACTCGTAAGATAGAACGATTATACTTACCACTTTTGAGTGCCAGCTTTTTCCCAGATCTTGGAGTCACTTGCACAGATGGACTCTTTTTAGCACCGACTTCACGAGAACGAATTGTGCCAGGAGTACCCTTTCCATTCTTGGCTTCAGCAGATAAAGTATTAGAAAGGGTATAACCGTTGTTGCCAGGACTAAGGACAGCCGCTTCATTCATCGCTTTTTCGCCATCTCCTGTAGGAATCTGCTGCTGTTGATTGAGCGTACAATTCACAGTAGTGTTGTCGCTTGGCTTCACTGCTGCCATATAGCATGAGTTAGACAGTGGTCGCAATTACAGTGGCTCAGATCAATACCTACGATGCTTGGCTCGGGATTGGTTCGGTTAATTATTTCATTAAAGTAAACCTGATAAAAACTTCCCCAACTCAATTAGCGTGATCCGCGAGCCCAAACTGACTCATTAAAACCCAAGAGGCCAAGATCAACCCAAAACCCAATTTCACCCGACCCATATGAGACCAGCCCTGAAATTCGTTGAAACAAAATTGACCCAAAACCTAAATTAACCTGTTCAAAGATACAACAACTGACTCGAATGACGTGAAATAGTTAAACTGATACTGATTATACACAAATAACTTACATCAAATAACCTATGGTTACGATAAAAACACGTACAGAGAAATTTGTATAATTTGACTCAAGTAACTGGGACACGAAAATGACCTGACAAAAACCCGCCACAATTGACCTAAACCCAAATTGACCTCAAAACTGCAGTCCTGAAACAGAATAAAGACCCGAAAATGATTCGACTGACCCAAACTGATATGTTTGACAGATTCGAATTGTTCGGACTCAAACCCGACTCAATTTATCTGTTTTTCAAGTGTGCTAACAGTAAAAAAAATTAACGAACCAAACCTCATCGATATCAGGCTAAGCGCAGATACGCTGAACCTCGGTTGACATCAGAATTGGTTAAACCAATCTCAATCAGCTTTGACAAAACCAGTTTCAAGGGTTTAGAAAGCAGACGCATGTAGCTTTATAAGACTACGTAAGACGGTTACCTGACAGACGCTTGGAGTTACTTGCCTCAAGGCCGAAAATCAGTACGCTTATCGGTGCGTCATCAGCAACATCAGCTACGTTTGTCCTTACTCCTGAGCTGGCTACCTCAATAGCCTTAGTCTTAGTCTTATCTGAAGACTTAAATTCAACTAACGTTTTGACTGGAGCTTCACCAACGCTTTTCTTCCCTTGATCCGCAGAGCACTTCTTCAGCTTCTCCGACGTTACACAACCCGTAATTTCAGCTTCTTTTTGACAGATTGGCGTACCTCCCGAGCTGACTACCACTGCATCAACACCATCATCCCTAGCCGTTTCCGATAAATCAAAATCAGGATCAACATCATCATCATCAGCATTGGAAAAATCATTCGAGGAGTCATCAGAGGAAGTTGCCCTAGGAGCTTCAAGAACGACATTCCTTTTCCCGTTATCAGCACCACCACCAGAGCACCTCTTCGAATTCTTCGACAATACAGAGTCAGAGCCGCCACCATCATCATTACTCTCCATCATCTCCCTGCTAGCTGCCTCCTCCACACTCCTCTTCCTACCAACTTTATCGTTGGGCTTCGACAAGCCTTTCTTAACAAAGTAGCTACCCTCCTTTTCACACAAATTCTTCAGGTCGAAAATCAGAACCTCAAAGCTCAAGTTCTGAGTGTACTTAAACACCAACATATTGTTTTCTTCCAACTTATACGTCTTGGCAAAATCTTTCCACCCTTCACCAACAATAGCAACGTTACCAGTCGTTGATACCTCCACGTCCCAAGACGACCCACTTGGGCCTACGAGAGATACCTTTTTCGGCATCTTGCATGACATGTTTTCCGCAAATTTGGAAGGAAGCACCTGATTAACAACCATCAAAATCACACCTTAACGCAAACCAAGCTGGAAAATGCAGGAAGACGACATAAAACATCGATTTGACGTCTACCGTATCACAGATAAGTGCACTAGACGACGTACATTGTATTTCTTTCCATAAAACATCGATCGATTTAACCTCTACTGTATCACCTTATTAACAACTGTGAAAATCACACCTTAACACAAAACTAAGCTGAAAAATGAAACCTTTGTAACAACATAAAACATCGATTTAACATCTAAGACGGCGTACATTGTATATATTTCCACCATTTTTTTTCAAAATTGAAAAAGTTAAAACCTTTTTTTAACAAGGTAAAACATCACAACAACACTGTAATTAACCATATATTCTAATTCTAACAGTTTCTACAATAAACACACTTCATTTGTATTTTATCAACATAATGCTGCAAACAAGTGAAGTAATAAAAAGTAAAAAAGTAAAAGAGGTAAAAAAAAAAAAAAAAAAAAAAACCAAAACAACATACAAGGTGATGAAGAAAGTCATTCGGCAAAACTTGGTAAAAATGGACTGCATGAAAATGTTTCCAGTATAATTCTTCTTCCCATGTTTTACCCTCTTCACTTTCTGCATTCTTCATCTTTTTATATTTTTTTTTTTGACTTGAACTTCTGAAAACAATAACAACATAAATTAATGGGCAAAAAAAAAAAAAAAAAACAGCAATTTTTTTGTTACGAAAAAAAAAAAAGAGTGTATTTACCAGGAGGTAAAAAGGAAAGGTTTTTTCTTTTTTTTTTTTTTTTTTTTTTTTCAATGGTAGAAAGGAAATGTAAATGTGGGTTAGGTGAAGATTTTATGGGGAAGAGATTTTTCAAAAGGGTATTGATTTTGTGTATACGGATTTTACTCACGTTGTATACTTTTTTCTTTTTTTTTCCTTTTTCTACCCTTTTTTACTCATTTGTATACAAAATCCTCTCTTTTGTTTTTCCTAATTTTTCTTAAACTAATTTCATACAATTATTTCAATTATAATCCTAAATTCATACAATTAATTAATTATAATTCGATAATCAATTCAACAAAGTAATAATTTCTATTTAATTTCAATCTATTTCATAAAATTATGTGTAATATTATTAATTTTGATGAATCTATGTTAAAAATTAAATTAGGGTTTACATGAATTTGGGATTTTGGGGGTTGCCGGCAACGGGAGGCGGCGGGTGACGACCGGAGGTGGTGGGTGGCGGCAGCAGGAAGTAGGCTTGCTGTTCTTGATTTCTTTGAATCTCTAATCAACTTCCAGCATTAGAGATTTCTTTGAATCTCAGTTACAATCATTTCTCGGGCGAAATTTCGACACAATTTGTCAGCCTAAGTAGGCTTGCTGTTCTTGATTTGTCTCATAACCAACTCACAGGAAACTTGAATTTTATGTAAACCCTAATTTAGAGATTCATGTAAACCCTAATTTAATTTTAAACCTAAATTCATCAAAATTGATAATATTAAACATAATTTTATGAAATAGATTGAAATTAAATAGAAATTATTAATTTGTTGAATTGATTATCGAATTATAATTGAACTAATTGTATGAATTTAGGATTATAATTGAAATAATTGTATGAAATTAGTTTAAGAAAAATTAGAAAAGATAAAAGAGAGGATTTTGTATACAAATGAGTAAAAAAGGGTAGCGAAGGGAAAAAAAATGAAAAAAGTATACAACGTGAGTAAAATCCGTATACAATTAATCATATTCGTTTCAAAAAACTGCACAATATTTGTGTCAGTTCTTTTTAAACGTGAACAGTTACAGATAGAGATGGCAGGTTGTGGGCCGGCTCATGTGCGGGCCCGTTAGGTCACAACAATCTTTTGGCCCGTCCATGTCCACACTTTCGGGCCGTCGGATTGGGTTGGGCCCGAGCCCGTTATATTTTTTGGCGCCATGGCCTATCGGGGGGCCGGGCCTAGCCCATAGACAACCATGGGCTCACTTCGGGCCGGCCCATGGGATTGGTGTTTTTTTTTTGTTTTTTATTTTTATTATAATTTTCTAAATTAATTTGTAAATTGTAATTATTATATTTTAAGTTAATTTAATTTTTTTTTTTAAAAGTTGTAAGTTGTTACTTGTAAATAAGTAAGTACTGTAATTTTTAGAATTTCATTTGAATATATAAATTCACTTGTAAGTAAATAAATAAAATTAAAATAGTAAATATAAAAAAAATTAATTGGAAAAGAAATTAATTATATTAAGAAGTGCCTCAAATATGAATTAAAAATACTCCGTAATAAAATGAAGTTTACAGTTGAAACTAATGTATGTAAAAATGATAGTATCTACAAATGTTTCTAGTATTATTGTAAATATAGTATTATAGAAATGATAAATGGGCAAGCCCACGAGTTTGATAATGGGCCGGCCCACGGGCAAATTCAACAGGCCACGGGCCGGGCCGGGCCAAGCTTCACTCTTTTTTTTTGTGTCCACGGCCCGTGGTGATGGGCCACGGGCCGGGCCGGGCCAAGAGGATGACGGGTCACGAGCGGGGCCGGGCATGTCTTGGGTCAGGCCGGGCCGGGCCACCCACCGGCCGCAGGCCTAAATTGCCAACTCTAGTTTCAGATAAGAGGATGTCCAATGGAAAGTTCTTAGCTTAGGATTTGTCAAGAATAACTTCATTTTTGTAAGTTCTTCCATTGTCTATTACATTGGGTTACTAAAAAGTAAAAATAACTAAAAGTTCTTCTTCAAGAACCAAGTTTTTCAATTTTTTTAAAAAGGTAAAATAAATTAGTAGAGGAAAAAAATTTAATAGTAGGTCCCATTGATTAACAATATAAAAAGTTCTTCATTGCATAAAAAAAGTTCTTATATTTAAAAATTAGGCAAAATTACATATAACTACCTTTTAAAACCCTTTTTTTTCAAATAACTACCTTTTATAAATTTTTTTTCAAATCACTACCTTAATACAGTTTTTTGTTTTCAAATAACTACCATTTCACCGGATTCTGTCATAAAATTGAATATTCCGACGAAATTGAAATTTTTTGTTGGCTTTAATTTGAAATACCCATGTGAAATACCCAATCTACCCTTTGTTACTCTATTTAACCTAAGTTTTTCACTCATCTTCTTTACCATAGATGTCAGCCATTGTTTTCATTTTTTCTCTCATATTATTGAATCAAATCATGGGTCTTTCAATGTTCAGCTATTTTCATCTTTATTTTTTTATTTCTTAATGTTTTCCTTATCATTTTCATCCTCACTTACCCCCTAAAAAAGGCATTCAGATTTTTCCCTCTTTTAGCAAATCGAAAATTTGGGTTTCTTGTGTGTTGGCACCATGTCGTCTAATTCTCATTCCGAAACTTCAATTCCGGCACAATGTTACTGTGGAGATAGGGTTGCTATTGTGAAATCCTGGACACTTCAAAATCCAGGCCGACGATTCGTAGCTTGTCCGAACTATGACCGTGTCAGTGGTCGTCGTGGATGTTCGTGGTTCAAGTGGTATGATATTGACCAAACTCTTTGGCAAAGAGATGTCATTAGACAGTTATTAATTGAGAAGAAAGAACTCAGGGAGAAGATGAGTGAAATTGAATTTGAAATGAAGAAGTTGGAGGGAAAACCATTTGAAATGAAGAAGTTGGAGGCAAAACCAAAGTTGTCAAATTTCAGGAAAATGGTTGTATTTTTCATAGTTGTTTATGTTGCTTATCTACTGTTTGGTTTTTAGAATGTTGTTGTAATTGTAATGTTTTCGAAGATAATAGAAGGAAGTACTAAATTGATGTGGAGACTTAACCAAATTAAGCGCAAATTGAATAACAAGTAACAAACAAAAGAGGAGCTTCAATTTTGTTCAAATACCATAGATAGCGTAAAGTAGCTTGTTAGCACAAAACACTACACAGGTAACAAGTTCAACATTAAAGTACAAAATAGCGTAAAGTAGCTTGTTAGCACAAAACACTAGTAACAAATTCAACTAATTACGAAATACCATAAACTACCTTGTTACCACAAAACACGGCTAACAAATTCAACTTTCAAGAACACTAACAATAACAAAAACAATTGTCTTCAAATTACACAGATTAAAAGACTAGGTCGCCTGACTTTGTTGGGTTGGAGTTGCACTTTCGCTTTGTTGACTTGGTGCAGCAAAGAAGGCAGCAGCTGCTGCCATGGCCTTCTTCTTCCTTGCATTCTTCTGCCTAATTGCTGTGGCCCATGGATCACTTGACTCGGGTCTTCCTCCTTTGCTTGTGGGGACTGATGGTGGTGTTTGGTTTTTGCAAGTGGCTTTATTGTGTCCTAATTGTTGACACTTAGTGCACTTGTTCGCCTTCCTAGCCCTCTTGACAAGCTCTTTCTTCTTGGGTTCAGCTTCCCCTTGTTCTCTCTTCCTTTTCCTCAAAGAAGGTCTCCCTGGAAGCTTTCTAGTAGGCGGGGGAGTTGGTTGTTGATAGTTCGTCTTCTCCCATTGTTTTGGCCCAGGCATTGGTGCTATTGCGGGCTCATACGCCTTCAAGTATGTTGTTCTACTGTAAACCTCGTCCACGAAGTTTTCTGGATTCAATCTCTGATTCTTTATACAAACCATAGCATGTGGACAAGGTATTCCAGTCAAATTCCAATGATTACAAGAGCAAGTTTTTTGGTCCAAATCCACCACAAAGGTGTCTCCTTTGTGAGCAACCTCAAAGACGCTCATAGTTGAAGGTGTTTCGAAACAATTTTTGGTCTCATTATGTGCCCATTGCAAGTTTTTGTTAACATAAGGCATAAATCTGCCTTCAAAAGTTGCAGCCTTCTGTCGCTTTTCCCAATTCCTTTTCATCACGTACCTTCTCATCCATTCCATTTGAGTGAGAATTGGTTTGTCTCTAGCATCTTTTAAGTTCGAGTTAAACGTCTCACAAAGATTGTTCAACAACATGTTTGACTTGGGAGTACTAGTGAAGGCATGTCTAGACCAATTTTGGGGTGGTATTGCTTTCAAATACTCAAAGGCAGGTTCTGACAATTGTTTTATGCCTTCCAACTGTTCATCAAATTCAGTCTGACAAGCAAAGTAGAGTGGTAGATATTAGGTAGTGGTTTGAAAAACAGTACAATATTAGGTAGTGATATGAAAACTAAATTTGTTTTAAGGTAGTGATATGAAAAACAACTACGTTTTTAGGTAGTTATATGAAAAACAACTTTGTTTTTAGGTAGTGATATGAAAACAATTTTATTTTATGGTAGTGATATGAAAACAAAATCAATTATGGATAGTGGTATTCAAACAAAAAAGGAGAATAAGCTGACACCTTGGATGTCGCCCTAGCTGCCCTCCAGAACTTATCTTTGTATGCTTGACCAGTGAACTGAAGTTTGAAATTGGCCCAAATATGACGTGCACAAAATCTGAGATCAGCTTTAGGGGTTACCACTTTAAAAGCATCCAGCAGTCCCTAGTATTTCAACACAAAATTGATCAGGTCAGGCCATAAACGAAAGGCAACACTTTATCAAAATGGATAGGCTAACACGAATTCAACACGAATATGTATTTCATACCTTTTGTCTGTCAGACATGAAAGTCAAGCCTATACCTTCCAACTTATCCTCATCATTTTCTGCAAACTCAAGATCTAAATCACTTAGATCTGTTCCTGACTCACTGTACTCATAGCCATCTTCCTTATTTTGTTTCTCTTTATCAATGTCAGCTACTTTACTACCTCTCCCACCCTTACCCCTCACAGCCTTTTTCCCAGCAACTCCCTTACTTACAATGTCTCCCTTCTTTTTTCCCTTTGATGTGGAACCACCTGAACTCCTTTTTGTTGTCTTCAAAGTCTCCCTTCTAACTTCTTTTTCTTGTCCTCCAGTTTTAGTAACACCTGAACTACTCACAGATTTCCTAGCACCTATCTTAACACTAAAACCTTTAGGAACAACAGCCTCCAAAGTGTCAGTGACAGCCTTCCTCACAAGCTCCCTCCCCACGCCCAGAACTCCTCACGACAACAATTTCAGTCACACCCTTTCACCCCTCAGTTTCACTCACAGCCTTGCTCACATCAATTTTAGTCAATCCCTTTTTCACTACAATCTCACTCACAGCCTTCCTCACACCCTTGCTCCCATCAGATTCACTCACACACTTTCTCCCTACAGTTTGACTTACACCCTTACTCCCATCAACTTCACTCACAGCCTTACTCCCATCAACTTCAGTGACACCATCTCTCCTACCAGTTTCACTCAAGTTCTTAACCCCAACAGATTTCCTTTTAATTGGTAATTTAGGAACAAATTTGCGAGTAGGAGGTCTACGGTGTATGACAATATCTTCTGTAGAAGGTGGAATAGTTGGCTGAAAAGGTCTTATATGAGGAGCAGGTATATTTGGGAAAACATTAGGTTGAAGGGGTGTTGTTGATGTGACTTGTGGCTGATTATTTTGGGCTAGAGGGCTTGTGTTTGTGGGGCATGACTCATGTGCTTGCTTGTCTGCAGTTTTAGGTGCACAAAGATTCCTTCTCCAAAAGATTCCTTACACATTCACTTTGTTGACTCATTGATGAAGGGTTAGATGGGGTAGTTGGTTGAGTACAAGTCACATATAATGACACAACATTACAATTATTTTTTGTCATCAAAATATTAGGAATATCAAATTCACTAGCAAATTTTTTCCTACCTAATGTCAAATCCATCCCAGGCATCCTATACCAAACAACAATGTCATCTCTCTCCACAATTTTTTTAGCTGTTCTCATAACATTACCATAATCTAACAAAGGTACTGCACTCAACACCACTCTACCACCATCGTAAACAATTGCACCCTTCTTGATCTTAAAATTACCCTCCACATGATATTCCACTGTTAACGAATCAAATACCTCGGAATTCATCCTACAAAACCAACCACAACCCAGAAATTCCACTGTTAATGAATCAACACAACTACATGCAACATTAAACTGAAAATAATAGAGCAAAAAAAAACAAAAAACAATGAAAAATCAAACATTTCGAAACCAAATTTGAGCTTCACTAAAAGTAATGAAAAAAAAAAATTAACAACCTGCAATAAGAAGAATATGAACCGCTGATGAGAATGAACTACCACCAAGTGCTTCACATAGCCAACAATGTCCAAAAATTTGAAGAATTTACCTAGAAATTTTTAGGTTAAAATAAGGCTTTAGAGGGTGGGTGAAAATCTGAAAGAAGATGAAAAGTAAAATAATTGAGGGGAGAGGGGAAAATGGCGTTAGGGGTTAAAAAAAATAATAGGGGCAAAACGGTCAACTTTTCGAAAATATGGCTTAAATGGGATTTCAGGGGAAGAGGTAGTTATTTGAAAACAAAAAGGTGTATTAAGGTAGTGATATGAAAAAAAATTTATAAAAGGTAGTTATTTGAAAAAAAATGATTTTAAAAGGTAGTTATTTGTAATTTTGCCTAAAAATTATTAAAATATGATTTTGGCATTGGAAGAACTTTATTATAAGGTTCACCATTGCTATTGCCTTACGAATATTCAATCTGAGCATCCACATTCATAAAATTTCTTCAATTTTTTAACCAATACTTTTTAGTTTTTCTCTCTCTTATTCACCATTCACCTCAATTTTCCACTAACTTCAAAAAAAATACAAAATAAATACACTTACATCCATAAAATTTCATCTTTCTTCTTTTTTATTTTTTTATCATACCCCACATCAGGGGCGGACCCACTAATGCCTTTGGTGGGGCACATGCAACCCCCAAAAAAAAAATCAGAGAAATTTTGAGTATTTAATGTGAAATATAATTATGGAGTAATTATTTCCTTAATTAATGTTGACTTCCTTTCCCAAAACTTCTTTCCTTCCACGTTTAAATAAAATTAGTGAAAATATTAACTGCCTAAAAAAACTCCTTCATCTTCTCTTCAATTACCAAAAAATTATCCTGTACAAAATCAACAGCCATATTTGCAATTAATATAAATCTATTTATATCTCCATATTCCCCCACATATTTTTTTCAATTATCAATGTTTAATACTCCGTACTAAACAATGTGAGAACCCGTCGAATACGTAGTGTAATTCGACATTGTATTTTTTTTTCTATTATTATATTATTGTTGTATTGAAGTTTGCAACCCCAAAAAAAATATTCTGGGTCCGCCCCTGCCCCACATTATCCACATCAATATTTCACTCATATATATAATATTTTTCTTTAGTACATTATTAACACAAGTGCTCATATTATTAATTTAAATTTATAAATAATTTTATGTAATTGATATTATTATAAATTAAATTATCTTTTACAACGTTTGAAATTTTAAATTGTCGATTAATTTAAAAAAATTCAAACTCGAATTGTTTTATATTTTTGTTCAACCGATTTTTATATAAAAAAATATTAGAAGAATTGATAAATAATAATATTTTTTATTAATTAAATAATAATATAGAAATAATAATTGATGCAAAAATAACAGAAGAAGAAAATGATCCGTTAAAAATAGAGTGGTTGAAAATAAGTGCATATGAATTGAATTGCATGCAACAATTAATTGTGGGCTCCACTAAAACATGCTTTTTTGCAACCTTTTTGAGTTTCATGCAGTAAAAATTTTCATCCCACTTTTTTAATCTGGAGTTAGTCTCCCATAAAATGGATTATCCGTTTCATATGTAAAACGGGTCAAATAGTTAGATATTTGAATAGAAAAGACAAATCTTTTGTTAATTTCAAGGCTTTTAACTTTTGTCTTATTCAATTATTTGACCCGTTTCTTGTGTGAAACGAGTATTACCCGTTTTATACAAGAATTTGTGTTTAATCTGTGCTCCCACTTTCATGAATGCACCCTACTTTTTCTCAAATCTCATCTTTGCATATTTTTGATTTTTGTAATATTCAATTGATGTGGGTGCTCTTAGTAACGATCTTCCGTTAGATTAATAGGAGTATGAGATTAAAGTATAAATTGTAGTTAAAAGTGTATTAAAATATAAATTTAATTTACTAAAATTATTTACAAGAGAATTAAAAAATTAGTTTAAAATTTTATAAATCATCTTATAAACATTTTTTGAAATTTCAATATTTTTGTTAAAATTCAAATTTTTTTGGTTAAAATTCAAATTTTCTTTGTTAAAATCTAAAATCTGAGAATTTTTGACTCAACGACTCAAAATATTTAGACGACTTTCTTGCACAGCGCCTATATGTCTGAAAATGAAGATGTGTTTTCAGTAAAATTACTCGAAAATAGCTGAAAATGTGTCTATATGTCCCTACCTTTACAATCCTATTTAAGATAAAGAAAATTTGTTTTTTTTTTTTTCTTTTTTTAGTGAGATGCAAATTTTTTAAATATACCACCTCCGTTCCAGTGAATAATTTACACTTTGACTTTATTTTGAAGGGGATTTGAGAGAAGTGTAAGAAGATGACTACAATAGAGGAAGTATAAAGATAAGGGAAACATTAAAAGGTGTAATATTTTTTTTTGCTAAAATGTAAGCTTGCCATTCATATCGTAATCAAAACAATATCGGTTCTTTACAGCACTCGATTCCACCACTCCATATCTACAATAGACCATTCATTCGACTTCTCTACATTTACATGAGATTTGAGAGTCGATACAATCCGCCTCACTACAAAACATGGCCTCTCAACCATAAACTCAATCCACGCTTTGTTACGTTGCTCCCAAACAAAATAATACGCAGCCATAACAGATAAGTTAACTAACCTTCGTTTCAATCTTGGCCATCGTCTAGACATTCTCATATCCCAAAGATTATCACCCTCGTTGTATGCAATGCCTAACCATTCAGCTAGCAACCTCCATACCTGAGTTACATACACACACATCTGAAACAAATGCAACGTGTCTTCAACTTGACATCCACAAATACAGCAGAAAGGATCTGCTACCACGCCATATCTGTACAATTTATCCTTCAATTTCAGCCCATCAAGCTGAACCATCCATACCAAGAACATATGCTTAGGTACGCCTTTACTGCTCCACAACTTTTTGTACCAAGGAACCGTATCCCCAGCTGGAGATAGCCATTCATAACCCTTTCTGATTGTGTAACCACCTTGATCCACAGACCACTCTTCAGCTTCAAAACCAGGCCTCAGCATGTCTCGAACTTTCAACACCTTCTTCCAATACCAACAGTCATCAGGTTTAATCTCACATACCATATAATCATATTTATCACGTATTGATTTTACAACCACTTAATTAGTTGAAGAAAGAGGAGTATTTAGTAGAAGAAGTGAGTACTAGTAAATATTTGACCGGTATGGAGGTGATCAGAGTCGGTGATGGCCAAGGTGGTGATGGCCAAAGTGTTTAATTAGATGATTTTATTTTTTTAATTTTCTCGGTGGGTGATGCTAGTTTGAATTTTTGTATATTATTAGCGTAAGTCGTACACAAAAAAGCAATAACCATTTACTTTCTCTCCCAAATAGAGATGTCAATTTCACCCGAACCCGCTCAAACCCGATCCACCCGACCCAAAAAAAGGGATGAAAACCCGACTTATATGGATGACGGGTGGATGATGGATGTAACGGATGATGGATGGATGGTGGGTTGGATGAAGCATCATCCAATCCATCATCCATCCATCACCCGATTTATCACCCGATTCTTTAAGTTTTTATGTAAAATTTATATTTTTATATAGAAAATATATTATATGTAACATTTTATCATGTTTTTTTTACTATTCAACCTATAATCAATTAAGATATTTACTTTTGACGCATTTTAACTTAATTTAAACACTAATTAGTTTCGTTTTTTCAACGAAACATGACACATTTTTATTTTTCTATTTTCATATGACATTAGTTTGCAATCCATTTGTCACCCGATCCACCCGCTTCACCCGCGGATGACGGACGGATTGGATATGGATGATAAGTTTCGCGGATGACGGGTGGATTGGATGAAGATTTTTTTTAGACGGATGGATGCGGGTGACGCTTCACCCGACCCGAACCCGATCCATTGTCATCCCTACTCCCAAATAATCAATTCAAACCCTAAACATCACCATTATTGCCATCATAATCAATAAGGAAATTTAATTTTTATTTTACAATAGTTTTCCTTTGAAAAAAGAACTACTCTATACATGGTGTACTTCAAAAAAATCTCTCAAATAAGCAAATCACACACTAGTGAATCACTAAAGCTAAATGTACTAAATACATGATTACATACCATTATAGGAAGGATTATTTTTCAAGTTTGATTATGAGTACTAAATTGGTTCAATTTTTTAAAAATATGTCCTCCAATTCATGATAACAAATTATAGTTTTTTTTTTTTTTTTTTTTTTTTTTTTTTTTTGTCAAAGAGAAGACACTAGGTCGTTATAACGGGGGAAAGTGAATTTGAACCTGAAACCTACCACACAAGGTACCTCAATCATAACCACAAGTTATAATGACAAGAAGGGATTTTAATGATTTTTCTAATAATAGTAAAATAAATTTGTATTTCATGTATAATCACAAAATTTTAAAAAATTACTACTCCCTTCATTTTTCCAATTTGACCCCCTTCTTTTTTTCACCATTTTTAAAAAAAATGAAAAATGTGGGGTAAAATGAAGGAAATGTTGTATAAATTAACAATAAAAAATTAGTTGTGAGTGAGAAAAAATAGTTTTGTGTGAGAAAAAGTAGAGTATGTGAGAAACAAATTTACTAAAAAGGAAAATGGGGCTAATTGGAAAAAAATTCTATAAAAGGTTTATGAGGCTAAATGGAAAAGATGGAGAGAGTACTTAGAGCATGTTCTCCTCATCTTAAGTTTTTATCTGGTTCAAAAAACTTCAAATAACTTCAAAAAGCTTCAGATTACTTCAGACAACTTTAGAAAACTTCAGATTTCTAAATAAATAAATAAATAAATAATAATAATACCTAAGTTATATATAACATTGATTTATTAATAATAGGGATAATATTCTTAAAAATAATAATTATAATAATAATCATAATAATTTGAATAAAAATAAGAGCAATCCAAAACCATTTTATTGCAAATCATAAATAAAAAAAATTATTTCAAATTAAATATATAGACTTTTAATAAAATTATCATAAATATTTATAAATTAGATCAAACAAAATAAACATAAATATTAATTAAATATTAGTGGAAAAAGCGAATATATATAAAGATTTAAATATTTTTGGTACTACAAATATTGTCCTCAACATTTATCGTAAATGAAACAAAAAGTTCAAGTTAATAATTCCAAAAGAAGATAAATTTAGGGAAAATTGGAAAAAGAAAATAAAAGTAGCAAATATAATAACAATAACCATAATAATAACAACTATACTCATAATAATAATAATAATAATAATAATAATAATAATAATAATAATAATAATAATAATAATAATAATAATAATAATAATAATAATAATAATAATAATAATAATAATAATAATAATAATAATAATAATAATAATAATAATAATAATAATAATAATAATAATAATAATAATAATAATAATAATAATAATAATAATAATAATAATAACAATCATAATAAATAATAATAATATCATATTATTTCCAAAAATTTCAGAAAACTT
The DNA here is from genome assembly GCA_023091065.1 of Dianthus caryophyllus. Taxonomy (NCBI): domain Eukaryota; kingdom Viridiplantae; phylum Streptophyta; class Magnoliopsida; order Caryophyllales; family Caryophyllaceae; genus Dianthus; species Dianthus caryophyllus. The sequence continues at coordinate 11,103,473 of CM041522.1, read as the reverse complement.
AAGATAACTTCAGAAAATTTCAGATAACTTCAGACAACTTCAGAAAACTTCAGATTATTTCAGAAAACTTCAGATAACTTCAGAAAACTTAAGAATTGGTTCAGAAAACTTCAGACGAAGAGAACATGCCCTTATTATGACTTGTTGTAAAAAAATTCTATAAGAGGTATATGGGGCTAAATGGAAAAGAGGGAGAAAATACTTATTATGACTTGTTGTCACGTGTCTTAAGAACATCTTTTAAAATCTGTATTTTATTTGCTATAATTTATACTTTGATTACATCCCATAAGTGTTTTAATAATTTATGATCACACTATTTTTACAAGGGTTTTGAAGTACTATAAAACCCTCAATTTATTGAGCCAAAATCAAAACAATAATCATCTCCATATTTTATAAACTAGTATTCATATATCTAAATCCTCAAAAATATAAAGAAAATCGCACCTTATATATCATTAAAAAATTAATGGCATATGGGATTTACTTAATTTTAATAGGCACATTGTTTCTAAACGCTATATTATTATTAGGTGATGCAAGAAAACTTGGAGCATCTAATGGTATTTTGAAAACCATAAAGGTATGTCTTGAAACAATTTGTATGAATTGTAACACTGAGTAATTTGATTATTAAAATTTCATGTTTATATTTTGATAATAATTCTCTTTGTAAAATAACATTTTAGTTATTGCATACTCAGGGGTAGACCCACGTTTACTTTTGGTGGGGCAAGTGCAACCCCAAAGAAAATAGAAACAATTTATATATAATTAACTGAAATTTATAGTCAATGAATATATTGGTGGCATGGTGGTTGCATACTTGCATACCTCCTGTTAGAACTTTAAAGTGTTCTGTGTCGTCGGTTCAATTTAATGTCAGGCTGATAAAACGCATTAATCTCATGCTTTGCAATAAATTAATGTTATACTACAATTTTTTTTCCAATTTCTTCTACAATATGCATTTGGGTTAACCTGGAAGTGTGCAACAAAATGTGAGGTCCCAGGCTCAAATCCCACCTGGAACCAAAAAAAAAAACACACCACTTGGCCACCGCAGCCCCCATCGGGGGTGGCTTACATGATACATATGGTGTTGCGGGAATGCATGTACCCGGGGGACTCAACTCCTTCGTCATAAAAAGAAACAAAAATTAATGTTATTTGTTATCCATCTCTTTAAAACATTTGTAATTTTCCTCATGAATTTTGTATTTAAAAATAATTACAATTTGATAATAAAATTTCACAAATTCTTGTGTAAGTCAGGACTTACAATAAATTATTGTAAGTCCACCTCATTTGTACCCGTTTATATAGCTTTTGTACTATTTAAGTGATAATTACGATTAATTGTTACTAAAATTTTTTAGTACCCTGCAAGTGACTTTAGTAGATTTGTTTCATGATTTTGTACCCTTTTAACTGCAATTTGTACTTTGGTCTCACATTAATTTTGTGTAAGTTGTACCTAACAGGAGAATTACTGATAAAATTTTAAGACAATTTTAAATAAAAAATCAATTTATTAAAGTAAAACTTTCACTCAACTTTACAACTTAATTTCTTATACATAGTTTTAATTGAATTATTATATAAGATGGTCACGCAACGATAAAATTGCATAACATTACTTAGATTAGGTGCTACACCAAAAATAAAATCCGGGGTCCGCCCCTGTGCATACTACTCCGTATAACTATATATATATATAGCAAATGTAGCACAAATTTAATTTGGTTAAAAATCGATCAACATTTAGAATAATTTTACCCTTTGAGACTTTTCAACATTACATATTGTAAAAATATTTTGGGAATTTAACAATTGAAATTCATAGCATCTTTTTATTATTAAAATTCAAGCAAAACTGTCGCGAATGTCTTCTAAGTCAATTACATTTGCTAATGTAAATTGGAAACATATTAAATGTTATTTTAGTACTATAAGTCTCTTTATTCAACTATAATAGGATCAAATTACCTGTATTTTTATTGAACTTATTTTTATAATTTCAGGATTTTTTTGTTTGTTGTTATTTTGAATTTTTTTTCATGACTATTTGGTAACTATTTTTCCATTCAATGTAGCAATTTCTCTCTAAATTATACGGTGTATAATCTTATACTCTGCAAAATTTATTGTGATATCATCTTATTAGGGACTTAACCATTTAGTAACATTTATGTAGGAGTATATAATTAAGTTGAAATAAGTCAAAAAATCATTGATTTTAATTTGTTGCAGACCCCAGATGGAGAGGTTATAGATTGTGTGGACATATACAAGCAGCCTGCTTTTTCACATCCTCTTCTTAAAAATCATACCATTCAGGTTAATTCGTCTATACTTTTAACGATATAATTTTTTTTTTTTTTTTTTTTATTATTGATTTATTATTCTTTTGAACAAATGTAAGTGTGTTGATTTATTATTCAAAATCTTAGAATTCAAAATCTTAGAATACAATATCCAATTTTAACTGTGGTTGATTTTTGTTGATTAATTAAATATACTTTTATGCAAATATAACTTAAATTTACTTATACTTAAAAATATGATAAAATATAATCGCACAAATAACTAAAAAAGATAAAATAATTATGTACATCGTATTTATATTTATAATATGCAACAATGCAATAAAATTCCGTGTTTCTAATCAACTTAACCACTTCAATCCCTTGTTAATTTTGTTTAATGTTTTAAAATGTTGTCCTCACTTCTCCGTATTTTATTGTAAGATCATTATACGTGCATGACGATCAACAAATGAACAAAATTGATTAGCACCGATCGTCTAGATAATTTCATTACATGATATCTTTAAATTAATATTTCAAAAATGTTACTCCGTATCTAACTATGTTAAATGCAAAACATTTATTTATTTATTTAAATTTTTTTTTTTTTTTTGTGCTTGTGTTTTTGATTTGGCAGTTGAAACCTAGTTTTGAAACAAAAACTAAGTCGGGAGTACAAAAGCAATTAAAACAGTCGTGGCAACAATATGGAGAGTGTTCACAAGGGTCCGTTCCTATTTTAAGACCGCAAAACAACGTCTCCTCTCCTTTCCATACAAAAAAATCTTCACCATTTTCTCTCAAAAATAACGACCAACCTAAGTTTCACCACGAGGTTTTATTTCTTTAACTCTCATATAATATATTTTTTTATTGTACGTGTTTATTTTTATTATGTGACTGTAAATTATAAAATCTTTATTCTATTTATATATTACTCTAAGGTTATTTTCTCATTTTACTTTATTTGATGATGTACTTAATGTCTCACAATATATAATAAACATAACATTAACAAATAATTTGATTAATCAAAAATGTCAATAGAACTTCATACTTGTACAAATTCTCGTGAGAGCATGAGACATAAAATAAAATTATGCTGTGAAACCTTTAACACGAGGTTGTTATTTTTATCATTACGGTAAGTCTTATGTGAAATTTACTAATTATGAAAAAAAAAAAAAACGAACTTAAAGAACTAAATAACTGACCTTTTATGTTAGAGTTCTCCGTTCCATATTACCGTTACACCATCTCACTTAAGAAGTTGTGTTACCATTATTCAATAAAGTTTATTAGTTTTATTTTAGGTTTCATGTGTGACACAACTTTTTTTTTTTTTATTTAATTTTGATTAAGAAAAAGTACTATATTAGAAGAGTTAAATTCATATACGAAAAATCAATTCATAGCCATACTTTATTAAATGTTTTTTATTTAGTTATTATATTGATTTAGGACCTGTTCTTTCGGATTTTTAGAATTGAATTAATCGAATCAATCAATCGAATAACTTAATCAATCGAATGAATCGAATCGAATCGAATCGAATGAATCGAATCGAATCGAATCGAATCGAATCGAATGGAATCGAATCGAATCGAATCGAATGAAGTTCAAATTATAACATAAATTATGAATCGAATCGAATCAAGTAATGAATCAATCGAATCGAATCGAATGGAGAATCGAATCGAATCGAATCGAATCAAATGAAATGAGCTGAAAATAAGTTGGAAAGAACAAGTTCTTAGACGTGAACGATTTTACACAAAACTCACTTTAATTTTTAATATTAAATGTGATGTGAAAATAGTGGGCACTAGTGAACATAAACAATAAAGGAGGACTAAAAGGGGCGCATGCGAAGATAAATACTTGGAGCCCGACGGCGAATCCACAAGGTGGCAGCTATTCTCAAATTTGGGTGGGCGCTGGCGGCGACAACGATCTTAATTCCATTGAAATGGGTTGGAGGGTAATGCATATATATCTTCACTTTTAATTAACAATGCATGTCTAAATTCGTTAGAAAAATTCGAATTAGTAACGATTTAATGTACTTAAATCAATCAGTGACGAGTTATTATACTTTAGTTTGATATGTTTTATGGTCCCTAGCTGCTAACTTAAATTTGGATTAAACAAAATGATGTACAACAAACTGTGAAGAAGTGCCCTTAATAACATCACACATGAGTCCCACATCGATCATGGAGAAGAGAATTGAACACTTTATAAAGCTAGAGGCTACTCCTTCCATGCCTATTGGTTTTGGGATGAAACCCTCTAAGGACCTGTTCTTTCCAAAGACATTTCGATTCGATTCATTCACTTCGATTCGATTCGATTCATTCCATTCGATTCGATTCGATTCATTCACTTCGATTCGATTCGATTCGATTCAAGACAATGTTATAAATTGAACTTCATTCGATTCGATTCGATTCGATTCATTCCATTCGATTCGATTCGATTCGATTCGATTCATTCATTCGATTCGATTCGATTCGATTCATTCAATTCGATTCGATTGATTCGATTCACTAAAAAGTCAGAAAGAACAGGTCCTAAGCCTTATAAAGTGGGCTTTCTCTTCTACCATTTGTGGGTGTGGCCCGGGCCCGTATCTGATTTCACACAAACTATAAAGAAAATACTACTCTGTATTACGGAGTAGAAACTATTGAAATATGTATATAATATGGATTCGTTGGATTTAAAAGTTTATAACAAATAATAAAAGATATTGCATGCATGCATGCATGCTTGGACTTAAATTTAATTTGAATTCGCTCAAAAGAGAACATTTACTGATTATATATTCGGGCCCCTTTCTTTCAGTAAGTTGTTTATCATTTTTTCATTTTGTGAGGTAAAAATAAAGTAAATGTAAACAATCAACTGAAACAGAATGAGTAAATACCAAGTGAGTACTCCGTAAGTCCGTATATTGCAATAATCGATTTATTAACTCAACATGAAACGATAATTTCAGGTGGTTCCAACCCTAGGATACAACGATCCAAGAATGTTTATTTATTGGACAGTAAGTTTTCTTGTATAAATTTCTTTTATCAACATTTACTTCTAATAATCTCCTTGAATTTAACTTAATAAATTGTGTATTTGATTTTAAATTTAATAATTGATTGATGAATGATTTATTTCAGAGGGATAATTATGGAAGTACAGGTTGTTACAATATGGATTGTCCCGGTTTTATATCAACAATTCCAACATCATATATTGGTGGAAAATTTGCTAACATTTCGGCTTATGATGGAATTCAATTTTACGTTGAATATGAAGTTAAATTGGTAATTTTTATTATTTTTTATATAATACAAATTGATAATTAGGGCCATCATAATTTTTTTTTGGAGAATCTACATACGTAAACTTGTAATTCCTCGCTAATGCACATGTTATAAGAATTAATTACTCGGTAATTTTTATTGAAACGATCTTCTAATACGTACAGACATTATTATTGTATGCATGTACAGGACCCACAAACCAACAATTGGTGGATAACAGTGGCGGGGGCCCCACAAGGGTACTACCCGTCAGAGCTGTTCACGAACATGAAAACCGCAGCTGACTTGCTCGGATGGGGTGGGACGACGACCGACAACTTCGACGAGTATTACAAAACGGCGACCCAAATGGGGAGTGGTCATTTTTCAGATGAAGGTTATAGGAAATCATGCTACATGACTGATATTACTTACATTGACGGTAATGGTGGTACGGTTACACCTAATAAAGGAGATTTTAAAACTATTGTTAGTAATAGTGAATGTTATGACTTGGACATTGTTGCTAAAGATAGATTGTTTGTGTTCTTTGGTGGCCCTGGTTGTTCTAAATAGTTAAAAAAATGTGAGGTTTTTGTATGGGTTTTGATTGAACCTATTTTAATTAATAATTTAATAAAAATAAAGATTTAAGTTTTTTTTTTTTGTTTTTTTTTTTCAATCGGAAGAGAGTGTTTTACAAGTTACAGCTCGTACGGCTCCGAGAGCCATACTTACATATTATTAGCATCTCTTTATCCGTTTGATAAGCGTTTGAGTTGTAAGAAAAGCATTACAATTACAATTTGTGCAATGACCATTATTACAACTTTAAGAGTACCCACATTAGCAGGCAAAAAAAAAAAAAAAAAAAAAAAAAAAAAAAAGGTACCCACATTGGTGGATAACTATGAGCATTCACATTAGTATGAATGTAAATGATTTAAATGTGTCAAATTACCGATTGTGAGGAGGTTCATTAATGTGGGAAGTGTTCCAATTATGAAATTGTGACCTAAAATATGGAGAACCCTTTAATTTGGGAGGGTTCTCATTTGCAGACAAAAAAAAGACCTATTATTTATTTATTTATTTATTTTTGTTGGTAGATTATTAACTATTAAAAATAAATGTGGTAGATAAAAAAAAAAAGGTAAAAATGGAGAATCTCATCAATGCATATATATGTATGTGAAATGAGAATGATTAAGTAAAAAGTTATGGTAATAGGTAAGGAAAATTATGGTGAGCCCCATCAATATGAGTGATGTTGGGGGTGAGTTATCCCGGTAAGGACTAGACCGGGTCGGGTGGATGAAAGGCCGGGGGCAACTCATGACCCAAGGATCCCATGACATCCTCCCGGGACCTGGGACATGTTGGCCACGCCGTACAGAAGACTAGCCTCCTAGGCCGTACTGTACGGTCCTTAGCCACTAGAAGACAAATCAGGTATAAGTACAAATAAGAAATAAAACCCTAAAAACACATTCATTCACATATACCACACAAAAAACTCACTAAAAAGGTTAATTGCTTTCTCTCTCTAAATTCATTTATCCACTTTAGCTGACTTGAGCGTTGGAGGGTCTTTCCCCGATACCCCCGGGGCTAGGTTTGCTACGTGTTTCACGCCGAGAGGAAGATCGTCGGCATTCAAGCATAAGAAGACCCCCACGGGACATCTTAGCATTAGTTCATTTGTATCTAATTAGTTTGTGTACTTAGTTACCCTAACTTTTTACCCGAAACAAGTGCGTTGAGTGTCCCGATAGTATCAACTAATCGAATTTGGGGGGCTCAATCAATAGAAAAAGTATCCCATATTGTAGGAAAGGTGACCCATAATATGAGAAACTTCTTTGAGAGGCTTCACAAATCTTATGCCTCACAATTTGTAGTGTGAAAAAAATAAATCATTGGATCCTATTAATGCAGAGTGACATATGTAAATGAGGAAAGTAAATAATAAAGTTAATGGAATATGAAGTGGACGAATTAAAAAAGAGAAGAGAAAATATGCATTTGATCCATCTTAATTAAGGTTAAAACGAATCTAACGGTCTTAAGGTTAAGATGAGATAGATCTGTTTTGACCTTCATATAGTTTACAAGCTCATCATGAATTAGGATAAAATCTATGAATACTTATTCAATACGAGTTTATACGGTCTTTTGGTTGGGTGGATAAAAACAGGTTAATCAAATTTAAAATTAAAGACCTTAAAAGACTTTATATTTTCTATTTGATCAAGAAAACTTTATATGTTAATTTTGCAACTCTTATATATATAAATGCTCTACGACAACAAATGAGTATATATTTATCAATAATAAGACGACTATAATTCATTTAACATATATATATGTATATATATGATACGGAGTACATTTACTCAATATAATTCCAATTTGTACTAAAATAATACTTCGTATTGCTCAATTATATTAAGTTCTTTTACTATTTATATCGAAATACTTTAGTTCAAGAAGAATATAAGACTTGCCTATATTTCAATACTCCCTCCATCCCTTCTTTTTTCTCCCATTTGATATTGCACAAAGAGTAAGGAATAATATTAAACAAATATTAATGGGTGTGTAACAAATGGGTCCCACAAAAAAGTAGGTGTCCATATTTAGAAAGTGTTAGTGTAAATTGTGAAATAGGAGGAAAAAGATGAAATTTTGTTTTTGGGTAAATGGGAGGAAAAAGATGGAATGGAAGGAGTAAAATTTTTTAATTCTAAGACGGGTTGAAGATGTTCTTGGTTTATAACAGTTGATCTAATATAAAAATATATGTTCTGAACGAGTTATATATATATTGTAATTTTGTTATGATAATTATACAATTATATTATCATTATCCTTACTTTGACAAGAAAATTTAAAACAATCATCAATTATTTCAGTTGACTAATAATTGAATTAAGATCCTCTCCATTTCCTCTTCTCCTGCATTTCATATCGACGGTTTATATTAAAGTCTCATGCAAACTAATGGCTACTAATTTCATGAGTTGGATAAGAAATAATAATATATAATGTATGTACTCCGTGTTAGAAAATGGATAGGAAATGAAGGGAAAGGGAATGGAGAGGATCCATACCCCTAATATCTATGTTTACATGCTCGTGCATATGATGCACATGTATTGACCTAGTTATGAAATATGAAAAAAAAAAAGTCCATCTTCACTTGATCACTTTGATAACCCTTAGCATGTCACCATTGCATGAAGGGCATAAACTTTAAGCTTTGCCTGACCATTTGCGACTCATCAATGGTCGTCAATCCAATCTGAATGCATAAGACGTATTAGATTGGTCAGCGTTAAACAAAAAAGAGCAAGCTGACCTTAACTTTTCGGCATTTGAAAAAAGTAAAATAATTCCGTATACGGGAGTATTTGATTTAACACGATTTTGTTGGAAATATGTTTAGAAAATGATTATGATTACTAGAATAAATCTGTTTTTCAGGCAGGCTGACAGGGAACCTAACAAAACTATACGACCCAACCGATTCAACCCAATGATCCATTTCGTGAGTCTAGGAGTGAGTAGTGGCTAATGACTAAAAACAAAGGTCAAGTTACAGAAGTTCAGTGAACACTGTTTTGCCAATTCACTTTGCAAAATCTATGACGAGAATAAAATCGCAAAAAGTACTCAAGGAGTGGGAAGAACGTACGCTCAACAAGTCTTACATGAAGCGCAGACATTTTGATGACAAAAGACTGTTGACGGATCACTCATAAATGTGACAATTTTCATTTCAACACCACTTTCGAAGACAAATCCACCAGTCTGCAAATCACTAATCTATGGCAACAATCAATGAGATGACGGAATCAATCTATATGGGATTCTAAGGTGCCATTACTACAGTATCTCCTTGAATGCTGTAACGGCGCACTTACACCATCGTGCATTCGTGCCCTAACCTTTATTCCATTTGATTTACTAATTCTCTCATATCAGATATCACCATTAGCATTCGCCATAGAATTCAGAAATCAGTCTATACGGCAAACATTTAACATTTAAACGCTCTTAAAATGAACACACATACACGATTGTATTCAATGAAGAATTCAGCACATCATTACACATTTCATAATCATAAGCTAATCAAGGGAAAAACGAGCGAATGAGAAGAAAAATTATACCAAAGTGACGAGGAGTGACGGAAAGCATAGATTTAAGCAATGCAGACGCTGTAGCTGCGTGATATGGCATCAACGATTCCACACAACTGCTCAATTCCACAGGCGATCTTTTTTTTCCCCGAATCATTCATACAAACAAATCAAAAAAAAAAATTTATCGTCAACCCATCAATTTTTAACAGAAATCTTACAATTACAATAAAAAAAAGAAACTAGACTTGTAAAAGCTAGGGTTTTTCGAGTGATTTCGAAATGTGTACCTCCAAAACCTAAAATCCTAAATCAACAATCTACCAAAAAAATTGCAAATTCTTTCCACAAATGAACAAAACATATTAAACCCAGTTAATTTTAACCACAGAATTAATAATGTAATCATAGAATCAAGGAAATTGAGTACCACCATTTTCTATAACACCACAAAAATCCCAGGAAGTATCTAATACGCCTTCATTTATCGTCGATTTTACAATTCAAAGGTGGAAGACGATCTCATAGAAGACTTACTTAAATTTAATCGAAGAAGTAAAACAACCAAACAATACTGAGAAGTGGAAGATAGAATTAGAGGGATTTACCTGAAAATGCGAGGAGAAGAGAGAGAGGTACGGTTAGGGAGGCAGAAAGGGTTCGATTTGGGTTTGGTTGCGGTGGCGAATCTGGTGGCGATGGTTCTGACGGCGGAGGTTGGCCGGAGGAGTAACCTTGCAGCCGCCATTGTCGCCATTTTTCCGATGAAAATTCAAACAAGGGTTTGGGGAGGTTTAAGCCTTTTTTACGTTTATGTGAGATTATGTTTCGTTTCTTTTTTAGGTTAATCGGATCCATGTTTGGGTTGGGTCGATTCGAGTCGGATTATTACGGGTCTTATCACGATCGGTCAAATAATTTTGCATTTTGGGTGGGATGTTATTTGGTCATTTTGCGATCGGTCAATTTAGGTTGGGTCGAGTTAGGCCGCTTTCGGATCAAATTGCAAAATTTTGGTAAAAGAGAGGAATTTTTTTTTTTTTTTTTTTTTTTTTTTCACAAAATGTTACTTTGGTATTTATGTGTTTGGTGTTAATTGATTACACAATATCAAATAAGTTTTTATTAAGTGATTTGAAACGATCTATGGTATTTTATATCGGGTCAATTTGGGTTTCGGGTGAATTTCGACTCAAATGCATTGCGGGTCGAGTCTAGCTAGGTCAGGTCATTTCGAGTTTCCGGTCAATCTCGAGTTGTGACCATCGGGTTTCGGGTCTCCCTTATCGGGTCGAGTCAATCGGGTCATGTTAGTTTTGTCAGGTCTACCTAAAAGAGAAAAGAGGTGGCCACGGGTCGAGCTTCATTTTCAAGGCCTCTTAACCGACCCATGGAGGTGGGGGGCGGGGTCGAGCTCGAAAAGTATGGCCCAAGTCCCACCCGTTGGTTATAAAATTCCATAAAAGAATGGCCTAACGGATTGGGCCACGTTGTTTGGGAAGGCTGGGCTAGACTACTCAAATTAAGACTAATTCGAATCGCTGAGATCAACGGAATGTGATCATTATAGAGATCAGTAGTTCTCCTGAAAGACGGGCCTAACGATAATTATCGTTAGACACAAGCAAGGAAAAAAAAAAAACCTAACTAATAACTACCCTTGTGTGAGAGGACTAACGATAAATTTATCGTTAGGCCCGTCTCACACAAGAATTTGTGTATAGAGATACATTTATATTTTGTTGTGTTGAGGTACATATATATAGTACAAAGTAAACCAAAATTTGGACAAAATCACATTTTATACAGAGTAATTAATAGGTTGTGGACCAAGTTATACAGATACAATATTAACATCATAATTTTTAAAGTTTTAACTTTATAAATTTCAAAGGCAAAATCTAATTTTCACTTAAATTAATCAACACAAATTCTTGTTTAAGGCAGAACCTGCCTTAAACCAAACAGTCAAATCTGCATTAAAAGACAAAGGACAAGTGGGGAGCGAGTTGTTCTCCCCACTAGTTCCTTGTCTTTTCCCTATTTGATTCGTTTATAAACAGAACCCGTTTTAAGGGAGACCAACACGTTAATCAATTACTCCGTACAAAGTTAGATTGGAGAACTTTGGTAAATAAAATCATTCTTATTTCCAATATTACGGTAAACGGCCACAAACAAATTAATCTAACAAAGAATCAACCATAATACGACTAGGTAAAAATTTGATACTTTTTCCTTTCATTCAATTGTATATATTCGTTAAAACATGTAAAGGAAAATTCAAAATTATAACTTAAAAATAATGAAAGACCGTCTATAATTAAACGAAAGCGACCGTAAAAAACATAGACTTTTATTGACCACCAGGGCCACCGAAGTAGACAGTAGGTGGTTGGTCATCTGGTTCAAAAATGGAGACCTTATAACGCAGGCTACCTCCATCTAAAGGCTCCATATCGTCCGCGGTTAACGCAATTGGTTTACCGTTGTCCCTAATTACCTTAATATCGGCCATATAACACGCCTTTTTATCCCCTTCGTCTGATATGTGCCCGCTTCCCATTTGCGTCGGTGTGTTTCCATTCACGATTACCTCGCCACCCCATTGTATCTCGTCTCCGTTCTGAAATCTACCGGAAAATAGCTTCGATGGCCAATACCCTTGTGGCGACCCGTTTACAGACACCCACCAATTCTTCGTTCTCTCGTCCTACGATACCATCAAATAAATTCTTGTCAATAAATTAATAAAAGAATGTTCTCATCATATTGTGTGCATAGAGATAAAATAAGAGCGTATATATTTACCAGTCTAAGGTCGTATTGAACGTCATATTGTACTCCGTTGTACGCGGAAATGTGATTGAATTTCGCTCCAAGTGCTATCTTCCTACCCGTTTGCACGAAACCGGGACAATCTAAATTGTAACAACTCCCTCTTTTATCCTGAATTTGGTTATATAATATGGTAATTCAGTTAAACAAATTATATAATAAGATTTCGTATTTATGTAGTTATATTAGGAACGAATGAAATACTTACGCTCCGATAAATAAACGTTGTCGGATTGCCAGAACTCTTCGATGGAACAACCTGAAAATATATAGTTTCAAAGAGAACTTGTTAGTTAAGGAATCCTTATTTTTGTCGTAAATATATTAGGATATTAACTTATAGAAAAAATCATACTCCGTACAATTTTCTTATTTTTGTCGCACAGTAAAGAAAAAGTGTAAACAATTACTCCTACGATAATAATTGGAAGGAAACTTACCCTCCAACCAATTTGAATAGTCTTAAGATCAGAAGCACTGCCGGCGGAAATTGAAATACGAGACAAACTTGCGTCACCTCGGCTCACTGAAGGCTTCCAAATATTAACTCTTGCATGTCCTCCATGTATATTACCATTATATTTTACTACTGCTAACTTTATTTTTGTCATTTTCAAAACAAAAACAAAAACAAAAAGTCAAACACCCGAGGTAAGCAGAAAGTTACTTCTACCATGTCAACCAAAACGATTTTTACAATTCACGTTAAACCTAACGACCTCTGATTAAATAAACGGAAATATTTGAGAGGAAAATGAAAAAAAAAGTACTACCTGATTTACTGAATTAGAAGGATCAAAATTCATGAATAGGGATGATTTCCTTAGAATAGGAATGGTAGCATGTGGACACTGACCATAATTGTGCCAATTCTGTTTAATCATTCCATCTTGTGAGCTCAAACTGCTATTTGTCTCAAAACTTGGTTCAAGCTGCCAAAATCATTATACCACAACCAAGTCAACAATGTGGGTCATCCTCAATCTGTTCCGATCAATAGTTATCTATTTTTATTTTATGTATTCGGTATAGATTAAATAATAATACTATAATTTTAATATATACTTGTCGTTTATGGGTTTAACGAACAAGTTATATAAGAGAGTCTTTCCCTTGTAGACTAGAATGAATGAAATATATTACATGAATAAATTAACCTTTTGATTAATTCTTAATAAATCAACTTTTACACCTCATCTTCTATTATTATATTATATTGATTTTAAACTGGACATTTAAAACGAAAACTATAATCTACATGCTTTCACCCCGTTATGGATGTTATAGAGAAACTACAAGGGAACACATGAGATCTTCACCCTTAAATAATCGATTTAAAATGACGATTGTATAATATCGAAAGATAAGGTGTAAATGATGATTAATTACGGAGTAATAGTTAATAATGAAAGATAACCAATAGGTTGATTTATTTCTGTGCGTGAAATATCTCTAGAATGGAAAATTGACAATAAATGAAGATATTGAATTATATGAACAAACCTGAATGGTATGATTAAGCAGAAGAGGATGTGCCAAAGATGGCTGCTTATACATGTCCACACAATCTATCACCTCTCCATCGGCAGTCTGTAATTACAATTTCAGACGATTGTTAAATTTAATTAATATTAACCGTGTATTAAAGTGTAAAATTGATCTATAAGTTTTAATTATCCGCTCAACTTTTTGTTTATCTTTTATTTCAAAAATTAGTGTAAATTAGCTTTACATAAAAATAACACGATTGATTGACTATTAATTTATACTTGTTATTATTGAAAATGAAAAAGAAATAACTACTCCGTAACACACAAGAATATTCACAACAATAACATCAAGAGTAATTTTACTGTGAGGTTGTTTAAAAAAAAAAAAAATAACTACTCCGTAAAACAGAAAAATTTTTGTTGTCTTATGTCTGAAAGAGGAAGTACGACGAATGCTATCATATCGGAGTATTAAAGATGAAGCACATTATAAAGATACGCATTTGATAAAGATTATGTATAGTAAAGTATTTATATATTATTATTAGATGTAATGGAATAATATACGAATATGATTAATTGTATACGGATTTTACTCACGTTGTATACTTTTTTCATTTTTTTTCCCTTTCCTACCCTTTTTTACTCATTTGTATACAAAATCCTCTCTTTTGTTTTTCCTAATTTTTCTTAAACTAATTTCATACAATTATTTCAATTATAATCCTAAATTCATACAATTAATTCAATTATAATTCGATAATCAATTCAACAAAGTAATAAAAGTAATAATTTCTATTTAATTTCAATCTATTTCATAAAATTATGTGTAATATTATTAATTTTGATGAATTTAGGTAAAAACTAAATTAGGGTTTACATGAATTTGGGATTTTGGGGGTTGCCGGCAACGGAAGGCGGCGGGTGACGGCGGGTGACGACCGGAGGTGGTGGGTGGCGGCGGCAGAAAGTTACCTTTTATAAATGAAACAACAATTAATGAGTATACCCAACTCTTGGCCATTTTTCTTGTATGAAATTGGGTAACATTAGACTACCTTAATAATTCATTCAAGTTGCACTCACATTGTTCTTCGTCGGTTTTGTGTGACAAGGGTTACTGCCAGCACTTCCTGCTGCCGCCACCCACCACCTCCGATCGTCACCCGCCGTCACCCGCCGCCTCCGTTCTCAACCAGAAAATCCCAAATTCATGTAAACCTTAATTTAGTTTTTAACCTAAATTCATCAAAATTAATAATATTACACATAATTTTATGAAATAGATTGAAATTAAATAGAAATTATTACTTTGTTGAATTGATTATCGAATTATAATTAATTAATTGTATGAATTTAGGATTATAATTGAAATAATTGTATGAAATTAGTTTAAGAAAAATTAGGAAAAACAAAAGAGAGGATTTTGTATACAAATGAGTAAAAAAGGGTAGGAAAGGGAAAAAAAATGAAAAAAGTATACAACGTGAGTAAAATCCGTATACAATTAATCAATACCCATAATATATTGATCGACTCTTGAAAGTTTAATTTATGGTGAACCTATTTCTCAACTTGGAAGGTCCATGACATATTTTTAGGAAGAAAATAACAATTAATTCGTATTAATTATTTTTCTTTAATACAAGATTTATTAAATCTAAATTTTTTGGTAAGAGAATTTCACAACTGAGCTATTTTCAATTTTACTTAGGTTTGTTTGATTATAATAAGTCTTATACATTAGAGAGTCTCACTAAACATCCACGATTAATTAATATGATAACTTTTAAACGTGTGTCGTTCATAAAACTAATTTATTAAAAAGAAAAAAAAAAACATGCTAAATATTTTTCATGCATTGAAGTTTCGAGTTTGAATCTTGTCGCTTTCAACAAGAAATATATATAATTTTTTAACATGTGATTTTACCTCTTAGGGTACATATTAAATAATAATCATGCATAATAAATTTAATGAAAGCTTATACTTCCTCCGTTCCACAATGATAGTCCCATTTCACTTTTAGAAAGTCAAAATTTTAAAACTTTGACCGTAAATAACTTAAAATATGTAAATAATCGTTATACGATAATAAGATATTTACATTTGTTGTCAAAATATCTTTCACAAAATTTAATTTTCAAACAAAAAAAATCGTATATAAGCGATGAAAAACATGGTCGAAGAGGAGCGTTGGAGACCGCGTAAAGTCAAAGCGGGACTATCATTGTGGAACGGAGGAAGTATAAGTTTAATGACAAACCTTAATGGTTTTCAAAATACCATTGGAATCTCCAAGTTGCCTCCCGTCACATAGAAGCAATATTTTGAACAAAAATAAAAGCATGCAAACAAATGATCCCATGGCTTTGTTACGATGAATTTCCAAATTATGAAACAATTGTGCTTAAGATACGAGACAATATATATATAGGTTTTTAAGATTATAAATAAATACCGAGTATTAAATAACAAGCTTTTAAAAATATATTCGAGGGTTTTATAGTATATTTTATGAATGTATCGACTATCAACTATTGCATGGAAAGCAATCACTACATCGGCAAATATGTCATAAAATCATGTAGATTTGGAAAATATATATGTTCATAAAATATATTTGTTATATATATTTATTTTGAATGGAGGATAGATTATGAAAAAATTACCTTAAGAAATAAATTCTTTTTGCAAAAAATAAAAAATAAAAAATCGTAAAAATTACTACCACATGAATTTTATTTTTCTGAGATTAACATCTTTCATAATATTTTTTACAAAACCAAAACAAATTTTCGAGATATAAAAAGTTGATTTCAATGCCATTTTGAAATCAAATTACCAAATTTGAGAGGTTTTCCGACAATAGAAAAGTTTCAAACAAATTCCTTTGAAGTTAGTTAACTGAAAAACCGAGTTTTATAATTATATAAAAATTGTATGTAGATTGGTAGCGATATTAAATTCTAATATTTGTTAAATTACGATCCATTTACTCTATATCTTACTTAATACGAGTAATAACTTAAAAGTAAATATTAAAATGATCATTTACTTCCTCTCGTTTTTAATGTTCTTCCCACTTTCACTTTTTGGTCCAAACAGGGGGTCAAACCACTAGGGCAGGTTATGCTCACTACTACTTATGCATCCAGGCAATCCATGACCCTCACGGCTCACGGCTACACTGACCATCCAGGCAATCCATGACCCTCATGGCTCACGGCTACACTGACCGCAAATTTACCCCGATGCTTGGATTTATTATTTGCCATTGGTAGTCAAAAGACGTGTACTATATATTCACCTTGTACAACAGTTACAAAATTTTATAAAATAATAAAATGAAAAAGAGTTTTCGGTAAGTTACATTTTACATCTACATATACAGGAGCACATAATGGGTCAAAGTTATCCTCAATTATCAAATGACAAAGGTCGAGCAAATTTGATCTCGAAAGAATGGTTGTATAAACGAGTTTCATGACATGAGCGAGCTTCACCATCTCTAATATCTGGCAACATTGTCGGTTATTATAAAAAGCTGAGACTCTAATTTTGTTGCTTGTCCTCGAACCTAACAACGAGACAGGTAATGTTATCGGAGCTCCCTCGTGCAAAAGCTTCCGCTGTGAGTTTTCTTGATGCCTGTTCAGCGTCCTTTATGTCCTTCACAATAGTGACAGCCTCCTGCAGACGTAATTCAAGGTTTTAAATCACTGCAAACAACGCTATTATAATAAGTTCTTGCCTAGTAACTGACAACGTCTACTAAATCTAGTTTGGTTATATACAAATGTAACGTCGATACAGCCCCACGTCAACACTCACAGACTAGGTTATCGGATAGCAGACTAGATAGGGTTTACATCCATTTAAGTTCGAATTCAAACTTATGAAGTACAGTAATGCGCACTTCTACTTCTGGGTTCATGACTTCATGTGAATGTTACAAACACTAAGAAAGACGCTAAAAATGGTGCTCATGAATCATGACGTATGTTCATAACCAATTACACAGAAAGTTTTTTTGACGTCTTATAAGTGTATTGTTATGTTCCACTCATGTCATTGAGGAGAGGACCATATACTTGCTATGTTTTGGTTCTCGATATAGTGGAATAAAGCAAATTGGCTCACTAAACCGGCTGTGCTTCTTTTATTGGGAAGTATCAGTCATTCTATTGAATTATTGACGCAATCTTCATCTTGGGTCATTTGGAAACAGCCTCTCCGCGTTAAACAACGCAGCGGTAAGGCTGCGTACATCCGACCCCCCTTACCTCGCAATTTGCAGGAGCCATTGAGGCACCGGGGTAATGTTGTTGTTGTTGTTGTTGTATTAGTGTATTGTTATGGAAATTGGAAGACGACAGAGACAAGTTGTACGGTGTACCTTATTCGAGATGACATTCCATAGTCCATCACTGGCGATTATGATAAAATCTACCCCAGTGATCTCTTGCTCCTATGATATAAAGTATAAAAAAACCATCAGCTACATATACACTATCAAATACCCGAGGACATCCTTACAGCCATCAAGTTTACAAGCAGAGCATCCAAAAAAAAATAAAAAAAAATAATGACAGAAAGTTAGCTTCTTAGCCAAACATCAGTCACCATAGAAGAAATTTAAGCAGTTGATATCATGGCTTTAAATGCCAGTTACGACTATCATTTGTGGCCGTGGCCGTGACCAATTTACCAAGGATTTGGATCTTATCACGGTAATGTTTGGAGGTTGTATTCGGCACATTTACAGCGTTAATTTGAAATGGATAAAATTTAGGTCATGGCGATCATTTACGAAATTGGATACAATATCATGATTTACATAATACGGAGTATAAAATTCAAAGAGCATCAGTCCTTTTGCCTTCCTCGACAAGAAATACTTCTCAGTCAAAAATTACAAATTGACGGAAATATGAAAGACTGGCAAGAACTCTTTCACAAATAAAAATAAAAAAATTGGCTGAAATAGTAGCACCACTTTCCGTTTCCTCTCCTAAAATGTACTCTGTATTCCGATATGGAAATATCAAAGAAATACTCACGAAAAGCAAAACTTGGATTATGTCAGAGAGAATATGAAATGCACTCTGCAGAGAAAAATAGGTCTTGCAATTCGAAACCTAGATGTAGAAAGCGAGGCACAATAGAGCACCATAGTAAGTGTTAAATACCTGGATTTCTGGTTCAGCCGTTACATACTGTTTGAGCAATTTGTCTCCAAATGCTCGAGAAACAGCAAGCACTCCTCCAACTCTCCACGTCCCTGAGAAAGATTACAATAGATTGATTTTTGAACATTAAAGTAATTATAACTCACAATTTTGCTAGGAATATAAACAAGGCATAAACAATCAAATGCGAGTCTATCCACATCCTGAGCTATTGAATAAGGTGCTTCGGTACAGATGTTCCTTATACTTCACAAGGAAATTTCTTTGGAAATCTGTGCATACGCCTGACTTATCGTAATTGAAATGTGATTTTTCATGTTAAGACATGACTAATAGAGAGCTTACTGCAGCATGAACTTGACCCAACAATAATTAAGTTAGATGGAATATTATTTGGCGACAGAACCTACCAGCCCAAATCACAAAGCCTCCAGCGTTTTCAATTCTTTGACGTTCATCTGATCTATCAGGCTTATGATCTATTGACAAAGGAATAGCTGCAATAAAACAAAATGCAATCAGTAGTAAACAAATGTTGTTTACGGATTCCTATTAATCCGCAGGAAAATTTTTGGCCTACAGTAGACCCAAAACAAGAAAAGACGATGCATGTCAACCGTCTCTTCAAAATATTCCCCGAAAATTATATTCTCATGCATAATGCCCCCACCCCCTCAATCATTACAAATTCATATGCAGCCAAAGCTTAGTTATTCATTTAGCCTTAGAATCAACCGAATCAGCTACATTTCTTATCTAACAAAGAAATCGTTAGTCGATACAATTTTCAACTTCATTTTCTATACGGGTCACTAGGAAACAACCTTTCATTGAAACAGTGGTGAACTTATGTACATTCAAGCCTCCAGACATCGGCATAGGCAGGAGCCCTATGCGACAATATGGTAATTTGCTGGTGCCGTAATATCCTTGCTACTTTCGTAAGCATGCTGATCTTAAACTCGGCTAATATTTTCTCATTGTGTTCTCATAGATTCAAATTTAAGAATGATGATACGACATTTTTTTTCAATTAATCAAACATGAACAATTTGACATTGTATGTCAAAGTATATTCAATGAAAGTAATAATCAATATTGACACCTGTTCACCATGTAAGTTAAACTTAAAAGTGAAGGTTAAATGAGAGCGAGGGAGCAAACAATATCAATCAAAATTCAAAAGCTGTATTCTCCCACACCAACCCAACTAAAAAACAAGGCATGTCTAAAAGTAAACACATCGAAGAAAAATCTAAGTTGTCATACATAGGTAGAGAGAGAATTATTATAATTTACTTATCTTCAAACAAGAAGAAAAAAAGTGCTTTATTTTATCAAAAATAAACCTACCAGATCCATCTCTGCCGGCAACAACTCTGGAATCACCTACGTTGGCAACAAGCAAGCGATCACCAACCAATAAGGCGGTAGAAGCAGTCGACCCTGCACCTTTTTGCTGTCCTTTCTCTTCACTGAGATAATCTGCATCTGTCTGTTTGAACGCTTCCACTGCAGCAAAGAGTTCAATATCAAGAAACAATATTCATTAAAATGATACACCATAGAGAATACATGGCAGAAACACAAATGCAAATATTTTGAGGATCATATACGTGTAGAAAGTTATACCTATAGCTGCTTTTGTATCCTTTATAAAGTCGGGATGGCTGCACAAATTATCAAATAGATTGTTCTTGAGATATTCGGCAGTTCTTGATCCTCCATGACCTAGAGACAACCCAAACCACGAACGATAACTACAAACGTAAGCAAATTGTAATGGAAAATTCAAAGATTGTTTAAATGCGCTATGGAAGCACTGTTTGTTGAAGGTTAGCAATGAGACAGCATGGGGAATACTCTTTACGAATAAAAAGTACAACATACCATCGAAGACACCGAAAAATGCAACCATTTGACCATCAACCTCTGATATCTTAGCATGACAATAATCTTCCATTGATGCTCTTTTCCCTTTGAAAGTAGAGTATCCATAACTGAACCTCAGGTCGTGTTTCCCGTTGAGAAAGCTATTTACAAGCACCAAAAAAAAAAAAGCATAGAATAAAGGAGAGAATACGTAAACCTACCTAGAAATCACAGATCTGTTGGAACACATTTTTCACACGAGAGACGAAATCCATATTCAAATCGAACACTTGCCCTGGATCAACTTCCAGATCATAATTGCTCTAGTAAATAACTAGTAAGCACAAAACTGAACGAAAATAAATCTTTATTTCCTCCAGCCTCCTATCCTACTATCAGAATGACTACATAATTACTACATCATTTGGAGTCCTTCATCGCCAAGAAGGTAACCAGAAAAATCACATGGAGTTTATATCCTACATTCCTACGGTAGGCATAAAACATGGGCATGACTAGATGACTACCATAGTTTTCAAAGGCACATGGCACACTGAGCCGACAAATTCCCACAAAGCGAAGGTGCCGTTTTTGCTGACAATTTTGTATTTCTCAAACACACAAAAATACCCTTTCTGAATTTTAAATTAAGGTTCAACTGTAGCATAACAATGGAAAGACTACGGTAAAATAAAAAGCAATGGAGACAACCCCCAATGCTGATCAAATTGCTGCACCTCAAACAAAAGGCGGGCCTATGGTGCACAGAGATATTTAGCCAGTGCCTCACTATGCCTTGAGCTTAGGCGCACCTAAAACACGCCTTTTTAAAACTAAGACGACTACAAACAGGTTGATGCTTTAGGTGAGTGACTTGGTCTCCTCAATAAACACAGAAATCAGATTTTGGATACCGCAATCCTTCTCTAGGAGATCAATAGAGTAGTTTAAGATCAGCATTGTAATCCGGAATTAAGTTATAGTTGTGGCAATCTGATACACGATACACCCACTAAACAAACTTCCTAAAACTACATGGGCAACAATGTGACGCTAACACTTCGTTCTCAAATTTTGACCAAAAACTCTCGGATTCATCACACCATAAGAAATTAGGAATAGTTCATCCTTCAACTCAATAGTATACATTTGATTAGAATATTTCCTCACAATATACAATTCAATGGAACAAAGGAAGTAGTCATCATCACTTGAACATTGAATAAGCAGAGTTACACACTAATAGCCGACGAAGTACAAACAACAATTCTTTTCCAAGTCTAACACCTAACATTTTACAATGTATAGCAAGTTACATTAATCTAACACCATAAATACATACCTAGTCAAACAACAATGTACTCAGCAATATGCAACAGTTGTGATGTTCAAGCATAACACCTGAATCAATCGTATCATCTATTCACAGCATAAAGTTCCACAATGATCACACAATGAAAGAAGAGTAGTTCTCGAACTAAGACGGTCTTACAATAAATTAGCGGAAATGAAAAATAGAAAAAGATACGAAATTTGTCAGTAATTACATGATCTACCACCAACCCATTTTCCTAAAAAGCACCAATTCCAAAACCCATGAACTAAAACAATCAACCAAAACCAAAACAAAAAAAAAAAAAAAAACCACGAAAAATTATATATATAAAAAATAAAAAATAAAAAAGAAGAAGAAAGATGAAAGGGAGAATACCTGAATCCACCACCACTGAAGGGTGCATCAGGATCAAGATTAGTCATGGATGATATGTGATGATGGTAAATAAAATTAGGGTTTTTTTTTTTAGGGAATTTCAAGGAAGTATGAGAGAATTTACAGAAGAGTTCAAAGGTGTTGTAGAGCTTTGTAAATTGTTAATGATTCGAGTTTTTTTACGAAGATGGAAGGGATGAACAAAGAGAGAGACAGCCAATTGTTGACTCTTGTTTGCTCTCCTTTAGACCGGAGTAGACCTTCCCGCGGGCCGGGCTGGCCCGCCACGGGTCGGGCCTTATTTCTCAAGGTGACGGGCCGGATTGGGCTTTCAAATCAAGGCTTAAGCCCGGGCCTTAGCTCGATCCATTGAGTGTAAATTAAATTAAAGGGGAGGCCCAGACACGACCTATTGGCCTGAAATTGATTTGATTCACCCTGATGATGACTCGTAACCGACACAACTTGATAATGGCAACTCGAACCGCATTCGCCCAGATCTAAAATGACCTGTGACCCAAGTCGACCTGATAACTTACCCAACCCGAGATAGTTAGTCACAAATTATTGTATAAGGTTGTCTTATATAAAAAGACCAGCCCAAATAGTGATAGCTCAATTGTTTTCATAGCGATCTTCAAGTTTATGCTGAAAACATGAACTTTTAAGTGGGCTTTTTCTTATTGGGCATGTTTAAGGATAAAAAACGGTCTTATAAGAGAGTTATTAA
The DNA here is from genome assembly GCA_023091065.1 of Dianthus caryophyllus. Lineage (NCBI taxonomy): Eukaryota > Viridiplantae > Streptophyta > Magnoliopsida > Caryophyllales > Caryophyllaceae > Dianthus > Dianthus caryophyllus. The sequence continues at coordinate 11,079,881 of CM041522.1, read as the reverse complement.
CTAGTGACCTAAATTGATTCAAAATACATTTAGCATGTGACGCATTCAACAAAAAAAACAAAAAAAATTTCAACATTTCAAACCAAACATTTTGTAGTTTCAGATATTTTCAAGAATTTTGTAAGATATTAACAATATTAAAGATTATTTTTCCGTAAATTTTTTGAAATATTTTATAGATTTTCAAACTTATACTACTAAACATAATATTTGAAAATTTGATATGGTGACATATAATTAAATATTCAAATATTGGTTTCGACAAATATTAAAAATTCAGGATTTGTTCTGGGCGACAAAACGTGAACCCAACCTATTAGTGACTTGAGTGTGACCAAACAAGATAGACCCGAAATTTTATTTGAGTGACCTGACCTGATACGACTCGATACGACCAGCAACAGACTTAACTATTGTTATGCCCAATATACTCATATCAGACTAAAATCGACCCGACTGCTTTCAAGACTCTATATAACTGAAGTTGATATGACCTAACCCGACAGTGCAAATAAACCAGACTCGTACCTGACCCGAGTGACCCGATTATCAACTATAATAATTCAATAAACAAATGTAAATCCTCACAAAGTAGTTAGCATAATTAGTGAAAAATAATTGATTTCTCAAAAATTGATATTGTATTACATTTCAATCAATATAAAGATTACAAGAATTCACCTGATTAAGGTTACATTTGATTCAAAATGAAGATTGAGTATTACATACTCCGTATTACATAGATGTCATACTCAAATGTATGACCATGAAACTTTTATTTAAATTTTCAACCATAATACGTAATGAATAATAATGATGACAATAATGAATGCAAACTTAATCACAATTCAATGGTAGTACCATGAAGAACTCAAATATGAAATCAAGTGGCTTTGGGTGTAAAGCTCTTGAACTTGGACTCCATTTCATACCATGACTCCAAGCTAATGAGCTCATTAAACTCGGAAAATGTCGCCATTTGGTCCAAGTCGTCTCGGGTAGTTCCCTTCTCCTTCAAGATCTTCATGATGTTAACCAAGGCTTGAGCCGTGGCATACACAGCAGTTAGCGAGTGGGCGATCAAGTGGAAACCCATTTCCTTAAATTCGTCTGGTGTGTGTAGAGGCGTCTTTCCTCCTTCAATCATGTTTGCGATTCTAAGACCCTTTGTGTTTGAGGACACTTGCTTTAACTCATCAATATTTGCAGGTGCCTCAACAAATGTTGCATCGGCTCCAGCCTGTATTTATAAATAGATAAACGTACAATTATAATTTTTAAAAATTGTATTCATGAGTACTATACATTAAAAATATCAACATAGACTATTGGAAGGGACAAAGGATTACCTCTTTGTAGAGGTTAGCACGTCTAATTCCTTCTTCTAAGCCATGGGGTGCACGAGCATCAGTCCTAGCTACAAGGAAAAAATAAGACTCACCGATTGCTTCTCTTGCAGCTGCTATCTTCAATGCATGTTCTTCAGCCGGTACAACTGCTTTACCTCGCATGTGACCTACAACATCCATAATTTAACAATAATTAGTAAAATAGTTAGTGGTTGAAAAGTAAGCTTTAACGATTTATGGTAGTAAAAGGGTACTTACCGCACTTCTTAGGCCACACTTGATCCTGTTGACAAAAGCATAATTTAAGGTTATACTCTGTATCATTATATTGCATGTCTATGTCATGCATATTAAAAATATGCATGGGATAATACACCATCCGTCTCAGTGAATTGTTTACACTTTTTTAAATTTGTAGAGGAAAATTGAAGGAAATATAAATAAATAACTGAGATAGATCGGAATAATATTACTCGTACATCTTTTAAAAAAAAAAAAAAAAAAAATGGTAGTATGTAGTTGTCAAACTAATCAATAAGTCAAGGGTCATAATTATAACATTCATGAATCATGCGATCATGATCATGAATCATCCTTAGCTCTAAGATGGGTGGGCCTAATTAAGCTCTTCAAAATGTTATCCAAATTAAACATAATACTCTATATAATTTTTCTTTTTTTTTGTTAATTACTTTACTGTATGAAAAATATTGTAAAACTTAACAATTTTAAAACTGTTTTTTTTTTTTTTTTTTTAGCAATTAAGGTCATACGGAGTATGATGTTACCATTTTATGTCTACTACGGAGTACGGAGTATTTTCTTAGGAAAAAGAGCATTTTGCACTATGTAAAATATCGCGGTACCTCGAGGAAGACACCCTTAGCACCCGCTGAGATCAATTCTCGGATAAACCGTTGAACATTAAGTGGACCACCTCCTCCGGTATCTGCCACACCAATATATACCATACCAATACATATAAAAATCTCAACTGAATCGGTCTAAATTGCACTAGTGTACGTATAATTCGGTCACCTCCATCGACAATGACACACAAATTAGGTGCTGCAGCCGTGATTCTACGGGTAGCCTCCACAACTTCAGTTGTCCTGTATTACGACTTCAATTCATAAATATTTACGTGCGTATACGTCATAATATAATTATTTTCTAAAGAAATAATTAATGGAAAATTTTAATATGATTATATATTTTGAACATTTATTTTGGCTCGTCTACAAAAGGAAAAAATATATGAAATTATAATTTTACGTAGCTAATGCTATTAATTTATTACATGCATGAGTATATAACTATATACTCCGTATATATTAAAAAGATATTAAAAAGACGAATAAATAATTGAAACAGATGAAATTAAGGGAGGGAGCATGTGTATACGTGAGCAAGCCAAAATCGGGGAGTCCAAGCATGGCAGCCGAAACACTATAGCCAGAGACAAAGGCGGCATGAAAGCCAGTCTTCTCAACAACAGCAGCAGAAAGGGCATCTTGGACACCGGGCATGAGAACAGATCCATGCTCCTCAATCAGACGGTGCATTGTCGTCTTATGCACGAGACTATTAGTGAGCGACACGTTGGTCGTTGCACCCTCGGTCGAGCCGGTGGTTGAAACATTGGGTGCCATTTTTGTGGTGGTGAAGAAGTGATAGAGGAGTAATGAAGAAGAGTAGTGTTACACTTTAGAAGATTGTGTATGGGATGAATGCAATTAGCTTTGGTTACACCACTATATATACTACTTGTGTCACATGGTAGTATAAAACTAGCTAGTATTAGTACAAGTAGTTGGGAATTTCTCAAGGGCATATTTGTATTTTTGTTTATTTTATTTTATAGCTCATTTTCGTTCTATATAATTAACGCAATTAAAAAAATTAGATCATCTCCATTTTCTTTATGAATGATTGACATCTCTTCAAAAAATGATCCAATGATATTAATTTTTCTTTTTTAGGAAAAAATAGCTAAAAGAAAATGAAGGGGGTTAATAATTTTTTATTTTATTTTTGCATATATATTTAAAACTCTTAACTTCTTCCAAAAAGAAATCATGACCATCAGTTCATCATGACCATGACCATTTCAAAGAAAAACCTTCCATTTCTTTGGAGGAATAGAGAGAATTTTATCTCACTCGATCACACACAAATTCTTAAGTAAGACGATCTCATGGGACCGACTTAACACTTATGATTTCTATTCTACATTTATTTAATCGTCATTTATATGTGCCCAAAAGTCGAGCAAATCTCTTATCATTTTCTTTGAATAACTACACAGTATCTCACGATTATGATTTTAGCGATTATCAATAAGAATACGGAGTAGATAATTTTTAGTTTAATAGCATTAGCCTTCATTTTAAATGCTAGATCGATCTTATAATATAAGACGATTTAATTATGAACTTAATTTGTATTCCTATTTTGTCATTCCTTGAGAGAGATAGAAATTTCGTTGGTTTGGAATACATGATTTGAAGCTTCAAAATGAAGGCATTTTATAAGTGGGGCCCACGAAATGTTTGTTTGATGGAATGATGGTACCACACTACCACGGTTGGTTGTAGAAATCACGTTTCCAGACTAAATAATACTCCCTCCGATTCTCGGATTCTTAACATTTGCTTTTGGCACAATAATTAAGGTGGGCCAAAAAAATGGGTGGACAAGTGGAAAAACAAGTGGGGTAGTATTTAATTGTGAGATAAAAAACTTTTCAAAAAGGGAAATGTTAAGAAATGGAAAATCACCCCAATAAGAAAAATGTTAAGAATCTGGTGAATCGGAGGGAGTACGAAGTAATATACAGTAATGAGTACTGTAATATATAGCAGACTTATTAGAAGTGTCATTTTCTTGAGGTCGGGTTAAATCAGTAATTAAAATGGTACAAAAATATGAAATAGATATATTAAAGTCAATTTTAGTGGTACTAAAAAATTTATTTACAATTAATAATAATTATCACTAAAAATGGTACAAAAACTATATAATCGAGTATAAACGAGACTGACTTACAATAACTTATTGTGAGTCTTGACTCACGCAAGAATTTGTGTAAATCAGTAGCTTTGATTAGGGTTAACGTTGGATACAATCAGATGATTGTTTTATAAATTATGAACATACTACGAAATTTTAGAGCGTTGGTTTTGGATATAATAACATAATGTTATCTTAGGTCAAATAATTATAAAAATACGCACAAAAATGATAATTAGACATATTAGTATGAACCCCTTTTATGAACTCTTATGAGAAGTTAAGTATCATAAGTAAACAAATACTTAGGACTCGTTCTTTCGGACTTTTTAGTGCCCAGGCAATCGAAATGAATCAAATGAAATTTGAATTGAATCGAATCAGTGAATAATCGAATCGAATGAAGTTCAAATTTATAACATCATTGTCTTTGAATCGAAGCCCAATCGAATGAGCCCAGGCCCAGAAGTGGAATCTGAATCGAAATATGTGAAAATAAGCTGGAAAGAACAGCTCCTTAGCCTATATTATTACCGAGTAGTAAATTATGGAAAAAATACAAATAAAAAAATTATAATGTATGGAGTCGTTTTTATAAATCATAATAAGACTATTTTATCACATAGAACCTGTTCATTCAGACTTTTTGAATGAATCGAATCGAATCGAACTGAATCGAATGAATCGAATCGAAATGAGTGGAAATGGAATCGAATCGAATCGAATGGAGTGAATCGAATCGAATGAAGTTCAATTAAATAACATAGTTGTCTTTGAATCGAGCCCAGGCCCAGAAGTGGTGAAGCCCAAGGCCCAGAATGGCCCAGGCCCAGCCCAGGCCCAGGCCCGAAGTGGTGAAGGCCCGAGCGAAATGTCTTTGAAAATAAAATTTGGAAAAAAGCAGGTCCATCCTCGTTTTATTGCACTCATCATTTGTTTATACACTTCCATCATTTTTTTCTCACAAAATAAAGTAAGCGTAAACAAATCAATGTAATGAATGAAATAATAATTTGTCGTTAGATAAAGTTGACTATAGTAAAAAAAAAATTGGTTTTTTAATTTAGCCCAAATTAGGGTATTGCTCCATCTACTTAACTTTATTCACATTAGACCCTTTTTTTACATTATTCACTCAAATAGATAGTTTTTTTTATAAATTTCTTTCAAAATATCCGAAAAAATATAGTCATCATGTATTCATGTATGATTTTATATGATTTGTCATTACGAGTACGATAAGAATATTTAATTTTTATTGACGTGTTCTCATTACATATATATGTCTTGACAAACGAAATAAAATAAATATATTGAATGAAATTGAATATAGAGACGGCATCATACATAAATCATTGGTGGCATGAAAAAACTAGCTGGGGTTGGTTTCTTCTAAGTAATGAAAACATTACAACTTTGAAAACTAAATATTGTTACGTTCATTGAGTTAATATTATTTCATCTTTGTTTATAATATGATTTCACTTTGCACCCGTAGAATCAACGTTCAAATATTTCGCCGTAAATAAATCAAAATATGTACTGAGTAAATAGTTAGGCTATTAATTTCATAACAAAAAAAATCACATATAAATAGCGAAGAACTGCGTTAAAGTGTTATTTTGATAATTCACAAGAAAAAACATTGTTTTAACATTTGAAATCTCTTCCATTAAAAAAAATATTCCGTCTATTATTTTATTTATTTAACCTCATGCCCCATAACCTTACTAGTCTCTTCACAAAAAGTGAAGACATGAGACTTTCCCACTAAAATGGAGGGAAAAGTTGATTTCTAATTAATTGATTTGATTATTTATACAAATCTCATATTATTTTATAAACATGTTCTTCCAATAAATTCACTTTGGTTTGATACTGCCTTAGATATAATTATTTGTTTATCTTTCGATTTTGGGACGAAACATATATCCACCATTTTATCTATTCAAAACTAAAATTTAATCCAATTATCAACCAAAATCATTTAGACGCGCCCCTTCAAAATTGATAATCATTTTGGATCAAATTATTTTATTATATAAAAGAAAATATTGGATAACTGAAACAAAAAAAAGTACCTCAATACATCATTTTTTGATAGTTTATCCTACACCAAAGTGGTATATATTTCCTTAAAAAAAAGTAAAATTAGAAAAAACCTTTAACACACTACACCTACCGTAGGTCAAATAATATGCCTAGTATTACCCGATTACCTTTATACATATATATTTGATATTCTATATACCGAATACTTTGTAATTTCAACTTGAGTACAGAGATTCACAGAAAACTCCTACACAAAAATATTTAAAAATCTAATAACATGTTCAAATTTGCAAAAAGCTCGTACATAAATATTTATTCAAAATTACCCGCAAAAGTGTGGTCTAGTGGTTAATAAATGATTGAAATTCTCGTGGGTCTCAGGTTCAATTCTCTCTCAGAGGATTCTTGTGGCTAATGTTAAATGGCTATGCCTAAAATATCATGAGTCTGTCGTTCTGGTAAAAAATAAATTATAAAATAAATTATTCAAAAGGAATTTTACAATTGGCCAAAGAGAAACATTATTCAATTCAAATTGATGATATTTAACGTTAATCTATTTGATTTTAAGGAAGATCAGAAAATTCAGGGTGAATAAAGTAATGAATTATTGGCTGAATATTCGCACGTCACCACTACTCACCAGAAACAAGAATTTGATCTCGAGTCTCTGACTCATGATCACCAGGCTGGCGTTTCAGCAATTTATTTGAATATTTTATTCATCATCCCTCATTGTTTCCTTGGATTTATTTCATACGGAATACAAATTTCTAATAAGACAATCTCAAATTATTTTATAATCAATCAATAAATTATAACCTTACTAACTAAATAAAACAAATTTATGAAATAATCATATTTCTTCATCCCAATTATTTGTTTACCTTTTTTTCTTGGTGTATTATTCATTTGTTTACCTTTCTGTTTTAGAGGAGATTTTATTCCATTAATTTTCAACTTACCTCTATTTTATCCGCACCCTCCCTACAAGATTTCGGTTAACATGATAATTTGAGGGGTATTTGTGTCATTTAATGATATTTTTTTGGTCTTTTTGTCAAATTGAAAGGTAAATAACACAAATTCTTGTGTAAGTCATTGTAAGTCCGCCTCATTTGTACTCGATTATATAGCTTTTGTACTATTTTAGTGATAATTATGATTAATTGTTACTAAATTTTTCAGTACCCCTGTAAATGACTTTTATAAACTTGTTTCATGTTTTTGTATCATTTTAATTGCAATTTGTACCCTGGTCTCACATTAACTTAATGTGAGTTCTGCCTTACAGAAGAATTACTGGGTAAATAATTGACTGAAACGGAAAAAGTATTTTAAAAGAGATAATTAGACAAATATGATGCACATAGTTGGCAATTTGGAACCGCGGCATGTGGGTGACCCGACCCAAAACGGACGTCCCGTCCAGTGGCCCGTCAACCTCTTGGCCCAGCTCGTGGCTAATCACCATAGGCCGCAGCGTAAAAAAATTGACACATTTGGCCGGGCCCGTGGCCTATAAATTGGCTTGAAGGTACTACCCGTGAATTTATAAATTAATTTTTTTTATTTAATTTATTCCTTTTTTATTAATATTTTTTATACTTACTTTTCACTTTTTTTTATTTACTTACAAGTTATAAGTACAACTTTAAAAAATTAAATTAACTTAAAATATGAATAATTACAATTTACAAGTTAATTTAAAAAATTAAAATAAAAAATAACTAAAAAATATTTTCCTGTAAAAAAATATATTTTTTTTAAAAAAAAAAAAAGAAAAGAAAAAAGATCAAGTCCGAAGTCAGCCCATGAGCCCGACCCAGCCCAAACCCGACGGACCACGGGCCGTCCGTGAGCCATGGCGCAAAAATTGACAATATGCATGTGTCTGGCCCTGCCCGGTTCAACGGCCCGTAAGTATGAGCACGAACGGGCCAAAAATATGAGGTGGCCCGACGGTCGTAGAGCCACCTCTAATGATGCATACCAACTATATGATGAGTTGATGACTAGGTATGCTTACCTACAAAAGTAACAGTAAGTAAAGGATGCATACAAAATAATACCCACGTTCTTGATCTATCTTTTTGATAGGCTATATTCCTTATCTTATTCAAGTACAGTATCTTATAATTTTGGCTGCAAATGTTTTTGGTAAGGTGTAACTAAAGTTATTCAGAACACTATGGTTTAATATAGTTATCGTTTTGTTGTCACATTAAAATTAAAAATGTGATCAAATGTTGAATTGTAAAATCATGTCTACTCCGTCTTTGAAATTTAAGCTTGTTTAGTACCTGTAATCGTATAATTTTAGATTTTTCATTCAATTTATAATGGATAATTCTGATTCATGTATAAATTCAATTCTAACGTGTTAATCAAATAATTTTATACAATTCACAGGAATTGTCTAATTCACATAGTTTAAATATCCATGTAAATTTAATTTTCCGATGGCAACCAAATGACTCCTAATAGGTGTACTGTGGTGATCAAAACTTTTTGAGACATAGTCTTTTTTTTTTTTTTAAACATACGGAGTAGTATTTAAAAAATCTTTAGAAATTTCAAATAACATCACAAAAATTTAGAGCAACTCTAATGGTGGGCTACAATACATTGTAGCTTAGTTAATTTTCAAACAAGCTTTCTAGCTGCACTCTTCTCCAATGATAAAATAGAAACTTTTGTAACTTATACGAACCCACGTCATCATAATACTCCAATCAAAATCAGGTAACACAATTTCAAGCTTGTAGCTTGTCTAAGCACGTATTTTAAAAAAAATTGTAAGTTAGTCCCCTCCCTCTATGAAACCATTGGAGATGCTCTAGCTTACAAAATAAACTATTCAAAAGAGAAAAGAAATATTTCGTAATAGTTAATATTTATGCTTGTCTTTTTCTTGTTTGCTGATTCTCTTTTTCTTTTATTAATTATTATCCTAGGTTATTTAATTGGAAAAAAATGATAAAAGATTGATATTTTAAATGTAATAATACAAACAAATTAGTTTTAGGCATCAGCTGTCAACAAATTAGATTAAAATAATGCAAAATCATTTCAATTCGTATTATTACAAAGGAGTTTGATTAGTGTTAAACTACCTCCTTAATGAGCCGCCTCATTTAAATTTAAATTAATTTTGAAGCAAGTCAATGCATACTTGAATTTGTAAGTTTTGCCAAATTATGCACGTTAACATTTCTTGCAACAACTCAAAGTTAGGTAGTCCTCTGTCTCAGTCATTTATTTACACTTTCCTTAAATTCTCCTCACAAAAAAGTCAAACTGAAAACAAATCACTGAAATGGAGGGAGTACATAGGTTGCGTATTAGAAAATAAGATTTGTTTTAGATAGGAAATTACTTGATATATACCCACAAATGCTTACATAAAACCATTTCACGCATGCGACGAAGTCTTTGCAACTAAAATGTGTCTATTTTAAAGTGTAAAGTGACTACTTTAATGTTTAAAGTGACCATTTTATGGAGCTTTAAAGTGGTCACATTTAATGTTAAAGTGGTCACTTTAAGCATTAAAATAGTCACATTTTACTCATAAAAACTCTGTCGCACGTGTAAATGGTTTTATGCAATACTTACTCATATATACCAGTCAATAAGAAAATTAAATTGATGTATTGAGATTCAACGGTCATTATTATTATTATTATTATTATTATTATTATTATTATTATTATTATTATTATTATTATCCGCAGCCGTTGTCATTATTATTATTATTATTATTATTATTATTATTATTATTATTATTTTATTATTATTATCGCAGTCATATTTATATGGATGAACAAAACGAAATAGAGACATTTAGGGCTTGCTTGGGATGAGAGTAACTATTACGGGAGTAATAGATCAAAAAATAAGAAAAAATTAGAGGAGATAAGTGGTTGATGGTTGATTTTAATGGTGAAAAAAAGAGTCGGGGAAGGAATAATTATTCCCCATATGGAGGTAATGATTACTTGGGGGGAGGTGGGTAATTACTCCCCCCCTAATAGAGCAACACAAATTCTTGTGTAAGGCAAGCCTTACAATAAGTTATTGTAAGTCAGCCTTATTTGTACTCGATTATATAATGTTTGTACCATTTTAGTAATAATTATTATTAATTGTAACTAAAATTTTTTAGTACCCCTAAAAGTGACTTTAGTATATTTGTTTCAAGTTTTTGTACCCTTTAAACTACAATTTGTACTTTTGCCTCGCATTAACTTAGTGTAAGACTTGTCTTACGAGAGAATTACTGATAGAGCAAACTTTGTACTATAATTCTCCATTGAATAACTCTTAAATCAGACCGTCTAACAATAAGCTTATTGTTAGACGGCCTAGGTTCTAACAAATTGTCATTTATTTATACAACTAATAATTAAATGCATGAGTATTAATTGACAATAAAAGTTTTTTATGCACATTAAATAAAACATTGTTGGTAAAATGTGACTGTATTAAATGAAGTAATGTTAAAATCAATATACCTATATAATTGGAGGTTTTTTGAAACCCTGTGAGAGACTCCAACTTTATGCGAACTCTTAATAATATGATAATTACAATAATCAAAATATACAATCCAATTAGGATACTACATAAATCCTAAGCATCTCCAAATTCTGTAATAATCAAATAATTACAATAATCAAAATATGTTTTTAATATTAGTAAATAAAATTTGTAAATAATATAAATAAAATCAATATATAATCTACTGAATACTCCGTATATGTTTATGATATAGATAGAGTTTATGATCTAATGAGAGTAGGATTGATAACAATAGAAATCAATAAATGAGAGGAAGTAACTTTTTGTTTTTTGTTTTTCTCCTAAATCATACGGAGTATCTTTTTGTACCCTTGATGGTATATAGTTGAGTACTTGAGTGTGGTGAAAGTAACTTTATGGACCCTCTAATGCTGATTTGTTGGAAGATGTGAGTTCATTTGCATCACATTTTTGGTCCATGATGCAGGTCCTCAATACATTTCGTGAATTTGAAGAGTCAAATATTCTTCGAACGTATATGAGTGACTCCACCAAGGAAATATCTAAGGCTTGCTAAGTATTAGAAGCCAAAGAATCAACTCCTGCTATAATTGGTATCTTACACATTCTGCTGACACTAGTTGTTACTACCCTGCTTCATTGGTTGTCTGACACTATATCAAGAGTCTGTTTTTTTTCTTCTCTTTGCAGTTATGGCACTCAGAGCAGTTCACGCTGAAGTTTCAAAGACTTACATACTAAGGCTCTGTTCGTGGATGCGGAGTACTATTGAAGAGCTATCAAGAGATGAGACATGGGTTACAGTTTCAATCATTAAAAGGAATAAATCTCCTTACAGGATTTCTTACTTGCCCCTCGCATTCCGTTCGATTGTAATATCGGCCATAGATCAAGTCCATTAGTAAGTGTATATGATTTAGAGTCACTTTTTTGCCACGGATAAATGAGCTCGTGGCAAATAATCACTTGCGCCATGGATAAAGTTATAATCGTGGCTAAATGAACCTTTTGGCCACGTTTATAACTTTTTCCGTTGCGCAAGTGATTTTTAGCCACGAAATGTTTCTTCCGTGGCCTAAAAATTTCCCGGGCCATGTAAAATAGTTTTTTCCGTGGCTAAATGAAAATTTGCCACATTTCACAAATTTCCGTGGCATAAATCGTGGCCCAAGTGATCAATTGTTGTAGTGATGGAGTGTTTTTGTTTCTGAAAACTAGTGTTATGCCCGTGCAAATTGCACGGGTAAGTTTTTTATAAAATTTAATTAGAAATATACGAATAATGAAGTCGTTGTATAATAAGTTTAATAAAAACGTCTTTTATAAAAATCAAATGTGCATACGTATCACTAAAAAGCACTTAAAACAACGAAATTATATGACAAACAATCATAATCATAAGTTATATAAAAATTTAAACCATTACAGGAAATGTTTTTTTTTTTTTTTTTTTTTTTTTTTGTCGTAGCATAGGAAAGGTTAAGATAAAAGGAAATAATAAGATGGTAAACATACTATAATTTCTCAAAGACTTCCTTATAAAAACTACGTTATTTGTTTTATATAAGACCTGTTTTTCACTATTACAAATCATAATTTTCAAATACTTTTTAATTGTGACTTTTAAAGTAGGGACAAATGATAATAATGAGTTTTAAAATGAGTTTATAAAGGGCGCATTTTGAACCGACCAATATGAATTAGTATCATCAAAAACACCTAAAAAAGGAAATTATATGATAATAAATATTTTATGGCCATACAAATAACAATTTTATACCCGTGCAAATTATAATTATTATATGACACATAAAAATTTTATGCCCGCACAAATAACAATTTTATACCCGTGCAAATTAAGACTATTATATGACAAACAACAATTTTATGCATGTACAATTAATAAATTTATGCACGTGCAAATTATCATTATTATATGACAAAAAACAATTTTATATCCGTGCAATTTATCATTAGTATATGAAAAATAACAATTATACGCCCGCACAAATAAGAATTTTATACCCGTGTAATTATCATTATTATATGATAAATAACAATTTTATACCCGTACAATTTATCATTATTATATGACAAATAACAATTTTATGCCCGTATAAATAACAATGTTATACCCGTGCAAATTATCATTATTATATGACAACTAACAATTTTTATGCCCGTGCAAATTGCAAAAAAAAAAAAGAAAAAAAATAAAAAAAAAATATTTGAATGTATAATTTTATGCCCGTGCAAAATGCAAAAAACATACTCCGTACTATTATCCTACTAACATAAAAAAAAAAAAAAAAAAAAAAAAAAAAAAAAAAAAAAAAAAATAGTTTTTGAATGTATAGTCTTATGCCCGTGCAATTTGTACGGGTATGTTCTTTAAGAAGTTTAAGTAGGAACGTACGAATAATAAAGTCGATGTATAAAAGGTTTAATTAAAACGTCTTTAATTAAAATGTGAACATGTATCGCTGAGAAATACTTAAAATAACGAAAGTATATGACCACCAACCATAAGTAAAATTAAAAGTATTTAAAACAAAAAGTTAATGGAAAAAATAAGGAGTAATACAACCGTGGAATGGTATACAGTACTATAGTTTCTCAAAAACTTCCTTATAAGCTATATTATTTGTTCTATTTGAGACATTTTTTTTCACTATTGCATATCATAATCTTCAGACTCTTTTTTAGGTGTGACTCTTAAAATAGCTACGTAAGTTAATCATGCGTAAACACCGACCTTGAAAGATAAAAACCAACATGGTATATAATAATGCCCGTGTAAATTATGATAATGGTTGTTTAGCATAATAGTTATAATTATAGCACAGGTACGTTATATAATGATAATTATGCCCGTTCAAATAATACGGATATGTTGTTTCAAAAGTTCAAGCAAGGACAACAGATGAAAAGAAAAAATATACCATTATTCTCACTTATAACGAATATATATGTCTTAATCTTAAAACGGATATATCAGTTTTATATGAGAAATTGTGATACACCCATCAAATGTTACATTGACAATCACTGGTCTTAAACCCGTGCAAATTGCACGGGTATGTTGTTTAAAAAGTTTAAGGTATAAGACATCAAATAATGAATGAGATTTTAAAAGGAGTATGTAAAGGGAGAATTTTTAAAAAGACTAATATGAAATAGTGTCATTGAAGTGCACATTTTTTTGTAATCGAAAATTTCAAAGCATTAAAAAAATACTTCGTATATAATATAACAGTACGATTGATATCCAAAATTTTAAAATACGTGAAATTTTAAATACGCTAGTGCAAATATTAAGTTTTTTTTTAAACTCGTGCAAATATAAAAAAATTTATTGATCAATATAAATTAAAATCATATTATGTGAAGTTTTTTTAAACCGTGCAAAGTGCAGGGGTATGTTTTAAATATATAAAGTTATTGTGAATTTTTTAAACCCGTATAGAGGGTGGCCGAGGTGTTTTAAATTTGTTATATTACAAAATTTTATTTTCACAGAGTAATTTCGTATGTTTTTTAAATAAATTATTAGCTACCTATGTAATTAAAATGTAAAAGATAATATTATATCCTTCTTAAATTTTGGTTTATATAACACGCACCATAAATGATATTATGTATATGAACTTGGAACAGTGTTCTCTCGTGGAAGAGTAATAAGAGAATATATATAGAAATAAAGGAAGTAAGTTGAGTTTGATCGATCAATGAAGCGGAAATGAATGACACGGAGGCACCAATATCACTATAGCATCCTTGAGTCGACGGATGCGTTGCAAGTCGTTGTTGGCTCCTCCTCCGTTTTAGGTCATCTGCAACACAAAAGCATAGGTGATAGCGGCATTTTGCTAAGCATGCCACTTCAGGAAACTACTCAAACGCATACATAAACGACGCAAACCCCCTATAGTGTCTACCCCACACTCTCACTCGGTGTTCTAGGTCAATCCTACTAACTCACCTAAGAGAGTTCGGAGCGTATTCGCTCTGATACCAACTGTAACAACCCGGATTTTCCAAATAAAATAAAATACGTTTTAAAAAGGTTTTAGTAAGAAAATGAAAATAAAATGAAAGCCACGGTGGCGGAAACACCGTGAATCCGAGTCATTACTCCCTACTCAAACAAATAACAAAAGACAGTAGGCCTTGAGCCTAACAAATGGGGAATAAATACCCCTTACAATCCAACTCCAAAAGACATAAGTATGAAAATAATAAATAACAACAAGTCTAAATCCAAAGTCTATCAAAGTTCTCCTCAAAGCTAGCTACGGGGTCAACAATCCTCACGGCTTCTCACACAAACCCGTCCCCGCACAAACCTGCCACAAAAGAAAGTAACAGCCACAATCAGTGGGGAGTAACTAGGTGCTCCCCAGTCATATTTCAACATATAAAACATAACCGACAACCCAACAAGTACCTTATCGGCCTACGGCCTATGTTCAAGTACAACAACAAATGCAACAACAATAGCGTGCTCAAACATAAACATTAGCATTAATATAACAACCTCAAGTCAAATAATCAATAGTCAATCCGATCATCAATCAAACCAAAGCAAGAGTAAGCACGGAGGACTGGGTGAAGCAACAAGAATCACCCCGGAACGACAAAAGTCCCAACCCTATGGTGGAACGACAAAAGCTCCTCAAACAGTCTAAATTTGGCCAAACCCACCGCGAACAAAGACGGTGTCACCGCGACAAAAACGGTGTCGACATATAATCAAACCATAGTCCCTATCCGTGATAAAAGCGGATGGGAACCCCTAAGGGCGGCATCCGTCCTACAATGGACGTTGTATCTCCTCACGCACGTGCCCAATAGTGCACGTACGCACACTTAACCCAAGCTCAATCAAATCAATACAATGTCAAGATCAATACTAGCATAATCAACATTACAACGTTACCCAACAATGCCAAACCATTCTCAAATCATAAGCATACTCATAACTTCCCAACATACATCTTAAGCATAGTATATACGGAGTATTAGTCAAGGTGATCATCACAAACTCATAACCAAGTCAATTTACTTAACAAGTTAGCAACTTTATTCATTTTAACAACATACTCAACAATACTATATGATCAAACAACCCTAGACATGCTTCTAGACTCACAAAAGTATGAGGCCGACTCACCAATTCAAGCATAATGATTAGGGCACAACCAAACAAACCAAAGCATGCAACTTTATCATCATACAACCATTGAAATCATCCTAAACAACACATAGGGCCTCATACAAGTCAAAATACCACTAGGGCTACACCTAGTTACCTTTTCCAAACAAGCCAAAGAAAAGCACAGTTTTCAACACTTCTGTCCAGATGCGATAACAGACGATCCAGAGCTCCAAATGAAAAACTGAACGGTGAAAAGGTAGCCCAAAGAGTCAGGAACATGCTCACAAAATTTCGGCAAAATCGTCGGTCGGATCTCCGGCGATCTTCTGTTTAGCGAACCTGGGACTGGAAAGTCCGAAATTGCGGTTCTCCCCCCAACTCTCTCCTTTTGATTAGCGCACACATAAATCATACAATACATAAGAACAACACAATAAACACATATAATAATAAAACCTACAAAATAAACTTAAAGATGAAGAATTTACCAAAGAGAATTGAAGAGAAAAGATGAGGAGATGATTAGGGTTTGATTAGAGGATGAATCGAATGAATTTATGTGACGATTTAATGAGGATTAATGAGAGATTGAAGAGAGAGAAGAGAGAATAATGATGTTGAGGATGAAAAGCAGTGAATGAATGATATTAGGGTTAAGGGGAGTTTAAATATAAGAGGGATTTCGTGAAAAACAATTAAAACAAATAAGAATTGACTGATCCGAAAAATAGCCAGAACCGGTCGGTTCGGACCTGAACCGGTCGGTTCAACTTGAAAATTTGGCAGTTGCGACGGCGTCAAAAAAAAATACGCAGTTTAGCCTTTTGAATCACCTGAATCGGAGTCCGTATGAGGAAATGACATCGTTTTTAAGTTCCAACTACGGTTTCGCTTATTTCTCGAGCCAAAAATGAGAAAATCAAGAGAAATGAATTACGAATTTGACGAATTGAATTATTTATATAAAAGGGAAAAAGTCGGGGTGTTACACCCTATATAATAGTCAAAGTATCACCACAGGGTGACACGTGTCCCTGTGGTGATTGCTTTGTAAATTAGATAAGGGTAAGAGCGTAAGGCTAATACTATCAACATAAGTCTAAGGTAGTATCTTTGAGGCATATTGGTGACATTGCTGTATTTTGAAATCATATCTTGGTTGTTCCAGGCCTAAAATTCTGCGAATTATTTGTTCTGTACAGCTAGTCTCATATTTGTATTACTGTTAACGCAGGTCTTTGCTGGCACTAAACCACTTCTTCACAAGACGTTTGGTATTCTTGTTGAAGGCCTAATTGATACGCTGCTAACACTAGCAGAAAGCACACCTAATGTGTCGAGACTCGAGGCTATTGTGGCGTTTTTATGCTAAACCGCCACAAACAATAAATCAAAGGGCATTAGTGGCGGTTTTTAAACAAAACCGTCACAAATATTGTAAAATATGTGGCGGTTTTTATTAGAACCGCCACAAAATATTTATTTGTGGCGGTTTTATTTAAAACCGCTACAAATTTGTGACTCCATTTTTCATGAGATGTGGCTGTTTTCATTTTTCGAGAAAATGAAGTTCACATTTGTGGCGGTTTTATTTAAAACCGCCACAAATTTGTAACTCCATTTTTCATGAGATATGGCTGTTTTCACTTTTTGAGAAAATTAAGTTTACATTTGTGACGTTGTTATAGTTGAAACCGCCACTATTATTGTTATAACAACTCTCGATTCAACTTTAACATATATAGTGTGTCGTTTGTGAGTCGGTTTTGTAATCCTTTATACTCAATTGAAATTAAAAAGAATAATCTCATTAAAAAAACATACTACAACTAATTACCACCGGTTTCATCACCACCGTTTGTTTCAGCTACGTTTCCGTCACCGCGACGTCGACGTCAATCTTAGTCACTTCGTCCTCCCATTGCCGCCTCATCATCGTGCCAGGTAAATAAATGAACAATTTTTGTAATACCCCGTATTTCCATGTCCTTTATTAGCTAAGTATTAGGTTTTTAGTTGAGCTCAATATTATTAAATCGAGTTTATTGGAGTATATGGTATAACTAATTAAGTAAGCTCGTTATAAGATAAGAAATAATAATAATAGTAATAACGATAATAATAATAATAATTAATAATAATAATTAATAATAATAATGGTAAAGAATCAAATAGAATAGACCTAACTTAAACTCTCAAAACAAACAACTAAAAAAAAAAAAAAAAAAATTTAGGTCGATGAAGTCGACCAAAATCTGAAAGAAAAAGAGAAGAGAAAAGAGAAGAGGGAGAGACCACCACGCACCACCCTCACAACCACACGCCTCCATCGCCTCTAACGTTACCGTCGTACCACCACGCCACCGTGGGCACCCTCCACGCCACTACAGCCGCCGTTGCAGCACCGTCCACCACCGTGTAGTGCCCATGTCACCGAGTTTCGTGGGTTTAAGGCCTCGTTTGGCACGTGTTTGTGGTGGTTTTCATCGAGTTTACGAGTCCTAGGTTGATTATTCGAGTAATTGAAGGTATAACTCGTATTTTGATCATTTTATTTCAATTTCGTTCTAACCCTAACCCTAGAAATTGGGGTTTTTTTGTTTTATGATCAGTTTTCTTGATTTAATGTAACAATTAGTGAGTTTTAGAGTAGTGTTTGATTATAATGTGGTTGTTTGTAGAGTGGGTACGCATAGGAGAGAAGGTTCAGCGCTTTTTCCGTCTTGAGCTCGGGTTTTGGCCGTCTTTCTTCCCGAGGTAAGGGATTAACCCTTACTTAGCTCGTGTATTAATGTGTGTATGTAGATGTTAGAATGTGTGAACGATAAGGAAGGTGTGTGTAGGTAAATGCCGTGTAAGGGCACTTGTTACAGCCGTGTCTTGGTGATGTTACTGCCCTGTTCTAGTTCAACAATTAGAGCATACAATTATTCCACTCGGCTTGATGTCAATAAATTTTCGATGCCACTTTCATATATGAAAACTTCGTGAAAGATCATTCGTATAAAAAAAATAAAAGTTGGAAGAGATATGATACCAAAGAAACAATGAAAAGTACAGAGAAATTAAAGCATAACACAAAACCCATGTTTTGTGTTAATTATCAGCCTTTCCCAAGCGTCGACAAATATGGTCGAGCTTGTCTTCATTGCCATTGTAATGATAAGCGGACTCGTTACAATAGATGGCCCTGCCGTTTATTATTCATGGTCTACGCAATTCCAACCATGCTTGTTTGTGTTAAATCGAAAGATCAAACAGGTTATGTGCATATGCAATACACAAATTATTTTCTGTACGAGATATTTGGTGAATAACAGTTAAATATAGGAAGGTAAATGTTCATCCAAACAATAATTGAATGTAACTAGAGGTATTTTGCGTTGAAAAATAGCTAGAGTATAATGTGAGAAAATAATGTTCAAATTGGCAACTTTTGATCATTAAAGTAAGTGAGGAAAAAGAGGACAATATAAGCTAGATGGTGGAAGTTACTCATTTCCATTTATCCCCAAGGGCCGAGACGGTTGCTGTAAATTCTTACTTGGCTGTGACGTAACTCAAATCGAATATCAGTCACTTTTTACGTTGAGAAAAGAAATGCTTTAATTTTGTATTTTGTTATACGTCGTTTAATTTTTTTGACATAAATGTATTTACAGAACAGTTGCCAAATAATTATGTTTGCAGGAATGACAAGATTAACGAGTCATTGGAGACTTATCGTGAAGCATTCGATATTGTATATCTGGTAAGTGGTTTGCCTTCCATGCGTTTTGATTATCCGTCAATTTATTTTGAACATGATGCATTAAAATTTTGTAAATGGCACCTACCGTTTCAAAACTGGTCAGCTCCTTTAGTCTGCTTGATTTCTCAAACTGCTGTGCTGACATGGGACGGAAAAGATTACCATAATACCGCTTCACTCGAATATTTCGTAGACGTCTGAGCTTTGGCAAACCTCAAACCAGACATTGCATACTACCAGAAGTGACCTTCGTAGACGTCTCGAGATCAATATCTGCTCGTTCTATTTTGTTTACCTCATGAATTATTCATAAGAACAGTAACACCCTTCTTCTCTAACCAGCATTGTCCTTCTCTAACTGGTATTTCCAACTTTTTCAATCTCCTTCTAACTTTCCTCTTCCAAATCTTCAACTCTTTGCTTCATTGTGACTTTCCTTGGACTATTTCTAACTCTTTCTGACTCTTTCTGACATCCCTTCAAACTCTTTGCTTTACATCCAATTCTTTTTTTCTGTTAATCCTTTATTGGTATCTCGACCACACATTAGCATTTCCAAATTTCCCTAAAAATCAATTTCTAGGGTTTAAACATTTCCGAAATCCTCAAAATTCTCTCTTATTTTCCAAAATTTCCAAAATCAAACATCCTTAAAATCATCCTTGATGAAACCCAAATTTGTTAAAGCTTGTAGATTTATTCGTGGACCATGGCCAACAGCTCCTTTATATTTCAACATTTTTCGGTAATTCCTACACTCTATTACAAAGTTTTGATTTACATATGATATGTGATTTATTGTACTTTATAACTCTTAAGTTGTTTGTTTTTTTAGCAATTCGACCGAGTTTTGTTTTTCTTTCTGGTTTTATGATTATTACAAAGTATTTTGACTATTTCCGTTACATTTTTTGCTCCATGCGGGGAAGTTTGTTTGCTTTTAGTGAGCAACACATTTAAATTTGCCAACAACTTTAGCAGTCGTTTGTTTTATTTGAAAGTTTACAGATTTCGGTATTGTTGTATTTGATTGGATTTATGAGTGTAAGAATTTATGTGTTCTTAAGGGTCTTCAGTTTCCACTTGCTTTTCTGATCTTCTTTGTTTTCTCGCTCTTTTATTGTGTAGTTTGTATTTTTTTTTTCTTTGGTCCACTTTTTGTGCGCTCTTAATTTGCTGAAACCGGGCTGATGTGCTTTGCGTTGATTTAACTTCCTAATGATAAAGTTTGCAATTGTTTTGAGTTTTATAATGAAATCCAGATTAAATATCGAATGCAGATTCAGTCGATCAATCGCATAAAAATTAAAGGTCGTTTCGTCAATTAATAGCAGTAATACCTTTACAAATGCAGCTGGGAACTTTGTCTTACGCAATAACCATCAACACTTGAGGCTTAAACCTAAATCTACGAAATAGCTAAAACCTTTTTTTGGGTTGCTTGCTTGCTTCACAGGTGATCATCAATGGTGCAGCCACGGGGACCAAAGGGCGTCACTGAACACAATGACAAGTCACAAGAGCCAAGGGTATGGAGATTGGTGGTGCAGTTGATGTATATGTTATTACAAAGGATATCTAGAAGGTAGACAATCATTTTAAACTTTCACTCTTCACACTGAACTATCTAAAAATTATAGCAAAGAAAGTATTTGACCATTTTGATGCATTTTGATCTTTGTTAAGTTAATTAGTGTAATCTGCTGAACAAATAAAGTATTGAATGATAAAGAAAACTAAAATAAACTGTAATATCACCGTTACAGTAACCGTCTAATTATTTTTGAGTAATAATAGATTAACCCTGGTTTATGCATTGTTAGGGTTTAATTGTACCCTTCACTTAATAATTTATTTCTGACTTATACTGAGGTTTTCGTTCAACATTTCGGACGCTTTGAACTACTGCCTATTTCGATGTTTCTGATGCATTTTTTTTTCTTATCATGCAGAACGCGCCTTTTTACAAGGCCAAGAATGACTTCAGGTGCTTTTATAAATTGATTAGAGTTTGCTTTGTTAATCTGCATTTGACTGTGATCGTGAAATTGGTTTGGATTCTGAAATTAGTTCAATTAAGTTGTCTGTGATTTTATGAAGTGAGTTTGCTTTCAATAGAGATGTCATGTTGCTTAGAAGTTGTATAATGAGACTACTAAATTGGAACTTCTTTTAATATTACAATGGTACAGTTCCTGCAGATGATGCTAATTGGGCCCGGGGTGACACTGATACAAGCGTTATTTATGTAAGATGGAAGTGATGTTAATGTGTCGATCGATAGTCCGCTACGCTGACTTGACTTAACTGACACCTCTGGTAAGCTCTCTCTACCATTTAGAAACTATATCTTCTTCATTTTTTGCTTGAGGTTGTTGGTAGTGTTTATTAGAGTATGTGAAAGTTTGCCATAAATGTTATTGCATGTGAAAGGATAATTGTGGTCTGCATAACATTGCTTTTGAGGGTATGTGAGAAAACGAAGTTGTGATAGATATATGTTTATCATGAAGGTTTGCTCAATTAATCAATCCATGTTTATCAACAGTTCATCGTTTAATTAATTGTGGTTGCTTTCTGATTTTCTATTTGCCTGCATCTATGTATGATTAATGTAGACTTTGTATCTTCAATTTTTCATCAGAGTCAATATTTAGCGTAAGCAAGCTATTTTCCTTGTCTACCATAAACTAGACTTTGTTTGAATTCCTGATACATTTCTTGATGGTATTATGAATTTATGAGACAATACATCTACACTTAACCCATTATACGCCTTAATAACAGTTCCATTCAGACATGGCGAGCACATAGGCTTCAACTACCTCATATTCCAGAAATACACCGGAGATAATGCAGAAATTAAGGTTTTATGTGATTCAGTTATTCACAAGTTTAACATTAAACTCGGTACTTATAGAAGACTCATTCCAGCTCAAAGAAAGGGTAGACCTCCACCATACTACATAATCCACTAACTCTTGCTATGGATGAATCACTACATGATTCATTTAACAGTTTGTCAGTATATTTATAATGTTTGAAAGTAAAATATTACTTGCTTTGTGTAAAAGTTAAAAAAAAAAAAATAGGCTCTTTAAATAGTTTGCTGTACAAATTAAGTAAATGTTTTAATCTCGTGCCTCACTTCGTAAATGTGTGAGATTAATTTTGTTATTTGTTGGTGTGTATGATTTTACTTGAATCGATTCGATATATGATTGTTTGTTTTCATTGTGTGCAAGGGTTATACATCACAAGTACTTCAAGGTCTCCAATCAAAACTTAGTACTTAGTACGGCTTATATTGAGGTTAAAAAAAGGGATTGGTTTCTATTTTTTTTTTTTTTAATTTTGTGGTGAGTTGGGTATACTTTTTATGGGATTAACTATCTGAACACTCATCTGTCACAGCTAGAATCTGATACTGGATTTGGATGACTCGTGGTTTATTGACTTCAGTCGTCTCTAACTCCAGTGGCTTGATTTCCCAATGGTGTAGAACGGTCGCGGTGTTTGCCTGGTCTTAGTATTAATCTCTAACTTTTGGCTAAACTACTATGATGTTACAGGTCTATTTTTTTTTATTTTTTTATGGTTGGCCCAACTGATTCATGCCTTGTTCCTTCTGTTGAGTCTAGAATGTCTGTCTCTTAACCAATTTTTATTATATTGTTTCTGCTGCAGAGATTATTAGTGTTGGACGATATGTTTCATTGAAGAGAACTCGACAACTACACCCTCTCATTCCTTCCTTTTCCCAACAAAAGTACTGCTCTCTATTTACGAGTACTTCCCAACTGCACCCTCTAATTCCTTCGTACTTTCTATTTACTTCCTGCTTTCCACAGACACAGCATTCTAAAAATATACATGTAAATTGTTGATGGTTGATTGATTGCTTTTAGTGTGAATTTCAGGTATATGAGAAGATAACTGATAGGAATCGTGGGGGTTGCACTAATGGAACATAGGGATTGTGTTTAGATTTACTTGATTACTTTGGCACGCTGGCATTTGCAATAATGAAACATAGGTAATATATGCGTTACTTTGGCACGCCAACAATTGGAACAAAAACAGAGGTATTGTGTTAAGATTTAACTTATCCATCCCGATTTCTGTCTGTTTTTTCTCTTAGTTAATAAAACTGATCCTTACTTTCAGTTGTATTAAGGATTCCGCTCATACACTTCTGGTCAACTCTCTAAATTAGTTGGTCTCTGTGGTGGTTGCGACGATGAAACTAGGGTTTGTTCAATGCTCTGAAGCCCTCTTTTTTTTAGTTTATTTCAGTTAATTTGTTGGAATATTAATTTCAGTCCAGAAAAAAGGTTGATTACGCTTATTCTAAAAATATACATGTAAATCGTTAATGGTTGATTTGCTTTTGTGTGAATTTTAGGTGATATGTGACATGATGACTGATAGGAATCGGGGGTTTGGCTTTGTGAAATGGCTCTGTAAATCCCTTTATTTATTGTATTTATCACAGAATATTTTATACCTTTTTGTTATGCAATTTCTGCATTGACTGGCTTACTGTGTTGTTCGAAAAATGACGACCATGACGCTTTACAAACTGAGGTTCATTACGTTTTATCCCTTTGCTCTTTTGGTCTTGCCTAGATGAGGTCTACAAACTGAGGTTCAATACTTTTCAAATGGTGTTTTAGTTTAAGATGGTATAACGAACAAATTAGCGTTGCGTGGGTATTTATGCAGCATCCACTTTTAGGATCGATTATTTGATTTCACACTAAGTTTGTAGTTGATGGCTTCTCCATTTTGGAAAATAGTGGGATGATTATGTTTGTGAATTACTATAACACAATTGTTGTTTGTAATCGGCATATTACTTTGAACAACCAATGTTCATTTTATTTTATCAATTACACTTAATGATTTTAATAAATAATTATTTTTTTTAGGTTATAATATTATTTTGGGTTTTTAAAATTTGTCTTTCAGTCTTATTGGGTTTCCAATCAGTCTTTCCTGCGTATATCGTATTCCCAACTGTATCCCTGAGTTCTTTAATTACTCCCAACCTGCATTCTCGAGTTTTAATTTACCCAAAATCATACCAAATCATACCAAATTGAGCAGGAGGAAGAAAAAACTGCAAAAGTTAAACGATGAAGATGTTGCAACGACGATGAACTGCAAAAGTTCAATAACAAAAGGAAGGGGATGAAGAGAACAGAGGAAGGAAGGTGAAAGGGTTTCAAAGGGTTTTAAAAAAAATTGAATCAAAAGAAAGAAATGACGGTTAATAAATTGACTCAACTTCTAATTTACAACTAATCCTTCCACGTAGGCAAATTAGGCGCTCCACGTAGGCAAATTAGGCGCTCCTCGTAGGCATTTAACGGTGATAATTGACGGCTTAAGCATAATTAGTTATGGTTGGAAGTAATTAAGAAACTTCGAAGTGCTGATTGGGAATACGATATACTGAGAAGTGCAGTTAGGAAAACTCGATAGTGCGAAGTACAGTTGGGAAAAACCCTATTATTTTTAAAGTTTTGAATATTTTTTTTCAATCTTATAATTTTTTATGAAACCGTTACTTTTGAACTAGCAAAACTAAACCTAAAAGACCTCCTATACTCCTCCCCCTAACACACTCACACAACACTCAAAATCACTCTAAAATTTCCAAACATGTGAAAATTTCGTGTCGGTAATTACATTAACACCAATAATAGTAGACATTTTATAATATCGGATCTAGAATTCGTTACAATTATAAATGAATTTTTGATAACTAGAATTAAGTTCTATATCTAATATTTTCTATTTTCTATAAATTAATTAACTTCCAAATTAATAAAGATACAGTGGGAGAAAGTGCGGCAATGTGTCAAAGTGTTTGCGGTGACAGAGAGATATTTTTTTTGGGTCGAATTCGAACTATAATCCGTCTCCCAATTCTATTTTGTTGTCTCCCGAAAATGCCATTTTAAATCGATTTTGAGATTCTTGATCTTTGTAAAAAGTATCCTAAATCCGCGTGCTAAGACTGCCAACTACAAATGGGAACAAAACAATGAATAACATTTTTGTTTGACTTAAAATAACTTTTTATTCAAATTACGTATCACTCGTTTTTTACTTTTCTGTTTTAAAGGGTTTCAAACCAGAAACTTATTACTCACGTACGCGTAACATATCCGGTATGGCTACTCCAAATATGGTAAACAAATGCCAATAAAAAAAAGTTTTTTTTTTTTCACAGTACACCTTTGTTTTTTTAAAAGTCTACATGGTATCCTTGTATTTTTGTGATTATCTGTGGTATCCCTAAACTTAATAAAAAGTGACTAGCCTGATTATTTTTGGTTAAGTTTAGGGACAGCACAGATAATCACAAAAGTACAGAAGTACCCCCATAGACTTTTAAAAAACACACGGTACTAAGGACTTGTTTCTTGCCTTATTTTCGCTCATTTCGCTCGATTTCACTTCGATTCAATTCGATCGATTTAGTTCGGGCCATTCATTCGCCTGGGCTTTAGTTCGATTCAACTCACTTCAGTTTAGTTTAGTTCTTTTCACTCCATTCTCGATTTAGTTCGATTCGATTCGATTCCACTTCGATTCGGCTTCTTTTCACCCATTCGATCGATTTAGTTCAATTCGTCACTTCGATTTAGTTCACCATTCGCCAAAGACAACTATATATGATTTAATTGAACTTCATTCATTTCAGTTAAGTTCAGCCATATTCAGTTCAGTTCAGTTCAGCTCGATTCAGTTCAGTTCAGCTCATTTCAGTTCGATTTAGTTCAGTTCAGCTTTAAAAAGTCCAAAAGAACGGGTTCTAGGAAGAAAAACCCAAAAAAAAAGTAAATAAAAAAAAATAACCCCTAAATTGCATTTACTTACTACTTTCCTGACATTAAAAGTGGCTGAATCGATTGAATTTGAAACCCTAATTATTCATTCATTAATTAATTCATTCATTCTCCTCTTTTGCTTTGATTTTATTGTTCATACTCTTGTGCTATTATTATCATTATCATTATGTCTCCATTTTCAATTGCTGCTTTTTATATTATTAATCGCCAACAACTTCCTCTTTTTCACTTTCTATTTATTCGCCCAATTTCATCTTCTGTTATTCCCAATCATTCTTCTGATGTTGTCGTTGTTTACGATGATCCCCGTAAGTTTCTTCATTCTGTTAGAGAACATTGTAAATTAGGGTTTCGTACTCCTGATCTTCCCGTTTCTATTTTCTGTCAATTGAACTCTCTTCGTCCTCGTCCTTCTGTTATTTTGTTCAATCAATTGTTTACTGCCATGTCCAAGATCAAACCCCACCCTCCTTTCTCCACTATTATCTTCTTCTCTAATCATCTTGAGCTCTCTGGTTTACGCCCCAATGACTATTCTGTTGCTATTCTCGCCAATTGTTACTGTCGTTTGGGTCGTGTTGATTTTGCATTCTCACTCCACGGTAAACACCTTAAGCTCGGTTATCCTCCTGATGTTGTCATCTTCAATACCTTACTCAACGGTCTTATTGCTTCCGATATGTTACCCCAAGCCATTCGTTTGTTGGATAAAATTGTCAAGCTTGGCATTCAACCTGACCTTTTTACCTATGGTGCAATGTTCAAGGGTCTTTGTCGCATTGGTGACAATGCCAGCGCTCTTAGATTGCTTCGTGATATGGAACGTAAAGCACCTTTTAAGCCAGGTGTCGTGATATATAGCACCCTAATTGACAGTCTTTGTAAAGACCTTTTGTTACCTGAAGCCCTTGATCTATTCAAGGAGATGAAATCCAAACGCATTTTGCCAGATGTTGTGACTTATAATACCTTGATTCGAGGGCTGTGCAGTCTTGGGCGGAGGAAAGATGGCGAGGATATGTTGGCTGAGATGCTGGATAGTAACATTGCGCCTGGTGTCGACACCTACATCACCTTCATTGACATGTACTGTAAAGATGAAAATGTCAAGGAAGCTAGGGATCTATTTGAATACATGATTAAGAGAGGTGTGCACCCTGATATTATGACATACGGTGCATTACTGGACGGGTATTGTTTGCGCGGGGAGATGAAGGCGGCTGAAAATGTTGTGGATATGATGGTGAAAGATGGTATTGCGCCTAATGTTGTAACATTCAGCTGCTTAATCAATGGATATTGCAAGGCAAAACAGGTTGACAAAGCCTTGGTCATGTTCAAGGATATGCGTCTTAGAGGAATGTATGTAGCCCCCAATGTTGTCACTTATTCCACTCTTATAGATGCATTGTGCAAGAGGAACAAACTCCAACTCGCAGTCCAGTTGTTTGAAGAAATGAAAGTTCAAGGCATGTTGCCTGATGTCATCATTTACAGTTCTTTGCTCGATGGTTTTTTTTAAATGCTGAAATTGATTAGGCCATGTCCCTGCGTAGAGAGATGGAGAATATTGGAATGGCTCCCGATATGGTTACGTTCAATATCATAATCGATGGGCTTTATGAAGCTGGACGACCAGCAGAAGCATCAAAGGTGTTCTCTTGTCTTGTTGCTAAGGGGTTGCGACTGAATGTAAAAACCTACACTGCAATGATCAAAGGGCTATGTGGACGAGGGAAATTAGGTGATGGAAGTGCGCTTTTACAGGAGATGGAGGCCAATGGATGTTCTCCAGATTAACGTACATACAATACAATAATTAAAGGATTTCTCAATGCCAGTGATGTCACCAAGGCTTTGGAGAATCTTGACATTATCATGAGAAGCCAAGAATTTGCAGCGGATGATAAGACTGTTTTATTATTTGTCGACTTACTCACTGATCGAAATACTAGTGATGCGGACAAGACTTTGCATCAAAAGTATTTTTTTGGAGCATCAAGGTATATATGTCTTTACTACTTTGAAAATCAATGTTTTTAGGAGGTAGTGATGCAGACTATCTTATTTGCTAAGTACTTCGATAATCTTATTTGTTAAATCACTGATGCCCTTCACGTGGTCGTTGAGGTCTGCCTTTTCACGTGGTTCAGCCATAATAGTACGGATTATGTTTTGTTGTTTTTGTTCACTGAAGTTGTAGTGTGAAGCTGTAACCATTCATCTAATTTATTTTTAAATGTATTGCTCATTTGTTGATTATCAGGGGAAAAGACGAGGAATGGATGAGGCATTGAGGCAACTCGTGATTCATATTTGATATACTATGTGATGTGATTGCCGACACACAAACAATGTAGACAGTATCTTTATTTGCCCAAAAGTCAGCACGATCTGAATATTTGTTTCCTGACAACGATCTGCTGCGCATAAGTTCGTTAGCCAACTATTGTGACGAGCCTTACAGCGGGCATTTTGGTGAGACTACGCAACCTTTTTTGGGCGTTGATCCACAACAGGAGCTGGACATGTTTGATGTCCATACCATGGCATTCAATTCAATCTATGTGGGAAGAAGCCAACCCTTGTATAATCAGTGGTTACATACTTACGTCTCTCGCGGATATGGGCGTTAGTGATCCGGTGTTTGAAATACGGTGGACGGAGTCCTATTTTTCACTATTTAGTGCGTCACAAGTATTATTTTCCATTGGAACATTACATTAGCTTATTAGTGGACATGTATAAATTATAATGTTGATTATGTATTTTTTTTTTTTTTTTTTTTAATCTTTTTTTTTGTTTTGTTTTGAAACTAATGTTGAATATATTTTTGTTAAGGTTGAATCAAAATTCTCTCACGTGTGTTCATAATGTTATATTACTCGTACTTTGTAAAGAGTTCTATATCTAATCTTTTAACCTCGATAAATTAATTAACTTCCAAATTGGAAGAATACTATATGTTGGTGTTAAGAAAGACTTGTCGAAGCCCAACGATAAAGTTGGTAGGAAGAGGAGTGTGGAGGAGGCAGCTAGCAGGGAGATGAAGGAGGATAATGATGACGGTGGCGGCTCTGACTGTGTATTGTCGAAGAAATCGAAGAGGTGCTCTGGTGGTGCTGCTGATAACGGGAAAAGGAATGTCGTTCTTGAAGCTCCTAGGGCAACTTCCTCTGACGACTCCTTGGATGATTTTTCCAATGCTAATGATGATGATGTTGATCCTGATTTAGATTTATCAGAAAAGACTATGAATGATGGTGTTGATGTAGTGGTAGTCAGCTCGGGAGGTACGCCAATCTGTCAAAACGAAGTTGAAGTTACGGGTTGTGTAACGTCGGAGAAGCTGAAGAAGTGCTCTGCGGATCAAGGGAGAAAAAGCGTTGGTGAAGCTCCAGCCACAACGTTAGTTGAATTTAAGTCTTCAGATAAGACTAAGACTAAGGCTGTTGAGGTAGCCAGCTCAGGAGTAAGGACAAACGAAACTGATGTTGCTGATGACGCACCGATAAGCATACTGATTTCGGGCCTTGTGGCAAGTAACTCCAAGCGTCTATCAGGTAACCGTCTTACATAGTCTTATAAAGCTACATGCGTCTGCTTTATAAATCCTTGAAACTGGTTTTGTCAAAGCTGATTGAGATTGGTTTAACCAATTCTGATATCAACCGAGGTTCAGCATATCTGAGCTTAGCCTGACATCGGTGAGGTTTGGTTCATCAATTTTTTTTTTACTGTTAGCACACTTGGAAAAACAGATAAATTGAGCCGGGTTTGGGTCCGAACAATTTGAATTTGTCAAACATATCAGTTTGGGTCAGTCGAATCATTTTCGGGTCTTTAGTCTGTTTCAGGACTGCAGTTTTGAGGTCAATTGTGGCGGGTTTGGTCAGGTCATTTTCGTGTCCCGTTACATGAGTCAAATTATACAAATTTCTCTGTACATGTTTTTATCGTAACCATAGGTTATTTGATGTAAGTGATTTGTGTATGATCAATATCAGTTTAACTATTTCACGTCATTCAAGTCAGTTGTTGTATCTTTGAACCGGGTTAATTTAGGTTTTGGGTCAATTTTGTTTCAACAAATTTCATGGCTGGTCTCATATGGGTCGGGTCATTTGGGTTTTGGGTAGATCTTGGGTTTTAACGAGTCAGTTTGGGCTCGCGGATCACGCTAATTGAGTTGGGGAAGTTTTTGTCAGGTTTACTTTAATGAAATAATTAACTGAACCAAGCGACAACACTACTGTGAATTGTACGCTCAATCGACAGCAGCAGATTCCTACAGGAGATGGCGAAAAAGCGATGAATGGAGCGGCTGTCCTTAGTCCTGGCAACAAGTCAACAACGGTTATACCCTTTTTAATACTTTATCTGTTGAAGCCATGAATGGAAAGGGTACTCCTGGCACAATTCGCTCTCGTGAAGTCGGTGCTAAAAAGAGTCCATCTGTTCGAGCGATTCCAAGATCTGGGAAAAAGCTGGCATTCAAAAGTGGTAACTATAATCGTTCTATCTTACGAGTGAATTTGTGATGTTATAATCGTTTTGCTGTAATGTTGACATGTAGTATTTAGCTTTCTGGTTTTTCCTTTTATATGATTACAGATAGGGGTGAGCAAAAAAAACCGATCCGATTTTTATATCCGAAACCGAACCGAAACCGATCCGGAAAAACCCGAAAATCCGGGTTTTTTTCAAATCCGGGTTCCGAATCCGAATATCCAGTTTAAAACCGGAGCGGATATGGATATTAAAATTTGTAAAACGGATAACCGATTTTAAACCGGTTTTTATTAAAACTAATATTAAAATTTTAAAAATTACTTTAAAAAAATTATCAAAAAAATTAAATTAAATACGGTATACATTGTTTGTGGTGATGTACAATTATACATTGTACTTACTACTTAGACGGTAGACTTATCTACTACTCACTCTGAATTAAGTAATTTCCTACGTCTTGTAGAGGCATTTTTATTTTCCCAATTCCATCTATATTTAGACATTGTTTGTCAATTAGATTGTGAACAATTTTTTTTTAACTTTTGGTGTACTATGGACGATATATAAGAATATTTAAAAGCACAATTTTTTTGTAAATTTGACCAAAAAAAATCATATTTGATAATAAAGTGGATATATGGTTAACCGAATTTTGGATACCGATTTTTTTTGGATACCGAAAACCGGATAACCGAATTAACCGGGTTGGATATGGATTGACAATTTCACTCATTTTAAAACCGGATAGCCGAACCGAACTTGAAAACTGGAGCGGGTAACCGGTTTTGCTCACCCCTAATTACAGACACACAAAGGCTTTCCAAGGAGTATACGTCGCATAGGAGGCCAGTTACTGATGAAGAGAAAGAGGCTGCGTTAAAGCGAGCAACTGAAGCATTGACTGAAGGAGGTTCATGTCGTGATGCGGCCTACTAGTGTTTACAAGAAATTTTACTTGGTACATAATCTTAGCAACCTTCGTAATCATCATCACTGTCGTGAGTCGTGACTGTTATTATCATTATCGTTACCGGACTTGCGAAACGTGTTGTATAGCTATTTAATATCTATCTCGTTCCCGTCTATCTGTCAACAGTGTATTCCAGCAGAGTGGGTGGATAAACACCTTTCGTGTAATCACCAACAAGTTGTCCTTCGTGCGGGGGAGAAAACATGGGTGGTGATGTTCCATAACTATGGTTCTCGCGGACATTCAGCTGGGCTTGCGACAAGATGAAAGAGCTTTGCTCTCGAAAACAATTTGGAAGACTCGGATGTTTGCGTCTTTGATGTCGAGATCTTTCAAGTTGTGCTGGAAATTACACCACTTACACTTGTGGTGTGTTCCATATGATGAGACCTACTTATCGTCTCAAAGCCAAGATGCAACGATTCTAACTATGACTTTGATGTATCTTGTGACTTTATTGTGATTATCTAGTTTTAACTATGTATTTAGGTATGGAATTACGGGAGAGGATCCTATTCTCCTTGCGTAGCTATGACTTTATGCATAATGAAGGTGTTCCGCACCATTTGTAAGTTGCGTTCTGTTCTCGTCTTCATATTCGTGAAATTATTGATTCAAATGGCGGGTATTGTGACGAGAGGAAGCGCCAATTGCAGGTATTGAGAATTTGGGGCTCCCTTTTGGGTTTGGCTGAACGAAAAATCACACAAAATTGCTTCCATGCGATCTACGATAAAAACAGCTTTGAAGTATCTCCTTCTGTTTCGAGTTTCCTATTAAATATTCTTGTATAAAGTACGTCTTCGAATTCGGATATCAAACAAAAAATACATTGTTATACAACACCCTACATCTCCAACCCTCACCAAACATTTCTAGGAAATACCTATAGAAATTTATATTTTAATTAATAGGATAAAAAAAAGTATTGTTAATTAAAAGGGTATAATAGTAAAAAGACTTGTAACCAGCTAGCTTATTTTTTAATAAGCTACCTGCAGTAGATTTTTATTTCAGCTAACTGAAATATTTTTCCAGTCAACCCTCACCAAACACTTCCAGGAAAAACACGTAGCTGAAATTTTGGTCAAACCAGCTAGCTGGTCAAATAAGCTAGCTGATTTATGCAACCAAACCGGGCTGAAATTTTGGTCAAACCAGCTAGCGGGTCAAATAAACTAGCTAAAATGTGTTACCAACCAAAAATACAAAACCTACATCTTATTCAACAACAAAATTGATCAAGGGGCTTTTTAATTTGTTATGATTTTTCTAGCTAAGTGTTATTTGTTACAGAGTAACTTTCATTGATAAAAGATAAAGATATTCTATCTATTCCAATCATTTATACATTTTTATTTTAAGGTATATAATTAAGCTATGCATCTTTCAATAGTTTATCCAAAGCAATATTTTTAAATTCTCAAATTCATGAAGACATAAGATTTTTCCTTGATGAATTTTATTTTCGAATATTCCATCGAGTCATACAGGTACGATCTTAGCTTCAATCCACAATTTTCTCTGAATTCTCATTCCTATATATGTGAGTCCTATATTTCTCTACAGAATTATTATCTCATGAAATCGTTGTAAAGAAAAGTTACATACATATCCAAAAATTAAACCGATCATCTTTTAACATTACATAATTAATTAAATTTATATTAGAACATAAAGAAGAAAAAAGAAAAGGCCTAAGGGGTATTTGTTTTGTAGGATGTGACATGTATACTACTAAAATGAATTATGAATTATAATTACTAATTAGTGGTATTGCCGGCATTATATCTTGAAAATGACTTGTAAATTAAATAAACAACTACCTCTTGCCAACAACACCCTACATCTCCAATAAACTTTCCTACCGCCCATTTACATTTTACATTTACATGACAAATTGACAAGATATACAACGAGTCAATGGCCTTTTAAATTTATAAATCCAAACCACGGTATTAATTTGACGTTACCGTCTCCCTCTTATATACGGACTACATATTTTTTTATACTTTTAATTTATTGTTTTTCAAGAAAAATCTCAATATAAAGATATTAATCTGTATAATTATTAATTTGAGTCTAAAATTCGTTTATATAATTATTGTACATTAAAACTCATTATAAGAATCAAATATTACTTTTAATTTATTCAGTATTATTATAATAATTACTCGTATTGTTTATGATGCATTCATCTGTCTGACCACTACGAACCTGTTCTTTTGGACTTTTTAGAATTGAATCGAATCGAATCAATTGGCCAGATAATCAAACGAATTGAATCAATCAAACGAATGAATCGAATCGAATCGAATCGAATCGAATCGAAATGAATCGAATCGAATCGAATGAAGTTGATTAAATAATATAGTTGTCTTTGAATCGAATCGAATCAATGAATGAATTAAATCGAATCGAATTGAATGGAATGAATCGAATCGAATCGAATCAAATGGTTAAGAATCGAAAAAATGAGTTGAAAATAAACTGTAAAGAACACGTCTTAGGTCATAACATTTTTGAAATATATTTTACTCCAATTTGTTAGTCATCTAGAAGTGCACCTTAAAACCATGCCGCACGTATATTCAAATATCAAAGTATTTTTTGTTTTATTTTAAATAATTTTTTTTTTTCTTTTTGACTTCAAGACAACGTTTTGAGTAAAACATCCATAGTAATCATTTTCTTCTCAACACCCTCATTTCTTCATGGTTTTTCATCCTCACAATAATAAAATTTGTTAGAAAAATTCACAAATAATTTATTTATAAACTAAAAAAACATTAATATTTTGATCACCATGCTTGATTCTTCAGCAAAACTTCCCGAAAATCGAATTCATTTATTTGATCCAGTAGGTTTGATCAATGATGGTTATGGAGGCACTTATCGATCATCAAACTATGCTTCACGACCAAGAAGGCCTACAAAGTCGTATGGTAACTTCGAGGAAGTTAACTCGAATTTGAATAACGGAGGCGGGTTAAAATCGTACGATAGTTTCAATAATAATGTTATCGACCCAAATGGTGTCACGGGTATTCCTATCAGATCATATGATAGCTTCACCGATGGCAGTAAAAATACAGGGTTGAGATCGTATAATAGTTTCAGCATGGAAGCAAATAATATCGGAGGAAAGAAAGATTTGGATTATAACAACAATAATAACAATAACAATAATAATAATATTAATATTAATAATGTTGATGATAGAAATAATGGTGTTGAAATTAGGTTTGGAGTTGTGAGTAACGTTGATGACGTTGAGGATGATAACGACGATGTTTGTACACCTCGTTTATGGAAATCGAGCTCACCTCCTAAAAGTCCGAAGTCGTTGAATAATTCTTCATATTTCAACGTGTCTTCGAACGGTAGTGTTAGTTCAATGTCAATGAACTCGTCCCCAGTTCATCCAGCTAATGTGCCGAAACACCAGTATCAGCATCAGCACCAGCACCAGCACCAGCACCAGAGCGTGTCGCAGAGCTCAAGGACTCAGGCAATAGCGAAAGGGAGGAGAGAGTTGATGGACATGGTGAGGGATATGCCTGAGAGTTTCTACGAGTTGTCGTTGAAGGACATTGTAGACAAGAAGGCGGAGTTTGGGGCCCACAAGACGACTGGAGAGGTGACGCTTATCCCTGAGGAGAAGAATAAGGGTGGAGGTGGAAAGGAGAGTGGATCCTCAAAGGCGAAGAAGAGTATGGGGAAGAAGGTGAAGAAAAGTGAGAGTAAGAAGAAGATGGTGAGAAGTAGGAGTGTTGATAATAATGGTGGAAGGTTTTTTCTAAGGAGCTCTGTTTTTCCTATATTTTCTAGGTCAAAGAAGAATAAGAAGAGGTTTGGGGGGAGTAATAGCTTCAAGGTAGCTCCAATGCCGAAGACAAACTCGTCCTCAAATGGATCTATGAAGGCGGTCGAGAAGGATTGGTGGAAGAAGAAGTCGGGTATGTCCGGTGAGGGCAATGATAATAATGGGTTGAGTGCTCAAAGCGCTAGCAGTACGAGCAGCAGTCGTAGCAGTAGCAGCAATGAACGGTATTTTCTTGATTACTTATAATGTTATGATTAATACCCTTATTTTTATTTTTATTTTTTTTATCGTGATAGATATTTAATGTCTTTTTATCGTTTATGCATTCTGATTATTTCTAAATAACATGTTTCGTATATATTTGGAAAAACTAATCCTTAATTCATTAACAAAGTAAACACAACTTACATTATATTGAATATATGTTATACCATGAACAAAATTTGAACAAAATCGAAAATCATATCACTTGTTTTTAAAGAGTGAACAATTTCAAATTAAAAACCCTAATTACGGTGTACTATTTGGATTAAGGACCGTCACTAGCTAATAATCCACTTATTAGTGAGGATAGTGACGACCGTCACTAATAATCCAGTTCTACGCATGTATACGTGATTCTCGATTATATTTGGTACATCGATCAAAAAGTAAATCTAGGGCTTTGCCGTAATCTATTTGATATTTACCTCATATAATAAAATAGTCAATACTACAATACCATATGCAAGGACTAAATTAGTCAGAAGTCGTCGATTGATGATTTTATATGGTCGACAATTTATTATAGGACGTGTAATACGTGTGAACAACAATCTTGAAAATATGAATCAAAATTAGTCATTGTGGTTTGACTAGGTTTTAAGTTGTATCGTGTTTACACCAAATGTGAGTGGTGAACCACACAACACAAATGTGTTCTTGGAATCAAGTGGTTGTAATTTGTATTATTAAACCTTAGAATTTGTGTCTCTTTCTATAATATAATGTCTTAAATAAAATGATAAAATATTTATAAATAAATTGTTGAATATTTAAAATCGGAATATTTGAATTGTTTAATTTATATAATTAATATTTCGCAAAACTGATAATTAACCCCCTTAAGTTTGAACAATTGTGAGATTAAGTCCCATAACTTACAAATGTAGTAACTAGGCCTCATAACTTTTACAAAAAGTGATATCCAATCATGTTCTTAATTTTAACTAAAAATATAGCATTAAATCATTTAATATTTAGAGTAATATTGCATTACATAATTTTTTATGTTTCATAAGTTTTTAAATAATTTATTAATTAACACATTATTATTTAGATATAATATTTTTAATGTTTTCACTAGTTTTAATATCATTGATATACATGTGAAATTACTTTACGAATTCCAAAATTTATGTTATTTTATTCAAATATTATAATTTTTATCCAAAATATGTAATAACGTTCATGCAATTTATAAATATTAAATGAATTTTATTGAAATGATAAATTATATAAATGAATAAAATTGATATTTGGTGTAATTTTGGTTAGAAATAAAAAAACGTGATTCAATTTCACTTTAAATCAAACTAATGAGGCCTAATCACTACATTTGAAACCTAAGGCGGTTAATTTCACAATTTATGAAACTAATGGGGGCTAACTACCTCTTTTGCGATTATCGTTTATATTAGTAGTGTGAATATAATCAGTATATATAATGACTGGAAAGACTAATAATTATGGAGTATCCAATATAAATAAAATAGACTTTATATATTATGTGGATGCAATTTTAACATCTACTCCCGTATTTATGTAAGGTTTTTATAAATATTGGACCCCTCCAACTCTTTTATAATGAATTGCATTTGATTCCATTCATTACGAAATTGTTATATATTTTAGATATCGGACCCTTTTTGAGTATTTTTCCAATAATATCTTTTAAACGTACAACATGTTTTATTTACGACTAAAATGAGACATATATACTAAACTTATTACAATCATGAATCATTGTTAGTAAGTACTCCCTCCTCTTCACTTTGTTTATCACATTTCTTTTTTAGAGAGTCAAACTTCTCAAAGTTTGACCGTCATTATTTTAAAACGTATAAATAATGAAAGTATAATAATAGAATATTCATATTCGTTGTCAAAACATCTTTCCAACAATTATATTTTCGACAAATTAATGTCACGTATGGACAACGAAAAAGACGGTCAAACGTTGACATTGGAGACCGCGCATAAAGTAAATGTGATAAACAAAGTGATGAGGAGAGAGTAAATAATAATTACGGAGTATATCATTATTTATTTAATAATAATTACAGTACGCTCATATTTTAAATTAAAACATATTTGTATGAATATAACGGTTTCACCGTAAAATTTGTGAATTTCATTTGTTATTAATGACTAAATTAAAGTGTTGTTCATGTTGTTATAGGCGCAGTAGCAGATTCTTACCAACTTGTTGCCTTTTTAATGGAAGGAGAATCAGAAGCAAAAAATGAAGAGCACAAACTTCATGTCATCTTTAAATTCAAAGAATATTTTATGTTGTTTTTGTAAGTATTTATTTATCAATTAATAAGATACTTATATAGTAGAAGATGCAAAGGTATTTTTGCAGCTAAATTTGCTGTGAAGTTGTGTATGTATGAGTATTATATACTCTAAATATTATTGAACAAATGTTTTATGCTTCTATATATTGTTAGTGATTTTTTTTGGCTATTTTTAGTGTAAAATAAAGTGCATTTATTCTTCTTTTTTTTTTTTTTTTTTTTTTTTTTTTCTTTTTCACTTACTAGTGCCAAACTTGCAACATTTAATTATAGCTATATAGAAAAATATGAAATTTTAATGTACATTAATAACATATTTGAATTCACTATTCAAAATAAATTTTACAAAATTACATTTCAAGAAAATAAATAAAATATCGATATGAAAGTTATGGTCAAAGTGTAGTCGTGAAAAACAGTCAAAAAATAAGTGGGAAGAAAAGAAAAAAAAACTACGGAAATCAATGTTGGCTAATCGCGTCATATATCATTTGTTTTCAACTGTGTAGCATTATTTATTCGATTTTTTAAAATCTATTACTCGGCGCTATGAGATCCAAAATCTCAAAATTTCGAATTAAGTTGAAAATTAGGTAGGAGTCAATTTGTTTGATCCATGGTGTGGGACTAAATACTCGTGACCTCGGTTTGAACTAACGAATGCAGATTTGGGGGTAAAGGGAAGGACATGAAAGTGTCAGGCACCCGGATCACTAGCCAAACTGAGGACAATAACTATTTATATGGTCTTCTAAATGGTCTTCTGGCCCACGATATATGGTTTGAAAGGTATTTCAAAGACCTATCAAGTGGTATAAGTTCTTGATTTATTAGAGAAGATTTGGATTACTAGATGAGCTATTAAAGTGAATTGAGTACAAAATAAAGCGTTCTGAAGTGGTTTTGTACCATTTTGTCTGGTTTTATTAATAATAAGCGTGAAGCCCGGTAAATTATACGGAGTACTCTGTAATATTTTCAATATCCAAATTAATTACTAGGAAAAGTGGAAAACTGTTGGCCTGTAGCATATTTCAGGTATCTACGTACAGATGCATATAGTATTTATTTATTTTTGATTAATTGTCAAACACAGCCTTTAAAAAACTAGTTTTGTCAAATACCACCTTTAAAAAAAAGAATTGTCAATTAACACCTTTAAAAAAAAAATTGCGATTACGACCTTTTGGCCTGAGTTGACCAAATTCCGAAATTGACTTACTGGAACTCATGCTTTTTCTTCATCTTTATCTTCTTACCTCTCTCAAATTCAAATTTTCATCCTTCCAAACCCAAAATACACCCCTTCAAACAAGAATTTTACTACTAAAACCTCGAAACTTATCCTTCCAACTTGAAAAAAACGTGCTCCGGTGACCAAAATGTCGGAATTTAGTTGACTTTAAGTCAAACTCATGCCAAAAGGTCGTGTTTGACCAAAAAATATTTTAAAGGTGGTAATTAGCAACTTTTTTTTTAAAAGGTGATGCTTGACAAAAATGCGTTTTAAAAGGTTGTGTTTGACAATTAGTCTTTTCTTTTTTCTCAAATGGTCAATGTTTATCTCTAATGGCGGAGCTATTTCGTCTCCCAAAAGGCCATGACTTT
Source organism: Dianthus caryophyllus (assembly GCA_023091065.1). Taxonomy (NCBI): domain Eukaryota; kingdom Viridiplantae; phylum Streptophyta; class Magnoliopsida; order Caryophyllales; family Caryophyllaceae; genus Dianthus; species Dianthus caryophyllus. The sequence goes on along the minus strand of CM041522.1, from coordinate 11,039,674 downwards.
AGTCATGTTTGTATAAGTGTTGTGGAAGATACATTGATTTTATTTTATTGTGCAGAGGTTCATATCTTCGATACTTAGGCTCTTTTGAATTTATTGAAACTGAATTGAAATGAACTAAATTGATTTTATAAAGCGAACATGTTATTGATACTATGATCTTCATTCACAGCGAAAGATTTGTATTGTTGTATTAATAAGTCTGTCCGTGTTTTTTTTTTTTTTCTAACTTGGGAGGTGTCTTCAAATGGAAGTTCTTGTGCTTCCATATTTACTTGGCCAAACTACAAGCCGAAAAATGACCATACTCCTACGAAATCATCGTATTTTAAAGAATAAACAACACTTTAAAAATTTGGGTACATGACTTTTTCTATTTCATTTTTCAAATGTGTCTTTCATTGCCCATATACAAGTTTATTGACTCGTCATAAAAAAAATCTAAACAATTTTATCATATTTTCTTGACTCTTTTCCTTCTCGTTTTTTCATATTGATAACTTTGTCATTCTTTAAGATCAAAGTACCGAACATATCATATTCCAATACAACAAAAATAACTGATACCATCAAAAGTGATCTAATTTAAGGTCGTTATGAACTTCTAACTTCTTACACAATTGAAATGTATTACTCCATATTTATTGTACTAATAATTAATACGGAGTATGATGAAACGTATTTTGTAGGTGCTTTGGAGTTAATTTTATGTAGTTTTGAGACACCTAGGAAGTAGGGCTGAGAAAAATATCCGAAATCCGAAAATTTTGATCCGATATCCGATCCGCTTTTTTGGATATCCGATCCATTTATTTAAAATTTTGGATATCCGTATCCGAAGTTTATGGATATTGAATATCCGTTGGATATTTACTTTTGAAATTTTGGATATCCGATATCCGAAAAATAGGGTTCGGGACCTTGTGTCTATATCTAAAATGCAGAGAACTAATAATTATATAAGCAATATAATGTGATATGTGAAGATATTAATTTCAATCATACTTTAAAGTGCATTACCGAACTTAATAGGGAAAAAAAATAAAATTAACGGGTATAACGATAAATTTAACGATAAATCAACATTTATTTATGCAATGGCGCTATATGGATATCCGAATGGATATCCGCCTATGATCCGAAATCTCTTGGATATCCGAACATTGGATATCCGAAATATTTGGATCGGATATGGATATTAAAATTTAAAAATATTGAGTTTGGATATCCGATCCGAACTACCTGTTTGGATCGGATATCCGATCCGTGCTCACCCCTACTAGGAAGGGTAATTAGGTGTGTTTTGATGTAATTCGGAGTTGTGATGATTAATGATTAAATGTGGTTTTTTGAATGATTTGATTGTTTTAGTTGAAATCTAATGATTTTGAAGTGCGTGTCGAGCCGGGATGTGAAGAATAAAGAAGTTCAAGAGAAGAATGAAAGACCGAGTCAAATAAACTGTTTTTGGAAATAAGCACTAGTGGAAAAAAACCCTTATAGTGGCGGTGCAATAGTGTCGGTTTTAAAGGAAATGACACTAAATGTTCAAAGGAAGATATATGGTGTCGGTTTAAGTTAAAAACGTCACAAAAAGGTAGAGTATTTGTGGCGGTTGTAAAACAAACCGCCACAATAGATGTTTTGGTGGCGGTTGTAAGTAAAACCGATATTATATGTTATAACATATGGTGGCGGTTGTAGAAGAAACCGACACTATAGTCAAAACGCACGAACAAAATAACTCAGCTCCTGCGCCCTTTAATTCTATCTCCCTCAAAAACAAAACACACAAACAAAACACTCTCAACAAAACCCACACAAACAAAACGCACGTCTCAGCTCCTCCTTGCGAACAAACTTTAATTCGTCTCAGCTCCTCCACCTCAATCACTCTCAACAACCGCACGTCTCAGGCCACCACCTCAACGTCACGGTCTCGCGTTTTGCATACAGGTAAATTACTAAATTAGGGTTTATTTGGGCATTGTTGATTTCGACTCAATTGAAACACTTTATTTGATTTAAATTTCTGAATTAGGGTTTGTTTGTGTGTTCAATTGAAACAGCCATTTTATTTTACCTTTTTGGTGTCGGTTTTTAACAAAACCGCCATTGTATGTTGACTCTATAGTGGCGGTTCTAACTGAAACAGCCATTTTATTTTACCTTTTTGGTGTCGGTTCTTAATAAAACCGTCATTGTATGTTCAGTATATAGTGTCGGTTGTAGCTGAAACCGCCATTGTATGTTGTGTATATAGTGTCGGTTGTAGCTGAAACCGCCACAATATGTTTATTTATGGTGTCGGTTTTCGAACCGACACGAATAATATACGTCCCCCCTGTATACGTCATACCATAACCGCCACAATAGGGTCCTTTGAACCGCCACTATAGGGGTTTTTTCCACTAGTGAAGAAGACTTGTAATTTATTTTATTGTAATTAATTAGTTTTAAGAAACTGCATATATATAGGGTTTGCTTTAGTTTTATTGAGAACTTCTACTACAACTTTTACTGCTTCTTTTTCATTATTTAGTTTTAGACCTAATTTTAGATTTTACTCAAGAAAACTATGGAAGGCTAATTTCTCATCTTGATTCAAATGATTGAAACGGTTTGATTTATAATTGTGAGTTTGAAAGTTCTTATATTTATTTTTGATTATTGATTATTGCTCTATTTTTATTGTTATTTGCGAGATTGATTTATGATTGCTAGGTGGCCAACTAATTTTCAAATTAATCGCGTTATTGTTAGTTTTGTTAATTGAACTGGATTGTTGATTAACTTAACGCTAGTAACAAGTAGGTTTAATTGTTGAACGAGATACGTTAATATTTATTCTTAGGTGCGATTTTCATAATATCTAAAGTGCAACTGGATTGTATGTACTATTTATTCCTTATCGATTCTCGTATCGTTAAAGCTGCTCTTAGGCTAAATCTTGGACTGGATTGTCGAGGTTGTCTAATAGTTAGGGTTAATTAAGAGCGGGATACGCTAAGGAGGATTAGAATTACATGATTCACGATAAGGTAGTCAAGAATACAAGTTTGAACCGGATTACTGTGATCAATTGTCTTTAAACCGTGGACGTTAGCTTGAGTTGAGACCTTTCTTATTAATTGAGTTCATCGTAGTTATTTATTTTATTTGTCTTTTCATTAGTCTTTTTAGTAACTTTAGTACTCCGTAGATTTCAATCAAAACACCCCCCAATCTTAGTTACTACGGTCTTTAGTACACTTTACACGATTATAGTTAGTCATATTCTCTGTGGATTCGACCCTTACTTCCACTTGTTATTTGTTTAGTAATAGGTAAGTGATATAAATTGGAGTATTAATTTGCGGCAAACGATATTAAGCCCGTCAAATTTTGGACATAACTTTCTAAGTATTTGTAATTAAAAATAATTTTAAAATTTAATTAACAAAAGCCAAATGTGAATATTTTCAAAATGACTAACAAAATACACTTTTGAGTTTTGACAATTCAAATAATTTTCTTCAATCTCGAAAACAATTTCCGTTTACAAAAATCGACCCGATTACTTTGATTTAGATTGAAAGTAAGCGTGTAATTTGAATAAATAAAGAAGTCAAAATTCAAAATAAGAGGGCAAAAAAAAAATAAAACAAAACAAGTTGACTTGATTAAACCCAACAAACCCCCCATCGTTATGGTATGTTTACTACCAGTCGCTCTCTCTTTCTCTCGTATTATTCCAGACGAAAAACATTTCAATACGTCATTAATTACATACATATGGAGTATATTATCGTAATTATTTAGACAAAAACTTTTCATTATTCCCTTTTATTCCATTTTTTTTTTCTATTTTTTCAAGGTCTTTTAGGCGGTTCTTTGACTGTATTTATGTGTAGCAATACCTACGAAGTACGGAGTAATTTTTTCAGATAAGAATATAATTTTATGACGATTTTTTTAACGACAAATCATAATATGTTAGTTTCATGACATAATATTTTTTATAAATAAAATAAGTGTAAACAATCGACTGAAATGAAGAAAGTACCATTATTATTATTATTAACCTTTTTTTTTTTTTTTTTTTTTTTAAACCACAACCTTTATTGATATAAAAACACATTTTACATGAAATTGGTGGAGAGTCGATAAACAATCTGGGTCCCCACCCCTTAGCTACATTTTACATTTTTTTTTGACTTAACTAGCAATAAAACTTACCATAAACTTTATTAAAATTATACTTCGTGTTATATTTATAAGACAATTGTACACGTATTAGAATATTTTGTGTTTATAAATTAATCACTTTACCTCTTTAACATTTGATTGTGACTATTTTTAAACGTCAACTTTTATTCAATAATGTTCCCAACTAGGGATGGCAATGGATCTCAGATGCTGTCCAGATCCTAGAATCCAGATCCAACAGATCGGATTTGGATCACAATATTTTGGATCCAGTGGATATGGATATGGATTTAATCCATATGCGTAGAAACGGATCTGAATATGGATTCACATGGTTGAGATCCAGATTCTATCCTAGATCCATTTTAATTTTTTTCTAAAATAAAAATATAAAAATAAATTAAAGAATTAGTAAAGATATGTTCTCTTTTATAAGTTTTTTCATAAAATAATCTATAATTTCTTTCTTATTAACATTTTTGTTCACAAAAAAATACGTAATTATCGATATGTTATTTTATAAAATATTATATTGGTTTCTAACTACTTCTTTTTAACATTTGTATTCTAATACAATACATTATTATGTTGAGTAGATAATAAAACACAACAAATAATAAGATCCTATCTAGATCCATAAGATTTGAATATGGATCTCATCATTTCAGGTCCATTGAATATGGATCAGATCTAGATTTCACTACAAGAATATGAATATGGATCTGTATCCTATAAAATCCTATCCATTGTCATCCCTATTCCCAACAAACATAAAATGATCATTTTATAATCACAAGCAACTCAATATACCCCATAACATTTGTGTTTCATCAACAAAAAATAATACGGAGTAGTATTTTTAAAGTTATAATTACAGGGTACAAAAAATATTCGACGCTTAAAAGTATTTAATAAATAAGATTTTTACAAAAATAATAACAATATAATAAGGCCCTGCTCAGCTCTGTTCAACTCAATTCTTATAAGCCCCACTAAACTTTAATTTATACTGACTCCTAAAATTTCAGTTCAGCTCGTAAAAGTCGAAAAGAACAGAACCCGAGAGTATAATAAGTACTCCCTCTATTCATATCCATTAGCATCCCTTCTTTTTTGACACTATTCACATAGGTGAAGAATCTTCGGTATAACTCGTAATGTATAAATAAAAATAGAGTCATGTGAGATATTGTTTTATTCGTTTTCATAAGTACAACATTAATATCAAATCTTTACATTTTTATACAATTTAGAACTATAGATTTTATCGTTACAAAATGTGTCTCGACAAATGTGAAAAAGGAAGGGATGCCAATGGATTTGAATAGAGGGAGTATAACATAGGAAAAAGGGGAAGTACGTATTTAATTTGGTTTTGATAGATAACTCAACTCAACCGTCTTTCATATATCTCTCTCTCTCTTTTTCTTCCGTCACTTTTGAAGGGTAAGCTCTTAATTTTCCTCTGTTTTATTTCATTTATTTAATGTTTTATTCTATTTAATTTAATATTATTGTATTCTACGGAGTACTTAATTTCAATCATCATCATCATAATAATAATAATTTATATTACTGAGTTCATCTTTTTTTGCTGTCTTTTTCCTCAAGTAAACTAGTTTGATTAGTGGATCGAGATCAGTTTAATCAAGCTCAAGTGTGATTTTTTTTTTTATGATCTTTCAATTGTATTGATTCGATTTCATTTGTGGGTTTTTATTTGATTTTGGTAATTCTGATTTTGTGATGATTTACTTCAATTATCTTCATAAAAAAAAGTTCTTACACAATGAAATTGATTTAGTTTTTCTTGTTTTTCATGTGCAATTTAGTGGGTGTTTTGTAATTTTGTTTGGTGGGGTTGTAATAAATTATCTATTTTTTGTTGTCATTTTTAAAGAATGTTAATATATGGAGATAATATTTTGGGATTTTCATGTGATGATGAGATAAATCATATGTGTTTGCTCAAATCATGTATTTTTGCACAGTTCATTATGTGGGTTAAATTGGGTTTATGGTGTTGTTCAACGATGTCGTATGAGTATTTGACTTGAAATTTTTCGTTTTAGGCGAATTGCTGATATACCGTTTTATTAAGAGATTGGACTACGATGGCTAACACCGCTGCTGCAATAGCCGAGAGGGCGACCAGTGACATGTTAATCGGTCCTGATTGGGCTGTCAATATCGAGCTCTGCGACATTATTAACATGGACCCAGGGTATTGTTTCCTTTCTTTGTATACGTGTATTGTAATATATAGGTTGCGTGTGTGTCTCTGGCTGGTATAGCATATTGAGGAAAAATGTTGGTTTTGTTGCGGCTGTTGTTATTTGTTCCATTGCACATCATAGTCACTTCAAACATACTGTTGTAGTCTTTGAGATTATGGTGGACACTGACACTGTAATATGATGGCAAGATTCATATCATTTCTTCTCAGAGGACGCTATAATGCACATCAGTTTGGCATTTTCTGCTGTTCACCTATAACTATATGCCATTGGTGATCACCCCGATGTGGAGATCATCATGGTAAATCAATCTGTGATAGGTGATCCGAGTCCATTTGCGACATTACATAATATACTGATTTGCTGTATGACGGTGTCTTCTTTGTGGATGCTTTGGTTGGTAGATTAGTATGTGCATTGGCAAAGAAATCAGAATTCAGAAGAGTGGTCTGTGGAATTGTACTTCTTGTTTTAGGAAGAAAATTCACCATCTTTTGTCCGTAGTTTAAATGAGCACGCCTTGGGTAAGGCATGCTTCGATGAGGACATGAGGTACTAGTCAAAACGCTCGGGACGCTTCAGGTGCGCCTTTTAGACACTAGCGAGAAAGGCTGCTATGCAATTTACATTTATTTTTGGTCTAAATGCTTAATTATGCCACTTGCCTTGGCCCATTAAGCCTATTTTTACTCATTTGACTTGTTAGCCAGGTTTAGTATCCCTAAAGTGATTATTACGGAGTACTACCTAAAACCTCATCTTAAGATACAAATTTGTGACTTAGAGTAGTGCGCCTTGTGTACATAAGGTGCACGTTTTATCCTTGCGCCTCATTCCAATGTTATCTCATCTCCTCAAAGCGCCTTGCGCCTATAACTAAGCATTTATCTAGCACGTAACTCTGGTACTGTTACCTTATCAGTGGGGTAAATGCAGCTTGAACAATAATATTGTTATTTGAGGATAATGTAATTGTAACTTGGAGTTAAATTGCTTGAGTCTGACTTTATAATCAAATTACTGGCTGTGCTGCGGCCGTTCGTGACACAATACCCGCCAAAGTATTTCCCTGTTCATTTCCTGAGTTTCCAAAGATACGTATCAAGTTGGTGCAGTTCAGGTTAATTCTATCATGGTATCATAAAGTGTTGTGTTTTCTGGACTATCAGTATCCACAACTTTGTGTGGAAGTATAGAAATGATTTCAGCTTAAAAATGGAGTGTCTTGCAGGCAAGCAAAGGACGCCCTGAAGATAATTAAGAAGCGACTTGGCAATAAAAATCCAAAAATTCAAATCCTTGCACTCTTTGTGAGTGTCTCTTTACCTCTCTCTTTTCTTCTTGTACCTTTATTATTTTCAAATATGTATGCAATTTGTGGCTGGGCCTTGTTAGATGCTTTGTCTTCTTGGAGTATCGTAGTTACGTTGTGTACACATGGTCATGGTTAAGAAGTGATGAAATTTGTGGCCGGGCCTTATCAGATGATTTGTCTTCTTGAAATATTATAATTACATTGTGTACACGTGGAGCTTTTGATGTTTCCATGGTTTCGAAGCGATGAAAGTGTAAATTCACTCTTGGTATTCTGGCTCCTTTGCTTACCAATGACTGGATAAAGAAACTGAGGGATGGCGTCTCATATGGTACACCAATGAGTGGCAAGGACACATTAACGTGCTGTTTGAATCTACGTGTTTCAGTATTATTTGCCGAGAGATTAGAGCCTTTTTATAGCCTTCTCGACTAAAATCTGCTGTAACAGAAGATGCTCAGTATGTCTTAGGAACCTTTGAAATAGGCTAGTCGCTCTCCGGACTTACAATATTTGTGTGCATCAAAAAATGTCAGTACCATGTTTCAATTATAAGGTACCTACAATATTTGCATCCATTTGGGTGTCGACTATTTTTTGGGGTAAAATAATATGGAGACTAAGAGCGACAAAGCTGTTATAGTTTGCCCTCATTGTTTCCCGCGAGACAGTGCTGGTTTCAAGGTACAATGTTTCCGAGATTTGTTAGGTGAATATTCATTTTATCCAAGCATATGTATTAATTCATGGACAATGTGGCTTCATCTGGTCTCTTGAGAGTCTCGATTAACGTAAAAAGTCATCCACAGCTTCAGAAACCAGCTGTTTCAGTTCGCGGTGCTTCATCGTGTCTTAAATATAAGATAACCAAAGTTGTATGTGACCAGAAAGGAATTAGGTCAAACTTTGACCTGCAATACAAGTTCTTGTGGTACTCAAAAGTGGTCTGCAAGGTTTTGGAGGGTAACATGTGCTGTGACGACGGAATCATTGAGTAACCGAAGTTTACCCGTCTTGGAGATTATGTCTTTATGAGAAATGGATAGGAAAATTTCCACCAACAATCCCAAGTTTCACTCTCTAACAAAATTAATCCCAACTTTCAATATTTTCATTTCCTAGTTTGATCATATATTTCGATTTTGCATCCAAATTTAAGTATTATTATTTACTTTTTTTCAAATTCGTAAATTTTGAAAAAATAGAACTTTTTAATATTATGAAAATCGAAAAATTGATTTTGAAATACCTTCTTTTTAAATGGGAATATTTGAATGCAAAAATAAGTTGAGAATTTAACTTAGGAGTATAATTTTTCAACATTATAGGATATAAGTTCAATTCTAATTTTTGCCAATTGTTTATATTTTCATTAATTGCATTTTATGTTTGAAATTAACTAAAAATGGTACGAAGTATTATGTTGACAAAAACTAGTGCCGTTAGACGTGGGTGCAAAATCGAAGTAAGTGTGACAAATTAGGATTATTTTGGAATACTGAATGTTGGAATTAATTTCAGAAAATCAGAAGATACGTGAAACTTGGATTATTGGGGGCAAATTTTCCGAAATGGATATCTATACCAAAGCTCATTAAGAGCAAGTGTTTTTTTGGCTGGGAAGGAAAATTGGAAGGTAGTTGATGACATCACAATATTGTGAATGAAGATATTTCGTCGATTACGTCATTGTGACCTTTGCTACAAAAATGTGAGAAGTCTGGTATTGAAGAATAATGTCAGACTTGTGGTGGAAGAAATATGATCACGATAAGATAACAGCAGATGGAAGAAAAATTGACATGCTTCTGAGACTTTACCTTGTTTGTACCTATCGAAGCTTACCTGTGGGCTATGCTACATGATGCAGATGTCATTTTAAAGTAAAGGAGGAGCCTTTCTGTAACAAATGCTATATGATGCGTACTAGTGAAATCTAGTCTGTAGGCTGAACAGCCTGTCTTTGGGGGGAGCAAGCAAAGATAATCTCCATGTTGGCGAGTATGACTCTCGCATGAATTACATGATCTTGAGCTAATATTTGCCTCTTGTAAGTGAATTCGAATTTCATATGTCACGGGTCCCAAGGAACCTTTCGAAACTCTTCCTCCACCCCGGAACACTTTTCTAACTGGTATAGTTGTGTCAGTGAGCATGATGTTACGTCAGTAAATAGTTATGCACAAGAACCAAAGTTTGCATCAGTAAATTGTCTCATTTTCACACTTGCAACATTCTAAGTGATTTTCGCTTGATCTTGTATGACCTGTGGATGCATCATTAGTTCATTACTATGGCTCATATTTAGTCTATTACTATGGTGTCTAATTGAGTGATACAAAATAGATTCTATCTTTTCTTAATAGGAGCTTTGTCATGCCAGGTAAGGCTTATCTCTTCTCGTGCGCATGCCATTTTCAGGTATTGGACACTCTAGGCAAGAATTGTGGGGAAAGGGTATTTCAGCTGATTGTTGAGCGTGATATCTTGTCTGAGATGGTGAAGATTGTAAAGAAAAAGGTAATAACCTTCTTGTCTCAAATTTATATTTGGTGCATGAGAGAGGTGTGTTTGTGGCACAGGGGTATCGCGGTAGCCTTTGGAGTGAATTTTTCGGTGATGCTTTTTTTTTTTTTTCTTTTTGGCATACTTTTTTATTTTTTTTTTTTTTTTTAATGCAGCAGCCAGACCTAAATGTGAGGGAAAGAATCTTAATTCTGTTGGATACGTGGCAAGAGGCTCTAGGAGGACCAAGGGGAAGATTTCCGCAGTTCTATGCTGCATATAATGACTTGAAGGTGACATTTATTTGTGAGCAAATTGGTACTAGTGACTTAGCTACTTGTGATTTCTTGCTTTTTTTTGCTGGACTTGAAGGTGACGTGTATTTGTGAGCAAATTGTTACTAGTTTCATGCTGTCTTTTACGAATATGAATAGATTTGTTTCTCCGTGCAATTGTCTGAGAACTAAGGACATCCTCAATGGTAGGAGCTTCTAATCTTTTCCTACCATTGCAACAATCCTAAAGCCTAATATCCATCGATAAAATGCCTCTAATGATTTTGTAGATGGTCTCACTTCCTCACGTGTCCTTGAAGAAGCAAACCCTGTGTACAAGAATTGCTTTTATATAAGGAGTGATCATCTGAAAACTAATGAGTTTTTATTTACTGCGCTTAAGAAAACATGACTTCTTATTTTTTTATGAAAAATTAAATCTTGTCAGTAGTTTTGCAAAATTGGGGTCGAGCATGACTTTGAGACTTTGCTGCTGTTAGAGCCCCTTTTATTAAACAACCGTTAGGATTGTCTGTCGTAATCATTCATGGTGATCCCTTATTAATGTATTTCAAAACCCTGTGTACGTTATCCTAAGTCCCATATGATTATTAAAGTACTTTCATCATCATCTTATGTATATATTATCAACTGTTTTTATTGACCGCTTCATTGATACTGATTACTGACAGTCTGCTGGAGTTACCTTTCCACCTCGTGAGGAGAACAGTGTGCCTCTGTTTACTCCTCCGCAGACCCAGCCCATTACCCATTCTGCTCCAGCATTCGAAGATGTACCAATTGACGCCTCTTTGGATTCCGATCCTTCTGGCTTAAGGTACTGTTTGGCTTAGTTATCTGTGAAATTTTAGTTCTGTCTATTTCAGAATTTTCTATGGTTTGTTTTTTGGTTGATCTTTTAAATTAAATTGTATTCCATACTATTTTGCTGAAGCGAATTCTATGAATATTTTAGTACTTTATTGGTTCTAAAAAGTCATTTTGGAAGAATATTGCTACGATTGATTCCTATAAACTTGAACGAAACTAATGATCCAGAGTTAACATGTGATATCCCATGTGACTGAAGACTGAAGAGATCTATTCAATCTATCCGTTTGGCGACATCTATTCAGTCTCAATTGCATCTCATTTGGTTTTGGTTCGGGTGATATAAGATATGTAAAAATTTACCCGACCCAAGTAACCTCATATAAGTCCTAATAGAGATTGAACCTATAGGTGGAAAACCTTTGTTGCACACGGATATTGACCTGATTTTAGAGGACTCGAACTCCAGAAGTGACCAAATATAAAATCATATCTAAATATCTTTTACACTAAAAGCGTTTTTTCTTGTATTAGAAAGTTCTTTTATTTACACCAATAAGGTCGCAGATACTCTTTACACATACGAAGTATATTCTTTTTCCAAAGGTTACCTCCCATTTACCAGTCTTTTGTTAAATTGTACATCTTGCAGCTTGGAAGAAATTAAAAATGCAAAGGGACTTGCAGATATTTTAATGGAAATGCTTGGAGCTCTAGACCCAAAAAATAGCGAGGTATGTTTCAACTTGCGACAATTATTTTCATTTTTCACTCTGATGAAGGCGTCATTCTTACTAATATGTGACGATATCTGATTAGTCTAGAGATATGAGACTCACAGGCCAACCACTAACCTAACATACTTTCGGCCCTTTTTTTTTTCAAAAGTATGTTAGGAACGGTTAAAACGGACGAAAACATCATCAATTCATCCCATCTCCCTCGTTTTCCCTCTGCTTCATCTCTCCCTTGTCTTCTTCCTCGTAGTATGTTATCTAAATATAGTGTGAATGCTTAATTTCAGTAAGTTGACGCTTATGATGTTTGATATCTATAGGGTGTAAAGGAAGAAGTAATTGTGGAGCTTGTTGAGCAGTGTCGTAACTATCATAAGCGTGTGTTGATGCTTATCACTAACTCAACGTAAGAATCCTAATTCGTTCATATATATCAAGCAAATGGAATATAAAAAATTGCAAGCTTGAGATCTTGGTTTCTTCTAATTTTCAAGGGACGAGGAGCTTCTATGTCAAGGTTTGGCGTTAAACGATGACTTGCAGCGGGCTCTTACCCGTCATGATGACATTGCCAAAGGAGTTGCTACTGTTAACTCAGAATCGGGAAGAACTCCAGCTGCACCCTTGTTAGATGTCAAATTCGACCATGAAGAAGAGGAATCGGATGACGAATTCGGCCAGCTAGCTCACAGGTAATGATTATGAAATTTTAGATGGAAATCTAAATATTTATATGGGTGTTTTCTGCTGATTTTGTTTCTCTGTGGTCATGCTTGTTTTCTTTTCTATTCACTCTTCCGGTCTTCATTTGGTAAAAAAAATCCGCGGGTCGTGTCTTATATATGGGTCGGGCGGCAAAATTTATTTCTGCAAAAGTGAGCTGAATGTCCTTTAGAAAGGCTCCCACTTGTCCTACCTATGTGAGGTGAAGGGTTATATAGTCCATGATTTCAAGGATAACCCGGGACTTCAATTTTTCGACTTATTTATCAAGTAGGGAGTTACCGTAAGTCCACTACCAAATTTTACTGCACGACTGAGATGAGGCCATGAGGACCAATTTCGAGATCACGCTTTGAGCACGACTTTATACTTATTTATATTGTCCTTATTTTCCTTTGGGGTGGTCGAACGATGTCAATTTTGGCCACTAATTTCCCCAAATGTATGTGAAGATATACGAAGAAATTAGGATTCTTACGTTGAGTTAGTTTACACGCTTTTACCTTCTCATTCCAGTAGTTACGAGCTAATTAGGATTCTTACGTCGAGTTACTTTTCAACTGCCTGAATCTTCTTTATACTAATTAATAGTTACGAAGTAGTAGAGAAAGTCAGACTTCAGATTAGTTTTAACTGCCTGAATCTTCTCCTGTATTTTGTAGGTCGAGGGATAATTTACCAAAACAGGGAACAGAACCGAATGCATTCAGGTCCGAGCCCGCTTTCGTGAGCCCACTTCTTCCTCCACCACCGTCATCAAAAAGGCCCGTTATCACTGATGCTGGTTCGATGGATTACCTGAGCGGTGACTTATACAGCTCCGAAAGACCCTCTAAAGTTGACGAACCACCATCTCTATCGGTTCCAAGTCCACCGCCCCAATACGTAAACCCTACCGCGACCCTAAGCCCGTCCTTCTCTCCCTCACCCCCTCACCGGTCAACCAACAATATGCCGTCACCCTTGTTTGACCAAAGCCCCTTATACGATGAACTTTCAGGCGCGACAAAAACCGACAAACTTCCCGCTGCACCTTGGGATTCCCCTTCACCACCTGTATCGTTGCCTCCGCCCCCTTCGAAATATAACCAAAGGGCACAGTTCTTTGAAAAGCAGTACCCTGGTGGACCCTCTCATTCCAGTAGTGGGTCCGCCTCCTCATATGATGGTTTGGTCGGTCAAACTGAAAATCTCTCGCTAAATTCCTCAACCCCAAAGAAGCAAGAAAAGGCAGAGGATGCCCTATTTAAGGACCTGGTTGATTTTGCGAGATCTAAAACTTCTTCGTCTTCAAGCCCTAACAAACGGTCTCTCTAGATTGTTTACGTACGTAGTAGGGATTGAATAACAGCGGTATATAATTTACGCACTCTTACGAGTCATGAGATCGCGGTGAGTTTGTTTGATAACGTGTTGGTGCTTGTTGGATAGTGTTGTTATTCATTGTTTTTCATATGCTGAACATCCACATTTATCACCATGATGGTGCATTATAAGGTTCACTGACGACATTGATTTCACTTTGTATATGAGTTGTGACTTGTTTATGGTGGCGTGCTTTTCAAATTATCGAGATATTTATGGTGATTTCTTCATTAGTTTTTGAAGTTTTGCTTACAGTCACGATAGTAATATATGCACAAAAGAAATCGTTCTGTCATCAGTAAATTGAATCAATGGGTGATATAGTTCAAGTATCTCAAAGAATTGAGTATATTAACACAGTTGCATCGCAGCATGAGCGACAAAAACAAAAGAGTAGCTGAACTTATCCCGACTCCTGTAAATGCTCCAGTATCAACATTTGAAAATTATCGATCTCGATTTTTCTCTATATCAGTGGATACATATAGTGCCGGAAGTCTCATGTTGGAAGGCGATGAACGAAGTGTTTCGACGAAGTTTGTGATTTCTGTACAAAAAGTAGCTTAAAGAAGAAAAGTAAACAATGCTTGGAAAAATGATTTGGGATTCTGCAGTTTCTGTTGTTGCAAAGTACCCTTGTCTTTTGATGTTAACAGTTTTCGGGTTTCATTTCCTCTCTGTAAAACCATATCGAGAGAAATATAAGCGTTTCAACATTTCCGACCATACTTAACAAAGTGAATGCAGCGTGAACAAGAACTGTCGTTTAATAGCTTTGAATGATAAAAGGAAGCGAAATAACCTGTGCAGCGTCCTTAAGTGGGCCCCACTGTTCGACCCCGTTATATTTGGTTGAACTTGAATGGAAATACACCCATACCATTGCGTCCATTAGCTCTGGATACTCTCTAAACAGCGCTGAATCGCCGTATAAAACCGCTTGCAACACCTATGGTTGCAAAGTTGAAAGCGTAAGTTCTTAAAATCTGTCGCCAACCTGTTACAAAATGCAGTAAGAGCTTACCAACGGAAGCTCCTTGGAGAAGATGTGATACCGAAGCTCAGCAGCTAAATCGCGAAAGAAGTTATTAGGACCGCTAACAAAACAGTGAACTACTAAGCACATACGTCCGTTCATCTCCTTCCATTCTGCGACTACATCATCCTTGCTGTACCATCCTTGCAGCTGCAAAACTCAAACCACGACTGGTGTAAAACTCGCCAAAATGTGTACTGTCAACACTATGTTCAGATCTAAGTGTTTTACATTTTTATTCTAGGTATTAATTTCACGGATGCGCAACTATACCGTGAATTCAGAACACGGTCAGATGTTTTTCAAGAGGATGATGATAACGGTAATAATGCATACCTTAAGGCGCATACCTGGTCAACATTGATGATGTTAGAGATGGTTAGGGTTAAATCAGCGGTGAAGTCACAATGTGAGAGGATGTAAATTCTCGGGACAACTCTGGAACACTTTTCGACTTCTTGCCCCATGAAATCAACCGTCAACTTTGATGCCTCAAATCTTGCCGAAGGACCCAGAATCCTAACGGCCTACCAACGCCAAAGATTACCAATTTGTTATACACAAGTTTGCAAAGACATACACAGACATACGTGAGAAGTTTAGAAAACGAGGCAGTTTCAGAGAACAAAAACTGGCACGCAGCAACGAACTAATGATGTATCTAAATTAATTTTGTATGAGCATCGCACAATGGATATCGAGGAGCAAAAGAATCACTTTATAAATCAAAAGAAGTATCGGCAGTTGTTTTTAGGATGAAACACAAGGGATTGTGAAGTGAAATTCCGTTTCAATTTCTACCAACCAAAGCACCCAACACCATCACACGCCATACAACGGCCTCACAATACTTCCATACCTCACGGATAAGATCGTTGAATGTTATACCACATTTTGACAGAGTAATTTGCATTTGAACGAAGCTAAACAATGCGTAAAAACTCAATTAAAGTGTAAGTCTTCGTCTACCTTTCCCCCATCCAAATCACTCAATACCTTTACACGCCGTGCAACACCCTTACAATACTTCAATGCTGCACAACATTCTCAAGGAATAGTTTACGTTTAAATGTCAAGAAACCAACTCAACCAAAGGCGATGGTTGGAGTACCCTCATACCTAATGCTAAAAATTCCACTATAAAAGTAAAAGGGTGATGAAATTTGACCCGCGAAGGTCACATGACTCGGTTAAAGAACCAACTCAACCAAAAGTTTTCGTTTTTAAACTTTTAACACCAAGTAAACAATCATGAAACAAGAAAGAAAGTACCTCAGAAATAAAGGCATTATTGTTGTAGGGAGGTGAAGCACCATGAGGAACACAAGAAAAAACAGGCATAAAACTTGGTTTTTTAACCCTACTAGAATTTAAGTAAAAAACACTATTTTGACTGAAAATTGTGTAGGGTGAAGATGAAGATAATGAAGTTACAGCAGAGAATGCAAAAGCACAGAAAACAGCCATATACAAGAGCATTAATACAGTTGTAGTATTTCAAATCTTCTTCTTCTTCTTCTCTTCATGTTTCAGCAAACCAATAACAACAACATTGCTGCAGAAATCATGGGTAAAATTTGATGGAGAAGTAGAGAAGTGTGTTTGTTTTTGTGTTTGTGTTTGTGTTTGAAAAAGTTGTGGATGTTGTGGGTGTTAGAATTTGTGTGATGAAACTGCATACACAAATGCTGTTGATGTTGGATTTTTGGATATGTGATCATGTCCCACTCTTGGATTTTGGGGTAGTTTTTGTCTCTCACTCTATGCCACTCATTCTCTTTATATTTTTGGGTAAGTGAATTGTACGACGGTTTAACGCGTACGATAGATTGCTAATGGTTAAATGTGATCATTTTAACTTTTAAATTGATCAATTTAACACTTGATGTGACTAATTTTGACGTCTTAAAGTGATCACTTTAGACGTTCAAGTAGGTACCTTAAGCGTTAAAGTGATCATATTGTAATCATTAATCGGCTCGTCAAATGGTTGAAATCATTGCTAATTAGGTGGTAATTAGGGCACCTAAACCCATTAACTCGAGAAGATAAATGAAATATTAACTTGAAATTTGTTAATATATAAATCAATAATCAAAGTCTCAATGAATTAAAGTAAAAATTAATAGATTTTAGGGTTGAATATTGGGGGTTTCAAAAAGAGAGAATTTTGTTATCATAAAGGGTAGGAGATGGAAAACAAATGATAAAAAATGTTACATGTGAGTAAAATTTGAATACAATTGAACAATAATGTAGCTAAATGGATGTCCATTTCTTATCTAAAGGCTCACACTCAAAGTTAGGACAATCTAATGGTTGTAAAATTACTCTCAAATTTAAAAACAAATTTAATAAACTCCTTCCATTTTCTCGTTGAATAACCCCTTTAACAGGCAAAAAAAAAAAAAAACAAACATAAACCAAATTAATGAGAAAAAATTAAATTAATGAGAAAAAGTTAAGTAAATTACTTGAAATATATCGTCACAAGGATCCATATATTAAGAATTGAATTAATCGTATGAGTAATTGAATTAATTGAAGAAGAAATTGGTTGATTTTAGATTGTTTTAGGGTTTTTTTTGGTTGAAGGAAAAAGAGAGAATATTTGATAGAGCCAAGGGTAGGTGATGGAAAACTAATGAGAAAAAATGGTACAACTGAGAAAAAGTCGGGTACAGTTGATCAACAACCTTTTTAAATGGGACTTGTTATTTTACGCCCCTTTTTTTACTATTTCTCGCCCCCATTTTTTATGTGAAAAGACTTAAATACCCTTATGTTATATTTGGGGAGGATCCAATTTCCAATTTTCCACAACAATAGATTGTCATCCTATTAAAAAAAAAAAAGAAAAGAAAAAAAAAACAAGATATTAACGAGAGGATCTAACACAGTCAGTCACTCATAATTCATAAATCAAGAACTGAGCTTTATAACTGTTTACATTAATGGCTGCTCACTGATTTTACTCTCATTAAACCACAAAATTACACTCTCACTTTACATCCTCTTATTCAAAAATCTACCTTTTTTTTGGCAGATCCAATGTCATTATTTTCTCCTTTTTTAGTACTCTACACAGGTTCATTCTTCCAACCCTTTTTTTTTAAAAAATCATTTACAATCATTTTCTACCTTTAATGTGTCTGTTGTAATGTTTTTTCAACTGGGTTTTGCTTTTTGTTTATCATTGTTTTGTGGGTATGCATTATATATTTATATGTGTAGTGTTTGTATGTTTCTTGTGGTGATTTTGATGACTGTTTTTTGTTTCGTGTTTCTCACGTTGTATGCATACGACAGTCTCATTATTGGGTTCATTCTTGTAATTGATGGTCAACTCTTGAAAGATAATTGATGGTGAACTCCAAACTCCTGGATTTAGTTCTTGTAATTGTTTTGAATTGAATCCTCACCATCATTCACATTTCAGTGACGGCGATTGGTGATCCAAATGGTGTTTAAAATGGTGAGGCTCGTGGTCGTGGACGTACTCGACTTTTCATAGTCACCCTCTTCTAGGGTGTGAGCGTTTTACTTAAAAGACGTCTGTCTGTTTTGTGGGTGTACATTCTCGAGTTTGTAAATGGTTCTTGTTGAAAACAATGCTGATTTTAGAGATGTAAGTGACTATTTATGTTTGCTTGTAAGCATTCAATGGTCTTTGTACGCATACAATGGTCCCGTATCATAACTTTAAGAAAAGAAATCTGTATGTAATTGGGTTCCTAGTACAAGGTTATGCAAATATCTTGTTTTCTTATTTAGTAGTGCTCAATGCTTCTGGTGTTTCCTTTACTAATTAAGATATTCGATGTTGAATTGCTACTCTTGGATTGAATAATGCAGTTGTTGTAAATCGAGTTATATTATTTGTTGTGAGTCCATCCTCACCGTCATTCACTTCCATTCAATTTTCAGTGATGGTGATTGCAATGATTGGTGATCCAAGTCGCGTTTAAATGGTTGGGCTGTAAAGGCTGTGTTAATCGAAAGGTTTGTGTAGGTGGCTCGTGGATGTGCTTGACCTTTCATAGTCACCTGGCCTTCTTCTGGGGTCTGAGCATTTTACTTAAAAGACGTCCGTCTTTTCTTGGATGAACATGGCTTTGGGGAGATATACGCGTGTTGATAAGCAAAATTCATCGAACTATTGTTTGATCACGAGTGTCGTAGTGTTTGTTTCATTTTGCTTGATAGGGGTTTGGATGACAATGTCGCCGTCAGTCGGCCCTGCTAGCATGGGCATCACCTTGGATCTCTTTATGGGTGGCATGCCGAAGAAAGTAAGTGAAAGGGACGCTTTTGCGCCTGAGGTTGCATTGAAGTCGAACACGACTCAAGGGAATCCGCAAATGAATGGTGACCAAAATATTCTTGAAAATGCAAATGTTACTACCCCCACAAACTCTCCGAGTGCAGAAAAGATAACAGACGATATGGCTCCCTGGAATGAAGAAGGAAACACGAGAGCCGGTAAGGGAAATGCTGAACATATACCGAATAAAATTTCTCCCCAAGTTGAGCTTTCACCTTCTCCACCAGTTAAGCTAGATAAAGAAAAAGTGTTGGAGACGTATCCATTGTCAACGCATCTACGTAATTACAGGTGGAAAGTCTGTAATACTACTTCGGGTCCTGACTACATTCCTTGTCTTGACAATATTCTCGCTATTAAACACCTTCACGGTATAAGTCATTATGAGCATATGGAAAGACATTGTCCTGATGAACCTCCGACGTGTCTTGTTCCTTTACCCAAAGGGTATAGAACCCCTATACGATGGCCTAAAAGCAAGGACATGGTATGAAAATTAGTTCGATTGAAAATTATACGAGAATGAATATTACTCCGTATGATTTTTGCACTTGGTCTGAAAATGTTTTTGTGCAGATATGGTTTGTAAACGTTCCCCATACAAGGCTTGCAGATTACAAGCGAGATCAGAACTGGGTGAGAGTTCGTGGCCGTTACTCTACGTTCCCTGGTGGCGGTACTCAGTTTAAGAATGGCGCATTACATTACATTGATTTTATTCAAAAGGTGATTTCATATTGTTGTTCAGTGCACATTTTTGTGGATTTTGCTTCACACTGCGGAATTTTTTTGATTCATGTGCTTGTGGTGTAACTGTTTTGTAAGTAAATCCAAGAGGTTTTGTTTCACCTATATTTGTTACCTGTTGACATACGCTTTGTTGGAGTCAAATAAACCATTCCCTTGATGTGTAAACCTCTACTTCCAGCCCTACGGAAGAAATGAAAATCAGCTGAAAGAGCAGTCACAGTATTAATTAGCAAAAGGGACGATGCTTGTAGTGATAGTTTTATTGCTTCTGTTGATAGTCTGATACCATACATATTCAGTTTTGAAAATGCGCCTCTGATGAGGCACAACTACTGCACAAGTCGAAACATTTCAGGCACTTTAGGTGCAGATTTTGGACTAGGCAGTAGGCACCATGAGAGTGGTGAGCTACTAGGTGCACTTATGTCTAGGTTTTACGTACTCTTTTGGCCTGTTAGACAACTTTAATATCCCAAATAATGTACATTGTTCCCTAAGTTTTTATTCAAAGTTTACAATTTGTTTTCAAATATAGTTCGCCTCATGCACATACCACACTTTTGCCTTGCTCGTCGCCGCCTTAATGTGCTTTGCACCTTCCAAAACTAAGTGCTACATTCATGATGCTCTTTATGATGTGAACCCATCAATAATTTTCGCTAGCAGAAGCGTTAAAGTTCAACGCTTAATGCGTATGTCGTTCCACTTAGATCTTGGGGCCTAGTTGTGCTTGATGTTTTCCTGTTATTTCCTGTAATTTTTATGTATCCTTTAGATAGAAAAGCGTTTTCTTTAAATCGTTAACCAAGGTAAACATTATTTTTTTTAGCTTTAGAAGCAAAAAATTTACTGCAAAAAGCAGCATGTAAGTTAATTTACAGGTTTTGCTTGGTTTTTTTGGAGCGTTGAGCAAAGTTTCCGTTGGTATAGGACGATAGGGAAAATTGAAGACATCGCTTGTTGTACGGCTTGCTTCAAGTGGTTGTTTTATATGGCCCCTTCTGTCAAACATCATATTTATTGGCTTTCTATGAGTACTATTATCATTGACGTAGTACTATGCTACTACCTGCTGATCAACTTGTTACCTAAGCAGTGGTGTATCCGAAACGTTTGATGTGGATTGTGGATGGCATGACAAATTAATTAGCCATCTTTAAACATTCGATTTGGATGGAGTTCCAATAGAAATTTATTATTGTAGGTTAAATCCTGGCTTTCAGTTTGATGTATCATATGAACATGCTGGAATAACCAGAAATTCGCTTCTTAATTCCAGACTCTTCCTGATATTGCTTGGGGGAAACGTAGCCGTGTCGTTTTGGACGTTGGATGTGGTGTGGCCAGCTTTGGAGGTTACCTTTTCGAGAGGGGCGTACTCACCATGTCACTGGCCCCTAAGGATGTGCATGAAGCCCAAGTGCAGTTTGCGCTTGAACGAGGAATACCTGCTATATTAGCTGTCATGGGGTCACGAAGGTTACCCTTTCCTTCCAATGTCTTTGATATCGTCCATTGCGCTCGTTGTAGAGTTCCGTGGCACGCTGAAGGTAACGTTTGCACAGATCATCTTAAATTGCATCGTTTAAAATAAATAATGCGCTGAAATGTTTCTGATTCAAACTTAGGTGGTCGACTCCTTTTGGAATTAAATCGTGTATTGCGACCTGGAGGTTACTTTGTATGGTCTGCAACTCCTGTTTACCGAAGAGGTGCAGAGGATGTTAGCATCTGGAGAGGTGCAGTGCATCTATTCATACAATTTACACGTGTTTCTTCGGTGAAAAGAGAAACTTAATACTTTTATGTACCAAATGCAGACATGTCGACTCTAACGAAGGCAATGTGCTGGGAACTAGTCAAAATAGGGAAAAACGAAATCAATAAAGTATCTGCGGCAATATTCAGAAAGCCTACTTCTAATGATTGTTATCAGAGAAGACGCAAAAACGATCCTCCTCTGTGTGAAGAATCTGATAATCCAAATTCAGCCTGGTAATTTACTTCTAAGTTTTAATCTTTTGATACCCTTAACATATCTAAGTGTTACAGACTGATGACTGGTGAACGTCATGTTACGACTCCACTACTTCATTATTTTCTCTTCGTCTCAAGTTGTCTTTTGAAGTGTTGAAGTCTTGAGTTTTTTTAAGTTGTGCGAAGTTGTCTTAAGTTTGTTCAAGTTTAGTGTTTACTTTCTTATGTAGTCTTTTTACCAAACTTTTCTTAAGTTGTCCGAAGTTTGTTAAAGTGTTTGATAAGTTACGAGAAAATAAGATGAAGAGAGCGGCTCCTCAGCCTCTGGTATATAAAAATAAAAATGGTACTGAAGTCAAACTTCAAGTGTTCCTCCTATAATGTTCCCTACTTTACAATGTGATTATCAGGTATACGCTACTGACGCCATGCATACACAAAGTACCCTCAGACCCGTCTGTACGTGGGGCTCAATGGCCAGAACGCTGGCCATCGAGGCTGGAAAAATCTCCTTACTGGCTCAAGGCTTCCGAGGTTGGAGTTTCCGCTAAGGACTTCAATGACGATTTTACTCATTGGAAGTCTGTCGTAACAAACTCCTACTTGAATGGAATCGGCGTTGACTGGTCCGTCGTGAGGAATGTCATGGACATGAAAGCGTCTTTCGGAGGGTGAGCACAGAGCAGTTAATTTCTCGGTACAACATCTATGCGTTACAAGTATCACTGAATACCGCCTTTCTTTGCCATTCAGGTTCGCTGCTGCTTTGAAGGATTTACCGTTGTGGGTCATGAACGTAGTCCCTGTGAATACGTCGGACACACTTTCAGTCATCTACGAGCGTGGTTTAATAGGACTGTACCACGACTGGTGCGAGGCGTTCAACACGTACCCAAGATCTTACGACCTTCTTCACGCTGATCACCTCTTCTCTGATCTTCAGAAAAGGTGTAGTTTTGTGGTGGTGATGGCAGAAGTAGATCGAATTTTAAGGCCAGGGGGCAAGCTAATAGTTAGAGACGACACGAGGACCATATCTCAACTAGAGAGCCTCGTTAAGTCGCTTCACTGGACCATCAAATTTAAGCAATCCAATGACAATGAAGCTCTTATGTGTGTTGAAAAGACGTTTTGGCGTCCTGCAGAAGTTGAAACGATCGTGGCAGCCATAGCCTGACTAATTTTGTACCATAATCTTACGCTGGTAGTCAAGTTGTTGATCGGAATTGGTTAGAATCTATATAGGATCTGACTCTTCGTTTTTTCATAAATGTTAGTGTCAGACAACTGATGCTTTGACCTCAGTGTAGATACCCCGTACTCTCATATCCGATTAAAACATGAAATTTTGAGCGGAATATTGTGTCTGTCACATTTGATACATACTCATACCGGATTACTGTCGGTGGATCCAAGTGCCGGACTCAAATAATTAAACATTCGTGATAAAATTCAATAGGACAAAATAATCGACTCTAATGTGAGATATTGGATTATTTTATCGACGATAGTAGAGTTACCGACTTTTCTTTTGGTTGTTCCAAATCCGACGAGATTTAAATTAACCCCTCCGTTTAACTCTTCGTAAAAGCACTCGCAACGAGGAGATCACTGTAAAAAAAATAAAAAAAGGAAAAGCAGAGGAAGGTCGTTGTTGACAGTACAAGGTGGATGTTCTGAGCAAAACAGAAAAGTTATTAACAATCTTATTAAATCATTCAATAATCGCAGCATTTTCACACAGCATTCATCCCATGTATTTCCAACAGGTTCATTCTTCTCTTTAATCTTATATCAATTTAATTTTATTTTCTTGTTTTTAATGGGTGATCTCTTATTCATGTGTGAAAAGAACAGAGGTTTTTGATCTGTATTTATTGTACTGTACTGTACTGTAGTGAGGTTTTGAATCTAGTATTTTGATTTTTCATAGTATTAAAATCATCATATTTCTGGCAGATTGTGGGGACTGTAAAGTGTTCTTGAATCAGTTATTGTTTGGTGATCTTTTGTGGGTATATACGGTTGTCGTCGTTGTTGTTATTGTTATCGTTGTTGCTGCTGCTGCTCGTGCTGTTGTTGTTGTGGTTGTCGTCGTTATACCGTCTGATGATTCTCGTCATGAGTAGTTTCTTTGTAGTACAAGGAGTTCTTTAGCAGTCGAGAGCGTGATTTTAACTAGTGATAAATCTTTTGTTCCTCTTTTAGGGTTGTGAATCTTGTACTTGAAGGGCGATTTCTGTTCTCGAGGAGAACATGGCTCTAGGAAGGTATGCACGTATTGACGCCCAAAACTCGTCGCACTTTTGTGTGACTATAAGTATAGTGGCTTTTGTTTCTACTTGTTTTGTTGGGGCGTGGTTGGCAATGTCGTCTTCCATTGGCCCTCTTGGTGTAGGAATAACGTTACAGCAATTCACGGTTGGCGTGCCACGAAAAGCTGTTTTAAATAACACTGGCTTGCACGAAAATCTGGATAAGCACGGAAATGAAAATGCCATTTCTCCGGAGCCTCAGACTTCAGAAATCAGTGTAAGTCACGGATCTGAGTCAATAGCGGGAGAAAAGGCTGGTAACCCTTCTGTTTCTTCTGAAAACGAGAAACAAAACGACTTTTCGCAAGAGAAAGAAGTAGCTTTTGAAAAGAATGTCGACAGTGTTGTTGAAACGCGTGATGGTGATAGTAAAACTGATTTAAAAGACGGTCGTATTGAGGGGAATGAAGCGGGAAATGAAAAGGCCATTTCTCCGGGGACTCAGACTTCAGAAACGATGCGTGAGGTTGGCAGCCCTTCTGTTTCTGAGAACGCTGAAGTAAACAACTTGTCGCAAGAGAAAGACGGTGGAGCGTCTCCTGAGGCAGAAACAAGTAATCGAGAAGTACCTACAGAAAAGAATGCGGATAGTGCTGTTCAAACGCATGATGGAGATAGTAAATCTGAGTTAAAAGACGGTCGTAGTGACGCGAATGAAACAGAAAATGATACATTTTCACTAGTAGCGCCTTGGCCAACTGAAGCACCAGAGTCAGAGAAAGAAAAGGTGTCGGTAGGAGCTCCGTCATCGTTGTATCAGAGTAATTACAGATGGAAAGTCTGCAATGTCACTGCAGGACCTGATTATATACCGTGTCTCGACAATATTCAAGCTATCAAAACACTGAAGAGCACCAGACACTACGAGCATCGAGAACGACACTGTCCTGATGATGCTCCTACGTGCTTAGTTCCTCTACCTGAAGGGTATAAGACGCCGATTAAATGGCCGAAAAGCAGGGACATGGTAAGTTAAATGCGCTGAAAGAGAAAGTTATTTTGAGATTGTTGACTATAGTTTTGTTAGTTCGGATAAAGTTTTGTGCTGCGTAATGCAGATATGGTTCTCGAACGTACCTCATACTAGGCTTGCTGAGTACAAGGGCGGACAAAACTGGGTTAAGGTTTATGGTCGGTATCTTGCCTTCCCTGGTGGAGGGACTCAATTTGTGTTTGGTGCTCTTCACTACATTGATTATCTCGAAAAGGTAGTTTCCACATTTGCGTTATAATCTTGCCTTTGTGCATATAGCTTATTCAACTGCTTTCGTAACACGGCTGCTGCATAAATGTAGTAAGAATACGCAATAACTAGCCAATACACATTAAATCTTGCATTGAATATCGGACAAATTACTGTGACGTGCACC
Organism: Dianthus caryophyllus; assembly: GCA_023091065.1. Taxonomy (NCBI): domain Eukaryota; kingdom Viridiplantae; phylum Streptophyta; class Magnoliopsida; order Caryophyllales; family Caryophyllaceae; genus Dianthus; species Dianthus caryophyllus. The sequence continues at coordinate 11,013,729 of CM041522.1, read as the reverse complement.
TTATTTCCATTTGGTCCTATGCTATGTAGAGTTTTTTGGATTTTCTACTGACGTAGAATTTGTAAGGTATCTAACTATCTATACATTGGAATTTTACGGGTACTGATATTTCACTGCTGAAATCCAGTCTGTTCCTGATATAGCTTGGGGGAGACGAACTCGAGTTGTCTTGGACGTCGGGTGTGGCGTGGCTAGTTTTGGAGGTTATCTCTTCGACAGAGACGTACTCACTATGTCGCTGGCTCCAAAAGATGAGCATGAAGCACAAGTGCAGTTCGCTCTTGAAAGAGGGATTCCGGCAATATCAGCTGTCATGGGAACGCAAAGGTTACCCTTCCCTTCAATGGTCTTTGACGTCATCCATTGTGCTCGTTGCAGGGTTCCCTGGCACGTTGAAGGTAATTTCCGTGAAAGTAAACTAAGATCTTGTCATTTATCCAAAAACATTGTAATATTGTGTTTGTTTGGATCAATTACAGGCGGTAAACTGCTTCTCGAGCTGAACCGTCTCTTGCGACCTGGAGGATACTTTATATGGTCTGCCACTCCAGTTTACAGAAAAGATTCCGTCGATAAGGGCATTTGGAAGGGTTTGTATTTCTATTCTAACTTTTTTTTTACCCTGTAAGTTTCGAGTTCTTCATGCCCTTCCTCCTCTTAAATGGGCTTCAGTGCCTCATTGCGCGCGTATACATGCAGACATGACTGAGCTTACGGAGTCGATTTGCTGGGAACTTGTTAAAGTGGAAAGAGACTCTGTTAACAGAAAAGCCGCAGCAATATACAGAAAGCCTGTCACCAATAACTGCTACGAGGGACGACTGAAAAATGATCCACCACTTTGTGAAGAATCTGATGACTCAAGCAAAGCATGGTAACGATTCCTCTTGCTTTGTTTACGTCTTCTTGTTCACTCGAGAACTGCAATTTTATCTTTGAGCATCATATTAGTGGACTTACGGTATTCCTTTCAAATGATGTGCTTATATGACTATTTTTTTTTATCAGGTACACACCGCTACAGTCGTGCATACACAAAATTCCTACAGACCCATCGAAACGTGGGTCTCATTGGCCACCACAGTGGCCGTCAAGATTGATCGAAACTCCTTACTGGTTAAAGGGTTACGACATTTCTAGGGATATCATCGACGACTACAACCACTGGAAACATCTCGTTACTAACATGTATTCAAACGAGAGTGGAATAGACTGGTCATCGGTTAGAAATGTCATGGACATGAGTGCATCGTATGGAGGGTACACGTCTGATTATTTTCTCCGAGCCAAACCCTAAACATTATTTGTCTTTCTAGTTTCATTTTTCGCTGTCACCTTTTTATGTCATTTTTTTTTTTGTCTTACGCAGATTTGCTGCAGCCTTGAAGGATTTTAAGGTGTGGGTAATGAATGTAGTTCCTGTCAATTCGTCAGACACGCTTCCAATTATATACGAACGAGGTCTGTTTGGAATATACCATGACTGGTGTGAATCATTCAGCACCTACCCAAGATCTTACGATCTCCTTCATGCGAATCACCTCTTCTCCGACCTTAAGAAAAGGTTTGCGAATTACGAGATGCTGATAATCAATTCTGGATTATCTCCAACAGTTTCGATCAATCAATGTAACTCTAAAACTTGTTTCATTTTGATAACAGGTGTACTCTGATAGCAATAATGGCTGAAGTTGATCGAATTTTAAGGCCAGGTGGATTCCTTGTAGTCATAGACGACACAGAGACAGTTTCCGAGATAGAAAGCATGGCTCACTCACTTCAATGGAAGATCAAATTCACTTATTCGAAAGATAACAATGTGACAATTTGTGTCGAAAAGACGATGTGGCGCCCTTCAGAAACAGAAACAATTTCGTCGGCCATAGGCTGATAATTTCATATACTAAACTCGGGTAGTAGAGCGTGGGATGGACAGACACCGAAAGATTTATCGTGGTGAGCACAAGTGCGGGGGAGCCAATATCCACCCATGTCCCGTACCAACCCGACCCGTCTCGTGTCGGTGACATCCCTTACCAATTAGTATATGTTTCACGCAGCTGAATATAGCAGATTAGTAGCTACTCTTTTCATTGTTTTAGGCTTCAGCTGCAATATAGCAGATTAGTAGCTACTCTTTATAATGGCCGTAATATTTTTTTGTTTTACAGTCAATCTGTTACATGTACAAGTGTACAACAATCTATTAATGGATTTAATGGAAACGAATTTAATTACATTTAAATCGTAACACCTACCTAATTAATTAATAACTATAAACATCATAATTATAACTTTATACGTTCTTATCACAATTATTTGTGTTCGGCAAGCCAGCTCATGTCATCGACAATCCTAGTATAGTGCAAATTGATTTACTTTGTTTGGATTTTAGATATAAGGGGTTCCATCCTAGAAAAACAATTAACAATAGGAGGAGTAGCCGTAAGCTTTATAATGTGAGCAATTTTCATCTCCACAATCGATGTGGAACTTACATGTGAGCTTATAATAAGGGATTCTTCACACTTACAGATCATAGTACAAATCCCGTAGACTATTACAAAACTAGCTAACCTTACTAAAGGTAACAAAAAGAAAAAAAAAAAGAAATTGAAACAGTAAGACGACCGTTTTTATAAGGGGATGAAAAAAGTCTTCGAATTGAAGAAGGTCGACCTCCTTTCTTTTAGATTGCGAAGCCACGACGACTTTTGAATCCCTAGTGTACCTGCTTTACTCTATAATGATAAAATTAATGATATTTACCTATTTACTCAAAAATCTATATAATTGTCCTACATATATTTTTGTTTATTAACACTTCGTATAAAGAATCACACAAATTATTTACATTTGTTCTCCAAAAACACAAACAAAAAATGTCCTCAACAAGTAGACAGCACTTTGTAGTGGTACATGGTTCATGCCACGGAGCTTGGTGCTGGTACAAGATTCGACCCGTTTTAGAGTCATCGGGTCACACCGTCACCTGCATTGACCTCAAAGCTTCAGGCGATGACCCCACCGACCCCAACACTGTGCTATCCTTCGACGATTACAACCAGCCTCTCGTCGACTTTCTTTCGTCCTTGCCTCCTCGACAAAAGATTATGATACATTACATTCAACTTAACTATGTCTTGGTTTTCAAACAATCTTCATGGATGTTATACGTACAAGTTAAATGTACAGTTTATAAACATTTTCTCAAAATCTATCTAATTTAGAAGTATTAGACTATTATAAAAGTAGATCGACGAAATAATGCAGGTAATATTGGAATTTAAACAACATACCCTCGATCGATCACTCTTGTTGTAATGTATATATATGTAGGATTGTGCGCTAGCAGCAACGCGTGTGAGACCGTCTCCATTGGCCCCGCTGCTGGCAAAATGGGACGAGAACAAGGAGTGGAGGGGAGTACCTCGCATGTACATCAAGACATTGCGAGACAACGCCTTGAAATCCGATTATTCGAACAACAAGACGCTATGATAAGAAAATGGCCGCGCCTTTCGCTGTGTACCCCCATTGACTCCGATCATAGTCCCTTTTTCTCGGCCCCGTCGACTCTTTGTGCTTTGCTTGCCAATATTGCTAGCAAGTGGCAACTACTCTGTCTCTTTAGTTTCTAAATTGTACTATAATTGAATCTCGTATGCGTGAGCGTATCGAACATGGGAGCTACTGAAGTTATTGTTTTGGTGTCACGCCAAGTCGATTAATCATTCGGTAATTGTTAGAGTGTATAAAACCGATCTTGGGCCTCCAACCATCAGCTTAAGCTTTTGGTTGAGTTGGTTCCTTACACGGTATCATGACAAAAGGTCACGAGTTCGAATCTCACCACCCCTCACTTTCAAAGTGGTATATTTCACACCAGGTATGCGGGCCTGTAGTTGTGTCCACGCTTCGGGGCGTGTTAGAGTATATAATTGATCTTGGGCCTCCAACCATCAATTTAAGCTTTTGGTTGGTTCATGACATAGTATCAGAGTCTTGTGACAAGAGGCCACACTGTTTATTGTAATCCCTAGTTATTTCTATAATTTTCAACCTATCTTATAAGTTACTATACACTTTAATCTAAAATCTTACTCTCTTTATCTCAATCATTTAATACTTTAAATGATCTCATGATCAGACTTACTCTCTTATTTTAGGGGAACTACCATAAGTGATTTGGGTCTTTTCTCCATAATTTATTATTTATTGCATGAAAAAAATTCAGAAAATTTCCAATATTTTAAGGAGTTTTATTACTTAAAATACACGAAAATTAAAAAAAAAAAAAAAAAAAAAATTAATCAAATTGTTCGGTAATATAGGCTGCAATTGAGAGGCCTCTTTATGTTTGGGGTAGAGTTTGCTAAGTGTTGGTCAGTTTGGCCCACTTCAACCTCAAACCCAACCGGCCCCTTTTGGATCCTCTTGGTTGATCTTTCTTTTTAAGTTTCGGATCCTCTTCTCATTCTTTGCCATCCATTTAAATAGTAACGGTTAAATTTTTAACACTATTGATCAAGCTAAAAAATCTATTGTTATTTGTAATGTATAAAAGATAATATAGTCATGTCGTATCTTGTTTTATTCGTCTTCACGAGAGGAGTAAGAATATCTAATTTTTATATTTTTTCCATAGTATGTAGTTTGAGATATTACTCTCAGAATATTGGTTTCGGCGAATGTGCAAGTAGGTCATGTTACCGTTGGTTTGAATGGGAGGGGATAAATAACTACGGAGTACAATAGAATAAAGAAATATTCGTATTTGTCATTGAAATATGTTTAAGGAAATTTAATTTTTTTTGACAAAAAATAAAGTTACATAAAAATACAGAAAAAGTAGTCTAAACACTGCATTAAACTATGCGCATAACATAAATCCTTGTGTGAGTCAGGTCTTACAATAAATTATTGTAAGTCCTTCTCATTTGTACTTCATTATATAGTTTTTGTACCATTTAAGTGATAATTTGGATTAATTGTTACTATTTTTTTTAGTACCTCTGTAACTTTGTAAGTGATTTTAATTAGTAACTTTATTTCATGTTTTTGTACCCTTTTAATTGCAATTTGTACATTGGTCTTATATTAAATTAATGTGAGTTATGCCTCACAGGAGAATTACTGTGCGCATAAAGTAAATAGGAGACTTTAATGATATGAAGGGAGTAATAAATAAATGTACGAAAAATTAGCTTAGTTATTATGTGATTATTTTCAAATATGCTTAATTAGTTATTAAGTATTTTATAATCCTAAAATTTTTGAAAATTACTTCCATATTAGACTTTTATCCAGTGTTTTTTAGACACATTTTAAGAAAAATTCGTAAATCAATTTTCTTTTAAGCAAAGTGGGAAGAAAGAGTCGAACGATGGAGTATTACCTAATTTGTAACTAGTTAAAGGATAAAAGAAACTGATATTTGCTATTTAATGTGAGAAAACCACTTTTTTAGACGACTTTGGTAAAAATAATGAATGATGTGAGAGAGGACACAATGTCAATACAAGAAAAAGGAGAGAAAAAAAAATTCAACCCTATAGTCTGTTATCCCGATATTTTTGTCCTGACCATTAAAAGTACATCATTAATACTCTCTACACTCCATCTAAAATGTTCTCGGTTAAATCAAGCATAAATGTAGAACCCTTCAACCAAGTATCATTTTTACCTATCAACCTCATTAACACCGAGTTGATAAATAATTCATCATAAATACAAATACTTTTTAGTAACTGCCAACTTAAAAAAATGGATACTTTAAGGGGTCGTTTGGTTACCCATTAAATTCATAGGAAGTTAAAATTCCATGAAGTAAGAAATGTCCCACTTGTTTGGTTGCTCATTACATGAGAATTGAAACTTTCCGTAGGAAGTGAATTCCTTCATTATGTAGGAATTTACTTACCAACACCCCCCTAAATAAGTAAAACTCTCCGCAGGAAGTTACTTCCACCATGTCAACCAAACAGATTTTTGCACTTTCAGTAATTTTCTAATTCACGTGATTTTAAAGTTCACGGGAAGTTTATTTTCCTGCATTAAAACATTTTATACTATAAACTCAGCATTAAAACACTCATTTGTAATTTAAAAAAAATCGACTGACGATAACTAAAGTAAAACAAAGCGAATATATTTACCAAAATATGATGTCTTATTTAGGTATAAATTACAACTACCTAAGGGTGATCCCTAATGTCCCAAGACATAGTAGGGGTTACCTTTTATGACCCCTTTTTCATATAAAACACCATTATACATTTGTATTGCATTATGTCTCTACAACTCTAGTTAAGGGTCACACAAATGAATTAAAAACATTATTCTTCTATAAAACTTTGATGACAAAATTGCAAACACTAAGGGTCATGCTCTTACTTTTGAGGCTATTTTCAATTGATTTTGGAGCTTTCTTAAAGCTATCTTTGTCTCCCCTTTTTTATCCCCACTTATCTGGATTTAATTTAACCCTAAAATATATCCCCTCTCATCACCTCATGTTTACATGATTATTGAAGCTTGTTATATACTCCGTATATATCTAAACTTAATAAATTATATTGTGCACGGTTTCACTGGATTTTATCAATTGAGTTTGCTTTTTTCTTAGCATGATTCCATGTTTTTGGAATTATGGCCCGTCTTTTCGAATCTGTAGAGTTTAATCGCTGAATAAAATCAATATTGCTGGTTGATTGGTTTGGGTTGAACTAAATTAAACATAATAGAGCTGAACTTACGTAATAGAAAAGATTAGAGTAGAATTCTTAATTTAGAATCATACGGAGTACTCCGTATTTCTTTAACAATAATAAATTGATTTTTCTTACAAAGATAATAAATACTTCAATGATTATTACTCCGTAGGATTTTTTATTTTAAAATTATCAAACGTGGTTCACTAAGCACGTGTTAGAAGACCAGGTAATACGTAAAACATCGATAAATAGTTGTACAATCTCTTTGAGCAACTACGAGCTGCGGTGGCCAAGTGATGTGCTTTGGTCTTTTATTCTTTTTTGGTTCCAGGTGGGATTTGAGTCTGGACCTCACACTTTGTTACACGCTTCCAGGTTAATCCAAATTCCACCTGAACAACCACCACTTGGTTTACTCATATAAAAAGTTTATAGTATAAAGTTTTATGTTAAAGTGTGTGGCAGTGGTGATTACAAATTGCTTTAATGTACAAATAGACAGCACAAAAAATAAAAATCTCATCTATCTTACACTAATATTATAATCCAACATTAATCTAACATTAAAACCCAACTAACACCAGATGATTAATCAAATATGTGATTGTCTGCCACTGTTATGTCTTTCCTATAACAAACTAGTTGGCTGTACCCATACATTGCTCACTCGTGTCGACTGTCGCAAACCCACGCAATATAAACAGCACTCGAACGGTTTTAAACCGAACATAATTTCAAATTTCAGAGCGATTTAAAGACGATGTCGTCATCACTTGTGCAGAAGTTGTTGGTTTTGAGTTTGGTTGTTTCGTTTTGTTTGGTGTCTGAAGCTGTTAGGATACCAAAGTCGACTTGGGAACAGATGCTTCCGAAGAAGTTTCCTGCACATAAGTCAGCGCCTTCACGAGGAACAAATTCCGTGCATTCTTCTGCTTCTGCGGCTGCGCAGGTACGGGGAAGTTTACCGTCTTCTGATGGAAAGGTTTAGCAAACGCAGCAACTACTGAAACAAGGCCGTGTCGTGAACAGGGTTATGATCAACGCGACCGAGTTTTAGAAGCGGTATTACTTCATTTTGAAGCGGTGCTGATCGTGACTGTGACTGATACTGAGATTTAACAACATGCCACAGGTAACGACGATGTTAATACAAGATTAGAGGGAGATTAACAGGGGTGTTAGAGGTGGGATTAAGAACTTAATCCTCACAAAATTTGTAGATTTCTTTGACAAATTTCAAAGAATTAATTGTAAAGTAGTCTAAATTTTTCCTAGGAAGAATTAATTTTTTTTTTTACAAGAAATAATTGTTCATCAAAAAGGATGAACATAGAGATATATACAGTACAAGTTTATATAAAATGTAAATTGTGATTTTTTTGGGTACATATTTTTAATCATAGAAATCTTGATCATTTATTTAAACTGTTTATTTGATCTTCAAGCTGTATGAATTAGAACCGTTTTTGTTCGTGTTAGCCGATCTCAAATTAATTTGCGTTATTCAGCAGAACGCTTGATTGTATCAAGTTTTTACAGTTTCAGACCCATTTAAGAGAATGAATTGTATAAAGATGATGTATTTTCAATGCAACAGTAAATGATTACATTATTTTCACAATTTTACAGCAAAATTTTCTCTGTTCTAACTATGCTGATAAAAACCTTTTAAACGCGTTAAAATACGACTTTGCGTTAAGCATCATTTAACTAACTTCCACTCGACGAAACTTGGAAGAGTATTAGTATCAGCACGATAGTGATGTTGGGTGAAGTTTAGGAACTCTGACCACGTAAAATCGGGGTACTTTCTGATTCCATCATTTGCTATTAGTTTCGTAGGCGGTCCCACCACTCGGTCTTCTCTCGGACACAAGAAAAATGCCATCGATAGCCTCTCGACCTTGTCGTTCACGACTGCTCTGTGCAGACAACTCTTGTACTTTCCGTTTGTCATCGCCTGCTCCCATCCAGTTTTATTATATTCGGTGTTTCAATGAAATATAAAGTGAAAAATAAATACTCCGTAGATTTAAATATGAAATTGAAGTGTCGAAAAAACGTACCATGAAGGTGTCTCCAATGTTAATGACTAAAGCATCAGGTTTAGGTTCAACCCATTGCCATTTATCGTCGACAAAAACTTGAAGACCGCCGACTTGATCTTGGTACAAAATGGTTAAGGTAGTCGGGTCACAATGTGGGCCGGTCCCTAGAACACGGGTCGGCTCGTCACATGGTGGATAATAGTTCAATCTCATGGTCGATCGTGCATCTTCGAAGAAATTTGTAAAGTACTTTGCATCCACTTCTAAACTTTTGGCCAATAATTCAAGTATTACAATCGATAACTTGTGCATTTCTTCGCAATATTTTTGATACACAACACTGCACGGTTTAGGATTTAGGTTTTAGAATTTACAAGAATTTTGAAATAATAATCTTATTGCGGCGATTCAATTTTGATACATTTGATATATTTATACATCATTTCTCGACATATATTGAAATTAAAACGATTTTCGTACCCCGTTTGTTCAAATTGAGTTCCCATTGTAGATGTAAAGTACTTAACCACCTTATTATCACAATCATTAGCATAATAAGGAAATGACAGCGTCTCCTTCCATGGCAAATTGGTTTTAAATCGTTCTGAATGTGCCAAAGATAAGCCCCACAACGAGCCCGGTTTTTTTAGGGCACATGTCTTTTCACTCGTAGGGCGTCTAAAAAATTGACACGCTTCTTTATACGCCTCGTCTAATAATTTATGTTCAATTCCATGATTAACTATTAGGAAAAACCCGTGGTGAGGACACGCCAATTTGAGAAGCTCGACCGCTTTTGAAATGGCGGATTGATCGGGATTAATTATTCCGTTGAGATCAATCACTGGAGCATTGAGTTTCTCTTTTTCTTGGCCTAAATTTTCGTATCCACTCCATATGAAATTTTTCGGGACATTAGATTGTTTTGGGTTCGAGTTGTTTTCTTTTATTTTGTGTTCCCATGGTGTGGCTAAATTATTTTCCATTAGTTAATTAGATACGGAGTATATAAATTGATATGCAAGAAATCGATCTCTACTGATTACGATCAATAGGGTAAAATTTGTGTCGTGCCTTCTGTTGCTAAAACATTCTTTTACCTTACGGTACAGTGAATATCACTAGGAAAAATCACGGTCACAAGTAAGGTTAATGTACTTAAGCTAAAAATAGAATTACTAATTTTCTAGTGGGTAAGAAATTGATGCGTAGATTAAATAAAATAGGTGGAAATTGTGATCACCAAATATGCTACTATACTAGTCTACTTACTAATTATAGTTATATTAGTTTAATTTTCATGTAATTAAATTTCAACTTTTATCTATTTCTTTTTGTTAGCAGATAATGTTACAATATTTGTCTTTAAATATGTAAAATAAAAATCTACAGAGTACATAAGTAACTAATAGACCCGAAAAAATAAGGGTACTACGTTATTTGAAAATGTGTAGCCATAAACCAATAAAACATAAGAGATACGGAATAAAAAGTCATCGAAACACGTTAATTTTTGATTTTTCGCTTAAATTCAATCCTTGCATGATGCCCTAATACATTTGCGATATAAATATTTTTAGCATACATTGTAAAGAGATTTATATAGCCTTGATATACTTATTACATATGTTGAAGATGAATCAAATATAACCAATTCAATCATGTCAAAATAATCTCTCGAAGATATTATCACCACACTTCACACTCAAAAATTAAATACAAAAATTACCACCCAACAAAACTAAATTATGCCACACAAAACAAAATAAAACAAAACAAAACAAAATAAAATAAAATAACAATCCTTAATTACAATAAATATATTTACAAGAAAATAAAACAATCCAAAGCAATATGTGGATTTTCTGCATCTTCAATAGCCATCATGTCCATATCTTGCGTACACAATCCACCAATAGCCAATTCTTGTATTTTTGAATTCACCATTTTAATACCATCTTCATTACTATTATTATTTTTTATTATTAAATTATTATTATTATTATTATTATTATTTGATCTACTATATCTTCTAGAATTACTACCATTAATCCTACGTGGACTAGGTGGTCTAACATAACAATTATTTTCTCTCCTCATAGAATTTGTGTAGTTTCTACTTTGACTAATTGTTGATTCTCTAGTGAATCTTCTACTTGGTGTGGGTGATATGGGCCTAGTGTAAGCCCCACTTATCGACACGAGTTTATTATTTGACTCAGACTCAAGCTCAGACTCCCTGCGAAAGCTCTTTTGACGGGTTAGGTTGCTCGGTGAGCTACAACGGGGTCGCTTTTGGGGTAACGGTCGAGTTAACTTTTGTGGGCTTGGTGAAGGTAATAGTTGTTTTGGCACATTAGGGTTTTTGCCACTAATGTGGGATTTTGTAGGTAGTGATGATGATCTTTTGGAATTGGCATTAACCTTAATTGGAAGGTAATCGGGTCGTATTAATTGAGTGTTTTCCTTCGGGTATGACCCTGATTTTGAATTTACAGTCGATACTGATGAATATGAGACCAGAGATGAGGCTGAGGATACTAATGAGCACGAGCTGGAGCTCGAGCTAGTGGTTGGATAGTTTGAATTTGTACACGATGACGAATTTGTCGACAATTTCGACGGTGATAGGGGAGATTTTGGAGATGATGAAATGGGCACTTGTGAGATGACAATTTTGTCTTGGACTAAATTTGTGCTATTATTTTGATCATCAATGCATTTACATTTACACTCTTTTTGTAGTTTTGAGTCATTTTTGTGAGAAGTTTTCTTAGGTTTGCATTTACTTATGCAAGTACCCATTTGAGAAAATTATAGTATGAATTTGTGAAATGTGAAGTTTTTGTTATGTGATTTTTAGTGGTTTTGTATATATAAAGGCAACAAAAGAGTCGAGACAAAAGAAGGTGGAAGTCAATTTCTTTGCTCTTTAAATTCACCTTTTTCACATATTTGAATTGATTTGCCGGGTAATGACCCGTTGTACAACGGTTGGATAAAAATAAAAATGAGGTTATTTACTATATGGTGGATATTGTAATCATGTTCATATCAACTTTGTGAGATTATATAGGATTTTATTCATAAAGTGAGGTTTAATTGTCCACTAAATCATGTTTTAATCTTTTTTAAGAGATCTTGTTGATTTAATTGGTGAACTAATAATGCTTTGAAGGAAATCTTATGTTCAAATTTAATTTTAACTCTATACTTTATGTAATTTGTGGCCATATTAAAGTTGCAAAACGTTTTTGACGTGTATGAAAAAGAAATACGGCAAACTGTTAGTCTATGACCTGTGATCTAATAACTGCGAATTATTAATTTTAAATTTGGTACTACGTACTCCATACATATAATCATTGCCATACATTTGAATCATATACTCCCTCCGTCTCGGTGATTTGTTTACGTTTACTTTATACACATTTATCGATATGAGGAGAGAGGTAGAGAAAAAACTAATAAAATAATAATATAAGTACAAAGGGGGTCCCACTTGCTTAAAATTATGAAATGTAATTGGTTAAGGGAGTAGGGGTCCACCTCCCACATGGGTCACCCATGACCATTTATGGAAATTGTAAACAAATGACCCGTACCCCCGAAAATAGAAAGTGTAAACAAATGACCGGGACGGAGGGAGTACACTATATTTTCGTGTACCGTACTAGATTGTCTAGCCTCTTAAAACATTTATATTGCTTATTATTTTGCCGGTTTTATTTCTTACTACATGCACTTTATTTAGTTGAATAAAAATATAATGAATTTGTTTTGTAATTAAATAAATAATAAATAATACGGTCTAATAATATTGATTGATTGATAGAAAAATTTAGTCAATAGACAACAATAGCCTTCTTAGCTCAGTGGTAGAGCGCGTGGCTTTTAACCACGTGGTCGTGGGTTCGATCCCCACAGACGGCGATGCAATCATTTTCAAGTTAAAACATTGAGAGAATGGACCTTATTTTTTCTATCACATCACAGACTACGTTAGTTAACACCATATATTGACTTTTTTTTTTTTTTTAACGAAATCTCTAATTTCGTATCTCACGACAACCAAACTAAGTGTCTTTTTTTTTTTTTTTTTTTTTTTTTAGAATGTCTAATGTTAACTGATACTCCGTAAGTATTTTTGACAAAATATTTATATCAAAATAATAAAAAGATTTACTCCGTATAAACTAGTTTACTTTTGCCGAGGGCCGAGAAGCTCTGATCGCCTTTAAAGGCCCACTTAGGTAAACTTAAACTGGGCTTTGTCTAATAGAATAACTCCATTTAAGTCAGCCCAACCTTACCCATGTGGTTGCTCAAAGTTGTTGAACATGGTAAAATCTATCTATCTATCTACTCCATCTATCTATTATCTATTATCTATATAAAATCGAAATCATAGTCTCTATGGTCGACATTTATCACAATATAATTGGCCGAATTTTTTTTAATATTAATATTATTTATAATTTTACCACTGCTAGGGTTCTAGATGAAAATAATTAACAAATATTCCGTATAATTTCAAATATACTATTAAATCTACTTTTGTAATTCTTATAATATTAGGATAACAAAGTTGAAAAATACATATTGCTGCCTAAAATATGTTGATTTGATAAAAAAAAAAAAAAAAAAAAAAAGTTAAAAGGAAAAAATATAAGTAAGGTGTATTTTAAAATATAAATAACAAAAAAACAATATGGTAGAAATTTAAGAAGTAAAATAATTGTCAATTTAATACATACGTTAAGAAAAATAATAAGAAAAAAAATACAAGTTATGTTATAAAATATAAAGAAAAAAAAAAGCAAAATAAATCCATTAAGCAATTCATTGAATTTTAAGAAATAAAATAATTGTCGATCACATTTTTTTACACAAAGATATATGTGAACAATTATTGAAAATGTAAATGGATTAAAAATGTATCATAACAATTGTATTAATAATGGTATAGGTGTTGTAGAACACACGAGGTCTGATCTATGGTTCGATTCTTAATCAACTATATTGAGCGGTTTCACAATTAGTACATACAAAAATAAAGATTGACGAGATAATTGTGATATATACTTTGATAAAACTAATCTATTGAGTCCGCAAGGTTGTGATTTAATGGTTACAATATGGGTGAAATTTCTATGGGTCTCAGGTTCAGATTCCTCCGGCCTGTCGCCCTGGTAAAAAGGGTGGCTACTCTGTATGGTTTGCAGGCTCTCATGCACGCCCAGGAAGTTTACCCAGTGCGCCCCAAAGGTAACGGCTGCGGGTTAATTCCCCACATTATCCAAAAAAAAAAACTAATATATTGATAATGATAAAAGTGAATTGTTTTTAATTATATAAAGCTGTTATTTGTAGAGTTGCTAAATAAATGAAATTGTTTAAAAAAAGAAAAAGACAAATCATAGTGAAAAGAGCAAATTAACACAAATGTTCACATAAAACGGTCTCACACGTGCGACAGAGTATTTGCAGCTAAAATGTGTTTACTTTAAGGTTTAAAGTGGCTATTTTAATGCTTAAAGTGATCATTTTATGGGGCTTTAAAGTGGTCACATTAGCGTTGAAGTGGTTAATTTAAGCATTAAAATAATCACATTTTAATCATAAGAACTTCGTCACACGCGTGAAACGATTTTATGCAAGACTTACTCGCAAATTAATAGCTAGATAAAATACTTACGTATTATTTTGCAAGTTGCATTGCAAGCAGGGGCGGATCTAAGATTAAAATGTACCTTGGACTATGTATATTTGTAGTAAAAATAATACATAATTTTAGTAAATAATTATAATTTTGGTAAATAATTGATCACTAAATTTATATATTTAGAATTCTTCCATGGGCTGCAGCCCATATAATTTAGGGCTAGTTCCGCCCCTAATTGCAAGTTTGCAACCTTACCACTAGTACTCCAAAGTACTCCGTATGTTGTAAATGTAATAAAGAGAAGCTTCCATGCAAAGTTCCATTTCACTACTCCATTACGTCTCTCACACAACCTTTATTTTTTTTTAAGCAAGTTTTTAGATAAATTAATATTGCTAGTAATTAATTTTTTAATTTATGTAATGTAAATTACCGAGTAGTTCTTATTAGTTCTTATGAGATATTTCTATGAAATTTGCAAGAAATTGGTAGTATAAATGTTATTAATTAGCCCAATATATATAACATATTATTGGTGCTCAGAAATTATATATTATGGTGATTTCTTAGGTAATAAGAAATTGCAAACGATGTTTGGGGTGTTCGAACATAGAACTACGTAGAGCCACATGAACATGCATTTTCATGTGGGCCTCAAAATGCATTAAGACTGACTTAAAATAATTTACAAGGGTGTCTTAAAAAATTTGGAGACACAGTACTTCATAACAAAATGAGGCCCTAAAATTTAAAAGTTTAATCTTTATAAAAATGTAACGTCAACAGGATAGGCTCCTAGGGCCTAGGGGGATACCAGGGAGATGTTTAGGTTGCTAAGACAGATGGGTATTCGATTAAATCAGGTTATACTTGGTTTTTTTTTGTGACGATTATATATGAACTTTATCTACTCTAGTAAATATGGTGTTGGCATGATATTCATAGTTTCAAATAAGCCAAAAAAAAAATGACTTTTAATTCGTGTTGAAATAAATTTTCACCCTGATTATTCATTTCACTTATTCCGTATATTTTTATAATCTCTCCTTTAATTCATTATTTTCCTTACGTGACGATTTGACAAATTTTAGTGAGTGCCCACTTCTACTAGCTTGGAATGAACATAAAATCACCATCGTCCTTTGTTTGTCAACGAGTAACAAAACAAGCAACGAACATTCTAATTTAGTCAACGGAATTATTTTCAACGCATGGAGTATATGTTTGGACTTCATAGCATGTTGTTCTCATAAACTGAACAATCAAAGTGATTATGACTTCCTCCGATTAAATCATTTGTTTACGGAGATTTTTTTTTCTCACATAAAATTTTGTTTTAACACTTGAAAATCAACGAGATAGAAAAAAAAAATACTCTGTAGTTGTACCTACGAGCTTTTGCTTTAAAACGGGTTTAAAATTTATTTTTACGTCAAATAAAAACGTTAATGTCTACTAATTTAAAAAATTTGAACGTAAACAAAAAACTTAACCGAAAGGGCAAGATTAATTACGTACTTCCAATAACAAATTACAAATAGTTAAAAAAACATGTGTATTTTTATCGAAGTATCACTGCCAAGTAAACAACCTCACTTTCACAAAATGACAGAAATTATCATTTCTTTTGACTTTTCTAGCTGGGAAAACCAACTCAGTCCAAAATACGTAGTTTTTTTTTTTTTTTTTTTTTTTTTTTTTTTTTTTTTTTTAATTCAAATTGGAGAAAAAAGAAAGATTATTACTAGATGTTAAATTAATTGCTCGGATTACTGTCAATTAGTTAGAAATATCTTAAATGGGTGCAAAAGAAGTACTCTTTCCATTTTAGTGATTTGTTTACGTTTACTTTATACATATTTATCAATATAGAAAGAAAAAAAAAAAGTAAATGTTGGAACATTAATCAAGAAAAATCTAGAAACAAATTCTCTAGATAAGTCTAGCAAAATAAATAATCTAGTGGCTTAATTTATCTAGAGAAATCCATGAAATTATCAAGGATATTTAGTTAGTATAATCTAGAAATATCTATGTACTAGTATAAGTAGCAAGCTGTAGTCATTTGTATGAGGGTAGTCCATAACTCCCATTGTGGAGTTACTAGGTCTCACCCTCTCCCCCTCATATGTATACAAAAATATTTTCAATAATATAAAAACCATGTTCGGGAATTATGGGTCCATAACACAAAATACTTCCGCTGCCAAAATTCCAACATGGTATCAGAGCCCATGGTTATCAAATCTGGGCGATGATATTACCTCAAATAAGTTCTTTGTTTCTTATATTACACCAAAAAAAAAATTATTCTTCCCAAACAAAAAGAAAGACCCGATGAGGGCACCAAAAAAGAAAGACCCGATGAGGGCAACAAAAAAAGACCCGACGAGGGCAACCAAAGAAAAGACCCGACGAGGGCAACCAAAACAAAGGTCCGGATATATAGCGAAAAGCTAATCCGATGAGGGTAGCACATGGGGCTAACTCGAAATCAAACAAAGGGTGACAAAAAATGAAAGAATGTCAACCCAAAAGCGTCATGGGGCGAAGCAAGAAGACCCAGAAAACAAAGGGCATATACCCTAACAAACAAAACAAGGAAGGGATCGAGCGGATGATCCTAAAAATTTAGGACGAAGATCCTAAGTTCAAGCAAGAGGCACTAAACATATCATGGGAAGAAAAGTCAATCAAAATGGGAAACAAAGACGAACAAGAGAATCATCAAGGTGCGTGCAATATCAAGTTCAAGAGAGATACAACAAAAGTACGAAGGAATTCAAGATCAAGGGGGAGTGATATCGTCACAACAAACTCAAGATAGCAAGATTCAAGATATCAAGATTTTTCAGATTAAGGGGGAGTGTTGGAACATTAATAATGAAAAATCTAGAAACAAATTCTCTAGATAAGTCTAGCAAAATAAATAATCTAGTGCCTTAATTTATCTAGAGAAATCCATGAAATTATCAAGGATATTTAGTTAGTATAATCTAGAAATATCTATGTACTAGTATAAATAGCAAGCTGTAGTCATTTGTATGAGGGTAGTCCATAACTCCCATTGTGGAGTTACTAGGTCTCACCCTCTCCCCCTCATATGTACACAAAAATATTTTCAATAATATAAAAACCATGTTCGGGAATTATGGGTCCATAACACAAAATACTTCCGCTGCCAAAATTCCAACAGTAAAAAATTAATAAAATAATAGGTAAAATCATATACTCCGTAAGTGTTACATAGTACCAAACAATTCTTGTATGTATTACTTTACGTAATACATTGACTGAAAACACAACATTAGACCCCTATTACAAAATACTCAGTAGAAAACGAACATCAACACACTTTTTGACTCTAATGTAAAAATAAATAATGTAACTTAACAAAAAAAAAAAAAAAAACCCAATTATATATGTTGTATATACGGTGGATTAATAACAGTAAACTACTACTCCGTATTATTGTTATTGTCACCGTGTAACTTATCTGTCACAAATATATATAATTGAAATTATGTCTTCACATGTGTTCAGTTGATACATTTTCGAAAAATTGTTACTATTATTATTAGTGCTAGTAACAGTTTCTCCAATACAAAGTGTACGACAACTGAACACATGTTAAGCTATACACATTGGCGGATGCACATAGTACCTAGGAAGCACGGATACCGATACGGACACCCAATACGGATACGTATCGGACACGCGATATGGCCGCCTAAAATTTTAGGATACGCGATACGGCAAAATAAAAATAAATATATATGAAAAAAAAAAAAAGATTTTGTAACTCTTAACAACAAACATATAAATTTGGCCAATTAAAAGACCATAAATTCGTCAAAATGATAAATAACCTGTCTTACAAAGGCAAAATAAATTTAGAAAAAGTACAAAGTCTTTTGTTCTACTCGGAGGAGTATCGAGAAGTATCAGAAGAGTATCGGTATCTGATACGTATCGGACACGGGTACGACATATTTTAGAGGTATCGGTGCTTCCTAGCATAGTACTATATGGGGTCACAGGACATCATATCGTAAATTATTTTGGTTTATTTTGTCCAATTTTAATTTTAAAAAAAATTATTTATTATATTTATACAACAAAAATATGGAAAAAAAAAATTTAGGACCCCATAATGAAATATTTCTAGGTCCGCCACTGGCTATACATAGTACGTACTTTTCTCATGACAAATAAGCCTAAATTCCGACGATGAAGAATTTAAACTCAGTTATCACAGAAAAGAGTGTTTCTTATATTTAGCGGAGGTGACGAGTAGACTACTCGTTACCTCTGCAAAAGCAGCAAAGTATCTTCCATAGAAGGCTTCCTCTCTTTGGAGTTGAAGGAAAATCTTTGGAATTTTTGTCATTGTATCCTCCTCCCATTTTCAGCTTCAAATGTTTTTTTTTTTTTTTTAACTTGAGGTTCTCTGTAATTTCCACAACTTTTCCCGATTTTGGTGTACGTATATAGAGTATATTTGAGGATGTTTTTTTTCCCAAATCAATGGTTGGTCATAGGTTTATTTTTTTGGTTTCACGAGGTCAGCAAAACATATTCATGCATATTCATATGTCATATGTGGGGATGGCAATGGCCAATGGGTCCAAGACCCAACCAAGATCCGCTAGATCCGACCCTGATGGGTCGGGTTTGGGTCTAATATTTTTGGACCCAACGGGTTTGGGTCTACAATTAATGGGTTGGGTATGGGTCTGGGTCTTGTCATGTAGTCCTAGATCCAACCCATGAACCCGTTTATATATATAATTTTTAATATTCATTACTATAATGTCTCACTCTTAACTATAACGTTTTTCCCCCCACTATTAGTTATATGTTCTATACACTATTTCCATCAGAGTATGTTTTAGTATCAAATATCATGTTATTTATTTTTAAGTTTTACGAATCGCTCACAAAAACGTTTAATGTTTTGAATATACTTTATACAAAGAACTTCATAAATGGGACGGAACAAAGTTTCCTCAACATGTAAAGTTTTGAAAATATTTATTGCGGCAATAATGTTTACAAAATACAGACCTTAGACCCGATGCGTCTGGGTCTAATACATGCAAAGCGGGTCTGGGTCGTATAGGACCCGACCCAGACCCAACCCATTCCCATCCCTAGTCATATGTATATAGAGTACGTACTAGTACAATTCCTATGTAGAAATATACATGCGTTATCTTTTTTTTGTATATACTAATTGAGAAACCGCTCAAGGAAACTTACTTTGTAGAGAAATAATTTTCCCTCCAAAGTGCTTCTCTATCGATTTAAAATAAGCTTAAAAATACAATTACTAAGAATTGAACCCTAGACCTCATGTATTGTATAAACTTATAAAATTACCAACTCAATTAGCTCATCTAATGCTCATGCATCTAAATTAATATTAACTTATTAATACCCTAATAAAGATCTTTGTATAATATGCACAAAATTTTATTTATATGATATTTTATATAGAGTAATTCTTATACATCTAATTTTACATTCAAATAATCTTTTTCTTATAAATATCCATGCAATAATATACAAATATATATACCTACAGTCATATAATCGTATAATAACATATTGAATATTACATGAAATTTTATATCTCAATTCTATTACAGAGTACATGATTTATGTGGATATAAATTCTACTCGCAGTCTATTTTATCTTAAAATATTTGAGAATTATATCTGTTTTTGAGTTCTTATCATGCACCTTTAAGACATAATTTTAAAAAAATCATATTTATAACTACGCTACGTATTTCCAGTCATCCTCAATCAAACAACTTAGGAGTGAAATTTTTTAAGATTATTTAGGTTGATCGGTTTCATTAAATTGGTTCCTAATTTGTGTTTCCTTTGATTAAATTGGTACTAGTTTCAGTGTTAAATTGTCTCTTACAAGAAGATTAATTGTTGTAAAAAGACAATAAGAATAAAACAAATAACAATTGATCTTTTTAGAGACCCGTCTTATATTATTTTATCGTAAATAAAACCGTCTCATTAAAGAATTTGTCAACAATAAATGGTACGTGTCAAAGGAATTGTTTCCTTCTACTCACTCATTTGCCCTCCTAATTTTTGAAGTTATAGAAATGTAAGAGTATTATTAACCTTATTGACGAGATAATTGTGACATATACTTTGATAAAACTAATATATTGGTAACGATAAAAGTGAATTGGTTTTAATTATATAAAGCTGTTATTTATAGATTTGAAGCTAATTAAATGAAATTGTTTTAAAAAAAAAAAATTCATAGTGAAAAGAGCAAATTAATAGCCAGAGAAAATACTTATTTCCTCTGTCTCAGTTATTTGTTTACACTTCCCTTAAATCTCTTTCATAAAAGAAAGGGAAATTCTCATTTGTACCCCTGAATGATTCACTTTTCTCACCTGTACCCCTGCCTTTTACGCTTTCTTAATTATACCCTTAAGCTTTATTATTGAGTCCCAAACATGACCTAAGTTGTAATTTACGTGGACTCCTTGTCATTTTTTTTCCCTCCAATTTGATGAAAGATGGATTATTTAATGGGGAAAATCAATGACAAGAAGTCCAAATCACACGCCTAATCGTTGTCACGTTGGCACTTAACGGAACTAATTGACGTTAATTACGACTTAGGTCACGTTTGAGACTCAATAATAAAGCTTCAGGGTACAATTAAGAAAGCGTAAAAAGCAGGGGTACAAGTGAGAAAAGTGAATCCTTCAGGGGCACAGATGAGAATTTCCCAAAAATTAAACTGTAATCAAATCGAACGGAAGAAGTACAATCATTGGCGGACGGAGGTGGGTGCACCGCGGTGCACGTGCACCCACTAAGGCTGAAAAAATAAATAAGATTAAGTAGTATAAATGTTCAGTAAAAATGAAGTAGCGCAGATGGCAAGAGTTATTCAAGTTAAGTTGTGGGTTTAATTTGATCTTATCTCCTTAGAACATTATACATAGATACGATTATATTCATTGTTCATAAGATTTTATCTTATCTACTCTTATGATGAGTCAAAAATTACGCTATCTTATCGACCACTACATTATACGTTAATTTTTTTTCCGTACCAAAAATTAGTACTCCGTATCAAGGTCGAGTCAAGTGCACCCACATTACTTAGATCCTGGATCCGCCACTGAGTACAATACTCCGTATAATTTTGCAAGTTGCATTGCAACCTTACTCCAAAGTACTCCCATCCGTATGTTGTAAATGTAATAAAGAGAAGCTTCCATGCAAAGTTCCATTTCACTACTCCATTACGTCTCTCACAACCTCTAATTATTATTATTAATTTTTTTTATCAAGTTTTTAGATAAATTAATATTGCTCGTAATTAAATTTTTCGTTTATGTAATGTAAATTACCGAGTAGTTCTTATTAGTTATTATGAGATATTTCTATGAAATTTGCAAGAAATTGGTAGTATAAATGTTACTCCGATAAAATAGCCCCATATAACATATTATTGGTGCTCAAAAATTATATATTATGGTGATTTCTTAGGTAATAAGAAATTGAAAATGATGTTTGGAGTGTTCGTACATAGAAAGAACTACGTAGAGCCACATGAACATGCATTTTCATGTGTGCCTCAAAATGCATTTGTTGTTTACTTCTTTGTTAGGGTAGAATAAAATACCCTTTTTTATATTTTCGGATTACTATGTTTTGTTAATTTTATCTCCATTAGGAATATTTTTTACCATAGTTTGATTTGTTTTTACGTAACTTAAATGAGGTTAAAAGAGATTTATTTTTTAATTTATGACGGAATATAATGTAATGCTGTTAAATTTTTCTCTTTTATGGTGGATACTTTTGTAACTGAGAGATACATATCTAATAGAGTTAGTATCTATTTAGGATATATATCTTTGCATAATTATTTATTTTCGAATTATATACTTATGTAATAGATGGATTTATCTACGGAGTAGTAAATATGGTGTTGGCATGAAATTCTTTGTTTCAAATAAGCCCAAAAAAGATTTTCACCCTGATTAATTTATTTAACTTATTCCATATATTTTTACGGAGTAATGTATAAACTTTGTACGATATATTAATCGCAACTTTAATTCATTTTCCTTTGCGTGACGCTTTTACTTCATATAGTGATAAATGCTTAATTTATTTTCTCAGAAAAAAAATAAATGCTATAATTTATGTAATTATTTTTTATTGATCTTCGATAATCAATGTGTTTTTTTTTACCATTTGTAGTAATGTGACATCAAAAAAACATGAAAATGGAGTAGAAAATTTATCTTGTTTTGACATATTTTAGTGAGTGCCCACTTCTACTTGGAATGAACATAAAATCTCCATCGTCCTTTGTTTGTCAACGAGTAACAAAACAAGCAACGAACATACTAATTTAGTCAACGGAATTATTTTCAACGCATGGAGTATATGTTTGGACTTCATAGCATGTTGTTCTCATAAACAGACCAATCCAAGTGATTACTTCAATTCCTCCGATTAAATAATTTGTTTACATAGATGTCTTTTTCTCACATAAAATTTTGTTTTAACACTTGAAAATCGACAAGATAGGAAGATAATACTCCGTAGTTGTAGCTACGTGCTTTTGCTTAATTTAAAACTGGTTTAAAATTTATTTTACATCAAATTAAAACGTTAATATCTGTTTATTCAGAAAATAAGAAGGTAAACAAATAACTTAACCAAAATGGTAAAATTGATTACGTACTTCCAATAACAAATTACGAATAATTAAAAAACATATGTATTACGGAGTAATTTTTATCTAAGTATCACTATCAAGTAAACGTACAACATCACTTTCGAGATTATGGAAATTCATTTCTTTTGACTTTTCTAGCTAGGAAAACCAACTCAGTCCAAAATAGTTTACTTGTCTTTTTTTTCCTCTTGTTTATTACTACTTTTCTAATTCAAATTTGAGAAAAAATAAATTAGAGTAATTCTCCTATAAGACTGAACTTATACTAAGTTAATGTGAGACCAATGTACAAATTTCAGTTAAAGAGATACAAAAACATGAAACAAATCTACTAAAGTCACTAACAGAGATACTAAAAAAATTTAGTAACAGTTAATCATAATTATCACTTAAATAGTACAAAAGTTATATAATCAGGTATAAATGAGGCGGACTTACAATAATTTATTGTAAGTCCTGACTTACACAAGAATTAGTGAATAAATTATTACTAGATGTTAAATTAATTGCTCGGATTACTGTCGATTAGTTAGAAATATCTTAAATGGGTGCAAAAGAAGTAATCCCTCCATTTCAGTGATTTGTTTATGTTTACTTTATATACATTTATCAATGTCGGAAAAAACGTAGAGAAAAAACTAATAAAATAATAATATAGGTAAAATCATACAAGTGTTACGAAGTACATAGTACCAAATAATTCTTGTATTACTTTATGGATTACATTGACTAAAAACACAACATTACACCCCTATTACAATTTTAAACCTTAAAATAGGCACATTTTAATCGAAAATATCTTGTCGCACGCGTGAGACGGTTTTATGTAAGCATTTGACTATTTTAACGTTAAAAGTACGTGACCATTTTATGAAGCTTGAAAATGGTCATATTTAGCGCTAAAGTGACCATTTTAGGCATTAAGATAGTCACTTTTTACTCATAAGAACTCCGTCGCACGTGTGAAACGGTTTTATGCAAGACTTACTCGATTACAAAATACTCAGTAGAAAACGAACATCTAATGTAAAAATAAAAATTAATGTAACTTAACAAAAAAAAAAAAAAAAAAAAAAAAAAACTCAATTATATATATATGTTGTATATACGGTGGAATAATAATAGAAGACTACAATTATTATTATTATTGCCGTGTAACTTATGTATCACAGATATAATTAAAATTATGTCTTAACATGTGTTCAGTTGATACATTTTCGAAAAATTGTTACTATTATTATTAGCGCTAGTAACAGTTTCTCCAATTCAAAGTGTACGACAACTGAATACATGTTATAATATACATATATAGTACATACTTTTTTCAAGATAAATAAGCCTAAATTCTGACGAGTGAAGAATTTAAACTCGCTTATCACAGAAAAGAGTGTTTCTTATATTTAGCGGAGGTGACGAGTAGACTACTCGTTACCTCCGCAGAAGCAGCAAAGTATCTTCCATAGAAGGCTTCCTCTCTTTGGAGTTGAAGGAAAATCTTTGGAATTCTTGTCATTGTATCCTCCTCCCATTTTCAGCTTCAAATGTTGTTTTTTATATTTTTTTTTTACGTGTTTGTGTTGTTGTTTTTGTTTGTAGAATGATAATTTTACTAACGTTAATACAGTACTATATATAGTATTACGGAGTACTCGTATATTAGAGGCGAAATGTCTACTTTAGGTTCTCCGTAATTTCCACAACTTTTCCCCATTTTTGGTGTACGAATATATAGAGTATATTTGAGGATGTTTTTTTTTTTTTTTTTTTTTTTTTTTTTTTTTTTTCAAATGGGTTTATTGTCAAACACCACCTTTAAAAAACTTATTTTGTCAAACACCACCTTTAAAAAAAAAGTTTGCCAATTACCACCTTTAAAAAAAATATTTTGTCGACTATGACCTTTTGGGCAGGTTGGTAAATTAAACGTTGACTTATCGGAAATCTTGTTTTCTCTTCATTTTTTTCTTCTTACTACTCTCAAATTCAAATTTCATCCTTCAAATTCAATAACACACCCCCTCAAACTAAAACTTTTACTCTAAAAACCTAGAAATTCATCCCAAAATTACGTGCTCCGGTAACAAAAAATCGGAATTTAGTTGACTTAAGTCAAACTCAGGCCAAAAGATGGTGTTTGACAAAATAAATTTTTTAAAGGTGGTAATTGACAATTTTTTTTTAAAGGTGGTGTTTGACAAAATACTCCGTAATTTTTTTAAAGGTGGTGTTTGACAATAAACCCTTCTCAAATCAATGGTTTGTCATAGGTTTTTCTGGTTTCATGAGGTCAGCAAAACATATTCATGCATATTCATATGTATATAGAGTACGTACTAGTACAATTCTAATGTAGAAAAATACATGCGTTATTGTATACTCCGTACTATATATAAAGTATAGACCATCTAATATAAAAAAAAATACGGTGCATGGTTATTTCTAAAATTTGAAAATCTTATGAGTTTTAATTAGTGAGTAATATGAAACGATTTCTTTTCACCGATTAAATTTGAGATAACTATCTTGAATTGTTACGGAGTATTGATGTAGAAATTCAGTACAATTGAATTTTCAACAGGTAGTAAGTACACGATGTACACCCTTTCAACTTGTAAGGAATTCGAATGATGTAAATTGATAATACCACAAATTTTTATAATATCCAACTATATTATAAAAAATAAAAAGAAAATAAAAAGAAAAAGAAAAAAGAAAACTGAATTTCATTTAGTTAAATTCTAAATTTAAATTAACATTCACGCCGTGTTACGGTTAGGGATGGCAACGGGTCGGGTCCGGGCCGGGTCCAAGTGGACCCGGATCCGGACCCGTATTAATATTCATAGACCCAGATCCGGCCCGGATCCGCCGGGTCCAAAAAATCGAGATCCAGATCCAGACCCGCCGGGTCTACACGGATCCGGGTCCGGATACGGGTCCTACATTTTTTAATTTTTTTTACAAAACTAAATTTTCTAATGAATACGACAAAAAAACAAATATAACGAAAATAAATAAGTGTTACGGAGTACATAATAAAAATCGAACATAGTTTCCATACTCCACAACTAGAAGTCTATAATGTTGAAAACACAACTTCTAAAATTACAAAAGTCAAATTGTTCCGATTTCTAAATAAATGAATTTCATCTTTGAATCCTCAAGAACTCAAGCAACAAATAAAGAAGTGAAGAAGAAGACGAATGCGCACAAGGAATGAAGACCAGAAAAAAACTAGAAGAAGGATGGAAGAGCACTAGAGCAGAAGAAGAGTAGCACGTAGGAGACAGTAGTAGTGACTTTGAGGGTTTTATTCACAGTAGTAGGATTGAAGAGCACTCACAATTCACAGAAGCTATACTTTTATTTTATTTTTGGACTACAGAGAGGTGTGAGTTTGAGGGTTTTATTCTTTTTTTTTTTTTTTTTTTTTTTCGGGTTCACGGGTCGGGTCCGGGTCCAATATTTAAGACCCGGACCGACCTGTATCCATATATAGAATATCCATATCCGACCCGGATCCAACGGGTCCAAAAAATTAAGACCCAAACTCGATCCATTCGGGTCGGGTCTAGCGGATCCGGGCCGGGTCCCCGACCCGTTGCCATCCCTAGTTACGGTATACGTAGTATATTTTATACTCCGTACTTCATAGACATACTCCGTATGTAAACAATCAATAATCAATTACCTAATTTATTAATCACCTAGCATAGGACATAAATTCACCTTAATACTCGCAAAAATTAAACTAATTTTGTACTCACTCATATTACACAAAAATATATGATAAAAATAATTAAAAATGTAAATGGATTAAAAATGTATCATAACAATTGTATTAATAATGGAAATATTTTCAGTAATAACAAGAATAATATATATTACTCCGTAGTAATTATTTTTTTTATTGATCTTTGATGATCAATATATTTTTTTACTATTTGTAGTAATGTGACACTAAATGAAATATAAAAATGGAGCAGAAAATTTATCTTGTTTTGACATATTTTAGTGAGTGCCCACTTCTACTTGAAATGAACATAAAATCTCCATCCTTTGTTTGTCAACGAGTATATGTTTGGACTTCATAGCATGTTGTTCTCATAAACTGACCAATCCAAGTGATTACTTCCTCCGATTAAATAATTTGTTTACATAGATGTTTTTTTCTCACATAAAGTTTTGTTTTTACACTTGAAAATCGACGGGATAAAAAGATAAGATTCCATAGTTGTAGCTACATACTTTTGCTTAAAAACTGATTTAAAATTTATTTTACGTCAAATAAAAACGTTAATGTCTGCTTATTCAGAAAATAAAAAGGTAAACAGATAACTTAACCAAAATGGCAAAATTGATTACGTACTTCCAATAACAAATTACGAATAGTTAAAAAACATATACGGAGTATATTTTTATATAAGTATCACCGTCAAGTAAACAACATCACTTTCACAAATTAACTGAAATTACCATTTCTTTTGTCTTTCCTAGCTAGGAAAACCAACTCAGTCCAAAATAGTTCTAGTCTTTTCTTGTCTCTTGTCTATTTCTTTTCTAATTCAAATTGGAGAAAAAATAAATTATTACTAGATGTTAAATTAATTGCTTGGATTACTGTCAATTAGTTAATTAGAAATATCTTAAATGGGTGCAAAAGAAGTACTCCCTCCATTTCAGTAATTTGTTTACGTTTATTTTACACATTTATTAATATGAGAAGGAAAATAGAGAAAAAATTAATAAAATAATAATATAGGTAAAATCATATAAGTGTTACATAGTACTCCGTACCGAATAATTCTTGTATTACTTTACGGATTACATTGACTGAAAACACAACATTACACCCCTATTACAAAATACTCAATAGAAAACCAACATCAACACACTTTTTGACTCTAATGTAAAAATAAAAATTAATGTAACTTAACAAAAAAACAACTCAATTATATATGTTGTATATACGGTGGAATAATAATAGTAGACAACTACTATTATTATTATTATTATTATTATTATTATTATTATTATTATTATTATTATCACCGTGTAACTTATGTATCACAGGTATAATTGAAATTATGTCTTAACATGCATGTGTTCAGTTGATACATTTTCAAAAAATTGTTACTATTATTATTAGTACTAGCTAGTAACAGATCTCCAATACAAAGTGTACGACAACTGAACACATATTTTAAGATACACATATATAGTACGTACTTTTTTCATGATAAATAAGCCTAAATTCTGACGATTGAAGAATTTAAACTCACTTATCACAGAAAAAAGTGTTTCTTATATTTAGCGGAGGTGACGAGTAGACTACTCGTTACCCCCGCAGAAGCAGCAAAGTATCTTCCATAGAAGGCTTCCTCTCTTTGGAGTTGAAGGAATATCTTTGGAATTCTTGTCATTGTATCCTCCTCCCATTTTCAGCTTCAAATGTTGTTTTTTATATTTTTTTTTACGTGTTTGTGTTGTTGTTTTTGTTTGTAGAATGATAATTTTACTAACGTTAATAATCCCTACTATATATAGTATTACGGACTACATTAGAGGCGAATTTTCTACTTTAGGTTCTCCGTAATTTCCACAACTTTTCCCGATTTTGGTGTACGTATATACTATATAGAGTATATTTGAGGATCTTTTTTCCCAAATCAATAGTTGGTCACAGGTTTTTTTTTTTTTTTTTTGGTTTCATGAGGTCAGTAAAACTTATTCATGCATATTCATATGTCATATGTATATATAGAGTACGTACGTACTAGTACAATTCTTATATAGAAAAATACATTATACATGCGTTATTGTATACGGAGTACTATAAAGTATAGACCATCTAATATAAAAAAAATTACGGTGCATGGTTGTTTCTAAAATTTGAAAATCTTACGAATTTTAATTAGTGAGCGGTATGAGACGATTTCTTTTCGCCATTTAAATTTGAAATAACTATTTTGTTACGGAGTAGTGATGTAGAAATTCAGTACATTTGAATTTTCAACCGGTAGTAAGCACGTACACTCTTGCAACTTGTAAGGAATTCGAATGATGTAAATTGATAATACCACAAATTTTATACTCCGTAAATTAGAGATATCTGTTTGATTTTTTTTTTTTTTTTTGTAATTATATCCAACTGTATTATAAATAAAAACTTGATTTTCATTTAGTCAATCGCTAAATTTAAATTAACATTCACTCCATGTTACGGTATACGAAGTTTATTTTATACTTCATAGACATACTCCGTATATATGTAAACAACCAATAATCAATTACCTACTTTATTAATCACCTAGCATAGGATATAAATTCACCCTAATACTCACAAAAATTAAACTAAATTTGTACTCAATCTGTCTCAATTATTTGTTTGTAGTTTCCTCAAATTTCGCTCATAAAAAATTTAAAGTGTAAACAAATTACCGGAACGAAGGGAGTACTCTATATATAATACGAAGTATAATTTACGGACATTTATTACTACGAAATATTCCCTTCATTTTTTCCATTAATTAAGCCCCAGTTCCTTTTTTACGTGATAACATAATGTGCATAATAATGTGCATTAAGCCCCACTTCCATTAAGAACTTGTTCTTTCAGACTTTTTAGAGCTGAACTGAACTGAATGAAGTTCAATTAAATAACATAAATTGTCTTGAATCAATCAATGGAGTGATCAATCGAACTAAATCAAGTGGTGGATCAATTGAAATGTCTTTGAAAATAATTTGGAAAGAAACAGTCTAAATCTAACATAATGTGCATTGTAATGCCATGAGGGCAATAGCAATGGTAAAGATCTTACCTAGAATTTGTCAACAAAAATCCAACAAATAAAGTTCATGCATTGCAAAATAAAGTTTGTTGTTAATAGGAAGAACTTGGTTCTTCTGCACAAACCAAGTTCTTCTCAACTTTTGAGATATATTTTGTCGCGTTGTCTTTAGATTTGTTGGAGAAAAAGTTACGTGTGGGGCCATTTAGAAGCTTTATTTGAAGTTCTTTGCGTTTGTATCTTAAGGTCTTATTCTTAAGATTGTCACCGTCTGCGTGGCATGGAAGAACTTTTTTTTGAGTTCTACCATTGCTAATGCTCTGAGTTTACGTCATAAAGGCTAAGCCTACTAGCCTAGTGTAGAAGTGAACGTTCGCCACTTGTTGTGGCGCATTTCGACGAGGTTTCCTTTAAACTAATCGACATTTGTTCTCTTGAAGCATGCAATTAACAGTTCGGAAACAATTACTACTAATTGTTGTGGCAATTCTATAAGCTTTGCCCCCCATCAATCTCGTACTCCTTTCGATTCAATTATTTTTATCATTTATTTAAGCCAAAATTACTAAAAACTACTCCGTACCTTATAAAACTACTTTTTTGCAAATAACTATCTTATATAATTTTTTTTACAAATAACTACGGAGTACCTTTTAACGTCATTTATATTCAAATAACTACCTTAATATGACAAATTTGATTCAAATCAATACCAAGTCACGGGAAACCGTCAAAAAATTCAAATTTTCCGACCAATTTGTATTTTTTTTTCTATTCTTAAATTTAAAAATAACACTTGAAATACCCATTTTACCCTTATTTAAGATATTTTCTTCTATTCCACATCTTTTCTTCCTTCATCATGTTTAACTTATTTTTTCCTTCATTAATGGTGTTTTCATTTTCATCTTCTTTCTTTAATTTTTTCTACCCCATCTTCATCTTTAATTTCTCCCTAATTGTTAGTTATTTTCCCTAATTTTTTCTCCTTTTCTTCATCCTCACTTCCTCCCTAATTCTTAGTCATTTCCCCACTTTTTTTTTTTCACCTTCTTCATCCAAATGATATTTAATCTCTCCTATTATTGTTTTTTTTTTTTTTTTTTAATTTACTCCATTTATCTTCACTTCCTCCATACAAGAAAAACTAACACATTCAACTCAACCAAAACTTCATAAATCATTAATCTCAAAAAAAAATTTAAAACAAAAATTTAAAGTCACAATCTTTCATAAATTTGAACACTTTCATACCAAATTCAACACAACTAAATACAAACATTAATCTAATAAATGGCGAAAAATCATACCCAGAAAATCCCAATTTTGTAATTTAGGGTTTTCAAAACACCATTTTACATTCAATTAAAGTAAACAAAATAAAAAAAATTATAATACATGATATAAGACGAAATTCAAACCTTAAAGATAAGGATTTATTAAACTGAAGTAAAAAGGAAAAATCATATAATTTTGGCTGAAATTTTAAAGTTTTTTAGGGATGATTTTCATTTGGGTGTTGAAAAAGTTGAGAAAACAAATGAAATCAGAAATGGGAAAATGAAAAGGGTTGGGGAAAGTTAATTTGAGGGGCAAAACGGTCAATAAGTAAAAAAATTGGGTTAATTGAGATTTCCGGTTAAATGGTAGCATTTTGAACACAAAATGATGTTAAAAGGTACCATGACGAGGAATAGAAAAACTCCATAACAATTACTCCCTCCATTCATATCCATTAGCATCCCTTCTTTTTTGACACTATTCACAAAGGTGAAGAATCTTCGGTATAACTCGTAATGTATAAATAAAAATATAGTCATGTGAGATATTGTTTTATTCGTTTTCATAAGTACAACATTAATATCAAATTTTTACATTTTTATACAATTTAGAACTATAGATATTGTCGTTACAAAATGCGTCTCGGCAAATGTGAAAAAGGAAGGGATGCCAATGGATTTGAATAGAGGGAGTATTTTAAGAGAGTAATTTTTTTTTTTTTTTTTATGACGAGGGGGTTGAGTCCCTCCCGGACACATGCATTCCCGCACCACCACATGTACCATGTAAGCCACCCCCGACGGGGCTGCGGTGGCCAAGTGGGGAAATTGGTTCCAGGTGGGATTTGAGCCTGGACCTCACACAATTTGTTGCACCTTTTAGGTTAACCCAAATTCCATCTAGGCAACCACCACTTGGTTAAGAGAGTAAATATTTCTATACCACAATAAATTTTCATTCATGTTGTATCTTTTGACATACGAATTGAAATATACTTTAACCAAGAAAATACTCCTAATAGTTTAAATTATTTATTAATATTATTTGCACCAAAAAAATTAATATTATTCTGTACCAAGTATATTTTAGCTATTAAGTTTAACCATCTTAAACTTCATAGAATAGGGCCAATCGTTAAAATGTAAAATTGTTAGAATAGGCCCAAAAAAAAATCTAAAAATGGCAGCAGTAAGGCTCAAACCTAGGTGCTTTTTATGGAAAACTTAACACACAACCACTTCTGCCACTTGCATATCTATTTAAAATTCTCAGTCTATATTATTAATATTTCATTTTGAGGCCCCCTTTATTTGGAGGCCCGGTTCCAAGAACAGAGAGAACCCGCCCAAATTCTGCCCTGTTGGTTAGAACCAATTATGGGGAGAGTATACAAGGCTTCCTACGCCGCACCGCTGTCCAGCTCGGCTCGTGACACGTGCGCGACTGCGCGGTGTGGTGTGCTTATATTTTTACTAATTAGGTTGCTCATTGGATACTATATTCAGTCAAAAACTAACCAACAAGTTAATCTGCTTTATTTTTCGATTTATTGCACATCATAAATCACAGTTTTAATGGCCCTAATTATATCGTATTAACCACATATTTTTTGACTGTTGCTTCTCCAACAGTCATATTTCGAGCACTATAAAAACCGAGCTCCTACATTCACAGAAACACATAACAAAACACTTTCCCCTTTCTTCTTCTTCTTCTTCTTCTTTTTCTTCTTCTTCTTCTTCTTCTTCTTTTTCTTCTTCTTCTTTGCATATATTCACAAATCTAGAACAGCTCCCACTTCTCTCTTTGAAGTGCATCAAAGTTAGAGAAGGAGGCGTTAACCCTGGAGTCGGTGACCACGAGCCCATACGCACCATAGTGGGGGTCTAACTGACTTAGGGCAGTGTACTTTACACGACGTCTCAATTTACCGTAGAATTGAACAATCTAAGTCAACTACAGTTGAAATCTTCAGTACGATAATTAACAATGGCAGCCGAACCAAACAATGAAGTTCCGCTTAACACTATCGTCGTACTCGTGGCTCCACCGTACACTCTACAGCCGAAGATTGTTCCAGACCTTAGTAAGATGGAGCCTCTTGACGGTAAAAAAAAAAACGATGGTCTGAATAAATTTTGTTTTATTTTCAGCAATATGAGATTGACTATGTTCTGTATGACACTAATAAAACGGCTGAAACTTATAGGAGTTGAAATCGATGTAAATTAAAGCTTAGGGGAGTTTATAAGAGCTGAACTTATTAGAGCTGAAAGTATTGAAGTCGAGTTGAACTTATAAGAGTTGAGCTGAATTATAAAAGTTAAAATTAAGTAAAAAAGAACAAGGTCTAAAAGAACATTTCTTAGGGGATAAGATTATAAGAAGTTGAAAATGATGTTTGTGGTGTTGATAGATAGAACACGAACAACCACATGCACATAATTCTCATGCATGGCTAAAAAATGCATGGGTTGATTAGTAGATAAAAGATTCTCTTTTATATGTACGGATTACTCCGTATTATTTTATTAATAACTTTATCTCTTTTCTTTTACAATATTTTTTCTAAATAAGGGTTTAAAATAAAATTATTAATAAAAAAGATATGGAATATTCATTTTAAACTAATAAAAAAAAAAAAAAAGTAGATTCACATCAATTTTTTATATTTATCGATAAAATCCACCCAATCATTGTCCGAAATATTGGCTTTTTTTCACCCGAAAACACACAAAACATCAACTATTTCACCCCTTTTTATATAATTAACATACCAAAAAAAAAAAAAATTCCAAAATTTCAACCTTAAAATGCTCAAATTTACTCACAAATTATGTACTGATAGAAGGTATGAATTGCGTTCTTGTTTATAATTTGGCTATATGCTTGTTGTATTTTTGTTTTAGTGTTAGAAAATTGCTGTTGTTGCTGCTTCAATGTTGGTTAGACAGTTAGTTCTTGTGATGTTCTCTGTTTTTTTTTTTTTTTGTTTCGAAAAAAATTAAATCGTTCTGTATAATTAGTTTGAAATGAACACTATTTTGATACATAGGGTCGTTTCGAACACAATTTAAGAATGAAAAACCCTTTTTTTCTAATAGTTTCTTGTGATTTTCACATGTTTTGAAGGAATTTAAGATATTTTTGTTACTTTTGGTTGAACAATGTATTCAATAATTTGTCTTATTTCGTGCTCAGTGCTTCTATTTGCAAAAGAAAGGTAGATTTAATAAAATTCATATTTATTTATGACGCGTCTAAAAATAAATTTTATTTCCGATTTCACATATTGTACGCGTTGTGGTTCCAATTTCCATGATGTTACTCAATAAATCGGATATTGACATGAAATTCCTATTTTTCAGATTGGCCTTTAGTTCGCTTTAAAATGATTTTCTTCGCCCTAACAAGTACTACCGAGTAATTTATTTAATCATATACGGAGTATGAAATATTGGCTTGACCCATTTTTCTTATGTGACGCATTTTGGTAAAATTTTAGCTTTCGCCTACTTGTAACTGAAATAATCATATAATTTCCATCCTTTTTTAATTTGTTAACAAGTACGGAGTAACAATTAACAAAGAATTAACAAATTTTAATTTACTAAACTAAACTAAACTAATTACTTTATACGGAGTAATTTTAATTACGACTCAACATCTGTCTTCATTCTTATCTAATAAGTAGTACGGAGTATATCACTATCACTATCAAATCAAAGTATCAAGTAAAACGATCAAGTCACTTTCACAAAATAAACTGAAATTGTTTTTTCTTTTGACTTTCCTACGAAAACCATCACAATACAATATAGTTCTTGTCTTTTTCTTTTCTGATTCAAATTCGAGAAAAGGGAAAAACAATTATAAATGATAGATTGGTTTGATAATCGATTTATTAGATTAGAATTAGAATTCGAAACCTATAAAAATAGTTGCAAAATGGTATAATTTATTGAAGTTAAGCAACAACATATATGATTAAGTATAAAGTAGATTCATATAATTGTTACAACATAAGTTTTGTATTACATTACAAATCACAATGACTGAAAATAAAATACAACATTGAATTAAATTCATTCCTATACAAAGCATAAAACACACGTTGATAATTATAGTAGTAGTAGTAGTAACAATTTCTCTATTATGCGTCAACTGAACACATGTTAAAATATACTTTTTCCCGATAATAAATGAATCTAAATTCTCCCACTAACAAGCCGAGAATCTTTACTCACTTATCACTGAAAAAGAGTTTTTTTCTTAACAAATATTTAGTGGACACATACAAGTTAGAAAAACCGATAATAGCTGTAATGATGAGGAGGTTGCTGCGGAGGGTACGACGTATTACTCGTCCCCTCCGCAGAAGCAGCAGAGTATCTTCCATAAAATGCTTCCTCTCTTTGGAGTTGATGGAAAATCTTTG
This sequence comes from Dianthus caryophyllus, assembly GCA_023091065.1. Classification (NCBI taxonomy): domain Eukaryota; kingdom Viridiplantae; phylum Streptophyta; class Magnoliopsida; order Caryophyllales; family Caryophyllaceae; genus Dianthus; species Dianthus caryophyllus. The sequence continues at coordinate 10,978,038 of CM041522.1, read as the reverse complement.
GAATTCTTGTCATTGTATCCTCCTCCCATTTTGATCTTCAAATGTTTTTCAAGTGTTTTTGTTTTTGTTTTGTTTTGTTTTTTTGGTATAAATTTGTTGTTGTTTGTAGTATGGTGATTTTACTAAAATTATACTCCGTAATGTTCTATTTATAGGAGTAGAGAGGGTAGTATTATGTGTTCGAATTTTCTTTGTTTAGGTTGGTTCTATGTAATTTCCACCACTTTTCTACACTTAATGTTATTAGAGCACATATTAGGAACCTTTTTTCCCAAATCGTTCATCAATTTTTATTTTTTTTTTGATGTGATGACGGCAACCCAAAATTATAAACTAAAAATAACGTTATTACTAGATTGATTGTACAATTTTAATATTAAAATAAACATGCGTTATAAAATTATAGACAATCTTGTTAATTATAATACATTTAAATTAATTAATTGGTTAACAATGTGTAAACCCAATACATTTGAGTTTTCAAGGGGTAGTAAGCAAAATTCTTACAACTTGGAACTTTGCAAGGGATGTGAATGACGTAAATTGATACGGAGTAACTAGCAAGGAGTGGTTACGTAGTTTGAATTTCATTTGGCAATTTATATGCTAAAATAGATATCAATTATTTAGGGTGTTCTTTCAGTATCTGAACTTTTTCTCGATTGTCTGCTTTTTGTCATTAATTTTCCATCCTCTACCCCTGCTTTCCCAAATTTTCTCTCTTCTCTTTCCACCCAAAAAAACCCTAAAACAACTTAAATCAACCAATTTCTTCTTCAATTCCTTATACAATTAATTCAATTCTTAACATATGGATCCTTGTGACGATATATTTAATGTAATTTACTTTTTTTTTTATTACGGAGTAATTTAATTTTTTTATCATTCATTGTTTGTTTATGTTTGTATGTTTTTTTTTTTTTATTTTTATTTTTTATGAATTAGTTGGGTTTATGTCATTGTGGCGGCAGTGTGGTCGTGACGGCGGCAAATCGTGGGGTGGGCTTACTGTGGTGGGGGTGGCAGTGGGTGGTGGTTGGTTTTTTTTTTTTTTTTTTTTTATTGTTTTTATGAATTAGGGTTGATGGTGGGGAAGAGGACGGCGGCGGCTGAGGTGGTTGTGGGTGTGGCTGTGCGCCGGCGGCCGTGGTGGGAGAGGGGTTGGCGGCAGGCGGTGGCGGCAGGCCGTGGTGGTGCAGTATTCACGGGTTGTTTTTTGTTTTTGGTTTTGGTTTTTAATAATAATAATTAAAAAAAGAAATTGAAGGCAGGGTGGTGGCTGTGGACGGTGGTGGTGGGTAGTGGTGGTGGACGGTGGTGGTGGGTGGGGCTGGGCCGGCGGTGGAGGGTGGCTAGGCCCTCGGTGGAGGGTGGCCAGGTGGTGGTGGGAGAGGCGGTGGTGGGTGGGGCTGGGCCGGCGGTGGAGGGTGGCCAGGCGGTGGAGGGTGGCCAGGCGGTGGTGGGAGAGGCGGGGGTGGGTGGTGGGAGAGGCGGTGGTGGGTGGTGGGTGGTGGGTGGTGGTTGTTTAATAAAGGAGGGAGGATGAAAAGAGGAGAGAGAAGAGAGAAAATTAGGGTGTTAAAAAAGATGGGGAAGGAAATGAAAAGGGCATCGATGTCTTTTTCGGATACAACTGAGAAAAAGCCGGGTACAGTTGAGCAATTACGATTATTTATTATTCAATTTCTTAGTTGAAATTAATATATTATCATATCAGAAATAGTTTGATATTTATCCTGCGTAGTAACATGATTATTTTTTAAAGCACATATCTTATGTTTCAAAGATATATGTAAACAGTCGATAATCACTTATTGACTCTATTAATCACCTACCATATGGAATAATAACTTCTTCATAACAATATATACTTACTAAACTTAAGTTTGCATGATATGAATATAATTTATGGACCCTTGGCTACATATTAAACTGGTAGACCAGTAATAATCATATTAGCAGTCATAAATTATTTTTACGCTGTCTCATAATGTAATTATACATTTTCATCGATTTTAATTGATTATGGTGTATTGATTATATTCATTTTAAATAGATTACTATTGATAAATTTTTGTTATCTTTTTCTCATTCTTTATCATCATCATATTTTCATACGTACGTTTTATGTCACCAAAGTTCAACGTATTGTAGTTCGTATGATAATGTCGTGAGTTTACACATTACACCCCAGTGTACGTGTGTATGATGTTCAGTTGTTCACCTTGAGTTGTTGTGGTGCATTTCCTCGAGTTTTCCTTAATTAATTACGGAGTATTTACAAGTATTTGTTTACAACCAAATTAATCAAAAGTATGTTCTCTAGAACCAATTCAATTGTTTGGAAACATTACCTTGTTGTGCATGCCAATTCTATAAGCTTTGCTCGTTAATTACATAACCCACTTCCATTCCATTATATTGTTTTCTTTTTTCCATTTCTCATTTATTTAGAGAAGATTATATAAGGGTTATCTCTCAACTTTATTTAATAATGAGTAAAACGATTATAAAATTAATAGCAAATATAAAAATTGAACGAATCATCATCTTTAATTAAGGGGAAAAAATCACAACTCCCACCTTATATAACAAAAAAAAATTCATCTATTGTTTTTTTTTTTTTAAACTTTTACCTTATATAACCAAAAATGTTTTAAAACACTGTCAAATATAAGGTGAAGGCTGAAATGATAATAGATATAAGGTGAAGGCTAAAATGATAATAAAACATCATTGTTCAATTGTACCCGACTTTTACTCAGTTGTATCTTTTTTTGTCATAATTTTTCCGCCCATTACTCTTGCTAAATTAAATTTTCTCTCTTTCTAAAACTTATCAAATCCAACCCAAACCCATCCAAAATCAATCAAATCCTTTTACAATTTATTGAATCTTTTAATTGTGAATTTGAATATGAAATAAATCAAGCCTTTTTTTAATCTTGCTAATTCAATTACATAGCATGAGAAGTTGACAATGAAATAACGTACACTTACAAAGCAATGAAACTTAGGGCATGACTCGGTTGAGTCATCGTCCGCGTATAGGGAATTCAGGTCGAGGCGGTTAGTGGTTGGGCCACCGCGCTAGCTGTGGGTCAGAGCGGCGATTTAAGGGGGCAGGGCCACCATGGTAGGGCACTACAAAAAAAACTGTGAATAGCGACGGAACATTTGTGACGGAAAAAAAATCCGTCACAAAAACTACACGTGTGACGGAATTGTGACGGAAAAACACTTCTGACGGGTAAACCGTCACAAATTTGTCGCGCCAAATTTTGTGACGGGTAATCCGTCACAATTCCGTTTCATATGTTGGCGCCATCAGAAATACAAATTCGCGCCACAGCCAAATATTTTTGTGACGGATAAGCCATCACAAATCAAAAAGCTGACGTCAGACCATTTCAGTTTGTGACGGGTATTCCGTCACAAAATTACGAGTTTTGTGACCGATTGCCCGTCACAAATTAAAAACGACCAATTATTGTTGCGTAACAGCTGTAGCGCAGAAGCTTTATTTTTAATAGATTTTTTTAATTTGTGACGGGTAATCCGTCACAAAATGTTTACTTTTGTGACGGATTGCCCGTCACAAATTAATAAAAATACGAAGAATTTTTAATCTTGACAGCAGTAGCGCAGAAACTTTTTTTTAAATAATTTTTTAATTTGTGACGGGCAAGCCGACACAAAAAAAGTAATTTTGTGACGAACTACCCGTCACAATATAATAAAAATACGTAGATTTTTTGTATCTTGACAGCGAAAAATAATTAAATGATTGTGACGGATTTGTGACGGATAATCCGTCACAAATATCACTTTTTGTGACGGACTTGTGACGGATTACCCGTCACAAGTTTTTTAATTATACAACGAGCAGCGCCCGCTTCTTTCTTCCCCCATTTCCCCATTTCTTTTTCATTTTCGAACCCTAATTACCCCAAATCGCCCCAAAATCGCCCCACCCTTTCCCGTCTCTCCGGTCACCTCCTCTTGCTCCGGTCATCTCCGTCTACTCCGGTCACCGACCTAATCCCGCCCTTAACTAGTTTCACTCATTTATTTAGGTAATTTTTTCTTTACTAGTTAATTTCTAATTTATTTTTATTTCTATTATGTTAATGATTTGGGATAGAAACCATGGTTAGTATTAGTATTGTGGTAGGTTAGTGTTGAATGATTTAGGATAGAAGCCATTGTTAGTATTAGGTTAGTGTTAGTGTTGAATGATTTAGGATAGAATCTATTGTTAGTGTTAGGTTAGTGTTATTAGAAAGTAGTGTTAGTTTTAGGTTAGTGTTAGTGTTGAATTGAAAATTATTGAAATTTTGTTATGTGAATTTGATGATAATGTGTGATTGTTATGAATAATAATGTTGAAATAATAATGTGTGTTAGTGTTGAATGATTTAGGATAATGTGTGATTGTTATGAATAATGTTGAAATAATTGAAATTTTTGCAAATGAATTATATGCACGATCTCAAATTAATTGAAAATGTTTAAATTTTTTTTTTTTTTTGACCTAACACCCGTTCAAAAATTGTTCATTAGGAGCAATTTTTGAATAGTCCCCGTTTTGGGACTGTCTTTGTACGTTTTAAGTCACTTAGGAAGTAAACATACATTTGTTATTTATTGTTGAGGAAAAAGTTTGGTGACAATTCCTTATATGTTCTCTAAATTCATATGTGTAGTAATTATTTATTACACATCGTGTATTTGGAGAACTGAGGGGAATTGCTGCCGAATTTTTTTCTCAATAATAAATTTCAAGTGTGTGTCTACTAGTGACTTGGAATGCACATTGATGGGTTTAGGTTGGAGTGATAAGGACCCAAAGATGGTGAATAATGACGACAAGACATATATTTCCTCTAAATATCATGCTTAATTAAATTGATTGTAATTATTTTGAAATTGTATTGATTTTGAATGCATTGCTTTGTAATTAGTGTAAGCGTTTCTTATGATCAATACATTATAATACACATTCAAATGTAGATACAATAACATGAAAAGGACGGAACGTGATTGGATGTATGAAAGATTAGATGAGAAGAAAAAACCTAAAGTAGCATTTGCAAATGGGGTGAAAGATTTTATTGCATTTGCGGAACAATGTACCGAATATAAAAACTTAGGTGAAATGAAGTGTTCATGCAAAAAATGCAAAAACATAAGTTTTAAGAGAAGAATGGACGTTCAAAGTCATCTTTTCACTAAGGGTGTGTTTGGATAGCAAAATAGGAGGGAAAGGGAGGGGAAGGGAAATGAGGGAAGGGGAAGGAAGGGGAGGGGAGGGGAAATGGTGGTGTTTGGATACCATTTTCCCTCCAAATCTTGCCTATTTTGGAGGGATTCCAATTAGCCTTTGAGGAGGGAAAATGGATCCCTCCAAATCCCTCCCCCTCCATTTCCCTCCCTCCATTTTTTGTAACCAAACGATGGAAACTCAATCCCTCACTTTCCCTCCCCTTCCTTTCCCTCCATTTCCCTCAATCCAAACACACCCTAATGGTTTTGTTGATAACTACAACACATGGACTTATCATAGTGAAAAGCTTCTCACAGAAGAAAGTACCGTTGCCATAGTTAGTGAAAACCCTTACCGAGAGTTGGTTGAAAATGCACTACGAGATAATATTAATCAAATTATGGAGGAACAACTGAACCTTGATCATTGTGATGAAGAAGTGCATAATGAAACTCCAAACCCCCAAGTTGCTGAATTCTTTAAATTGTTGAATAAAGCCGAAAAACCTATATTCGAATGAAGTAAGATGTGTTTGTTGCAAGCGGCGGCTAGATTGTTAACACTTAAATGTGAGCATAACTTATCTCTAAGATGCGTGAATAGTATTTTTGCGTATATTGGGGACATGATTCCTAAAGATAATCAAATGCCACGTAACTTTCACGAGATTAAGAATGTGCTAAAGAGTCTGCAACTGCCACATGAGAAGATTGATGTATGTGCATATGGGTGTATGCTATTCTGGGAAGAAAATATCAATTTTGAAGAATGCACAAAATGTCACACATCTCGTTTCAAGAGTTCAAAAGATTCTGGTGGGAAGCGGAAAGCTCGTGGAACGATGATTTACTTTCCATTTGCGCCAAGGGCGCAACGGTTATATATGACCAAGCACATAGTTGGGAAGATGACTTGGCATCATAAGAACTCCAGATTAAGAGAAAGTGGGTCGATGGCACATCCGAGTGATGGAGAAGCGTGGAAACATTTTGATAGACAATATCCAGAATTTGCAAGTGAGCCATGCAACATCAGACTGGGTTTGTGTACGGATGGATTTTCACCTTACGGCCAACTTAGGAAATCTTACTCGTGTTGGCCGGTCATGCTTACTCCGTACAATTTATCTCCATGGTTGTGCATGAAGAGACAGTTATGTTCCTATCGTTAATTGTTCCAGGTCCCAAAAATCCTAAGGGAAATTTGGATGTGTACCTTCAGCCGTTAATTAAGGAGTTGAAAGAACTCTGGGAAAATGGCGTGTACACGTATGATGTCTCTAGAAAACAAAATTTCCAATTGAAGGCTGCCTTAATGTGGACGATCAATGATTTCCCGGCCTATGGCATGCTTTCTGGTTGGAGCACAACCGGATATCGTGCTTATCCTTATTGTCTGGACAAAGATCACAGGTCATTTTGGCTAAAGCATAGTGGAAAGGTGTGTTGGTTTGATTGTCCCCGTCAATATTTGAAGCACGATCATCCTTTTCGCAAGAATTGTAAGCAGTTTTTGAAGAAAAGACCTAATGAAAATCGCATTGCAAGAGCCCAATTAAATGGTGACGATGTGTGGAAATCAGTAAATAATTTGCCTAAAATTGTTCAAGCTTCTCCTCTAGAATTGAAAATTTTGAAAGATCAAAAGCAAGGGTAGTGGAAGCATGGATTCTACTTTCCTGACCTGGCGTGCTCTAGTGGGCCGACACCAGGTCCTAGGGATGACTTCCCCGATGACGGTCATGGATTCGGTAGCCAACAGGTACCCCTGTTTAGTATGTTTTATAGTGTTTTAAAACTTTGATAAACTATGTCGGCATTGCACTTAAAAACATACTCCGTATATAATATGTATATATATCTTGACTTGTTAGTATGTTAATGTTGTTGTTATGGTTTGTCAGTTGTGTTGATTAATTCCTGCTTGGCGGTCGACTTTAATGTTTTATCCCGCTTGGCGGTCGACGAATGTGTTCCACATTGCAGGTACAGGAAATAGAAAAAACAATGTATTGAGATTGTGGACATCCGGCAGCGGCTGGTTTTCTGCCAAAAAAAGGTTTTTATGTGACGGATTACCCGTCACAAAAATTAAAAAAAAAAAAAAAATGGGATTTGTGACGGTTTATCCGTCACAAGTGTTGACTGAAAATTGACTTTATTGATTTTTGTGACGGATAAACCGTCACAAAATTCTGCTTTTGTGACGGTATACCCGTCACAAAATTCAGCTTTTGTGACGGTTTACCCGTCACAAAAGTTGACTGAATCTTGACTTTGGTCACTTTTTTTCTATCGGAATAGGCGTCACAAGTCCTTCACAAACGCTTTAGCGACGAGTAATGCGTCACAAACTTTTTTTTTTTGACCAAATTTTGCGAGCACTTTTTGTGACGGGTATTCCGTCACAAAACAGGTTTTTGTAACGGGCATGGCTGATTTGTGACAGAGTTTTCCGTCACTATTCGCAGTTTTTTTTTGTAGTGGGGATGTGAGTGGTTAGGGTTGAGGGAGGCCAACTAGCGATGGTGGTGGGGTTACCCTTGAGTGTGATTTTTGGTGGTGGTCGGTGAGGAGGTCGGACCAGGGTGGTGCGCTGGTGATGAGGTAGCCCAGGGAGGCAACTTGCAGTGGCAGGGAAGGCTGATCAAGGTATCCCATGGTGGTTCAACGGCGATGACTGGGAATCGTTTTTAGGGTTAAACAAACTCATTAGAGAAAAAACAAAAAATTAGAAGAATGAACTGTGCAAATGAGAAGGACAAATTCGCCTTTTTTGGGTACAACTGAGTAAAAATTTGGTACAATTGAACAGTATCCTAATAAAAACATATTTCATATTTAATTCAAAGTAAGGGAGCTCAATTAACAACGAAATTAGAGTTGACAAAAAAATGATACGGCACGACGATACAATATTAATGGATTTGGGTCATAATGTCATGAAACATTTAAGTAATATAATTGGGTCGACATGAACCCAACATGAATATAAATGGGTTGGATCTAGTTCAGGATTTTGAGGCAATAATCTAACATAAAATGCCTATCTAATTAAATGGGATAAACAAGTAGGTTATTAAAATGATAACCCGTATAAGTACTAGAGCTGGCCATTGCGCGGGCCAGCCAAGTCCGGCCCAGCCTAGCCCACCATTAGGGCCTGATTATTGAAGCTCAGCCCGGCCCGCCAAAAAAATGGTCCAGCCCTTACATCTCAAGGGCTATGAAGGATTGGAAAAAAAACCAACCCGTTTAAAGCGTGGCCCGCCCTTACTTTACATGGTCCGGCCCTCAGGCCCGCTAGCCATTGGAAACCAACGGTCAAAACCCCCTTTATTTATTATTGTTTTTTTAAAAACAGTTTCACCCTATATAAATACTCACATCTTAATTCTAATATTTACACTTTCAACTCTATTTCTCATATTCTCTCTAAATCTCTAATTAATAATTATTATTTCTTCTTTGTAATTATTACTTAAGTTACTAAATATTATTAATCAAATAATCAATAATTGTATTCAAATAAACAACCATTCCCATATGCAAAGTGGTGGTTCAAGTTCCGGTGTCGGTGCTGGTGTCAATGCTCCCAGTGGCGGTGGTAGACTTGTTTCCTTCATTTGGCAATACTTCGATAAAGACCAAATAGAAGGTGATGAAAACGCCAGAAAGTACTCCGTAACATGTAAAATATGTTACGTCCAAGGCGTAATGAAAAAATTTACTTGGATTCTTTCTCTAGGATACGGGCACTTGTCTCGCCACTTGCACCACAAACACGGTGTTAACAAGGACACCGACCCGACCACCGTCTAAACCACCGGGTAAGTCAGGTAAGTACGTGAGCTTTGATTCTTTTGAGATATGTAGGCATCTTAATTTTTATAATTTTTGAAATTATAAGATTATAACAAATCTTGAAATTTAGGGGCACACTATAAAATATACTCGTAGAAAATATAAGGGTACAACATAAAAAACGGAAAACCTCAAGGATACACCATAAAAAAAAAAAAACCAAAAATAAAAATACCTCACAAAATTAGAGGAATTATATTGTTTTTGTTATATGTAGTTGTTATCCTTTTTCGGATATACCATTCGATTCAGATCAAATTTGAGTCAGAAGGTGCACAAAGAGCTGTAAAACAAGAGATTACTAGTCAACAGCATGCATTCATGAAGTGACGTACGAAAATCATTGAACATATATACCGATATACGCATACACCGTACATCAAATCTTATATAAATATAATTTCATTTAAATCAACACAATTTTAAGACGAATATGCGAAATGCCATAGCAATAAAGAGATCGATTTATTTACCTTCAATCATTGCTCATTTGCTCATATATTAATCTCAAATATGGCTTCACTTCTAAATCATTTACTCACTCTTTAGATGGTGTAACTTATAAGAAGAGCAGACTTAGTAAAGCTTAATCAAAAATAAATCATTTATATAATAAAAAAATAATTGTTAGTGGATTCCATAATAGGGAGATATAATGGGTCAAAAATTATAGGAGAATCCCATTAAAATTGGACCAAATAAACTTTCCATAAATTATCTTAATTAAATATTAACACAATATTCAATCGAATATGATTTTCCGTATACGGATTTTACTCCCGTCATATACTTTTTTCATTTTTTTTTCCCTCTCATACCCTTTTTTACTCATTCTCTATACAAATTTCTCTCTTTTAGTTTTCTAAGTTTATAACTTAACCTAAATTCATCCAATTTTCAATTATTTCAATTCAATTCAATTCAATTTATTTCAATTCAATTTCAATTTCAATTCAATTTCAATTTATTTCTTAAAGTTATGTTAATTGTATGAGTTAATCTTGATAATTTTTGGGTTAAAAATCAAATTAGGGTTCATAGAAAATTGAAATTTGGGTGGTTTCCGGGAGGCGGCGGGAGGCTAACAAATCACAAGCGTAGGTCTCCAAGGGTGAATTATGGTCTCGTCCACCCAGTCCAGGCGGCACAGGTTTGCCGGTGGCCGGATCTAAGGCCGTAGCTTTGTTCACCTTTGTTCACCTTTTTTCACCTTTTTTTCCACCTAAATTGAATTGAAATTGAAATTGAAATTGAATTGAAATTGAAATTGAATTGAAATAAATTGAATTGAATTGAATTGAATTGAATTGAAATAATTGAAAATTGGATGAATTTAGGTTAAGTAAACTTAGAAAACTAAAAGAGAGAAATTTGTATAGAGAATGAGTAAAAAAGGGTATGAGAGGGAAAAAAAATGAAAAAAGTATATAACGGAAGTAAAACCCGTATACGGAAAATCAATACCCTATTCAATTTATGAAAAATATTCTACAATTAGTTTAAAATAAAATACGGAGTAACTTATAATCAAAGTATTCATTTCAAACCAATTAAAAAAAAAAAAATAGGTACGCTCATTTTTTTTTTTTGAAATATTCATAGGAATAATCGCAACTTTTACTCACCTTTCAAAAATAATCTCAACTTAAAATATTCTCAAAATAATCTCAACTATTGAAGATCATTTCAATAATATACTTTGCCCAATTTTAATCGGCTCAAACAGGTACAAATGAAAGTTAAACCGGTTTTAATTTTTTTCTTCACTCTTACTCTATATAAAATTAAAATCAGTTTAATTTTTTGTGTACCTGTTTGAAGTGGCTAAATTGACTAAAGTACTCCGTAAATTTGTTACAAATACATATATAATGTTCATTTTCTTTTATTTAAATTTTAGTTTTGTATTTTTGTATTACTACAATTAGTGGAAGTTTAATTTAATCTTCAAAATATACTCGAAAAAATAATGTAATTAAGATCTCACATGACCATATTTTATATTGTATGTTGAAATTTGTACCGAAATATCTCTTCACTTATAAATAATGTTCAACAAACAACTAATTACATGGAGAGATACGAAGGTAATTTTCCTATGAAACTAAACAAGTACGAAGGTATCCGAATAGAAGATCGACTAAAATTACATGGAGAGATACGAAAATACTTTAGTAATTTTCCTATGAGACCAACTAATTATTTAGGAAAACCATCCATAAATATATAACTACCTCAATAACTCCTCTTGATGTGATAGGTCTCACAATACACTAATTCTCATGTGAGACGGGACTCACAATAAGTTTATGTGAGATCGTCTCACCAAGAAATTTGTGTACTTTGAATGACAAAGCCGGCGATGTTAGAGTATATAATCGATCTTGGGCCTCCAACCATCAGCTTAAGCTTTTGGTTGAGTTGGTTCCTGACATGGTATCAGAGCCTTGTGACTAGAGGTCACGGGTTCGAATCTCACCACCCCTCACTTTCTAATTGGTATATATCGCACCAGGTAGGCGAGCCTGTAGTTGCGTGACTTGCGTCCACGCTTCAAGCCCAAAGGGCATTTGCGTGAGGGGGCGTGTTAGAGTATATAATCGATTTTGGGCCTCCAACCATCAGCTTAAGCTTTTGGTTGAGTTGGTTCCTGACAGGCGATAAACAGACTTTTAATTTATTCATGGTAGCACGGTGATATTAAATAAATCTTACCTCATTGGGTCAAATGTAGCATGTAACTTAAGGTTTCCAATTATGTAAAGATAAAATTCGGAGTAATTTTATTGACATACAATGGTCAATGACTCGACATATAATCTATGTAAAATAATATATGAAGCGTTGGATAATTCTATTTGGGCATTGTACGTACGCATAGTGTCGCATACTATAATGTTATTAGTGTGATTAATACTTTTTTTCTTCAAACAAATAACCAATTGACTATTCGTCACAAACACGTTGAAACATATCGATTGTTTGAGTAAAGATTTTAAGTTTTGGAGCCCGAGCATCGTCGGGTCCATAAACTAGTATCTACACAATTTTTCAACAAACTCTTGTTCCAACAACACTAAAACGATTTACCCTCCCAAATTTCAATTTTAACGTTGATTACTCAATTTAGTTTTTAACTACTTGTAAAACTAAAATTTCATTACTTTTACTGGCTACTTTTTTCACCTAAATTATGTTAATTTTAGATTTATAATTTTAGTTTTATTGGCTACTTGTAATCGAAATGAACATATAATTTCCATACTTTTTGCTTTTCTCTCTTAATTAAAACATAGAAAGTTTTTGTTTGTAATTTGTTAATGAGTACTCCGTACTCCGTAACAATTAACAATGCAAATATGCAATTAACAAATTCTAAAAGTAATTAATTTCAAATTTTCAACACATGCACGTATATGCTTGGACTTCATGGCATGTTGTTCTCGATCATAAACTATTTTTAAACTAATTACTTTATAGTAAATAATTACGACTAAACTTCTGTCTTCTCAACTAAGTATAATATAATACGGAGTATATAATGTAATCACTTTCAAGTAAACGACCACATCTCACTTTCACAAAATAACTAAAAATGTTTGTTTCTTTTGACTTTCCTCGGAAAACCATCATTACATGGGTACAAAATAATTTGTCTTTTTTCATTTTTGAGACTTTCGAGGAAAAAATAATGTTACTCAATGTTAGATTGCTTACATTTCACAAAAAAAAAAAAAAAAAAAAAAAAAAATGTTAGATTGCTTGGATTATCGATCAGATGGAAACATCTGAGACACAAATTCTCGTATAAAACGGGTATATATATCCGTCTTAAGTTAAGACGGGTTAAATAATTAAGATAAGATAAAAGTAAAAAGTGTAGGAAAAAAATAAAGTATTTTATCTCATGTGTGCAAGTGGATGAGTATTTAACCCGTTTTAAGTTTAAGACGAATAACATGTCTTAAGAGAGACTTCTTGAAAAAAAAAAAAGGTGATAAAAATATATTATCGAAGTTAAGGAATATGATGAAGGATAAAATGTACTCCTTTCATTCAGTTTCATTCTATACATATCACTTTTTAACACTTCATGGGATCGGATAATGTTTGAAATTACTTACAGAATACAATATAATAAGTGAAAATATAGTCGTGTATAATCTTGTTTTATTCGTCTTCGAAAACAGAATATTTATATCAATTTTTTTATGATATACAATTATAGATATTATCGTTGCAAAATACATCTCGACGAATATCAAAACCAAGTGCACAAAATAGAATTGAATGAAGTGAGTGAGTGTATATTTATATAACTGTCACAAAATATTTTGTATTACAATACAAATCATAATGATTGAAAATAAAATACAACATTACTCCGTACATTCCTATTCAATTCGATCAAAGTATAAATTAAAGCAAACTACAACATATAAATAAAGGCAACTATATATATATAATACGTAAAATACACGATGATAATAATTATATTTATAATGGTAAATTAAAGATAAACCCTTTTATAACATTTTTTTTCAATAATAACTCTCTTATATGTTTTTTTCATAACATAACCTTTTAAAATAATTTACCTTTAAAATTACACCCACTATCAAAATATGTTATTAAAAAAAAAAGTTTCACACCATTCAATAAGGATTTCTCAAGGGGTATCAACATATTTTAGGCATTGATATTTGTCAGTGAAAGTGATGGACCTTAGAATGAATATCGCTGCCATTTTAAGTTGCAATTTTCGACGTTGGGTGTGATTTTTGAAACAAAAGTACTTAAAATTGACTGTTACATTAAAAAACAAAAAAAAAACAAAAAAAAAAAAATAGGAGTTATTTTGAAAAAAAAAATATTATAAAATGAGGTTATATTTAATTTACCACACACAATTATTCTCCATAATAATAGTAATAGTGATAAGAATCTAAACACACTTATCAGAGTTATCACTGAAAACGAAAAAGTGTTTCTTAACTAATATTTAGTGAACAAATATATGTTAGAAAAATCGATAATAGCAATAATGACGAGGAGGTTGCTGCGGAGGGTACGACGTATTACTCGTCCCCTCCGCAGAAGCAACAGAGTATCTTCCATAAAATGTTTCCCCTCTTTGGAGTTGATGGAAAATCTTTGGCATTTTTGTCATTACATCCTCCCACCATTTTGATCTTCAAATAATGTTTTTCAAGTGTTTTTGTTTTTTGTTTTTTGTTTTTTTGTTTGTTTTTGGTACAAATTTGGTGTTGGTTGTAGTATGGTAATTTTACTATTATAAATGTTGCTATATATTTATAGGGAATTATAGGAGTAGAGAGGGTAGTATTTAACTATTTAAGTGTTGGAATTTTCTTTGTTTAGGTTGGTTCCTATGTAATTTCCACCACTTTTTTTTTATTTGATGACGTCAGCACAAAGTTCTATAGATAAAATAAAAATAATGTTATAATGTTTTAGACCGACCATACAATTTTTTAAATATTAAAATAAACATGTGTCATAAAATTATAAACAATCTCTTTTAAATAAAATGTGACAGTTGGTATTAAAATTTAACAATTTTATTACAGAGTAATTTTTATGAGTATGAGGTAAGCTTTTTCAATTTTCATCTAAAATTTAGTTACATCAAAAATATTTACGAAGTATGAGTATGAGTATGAGTATGAGGTAAGCTTGCAAAGAGTAGTTACCTACGTTCGCATTCAGGGGCGGAACTAGGAATTACAAATATGTAGGGCTGATTATTTTATTTTTTTTCCTTACGGTTGTCAGACATGCTCGAAATTATCAATCTATTAATTGAAAACATCGTACTTTTTTTATGAACTATTTTCATACATACACTTTAATGTCTACTTTTAGTGATTGTATAAAATGTTATTTTGAAAAAAAAAAATAGTACGGAGTATATAATAAAAGATTTTTAGAATTTAAAAGTTTTAGAACAACTATAAACTCTATTTAGAAAAATATTTTTGAGAGTTTATTATACTTCTCACACTTGGAAAAAGTGAAAATAATAAAAAGTTAAGATGGATAATGGATCGACCTTAATCCCTTGTAAAAATATTGAAAATACGAGTAATGGTATATCAATGAGTACTTTAACAAAAACTAACAAGTGTTGCATATTTACATTAATATATACAAAAATTTACTCCATACATTAAAATATACTTTGAGAAATTTTTATCATTAAAATATTTAAATCCTTTGATTTTAATATAACATATTCGTATTTTATAATCTATTCATGATCTAAATTACGGAGTACTAAATTTTAAATTGATAAACACTAAATGGACCAACTAATCACATATTGCCTTGTTATTCAAAAAAGCAAAAAAATACGCACTTGGCACTTCCAAGGGCTTGAACCCACAACCTCACAAACAACATACAAGTGCTTTACCAACTATGCCACTTCTAAACACATGTTCAATGTTGCAACTAAAATATATTTATTCCTGAAAGTTACCTGGGCTAAAGCCCATACAGCCACTATACTAGTTCCGCCCCTGTTCGCATTATTTCATTTGGCAATCTATGTGCTAATTCCTAAAATAATGTATTCTAACTGATTCAAATATTTATTTTGTCAACCAATCTCTAAGTTGTAAAAAAAAAAAGTTGTAATTAATATTTTATCATATTTAAAACAGCTTAATATTACTCCGTATTAGAGAATATAATTAGAGAATATAATACGGAGTAGTATGTTACGATAGAATTATTAGTATAATAATTATAATTATATTAGTTAAAGAATATTATGGGAATATAATATGGTATAAATATTCTGGGAGTATCCTTCACGACGGTTTACTATATACAGTAATTCTCCTGTAAGGCGGAACTTACACTAAGTTAATGTGAGACCAAGGTACAAATTACGGTGAAAGGGGTACAAAAACATGAAACAAATCTACTAAAGTCACTAACAGAGGTACTTAAAATATTTAGTAACAATTAATCATAATTATCACTTAAATAGTACAAAAGCTATATAATCGGGTACAAATGAGGCGGACTTACAATAATTTATTGTAAGTCTTAACTTACACAAGAATTAGTGTATTACATAATGTAACCAATCTATTATTAATAATCAAGTCATTCGATTATCTTACAAATATTTTTCATCCATGAGTTGGAAAAAAAAAAAAAAAATTCATCCGTGATAATGTGATTATCTTTTAATTAAAGCACAGTCGATAGTCACTTATTGACTATATTAATCATGTTAACTTCTTCATAACAAAATACTTACTAAATTTAAGTTTGCATGATACGAATATAATTTATGGACACATGCCTACATATTAAAGTGATACATCGTTAATAATCATATTAGTGGTCAAAAATTATTTTATGCTGACTCATGTAATTATACATTTTCATGTATTTTAATTGATTATGGTGTACTGATAGATTATATTCATTTTAAATTTTAAATAGATTAGTACTCTATTGATAAATTTTTGTTATCTTTTTCTCATACTTAATTATCCATATTTTCATACGTTTTATGACACCAAAGTCTTTGTAATAACTTTGAATGATAATGTCGTGAGTTTACTTCCTAAATCCTAAAGCTAAGGTTTACACCCCAGTGTGCATATGGTGTTCACCACTTGTTGAGTTGTTGTGACGCATTTCCTCGAGGTTTCCTAAGTTCTTCATTTGTTTACAACCAAATTAATCAACGTATGTTCCTTCTCTAGAACCAATTATTTGGAAACATTACATTGTTAGTGCATGTTAAAGAAGATTGTGTTAGTGCATGTTATAAGCTTTGCCCTTTAATCAAATACTCCCTTCCATTCAATTATACTCCCTCCGATTCAACTAGTTCTTAACGTTTGACATTTTTTGTGAGGGGGATTTTGGTCAAACGTTAAGAACCTGTTAAATCGGAGGGAGTATTATTTTTCTTTTTCCATTTATCATTTATTTAAAAAGAAGATTGTGTTAGTGCATGTTATCTCTCAACTTATTTAAAAATAAGTAAAAACAAATAATAAAAATGATAAAAACCAAATATAAAAACTGCATGAATTATCATCTTTATTAGGGGAAAAAAAAATCACAACTCCCACCTTACATTTTAAAAAAAAATTCATTTGTTTTTTTAAAACTTTCCCCTTATATAACCAAAATGTTTTAAAATACTGTCAAATCTTCTTTTATGAATAGATTAAAGGTATGTTAAGTTTCAAATGAGAAGATCATAAATATAAGGTGAAGGCTAAAATGATAATAAAAACATACTTCGCATAATCGTATTTAATACAAAGGTCGGGAATTCAAAAATTAACAACGAAATTAGAGTTGCCAATAAAATGACACAACACGATGAAACAAAATTAATGGATTTGGGTCACAATATAATGAAATATTTAGGTAATATATAATTGGGTCGACACGAACCCAACATGAATATAAATGGGATGGATCTAGTACAAGATTTTGAGGCACTAATCTAACACAAAATATACCTATTTAATTAAATGGGATGAACAAGTAGGTTAAAAGGATAACCCCATATAGCCCATATATAATACTCATCATATTTTGAGTCTCAATACTCTATTTTTGTCCAAATTTTAACAATAATTGTGTTAAAATGAAAGAAAAACATTAGAAGCTCAAAGAGGGGGAAAAGGTGAGATCGATGAAAAATTAAGGTAAAAGAAAGATAAGTGTATTATATGAAAGAAAATGCAAAAGAATATAGGGAGTAAAGAATTATGTTAAATCTAGCTTATTTTGATTCATTTAGTTAATTTCGATTCGATTGATTAAATCAGTTCGACAACTATATTAAGTTCAACCCACATTATTATTATTATTATTATTATTATTATTATTATTATTATTATTATTATTATTATTATTAGTAGTAGTAGTAGTAGAAAAAAGCTACTTAAGAAGTAAACCTTGATAATAATAATAATAATAATAATAATAATAATAATAATAATAATAATAATAATAATAATAATAATAATAATAATAATTATTATTATTATTATTATTATTATTATTATTATTATTATTATTATTATTATTATTATTATTATTATTATTATTATTATTAGTAGTAGTAGTAGTAGTAGTAGTAGAGAAAAGTTACTTAAGAAGTAAACCTTGATAATAATAATAGGGATATTACATCTGCACTCTCGCTTTATGACTTCTACATGGTACTCTTTTTCAAAAGATACATGGTACCCTAAATATTGTCATTATTGGTAAGTATACTGAACTTTGTTTTCAGTCAATTAAACTCAATTTTAAGCGTTAAATGATTACTTGGACGCATAACGAAGCTTAGTTTTTACTCACCCATGACCGATAGACTCTATTAGGCTCAATATCCACCTATAACCTAATATATATTAGTAAATATACGATAAAAAATTTGATGAAAAATAATTTATTGTTTTCCTATAAAATTATCACATCTAAGATAAATATTGAACCTATTAGAGTCTCTCGGTCATGAGTAAGTAAAACCAAGCTTCGTTATGCGTCCAAGTAATCATTTAACGTTTAAAATTGAGTTTAATTTTCTGAAAACAAAATTTGGGGGTATACTTACGGATAATGACAACATTTAGGGGTACCTTGTATGTTTTTGAAAAAGTAGGGATACCATGTAGAATGTCAAAAAACTGAGGGGTACCATATAGAATATCCCATAATAATAATAATAATAATAATAATAATAATAATAATAATAATTATTATTATTATTATTATTATTATTAGGGAAATTTAACAGGAATAATTCAAACTATGCGTCTTCTTCTCCAAATAATCCAAACTATCGTTAATTCCGCAATAATCCCAACTAGTATACTTACCTTCTCAAAATGATCATTACGGGATTATTTTGAGAAGATAAGTATAATAGTTTGGATTATTGGGAGAAGATAAGTATAATAGTTTGGATTATTGCGGGATTAATAATAGTTTGGATTATTGAGAGAAGAAAAGCTATAGTTTGGATTATTCCTGTTAAATTTCCCTTATTATTATTAACTAAAATTTATTCAAACATTGTTCATTTTAGTTGAGTTCAACCTCATTCAGTTCAGTTTAATTTAACTCGATTCAGTTCAGTTCAGTTCATTTCAGCTCTAAAAAGTCAGAAACAACAGGTCCCAATCTAGCAATAGGAAATAGCAACCACATTAGTGTATCACAAAAGGTAAGAATTGTGGAAAAAAAAAAATAGAATTATATTGTTTTTGTGTGGGTAAAAAATATAAAAGCTACTTAAGAAATAAGAAGTAAACCTTGATAATAATAATAATAATAATAATAATAATAATAATAATAATAATAATTATTATTATTATTATTATTATTATTATTATTATTATTATTATTATTATTATTATTATTATTATTATTATTATTAAGTAAAATTTAATCAAACATTGTTTATTTTAGTTCAGTTCAGCCTCATTCAGTTTAGTTTAACTTGATTCAGTTCAGTTCAGTTTAGTTCATTTCAGCTCTAAAAAGTCAGAAAGAACAGGTCCCAATCAAGCAATAGGAAATAACAACCACATTAGTGTATCACAAAAGTAAGAATTGTGGAAAAAAAAAAAAAAAGAAATATATTGTTTTTGTGTGAGTAAAAAAAAAAATATATGTGTGTTGAAAAAAAAAAAAAATGGAATTATAAACAATAAGGCACTATCCTTAAAAAGCCGGAGTAAAAATGGCTAAAAGGTCAAGAGAATTTTGGGCTTACAGAAATTTTTACCCATCTTGGATTCTTGTCTCTTTTCCCGTAGATGGCCTACCATGTAGAAGGTCCAACCCAATTCGTGTTTTAGATACAACGTCTTCGAATTTGTCTTTAGTTTTAATTAAACAGTATTAAAAGTTAACACCTAACTTTCCAATAACGCAATTTTATAAATTCTCACCTTTTTTAATTTCTGTTTTTAAAAACTCTCATGTTTATAAATATTTTCTTAAATTATTTTTTTTTCAAAATCTCATTTTCACCATAATAAATGTCTATTTTTGACTTATATAAACATTAAATTCTCGTTTTATTTTTTCACATTTTTGGTTTCGGTGAACGATACATTCGTGATGAGTATATATTAAAAGACAATGTGGGAATTTTTAAAAAAAATGTTATAAAAAATGGAAATTTTGATAAAAATTTACAAAAAATAAAAAATTTTAAAATCTATATTAATTATATATACGGAGTATAAAGCAAAAACCACCTTATATAATCTTCCCTCCAATTTTTCCTCCAAATTTTACATATTTTTACTCCTTTTATTTTATTTTATTTCCTTTCTGAATTTATGTCAGATAAGTAAGTCAATATCTTTTATGTACTACAGAGTATATATATATATATATATATATATATATATATTTTTAATCTCTTAAACTATTAATTTTTATTTAAGGTGTCTCCAATATAATACTTTAAGCGCGTTTTACCATATTATTATAATAAATAATGAATTTTAAGACAATGTATTGCGATACTTTGATCGGTTTTCACCACATTATGTTCCATTATTCTAATTTTTTTTGTCAAAACTTTCAACTTTTCTATCATCTAAACTTTAATAGTTAATTAAGAAAAATCAAAATTGACACTTTCAAACCTATTAAACGGGTTAAATAGAAGACAATTAAAGGTCGAATGATTTAAATATTTTCATAATAGTTAACAACTTTTAATGAACTTTGATCCAAAATTTGAAAGGTTAATTCAGCACATGTTAAACAAGTTATATAAGCAGGTTACATGTTAAGAAAATATGCGGTCGGATAAAATACAGTTGATAGTATTTTGGGTTGAAAATACAAGTTTATTTAGGTTGCATTATTAATGATACGAAGTAATCTTACTACGAAGTATTCTTATTTTAATGTAATATTTAACTCAATTATCAATTTTTTCGATTAATTATTACTTCGTAACTTATTTTATACTCCGTACTTGATAGTGCTGTGAGTATCGAGGTTATACGGACTCGAATTATCCACTAGCGAAGGAGGATTCTAGATAAAGTACGATGAAGACATTTGTATAGTTTAGAGCATGTACAATAGAGAGGATTTACCCTCCTCTTAGCATTCTCTCTCATCTAAGAGGAGGTCCTCTCTATTGTGGGATATGTTTGGAGGATCCTCTTAGTAGGAGGATGTTCACTATTTCCTCTAAAACTAGAGGAAGTAGAATATTGGCCCTTGTGCCAACTATCATATAATATTCAACCATCTTAATTATTTGTATTTTATTTTTTTCTTTTATTAGATGTTTAAATGTAAACAAATGGGTAGAGGATGGATAAGATGATCCTCTCTATTGTGGACAAAAATATGTAAAAAGAGGAGGAAGATAGTGGAAATGAGAGTGGGTCATAGAGAAAATGATGTGTTAAAAAATGTGAGGGTAAAAGAAAAATAAAAGGATGCTAAATGTACTCTCTATAGTACATGCTCTTAAGGCCGGGGATTCCACGTACTCTACTGACGTACTTATTTTGCTTCACAACCTTTTACGTTTGAGCTTAATTAACTACTCCACGCATCTTAAAATAATTTTTCCCTTTTCTATTAAATCTAAATAAAAATTTTAATATTTATTTTGGAATGGAGAGAGTACAACACGAACTCAAAAGTAGGCATAGTTTGTATGCAGTGCCGGAGTTTCTATATGCTAGGACTAGGCGTTACCCTCAATTCTTTTCCCAAATTACGCCACTGTTTGTATGGGTTGTGGCGGTGATATAATACTCTCTCTGTTTCAGTCATTTGTTTACGCTTCTCTTAAGTCATTCTTACACGTAACTTAATTAAATAACTACGGAGTAATCAATATTAATGTTATTCCCCCCTTGATTAGGCTACGATAGCATTTATCATACAATACGATTGTTGCATTAGTTATATCTGTGATATACGGACGGAGTATATTACTTGCACATCTAAAGTATATCTAAACACTAAACTAGTGTAGCGGTCGTATATTAATGTATGTAAAAATATACTCGTAATTTCCATGTATCAATCAAACGTACATAATTCATGCTACAACGATTGAAGTAATGTCATTTTATTATGAAGTATGTATTTTATTTTTTACTTCGCATATTTAAACCTTAACATCGTAATATTTCGTACAAATCCTCCTCATTTCATATTAGTTTTACAGGACTGTCGAAATAGGACATGTGCTTCTTATTTTATTTTTTAAATGGTTGTCAAACTTAAATCAAATGGTTAAAAACTTTCAGACAATAATTTCCAAAACCAAGTGGTGGTTGTCTAGGTGGAATTTGGGTTAACCTGAAAGGTGCAACAAATTGTGTGAGGTCCCAGACTCAAATCCCACCTGGAACCAATTTCCCCACTTGGCCACCGCAACCCCTGTCGGGGGTGGCTTACATGGTACATGTGGTGGTGCGGGAATGCATGTGCCCGGGGGGACTCAACCCCCTCGTCATCAAAAAAAAAAAAAAAAAAAAAAAAAAAAAGACAATAATTTCCAAATAACTTTAGGTAGCGTTTGGAAACTCAAATTTGATTTCAAATTTAGGATTTAGAATTAGACATTTGAAATAGAGAATTTTAAAATCAAATCACTAGTTGTGTGAGTTAGGATTTGAAATGACACCTTTGATATTGGCTAGTTTTCTTAAGGGATGGATTTGGGTTGGATTTGACTCAAATACAAATCTAAATTCTCCAAGTTCCCAAACACCTAATTTAGGCCAAATTCGACATTTCAATTCAAATCCTTGTTCCCAAACGCACCATTAAATTATTCTAGGATAAAGAATAATAATAAAAATAATAAATTAAATTTCAACAAATTTCAAACAAATTCAGAAAATTTCATATAATTTTTAATAGTTCCAGATTTTTAATTTATAGTCTACTTCGAACGAATAGAATACATCCTCATTTAATTACGTAGTTCAACTTTTTCATCATTTCAAAATAATAAAATTAGAGCAACACTATCTACGGTTAGAGGTGGCCACGGGCCGGGTCGAGCCAGCCCGCTAAGGGCCAAACTTCATTTTTAAGGCCTTTACCGGCCCGTGGAGAGGTGGAGGTCTGAGCTCTGATCGGGTCGGGCCAAGCTTGAATATAAAGGCCCAAGTCCGGCCGGTTAGTTATAAAATTTCTTAAAAGACGAGCTCGAAGGATTCGGCCACCGAAATCAAGGCTCGGCCCAGCCAATTGTTTGGAAGGGCCGAGCGGACTTTTGACAGATCGGGCCGACCCTCAAAATCATGGCTCACTAGGCGGACGGGCCGGGCTTGGCACAAATGGCCGGCTTTATTTACGGTGTATCTTTTTTTAGCAAATACGAACAATTTGACATAAAATTGATTTGTTAAGAGGTCTTATCAAATAATGCTATTTTAGTTTGAAAAGTCTACAATTTGATCACGGTTGCAAACATGCCAATGTATGCTATTTTAGGGTTCATTACTCAAAGTGGAGACTTCTACTTGATCCAAAATCCTTTGTTTTTGTCACACAATATTGGAATGAAGTTGTATTTTATCACCAATTAAAAAAAAGTTTGCTTTAGTATAAACTTCACTTTTTTGCTATTAAGGAAATTATTTTATTTTTACATAATTGAAGAATTTTCATCTTAAAATAGCAAATGAACACTAATCGTCTTGTAAATTATTGGTGGAAATCGGAAGGAGGGTACTAGGTAGGGTAGTAAATAAATTGGCAATCGAATATCTAGAAAAATTTTAAACAACACGTTAACTGTATTCGACCAAATGATTCCTTGTAATTTCTTTTTATTGGGAAATTTGATATTTCTCACATTTTATAACCACAGATTTTGAAAACTCTCATCTTTTGTAATTTTATTTACAAAAAACTCCCCTTTTACAAATTAACACTTTCATAAAAACTTCCACCAAAATGCATTTTTTTTTTTTTGGAAAATGAAGCAAATTTTATTAAATATCTTAATCACGAATGTAATCTGTTGTCCACCGAAACTTAATATGTGAAAAGATATAACGAGAATTTTTTTTTTCATGAGTTTAAATAGTATGGTGAAAATGAGGTTTTTGTGAGAGTTTTTAAGAAAATATTCATAAAATGTGAGGATTAAAAAAAAAAAAGGTGAGAGTTCTAGTAATTAAAATTGTTTTTATATATAAAAAGTGGAAGTTCACAAATAATTCTATTTTTCAATCACAATAAAAATATTAATAATATTGTATCCTACAATATGTAGTACTTTGTATTGTACTATTAAATGTCATTTTCCTAAAACTGTGTACTTTTACCGTTCTATCCTTCGTGCATCATTATAAATAGTTTTACACTCGTCCAACTACAATGAGGTTAATCAAGTTTATAATTTGATAATAAATAATCAAACATGATTTGTATAAGTTCTTTTTCTCCATTTGTTTCTACCATTCCTAAAAGTCCTTTGTTAAGAAAGAAGGCACCAAATTATAATAACAAAACTAAGAACTACTGTTTTGCCCCGAAAACATCATGTGAGGTGGAAACAATTAATATTTCTCAAGATGATGATATAAAAATTGCCCAAGAAAATATGAAAAAATGGGACCGAAGAAACGTTCTAGTCAGGTTAGGTGGGTTATGCGGGGCTGCCTCGACCGTGTTTTCAGGCAACTCCAACTCATTGGCGGTCCCAGTAGCCGTAGATGTTAATGATTGTGGGCTCACAATTGAAGAACTTTTCGGCCCTGCTGGGCTTGAATGTTGTCCCCCAACACCACAGAACATCGTCGATTTCAAACCCAATAACCAAGTGTTACGGGTTCGCCCTGCGGCCCACTTAGTTGATGAAATATACATAGAAAAATATTCGAATGCTATTAACTTAATGAAAAATCTCCCTTCAAATGACCCTCGTAATTACACTCAACAGGCTAATATCCATTGTGCTTATTGCAATGGGAGCTATCATCAAGTTGGATTCTCTAACCTAGAGTTTCAAGTTCATTTTAACTGGTTGTTTTTACCTTTTCACCGGTGTTATCTCTATTTTTTTGAAAAAACATTAGGTAAATTGATCAACGACCCGACTTTTGCCCTACCCTTTTGGAACTGGGATCACCCGAACGGCATGCAAATGCCTGCCATATATACCAACCCGAATTCACCACTCTATGATCCACTTCGAGACCCGGCACATCAACCCCCAGCATTGGTGGATCTATCCTACGACGGATTCGATCCGACAAATCCAATATCACCCGAAGATCTAATTGCTTCAAATCTAACCATTATGTACCGTCAAATGATATCTAATTCAAAAAATGCAACCTTGTTTTTGGGACAACCATACAGATTAGGGGACCCCCGGCCCCAGGGACCTGGGGCCATAGAGACAATGCCTCATAACCAGGTGCATACATGGACTGGTGACCCGTCCCAACCATTCCTAATGGACATGGGCAGCTTTTTCTCGGCCGCCCGTGACCCAATTTTTTATGCCCACCATAGTAACGTTGACCGAATGTGGAATATTTGGAAAACATTGGGGGGAAAGCGACGAGACTTTACGGACCGAGATTGGTTAGATGTTGCATTTATATTTTACGATGAAAATGCACAACCCGTACGTATTCGGGTTAGAGATACCTTGGATAGCAAGCAACTTGGATATATATATCAAGATGTCGATATACCATGGCTTAATTCTCGGCCTACTACTTCAAATTCTATACTTACTTCGTCATCATCGTCGACTAAAAATAATGCATCCTCTTACACGACATTTCCTAAACAACTTAATTCTACAATTCGAAAGAAGGTAAATCTCTTCTTCGGTTCTACGTATCCATATAACACTCTTCTCGTTTTTGTACCACGTTTAGAATCGATTCTAAATACGTATCTTATTAGAATTACTTACTAATTAATTTACTCCGTTTTTACTTTGTCATTGTTAACCTAATAAAACAGGTAACAAGGCCAAAAAAGTCGAGGAGCAGCAAACAAAAGGAAGACGAAGAAGAAGTGTTAACGATCAAATTCAACCTAGAGAAACCCGACGAATATGTGAAATTTGATGTGTATATAAATGAACAAAACGATAATCCCGGCATATTAACAAGGCAAAACGCACACTACGCGGGAAGTTTTGCAAACATGCCTATGCAACATATGCGTGAGAATACGTTGACCCTCACCATTAATTTGGGATTAACCGATTTAATCGATGATTTAGGTGTCGATGCTGACGATTATTTGGAGGTTGTCGTGGTACCTAGAGCTAAATCTGATTTAGTTACCGTTAATGATATAAGTATTAATTACGTTTCGTAATTAATATGGACGCATGCATGTAATGATAATACTAATGAATTGAATTAATGTTATGGGTTCGATATAAATGATATACCCCGTAAAATAATGTATGATGCCATAAACGGAGTAGTTAGACATGAAAATGTAAGGATTTAAAGGTACAATCAAAGTTGTTTTGTGACTTCTTTGGTTACTAATAGAATGTACTACTATTGGTGCAAAATGTATTACACTATGTCGGAATCTAGTCATTTTATACGTTAAATAATTTATTGATCAAAACCGTCATTTATTGAATTACTATGTCGATTAAATAATGGAATACTCGAAGCGCGATATTCTACTAAGAACCTCTATTTTCTTGTGTGGTGTCTTTATCTTTGGTTAAAATATATTCGGCTGACGATAACTCTTATCCAAGAATTTTGAAAGCGATATTCTTTGATTCAAATCGAAAATATTGTATAAAAGAACAATTGGAAACAAAAATCATCACATTTAAAACTCGCAACAAATAATTATCGTTGGACAATGATTATTCAGTTAAAAAAGTTTGACCGATCATATCTCGTACTACAAGTTTCGAAAATGACAATTCTGCATCCCTAAGTATAATTTGAAATTGATTTTAAATACTTGAATTCAATTGTCGAATTTAAAACGCCCATCCTTTTTGTCACGAATTCAATTATAGACTTTGAAACACCCTTTCTTTTTTTAATTGTAGAATTTGAAATTCTCTACCGCAACTAATTTTGTGCACGTTGAATGGTTATGATTCTTACCCTCTACTTTTCTTTGCTGAAGGAGTTAGCTATGGATGTTGTTGCCTTGCTCAAGTGGATTAAAATATCTCTGTGTTTCAATATGTCGGGGCTTGTTTTGCCGCTTACATTTTTACGAAGATTAGTTTTTTTTTATTGTTATAGGTCAGGTTGTGTCTCGACTGCCACTAATTTTATTTTATTTTTGTAAAATTTTAGATTTTTCAATCTTAATAAAAGTTCGCGTTGATAATAATAATAATAATAATAATAATAATAATTATTATTATTATTATTATTATTATTATTATTATTATTATTATAAGGGTGATTTGATAATTTCAACCTTTTATAACCATGATTTTAAAATCCCAGGTTTTATAATTTTAAAGTAAAAAGCGCACACGAATAATTAACTACGGAAAAAAAAACAAAATTTACTAAATATCATTTTAACGGATGCAACGAACATTTAAATTTAGTCAATATGCGCCCATTGCTTTAGCGGGCCTAAATTATCTTATCCAATAATCATCTTATTTTTATAATTTAGTGACCAAATCTGCTTACATATATAGCGGGCCAAAGCGGACGGGCTAAATGGACTACCCCGTCTATGTACAGCTCTAATTCAACCCACTACGAAACCTATTTCTCTAGTACTAAAAGAATCATATCCCATATAACATATTCCCATGGAATTTGAGCTGTAAAAATTGGTCCAACTCCAACACCACTTCACTTTCGAATAATGTTGGTGTTGATGTCCCTCTAATTTCCCGGGAAAACATGGGGGGTCCCCTAAACCAACACTACCCACTTCCCCATTAATTATTCGCAAATACTTGTGTACGTCGGGACTTACAATAAGTTAGTGTAAATTCACCTTATTTGTATCCGTTTATATAGTTTTTGTATTATTTAAGTGATAATTATAATTAATTGTTACTAAATTTTTTTTAATACCCTTATAAGTAACTTTAGTAGATTTGTTTTCACATTAATTTTATGTGAGTTGTGTCTTACAAGAGTTGTAATTACTGTTAATTATTTAATTAAATTAAATTATTACTCGTAATTAATTATTCATCCTCAATTATTTAATATTTAATTTTATCAAAAATAAAATTATTTAGATTAATTATCATGGATAATTCTAAAAATAATTCGAACTCAAATTAATTCATAAATAATTTTAACTATTGAAAAACCTGAAATTGAGTTTGAATTTTACTTAAATAAGAGTGAGGTAAAGTTAGAGTCGGTTTTACCACTTTTTTTTTACGTATTAGAGTGATT
Source organism: Dianthus caryophyllus (assembly GCA_023091065.1). Lineage (NCBI taxonomy): Eukaryota > Viridiplantae > Streptophyta > Magnoliopsida > Caryophyllales > Caryophyllaceae > Dianthus > Dianthus caryophyllus. Next base: position 10,949,491 of record CM041522.1, on the reverse strand, counting down.
GAAATTGACCAAAATACATTATTGGAATATTTTTTAAATAGTTGAGATTATTCGTGAATCAATTCGAATTTGTATTATTTATGGAATAAAAAGATCAGTTCGAATTATTCCTTACGGAGTACAATTATTCCAATTATTCAAAAGTATTTAATTATTCCAAATTTTTATTTTTTAATTTATTATTCTAAAGTAACCACCCTAAAAAAATACACTGTTTTTTCAAGCTCATCATAGTCAAAGTTCACACCTTTTCCCTCTTTTCTAGCTTTATCTTCGATTTCGTCTTCTGGGTTTTTCTGGGTTTTTCTTTTGTCATCTTGGTATGCTTTTGGATTTTGTTTCTGCTCTTCTTTTTTGCTTTCAATTTTGTTTCCTTTTATTTACTGTATTTCTGATTAATTTTTTTTTTTTTTCTTTTTGATCAATGAATTCTTTTTTTCTGATTAGTTTGGAGTCGTGGGTAGTGTAGTATGTGATTTGTTGATTGATGTTTGAATATTAAATTACGGCTATTGAATTCAATTTTTAGTCAAATTGTTGTTTTAGTTTTATTCTGTATTTTTCTGTAATGAAAATGATGGTAATTTGATTGTTGATGATGATGATTAAGTTAGTGTATATGAAAGGAAATAATTGTAAAAGGACCTTCTTTTTGGAGACTTGAGCATACAAATTACAAGTAGTTTCTTTTGTGTTTAGAATGTTTTGACTCATTGAATGCACATTATAGTTGATTGTATCTCTCTATATTTAGTCACCACTCTCAATAACAAGTCTTTATTAATAAGTGAAGGTTGTTGTTTCATGTTTCATTGAATTGAATTGAATGATACTATTAGAGGCAATGTTGATGATGTTTATATATTTATAATATTGAATTTGTAATCTGTGGGAGAATCGTCTCTAATGAAATGCTAAGGTGGTGGATGAGGTCTTATTGACGGTTTATGATGTGATTAAGCCGTCCCATACAAATGTTTGTTGGGTTTTGAAGAATGGATAATGCAAACCGCAAACGCTCACTCATATCTTCTACTCGTCCTATTATATAATTAATCGGTTGGTGATAAACCTATTGGTGTGAATATTTAAGAGGGATTTTGTCTTGATATAACTATATAAGCTATGACTTTGTGAGTAGAGAGTAGAGAAGTAGAGAGTATGGTGAACTGTGTCCCGTGGGAAGAAAGCTGTAATTATGTGAAGAAAGCCTTGGTTGATAGTCACAAAAATTGCATGGTCAGCGACTCAGCGTGAAGTATTGGGTTGTAAATCTTGTGATAGATGGAGTTTCTTACTCGCTTTTGGGAGAGGTCCGTGATTGTCACATTCCTTTTTTTGGTTCTTGATGACGTAACTTCAACAGGATGTTCACCAAAATAAAGGGATCGATTCAACAGCCATTGTGATTGTCATGTTTGATGTTATTATAGAAGAAGTACTGAAAACATAGAAAACGAGACTCATTGCAGTATTTAGTGTGAATCTAATATTTAGAAAGAACAAACACTAGCCAATTGGGATTTGGATATCTGGCATTACTCTGATTGTTGTTATGATCGAATACTGTTTTTCTTGACGAAGTTGGAAGCACAACTTGAATGTGATAAAGTTAACCTAATGCGGTAGGCCAAACTAGTCTACTACAGTTCTTTCAAATCTTACAAAGTCATGATTGTTGAATTACTTTGGCTTCGTGTAATTGGAGGGATCGGAGGGAAGAAAAGAATATTTCCCTTTTTTGAGTCACAGTGTTGTCGTGTCAAATTTAATTTCTTCTAACATAGGAAAACTGTGGAAGTTCGATGTCCCTCTTCCCTTCCCTCCATCCTCTATTCTTCTGACCTAACTTGCATCCAAAAATAGCGTTTGCAACAACGGCTTCCACGATGTGAGAGACAGTGTTGAAATCTTTGATGATACCGTGTGTTTGTAGTTTATGCTTAATATCTGAGTATATATTTTCTCGCTTTTCTATGTTTTTCCACATTTTGCTCATGTTTGGATTATAAAAGCTGACACTTTATTTTCTGCTCATCAGGCAGCAATTTCTATCTGATCCATCTTTCCAACTCTTAATTCATCATTACTCGAGTTGCATTTCGTGGAGTTGATGTTGGCTATAGCATGCAGTTATACCATCATCCCTTCTCTCTTGACAGCCAAAAGGTGAGGCTCGCACTAGAGGAGAATGGTATTGACTACACGTCCTATCACGTCAACCCTCTTACGGGCAAGAACATGGATGCATCCTTTTTCCGAATGAATCCAAGTGGAAAGTTGCCTGTCTTCCAGAATGGTTCTCACATTATTTATAACACCATTGAGATAATACAGTAAGTCTCCCCCTTTCTGAAACTGTGACTGTAGTGCGTAATGCAATTTGTGTATTGTTTGTAGTCTTCAGTATGCAAATTACGCACAAACTACTATCATGGGGTTCGATAGATAACTATACAGCAAAATTCTTCATCGAGATGTATCTGTTTCTTTCATTATATTTGTGGAGAGTGTCTAGCAAAGAACGTAAAAAAACGTAAAAAGATGGATGGATCGGGGCGAGTACAAGTGAGCAGATTTCTGTTTCAGGGGAGGACGTACTGATGCCACTTCCGTTTACTAGCGTGAAATTTTTTCTCAGTGGGTTTATGATAGATTTCCTTGTGTTCTTCCTTTAAAATGCATATTTCAAGTATTGAAGATGACTTGGTACTGCAGGTACATAGAAAGAATAGCTGCAGTTTCTTCAGGTGGGGATGAAATCAAACTTAGTAGCAGAGAAGTACTTGATTGGATGCAAAAAATACAGGAGTGGAACCCTAAATATTTCACACTCTCTCACGTACCAGAGAAACACCGTCTCTACGTTTCAAAATTTATAAGACGTATTCTGATTGCTAGGATGGCGGAGTTTCCTGACCTTGCAAGTTCCTACCACCTTAGGCTCAGAGATCAATATGATATGGAAGAGAAGCTGAAAAACCCGGACGTGATTCGGCAGAGCGAGGAACATTTAGTCAGACTTCTTGATGATGTCGAAGAACAGCTGAGTGAGACCCCTTACTTAGCTGGAGACGAGTTTACTTTGGCAGATGTTATGCTAATCCCAGTACTAGCTCGGGTGGTGCTTCTAAAACTGGAAAATGAATACATAAGTAATAAGCCTAACATTGCAGAATATTGGAATATGGTGCAACAGAGGCCTAGTTACAAAAGGGTTATCGGGAAACATTTTGGTGGTTGGAGGCGGGAAAAGACACTGATAAAATCCTGGTGCTTCGTTCATATAAGGAGCTTGTTGCGGAAATATTAAGTGAAGGAAGGGTTTGCAATTTGCTATGACTAATGACATTTCACGATTATATACCAAAGTATATATGGAGTGAAATATCATGAAACATAAAAACGTGTACATGAGTAATTCTGTTCTCTTTTTGGACTTTCAAAATTTTCAAAGCGCAGCCTTTGAAATGTCTGTAAAATTGTGAATGCGAGTCATTTTTTTTTATATCAATTGTTTTGACATTCAAAATATTTTCACTGCTGTTTTTTTATGGTAGCTGTTCGCTGATATTTGAGTTTTGTATTTCCTCAAACCTGTTGTACATTAACCTTTAAGTGCACAGTGCGTACGTCTGTTCATCTATGGCATATTATGTTGTCCCTGTCACTGTTTACTGTGATATTACGGTAACTCCTAGACTGCATGTAGTGGTTTTCTCGTTGCACAGACTGAGCAAATTTGCATAGGAATCTGTTCAGGTAAACACACATTTTGATTATATATTCATTGCATTTTGGCGTCCACTGTCAGACTGGTACCCAAGATTCACCATGTCAAAACAGTCATCTCTGTTAGTTAACAGACATTTACAGGAAAGATAAAAGGGATCTGCTTAGAATCAAGACAACTAGACGACAGTCAAGGAGTTGTTACATTAAGGCCAGAGCGATGATGGGCATCGCTTAGGTTTGGTGATGCTAGCGAGTCGTGAGCTGGAGATTCGGATTCCAGGACTGTAGCTGTCAAAAGCAGACAAAGGTTTGCTGTTGAATCATGAAGTGATTTAGTGTAAGCTTGTTTTCATTTTGATTCCATTTTTCATTCTTGAACTGATGCCTTTCTTGAAACAGTATGGGCATAGTACTATTTGTATGAAATGTATCGAATTTGCTTACTTTTGTTAGAGTTCTGACTTTTAGCGTGTCTATTCAGCATTTTTTTGCAGCACGGTTGTCCCACAGCAACGAGGATATCCAAACGACCTCCAAAAACATCACATTCTTTTCACCGTGTAAGTACATTTTTTCTGATGAAAATAATCTCATGCTATTTCATAAGATATCTCTATGTTTTTTTTTTTTTTTTTTTTTTTTTTTTTTTTTTTTGTCGTCTATATTTCCTCTTTGCGTTCCTTATTCCCCAGAGATTCATTCAATGATTTGGTCACTATATTTTGCTCTCAATAGAAGAAACTAAACTATATTGCCAAATCTAGTTAAGGCAAAGAGTCACTTAAGGCAAAGAGTCACTCTTCTTTGGTTTAAAATTATAATAGAATAAAGTGAAATGGCCATGGTTCTTAATATCGTGAAGCAAGATTTAATTAATGCAAGTCATTTACTCAATTTTTTTATCTTCTCGAAACAGCGTTTATAGCCTTGATACAGATGTACGACTGCACTCCCCTTACCCCTCCATTTGCGGGAGCTCTGAAGCCACTAGGGTATCGTCGTTGTTGTAGTTTGCTAAGATAGTTATTGCCTAAGGAGTCAAATCTTGACATCATACTACAAAGTGATCGAGTTAATGTCGGTTATCCTGACTGCATTTTGAGTCGGTATACCCAACCTTTATGGCATGATGACCGAGATTAGGCAAGATGACTGATTCCAATAGCACTCTGAAACCAAGATTTAACATTATATAATACGGAGTATATACTTGAAACAGTAGAATTTGACCAGTAGAATTTGACGACGGTTATTGTACATGTAGGTGTTAACATGAAAGATGAAATTATGATGAATGAGTTATATTTAAAACTATTTGCAAAACAAAGGAGGTATGGGATTATTACAGCAGTGGTCTTCCTCATAATAACGTACGGGGTAACGTATATGACAATTGTTGAAGCAAACACATTTTAAAAAAATTATATTGTTCTATGACTCCCATCAAATATTTACTACGAAGTATAAGAATTTGCACATCTCATTTACGATGAGACATCCTGTATTGAAGTAACACTTTCAGTTTTTCCTTATGAACTACGGAGTACATTTATTTTGACCTTATGACAAAATATCTGCTGTCACAAAAACTTCATTGCCTTTTTGTGGCCGCCTTGAATATTAGCTCATAAGCAGTCTCTATACTTGCGGCTAACTTTTGTACATCAACATAGCCTTTTTCAACACCTAGACCAATCCTCATGGTTCCCATATAGCTCATCACCGACACAGCTAGGCTCTGAAAATTCACATGACCCTCATTAGAGGTAAAAAGAGTCCCACACGAGCCAAAAGTAGATGAAACAATTTACGAAGCATTTAGCTTCACGTTTGATGATTTTGAACTTACATCTTCAACGTCTCTCTATTTTACTTTGAAATGCTTTAAATATTTGAATCCTTTGTACTCGTATCCTCATGTTACGAGTCTTAACACAGTGTCCCCTTGTCAATAAATTGAATCATACTGAATTCCTTATGTGGAAATAGTAACGAGGGTCTCTATTGTGGGGTGAAAGGTGTCGTTTTACTTCAAGAAAGCATAACAATGTCTGTTTACCTCACAAGTTTCTTATTTTGTTTTCGGTTTTAACAGTGATGGGCGGAATTTATACCTGGAGAACGCCAACTGGCATGAAGTATAGGCCTTTTATTGGATGTTTTGCTAACGCCATCTGCTCCACTGGACCTATCATGCTTGTGATTCCCAAGCTTGTTCTTGTACACGTTCCTTTGATGTATTGTGCTGCTACCTGGAAAAATCCATGCACCACCATTGTCAGCAAATACTCGAACAATAATCACTCGATATCTTTTTGTCAAAAAGTATAGATGAGACGTTCACATACCTCAGGGCCTCTGCACTTCCTTATAATCTCGAGGAATTGACCCGTCAGATATACAGCCGGGGAGTTTCGTTTTTTCAGGATCTTTTTCTGTGCTTCCAAAACAAAATCAAGAGGGTTCAGAGGTTTGTCGGTAGTTAACTTGGACAGTGCGATTTGCAGAAACGCAAACTGGTTTCCCCAGATTTTGCTGTCTGCCTTGAGCATGTCTTGAACCGACATGTAACCATTTATGTTCCTAGTGTTGAGCAGCACCAACACCGTGGTTCTTGAGTTGTTGAATCCTTTGCCATATGCTTGCATGTATAATCGAATCCCTAAAGAGACGATGCCTGTAATAACAGCATTTATGGTCTGGAGCAAACAAGTTACGGGTCAGAATTTTGCCATGACTAGAGTTGGAAGACAGTGGACTTACGGCCATTTCAACTGTCACCTGTTATTCAAGCTAGGGACCAGCATCGAGACACTCATAATAAAACCAGGCAAAATGAGGTACGCAGTGATTAATAATTGTATTGTTTATTGCTTGTGTTGTCTTTCTTCTACATTCATCTAGTTTATTAAACCAGCATCGAGACACTCATAATAAAAGGTCACGCGGCCATACGGGTCTATAAGAATTGAATAAAGCCAGCACCTGTTAACCAAAGATCGCTTAAGTTACTTTAAGATACGACACATCTTTATACCCTGTATTGTTGTATTTGCTGTTTTGTCTTCAATAAGGAGATCTATGGAATTAATAGAGTTTTGAAGATTACGACTGTAGCTTCTTGATTGTAGACTTAAAACATATCTGATATTAATCGCAACACCAATGGGAGAGTCAGAAGAACACAATTTAATCATTCACATACTCTTTAAGAGATCTAGGGTTCCGTACAATTGTCTGACCCAAACCGCTCAGATGGTTTGAAGAATGACAAGTGCGGAATATTAAATGACTCTTAAGCTGTGAAAGTACCGCTAACATTGATGTGGTCATGTAACTAAAAATGCCTAACTTTCGTCGTACGACTGCCCCACCAGGGTTATATGTGATCGAACATTGGTGGAATTTGTATTGCTTGTCTCATGCCGCTTAGGAATGTTACTCTTTATATGGATAGATGTATACAAACATAGGAACGTCTTCTCATCATCTTTCATGAAACTTCCCCAAATGTTTTTGAGTGATACTTTCCCTTCTGTTAGACTCTCTAACTCTTCATTTTGTCCTGACTGTTGTTACTTAGACTGCTTCTTTATTAGCCTAAGAAAATGTGGTCATTGTAAATTTACCGTGTTCTCCACATGGATGTGCACCCTTGTCATTTGCTTTCACACAAATTCTTATTCTTATTCTTATTTAAGACCAAAGATCTGTCTTAAGTCTTAAGACGGGTCGGGTTTGACCCGTCTTAATTTTTTTTTTTTTTTTTTTTTTTTTTCAAGACCAAAATTTTATTACAAATTCTAGCGTGAGACCGTCTTATACTATGAGACAACAAATGTATAGTTACTTTTGAAAAACAATGAGTTACTTTTCAAATGTAATACGGTTACGTTTGAACAAAGTAGTTGTCATAGAATGACGAAAGTATGAGGTTAAGGGATATTGAAAATTATGGGCAACCAGCATGTATTTGATAAATTTCTCACAAATATTAATTGTTAAATTCATAAGAGATTTAAAAAAAATTACAAAATTAGAAAAAAGAAGTGAGAATTGATTTAATTTAAATCTAAATTTATTGAATTAATATGTGTCTCATACTATGAGATAACCTCATAATAAAATTACTCAAATTTTATTTTCGATTTTTTTTTTCAAAAAGCGGAAAAAAAAACAGGTATTTAAAATGGTAACAAAGAGGATAAAAATGGTAATATATTATATTATATTAGTGACATATTGTCACATATAGAAAACAAAAACTAGTCCCAACATTTTTGCAATATGTTACCATAATTGTTAAATATATTTGTAACATATTATGAAATATAGAAAACAAAAAATTGTAATAACATTTATGTAATATGTTATCATAATTGTGTGATATGTTTTGGTTTTTATACTCCGTACTAATATTTTTCAAATAGGTTAATATTATATGATAAAATATTATACTTTAATGTAACACATTTGTATTTTGCATTTCATACTCAAAAATCTGATAACAATTCATTAATAAATGATAACATAACATATTATGATCCAAACATAATTAATTTATATTCGTAACATGTATTATATTTTCTATGTTTGAGAATATGTCACCAATATAATATAGTATGTTACCATTTTTATCAATATTGTTACCATCTAAAGTTTCCATTTTACTTGTGTTTTTCCGCTTTTTGGGTTAAGTTTTAAAAAAAAAAAAATTGGGTCTTGAAAAAAAATTTCGAAAAAAAAAAAAAAAAATAAACTTAATGGGCCAAAACGGGTCATGTTTGACCCGTCTTAACCTTAAGACGGATAGGGGTGTCGATATTGAGTAACTCATAAGTGGGTGTGTCGAGATTGACTGAGAAGTGCAGCGGTGGTGGAATAGGGGTCCCTTGGGGACTAGAACCACCTTCAGATGTTTATGAATGCCACTCATACTAGCTATGATTAGATGTGGCACAACTGTTCCGACCCTATTGATAAAACTCGAGACCTACCGTTATGTTTATAAATTGACTCGACCCTACCAACCCAGCCCAAACTAAGCTTGACCTGACGTTGACCCGACCCAAAACGGCCTGACTCGTAATTGACCCTATTAGAAAATGACCCGAAACGACAGAAAATGTGACTAAGTACTTTAGCAATCAAGCCCTTTTGTTAAGTTAAAAATAACAGAAACCCTAATTATCATGAATCTCAATAACCTTATTCAAATTTATTTACCAGCTAACCCAAACTGTATTGACCTACACCAAAATGACCGGATAATAGGGGCCGAAACTAACTCGAAACTCGTAATCAACCCAACCCAACCTACGCCAAAATGAACCCAATTATTTTCAAACTAACTCTTGATGACTATGCGTCTATGTATCGTTTCTAAAGTTGGATTTGGATTGCATTACGAAACTATACTATTCTGCTTGATATAATGATTTTTTACGGTCAAACACTACGCAAAAATAATCATGTACGAAGTACTATGTATGTAATAATATAAACATAAGAGTACTTACCACATCAAGCATTGTTTTGATTAGTTTGAGTTGGTCCAAGGGAAACGACACGGTTGATATCCTGACCGGGTGAGAAGCCAAATCTTTATTTCCAGATCTAACCGGTGTCTTATCATCTGAAATAAACGCAGTTTTCAGAATGCTCCATCCGAACTCAAAGGTTGCACCATAGATAACGCTCAAAGTTCTCGGTATGAAGTCGGTTAAATTCTTTTCTCTGCTTTTAATAGCTTTTTTGGCGGATTGAGTAGACGGGAAAGTTAATGGCACAGAAGGATTGTCTGCTCTTTGCAGGCACGATAACAGTGCGCCCATCAGAGAGTAACCATCGCCAAGCGCGTGGTGAAGCTTGAAAATGAGTTGCCCTGCTGCCTTACTCGTCCGGTACTTGATTAAATGAATTTCCCATAATGGCCTGTCTTCTGGTAGCGCCTCCGTGCTGAGTTTTGTCAGGTAGTCGTCGAAATAATTGTCGTATGACTCAACTGATAATGATTCGGGGAAGCTGGGAACATTGACATGATCTTCAAGGTTCACTTCCACCTTTTTCCACCACCTTTTTCCCTTGTTATCATAAGCCTGCTTATTAACGTTAGACAAAATAAGTTCAGATACAGTCTGTCAGTTTTTAGTGTGCAGTTTAGCGTTTTAGGTTCCGAGAAAATGAAAATGAACGGTAGAATAGTAGAACTACTTAGGAGCTATATTGCTGAGTTATGGATATACGCGTAAATGTATTAGAGACTGGTGCATGTGTATGTCAAATATTTGGCTGAAATGAAGCGCCGCAATGTTGGACACAGCGAACTTCACTTTGGCTGCGTGTCTGACATTCAAACAAGACACGAGAATTGTTCTAGTTTTTTCACAAAGAGGAAGTAGCTTTCCGACAATTCTAATCGAGTCACACAACTATAACATACAAGAGAAACAAAAGAAATGACAATTACCATAACCGATGAAAATCTTGGATTTACGGGAAGAAAGACGTCTCTGAGGAGCGTCAATGTTTGAATGTTGTCATCAATCGGAACAGCAAACTCTAAGACGGCTAGGATACACACCGACATGCTTTTGCTATTGAAGTACAGGCCTGTAGGAGACACAGGTTCCGCTCCATCATTAACTTCTTGGGTGCATTTTGTTTTAATTCTCAAGCTCGACTCCATTACTTTCTTTTTTTTCGTTTTTCTTCAACCGTTTGATCTTGGAAACTAGCAAGCCGTGCGAAATATATAAACGAAGTTTATGACTGTGTTAGGCTTTGTGGTAACTTGTACAGGAATCGTGCAGAGAACAAGTCATAGAGGTATCTTGTTCTTTCAGATACTTTGCCTGTTAAAAAGTCCATGTTCCCTTGACTTGAGGACAACTTGTTTTAAACCCTTCACTCCAGGCAATCTCTCCCCATAGTTTTATTTAGTAATATTTGTGTACTGGTAGGTAGGTTCGGTTGGATGGGCGGTCAAAAATCCAAAACGGAACTCGAAACCTCTCCTTATGATAGAACAATTTTCCACCAGTTGAATTAAGTTCTCGTGTGTATTCAATGAGTCGTATAACGAGGAAAACTATTGTCAGTTAAAGACGACTCATATATACCTCGTATAGTCTAATTTGAGTCTCTGTGACTAGAGGTGTAACCGAGCCGATCTGATTCCGAGCTTGGGAGAGCTCGGAATCGGCTCGGAAAAAATTTCTCGAGCTCAAAAATTCAAAGCTCGGAATCAGCTCTGAAGAAGTCTCGAGCTCAACTCGAGCCCAATCCGAGCTTTGTTAAATATTATTTTTCTACGCTTTTTTTAATATCTATTATAATAAATATATTATATAACAATTATAATAAAATATTCTATTAAAAAAAATCGATCTAAAGATATTACAAAAAAACATCTATAATTGTAGCAAAATATAATGTATAGACATAGACAAAATTATATATAAAAATGAAAACGAGCCCAAATCCGAGCTTCCGATCCGAGCTTTACTAAGCTCGGAATCATTCAGTTTATTTAACTCGGCTCGGGCTCGGGCTCAAGATCAGTTTGACCGAGCTCGAGCCGAGCTTTGACCGATTTGATTCCGAGGGCTCGGCGAGCCGGCTCTGATCATTTACACCCCTATCTTTGACGATTTTAAATTGACCAGTCATCAAGTGAACATCTACTCGTCCAGAGTAAGCGGTTAAAAAGTGGTAAAAAGAAATCAATTTGATCAAAAGCTGAAGTGATGACCAAAAGTCGTGATAAAGAATTGGCTCGACCATGTTCAAGTTGACCATAGATGTCATCTGACCAGGTTTATTATTTGATTGATTGGTCACCTAACACTGTTGAAGCAACCTAATTAGGATGATTAAATATTGGTCTCGTTGTTGACCCGGTACAACTTGAACCCGAGTTAAATCAACTAATAAGATTAAATTGAGTAGGATATAAAATATGGACGTCCAATTGAAACGGAAATTGTATAAATAAAGTAGATATAAAGTGGGTAATGAAATAAGGCTTAGACAGCAAGACTAAAGAAGTCTATAAGGTAATGTACTTGTCGACAATTAGTTATCACCAAAGCACGTTAAATTGATTTTGGCGTGTATGTTTTTCATGTGTTCTCCTATACTTGTGTATTTTTATGTAAAATAAATCATTTGAGTAAATTGTCTTATGAATTCGTTTCACACATGAGAAAAATAATAAAATCATTTAACTATTTATTGTTTGTTTAGTTTTAGTAATGTCTTAAACAATTTATAAAATTGACAAAGTTAGCTATGGAAAAAATTGATCCTTTTGATATATACATATACGAATTGCTCATTACACAACGTATGACTGTTGGTCATATATATTTGCATGAGATAGACATTACCGTTTGTTGAATCCTATTTCCTATATTAAACCGATTTTAATGCTAAAAGTTCCTTCGATATCAACTGCGGAATATATTGAGTCTTCCGCAACGAGCTTACAGAACAAATGAGATGGCCAAGCAAGTGAGGTTTCATCCTAAAATCAATTGGTGATAGGAGGAGTTGCTCACTTACTTGTAAACATGTCACCTCAATATTAATCCGCCGATGCAGGACTTTGTTTTGCTCATAACACACATGGGAACCAAGCTCAACAATCTTCCCCTTTCGCATGTGTGTCGACTGACTTCTTGCTACCCCTCACTTGGTGCTTACTCCGCTCCATCTCTAGTTGACTAGTAGGGAACAGGGGGCGGTTAGTCCGTCCCATAAAGCGTCACCACATCGTTACCTTACAAAGGTGTGGTCCAGGCCAAACCTTCGGCTCTGATACCACTTGCTTGTTGAGTCCTCCGCAGCGGGCTTACAGAACAAATGAGTTGGCCACGCCCACAAGCAAGTGAGGTTCCATCCTAAAATCAATTAGTGATAGGAGGAGTAGTTCACTTACTTATAAACATGTCACATCACTATTAATCCGCCGATGTGGGACTTTGTTTTGTTCTTAACACACATGGGAACCAAGCTCGACAGAATATCAAGTGAGGTTTCCCTAATACACAAATGAAAAAAACCCTGGTTTTTTTTTTTACCGAATTTTGATAAACTGAATTGAACTAATTTGAATTGAATGAAGTATGAAACTGATAAAAATAAAAGTATTTACTTATACAACAAATTAAAAATTTCGCAAATACATACACAAATCCAAGTTAATAAATTGATTAAATTTAAGTTGTCATCAACCAAATATAGCTCATCAGAAATACAATTTCAAAAGTTAATAAAACTTCCCATGAATTTAATTAATTAAATGTATTGCAAACTTTCCTAATTTCTCCTTTATTACCAAGATTGACCTCAAGTGCTTGCAACTTAATCATAGCACTAGCCAATTTAGAATTAAATAAAGAACTTTGAGACAAACGTAACACAATATCTTTGGTTGCAATATCACGTGCAAGTGCTTGGTCAATTGGAAGAACACCTCTTTGTTTAAGAATTTGATCAAAAAATGAGTTACCAACTTTGTTTGAACTTTGTGAATTTTGATCAAGAAATGCAAAGTTGTTCGTACGTTGTTGTGCCTTGTGGATAGGGATGTCAGTGGGGCGGGTCAACGCGGATATCGCCCCGCATCCGCCCCAGTTAGGGTGGAGGTAGGAGACACTTTAGTGGGTCGTGGAGCGGTGGTGGATCCTAAAAGTGATCCCGCCCGAATTAGTGGAGCGGTGGTGGATTTCATCCAAACACCGCCCCGCCCCTGCCCCGCCACCGTACCCGCCCCGCCACCGTACCCGCCCCCGCCTATATTCGCCTCATCTATACCCGTCTTATTCATATTATTAAGAATATAAATTAGAAAAAAAAAATTAACACTTTAAAATTTTACTTTTAATATTTTTTTTATCTTTATTTTGAATTATGAGTAATACTAATACTCCATATTTATTTAATTCATAAACTTTAAAAGTTTGTCTTATGTATTTTAATACTCCGTATTTCTTTAATTAATAAACTTTAAATATGTGTCTTATGTATTTTATTTGGTACTCACAAAACTTTGATTGGTTATTTAAAATGTGTTTTCTACGTGGCTATATCGTTATTAGAAAATTTTCGGTAAAAAATTATTGAAATTTAAGTTGCGATAATGCGATTCTATAGGGCGGGTGGGGCGGGTCTGGGCGGGTGGGGCGGGTGGTGGGGCGGTGGTGGGTCTATAAAATTCCCCGCCAGGCGGGTGGTGGAGGACGGATGGTCACCCGCCATGGGTGATGGGGCGGAGGTGGAGGTGGATTTTTGGTGGTGGATGCGGTGGTGGAGATGCTTCCCCCGCCCCCGCCCCGCCCCAATGACATCCCTACTTGTGGACATGTTTGTTTCAATTGTCTTTGAAGATTTGAGTCCATTTTCGAGTCGAATTCGGTTTTACCTTGGTAGAGACGGTCTTGGAAGAACGCGCAATGTGAAATTCCGACTGTGTGACAACCTGCATGCATAGAAATACTTCTATCACGCTTTTTTTTATTGTACCGATTTTTAGTAAAAAAAAATAATTAAATTTGATAATGTTTTACTTAATATATGAAATTTTATTTTGTATGTATAATAATATTAAAGCTAATACATAATCATTTTAGTAATTTTTAATATCAAAATAAAATGTTTATGATCGTTACGTACTATAGAATTTTAATCTTTTCTTTTTGTTTTTGTATTGGTATAATATTGAAGGATATACTCGTACATTTTTTAAGTAAAATAACTACTCGCTCGTATTAATAGTAGATTCTTATTTCTCATTGTATATTTATTATATTAGTTTCAAAAATTCACATCTCCAAAAAATAATGTTTGACGAACCTAGTCAAGTTAAATCAGAACTCCAAATTAACTGATTATGTAGGTAAAGATCATTTTAAATTTTAGATAAAATCAGATCAATTTTACAGATCGAGTCGCATCTTGACGAGGCTAATAGCAAGTAAGTACCTAGTAAAACAACCATCTCTTCGGGAGTAAAAGATTTGTCTTTAAATGCCGAAATGGTTTGATTGATGGACAAGAATTGACTTGGAAGACTAGTGTTATGCCCGTGCAAATTGCACGGGTATGTCCCTTTTATAAAATTTATGTAAAAACGCACGAATAATTAAGTTGTTGTATAATGGGTTTAATACATGACTCTTTTAAAATGATCAAATGTGTATATATGTATTATTGAAAATCAATTCAAACAACGAAATTATATAACAAACAATCATAATAAGTAATTTAAACCTTCAAAACATAACAGAAAAAGTTTAGATAAAAGGAAAACATGCATTCAACAATAAGATGGAACTCCCTCTCATTTGGTATTAGTTTTATGCCCGTGCAAATTGCACGGGTATGTTCATTATGAAATTCAAGTAGGAACATTTGGATAATAAAGTCATTGTATGATAGGTTTTATAACGATGTCTTTTAAAATAAATCAAAGTGTATATTTATTACTGAAAACACTTAAAAAAACGAAATTATATGACAGACAGCCATAAATCAATAATTAATTGAAAAATTCAAAGCGTTGTAGAGAACGTTAAGATAAAAAGAAAATAATACAACAATAATATGATAAACGTACTATAATTTCTCAAAAACTTCTTTATAAACTACGTTATTGTTCTATTCAAGACCTAATTCTTATTATCGCAAATCATAATCTTCAGACCCTTTTTAGTGGTCTTTTGAAATGGTCAGTATGAATTAATGTCATTCAAAAACACCTAAAAACTGAAATTATAAATTGAATAACAATTTTATGCCCGTCGAAAATTTCATTATTATATAACAAATAACAATTTTAAATTATACCCGTGCAAATTAACATTATTATATGACAAATAACAGTTTTATGCCCGTGTAAAGTATAATTAGCAATTTTATGTTTGTATAAATAACATTTTTATGCTCCTGCAAATTGTCATTATTTTATGACAAATAAAAATGTTATGTTCGTACAAAAAGCAATTTTATAACAGTGCAAATTATCATTATTGTATGACAAATAACAATTTTGGGCCTGTACTGATGACAATTTCATGTCCGTGGAAATTATAATTATTACTCCGTACATGACAAATAACAATTTTATACCCGTACATATAACAATTTAATGCCCGTGCAAATTATCATTAATATATGACAAATAACAATAATATACTCAGCTCGTGCGATTTGATGCCCGTGCAATTGTAAAAAAAAAAAAAAAAAAACAATTTTTTTTATGTGTGATTTTATACCCATGCAAATTGCAAAAGACTTCTTGTATAATTTATTTTCAAAGTATAATTTAATTAGTACGTATGTCATACGGAGTATATAACATTTAAAAAGTAAAATATACAATTGTCACAAAATAAAATTGAACATGTCATAAATAGTTGCAATTTTGTGCAATTGTGATGACTGGTAAATAAGTCTCAATACTCACCCAGCAAAATGAGTCGTATCTTACTCGGTATTTTTTTTTTCGTTTGTGCACCCACCACATTTAAACCCTAAAATCCTAGATCCCCTCTTTTTTTATCTTTCTCTCCTCTTCCACCGTCGTCGTTTCTTTTTCGTCGCCTCTCTACCGTCGCCGACCGCTTATTTTTTAATTTTTTGATCCTTTGTCGTTTTAATGATCTCACTAAGTTAATTTACGTTTAATGTTGTCATTCTTGATTTTGTTTTTATGATTATTACTCGAAATCTAAAAAAAAAAAAAAATTGATGATTTTTACTCGAAATTTTTAACTTTGTAATTATGTACTCCGTAATAAATTTTGTAATTTTTTAATCATGTAATTTTGTAATTTCTATTTTTAATCATGTAATTTTGTAATTCTATTTTTAAGTCGGTAGATTAAAAGAATAAAATATATAGAAAAGTAGAAAAAAGATGTCTTATAATTTGATTCAATAAAATAATGTTTTAAAAAAAAAAATCACATAAGTCTGTTTAATATTCTTAATTAAATTTCTAATTTTATTTGATGTTCACTTTAGTTTTTTAGCCCATTAAAAATGTATTTTGTAATTTGTAATTTCATAATTATCATTATCATTGAAATTTCTATTATATTTGTAATTAAAATATAAGAAAGGATGTGATTTATATTTTTAATCTATAAGTACTTGATATTATGAAATTTATGTAAATTATAAGAAATGATTTAATTTATATTTATGTAATTAATATAGTACAAAGTTCCAAAAAATTCCAAAGAGATGTAAATAATAATGCACAAAAAAAAAAAAAAAAAGTATTTGCATGCATCAAACAAAGAAATTAAATGTGTGAGAGATAATGGGAGGCCCCATTTTGACTATTCAATAATTAACCACAGGGTGCCATGTGTCCCTGTGGTTATTGCTTTGTATATATGATTCACATCACCCGCATTTGAAACAAGTCCATCATTTCTTCAACTTCTCTCTAATTTTTTGATTTCTACCTAATCTAAGATCTGACTTTATTTGCTCTCCATTTAGCCTAGGAGAGCTATATTTAGTCATCAATCTTAAGAATATAGGTCTAAATCGAGAAGTTGAGAAGTTTTAGCACAAATTTCTTTAAGTTTATTATCATAAGTTGTTGATAATATAGTAAAATAATATGGAGTAGTTACTAAAAAGTTTACAGTCATTTCTTTTAATGACCCTTTATATTGATTGCTTCTACATCTTATGAAAACAACTAAACAAGCACTTTTTTGCTTGGTGCTATGCTGATATGTGAGAAAGGTGGTTTGAGTTGGTTTCTTTGTTGTTGATGTTTGTTTGTGTTTTGGTTGGTTGTTTTGGGCCAGTAAAGATTTCTTCGTTTCTTCGAAAGCTTTTTTGGGCTCTTGGTTGTTGTTTTTATTTGGTGATTTGAAAGTTGTTGTCTTTCTTTCACCGCTTTCATCCGCAAGGATGTTATAGGTTGATTTCGATTAACCTAGTTTCCTTTCCTTATCAAAAAAAAAAAAAAAAAAAAAAAAAAAAAGAATCATTTCTTCCGGTTTGTACCTCATAATCCGGTCCACCTCCCTATTTACACAAATTATACACTCAATATCTAATCAAATTGACATAATAAAACAATTGGACTATATAGGAGTATTATGTTGCATGACATAAATGAAAATGTATTGAAATAGGATGATATATTTACCAATTTAATAACTTCTTTAGTAGCGATGGCGATGATATCAGCGCAAGAGACGGTTTCAGGACACTCGGTTTCAGCAATATTTTTCAAATCGTCAATTAGTTCGTATCCCCTCACACTTAGATTAGGTCCAGCTTTTTTCTCAGATGATGGTCCATCAATCAAAATTGATGCGTCACAACCCTTCGTATGATTAAAAACAAAAAAAATAAAAAAAAAAACACAAATAAGAATGTGGTGGTATAAATTAACTACTAAGAATGTGGTGGTATAAATTAACTACTGACCGAAATTGTAATGGGCTAGTTAAATGATAAGCTAAGTAAATTTCCAAAAAGCATATAGAAAGTCATTCAAGTACTATAAAAATACTTACGTGGACAAAGCAGTCATGAAATTGCATGCGTAAAAGAGCAGCAATGATACTTGAATTTCTAGTAAAATGTTCTTGAACTTTATGAATTATGGTTGTCTCAATGTCGATGTTGTTCGGACACAGTCCTTTATAAAACCCTACTTTTAGACCGAATGGTCTAGGAGGTGGGCTAGTAGGGCTTGTCATCGGAGGGCTTGAAGGAGGCATTTTAGTTCCATGATCCTTACCTCCATGGTTTTTCCCTGAACCATGATTTTTACGTCCATGATTTTTAGGAGAATCACGGCCAAATGTGTCATACCCGTCACTTGAACCCGAACCATGGGACTCACTCACACAACTTAGGACTAACATGAGCCATAGTGTTAAAGCAATAAGTACATTAGTAGAAATTGTAAACTTCATTGCTAATTAAATTATATATATGGAGTATGAATTATGATTATGATTATATATAGCTAGTTTATTGTATTGAATTAATTAGAGATGTTATGATATTTTTGATGTTTAACATTGGTCATTTATATACAGGTTTTAGTACATGCATCGTGCAATAATACGTTGAACATATTATTATAAGAATTATTATAGGAATAATATACAGCAAACACACACATTTTTTAAATTTTATGAGAACCATGCATGTAAATATGTAATGAAAGTTGGTAGACTTATCTCATGCAAATTATAATCGTATAAAAGAATGTCAAATGTATATATTATTGTAGAATTATGCTATGTCGGAATAAAATCACCGTTGACATTTGATAACTGATTTTTAATTGATTTTGTTTATACGCTGATCAAAAAGGCTACGGTTACACAATGTGTAACATTTGGTTTGTTACACAGCCAATAAAAACGCGCCACGTGGCTAGGGTATAACTGCCTAATTTAATGACTTGACAAACGTATACTGCTCCCTCTTAACTCCGTTAAATGTAATTTGTATTTTTTTTTTTTTCTTTTTTATTTAGGAAATCTTTTCAACTTCCTTTTTTACAAAATTTCACCCTCCATTGATTTAATTTCGTTTTTTGGTTAATCATTTTTTTCCTGTTTATTGGTTTTATTATATTATTTTCGTGTTCTTAGATATTTAAAAAAAAAATAAATGAATTCATCGTCATCCTCATCATCAATTTATTCGTATGTTCAATCGTAAAGTGAATGTTGTATGTTCTTCGTTAGTAACGTATTGTTTAAACAATTTATTGTTTAATCTAAAAGCATTACTGTAAATTGCAGTTATAGTATTTCTGTAAATTGAATCGAGTTAGCCAAAAATGTTGGCATAAAAATTGATTTCGTGAGGAGCTTAAAAAAATGAGAAAAAAAATTGAACATGTGAAAAGGTAAAAGACTACCCAAGGGGATTCGAACTCGTAACCTCTAGCATTATGGGTAGTCTTTTGTATGACGTTGGTACCACTGGACCAAGTCATATCAGCACGTTTATTTCTTGATTTCGTTTCTATTTAGCATTAAGTAGTTATTATATTTTTGAGTTTGTGTAATATTTCGAATTGGAAGATGTAAGGTTTTGTATTTATTTTATTTTAAGTTTTCAATGGTATTTATTTTCAATTGTATTTAATGGGAGTAATTAGTGGAAATTAAAAGATCACAAAAATATATTAAAAATGATTTTCACTAAAGTTAGCGGATTTAGGTTTTTGTAGTAGTCATTAACGGATTTAGGGTTTTTTTTGGACGGAAATAGGGTTTGTAACGGAAGTAGGGTATTTTTTGGATGGAAATATGGTTTTTAACGGAATTAGGGTATTTTTTGGATGGAAATAGGGTTTTTAACGGAATTAGGGTATTTTTTGGACGGAAATAGGGTTTTTTAAGGTTTTAAAATGGATGTGCTATATTTTAAATTTAAAAATGTTTTGAAATATTTATAATGATTTTATATAATAATGTAATTTACTAATTTCGTATAATGTCGTAATGTGACTAATTTAGGTATTTTTTGGACGGAATGCCTATTGTGACTAAATAGTTACCTTACGTATTACTCGTTACATTGTAAATGCCTAATGAGACTAAATGTGACAAAACGTTTATCGTACGTATTAGTCGTTACATTGTGAATGCCTATTGTGACTAAATAGTTATCTTACGTATTACTCGTTACATTGTAAATGCCTAATGAGACTAAATGTGACTAAACGTTTATCGTACGTATTAGTCGTTACATTGTGAATGCCTATTGTGACTAAATAGTTATCTTACGTATTACTCGTTACATTGTAAATGCCTAATGAGACTAAATGTGACTAAACGTTTATCGTACGTATTAGTCGTTACATTGTGAATGCCTATTGTGACTAAATAGTTATCTTATGTGTTACTCGTTACATTGTAAATGCCTAATGAGACTAAATGTGACTAAACGTTTATCGTACGTATTAGTTGTTACATTGTGAATGCCTATTGTGACTAAATATTTATCTTACGTATTAGTCGTTACATTGTAAATGCCTAATGTGAGTAAACGTTTATCGTACGTATTACTTGTTGAATACGTTTTTGTACGTATCAATCATGTTCAATATATTTTTTTTGTAAATTAAATTTACCCAAAAAAAAAACATTTTATTTGAAGAGTAATTGTGAACCGTGTAAAAAAAATCAAAAAAAAAAAAAAAAAAAAGAGGCATTTGTCAAATTTGATTTGACTAGGGTTAGGAAATTTTTTTAACCTTACTCACGGTTTAGGGTTTAAGGATTAAAATTTCTATTTTTTTTTTTTTTTTTTGTTTTTTAAAACATGGAGTAAAATATTTTAATATAATTAATTATAATCCCTTTATTTTGGGAACTAAATAATCTTGGAAAGAGGAGGAGAAAATATCACACAAAATACTAAACGTCAAATTAGGTTAATATTCTCCAAACTTCCGTTTACAACAATCCGTTTGCTTTTTTTTTTTTTTTAATAACTGACACGTGTCAGCATTTTATTCGCTGTGTAACAAACACAATGTTACACAATGTGTAACCGTATCAGCTCTGATTGACTTATGACTACCTACTTAATTAAATGCATACTTACATTTATTTGTTGATGGTAGAAACGAAGAATTATTGTATTGTTCCCTCACTAACTCACATTTGCACCCAAAAAAATAATCTTTAAATCAAATTGTTAAAAATAATAAAATCGATCTTAAATCTCCAATAATCAATATAAATTAAACTTTTGATTGATTTAGTTTTTAATATGATGTTAAACGCTTGAAACCAAGCCCATTAACATCAATAGCTCAATTATTAATATTAAATTAATTAAGTGAAAATGAATAATTAGGTTAGTTATTTTTACCAATGTTAGGAACACAACTCAATCAAAAGCTTAAGCCGATGGTTGGAGGCCAAAGGTCGGTTTATACTTTAACACGCTCTCACACAAGTGTCATTTGGGCTTGAAGTGTGGATGCAACGACGGATCTCCTTACGCCCGGTGCTATATTATTCCACTTGCTCTGATATCATGTCAGGAACCAATTCAACCAAAAGTTTAAGCCAATGATTAGAGGCCCAAAATCGATTTTATAATCTAACAACCAGTTACAAATCCGAGAAGCGTAAGGCGCATTCTTCTTCAGCCTCCTTTCAAATCGAAGTAAAATCTTGTAAAAAATATAATGATGATTTGGTTGTATTCATATATTTAGGCGGGAAAATTTTTTCATGAGAATGCAACACGTGACATTAGAACTATATATTGAGTGGTTTCTCTTTTAGTATATACTATAAGTGATGAAAAAAAAAAAAAAAAAAGTTTGAGAAATTTGCCTTTTAAATTTAGAACAGTACACCCTTCATTCAAATTATTCCTCACCTCATTTGTACTCTTTGACACTATTTATGAACTTACATAATTTTTAAAATTACGCCTAATATATAAATGAAAATATAGTCATGTATGATCTTAATTATTTGATTCGTCTCTTTAAATAGAAGATTAATATTAAAATTTGATATAATGTTTAACTATAAATATTATCGTTGCGGGTCGACAAAACATCATGTTATTCATGTAGTGAATGGTTTTGAATGAAGGGATTACATTTTAAATAGAAGACTCGTGATTCCAATTTAAACATATTTGTGCAATGAAATTTTTAAAAGTTTTTAATTTGTACATGGTAACCTTGTGTTTTTTCAGTATCAACGTAGTAACCTTACTTTCAAAAATGTACACATATATGGTAACCCTCTACTTTATTACGAGTAATACTTATTAACATGATCCTAAACTTGTATTCTGTTAGTTTTTCCGTTAAATAGTTAACGGAAAGTGATATGACAAAATTAATTATGAGTTTTTTTATATGATAACTTGGTGTTTTTTTTTAAAAATTTTACATGGGTAACCTTATTTTATTTTATTTTATTTCACAAAACATCCACGTAGCACACTTATTAAATTACTCATTTTTCTCTCATTTTCACCTTATTACACTATAAATGTCAAACTCTCTTGAGAGCATGTACTATAGAGAGTACATTTAGCATCTTCTTATTTTTCTTTTACCCTTTGTGGAACCCGGGATCGGACCCAACTCGGCGTCTTGCTTAAGGGCGGATTTTAAAGTTAAAAAAGATTAAGTTGGAAAAACCTTTAAGAACTGTTATGGAGTCGCCACCTATTTATCGCGGAAAATAGGAACCTGCTACCATGTTCTAAGTTAAAAACATGTCCTAGATTTTGGAGCACGCCGACACCCCTAGATCTAAGGCTTATGAAACCAGATTGGATTCGGGGTGAGGGTACTTTAGAAAAAGAGTTAATTCAAATAATGATTTATGAAAACCTTTTAGAAAAGCCTATGTAAAAATAGCCTCTACTGACCTAGAACAATCCTTGTAAGATGATATTTGAGCTAATGTTATCGCTACGCAAAGTGCGATAAGTTTGTAAAAGAATGCAGATCTGGATGCAAAAAGATTGATTAAAACCCTCGATTTAGCATGTTTAACTTGTTAACGAAAACGGTTCAGTTAAAGGTCGAATTCATTGTTTAAGTTGATTTAAATGCAAAATAAGAAGGTGCAAGATGCATGCAAATAAAATAAAGTTCAATTGTCCATTGGTTTATTTTATAAGGGTCGGTTGCTTATGCGACTTTGGCGTGTCATCGGATATGGAGTGTACCCGAAGTAATAAGAACACTTGGAAGGCAAGCGCGCTCGGGTGCCAAAGCCGGGGGGGGCGCTAAAGTGTAGACCCCTTTGTTAGTCCATAGAAAATAAGAAAAAGCTTTGATCCAAGTGGATCGGTACCTACCTTGTCCTGACGCTTCAGATCTGGGCAGAGCTTCGCTTCTTGAACTTAAAAGGAGGATGAATTCAACACGGGATGGTGTGTTGAACTCAAGGATTTGAGTGCTTGAGGCTTTTGTGGATGTATTTAGGTGTATACCGTGCTAGACGGTATATTTTGTGGGACCCAAGTATGGGTGCTAAAACTAGGAAGAGAGGTTGTGAGAGGAGAGGGTTTTCTTGTGTGGAAAACTCATGAGAATAGGTCGTGCATAGGGAGGTATATATAGGAGAATAGCTGGGCGAAATTAGGAAACGCGGGAATAAAACCAAGCTGACAAACCGCATAGCCTTATGCGGTTTGTGGGTGAAACCGCATAGGCTTATGCGGTTTTGGGGCGAGCCGGAGCAGGTTGTGCGGTTTGGTGGTTGGGCTAAATTTCGTCTTTTTTCGTATTTCCTTAATCCGATTTACGAAATCTTGGAAATATTCGGCTATTATCCCTTGCTTGTGCTCCAAGAAGGCCTAGTATGATCTTCTAGAGAGTTGTTGAGGGCTTTGGAGTGCGGGCCAAAGGTGGGTTTGGGCTCGGTTTTGGGCCCGAGACCCGGAAAAATGAAAAGGGTGTATTTGCATAGATTTTGTGAGATAAGGTAAGACGTGAGGCTATATTTTGCGTAAGAAGAGGCTAAAGGGAGGATCTAGCCACCGGGCCTAAATTTAGGAATTTAGGAATGCTGAATTAGACCTTGTTAATGTAAAAGGACTAATTGTAGTGCAAATGCGAAGCTCATGCCAAATGAAGCGGGACAAGGACCTAGCTAGACTCCAAATGGACAAAATGAATGTTATTTAAATGCGATGTGAGGTGACCTAAATCATTTTAACATTTCAAACGACTCAAGATGAATTCGACATTAGTTAGAACCGTATAAGTCAACGTTAAAGCATGCGTAATAAAAGTCCGTGTTACATCACAGGGTTTTGTTTGGGAGAATGCGGATATGGGTATCCACAGAGCCCCCGGTTTGGTAGCTCGGACTAGAGCGCTAGTCAAACTCCACGACCATATCAGGACCATTACGGTCTCGATATAGTCGGTGAGCGAAGCATGTGTCCATGGGTGAGGCGAGGACTTGAGCGGGCTAGCGGGGAGGGGCGTGCGCATTTTAAGGACTTGGCGGTCAGTGCATGCTATAAGGGCTGCGGCCTGCGAGTGCGCCTTCGTGATGCTCGTCGTCGTGTCATATCGTCGTGCGTGTTCATTTGTCTTCGTATGCTTGGTCTTTGGTGCTTGGTGTCTTCATGTAGCATGTGGTCTCGTGAAAGAGTGCAGTGTAAGGCGTAATGTGTGAGGTTAAGGTAAGGTTGGATTTGAAGTGCATATGTAAAGTGTAAGCGTTGGTCTCGCCGATGGCGATATCGTAAGGGTTGAAGTGCTGGGGTGTAGGAACGTCTAATCTCGCCTAGGAGCGCATTTGTAAAGGTTGCAATGCTTGGATGTGCGGTACTTGTGCTTGAACTCGCCGAGGAGCGTCTATGTAGTTGGAGGGTGCTTGTAGTTGGGTATCTTGTAGAGTATTTATCCTTGGGCTCGTAGGAGTGTCTGCAGTGTGCGTGTAGTTATTGCGGTTGATTGCCTTTCATTGAGGAGAAGGTGATGTAAATGCTCGTTTGTCGTGTAGTGCCGTTGTCGTTGCTGATGCCTTTGCTGACACTGTTGCTGATGCCGTCGCTTATGTTGATGCCGTTGTTGATGTTGTACTAGGTCTCGCCGAGGAGCGCAGGTGCTTAGTGTAGTATTTGCTGGAGAAGTACTAGGTTGCTTGGGAAGGGTGGATATGTAGGGTCTCGCCGGAGGCGTAGGTGTAGTTGTGGTTGTTTGGGAGAGTGATGGTGTTTCGTCTTGTAAGGGGTGCGGATGTATGTTCAGGGATTATGGTCAGGAAGGTGTATGTGCTCAAGTGTGCGGCCGTGTAATTGCTTGGATGTCTTTGAATGTCTTTGATCTGAGGCGCTTGGTGTTTATGTTAGTGATTTCTTTGGGAAGTCGAAGGGTATGTCTTGGACTCAGTAGAAATGTCTGTATTGGTGTGTGGACTCCATGGGAGGAAGCGATACTCATGAGGACGTGTAAGAGGGTGTAAGGACTCGTGAAGAGTGTTCGTGTTTCCGCTTCTGTACCGTGTATTAAATGCTTAGTACACGCGTATGGCGGACTGTAGGTGACGCCTTAACCAAGGCATAGCGCATAATGTATGTGCTAGTGCTTGTGTGGGCGATCAGGTGACGCCTTAACCATGAAAGTCATGTATGAAGAAAAAGGAGGAGAAAACGTGGAACAAAACATGCTCTGAAATTGCACGTAGACTAGTGACTCTTCCGGAATCCACTTATCAATCGCGACTTGGCGTGAACTCATTCGCACATGTTGCGGTTTCAAATCCGGAAATATTCGAACTCGCGATTTTCCTTTCGAGATCTTCAATTTCGCTTGCTTCGACCATGAGACGTGGTATCATTGCGATTCGTTTGGATTCGTATGATACATGTCTCTTGGACTTGGAATGCATGGTGCTTGGGATGTTTCTTGGATATGTTAGGGTGCTTGGTGCTTGGACCTACGTTCGGGTGTTCTTTGTCGATGCACACGTGAAAGTGTTATGCTTTTAGTGTGCATGTTCATGTTTGTAGCGGTTACGGAGGTGTCGCTCAGCGTAGATGCGTATGTTGATGTGGGTATTTATAGCGAGGGTGTCTTCAAAACTTCGAAAACTTATCCCATTTTTCGTTGTAAAGGTTTGATTCTTGATAGGAAGCGTCAGCCCCCAATTGTCTTGGTCATGGTGCTGGTGTATGTAAGCCCCCAGTTTGATCGAGGTATGGAATATAGCGATGATCGAACTATGTAAAAGGCTATGGGTTGTATAAGGATGAGGTGTGTTTTGGATTACCCTCGAGTTTGACTAAGTTTTGAGTGAAAACTGAGTCAAAGTGTAATGGGATGTGTACTTGGAGAAGGAGTATTTGGGTTACCCCCTCGAGTTTGACTAAGTTTTGAATGAAAACTGAGTCAAAGTGAAGAGTATGGTGTTTGGTATTGAAATTTTCTCCGCGGTTCGACTTAATTTGATTGAAATTAAGGTAAAAAGGAGAAAAATGTTGCGTGGGCGAGCGGCGATTCAATTTGTGTCGAGTCGTCTTTGAGGTGGCTCGGGTTCAGTAGACTTTGACGAGTACCGTCGTCTTCACCCTTAGTTGTATTAGTATGCTTGTGTAATAAGGATTGTGTGAACCCTTGGTTACATGACTGTTTGTTGTAGCTTGGCTTGAACTTTGTAGTTGCTTTCGTCGTCTTTCGCTTCCGTGCTGTGTTGTGCTTCCGTGGACCTGCGTAGTTAGTAGGCTTGGGTTTGAAAGTGAAATGATTCCCGATTGGGATGTTTAGATTAAAATGTTTTTGTTGAAAAATCATTTTTGTAAAAGATTCACTTTAATTGTCGAAATGAGCTTTAAAAATGAACACTTGAAATGTCGGTTGTAAGGCTTCATGCCAGATGAAAGAGTGTTTGACGTTGTGAGCTTAAGCTAGAGTTGTGAAGACCGTGGAGGGTTACTTGGGTGTGAAGGTTGAAAAGCCCCCAGTTGTCGGTGGAATCTCATGACAACACGGAGTGGGATGTAGTGCTAAATTCGGTTGTGCTTTGCGTAAGCTGCCTACGTATCCACGAATGTGGAATCAAACCGGCGTAGTTCGATAGTGCTTTCGCTCAAAATGTGTTAACTCGAGTGAGTTAAATTCGAAGAATGCTTTTTCTCAAAGTACGTTAACTCGAATGGTGAGTTAAATTTTTGGGAAAAGCTTGGACTTCGAAGATTCGAGATGCATTTCAAGGACTTGAGATGCATTTACGAAAGATACATTTTGTTTGCGAAAGGGTGTGTTTGCAAAAGGTGAATTGCAAAGTGCTTTCATAGTAACTCGAGTATTGAGTTAATTTTGAAAGGTGATTAGCTAATTTGAGGGTGCCTTGCCTCGTGTAAGTTCGAAAAAGCGTGTCGTTCCGTGGGAGCGTTTTGAAGACTGGAGAGTTTAGAAAGGAGCGGTTTAAATGTCGCTAAATTGTTTGATTGGAAGAGGATTGACTCGACGTGTGAGTCGATGCTTAAGGTGCCGAAAAGTTTGCAAAAATAGAGACGAATCGTATGCGTGATTTGAGACTCGACGGTTGCATGGATGCCATATTCGGGAACACGTGCGTTGGTGGAGCCCAGGTGGTGCTTGATTATGCGGTGGGATCTTGTTGTTCTGCAAAGCAGTGTTAGACCAAAAGCGAGTACTACCCCTAAGTCTATGACAACTTTGCCTTGACGAATTCGTTTTAGTCGCCTCGATAAAGAAATAGTTTGCCTTTGTGCTTTGTGAATTTTTGTGGACACATCCTTAGCATGGAAAGCTTTGGACGAGGAATATTTTGTGGATTTTTGTAAAGGTTGGTTGAGCTCGGGAGGCGGCCTGCGATCCGTGGTTACTTGGAATCAAACCTAGCGTAGTCCGAAAGGGGTGTTAAAGAGGCGTGCATGAGGTATTTATGTGGAAAGTGCGTGTTTAAGGATCCACCTGCAGGAGGTGGGTTTGTTTTTGTGGAAAGGTGCGTGTTTAGGGACCAGTAGGTCAAAGGGTGTTTATGTGTTTGACCTTGATACGTTGCATCCTAAGGGTGAGTTCTCCTTGGTTGATCTAAATTTGGTTGCTTGCTTACATCTTGTCTTCGATTTGGAATTTCAAGGACACGGCCACTCGTTTACGGGCTTGGTACTTCTTGCCTTTGGGGTTTACCGCTTATTGATTTCTAAGCTTGTTGACTTCTAAGCTTTTGAGTTTTGAGCTTTTGACTTAAGCTTTTGACTTCTTAAGCTTTTTGCTTAGTTGTTTTGCCCCTTGTTCCGGAGCTTTTGAGACTTTTGCTTTTTGGTGACTTTGGTTTTTGATCTTTGTTCTTTGTATTCCTGTTTGGTTTGAGAATATCGAACGCCCTATGTGGCTTGGGCTTGAGCTCGGACCTTGCTAAACTCTGTGGCTCGGTGGTCACTCGTGAACGTGTGTCTATCACGCCGGGCTCCTCGACAAGTTCGTTTGCTTATTAGGCACGCCGATCGAGTACGCGGAGGCGATCCAGGAATACTCGTACTTTTGGTCGCGATCAAATTCATGACCACTGTGGAGCTCCAAATTAATGGATCCTCCTCCGAAAGCAGCGGAGTAGTAGACCACAAGCAGACTAGTGAACCTTAGGTGTTTAGTCGTCGAGAGCCTTCTTTGTCTTTGTGTCTTTGACTTAGTTGTTGACTTGGACCTTCGTACCCGGCCTAGACCTCCCTAGAATAGTTGTTCCTGGGATGCAATGTATGTTGGTGTAGAATTGTGTTTTTTTATGGGAAAAGTAAAAAGGAAGCTGGGTTGTAGGCAAACTTATTCCTTTATCGATTTGTTAAAAATGTCATACGTCGAAGACTCGATTGCCCTAGACTGACAGAGGTTGACTCAATGCTTAAAAACTCGACCCGTATTGAAAAGACTCGAATTTCTTGAGGAGATCCGTGAGATCGTCGGTGGCGCCTTGATGGATTCTTCGCTGGGTGCTCGAGACGCACATGTCTCGGATGGGGTTGATGCTCGCGTCGGGACTTGGCTCATGCATACTTAGATTTGTCTTTGATTTTGCAAAGGTTTTGTTTTCAGCGAAAAGCAGGATGTTTTGCTGAGCAAAATGTGTTGTCACATTTTGGCTCGATGTAAAAGGTGTTTTGAAATCAAATCCGATAAGCTCGTGTTAGTGGCTTGTCGGTGAAAGTGTGAATCGATTCGGAGTGGCGATAGGCTATCCGAATTAAGGGTGTTTGAAAATGTGATGAAGACGGTTATACTCGTTTTCATACATTCGGTTTGAAATAGGGTTAGATTAAAGCGACTATGAGCCACTTGGTCTAACCGTGAAGGATTTGCGGGATGATGCTAGTTCATTCCTAAGTTTTGCTGTCTTGTGAAAAGAGATGTTTGGATTAAAATGGCGGTAGGCCATTTTGAATCATGGATGTCGAAAAAAGTTTATTTTGAAAGGGGTGTTAAAAAGCCGTGAGCTGATTGATTTTTGTTTTCAATAAGAGGTCCACGAGAATGGGTTATCACTCTCGGATTTGAACATGCTTTGTAATAAATGGGTTACGATGACTGTGGGTCATGTGATTCATTTATGTCTTGGAAATGTCACGAGAATAAAGTGATTACTCTCAGGTGTTTTGAGGAGACTGTTTGTCTAGATCAAACCGTCATGACTATGGGCCATTTGGTTCGAAGGAAGGATTTTTGAAAAAGGTAATTTCAGAAACGTGATGAGGATTTTGTGAGAGTAGCTCGTCGTGCTTTGACAAAAGGTTTGGAAAGTGTTTGAACTAGAGACGTGTTGACACGTTTCTGGCTTGACCTTGAAGAGTGTGATTGGCCCAAGTTAAAGGTATGTCATTGTGGGCCGGTTGTAGATTGCTTGGAGTGAACCTATGATGGCGAAAAGCTAGTTGAGTCGGAAATGTGAAGGTGGGATATGGATGGGTTTGCACGTCCACGTGTTTTGCTTAAGAGGAATTGGGCCAAGATTTTTGGTCCGATGAAAAGTTTGCGAGATTGGGCTTGGCCATTCTCGGGTTTTGTTTGCTTGAAAAGGATGATTTTTGCTGAAACGAGTCGACTTTGGGCCGTTTGGCCCGAAGAGATTCGTAAAGTGTTTTACTTGAAAAATGTCTTGTTAGAAATTGGCGTACAATGACCATGAGTCATGTAATCCATTGGCTTTTTGAGAGGTCTCGGGAATGAAGTGATTATTCCCGGATGGTTGAAGGGATTTACGATTGGGTCGAATCAAACTAGGTATAGACTAGTTGATTCGACACGGAAATTTTGAAAAAGATTATTTCAAAAAAAGTGAAGGGCTGCGAGCCGCCCAAAATGAAAAGTCTCCAAGAATATGTGATGAGATTCTTGGGTTTTGCTTTATGAAAATGCTTGGGATAAATAGATTACGATGGCCTAGGGCCATGTAGTCCATTCGTATTTTGAAAAGATTCGGGAATGTAGTGATTATTCCCGAGTGATTCGTGAGGGATGCCTAGTGGGTTGAATCGAAATAGTGGAGAACTATTTGGTTCGACCCAGAACTTCGAAAAGCATATATTTCGAAGTTGAAAGAATTTTGAAACGTGATCGTTACAAAATGAAGAAGCTTTGGTTGTTTTGTAGGAAACAAGGGTATTTTTGAAAAGAGCTTGTTTTAAAATGAGAATGTTGTTGGTTGTCTTGTAAAAGCGAGAAACTTTTGAAAAGAGCTTAGTTGAAAAATGAGAGTGTATTGCTTTAGGAGCAATGTCGTGCCTAGGAAACTCTTAAGGTGACTATAGGTGTGAGCATGTCGTCTCGGTGTTGAAAAGTGTTGGCTTTGCATTTGTCGAGCCCATGTTAACGGTTCATCGTTAAGGGCTTGAAACTAGATGCATGAAAGGGATTCGGCTCGAGAATGGTTAGCTAGTCGAGTCGAGGATGTTGAGAATGAATTAGGTTGTGTGGGTTAGATTTGCATTTTTACTAGACCAACGTTGATTTTAAGTGTTCATTCTAGCTCATTTCTTTGTTAAGAAAACTCTTTTAAGCTTGAAAAAGGGGTTTTCGAAAAAGGTTTTGCTAAGGGAAGCTTTTGAGGCGAGGATGCGTCTGCACATCTCGTCTCGATGTTAAAAGGTTTTGCTTTGCACCGTCGAGTGATGTCGGTGATTTACCGAAAGTGAGCTCGAGCCGGATGTGTAAAAGAGAAAGGATTCGCTCGAGAGTGATTAGCAAGTCGAACCGAGGATGTTAAATGTAGAACCTAGGCCGTATGACCTAGGGATCAAATCCTCGAGCTTGGGTTTTAATCCTTGCTCGGGTTTTTGCTTGTTAGTGAAAATGAAAGTTTTGAAAAAGCTTGTTTCAAAAATTCGCGATAGTTTTGTTTGAAAAATTTGTTAGATGTTAGATGTTAGGTTCGTTTATCTTTGAAACGTTTTAGCGAAGTTTTGAAGATATGAATGCATATGCTTGTTTTGAAAAGGGACCATGGAGTGCATAGCCTCGAACTTGTAATGCGTATGACTCAAAAAGGGTGAAAAATGAGTCGGTCGGGTACACCTCCAACTACCTCGAGTGCGCTTTGGCAGATACTTAACCCCTCTATTTCCTTCACGGGCGATAGGTTTTCTAGAGGGAGCACCGGGCGGTCGAGATAATTGTTCTGGCAAGCCGTGGAGGGAGAGAGGAAAGTTAGTCCCGCACGTGCTTTATCGAGTGGACAAGCCTGCGTGTTGGAACCACCTCTCAAGGGTGCAAAGGGTGCCTAGATTCCAAAAGGAATGGACTCTAAACGAATGTGCATAGCTCAAATATGTATACTTGGATTGTTCAAGGCTTTCAAGTTTCACCTCTTTATTTTTAAAAAGAAAAAGCTAGTTTTAAGTTTTAAAAATAAGATCTCCCAATGAGTCGCCAAACTGTGGAACCCGGGATCGGACCCAACTCGGCGTCTTGCTTAAGGGCGGATTTTAAAGTTAAAAAGATTAAGTTGGAAAAACCTTTAAGAACTGTTATGGAGTCGCCACCTATTTATCGCGGAAAATAGGAACCTGCTACCATGTTCTAAGTTAAAAACATGTCCTAGATTTTGGAGCACGCCGACACCCCTAGATCTAAGGCTTATGAAACCAGATTGGATTCGGGGTGAGGGTACTTTAGAAAAAGAGTTAATTCAAATAATGATTTATGAAAACCTTTTAGAAAAGCCTATGTAAAAATAGCCTCTACTGACCTAGAACAATCCTTGTAAGATGATATTTGAGCTAATGTTATCGCTACGTACAAGTGCGATAAGTTTGTAAAAGAATGCAGATGCAGATGCAAAAAGATTGATTAAAACCCTCAGTTTAGCATGTTTAACTTGTTAACGAAAACGGTTCAGTTAAAGGTCGAATTCATTGTTTAAGTTGATTTAAATGCAAAATAAGAAGGTGCAAGATGCATGCAAATAAAATAAAGTTCAATTGTCCATTGGTTTATTTTATAAGGGCCGGTTGCTTATGCGACTTTGGCGTGTCATCGGATATGGAGTGTACCCGAAGTAATAAGAACACTTGGAAGGCAAGCGCGCTCGGGTGCCAAAGCCGGGGGGGGCGCTAAAGTGTAGACCCCTTTGTTAGTCCATAGAAAATAAGAAAAAGCTTTGATCCAAGTGGATCGGTACCTACCTTGTCCTGACGCTTGGATCAGGCGAGCTTCGCTCTTGAACTTAAAAGGAGGATGAATTCAACACGGGATGGTGTGTTGAACTCAAGGATTTGAGTGCTTGAGGCTTTTGTGGATGTATTTAGGTGTATACCGTGCTAGACGGTATATTTTGTGGGACCCAAGTATGGGTGCTAAAACTAGGAAGAGAGGTTGTGAGAGGAGAGGGTTTTCTTGTGTGGAAAACTCATGAGAATAGGTCGTGCATAGGGAGGTATATATAGGAGAATAGCTGGGCGAAATTAGGAAACGCGGGAATAAAACCAAGCTGACAAACCGCATAGCCTTATGCGGTTTGTGGGTGAAACCGCATAGGCTTATGCGGTTTTGGGGCGAGCCGGAGCAGGTTGTGCGGTTTGGTGGTTGGGCTAAATTTCGTCTTTTTCAGATTTCCTTAATCCGATTCTGAAATCTTGGAAATTTTCGGCTATTATCCCTTGCTTGTGCTCCAAGAAGGCCTAGTATGATCTTCTAGAGAGTTGTTGAGGGCTTTGGAGTGCGGGCCAAAGGTGGGTTTGGGCTCGGTTTTGGGCCCGAGACCCGGAAAAATGAAAAGGGTGTATTTGCATAGATTTTGTGAGATAAGGTAAGACGTGAGGCTATATTTTGCGTAAGAAGAGGCTAAAGGGAGGATCTAGCCACCGGGCCTAAATTTAGGAATTTAGGAATGCTGAATTAGACCTTGTTAATGTAAAAGGACTAATTGTAGTGCAAATGCGAAGCTCATGCCAAATGAAGCGGGACAAGGACCTAGCTAGACTCCAAATGGACAAAATGAATGTTATTTAAATGCGATGTGAGGTGACCTAAATCATTTTAACATTTCAAACGACTCAAGATGAATTCGACATTAGTTAGAACCGTATAAGTCAACGTTAAAGCATGCGTAATAAAAGTCCGTGATACATCACAGGGTTTTGTTTGGGAGGGTACGGATATGGGTATCCACACCCTTACATTTTTTAACACATCATTTTCTCTATGACCCACTCTCATTACCACTATCTTCCTCCTCTTCTTACATATTTTTGCCCACAATAGAGAGGATCCTCTTATCCATCTTCTACCCATTTGTTTACATTTAAACATCTAACAAAAGAAAAAAATAAAATGCAAATAATTAAAATGGTTGAATATTATATGATAGTTGGCACAAGGGCCAATATTCTACTTCCTCTAGTTTTAGAGGAAATAGTAAACATCCTCCTACTAAGAGGATCCTCAAAGCATATCCCACAATAGAGAGGACCTCCTCTTAGATGAGAGAGAATGCTAAGAGGAGGGTAAATCCTCTCCATTGTACATGCTCTGAGAATTAATTATGAGTTTAAGTTTTATTTTTTTCTTGTTTGGGAGGCTTGTAAAGATTGTGACTCTCTTGAGAGTTTTTATCTTCTTCTTGGTTCTCTTTATTTTCTATGGTAATGGTAATTTGAAAGCTTTTGTATTTCTTTTACCGTTCTCATCCGTGAGGATGTTAAAGATTGATTTCGATTAACCTAATTTATTTTCCTTTTAAAAAAAAATCATAAAAAATAGGTTGAAGAAAAAAATTTGTAAAATGGACATTTTAATAAGTTATTGATGAGTTTAGTAAATAAAAAGTTAAATAAAGGTAATACTAGTTTAGATCCCGTGCATCAATGCACGGTTGTTATAGATTTACATTATTTAAAATTAATAAAATATAAGTAATAAAGTAATATGAGAACAATATAATAGTACTTTAATGAAAAATCAAAGATTCTAAAAAACAATTAAAATATATGAAGTGCATAAATTTTATTATTGTAGACTTTTATATGTGGATTTTATGCTCAACATTTATTTTTAATTAGAAAATATTGCATGAGAAGTATAATAAGCAAGTAATAAATATGAAATGAATATAGAGTTGGTAAAGTTAGCTAATTATTTAATATATTAGCTATATCTTTAAAATATGGAGTCATAAACGAATTAATAGATTAAATTATTTATTACTCTATTTTATTATAGATATATAATAAAAAAAATATTGAAATAAGAAAGTAATGAATTTAGAATAAATATATATTATTAATAAAGCTTAACTTAACTTTTATTACTTTATATATAATATAAGTATGAACCTGATAATTGATAAGTGATAATCATAAATAATGAACCTAGACTCAAAAATGTGTCATATGGAGAGTGATGTCAGCATTATGTTTTGGCGGAAAAAAAATGTACAGAATCGCGACATGTGGCACTGATAATGTCAGCTAAAACTGTCTTTTAGTATAATAAAGATTAGAGGCAAAGTTTAACGGATAGGGGTATATTATAGAATTTTTAAAAAGTTAGATTACATTATAGAAACTAGAAACATTATAGGGTACATCATAAAATTTCCTTATTAAGATACTCCCTATATTTAAATTCATTTACATCATTTACGCTAATATATATAGTTTGACGTTATTAAAAATTATAAAAATTTGATATTCTTATCGCAATAATTAAGACGTACCGCATTAGCATATTTTTTCGATTGCTCTGAAAGAAATTTCAAAATCTATCCACTACCATATGAATGGAGAGAGTATAATTTAGAGAAAAAAAATATTAATCGATAATAACCCCCTATAAGTACACATTTTTTGAAATTACCACCTTATAAAAATATCTTTAAAGACTATGACCACAAATGAGACATTTTTTTTTTTTTTTTAAAATAAATTGGTACCCAAATTTGATTCCGACCAAATAAATACTCCCTCCATTCAAATCCAATGACACCCTTCTTTTTATTTACTATTCATGTAGGCGGAGAAACTTCGAAATAATTCGTAATGTATAAATAAAAATATAGTAATTTGAGATCTTGTTTTATTTGTCTTGAAAAGAAAAACATTAATATCAATTTTTTATATTTTTATACAACTTAAAATTATAGATATTGTCGTTACAAAATGCGTATCGATAAGTGTGAAAAAGAAAGGAATGTCATTGAATTTGAAAGGAGAGAGTAAAATTTTTCAAGGGGATGAATAAGTTGAATAATTTTAAGAGATTATTACTTACTTTATGTGTAGAGATCCTCTAGAGTAACTCTACCGTAGAGTTACTCCATTTTTGTCATTAAAAAATTTCTTTTCATCGATCACCCAAACGGATTCACCAATTTTATGTAGGGTATCTTTTGGTTCGGATTCGGCGGCGAAGCCGCCGGAACATCCCGAAAAAGGGTTAAGGGTACAATTTTACGGTGCCGCGCGTTTTTGAGAAAAAAAATCGATGAGGAACGCATATGAGGGTATTTGTATAAGAAAAATATCAAAATTAAATAAATTTATTATGATTATCTAATTTAAAACCAAAATTCTAGAGTAACTCTACCATAGAGTTACTCTAAAGGATCCTGACATATTTTGTCAATGTAGTAAGCTTTTAAATTGATGAATAATTTTAAGAGATTATGTACTTATTTTATTTTATCCAAATAAAATTGGTACCCAAATCTGATTTTAAGAGATTATTCAACTTATTCATCCCGTTATTCATACTAACTTTACATGCATTATTCATAATGCATATCGAAAAGTGTGAAAAAGAAGAGAGATGTCATTGAATTTGAATAGAGGGAGTAAGATTTTTAAGGGGATGAATAAGCTGAATTTGAAATTGGAGGTAGAATGAATTAGTTGAATAATTTTAAGAGATACTTTTGAAAAAAATTATAGATATTTGTTTGAGTTATTCAAAATACTCGGTGGTAAAATGAATAAGTTGAATAATTTTGAAATTGGTGAAGGAGAATTTATGTTTCTAGTGTTAAAGTGAATGATATTTTGCGTAAGGTATTAATACTTGGCCCGTCTTAATTTAAGACGGATATATCCGTCTTAAATACTCCATCCGTTTCGGTGATTTGTTTGCGTTTACTTTATACACATTTATCGATGTGAGGAGAGAGGTTGAGAAAAAACCTAATAAAATAATAATATAAGTACAAAAGGGGTCCCGTTTGCTTAAAATTATCAAATGTTATTGGTTGAGGGAGTAATGGAGTATGGGCCACCTCCCACATGGGTCAAGCATGACCATTTTTGGAAAGTGTAAACAAATGACCGTCTGTAAAATGAAAAATGTAAGCAAAATGGCCAAGGACGACGGAGGAGTAAATTTGTGTTTTGGGTAACTCATAACAATAACAAATTTTAAGAGAATAAACCGAAAATTTTAAATGTATTCGTAGAAGCCCCCAACCTCAAAAAAAAAAAAAAAAAAAAAAAAAATTTAAAAAAAACATTTAACTTGTGCAGCAGTGAAGTGACTCCAAATTCCAATGTAAACTCACACCAAAAGCCTTGAATAAGACAATCTAATAAAGTTACTCTCGTTTGCAGAGATTTTACTGTGCAACTTTTACCTTTTTTTTTTTAACCGAAATAACTCTACGACTTCTTCAATGGAGGCACCAACTTCTCTCCACAGTAGAAAACGCAAGCGAATTTACCCCGAAAGAAAGTTTAACGTTGGCGATTTAGTTGAGGTTTTTTCCTCAATATTTTCCGTGTTTTTTTTGCAGTGATTTTGGTGAATTTTTAATTTTTAATTTGTTATTGGTCTTAAATACTAGTTGTAGTACCAAAATTGGGTTTTTCTTCGTAAAATTTTGTATATTGGCCGTAAAATTTTTTGGGTTTTGCATTGAATTTTCAGTGTTTGTCTCCATAGTTTTAATTACGAGTAATTGTTTCGTAAAAAAAAAAGGTTTTGGGGTTTTTTTTTTGTGTAAAGTTTGAATTTTGATTATGCATTCATGTCTCTTACGATGTGATTACAACTGGGTTTTATCTGAATTTTATATTTAAGTGATGATTTAGTGTTAAATTATTATTTGGGTTTATTAATTTTGTGTTCTTCATTTGGGGTTTTGTCATGCAATGTGTTAATTTAGGGTTTTGGGTTTGTGGGTATATATCAGTGGTGTGAGATTGTGACATTTGTGATCATATCCTCTTTTTTTGATCATACTAACTTTACATGCATTATCCAAATCTGGCTGTTTTAATAATTACTTATTTTTATTCAATGTCAAAATAGTGATTAGATATGGAGAAAGTGATGATCTTTTTTCTTTTTTTTATCATTGTAGTAAATTGAATGTAGAATGTAGTTTATTTAGTTGGTTTCATGTAAATTTTGGTTGATTTTTTGGTTCATTTGTGTAGTTTAGGAGTGATGAAGAAGGATTTTTAGGATCATGGAATCCCGGAATGGTAATTTCGTGTAAAATTGGGTATCGAGTTGTGAGATCCGATTACCTACTTTCTAATGACGATAAACTATATACCGAATCCATCAAAGTGGCAGGAGTATTTGATGGAATTATGGATGATTCACCAGTTGAACAAGGTAGGATAAGACCGCCCCCTTCAACTGTGGAGGTAGAGATAGATGATCTTCACTACGGTCTTTGTGTCGATTGTTATGTCAATGATGCATGGTGGGAGGGAGTCGTTTTTGATGATAATGACGGTTTAGATTGTAGGGAGATTTTCTTCCCTGATATGGGATATGTAGCTGAGGTAAATATTGAGGACATTCGCATAACATTTGATTGGGATGTATTTACAGAGGAGTGGGAACAGCGTGGGGATTGGTTTTTTTTGGAGATTATTCAGAAATGCGAACTTAAAGGCGTAATCCCCGTGTCCAAAAGGCAAATATGGTCTGACATTAGGGTTAGAAAAGTGTTTGGAGAGCTCGGAGACTGGTGCTGTCCTAAGAATGTACCGTTGTGGGAACTGCTGATTGATGAGATTATTAATGAGTATCTTACACTTACTGTCGAACAGTTCCTAGTGTCATTCTGCCCTTTAGAAGCAAATTCCGCCGAAACAAATCCTATTGTTCAAGATGTTGTGCCTCAGATTGAGAATGATCTCCAAGAGGAGGAAAAAGTTTGTGGCAGTGAACAAGACGTTGTCCCTCATATTGATGATGATATCCAAAAGGAGGAAGCAATTCGTGGCAGCAAACAAGACGTTGTGCCTCGTATTGATGATGATATCCATAAATTTCTTCCTCCTCTTGGAGATCATCGTTAATATGTAGCACAACGTCTTGTTCGTTGCTAGAAAATTCTTTCTCCTTTTGGAGATCATCGTCAATACAAGACGTTGTGCCTCGTATTGACGATGATCTCCAAAAGGAGAAAGAATTTTCTAGCAACGAACAAGACGTTGTGCTACATATTGACGATGATCTCCAAGAGGAGGAAGAAATTTATGGCAGCAAACAACCAATGACTCCGTCTACAGGTCCTGCAAGTTCTATTCTGAATCGTGTTGTCAAACCCAAGTTTGGTGGACGTTTTAAAAGACATACGGAGTATAAAACTAAGGGATGGCAGCAGTAAGCGTGTGTGCAAGTGGAAGTGGGAGCAGTGTGTCCATAACCCCGAGTTCTGTCCGCATTCTGTTGATGATTTCAGTAAATCGAAAAGACCTACGTCTGATGTGATGAATAAACTCAGGCAACATGTTATGTCTTTGAGATGGACAGTAGACTCTGCATCTTATCGTGGTAGTACTCATTTTCGGTACACCTCTCCCGAGGGTAAAGTTTTATATAGTGCCCGTGATTTAGTAGCGTTGTTGAAGTCAGAAGGAGAAAACACTCCCAACGTGGCAGAAGATAGTCATATAGTGATGGTAACATCTCCTAGAATTTCGAATTCTAGAGCAGTGAAGTCTTCGCCTACTGTAGATAATGGTCAAACCTCCATTGTCAGGTCTCCTCGTAATCCGGATTTTATTGCGTTTCCTGACATACCTGTGAAGAGGAAGAGGACAGGGAAGAGGAAGAAGAGGCAAACAGTTTCTGAAATATCTGTGCCGTGCAACGAGGGATGGGAGGTCCTTATAGGTGATCAGCAAACAGTTTCTGAAGTAGCCTTGGTCTCTGGAATCAAAGAGGTGCCGAGATCAAAAACTGCAAGAGGAAGAGAAATAGCGTTCATCACGTCAAAGAAGAGAAAAGCTTTAAGTATGATGAAAAGCTTGTCAAAGGGCCATCGTCAGACCTCGGGACAACTGCATTATCATCAACCAGCCATGAAAGTATTGTAAGAGGGTGTTGTGATGAGGTTAGAGGTTCAGTCTGCCGAACTCAGTGCCATTGTCAGACTCGAGTGCGGTCAAGCAAAAGAGTGCGGCAGACTGAACCTCTAACCTCATCACAACACCCTCTTACAATACTTTCATGGCTGGTTGATAATAATGCAGTTGTCCCGAGGTCGAAGGTCTATTACCGTAAAGAAAACAGTCTCGTACCGTTAGGCGAAGGACGGATCGCAAGCGAGGGAATCACATGCAATTGCTGCATGAAATTGTTCTCTCTGACTAGATTTCAGGCTCATGTTGCTGGCAACAGCAGCAGCCGTCGTCCAGTTGAAAATTTATTCTTGGAGGACGGGAATTCTTTATTGAGTTGCCAAATTGAATTGATGCGGCGGAAGCTTACGAACTTGTCTAGAGAACCTTTGGAACAGGCCAAGGCCAAGGGACCTCGGCCTAAATCATGGAGCGACCATATCTGCTCAATCTGTCACTATGGTGGTCAACTGTTGTTATGTGAACGTTGTCCATCAGACCATCAGCGTTTCATACAAAGTGCCTTAAATTGCAGGTGAATTACTATGATCTTCGTCATTTCTATTATCCCCATGTAGTTGTTTTGACTTTTGGTAAAAACAATTTACATAACTCATATTTTTATTCAATTTAAACTTCTACTTGAAGAAATTTAACGGTCAAAGTTTACCTTGGTTGATCACGAAATTAATGGTCAAAGTTAGCCACATTATAGTTTTCTGTGGTTCTGAGGTCTACGGTTTTCTCCAGGACATTCCTGAAGGTGACTGGTTTTGCCCGTCATGTTGTTGTGGAGTTTGTGGTCAAGGCCAGTTCGATATGAATAAAGAAAGACTCAGTGATGATTGTCTTCTCGTTTGTCATCAATGCGAACGTCGATGTAAGTTTTGCGGTTTTCACATTTCACGCCCATTCTTGTCTGTCATGGAGCAAGATGTGGATCTTTAACTCAAGTTTCTTACAGATCATGCTCGCTGTAAAGAGGACAAAAACATTAATCTCAGGGGAAACTGGTTTTGTTGTAAATCATGCGAAATGGTACTTCCACATTGCCATCATTTTATAATTTGTACAGTATACTTTTCAGTTGAAGGTTCTGGAACGACCGGAAGCGTCTTAAAATCTGTTTCATTCATGCTAAGTGTTAATGAAAGTCAATTGTCGATTATGCCTGCACTTTTGCTCAGCTAGAACAACTTTTTGGACTTATTTTAACATCCAGAGCTACCTCGTTTTGATACTTTATTCTCAATCAACATGTATTGATACTTGAATATGAATGAAATTCTCATTGGGTAAGATATTAAAGTTTTTCTTTTCTTTTTGTCTGTGTTCGGTTTCACGTAGAGCTTACTTTGTGTTCAGTATGACAGTATATGTATGATGTTTTGCAAATAGGTGACACTTGACACCTTAGAAAGACCTATGTGTGTTGCCTAAAGGTTTAGTCTTACAGTGTGCAACTCGGTGTAAAAATTCACATGCCTGTGCTTCTTTGTTGAGCCCGAATCTTTTCTTGATGTTACAGACACACTGGTGTCTCAAGCAGCTTCTCGGCGAACCCATTCTTGTCGGTCCAGATAATCTGACTTGGACCTTGGTCAAACCAATGCAATACCAAGTACATGATCTAAAGGTTGTGATTTAGTCGCTATGGCTGAAAATTATTCCAAGACTAGTCTTGCTCTTGAAGTGATGCACGAATGTTTCGAACCACTGAAAGGAACTCGGACTAGGCGAGATCTTTTTGAAGACGTACTTTTCTGCAGAGGGTGAGATGCTCTCTGATTTCCCGTAACAACCTAAATTACCCGCTTCATTTCACTATTTTTCCTTTCCTATTGCACTCATATTTTTCAAAATGATACAACAAAAAATAACTCCCTCCATATTTAACCCCTGTAGATTTTTGAGTCATGTGCAGGTCTAACATGAATAGGCTCAACTTTAAGGGATTCTATACCGTTCTTCTGGAAAGAAACGATGAGCTGATTACTGTGGCCTTATTAAGGTACCAATTTACTCACCCTCGATTTGAGCCAAGCGTTTGAGATTCGAAACATTTGCTTGAGCCTAAAATTTGACTTTGTTTTGTTTAGGGTATATGGAGACAAGGTGGCAGAAATACGGCAAATACCACTTATTGGTACCGGTGTTCAGCATCGTCGTCTCGGAATGTGTCGCGTCTTGCTGAACGAGATTGAGAAGGTAACTTCCTTCTTTCCTTGTCCGCATGCTTCTAATTTATTAAAATTTGTCGGTGTCTTCTCTTTTTGACAAGTCAGCTTTTCCGACCATCTTTACTGATCTTCATAAATGGTTTTTATCTTACGACGATTTTGAGTTGTATAATTCAACCTGTTTTTAGAAATTGTTGAGTGACATTTTGTCATGAGACTTTTTCTTTTCGGAAAAAAGTAGTGTAGTAGGAATCACTTGTTCAATCATTTTTTTTTTTTTTTTTTTTTTTTTTTGGCGTGTTACACAGACCCTGCTGCGCTTAGGAGTGCGGCGGCTAGTTCTTCCAGCCGCATCAAGCGTTCTAAAAACGTGGACTAAGGCATTTGGGTTCTCACGCTTCAAAAAATCACACAGGTTCGAATTTTTGGGTTACACCTTCTTGGAGTTTCAGGGTACCACTAGGTGCCAAAAGGTCCTAAAAAAGCCCTCTCCACCAAACTTGTCGAGAGACATCCCCGGTAATATTTCCTTGTTTCAATATTGAAAGAAAAATTTCTGATCAATCAATTAGTTCCTACGATGAAGTTTTGGCTTGCTTCAGGTGTCGTTCATAATCAACCTCACCGAGCTATTGAAGGAAGCAATAACGTTACTGGTCACAAGGGGAATAGTAGTGTGTCCGGAGTTTCCCAAGAAGATCAACGCCAAGAGAGTGAAACCGTAGAACAAGTAACACAAATTAAGTATGTGCTTCCCTTCGCTCGATAGAAAAAATGAGGTCATTTATGTAGACAACTCGATTACAAAAATTTTCACCCTAACCAAACAGGTGAAAAATTTGTCATGCCAGGATTTGTGCGAATCAAAATGAAATTTTACAAATTAGATTTCTGACTATCGTGTAACCAAACTTATTATTTGCCAGCGGTCCTCAGGACAAGCCTTATGATTCCGATAATCAGCCAGACCGCCCAGACGTTCCTTCGGCCACGGTACCATAGTGTTCTCCCTGTCGATCTAAACGTGTCGATTTTTTATTTGTATGCCTGGCTATAACGGAACTCCACATGTATAGGTGACAGCGACAGCCACAGTCTCGACCAACAAAGAGAGTGAGCCGCCAAGCAGCTCTTCAGACTCTCTGGTTCATAAAAAGACTGAATGCGAAAAAAATGGCTTTTCAAACTTTCTGTTTCGTCAAAAGGCTGAACACAAAAAATATGGCACTTCTCTGCACTTCTACACACGGAAGAAAGCCGTCGAGCCAAGGCCTCCCCCTCTCAAACCAGCTATTGCGACGTCCAAGTAAGTTGTTGATGAAAGATGGTTCTCTGTCCCGTCTCCCATATCACCACGATGTTTTGCTTTCCATTAATCACTCTTTAACCATAACAACACGTGTATAAATCATATTATTCCGAGGTCGACAGAAGATTTGACACAAGACTTCCTTTTGTTGATAGCCTCGTCTTTGTAATCACTGGTTTTGCGCCTGTCATTTTTGTGCCAATGGTCGCTGTGTCTTATGAATTCGGAGGAAGCGGTGGAACGACAACTCTCGGCCTAGGAATGTACATGGGGAATCGTAGCTGTATGATCGATTTTGGAATCGAAAGCAGACAGTGTATATAGTTTTTGTATGTTAAGAAATTAGTTCCCCTGTTTTATCGTAGGTTTTTAGTAATGTATTTGTGGTGGAGGGTTAATTTTTGGGGTGGAGGGCTAATATTTGGGTTAATGTTACTCCGTGG
The DNA here is from genome assembly GCA_023091065.1 of Dianthus caryophyllus. Taxonomy (NCBI): domain Eukaryota; kingdom Viridiplantae; phylum Streptophyta; class Magnoliopsida; order Caryophyllales; family Caryophyllaceae; genus Dianthus; species Dianthus caryophyllus. The sequence continues at coordinate 10,905,506 of CM041522.1, read as the reverse complement.
CATACAAGAAGCACTCGTCGGACACATGAATCTAATGTCGAAATATATACTCCGTATTTATGTTTTTGAATATTGCAATGAGTTGATATTACTTAGGCCATGAACGACCTTGTGTACAAATTCAATAGTGAAACATATTACGGTGTACGACTCTTCTCAGATATTATTGTAAAGAGTTTGAATCAACCGATAAAATATTTCCGACTTTTCAAATGAACTTCATTTAGCTTGCCCTTATGCTATAAATGCTTGTTGGCGTTTCTTATTTTATCTTCATCGCCGCCTTGAATATCAGCTCGAAAGCATTCTCAACACTTGCGACAAGCTTTTGTGCGTCTATGTAGCCCTTCTCGACGCCTAACCCAATCCTCATGGTTCCCATATAACTCATTACCGACACAACTAGGCTCTGCAAGTTCAAATAAACCATCATTAGAGCTACACGCTGCATCTGAGAACTCAAGTTCAAAACAAGCGGACTGCGTACCTTTTGTACGCCAATTGGCATGAAGTACAGGCCTTTTACGGGGTGCTTAGCCAGCTCCATTTGCTCGACTGGACCTATCAAACTTGTGATTCCCAAGCTCGCTCTTTTACACGTTCCTTTGATGTATTGTGCTGCCGCCTGAATAACCGCGTTATCACAATTGTCAGCAGGTACTCAAACAGTGCTTATAAAATCGTACCAACTTTCGAAACTTGGGGAAACGTATTCACGTACCTCAGGTCCTCGACATTTCCTCATAATCTCGAGGAAGTGACCGGTCAGATACACTGCTGGGGAGTTCTTCTTCCTTAGGATCTTCTTATTTGCTTTCGAGACAAAATCAAGAGGGTTCAGAGATGTATTTGTCGTTAATTTGGGCAGTTCGACGTGCAGAAACGCAAACTGGTTTCCCCAAATTTTGTTGTCTGCGTTGAGCATTTCCTGGATTGACATGTACCCATTTATGTTCCGAGTGTTGAGCAGAATTAATGCTGTTGATCTTGAGCTGTCGAATCCCGTGCCACTTGCTTGCATGTATAAGCGAACTCCTAACGAGACTATGCCTGTAATAACAGCATTTACTGTCTGCAGCAATACATGAAACCGCCACTCGTCAGAATTACATCATCATCAGAGTTGCGATTCAAAAGAACTGACTAAGATATACGTTGACTGGCACTTATCGACTGCAGCTCTCTTCCGTTATTCAAGTTTGAGACAAGCATGAATGTCGCCGATGATGCTCAACATTTCTCAGGCAAAAGCAAGGTATGCATTGACTACTCATCGTATTGTTTATTGCTTGATTTTGTGTTACTTCTATACTCAGCAAGCTTATAGAATTGCCTAGGTTTTTCGTAAGTGTAAATCGATTGACACACACTTGAGCGTAAAAAGGTCACGTAATCTATGAAAATTGAAAGACATGGTAAATGGTAAAAATTCTGACAGTAGTAAATATGTTTTCATGGTCAATGATCCCAGAAGTATCTCGGGATATCTGGCGTTGGTGGCTTTCAAATAGCGATACATCCCGGTCGACACCAGGACTGTACCAACGTTAATGCAAGCGTATTTCGTAAACTGCCTCATATGTTTACCAGAACAGCATGTGCTGTGTAGGGGAATGTCTTTTAAGATATGTTAGTACAGTCATCATTTAAACTCCACCAGTTTTTCATATTTGATCTAACATCATAGGATGGATTATATTTATAGTACTTGTCTCATGCTTACTTTTAGTAATGTTTCTGGTTTAATAATTTCTCTGTTATTCCGTGTTTCGGTGTTTGATACTCGACAAACAGACATGGGTATTGCCATGGTTTAAATTCAGCCATACATCTCTTATAGCGCAGGACGATATGTAACTGTATCCAAGGCTGAGATGCTCGACACTTAGACGTGGGTATGACCCTCTGTAAGGGATCTCGTATGAGCCGAGTTGATCAGTACAAAAGGCTTCTGATACGAGATATGTCGAGACGTAAGAAATAATTCAGAACTCAGAAGTGGACTATATCGTCTGAGTTGACCGACTTATGACTGGTTTTATGCTTTTTTGAAGTCCAATAATATAAGCGAAAATAAGACAAGGAGAACAGACGCTTACATACTTCATTTACGAAGTACGGAGTGGAAAGACTTACCACATCAAGCCTTGTTTTGATGAGTTTGAGTTGGTCCATGGAGAACGCCACAGTCGATATCTTCACCGGGTGAAAAGCTAAATCGTTACTTCCAGACCTAATTGGCGTCTTATCATCGGCAACACATGCACTTTTCAGAATGCTCGATCCAAAATCAAAGGTCGCGCCATATATAACACTCAAACTTCTCCTTATGCAGTCAATCAACCTCTCCGCTTTCCTGCCATCAGCTTTTTTAACTGACTGCGTTGACGGAAAAGTTAACGGCAGAGATGGATTATCCACTCTTTGCAGGCAGGATAGAAGTGCCCCCATGAGTGAGTAACCATCGCCAAGCGCGTGGTGAAGTTTAAATATGAGATGTCCTGCTGCGTTACTCGTCGGATACTTGACTATATGAATCTCCCATAACGGCCTGTCTTCTGGTAGCGCCTCTGTGCTGAGTTTTGTCAGGTACTCGTCGAAATTGTCGTCGTATGACGACTCAACTGATGACGATTTTGGGAAGGTTGGAATGTTGACATGATCTTCGAGGTTCACTTCTACCTTTCTCCATATTCTTTTGCCCTTGTTATCATACACCTGCAATAGTATATTTATTTAAAAAGAAAACGTGAATGTTTTTTCTCAAAATAACGCGCAGAACAGAAGCGAGTAAAAAAGAAAAGAAATTGATCACCATAACAGATGAAAATCGAGGATTTATAGGAAGGAAGACGTCTCGCAAGAGCGGCAACGTGGGCAAGTCGTCTTGGATCGGAACAGCAGACTCTAAAATGGCAAGGATATAGACAGTCATGCTTTTGCTGTTGAAGTATAGGCCTGTTGGAGACACAGCTTCTTCTTCTTCTTCCTCTTCCTCTCCTTCATAATCAACTTTTTCACTACATTTTGTTTTAATTTGCAAGTTTGGTTCCATTATTTATTTATTTATTTTGTTCTTGTGATTTGTGAAAGAAAACTATAAAAAAATTGATTTTAATGCGTGTGTTTTTTTTTTTTTTTGCTTTAAGAAGAAAATGTATGGAAGAACTCTGCTACTGCATTTATGCAGCCAAAATACTGCATGAAATTTCTGCAGTCAAAATGTTTTTTTTTGCCAGTTGTAAATTTGTGGATTTTCTTACTGATAGTCAATGACAAAGTCAGGGGACTCAGGGCTGTAGTCTGTAGAGGTGTAGGATTATTTTTATAGGGTAGTTTACGAGTCCGTCTCATGCGTTAAATTAGTCACATTTTGGGTCATAAACAGATTGTCGTACGCGTAAAACAGTTTCACTAAACGGTCCATAATAGTATGATATTGTCAGCTTTGGGCCAAACCCTCACGGATTTACTCTTGGGCTCCTTTCCAAAAGACCTCATACTACGGAGTATTATATTTGGTGGAAACTTATATATATGAAGTTTATCTTTTTTTTTTTTTTCCACTGTTGTGGGATTTGGGTTTGTACCTTAACAATTAGTTCAATCACTTCGTATAATTTTACGAAATTTTTTTGACAAAAATTCCAAACATATTATTTTCGATATATTTTACGACTTGTTTATGAAGTTAAATTTTGAATAAGTTGATAAAAAAAAAAAAAAAAAAAAAAAAAAGGAATTGTGGAAACTATCAGTGGTAAACTGGTAATTGGTAAACAATACTCCGTATAGAGTACATTTTCCAATGAAAGTAGAATCAGAGAAAAAGTTACCTTGATATCCAAATCAGTGAAAGCACTATACACTCATATTGCTTACGAATCATACACTTTTGCTTGAAAAAGTTTTGTAATCTCTTTTACACTTTCGTGCCACAATGTTATTTGCCAAATTGCCTTGAAAAATTGTTTTACCCTTCTTCGTCATCATTATTTTGTCCTTTTCATTTAGGATGAATCTAGTGATTCACTAGATTCACTTAAAATGTCGTTAAATCGAGACATGAAAGCAGTAAATATAGGTTCCCCTATACCCATATCCATCAAGAAAATTTTCCATACATTCACCCATGGCGGGTACAAGCGTACAACCATACAAGTTTCAAAACTCGAACCTACCCACTACACAGATTACTATTAGTAGAGTATAGAAATTTATAAGTCCACACCTATTATAACTTTTTTTTTGCTGCAAAACTTCCATAAGTTATACAAAATTTTCACTATTAATGAGGTTTTTCTTTCTGAGATTATTAAAAATTGAAAAATTTGACACTTTGAGATTATATTTCATATAAAAATTAGGGTTATAGTAAATGTTATCCACTTATCCCTATTTAAATGTTATCGCTTCATTTAAAACGTATTTAGATGAGGTTAGTAAAGATATAACTTGAACACAAATGCACAGAAACTTTGATTTCATCTGTAAATTTTGATTTGCAAAGTTGAAATTTCAAATTATGGATTTCAAAATGAGGGGAGTGCGTGTGGGGGTGTTATTTGGATTACTCATGAAAGAATTTCAGTCAAAACTATTAGGATTTGACACAAATTCAATCCAAATTTAATGGAGTTTCAAACAAAGATTTTAGACCAAATACAAATTTGAGAATGAAATGCATGTTCTCAAACAGACTATACGAGTAAATGATCAAATAAAGATTTCATAAAGAAAGGGGGACGTATAAGATAAAAATAAAATGCAATTAACTATGAATTTCGTTTTAAATTATAGTTTAAAGGTGCTGGATTTTTCAAAAGGTAGTAATTTAAGGGGGGGAAAAAAATCCTTATAAAAGGTGACAAAATATGAGCAACTTAAATTATAATAGGTCGAAGTTTTGAAAAAAAATAATAAAAAATACGGAGTATATGGAATTCATTAGGTAAGAATTTTGAAAAAAATTGTTTATTATAGTGAGAGTTGTAATTTTTTTCTTAAAATTAATTTAAAATACATTTGACTATGACAATAATTTAAGAGTTATGATAATTTTTCATTAATTAAAGTTACTTCGTAATAAACACTATAAAGTAAGTATTCTGTCATATAAAAAAAACATTTATAATGAAGCGAGTAAACAGTAAAACATGTATTATGCGATTATTACGATCCATATTCGTCCACTGATGTACAGGCACAGTACAGCGGTTCAACGGGTACAATTTTAATACTCATATCCCCCTAGCACTAGTCAAATTTCTATCCATCTTTACCCCTAAATAGGACAATTACAATGCGATATCCACCTATACGGCTATACCTGACTTATCAAATATTTAAAGTTAATGGTCCCGTGACTACCAATTAGTGAATTAGCTCAATTAAAGCCTCCCAAAGATAATCATCACACCTAACAAGTTTTAAGTATTGACGTTGTTCACAAGTAATTCTATTTCTAGTTTTGTGAAAAAATAACTACGCGGTTATTTGTAGCCTCGGTAACGCTATTGCTACAGGAAAATGACAACAGGTCCACAGGAAAAGGAACCGCCGAGGAAGGGGGTCGCCGGCATCAGCCAATAAGGCCGCTTCTGCGGCGGGAAGCGAGAAGATGACCACCAGAGTTGGTGGTATTGGCGGATGATTTGAAGGGGCGGACATTCTTTTTCTTGTGAGTTAAAAATAACAAGGGTAAAATCGTAAATGTTGGGTACGATTGAGAAACATCGTTTAATAAAATGTGATTGGGTTACGAATGTACAATATAATACATGTCAAACAGGTAAAAAAAAGTTTAAACTTTATTGACGGAGTATGATTTCTGAAGGGTGTTGTTTTTTCACCCTCGTAATTTTCTCAAAAGCCCGTTTAATTGACCATTTCACCCTTTTTCTTTCACACCCAAAATTTCAGTATATCATAATTCTCTTCTTTTTCAAAGAATGAAGACAGTACAAAATAAAACAGAAATTCAAAATGCATTGGATTAAAATGTAAACATTTATTATTGAAATGCTGGGAATTCTAAAATCATATAACTTTAGACAAAGATGATTATGTCATGATGTTGAGAAGTCAAAGGTGTATAGAAAGTCATTAAATCGTAATTTAGGCTCTTAGATTGACAAAATGAAGGGTTGAAATTAAATTTCAAAACAAGGGTGTTAAGGCCTGTCCACAACCGGCCGCCTATCAACCGGCCGACATTTTGGAAATTTCAATTTTTTTGTTAAAATTCCAATTTTTTGGTTAAAATTCCAAATTTTTTGGTTAAAATCTCAAATCTAAAAATCTTGGACTCAACGACTCAAAATATTTAGACGACTTTCTTGAACCACTTTCTCTTTTATAGCTTGTTAAATATTTGTTCATCGTTCTAATCTCCAATTATCAATTTGCTCCTTTAATATAATTCAATTTTACTACAAGTTAAACATGCATGGTGATTAAACATGCATGGTGATTATAAGAAAAAATGGATTAATTTTGTTGCTTTTGATATTAATTTGGTAGTTTTTAAAGGAAAATAAACAGAGGGAGAATTAGAGGAAGAAGAGGGTATGAGATGAAAACTTAGTGAAAAAATGGGAGCGTTTTGAGTAAAACTAGCGAGAAAAAGAGTAATAATGCTAATAAACTTTTTAAACTTTATTTATGATTATTTGTCATAATTTTGAGTTGATAAGTATTAGGAATATAAATGGTATTGTTCAACATAATTACTACGATTCAATATATGTCTGCTCAATTATCTCTACTCCCTAGAAATAAGTTCAATTAAGACACCTAAATATTTTGAGACTTCGCGTGAAACTGTAAGACACGAAACTTTAACAGAAAAATTTGAAACTTTAACAAAAAACTGTGAAACTTCAAGACCCGTGAAACTATAACAAAACGTGTCTCACGGCCGACAAATGACGGTAGTGCAGACCTACTAAGACACACCCTTTGATGAGATTTAATCTCAGCCCTCCATTTTGTCAATCCAATGGCTGAGATCGTGTCTTTGTGTCTCAAAATATTTAGGTGTCTTGATATAACTTATCTCCTGCGTACTCCCTATACATATATATATATATATATAGAAATAGGATCATATGAATCCCCCTAAATTTGGTGCATCCCTTGTACCATCTTAGAGCCATTAGATTAAAGGGAATGGAGGGCCAAGATTGAATCACGCAATAAAGCTAAAAAGCCTTCACTGTTGACCACGTCTCCTGACCTACTGCACTTTTTTTTTTTTTTTATTTTTCCTGTTTTTTTTAATTTACTTTTTTTTTTTTTTTTTTTTTTTTTTTTTTTTTTTTACTTTTTACTTTTTACTTTTCATTTTTTTTTTGCTTTTACTCCTTATAGTACTTGATACGATATTGTCCAAATTTTATTTTATTTTATTTTATTTTTACTTTTTTTTTGTATTTTTTTCTTTTAATCCTTATCAGATTTGATATGATATTATCATTCTTTAAAGTCTAATCAATGTTACTTTAAAGAGTAACACTTGTTACTCTAATAGCTTATATGTGTTATTTTAACAAATTTTTATTAATCCTTATTATTATTCTTGATATGATGTTACTGTTACTTTAAAGTGTAACAATTGTTACTCTAGCACTTTGTACGTGTTATTTTAACAAACATTTATTAATCCTATTATTTTCTTGATACAATATGATTGTTACTTCAAAGTGCAATCAATGTTACTTTAAAGTATAACAACTGTTACTCTAATAACTTATACGGAGTACGTGTTATTTTAACAAATTTTTATTAATCCTTATATATTATTCTTGATATGATGTTACTGTTATTTTAAAGTGTAACAATTGTTACTCTAATAGCTTGTACGTGTTATTTTAAAAAACATTTATTAATCCTATTATTTCTTGATACGATATTATTGTTACTCTAATACCTTGTACGTGTTATTTTAACAAATTTTGTTAATCCTTATACTCCCTCTGTCTCAGTCATTTGTTTACAGTTTGACTTTTTTTTCCCTCACAAAAAAGTTAAACTGTAAACAATTCACTGAAACGGAGGGAGTATATTTCTTGATATGATGTTACTATTACTTTAAAGTGTAACAATTGTTATTCTAATAACTTGTACGTGTTACTTTAAGTTATAATAGTCGACAAAATTATGGTGATAGAATTTTATATAATTATTCGTCAATTATTATTTTAACGTTTATTTGTTATTACCTTAATATAATAAAAAAAATAACAAAAACTATAAAATAATTAAGTAATTGAAAAAGTAAAAGAATTTAAAAAAAAAAAAAAAAAAAGAGAAAAAATAATAAAAGAAATCGTAAAAAAAAAAAAAAAAATTTCTAAAAGAAATCGTAAAAAAAAAAATAAAAATAAAAAAATAAAATAAAAATAAAAATATTGAAAAAGTGCCGGCCGGTCTGGGACAGGCGGCCGGCCGGCAGGCTGTAGGCTTTTTTTTTCTTCTTTCAAGTTTGATTTAATCTTGGCCCTCCATTTCCTTTAATCTAACGACTCTAAGGGTGTACAAGGGATGCACCAAATATAAGGGATTCATGTGATCCTCTCTGTATATATATGACCCTCATTTGTAAAGATAAGAACAACTCAATAATAATATAAATACTTTTCTATAAATTTATGTGTTCTATATTTTAACATGGTATCAAACCGAAAGGCTTTTGAGGACCACGGACCAAACACAAAAGAATCCGCAACCCTGCCGATGGACTAATAATCTCAAAGTCCACCAGCAGGATTCACAACCGTGCATGAATTCATAACAAATCTAAATTTTCGTTTAAACACAAATTGTTCCAATTATCATTTGAGAGTTATTTGGGAGATGGTGTTTAAGGTGTTTGATGAAGGACGAAATGTCCATACTTTAATTACGACATATATTTCAGTTATTTATTTCTTACTCTTCTATGTTTAATTGCCTTGCAAGATCTTTACGCCCCACAAAAAAAAAAATCACCCACAAAAAAATACTAATGGTCGATTGTCGGGTTACTAAAACCGATTGACTGGCGAGTTTTATACGCACGGAATAACAAGTTGACTGACGAGTTGTTAGGCAACAAAATTGGAATTCGAAAAACTTAGCGTTCTCCACAAATTAAATTTGACAGATAGTTTTTCGTTTCACATGATCGATTAGTGTTCGTGGCGATTTAATTCGACAAGTCCGAAAAACTCAACGTTCTTGTTCGAATTCCTTTAATGAGTACGGCTTATACTCGTTTATTTTACCAAACTTCAGCAAGTTGAAGGGAAAAGACCGATTTGGAAAGAAGGCGTTCCCATTCAAATCGAGACTTTGACGAGTTACAAAAGCGTGGTGTCCTACGATTGGAGAGAAAAGATAAAAGAAAACGATACGATGTGAAGATAAAATAAACGAGTATAAGACTCGTCAAAGAAATTCGAACAAGATCGATGAGTTTTTCGGACTTGTCGAATTAAAATGATTAAAGCGTCAGATCAGAAACACTAATCGATCATGGAAACAGAAAATTATCCATCAAATTCACGGTTTGAACTGGAACGTTTTCTCTTTAAACCGGACAAACTTTGATTATGTTAGAGTAAGAACAACTCAATAATAATAATATGGGATTTTCTATCCTATGCCCTATGTGCATAGGATAAGAGTTTAAAATGCATATGTCGTTAAGCTAATATTTTATTTTTCTTTATTATTTTATAAACTACCACTATTAATTAGTGCTTCTCACTCCTTAATTTTCTCACCAACATCATTCTTTCCCTCTTTCACTTAAAAAAAAAAAAAACAATGGATTATCATTTTTTTTCGGTATTGCTCATTCATGTACCAAATTACTCATTCTTGTACACTTTTTACCATAATTTTTCCATTTAATACCCTTCACCTATTTTTCAATTACAGTTTTTCTCTCTTTTATATTCACAATTAAATTAGTTTCACCAGAATCAAGCAATTGAGATGGATAATCTACCCTTTTTATGAGGTAAATCTAAATTTTTTTTAACGGATTCGCGAATAATTTAAATGAAATTTCATTTATTTAAATGGTTTTTTAATAAACACGATTTTATTTGGGTGATAATGGTGATATAATACGGAATATATTGTTAAAACATGACGATAAAAAGACAAATACAGGATAAGGTCGATATCGGTAGATAGTGCGTCTGCAGATCAGATCGATAGAATACTGCAGACGCAGACGCACCAAGAACACAATCATGTTTTTGTGCGTGAGGTCTTGGGGACAAAATGTAGAGCGTACTCTTTCCTTTTCTTTTCTTTTTTTTTTTTTTTCTTTTTTTTTTTTTCTAAATAAGTTTTATTATTTTTTATTTACTAATGTAATTTGTTACTTTTAATATATTTTTTTTTTAGTGAATTAATTTACTGGTTTTGTTTTTTGTCAAATATATTTCAATATATTTCTTAAAAAGTGTACGGAATTGAGAGATTATAAAACAAAGGGTATAAAATGGAAAAACATGTACATGAATGAGTAAAACATGTAATGAACACTACAAAAAAAAATAGTCTAAATGCGAGGGAATTTGCGACGGAAAAAAAATTCCGTCGCAAACAACAGAAATTTGCGACGGACATGATATTTTGCGACGGAATTTGGTGGTTGCGACGGCTAGACGTCGCAAACCCGTCGCAAACCACTCCCGCCAAAATTTCGAGCGAAAAAAGCTAAAACTATACGACGGATATTTGCGACGGACGCAAATATCCGTCGCAAAATTTGCGACGGAATTTGTGGTCCGTCGCAAGTCTTAAAGATGCCAGCGAATATTCGCTGGCATATTCTTTGTGTCAGAAATTTGCGACGGATAAAGCAATCCGTCGCAAATTTTGCGACGGATAAAGCAGTCCGTCGCAAAGGTCCGTCGCAAAACACAATAAATATTTCGCGGATCTCCTTCCTTCCTCATAAGTTTCAGACTTTAAAAAAAAAAAAAACAAAATTCGTCGTTTCGCCCCAAATCGCCCAAATTCGTCCGTCCCATTAGCCAACCCCTAAACTCCGGCGAGCTTCTGTACTCCGGCGACTAGGGGTGTTCACCGGTCCAAACCGGGACCGGACCGGACCGGACCTATTAAGACCGGGGACCGGATGCTCAAAAATTTCAGACCCGGAGACCGGACCGGTTAGAAGGAGACCCGGACCGGACCGGACCTAAACCCCTTAGGTCCGGGTTTGGACCGGACCGGACCACATAATAAAGGGGTTTTAGAGGGGTTTTTTTCTATTTAGGACCGGACCGGACCGGACCTAAGATCGGTTGTCAAAATTTTTGAGGACCGAAGACCGGACCTATTAGTATCCGGTCCGACCCGGACCGGACCTTTCGGTCCGGGTCGGTCCGGTTTGCCGGTCCGGACCAATTTTTGAACACCCCTACCGGCGACCATATCTCCTCCTCCGGCGGCCGCCGTACTTCGTCACGCGTCATTACCGCCGTACTTCCTCCGTCGTTTTTCGGCCTTTCATGCTCAAATTCGTCGGATTTTGGTCGAAATTGGTTGGATTTGTTGAGTTTTAGTCTTATTCTACGAGTAATTGAAGGTATAATTCGTATTTAATTGTTTTAATTTGATTTTCGTTTTAACCCTAACCCTAAAAATTGGGGCTTTTCGATTTTAAGTTCAATTATCAGGACTTAGTTTTAGAGTAGTTATTAATAGTAAATAAAGAGAGCTTAGTGGTATGGATACAAGTATAGGAAGTCAAATTTTATTGTATGAATGGAAATGAAATTTCAGGTTTTTACTTTGTTTTAGAATGGATTTTCTGACCTCATTTAGGATGATCTAGACATAAAATCTGATATTATAGTATAGTTCTTTGAATTAGCTTATCAACGCAACAAACGGTTCGCAAAAAGACCTTATAACGAACCCAGAATAAAAAAACAAAGGAGGCGTCAGATCGCTGCCCCATTTATACGGGTTATGCAATACTTGGTCTGAAAACGAGACTAAATGCGTCCGATAAATATTGTTGCTAATGTAGCTCAAACTACTTGTCCTAATGTAGCTCAAAGTTGAATGGTGTGGTCGTAAGATAAGTGTTGACACTCGAATTCATTGTGTATAATACGTATTTGCTTTAATCACCTTTTTATGAGTATTATATTGTTGCTAATAATGAAACATACGAAGTATAAGCCTATCTTAATTACTTGATTGATTGGAATTATATACAATGAAGGGTTTTTCTACGGTGTACCCTCCAACTTTTTTGTTTTCTATCGTATACCCCTATTTTTTTTCACTTACACGGTGTACCCTCAAACTTCATTATCCATTCTCAACCGTGACCTAAAGTTACTTAACCGTTAATTAAACACTAACACCGTTACATTAAGCTCTCATTTTTCCCTCTTTTTAATATTTCTTTCTAAATTTATGAATTTCAAATATTCATGATTATTTTACGATAAAGTAAATCAATAAAGTTTATAACTTTTAACAACAATTTAAAACAAAATTATATACTACAGAAAAAAATGAATAAGGATGAAAAATAGTGGAAAATTAGAAAAAAGAAGGGAATATTTCATAATTTTGAAGGGAAAACTTAAAAAATAGAAAAAATAGGAGTTTATTCTAACGGTATTAGTATTTAGTTAACAGTTTAGTGACTTTAGGTCATCTTATAGAATGAGTAATGAAGTTCAAGGGTACACGGTATAAGGAAAAAAAAAAATAGGGGTACACGATAGAAAACCAAAAACTTGGACGGTACACCGTAGAAAAACCCTACAATGAATGATTGTCTTACTAATAATGTGCGTTTGTGGGGAAAAAACATACTCCGAATGAAATAAATTGTGTTATACGTTATGGTGTTTGTTTTAATTAATTGTTTTATTTCCTCGACTTCCTCATTAAGTTATGAATAAGAATGATAAGTATGTTGTTCATATGCTATGATCATGAGTAGGTATGAGTAATGAGTTAATTGAATTTGTTTAATATGTTTGAGTTGATTACTTTAAAGTTTTGTTAAGTTAATTGAATTAGTTATAAATAATGAGTTAATTGGGTTCGGCCTCGTCTATGTTTTACGACCGTCAGCCGCCTCGTCACTCATCCGTCGGGGAGCAGTCTACGTACAGTCCCGGGATTATGACACGCCTGGCAATAGAGAACAGGTCGATGAGAGAAAGGTTGTCGACAATTGAGGAGTACATTGAGTCTCAACGCATCAGTAGTCAGCCTCCTCCGACATGCAACCTTGGCGACCAATTTAGGCGGGGGCCGTTTGACGGTGATGGTGGTAGTGGTACTGGCGGCGCCGATGTCCCTACATATTGAACTTTGACGTTGGTAGTTGTAGTTGAACTTTGATGAATGAACTTGTTAACTTTAACGGTGGTAGTGGCCGTTTGTATATTAAGTACCGTTATATATATATGCTATGTTCGGTTTATGTGGTTTGTGTTTTGGTGTGCTTGATTTTTCGGTGTATTGACACCGAAAACGAATTTCATTGCAGGTTTTTTGGGTGTAAAAAACAGGCTGTTTTGGGGCGTAGAAAACAGGCAGAAAAGCGCAGAAAAATAGCAGTAAACAGCGACGGATTTTCCAACTTGCGACGGAAAATCCGTCGCAAACCATAAAACTTGCGACGGAATTTCCGTCGCAAATGGCGTATTATGCGACGGATATTCCGTCGCAAGTGTTATAGTTTGCGACGGATTTCAGTCCGTCGCAAGTTATGCGACGGATTAGTCCGTCGCAAGCTATATCTTTTGCGACGGATGATTTTGCGACTGATTTGACCGTCGCAAGCTAATTGCGACCGACTTTCCGTCGCAAAATTATTTTTTGCGACCAGTATTTGCGACGGGCCTGTTTAGTCGCAGAATCCGTCGCAAATGACCCTTTTGCGACGGATATAGGCATTTTGCGACGGATTTCATCCGTCGCATTTTGAGTGTTTTTTTGTAGTGGAATGAACAATACCCTTTTCTTTTTTTTACATATCCTCTAAATCAATTAATATTTATTTTCACTAAAAATAAAACTTCATCATTTTTGTTTTCCTTTTTATACATGTCATCTTATTGTCGCCAATATTCTCGTTAAATCAATGTGCCAAACGAGTTTATCAATTCCTTTTCTTGTGTCTTATGGATACGGCGGTACCCTAAACCCTAAACCCTTTTTCGGAAAAGATAATTAATTTTTATACATGTCATCTTATTGTAGCGGTACCGTAAAATCGTACTTTAAACCCTTTTTCGGGAAAGATAATTAATTTTAACACATAGAATGAGCGAACTCGAAAAGGGTTATTTTTTTTTATTAAAAATTTATTAATTTGTTATGTATCATAATATATTTTTTTTAAACTAGGAATATAGAAATAGTATTAGTCGTAATCATTGAAAACATTATGTGAAAAAAACAAAATTAATTAAGGTGTTGTATGGGGAGTTAAAAGAGAAAAGTGAGGAGTAATTATAGGAATAAATAAAAGAAATACTCCGTATTAAATAAGAACCATGGACAATTAACAATAGTAACTAACTTATCCATTTATAATTATTATCCTATGTCATTAGGGCATAGGATAGAAATCGCAATAATATATGTATCCTTTCTATAAATTTATGTGCTCTATATTTTAACAATAAATTTAGTTTTGTTTGAATAATAGGTAGTACTAGTACTTGCACAATATTTATTTCAAAAGATGATCCCTTCTTTATCGTTTTGCTTAAGTTAGAGTAAAAATATTTAGTTTGTATTGTAGGATACGTTAAAACCACCTTTATTAGAAATTTTTTTATAGGTAAAAGAATAAAAGTAATATATTTGAAATACAGATGGCTTGACAACCCATGTGATTTTGGGTTGATTGAGAGACCTATGCAACCCACAATTTGATTGGTAGAAGGAAAAATAAGTGATAGAGGTTGAGATTGTGGGTTATGACTTACGATATTTGATGAGTGAGAAATTATTTTTTTATTTGAGTTATGCGTTGCAAAAAATCACCAATGAACATGATCTAAGTTATTTATGAAAGATTCATGGAAAACGTTATTAAGCCAGATAATAACGTAAATTTGATTGTATCCTGTATGGCTGTATCCATATGAAGAAACATAAATTTTATTCAAAAAGACCGCAAAACACGTACTGCATCAGTAGCAGTATCTATTAGCGTCACAAAATTAAATGCATTATTCGATCACCACAACACAAGTTTAAATTGTTATGAACGTGAATGTGCCATGTACCTTGAAACATTTATGGCTAAATATGCTTATCATTTGACAGTAACTCTAAAAGCCTCAACTACTTTTTGGGCTTTTACCTTCAACCCTTTAATAAACAAACACCCTTAGTATCGCAAAATAATGAATCCCACCAATCACCATCGTGCGTATTTTGTTCATGTGTTAGGTAGGAATGAGCCCACCAGGTGGACCAGGTGGACCTGGTGGGCTCGGTTTTGGTGGGTCGTGGGAAGGAAACTGAGGCCGGACAGGTATGGGTTTGGCCAGAATTTGGGTGGCCCATTGACCCACGGAGGCCAGCCATTTAAGTTATTTTTAGAAAATTTAAATTTCTCTAAAATAAATATTTTACACTATTCTTTTAAAATAAGGGGGAAAATATATTAATGGGCTTTGACCAAATTATTATAATATTCTAATTTTAAACGTTGAAAAAATTAATTGGATGCTTATGTAACTCGAAAGAATCAAAACTCACATAGTTCATTATTTACCAGACTTACCTTTATTGTATGTAGACCTGGCAAAATAAACCTGAATCAGAAAAACTGACGGAAATTATCCGAATTGATAACCAATCGAACCCCGATTTGAGTAACCTGAATAGTAATCGAAACCCGACCTCATCCAAATTAAACCGAAACTGAACTGAATTCTATAATAACCGAAAAAAAATCGAACCTGAATATATATTGGAGTTATTGATTTTGATTTCTGAGGCATTTTCATTTATTAGATTAATTAAAAATAAGTTTCCATGTAGTTATATGTGAGATTACTGGTAAATAATGTTGAAAGTCGTGATTTTTTTTGTTGATTTATTAATTATTTTTTAATTGAGTTTTGGTATAATGTGTATTCATTTGCATGTAAATATGTAATTAGTGATCAAAGTACTAGTCAATCAAATTTATGAAAAGTTGTGATCTTTGTGTTGATTTATTAATTGAGTTTTGATAAATTGTTTATTCAATTGTATGTAATCTATATATACTATTAAAACAAAATATTTCTTAAAACTTTCCTCAAAATCAAGCCAAATTACCTCCTAAGGCTGCCACATCATTTTAATTGCCACGTCAACAAAGAGAAAATTGAAAAAAAAAAAAGAAAAAAAAAAGAGGATAACAGCTCGCCGTTACCTTGGTTTCCTCCTCATTCTCTGCGTCGGTTCAATAGCTCTGAAAATTTGAAAGGTTGTCATTCAATTTGTCTTCAATCAACTCCCAACTTCCAATTCAATTGACTTTTAATTGATCTCCCGCCTTAATATGGGGTTGTTTTTCAGCGGTTACCATTTCATCGTTCGTCCATGTCGTCGGCACCAACTTAGCGTCGTCTTTGTCTCCATGCTATTCTGTTGATTAAATCGATCAATTTAATTGCTTTTTTCAAGGATGAATTTAAGTCCTCAAATTGAATTCCAGTTTTCATCCTTCACTTTGTCAGCAGTCTGTTTAATTTTTTTTTTTTTTATTCTGATTACTTGCTGATCATAATTGGATGACACATTTCATCATTAATCATATGATTTAGTTAATGTTTTTAATTTTGTGTTAATTTTGTTTGATTGATTGATTGATTTTTTGTGATGAAATTCGCCCTTGAGAGAGCTCATGTATTGTCAAATTAATGGCTGCTGAGTTCCGTTGCAGGCGTATATTTAAATTCGATTGCTTTTTTGTTAATTCGTCTCTTTTTAATTTCGAAAGAGTACGTTAAAATATGACAAACTACTCATCGTTGGTGAAATATCTGAATTTTTTTGTTAATTTGCGTTGTCTTAATCGTTGTTCTTGCATTCGTTACAACAAGCCTCTTACTTTGATTTATAAATTGAGTAGCTTATCTATTCGTTAGCCTATTTCAGCTTTTGGATTGTTGTTCAAGGGCACTAATGAGCTTTCAATCGATATTGATGCCTTTCTCTGCGCAAGTTAGGCATTTTGCCTTCCTGTAAGTATTATCTCCCGTTGCATTCATCATTTTGTCAACTTTTATTCTTTTAATTGATGGGCATTGTAAAATTATTGCAGTAGATAATGGTTTTTCAATTTAATCCGGGAATTGAATTGTGATATTAATTTGTCGATGATTATTGTCTCTGTGTTCCTAATTTGGTTTCTTCTTTATCGAATAATGATACTTAATTTAGATTTTCTGAGGTATTAGAGGAGTTAACCATGTAATATGTACCCGGCCACATAAACAAGTTAGTGTACAATTATGGCGAGTCATTAACTGTGGCGTGTAAAACTATTAGGAAGTCTGAAGTAAACGATATAGACGAGAATTATGGTAAGGAAAAATATACCAGAAAAGTAATGTAACAAAATCAAAGGGAGGCCGGCAAGAAGAGGCAAAAAAGCGGTATACATTTGGTGAAATAAAACGTAGCAATTTAGTAGGTCAACAATTACAAATGTATGTAAGTACGACAGTACATGAATTGTGAAAGTGGAGTGATTAAGAGGATCAATGAGGTATTTGTTGGGATAGGTTAAGTGTCATACATTCGTACATATTACGTGTTTACTGTGAATGCGTTACTTACTGTTGCTTCCTTTTACTAGCGTGATAGAGTGCGTACAAATTAAACATTGAGATCAAAGATAATCTCAAGTGTTCCTTTAAAATTTTAAAAGACGGTTTCGTAGTAGTTTGAGTATACAATTTTTACAATTCAAATCTGATTTCGAGTCGTTGATAATAATAGACCCTTTGATTAGTTCTGCCATTTTTCTCTTAAGATTACGTTTTGTTTGTAATCTATGATGCTCACTCTTTATTATTTTTGACTATCTATATAAAATATTAATTAAGAGGAGATTAGCTTAATGATAGTTTAAACTTTTCCCATGAACCTTGAAAATGTTTATTTTGGATCTTTTTGTCATATGGCATTAGTTCAATATTTATCATTTTATATTTCATGTATATGAAGGGAGTTAGTACTAAATGCGTTTCTCTTAGTAGTCTTTTACCTACCATTGTCAAAGTTGATTCTGATTTCCATAGGATTCAGCACTTGGAAATTGGCTTATGTTCCGTAGTAATTATGGTGAAAATAACACAAAGAATACATCAATGTTCTCAGCCGTATGCATCAAACACTAATTTTGTGCTATTGGTCATTTAAAATTCAATGTGATTTGGTTGCCGTGTGATTGTCCATTTATCGTTTTAGGAAATAGGAATGTGCATGTAGCTACTTAATATGGAATACTGTAATACAAGAATTGATTAGTCAACCCTCAACTCTCTCTCTATATATAAACACTAATTCATCATATGCAATAATACTACTACTCCTTCCTCCATATATCTTTAGTCTTTCAACTTTATTTCTTTCTTCATTTTACTAACTACATATATTTTTCAGCTGTCATTACTCTGTATAATTATATATATTAGGCGACGCATGAAGCGTAATTGACGCTGCAGTTTATTCATGGGTGAAAGCTACAAGAATCGCAACAACGACCACAACTGCAATGACGTCAGGTGGTAAAAAGTGGACGTGGCTGTCTTTGCTGAGGTGGATTCCCACCTCTATTGACCACATCATCGCCACCGAGAAACGCCTCATTTCCCTCCTCAGGACACCGTTTGTGGCGGAGCAAGTCAATATAGGGTCAGCCCCACCTGGTTCTAAAACTTGGTGGTTTCATTCTACCAGCAACAACCCCCCGAGGTTTATTAATACGCTGATTACTTCGACAAAGAAACCCGATGCTCCTACTATTGTCATGGTTCATGGTTACGGTGCATCTCAAGGCTTATTCTTTCGTAACTTTGATGCATTAGCTCAACGTTTCAGGGTTATTGCTATTGACCAACTTGGGTAAGCAAACATTTTCTTCTTCCATGTTTACTTTTTCTTAAGTTGGTTTTGAGGAATGAATTCGAATCGATTGTATAATTCTGAAACATTTCTTCATTGCCTTGCAGTTGGGGTGGATCGAGCAGGCCCAACTTCACGTGCAAAAGTACAGAAGGTTGGACTTGATTTGAATTATTTTTTTGTTGTTCTTGGGTTATGTTTGAAGACGTGACACATTTCTAACTATGTGTACTTTTCTTACAACGTGCAGAAGCCGAAGCATGGTTTATTGATTCTTTAGAGGAATGGCAGAAAGCCAAAAAACTCGACAGTTTCATTCTTCTTGGGCATTCATTAGGGGGTTATGTTGCTTCAAAATACGCTCTCAAGGTAACTGTTTATTGCGTTGGAGAATGTAACTCGATCATCTGTCTAATTATTAAATGCGTAGTACGGAGTAACTAACTGTGTTTCTGTAGCACCCAGAGCATGTCCAACACTTGATTCATATGGAATGTACCTCAACCACACGGCATTTTGCATCAACGTGCTTCAAACGAGGGACGGTCTTCTCATAGCTTAAGTAACTGGCATTTCAGATATCATTCAAGGGTATGTTTGATGGTAATTTATTTTTGTGCACAACGCTGAGTGTAAATAGGAACAAGAACGTTCATGCTGTATGTTATTTAGACTAAAGAGTAAGTCTAGGCTTGTAAACCTATAATCGATGATGGGTTTCAAATATAGTGCTGCAAAATGCAATACATTGAAAGAACAGGAAACTCATGCCTTTGTGAGGGGCTGTGTGCATACGATTTCTAGGATAAACATCATCGTTTAAAAAAAATATTTTGAGTATAATACACAGTATCAGATTGAAAAATAGATAAACAAAATAAATACTTAATGCTCAAGCTAATAGTATATATATTGTGAATTACTCCATAAGACATACAAATGAGTGATTATGCATTTTACGGGTTTTACATTCTCTGTTTCTTGAGTTCTATTCATATATTGAGCTCCTTTCCTGAGGTTTATGCTAAATTCGTCCGCATTTTTTTAAGATGACCTCTTTTGTAGCGCAAGGTTTTCAGACGAAAGAGAAAATCGGTAGAGCCTCAACTTCGGGCCAACGGAGTAGACATTTCACAATACCACTCCCAAGGCGGCTTAGAAGTGATGAGATACCTTCGATCATCAACGATTTCAAAATTACCGTTTGGAATGTCATAAAACTGGTAAGTTGCTTATTTGCTTTAGTCATTTATTCATACGGGTACATTTCAACTCACACCAAAACATCACAAGCCAAAAAAAAAAAACATGTACCGTGTCAACTGATTTACACTCAGCAAAGTAAAATCATACAAACAAAATTGGACCTATCAAGTGAGGTGAAAATGGATTGACTTATGCGAGTGATTTTTGTTTTATTCTTTGTTTTTTTTTTTTTTTTTTTTTTTTTTTTTGGGTTGAGTTATTCCAATATGTATCGTGATTGGCATTTTTGTTCGCTGTAAAACTATAAAAAAAATTAGAAGCCTTAAATTAGATTCATGTTTAAAATGACTTCGCTCGCACAAAAAAGTACAGAAATTGTCTTGGTTAACTGAATTGGCCTAAATTTGGATCAAAAGAGCCAGAATTCGAACTGCATTAAACATACTCTTTTCAGACAAATATTCCAATGCAATGTGATAGGCTTTGACGCCAATATTTTATGATATCAACTGCACACGTCTAAATAAGTATTTGTAAATAAATATCACTCTGGTTTTCAAAAACATCAAGCCAGTCTAACTCTCTATGATATTGTCTTTGATGTTTTTTATATTGTTTTTACTCGCATTATTGGTGAATTACTCAACTTGTACTTCCAATATTATCCATTTTAGCTGCGTTATTATGGTTTTATTGTTGCTGGATTGTTGTTATTTTGCTGCTTAGGTGTTTTTGCCCCTGTATTACAATTTTAAATAAAATTTCACTTTCCAGCAATCACGTGTAGCCAATGCCATATGTTGTCGCTGTTATTGTTGTCACTGAGTGTGTTGTATGATATTTGTGTTGCTGATCCTGTCACGCTTTTGTTTTGTAGGAATTGTGCTGTTTTGTGTTGTTGCTGCTGTTATTGTGATGATGTTATTACTGCTACTACTGTTATGTTGTTGCTGCCGCTAAGTCATCGTGTTGTCGTTGTTGCTGTTTTCTTTAACGTAGGTGCACGCTACTACCAATATAGCTTCTCAACTTTTAGGTGGCGTCTGTGCTAAACCGGTAAGTCAATCCAACCAGAGAAAGTTGCATGGGTAAGCTATTTGTCCAGGAACATCTGTCAAATAAATTTGTTACGGAGTATTTTTTTTTTTCCTTTGTGAAAATACGAGAACCGTGAAGTATCATTATTGTTTGTCTTGCAGTTTAAGGGTTCGGGCGTTGGAAAAGCCAAAATATGACCTAGCCAGTAAAAGTACACTATCATTCTTTCTAATGTTGCTTACGTCGCTAACGGGTGTATGCACACGATGTTTGGAAGGCATTTTTTCATTACGCTATTGGATCAACTACAGATGGCGGAACTATATACGGCGAACCGTAATGTTCATAAAGGGATGTGCAATGTTTTTAATTAATATCGAGAAACTTCAAATATTTTAAACAACGTGGATGTTCAAATTTCAGTTTAAACAAGACTTGTAGACGCTTAACACATTTTTTTTTTGTTAACACGAATGTCGCGTTAATGCTCCTATGATCATTGTTCCATAATATTATAATCAGTTCGAAGGATATATGTACAACTATTTTTCAAGTAGTTTTGGTGCATCTTTTCTTTATAACTGATCAATTTCTCTATTTGGAGAATCTTTGAACTTTAATTAAAATGAGCATCATATGTCTAATGTAGGAGGACGCTACTCCAAAACGAGATTTAGATATAGTTGAAGAGCAATTGAGGATGGGAGAAAAGCCCTAGGTAAGTGATTTACAATAATTGTTCTCTTTTATTTATCGCTTCCGCTTAGATTTGGTTATCTACTCGACATGTAAGAAGAATTGAAGTGATATAGGTGTGATCCAAGTGTTTTCTCAATCTTAATATATTAAATTGTAAAGGCAAGTTATAATTTCATGACCTTTTGTTTTTAAATTTTATAATTTTCCCGAGCTTTTAAAATGCATAATCGTAAAATGCATACAATGACATTTTATATCAGAATGTCACGTTTACTGATTATTACGAGATAGAAAATATTCATTCTTTACAAGTATTTTGGTCCCAAATAGCGAATTGTATGCAGAAGTTCTACCGACTCAATTTGATGACTTTATTTTATGTGTGGTTGTTATTCGAACCAATATCCACCAGTGTACTCTTTTCAATGTTCGAAGTCCTATTTGTTTTGGCTTTGATCTACGTTGGAATTTATCGAAATTGGGTCATGTTGTTGTACTTCCCGTCATGAACTTCTCTTGTAATATAAAAAAAAAAATTAATAATTAAAGTTGGTATATTTTTGGGGGTTTTCTAATTGAATTAATTAAAGTTGATATGATTTTCTGTTTGATTTTAATTTAAGTTTGCTTGTGTAGCATTGATGTTTCATAGTGCTATTTTGATGAAATTTGATGTTGTACTATTGTTTTATGTTTATCTGCAATGAAACATTATCGCATTCCAGTTTTATTCTTATGTTTCAATAGTATAGTACATGGCAACTGATGAAAAAAAATAGAAAAGATTCAATTTTTAGCTGTACGGGTGTTCGGTCTTGTAAATGTCTGGCTTTGTATTTAAATGTGGCTATCTCACTGGTTATTTCACGCAGAGATTTGAAGATAAGTTTGCCAAACACTGACATAGATCCAGCTTTCAACGGGCGAACTAGAAATGTAGTGTACAAAGAGATCTACTAAGACTTGTGACCTGCGATCGGTACATTTTCCAAGATTCTAAAGCGAAAATCATTTCCCCTGCATTTAATTGAAAAATTCCGCTTCATTTGTTTTACTGTTGTACTTGTATCTAAGAGTGCTCTGCGTTGATTTGAGAATTATGGCAAATTAAACTCCAAAAATGTGTTGCTAGCTCTTCTTGATGTTCTTTCTTTGCTTATTGTCATACTCTTCTTGTCATGAATTCTTTGAATCTTGTCAGTGTGTGGTGATGACGCAGTCATTACATCCTAACCTCTGTCACATCCGTTGCATCCTTCCGTTGCCGCTGTGCAGATTGCTATTCCATTTTTCATAATGTATCTTCAAATATGTTGGTTTATCTTTAAGTTTTCTAGATTCGGCTTGGTCACTTTATGGCTAATAGTCAAACTCGTACTCATTCAAGTTTCATAGAGTAGTAGGAAACATTTATAAACTCAAAATTGACTTGGTTGTTACAACTAAATTAAATATGAATTATAATTCCAGTGAGATTTCAATTAAACTGTACATTCATCTGTAAGACAGTCCTTATGATTAGTGATAATGCGGTTGCTAAAGTCCTCCTAGAAAGAGGTGTAATATGTTTTTGGGACTCATTTTAGGATGAGTTGGTAATTTATCAATGTTTATTACATCTTTGTTAGTACAAACCGCAACCAGTACAGGCTTGAACTTCCATGAAAACCATAAAGCCAAGCCATATGAAAAAAAAAGGAAATTCAGACGCCCCGTGAATATCACGGGTCGCATCACTAGTTAGTGATCAAAGTACGAATCAGTCATATTAATAAAATGATTAAAAATATGTTTTTATGTTCTTTTTGTAAGATTATTGATAAATTATACTCCGTAATAGGTTTTTATGTTCTTTTTGTAAGATTATTGATAAATTATGTCGAAAGTTGTGAATTTTGGATCGATTTGATAATTGAATTTTGGTACTTGTGTATTCAGTTACATGTAATTAGTGATCAGAATACTAATCAATCAAACTCAAAACAAACTCAGTCAAAGTTGAACCATTTTACTCATAAAAATTCGCAAAGTAATCAAAATCAAGAAATAAAAAACCGATAAGAATTTAACCGATTAACCCAAATTATTAATATTTATTTTTCATATATACACATATATTTTACGTATTTTAACATTGATTCTTACTCCCTCCGTTCCAATGAATTGTTAACGTCTGCTTTATTTTGTGAGGGAAAAATAAAGTAAACGTTAACAATTGACTGAGACAAAGGGAGTAGTTTATTAAGAATATTTTTACTTTTAACATTTAAATTGCAAAGTATCTTTAGTTTTAGACGATTTTTTTTAATCTTAACTTAAAAAATGTATGAACTGAAACTTAACTCATGAATTGATGTTGACCCGACCTAAACCGTACCTAACCCGAAATAGCATAAACCGATTAAAGTAGTTAATCGAAATGAACCTGACCGAAATCAAACTGACTGAAAATAGTATAAGCCCGTTTTAAATCGAACCGATCTAACCCGAATCAAAACTGAATAGAATGACCGATCTGCCAGGTCTAATTGTATGGCAATGGTGGGTAATAAGATGAAAAGATCAAACCTCCGACCCAAAAGCTCTAGTCTCTAGATGACGATTCGGTTAGCATTAACATCAACCACATATCGTCTCAATTCAATTGGATTGAGTTTGAATGGGCTGGGTTTGATTGTGTTGGGTTGGGTTGTGCTAGGCTCTCATGGGCCTCGAATTGGAAAAACCAAACCCGAGTCTAGCCCATGAGGATGTGGGTTGGGTCGAAACCGGCCCACAGGTTGTCGAGCTGGGTTATGGACGGCCCATAAGCCGGGCTAGGTTGGGATATATGGACTGGGTTGGCCCACGCTTTTGGCCACTCTAGGTGTCAGGTCGAGTTATGGTCCAACAGACTAGCTACATTAAAATAGATCATAATGTAGCTGGTCAGTTGGACTATAACTCAATATAGGTAACACAATTTTCGTTATATAGGACAAAGTATTTAATTTTTGTAATTTTGTGATTTTTGCAATATTAGGCAAAAAAAATTAGACCTAATTTTTGCAATATTATATACTCTATATACATGAGAAACACAAATAAATATCGTCAGTCATTATTTATTAATTTTAGATATAATTGAAAACACGAACAATTGTAACTAATACTCTGTATACGTATATACTACTCCGTATTATATATAATTGAACGTCATCAATTTCCAATATTTATGATTTCATGAGCAAATCTAATTGAGCACGAGGCTTCAAAATAACATAATTAAAATCGTGGTCACTGACCAAGTCTAATCTAGTTCTAGAGTAGTGATATGAATATGAAAATTGTTAGTCGAGTAAATTGTCGTCAACGACTCCCCTTTTTTAAAGGTTAAAAGTGGTACTCGTATCAATATATGAATGTCATTAGGGTCACATTTAGGTATAAACGAGTATTCTACGAGGTTGGTGCAGTACGTGGTAGACAAGGGAAAACTACATAGGAATAAAGCGTAACACTCGCTACCTTAAACTTAGAGAAAATGAGGTGATGTAATTATAATACATATGTCGGTTCACATTTCGTTGCTGAAAGTTCAATATGTTGTTTGCGTTATTGATCAATAAACTATTCCCTTTGATTCACAACCATGTACTTGTCATAATTCTTTTTTAGGATTATGGATAAGAACCTGGTGAATCAGAGGTAACTCAAATTAAATCACTCCTTAATAATTGAGCCAAAAGTCAGCACTGAATGTTGTATATGTGTCGGGTATGAGAAGGACTTATCACACTTGTTTTGCCAATGTCGATTCAGTAATGTATGTCGCAGGCTGCTGGAAGGATTGGTTGGTTCTCGACATATATATGCCTCGTGTGAGTAGGGTAGGGTGGTTAGAAGGATGAAGGCTTCCATAGTAATGAAACAGAGATAAACGTTGTTCGTTTTAGTGCCCTCTACTACCACGTTTGGCATGTACGTAATGTCGTCAGTAAAATTCAGGCAGTACGTAGTTGGTTACGTTTTAAAATTGTTTACCGCAAGTGCACTGTTTCGTTGTCGCTCTTGAGAGTCAGTCCACAAGGACCAAAACGAATACTAGTGTTATTTGTCCATTGTTTATTTACATCGATCAAAAACAGTGATTTTAATTTGAACGTTTAATTATCAGAAGACTACTTCACTAGACGAAAGCTAAAATTAACAAATTAACAATAAACAACTAAATAACTAAGAACAAATAAATGCAAATAAATGTAAGGTTTAGATCAAATAGGCAAAGGCCTAGAGGTCGATATCTCTACCGAATTGCTTCTTTTACGCGTATCAATAAACTCATTGTGGATAGCAGACTCGGTGTGGACTTGTCATCTTATTTTCCGCGAACCTCTCATCCGGGTTTGCTCGACAACTCCCTCGTTAATTCGGCCAAATTGAAAGTAATATTATACTCATAATTAACAACCAACAAATATGTACTCCACCAACAATATAAGTACTGCACAAAACAGGCCCTAAAATCCAGAGGTAGTAATAACACACACAACCCAATTCAAGACAAACACAATAGTCTAATGTAGGTTTGTTATTTGAAAACATCACAAATGCCATAAAACGCAAGCACCAATTAGTCAATTACACCATGGACATATTCATGACCCACGAGGCAACGCGACCCGACTCGAGTGGGTAATTTAGAGCCGATCTTGGAGGTTGGGTTGCATGGGTTGAACCCGAAACCCGAACGATGGAATCGGGTGCTGATCGTAGTTGTTGTTGTTGCTGCATACACCTGCCTCCATCTCTGCTTGCTTGTGCTGTTATTTGCATGCACACATACATACATGTTCATTAATTTGGGTTATACAAATTCTCGTTATTTATAATAATGGGTATAGCTGTTCTATGCATGGTTAAAACGGATCAAAGAAATAAATAACAATGTAACATAATGGTAAAAAGTTTGTAACATGACCTACATGTATTAGAATCTGAATATCTCATTGTTTGACCCGTTCTAAATTTAAAACAAATAGTTCATTACAATATATTTTGATCGATAATAAGGTGATATTATTTCTAAGTCTTAATATTGTTTCGTTCTAACTTCTAATTTAAACTGTTTATATCAAATAGTACATATTTAAAATTTTAAATACGTAGTACTTCATAATTATAAATGGGCCCCCAACCATAAGCTAATTAAGCTGTTGGTTGGAGGCCGAAGATCGATTTTATACTCTAACACGACACCTTGCGCGAATGCCCTTTGGGCTTGAAGCGTGGACACAACTATAGGGTCGCCTACCTGGTGCGATAAATGCCACTTTGAAAGTGAGGGGTGGTGAGTTTTGTCACAAGACTCTAATACCATATTAGGAATCAACTAAACTAAAAGCTTAAAATGATGGTTGAATGTCCAATATCGATTTTATACTCTAACAGATATCGAGTATCGGCAGTAGAATGAGAAACTTACCAACATGTATACAAGCTGATTATTCTCCTCCTCAAGCATCCTATGCTGTTCAAATTTTGTCAATACAAATACATAACATATTATTATTAATTTAGCTAACTCAAACATAAATCAAAATCTTAAACTGAGCTTAAAAGAAATTATCACAATAATTTTCACATTACATTTTTTTTGTGCATCTTGTAG
Source organism: Dianthus caryophyllus (assembly GCA_023091065.1). NCBI lineage: Eukaryota > Viridiplantae > Streptophyta > Magnoliopsida > Caryophyllales > Caryophyllaceae > Dianthus > Dianthus caryophyllus. Next base: position 10,877,788 of record CM041522.1, on the reverse strand, counting down.
ATCTCCATCTGTAACACGAAGAAAATAATTAATCAGATAATTTTACGTGTAAAATCATTTCAACTTTATTACTCTTGAACTCTTACAGAACAATTCTTTTTAGTTACTCGGTACATATTATGTAAATCATCAGTAAATCGTGTGTGATCTAGTACAAAAATAAATATATGATAGGTGTAATAATTATGTAAATGTAATTGATTAACTAATTGAATTTTGATCAATAATGTATTTCCTAATTAACTAGCTAGTTAGTTATTTAATATTGAGCTAATACATTGAGAACTACAGAAATCAACTGATTACTTTATATATTGATTACTCCGTAATACTCTTTGAGTCTAATTCAATTTCTCCTATTTTTACTTTCAAAAAATAAAAGTAAGGTTAAATTGATTGTAGTTGTGACTAATTTGTGAACAAATGACTTTAATATATAGTAAACTTTAACCTAAGTAATATGAAAAACATAATATTATCTAAGTTATACTTAGTAACAATTCAGTACTATAATTATTCTAAACCTTAATATAATATGGATATGAGATGCCTCCAACAGCTAATGATATACTCCCTCCATTCAACTCCATTTTGTGCATTTGCTTTTTCACATTTGCCGAGACGCGTTTTGCAACGACAATATCTTTAGTTACACATTTTCAAAATTTATAAAAATTTGATATTAATATTGCATTTTGAGAGACGAACAAAACAAGATCACTCATGACTATATTTTCGCTTATATATTACACGGAATTTCAAAGATTCTTGATGCTCATGAATAGTGTCAAAAAGGGAAGTGCACAAGATGGAGTTGAATGGAGGGAGTACTTAGTAAGTAATAAAAAAACAATACAAAGAAAATCGTCAATTTTTATCATGCCGAAAATACTTGCCTGTTTTTCACGGATACCGATAAGACCATTTTCAAGAGCATCTTCAAGCCTCATCAAATCTGGATATGGCAAACATTGGATGTCCTCTCCCTTCAAGTGCCTAATATAATAAATTTTTAAACATTTACTATTCCCTCCGTCTCAGTGAATTATTTACAGTTTGACTTTTTTTATGAGGGAAGAAAAGTCAAATTGTAAACAAATAACTGAAACAGAGGGAGTAATTTAATTTAAAACTTTCACTAGTTAAAAACTTATACTCCGTAATAGGTAGCTAGCTTCTTGTGTATCTTAATTTATTTAAGTTTTAGTTGTCTCTCTAATTTCCATTAATTAAGAAGACAAAATGTATAATCATTGTTAAAACATTCATTGTTTTTATTACTCATAGTTAGCAAGTTAAAACATTCATTGTTTTATTATATTTTTAATAAGACAACATGATACGATCATAAGTACCTACCTCAGCTCAATCTGCATGTTCTCATTTTCTTTCTTGACTCGGTCAATCTCATGGCTGAGATTCTGTGAATTATCAAGAAAAAAAAAAATTAGACATCAATATTGTTATTTTGATATATAATAAAATAAATACTGAAAAATATGACAAAAATTACTTAATTATGCTCTTTAGTGCTAAAAGAATTGACCCATTTATCAATAATTAATAATTCATCCTGTTTGATGTCATATTATGTTATTTTATACTTTACTAATTTAATGGACAAATTAACTATTAAATTTTTAGCAAAAAATGTTAAATGGATCATAATTTTTCGTAATATAGAACACACATTAATAATTATATACTCTTATATTCTTATATATAATTTAAATACTCCGTATTAAATTAAATAACTTTTCAATAAATTTTAAAAAACACTTTATATTTGACGAGTGAACTAATAAAAAATGGCCTTATTGAAGTCAGTAGAATCAAACAATTTTTGACTTAACCTTAAAAAAACACAATTCATAATGAAAATAGTGTTGCTCATGAAATATACGAGTAATTAATATTCCCAAACATCGCTTTAAAAGAAAAATACAATAATAAAAAAAAATATTTCAAAAAATGAAAATAAATTGCAAATTAAAAGAAAAAAAATCAAATTAAATCATAAAAAAATATGAATAAAATAATAAAAGACCAGATCTGAAAGGATGTAACAAAACACAAACAAAGGGAGGTCTAGGGCATACTTATAGCTTTCCAAAATTGTCTTAAAAACCCATAAATCTAGAAAATAAGTTTGAGATTATGTAAGATGACCATACTATTTTTAGATCCATTCAAAGGATTTATTTTATTTTTATTTTGCATATTTTTAGAAACTTTATTTTGAAATTAAAATAATTTAAATTTAGATAAATTTTTGGATCATGTATTTGTCTCATGGATCATAGCCAAAACCCTAAAGCTAGATATAACCAAATTAAAGAGAATTTTTTTAAGGTTTAATAAATATATGTATGAAATGTTTATAGATCTATATTCATAAGATCTATATTTAGAAATTAACATGTAGTATATAATTGTATTAGAAAGCATTTTTTTAATTTTACGTTATTATTAATTTGATTTGATGAATCAAAATAAAACCCTAATTAAGTGAAACTTTAAATATCATATATATATATAGTTATTATATACCCACTTCATGTTTTGCATCCCAAAGTCTTTTCCCAGAGATCTTGTGGTATTGATCTAGGATTTCTTCAACCCTACAAATTTTATTTTAAAAAAAATATAATTAATGATTAAAAACATATTATATATTAAAATATACTAGTAAAATGATATAAATAAAAAGAAAAAAAAGTGAGTAAGTTATAAGAGGAGAACGTACGAAGATCCAGCACTATGATAAGCATGCATTTTTCCATTATTAGAGAAAATAATAAGAGAAACCTTAGCATCACAAAGAACTGTAATTTCTGTAGCTTTTTTAATAATTCCACTTCTTCTTTTTGAATATGTAACTTGCCTATTTGTTGAGTTTTCTATTCTTTTTATCTCTATTTTTCCTCTACCCATGGACTTTTTTTTTTTTTTTTTTTTTATAAATTTAAAAAAAGCAGAAAAATATGTTGTTTTTCTTGAGTTATGTAATTGCAAAAGTTGGTGTAGATGAAAAAAAATGAGAAGTATATTAATTAGAAGAATGAAGAAGAAGAAGAATGATAAAAAGGGTTGGAAGACAAGAAACTTTCAAAGAAGGTGAAGTAGGGTTTGTATGAAAATGGATTGGTGTAAATTGACCACTCATTATTTACCCTCTATTATTTGTTTATCTTTTTACTAGTGTTCATCAACATTTTTTTTTTTTCATATAAGACGATTTAATTATAAGTAGAGAGTATTTTTATTTTCGTACTAAATATTACTCCCTCCATTCATTTCCATTAGCATCCCTTCTTTTTTGACACTATTCACATAGGTGAAGAATTTTCGGTATAACTCGTAATGTATAAATAAAAATACAATCATGTGAGATCTTGTTTTATTCGTTTTCATAAGTACAACATTAATATCAAATTTTTATACTTTTATACAATTTAGAACTATAGATATTGTCGTTACAAAAAGCGTCTCGGCAAATGTGAAAAGAGAAGGGATGCCAATGGACTTGAATAGAGGGAGTAATTAGTTTTCATTAAAATACGAGTATCTCTTATATGGACTATGAAGTATATATCACCGAATTAAATATATATATTCGGGTTTATTGCCAAACACCACCTTTAAAAAATTTATTTTGTCAAACACCACCTTTAAAAAAAAAGTTTGTCAATTACCACCTTTAAAAAAAATATTTTGTTGATTATGACCTTTTGGCTTGAGTTGACTAAATTCCGACGTTGACTTATCGAAAATCGTGTTTTCTCTTCACTTTTTTCTTCTTAGTACTCTCAAATTCGAATTTCATCCCTCAAATTCAATAACACACCCCCTCAAACCAAAAGTTCTACCCTAAAAACCTAGAAATTCATCCCAAAATTATGTGCTCCGGTGACAAAAAATCGGAATTTAATTGACTTAAGTCAAACTCAGGCCAAAAGGTGGTGTTTAACAAAATAAATTTTTTAAAGGTGGTAATTGACAAATTTTTTTTTTTAAAGGTGGTGTTTGACAAAATAAATTTTTTAAAGGTGATATTTGGCAATAAACCCTATATATTCTATAATGTGCCTCTCATTTTTTCTGTTATTTCCACATTTTTATTATATGTGATGAATATTATATTGAAGTGGAAAAAACGTTGAAAATGAAAGGGAGTAATTAATTTTTTGTAATTATAATTTTTTCGTTACCAAAAAAATTGTGTTTTTAAAATATAAAATCAATCAATCAATACATTAGAAAAATGAAAACAATTCATAGTACTTTCAAACAACTACTCCTATATCAATTAGTTTATATCTTTTTATTTCTTAATTTTAATTTGTTACGGAATAATTTATTTCTATATTTTATATTGTTAGAGTATATATAATCGATTATTTTGAGCCTCTACTCATCAGTTTAAACTTTTGGTTGAGTTGGTTTTTGACATGGTATCAGAGTCATTTGACTAAAGGTCACAGTTTCGAATCTCACCACCTCTCACTTTAAAAGTGGTATATTTCGCACCATGGTTGAGTTAATTCCTAACATATACTGACTCGATTGTTTTATGAGACCATAAATTTTAAAGTTGATAAGGCCTTTGCTATTGATAGTTGGTGACACCTTGTTAACCGTTGGTCTCTTGACATCATCATAGCATAGAATAGTATAGACTACTATTTCTGCGATAGTCTTTTTGCATGTGTACTATCTCTCTATGTTCTAATCTGTTTATGATTTGTATGTGATTGATGTTTAGTTTTCAACTAAGGGTTTATATTTTTTTGTCTTAGCAATGTTTTGGTATTTTTAGTTGTGGGAAACATATTTGTGATTTGCGACTCCCTACACCCTACTTCCACCTTATTATATGTCAATTGGAAATTTTGATGAACGTAATTTTAAGACTGTGAGCTAGTGCTTATGTGACTCGAGCCGGTTAATTTTGGGTTAGATTTAGACGATTTTATAGTCCGTGTCATATGTCATTTGTTAAATTCTTGAGTAACTGTGTTTTGCGTTAAAAAAAATGAAAGATTAATGAATAGTTTGGATAACTAAATAAGAGGGGTGCGGAGAAGAAAGGGAAATGAAAGAACGGAAAAGAAAGGAATGGAAGGAAATGGCGAACATTTTCTCTCCAAATCGATCGTATCTCTATTAGAAAGAAAATAAAATGCCTTCCCTTCTCTTTCTATCCCTCCATTTCTCTCTATCCAAACACACCCTAGGGAGTCGTATGACGCCCTACTCGTAATAAAATCATAGAAAGTAAAAATTTCCATGAATTACAAACTCTATCAATCTATCATAAGGAAGTAGAATCTCCATGAATTATAAAATAAGAGTTATTTGATTGCTTCAATTTTGAAGAATGAGGGAAGTAAAACTTCATATGGAATTCCTTCTTATGAAAATTTAAGAAGTTGCTTACTAACACCCCTATGATAACTTGTAATAGCCATGAATAAATTTGTTACCTATGTAACCAAATAATTTTAAGAAATATCATTAATTAGTTCAATTTGGATCCTCTTCATTTCTTTCTCTCCATTTTCTTTCTAATACACTAATATTTTAATTATATATTTTCTTTATTCTTCATTAAAACATTATTTTTATCAAACAATTATAACCCTTTGATTTTCACAAAAACCGATCTCAACCGTTGAAAAAAAATGGATGTCCATTTCTTTTCAAGAAATGGAGAGGATCCATACCCTAATTAGCTAGGCATGTAATTAGTGAAGTTACTTCCCATGATTTCAGTAAACGTTTTTTTTTTTTTTACGAAATTGTTATTCCCTTTATTATTTTGGGTGCTCTTTGAAGAGATAAACGGCTGGCCAAAAAGTGTTTTCGGTTTTATGGTTAAGGAAAAAAGCTAACGAGCACCCGTAACCAAAAGACCATACAATAATGAAAATGGAAGGATATCACAGTTAGTGGCGGATCTTCACTTTGTCGGGATTAGACGCCGGCCCACCTTAAATATATAGTATATATATTTGTGTTATATATAGGGTTTATTTAGCTGTTTAGGCAAGACGTTTATTAGGAGGATTAATAGTTTGGAATGGTCAAATGAAAGAAGGGTAGAAATTAAACATTTTAGTTAAGAAGTGAAGTGATCTGATGTGCATAGAGTGGTGTGAATGTTATTATTGTGGTCTAATTGAGGAGTTTAGGGTTAGAGCTTGTGGACTAAACCTTGTATGCACGTCATTCTTAAAGTGGTTTAACCTAATGATCATCATGCACTTCTTAGCTACCCTTGTTGTTGTTGGTATCGGTGCAATGCATTTCTACTTTGTTAAAAGACGTTTGATTTGAAGTGAGTAGTTCGGAAAAAAAAAAAAACTTGGGACTTCGTAAGTTTGACCATCCAAAATATGCCTTGTTAGTTGTAACTATATTTTTTTTTTTTTTTTTAATTTTGTAATATTCTCAATTATGTGGCAAAAATTCTAATAATACGGACTAGCTAGTTGATACAGGGAACTCGCTAACATTTAAGCTTTTATAAGTTCAATTAGCTCCTATCAATTCCATTTTGATAAGTTCAGCTTCTATTTGTCTCACTAAGCTTCAATTTCAATATGCTTCAGCTTCAATAAGTTCAGCTGTTATAAAATGAAAAGAGCATGTGCTAGCTCCCTCTAGTTATGTGGTATTTAAAACCGTAATTTAATCGTATTTTTTTTATATGCTTCTTACATTAACAATCGACAGAACAACACCAACTTCAGTCGTGATGATATGAAAAGAGTATAAGAAGGATAGAGGCTAACGTGGGAAGAATTACAATGGCAATCAGACACCTTTGGCAACTAGTTGATCTGTCACCTCTACAGTACAGCTGCGCCCCAAGGCTGGTTGTAGGGTCGATATCCATGGTTGAATCTGTAACATCCCAGCCCCAACTAAAGGCCGGAATGTTGCTCACGGTAGCTCGCCAGCAGGCTGCATACATCGCCCACAAACTAACACGAATCCTTTCCAACGCACTTTATCCTCACTCTTGCGCATCCTGGAAAACTTCCCAGGAGGTCAACCATCCTAAAATTGCTCTCCAGCATGCACGCTTAACTGAAGAGTTCTTAAGATGAGCCACCAGAAGAGAAGATGCATCTTCTTGGTATGAGTAACACGTTGAACCCTTTTAAGCACTCGCAATATGAGCTCATCACATGGACATCTTCAGTGGGGTACCTGAGCCGAATAACTTATTCGGACAACCTCGGGTATTACAATAATGAATCCCCAAGTTTGGCTGCTATCGTCATGTCCATAGTCGATCATTGGGTAGGGCCTTGTTAAGATTAAGAGAAGAAGACATTTTATGTAATTTGATATATTGTATTATTAATTTATTATCAAGTTCATGATTTACATTGCAAGTTCAAGTATTATATAGATTGTGGACAAGAGATTTTGATCCACGCGATGTTTTATTTCAAAAACATGTTCATTCGAAAAGAGTCGCCACTAAATTTTTAGGTGGAATTTAGAAACCAATTTTAGAGAAAATGAGTTCGTGTGAGTTTACGTGTTAGGAAGTTTAAAAGAATTTCATTAATTTAACGCCTAACCCCGCCCGTTATAAAAACGGTCTCTACTAAATAAAACCATGGCTATTATGAGTACGCATGCGGATATGCAAACAACGTTTTAATCCTAAACAAATTACATCCGTTCTATGTCGTTTAATGCACACAAAAATTCGTCGAAGTTGCTCAACATGGGTTCATTTACTATTCTAGCAAACAAAGAAAAGAAGCAGAAATACTCACCGACAGCATAAGATAGATTAACAAACGTTAGCGGTAAACGAATAATAAAAAATAATAAATAATCAAACATGACCAAAAAGTGAACAAGCATGAAAAGTTGACATAACTAGATACTGCACATGAATGTAATGAATTGACAAACAAACCCAAACAAACGCAATAGACTAAATACAACTAAAAACGTGCAGACATACAAATGACATAAATACGACCAACAATCAATTAATAAACATACAAACAAATACCTAACAGACGAAGCAGGTAGTATAGATACACACAAATACGAGTAAATACACGAGGGCTTGAATAATCGAGAGCGACTAAAATGCAAACAAACATAAACGCATAACATGACTAATCAAGCACGACACATGAAATTCTAAGCTATACGAATTCATACACCAACGAATTACACGATTAAAGATTGATTAAACAAAACAGAAAAGAAAACAGATAGAGCCGTGAACGACTCTTACATGTTTAACAAGATGAACTATGAAACCAAAATTAATCGACAGGGCAAAATCATCGAAAGCTAAATTATCATACAAACGTGAGTTGCAAATCTAAAAAAGAACGCGAAAGACCAAATTATACAAACCTACCCAACTCAAGATTTAATAGACGGAGCAGAATCAGCAAATAACAGAACCACGCAATACCCGACTTTTCATGATCGACGAAACTGAATATTATACAAACGCTAAATGATGAGATAAAGAACACGATAACCAAATTGATATACAGACGTGAATTACCAATTAAAAGAGCATGACAGATCAGTTTTAGACAATAATATAACTAAACATGAACGAGGTCTACTTACGTAATAAGTTAACGAACTAATCAAACTAACGAGGAAACTCCGATCATATTACACAAGGAAATCGAATACGAATACTAAGCAAACAAGGGACATACATATCAAAATCATGTGAGGAACGTAGATCCAAAACGAACAATGAACGTAAAAAAAAAAAAAAAAAAAAAAAATACGATGACAAACAGCGAAGCGACAGAGAGCAATAAAAAAGCGACAGAGAGCAATAAAAAGCGATAAAAACAATAATTTAAACAAAGTAAAGTGAGTATTTTGCACCCTCAACTTACATGTATCGTTGACCAATTCTTTGAGTCGTAATCGATTGTAAGATTTTATCCCGAGGGGGTCATTGCCGATTTAAAACCAATTGTAAATTTGTAACTTTGAACAAAACTGACAGCGATTTTCAAAAGCTTGTAACTTCTTCGTTTCTCAACGAAATTTCGAACCGAAAGATGTTTTGGAATCGTGGTAAAGTGAACTTTAAGATTATGTAAACAAATCAGAGCGATTATATGGTTTGTAAAACGAAAAACGAGGCAGAAGAGGTGATAGCTGAACGAAAATCAGAAAGTGGTGCTCTGTTTTTCGTGCAGCTATCTCGACTTCTTTTGAGGCTCTTTGAGGGCCTTCTTGTGTATGAAATCTGTGTGTGGATGTTTCAAACTCGTCCCCTTTCGAATGCTTGTGGTTAGTGTGTATATATAGGGTCGAAAGTAGGGTTTTTGAGGGAAGAAGAGCAGTTCTACTCTGTTTTTCGGGGAGCTGCTGTCCAAGGCACGTTTTAGGGTTTTGTCAGGTGTTTTCTTGAGTGTTAAGGCAAGGGTAAATGGGTAGGATAGTTAGGATACGGGTATGGGTCATGGGTAGGCGAATTGGAGTCGGGTTTGGGCTAATTAAGGGCTGGTTTGGGGGCCTACGAGCTGTTGTATACTAGCTCTGCGTTTGGACTCGTTTTGGCTTCTAATGGTGGGTTTAGGTCGTGATTTGGGCTGGGTTTAATCTCAGATATGTAGGGAAGAAAGTGGGTAAAAGGGCCTCGAAGTTCGTGTTGAAACGGGCTCAAAATCGCTCTTTAAATCGAGCTCAAAACGAGCTTAAAACTTGCTTTTAAGTAATCGAATTCGTCGAATACGATTTAATAAAATGGCTTAGAGACACGAGAAACGACTTTTCAAGTCAAATATCAAATTTGTAAAAGCGATTTTTCAAATCGAGTTACTTAAAATGCTTTTTCAAATCGAAATATTTTATTTTCAATAAAATACTTGAGGCAAATAAATTTTGACAGAAATAAATTTACCTTTGCAGAACAGTAATTTAAATATCATTTAAATTAAAAAAAAGCATTTTGTCGACGGCGTTCGGCTTACATCGTAAAACGAACTCAAATAAATGACACGAAATACATGTTGTCCTATCATCATTGGGTGTTTGTCGGGTTTTCTATAAATTTCCATATCGACAGATACGGGTATCTACATAGACATTAGAGCATCAATCCAAATGTCTATCATTATTATTAAACTTAAACTATTAATACTTAGATCATAATTATACGTCCCTTCGTATACTCCTAACATCCTCGCACAGTCGTAACGGTAGTAAAACGAATGTTATATGATTGGAGATTCAAGGGGGGAAAATAACAGTCTTCTATCTTTTCTTTTGCGTATAGGACTCACCAGTCAACTTCTCCATGTGTATAGGTCTCGCCAGACAACTTTCGTACCTATAGGACTCGCCAGTCAATCGCCGTTATTTACGTTTCAGATTCGCCAATAAATTTATTGTTTACGTTTTAGAATCACCAGTCAACTTTCTTTCATGCGTATAGGTTGCGTTCAGACTAGCCAGCCCCATGATGAGGCAATTGCATTCTCGACTCCTTATTGAGCCCAGCCTACATGGCGAAGTCAAGTTTCGCTCCAGGTTCCCGATCGATGACAGATTGATATTGCAATGATAAATCATAATAACGATAATTGGTATATGACACCAGGGTCTCTTCTCACATGAGCAAGGTCAAATCCAAGTAAACTTATATCTTGTTTTTATTTGGGCAACAATCGTGATATATTAGTCGAAAATGGCCACACCCTCGCTCCTTATGTGTGGCTGCCGCTATTCGTCTTTCGCATGTCCTCACCCCTCTAACTCTCGAAAACATCCCTCACTGTCTAAACCTTGTCAAGTCGTCATAAACCTTATCAATATCCTTAAGTTAACAACTGACATAATGTTTATGTGAAATTTATCCGTTTGGTTTTACCGTGAAAGATCTTCGCACGAGGACTGTCTTCTGCGATGCACCAGCACTTGCGACCTATATCTAATCACGCATTACACTTCCCTGGCTTCTAGGGATGGCAACGTCATCCTAATTCAGTGGATATCTATCCATCCAAAATTAAATGGATGGGATATGGATGATAATATTTTCCTGAATTTAGGGTGGGATATGGATATGAGTGAATTTAGAGTGGGATATGGATTATAATATATCACCTGCTTATTAACCACCCAGTGGATATCCTTAATTAATGTTTATATGTAATTATATAAAACATTGTAATTTTTAATTTGATTAAAAATATATAATCTTAAAGTTTTTTATAAAATACATTGCAAACTCTATTAAAAATTATAAACTTAATACTTAGTCCTCAAAAAATTTAGCACCACTATTACTAATATCGCTACTAATTATCGAGACATTGATGTTGAATCTCAATTTTTTCCTAATTATTGCGTATACACTTGTTAAAAAAATTAATCTTTCTCAGTTTTTTATTCTTTTCTTATATATGTAGAAGATGATTTGTCGGGTGATGTACATCTATTAATTTACCATCCCATTGTTTACAGTTTACTATATATCACTTTTAAATTTTATGCGCGTAAAAATATCAAACAGATTTCCACTCCACCCGCTCCACCCGGTGGATATGGATGGATGAAAAAATATTAAGTGGATTAGAGTGAGATATAGATGACGATAAATTAAATAGATATGGATATGGATATGGCTCCACCCCATCCATATCTCATCCATTGCCATCTCTACTGGCTTCAGGTGTCCCATGCGGCCATGCCATCCTTCTCACTGCTTCTTTCCCTACTTAAAAACATATCAAACTACCGTTTTTTACTTTTGTTCTTCTAATACTAAGGAGTATTGTTCTTTGAGTAGTTCTTCTGAGAGACCTGTCTCACACTAATTCTCATGTGAGTCCCGTCTCACATGAGAATTAGTTAGTGTGAGACAATCACCTCAAATGTTATTTCAACATTTGATGTTTAGCGTATCGAATTATGGACATCACCCGTCCACAGTCAGTTAGAGTAATTTCCTTGATGATTGTTCAAAAACTAATGTTATATGGTTGTTTAATCAACAGCGCATCAATTAGTAGCGGCTTCAGGTTCCACACTTGTTGAATACACACACAAATTCTCATATAAAACGGGTAACCCGTCTTAAACTTAAGACGAATCAAATAGTTAGGATAAAACAAAAGTAAAAAGTGTAAGAAAAAGTAGAGTATATTGTCTTACGCAAGCAAGTTTGATTTAATACTGAATTGCTTTTAGTTTTTAAGACGGATAACCCGTCTTAAGAGAGACTTATTGGTCTTACATTTTGATCCGTAGATTTGGGTTTTTAGGATGTATTGTATTTTTATCCGACAATGTGTAACAAGTGTATTTTTTTTTTTTTAAGGGGTAACAAAATTCGGTAGTTATCTATCGATTTCACTATCGTCCGTCTGTATGAATTCAATGTAAGAAAGTCTATGTGGTAATCTATGAGCGTTTCGAAAACAACCAATTTAAAACTTTCAATGTAAGAAGCAGAACAATGGGCCAGTTGGTTGGGTTGATGTTGATTGATATGTTCAAACGCTCCATTGAAATTGGGCCACAAATAGACTCGGCTTTTGTCTTAAGTTTAAGACGGGTTACCCGTTTTATATGAGAATTTGTGATGTAAGACACCAAAGGCGGATCCTATAAATAATTTAAGAAGGGTCAAAAAAACCGCAGACGTGGTGAATTTGAACCTTGAACTTCCAACACATTGTATATATATCTAATCTAATTATACGGAGTATATATCTAAAACAACTTCAATTCTCCGAGCTAGTAAAAGCTAACAATACATAAAACACAGGTTGTAGTGTTGTACGTGCGGTTTCTCGTGGAAGCATCTTGACGACATTCAGGTTACACGTTACAACACGACTAGAGAACTCCGACAAGCTCTTCAAGGCTTTAGCGATGCCAGTTTGACTGTTCTGGCATCAGCTTCCAGAAAACTATTTTCAATGGGGGGGTTTGGGAACAAAGAAGCTACTCTCTAGAACCAGTTAGATACGCTGAAATCTCGTAGTTTTCTCAGATGTCTCTCCATGTCTTGCCGTGTTTGTGTCCATTCCTCCCTTTCTATCACAGTCGTCGGAGTATCTCTTTCACTCTGCACGTCACGTATCGGATAAGTCAAACTATACGCTCCCACAGATGGCAAGTTCAATTTGCATGTATTGTACACCGTAAGAGAATATTAGTAAGCAATCAGTAAGGTCAAAGGGTAAATATTGAGGGAGAAACGTTACGGACCTTGTGAATTATCTTGAAAGTGTTCCCGTGATCACGTATCACGAGTAAATCGTCTTTCCTGTTCCTGTTCCTTCCACCAGGGGCCGTGACCTAGCCAAACGGGACAAGAGAACAGCCGGTAAACAGTTCAGAAGTTGACGGAAAACAGAATAGAGCAAAGTTACACACACAAAAAAATAAAATAAAAGAATAAAAATGCCTTACCAAAACTTTAGCACGAGTAATGGACTTAGATTTTGAATCTATAACATAAATTTCTTCAAAATCTAACACAAATTCTGGATCACTGAATCTCCGGTTTTTGTAATGCTTTGTCAAGAAAATCTGAAGAACATCAGGGGTAGTAGACTTTATTACTGACGTTTTCGAAAAATAAAAAATGAAAGAAAAGCCAAATGATAAGGCGATAAGAAGAGAAATTACATGCGGAAATGTCCTCTATTTTACCTTCCAGATTTCTCTTTCAGATTTGTACATGGGATCTCTGGGAGCGTCGATAGGTGGTTCCGTCACATTGTAGCACCCAAAATCGCTCTTTGCACAGCGTATATACTGCCCACCACACAGAACGGAAAAGAAAAGACAGCGTCATTAAACAGCATGCTCAATAAAACTAGTATATGAACTAGAAACACATCAAGTGATTCGCCTTAGTTTGAGAAGCCAGGCACTCGACAAATGACTTCTATAAGTTCAGACATTAAATGTTTTAGGAATTATGAGCGTTTTTAAACGGATGATCCGCCAAAAGAATACCTTATCAGGCATCGGAGCTAGAACCTTCGGAATTGAGTATACGTCTGTATCTGGTGGTGTAACATACATCTACATTGAACAAAAAAAAAAAAAAAAAAAAAAAAAAAAAAAAAAAAGCATCAAACATCATGCATTGAAGTATAAATTCTCTGGAACCAAATAATGAAATACAAATCGCATCTCATAATTCCCACAAATTTAAGACCTAACACGTACAACACGAAGCTCTAAATAAACACATTTCAGAAATCGCACAGGTGCTTGATTACTTGGGGTACTTCGTTATCTAGGTAACTAAGAAATGGTCATCGAAAACAGTAAAATAGATGGAATTTGATAGAAATTGTTACCATCATCGACAAAATGACTACAAAAACAGCATAAAACGGCCATTGTAATACAACATAATTTCTCTACGAAATCAATGGCTACACCCAAATCGTCACATTTTCCATTTGTTCTCGTCATTTGCTTACCTTTTTCATTTAAAGAAATCCCATAAAAATAATTATTTCGGTAGTAAACGATACATTTCAGTACATAATTAGAAAGGAAGTCAATCTAGGGTTAAGCTAATTGATTTGGGATGATAATATCGTCCCCAATCAAACGAATACAGTATACTGTTCGACAATGTGGATCAAATGTAGCATCGTTTAACCACCAAAAAAATCAAACAGGAACGATAAAAACAAACAATGAAAATTCGAACAACCTCTCTGAAATCATAGACATCATTATCAGGGTCATGAGGCTTCCTAACAAAGAAATCACAATCAAACAACTGAAACTTATGAAACTCCTCCTCATTAATCCGATAATCGACAACCGTATCGAAGTCCCACCCTTGCGTCGACACAAAGTTCTTACTCTGCTCGTCCATATGAATCATCTCGTCGGCGGCGGCGCCGGCGCCCACGAGGCTAATCGGGTCGGTAATCGGGTCGAAGTCGACCTTGTTGTCGATTTCCTCTACGGCGTCGTCCTCGTCCATGTCGTAGTCGGCTCCGCCGTCGGCGTCGCCGTCGTCGGAGTAGACGATGAAGTTTCTGCGGCGACGGAGGTGGTCGTGACGGTGGTGGATGCGGCGGAATACGGCGGAGGACGGTGGTGGACGGAGGAAGGAAGAAGGAGGGATGAGGAGGTTGGGGTTTGGAGGGAAGAAGAGGAGGGAAAGTGTTGTCATGGTGTTGGGGGGTTTTGGGAGGGGATAAGGGTGGTGGTTTTTCCTAAATGAAAAAAATTTAATTTAAGTTTAAATAATACTCCGTATAAAAATGAGTTTTTATCAAAAAAAATAATAAAAATAAAAATGTGGATGTATGATAAAATGAGTTATGGAATGATGAAGGGTAGCGATAATTTCTATTTGGCGTGGATGTTCTATAAAGAGTTAAATGGTTGGTCAAAAAGTCTGTTGTATGAGTTAAAAGATTGAATTTATAAACTCATGGTTAAAGGAGTTGAGCAACCGTCACACTATACTCACTTGGTTATACGGAGTAGTGGTTAGATTGTGATCCCAACTATGACGGTTGGTTAATACGGAGTAAGTGTTTATAGTAGTGACTAGTGAGTTTGTGACTTCCCGGTCATAATCAACACGACATATACATATATTGACTTTCTTTGAAAATTGTGGATAAACATGTGTACGAGTTTCCGAGACTACATATTAAAATTTGAAATTCATCTCATCAATAAATAGCAATGTCATTTAGTTTTTCTTTATGCTAGTTCCTGACCATCCCCACCTAAAAGGTCAAAATAGCTACTCGTCAACATTTTAACTCTTAATTGTAAGAAATCAATTACACCTAGTTGGATTCCTACATTCAAAAAGTCATGACCTAAATCATCAAATTCGTCCAATAAAATAATCTAACTCTCAAATCAATCCACGTAACTCAACCTGCCAAATATAAACAATAAACTCAAATGAATTGACCCCTTTATTTGACCCAAATGGCTAATCATGCATTTGATTGTAGTGCAAGTTCTAGACCTGACAAATCTAACTCAACTCGAGATACAAAACTGACAAAAAAAAAAATGATACACGGAGTTGATTGAGAGCCTCCAGTCTAGTGGAGTTCGAGGATGCCTCAAAACTTGCAATGACAGAAATTGCAAGGTTTTAGGTCCGACTCCAAAAACAGGTAAAGGCTTGCGGTTACCTAGATCCAAATTTATCCATACTGACCCAACTCAATTTCAATCAAGACTTAAATCCAATTCAATCTAATATGTTTGTCAAATTCAAATTGACTCGTCCCAAACCAAACGCAATTGACCCTTCGCCAGGGCCAGTTAAGGCCCTGTTCTTTTCAGCTCCTATAAACTCCACTAAACTTTAATTAACACTGATGTCAGCTTTTATAAGTTCAACTCAACCCATATAAATCAGCTCCAAAAAGTGGAAAATAAGTGGAACCCCAGCAAATACACCCAACATGGCCAGAAGAGTTGTCAAGTGAGCACGTGTAAGATTGTAAGTAGATTTGTTCCACAAGCCATATATGTTGTTTTCCATCCATCATCTAAGTTATGCAGCTGACAAATCACGCTAAAACTTTTACTAAAACATCAACCTCCAAACTTCTGTTAACACACTACACCTCTGATAATCCTCACCAAACATTTTTCAATCTTTTGGATAGAAGAAAAACATTATTACAAAACAACAAAAAATATTTAAACCCCACAAAAATTGGATAAAAAAAAAAATTAATAATATTTGACACCCAAATCATCTTCACACACACCACATTTTCCTTCTAAACCTCACCCACACCATCTATTTCCACTAAAACAATTGATTTTTCTAAATTAATTTGATGCAATAACTTTGTGGGTGAAACAAAGATTGAATCTTTAATGATAATTTGAGTGAAAAGATTGAATCTTTGTTGATTTTATATGGTGGGTACGTTAATTTTGTGTTTTGGGTAGTGATTAGAAATGAACCACACTTCAGCTGCAACATGTACTGCGGTAAATTTACGATTTTACCCTTGTGGGCACTTCAAATTCAGTGATTTTAGGGATGCACGTAAGGTGTTTGATGGTGGGTTTGGGTTGGTTTTCCAAAGGAGAGTTCTTAGGAGGCTTAAATTTGTGGTTTCTGCTGAACTTCCTAGGGATTTGACCCTCAATTTGGGTTTTGATTCTCAGGTTTGTGTTTTTTTTTTTTTTTTGTTGGTTTTAATTTGGTTGTTTTAATTGGTTTTGTTGGCGGTTTTGGGGTGTTTGTAGTGTAAGACCGTTGTATGTATACAATAGCGCAACAACGCCTTATGATGTTTTGTGCTTGATTGTAGTTAGTTAAGTCAGATGATTCAATGAGACGTTATTCATGAGTTTAGAAAATTTCGGAATTCTGTGAAATAATTAAGCGGAAATATAGCTACGTGTGATCTTGTTGATTCGTCTTTATAAACAATAAGAAATATTGTGATACCAAAATTCTGTAAACATTTTCCAATGGTTAACTTCAAAATTATGTTGCGAAAAATCCATTGGAAAGTTGCCATGATGTTATGGAAAAATTATGTTGATCAATTATTCAATTATCATGGGTTCAAACAGGTGCTTTGTGTTTCTATAAAATCTCTAGTAAGATGGTGTTATGTGCTATTTACAAAGACCATTTTATCGTAAAAAAAAAAAAACGATTAAAACAACAATCACATTAGCGTTTCTTCGGTGCCTCAAGGGCTACCGCAGCTAGAATGGTAGGGAGGGTGAAAACAATTGACCCCGGATCCTATAAATGTGACGCATTTCAACCTTTTGTGAGATGGTTTGATGGCTGTGGTTGCAAGCAAGAAGGTCAGAGGTCTTAGTGGTGTTACTAGAGATTAGATAAGCACTGCGTATGATGTTCCTTTTTCCAGTTGAGGATACTGGTCGAGTAATGGGGGGTTTATTTGTAATTGAAATGTGGAGCTACATCTTTTGGAAATGGAAGGGTATTTTTAGGTTTGATCTCGTGTTCTTGTAAAATCTGGTTTTTGGAAATGGACGAGCAAGTGAACTTCATTATGTTGTGGCCGTTTGAGAACGAGATTGAAATGCTCAATAATTTGTCTAAAATGCAAGGTATGGGCTACTATCATAATGATTAGTACTCCGTACTAACAAAAGGAGGAAGTTTTCAAAGTAGAAAATTTTAGATGTAATTTAGTCAAAATGAAAAAGCTTATCCCTGGTATCTTCACCATTGTTCAGCCGCTTCCTATTTGTCATTGTTATTTGAAGCTACATTATTAGCAATTAACTTTGGTTGTCCCGCTTGTCTGGTGTCGTCCTCTTTCTATTTGTGGTAGCTGACTACATATAGCTACGTTGGAAGTTCTTAAATCCTCCCTCGATATTAGTACTATGTTAGTTTCTTAAAATATTCTGTGCTAGCTTGAGTAAGCGTCAGTGACGTTTATATTTCTGTCTGTTTGCTGTGGATTGTTTAATGCTTCTTAATTTATTTCTACAAATAGATTATTATATCTATATAATTGTTCACGGGGCCTCAGCTTAATGTGGCAGACATTTCAACCTCATGACGTGACTCAGCTCCGTTGGATAGGTCCTGTCCCTGGAGATATTGCTGAAGTGGAAGCTTACTGTCGAATATTTAGGGCTGCTGAACGTTTACATACCACATTGATGAACACATTATGTGATCCAATCACTGGTGAATGTACTGTGTCATATGATTTTTCTTCGGAGGTTTTGGAAGATAAAATCGTGTCAGTGCTTGGATGCATGATATCTCTCCTGAACAAAGGACGACGAGATGTGCTCACTGGAAGGTCATCAATCATGACATCCTTTCGCATTGAAGAGATGAGTACGATGGAGGACAATCTCCCACCACTTGCAACTTTTAGAAGCGAGATCAAAAGATGTTGTGAAAGCTTACACGTGGCTCTGGAGAACTATTTGATGCCGGGAGATGATTCAAGTCACGATGTATGGAGGAAACTTCAGCAACTAAAAAACGTGTGCTACGATTTGGGATTTTCTCGCGGAGAAGACTCCCCTAGTCACATGCTTTTTGCCAACTGGAGTCCGGTATCATTCTCTAGCAGTAAAGAAAACAGCGAACCCACGAATTCTGATGTAGCATTCTGCAAGGGTGGTCAGGTAACAGAAGAAGGTCTGAAGTGGTTATTGGATAAAGGCTTCCGAACGATTGTAGATATTCGAGCGGAGAAGATTAAAGACAATTTCTATCAAGCTGCAGTAGAGGATGCTGTTCAATCTGGAAAGGTTGAGCTATTCAAGTTTCCAGTCGAGATTGGGACAGTGCCTACGGTTGAGCAGGTCGAGAAGTTCGCGTCTTTGGTTTCTGATCCCAACAGGCGGCCCCTTTATTTACATAGTAAAGAAGGTGTATGGAGGACGTCTTCTATGGTCTCGAGATGGAGGCAGTTGATGGTTCGGTATGAATCACAGCCTGTTGCTCCAAACGGAAATTCGATTCAAGGAGCTGAAGTAATGTCTTTAGCTGATATGTCTTCGAGTGTCGATACAAACAAACAATCGGAAGGTAGAGAAACTTCAGCCGATAATCTAGCGGAACATTTATCTACTAATGGGCTGCAGCATGATCAGAATTCGGTGGTGAGTGCGAAAGATATTACTGAAACCAGTACAATCCAGGATGTTCAGCTATCAGGTGATGCTAATCAAATGATAGAAGCATATGCCACAGGTGATAATGTTGATCCTTTCATATCTCAGTTCCCTCCCAAGAACGTCTTGTCTAGAAAAGAGATGACCCGTTTCTTCAAATCCAGAAAGATTTCCCCGTCTACTTTTGTGAATTCTCAACGAAGGAGATCACAATCTTTTCCTGCTGTTAGGGAAGCGCGTAGAAGTACCAGCGAAATCACTGAGGAAGTAAAAAAAGATTCCCTTTCAGCGTCAATGGGAAAAAGAAACACTAATGGATCAACTCAAAGTAAGGAGCTATCGCTGCTCGACCAATCAACTAGAACTTTCACCGAAAATGGTACAACTTCAGCTCACAAAAGTCATACATCTACTAGCACCAATGTTAATGGGAACAGGAGTCCTGTAATAAGCGATACTGTTTTAAGTGGTCCGAAGAACACTTCTGCTAGCACCAAGGCCAATATGAAAATAACTGAGTCAGATCAGAAAAACAATGGTCCATCGACGAATAGGGATTTAGATATAATTGGAGAAACTATGTGTGCTTCTGCTACTGGTGTAGTGAGAATACAGTCGAGAAAGAAAGCAGAGATGTTCCTAGTCCGTACCGATGGGTTTTCTTGTACACGGGAAAAGGTGACTGAATCCTCACTTGCTTTCACTCATCCGAGTACACAGCAGCAGATGCTTATGTGGAAATCCACACCAAAGACTGTCCTTTTGTTAAAAAAGCTTGGGCCGGAGCTCATGGAAGAAGCTAAAGAGGTACGACTTGAATTGTTGCTTTTCTTTTCTTACTTTATAATGCACAAAGAACCATTTTGAGAAAATTTATAAGTTAAGTCAGCCATCAGTTAAGAATTATGCAAGAAGATTGGGAATAGAATATACGTATACACATCCACATATCTTTGTAGGTTAAACTAACGATTATGTAAGTTGTTGGTGCTCTTGTAGGAGTAGTGTGTACATTTGGCCCTTGATGAAGAATTTTAGCTTTTTTGACATAGTTTCTTTGCAATTTCATGGGGACTTGAAGAGGAGGTGCTGACACTTTTCTTGACAAACTTGAGTTATTCTTTGAGTTAATGTGAAAAACAACAGACATAAAGTATCCTCTACTTGAATTCAATCTTTATATCAGTAATATTGTGGAGTATCTAACATACACACACCTACTATGTTTGCTACAACCTTACAATGTCGTAATCTAATTGTACATAATATGGAAAAGAATCCGTACACGATATGAAAACTACTCTTCGTATTATTATGTGATTGCATTAGGAAAATGACTTAATAGGAACCATATTGAATAATATCATTGAAATTTATTTCTCCTTCTTGCTGTAGTTGTCCTTATGACAGCTAACTAAGTCACGTGCTATATGCACCCATATCAGTTCTAAATCGGTCTTTTTTTTGTGATTGTTTAGGTTGCTTCTTATTTGTATTACCAAGAAAAAATGAATGTTCTCGTTGAGCCGGATGTGCACGATATATTTGCCAGGATGCCGGGATTTGGGTTTGTTCAGACTTTTTATGGCCAAGATAGCAGGTAACAGTCTGGCTGCGTGATGGCTGTCCCATGCGATCTGTTTTTCATCCTAACGTTGTTCTGAGTTAGTTAATCACGGTTTATTGCAGCGAACTTCACGAAAAGGTTGACTTTGTAGCATGTCTAGGAGGAGATGGGGTGATTCTTCATGCATCAAATTTATTTCGAGGGGCTGTGCCTCCAGTTGTGTCCTTTAATCTTGGATCTCTTGGATTTCTAACGTCCCACAATGTATGTTCTCAACCCGTGTTTAGATCAAATACGTTTTTCTGTCTGCCTATTGAAGTCATCGGCTTAGTTCATTCAGTATTTTTACAGTTTCAAGACTACAAACAAGACCTAAAGCAGGTCATCCATGGTAATAACACCAGGGATGGCGTTTATATTACTCTGAGGATGCGGCTTCGATGTGAGGTTTTTCGGAATGGAAAGGCAATGGCTGGTAAAGTTTTTGACGTGCTGAATGAGATAGTGGTTGATCGTGGTTCAAATCCATACTTATCAAAGATTGAGTGTTATGAGCACGACCGACTTATAACCAAGGTAATTACTTTGTTTCTCTGTATTTTTCTGTTATGTTCTTAATGTTGTGTAGGAGATGTTTCTTAACTTAATGAAGCTTCTGGCTTCAGTACGAATAGAAGCTGACAGGGGACTAAGACTCATACGATAGCACAGTTATGGAGAAGTCGCTGTGATTTATTCCGTTGTAATCCATAATGCTAACAAATCACGAGGCTTTTGAATTAGAAATGGAAAGCTGACAGATAACAATGTTTGTACGATGTCGTCTTTTTGCAGGTGCAAGGTGATGGGATCATAGTAGCGACACCTACTGGAAGTACAGCGTACTCGACAGCTGCTGGAGGGTCCATGGTGAGCATAACGTTCTAAACTTATCGATATAATTTGTGCTTAGTCTATATAGATGACAGCTTTTATTTACTATCACTTGTGAGGCTATGCTCTTGGAAGAAACAAATTACGAGGTTGTTCCTCGTGGTTCTTTTTAAGAACTTTTAACTAATTTGGCACTTTTTATTTGTTTCGAGAGCTTGAGTATTAAGCTTGGTATTCTTGATTTCTTGTACTAATAATTAGTTATGTCTATTAACATAGGTACATCCAAATGTCCCTTGCATGTTGTTTACTCCTATCTGTCCACACTCGCTTTCATTTAGACCGGTGATACTTCCAGATTCAGCTCGGCTGGAACTAAAGGTAAACTATCGATTCTGAAATATGTTTGAAGTGAAATGTGAAGTAATTCTTATAATCATATGTATGTGAATATATTTCTCATAATAATTCTTGCAAAAAGAGACACCACGTATCAATTGGATTAATACTCACATTGGTTATGGTATTCTAGTCTACAAGAAGTTTACGTAACTAGAATTATGAGGACGTCTTCCAAAGTAACATCAGTATTTTTCTCCTTTTCACCCATTCTTTCGATTGTAGTTGCTTTTAGGCTTATTTTCAAAGGTTTTGTAGACCATCCTCCTTTGTGGTCCGTTTCAGTACAAAATTGGAATATCTGAATAATTTCCCACGATGAATTGTCTCTACGCATGTGACTTGATGGTGGAAAGAGCTTTTCATCATCATTATTTCAATGCCTCCGAAGAGGCTGCGTCACCAAGTAGTCTTAGGAGATGTCGGGTTCGATAACCTTCTTAGTCAAAGAAATATCGAGCATTAACCAAATAGATGGCCATGTGATAGATACAAGTTCGTAGGGTTTTAAATGGCATTTTGACACACTCCATCCCAATTATATTGACAATCTTTGAGACGTGAGGTTAGAACATTACCTTATTCATGCCTCTTAAGAAAATTTCACCATTCAAGAGTGAGTCCTTTTGTTTTTAGATAGGATGTCTTCAACTCAAATGGATGTTTCGAATGATGTTGCATGATTCATTGCTCGATTTAGGGAAATGAGAATGAGTTTGTAGAACCTCATGGCATTCGAAAATTAAGGTCCAAGTCGTCTAACTATTGGTAACAAAGTTCAATGATAAATTATGTTTCTATATCTCCTATAACTTCTATTTGGTTCTAGAAGCGGCTTACCACCACATACTGTACGACCCGGGTTGTTAACATAGGATTAGCGGTTTTTGCACCGTTAAGAATTCTTGCAACCTTTTTAGCAAGGGTATCGTTGTTGAAGATCTTTGATCCTCTACAGTTGTCAGTTACCAAGGGTTTAATTGGTACGTGTCCCTGAGGTTGAAGTGTTGAACTTTCTTTGGTCGTGTAAAATTTTTAAGGGGAATTAATTTGGAGAGAAAAGGGAGAAGTTATTTATTAAACTTGCTCAATTAAATTCAATAAACTTATAGCCTTTATATAGGCATTACATAAACTAATTAAACCAATTACCTAAACCACTAACATACACTAACACACGTAAATATAGCACTACTATTGCATAATATCTACTTACTAGGTTGACCACTAATTAACTTACTTCCACATTATTAGGTAACAATATTTTCATCAAGATTAAATCAAGACTAACTTAATTTTGGATCATATAATCCAACACACCCCCTTGATCCAAAATTATCGGATCTTTGTTCGACTTTCTGTCATGTCAAACTATACTACTCATTTCGTCCTTTGCAATTTCTTGCTTTCAACATCGATGAGCAATCTACCTTGAAAACGGTATGCAATCCTTCTCGCACCCGCACATGTTAGGCTACACACCCAACTTTAGACATAGTCTCCTTTCGAGACTAAGATTGAGTCTCCTTGCTTGGACTCTAAAATACATAAATTGCTCGATCAAATTTATGAAGCCCTTGTCTTCACTTTGTGACGCACTTCTCGTCACTTTCTTGTTGTTGATGCACTTCATCATCAACTCTCATTTGGAGCACGTCTCTCCAAAAACTGATTAACGATTGAGCCCTTCTCTCCACCTCTTCATTTATGGTGCACGTCTCACCATACTTGTGAAGCACATCTCTTCACCAAACATTGTGTAGAGCCATCTCATCTCTACCAAAAAATTTGACAGAGCACATCTCTCTATCTCTCATCAAAACTTTTCTCACCATTTTTTTTGATTTTTTTTTTCCTTTTGACGCCCCATTTCCGAATCGAACCTGGCTACTTAAGCGGAGGTGACGATTGTGTCATCCTTCTCGACTTAAGATAGCTCTGATACCATGTAAAATTTTTAAAGGGGAAATATAATAGGAGAGAAAAGGGAGAAGTTTTACTGTGAAACTTGCTCAGTTAAATTACATAAAAATGAAGCCTTTAAATAGGCATGCATCCTAACTAATCAAACTAGAAAACTAGTAGTGGGGAGTAATCCCACGACTATTTCTAACATAACAATCCACTAAGTTGTTAACTAACCACTACACTAGTATTTAGGAATAATACTTAGATTTAGGAAACTAACTAATATTTTGGATCAATAATCCAACAGGTCGGAGTGTTGCTTGGAAGAACTTTCACTCTTGCAGTTTCTCGAGTTGATATAGCTTTTGTCATACGAGGCAATAACCGAGTTTCTGGCACTTGTTCCGTTCCTCGTTATGTTGTACATGATACTACCTGATGTTTCCCGAAATACTGATTTATTATTTTATTTTTTCAATCGTAAACAGATTCCAGACGATGCAAGAAGCAATGCATGGGTTTCCTTTGACGGTAAGAGAAGGCAGCAACTTTCTCGAGGAGACTCAGTCCGAATATCAATGAGCCAACACCCACTCCCGACAGTCAACAAATCCGACCAGACTGGTGATTGGTTCCGCAGTCTAATCCGCTGCCTCAACTGGAACGAAAGGATGGACCAGAAGGCCTTCTGAAGCGTTTTACGTCGTCTGTTGACAGGTTCATGTAAATTACTGTACATATATACTCCATTATATCAAAGGTCAACCTATATGATGACTTAGGGTTATAGCAACACAATTGATAATTGTTCCCTATATTTTTTTTTTGTAATAATGATGTAGACAAACTGTATAGTCAAGCTTACAATCAATAAAAAAAAAATGTCTCATAATTCAGCATTATTGCATGTGTACTCCCTTCAATTTCTCCTCCTTGGGGGAAATTACTTCCGATTTCAAGAAAATTATTGTCGCACTTTCTCGTACAAGTCATTTTCACTTTTCAAGACTCGCTTTAATTTTCGGTTACCCTATAATGTACACGAAAAAGTTACAAAGTAACTTTTCATAAACTTATATAGAAATTGACATTCAATGAACTCATTCAGAAGCTAAAACATCATTTTCAATGACAAAATACCATAGAAATTACGCAATGAGATTGTTGTATTTACGTTGAGTAACTGGACTATTGTCATAATTGTTGTAATTGTGCGTACGTATACAACGGTCTCACCAAATCACTAATATCGAATTCTGAGCAATAAACTATACTTTAACAAGAAAATAATATAAATAGAAGTTATAGAACATCATTCAACAACTCTTAGCTTTACTTCTACATGATAGAACAGCCAGTTACCCTTTTGGCATCCTTGACTATTTGACTAATCTTCAAATTTATCCATCAACCCTATAAAGGGTAAAACCTTTTTTCTATCAAAGGTAAAAAAAAAAATAAAAAAAAAAAAAAAAAAAAAAAGTACCAAATTAATAATAATAAAATTGATACATTTTTCTTGCATCAGTTGTATAGTTTTCTGGTAGGTAAGAGGTCCTGGTCGAGTCGAGTATAGTCGAGTCGAGTCGAGTCGATAATTTATTTACATAGCTTGGACAGCATGGAACCTAGGCTCTTTAGGTAGGAACTTCTGTTCCTGATACACTGACATGTAATCCCCGAACAGAAACTGCGGGTACTGAACGCCCGTCACAGGTCCCGCCTCTGTAACCTCCTCGACTGTTGCGGCTGCCTCGACGAGCTGTGGGGCGGGGGCGATGGTGGCCTTGTAGGATGGGTTATAAAACGAGGCGATTGACCTCCTAGTTCCATCAGCAGACGCCTGCACACGGTGCCAGGCACTCTTGTAGCGACCGTTACTGAGGACCTCAATCTGGTCCCCCGTGTTGATCACAATGGCATTGGGGACGGGTTGGACGTCGATCCACTCGTCACCCTTTAGCATTTGGAGACCTCCCACTTTGTCATCCTGGAAGAGGAGGATCACGCCCCCTGCGTCAGTGTGGGCCCTTAGTCCCGTCACACGCTCTGGGTGGGGGCATGGTGGGTAGTGGCTCACTTTTGTACCGAAGAAGGCCTTGTTTTTGAGCTCGTCCCCGTCGTTGAAGGCCTTGCTGATGTAGCCCTTAGGTAGGCCTAGATTTTCGTCCATTATTTCCATCATTTTCTCGGCGAGTTTCTTCAGTTCTTTCCTGTACTCTGCCATTGTCTCCCTGTCATGCACATGGTAATGATAGTTGTTATTCTCTATGATTAACTCTCTCTTTGTTTTGTGCTATCAACTTGTCCTATGTTTTTAAAATCCGCGCAAAATGCACAGCTTAGAAACGTTTTTATATACGGCTTTTTAAATAAGTACTTAATTTGTAGGGAAAAAACACGTATATACGACTCGACTATTGTTTATTTGTTTGTGTATTTGGCTTACTTGAATCCAGGAGTTGTGGAAGTCCATTCATTATCATCAGTGAGAAGGAAGACGTCTTCCCAATCAACACCTTCGACTTTGCCTTCGCCTTTGTTATCGATGATCTCATTCAACATTTTCACAGGTTTCGAGCTCTTGAAACCGTCCTCTCTTTCGAGCTTATAGCACTCGGTACTCACTCTCTTCACCCTCTCCAAAAGCTCCTCTGAAATCCCATGGTTCACCAACTGCATACGGCAATATTATTAACACATTGTTAGTCATACACTTCTTAACAAATATACATCGTCACAAGAGTAAGACTGTATACATCTGAAGCCTCTCGAGTCTCAAGACATAATAATTTACGTAAATTACCTGAAAAAATCCCCATTCTTGACACCCGTTATGGATCTGAGCCATTGTAGCGGCCCTCTCCTCGCCATCGAGTTTAGAAAAGTCGATAACCGGAACCACCATTGTGTAAAGCTTATTTGAGAAAAGAAATGTAGGAAGGAAGGATGTATAGAGAGAAAATATAGTGTTAATATGTGTGTTGTGGGTTTTGAAGAGTGGTGTATGAGTGGTTATTTATAAGGGAAAATTGTTTACTTTAATATTGGACAATTGAATTGACTAATCATAACTATAATGTTTTATTTGCTTAAATTAGTATGATTATTAGCTAGCTAAAGTGTAAGTTAGTAAGGGCGGTGACCTCTTTTCATTGACTTAATTATTGCATTTGGTAATAGGTAACAATTATGTTGTAATCGATAAGATCATTTTACAATAAATGATGAGTAATAGACTAATAGTAGACTGTTTGACGGGTTAGATGAGTTTTATACGTATAATAGGAGTATAAATCATACAGAGTAATTCTTTTGACGTTTACCTTAGTCTTAAGTTTCTAGTGGATGGATCATGACCGTTTTAATGCTTGCATTAGTAACTATTTTTAAGATATAAAGTGGTCATGTTTTAACTAATACGTTCTCAGTATAATAAGGAGTTTAATTTAACTTTGTAATAAAGTTAATAATTAGGCATTAATTACATAAAGTAACCAATGTAAATGCTTCAAGTAGACGTTTACTTGCTTAACCATAAAAGAAGCATACTAATTACACCGTTTAAACGCGAGTTAGTGATGACAATTTTTAATTTTTTTCTATTTTATAGTGCTTGTGTGCCAAACTGTCATACTCATAAGTCATAACGGTTTTTGTCTTCAATTTCTGAAGAATTATTTGGTCAACTTTAAGTTGGAAATATGCCAAACACTAATTGAATTCAAATGGGACCGAAAATTATTTTTAGTATAGTGGTTAAGAACTAAGATAATTGAATTGTATGCACTACTAATTGATCTCTTTTTATCATAGTTTTCCAATTTGATTAATAATAATTTTAGTATTTTAGGGTACGTCAGAAATTGTTATCGATCTCGCAACTGAGTTAAACTTTACATTTTTACGATTTTACAATTTGATATCCGTATGTAGCTAGGAAATTCTAAAGAATGAATTATAGCACGACTCGCTCCGTATCTAAAACTTCACAGTTTAATGCCACGATATATAGTTATGATAACATATTTGATTTTGTTTACTATTTTTAACTTTCATTAAGGCCTTGAAAAAAAAGTTAATCAATAAATATACCCGGTATTTGTTTGTTAGCTATAAAAATAAGTTTAGTCTATAGAAGATATTTTCAATTTATAATTTTGCAAAAATTAATTGATCCCGGTGATATTTCTTTAATTTTAGTCATTACTTCATTAATCTAGTACGGAGTACATAATTTTAATTCTAGTGACATTGCACTTTAATCGTAGAGGTGGCCACGGGTCGGGCCTCATATTCAACACCCTTAACCGGCCAGTTGCTTGGGAGGCTCGGGCCGGGCTTTTGACGAGCGTGCCGGGCCATCAAAATTAGGTTCATTTGGCGGGCCGGGCCAGGCGGACCGGGCTGGTCGCACAAATGGCCAGCTCTAGTGTCATGAATTTGGTTGTTTCCATGAACTTAGAGAATCAATTTAAAGTTTTTTTTTTTTTTTTTTTTTTTTTTTTATAGCAATATTCTCTCTGATCCCATCATTTATTAACTTTTCTATATTAAAAATGAGCACAAAGCGATCATTTTCTTCATATAAAGTTATAATCAACACTTAATAATCTATTAACTAGACGAAAAGTGAATGGCTGTATCTAAGTGGTTTTGCTGGATTGTTGGATAAAAAATATTTTAAGTCAAATAAAAATGTCGATTTTTGCTCCTTCCTTAAATAGAAAGTCAAAAAAATGACTGAGGCAAACGAAATATGTCGTCTTATTTTTTCATTAAATCGTGTAAAGTTCTCTTAAAAAATTTTAAATATTTGCTAATTAAGAGAAAATAAGATTAGATAAACAAATATTAACACATACCTATGAAAAATAAAGGTTAAATATTTCATCATAATACAATTAACTGTGTAGGTTAACCGAGCGACTTACTTGGAATCGAAAAATCTGCCGACTACAAAGTGAAACTCCCTGAAAATTGACTAGGCCAATACGTATTATTATTGTTTAGGAGTACAAGTTTCCAACCTCGTGTTTGACTTTTTCACACATGGCTTGTGCTTTTAATTTCTATTCTAATGTCAACATATATTATCTTTCCTATTAATTTATTAAATAAATAAACTCTTCTATATATGTGCTACGGAGTAATTTTTCTTTAAGGCTCAAGCAACTCCACGACTTTCTTCACTTTTTGCTTTTGTATTGGGGTTTAATTAATAAATAAGCTTACTTTAATAAATAAACTCTTCTATAGGTAATTTTCAACTTATCGTCATACTTACTGTATTAAATAGCGTGAAATTGTATTTAATAAATAAGTTTACTTTAATATTATTGAAATTGACTGATTCGCTTTTCAAATTGTCAGAAAAAAATTTCGCTTTGATGATCCAAGGCACATCGCAACAATTAAAATTATTGTCGATTTGAGGGATGACATTATACTAAAGAATGAAGAAAACAACATTTTTAAGGCAAAGTGGTCATTATTTTGACAAATTTGTCAAAGTGAAAATTAAAATATCCAAACCTCAAGTAAATGGTCAAACTCAAACTCAAACTCAAACCAGAAAATTAAATTACTCTAAAATTTTGAGAACTAAAACAGGAAGATTAATTACTCTAAACAACGAGCTCGTTAGGGGACAAGTTATCGTAGCGATTTTTTTTCAAAATAAGACCATTATTATGATAATTCTCGCATTTGCATTACAATCATGAGTCATGACTAGATGTACATATATAGATTTCTGACTAATATCTAAAAATACTGATAATTTTAGTTGAGACACATCAATAATTTTAATGCTAAACAATTACAGAGTATTTATAATCCTTATTCAAAAAATTATACTCCGTAACTATTATATACCAAGATTCTAAAATTAACAAGCACGATTTATGTGATTTCCCCTTAAAAATAGTCTCATTACAAAAATTGTATTGCATCCGTTTCAGTAAATTGTTTACACTTTTTTTTATTTTCTTAAGGAAAAAATGATGAAAGTTTAGCCAAATAATTAAAAGGGTTTTTTGTCAAACACTACCTTAAGTTTACGCCAAGTTGTCAAGAACTACCTTAAGTTTTTTTTTTTTGTCAAACACTACCTTAGTTTTGTCAAACTTTGTGAGACACTACCAAAACCTATTTTCCGTCTAAAATTGACGTTTGACCGTCATTGACTGTTAATAAATTTTATTAACCCAACTAACTCCCTTACTCCCCTCTACTCATTCACTCTCTTCTTTTCAACCCTTCATTTCCCATTTTTATCATTTTCAACGAACATTTCATCAATATAATCATCATCATCTTCATAAATTACAACAACGATATGATCAACACAAAAACAAATTGAATTTCAGAAACACAATCATACATAATCAGAAATCAAACAATCAAAATCCAAATATAACATGAAAATTGTCAACAACAAAAAAAAAAAAAAGAGTTAAAATTGTGCCGATTTGAAAGGGGAGAGAGAGCAAAGCTCACGACGACGGAGATTGCGAAGAATGGTAGCTGCGGCCATTGAAGATCTGCAGAATTACGCAGAAAATTCGACAGAGAATTGAGGAGAATTGATGAAGGTGAAAAATTTGGGGAAGAACAGGTAGAAATTAGGGTTTAGGGTTTAAGGCAGAGAATGAGTTAACGTAGTTCAGTTTATAACCTCCGCTAATTGAACTTTCTAGACTTTCCTCTTCACCTAAATGTTGCCCCTTCTTCAAGCATTCAAATTCAAATTAAAAATTAATTACTTAATTAAATTCAGAAAACCCAAAAATGACGATGACGACATTGCATGCAATCCCTTAAAACTAAACTTCAGAGTGTATTATCAAGCATCGAAATCAACTTCTTCTTCCCAAGTTAACAAAAATTTCAGAGTGTATTATAAGGTATGTAAATTTTCGAATTTAGGGTTAATTGTTGTTTGTTTTATTGAAATTTTTTGAATTTAGGGTTAATTGATGTTCGTTTTTGTTGAAAAATTTTGAATTTAGGATTTTGAGTTGTAAGGTATCGTCATGACAATGCTCGAAATTAGGGGTTAAGTTGTGTATTTTGAATTTAGGCAGACCAAGTTTAAAGAAAAGGAGAAAGGAGCCAGGAGAAAATGAGGAGAGGAGGCTTGTGAAGAAGAAAAAAACACAGAAGAGAGTGAATTAGTAGAGGAGAGTAAGGGAGTTAGTTGGGTTAATAAAATAAATTAACAGTCAATGACGGTCAAACGTCAATTTTAGACGGAAAATAGGTTTTGGTAGTGTCTCACAAAGTTTGACAAAACTAAGGTAGTGTTTGACAAAAAAAAAACTTAAGGTAGTTCTTGACAACTTGGCGTAAACTTAAGGTAGTGTTTGACAAAAAACCCTAATTAAAATGAAGAGAGTAATATAAAAATAAGGGTTTTTCTACGTAGTACCCCTGTGTTTTTTAAAAGTCTACGTGGTACCCCTGTACTTTTCTGATTACATGTGGTACCCCTAAATTAACAAAAATTGAATATCCGTAATCCTCCCTCAATTTTCCGTCAAAATAACCGTTAATTAGTGCCAAGGAGGCTGCTTATGTGGCAAAATTTGGTTTCCCTCCAATTTTCATTTGAGTTCCCTCCAAAATCTTCTTTATAATACCCAATTCCCTCCAATTCATTTTTCATCTTTTTTTTCTCATCTTTTCTGATATTTTTTTTATTCCTTTCCTCTCTATCTATCATGTCTCATTATTCATATCGAAGGAGTATTACCATCTCTAACTGATCTTGCTAACTCAAGAGTTTTACATGGGGAAGAATCTGACCCAATGATAACATGAATTTCTTTGTTAGCACCAAGCCTATCAAACATAGTCATCAGATCACTGTCATCTTTTACCATCACCTTCTTCCTTTCAAAAACGTAACTTAACGAAGGATGCTTGGGTAGAGGCATACTATGCTTACCAGCCTTTTCAAACAACTCAAGATAAACATCAATAAGTAAACATTTGTCAGTATCCTCAACCCTAATGTCAACAAACTTCCCCAAATAACTTGTTCTCAGCAAAATATTCTCCATTCTGCAATTAATTTATACAAACACACAAAATTCAACAGGAGAAACCAACAATAACGACATTACAACTACATCTAACACAAAAGATCTAAACTTTCAAGTTCATGCAAAACTTTAATCATAATTCAACATACAAAAGTCAAGACTTTTTAAAGTACCTGCATCAATATTATGAGTTGCACAACAAAGAAGAAGATGAAGAACAATAATGACGTGACACAGTTGAAGGAGATAAACGAAGAAGATGAACAAAAGAGGTGAACTGAGGAACAGAGGAAAATGAAAGGGTTTTGGGATTTGATGTGAGTGAACTTTGAATTTCAATTTCACTGATATACTAAGCTCTCAGCCACATGTGGTGCCTAGTCAGCCCAATTTTGCCAACTCAACAACATCTAATCACGCTAAATACCAAGAGTTAACGTTATTTTGACGGAAAATTGAGGGAGGGTTACGGGTATTCAATTTTTGTTAATTTAGGGGTACCACATGTAATCAGAAAAGGACAAGTGCACTAATGTAGACTTTTAAAAACACAAAGATTTCACGTAGAAAAACCCTAAAAATAATTACATATTCAAAATGGAAATTGAGCTAACATGTCTTATTGCTGTCGCACTACTTTAAAACATGGTCAAATGTCAAAGTGTCAACCTATTATCCTTTTGTTTTATACAAAGTGCCTCCCAAAATGTGAATTTTTTTATATTATGTTTTGTGGATATCAATTTGAACACTTGTCACCCTGCCTTGCCCATCTTTCGTTTTCTCACATTTGACTCTCAACTTATGAATGTGAGAGGGCTGACTCGACCCGAGTGATTTGAATCGAATCCGAGCGAAATTTGACCTGATAAATTTGAGAATATTATGATCCGAAACTGACTCGACTCGACGATGATTCGTAACCCGATTCGACCCGATATTGACCCAATTAAATTGATGACTCGATAATTATTAAACTCAGAATTGATTGAATCGAAACTAAATTATTAGTATTTAATTTGATGCATTTGACTTAATAATAAAATAATTAAATCAAATAATGGTCAAAAAACTTATTTTAGTGGCTAAAAATTGAAATAATTTGATAAAATCACGCAGACCCGATGATGACCCGACCCAAATCCAACCCGACCTGATACACTATTTAACCCGAAATGACCTGACCCGATAACGATCTGAACCGAACTCGACCGGACCCGATACACTATTTAACCCGAAATGACCTGAACCGAACCCAGGCCAACTCGACCCGAAAGAGCATTTTGACCCGATATGACCCGACTTGACCCGACCCAAACCCAACCCGACCAACCCGATTGCCACCTCTAGTACTCATACTTGAAATCAAATACAGAGTAGAATGTTGGAAATTAGTGTTCATGAAAATTTTTCGATGTTAAAATCAATTGGTAATTAATAGTAGGATGTTTAGTGTCCTTTATAAGGTAGATAAATTTTAATTGCACCAACAATGTGAGATGACTTCGCATGTGGAGATTTATATATTCTGACATAACTTAGAGTGAAAGTACTTTTAAATTTTTTTATAAAATCTGTAATAAATTATTTATGGTATTTTAGTACGTACAAGTATTATTTTAGATTAGAATATACGTACAAGAGGAGTAAGTTGATGAATATCTACAAAAACTACTAAACATAAAAGGGGAAAGATGAATAAACTTTCTTTAAAATCGTCGCTTATATTTAATTGCCGCGCATATTTAACACAATACCTGTTAGAATCATGTAACGGGCCTGACCAAACCCGTGTGGAAGAGAGCGAGTCCGCTTTACAAGTCCAAGGGTGTCCACATTTCTCAAAACCAATTGGCAATGAGAGGAGGACCGTTGGACATTATAAATTAGACAATAATTTCTTCCACAAGCAATGTGGGACTCTCACATGTACAATACTCTAACACTCCCCCTCACATGTGAGGTCCCTCGGAAACCCAGGGCGAAACCATGGGAGCGCACTAGTAGTGGTATTCGACAAACCCTCAAAGATGACCTCCTACGGTGGCATATTTTTTCGGAAACCCAGGGCGAAACCATGGAAGCGCACTCGGAGTGGTATTCAACGAACCCTCAAATTAAAGAGGACCTCCTCCGGTGGCATATTTTTTAGGGGCCAGTTTTTAAACTTTATCGAACCCAGGCGAACCCGGGCTCTGATACCATGTTAGAATCATGTAACGGGCCTGACCAAACCCGTGTGGAAGAGAGCGAGTCCGCTTTACAACTCCAAGGGTGCCCACATTTCTCAAAACCAATTGGCAATGAGAGGAGCACCCTTGGACATTATAAATTAGACAATACTTTCTTCCACAAGCAATGTGGGACTCTAACATGTACAATACTCTAACAATATCCCTTTTATATATGTTACAAACAATTACATGGAGTAACTATTATACTTTTTTATATGTGACGTACAACGTTTGACTAAGTAAAATCGCTTTAAAAAAGCACTACTCTGTACTTCTTACGGAGTACAAATGAGATGATTTTACTATAAATTAGTCTAATACCACTTTATTTGAGATGATTTATATAATTTGTGTATCCCATTTTTTTTTCATAATCGTAGTCATCTTCATAGTAGCATCAATTCTATCGAAAATTTTAGCTAAAACTCGATCTTGCCATCATGTTAGTGACACATACGTACTGACATTTGCAAATTTCTTTTATGTTTTTGGCTTTTTTAATCATATTAATTTACTGTAAGTCAATCTTATGGATCATGGGAGACTTATAACCTGTTCTTTCGGACTTTTTAGAATTTAATCGAATCAATTAAATGGAGTGGCCCATCGAAATGAGTGGCCCAATCGAATTGGTGGCCCAGGCTGAATGAAGTTCAATTAAATTATAGTGTTGAATCGAATCGAATCTGAAATGAGCTAAATCGAATCAGGCCCAGCGAAGTGGAATGAGCAGCGAAATGGTGAAAATAAGTTGTAAAGAACATGTCCTTCTTCTAAAAAAAAACAAATAAATGACAATGAATTGAGTAGAACTCAATTCTCCACAAATTAAATTACATGGGAGTATATCTTTATTACTCGTAGGTTTTTTCAAGCCTGTATCATAAAAGTCTAATAAAACTTTGTGTACTTGGACTAATTAAAAAATTAATTTTTCTCCTTATTATAATGTTATAAATTATAATAACAAATGTATTAATTCTTAAAGCATAATAAAACTTTGTGTATTGCACCATATATACATAATTTTTTTAAGGTGAAATTTAATTTAGAGTTATCTGTTATTGTAAATGTATAGCATAGGGTACGTTGTACGTAATGATCTCAACTGCCAAATTAAATGACGGTTAACTAACCCTAGAAATCAACGAAAAGTCTATTACTTGTGATTCAAGAAAAGGGTAATTTAACTTGATTGTCGTCATGACCGTTAATAATGTCCAAAGATCAACACATGCATAACGTACTCGTATAGTACAATCCATACAATAATATGCCCCGTTAATTAGTCAACCCTTTAATTTGTACCTTGTAAATTGTACTTGTTAGAATATATTTATATATTCGTACGGATATGGGCCACTAATGTAATTAAATATGTGTCGCACTATTATAAAATATAAACCGATTAAATAAAGTGATCTATAAGGTAATAATATCGGTATTGGGTAATAAGGAAATATTGGTCATGGACTTAATGTGTAAAACAGGCAAGTTGCCTTATCAATGAGGGTAGATATTTGGCGAACTATTTATGGAAACCCTATAAAGTCTCACACTATAAATATAGGTTTGGTCAATCAACACACCATCCACACAAATATATAATACAAGAATAAGGGTTTCTTTTGGCCTCCCATCAACCATGCTAAGAAAAGTGAAGGGTGTGTCTCAGGAAGATCGGATCTAAAAAGACTATGAATCCTTCCAGACGC
The DNA here is from genome assembly GCA_023091065.1 of Dianthus caryophyllus. NCBI lineage: Eukaryota > Viridiplantae > Streptophyta > Magnoliopsida > Caryophyllales > Caryophyllaceae > Dianthus > Dianthus caryophyllus. The sequence continues at coordinate 10,841,409 of CM041522.1, read as the reverse complement.
TCAGTATTGATCTAATTTATTCTTAACGGTTCACACGGTACCGATCTAGGGGTTTTCTAACAATTGGTATCAGAGCGATATCGTGTAGATCGTTAAGAATGGCCGATTAATTATTGTCGACGTAAGTCTATCGTTGTGCGATTTATTTCCCATATGAATCGCATGTGTTTTAGGTTGTTTGTATCGCATGACATCATCTTTGCTTGGCACATGTTCTTTACTCCTCGAGTACTGCGAATTGTTGTTGGTTGTATATGTGTCATATTGGTTTTTCATGCTGCGCTAAGGAGTGTTGTTACTGTGCCTGAATCATGATTCCTTTTTTGCTATTTGTAGTCATACTTATGCACTTCTATTATAGAGGTTTTGGTTTTAGTTTTGCTTTTAATGTTTCATGATTTGTTAGCAAGTTGCATCAGTATTGTTCTGGAATTATTATTTTTTTTGTGTATTGATGTCGGTGATACATGCTGCGAGTCTGCAACTTTTGTTCGAGGTGGAGGTTTCCTTATTTTATTTTAAGGTTCTGAATTGTTGCATCGCATATATACTACGGTTATTATATTATATATTTCGATGACGGTTTCTTTTACATTGAAATATTAAGGTTTAAATTTAATTCAATTAATTGGTATAAAATTTGGGTCTAATGATTTAAGATAAATTGATCGGTAGGACTATGTCGGCGAAGGAAAATTTAGTCTTGTAATGATTAATTTATTGAGAACGTTGGATATTGTGGGGTGTGCATTTTTAGATGCGGGTGTGAGTCGGCCCAAAGGAAGGCTCATATTTGGCAGAATACACACAACACTGTGAAATGAACATGTGACAATTATATGGTTTATTAAGTGTGAATACAAGTCGGCCCAAAGGAAGGTCAGATTTACATGATTATTGTCAATGTTTGATCACTACGACAAGATTACTTGACGATTAGTGTTCTTGTCAAAGACTCGACACTAATGTTGTTACCGGTGTCTTGAGATGGGAAAATATACCTCTTATTTGAATTTAAATTTTAAATAAGGTTTATGAGCATTTTAAATTTTATTAAAATTGTTACTATTTCTGGCAATTTAAGCTCTATTCCCATGCTAAATGGGACGAATTTCAAGGATTGGAAAGAGAACATGTTAATTGTTCTTGGCTGCATGGATCTAGACCTTGCTCTCAGGGTGGATTCTCCCACTCCTCTTACGGATGCAAGTTCTCCCGATGAAAAGAGAGAATTTGAGAAGTGGGAGAAATCCAATCGCATGAGTCTTATGATCATAAAGCGCGGCATTCCGGAGGCTTTTAGAGGTGCGGTGTCTGAAAAGATTACCAATGCGAAGGAATTTCTTGCTGAAATTGAAAAGCGTTTTGTTAAAAACGATAAGGCAGAAACAAGTACGCTACTGCAGCACTTGATTTCAAGGAAATATCAATTCAGTAAGGGAAATATAAGGGAGTACATCATGGAGATGTCTCATATTGCTTCAAAACTTAAGGCACTAAAGCTCGACTTGTCGGATGACTTGCTCGTTCATTTAGTATTGTTATCTCTCCCTACACAATTTGGACAGTTTAAAGTAAGCTGGCTGTCAAAAGGAGAAGTGGACTCTAAATGAGCTCATTTCTTATGGTGTGCAAGAGGAAGAGAGGTTGAAGCAAGATAAGGTTGATGTTGCTCTCTTGGCTAGTACCTCTAAAGGAAAGGGCAAGAAAAGAAAGTTTGAATTTAAGGCTGCAACTAAGGGTCCTGATGAGCAGAAGGAAGGTGATGAACCAACTGGTTGTTACTTCTGTGGAAAGCCAGGACACATAAAGAAGAATTGTCTAAGATATCAGGCTTGGCTCGCTAAGCGAGCAAAGAAAGGTACAATTCTTAATTTGGTTTGTTCAAGTTAATTTAGCTTGATGCACTAGAAACACATGGTGGGTAGATTCTGGTGCGACTACTCATATTAGTGTTTCTATGCAGGGTTGCCTAGCACACCGAAAGCCAAGTGAAGGCGAAAGATACATCTACGTGGGAGATGGAAAGTCGGTGGAAGTTGATGTTATTGGCACGTTTAGATTATTATTAAGGACTGGTTTTTATTTGGATTTGAAAGACACTTTTGTTGTACCGTCTTTTAGACGGAATTTAATTTCTGTATCTCTCTTGGACAAATCCGGTTATTATTGTTCATTTGAGACAGAAATTTATATTGTCTTTAAATTCAAATGAAGTTGGAACTGGTTCTTTATGTGGTTTCGATAATCTTTACATGCTTGATAATATTGCATCATACAGTGAAAACCTGCACGTAGAATCACGTGGTACTAAGCGTAAATTTAATCAGGAAAATTCAGCGTCATTATGGCACAAAAGGTTAGGTCATGTCTCGAAAGAGAGAATTCAAAGGCTTGTGTCTGATGGCATTCTAGATTCGCTTGACTTCACAGACCTGAATGTTTGTGTAAGTTGTATTAAAGGAAAACAAACCAAAGTAAGGAGGTTAGGAGCCAACAGAGCTACGGACGTCTTAGAATTGATACATACGGACATCTGTGGGCCATTTCCTACGGCTTCGTGGAATGGTCAACGGTATTTTATATCATTCATAGACGATTACTCGTTATGGCTACCTTTACCTAATTCATGAGAAATCAGAGTCTTTGGACGTGTTCAAGGCTTTTAAAGCCGAGGTTGAGCTTCAGCTCAACAAAAGGATTAAAGTTGTCAAATCTGATCGTGGTGGTGAATACTACGGCAGATACGACGGTTCAGGTGAACAACGTCCAGGACCATTTGCTAAGTACCTAGAGGAGTGTGGAATAGTCCCTCAGTACACTATGCCAGGTTCACCTAGCATGAACGGTGTTGCTGAGAGACGAAACCGAACTCTTAAGGACATGGTAAGGAGTATGATTAGTCATTCTACCTTACCTACATCACTCTGGGGAGAAGCACTAAAGACTGCAGCCTATATTCTAAATAGGGTACCAACTAAAGCAGCTGCCAAGACACCTTATGAGCTTTGGACAGGTCAAAAGCCTAGTCTTAAGCATTTTCATGTATGGGGATGTCCAGCTGAGGCGCGACCTTATAGGCCGCATGAAAATAAACTGGACTCCAAAACGGTGAGCAATACTTTATTGGTTATTCGGAGCGATCAAGGGGTTTCAAGTTTTATGATCCCGCTGTAAAGAATATATTTGAGACGGGAACTGCAACATTTTTTGAGGATGTTGAGTTTGGGGGGAGAAATAAGGTTAATGACATTGTATTTGAGGAAGAATCGATTTCGATTCCTATGGTTGCTCCCGATGATGTGCAGGTTCCTTTACCTGTCACTACTATCGGAGGAGCAAATGAGGAACCTCGTCAGGACAATGTCAATATTGATCTCGTTCAAGATGATTTGTTTGTTCCACAAGAACAACCCGTCATTGAGAACGAGATCCCAGAAATTCAAACTCAGCAACCTCAAGATTTAAGGAGATCCACTAGAGTAAGGAGAAGTGTCATTCCGGATGTTTTTTGAGGTATATCTCCAAGAACATGAGGATTCTAGTGAACTGTTGGAAGATGATCCAATCAACTTCCAGCAGGCCATGAAAAGTTCTAATGCTCAAAAGTGGATTGACGCCATGAATGAGGAATATAAGTCTATGCAAGACAATAAGGTTTGGGATCTTATTCAATTACCTGAAGGTGCGAAGCCTATTGGTTGTAAATGGATATTTAAAACCAAGAAGGATTCAAGGGTAATGTGGAAAGATTAAAGCGCGTCTTGTAGCTAAAGGTTTTACTCAAAAGGAAGGAATAGATTATAAAGAAACATTTTCTCCTGTTTCTACTAAGGATTCCTTTAGAGTAATCATGGCGCCTGTTGCACATTTTGATCTTGAGTTACATCAGATGGATGTAAAGATAGCGTTTCTTAAGGGCGACATTGATGAAACGATTTATATGGTGCAACCAGAAAACTTTGTGTCAGGAGACCCAAAGAATATGGTTTGCAAACTAAGGAAATCCATCTATGATCTTAAACAAAGCTTCGTCAAAGGTAACACAAGTTCAGTGGGAGAAAGTTTATATTTATGGTTTTATGTGTGGATGACACCTTGCTTGCCATATAAGGTGCTAAAGAAGTTTGGCATGCAAGACTTAAAACCATGATATACTTCGATCGTTAAGGGAGACAAGTTTAGTCTCAAATAAAGTGCCCTTAAGGTAGCCTTGAAATTAAAGAAATGAAGGAGATTCCTTATGCATATAATATAGGGAGGCTTATGTATGCTCGGGTTTATAAAAGACCGAGATATAGTAAAAGAGGTCTTAGATACCCTAAGGGACTAAGGTTAGCATGCTCATTAATCGGAGGTCTGATATTTCTGGAGATCATTGGTTATTCAGACTCCGATTTGTTAGATGCCTGGACATTCGTAGGTCCACTTCAGGTTGTGTCTTTCTAATGGCTGGATGAGCCATTTTATGGTAAAGTGGGAATCATTTTATTATTGTTGATTCCACTATGGAGACAAAATTCATAACGTGCCACCAAGCAACATTTCAGGGCATATGATTGCAAAATTTTGTCATGACTTTAAGAGTTGTGAATAGTATCGGAAGACCATTAAAGTTTTACTGTGATGATCGAGCAACTATTTTAAATAGAAGCTCGAGTAAATCCAGGCATATTGAAAGAAAGTTCCTCATCGTAAAGGAACGAATACAGAGTGGTACGGTTTCAATTGAACATATAGGAACAAACTCCATGATTGCGGATCCGCTGACTAAGGGATTGTCTCCAAATAACTGCTCATATGAGAGTTATATCAAGTCAGGATATTATGGTTTAGTGGGAGTACTTGTTCCGTATGTATTTATTTTTCCCTTGTGTACTTCGTATACAAATATTCTGCAGAAATAAAGTTTAAGGTTTAAAGTTTAAAGTTTTATCCACTCTGAAAGGTGATGCTTTTGCATTGTTTGATCTCAATTTAAGTTAAAGTTGGACCAGTTGGAAATAGGCATGTCAGATCACATTGCGTGTAATTTCCGACTTACACATCCATGATTGATCTATGTCATTTAGTTGTATTGGTGTGTGTGACCAAGGAAGGTTTAGTTACGCTAATTGTGACGAAAGCCGCCTTGATCCTACATTAGTATGATTAATGGACGAGATTGTTGAGGAATACCCTAAGGTTATAATAGTGCATTTCAGTTGCGCGCTAAGGTTATACACATATAATTACATGTGTGTCCCAGTGGGAGATTGTTAGAATATATTTATATATTCGTACGGATATGGGCCACTAATGTAATTAAATATGTGTCGCACTATTATAAAATATAAACCGATTAAATAAAGTGATCTATAAGGTAATAATATCGGTATTGGGTAATAAGGAAATATTGGTCATGGACTTAATGTGTAAAACAGGCAAGTTGCCTTATCAATGAGGGTAGATATTTGGCAGCTTATTTATGGAAACCCTATAAGGGTCTCACACTATAAATATAGGTTTGGTCCCCATTGAACACACCATCCACACAAATATATAATACAGTAATAAGGGTTTTCTTTTGGTCTCCCATCAACCATAAGAAAAGTGAAGGGTGTGTCTCAAAGGAAGATCAGATCTAAAAAGGGCACTATGAATCCTTCAGGTACGCTTCCGTATTCAGTCTAATTTATTCTTAACGGTTCACACGGTACCGATCTAGGGGTTTTCTAACAGTACTCACTTCACTTAAATTTTATTATCCCCTATTATTTAAATTAATGACTATTCATGTTGAGTTGTTGACTTATACTTATAATACTCGTAAATTTTGTTATAGTACTCCTACCAATGAATAATTACCCTGTTATGGAATTATAGTATAAACGATTGTTAGATGATCAACCACGACATTTTTAATTGCCTTTCTTTTATCGTGAACTATAAGTTATTCTATTCACATCATCGATGATGCAATCTTTACCTGGATCCCTTGAACAGAGTATTTTTGTGTTATAGAACATAAGGGTAGAAATTGTGTTATACGGAGTACAACATAAGGGTAAAGAGCCGCAATTTCCGCGCGGAAGCCACTGGTCGGGGCAAGAGATTTACAAATCTTTATAAATCTTTAAAAAAAAAAAAAAAAAAGGGTAAAGAGCCGCAATTTCCGCGCGGAAGCCACTGGTCGGGGCAAGAGATTTACAAATCTTTATAAATTTTGTTTCTATACACAGTTATGCACTCCGTATGATTTTTTTTTTTTTTTTTCTTTGGTCTAAGTAGAAATGCAAGGCTATTACAGTAGGGGAGGAGATTAAACCATAAAAACTACTGCTCAGGATACATTTGTCTTGACCACTAGGGGCCATAACATCTTCGATAGACTATCATGTTTGATGAAATTAATTATGGCCCATTCTTGACATATAATTGGATCTAAAATATACTCCGTATCTTTCACTGTTCTTCAAAAAAAAAAAAATCTTTAATTTCACCTTATAATTTAGGAAAAATTTATAAGAATAATCTTAACTAACACCCATATCATCTTTCAAAAATAATCTCAACTCAAAACAATCTCAGAATAATCTCAACTATTAAAAGTTATTCCAATAATATATTTGCCAATTTTAACCGACTCAAACAGGTAAAAAAGAAGGTTAAACCAGTTTAAAATTTTCTTCACTCTTATTCTATCTAAAACTAAAATCGCTTTGACTTTCTTTTATACCTATTTGAGCCGGTTAAAATTGACAAAAGTATGTTATTAAAATAACTTTTAATATATAGTTGGGAATTTTGGGATTATTTTGAGTTGATATTATTTTTGGAAGTTGGGTGTTAATCAAGATTATTCTTGTTAAATTTTTCTATAATTTATACTCGTATTAAAGTTTAGTATTAAAATTGAAATAATAGTTTTAAAATGAAATGAGTGATCAATTACGGAGTACTAATGATTAAGGTAGAAAATTAATTAAAAAATCACACGAAGTATATAAAAAGTGGCACGTACGTTAGAAATGTGGAGCGTAGTTAGCTGGCTATAGTTAGCCATATCTGCCGTATGTTGCTGGCATAGCATGGGTTGTGTTCACTAAACTACCCGACACAAACTCCTTTTACTTACATGCATTCTTATCATTATTTCATTTTTTTGTAATTTGTCTTCATTCTTCTTCCACATTTAATTATTTTGTGTTCAATAATGTTATATTTATCTGAAATTAGTAATTTTATTGTATGACTTTTGTCATTATCCATGTATTTGTTTAATTAAGTTAGTTGGTCCATGATCATGTTATTCATGTACTCAATATTCTTCATTATATTGTTCACTAATTATGTCATTGACGATAGATGTTTATGACCGATATACGATATCATAATAATCGTTGTGAATTGTGAATTGTTACATTTTTATGTTCGGTGGTAATACATATTATGTTAAATATATAGAAAAGGTATGCTAAGTTTTTTTTTTTTTTTTTTTTATTAAATATTTAGAAAAATAAAATGAGTCGTAGAATTGTTAAGTAAATTTAATTGCATTCAATAGTGTTCGTTTAAATAATGAAAATAATAATGACTAATACACAATGATCTATATATTTTATAAATTTGTACGAAGTAGTTAATTAATTCACTCCACCTCTATTCAATTTATTAATCGTCCTTACATTTTTGGAAAATATAAGAAGAATCATATATAATATGAAGGTTTAAACAAATTAAAGTATTCCACTACTTGAAACGTTATATGTAAATTCCAATAGTATATACGAGTATTTGTTTGCAGTAATTCTTCTGTGAGGCAGAACTCACATTAAGTTAATGTGAGATCAAAGTATAAATTGCAGTTAAAATGGTACAAAAATATGAAATAAATTTAATAAAGTCACTTACAGGGTAATAAAAAAATTTAGTAACAATTAATTATAATTATCACTTAAATAGTGCAAAAAAAAACTATATAATCGAATACAAATAAGGCGGACTTACACAAAAATTTGTGATTTGCTTAATTAATGAATGTAGGCCGAGAAAATTACGAAATTATCATAGACCATGAAAATAATAATGAAAAGTACACACATAATCCCTAATTAAGTAATCTAATTAAGTGTAGAAGTAGTAGATACATGCTCCCTAGACTTGTTATTGAACCTCATCTTTCTTATGATAATGCTTTAAAAGAGACACACAAAGTCAGCTTGCATGTGATATTTATACAAACTATATACAAGACCACTATATATAGTATTATTATTAATACTTAATTCCATATTTTTCGTTATCTTATTGTATAATTTGTTGTTATATTATTGTACAACCAGTTTTTTTTTCTAAAATGTTTACTATAAGTATACGGTGTAACTTATAATTGAAATGAAAAGTGTTTCAAAAATTCTTCTCAAATCATCGTGATAAAATCCTTAAATATAACGGATTTATATTTGAATTATGATATAATAAATTCTGTGAAAGTTATAAATGTAACTTGTGCCCGTCATTATATTAGGTGCATCTATTATAAGTTTTAGAAAAATTGGTGTCGTTAGATAAACTCACAAAGATGTAATTAGATGTACGAATTTTCTACCGTAGGGATAACACATACATGATTACATGATAAGAACCTAGCAGAAAATAATTCTCGAAGATTTTAAGATAATACTTAGAATAACAAACTATGGTTAGTTGGTTACTATCATGTTTAATTAAGAATTTTTTTGACAAATACTCCATATTTTTTTCACAAAATTTTAGCATGTGTTTTCGGGGAACATTTTAGAAAATTTATTAGATGAAATGAAGGCATTACCATTTACCACGCTCAAACGTACAACGTAAAAAAGACGTACATAACACATTAAATTAACACATGATTATAAATTATTAGCAAGATCAAGTCTTAGATGCCTTAAATCTAGTGGTGGCTAACGTACAAATACTAGTGACTTGGGGGGATGTATTCGAACCATCTAATTACTTAATTAGGGCATATATGACTTAACATTGTACACTCGTTGTAGTACACATTAAAGCCTACGATCGTGTTAAGATTTTGTTCTTAAGTTTCATAAGTTAATAGTTCGTAGGTTTTAGCCCCTTTTTAATAAAAAAAAAATTGAAAAGATTTTACGTTGTTTAGGTTAATTGTGACTAAAAATAAACTTTTTCTTTGTATGCATGTTAAATGTACAATTAACAATAATCAGATTATAGTGGTTGCTCGATCTTTTCATTTTGTAATTAATAACGAGGTAGTGAGTTCGATTCCTGATTATAAAAGAAGTGTACTTTATGACCAGTCGTTTACCTATCAAAACTCAAAAGTGAGACAAACAAGCTCACAAACAAACATAATTTCACCCTAAAATAAATGGTAGTGTAGCTCACTCACATATAAACATATCTCATCACTTTTAATTGGTAAAAGCATATACACTCCCACTACAAAAAACCAGTCAAAATGCGACGGACAAATTCCGTCGCAAAAGGCCTAAATCCGTCGCAAAATGATCATTTGCGACGGATTCCGCGACTAAACAGGCCCGTCGCAAATACTGGTCGCAAAAAATCAATTTGCGACGGAAATGTCGGTCGCAAATAACTTGCGACGGTAATATCAGTCGCAAAACAATTCGTCGCAAACCACATGATTTGCGACGGAAAATCCGTCCGTCGCAACTTTTGCGACGGATTTTCCGTCGCAAATCATGTGGTTTGCGACGGAATTTCCGTCGCAAGTTATATAGTTTGCGACGGATTTTCCGTCGCAAGTTGGAAAATCCGTCGCAGGTGACTGCTATTTTTCTGCGCTTTCTGCCTGTTTTCTACGCCCCAAAACAGCCTGTTTTTTACACCCAAAAAACCTGCAATGAAATTCGTTTTCAGTGTCAATACACCGAAAAATCAAAGCACACCAAACACACAACACATAAACCGAACATAGCATATATATATATATATAACGGTACTTAATATACAAACGGCCACTACCACCGTCAAAGTTAACATTCATCAAAGTTCAACTACCACCGTCAAAGTTCAATATGTGGGGACATCGGCGCCGCCACTACCACTACCACCATCACCGTCAAACGGCCCACGCCTAAATAGGTCGTAGTCGGTGCCAAGGTTGCATGTCGGAGGAGGCTGAGTATTGAGGCGTTGAGACGCAATAAACTCCTGAATTGTCGACAACCGTTGACTCATCGACCTGTTCTCTTGTGTCAGGCGTGTCAAAATCCTCGGGATCAGACGTGATCGCTCCCGACGGATGAGTGACGAGGCGGCGGACGGTCGTAATACATAGACGAGGCTGAACCCGTGCCGTAAACACGACCTTTCTTGTCGTGTCCTCCCACTATCTCATAATGCAGTCGGTTCTCGTCAATAGGAGTGTCTGGTTGGGTTTGCTCGTGCTCCTCAACTCGTGGATTAAAGCAGTCCTAATTTTAAGATAGAAAATAAATTAAAATCATAGAAAGTAAATTAAAATCATAAAATCATAAAATTAATGTTGTAGTATAAATGGATTCTTACAAATAAATTTTTGACTTTGTTGGTAATAAAACCGCCTTTCTTGTTTGAGGTTTTTGATTTCCTCACGAGCTCGGGGACAGAAGGTGGTGTCGGCGATCCTGCAGACCTTACATTCAAAAAAAAGAGTTGATTATTAACGTTGATTATCACATTAATTATAAAAGATTCACATAATAAAAAAAAAAATTAAGAGTACTAACCATTTTGTCGATATATTGCATCATATCTTTGCGACCCATGGTATGCGTCCCCGCCGCCTTTCCGTCTTCGCCTTGAGAATAACGATTCTTCTTCTTAATCTCCGCCTTTTTTTTGGCTTTCTGTAAACAAAACAAAGTAAACGATAATTTATTAGTTTCAATATATTTAAAAATATAACAAGTATCGTTTAATAAGTTATAACTAGTATGTTAATTACGTCCGAATTCTTCCACTCATCATAGCCCTTCCTCAGCGCTGCAGTTTTGTCTATCCATGATTTTTTCACCCGACCTGTAATTTGTATTATAATCACCTTAGTTTTATCATGACAACAAATTATATTTACGACTAATAAATGAAAATAAATAGAAACTAATACTACATATATAAATTATTTACACCTTTTTGATAGACGTAGTCCGGAATCCTTTTTTTGGCCATCTCGTTGAAGGTCTTTCTAATTAGTGCTTCATTCTTCTGTTTGTACTGCTAGTTGAACTACAATTACATTTTAAAAAATAGATTGCATCAATCCATTGCATAGACAATTTAAAAAAACCGTTAAATCAAATATGCTTAAGTTAAAAAATAAGTACCCTGAAAGTGTTCCACCAAATCTCTTTTTGCGAGTCTGAAGTGTCCGACCAATTCGGAACAAATGGGTTCATCATAGAAGTTATCGACCTTCGAACTGTGTTCTTCACTTTGTCCTTCGTGAACCTGCATCGACATAATATACCAAATTTTTAATAGTATATGTAATGTACAATATTATACCGAACTAATTAATTTAGGTAAATAAAAATGCGTTTATTTATATTGAATTAATTAATAGTATATATAACGTACCATATGCCTACATTAGGATCTGGATCTAATGTCGTAAGACCCTGCTCCGCGTTTACCATTATCTCCCCAATCTCCTCCTCGGTCAGCTGACGGTTTTCCCCCTCTTGATTATTTGGGGCTGAGTTACTCCCGCAACCCTGAAATCTTGTATTCACCATACTACAAATACACTTAAATGAAATGTGTAGTCATAGGTAACTTCTTATCTCTCCAACCTAAACCAATCTTTGAATGATCAATATCACTAACTGCAGGTACCGGGAAATCGTGCTACCTCTCGACGCCTCGCGCGGGCCCCGTCCGATAAGTGGGCGGGTCGCTACGCGAGAAAAATGCCAAGTGCGTAAAGCGTGCGAATTTGCTATGGGGGATGTCATTGCTTAATTGCTTGAAAATCGTTTTGAAATTGCTTTTGGAGTCGCCACCAAATTTAAAGCAATTTGGAACCATTTCGACGCGTCTTAGATCATAAGACGCGAGTCTTAGAATTCAAGGCGCGTCGATACCTATCCTCCTAAGGTTATTGTGAAACCAAAGTGGATTCGGGGCAAGGTTACTTTTCAAAAGTTTTATCAAAATGTCTTATGAAAAACTGAAATCGAAAAGCCTACGTAAAGTAGTCTCTACTAATTTGAAAACAATTGCTTAATTTCGATGTTTGATCAAATAAAACGCTACGTACAAGTGCGAATATGACTCGAGAAAAATGCGAAATAATGCATGTGTAAACGTCAAAGCTATGACGGGTTGCTATAGGAAATATACGTAAAATAATAATTCATTGATTTGAATTATTATAAAACGTTATTTTCCGTCTTTTGTCTAATTCTAGTATTTTGAAAACCCTCAGTTTTGCATGTTTAAAAGACTAGTTGAAACGGTACAAATTAATGTCGAATCCGTGTTTTAATCGTAATTTAATGCATGCATGAGAATTTGCATAATGTAAAATGTGACGTCGGTTTGCTTTAGTGAAAGTGTGTCGTTTGTTTATGCAATATTGGCGAGGTTTAGACGGATTAAGAATCCGAATTACTACAACCGTATTACGAATACGGGTTCGTTAAACCAATATTGAGTTGGATTAATGTAACCCTTGTCCGAGTCTAAAAAGTCTAGTCCGAAGGTAAAATATTTACCTTAAAACGTAAAGACGGTTTTTAGAAAATTTGCTAAGTGTATTAAGAGAGGGAAGTGAATAAGGTGTGTGAAAGTTGTGTCTTGAATGTGAATGAATGAGGGGGTATATATAGGGGAAGGGTTGAGCTCGTACAAAGGCTGGCAGAGCAAAAGAAGCAAAACAAGTCGTAAGTTGACAGACGACTTGAAAACAAGTCGCCTGTTGACAGGCGACTTGTTTTCAAGTCGTCTGTCAACTTACGACTTGTTTTGGCTTTGTAATCTTTGGGCCGTTTTTTGTGTTTTGACGTATGTGATTGATTGGGCTTGTGTTTTGTCGAGGATACATGCTTTGGACCAGCATGTCTTGTGTGTGGGCTGAAGCTTTGGTCCGTTGGACCAAAGTTTGACGTTTTTGGTTTTACTTTGTTTCGCGTCATCGGTTTTTGTCGTGTTTTTCGATTTTGGCTCGAAATACGATTGTTTTGTGTTGTATTATTTTGTAACGTCGTAAAATTTGATTTTACGAAAATGTGACTCGAGAGGCGTGTTGACTCGTTTCGGGTGTGTATTTTTGTAGGTTGTGGGTTGCTTTTTGTGGGTTGCTTTTTGTGAGTGAATAATCGTGTCGTGCTTCTCGGCTTGACATAGAACGACAAAATTAATGTTCAATTTTACAAAATATGCAATTTCAAATTAATACGTTAAAAACGACTAAAATGTTTTAGACACTTTGTACCGTTTCGTCTAATTATAAAACATGCATAAAAGTCCATTTTCATCATCGGGTTGTTTTTGGGGGGTACGGATACGGGTATCTACAGAGCCCCCAGTTTGACCGAGCTTGGACTAAAGCGCTAGTCAAACTTAAAAGATAGTATCCGGACCACTACAGTCTCGATACTACCTGGCGGCGCTAAGTGTGTGTCTCGGGGAGAGACGAGGACTTAGTGCCGGGAAATGCGGGGAGGGACGGTACATGTTTAAGGACATGACGGTCCTGCATATTTAGGGGCATGCCAGCCTGCGTGTTGCTTCGGTGCTTCTGGACGGTGCTTTGCTTGTGCTACTTGTTGGTGCTTTGCTTGAGACGTTTGCTGATGTTGAATGATTTTTGACGGCGCTTTGTAGTCTAGCCGAACTTTGGGTGTTGAATGCTTGCTGCGTGTTTGATCTGGTGTTTGTGCTTCAATGTCACTCTTGTAAGAGGCCGTGTGTTGATGTATTTGAGTCGTAGAAGAGGCTCGGTGCTTGGGCTCGTAAAAGAGGCTTGGTGCTTTTGTTTGGCTCGTAAAAGAGGTTTTTGTGTTTTTGCTTGACTCGTAAAGAGGTTTAGGTGCTTTTGTTTGGCTCGTAAAAGAGGTTTTTGTGTTTTTGCTTGACTCGTAAAGAGGTTTAGGTGCTTTGTGTGACTCGTAAAAGAGGCTTAGTGTTTTGCTTGACTCGTGAAAGAGGCTTAGTGGTTTTGTTTGACTCGTAAAGAGGTTTAGTGCTTTGCTTGAGTCGTAAAAGAGGCTTAGTGGTTTTGTGGAACTCGTAAAAGAGGTTTGATGTTTTGCTTGACTCGTAAAAGAGGCTTAGTGCTTTTGTGGGACTCGTAAAAGAGTGTACGTGTTTGGTTGTTTGACTTTTGCGGAAAAAGCAAAAATTGATCCTGATTTTTGTGAAAAAGCAAAAATTGATCCTGATTTTTGTGTATTATATGGTATAGCCCCCAGTTTGACTTAGGTTTTAGCGTAAAACGTTAGTCAAACTCGTTGTAGCTGCTTTTGATTTTAGCCCCCAGTTTGATTTAGTTTTTAGCGTAAAACGTTAGTCAAACTCGTTGTAGCTGCTTTTGATTTTAGCCCCCAGTTTGACTTAGTTTTTAGCGTAAAACGTTAGTCAAACTTGTTGTAGCTGCTTTTGATTTTAGCCCCCAGTTTGACTTAGTTTTTAGCGTAAAACGTTAGTCAAACTCGTTGTAGCTGCTTTTGATTTTAGCCCCCAGTTTGACTTAGGTTTTAGTGTAAAACGTTAGTCAAACTCGTTGAAGCTGCTTTTGATTTTAGCCCCCAGTTTGACTTAGGTTTTAGTGTAAAACGTTAGTCAAACTCGTTGAAACTGCTTTTGATTTTAGCCCCTAGTTAGCTGGTCTTTCGCTTTGTAAGTGGCGGCCGAGGTGCGTGCTGAGACGGGGCCAGGTGATTACCGGGCCCACCTTGACACGTTGCGTGAGGAGCTGCGTCGTATGATTTCGATGAACACAGTACAGGAAATGTCTTGTGTTAGCGTCTTTGCATGGATGCCGTTAGGCGGTTGTGGTCGTTGGCTGACCTTGCTTGTGGCTGTATTTCGGAACCTGCAATGTATTGTTAGTCGTGCGAGGGTATGGATCTCGATTGAGATCAAGTACCTCGAAATGCGTGAAAATGCGGTTTTAAGAAAATGCATCGTGCTTTATGTGAAAACATGCGTAAAACGTGTTTTGACAAAAAAGGTGTATGAAGTTTGCAAAAAGTGTTTTGATGAAAACGCACTATGAAAACTGTACTTTATGAAAGTTGCGAAATGCGAGAATTTGTGTGGTGTTGAAAATGTGTTTGAGGATCGCGGGTTTTTTGAATGTGAAAAACAAAAAACGTAAAGTAGGGATGTAAAACGAGGTGCTGTGATACACGCAGTGCGTTACATTGAAGCGAGGAGGTGTTTTTTGGTGCAAACAAGGGGTGTAACTGCCGTAATGAACGAGGGTTTGAGGCCGGGCGATGCGTTGTCCGAGAGGGTGGTGTTTGGTGTCGAAAAGCTGTTGTCTCCGCTTGTGATCTGTGATCTGGGAATTGGAGGGATGCCGAGATTAGCATGTGCAGCTGATGGATATGGCGTCGAAGGAACCTTGTTGTAGTTCGTCGTCAACTCTAAACCCCGGTGACATCGTAGTTTGCTTTGTCGTTCCTAAGACCTAAGGGGACATCAGAGGTCGTAGTTTTGTCTTTTGCTCTAGAGACGAAAAATTCAAAACGTAACTACGTTTGACTATAGTTAATGAAATGAACGTTTTCGTTTACGTTTGCCTCGTTTGCTGTTTTGTAAAAAGAGTTGTATCCTCGACTTTTTTAAGCTTTGGATCATGATCTTGCGTTTGTGTTGACTGTGTTTTCGACCTTTTTAAGCTTCAGGCATGTCATTTTTGTGATGTTTTGTGCTGACTATGCCTTCGACCTCTTTAAGCTTCAGGCGCGTCAGTTTTGTGTTGAATGTTGTCTTTCTAACCCTTTGGGTTTTCAGACGGATGTTTTGTGTCGACTATGCCCTCGACCTTTTTAAGCTTTGGGCGCGTCGTTTTTGTGTTGAATGTGGGTCGCGCTTTTCGCAAAGCTGCCTACGTATCCACGTGAGTGGAATCAGACCGGCGTAGTTCAGAATCGTATTTTCGTGTGCTGCACGTTTTGGGGCATGCATGCCGGCCCATGAGATACTTGTTTTTTGTGGAGAATGTGCACGTTTAAGGGCATGCCGGCCCGTGGATTGCGATTTTTAACATTTTGTCTATTTGCATCTTATAAATACATTGCAGAATGTTTCGTGGGTGTTGGTTGTTTTGTAGTTGGGAATGGTTCGATACCAGGGTTTTGTATGTTCAGCCCCCAGTGTGGTTGGGGAGCACGAGTATATGCGGGTTTGCTGTGCCGTTCTGCGGCGATGGGTAGTATGATAAGGTTTGTTTAGCAGGGGTGAAAGGTTAGGTAATGTGTCTGTGGATCCTTGTAGGTCGTAGACATGTGCTTCGTATGCTTTGAAGTTTTGGTAGAGAGGGGGTGCGTGGTTGTCTTTTGTGATTAGTAGGAGTATTCCTGTATTATGATCGTGGTGGTTGGACACCTGACTTATTGTGAGGTCCTTAGTGATTGTGTTTTCGGTGTTATCGACGAGGATGTCAATGTGTGAAAAGGTTGTCTCTTGGACATGGTTTGTTTAGGTTGCGGGGGCCAGTGTATACTGGGATTTTGCCGTTTTTCTTCGTGGTTGGGATTATGTTTGACATCTAGTTAGCGTTTTTGTTGGCTTGGATTATGCGTTGTGGCTTTTTGTTTGCTGGCCTTGATGCCCTGCTTTTGTTGTTGTGGGATGTTTGGTCGAAGACAGGTATGTCTTTGTGAGACCAGATGAGGGTGTCGTTGATTTTTGTAAGTAGCTTGGAGGCTGCATATTTTTGTCTGTGCTTAGGGAAATCCACGGCGGTGATTCCCTGGGTTCTTGAGGTGTTTTGGTATTGACGGTTGTTGTATGTTCAGGGACGGAACGCTGCTTAGGTCTGAAAACAGTGCTTGCAATGTATTTATATGATGCAATGTCAGTTTGTTTAATGCTAGCGCAAACGTCAGAATGTGCAAAAGAGAGCGTGCAAAAGTAAAGAGGCAAAACGAGGCAAAGTGTAACCGAAAACATTCTTGTCATTAATGTTGTTAAAAGCAGTTACATTTGAAAATTGCTCAAACTATAGAGCTTGGGACAACCCTACAAACTCTAAAATCCTAAACTAGGTCTACTATTTAGGAAAGCAGTTGCGCGTGTTGGCTTAGAAGACCTGGCGTCATGATGACGTGGGACCCTAAACCCTAGGTGTAGATGCTTGAAATGAAACCACCTGCGTCATTGGTGGATTCGTTGATGCTTTCTTAATTGTAGGAGGGTTGCTCGGAAGTTCGAGGTTTTGACGGTGACGATTTTGTCGTCCAGAGGTAGTTTAACCTTCTGGTGCAGAGTTGACGCAACAGCCCTGGTTGCGTGAATCCAGGGTCTGCCCAGCAACATGTTGTATGTTGGGGGGATGTCCATGACCTGGAATTACATTTTTTCGTCCGACACGACTGCATGGCGGATAGTGAGATGATGCCTTTACACTACGGAGTGTCTGTCGTATCTTTGCCATGTTGTCCGAGCAGGCGTGAAGTCATTTTCCTCCAACCCCAAAGATAATGGCGGTCGCAAGAGTGGGCGTTGATCAAGAACCCAGATCGACGAGGGTAACGGGTAATGTCATGCCTTGACAGCCTATGGTTATGTGGAGTGCGGTTATTGTGCACCTCCGAAGGACGGTAGGTCCGCGTCAGAGAAAGTTATAGCATCTGATAGCCAGTCCCGGATGATGTGGCTAACAAATTGTGCCGGGGGTATCTGTCCTGGTACCGGAATGACCTGTAGGGCTCGGCGAAGGGCCTTGCGGTGCCTTGGCGAATCCTGCAAGAGTTGCCAGACAGAAGTGCTTGATTTTGCTTCGGGGAGTTGCTTTGGAAGCATATCCTTAGCGCTAGGCCGGGCTGACGGGGCAGGGGGAGTGGTCTCGTCCATGAGTATACCCTCGTCCCTATTGTTGTTTGTGAGCCTGGATGGGAACCCTGGTGGTTCCAATGGAGCCAGGTACGGGTACTGGAGGTATGAAACCTCATCGTCGCTGTCGGACATCCTGATGGGATGTTGATAAGGGATCTGTACGAAGACCCGTCTCTTGTCCACATGCCTTGCTTTTGTTTTTGTTTTTGTCTTGCGAATGCGCTTAGTGCTGTCGTCGCAGTCGTTGGTATCGCCGCCAACGACGTTGACTTGATGGTGATTTGCGGGGACCAAGTGGGAGCAGTTGAGAATAGGATGCGTTCCCACAAAGATAGTGCGAGCATGGAGTGTGTTATGCTGGCGTGACGGCGTGGGAGCCGCGTTTGGTTTTTCGATCGTCTTGTTGTCGATCATGTCTTGGATTGTATTCCTTAGACTGAAGCAGTCCTCGGTGTCATGCCCATTACCCCTGTGGAATTCACAGTAGGCGTTTTGGTTCCATGACCTTGGTTTCCTGTTCTTAGGAGGTGTGCTGGCAGGGCTGGGAAGCCGCAGGAGGTTCCTCTTCAAGAGCTTTTTCAAGGCCTTGGAGTAAGGCATGTAGAGGGGGTCAAAGCGTCGTCGTTGTTTTGACGAGGATGACCTAGCAGATGCTGATTTGGGTGTAGCGAGCGTAGGCTGTGTTATGAACACAGGCGATGCCGCTAGTGCACGCGAGCTGACAGTGCTGACTGGTTTAGCTTTTGCAGCGGTTCGAGTTGTGCTGCCTTGGTGACCGCGGCCTGTAGTTTTGGCCGGCTTGTTTTTGCGCATTTTGTCTTCCAAGAATTGAATTCTTTCAGCATGTTGAGTAGACGCCTTGGCGAGGAGTCTAGCGCTCTTCTCGGTCTCGAATTTTTGCATAACAGCCAAAAGTTCGAGCTGGGAGGTGAGATTGGTGATCTTGTCATTGAGTAACTGGATGTGTTCAGCGGTCGCGAGCGGTTGCGGAGGCGATGGAAGGGCGACCAAATCGTTCTTGAGGTTGAAACGGGGATCCATGTTTCTTCTGTGAGCCGTGTATCTGGGGCTTTTAGTGGGTAAACCTGCAAAGCTTCAGACTTTAGTGACTCGAAAATGAAAGAAAAGACTCAATCTCGCATTTGTAACCCAAATAAAGTGTGTAAAGAAATGTGCAGGACTCGACTCGTGTTTTTTAGCTGAAAAGACACGGGAGGCTTTTGAGGTAGAGATAGGTCAACATATCTCTAATCTCGATGTAAAAACGTTACGTATGATCACATCTGATTAGCCCAGATTAACGGTATGTTGCTGAGGGGCTTATCGTGAGATTGTGATACGAAAAGGAGTCAAAACGAAATAGCGATGGGCTACTCGATTTGAGGATGTTAAAACGAGTAAAAAGCAAATGCTGCTTGCCTTTTACGTGTGATAAAGGAAGTCAAATCAAAATGACGATAAGTCAGCTGATTTGACGTGTAAAGCGACGGGTTCGCGTCTGAACGATAGATCCCGTGTTTTGTTTTTGCAAAGATGTTCGTTTAGGTCGAGATGACTAGGGAGTCATTCGGCCTAGAGTTATTTCAAATGCATTGTGTAAAATGTGTAGTGTAAAAGTGGTTGTTTTAGTGAAATATCCGAAATGAATTGTCATTTTCGGGTTTTGCTTTGTGAAATGTTTTGCAATAAACGAATTATGACGATACGTCAGTCGTATGACTCGTTTATGTTTTGTAAAGGCTCGGAAATGTAGTGATTATTTCTGAGCGATTTTGAATGTAGCGGCGTGTTGTTTGTCTGGTTCATTTGACTATGGGTCAATGAACTTGACGTTAATGCTTTTGAAAGCATGCTTTTTTGAAAGACGTTTGAAAATGTATTTTCAAGAGACGTTTTTGAATGCATGATGCTTTGAAATGATTTTGCATGAATTTGTTTGAAAGACGACTATAGTGAGGGTACTATAGCTTCAGATTATGCGTATAGACACGGTTTTTGGCTTTTGGGTACGGTTCCCTTCGGTCATTCCCGCAACGTTTGTGTAGGGTTATCCGCAAGATTGCACACGTTTAAGTGTGAATTCAATACGGGTACTAGAGCGTTCAAGTTTGGTATTCACGATCGTTTGTGCGGATCTTGCGTACTTATGTCGTGAGGTGAGAACTCGGTTTGTCCTGAATAGTCTCGCTTATGAAGCGAACGCTATTAGGGGCCGATTCTCGAGGGTGCAAGGCTCGGAAATCCCGGAGGATTTGACTCGAACGTATCATTTGCTCAAACATCGAAAGCGTAATTGTTTTCAAATTTTCAAGTTTTGCCGCTTGTGTTTTTAAAGTAAAAGAAAAAGTTTATTTTTCTTAAAAGTAAAAACAGCTCGTCCCCAGCGGAGTCGCCAACCGGGAAATCGTGCTACCTCTCGACGCCTCGCGCGGGCCCCGTCCGATAAGTGGGCGGGTCTCTACGCGAGAAAAATGCCAAGTGCGTAAAGCGTGCGAATTTGCTATGGGGGATGTCATTGCTTAATTGCTTGAAAATCGTTTTGAAATTGCTTTTGGAGTCGCCACCAAATTTAAAGGAATTTGGAACCTTTTCGACGCATCTTAGATCATAAGACGCGAGTCTTAGAATTCAAGGCACGTCGATACCTATCCTCCTAAGGTTATTGTGAAACCAGAGTGGATTCGGGGCAAGGTTACTTTTCAAAAGTTTTATCAAAATGACTTATGAAAAACTGAAATCGAAAAGCCTACGTAAAGTAGTCTCTACTAATTTGAAAACAATTGCTTAATTTCGATGTTTGAGCAAATAAAACGCTACGTACAAGTGCGAATATGACTCGAGAAAAATGCGAAATAATGCATGTGTAAACGTCAAAGCTATGACGGGTTGCTATAGGAAATATACGTAAAATAATAATTCATTGATTTGAATTATTATAAAACGTTATTTTCCGTCTTTTGTCTAATTCTAGTATTTTGAAAACCCTCAGTTTTGCATGTTTAAAAGACTAGTTGAAACAGTACAAATTAATGTCGAATCCGTGTTTTAATCGTAATTTAATGCATGGATGAGAATTTGCATAATGTAAAATGTGACGTCGGTTTGCTTTAGTGAAAGTGTGTCGTTTGTTTATGCAATATTGGCGAGGTTTAGACGGATTAAGAATCCGAATTACTACAACCGTATTACGAATACGGGTTCGTTAAACCAATATTGAGTTGGGTTAATGTAACCCTTGTCCGAGTCTAAAAAGTCTAGTCCGAAGGTAAAATGTTTACCTTAAAACGTAAAGACGGTTTTTAGAAAATTTGCTAAGTGTATTAAGAGAGGGAAGTGAATAAGGTGTGTGAAAGTTGTGTCTTGATTGTGAATGAATGAGGGGGTATATATAGGGGAAGGGTTGAGCTCGTACAAAGGCTGGCAGAGCAAAAGAAGCAAAACAAGTCGTAAGTTGACAGACGACTTGAAAACAAGTCGCCTGTTGACAGGCGACTTGTTTCGTCTGTTGACAGGCGACTTGTTTTCAAGTCGTCTGTCAACTTACGACTTGTTTTGGTTTGTGTGCTGGGCCGTTTTTTGTGTTTTGACGTATGTGATTGATTGGGCTTGTGTTTTGTCGAGGATACATGCTTTGGACCAGCATGTCTTGTGTGTGGGCTGAAGCTTTGGTCCGTTGGACCAAAGTTTGACGTTTTTGGTTTTGCTTTGTTTCGCGTCATCGGTTTTTGTCGTGTTTTTCGATTTTGGCTCGAAATACGATTGTTTTGTGTTGTATTATTTTGTAACGTCGTAAAATTTGATTTTACGAAAATGTGACTCGAGAGGCGTGTTGACTCGTTTCGGGTGCGTATTTTTGTAGGTTGTGGGTTGTTTTTGTGAGGCCGTTTTTGTGGGTTGCTTTTTATGGGTTGCTTTTTGTGAGTGAATAATCGTGTCGTGCTTCTCGGTTTGACATAGAACGACAAAATTAATGTTCAAGTTTACAAAATATGCAATTTCAAATTAATACGTTAAAAACGACTAAAATGTTTTAGACACTTTGTACCGTTTCGTCTAATTATAAAACATGCATAAAATTCCATTTTCATCATCGGGTTATTTTTGGGGGGTACGGATACGGGTATCTACACTAACAAATAGTTACAATTGTTTATGTAATAGTAAAAATTTCGGCAGCAATTCGCATCAGTTCTCCAGATACACAAATAAATCGAGTTTCCTCAAAATATATGTATCCAGAGAACATCAGCTTAATAATTGCTACCAAAATTTATACTATTACACAAACAAATATAACTAGTTGTTACCTAAGTGATATTATTCATTCAAAGACAGTCCCAAAAATGGGGACTATTCAAAAATTATTCCTAATAAATAATTCTCGAATGGGTATACTACGGTCAACGCAATTTTTTTTTGATTTTACATCATTTCAATAAAATACTTAATTTTAACAAAACACACAATCAACCTACTAATAATGGCTCTACAATTCTCTAAAATAACCGAATAATAGCTCTATTATTCTCTAAATTAACCTAACAATGGCTCTACAATTCTCTACATTAACCTAACAATAATGGCTCTATAATTCTTATCATTAACCTAACAAAGGCTCTACAATTCTCTACATTAACCTAACAATAATGGCTCTATAATTCTTATCATTAACCTAACAAAGGCTCTACAATTATCTAAATAAGCAAATGTTAACTAATTTTAACAAAAACAAACATATATCATACATAAATATTAAAGTGATTCAATTAACTTAAACAACTTTAACTCATTATTTAACATATATCACTATTTAACATATATCATAATAAACTCATTATTAATATATATATATATATCACTATTTAACTCATTATTTAACATAAACTCAAAGTAATTCAATTTTAATTAACATAATCAACTTAAACAACCCAATTAACTCATTATTTATAACTAATTCAATTAACTTAACAAAACAATAAACTAATCAACTCAAACATAATAAACAAATTCAATTAACTCATTATTTATAACTAATTCAATTATTTATAATCAACTTAAAACTTAACATAATCAACTCAAACTAATCAACTTAACATATATTAACATCATAAACTAATCAAATTAACTTAACAAAACTTAAAACTAATCAACTCAAACATAATAAACAAATCAACTTAACTCATTATTTATAACTAATTCAATTATTTATAATAACTTAAAACTTAACATAATCAACTCAAACTAATCAACTTAACATACATTAACATCATAAACTCAATCAAATTAACTACACAAAACTAATCAACTCAAACATAATAAACTAATCAACTTAACATATATTAACCCTAATATCAAACTTAATCAAATTAACTCAAACTAATTAAATCAAAACTTAACATAATAAACTTAAATTAACCTAAATTAACATAATAAACTAATTAAATCAAGTCAATTTCACACTAAACTACTTAATTACAAAGAAAAATTATAAAAAACCATACCCTAATTAATTTGGAGAAAGGATTTCGCCGGAGTACGGAGGCCGCCGGAGGAGATAGGGTCGCCGGAGTACGAAAGATCGCCGGAGTTTAGGGTTTGGCTAATGGGTCGGACGAATTTGGGCGATTTGGGGCGATTTTGTTTTTTTGTTTTTTTTAAGTCAGAAACTTATGAGAAAGGAAGAAGCTGCTCGATAATTTATTTGTTTTTTGCGACGGCAATTTGCGACGGACTACTTTATCCGTCGCAAACGTCTGACACAAAGAATATGCCAGCGAATATTCGCTGGCATCTTTATGATTTGCGACGGATTTCTGGGTCCGTCGCAAATTTTGCGACGGATTTTCCGGTCCGTCGCAAAAATCCGTCGTATAGTGTTAGATTTTTTCGCTCCAAATTTTGGCGGGAGTACTTTGCAACGGGTTTGCGACGTCTCTCCGCCGCAAACCGATATTCCGTCGCAAACTACTTTGTCTGTCGCAAATTTCTGCTGTTTGCGACGGAATTTGTTTCCCGTCGCAAACTTCCTCGCATTTGGACTGTTTTTTTTGTAGTGTCCGTGTAGAGAAACTACTTCTTTACTTCACAATTTAAAACCACTATATAAAAATAAATATAGTTAGTGTTTTTTTTTTCCTTGTGAGGAAAAGATGTCGATTACTAATGTGTTGTAAAGAATAGTCTTCCTTTTAATCGCACTATATCACTCTGTCTCAAACTAACACATACATAATAAAGTTTAACGGTCTTTTCCCTTTACATGTGTGTTGTCGAATTTTCCCTCACTTGATACTACTCCACACCCAGCTAATTAACCAGATTACTCCACAGGATGATTTTAATTACTCTATATCATCTCTAACCGGTAAATTAACCAAGGAAAGTCATGATACTCCCGCACCATCTCTAATCTCATGACCACATCGTCACCTAGTAAATATATGGTCTAACTGGAACCTTCGACTCTAAGGCGTTGTTCTTTTCGGCTGTTATTATAAGTTTAGCTCTAAGTTGTTCAACTCCTATAAGTTCATCAGTTCTTAAAAGTTGTTGAACTCTTATAAGCTCCGACAAATTTTAATTTCAATAGGTTTTGATTCCTATGAGTCCAACTTAACGCGCGCCTATGTTTTCTTTTTCTTTTTTTTTTTTTTTTTTTTGGCAATAGCTCAACTAGGAAATTACAATCGTTTAGCCTTACTAGCTAAATTATGCGCCTTCCTATTGAGAAACCTAGGAACATAACTAATAGTACAACAATGAAACAAAGCTACTAAACAAAAAATATCCTGAATAACTACTACTGCTGTATGCGATTTATCCACTAAACCTGTGAGCTGAAGCACCGCCGGTAGACAATCCATCATTAAAGTTACATGAAGAATATTATTGTTAACCGCCCAGTCCACCGCTACACTCAACGCTTTAAGTTCTGCCTGCAAGGCTGATTCGGCGAACCCAGTACTACTTCCTTCATAGACTAATCTTCCAACCGTGTCAAGTACCACCCATCCGAAACCCGCCTTCCCATTCTTATCCCAACCAGCATCACACTGAATGCGAAACAACCCACAATTACCACCTCCCTCCACTAACATAAACGGATCATATGATTTAATATTCTGGATATCAGATAATGAGTCCTGGTCCTCCTTATTAACTGTCCTAGTACGTTGTTGGGCACTCCAAGCCAAACTATCAGATCCTTTAATATTGGACATTAGCCTCTGAGCACAGTGGCCGATATTATTGAAAACCATAGTATTTCTATCGCACCAAAGATTCCAGATGACATTAAGGAAGGACGTAATTGTCTTTCCTGCGTCTTGAAGGCCATGCAGATACGTTAACCAATTGCATAACCAAAATTTAAAAGGAACATTGCCAGCCGAATCTATGCGAATTCCTAATGAGCAGGACATCCATATCCTTTTTGTGAAAGGACAATCCCTAAAAAGGTGGCTCGTTGATTCTTCATTATTCTCATCTCCACATGATCGGCAGTAAGGATAAATATCTATATTCCTTTTGCTAAACTCCATACCAACCGGCATAGTATCAGTCAAAATCCTCCAAATAAGAATACGCCACTTATACGGACCTGGCATCTGCCAAAGAGTCTTCCTAAGGAACTTATCCGAAAAAGCTGCTAACCTTTGACGGTCCTTCAACGTTCCGAAGTTATGTAAGTAGTTTCCTAACGCTAGGCCGTATCCTGATTTAACACTGTAACGTCCATTTGAAGTAAGCTTCCAGAAGACCTTATCCTGACAACAGAACTGAGGGATCGGAATTGCTACAATTTTTCCTACCCAATACTCATCCATGACACTGGATAAGCTTTGGGTATCCCAACTCTCACTGTCCAAGATGAACGTAGAAACATTAGCAAACTCAGAGACCCCCGTAGTCTGATCTCGCGCTATAGGTTGATCGCCATTAACCCAACAGCACTCCCAGGTTTTTAGTGTCGTTGGATTACCCACTTTCCAAGCTAAGTTACCCTCAATGAGTTGGAATCCCCAACAAATACCTTTCCAACCCCAGGATGAATTTAAGTTCTTTTCCAACAACCAGGAAGAGAATGATCTGCCATTACTCAAGTATTTTGCCTGAAAAACCTTGCTAAATAAGGTATCCTTCTCCACAACGATACGCCAAGCCAACTTACCTAACAAACGCGCGCCTATATGTTTAACTCTTATAATAAGTGGAAAAAAGCAGGGCTTGATGATAGTACTTGTTGAGTCCTCCAATTCACAATAAGTTGAAAGAACACTCGAAACAAACAAAACCTACTAATAAGAGAGATTTCATCCTAAAATCGGTTAGTAATAAAAAGAATAATAATCCACTAGGGTTAGTTATAAATATATCTATCTATTTACTCAACATGAGTACATGACCATATACTCCATCCGTTCTAGTGATTTGTTTACAATTTGACTATTTTATAAAAGAAATTTGAAAAAGCGTAAACAAATGACTGAAGTACGAAGTTTCTTAGCTTTAAACTTGAAAAAACATGCCAGGGAGTTCATAGATACCGTAGATTTAGGAGGTGAGAGTCGTGAGACATTATATAGACTTGGGGGAATGTATAGCAGCCATTTAGTGGATCATTTCTTAAATCTTAATAGTCGTACACTCATAACTTATAACTTCACATATGAAATCCTAAGATCTTGTATTGATTTTGTTTATTAGCTTGGTGACAAGTTACGACCAATCTTTATATTTTATAATTCAAGGTTTAATTAGTTTAATTTATGTTCATGTTGGGTTAGAAACTTAGAACCCTAATGTAAAATAATTATATTTCCCAATTTTAATTTGTATCTTAATATACACAATATGACCCTATTCACGTGTAATTCAAAATTAAACGTGAAATAATATGCCATTGAGTCGCACATATATGTAGTTAGATGATTTGTCAGTCATAAATAAAAATTTGTGCATTGTAATTATTATCGTACATACATTGTATATACAAAGAAAAAGTAATTTTTATTGTGATAAAGAAAACACTATCATGATATATGGAGCATATAAAATAAAACTTATTGTTTTGTACATAAGTTATAACCAGTGACTTGTAGGTAATTTAATTTAAGTTGGTGTACACCAAATGAAAAGACGTTTTTTTTTTTTTTTTTGGGAATGAAATCGTGAGGAACCAATTCAACCAATAGCTTAAAGTGATGGTTGGAGGTCCAACATCGATTTTATACTCTAACACGTACTCTCACACGAATGCCCTTTGGGTTTGAAGTGTGGATGCAACGACGACCGTCTCATATCCGATGCTATATTATTCCACTTAGAATAAAAGGTGGTAAATGGTGAGATTGAGCACTTGTGGCCTTTGTTCATGAGAATTTCTAATGCTTAGTATTAGGGGCTTAAGTACTCAAACAATAAATTAAGCAAATAGTTGCAGACCCATAATTATTTCATACCGTAACAGAAATGAAAAGGTGGTTATAATTTTGTTTCACGGGACAAATTTAAATAAAGAATATAACTACTGAAGAAGTCAATTAGATTTATTGGACATCAATTTTACTAACAATTTAATAAGGAGTACCAATTTTTTTATCATGGTGACAAACTAGAACATATATAAGAGCATTTTCAATGGTTACAAATTAAAGGAGATTTTGTTTGCAATTACAATAAAAAATTCAAGCTACAAACTCACTGTTGGAGGTGAAAATAAGCTGTAGCTTGAAAGCAATTGTAACTTATTCAAGCTACAAGCTTAAATGAAAAGAAAATTAAATAAATTAAAGAAAAAAGTGGGAATGTATCTTCATTTTTTTTACGTGGAAACACAATTATTTTTGAATTGTGGGCCATTTATGTTACAATGTATTGTAGCTAGCCATTGAGACGGTTTGTAGTTGTAAAACAGTGTTGCTTAAAATGTTGGTGTGGATACCAAAACTACAAGATCTTGCTATACATTGGAGATGGTCTAAGGGGTTGTTTGGCTCAACTGCAGAATAACTTCCTGCAACAAGTTTTACTTACCAAGAGTGATTTTTTTTTTTTTGGTCTTGTCGGGTTACCAAGAGATTGTTGGTAAGTGAATTTCTAAAAAATGGAGGAATACATTTCCTAAGGAAAGTTCTAATTCCCATAAAAAAGACAACTTGAATTTTCTAACTTGAATAAAAATACTTCCTCCATCTCAATGAGTGATATAGATTTATTTATTTATTTATTTTGTGAGACAAACAAAAGAAAAGTATAGACAATTGATTAAAACAAAAGAAATATTATCTTTCACAACTTATACAGTTATACTTGAATATGTTGCCACATTAAACTTTAGATACACACTCTATAATTATATACGTAGCTTATAATTTATTCCTTCTGTCTCAGTCATTTGTTTACATTTCTCTCAAATGCTTATCACAAAAAAAGTTAAACTGTAAACAAATCAGTGAAACGAAGGGAATACAAACGTACAAAAAAGTCATACATTTGTTTAAGTCGTACGTTTTTTTAGTCATGCATAATATTGCGTTTGGGTTTGATTATAAGATTTGCTAGTTTTGGAGACTTTGAGGCATGGGCTTGGACAATTAGTCCAAAGGCTTGAGTTATGATACAATCACCCGGACCAAACCCGAGAAATTCAATATTTCAATTCAATCCAACCTAAAATTATTAGCTACCGAGTTTAACTTATTAGCTACCGAGTTTAGAATGCAAAATTCTTATTAGCTACCGAGTTTAGAATGCAAAATTCATATCTGTCGTTTTCGTAATTCTACTCTAGTACTTGTAGTATTTTTTTTTACATTTTATTGTTGATCATTTATGGATGTAATATGAGTTATGAATACCCTATCTTTTAAAATATTATTATTGCATCTCTTTATATTGTTGCAAAAAAAAAAAAAAAAAAAAAAAAAAAGAGAAAATATTGCTCTATACTACTTCCTCCATTCCATTAGATTCTTTACGTTTGCTTTATGCACGTACATCAATACTCGTTTTGTTTCGTTCATATATTTGGATTCGTATTCTCGAAAATTTTAAAATTTTGATATTAATAATGTCCTCGTTAAGACAATTAAAACAAGATCACACATGACTATTTTTTATTTTGTATTTTAGAAGTTTTATCAAAGATTCTACACACGTATGAATAGTGTCTAAAAAGTGAAACGTAAAGAATCTAATGGAATGGAGGAAGTATTATATACACCATAACCATATTATATTTTGGGTGACCAAAAACTTATCCAACAAATATTGTACTTTCATAAAATTTTTTTATAGAAATTGTCAATTTATTATTGAAAAATAGACGAGAAAAACAAAGTAAAAATAAGAGAAATATCAAAATATGGTTGCAAAAGGCCAAAAACCCTTTGACACATGGCATAAACAACCCAAGTTATACATTTCATTCATCAACCTCGTTCAAGTTTTCCTACTTTCTTTCGATCTTCTCTGCTGAGTAAAACTCATCAATCAAATACAACAATATTACAGTCAACTGCATGAAATACTACTAATAATTTCTCGAAATTAAATTTTGTAGAAGAAATTAAAATACAATGAGTGGTTCAGGAACATTAAAACCATCAAAATCAGAAATTGATTTGGATCAACCTAACATTGAAGATTATCTGCCCATTGGATCAATTCATCAACCTCGTGAAAAACTCAAATTGTATATTAAATGAATACCCACTTTTAATTTGTTTGTTATAATGATGCCAAAGTTTGTGTCTTTTGTGATTTTTGATTGATTTTTTGATTTTGGGTATGTTTGTTTGATGCTAAAGTTTGTTTCTTTTGTGATTTTTGATTGATTTTTGATTTTGGGTATTTTTGTTTGATGCTAAAGTTTGTTTCTTTTTGTGATTTTTGATTGATTTTGCATGTGGGTTGAATTTTGTAGGAGGGATTTGCTGGATGTTTCACCTACATTGACTGAAGCTGCTGGTGCTATTGTTGATGTAAGTTTGTTTTTGTTGAGTTTTAGTTTGGATTTTATTTAAAATGGTTGAATTTTATTACTTATTTTAAAAAAACAAATGGTCTTTGAATTTTTCTTTGAAAATCTAGCTATTGATATGCTTATGTGTATTGCAAGGCGTACAATTTGAGATTGTAAGACGTTCTTTCGTAGGACGTATTCGAATTCTATGCAGTAGATTAGAGAATAAAGGATAGAAGTTTGAAAAGGTTGTTTCTGAGTTTGTTTGTTGTGTTGGTTTTTACTTGAAATGGTTGATGGTTGAAGAGGTTTTGTTTTGCCTGTTGTTGTAGTATGTTGGTTGCATATGTGACTCTTGAAGTCTAAATGCTAGTCCCTGTCGTCCATCGAGTTCATGACAATTCTCGTTTTTGTCTCATTTAGTCAATTTGCAATTTTATAAATAATGTTCGCGCAATTTAACTCACCTCACCGCCCTCTCCTCGCTTCACAGCTCACACTCACCCAATGCAACCTACCCCAATGCCTTACTATGTGCTAAATCAAATTCAAAAACCAGGAGTAGGATTTGGCCCTAAGATTGCGGGTGGCATTAGCGTAGTGGGTAAATCAAAAGGGTACGAAAGCTAGCACATTTTTGTTTGTGTTGGTGGGATGCCATTGCCCGATAAAGCATTTTCAATTTGGCCTAAAAGCCCAAAATATAATAGTGATGAATCATGACTTGATATCAAGCGTAGACGGTGTACTCTTGGGAATTAGTTTGTGGAATCTACTTGTAAAGTTCATATGCCTTTGTGCATCCTCGTGAGTAAAATAGGAGAGCAAACTCAAACTTAAGTAATGGGGAGGGGGGGGGGGGGACTAATTGTGTTTGTTGTATGTGTTATAGATTAATTAGTTGTTCAATCATTCAATGTAATCATGCTGGTTACCCTTTTCAATTTTGTTTCGAGTAGTGATGTTACAGAGAATTTGTTAACACGAACGTGGTGGTTACTCTTTTCAATTTGAACTTCATGGCGGAGATAATTTTTTTTAATTTTTTTTTTTTGATAAATGATACATCAATGGTGCCTTAATGCTTAAGAGTTAGTATGATATTCCGTCTGTTTCTACTGTAGAGGGCCAATGACTAATGAGCATTGAAGTCTTTCACAAAGGGTTAGCCTTTTGTGCCTCTCTATCGTTCTTCTGTTTTGGACAGCGCCCTAGAAACCGCTTGAGTAGAGTACGTACATGACAATGATCGTACATTGAGAAACGTTAACATTACTCAAATACCTCAATGACATGTTTGCCAACTGTTTCGTTGAGAAAGGTTAATGGGTGTTATTTATTCCATATCAAGATTGCTATTGTCAAAATTTGTAATTAAGTTCCTTAATTTGTAATAAATTCATGAACTTTAAACTTGTGATAACTTCATACAAGTATAACTTTTTTTTTTTTTTTATTGATTTTAGTGAGCTGATTGTCTTCCGTAACATTGATTTGAATAAATCGATGTAAGTTTTGAATTCAAGCTTATGTAGGGATGTTAATGTAACATACTAACATTTCATCTGTTGATTCTTGAGCAGGACACTTTCACACGTTGTTTCAAGTCAAATCCTCCAGAACCATGGAACTGGAATATTTATCTGTTTCCTCTTTGGTGCGGTGGAGTGGCAGTTAGATATTTATTTCTTTTTCCTCTAAGGTCAGTGTCCACTATATTTTCTGAAGTACTGTTTCCTTGACTTTCTGACAACCTTGCAAGCAACAATTTATCCGTATTATGTAAACGAAGGGGTGATCGGTTGATTTTAGATATAATTATTCATCTTGCTTGTGTAGATTATACTCCGTAGTAAATTAAATTTTATGAATGGCTGCGTATAACTAGTTGTTAGTTTGTTTAGATTCTCGTGGCCGACTGGAGTCAAGGTTTTTGTATGTTATGTGTGTGACTGCCCCAGACTCCCTGTGTATACAAAGCTCTCAACAATATGTGTGATTATGCTTATTTAGAAAGGACGCTGCCTTTGTTTTGCTGAGCGATGCCTTCCATGTTTTTTGTTCACCAGCCGTCACAGCTCTCACCTGATAAAAGAATACTATAAAACCATATCAATAAGTACGCTACTATTCTCCTAGTGGTTGAGGAACAAATTTAGCAACGAAATAGAAAAAACTTTACATCATCCTTTTTCTTGAAGTAAAAGTGGTGAATAAAAGAATGATGTGTTGCTCATTTTGCTATCGAAGTGAGGTGTTTGGTGATATTTAACGTCTTCCTCTATCATCTTACCACCTCTCAATAATAGGGCATGGTATTCTAAAAGTATTCATCATGTTTCGGAATTTGGAAACCTAAGAAAAAGATGTTTATGTCCAATGAGTATTGGCTTTCAATACAATCGCCTGTTTTTGAGTTGCATGAGAGATGTTAGGCGAACCCAACAATTATAACGTGTGAAGGAGCGAAATTTTGTCTGTTTCACTATTTTGTAAATAGTCCGACAAGTTATTGCTTTTTTCCAATATTCCTTGGGGAATACAGATACTCGTACAAAGTATTACTTTAGTTAGAAAGCATATAGTTCATGAGTTGCCAAATACTTAAAAGAGATCTCAACTATACCGCTATACGTGGTTATCTTTGCTGCTCACCGAAATACATTCCTTAATCTAGGATGATGTCTTTGATGATTCCATTGTGATTATACCATACAGTTTTTATTTCTGTATAAACATGAGATATATACTTAAAATATTAAAGAATCTATGTTGGATGATATCCTTGATGATCCTTTGTTTTTTGTATTCATAAGCGTCTTATGAGAATCTTCATTTATACTATAAATATTGATGAATCTATGTAGGATGATATATTTGATGATCTTATGTTTTTGGTATTTCCTATGATTTATTTCAAAACCATCATTTTGCACAGATTAAGAGATTAGTTTCGTTTGTACCATCTGATAGTTTTCGGTGAAACTGCAGGGTTCTAACCTTGACAATTGGATGGATTATATTTCTTTCACTTTACTTGCCAGTCCATTTCTTATTGAAAGGCCACGATAAGCTCAGGAAAAACTTGGAGGTACTGATTCTACATCGAACCAAAACTCGTCATTTGGCTTCTTCTAATTTCCGTACTTCCTCTTTCTTCATATCAGCGTTACTTGATTTTGTATCGTGATTGCATACTTCTGGCTGTTTGTGCAGCTGATTCATTCAGCTAGTAGCATGTTTGCAAATCCGGAACATCATCTTTTTATACCTTTTATGTATCTTTTTTCTTTCCGCTTTTCCATTTTGCATTTTAATTCTTATTAATATTTACAGAGATCTCTCGTGGAATTGATTTGCTGTTTCTTTGTCGCTTCATGGACTGGAGTTATAAAGTATCACGGGCCACGACCTTGTGTGAGGCCGAAGCAGGTAAATGTCCAATGTTTTTCTTTCTAATCATATTATGCTTGGATGCATTCGTTGCTAGAATATATACATATATGTCATTTTGCATGGGAGCGATGGAATTGTTTGAGCTCCTTAAAGTATTTTTATTTTTATAATTGTATTTCCGATGCTTAAACAGGTATTTGTGGCCAATCATACCTCCATGATCGATTTCATTATATTAGAACAGATGACCGCTTTTGCCGTCATTATGCAGAAGCATCCTGGATGGGTTGGTGAGTATCAGAAGGTTCTTACTGTTTATGGTATTATCAGTATAATCGAAGTTAGAAGTTAAAACAGTACTTTTGGGCACAGTGCATATGAGTCTAAATAACTGACTTTTTCCTGAAAACAATATTCCAGTAATCAATGAAGACAAAAAAATGCACGGACTATACGTTGGCCGACTTACATTCTGCTTGTTGCAGGACTGTTGCAGAGCACTATTCTTGAAGGTGTTGGATGCATTTGGTTCAACCGTTCTGAAGCAAAGGACCGTGAAATCACCGCTAGGAAGTATGTTAAAAGTAGCTCAATCACTTACGATTCCTGAAAATTTGACGTCTTTGTTTGACCATGGACTGTTTTAAATTTCAGGTTGAGGGAACATGTTCAAGGGGTTGATAATAACCCCCTTCTGATATTTCCCGAAGGAACTTGTGTGAATAATCAGTACACTGTTATGTTTAAGAAGGTGAGAGGTTTGGGTCTTGCCTTACAAGTTGTTCCCATCACCTAACGATTCAAAAATAAATGCTCATGCAAACATTATTATATACTCCGCTTTTCACCAGGTGTTAATTTTTTTATTGTGTGTATATTTTATTTTTTGTAGCATAAAATTAATGAATCTAATTTCGATAAATTACCAGGGTGCGTTTGAACTTGGCTGTACCGTCTGTCCAATTGCTATCAAGTACAACAAAATTTTCGTTGACGCCTTCTGGAACAGCAGAAAGTAAGAGCTGCTAACAGCTAAGCGAGCTAGCTATTTTAGCTTCACACGCTTCAGTTACTGTTTCCTGAATTCGATCTCATTTAAGTTACGCTGCTTGCTTGACTTGTTGATTGAGCTTAATGCTGTTTTTTCATAATGACTTGATTGTTTACCGTTTTCTGTGGAAATTTTCAAGATGGTTATTTTAACTTTTTGACAGGTGTTACTGGTGATTTTCGGTTTACCATATCCATCGGAAACATAACCTACCTATGCTTTAGCTTTAGTTTATGATGGAATATTTCTCGATGCATATTTCATTGAAATAGTCGTTTTCAACGCATGAGTGAAGTTTTGTATAGAATACCCCTTACCTCACGATAATGTTGTTAATTAATTGCTTTTGTGTGCTTTACTCCGTATTACTTTAGTCTATGGTAAAAAATCCACTGGTTATGTAATATGCTAGTGTGATATCTTAATGTAATAACGAATTTATGTGGCAGGCAATCCTTTACAACGCATTTGCTTCAGCTAATGACATCGTGGGCTGTTGTTTGCGACGTTTGGTATCTGGAGCCCCAGACTCTTAAACCTGGAGAAACAGCCATTGATTTTGCCGAAAGGTAAAGGATCTTTTCAACAACTTCCTCGTCGTCTAAAATCCTCGTATGTTGGATGGGTGTTAATCTCTTATGACTTAAGACGTCAGCCTAACTATGTGCTGCTATTTCAGGATCAGAGATTTGATATCGGTTAGAGCAGGCCTGAAAAAGGTCCCTTGGGACGGTTACTTGAAATATTCTCGTCCACGTCCTAAACATACCGAGCTCAAGTATGTTGCATGAACGCTAATCAATCGAAATGCTCATAAGTTTTAAGTTGTTAACAAACATTCTGCTTAGCTTTTCAACCCGTTTTGTTTTGTGCAGGCAACAGAGTTTTGCTGATTCTATACAGCAACGTTTGAAGGAGGAGTGACATTAGACCACTATATATATATATATCCGATTTTTTTTTTTTTTTTCCGAATCTGCTGATCTCGTTCATCGAGTCAAACAAGGAGATTGACGTTTGAGTCCGAAGCCTACAGATGAAGAGAGCAATGGTCTGATATCGTTGTTTTATTGCGTTAGCAAACTGTTGGAAATCATTATTGTCGTGGATAACTGGTTCATGTAGTTGAACTCGAACCATCTTTACGCCTATGATGTGCATTTTCTTGTTTCTATGATAGGTTGTTTACCATTTAACTTCGAGAGGAGCACTTCCACCTTGTATTGCGGAATTAAAGCCTGTGCTTGAATGAGCGGATTCACTTAACCAGTATCGGTTTAGAGTAAGATGGATCTGAGTCTAACATCTTAGTTAGAAGTACAGCTCGTGAATTATACAAGGCGTACTCCGTAGCCAAGCATTTAGAAGTTGAGAACACACAAGGCAGAGTTATAATACCAGCTACTTGTTACATACTTGGTACTGTTTTAGATATCACCGATTATAGTAAAAATGATTTAATGGCAAATTGTTCTTATGACATAACGTAGAAACCGCCATGTACGAAAACAGACTTAAAATACTAAACACAACATAGTTGATCAGTTTAACAACACCGCACCACTAAATCCGATCTCAATCGACCTGATTAAGGTCAGTTACCTTAAGGTTACCTACTGCATCAACAATTATGTGCATCGTTCCCAAAACATCATCACATTCACTCTTAAGCTCTTCCAATTTTTGTTCAAACAATGTCGCGTCAGCAGCGAGATAATTCCAATCCAACCATTTCATTGTCTGATCCACGGCATACATCACAGATATTATCTCCTTGATTTCAAGTTTATCATGACATCGTCTCGCCGTATCCTTGACTTCCTCAATATAGGCCTCCACTGCGTTTTTAGCTGCGATTGCCTTCAAGTACTCCTCATCCCGAGCCTTATACATCTCACTGTCTTTCACCATCTTATCGATCTCGTCTTTTGACAGCCTTCCGCTGTGATTAGTAATAGTGATCTGGTTTCTGTTTTTGGTGCCCTGTAGGGTGGCCGACACTGTCAGAATACCATCAGCGTCGATGTCAAAGCAAACCTCGATTACTTGTACGCCTTTTGGTGCTGGTGGAATGTTGCTCAGCTTGAAACTGCCCAACAAGTTATTGTCTTTGGCAATGATTCTCTCACCCTCGTAGACTTCATAATATGCTGCAACTTGGTTATCGTGCACAGTTACATAATTTATAGTCCTCTTACTAGTCGGGATGGCTGTATTTCGAGGAATGATGACAGAAAAGGTTTTATCATAAACCTCTACGCCAAGTGATAAGGGAGTAACGTCGACAAGCACCGCATTGGTGTGATCACCAACGCCAGCTAAGATTGCAGCGTGTGAGGCCGCTCCATAGGCAACTGCTTCATCGGGGTTGATACTTCTGCAAAGCTCATTCCCTTCAAAGAAGTCTTGTAACAGTTGCTGCACTTTTGGGATGCGGGTGGAACCCCCAACTAAGACTATATCGTGCACTTCGCTCTTACTCATCTTTGCATCCCTTAGACATTGTTCCACAGGCACTAAACATTTCTCAAACAAGTCGAGATTCAGCTTCTCGAATCTTGCACGTGATATAGTTGTACAAAAGTCTATTCCCTCGAAGAGACAGTCTATTTCAATCGATGCCTCAGGTGCCAAGGAAAGGTTCCTCTTAGCCCTCTCACATGCGGCCCTCAACCTCCCTAGAGCTCGAGGATTGTTACCAAACTTCGTGTTATGTTTCTTCTCAAATTCGGCCACAAGGTAGCCCACCAATCTTGTGTCAAAATCACCACCACCAAGGTGAGTATCACCGCTCACGGCCTTAACCTCAAATGCGTCCTTTTGGAGTGCCACTATCGAGACATCAAAAGTTCCGCCACCCAAATCAAATACCAATATATTCCTTGTTTCAACATTGTACCCCATAAGCTCCTTGTCGAGGCCATATGCGATGGCAGCAGCTGTGGGTTCGTTAATGATACGCAGAACATTGAGCCCTGCAATGACACCTGCATCCTTAGTCGCCTGACGCTGTGTGTCATTGAAATAAGCCGGGACAGTAATGACAGCGTCCTTAACCTTTGTGCCTAGATACGTTTCAGCGATCTGTTTCATCTTAAGTAGAATCATTGACGATACTTCCTCAGGGGAGAAGTGTTTCTCCTCGTCTTTGTATGTGACTACAATGAGCGGGTTGTTACTACCGGGATTTCTACGATCAGCAATGACTTTGAAAGGCCAGAGCTTCATGTCATCTTGAACTGTTGGGTCATTTAGTTTTCTGCCAATAAGCCTCTTTGCATCTGTCATCGTTTTTCAAAGTCAAAATCATTACTTACGACAATTCATAAAGGCTACAATCGACTAAGTCTCCTATGAGACTGTTATATGCGTATAATGAACTATTTCGCTTGTTTGTGACTAAAATATGGCTGATCATCGTAATGTGATCTTTGTTACAAATATTGAAACTGTTATGAAAGTTAGTTGTGAATTATGATCAAATTTAAGGCATTCAAAAATTTCAAAATCTATTGTTATGTAAGTTAGTTGTTACAATACTCTAATGGTCAATTTTAAATCACACTAATCGCATCCATACGTCTGATAAATAAATAAAGACTTGGCAAATGGGATAATTGGGTCAGGTTTTGGTCGGATTAATTTGGATCGGGTCATTTTGGGTTTGGTAGGGTCATTTCTGGTCTCATTTATTTTTTTTGTTTATGTTTTTTAGTAGGACTGTTATCGAGTTTCTGATAATTTCAGATTCGGTCAATTTGGGTCGTTACAATATCAAATTAGTTATCTTAAAGTTATTTCAAGCCTATACTTTTTGTCAAGTCAATTTCAGGCCCGATTATTTCGGGTCAATTCGAGCTTCGAGTCAATTTCAAGTTGTGGCATTGCGGGCTTGCGGCAGGTCTAAGTCAGGTCAATTTGAATTCGGGTCGATTTTTGAATTTTGGTTGTCGTTATCGCGTCTCAAGCCAACTTAATCAGGTCTGGGGAATCAGGACAAGTTGTCTAAAAATAAATTATACGGGGAGTACAAAGTAATTTTTGAAGTCATCTTGTCATAAGTTTTTTTTTTTTGGCCATATGAATGTAGATGTATCATGAGAAGTAAATGCTACCCCTCTTAAAGAGAGAGTGAATCCTCTGTCCCATTTTATGTCTTACTTGATGTCCCATTACTTCATATAGTAATAAATCCTTAGTTTATATAATTATTTTTTCATTAATCTTTTATAATTAATGAGATTTATTACCATATGTAGTAATGGGACACTAAGTGAGACATAAAAATGGGACAGAGAATCTGCTATTTCTTAAAGAATGAGCAATTTTGGAACAAAGTTTGCCCATAAAATTTGAGAGCAGATTCTCCGTCCCATTTTCATGTCCCATTTGGTGTGCCATTACTACAAATGGTAATAAATCTTATTATATGAAGTAATGGGACACCGAGTGGGACATAAAATAGGACAGAGGATCCGCTCTCATAGAATTTTACTAGCTAATAATTCTCCTCTAATAGAAGTGTTATAGAGTTTGTCAAAATAAGAACTGAGTTTTTAATTTTCTTTTTATTTATTTTTTTGTTTACTTATTTTTGTTCGTATTCGTAATTAGCTAAATTCTTATTTAATAACTTAGCTTCTAGCTTTTCTAAAAAAATAAACTAGGTTGATGGTGAATTCAATAGTAGTGGTCCATACAACACCTAGAAGTTTATAACATTTAAACTATGTAAAAATTGATTTCACAGAGAAATTATTTCACACAAATTTGACTTTGAAGATCTTTGGAACATTAAAGTTTTTCCTAAAAAAATAATTTTAAATGAGGAACATGACTTTTAAAGTGAATTAATTGATTTCAAATCGCATGTTTTAATACAAAATCGATACATCCAAAATACAATATCTAATTAATTGATCAAGAAAAAAAATAAATAACCCTCTAACCATCTAACGTATTGAATAATGTCTTTACTCAAAGGCCTACAATGAATTAGATATTTCAGAATCACAAAAATTTGTATTGACATATATTAAATTTTAGCTTTATGTATACGTATGATGAGCTATTTACGAATTAAAATATGACTAATAATTGTTAGTTTTGGATTATCTGAAATAGAAATTTGTAAACCTGATGAAATTGCTATTTTACCACATGAAAATCGAAAAAAAATCACAAGGTGAAGTTTCAATTTCGTGAAATTCAAACCCATCATAATATGACAAATATCACAATTTATTTAACAGTGATTACAATAATCATAAAAAAGGTCAGAATTAACTCATATCTTACCACGATATGCTTATAATACTCTCGCTGGAGAATTTTTATACGATACGACATAGTACACACTCGGTGAATAGTTTCCATTACCTTTTACGGTTTTGTTTTACGGTTTTGTTTTATTAATATCTCGAGTTGCATAATTCATACTCCGTACTAACAAAAGAAGTTATACATACGTACCAAAGATAGTGTTAGCAGAGTTGACGGCAGCTTGGTTCTTGGCAGCGTCGCCAATAAGGCGGTGAGTACGAGTGAAAGCGACACAAGAAGGCGTGGTTCGGTTACCCAAGTCGTTGGTGATGATCTCAACACGGCCATGCTGCCACACTCCGACACACGAGTATGTTGTCCCTAGATCGATTCCAATACCGACTTCCTTGGGTGGTTGTCTTGTATTCGCCTTCTTCCGCCACGTCTCGCTGCTTTTCAACAATTTTGATAGGGAGGAGTTCATGGTCGTCGTCTTTCACGATGGTTTTATTAGCAAATTTATGTGTGTGTTTGGGTTTATACTCAGTACTTATTTTACTAGTTTCACTATAATGTCACATACTAAGGAAGTAAGGATAGCTTATTTCTTAAATATTACTGGCAGTTTTTATTTATATTAAGCTTTAGTAAAACATTTTAAAAAATAAAAATTATTATTTTTATTATCACCCCTAAATCTACCAAAAGTAGTAACGTGACACTTAATTTAGGATGAAAGGAGTAGGTATGATTGTATGAAATACCGAAATATATAATACTCCGCATTATATCATATTTTCCAACTTCACTTTCCAACAAAAAATTACGAAACATTGACAACAAATAAATTGAAATTTTATACTCTACTGTAAATTTTTATTTGTTCCTTTACCTATACAAAACTATGTCTCTTATAAAACTATTTCGAGTCTCATATCTTGTGAGACCTACTCATAACTGATAAAGAAAATCCTCCTCCTTCGTTGTAATAAACTAGTACCTTCTATTTGCCAAAAAAAAAAAAAAAAAACTAATAAAAAAAATCACCTAAAATTATAGTCTTACAAGTCTTACAATATAACTAAAGAATTTGTGATACCAATTTGTTTGCTTTCGATATTTTTCTCGGATATTATTTTCTTTTTGTGCCCTTTTAACCGCAGACAACCCCTCTGAACACCACCCCTCCCTCATTAACCGTTTGCCGGGCGACCACCCCACTTATCAGACGATCATCTCGCCTGTCAGTAGACCGCCTCCTTCGGCACCAATCACCACCTATTAAAATAACAGAGTTTAAAAAAAAAAATTAATAATAAATAAATCTTCCCCAACACCAACGGTTGATCAATTGAAGTATGATGTGCTTTCTCTCAACTCTACGATAGTTTCATTGCCTTTTATTTACTATGGTTGTTGTTCACGTAATTTTATCTAGGGCTTTTTTTGTCAACAACTAATTCAGCGGATTCACTTGGACTGACGTATCGGTTTAGAATCAGATAATATAAGACGTGCTCTGTAGCCTGTATTAAGTGTTTAGATAATAATTGTGACTACCGTCCTCCACCCACACTACCAACCCAAAACAACCGTTTTTATCGACCCCTTAAACCCTCTTGTTCAAATACAGGCACAAGTCACTACGCGCTTCCATGTCGATCGTTCAGCTCATCAAGATTGGTCTTACCCTTCGGACGTCCATCTTGCGGGGGCGTATAAGCAATATTACTACAAATAACAGTAATCAAGCCTCTCCTCAAATCAAGCAATCAAGAGTTCTGTTCATATTACAATTAGTATTGTGTTCATACTGTAATTATAGTAAATTGTATATTCATATATTAAGTAGCCTTAATTAGCTATCCTCCTCTATTATAAATAGTGTAATACATTCAATCATAATACAATGCAATTCCAATGTTAATAAAACCATTCTCTTACTCTTCCATTATTCTAATAGAGAACACACAAGTCGTAGAATTTATACCAACTACTCGTAACATATTTGGTACCGTTTTAGTCAATAAAAATTACTCTGTACGGCATAACTAAAAAACCGGTATGTATGAAAACACAACTAAAATACTAAACAAAACATAGTGTATGAGTTTAACAACAGCGCACCACAAAATCCGATCTCAATCGACCTGATTAAGGTCAGCTACCTTAAGGTCACCTAAGACATCAACAATATCATCCTTCGTTCTCAAAACATCGTCACATTCACTCTTAAGCTCTTCCAATTTTTGTTCAAACAAAGTTGTGTCAGCAGCGAGATAATTCCAATCCAACCATTTCATTGTCTGATCCACGACATCCATCACATATTTCATCTCCTTGATTTCAAGTTTATTCTGACATCGTCTCACCGTATCCTTGACTTCCTCAATATAGTTCTCCAAAGCGTTTTTAGCCGCGATTGCCTTCATGTACTCCTCATCGTGAGCCTTATACATCTCACTCTCTTTCACCATCTTATCGATCTCATCTTTTGACAGCCTTCCGCTATGGTTAGTTATAGTAATCTGGTTTCTATTTTTGGTGCCCTGTAGGGTGGCCGACACTGTCAGAATACCATCAACGTCGATGTCAAAGCAAACCTCGATTACAGGTACACCTTTTGGTGCCGGTGGAATGTTACTCAGCGTGAATCTGCCCAACAAGTTGTTGTGTTTGGCAATGATTTTTTCACCCTCGTACACTGGCACATCTACTGCTTCTTGGTTATCGTGCACAGTTACATAATTTCTGGTCCTCTTACTAGTCGAGATGGCTGTATTTCGAGGAAGGACAACAGAAAAGGTTTTATCTTGAATCTCTATGCCTAGTGATAAGGGAGTAACGTCAATAAGCACCGCGTTGAAGTGATCACCAACGCCAGCTAAGATTGCAGCGTGTGAGGCCGCTCCATAGGCAACCGCTTCGTCAGGGTTGATATTTCTGCAAAGCTCTTTCCCTTCAAAGAAGTCTTGTAACAGTTGCTGCACTTTTGGGATGCGGGTTGACCCCCCAACTAGGACTGCACATCGGTTTTCTTCATCTTTGCATCCTGAAGACACTGTTCCACAGGCACTAAACATTTCTCAAACAAGTCCAGATTCAGCTTCTCGAATCTTGCACGTGATATCGTTGTACAAAAGTCAATTCCATCGAAAAGACAGTCGATTTCAATTGACGCCTCAGTTGTCAAAGAAAGGTTTCTCTTAGCCCTTTCACATGCGGCCCTCAACCTTCCTAGAGCTCGAGGGTTGTTGCCCAACTTCGTCTTATGTTTCCTCTCAAACTCGGCCACAAGGTAGGATACTAATCTTGTGTCGAAATCACCACCGCCAAGGTGAGTATCACCACTCACAGCCTTAACCTCAAAGGTGTCCTTTTGGAGCGCCACTATCGAGACATCAAAAGTACCGCCACCCAAATCAAACACCAGTATATTCCTTTTCGCAACCTGTTCCCTTATAAGCTCCTTGTCGAGGCCATATGCGATGGTAGCAGCTGTGGGCTCGTTAATGATGTGAAGAACATTAAGCCCTGCAATGAAACCAGCGTCCTTAGTCGCCTGACGCTGCGCATCATTGAAATAAGCAGGGACAGTAATGACAGCGTCCTTTACGTCCCTGCCTAAATACGTTTCAGCAGTCTTTTTCATCTTGAGTAGAATCATCGACGATATTTCCTCGGGGGAAAAGTGTTTCTCCTCGTCCTTGTAGGTGACTACAATGACCGGGTTGTTAACTTTGATATGGTTAGGATCGGCAATGACTTTGAAAGGCCAGAGCTTCATGTCATCTTGAACTGTTTGGTCATTCAGTTTTCTGCCAATGAGCCTCTTTGCATCTGTCATCAATTTTTAAAGTCAAAATAATTACAGCCTATTGATCATATAAGACTATAATCAACTAATTCTCCTATAAGATTGCTATATGCGTGCGTTATTTGCGCCTAAAATTGGCTGATAGTCGTTATGCGATAGTTATTCGCAGTACATGTACAGTTATTCGCAGTACAATTGTTAGAATAATGGTAATACATAAAATAATCACAATTTATGTAATACGGAGTAATAGTTATGATAGTCAATTAGTCATAATAAGGGTCGGATTTTTCTCATATCTCGTTAGAGAATTTTTATACGATACAACGACATAGTACACTCGGTTAATAGTTTCCATTATCCGTTTTGTTTTATTAATATCTTGAACTGCGTAATAGGAAAAACTAAAACCGTAAACAAACGTAGGTACCGAAGATAGTGTTAGCAGAGTTGACGGCAGCTTGGTTCTTGGCAGCCTCACCAATAAGGCGGTGGGTACGAGTGAAAGCGACACAAGAAGGAGTGGT
The DNA here is from genome assembly GCA_023091065.1 of Dianthus caryophyllus. Classification (NCBI taxonomy): domain Eukaryota; kingdom Viridiplantae; phylum Streptophyta; class Magnoliopsida; order Caryophyllales; family Caryophyllaceae; genus Dianthus; species Dianthus caryophyllus. The sequence goes on along the minus strand of CM041522.1, from coordinate 10,797,370 downwards.
TCGGTTACCCAAGTCGTTGGTGATGATCTCAACACGGCCATGCTGCCACACCCCAACACACGAGTATGTGGTCCCAAGATCGATTCCAATACCCACTTCCTTGGGTGGTCGTCCCTTATTCGGTTTCTTCCACCACGTCTCGTAGCTCTCCAACAATCTTGACAGGGAGGAGTTCATCTTCTTCTTCTTCTTCTTCTTCAACAATGGTTTTGTTTTCAAATTTATAATGCGTTTGTGTTAATTAGTTTGTATGATTGTATTGTATATATATTGTGTCAGTTATGGACGACAATTTTCAATGAATTTAAATCCTTCGTGTACAAGGAATCTATAATGACAAAGATAATACGGAGTATTTTTTTTCCTATTTGTTAACATAATAACAAAGATTATATTTTTCTATCCTATACCAACTCAACATATATGATAAAAAATTAAAATTAAAATGTTCCCACCACTATAGATACGGCTATTAGAGAATATTACAGAATATTATATTAGGACTATTCTAATATAATATTCCGTAATATTCTCTAATAATGGCAAATTGGTCAATCGGGTCGGCTCTATGTCGGCTCAATTCGTGTCAAGTCATTCGGGTCTATAAACACAAGAGTGTATAAGTTTAACAACACCACACCACAAAATCCGATCTCAGTCGACCTCATTAAGGTCGATTACCTTAAGGTCACCTAAGACATCAACAATAACATTCATCCTTCTCAAAACATCACCACATTCACTCTTAAGCTCTTCCAATTTTTGTTCAAACAAAGTTGCGTCAGCAACGAGTAAATTCCAATCCAACCATTTCATTGTTGATCCACAACATTGATCACATATCTCATCTCCTTGATTTCAAGGTTATTGTGATTATGTTTCACCGTATACAGGACTTTCGCAATATAGTTCGTCAGTGCGATTTTAGCCGTGACTACCTTCAAGTACTCCTCATCGTGAGCCTTATACATCTCACTGTCTTTCACCATCTTATCGATCTCGTCTTTTGACAGCTTTCCGCTGTGATTAGTTATAGTGATCTGGTTTTTGTTATTGGTGCCCTGTAGGGTAGCCGACACTGTCAGAATACCATCAGCATCAATGTCGAAGCAGACCTCGATTCTAGCCACGCCTTTCGGTGCTGCTGGTATGTTGCTCAGCTTGAAACGGCCCAACAAGTTGTTGTTTTTGGCCTTGCGTCTCTCACCCTCGTACACTCTGATATGTGCTTCAACTTGGTTGTGATTCTTATGATTCCCAGTGGTAAAATTTCTAAGCCTCTTACTAGTTGGGATGGATGTATTTCGAGGAACGATAACACAAAAAGATTTGTCATAAAGCTCTATGCCGAGCGACAAAGGAGTAACATCGACAAGCACCAAGTTGGTGTGATCACCAACTCCAGCTAAGATTGCAGCGTGTGAGGCCGCTCCGTATGCAACCGCTTCATCTGGGTTGATACTTCTACAAAGCTCTTTCCCTTTGAAGTAGTCTTGTAACAGTTTCCAAACTTTTGGGATACGGGTGGACCCCCCGACTAGGACTATATCGTGCAGGTCGGTCTTTTTCATTTTTGCATCCCTTAGACATTTTTCACGGGCTCTAAACATTTCTCAAACAAGTCGAGATTCAGCTTCTCGAATCTTGCACGTGATATAGTTGTACAAAAGTCTATTCCTTCGAAAAGACAGTCGATTTCAATTGATGCCTCAGTTATCGAAGAAAGGTTCCTCTTAGCCCTCTCAGACGCGGCCCTCAACCTCCCTAGGGCTCGAGGGTTGTTGCCCAACTTCATCTTATGTTTTCTCTCAAACTCGGCCACAAGATAGCTCACCAATCTCGTGTCGAAATCACCACCACCAAGGTGGGTATCACCGTTTACGGCCTTAACCTCAAACGCATCCTTTTGGAGTGCCACTATCGAGACATCAAAAGTACCGCCACCCAAATCAAACACCAATATATTCCTTGTCTCAGCATTGTCTGATTGGTATCCTGTAAGCTCCTTGTCGAGGCCATAAGCGATGGCAGCAGCTGTGGGTTCGTTAATGATACGCAGAACATTGAGCCCAGCAATGATACCAGCGTCCTTAGTCGCCTGACGCTGCGCATAATTGAAATAAGCAGGGACAGTAACAACAGCGTCCTTCACCTCTGTTCCTAAATACGTTTCAGCAATCTGTTTCATCTTGAGTAGAATCATCGACGATATTTCCTCGGGAGAAAAGTGTTTCTCCTCGTCTTTGTAGGTGACCACAATGACCGGGTTGTTACTGTCGGCATCAGTAGGATCAGCAATGACTTTAAATGGCCAGAGCTTCATGTCATCTCGAACTGCTGGGTCACGTAGTTTTCTGCCAATGAGCCTCTTTGCATCTGCCGTCAATTTTCAAAGTAAAAATCATTACGGCTATTGACTATAAACGACTAATTCTCCTATAAGATTGTTATATTTGCCTAAAATATGGCTCATTGTCGTAATGTGATACTTATTCGGAGCACAATTATTGAAACTTTATGTAATACGAGTAAAAGTTACAATAGTTACTATAATCGTAATATGTAAAACTGTAAACAAAACGTACCGAAGATAGTATTAGCAGCGTTGACGAAGGCTTGATTCTTAGCAGCGTCGCCAATAAGGCGGTGGGTACGAGTGAAAGCGACACAAGACGGTGTGGTACGGTTACCCAAGTCATTGGTGATGATTTCAACGCGGCCATGCTGCCACACCCCGACACACGAGTATGTGGTCCCAAGATCGATTCCAATACCCACTTCCTTGAGTGGTTGTCTCGTATTCGCCTTCTTCCGCCGTGTCTCGCCGCTCTTCAACAATCTAGACGGGGAGGAGTTCATCTTCTTCAACAATGGTTTTATTAGCAAATTTATTCGTGTCCTTCTTGCACTATGAATCTATAATTTGTTTCTTCACTCGGTAAAAGTAAACTATTTTTAGTATTTACTAGTGTTATGCCCGTGCAAATTGCACGGGCATGGTTTTTTTAATGAAATTTATGTAAAAACGTTCGAATAATGAAGTTGTCATATAATGGATTTAATGAATGACTCTTTTAAAATGATCAAATATATAATATAAAAATTCAAAAAATTACAGAAAGAATTAAGATAAAACAAAAACATTCAACAATAAGATGGTACTCCCTCTCATTTGGTATAGTCTTATGCCCGTGTAAATTGCACGGGTATGTTGTTTGTAAAATTCAGGTAAGAATGTGCCAATAATAAAGTTAGTGTCTAATAGGTGTAAAATAACGTCTTTTAAAATAATCAACTATGTATATATATACATCACTGAAAAGAACTTAAAACAACGAAATTATATGACAAACAACCATAATTAAAATTAAGATAAAAAGAAATAATACAACAATAAGGTGGTACACAGTACTATAATTTCTTAAAGACTTCTTCATAAACTACGTTGTTTGTCGATTTGAGACTGTTTTTCACTATTATAAATCATAATTTTCAGACCCTTTTTAGTGATGGCTTTTGAAATAGCCACATAGAGTTGAACATGCGTAAGCAAGGATATATAGGTTTTATGCCCGTGCAAATTGCAGTAGTATATATGTCATGATATCCTATTTTAAATAATAATTAAATTACTCATTTAGCTAAGCAAAATGATATAACAATTTACTCGACTTAAAACATTGATAAATGTGAACCCGTCCAATTTGTACCCGTGCAATTGTAGGAGAAAGTTTATTATACATTGTTTCTAGTGTTATAACAATTATTATAATACGGGAGTGTATGCCCGTGCAAATTGCACCCGTTCATAAATGTGAACCCGTCCAATTTGTACCCGTTCATAAATTATAATAACAACTATACGCCCGCACAAATAACAATTTTATACCCGTACAAATTATCATTATTTATGACAAATAACAATTATATACCCGTACAATTTATCATTATTATATGACAAATAACAATTTCATGCCCGTACAAATAACAATTATACCCGTGCAAATTATCATTATTATATGACAACTAACAATTTTATGTCCGTGCAATTGTTAAAAAATAAATAAATTAATATACAATTTTATGCCCATGCAAAATGCAAAAAACTTACTCTGTATTGTTATCCTACTAAATACTATAAAAACTGTTTTATAATTTTATGTCCGTGCAAAATGCAAAAAAAATATTTTTTAATGTATAATTTTATGCCCGTACAAAATGCAAAAAACTTATGCCCGTGCAAATTGCACGGGTTTGTTCTTTACGAAGTTCATTTAGGAATTTATGAATAATATAGTCATTATATAATGGATTTAATAAAGAATTTTTTAAAATGATCAATGTATATATATGTAACAATGAAAAACACTTAAAACAACAAATTATATGACAAACAACCATGAAATAATACAATAATATGATAATACACGATACTATAATATGATAATACACGATACTATAATTCTCAAAGCTAAGATACAGGTGTGTTGTTTAAAATTATATGACAAACAATAATAACTAATCGAAATTTTAAAGCATTACAGAAAAAAGTAAAGATGAAAGAAAAAAATATAACAATATGGTACACTGTACAATCATCAATAAATTGTACATCCATTGTTTTATGCCCGTATTTTGATATTTATGCCCGTGCAAATTATACGGAGTATAATTTAATTACAATGTATATTGCTAATTGCTAAATTATACGGAGTAAGTATTTTATCAACCATTATACAAATTAACACTTAGTAATACTTGGACATATATGCCCGTGCAAATTGCACGGGTATGTTCTTTATGAAATTTCAGTAGGAACGTATGAATAATGAATGCGTTGTATAATAGGTTTAATAAAATTGTCTTGTAAAATGATCAAATGTGTATATACTGAAAAGCACTTAACACAACCAAATTATATGATAAACAACCATAAATAATAGAAAAATTTAAAGCATTATAGAAAAAGTTAAGATAAAATGAAACAACAATAAGATGGTGAATGATATATATATACTATAATTTTATATGAAAAATTATTTTTTGAATGTATAATTTTTTGAAAAATTATTTTTTGAATTATTTTTATGTCCATGCAAATTATCATTTATTATATGAAAAACTATTTTTTGAATGTATAATTTTATGTATGTTAAAATTGCAAAAAAACTAACTACATAGTCCATAATTGTTTAAATTATTTGAAAGTAGAATTTAAATAGTACATAAGTAAAATATACAATATATTGTACTTGTAATATTATAATTTTTAAATTATAATTTATATTTACGAATATAATTAAATATAAGTAATGATGTAATTTATATTTTTAATTTGCAAGTATGTTGTATTTATATAAATTATAATATATTTTAATTTTATAATGCGTAAAAATATTAATAAGAAATACTCCGTCGAAACCTGATAATGATAAAAGGCAAAAAAAAAAATGATCTAGTGAAAAATTAATTGGAGTATAAAAATGTGCAACTAAACCCGTGTAAATTAAAAAGAACTGTAGTCCTTATTTTGTTATAATTGATAATTAAAACAACATTTTCTTACATGATCATAAAAAATACAATAGGTTTATCATATAAAAATACAATAGGTTTTTTTTTTTTTTTTTTTTTTTTTTTTTTTTTTTTTAAAAGTAGTATATTAAACAATTGCAATTATAATAGTAATTTATATATGTATTTTAATTCAGGTTTTTATTTTATAAACCAAAATTTTATAATCTTGTAATTTAAACTCTATTTTAAAAGTAGATAAATTTTAAATTAATCAGTATTAATTTTTTTAATTAATTTTTAATTCTATCGTAATCAGGGGCGGATTTAGGGTAAGGCTGTCTGGGCTATGGCCCAAGTAGATTTTGGGCTTAAAAAAAAAAGCAATACGGAGTATTTAACAGTTATATATAAATTTGTGACAACTTTGTTCAATAAGCAATTGGTTGTGCAGTTGGTTGGCTATTACTTTTGTTGGTTAGGGGTTCAAGCCCCGTGAACCATATTTTTGGAGAAAATTTTAATTTTATTATTTTTCTATTAAATCTTTCCTTCCATTTAATTGTGAGAGGAGTAAAATAATTTACTTTGGCACTATATTTTCAGAGCATGTCTTTTTTATCAAAAAAAATTCAACTTGTATGCATATGATTATATTACTCTTAGTTTCGAATGTGAATAATAAATAATAATAAAATTAAAGGTTTAATTGAAAATTTCTTCGACATTTTTTAACTAATGCTTTTAATAATTTATACTTAACAATAATACAAACAATTTACATTGATGTTATTTGTCCACTTTGACGACCTTGGGTTAGTTGTAGTGCAAGTATTTTGGGTCGTTCAACAAACAAATATACTATGTACTATTGATTTTTACGCTTTGCATGAAAATTTTGAACTCAAATTAGCTTTTTCAAAAAAAAAATTTAGCCCAAGGTACTTTCAATTCCTGGATCCGCCCCTGATCGTAATTAAGTTATATTAAGCATAATTATTTTGATAATTATGTAATTTTTATTTTTATTTAAATTATAATTTTGTAAATTTTGTAAATATAAAATGTATTGTAGTTGTATTTGTAATTACATTAAAGAAAAAAGAAACAATTACTATTCATGTTAAATAAATGAATCACAAAAGACCAATAACTAAACAATTGAAACACAAATAAATAAAATTGCACATTAATATTAATTTCCATCTACTTTTAATTACAAATTCCTTTTAATAAATATCTCAAAACTATTGCACACCTCCTCTCTCATTAATATACGGAGTACTTGTAACCAAATCACCCACAATTTACTCCTCTCATATATTCATTCATTCATCATTAAAAATCTTCATCCCCAATTTTTTTTTTTTTTTTAAAACACACCATTCAATTTACTCCTCTCATATATTCATTCATTCATCATTAAAAATCTTCATCCCCAATTTTTTTTTTTAAAACACACCATTCATTCATTCATTCATTCACCATTCTCCCCACCACCGTCCCCACCATCCCCTCCACCACTTAACCATCGCCGTTCTTTCCTTAATCTCACGTCTCCACGACCAACTCTCCTCCAGGCTCCAGCCTCTCTCGGTGCCGCCCTTGGTCTGACCGCTCCGCCTTCTCGAAATTCGAATCTTTCTCCAAATAAAATTCAACTTTCATTGTAATTTGCTAATTTTTTTTCGTATAAATAATTTGTTTTTTTGCATGTATAATTTTGAGTTCAATTGACTTTTTTTAGCAATTTTTTTTAACAAAAATCATGGTGTTGTTTCAGAGAGGAACCATTATTTTTTCTCCTCCTTCTATGTATTCCGTGAATTTTTTTTTTTTTTTTTTTTGGAGTAACTCAATTTAATATAATAATGAATAGTGGATGTTGGTTGCCTGAAATGTGTTTGTTCTTGTATATTAGAATCAATAAAATGGGTACAGAGTACTTGTTTAGTTAATTAATTCAAAAATGAGAGTCGTTCCTAAAATTTACCAAACTTAGATAATCAAATTTGGGAGTATATATTATATACGATGTGATTTCTGTTTATTGTATTAAATTGAATTTAATTTAATTTAATTGAATGAATTGAATGAATTTAGTTGAATGGATGAGAGAGGTAATTAAATCCTGTGAAAATTAGTGGTGGGTCCCATTGAATAGTCAAAGTATCACCACAGGGTGACACGTGTCCCTGTGGTGATTGCTTTGTATATATGATAATAGTGAAAATAAATAACAATAATCTTAACGATACTAGAACTTTTAAAAATTTGTTAATTGAAGATTTTTTCAAATAAATATAGAAAAATTATTTGGAAACAAATAGTTATATGACACCTAATTTTCTTATTTAATTATAATACATTAGATATTTTTAGGTAAGTCACCGTTATTGTACATATATTTATGTGTCTATGGTATGAGGCGGTTCCATATATTTTTAGGATTGTCTAATAAATATTCATTAAATTTGGTTAATAATTTAAAAGATAGAGTTTAATGAAAGCTCATTATAATTGCGAGTTATCTATTCATACATAATTTGTATATAATTACTAAACAGTGCATATTTAATATTGAAATATTTGACGTGTTATTAATTTCATCAGACATTAGTTACCTATTTTCAATAAATATAATAGTCAATATTTTTTTGATTAAGAGTTTTTTATTACAAATAAGAAGCTCGGTTTGAGGCGAGCCATAAAACTAGTATCAACTCAATCATAAAATATAATCTATTTATAATCTATAAATATATTATGGGATACACAGTAGAATTACACAGTATTATTTATGGATCGAGTACTATATTCCAAAAGTTTTGAAATATAATTTTAATTCTGAATTTTAACTTTTTATTATGATTTACGGAGTAATTGATAAGATACGGAGTATTTAGTAGAGAAGAATTTCATAAATGTAGATTTATTATTAATAGTTGTTGGGTGTGATTACATGACAAAATGATGAGGTATTTATAACACCTTCGATTACTAAGAAACCGTAAACCTAAGGCATATTTTAATAATATACCTTATCACTTATTTACTGCCTAATAGTAATAGATAATATAATCATCTACTTATTTATAATCTATCTATCTATAACCATTATATAAAAAAGAAAACATTCCCACATATTTTCCCATCAACTATCACAAGCTATATTTAAGTTAATAAAGCCCAAATTTTAATGGGCCAACACATACTATTATCTTGGCTACAAATTTTATCCTCTAACTAGCCCATTTAAATGGGTTCAATGCGACAAAACATACGCTAAATATTCGCTTACTTCTAATGGTGTTATAGTATTTAATTTATTTGCCTTTTTTTGGGCTTAGATTATATTCTTGTTTGTTTATAGTTTAAAATAGTGCAATTTAATGTGATACTTTAATCACATTTTGCTACATTTTAATATATATTTTAAGATAAAATTATTAATATATTTGTATAATAAATTTAAATGAATTCATTATACTAATGTTTTTTTTTTTTTAAACTTTCAACTTTCTTGATGGTTTAACCTACAAAATTGACACTTGCAAACCTACTGAACGGGTTGAACTGACATTGATTACGGGTCAAATAATCTGGATATATTTATTATACTTAAAATTATACTTTTTTTTTTTTTTATTAAAGAACTATGGTCAAAATTTTGAGAGATTAATCCAGAAAAATTAAAGTCAAACCTTTCAAATACATCAAATGGGTCAAATAGACGGTTACATGTTTATTAAATACGTAGTTAGATAAAATACGGTTGATTGTACTTTAATTTGGGTTTTGAAATACTCCATATATGTTTATTCGAGTTGCAGATTGCGTTTATAGTATCACAATTCTTACTTTGGTTATATAATTAATTCAATCACCATTTTATATAGCCCATGCATTTATGCACGGGCTTATACTAGTTTTATATTTATTATTACAAATGTTACTACATATGAAAATAAAATCATAAAATGACAACTGAGTTATAACTTCAAAGGTATTATCAATTCAAATTATATATCGTATTTATTGTTGGAATCACATTATATTGTTTGACATTAATAACACAATTATGCAATTATGCAATTATTATAACCAAATTAACATGTTTGACACGTACATTTATATATATAGATCACACGTTATAATTCAAGGAACAAGTTCAATTCGTCCTGTGATTAAGATATTGTATCAAAATATATTTATTCAGGTACGATTTGTGTTAACAAACTTCATATTTAAACTGATCAGAAGTATTTATGAAGAATTTTCTATAATGAAAAGTAGGACTATATTCAGTAACTAAAAGAACGATTTTTTTTATTGTTATTAATTGTACCTAATTCCATGATTCGAAACAGTTCCACTAATGCTTTGTGCTCGAAAAATATATATATGATCAAGAATGAATGAATACTGAGTTTTCACGTGCTGACCGAATTCAAAAAGTCGATAAATATATGTCTTACGTAAAGTAAATTTATGGAGAATTTGATCGAATTGAAAAATAAAAAGTGTTTTTAAAGTTATGGCTTTTAAATTTAATTAACTCAGGACAAAAAATAAAAACATTAATTAATAACCCGGTCGTAGACTTTCCCTAACCCGACCCAAGACATTACAAGTTTGACCCCCTCTTCGAGCCACGAGTTTGACTTGTTTGACTTGCTATCTGAAAGTGTCTACTTCAACTTTTTTTTGGTCGTAGACATGGTTATGTAATACGGAGTATTTGAATGTGATATCTTAACATAATAAACGAGTATACGTTGCAGGCAATCGTTCACTACATATTTCCTTCAGCTAACGACGTCGTTGGCTGTCGTTTGTGACGTTTGGTACCTTGAGCCCCAGACTCTTAAACCTGAGGAAACGGCCATTGATTTTGGCGACAGGTAAAGGATCTTATCTACAACTTCCTCAGCTCGTTGTCTAAAATCCTCGTATGTCGATTCTAAATGGTGGACTTAGTTAAATCATGTATGCTCCTAATCAGCGGATTCACTTGGACGGGTAACGATTTAGAATCAGACAGATTTGAATCTAACATCTTATTTTGAAGTCGACAACACACAAGAAGGAATATTAAACCAGGCCAACTACTGTTTTAGATATCGCCAATTATATCACGAGATACAAAGGTTTAATGCCAAATTGTTCTTAAGACATAACTAAGAAACCAGACCGCCATATACCGAAACAAACTTAAAATAATAGACACAACGTAGTTTATCAGGTTTAACAACACTGCACCACCAAAATCCGATCTCAGTCCACCTGATTAAGGTCAGTTACCTTAAGGTCACCTACGACATCAACAATATCATGCATCGTTCCCAAAACATCGTCACATTGCCTCTTAAGCTCGTCCAATTTTTGTTCAAACAAAGTTGCGTCAGCAGCGAGATAATTCCAATCCAACCATTTCATTGTCTGATCCACGACATCCACCACATATCTCTTCTCCTCGATTTCAAGGTTATAGTGATAGCGTCTCACCGTATCCGTGACTATCTGAATATAGTTTTCCAGTGCGTTTTTAGCCGCGACTGCCTTCATATACTCCTCATCCTGAGCCTTATACATCTCACTATCTTTCACCATCTTTTTTATCTCATCTTCTGACGGCCTTCCGCTGTGATTAGTAATAGTGATTTGCTTACTGTTTTTGGTGCCTTTTAGGGTGGCTGACACTGTCAGAATACCATCAGCATCGATGTTGAAGCACACCTCGAATTTAGACATGCCTTTTGGTGCTGGTGGTATGTCGCTCAACTTGAAACTGCCCAACAAGTTGTTGTCTTCGGCAATGCTTCTCTCGCCCTCGTACACATTGAAATTTACTGCAACTTGGTTATCAATCGCTGTTATATAATTTCCAATCCTCATACTAGTTGGAATGGCTGTATTTCGAGGAACAATAACAGAGAAGGATTTATCATGAACCTTTATGCCTAGTGATAAAGGAGTAACGTCGACAAGCACTGCGTTGGTGTGATCACCAACGCCAGCTAAGATTGCAGCGTGTGAGGCCGCTCCATAGGCAACTGCTTCGTCAGGATTGATACTTCTGCAAAGCTCTTTCCCCTCAAAGTAGTCTTGTAACAATTGCTGTACTTTTGGGATACGGGTGGACCCCCCAACTAAGACTATATCGTGCACGTCGATCTTACTCATCTTTGCATCCTTTAGACATTGTTCCACAGGCACCAAACATTTTTCAAACAAGTCGAGATTCAGCTTCTCGAATCTTGCGCGTGATATCGTTGTACAAAAGTCTATCCCCTCAAAGAGACAGTCTATTTCAATCGATGCCTCAGGTGCAAAGGAAAGGTTCCTCTTAGCCCTCTCACACGCGGCCCTCAACCGCCCTAGAGCTCTAGGGTCGTTACCCAACGACGTCTTATGTTTCCTCTCAAACTCGGCCACAAGGTCGCCCATCAATCTATTGTCGAAATCACCACCGCCAAGGTGGGTATCACCGCTCACGGCCTTAACCTCAAATGCGTCCTTTTGCAGTGCGACTATTGAGACATCAAAAGTACCACCACCCAAATCAAAGACCAATATATTCCTTGTCGCAACATTGTATCCCATAAGCTCCTTGTCAAGGCCATATGCGATGGCAGCAGCTGTGGGTTCATTAATGATACGCAGAACATTGAGCCCTGCAATGACACCAGCGTCCTTAGTCGCCTGACGCTGTGTGTCATTGAAATAAGCCGGGACAGTAATGACAGCGTCCTTAACCTTCATACCTAGATACGTTTCAGCGATTTGTTTCATCTTAAGTAGAATCATTGACGATATTTCCTCAGGAGAGAAGTGTTTCTCCTCGTCTTTGTAGGTGACTACAATGACCGGGTTGTTAGTGCCGAGATTGTAGTTAGGATCAGCGATGACTTGGAAAGGCCAGAGCTTCATGTCATCTTGAACTGTTGGGTCATTTAGTTTTCTGCCAATAAGCCTCTTTGCATCTGTCATCGTTTTTCAAAGTCAAAATCATTACTTACGACAATTCATATAAGACAACAATCAACTAAGTCTCCTATGAGACTGTTATATGCGTATAATGAACTATGTCGCTTGCTTGTGACTAAAATATGGGTGATCGTTGTTACAAATATTGAAACTGTTATGTAAGTTAGTTTAGAATTGTGATCAAATTTAAGGCATTCATAAATTTCAAAAGCTATTGTACAATAGTTACAACAATCTAACGTTCAATTCGAAATCAAACTTAATCGCATCGATAGGAGATAATTTTGGATTCCCTCAATTTGAATCGCGTCAGATTCTTTTCGGATCAAATTGAAAAAAAGAAAAAGGTAACTAACGACATCACTATACACCGTATACCTTAAGTTAATTTATACGGAGTAGTACAATATCAAATTAGTTATTTTAAAGTCATTTCAAGTCTATGCTTTGCGTCAAGTCAATTTCGGGCCTGATTATTTCAAGTCGTGTCAATTCGAGTTTCGGGTTAATATCGGGTTGTGGCATTGCGGTGAGGTCTAGGTCAGATTAATTTTAATTTCGAGTCGATTTTGATTTTTGGTTGTTGCTATTGGGTCTTAAACCAGCGTCATTAGGCCTGACTAATCAGGCCAAGTTGTCTACAAATAAATCACACGGAGTAATTTCGAAGTCATCTTGTATATTTTGAACAAATGTAAATGACTTGTTGAACCTACCAAACAATTTTGAATCAAAGGTAAAGTAAATAACTCATCTATATTTATATCTATATGAAAAATAAAATGCACAAATTAATGTTTGTTTAACGCATAAAGTATTTTAGGAGGAGAGAATTCATAAAAGTGATTGTTATTATTGATGTGATCTTAATTATTACAATAACCATCTATATATAATACTACGAGTACGATTTATTATTGGAAACAATATAACATATTATTTCCTACGATATATATTAATATATCGCATCCTAAAATACGATATGTCGATATCTCGACATACCCAAAATATCCTAACAAATATAGCAATAGAATAATATATGATATTTTCTTAATATTACGATATTGTCGATATCTCGACAATATCTCCAATATCCCCCCTCAAACTTATGGTAATTTGCAAAAATTACCATGAGTTTGACATTACAATAAGATAAAATAAATGAAGATGACAAAAAAAAAATTCAAAGTGCTTCATCTTTTGATTCTTCGTCATCTTGTCCAACAACCAGACTTCAGAGCCACAAACGATGTAGAGGCGCCACTTAGGTAGGCCACACACCATCAACAAAGGTGACTCTTGGGTAGGTCACAAACCTCAACAACGGTGACTCTTGGGTTGATGTAAACCCGCGACACTTAGGTAGGCCGCAAACCATCAAACAAGCCAAAGGTTTAACACGTGTGAAGATTGGTTGGGGGATGCAACGCAAATGGACTCCATTGAACTTTATTCAATTGAAATCAAAATCAAAGAAATCCCCTACATCCTCGAGAAGCAAATAAAGGGATTTAACAAAACAAAATTACTTGGATTTTTTTTTTTAATAATAATATATGCAACAGACTGAAAATTATTTTTTCGATGGAAATCCCGCCGGAGGGTACCATAATTCATTAGCCCCTCCGGCAAGACAGCGGAATCATTATTTAGGCCTCAAGAGCGTGAGGCTCTGATACCATAAAGTATTTTAGGAGGAGAGAATTCATAAAAGTGATTGTTATTATTGATGTGATCTTAATTATTACAATAACCATCTATATATAATACTACGAGTACGATTTATTATTGGAAACAATATAACATATTATTTCCTACGATATATATTAATATATCGCATCCTAAAATACGATATGTCGATATCTCGACATACCCAAAATATCCTAACAAATATAGCAATAGAATAATATATGATATTTTCTTAATATTACGATATTGTCGATATCTCGACAATATCTCCAATAACGCAAATTTTATTTATTTATTTAATTTTTTTTTTACGGCACATCTTACCTATAATTTTGCCATATGAATGTAGATGTATTAAATAATATGAGAAGTAAATGCTACACCTATTTAAAGAATGGGCAAGTTTAGAACAACGTTTGTCCATAAGAATTTTACTAGCTAATAATTCTCTTTTATATTAGCGTTTTTAAATTTGTCAAAATAAGAACTAAATTTTTAATTTTCTTTTTATTATTTATTTTGTTTATTTTCTTTTTGTTTGTATTCATAATTAGCTAAATTCTTATTGAAATAATTTAGCTTCTACCTTTTCTAAAAATGTAAAACTAGGTTAATGATGAATTATAATACTAGTGGTCCATACTCCACTAGCTACTTTTGTAAAAATTGATTTCTCAAAGAAAATTTTTGATTCAAAAATTATCATTGATTCCAGTAATTTGTTTCATATACACTTATGAGTCATGAAGATTTTGACTATGAAGATTTTTGGGCATTAAAGTTTTTCTCCAAAAAATTATTTTAAATGTGGAATATGACTTTTAAGTTGAATTAATTAATTTAAAACCGTGTGTTTTGATACAATATTAATACGAGTACATCAAAAACACAACATATAATTATTTAATGGTAATTAATCATATAGATCAAAAAAATATTAAGCTACAAACATATGGAATAATGTCTTTATTGAGGGACAATATATTAAATATTTGAGAATCACAAAAAACTGTATTGACATATATCCAGTTTTACCTATTTACGACTTAAAATATGACTAGATAATTGTAGGTTTTGGATTCTCTGAAATAGAAATTTGTAAACCAGATGAAACTGCTATTTACCACATGAAAATCGAAATATCACAAGGTCAAGTTGTCTTTCAATTTCATGAAATTCAAACCCATCATAATACGACTAATTATCACAATTTATTTAACAGTAATTACAATAATCATAATAAGGGTCGTACACACTCGGTTAATAGTTTCCATTACCTTTTACGGTTTTGTTTTACTGTTTTGTTTTATTAATATCTTGAGTTGCAAATTACAGACTAGAAAAAGAATTTAAAAAAGAGAGACAAACGTACGTACCAAAGATAGTGTTAGCAGAGTTGACGGCAGCTTGGTTCTTGGCAGCGTCACCAATAAGGCGGTGGGTACGAGTGAAAGCGACACAGGAAGGAGTGGTTCGGTTACCTGAGTCGTTGGTGATGATCTCAACACGGCCATGCTGCCACACCCCGACACACGAGTATGTGGTCCCAAGATCGATTCCAATACCGACTTCCTTGGGTGGTTGTCTTGTATTCGCCTTCTTCCGCCACGTCTTGCTGCTTTTCAACAATTTTGATAGGGAGGAGTTCATCGTCGTCTTCTTCAACAATGGTTTTATTACCAAATTTATGTGTGGGTTTGGGTTTATACTAATACTCAGTACTTATTTTATTAGTTTCACTATAATGTCTAGGGATGTCAATTTGGCCCGAACCCGAAAAAACCCGATTCACCCGATCCAGATAAATGGATTGTAACCCGACTTAAATGGATGAAAGATGGATGATGGATGAAGTGGATGATGGATCGGATTGGATTCGGGTGGGCCTTCATCCAATCCGTCACCCGCTAATCACCCGATCCGACATCCACCCGAATAAAAATACTACTTTTTTTTTAATAATTACCAAGATATTATAAAAAATAAATAAATTTGAGACAACTCATGTTATAATTGTTTATGAAAGTAATCACCTTTTAACTATCTTATCGAAAATTTTAGTAAAAAACGGTAATAAGTCATGTTTATATTCATTTTTATTTTTGTTATATTATTTTTTGTCATCCATGGATTCACCCGAATCACCCGATTCACCCGTGGACGACGGGTGGATTGGATTCGGGTGATAGGTTATCGGATGGATGATGGATTCGGGTGGAATGGGTGGAGTCGGGTGATGGATTCGGGTGAGGCTTCACCCGACCCGAACCCGATCCATTGCCATCCCTAAATTAATGTCACATGCTAAGGATAGCTTATTTCTTAAATATTAATGGTAGTTTCTATTTATAGTAAGCTTTAGTCAAATATTTTTTGTAAAAAAAATATCATTTTCATGATCACCCCTAAATCTACCAAAAGTAGCGATGCGTACACTTAATTTAGGATGAAAGGAGTAGGTATGAAATACGATAATATATAATACTTTACATTATACTCCGTATCATATTTTCCAACTTCTCTTTCCAACAAAAAATTTCGAAACATTGGCAGCAACTAAGTTGAAATTTTACTCTGCTGTAAATTTTTATTTGTTCCGTTACCTATACAGATTCACTATGTCTCTTATAAAATTCTTGCAAGTCTCACATCTTGAGAGACCTACTCATAACTGATAAAGAAAATTTCCCTCCCCCGTTGTAATGGACTAGTGCCTCCTATTTGAAAAAAAAAAAAAAAAAATGTAAAGAAGAGCTCCACGTGCAATGTCCCACATCGACCAATCTAAAGAGAGTTGAGTACTATATAAGCTAAGAGCCTATTGGTTTTGGGATAAAATCTTCTTCGACTTATGAAGTGCTCACCTCTCTCGACGGGCGTAGTCCAGGCCCGATGCATGAATCTTAAAAAAATAAAAGGGTTTTTCCCATTTATACCCTCGTACTTTTCACTTTTCCCAGTTGTACCCCTGCGTTTTGCATATTCCCAGTTGTACCCTTAAACTTATAAAATTAGTCCCAACCGTAACCAAAGTTGAATATTCCGTTAAATTTAGCCGTTAGTTTTGTTTTATATGAATTTTCACCCTTTTTATTTGGTTATTTTCTTTAATCTTTTCACATTAAACACCTTGTTTCTTATAATGGATGGTAGAGTAGGGTATTTAATGCGAAAAGATGGAGGAAAAAACTGAAAAAACAAGGGTGAAAGTTTATATGAAACATAACTAACGGCTAAATTTAACGGTTTACTCTAATTTGGTTACGTGGGACTACGTTTATAAGTTTAAGGGTACAACTGAGAATACGCCAAACGCAGGAGTACAACAGGGAAAAGTGAAAAGTACGAGGGTACAGATGGGAAAAACCCAAAAAAAAAAAAACTAAAGAATACGGAGTATAACACTAAAGAATTTGTGATACCGATTTTTTTCCTTTCTATATTTTTCTCGTGTATTGTTTTATTTTTGTGTCATTTTAACGGCAGACAACCCCTCTGAGTATACCTGTCAAACGGGTCGGGCGGGCGGGTTTCGGGTTCGGGTAACTATTATACGGGTAACATACGGGTCGGGTGTATTTCGGGTTCGGATAGTATACAGGTCGGGTGTACACGGGTTCCAGGTCGGGTTAGGGTCAAAATACGGGTTAATCAACGTCTTTTTATCCATATTTTTTTTTTCTTATTTTTGTATAACGGATTAATTTTCAGTAAAAAAAAAAAAAAAACTACTCTCTTCCTTTATAGTCAAACTTTACCTGATGCCAAAACACAAATATTAAGATTAGTGCAAGTTGTCCCTTGTAACTGTACTTCATTAGTCATTACTGACAAGTGAGTGAATTACTAATGTGTGATACTGATACGTTTTCACTATTTTCCTCCCAAATTTAGAATGTACGGAGTAGAAGCACTTATCTTCTCCCCAAATTTATTCCTTGATTTTACTTCCCACCAAATCAAAAAATTTAAACTTTTTAGTTTCCCTCCAAATGCACTATTTACACTTTCAGGGTGCTTTAAAAAAAAAATAAAAATAAAAATAGTCATATATATAGTGTCTCCAAAAAACCAACTCTAATTGATATATTATTGAAAAATTAAAATTTTTTTGATTATAAGTTCCAAAACTGAAAAATTTAAAATAAGTTTATCGATGCGTGTGTGTCTATTAAATCGATATTGATAATATTAGATCAATATATGTAGTTTCCAAGTTGTATATTCAAATTTAAAATGTTACCTCGAACTACCGACTTAAAAATATACGGAGTATCATTTTCTTTTTTCTCATTTTTCTCATTTATTCTCCACATATATTTTGTTTCAAAATTTAATAATAATGATTCAGATGCCTCAAATTCATAATGTCAAATGTAACTAACAAACACTATTAAAATGATTGATTCTATAATTATTGAATAATAAAGATTATTATTTAAGTGAAAATTTTCAATTGAAAAATTTATTAAGTGTTAAATGTTTAAAATTAATTAGTGTGTAGTAGAAATTTTACATGTAAATTGAAACTGATAAAGACATTTTATATATAGGAACGTAAGTTCTTTTAATCAACGGGTTAACCCGCTACGGGTCGGGTTTTGACCCATTGTTTTCGGGTCATTTCGGGTCCGGGTAGATTTTGGGTTCGGGTCGAAAAAGGCAGGTTTATTTCGGGTCATTTACAGGTCGGTTTCGGGCGGTTTATCGGGTCGGGTCAGATTTTGACAGCTCTACCTCTGAGCACCACCCCTCCCTCTCTATCCGTTTGCCGGGCGGCCACCCCACTTATAAGACAATCACCTCGCCTATCAGCAGACCGCCTCGTCTGATGTGCTTTTTCTTAATTTTACGATAGTTTCATTGCCTTTTTACTTCGATAAAAGCAGTTCCACCTAGGGTCGATTCTAAATGGCGGAATTAAATCCACGTATTGGTTTAAAATCAGATGGATTTGAATCTAACAACTTATTTTGATGTACAGCTCCTGAATAAAATACGACGTACTCTGTAGCCTGTATTAAGCGTTTAGAAGTCGAGAACACACCAGTCGTAGTATTTATACCAACTACTCGTAAAAATTACTCCGTATTACATAACTAAAAAACCGCTAATGTATGAAAACACAATTAAAATACTAAACATAACATAGTGTACGAGTTTAATAACACCGCGCACCACACAATCGGATCTCAATCGACATGATTAAGGTCAGCTACCTTAAGGTTAGCTAAGACATCAACGATCTCATTCATCGTTTTCAAAACATCACCACATTCACTCTTGAGATCTTCCAATTTTTGTTCAAACAATGTCGCGTCAGCAGCGAGACAATTCCAATCTAACCATTTCATTGTTTGATCCACGACATCCATCACATATTCAATCTCCTCGATTTCAAGTTTATCTTGACATTGTCTCACCGTATCCACGACTTCCTCAATATAGTTCTCCAGTGTGCTTTTAGCCGCGATTGCCTTTAAGTACTCCTCATCGTGAGCCTTATACATCTCACTGTCTTTCACCATCTTATCGATCTCGTCTTTTGACAGCCTTCCGCTATGGTTAGTTATAGTAATCTGGTTTCTATTTTTGGTGCCCTGTAGGGTGGCCGACACTGTCAGAATACCATCAACGTCGATGTCAAAGCAAACATCGATTACAGGTACACCTTTTGGTGCCGGTGGAATGTTACTCAGCCTGAAACTGCCCAACAAGTTGTTGTGTTTGGCAATGATTTTTTCACCCTCGTACATTTCCACATCTACTGCTTTTTGGTTATCGTAAAAAGTTACATAACTTCTAGTCCTCTTACTAGTCGGGATGGCTGTATTTCGAGGAAGGACAACAGAAAAGATTTTATCTTGAATCTCTACGCCTAGTGATAAGGGAGTAACGTCAATAAGCACCGCGTTGAAGTGATCACCAACGCGAGCTAAGATTGCAGCGTGTGAGGCCGCTCCATAGGCAACCGCTTCGTCAGGGTTGATATTTCTGCAAAGCTCTTTCCCTTCAAAGAAGTCTTGTAACAGTTGCTGCACTTTTGGGATGCGGGTTGACCCCCCAACTAGGACTATATCGTGCACATCGGTTTTCTTCATCTTTGCATCCTGAAGACACTGTTCCACAGGCACTAAACATTTCTCAAACAAGTCGAGATTCAGCTTCTCGAATCTTGCACGTGATATCGTTGTACAAAAGTCTATTCCATCGAAAAGACAGTCGACTTCAATCGATGCCTCAGTTGTCAAAGAAAGGTTCCTCTTAGCCCTCTCACATGCGGCCCTCAACCTTCCTAGAGCTCGAGGGTTGTTGCCCAACTTCGTCTTATGTTTCCTCTCAAACTCGGCCACAAGGTAGGATACTAATCTTGTGTCGAAATCACCACCGCCAAGGTGAGTATCACCGCTCACAGCCTTAACCTCAAAGGTGTCCTTTTGGAGCGCCACTATCGAGACATCAAAAGTACCGCCACCCAAATCAAACACCAGTATATTCCTTGTCGTAACATTGTCCCTTATAAGATCCTTGTCGAGGCCATATGCGATGGCAGCAGCTGTTGGTTCATTAATAATGCGCAGAACATTGAGCCCTGCAATAACACCAGCGTCCTTAGTCGCCTGACGCTGTGCGTCATTGAAATAAGCAGGGACAGTAACGACTGCATCCTTGACCTCTTTTCCTAGATACGTTTCAGCAATCTGTTTCATCTTGAGTAGAATCATTGACGATATTTCCTCTGGCGAAAAGTGTTTCTCCTCGTCTTTGTAAGTGACCATGATGACCGGGTTATTACTTTTGATATGGTTAGGATCGGCAATGACTTTGAAAGGCCAGAGCTTCATGTCGTCTTGAACTGTTTGATCATTCAGTTTTCTGCCAATAAGCCTCTTTGCATCTGTCATCAATTTTCAAAGTCAAAATCAATTTTAATTCATTCACAATTTATTCTAAAATAGTTACAATAATTGTAATACGAAAAATAATCACAAATTATTTAATGCAGAGTAGTAGAGGGTAGGATTTTTCATATATCTCATAACTGTATGCTTACAATACTCTCGTTACAGAACTTATATACAATTCAACAACATAGTACACTCGGTTAATAGTTTCCATTACCCGTTTTGTTTTATTAATATCTTGAACTGCGTAATAGGAAAAACTAAAACTGTAAACAAACGTAGGTACCGAAGATAGTGTTAGCAGAGTTGACGGCAGCTTGGTTCTTGGCAGCCTCACCAATAAGGCGGTGAGTACGAGTGAAAGCCACACAAGACGGAGTGGTACGGTTACCCAACTCATTAGTGATGATCTCAACGCGACCATGCTGCCACACCCCGACACACGAGTATGTGGTCCCAAGATCGATTCCAATACCCACTTCCGTGGGTTGTCGTCTCTTATTCGCTTTCTTCCACCACGTCTCGCTGCTCTTCAACAATCTTGACAGGGAGGAGTTCATCTTCTTCTTCAACAATGGTTTTGTTTGTAAATTTATTATGCGTTTGTGTTGATTAGTTTGTATGATTGTATATATATAATGTTTCATTTATGGACGACAATTATCAATGAATTTGAATCCGTTGTGTACTAGGAATCTATAATGACAAAGATAATATTATTTTCTATTGTTAATACAATGACAAAGATTATATTTTTCTATCCTATACCAACTGAACATATATGATAAAAAAAACTAAAATTAAAATGTTCCCACCAGCTAGATATGGCAAACGGGTCAATTGGGTTGGCTCTATATCGGGTCAATTTGGATCGGGTCATTTTGGGTTTAACTGATGTATCGGATCGGGTCGAGTAGGGTTATTTCCGGTTTCGAGTTGGCTGTAATCGGTTTAATTTCGGGTCAAGGCATTACGGGTCGGGTCTAAGTCGAGTCGGGTTATTTCGAGTTTCGAATCAACTTCGGGTTGCGATTAACGGGTCACTTTCAGGTCTTGGATCAGTCTTATCGGGTTGGGTGTTTTGTCAGGTCTCTAGGTGGATATAGGATTGAAATCTGTTATTCTAAATATATTACGGAGTAGTATCTTTTTTTACTTTAACTAGTTTTTTCTGGCCCGTTAAATATAAACTTTTTTCTTTTTTTTTTTTTTTTTTTTTTTTTTTTTTTTTTTTTTTTATTGTTTGAGTATAATTATAAACAGTTCCAAAATAACGTTTTATATTAGTAGGTAGAATTGATTTTTGGACTGAGAGTGAGTTAGACCTTGGTGTTGTTATTGGCTAACTTGATTTTGCTACTCCATATTATTTAGTTGTGATTTAAAGTATTTTAGTAAGTGCAATTTTCTTTTATTTATGTTGATCATGGAGTATAAAACAAAGTAATTTTTATGTACATAATAACACAATGTAAAGAGTAATGATAATAAACAACATAATATTGTAGTCAACTTTATTTAATTACTTAATGTGACGTTATACGTTAAACTATAGATGATGTAAGGTACTTCATATATTTATTTTAATTAAACCTTTCTAAATTGATTTTTTTTTTAATATTCACACTTAATTAAGAAAATATGGTAATGACAAAAATTTAAAATTAATTATGTTCAAAAATAATTATATAAAATCTAAAGTTATAATTAATAATACTTAACTTATTTATATGTCTAAGTAAATGGAGAAAACTCATAAAAATATGAAGTTGCTATTTGCTAACACCTTGAGAATACAATTTGAATACATATAAATTAACTGCAGTTGAGACTATTCTCTCTTGACAAATATTTATATGAAATAGTCTCACAATAAGATTATTGCGCGATCACTCACATAATAAGAACGGTTATTTTATTATTAAAGTTGCTTTATACCATTTAATTTAATAATAAAGAAACCCCACCAACAAATGTTATTCATGGTCTATCAAACATCACGCAAAGTCAAGATTTGGGTCAAATATTCACTCTTTTAATATAGAGTATATGATATGATATGATATGTAAATTTGTAAACTATATCAACGCTACCCTATAATCTATCTAGTAAGTCTCCTGTGAGACATTTCGAAACTATGAAATCAATTTACTAATGTCACTCACATGATATTTAATTTTGTATAAAAAAAACTATATAATCGAGTACAAATGAGGCAGTACAAATGAGACATATTTACAATAATTTATTGAATTGCAAATGTTCTTGAGTACTTTTTTTGAGAGAAAGAATAAAATTAAT
This sequence comes from Dianthus caryophyllus, assembly GCA_023091065.1. Classification (NCBI taxonomy): domain Eukaryota; kingdom Viridiplantae; phylum Streptophyta; class Magnoliopsida; order Caryophyllales; family Caryophyllaceae; genus Dianthus; species Dianthus caryophyllus. Next base: position 10,773,970 of record CM041522.1, on the reverse strand, counting down.
GTGAGAAATGTTTAAAATTGTAAAATGGATTGAAAATGGAAAATTTTTGACATTTTTTTGTATCATAGTCAATTTAAGGTGAGATTTAAAATTGTGCTTAAAACAATGTGAAAATTAACTATTCATCTTCCATTATACTTGTATTATACTGTATATTTCAAGCTTCACTTTCCAACCTCAAAATTCCAAAACATTGACCGCAGATAAATTAAAATTTTAACCCTGCTGTAAATTTTGGTTTGTGCTTTTGCCTACACATATAACATATTTAGGGCCTGTTCTCTTCGTCTGAAGTTTTCTGAACCAATCTTAAGTTTTCTGAAGTTTTCTGAAGTTATCTGAAGTTTTCTGAAGTAATCTGAAGTTTTCTGAAGTTGTCTGAAGTTATCTGAAGTTTTCTGAAGTAATCTGAAATTTTCTGAAGTTTTTTGAAATAATAGGAAATTATAATTATTATTATTATTATTATTATTATTATTATAATTGTTATTATTATTGTTATTATTATTATTATTATTATTATTATTATTATTATTATTATTATTATTATTATTATTATTATTATTTAGAAATCTGAAATTTTCTGAAGTAATCTTAAGTTTTCTGAAGTTGTCTGAAGTAATCTGAAGTTTTCTGAAGTTATCTGAAGTTTTCTTAAGTTATCTGAAGTTTTCTTAAGTTTTCTGAACCAGAGAAAATTTAAGATGAGGAGAACAGGCCCTTAGTAGGTTTGTGAGATTGTCTAAGAACTAATTATGTGATAATTAAATTGTTCATAGGTCAAGCAATACAATGCAAGTTATATAGAGATTCTCTCCCTTAAATTTCTCATGCAAGTTATAAAGAGATTCTCTTTCTTAAATTTCTCATCCGTGAAAATTAAATAAAAAAATAGGAAAAATTGTGTTATTAACTACATAGCACCTCCTTTTTTTTTTTTTTTTTTTTTTTTTTTTTTTTTTTACCATTTACTACCATTTATACTTTTTTTTTTTTAGTAACTACTTTTATGAGATTTTTTTTTTTTTTTTTTTTTTTTTTTTTTTTTACAAATTGCTACCATTTGAATGTATAAGGGATGGAAATTTTGAAAAAATCATTTTTTTTCATAATTTTTAGAACGTCGGTATAGAGTAAATACATGAATCATTAAGTATAAAGGAAAATGTCGATGTAAAATAAGAAGGTGAAAGTGAAAATGGAGGTAAAAGCTTAAGAGAAAATATCGAAAAATGTGAGCTACATGAATTTTACAAGGGTATTTCGGGGTATTTTGCGATAAAATGATAGATATTAAAGGGAAATGTGAAATTTTATCGTAAAGAATCACTTAATTTGGTCGGCGATGTAAACAGGTATCAATTTGTAAAATAAAGGTTCATAAAAGGTACTCCCTCCATTCAAATCCAAACTACCATTATCTAATTTAATTTGCCACTATTCATCATTAACCATTTAGTTTCAATTATCTCTCGACATATAAGAAAAAATATATTCATGTGGAATCTTGTTTGATTCGTCTTTACGAGTACATAATTAAAACCAAATTTCATATCATATTAACAAAGCAATCACCACAGGGACAGGTGTCACCCTGTGGTGATACTTTGACTTTCAAAGTAGGCCCACCACTACATTGGCAGGAATTAATTTCCAGACTCTCCCCAATTCATCTACTTTTATACATTACAATTTTAATCTTAATCCTTTTTAATTAATACATTAATACAATAAAAATACAATATATTAACCATTAATTAATACATACATTAAAATTAAAATTACATTCAAAATTGATATTGATACAATACATTAACTACTACGGACTATGTAAAAGACTAAATGAAGAAAGCAGCCCAAGTGATACAAGCCCAACAAATTGGTCCAAAACAGCCATGAGCTTTTGGCAAAAGTTACCTAGGGTTCACTAACTCTTCCCCTGGTATTTAAGCAGTTATTGTAAAAAGAAAACAAAAACAAGATAAGAAGAATCAATCTGAATCTTGGCTGTTCTCTCCTTCGTGGTACACTCTATTCATATTGCAAACTCAATGTCTGGAATTAGCTTACCTTCATTGTCTATCAATGCATATTGCTAACAAATTCTTCATGGTATCAGAGCCATTGTGCTCTTGATAGCCATTGAAGGTTTGCTTTATCTGAGTTTGATTTAAAGTTTGTGTCTTTCTCTTGTTTATCCTTTGTTTTTCAGTCTAGCTTTCTTATCTTCTTTCAACTATGGCTAGTCAAGATAAGTTGACTGATGGTGGAGTGAATACATTAGATCCACTTTACTATAACCCTTCTGAAGGAACTTCCACTCTGAAAATCACACCTGGATTAACTGGCACTGAAAATTACGGACCATGGAGGAGGCAGATGGAGTTGGCGCTTTCTGCAAAAAGAAAGCTTGGATATGTCACAGGCAAAGTAACAAGGCCTGATTCTGATGCATCAAAACAAGATGCTTGGGATACTGCCAACAGTCAGGTCATCTCGTGGATCCTACAAAATGTCAGTGAAAGGATACAATTGGTGGTGATGTACACTCAAACTGCAAAGGAGATCTGGGAAATCCTTGAGAGAAGATACACAGTCGTAAATGGAGCTAGAAAGTTTAAGCTTCACAAGGAAACTTATGATACCTGGCAAAATGGGAGAAGCATTGAAGAGTATTATACTCAATTGCAGATTGTGTGGGATGAATTGGACAATCTGAATAGCTTGCCACCAATCACCACCAATTCTGCTGATGTAACTGCCTTTCTCAAGGCCCTCTCACGACAGGCAGAGGAAGCAAAGCTGTTTCAATTCCTCAATGGACTTGACAAGGAGTTTGGTACTATGAGGAGCAATATACTGATGATTTCTCCTCTGCCCTCTGTTGATTCAGCTGTGTCCATGCTCTTGCAAGAGGAGACTCAGAATCACAACTCTGTTGGGATCAAGCCTCAGGAGTCATCTGCCTTCATGATCAAGGGAGACACTGCTGACGAACAATGCAAGCACTGTGGCAGGAGGAACCACAAATCTGAGAGTTGTTGGGAAGTTGTGGGATACCCAGCTGGCCATCCCAAAGCGCGTAGAACTTCTTTCAAGAATCCTGCAACAAACTACAAGTCTCAAAGAAACTATCAAGGAAATCAACAAGGGCAGAGCTACACTAACAGGCAATCTGGAAACAAGAGTTTCACCAAGAACAACAAAAAGGTAGCAGCAAGTGCAAAAGGTGAACAAGAAGACCTGGCTTCAGCCATTGGAGCAGCCACAAAGCAGCTTGAAACCCTTCTCAAACTGGTACCGGGAATGAATGGTAGTGGAAGCAAAAATGGGGGTGAAACAGATGAAGAAATAGAGTGCAACTTTGCAGGTATTGTTCACAACACTACTGCTAACCCTAGTGTTGATTGGATTATTGATTCTGGTGCCTCAGACCACATGGTATCAAGTTTGGAAAGGTTGAATAATGCAAAAATTCTGAGCAGAAAAATTAAAATCAATTTACCTAATGGTCAAGTAGTGTTTGTTACACATAAAGGTGAAGTAGAACTTGGAGAAGGATTGGTGTTAAAAGATGTGCTCTTTGTGCCTACATTCAAGCATAACTTATTGTCTGTGCAAAGATTGGTAAAAGACAATCACTGCCGTGTTGTGTTTAGTGATACCCACTGCAATGTGCAGGACTGTAGGGGGAGCAATGTCAGAAGGTTGGGGAATGCAAGCAATGGCTTATATTATCTCAATGAAGAACATACACCAGTAAATAATGGTATTTTGTGCAGCCCTAAGATTGTGAAAAATGAAGTATTTTGTGGTGTAAACTCAAATGTTTTGAACTTTTGTGGAGATAATGCAAAAGTGTTTTCTGTTAATTCTGGCTGTGATCAATATGAACTGTGGCATAACAGGTTAGGACATGCTCCAATGGTTAAACTGAAAAACATACCTTATCTGAAATCCAAGTTAAAAGCTGATCATAAAATCTGTGTGACTTGTCCTATGGCCAAGCACACCAAGGCTCCTTATCCCTACAGCACAAGTACTACTTCAAAGCCCTTTGATCTCATACACCTGGATATTTGGGGTGCCTATAGGGTGGCTTACAAAGGGAAATACAAATACTTCCTCACTATAGTTGATGACTGTAGTAGAGGAACCTGGGTATATTTGATGCAGCACAAGTCTGAAGCTTTTGACTATATAAAGGAATTTTATGAGTATGCCTCTACTCAGTTTGGTGGAAGAGTTAAAGTTATAAGATCAGACAATGGAATGGAATTTGATGATCAACATTGTCAAAGGTTCTTCAAGGAGCATGGGATTGTACATCAAACCAGCATAGCAGATAGACAGCAGCAGAATGGTGTTGTAGAGAGGAAACATAGACATCTGCTAGAAATCAGTAGAGCATTAAGATTCCAAGCAGGGTTGAGTCTCAGTTATTGGGGAGACTGTGTCTTGACGGCTGCCCACATCATAAACAGGCTTCCCTCACCAGTTATCAAGAACAAAACACCCCATGATATTCTGTATGGGAAACCTGCTGAATACAATCACTTGAAGGCTTTTGGTTGTCTGGTAATGGCTTACAATCCTCAGAGAAACAAGGATAAATTCCAACCAAGAGGGTTGCCTTGTATTTTCTTGGGATATTCTGCAACCCAAAAGGGTTATAAAGTTCAAGACATGGTTAGTGGAAGAAGGTTTGTGACCAGAGATGCTCAGTTTCATGAGCACGTGTTTCCATATTTAAGAAAGGGAAATGAAAACTATTTGCAACCTGTCCCTGTGATTCTTCCACAAATGGAATCAACATGGACAGAAACAACTCCACCAGTCCAAGATCATCAGGAGCAGGGCAGAGAAGATGATGATGCTCCAAGTCCAAGTGAATATGAGGCTGAAAACTCAGAACCAAGACATGACACTGAGGGGCAGGATGAACCTCATCCTGAAACACAAACAGAAAAAGAAGTGAGAAGAACAGAAAGAGAGAGGAGCACTCCAAAATGGATGCAAGATTATGTTGTTAACAATCAAAGGAAGGAAGGGAGACAAACTCCAAGTGAAATCAGCAGAACTACTAAAACAGTAGTTCAACAATCCTTTGTTAATCTGGTGGAGGTCATCTCAAGCAAAGTTGAACCAAAAGATGTCAAAGAAGCCTTGAAATCCAAGGAGTGGGTAGATGCAATGAATCAAGAGTTGGAGGCTCTTGAAGTCAATGAAACCTGGGATCTCACTCACTTACCTCCTGGAAGAAAAGCCATAGGATGCAAGTGGATATTTAAACTGAAGTATAAGCCTGATGGGTCCTTGGAAAGACACAAAGCAAGGTTAGTAATCCAGGGTTTCAGACAAAAGGAAGGGCTTGATTACACTGAGACATTTGCTCCTGTGGCTAAACTCACTACTGTGAGGGCTCTCCTTGCCGTAGCAGCTATGGAGGGATGGAACACATGTCAAATGGATGTGTCCAATGCCTTCCTACATGGGGATCTCAGAGAAGAAGTCTTCATGGAGCTACCTGTTGGTTACTTCAAGCTAGGGGATAGAATAGAAGTTGGCACTCAGAACATACATCATTCATCCTCCACACTTACACCCATGGTGTGCAGACTGAAGAAGGCTTTATATGGACTTAAACAAGCCCCTAGACAATGGTTTGCAAAGTTGTCCTCAACCTTAATCAGTGAAGGATACAAGTCTTCTCAAGCAGATCACTCACTCTTTGTGAAAAACAATGGAGACAAAATAACAGCTGTTCTAATCTATGTGGATGACATGGTCATCACTGGTAATGATGCAAAAGAAGTGGAATGTTTAAAACAAGCTTTGAAACAACAGTTCCATATGAAAGATCTTGGAAAATTATCTTACTTCCTTGGTATTGAGGTGGCTCACACTTCACAAGGCATGTTCTTGTCTCAAAAGAAATATGTCACAGACATGTTGAAGGAATTTGGGGTGAACCAAGAAAGGCCATTGAAGGTGCCTTTGGATTCACATGTGAAGTTAGAACCCAACAAAGGCACACCTCTTGTTCAAGCTGATAACTACAGAAGACTTGTTGGGAAGTTGATATATCTTACAATCACAAGACCTGACATATCATATTCAGTTCAGATTCTAAGTCAGTTTGTACAAAGTCCTACCTCAGACCATCTGCAGGCTGCAAGGAGAGTTCTGAGATATTTGAAGACTGCTCCAGCACAGGGGATTCTCATGGCAAACACCTCAAGTGCTACTTTGACAGCCTACAGTGACAGTGATTGGGCGGCTTGTCCCTTCACTAGGAGGTCCACCACCGGTTTTTGTATAATGCTAGGAGAATCACCTGTGTCTTGGAAGTCGAAAAAACAAACAGTGGTAGCAAGATCATCAGCAGAAGCTGAGTACAGGGCCTTGGCTTTGACTACGTGTGAAGTCCTGTGGCTACGGTCACTTCTCAAAGATCTGGGTCTGAAACGAATTCCAACCACCAAGCTACATTGTGATAATCAAGCTGCTCTGTCAATCACAGCAAATCCTGTCTATCATGAGAGGACAAAACATATAGAAGTCGATTGTCATTTTATAAGGGAGAAGGTTGCGTCAGGAAGCATAAGTCCCACCTATGTACCTACGCACAGGCAACTTGCTGATGTTTTCACCAAACCTCTGTTAAGAACAGTGCACTGCAAACACTTGAGCAAGATGGGAGTGATGAGCTCTCCACACTCTCATCTTGAGGGGGAGTGTAAAAGACTAAATGAAGAAAGCAGCCCAAGTGATACAAGCCCAACAAATTGGTCCAAAACAGCCATGAGCTTTTGGCAAAAGTTACCTAGGGTTCACTAACTCTTCCCCTGGTATTTAAGCAGTTATTGTAAAAAGAAAACAAAAACAAGATAAGAAGAATCAATCTGAATCTTGGTTGTTCTCTCCTTCGTGGTACACTCTATTCATATTGCAAACTCAATGTCTGGAATTAGCTTACCTTCATTGTCTATCAATGCATATTGCTAACAAATTCTTCAGACTAATTAATACGGAGTACATCAAAAATTAAAAATTAAAAATTTCAGAAATGATAATAATTTTCCTGTCCATATTTTTCCTAATATTGTATTTAATTATATTAAATACAATAATTTCCCCATCCAGAATTTTCCCCATCCAGAATTTACCTAATATTTTTCCCATCAATATTAAAAATTTTATTCCAAAAAACAAAAATTAAATTACAGAAATTTATCCCATCCATATTTTTCCTAATATTGTATTTAATATTAATTAATAATATCAGTATTAAAAAATTTATACCAAAAATCAAAAATTGATAAGAGCGATTAAAAAAATATACCAAAATTTATAGTTTTACACAGAAAAATTGATAATTTTAAGTTAAAAAGAAACAAAGATGAGAAATTTAATCGTACAGAAATCGGTATTATGAAGAGCAGATGATACGAAGACGGATCAAACAATGGAGATATCATGCATATAAAAATTGTTCTGTTTTAATGGATGTTTCATGTTTTTTTTTTTTTTTTTTTCGTTTTTATGGTGTGAGAGAGATGAGTTGAGTGTTTGAGAGAGATAGGATGAGGGTTCAAAGGGAGAGTGAGAGTGAGAGTGAGAGTGATAGAGAAAGAGAGGCGGACGAAAATGAGAAAAGAGAGTGTGTGATGAGTGACTATACTCATTAGCTAGGGTTAACTGATTATAATTGATGTGTTAAAATATGGGCTATATAAGTAGAGACAAAAACATGGGTTATTATCCTATAATATTAACATTGAGCCCAAAATTTAATTTAAAAAGTTGCCAAAAATATGTCCTTTATAAGTTGAGTTAAAAATGGCCTACTATTCTCTAATAATTACATTGAGCCCAAAATGAAATATTACGTTAATACTTACGTCCAATTCATCTTATTTTTATACTCCGTATATATTTAACATATCAAATTAATAATCGGACCTCTTATTTTTATACTCCGTATATATTTAACATATCAAATTAATGAAATATTACGTTAATACTTACGTCCAATTCATCTTATTTTTATACTCCGTATATATTTTTTTTTATCAAATTAATAATCGGACCTCAAAAATTTGATTATAAAAAGTTTCTTAAAATGCAAATTTTTAACAATATACGCGAGCAAAAAAAAGTCTGAAATAGAACAAATAATATAGTCTGAAGAGAGGAAAATCTGAAGGATGAAAGTGAATAGATTGAAATTAGGGTTTTTGGTTTGACACGAGGAAGATGAAGATGACGATATTTAGGAGAGAAATAATGTGGAGATGAAAAACAAAAACAAAAAACAAAATACGGAGTAATTGATTTTGGGGGGAACTTGGCAAGACTATGTGAGACTTTGAGTGGATGTTATTGGGTGAATAATTTTAACATAAAAGTTGTAACTCTTTCCTAAAAATAAAAAAAATAAAAAAATAAAAAATACGTTTGGGTGAATAAAAATACGTTTGAGTGGATGTTATATTGTTATTGGGTGAATAATTTTAACATAAAAAAATAAAAATACTTTTGAATTAGTCAATGTTTAGTTTTGAATAAACTACCCCTTCCCTAAATTAATGTATACGGAGTAGTTAATTTCATTTTAGTTTTGATTTGGATATAAATACAATAATTTAAAATTTAATCTCAAACCAAATAAATTCTTGATTATTTAATTCTTTTATAATTTTATTGTCACATTAAATATAATATAAACACAAGGATAAAAAAATTAAAACAAATGGTTATAAAAATTTAAAGAGACCTGTGAAGGGGGTTGATTATTAAAGTAATTATTATTATTGTAATATTAACAATAATTCATTACACTTTGTCCATCTGATTGCACTCGAAGCCCCGTACAGTTTGACAAAAGACAATTCCCCTTGATATTGTGCTTTGCACTAACAACTAATAAGAGCTAGAGGCGATACACATAAACAATCACTGAGTCACGAGTATAAATGTCCAAGTATTAGTAAGTGTTAATTTGTATAATAGTTAATAAAGTACTTACTCCGTATAATTTAGCAATTAGCAATATATACATTGTAATTAAATTATATTCCGTATAATTTACACGGGCATAAATGTCAGAATACGGGCATAAAACAATGCATGTACAATTTACTAATTATTGTACAATGTACCATATTGTTATATTCTTTTCTTTCATATTTACTTTTTCTGTAATGCTTTAAAATTTTCGATTAGTAATTGTTGTTTGTCATATAAGTTTAAACAACATACATGTATCTTTGAGAATTATAGTACCGTGTCTTATCATATTGTTGTATTATTTCATTGTTGTTTGTCATATAATTTATTGTTTTAAGTGTTTTTCATTGTTACATATATCATTGATCATTTTAAAAAAACTTCTTTATTAAATCCATTATAGAATGACTTTATTATTCATACATTCCTAAATAAGCTTCGTAAACAACAAAACTGTGCAATTTACACGGGCATAAAATTCTACATTCAATTTTATTTTTACATTTTGCACAGACATAAAATTATACAACAGAATAGTAGTTAGTAGGATAATATTACGGAGTAAGTTTTTTTTTCATTTTGCACGGGCATAAAATTATACATTCAAATTTTTTATTTTTTATTTTTACAATTTGCATGAGCTTAAAAATTATTAGTTGTCATATAATAATGATAATTTGCGGTATAAAATTGTTATTTGTATGGCTATAGAACTGTTATTTGTCATATAATAATGATAAATTGTACGGGTATAAAATTGTTATTTGTCATATAAAATGATAATTTGCACGGGTATAAAATTTGTTATTTGTACAGGCGTAGAATTGTTATATTTCATATAATAATGATAAATTGCACGGGTATAAAATTGTTGTTTGTCATATAATGATGATAATTTGCACGTGCATAAAATTGTTATTTGTACACGCATAAAATTATTATTTGTCATATAATAATGTTAATTTGCACGGGCATAAAATTGTTATTTGTACAGGAATAAAATTTTTATTTATACGGGTATAAAATTGTTATTTGTGCGGGCGTAGAATTGTTACTTTTCATATAATAATGATAATTTGCACGGGTATAAAATTGTTATTTGTACGGGCATAAAATTATTTATTATCATATAATTTCTTTTTTTTAGGTGCTTTTGATGACAGTAATTCATAGTGGTCGCATCAAAAGTCGCCCTTTATAAACTCATTTTAAAACTCATTATTACCATTTGTCCCTACTTTAAGAGTCACAATAAAAAAGTATCTGAAAATTATGATTTGCGATGGTGAAAAATAGGTCTTATATAGTAAATAATGAAGTTTATAAGGAAGTATTTGAGAAATTATAGTACATTTACCATCTCATTGCAGTATTATTTTCTTTTATCTTAACATTTCCTATAATGGTTTGAATTTTTCTATTATTTATGATTATGATTGTTTTACATATAATTTCGTTGTTTTAAGTTTTTTTAGTGATACGTATACACATTAGATTTTTATAAAGATAATTTTATTAAACTTATTATACAACGATTTTATTATTCGTAAATTCCTACTTAAATTTTATAAAAAACTTGCCCGTGCAATTTGCACGGGCATAACACTAGTTTTTTGCAAAAGCGTAGCTTATGATATTTAATCTGCAAAAGTTGCATCGGCAAATGTGTAAAAAGAAAGTGGTAGTTTGTATTTGAATGAAAGGAGTAGTAATTTTTTAAAAAAAGTTATAAAAGGTTGTAAGTTGTAAAAATTTATTTATAGAAGGTCGTTAATCGTTATTGACAAATGACCATAAAATTTTTTTTTTTTTAAAACTCCCCATGAGTAAACAAAAGGAGGAATCTTTCCAATTTCTCCCTTTTATTGCACGCCCAGTAGGGCATACGATAGAAAAGCCGTATAATTAATAAAGGAAATCACCCAAAAATTTAGATGTACCTACCTTTGTGTGTCTAGCCTAACGTTATTGTGAGTCTGTCTCATCGAACAATTTTGTACCCTTTTATACAAAATAATCAAATAAAAAAAAATAGGTTTTTTCTGCGTGGTACCCTTATTTACTCCTAAATTTTACGAAAACATCTTGATTGATTTTTTAGGCTACATTTTGCCATGTCATTAAAATAAAAATCGTTTACTTGATTGTAGGTATATATTTTTAATAATTTGGGTAATTCATGAACATTTTACTAAATTTAGTGGTGTCATTGATGGTTTTAAAAAATATTCCGTACCACGTAGAGTTTGAAAAAATACAGATACCACCTAGAATAACCCTACAAAATACTCCGTAACAATCACACTTTGCCCGCAGATAACCCCTCCAAACACCATCCCTCCCTCTCCAACCGATTGTCGGCCGACAGCCGACCACTCCACCTATCGGACGACCATCTCGCCTGTCGGCAGACCACCTCCTCGCCACACCTACTTAAATAACAAAACAAAAAATACCACACATTACGGGTGGATTATTTCAAAGTCGAGAACACACAAGGCGTATTATTTTAAACCAACTAATCGTAACATATGCTGTACTGTTTTAGTTAGCACCCAATTGTAACATGATTTAACGGCACATTGCGATTACGACATATAACTAAAAAAACCGCTGTGTACGAAATCAAAATCGAAATACTAAACACAAGAGTGTATGAGTTTAACAACAACGCACCACAAAATCCGATCTCAATCGACCTCATTAAGGTCGATTACCTTAAGGTCACCTAAGACATCAACAATATCATCATGTGTCGTTCTCAAAACATCATCACATTCACTCTTAAGCTCGTCCAATTTTTGTTCAAACAAAGTTGCGTCAGCAGCGAGTAAATTCCAATCTAACAATTTAATTGTTAGATCCACAACATCCATCACATATCTCATCTCCTCAATTTCAAGGTTATTCTGATTACGTTTCACCGTATCCTTGACTTCCTCAATATAGTTCTCCAGTGCGGTTTTAGCTGTGACTACCTTCAAGTACTCCTCGTCGTCAGCCTTATACATCTCACTGTCTTTCACCATCTTATCGATCTCGTCTTTTGACTGCCTTCCGCTGTGATTACTTATAGTGATCTCGTTTCTGTTATTGGTGCCCTGTAGGGTAGCCGACACTGTCAGAATATCATGAGCATCAATGTCGAAGCAGACCTCGATACCATTCTGTGCTTCTTTTATGTTGCTCAGCTTGAAACGGCCCAACAAGTTGTTGTTTTTGGCGTTGCGTCTCACTTTGTTCATATGTTCATTGTTCAAGATTTTCTCTCTGTCGCAAGTTCTTTTTATTGTCTTGCTTTCTCTTTTGTACCGAGGAAGCTTAACCCACTAGCTCACGCATTAGCGATACGAGCTAGGAGTTAAGTTACCTGGTTTTCCCTCCATTCCGAAATAAGTTTTCCATTTTCTATTAAAATTAAATAGAAATGAGGACATTTATTTTGAGATGAGGAGAGTATCTACGAAGTAGTACCATGAGGTACAAAACTGTTGAAATAATGAGACTTTTCCATAATAGGTTAAGTACGACGAATCTACCTAAACATTATATCCCCTCATAAGTGAAACATTATATCTCTTGGATGAGAGATACATACGAAACAATGTATTTATTAGATGAAGAGTTGTATCTCTTCATATTATGTGTATCTAGAATATATCTTAGAATATGAAAGGGTGCGTATCACCTATAAATAGCATGTAATTCTAAGGCATTGTAATATTGTAAAAACACATTATTATTCAATCAATAATAAACAATCATATTCAATCACACACTATTTCCTTCTATATCTCCACTTTCTCACTTATAACGATTCCAAAACCCAACATTTGGCACCAGAGCCTTTAAGGATCTTAAAGGGGCCGAAACAATATCCACCACATATCATCTCAATCTCTTGAAGTATGGCTTCAAGTTCGAGTGTTTCTCTCCCAGCAATCCCAAATTTTGCGGGAGAAAGTTATGATTATTGGAGTGTTAAAATGAAACTATTTCTCAAATCTTGTGATCTATGGGAGATTGTGGAAAAAGGTTATGAAGCAAAAGTAGAAGGAAACGAATATTCCGCTGCACAACTACAACAACTAAAGAAGGATGAAATGAAAGATGCAAGGGCACTTTCATATATCCATAGTGCTGTTTCGGACAGCATTACACCAAAAATCATCCGGGCATCATCAGCAAAAGAAGCCTGGAACACTCTTTTAGAGGAATTTCATGGTTCCGAAAAAGTAAGGAGTGTAAGACTCAATAAACTAAGAAGAGATTATGCAAATATCAAAATGAAAGATGACGAAAACATCAAAGAATATTCGTCAAGATTCATAGAACTTGTAAATCAGATGCAAATCTATGGAGAAAGTACTAGCGAAAAAACAATTGTTCCAAAAGTGCTAGCAACTCTCAATAGTAAATTCAATACTATTGCATCTATGATTGAAGAATTTAAAGATCTAAATACACTCGGCACTACCGAGTTGTTTGGTTCCTTGTTAGCACACGAGAAAAAATTCATCAAAAGCGATGAGAGTCCAACAGAAGGTGCTTTCCAAACTAAACACAAATCAAGGTTACCTTATCTAAAAGAAGGTAAAAATAAACACGTGGAGGGCAAGAATATTTCTTCCAGACAAGGATTATTTCCTCCATGTGGCACTTATGCAAAAATAATCATTCGGAGCAAAATTGTTGGTTTAAGGGGAAACCTAAACAACAATGTAATTTTTGCAAGAAGTTCGGCCATATCGAGAAAAATTGCAGAAACAAGGCCAAACAAAATTCACAAGATCAGTTCAACCACCAAACAATTGAAGATCATTTATTTCAAGTTTGTCAGAATGGAAATTTTGGAAACGAGCAAAAATGGCTCATCGACAGTGGTTGTACAAATCACATGGCTTATGATAAGAAGATTTTCACTCGACTTGATACTTCAAACAAGTCTAATGTTCGTGTGGGAAATGGAGCCGTTTTAGAGACCCAAGGAAAAGGAACTATTGCGGTCCAAACTAAGAAAGGAACTAAGTTTATCAATGACGTTCTCTTGGTACCTGATCTTAGTGAAAACCTATTGAGTATACCTCAAATGATACTCAATGGTTACTCAGATTATCTTTAAAGATGAACATTGCATTATATATGATTCACAAAAAAGGGAAATTGCTAAAATCAAAATGCAAAATAAGGCATTTTCTCTATTCTTGAATACATCTACGGAGCAAGAACCAATAGAGTTCACACCAAGTACTCCTCAAACTAATGCTAATGAACAGTCTCCATCAACATCGGAAGACAACGTACCTGAATTACAATCCTCTGATTCAGATGATGAAAATGGTACAGGCCCATGGGGAAAAAAATCTTTATCCCTAATATATCAAGATTGCCCTATTGTTCATTTGGATCCCGAGTTGTGTGAATCGTGTTATTCAGCAACTAATGAACCACATAACTACGAGGAAGCCGCCAAGACCAAGGAGTGGCAGGAAACAATGAAAAATGAGATCGACATGATCAACAAAAATAACACTTGGGTGCTTGTCGATCCCCCTCAACACAGAAAGATGATTGGTGAGTTTCTAAGACTCAAGCTCGGAGTTATGGCCAAAAGTCTCAAGGAGGAGTGTTGAAATAATGAGACTTTTCCATAATAGGTTAAGTACGACGAATCTACCTAAACATTATATCCCCTCATAAGTGAAACATTATATCTCTTGGATGAGAGATACATACGAAACAATGTATTTATTAGATGAAGAGTTGTATCTCTTCATATTATGTGTATCTAGAATATATCTTAGAATATGAAAGGGTGCGTATCACCTATAAATAGCATGTAATTCTAAGGCATTGTAATATTGTAAAAACACATTATTATTCAATCAATATAATAAACAATCATATTCAATCACACACTATTTCCTTCTATATCTCCACTTTCTCACTTATAACGATTCCAAAACCCAACATTCTACCTTTGCCTCTTATATTGTATGGAGTATATAATACGGAGTAGTAGGTAACCGAAAAAACTCCTCAATGCATATTTCATTGAATGCATGAGTGAAGTTTTGTACATCGTACCCATTACCTCACCATAGTATCTTATCTACAACTTACTCGTCGTCTAAAATCCTCGTATGTCGATTCTAAATGGTGGACTGAAATCCTGTGCTCCTAATCAGCGGATTCACTTGGACGGTAACGATTTAGAATCAGACGGATTTGAATCTAACATCTTATTTTGAAGTCGAGAACACACAAGAAGGGATATTAAACCAGGCCAACTCCGTACTCTTACATATTTGGTACTGTTTTAGATATCGCCAATTATATCACGAGATACGAAGGTTTAATGCCAAATTGTTCTTAAGACATAACTAAGAAACCAGACCGCCATGTACGGAAACAAACTTAAAATAATAAACACAACATCGTTTATCAGGTTTAACAACACCGCACCACAAAATCCGATCTCAGTCCACCTGATTAAGGTCAGTTACCTTAAGGTCACCTAAGACATCAACTATATCATGCATCTTTCCCAAAACATCATCACATTCACTCTTAAGCTCTTCCAATTTTTGTTCAAACAATGTCGCGTCAGCAGCGAGATAATTCCAGTCCAACCATTTCATTGTCTGATCCACGACATCCACCACATATCTCTTCTCCTCGATTTCAAGGTTATAGTGATAGCGTCTCACCGTATCCGTGACTATCTGAATATAGTTTTCCAGTGCGTTTTTAGCCGCGACTGCCTTCATATACTCCTCATCCTGAGCCTTATACATCTCACTATCTTTCACCATCTTTTTGATCTCATCTTCTGACGGCCTTCCGCTGTGATTAGTAATAGTGATTTGCTTACTGTTTTTGGTGCCTTTTAGGGTGGCTGACACTGTCAGAATACCATCAGCATCGATGTTGAAGCACACCTCGAATTTAGACATGCCTTTTGGTGCTGGTGGTATGTCGCTCAACTTGAAACTGCCCAACAAGTTGTTGTCTTCGGCAATGCTTCTCTCGCCCTCGTACACTTTGAAATCTGCTTCAACTTGGTTATCAATCGCAGTCATATAATTTCGAATCCTCTTACTAGTTGGAATGGCTGTATTTCGAGGAACGATAACAGAGAAGGATTTATCATATTTATCATAAACCTTTACGCCTAGTGATAAGGGAGTAACGTCGACAAGCACTGTGTTGGTGTGATCACCAACGCCAGCTAAGATTGCAGCGTGTGATGCCGCTCCATACGCTACTGCTTCGTCGGGGTTGATACTTCTGCAAAGCTCTTTCCCTTCAAAGAAGTCTTGTAACAATTGCTGTACTTTTGGGATACGGGTGGACCCCCCAACTAAGACTATATCGTGCACGTCGATCTTACTCATCTTTGCATCCTTTAGACATTGTTCCACAGGAACCAAACATTTTTCAAACAAGTCGAGATTCAGCTTCTCGAATCTTGCGCGTGATATCGTTGTACAAAAGTCTATTCCCTCAAAGAGACAGTCTATTTCAATCGATGCCTCAGGTGCAAAGGAAAGGTTCCTCTTAGCCCTCTCACACGCGGCCCTCAACCTCCCTAGAGCTCTAGGGTCGTTACCCAACTTCGTCTTATGTTTCCTCTCAAACTCGGCCACAAGGTCGCCCATCAATCTATTGTCGAAATCACCACCGCCAAGGTGGGTATCACCGCTCACGGCCTTAACCTCAAATGCGTCCTTTTGCAGTGCGACTATTGAGACATCAAAAGTACCACCACCCAAATCAAAGACCAATATATTCCTTGTCGCAACATTGTATCCCATAAGCTCCTTCTCGAGGCCATATGCGATGGCAGCAGCTGTGGGTTCATTAATGATACGCAGAACATTGAGCCCTGCAATGACACCTGCGTCCTTAGTCGCCTGACGCTGTGTGTCATTGAAATAAGCCGGGACAGTAATGACAGCATCCTTAACCTTCGTGCCTAGATACGTTTCCGCAATTTGTTTCATCTTAAGTAGAATCATTGACGATATTTCCTCAGGGGAGAAGTGTTTCTCCTCGTCTTTGTAGGTGACTACAATGACCGGGTTGTTAGTGCCGAGATTGTAGTTAGGATCAGCGATGACTTGGAAAGGCCAGAGCTTCATGTCATCTTGAACTGTTGGGTCATTTAGTTTTCTGCCAATAAGCCTCTTTGCATCTGTCATCGTTTTTCAAAGTCAAAATCATTACTTACGACAATTCATATAAGACTACAATCAACTAAGTCTCCTATGAGACTGTTATATGCGTATAATGAACCGTGTCGCTTGTTTGTGACTAAAATATGGGTGATCGTTGTTACAAATATTGAAACGGTTATGTAAGTTTAGAATTGTGATCAAATTTAAGGCATTCATAAATTTCAAAAACTATTGTGCAATAGTTACAACTTACAACAATCTAATGTTCAATTCGAAATCAAACTTAATCGCATCCATAGGAGCATAGGTCTGATAAAGAAATATATAGACTTGGCAAATGGGACAGTTGGGTCAGGTTTGGGTCGAATATAATTTGGGTCGAGTCATTTTGGGTTTGATCGGACCATTTCTGGTCTCATTTTTTTTTTAAAGGTTTACTGTTATCGGTTTATCAGATAATTTTGGATTCCCTCAATTTAGATAGTGCAGATTCTTTGCGGATCAAATAGAAAAAAGAAAAAGGTAACTACCGACATCACTATACACCGTATACCTTAAGTTAATTTATACAGAGTAGTACAATATCATAAAAAAGGGCCTGATTATTTCAACTCGTGTCAATTTGAGTTTCAGGTCAATATCGTGTTGTGGCATTGCGGTCAGGTCTAGGTCAAGTCAATTTGAATTTCAGGTCAATTTTGATTTTTGGTTGTTGTTATCTGGTCTCAAGCCAATTTTAGTAGATCTGATTAATCAAGACGAGTTGTCTAGAAATAAATTATACAGAGTAATTTTCGAAGTCATCTTGTCATTTAGTACTGATCTAAGTGTAATCATATTTTGAACAAATGTAAATGACTTGTTGAACCTACCAAACAATTTTGAATCAAAGGTAAAGTAAATAACTCATCTATATTTATATCTATATGAAAAATAAATTCACAAATTAATGTTTGTTTAACGCAAATTTTGATTTGATGTTTTTTTATTAATTTTTTTTTTTTTTTTTTAAATTGTTATGACACTTAAGAGCACATCTTACCTACGGAGTATATTTTTGCCATATGAATGTAGATGTATTAAATATGAGAAGTAAATGCTACACCTATTTAAAGAATGAGCAAGTTTAGAACAAAGTTTGTCCATAAGAATTTTACTAGCTAATAATTTCTTTTATACTAGCGTTTTTGAATTTGTCAAAATAAGAACTAAATTTTTAATTTTCTTTTTATTATTTATTTTATTTATTTTATTTTTGTTTGTATTCATAATTAGCTAAATTCTTATTGAAATAAGGGTAAATTACAAAATACCACCTTTTAAAATTGAAAATTTTCAAATTACCACCTTTTAAAACATTCTTTGTAAATTACCACCTTTTATAACGCTTTTCCACTCAAATTGCCACCTTACTCCAATTCTGGTGTAAAAATAATTTACTCTGTCTCTGTCATTTGTTTACAGTTTGACTTTTTTCCCCTCACAAAAAAGTCAAACTGTAAATAATTCACTGAAAAGTGGAGGCAAAACGGATTATTTTTTCACCGGAATTGGAGGAAGGTGGCAATTTGAGTGAAAAAGCGTTATAAAAGGTGGTAATTTACAAAGAATGTTTTAAAAGGTGGTAATTTGAAAATTTTCAATTTTAAAAGGTGATATTTTGTAATTTAATCTTGAAATAATTTAGCTTCTACCTTTTCTAAAAATGTAAAACTAGGTTAATGATGAATTAAAATACTAGTGGTCCATACTCCACTAGCTACTTTTGTAAAAATTGATTTCTCAAAGAAAATTTTTGATTCAAAAATTATCATTGATTCGAGTAATAATTTGTTTTATATACACTCATGACTGATTTTTCCATACACAAATTTGACTATGAAGATTCTTGGAACATTAAAGTTTTTTCCCCAAAAAATTATTTTAATTGAGGAATATGACATTTAAATTGAATTAATTAATTTAAAACCGCGTGTTTTGATACAATATTAATACGAGTACATCAAAAACACAACATATAATTATTTAATTAATCATATAGATCAAAAAAATATTAAACTACAAAAATATGGAATAATGTCTTTATTGAGGGACAATAAATTAAATATTTGAGAATCACAAAAAACTATATGGACATATATCCAGTTTTACCTATTTACGACTAAAAATATGACTAAATAATTGTAAGTTTTGGATTCTATGAAATAGAAATTTGTAAACCTGATGAAATTGCTATTTACCACATGAAAATCGAAATATCACAAGGTCAAGCTGTCTTTCAACTTCATGAAATTTAAACCCATCATAACACGACTAATTATCACAATTTATTTAACAGTAATTACAATAATCATAATAAGGGTCAGAATTAACTCATATCTCATCACAATATGCTTATAATACTCTCGTTGGAGAATTTTTATACGATACGACATAGTACACACTCGGTTAATAGTTTCCATTACCTTTTACTACGCTTTTGTTTTACTGTTTTGTTTTATTAATATCTCGAGTTGCATATTACAAACTAGAAAAAGAATTTAAAAAAGAGAGACAAACGTACGTACCAAAGATAGTGTTAGCAGAGTTTACGGCAGCTTGGTTCTTGGCAGCGTCACCAATAAGGCGGTGGGTACGAGTGAAAGCGACACAGGAAGGAGTGGTTCGGTTACCTGAGTCGTTGGTGATGATCTCAACACGGCCATGCTGCCACACCCCGACACACGAGTATGTGGTCCCAAGATCGATTCCAATACCGACTTCCTTGGGTGGTTGTCTTGTATTCGCCTTCTTCCGCCACGTCTTGCTGCTTTTCAACAATTTTGATAGGGAGGAGTTCATCGTCGTCTTCTTCAACAATGGTTTTATTACCAAATTTATGTGTGGGTTTGGGTTTATACTAATACTCCCTCCCTTTTTTCCAATTAGCCCCATATACCTTTTTTGGAAATTTTTTCCAATTAGCCCCATTTCCCTTTTTAGTAACAATTTCTCTAACATACCCCACTTTTTCTCACACATACCTACTTTTTCTCACTCACATCCAATTTTTTATAATTAAACTATTCTACTTTTTCTTCACTCTACCCCACTTTTTTCACTTTTTCTTAAAAATGGTGAAAAAAGGAAGGGGGCCAAATGGAAAAAATGGAGGGAGTACTCAGTACTTATTTTATTAGTTTCACTATAATGTCACATGCTAAGGATAGCTTATTTCTTAAATATCAATGGTAGTTTCTATTTATAGTAAGCTTTAGTACTCCCTCCGTCCCGGTCATTTGTTTACACTTTCTATTTAGGGGGTTACGGGTCATTTGTTTACACTTTCCATAAATGGTCATGGGTGACCCATGAGGGAGGTGGGCCCCTACTCCCTTAACCAATTATATTTCATAATTTTAAGCAAACGGGACACCCTTTGTACTTATATTATTATTCTATTAGTTTTTTCTCTACATCTCTCCTCACATCGATAAATGTGTATAAAGTAAATGTAAACAAATCACCGAGACGGAGGGAGTAAAACATTTTTTTAAAAAAAATATCATTTTCATGATCACCCCTAAATCTACCAAAAGTAGCGATGTGTACATTTAATTTAGGATGAAAGGAGTAGGTATGAAATACGAAAATATATAATACTCCGCATTATATCATATTTTCCAACTTCACTTTCCAACAAAAAAATTCGAAACATTGGCAGCAATTAAGTTGAAATTTTACTCTGCCATAAATTTTTATTTGTTCCGTTACCTATACAGATTCACTATGTCTCTTATAAAACTCTTTCAAGTTTCACATCTTGTGAGACCTACTCATAACTGATAAAGAAAATCTTCCTCCCCCGTTGTAATGGTTTAGTGCCTTCTATTTGAACACAAAAAAAAAAAAAAAAATGTAAAGAAGAGCTCCACTTGCAATGTCCCATATCGACTAAACTAAAAAGAGTTGAGTACTATATAAGCCAATAGCCAATTGGTTTTGGGATGAAATTTTCTTTGACTTATGAAGTACTCACCTCTCTCGGCGGGTGTGATTCAAACCCGATGCATGAATCTACTGAAAAAAACTAAATAAAGAAAATCACCCAAAATTATTGAGTCTTACAAGTCTTACTAGTTACAATATACTCCCTCCGATTCATTAGATTGGTAACGTTTTCCTTTTTGGGCTGATTTTTCATTTGGTAACGTTTCCTTTTTGGGAAAGTTTTTTATCTCACAACCACTTGTTTATCCACTTGCTCACCCACTCTTTTTGCCTTTCTTAATTATCGTGCCATATTGAAACGTTACCAATCTAATGAATCGGAGGGAGTATATCTAAAGAATTTGTGATACATATTTGTTTCCTTTCTATATTTTTGTCGTGTACTCCGTATTATTTAATTTTTGTGTCAATTTAACCGCAGACAACCCCTCTGAACACCACCCCTCCCTCTCTAACCGTTTGCCGGGCGACCACCCCACTTATCAGACGATCACCTCGCCTATCAGCAGACCGCCTCCTTCGCCACCAATTAAAATAACAAAACTAAAAAAAAAAAAAAAAAAAAAAACCATCTTCTCCAACACCAACGGGTGATCAATTGCAGTATGATGTGCTTTTTCTTAATTTTACGATAGTTTCATTGCCTTTTAACTTCGATAAAAGCAGTTCCACCTAGGGTCGATTCTAAATGGCGGAATTAAATCCATGTATCGGTTTAAAATCAGATGGATTTGAATCTAACAACTTATTTTGATGTACAGCTCCTGAATAATATACGACGTACTCTGTAGCCTGTATTAAGTGTTAAGAAGTCGAGAACACACAAGTCGTAGTATTTATACTAACTACTCGTAAAAATTACTCCGTATTACATAACTAAAAAACCGCTAATGTATTAAAATACTAAACATAACATAGTGTACGAGTTTAATAACACCGCAAACCACAAAATCCGATCTCAATCGACCTGATTAAGGTCAGCCACCTTAAGGTTAGCTAAGACATCAACGATCTCATGCATTGTTTTCAAAACATCACCACATTCACTCTTGAGCTCTTCCAATTTTTGTTCAAACAATGTCGCGTCACCAGCGAGACAATTCCAATCTAACCATTTCATTGTTTGATCCACGACATCCATCACATATTCAATCTCCTCGATTTCAAGTTTATCTTGACATTTTCTCACCGTATCCTTGACTTCCTCAATATAGTTCTCCAGTGTGCTTTTAGCCGCGATTGCCTTTAAGTACTCCTCATCCTGAGCCTTATACATCTCACTGTCTTTCACCATCTTATCGATCTCGTCTTTTGACAGCCTTCCACTGTGATTAGTTATGGTGATCTGGTTGCTGTTTCTGGTGCCCTGTAGAGTAGCCGACACTGTCAGAATACCATCAGCATCGATGTCGACAAACACCTCGAAATTAGGCACCCCACTCGGTGCTGGTGGTATGTTGCTCAGCACGAAACTGCCCAAAAAGTGGTTCTCTTTGGCCATGAGTCTCTCGCCCTCGTACACGTTGAAAGATGTTTCAACTACGTTATCCTTTGCCGTGATAAAATATGCACGCCTCTTACCAGTTGGGATGGTTGTATTTCGAGGAACGATAACACATAAGGATTTATCATAAAGCCCTATGCCGAGTGATAATGGAGTAACGTCGACAAGGACCACGTCGGTGTGATCACCAACACCAGCTAAGATTGCAGCGTGTGAGGCCGCACCATAGGCAACTGCTTCGTCGGGGTTGATACTTCTGCAAAGCTCTTTCCCGTCAAAGTAGTCTTGTAGCAGTTGCTGCACTATTGGGATACGAGTGGACCCCCCAACTAGGACTATATCGTGCACGTCAGTCTTACTCATTTTTGCATCCTTTAGACACTGTTCCACTGGCACTAAACATTTCTCAAACAGGTCCAGATTCAGCTTCTCGAATCTTGCACGTGATATCGTAGTATAGAAGTCTATTCCATCGAATAGACAATCGATTTCAATTGATGCCTCCGATGTGGAAGAAAGATTCCTCTTAGCCCTCTCGCACGCAGCCCTCAACCTTCCTAGAGCTCGAGGGTTGTTACCCAACTTCGTCTTATGTTTCCTCTCAAACTCAGCCACAAGGTAGGATACCAATCTTGTGTCGAAATCACCACCGCCAAGGTGAGTATCACCGCTCACAGCCTTAACCTCAAAGGTGTCCTTTTGGAGCGCCACTATCGAGACATCAAAAGTACCGCCACCCAAATCAAACACCAGTATATTCCTTGTCGTAACATTGTCCCTTATAAGATCCTTGTCGAGGCCATATGCGATGGCAGCAGCTGTTGGTTCATTAATAATGCGCAGAACATTGAGCCCTGCAATAACACCAGCGTCCTTAGTCGCCTGACGCTGTGCGTCATTGAAATAAGCAGGGACAGTAACGACTGCATCTTTGACCTCTTTTCCTAGATACGTTTCAGCAATCTGTTTCATCTTGAGTAGAATCATTGACGATATTTCCTCTGGCGAAAAGTGTTTCTCCTCGTCTTTGTAAGTGACCATGATGACCGGGTTGTTACTTTTGATATGGTTAGGATCAGCGATGACTTTGAATGGCCAGAGCTTCATGTCGTCTTGAACTGTTTGATCATTCAGTTTTCTGCCAATAAGCCTCTTTGCATCTGTCATCAATTTTCAATGTCAAAATCAATTTTAATTCATTCACAATTTATTCTACAATAGTTACGGAGTACAATAATTGTAATACGAAAATAATCACAATTTATTTAATCACTGTATGCTTACAATGCTCTCGTTAGAGAACTTTTATACGATAGAACGACATAGTACACTCGGTTAATAGTTTCCATTACCCGTTTTGTTTTACTAATATCTTGAACTGCGTAATAGGAAAAACTAAAACTGTAAACAAACGTAGGTACCGAAGATAGTGTTAGCAGAGTTGACGGCAGCTTGGTTCTTGGCAGCCTCACCAATAAGGCGGTGAGTACGAGTGAAAGCCACACAAGATGGAGTTGTTCGGTTACCCAAATCATTGGTTATGATCTCAATGCGACCATGCTGCCATACCCCGACACACGAGTATGTGGTCCCAAGATCGATTCCAATACCGACTTCCGTGGGTTGTCGTCTCTTATTCGGTTTCTTCCACCACGTCTCGTAGCTCTCCAACAATCTTGACAGGGAGGAGTTCATCTTCTTCTTCAACAATGGTTTTGTTTTCAAATTTATTATGCGTTTGTGTTGATCAGTTTGTATGATTGTATTGTTTATATATAGTGTCAGTTATGGACGACAATTTTCAATGAATTTGAATCCTTCGTATACAAGGAATCTATATTGACAAAGATATTATTTTTTTCTATTGTTAATATAACGACAAAGATTATATTTCCCTATCCTACACCAAGTGAACGGGTCAATCGGGTCGGCTCTATATCGGGTTAATTTGGGTCAGGTCATTTCGAGTCTAATTGATGTATCAGAGATCGTGTCGAGTAGGGTTATTTCGGGTTTCAGGTTGGCTGTTATCGGTTCAATTTCGAGTCAAGGCATTGTAAGTTGGGTCTAAGTCGAGTCGGGTCATTTTGGGTTTCGAGTCAACTTCGAGTTGATTAATGGGTCACTTTCGGGTCTTGGGTCAGCTTTATCGGATCAGATCTTTTGCCATGTCTCTAGGTGGGTATAGGATTGAAAATCCATTATGCTTAATATATTACGGAGTACATAGTAGTATCTTTTTTACTTTAATACTCCGTATGTAAATTTGTAAACTATATCAACTCCACCCAATAATTTATCTAGTAAGTATCTTGTGAGATAGGTCGAGACCAGGTACAAATGGAACAAAAACTACATAATTAAATACAAATGAGACGGGCTTATAATAATTTACTAAATTGCAAATCTTTCTTAATACTCCCTCTGCCCCAGTCATTTGTTTACAGTTTGACTTTTTTCCCCTCACAAAAAAGTCAAATTGTAAACAACTCACTGAAACGGAGTGAGTACTTTTTTTGAGAGAGAGTATAAGTTTAATGTGAGAAATGTTTAAAATTGTAAAATGGATTGAAAACGGAAAAGTTTTGACATTTTTTTTGTATCATAGTCAATTTAAGGTGAGATTTGTTAATAATTGGGTTTTTTTTTTTTTTTTTTTTTTTTGGTGACGAGGGGTTTAATCCCCCCGGGCACAGGCATTCCGACGTCACCACCTTGTACCATGTAAGCCACCCCTTTTTACCAGGGGCCGTCGTGATCAGGGGCGGACCCAGGATTTTATTTTTGGTGTAGCATTATATATGTGTAACGATAAATAAATCAGAAGGAAGAATTTACTTAATCGTACCACTATTATTATTTAATACTTCGAGCTAAAATATGCATAGAAAATAAAGTTGCGAAAGTTTTAATTTAATAAATTAAATATTTCTTTTAGCCAAATAACCTTAAAATTCTATTAAAATGGTGTAGTTAGTTTCCAAAATAAAATATGTAATGAAAATAAGAATATTTAATGGGATGATTAATAAAACTACAAATGAAAAATCTATTAACGATGCATTAAATATGGAAAAAATAAGAAAGGAAAAAAAAAAATGTAGCTCGGCAGATTCGAACACGCATCATCAATACATGAATGGATTTCAGCCTTCCCCTTAAACCACTATGCCACTCTATCAATACATGTTCAATGAAGTCTGTTCACTATATATAAATAATTTTTTTTTTCTTTGGTGTTGCACGGCAACACCAAAGCTATATGTGGGTCCGCCCCTGGTCGTGATACCCTCATGGTGCGCTTCTGGAGGCTTGAACCTGGGACCTCGCAATTCCTGCCATTGCATAATTGGGTATTTTAAAGGTACAACGAGATGGAGATTTTAAAATTGTGCTTAAAACAATGTAAAAGTTACATAGTAACTATTAATCTTCCATTATACTTGTATTACTCCCTCCGTCCCGGTCATTTGTTTACACTTTCTATTTTTGGGTGTACCCACACACAACCCCTCCAAGCACCACCCCTCCCTCTCCAACCTAATTCTTTTTGCTACTATTCACTCATGTTATTGAAAAACAAACAAATTTATACTTTTTACAAAAAAAAAAAAAAAAAAAAAAAAAAAAAATACTATGACTTAATGATTGAATAAAAAAAAAGTTAGAAATGAACTTCTAATTCCTAATTGTTCTCCTAAAAATAGGCAAAAATAAATAAAATTAGATGATTTGGTAGGTTGTTCGATTCGTCCTAACAACTATAGATTATCATATTCAATTCCTATAATACCCTTGTTGTTTGTAATAATTAATAATTCCAAAAAATAAAAAATGAAGTAAATAAACTAATAAATTTATCATTATGCCCCGGGTGGTACTCAAATTCAATACCACCAGGTGGCACAAATTCATTTTCCTTATTTTATTATGATAGTCACGATTACTATTTTATTTACTATGGTCGTTGTTCACGTAATTTTATCTAGGGTTTTTTGTCAACAACTACCTAAACTTTACGATATTTGTCATACGACTACCTAACATTTTAAAATTTAATCATAACTACCTAAACTTTGTTTCCTTTTGTCAGAAAACTACCAAATGAAGAAATTCGATATTTTGAGTTAAACTCCGGCGTTGACTGAGTCTTTCACACGTGAGAACTTCACCATTGATATTTGATATAACCCTCCCCCCACCCCCCACCCCCACCTACTTCTCTTTTATTTACCCTCATTCATCAAAACATTCCTGAAATAAAATCCTTTATTTTACCCTAAGTTGGCCTTTAAGATGGCACTAGCTAGGGATGTCAATGGGACGGGTACAAGTGGGTACCGCCCCGCACCCGCCCTAGTTGGGATGGGATGGGTATATGATTGGCGAGTGGTGGGGTGGGTATGGATATTAAAATTGTACTCGCCATGGGTAATGGAGCGGGGGTGGATTTTACATACCCGCATAATACCCGCTTACCTGCTTCATATTATTGTAATTTATATCATGAAATAGAAAATTTATAGTATTTTTTAACTTTAATTAATGAATAGTTGTTCTAATTTTATATTATTAATCTAAACAAAGGTATTCTAAATTAATATTATATTATTTTAATTTTAATAGCTTACCCGCCATGGGTAGTGGGGCGGGTACGGGTTTGAAAACTTCCACCCGCCATGCATGGGTGGTGGGGCGGGTATGGGTACAAATTTTTCTTGGTGGGTACGGATGTGAGGGAACCTATATCCACCCCAACGACATCCCTATATGGCACCCTTCTACTCTAATGATAAGTCTATACCCATTACAGAATCTCTCCTTACAAGCTTGTCAGCACATATACATTCCTTGGCAAACAGGGGGTGGCCTTTCAATGTTCATTTGTTTAATGAAAACTGAAGACCCTCGATAAAGAGGAGGTGGTCTTTAAGTGTTCATTATCAATGATAAAGTTCTCACATGTGAAAAACTCAGTCAACGTTGGAATTTGACACAAAATATCAGATATTTTCATTTGGTAGTATGTCTGACAAAAGGAAACAAAGTTCAGGTAGTTATGATTAAATTTTAAAATGTTAGGTAATCGTATGACAAATGGCTTAAAGTTTAGGTAGTTGTTGACAAAAACCCTTTTATCTAATACTCCAACTGTATTAGAAATTTGTTTACCTTGTTCTATTTTGTGAGAAAAAAATGAAAGCAACTGGTAACAATTGACTAAGAGAAATGAGGTATTTATTAAAATTACATTACGAGATTTTCA
The DNA here is from genome assembly GCA_023091065.1 of Dianthus caryophyllus. Taxonomy (NCBI): domain Eukaryota; kingdom Viridiplantae; phylum Streptophyta; class Magnoliopsida; order Caryophyllales; family Caryophyllaceae; genus Dianthus; species Dianthus caryophyllus. Next base: position 10,746,018 of record CM041522.1, on the reverse strand, counting down.
TATCTTAAATGAATTCACACTTAATTTTAATATATATCAATAGAATCTTTGAATTTTGGTTCATTTATATAGTACTCCGTAATAGATTAATTTTTTATTTATTGTCGTAGTATTAATAGAATATTTTCGTATATTAATTTATATATTTTAAATAATATTATTTTTATTTTTCAATTATATTAAAATTACCTAATTATTAATTTTTAGTGGTATTCTTAAGAGTATTTTTTTTTTTAGAAATATACTAAAAAAAATCTACATTTATTTGAAAATATTTTCAATTAATAATTATAAAAAATTCTTATTACATTAAGATTATCTATTAATAATTTTAATAATTTCCTCATCGTTATTATTGTTAATTTCTATTAAAAAATCAATGTCCGTCATTTGACAAATGTCGATTATTGCACTATACGGGTTCTAGTTTATATATATCGTATTTAGTCTTATAATTTAATATGAAGTAAATAATTTTAATTTTATTCAGAGAAGAAATACTTTAAAAAGGGATAGTAAAAAAAAAATTTGAATTTTGTCATTAAACTTAACTTTACCGTATCATTACACTGCACCATGCCTATTTTCTATCACCTAGTTTTTAGATGTTCTGCTACAAAATTGACATGAACAATTAAATCAAAACATATTACGATTAAACTAACTAAAAGATCAAGCAATGTAAATTATAAATTTTATGGGGTATTATATAACCATAACAATTAATTTGATTTGAAAATAAGATAATCGATCAATAGATCTTGTATATCTTGTACGTATATATCTCTTTTACCTTACACGTGATATAATCATTAGTTTTGTTAGTGGTTTTCTAATCAAGTTTTTTCAATGAGAAATTCAAATCTTAAACTTAAAATATAAATCTGCAACATAAAAAGAAAAAATGGTCATCATGAAATTAAGCTATGTTTAAATACAAACATGGTAATGAAGAAATAAAACTATTTACAATTAAACACTATTATCAAATCAAATAGACCGTAAAAAATAAAATTAACACAAATTGTAATTATAATTTAAACACAATAAGCCAAAACTATTTAACAAATTACCTGGAAAGCCAAAGCTAAAATTCTTGATGTATATATACAAAAATGGTTGAAAACTTACCTAAAAATATCAAATGTATCATAATTAATTAAAAAAGGAAATTATGTGTCATTTAATTATTTTTTTCCAATTTTTTTTCTTTTTTACATTTATTTGAGAACATCTCCAATTAATAAATTTAAAAGTGTCTAATATTGTTACGGTTTTTCTATCCTATGCCCAATGGGCATAGGATAATAATCTCAAATTGATAAGTTTCAATTTTTTTTCCACAACTTCCTATTTTAATGGCTACTTTTTTTTTCCCCTAAATAATTATTTCCTAAATAAATATTATTTATTTAATTTAATTTAAATTACAAAAGAAAACACAAATTTTACATTGACTACTCTTTTCCGGTGTACTTCGGCGGCTTTGCCGCCATAATCTAAAGACAAGCCTAAAAGGACTTGGTGAACCCTTTGGAGAATTAGTGAACCCTTTTGGGAATAAGTGAAACGCGGTTAATTGATTGAAAAAATCCTAATTTGCAATATGAGGTGAAAATAATTGTTGTAGTCATAAATAAACAAATAAATAAAAATATGTGAGTTTATAAGTGAGTGAGAAAAATTTAAGAGTAATTTAGAGAGTTAAGACAGAAAATTAGGGAGTAGTTATAGGAATCTTTAATTATTAAAGGAAAATAAGAATTAATTGGTTATTGCAATATCCATTAAGATTATTATGTAGGGCATAGGATAGAAAAATCCCATATTGCTAAGATTATCTATTGTTATTTATTTTTACTGTACTAATTTTACTAAAAAAAATCAACATTCAATAGTTAGATGGCAAATGTCGATCAACGGAGCCTCTGAGTTCTGGTTTATATGAAGTATATAGTAACTGGAGTAGTAATGTAGTATACACCGAGAAAGGGTTTAGGATCCAATTATGATACTGCAAACCCTAAAGCCTTGTACGGGAAAAGTAATTGGGATAATTTTTTTTTTTTTTTTTTTTTTTTTTTTTTGGTTGAGTCATTTTTTCTTTTAAAAAAAAAAAAAGGTTTTTCTATAAGGTAACCCTGAACTTTTTCAAATTCCACAAGGTAACCCTGCAAATTAAGAAACATCTTTGGTAACCCTGTACTTAATATACCTATCAGCGTGACCCTGAACTTGTATTCCGTCAATTTTTCCGTTAAATATTAACGGAAAGTGTTATGTTAGATTTAATTTTGTGTTTTTTCTATATGGTAACCCTGTGATTTAAAAAAATTCTACATAATAACCTTATATTTGTACATAACGTGGTCATCAAAACTTATGGGTCCGCAAGTAACCCCAGAAAAGCAAAAAAGATTGTAACTTTCGTAAATTAAACCATAAAAAACACAAAATCATAATAAATAAACATAATTTAACATTTAAAAATAAGGAAAAACGCTTATCCTTACATTTGATAGATTAACACATAATTTTTTTATTTATGAACAAAATCATAATAAATAAACATAATTTAACATTTAAAAATGTAAGGAAAAACGCTTATCCTTACATTTTCACTTTTATGTACAAATTCTCAAATATTCTCATCAAAACCTCATTTTAACCATATTAAATGTCTATTTTCACTTATACAAACATGAAATTCTCGTTTTATTTTTTCACATTTTGAGTTTCGGTAAACGATAGATTACACTCGTAATAAAAATAATTTTTTTAAAAAAAACCTTTAGTTTTCACAAAATATTACATTTTGGTGGGAGTTTTTTTTTTAGAAAATACTTACAAAAGGTGAGAAATTTTAAAAAAATTTATAGAAGGTGAGAGTTTTTAAAATTGTGGTTAAAAAGGTAAAAAATATCATAATACTCTTTATAAATCTATATAATTTATCTATTATTAACCCATATACTAAAAAATAAACCAACTATATATAATGTTGAACATAATGTTAGAAATAGATACATCATTGGGGCGGGGGGAAGGATCCCACATGCGCATCCCCCAACAAAAGTCCACCTCCTCCCCATTACGCATAGCATGTGACCACCAGCCATCCACCATCGGTGTGATTGTGCCCATCACCGTCCCACCGCCTGCGTGCCTCAGACGCGCCTCACCCACCCCAGATCCGCCCTACTTGCTTGAAACTGGCCTCACTTGCTTGAAACCCGCCCCATTTATTGCTTTGTCGTTACGTAAATTTAAATGATATTTTATCGAAATTTTTCCAATAACTACAAATCAACCATAACGACATAACCACATATGAAACACATTTGAAATTACCGATTCAAAGTATTGTAAATATCAAATAAAATACATACTAAACACATTTAGAATGTACCGATTAAACAATGATCAATCCAACACACCCAACACTAATAAACTATTGTGAACATCTGATTATTTATATTTTCAATTATATGAATAAGGCGGATATATGCGGAGCGGGTATAGACGGGTAGGTGCGGGCGCGGGGCGGGGGCGGCGCGAAGTTTTGATAGACTACCACTCTTCGCCATCGGGGATCACTTTTAGTACTCATCTCTGCTACACCACCCACTAAACTATCCCTTACCTCCATCTTATTGTGCGAATACGGAACAGTATCCGTGTTAACCCGCCCCACTACATCCCTAGTTGGAAACTTGGAAGCATATATATTGTTCTTTCAGGTTTCTAATACCTAATTAATATAATTAATATAATTTATATATTGCATGCAATTTAAAATTTCCCTTAAAATTTTAAAAATAAACTTCAATAAGTTATGCGTTTTACCTGGGTTCTAAACTAATAAATTAAGAAATATCTTCAAAAAGTTTTGGTCAATGATTTTTACTTAATTAGATAGATAGATTCATAGATATATATTACGGAGTATATTTCTATAATCTTTTCTACCGTTTTTTTTAAGTCAATTACTTTTGTTTTGTAACCTTTTATGGAAAATAATCAAATTAGAAAACAAAAACCACCCCACCTGTCTGACGACCACCTTACCCGTCGTCCGACGACCACCTTACCTCGACTGTCGGCTCACATCGACCATCACCTGTTATCCCACCAACCACCACCCATAGTCAAATTTTAACTAAATTAAATTGTCACTCAAACAAAATTTGAATTCGTATCAATTGAAGTACGATGCGTTTTTTCTAATTTCTAATTTAAATCATGTATTCGAATTCAGCGGATTCACTTGGACAGTATCGATTTAGAATCATATAGATTTGAATCTAACACCATATTTTGATGTACAGCTCCTGAATAATATAAGGCCTACTACGTAGCATGTATTAAGTGTTTAGAAGTCGAGAACACACAAGGCGAAGTATTTATACCAACGACTCGTAACATGTTCGATACTGTTTTAGTTCACACCTATTATAGTAACATGATTTAATGGCGAATTATGATCTATCTATTATATCTATATAAAGTCGACTATGTATATTGGAAAAATGATATCTAATGATATTTTGGTGCTCGGACCCGTTTATCATTATTAATTTACATTATATGATATAGGTATTGCGTGCCCGACACACAAATAGTAAATGATACTCCGTATCATTTACCGTAGATATCCCGTAAACTAGATACTAATACATTATATAGATATTACGTGATATGATAAACTACATAGTATAATCTTTATAATGATATAAGCAGTTGACCATGTGACTACATATCGAATTAAAAGTCGATTATAGTAACAGATGGAGTAAATAGAGGCTATAATTTTGACTTTAATATATATTACTCCGTATTAGATAGATTAGATATCAATCATATCATAATCATAAATAACTAAAGAATTCAACAAATATTATTTCTATAATTTTATCTCGAATTTGATTTGTTTCTATAAATAAAATAAAATTAATATGTAAAGATTATATCATTACAATTTAGAGAGTTTGATCGGAGGCAGGCCTCTAAAACTAATAAACCCTAATCAAAAACAAAAAATCACTTGTATAAACACAACACTTTATATACAAACTACTCCCAAATAAAAAGGGAACAAAAAAACAACGTAAATTAGTTAACCAAATTGTTGAACAAGATGAACTCCTACCTGTCGAGACTGTTTAAAAAGGCGAATACGAGACGAGAAGCTAAGCAAGCTGGTATTGGAATCGATCTAGGGACCACATACTCGTGTGTCGGGGTGTGGCAGCATGGCCGCGTTGAGATCATCACCAACGACTTGGGTAACCGAACAACTCCTTCTTGTGTCGCTTTCACTCCTTCCCATCGCTTAATTGGCGAGGCTGCCAATAACCAAGCTGCCGTCAACTCTGCTAATACTATCTTTGGTATGTACGCTAATCGAGTGTGTAAGAATACGGTGATGAGATAGGAGTAAAATCCGACCCTTATTATTATAACTATGGCAACTATTAGTCGTATTACGATTATGGGATTATTACGTATATTTCTCTATTAGACGTATGGGTGTGATTAAGTTTGATCTATAATTGACCCTTAGATTATTGTAACTATTGTAGAATAAATCTGATCACAATTGTAATAACGATCACATTACGACTATCAGCCATATTTTAGTCACAAATAGGCGATATACTGAGTAGTTAAATCATTATACGCGTATAACATTCTTAAAAGAGAATGAATTAGTGTATTATATTCTTATATGAATGGCCGTAATGATTTTGACTGTGAAAATTGATGACAGATGCAAAGAGGCTAATTGGCAGAAAACTGAACAACCAAACAGTTCAAGATGACATGAAGCTCTGGCCTTTCAAAGTCATTGCCGATCCTAATGACACCAATAGTAACAACCCCGTCTTTGTGGTCACTTACAAAGACGAGGAAAAACACTTTTACCCTGAGGAAATATCGTCAATGATTCTACTCAAGATGAAACAGATCGCTGAAACGTATCTAGCCACGGAGGTCAAGGACGCTGTTGTTACTGTCCCGGCTTATTTCAATGACGCGCAGCGTCAGGCGACTAAGGATGCTGGTTTCATTGCAGGGCTCAATGTTCTGCGTATCATTAACGAGCCGACAGCTGCCGCCATCGCTTATGGGCTTGACAAGGAGCTTATGGGATACAATGTTGCGACAAGGAATATATTGGTGTTTGATTTGGGTGGTGGTACTTTTGATGTCTCGATAGTAGCCCTCCAAAAGGATGCGTTTGAGGTTAAGGCTGTGAGCGGTGATACACACCTTGGCGGCGGTGATTTCGACACGAGATTGGTGGGCCACCTTGTGGCCGAGTTTGAGAGGAAACATAAGATGAACTTGAGTAACAACACTCGAGCCCTAGGGAGGTTGAGAGCCGCGTGTGAGCGGGCTAAGAGGAACCTTTCTTTGACAACTGAGACATCGATTGAAATCGACTGTCTTTTTGACGGAATAGACTTTTGTACAACGATATCACGTGCAAGGTTTGAGAATCTGAATCTCGACTTGTTTGAGAAATGTTTGGTGCCTGTGGAACAATGTCTAAAGGATGCAAAGATGAGTAAGACCGACGTGCATGATATAGTCTTAGTTGGGGGGTCCACCCGTATTTCAAAAGTGCAGCAACTGTTACGAGACTACTTTGACGGGAAAGAGCTTTGCAGAAGCATCAACCCCGACGAAGCGGTTGCCTATGGAGCAGCCTCACACGCTGCAATCTTAGCTGGCGTTGGTGATCACACTGATGTGAAGCTTGTCGACGTTACTCCCTTATCACTCGGCGTAGAGGTTTATGATAAATCCTTTCGTGTTATCATTCCTCGAAATACAACCATCCCAACTAAGAAGGCTGAGGTTCAGGTAACTGCAGTTGATAACCAAGTTGTAGTACCTTTCAACGTGTACGAGGGTGAGAGACATATAGCCAAAGATAACAACTTTTTGGGCAGTTTCGTGGTGGAAAACGTACCACCAGCACCGAAAGGCGTGGCTAAATTCGATGTGTGCTTCGATATCGACAGTGATGGTATTCTGAAAGTGTCAGCTACTCTAAAAGGCACAAAAAACAGCAACCAGATCACTATAACTAATTACAGTGGAAGGCTGTCGAAAGACGAGATCGACAGGATGATGAAGGACAGTGAGATGTATAAGGCTCACGACGAGGAGTACAAAAGGGCAGTCATGGCTAAACACACGTTGGAGAGTTATATCCAGGAAGTCACGAATATGCTGAGACAATGTCAGGATAAACTTGAAATCGAGGAGAGGAGATCAGTCAAGGATGTCATAGACAGGACAATGAAATGGTTGGATTGGAATTATCTCGCTGCTGACGCAGCTTTAATTACACAAAAAATGGAAGAGCTTAAGAGTGAATGCGAAGGTGTTTTGAGAAAGATGCATGTTATTGTCGATGCCAAAGGGCTTAAGCTTGCGCTAATTGACCTTAATCAGGTCGATTGAGTTCGGTTTAATACGTGTTTAGTACTTCAATTTCTTTTTCATTCATAAATTTTTTTTGAGTCATGTCATTACTAGGATCGGTCTTTAAATCAAGTATTTAAAGTTAGCAATCATCGAGAATGGCCACAGTTCGGTGTCATTCTTTGAATTGTTACGTTATCAAGTTATGAACACGACGAGGAACAAGTGTGACCGACGAAATTAAGTAAGCTCAAGTTACATCTAGGGATCAGTTGAACAAACATAAGACATTTATTTTGGAAAACTTAAAAAATTTAAAAAATTTAAATTGATAGAGAAAAAGTACGAACTATTTTTTAACATAAAAATGCCCTCCTATGGTTCCATATACCCCTGTCAAGGCTATCGCGTAGGTGTGAGACGACGAGTCAGGGCTTGCGATTTGCGAGTGCAAACGGATTCCAGCTGAGGCAAGCAGAACCGTAATGAACCGGCAGGTAAATTTGGGTCACGGGTCCCAAGTAATGTGATCATGACTTATGAAATAAGTTGAGTCGATCGAGTTGAGCTGAGCTGAGGTAGATTAGCAAGTTGAGTCAGATGTTAATTAGTTGTTGATAAATTAATAACGTAATTGATTTTTCATATACGGATTTTACTCAAGTTATATACTTTTTGTCATTATTTTTCCCACCCTACCCTTTTTTACTCCAAGAATATACAAAATTCTCTCTTTTTAATTTTCTATCAAATCTTAAATCAATTTCATTCAAATTTCTAAATTTTCAATCATGAATTCCAATTGTAAATTCAATGAAATAATATTTGTCGTTTAATTTCAATTTTGTATTTAAATTTTACTAATATTTAATACGGAGTAAATTTTATTATAATTTTTAATTAGGGTTTGTTGGGGTAGAAGGTGGGGGTGGGTGGGACACGGTGGTTCGACGGTGGCCGGTGAAAGGCAGTGGCCGGTGACAAGTGGTGGCTACCATGTTTTTTTTTTTTTTCCCCTCTTTGAATTGCTGCTACTACAGTACTACGTGATACTATACCTTTTTTTTTTTTTTTTTTTTTTTTTTTTTTTTGTATTTTCTTTTATTTTTTTATTCAATTTTTTTTTCTCCTTGTGTCGTTGCTGCTACGTGAGTGCATGCGCCCCACCGCCGGACCACCGCGCCCCACCGCCTGCCGGACCACCGCGCCCCACCGCCTGCCGGACCACCGTGCCCCACCCTCACCTTCTACCCCAACAAACCCTAATTAAAAATTATAATAAAATTTACTCCGTATTAAATATTAGTAAAATTTAAATACAAAATTGAAATTAAACGACAAATATTATTTCATTGAATTTACGATTGGAATTCATGATTGAAAATTTAGAAATTTGAATGAAATTGATTTAAGATTTGGTAGAAAATTAAAAAGAGAGAATTTTGTATATTCTTGGAGTAAAAAAGGGTAGTGTGGGAAAAATAATGACAAAAAGTATATAACTTGAGTAAAATCCGTATATGAAAAATTAATACCCATTAATAATTGTACATGAAAAAGTAAGCATCGACAAGATTATATCATTATCGAAAATTATTTTAAGTTAAATAAAAATGTCGATATATGTTTCATCTCAAAATATAGAGGTATACAAATGACTAAATAAGAGGGGATAGTAACAAAAAAACATCAATTACACAGAAAAATAAAGAAATTATCAAATACAAAAAATAGTACTCGTAATGTTTTTTCATATACAAAATTAAATTTACTTCCTTAATACTCTACATTTTTTCCATTTATTTTTCTATGCCTACTCTTTTATTATTTATATAATATTCAAATTTTCACTTTTTTATTCATTTAACTTTTTTCTGGTAATAAAAGTTTAATCAATTACTCAATTATTCAATTATGAATTCAATTTATCGTTGTGATCATCTAATAATTGTAACATATTACCCCCTCTATTCCACTCCTTTTTCTCAGTTTCCTTATAAGGAAGTTTCATTATTTTCTTTCTTTTTCTATTTTTGTCAATTTTCAACTAATTTCATTCACACAATCAACTTACTATCTCAGTTTTAGTGAATTGTTTACACTTTGATTTTTGTTGTGAGGGAGAATTGAGAAAAATTTAAATAAATGACTGTGACAGAGAGAATAGTATTTTTCAGCTTAAAATCCATCGACAAAATCTACCATTTTTAATCATCACAAATTCTTGCGTAAAGCAAACCTTACAATAAGTTATTGTAAGTCAGCCTTATTCGTACTCGATTATATAATGTTTGTACCATTTTAGTAATAATTATTATTAATTGTAACTAAAATTTTTTAGTACCCCTAAAAGTGACTTTAGTATATTTGTTTCAAGTTTTTGTACCCTTTAAACTACAATTTGTACTTTTTGCCTCGCATTAACTTAGTGTAAGACTAGTCTTACAGGAGAATTACTGTTTAATCATTATGTCATTTGGATAAGGGAATAAAAGAGTGGAATAGATAGGGTATAAATCTTTATTTGTGTTAAATTATTAATTGTTAGTAACAGATGACTCTTTCCATAAGTGGGTGATTAGACGACCATTTTCATTACTGTTTATCTTATTAGTTACCTTTGTCTTAGTTACTAACTTGAATTATTATTATCTTTTATTTCAACATACTTACAAAATTTACCTTAAATGATTCTCGTTAGAGGTGAAAGAAACAAGGCAAACAAAGTCTAGTGAAGCAAGGATTGGTGTCTTTAATCTTCTGACAAACTAAAGTTGGAGATATTAAAACTTATTCTGAATAAAACGAAATTTGGATGGAGATATAGACGATAATGAGACTAGTTTGTTTTTTCCTGACTATGGAAATCTTCTACTATACTAAATGAGAAACCATCTCAAAATATTTTTCCCTCCAACTATTCCTTCCTAATTAAATTAATTTGGGCTTCGTAATTAATCACTAAAGTTTGGGCTTCATAATGCTTTTTTTTTTTTAATTACTGGATTACTCTTGTCTTACCCATTACCATTAATTAAAGTAAGATAGTCTTATCAAATACTTCCTCCGTTCCACAATGATAGTCCCGCTTTGACTTTACGCGGTCTCCAACGCTCCGCTTCGACCATGTTTTTCATCGCTTATATATGATTTTCTTGGGGTGAAAATTAAATTTTGTAAAAGATATTTTGACAACAAATGTAAATATGTTAGAATCGTATAACGATTATTTATATATTTTAAGTTATATACGGTCAAAGTTTTAAAATTTTGACTTTCTAAAAGTGAAACGGGACTATCATTGTGGAACGGAGGAAGTACTTTTTTCATAGCACTTAAAAACTAAATATAATACTCCGCTGTATAAGAGATCAATTGGAAAAAACAAAACTAATTTTTTTAATGTTTTAGACAATTAATAAATTAAGCGATTAAATAAGATTAATTAATCTCTCTTGAGTAATTTAACATAATTTTGCCTACTAAAACTTGTGTTTATAACTTTCTTCTCTTACTAATATAGATTAAATATGAAGGAAAATATCGATAAAATTATTGGAATATGTAGTATCTTATTGCGTACATCATATTCTAAAAAGCAATCTTATAAAAAGTTTATTGCGAAAGTAGATAAATAGCTATGAAATCCATAACTATGAATTACAGAGTACATAATTTATACCAAAAATAAATAGTTTATATTATTCATATGTATATATTTAAAAAAATAGAGGATGCTATATATGCCAGTTCGTAAAATATACTTCATATGATTATTTAAATAAATTTTAAAAAATAATAACAATCAATTCTTTTGTATTTAGTTTAACCATTTAGAGTCAAAACTAATTTAATTAATTAATTAAATTTAATATCAGTTATTGTTTAATTCTAACGTAATTGTGGTTTAAATTAAAATTTCAGCAGTAATACAAGGTTACATATCTAATAATTTTAGAAGTTTTTCACAAAAATGTGTTATTTGACAAACTATTTAACGAAATAGGGTTAGTTTGAAAGTTATTACGCTCAATGGGTCCACGTCATTAGTTTTTTATTTTTCCGTAAAAATTTGGAGAAACCTCTGTGGCCCACAGCGGTTTCACTAAAACTTTGGGAAACCGCTGTAGACCATGGCGGTTTGTCTTTGTCAGGTAAAGGTTGCGGCTGTGGGTGTGGCGGGTGGGCTGCCAGGGTGTGTAGGGGGTGTTTCGGGTGGACATTTTGTTCATAAAGGAAGTCCGATAACCACCGTCATCATGAGAACCCCAGGAGCACTCTGAGGCGCACCGCCAAAGCTGACACCAGAAACACCCGACGCAGGACCTTCAGGTATGGTCTGTACATGGGAAACATGGCTCGTCATCCTAAAGATGGCTTGAGTGGACGCTCTTTGATACCCGTGTGAGCTTCCCTTTGAGTATGCATAAGCCCTCCCTCCTAATTCGTACCTAGCCCTGCTAGACATCATCGCCTCAATTTGTCTTGTGTCTTCGTCTAACATACCCGAGACCCTGTCCCTCGCCAGGCCGATACCGATGACATCATTCTTATTCTCCGTCTGCCAAGAAATTCTCAAGACCGTTAACATCCCCTTGTTCACCCATGACTTGGGCCTGCATAATTCCTTCGTAATTAAGACACGCTTTCTCCTCGCCCACCTCTAAGCACACTGCGTGTCTTCCTCAGACAGTCCTCGCCAACGGCCCGCGTATCTCTGCTATGATTGTTTGGTTGTGATGCTTTTCGTTGCGAATTGGGTCTCTGTAGGAACATTTCACCTCCAACAGCTTTGTTGTTGATGACTCGGTTTCTTGTGGGATGAAATGTACCACGAGGAACTGCTTTCTTCTTCGTAAACATCCCCAAATGGACTACACCATGTAAGTTTCCGTCATTGTCGATAGTGTTCTGTACCTTCCGTAAGTAATAGATCAATTTGGACCCTGCAGGACTTCCCGAGTGAACATGAATCTCCACTTGGCGACAACACTCAACACCCACCAATGCACCGAGCAAAAGCGTCTGAAGGATCACAACCGACTCGATGTACGAGCGCCCCCACGACCCGTCGGCAATTGCGTGGAGAGCGATCGGCGTCATGATCGCACTCCAAACCCGAATGTGTGTACAGGTACGGGGACCACGTCTGTTGACGCTTGATCATTAGCATTCGCACAAATACAAGGTGGGAGGTTACGCAACGCCTGAGTGAACTGACAAAGACAAACCGCCATGGTCTACAGCGGTTTCCCAAATTTTTAGTGAAACCGCTGTGGGCCACAGAGGTTTCTCCAAATTTTTACGGAAAAATAAAAAACTGATGACGTGGACCCATTGAGCGTAATAACTTTCAAACTAACCTTATTTCGTTAAATAGTTTGCCAAATTACACATTTTTGTGAAAAACTTCAATAATTTTATATAAAAAAAAAATGCTCTACATTATAAAATCTAAAAAGGCCGCACATAGTGCGGGCGCTACACTAGTATATAACTGTGGAAGATGACAAGAAGCTAAGATTATAAGTAAACTACAAACTGTATTTCCAGTTGTAATGTAAGCATTAGACGTGTCATGTATAACTCAAAATGGATCATCTCTATTTCTTTTCTCTTCATTTCCTTTCACATCCTATTATTTATTATATATTTCTATCTCATTAATTTACCTTTTTATTTCCAAACAAATCTACAACCGTTCCATCTAACCTAGATTTAACCACAGCCGTTAATAAGTAATGGACTCTCCATTTCTTTTTGAGAAATGAAGAGGATACTTACTCCATGTAACTGATGTAAGCATTCATGAAATACCCATATTTGGTAAGGCTTATGAATATCACAAATTCTTGTTTAAGACGGGTAACCCGTCTTAAACCAAGAAACGGGTCAAATACCCCACAAAAGACAAAGGACAAGTGGGGGAGAAAGTTGTTCTCCCCCACTAGTTCTTTGTCTTTTTCCCCCATATTTGACCCGTTTCTCCCAAGAAACGGGTAACCCGTTTTAAGGGAGACCAACACTATGAATATATATGAAGCCACACACACCTAAAAGTAATAAATTACTCCGTAGAATTTAAAGTATCATATACTCCCTCTGTCTCAGTCATTTGTTTACAGTTTGACTTTTTCCCCTCACAAAAAAGTCAAACTGTAAACAATTCACTGAAACGGAGGGAGTATATATACTATACATAATAGGAAGACTATGTACTTATCAAATACACTAAAGTGAAATATTGGATAACTTAAATGATCAACATCAACATTTACTACGTTAAAACATTCTAACTAACTTATTAATATATAAAATTTGATAAATCATCATACATTATACCAAACGTACATCATGTAAAATTCACATTTTCTTAAAAACTGATCTTATGTTCATGCGCAGAAAACCAATATGATATATTCTGCATCATTTAACAATATAAAAAAATAGATATGAAATACCTCTACTTCTTAGAGATACCATCTTATCACTTAGAAAATTCTGTACAACCCTAACACTATATAAGATCGAATTATTTTATCGGAGAAATGAAAGTCTATTCGACGTGGTTAATCATGTGTCGATTTCTATTCACGCATTTCCATCTCTAACACAAAGGACATGTTCTTTCCAGCTTATTTTCAGTTCATTTCAATTCAGTTCAGTTCAACTCCATTTCGCTTAGTTCAGTTCAACACATTTCAGTTCAGTTCAGTTCAGCTCCATTCAGTTTAATTCAGTTCAACGCATTTCAGTTCAGTTCAGCTCATCTATATTAAGTTCAACACACAATATTATTATTATTATTATTTCAGTTCAGTTCAGCTCTAAAAAGTCCGAAAGAATAGGTTCAAAGTAGTGATAATTGATAAGACACGTTTATACAATGTTAAGACCGAGAATTTAGCCCTCGAGAATCTTATCATTCCCACTTTTTAGGTGGATTATGGTGCTTTTGACGTAAATGGGAAACCGAGGCTAAATTACGGTTATAAGAAAATTAAAGTCAAGGTCAAGGTCAAGTCAAGGTCAAGGTCAAGTCAAGGTCAACCAAAACCGACGCAAGGTCAACTTCAAATGGTTATATCTCAAGTTTTAGACCTCTAATGGATGCAAGACCAAGTGGAGATGATAATTCGGCCCGATAGCTTTCCAACGGCAGGTCGATCACACGCTTAATTCCGCCAAGAAACGAGTGAGATATGGCCTTTACAAAATCGGCTTCAATTCCAGCAGGCATGCGTCCATGGCGCCAGAAATTCCGCCTATGGCGCCTAACTCTAAACTGCATCATTTTGTTTAGTTTGAGACGAGTTTTTAAGTTGTTTTTGGAGGATTGTTTGAGATTCTGCTCTACCTTATTTTGCAAGACATCTTTAATTTTTAGAATTCTCTTAATTAGTTCGTCATTAGCTTTTCATTAAGTGGGTAATTAGTGAGTATTTAGTAAGTAATTAGTTGATAATTAGTTTTTCTCTTGAAGAAATTGTGGGAATTAAGCCAAAAATGAGTGGCCAATCTCTTTCTATTGGTTTGTATTGATTGAAGTTATCTAATATACATTGTGAGCCAAGTTTCTCTCTTTTAATATTATTGTTTAATCTCTCCTTGTTATTAATGTTGTTTATGATTAATTCATTGATTTTTATGCTTGATCATCATTTGATTAGTGAATTTATCTATTGTCATTAGGTTTTTACCTGTAGATTGTTGGTAATTATCTATTGTGTGACATTGTTGATACAATTTTCTCATGGATTTGTGGATTGTTGTGTTGATTAGGGAGGTGATTAGTGAACTTTATGAGGATTAGATTATTTTTATAAGTTCATGCTCTTGACTATCATTCTTATTGCACAACTCATGTTAAATTCATTCTAAATTGTTGTGGATTGCATGATTTTGTAGTGGTTAGTGAAATTTGATGTTTTTCACTTGCTTAGTTTTGTCTTTAGAGAGCAACAATGGTTTAATCGAGTTTTTGGCTATGATCAATGTGTATGTGGTGATGAATTTCAATATAAATCAATACCTTTAATTCATCTTTTAACTATCTTTCTTTTATCGTTTTTGCTGTCGTTTTTGCTGGTTTAATTTGGCCGCTTTTATTAACGACGTAAAATTGATCGCCAATAATCCAAATACCCGTAAAGAAAACTTTCATAAATATATATATTAAGATACATTTTTCTTATTTTTATTAGGGTTTTGTATTAAGTAAAAGGGAAATCAATTAATTTGGTTTTCTATTATAACAACAACAAATACGATCAAATCTGCAAGCAGGTTGATCGTTACCGCAGATTTCTGCACAATGTTGTATGGTACATGTACTACCCAATGGTTGGCAATCACCATTAAGGCCTGGAGATTGAACCGCATAAACTTCACCCTTCATGCTCTCTGTTTATAGTAATAAAAGTAACAAATTATTTTAGTTTATTTTTGTGAAAAGGAAAAATGGTTAGCAACAGAGAAGGTAGTTATAAATTTAACTGCATTGGTGAATTTTTACTGGGGAACAAGAAGTTGTAGGGGTGTCGAATAATATTCGTACAATATAAGAACAAGAAAAAGAAGAAGAATTAAGCATTTGATTGAAAAAGTTAATTGGGAAATTCTCATTTGTGCCCCTGAAGAAATGACTTTTCTCACTTGTACCCCTACAATTCTCATAATCTCAATTATACCCCTGAACTTTATTAGTAAATATCAAGCATGACCAAAATTGATTTAGACGTTAATTGGAGTAAATTAATTGCCTTCTTGGCACTAATTAAGCACATGACATGGATTCCAATTATACTCCACCAATTAAGAAACTCGTTTTTATGATCTTTTCCCTAATTTTCGCCAAAATTAATTGGATTTTAAGATGACATTTAATAGCTCCAATTAACATTTAAACTAATTTTGGTCACATATGACCTTTACTAATAAATGTCAAGGGTATAACTGAGATTAAGAAAATTGCAGGGGTACAAGTGAGAAAAGTCATTTCTTCAGAGGCATAGATGAGAATTATTATATGGTTACTAGATTAATAGCCGTGCACGTATAATTTTTTTTTTTTTTACAATATATAGTCTTTTAAATGAAAAATAAACAGAAAATTGATCAATTAACAAGTATCGGGTTTGTATTAATTAACATATAATTTTATAATTAATAACATGTACGGAGTATCTTTTATATTCGCATCATATAGTGATTAATATATTATCAATTATATTCGCATCATACATTATATTTTATAAAATTATTTGAAACTATCAATTATAAATCTTATAATTCAAAATGTTACGGAGTAAATTTTTTGATAATATATGTTGTAACAGAAGCAAAGAGTAAAGAGAAAAACGAACAACAAAGAAAGAACGTACAGATTTACGTGGTTAAGTTCATTAACGATGTGTTAGCTACATCCACAGGGCGGAAGGGAGAGAGTTTTATTAATTTGAGAGGAGTTTCAGATTACAGATTCAGAACAGTATGATAAGTATATAAAACTAGGGTGAGGGTTAAATTAGAGAGTTTATATAATACTCTCTAAACCCTAATACAGATTTGACCTAATTTAGACCTAAACCGGGCAGCGGGACCCCCAAATAGTCACTCGAAGTGGCAACAGACAGATTCAAGGCGTATATCTAACAATATATTATCGATTAAAGTTTTCTATACTGAATATTAAACCGTTAATAAAAAAAATCGATAAAGAAGTATTGATTAACCCGTATTTTGACATAACTTTACGAGCAGGGCCGTAGATTCATTTTGGGGGCTCGTGTTCTGTAATTTCATTGAGGCCCTTAATATTAGTTTTACCGTCCTTCTATTGAATAAAAATTGGAAAATCTGTTAATAACTAACACATACATTGTTCATTCGAAAAGAAAGTTATCCATTTACACTTTATACTAATGAAAATGGAAAGTATTTTATCAAGTTTTATACGGAGTATCACTAAATGAGATATGTGGACTACACTCAGGGGCGGACCTAGGTAGAGTTATGGGGTAGCGCGGCGGCTACCCCATACTAAAGAAAAAATCGAAAATTGTATTAGCAACTCCTAAAAATCAAAATATATTTACAATATATAGTATATTGTATTTACAATATATAATATATTGTACAATATATTTACAATATATTGTATATTATATTTACAAAAGATTTTTTAATGACTTTGTAAGTAATTAAAATTAGTTCTGCTACCCCAATTTTAAAATTCTGGGTCCGCCCCTGACTACACTTGTAATTTTTTGGGGCCCCCAACAATTTGGGGCCCGTATTCGTAGAACACATTGAACATGCTAAAAATTGGCCCTGTTTACGAGTAACCCGTATACACTCGACTTTACCCAAACCCTAAATACATCCAACCTATAAATTACCTGAATTATGATTACCCGAACCCAAAAACATGTCCGAGCGACATGTTTTTGACAAGTCTACCCATGCTCAAGTTTCATCGATAAAATATCAAGATTTCATTTATTACCCATGCACAAGTTTCATTATAATATGACGAATTTTAGAATAGTTGCTGTAATACTATGTTGAACGTTTAGCCATTATGTTTAGTCAATAGTTTCATTATAATATTTCAAATATTTATTTCAAAACAGTTACTTTCTCCCTTCAACTTCAAACACTATATTTAGTTTTTTCATATTTGTCGAGGTGAATGTCGGACCGGAAATATCTTTAATTTCACACGAGAAAAAATTATAAAAGTTGGATATTGGATTGTCTGGAATTTCAAAGATTCGCGACATAGATAAATAATGCCAAAAAATAAATAAATGTAGTGTTTGGACTTCAAGAGAAGAAGTACGAGGAAAAAAATTATTTTCTCTATTCAATCATGTGTTTACTTTTTTATTTTAATTTTATGAATCAGTAACAATTGACGTTCTTATTCGATTTAAAGTAATTTTTGATTCAATATTCGATCAAAATAACATGGTACAACGATATGCTTTCCGTCTAATCAATTTTAAAGTTTTGAAAGATAATTTTATTATAAGAAAACCACTAAATAATGTCACATCCTAAAATAAAAAGGTTAATAAATTACGAATTCAAGTAAAATAGATGTTAAGTGAAGAAACATTTTCTAATACGAGTAATACTTACCACAAGAAAAGAATATGAGCAAGACCAGAACAGGAAGCCAAAGCGTCTTACCAACCATATTCAAAAGGCGTTAAAATGTTAAATGATTTTGCTTTAAAATGAGAAATAGAGGATACGCCTTTTGTGTATGTGTGTCGTATGTCAAAGAGAAAATGTGGTATTTGTACCAAGAATATGCTTACTACTTGAATTTATGGAAATATATAATTTCATTGAATATCAAAATATATACTTTTAGAAATTTTAGATATTATTACAATATGATATGATATGATATGTATTGATGATTATCAATGTCAATAAATCATGAAATTATATTTCTTACTCCCTCCGTTTCGGTGATTTGTTTACATTTACTTTATACACATTTATCGATGTGAGGAGAGAGGTTGAGAAAAAACTAATAAAATAATAATATAAGTACAAAGGGGACCCCGTTTGCTTAAAATTATCAAATGTAATTGGTTGAGGGAGTAGGGACCACCTCCCACATGGGTCAACCATGACCAATTTTGGAAAGTGTAAACAAATGACCCGTACGCTCCAAAATGGAAAGTGTAAACAAATTACTGGGACGGAGGGAGTACTAAATTTGTGATAAAAAAATATAAATTTCCGATTTGAGTGTTTTAATCTAATACTCCGTCCGATTCACCAGATTCTTAACATTTTCCTTATTGGGGTGATTTTCCATTTCTTAACATTTCCCTTTTTGGAAAGTTTTTTATCTCACAATTAAATACTACCCCACTTGTTTTCCCACTTGTCCACCCATTTTTTTGGTCCACCTTAATTATTGTGCCAAAAGCAAATGTTAAGAATCCGAGAATCGGAGGGAGTATACTCTATGATCATAAATTCATAATATCTATCAATATAATCTAATCTAATCTAATCTCCACTAATTATTGGGTAAGTCAGACCTTACAATAAATTATTATAAGTCCGCCTTATTTGTACCCGATTATATAGTTTTTGTACTATTTAAGTCATAATTATGATTAATTGTTACTAAATTTTTTAATACCCCTGTTATTGACTTTAGTACATTTGTTTCATTGTTTTGTACCCTGGCCTTTTAACTGCAATTTGTACTTTGGTCTCATATTAACTTAGTGTGAGTTTAGTCTCACAAGAGAATTACTGTCTAATCTCATACTCCATCCATTCAAATCCAATGTTATGTTTCTGGATTGGACACTATTCATAGTTAAATATTCATTTTTGATTATCTCTCGATACATACGTGCAAATATATTCATGTGTGATATTGTTTTATTCGTTTTTATGAGTACATAATTAAAATTAAGTTTTCACATTTTTTGAATAAACATTGCTAACGAAATTTAACGCGAAAAAGCAAAGTGGTAGTTTGGATATGAATGGATGAAGTACTATATATATAAATCATAACTCATACATGATTGACATTTGTCAAAGAATCATTGAAGCAAGATTTGTTTTTTTTTTTTTTTAATAGATAAGGGTAAATTGTAAATAACTACCTTATAAAATATGTTTTTCTAAAATTGCTACCTTTTAAAAAAAAAAAAAAAGTTTTAAAATTACTATCTTTTAAAATCATTTTGTTTAAAATTTGCTACCAAAATCAATTTTTAATGATAACAAAATCGATGTTTTCCAGCCAAATTCGCTTAGTTTGAAACTTTTGGGTGATATAGATGTTTTCCACAATTATCCTATTAAAAAAAAGTAAACTTTTTAATCATCAAAAATGTGTTTTGGTAGCAAAATCTAATGAAAATGTCTTTAAAAGGTAATAATTTTAGAATTTTCTCTTAAAAGCTAGTAAATTTAGAAAAATATATTTTATAAGGTAGGTATTTACAATAAACCCTAAAATTAATATTACTAATAAGGAAAATATTAAAAATTAACTATAAATAATTTTAATATTATTAAAACCAGAATTCGTACACTTCTATGATCGGCATTTGTCAAAAAAACTCTTGGACATTGAATTTTTAAATAGAATTAATTAACTAACAATACCAATAAGAAAATATGAAAAATTAACAATAGATAATCTTAATATTATTAGAAATTTCAATAATTTATTAATAGAAGATATTTCCAAATAAAGGAAGAAAAATTATTTTTTAGCATATTTCTAATTGAATTAATACTTTTAAGAAAGCCACTAAAAGTCAATAATTAGTAACCTTAATATAATTGAAAAATAAAAAGACTATTATTTAAAGATATATTAATTAATATATGGACATATTCTATTAGTACTGGACATCTTTATCTTTTTATTATATATACTAATTGAGAAACCACTGAAGGAAAGCTTTTCTAAAGGGAAATAATTTTCCCTCCAAAATGCTTCTTACTAATTTAAAAAAAACAAAATGCATCTGAAAAGAATTGAACCCTAAACCTCTTGAATTCTTACAATGCCTCATTACTAATAATTTTGAAATTATACTTCTAAACCATCACATATTCATTATTGACACGAAATTTATAAGAATACAAACTCTATCAATTTAATCTAAAACAATCTTTATATACTGACATGCACACTATTTCGATAAAAAAAAATTATATCGACAAAATCTTAAACAAACTTAGGAGGAAAGCACAAAGATTGCATCATCTGACGAAGAAAATCTACGAAGAAAATCCCAACTCACTGAATCATATGCCTTTTTAAGGGCCACTTTTATGAGAAATCTAGGAGAGAGTGATCTCCTATTATACATCCTTACAATGTCCTAAGACTATCTTTAACCAATTCTTAAGCATGAGTATGAGGGGGAAGATGATAGAGATACACCAATCTCTACACACCACCCTCACACTTGGTAGCCCCCACTTTCCTTTTTCCTCATTTTGCTTACAAGTGGCCCACACCCCCCCCTCACTGGTGTGTAGATTTCTACACACCTGGTGTATCTCTAGCCTTTTTGGTATGAGGGAGGTTTGAGGGTAAGATTTGTCAGGAAGTTTGGTAAGACTTGGGTTGAAGTGGTTGAGACTTGGCAAAATCTTAAGTAGGGTATTGATTTTCCAAGACTCCATTTCATACGAAGGAATAGTGCTTTTAATATTATTTTATCAATTGATCTATATTAAAATGTTCTTACTCAAATAAAATTGGTCATGTAACAAAAAAAAAGAAAAAGTATCATGTTAAATTATTTATATTAAAAAATTTGGTTAATAATATTAAAAACAAATGCAAATTTATTTTATGTTTTCTTGTAATTTTATTCCGTACTTTGGAACGTTAGATTTTGGGTTTTAATATGTGTGTGTATCAGTAATTAAAAAAAATCAAAATATTTATTTAATGTCGGATTTATTTATGCGTAATTTTGGGTTTTAATATGTGTGCGTATCAGTAATTAAAAAAAATCAAAATATTTATTTAATGTTGGATTTATTTATGCGTAAAAATATGTTATCATAGAATAGATGTAAATAATAAAGCAATAAAATAAAAATAAGTAAAATAATTATAAAGTGGAAATGTGAGGTGGTAAAGTCTGAAATGAGTTTGAGAATAATGTGTATATTTTTAGTGGGTCTGAGAGTGTATGAGTCTAAGTCTGAAAAATGAAAAGTTAATGGAAAGCTGAGGTGGCAGAGTCTGAAGTTTAAAGATGGGTCTGTGGATAAAGATAGTCTAACAAATAAGGACATTATCCACTATATGTTGACCTTTGACAAAACCACCTTGGTTCTATGAGATGATATATATCCTCCAACACTCCTGATAATCGTGTATAAAGCACCTTCGCAATACATTTATAACTAACATTATAACACGAGATGGGCCTGAATTGAGTAACATTTTGAGGTCTCTCACATTTGGGCAACAAGGTTATAAAAGTATGATTCAACTGTTTAAGCAACTTGCTAGAATGAAAAAAAAATCATTAACAGCTAAGAGCATGTACAATAGAGAGGATTTACCCTCCTCTTAGCATTCTCTCTCATCTAAGAGGAGGTCCTCTCTATTGTGGGATATGCTTGGAGGATCCTCTTAGTAGGAGGATGTTCACTATTTCCTCTAAAACTAGAGGAAGTAGAATATTGGCCCTTGTGCCAACTATCATATAATATTCAACCATTTTAATTATTTGCATTTTATTTTTTTCTTTTGTTAGATGTTTAAATGTAAACAAATGGGTAGAGGATGGATAAGAGGATCCTCTCTATTGTGGACAAAAATATGTAAGAAGAGGAGGAAGATAGTGGAAATGAGAGTGGGTCATAGAGAAAATGATGTGTTAAAAAATGTGAGGGTAAAAGAAAAATAAGAGGATGCTAAATGTACTCTCTATATAGTACATGCTCTAAGCAAACTTCATTCCTGACAATATGCCAAGCATCCTGAAAAAACCCACTAAAATAGCCGTCTAGGCCTACTGCCTTATGCGTAGGAATCGAGAACATGGCATCCTTAATTTCAGCACTCGTAACAGGAGCCAACAAAACAGCAGAATGAGCATCAGAACACATTTGCCCCATTCGCACCACTTCCACATTTACACTAGCCGTGTCGACTAAAGCCCCCAAGAGATTTTTATTTATTTATTTTTGTGCAGAAATTGAGCAAGGCATTGGAAAGAACTGACAATGTTACGGTTGATTGCTGGTACTCCCTCCATTCAACTCCAAAATGCACTTGTACTTTTTTCACACTTGTCAACGCGCATTTTGCGCGATAAATATTGTTAGCTACGTTTATTCAAAAAATATCAAAGAAATAAAACAGGGTGTATTGATTATGATTTTCTGATATTATTCAACTCAATGATACCCCTACATTATATACACAACTTCCTTCCTAAACTACTCTACCTTATTATGGCAACTAAATAATAATCATATATTTTACATCACATGATTCTAATAATACAATATTTACCAAATAAATTATTATACTGTTTCCATACTCCCCCTCAAGTTGGAGCTCCGGGCAACCCGAGACCCAACTTGCACTGCAAATACTCGAAAACTTCTCCGCTCAACGCCTTAGTAAACAAGTCTGCCACTTGTTCTTTGCTTCTTACATGAGTCGTCTTTATTGTATTCTCAACAATGTGTTGTCTCACAAAGTGACAGTCAATCTCTATATGTTTTGTCCTGTCATGGAAAACGGGGTTTTTTGCTATGTGTATCGCTGCTTGGTTGTCGCAACACAGCTCCATAGGCTTCGTGTGAAACACTCCCAATGACGCCAAAAAAGACTTTATCCAAATCAGCTCACTTGTCGCACTTCCCATTGCACGGTATTCAGCCTCTGCTGTTGATTTCGATACCGTAGCTTGCCTCTTTGCTCTCCACGATATGGGTGACGAACCAAGCGAAATAAAATATCCACTCAACGAGCGCCTCGTTATGGGGCACCGTCCATAGTCCGAGTCGCAATACCCTTTCAGTTCTAAATTCGAACTCCTGCTCAATATAATTCCTTTGCTCGGAAACGTTTTCACATAACGCACTACCTTTAATGCCGCATCCCAATGCTCTTTTCGTGGCTCACTAACAAACCGAGATAGCATGTGTACTGAATACACCAAGTCTGGTCTTGTGATCGTTAGATAAACCAGCCTTCCAACTAACCTTCGATATTTCATCGGGTCTTTCAATAAATCACTTTTCGCTAATTCCAATTGATGATTCTGCAACATGGGAGCATAAATGGGTTTAGCACCACTCATCCCTGCTTCCTCTACTATCCCTAAAGCATACTTTCGTTGATTTAGAAATAGTCCGCTTGACCCATGCGCCACTTCGATCCCTAAGAAATACCTAAGACGTCCCAAGTCTTTGATTCCGAAGAGTTTGTCGAGATTGGCTTTGAACTTGTTGCTTGCCTCACTGTTATTGCTTACAATTATCATATCGTCAACGTAAACTAATACACCAATGAAAACCTTTCCGTTGTTATACGTGAAAAGAGAATAATCGGCCAAGGATTGAACGAAACCATACTTTTGCAGAAATTTCGACAGCTTGGCAAACCAATTACGGGATGCTTGCTTGAGCCCGTAAAGTGATTTTAACAGTTTACATACCCGATTCTCCCCCTTTCGTTCAAATCCTTGTGGTATTTTCATATACACGTCTTCCTCTAAATCACCGTGTAGAAAAGCATTATTGACGTCTAATTGTTCAATACTCCATTTCTTTGCCAAAGCCACAGTAAGTAAGCAACGAACACTGGTCATTTTTGCCACCGGCGCATACGTCTCATGATAGTCTATCCCTTCAACTTGGGTGAAACCTTGCGCTACCAAGCGTGCTTTGTACCTTTCAATCGATCCATCAGCTTTATATTTCACCTTGTACACCCATTTACAACCAATCGGTTTCTTACCAAGAGGTAACGGCACGATTTTCCATGTCCCATTATTTTCCAACGCTTCAATCTCTTTATTCATGGCTTCACGCCATTTCGCATCACCTGCTGCGTCATGATAATAGACGGGTTCTTTTACCTCGTCAATTTTCGTTAGGAAAAGGTTATGGGAATTGGAATAACTGTTCGTGTCAACATAATTAACTAAGGGATAGCGAGTACCTGATTTCGTGGAAGTTGATTGATCCGGGTGAGCATGGACGATGGGTTTTACGAGACAAGTCGACTTGCAGACATAATTAACATAATCTTTGGCCCAAAACGGCTCTCTTCTTTCCCGTGCTCCTCTGCCTAGAGGGATATCACGGTCCACTTGAGTCGAACCAGGTGCGGCAGCGGTCTGCACCTCGAGTTCAGCAACGCCTTCATCCGTATGTGTGTGCTCGACAGTCTCCTCACTGTGACACTCCTCACTCTCAAAGAAGTTCATCTCACCCATATCATAAGTCACTTGATCAAGTGTATCACTTGATTTGTGATTGTTAGCAGGAAGCTCAGAATAGGGAAACACATGCTAAAAAAAACACTACATCACGCGATACAAACACTTGTCGAGTGTTCAAATCAAACACTTTCCATCCTTTCTTCCCATGTGGGTAACCCAAGAATAAACAACGCTTTCCACGTTCATCAAATTTGTCTCGTGGTTTGTCTTCATTGTGGGCATAGCATAAGCTACCGAAGACCCGCAAATTTGTCAAATCTGGTTTCTTTTGATATAAAAGTTCATATGGGGTCTGATTATTGAGAATCGGTGTTGGTGTTCGATTGATGAGGTAAGCCGCTGTCAACACACATCCCCCCAAAACTCAACAGGTAAATGACTCGTAAATCGCAAAGCCCTAGCCTTTTCCAAGAGATGACGGTGTTTTCTTTCAACCCGACCATTTTGTTGTGGAGTGTCGACATTGCTAGCTCTAAATATAATACCATTCTCTTCGTAATAATACTTCATCGCACTAGATAAAAGTTCGCTGCCATTATCGCTTTGAATGGTTTTCACTGTCTTATTAAAATGTGTTTTAATCATTTGGCAAAAAACTCGCATATACCGACTTGCCTCACTTTTATCTTTCATCAAATAAATCCATACCCCTCGACTATGGTCATCAACAATAGTTAAAAAATAGTGAGCACGAGACAGACTAGCAACAGGGTACTTCCCCCAAATGTCGACATGAATGAAACCAAACAATTCATCACACCGTTTATTATTTAGACTAAAGGAATTTCAAGTTTGCTTAGCTCGACAACAAGAATCACAAATCTGGCTAGAATCCCAATGCAAATTATAATTAACTAATTCAGAAAACAAAAGCGATTTACTCCTCGATGGGTGTCCAAGTCGTCTATGCCAAAGTTCTCCGTCCTTTGACACTGTCACCTTGCTCACAGCTTCACTCGTTCTCGACTTGAAAGTGTAAACCCCATCTTGATGCTCACCTCGTCCAATCTCCTTCCTCGAAACCCGATCCTGCATTAGACAATAGTTGGGAAAGAATGTCACGATACAATCGTTTTCACGAATTAATTGTTGCACAGATATCAAGTCACACGTCAAATTGGGTACATATAACACATCTTTCAAGACAAAATCAGCAGTCAATTTTGCTTCACCATGTTCCTGTGCATGAATTGTCCTACCATCCGGAAGTCCGACATTCGATGGCTCGTCGGTTCGAATGTTAACAAGACAATTGCGTCTCCCTGTCATGTGATGCGAGGCACCACTATCAATTAACCATTCATGCTCGATTTTTGTATGCATACCTGTCAACTTTTCACTACCTTCGGGGCTGCTATTTAGGACAATTCTCAGCCTTTCCATTTCCTCTGCAGTGAACGAGAAATTTGCCTTGGAAGTCTCTCCTTCCTTCGTCCCTGTTCCACTGCTCACTGCGTTTGCTTGGTAATTGTCATGCTGCCCACGATTGTATGACCTGCCACGTCCGCGACCTCTCACTGTTCCGCCGCGTCGACCTCTTCCCCTTTCTCTTCCTTTCACGGTGTCATATCCGTGGTTGGAATAACAGTTCTCCTCTGTGTGATAGAATTTACCACAATAATTGCAGGATGGTGGCTCTGCTTCTTCATCCCCATCTTGCTTAGTGTAAATTCCTTTGCCCTTCGATACTCCAGAAGATCTCATGGCCATTGCTGCTTCATTAACCTCGTCCTTCACCTTTGTCACACAAGAGTGTCTCTCCTCACGCAATACTAATGCATAGGCTCGAGATAAGGCAGCGATGGGGTCTTCCATCAACAGATTGCTGCGAACATGACCATAAAGGTTATTATCGAGGCCCAACAAAAATTGATGTACCTTTTCCTCCTCCTTTTCCTTTGCAATTTCCGCAGCTCCACAGGTGCACTTCGGTACCTTACTGTAATTAGCAAGTTCGTCCCATATGGTCTTGAGTTTTGTATATTACTCAACCACTGTCATCCTTCCTTGCTTGCATTCCACTAGTTCTCCCTTCAACTGGTGCACTCTTGGTGCGTTTCCAGCCGAGTAACGTTCCTTCAGTTCTTTCCATACTTCCGCAACGGTTGATTCAAGGGCGATGCTCGGATGTAATTTTGGGTCGATTACATTCCGCAACCAAGCCTTTAGCATCGCATTACACGATCTCCATGCTACAACCTGCACATCTTCTTCATCCGTACTCGATGGTTTCTTAACCTTGCCTTCGATAAAACTCAATTTATTCTTTGCATCCAAGTCGTTTCGTACCGCGGCTGCCCATAAGTCGTAGTTGTCCCCATTGAAAATTATTTGGGTAAGACAAAGACTAGGATTATCAGATGGATGTAAGTATAGTGGTGAACTGGAAGAGATAGTTTTAATTTTATTGTTATCGCCCCCAGCCATGGCTTCTTGATTGAATTTGCCAAAAAAAAACTTCTGGAAATAAAACAGGGTGTATTGATTATGATTTTCTGATATTATTCAACTCAATGATACCCCTACATTATATACACAACTTCCTTCCTAAACTACTCTACCTTATTATGGCAACTAAATAATAATCATATATTTTACATCACATGATTCTAATAATACAATATTTACCAAATAAATTATTATACTGTTTCCATAAAATATGAAAATTAGGTTTTGAATATGTACCCATAAAGACGAATCAAACAAGATCACACATGAATATATTTACAATTATGTATCGAGAGATAATTGAAATTGAATATCGACATGTGAATAGTGTACAAAATAGAAACATAAACTTTGGAGTAAATGAATTCCACCAATTGAAGGTGGAGATCGGTGTTAGATCATAAAGGAGGTCAATTGGGAAGGAAAGAGATCACAAATTGATCTTTTCAAAAGCTGGGTCATGTTAATTTTTAGTTAATCTTGAATTAGGATGATCCAAGCAAGGTCATGACCCCCAATTGACCTTGCTTGGGGATGGTCTTAAGAGTTTGGGAGTAAAGAAAACATTAGTAAATAATGACCACTTTCAAGTAATATTAACCATTTCTATTGCTAAAAGTTATCTGTTTCTCTTCCAAGCGTTCACTATCTATCAATCTATCATGCAGGTAAATATATATGTACCAGATAAGTGTTTAGTGTTTACGGAGTACATTTTACTAACGAAAAAAACAGTCGTACGCCTTTATAAGTGCATATAAAATTACGACAACGTTATGAAACCAAAAAAAGATATTCAAATAAGGCGACGAATCAACATTATCAGAGCGAATGTAGTTTTGTTGTTGGTCGATCCATTGCTGAATTATTTTGAATTCTTGTTGTCTCTGTTGTACTAACCATGGAGGGTCCTCACTGTACTCGTCTTGTAAGTCCAGTTGGAAAATACCTACAATATGCCATTCAAAACTTTATAAAATCATAACAATCTTACTCTACTTGCTTGTCTTAAAAGCATAACAATCTTGAAATATTATAAAATCATACTCCGTACTATACATACCTTCAGTTGTTTTGATGGCCACGATTGATTCGGATATATTCTCCAAAATTCTGTCCTCGAAACATAACATTGTAGAAAGATTGTCAGGCGGTACAATTAATAGTTATTCGGTAAAATTTTAAGTATGTAAAAAGTAATTACTCCGTATTACTTACCCATCGCCACTAAAGGGGTCTCTAAGGCCATTTGAGAAAATAATGTTTCTTCCATTTTTTCTCAAAATTTCTTTGATGTCCTGCTCAATTAGCAAAAAAAATGAAAAGTAAATACTTCGCATAACGAGACAATCATGGCGTATCAACTATTGAGTAAGAGAAAAAAAGGTGTAATTTAAACTACGGATCGGATATCATATATTCATACATATATACGCAAGTGATGAATAATTAATTAACGTACCTTGTTACCAAAATATGTCTCGAGGAAATTTAAATTTGGCAGGACACCAAATCTTGATTGACAGTCATTCTGGAATTTAGTCGGATTAAAATCTTGACGAGGAAGCATGGTTTCACTTCTGCATCCAACTGGAAATATAATTTCGTTGCACCGCTGCGAAAAAAACATTAAATAGAAAAAAATATATCAACTTATATCTTAACGAACAACAATAATATCATGGTATATCAATTTTATCAAATTATTGATAATTAAGTAGTTAATTTCCAATTGTTTGAAAAGTACCTGCCAGTCCCAAGCAAGGGTCTTGTTCAAATGGATAGTATCGAATGGAGAGTGCAAATTGATAATGTCATTTTCATAACAATATCGAAAGCCTCCTAGGGTCGTGGTAAGAGCGTTTGCTACTCCCTCTAGGCCGACTTTATCGTGATTAATTGAGTCGCAAACACGATGAAATAATGAGTAGGAAGTAAGGTCGCTATATTGAACCGCCATCGAATACAGCCTAGCAAGCTCTTGTTTTATCGAATCAACGGATTCAATGGGCCTATATAAGATGAAATTATTTCAAATAACCGTTAAAATAATTATATAATTCATTACGGGGTAAAATTTGAATGTCATTAATAACAGACTGAATGGGCCTAGATAAGATGAAATTTGAATGTCGTCATTAAAAACCTACCAATTTGAATGTCATTAATAACATGTTATTCTAATGAATTTGTTTCAATTTGATTGAAATTGGTAATTTATCGTTTTTAAAGAAAATTCATACCCTTTAGAAGCTAACAGTATTAAGGACATAGGTAAGTTTTTTGAAAAATTACCGGCACATTTTAAATAGTTGACTGAGGTTTGTCATCCCTCCTATCTGAGATGCAATGTTGTCGAGCTTTTTCCATGAGTTTTTTATATTTTGGTAGCACGTCCGATTGAAGTCCTGAATATGGTTAATATCGATTCATTAATCGTGAATTTATCATTAAAATGACGGAAAAAAAAAACACAATAAAAGACGTCGTACAAGTGTACAACTAATGTGGAATATAGCAAAACTCTGCCTATTTTCTACGAAGGACAAAATCTAAAATCGTCATCCAATGAGTATTGAACATTAGTGGTACATCTATTAAGCTTAAAAAGGATTAACTCTTGTTAACTTAATTCAAAAGTTTTAGACATCAACATAAATAACATGGAATTAAAATATAAAATTTGTTTAGAACATAAAAGAAGTGTGAAATATTTAAAATAATCTAGTAAAGCAAACTTACCTCAAAGTATTTGCTGACGATGGGACAATAATAATCATCCCTAGGAAAGCTAGTACCGATCAAAAGCATCGGTGTCGACGAGGCGAGAGCGCCAACAGTAACATGCGGATACTTGATCCGAAAGAAGGCCGCCAATGCTACCGGTTCGTACATACAGGAGGAATAAAGATAAGAAAAAAACAATTACTAGAGTAAAATAAATTTACATTTTCAAATACTCAAATCGACTCAAGATGAAACTTAATTTTTTGTTGGTGTGTAAGGCTGTAAAGGGGAGGAGTAGAGTAGATAATGTTAGTTTGCTTGATGTAGTCGAAGTGTGAAGATTTGTAGAAGACTTCCATTGAAGCACGAGAAAAGCTTGAAATTGAAGAGAAAGAAGAACAAAAGAGCAAAGTTCAAAGAGAGGAAAACAGAGAGGGTAAATAGAAAGTTTGATTGAATATAGAGTAAATATTAGTATTGTTACTACCTCTAACCACTTTTAACAACCATAACAAACTCATAACAACTTCAACAACTTTCTAGAAGTCCAACAAAGTGTTAATTACTCTTTCTTATTCATCTAATTCTTCACATTTTTTAATTTGAAATGATTCATCCAATTTGGTAAGTTTACTTTATAAAAAAATCATTTTTACCCCTAAGTTTTTTCCAAACACATCAAATCACCAATTTTTTCATTTACAAACAAAGGATATTTAGGTAAATTTAATATCAATACCCCCGTACCTGAAAAATTGATCCAAAAGCAAATATAAAGATTTCAATGTATTGAAGGGAGTAGGTTAACTATAGTGGATACATCAAAATGGTAGGCGATGACCTCTATTTATAGTGTTTCTCATCTACTTTATAAGAAATCTCTAAAAGAGGATTATTCTAGAGCGACTTACATGGAGAAGTAGGGGTGTTCATTCTATTTTTTCGTACAGCATTTTATTGCAATTTTGTGTAATTATTTGTAGGGAGAAACATTTGTGCTAAAATATGAAGCGAGATTAATCCGGTGACGGTATAATTGAGACAAGAAGACCCAGAAGCAAATTGGCCCAAAGAAGTTAGTGTTGGAGTTTAAATTAAGAACCAAAAACAAGAATAGAATGGACTGAGAGTCCTTGAAGCACAGCCCAATTGAGAAAAGAAAGGATGTAATTTGGGCTTTGGTAGAAAAAGATTGAGAAGGCAGTTTGTAGGGGGCCGTTATGGGTAATACTCCCTCCCTTCAAATCCAAACCCTACACTTACTTTATCACATTTGTCGAGGCAAATGTCGGAACGGAAATATCTATAATTTCACATGAGAAAAAAATTTAAAAATTAGATATTAATATTGTACCCACAAAGACGAATCAAACAAGATCACACATGACTATATTTTCACTAATAGATTGTCGGGAATTTCAAAGATTCCCGACCTAAATGAATAGTGTCAAAAAGGTAAATGTAGTGTTTGGATTTGAAGGGAGGGAGTAACCAGTTTCACTTTGGTAATTTGTTTCCTCACAAGTAGTAGGTAGAACGTATACAGTAGTAGACTAAAAAATGTAAACAATTCACTAGAATGAAGGGAGTAGTAGTTATTGTCTTTTCAATTACATAAGATGTGTGAACTATTTATGATAACAGTGCACTACATCAAAGTGTAACAAATTGATTAACGGTTCACTTTGATGTTTTGGTAGTCAGTTTCTATTAGTAGGTATTGTCCTTTCCGGTTTCAACTCGCCACTTGTTATCGTGTTATTAACGCTAGTAATATATATATATCAAATGAGAGAATCTACTTTACCTCCAGAATACCCATAACCAAAAACTACGACAGGCGAAGAAAGAGCAGATAGATTGAACTTGAAGCTTTGAATGATAGTGTTGAAGTCTTCAAGGGATTGCTCAATGGTGAGACAATCCCTAACTTGTTTGTCCGCCATCGCCTTTTCTATATCTCCTAATGGTATCGACTGGCCGTAAAAGCGGTGCTACAATGCAAGAATGCAAATATCAAGAATTAAATGGCAAACAAATGTAAAAAGGATTAAAATAATAAAAATATACAAAATATACGTATTGTTGGTGATTTAAGTGAATCGCTAGATTCCCGTTTAAGTGTCGTCGGGATTGGTCAAAGTTGAGTAAATTTGAACGGATATTATTTATGTTCGGGAGTGTGGTATACACACTTATTTAAGAACATGGGTCAAATTTACGGTTTTGAGACAAGTGCAAAATTATATATTAAAATTAATTTTGGTAAAGAATTGAAGGGTTGGACGAATTTAATAACTGTTGGAATTGTATATATTAAATGAAGTTACTTAATTATCAGTAAATTCAAAGTATCACAGTTGGTAAAAATTGTGGTTGGTGACTTTGAGGTCACGGGTTCGATTCCAGCTTGCAGCTATTTAATTTTGGTATAAAGCTTCTTCCCTTCTATT
The DNA here is from genome assembly GCA_023091065.1 of Dianthus caryophyllus. Classification (NCBI taxonomy): domain Eukaryota; kingdom Viridiplantae; phylum Streptophyta; class Magnoliopsida; order Caryophyllales; family Caryophyllaceae; genus Dianthus; species Dianthus caryophyllus. Next base: position 10,712,963 of record CM041522.1, on the reverse strand, counting down.
CAATTTTTTCCACCGAAATTGTTTGGTCTCGGCTCCGGTTCAGGGCCGGCGGCCGGTCGACCGGCCCTGGGGCTTTTCCCGGGTTTTGGCGGGTATTTTGCGAAAAGACATGTCTCAAATGTATTTTAATCAGAAATATTTTATTTCGTTAAAAGTCGATGTATGCATGAGTATATAAATATACATCATACATGGTAAAACATATAAGGAAAAATCTGAAATTTTGACTTTGATTTAAACAAACTCACAAAACTCCATTAGTATACTCTCGATTCTATTTGCCAAGAACGAGAGGGTTTGTTGATCGTCGTATCCTGCGAGGGATTTCGTGATACCCGGGGCAAAAGTAAGGGTCGAAATACTCTCAAAGGAAAGCGGTTGCGCGATTCGATCATTATCCAAGTTTATCTTACATGTCGGTATTTCGACGAGTACCGAGTACACCGTATTTATCCAACATTCTTTGAGAGTATTTTTCATTTTGGTAATGATCGAAGGAATGCGTGACATTGACGATGCATTTTTAAGATTTTGGTTCAAAATTATTTGGGTATTATAAGGATATGTGGAGGAATTTTCACAGAGATGCATATGTGGTGCGAAATTATAAGGCGGTTGTATATTGATTATTATGTATTTGTGTATGCCACCGCAAGAATACGTCCAAACAGAGATAAGTAATTTACACTCTTCTTTATACATGGTGTTTTGTGATAATCGTGTATATGTCTTGTGCCACGCTGGTATGTATATGTGTTTAGCCTTGTAGAGCATTTAAGAAACTTCTATTATGATTGTCTATGATGTTACGACTCATTTGTGGGTTATGAATTTATGATAATACTCGTATTTGTTTATGCCGTCATATGCCCTCAAGTTTTAGTCATTGATTTTGATGTTATATGGATGAAGTTACTCAGTTTTATTCTTGTTGTGTTTGTTGACTTCTTATGGCACAAGAACAACATGATCAGTACTCCGTATATTAAATTGTCATGTTTTGGATGGCTGCATTATGTTTGTATATTTTATGGCCATAATTTTGTCATGATAATTGTGTTTCATGCTTTTGTAAGATTTTCAATACGAGGAATTGTCTTACATGTTGATAAGTGTGGTTTTTGTTTTTCTCCATATAATTTAATTACATTTTAGTGGTATGTTTCATTGTGTGTACCATGATAAGTTTGTGCTATTTTTCATCATGGATGATATGGCTTTGTGAGTCAATGATCGACTTATATATTTGTGATAATCGTCTCGTGTTTATTACTATGATTATATTAATAGTTATGGTGCAATGGTGGGAATGAAAGTAATTTCTTCCTGATTCTTGTAGTATGATTGTGGAATAACATCTATACTTATCATTGTGTAAAATGACTATTTTGCAGAGTATATGACGGATATAATTATCCTCTTTTTATTGTGAATGATCACATGTTATTGTGTATTGTGACTTGTTATAGTCAAAGTTTTGGTCATGATAGTTTGGGTCATGATGGGAGTACAATGTTAATGGTACTCCGTATTTTGATTCTTAAAATTGATTTATCTATGATAATCCATTATTCATGGATTGTAAAATTCATGGAGAGGTTATTGATTTGTGGTGAATTTTGCCATGAAAAAGGTTAATTTTATAAGCATTGTGTGTACAATTAAATTGACAAGTCCGGTTATGGAGTAGTCATTTGTTGTGTAAAATTATAATGTGACTTGTGATGGTCATGATGAATATTAAAGTCATGACGGAGTTTTTGGTCATGGTAATTGGTGAGAGTAATGTTAATACTACTCTGTTTTAATTCTGATTAAAGTTTGTCATTTTAAACATGGGGGAGATATATATGATCTTTGGTACTAGGATCAAGTCTAAGAGTATGATATATATTCTTTGGTATAGTACTCCCATAATAATGTGTGTAACCTATGCCTAATATGATAAGGTGGTATCACAACTCTAATTTTTAGAAGGCTTGTATTGCTCATGAAATTGAGTGGATAAACTAGTAAAGTTGTACTCAATTTGGGGAGCAATGAAACAAGTGTCATGAAAGTATAACAATTAAGTTTGAACCATGGTTTAATGGTTTATTCAGTGTCGGGTTTCCTTGGTTATTGGAAGGATAATAATTTGTGCAAATTGTATTACCATGTAGAAGGTTATTTCTACAAGAGGTAATGTGTTATTACTTGGAAAGACGTCATGGTTTATGGGTTTCCAAAAGTGATTTGCAATATAATGTCGACATTGGAGTATAATTTATTATGTTAACTATAGCCGGTAAATAGGCTATGTGATTTAGATAATTTATCTATGTAAGTATGAGACCAACGTCATCCATGTTTTGATAGTGAGTAAAGGTGCGCACCGGGGTGTTAGAAATAACACGGATTATGAACTATCAAAAGTTGGATGATTTTGGTTGTATTGTGAGATCTCAAAATATTGCTAGTAGATCACTTTAAATAAAGGATCAACTAGGGACTTGGTTTATAAGTCGGATGTCGGGATGTTTAAAGCCTATATAAAATTTTGGTGGTAGGACACCCAATTCCCCTCTAATATGACGTTAGAGGCAGAATTCAATGTGGAAAGCCTATTATCCAAATTTTGGAGCACAATGTTTACGTTGTCCCGAAAGTATGTGCTCGGACCTGCATGATATGTTAGGGTGAAGATTATCTTCTTAATGGATCTTTTGAAAAAGTGTTAGTGCAGGACACGACTAAAAGAATCCACCTATATGAGTGTGAAGTGTGGCCGCTTCTTAAAGCTTGAGCTTGGCTTTGTATGCACTCATGAATGGATAGGGACGCCAGGGCCTGTATATGGTGTCGGTAATAAACTTATGGAGTTGTTTTGAACTTGTATGTGTTCTATCTTCATGTATTCAAATGAGTTGAAGGGTTCAATCCTTAGAGACACCCCGATTCTCGAGTACAGAATGTGTAGTTCACTAAGGTGGAAATTCAATCTTCGTGACATTTTCACTTTATGTGCAAGTTTGGTTTTGTTTGTTGATTAATGAATCAAGGATGCACTTAAATGGGGGAGGAATGTTGGTGATTTAAGTGAATCGCTAGATTCCCGTTTAAGTGTCGTCGGGATTGGTCAAAGTTGAGTAAATTTGAACGGATATTATTTATGTTCGGGAGTGTGGTATACACACTTATTTAAGAACATGGGTCAAATTTACGGTTTTGAGACAAGTGCAAAATTATATATTAAAATTAATTTTGGTAAAGAATTGAAGGGTTGGACGAATTTAATAACTGTTGGAATTGTATATATTAAATGAAGTTACTTAATTATCAGTAAATTCAAAGTATCACAGTTGGTAAAAATTGTGGTTGGTGACTTTGAGGTCACGGGTTCGATTCCAGCTTGCAGCTATTTAATTTTGGTATAAAGCTTCTTCCCTTCTATTCAATTTTTTCCACCGAAATTGTTTGGTCTCGGCTCCGGTTCAGGGCCGGCGGCCGGTCGACCGGCCCTGGGGCTTTTCCCGGGTTTTGGCGGGTATTTTGCGAAAAGACATGTCTCAAATGTATTTTAATCAGAAATATTTTATTTCGTTAAAAGTCGATGTATGCATGAGTATATAAATATACATCATACATGGTAAAACATATAAGGAAAAATCTGAAATTTTGACTTTGATTTAAACAAACTCACAAAACTCCATTAGTATACTCTCGATTCTATTTGCCAAGAACGAGAGGGTTTGTTGATCGTCGTATCCTGCGAGGGATTTCGTGATACCCGGGGCAAAAGTAAGGGTCGAAATACTCTCAAAGGAAAGCGGTTGCGCGATTCGATCATTATCCAAGTTTATCTTACATGTCGGTATTTCGACGAGTACCGAGTACACCGTATTTATCCAACACGTATAATTAGTTTAAGAGTAATTCTCCTGAAAGGCTGTACTTACAATAAGCCTAATAGACGAAATTTAACTAAGAGATTAATTTAGTTTAATTAAGAGATTAATTTAAATTTCTGTCCAAATTGTTAAGCCTAATAGACGAATATATAACGCTCTGTCAATTAAGGAAGTTACTAAAAAGAAAAATGAAAATAACTACTCCGTAGAAAATTTAAAAGTAATTAATATTAATATTGGGGTTTATAAAACAAGAGGAGTGAAAAGGAAAGTGAAGGGAAAATCGAAAAAAAAAGTGGAGGAAAAAAATGAGAAAGCTATCGAATTACTCCGTAGATAAAAATAAGGATTTGAAGGCATTTAATGTAAAAGCATAATTTGGTCACACTTCAAACCAATTATAACAAAATTTAAATCACTGAAGATTACTCCATAATATTTTTCAACGTTACAAACCAAAACTAATTATAATTTTAGCGCTGTTTATATTAATGTCCCCCTCAATAGAATAGGTCCTCCATAATATTTTTCAATGTCATAAACCAAAACTTTTCACATAAGTTTTATCTATTTTACTATATAAATTCTATGTGTTTTATATTTTTATCGAGTCTTATGATGAGCAGGTCTTGACAAAGACTCATACATTATATAAGAAATTGCATATAGTGTATAAAAAAAATGAAAACCATGTTTCTCGTCCCAAAAAAAAAAAAAAAAAAGGTTACCAAAGTTTATTTAAGCTATATTGTCATGCAATTGGGTTCAATTATTTCCTTTGAAAGGTTAAACATTATTTTGGAACAGGTTTTTCTTTCTTAAATGTGCCTTTAGGGTTCTTGTAAAAATATATGGAGATTTATAAAAATAAACTAAAATCATCATACTTAAAGAATTACTCATACTAATATATATATATTTTTTTTAATTAACACCTTAACATGTGCCCTAAAAACACACATTTTAAAAACCGTTTTTCAAATAACAACTAGTAATATTTTTTTTGTGACTTCTTATCTTTCTACAAATTGTCAAGAATACATAAAAGTATCAAGGGGGAAAACTTACCACATTTGTTTTCTTTATGCACTCACACACATAATTAGTCACTTACACTAATTGTATGATATTAATAGGAGTTTTGACAGTATTAACTTTACTCTTTTTTTCTTTCTACTTTAGTCACTAAAATCTCAAATAATCAACAATTCTCATTAATTAACCAATAACGACCTAGATGTCATAAAAGATAATTTGAAGCGAGAAAAGAACAATACCTCAATGTAGACAACATTGGCGTTATAGTGTTGAGCTAGTCGAATGAGTAGCTCACTTGGCTGCGGGAATGAATCCCACACATTCTCTGCACCGCCCAGAACGACAAACATGGGACGATCTTTGACTCCATCCCATCTAGTGTCGTCGATTAGAATAATTTGTTCAAATGTTTGGTTGTTTTTTGGGTCAAAGTGGTCAAGGGATTGTGTAAATTTTGTCACTCTTTGACCTAGTGTTCCTAATACTACGGAAGCTAACACTAGGACTACAGATATTTTTACCTTCATTGAAATGTAAAAGGAATTGAGAAGAAGGAAAATGATTTTCGAAAAAAGAAAAAAAGGAAATTGAAAGAAAAAACAGAGAGAGTGAAAGCGAGAAACAGAGGAAAAATGAATTTGTTATACTTGATAAACTCGTAACTGAATTTGAGGATGTTACTTACAGCATAATGAATTTGTAACTCTGTTGAGGATGATACTTACAGCATAAATGCATAATATTAAAGAGTTAGAGATGAAGGGAAGAGTTTGATTTTGTTATACTCTGTTTTGTGTGTGTGTGTGTGTAATAAAAGTGTTGATTTTGAGCCTTTTTTTAGCTTTTTATATGCGAATCAAGGTAGTGGCCACTATGAAGATTGAGAAACTTGACGAGGTTTTAGCTTCATAGCACCAAAAGTCTACTAAATAACCGTCTTGTACTTAAAAAAGTAAAAGACGGGTTCTTAAATATATTGTGATTATCACTATCGACAGACATAAAAAGGGTCATATCTTATTCAACAACGGTCATGATCCGCTTATATGTGCATGTCTTTTGTATAAAGAAAATATTCTTTTAATTGACTAGTGAATGACGGTCTTTCACAAGACTTACTCTTATAACTCATAATTTGAGTTTATATGTATGTTTTAAAATGTTTATTTGAATGAAACTAAGCTCCTTTATTTAAATGTTGAACTCAAAGACAAAGTATCAACAAAATCTATAAATTACTCCGTAAAATATAACTCAAAAATGCAGCGGCGGATCCATGATTGTTAAATAGGGGTTCGAAAACTAATATTATTAATATACTATTCATAATAAATATAATATATTTTCAATAATTTAAATTACATCTTAAATTTTTTATTTTCCCCGAAATGAGAGGGGTTCCATGGAACCCCATAAGTAGAGATGGCAATGTCATCCTAACCCGGTGGATATCCATCCATCCGAAATTAAATGGATGGGATATGAACGACAATATTATTTCTAATTGAGGGTGGTATATGGATATGGATGAATTTAGGGTGGGATATGGATGATCATCTATCACCCGCTTAACAACCCGTTGGATATCCTGAATTAATGTTTATAAGTAATTTTTTATTACACCGTAATAATTAATTTGATTAAAAAAATTACCTTAAAATTTCTCATAAAATACTTAGCAAACTCAATTGAAATATAATTAAAAATGTAATTTGTAGCCCTTTAAGAATCTTAAACATTAATTATACACGTAATTTTAGCTCTCTAAGAATATGTACTACTAAAATACTAATTATGTTACTAATTACCGATATATCGATGTTAAACCTCAATTTGGGTTCTTATTATTCAATCTACATTTTGTTAATAAAATTAAACTTTGTTGATTTTTTATTCTTCTCGTATACATGTAAAAGAAGATTTTCAATTACGGAGTACTAATTACCGAAACGCCTATTTATTTTATCGACCTATTTTTTTTAGCGATATATTGACTTTAAAATTTTACGAGTGTAAAAAAAATATCCAACGGATACCCGCTCCACCCGCTTCGCCCGGTGGATATGGATATGGACAGATGAAAAAATAATAAATGGATAAGGGTGGGATATGGATGACGATAAATTATATGGATATGGATATGGATACAGGGTCACCCCATCCATATCCCATCCATTGCCATAACCCCTTTGGCTACGCCCCTGTCCAAAAGTGATAAGAATTTTTGATAGATTTCTGTTTTGACTAAATGATTTTGGACAATAATTAGGTTCGATTTAACTATTAATTATACTTTTTCCATTTCAAAATAAGTGTCTTCATTTCTATTTAATTTTAATATAAAAAAGGACACTTATTTTGAATTGAAGAGAGTAATTACTCAATGAGTTCACGTCAATTGTCAAAATTATAAAAAGGTGACAACTGACGTGTAAAACAAAGGTAGTACTCCATGACTGAGACAGAGGGAGTATCACTTTTGGTATTACTTTGTTGCGTCATTCTGTGGACTTTAGTCGATGACTGTTTTTGCATCGAACAAGTTCTTTTTCTTTTTTATCACTCTCAATATTTTCATGACTTTCAATGCAAAAAACTTTAACCATTAAAATAAAAATATGTTATAACATATAATTAACATATTTACGTTTGTCATTAAAAATATTTACCAAAAATCATATTTTCTTTTACAATATTAGCATTCAATTATAATGGGGAGCATAATGACACGGCATCGACTTACCTACTAAAATACCTTATAAGCTCTAATAACGGAAAGATTAATTTCTTAAACTTTCCCAAAAAAAAAAAAAAAAGAAGAAGTTAGTGGAATATTGTAACTGAACACGCATTACAGCATCATAAATGCAAATTTTGTTTTACACAATTCATTATGGAAAGTAATTATGACTATTTTCTTCCATCTCCCCAACTAATTGATCTTTAATTTGTTGTGTTAGTTGTTATTTACATCCTTTTTCATTATACTTTTATTCTAAATATATAAAATAGAAAATTGATTACTTTAGTATTTTTTTTTTTTATACAAAACTAATATGTAGTTCACTTGAAAATGACGTCCTTTGAAATCAATTACTCTATCATTAAGGTTGACCGTGAAGTTTCAACGAAAAAGTGTTTTAATTTGAGAAGTTTATTGTAAATACATTTAGATTTTTTTGACAAGAAATTTAAAATTTAAAATTATTTTGTAGTCTAGATTCAACTTTCATGACCCATTTACTTTTAGAGTCCGTGTTACGTATGAGTTTAATTTTTTAAATTTTTGCTTCTCAATTTATTATTTATTTGATTATAACAAAAAAAGGATCTATTATAAAAGAACAATGATCATACAGTTTAGATGATAATTTCATACGAGTAAATTTATTGTTATAGTAATTCTTTTAATTACTAAAATCACACCTCTTTTCAAAAGTGTCTATTTTCGTTCTATAAATCTCATTTTCTGATCAATCATTTTGTTTGGTTTAAATGCTCAAACTAAGAAACTATAAATTAATTTAGTTACAAGTAACCCGTATATGTTATATGGTTATTATAATGTATTGTATTATACTACATATTATTTCTTTCATTTCAATTGTTTGTTTACCTCTTTATTTCAAAAATATGCGTAAATGAATTGGTTTTTCTTTGTATAAAGCTATGCCCAAAAGCGGAGTATAATGTAGTGAATTTGTTTGGACATCATACAATGAATCTTATCACAAATCACAAATATTTAATCAAAGATAGATATAATACACATTTGTTCACAAAAAAAAAAAAAAGCTAGGTTAAGACATTCAATGCTAAATAGCCAGTAAAGCCTAGTAGATTTGTTGAGCAATGCTTATCGATCTCCTTATATGGAAGCTGACAAAGTTCCGTTGATTTTTTCACAAATACGTAGTAGTATGAGGGTAACAATAGATAGGAGTAGTAATAAGCAAATAAGAATCATACATTAATTTTCTAAATGTGTTAAGTAAGATTTTTCTTAATTCATATGGAGTATATATATTTTAGAGAATATTCATAATTAACACTTATTATATATCACTTTTTTTCCCATTTGTATAAAACGGGTACAAATGGATTGAGTGACGGATCGAATAGGCACTCACCCAAAAGGCAACCGCTTCTTCACCTAATTCATCCGTCACCCGTTTTTCACATGTCCCATTTAATTAGGATTTTCGTTCATCAACTTATATCGGGTGGATCAGATATTAAGCGGTTTGGGTGAGATTGTTATCCCTAGTTGAATCAAGGAGTTTACCTCGAGGATTTGACCATACTTAGACTATGACTATACATAGATTATTGTCGTCGACCTATGTAAGATAGTATGACAGGTGTGCATTAACGGTTCGGTTAACTAGTTAACATAGAACCATTAAGTTACTTTTTATAATTCTCAAATTTGATTGTTCTGTTCGATTTAATTCTGAAGTTTAAAGTTTGAAATTTTCTTTAGTTCTCTTGAATGTTTTAATTTAAAATCTTCGTAAGGCTATGTATTTTAAGTAATAAAACTCCTTAACCATTCAGAAGTTTTTAGAAGTATTTGATACGATTAGTAAAAAAAAAAAAAAAAAAGTAAAGTGAACATATCTTAGTTAGTAACTTTTTGTAATTTCCTTTAACCTAACGGATGTTTTGAAACCCAAAATTTTAAGAAAACACATTTTCTAAGATTTCTCTTTCGCAACATCAATTGTCAATGTTTCTTTGATTAGTTCAAAGATAATGACACGTTTTCTTAGAACGGCAACTGTGTGTGCTCAGTAGAAAACATGTATGTTTGACATACGCAGAGGAATTTCGACTTTAGTCGTGTATTTCGCTTAGACTTTGGAGAGGCCGGTCACTGCTTACGGCGGTGTGTATCTTTTAAGTTAATGTCAAACTAGTTGGTGGTAGTTTCAAATTAGTTTTTGGAACGATAATCTGGTTCATCTACATTTTAATATATGTTAAATTATGTACTACCCGCAGTGTGGTGATTCGCTTATGGATCGGTTCCTGAGTATTTGTGAAATTTAATAGACTATTATCTTGTATAAGTTACAAGGACTATCTCTTGGTGAGTGGGAGGATTTTAGAACTACTATGGACACCAAGAATATAGTGTAACTTTTCCAAGTGTTTTTTTATTTTTTTATTTTTATAGTGGGAGCAATCCTATCTATAGTCCAAGTGGTTAAGTTTGTCTATTAATTCTTTACTCAAGAGCAATATTTTTCATTTTGATGTAAAGTGAGAACCTAAAACAAAAAGTTAGTCTTTATGTGATAAATGTGCTCTTCTGAAGAAAGTGGGAGATTTTAGCTTCTTCCGATTATACTATTTTAGTAAGAGCATGTAGCCTAATTTTGAGATGGATGACTAATATGAGAGATGATGGATATCGTGACTGTTATAGTCTAAGTTGGTGGTAAGGTGGAAGAATATATTGACATTCTCATATGTTGAATTTGGTCTAAGTGTTCTTCTAAATTTTGGTTGTCCATTTATTTAAATATGTTTTAAGTTATATGGACGTAAAAAAAAAAAAAACTTACTTATTTTCTGAATAATAAGTTTATGCTGGAAAAGAGTAGTACATGGATTGATCGATTAAGTTTGTCTTAATTGGTGAAAATTACATATGTTGTGTATTCTTAGAATTTACCCATGTCTTAAAGAGTTTTGACAGTGATGATATTTTATCACTTTAAGTCAGGTGGTTGTTTGCCTTGTAAGTGGATAACAATATCTATATTAATATGTCGAGTACAATTATAAATAGATTGAGTTTCTATTTTGTTAGTGACTCGTTTATCCTTATCTTTGACCTTGTCTAAAGCAGATGGAAATATTAAGTATATGAATGTTGATTCATATTGTGATACAACATGTCGTGTACATGGTTAACGATAAGTTTGGTGCTTATTGTAAAGTTTGACATAATGGCAAGTCTTAAGCGATACTTTTGTTGTATGCATTATTGACAAGTCTTTTATAGGACTAGAGACCGTCTTCAAAAGAAGTGATTCAAGCTCATAAGTTAAGTTGAGTGCACAAAAGATAGTGTGTTAAGTGCACATTCTTGTTATGGACTCGAAGAGTTTGTACTCTTCTAGAGCTTTTAAACTTATGAAGTTTAGATGTTCTAACACATATGTTGCTTGTATAGGCACGTATAAGGTGTCACCGGGCTTTATGATTGACCTAGTCACACAGGTAATCGCCTTGACGCTTGAGTAGCGTGCAGATGAGACTGAGCCATATGAACGCTTGTTAAGTGCGTATATGTGGGTCATCTTTATACTTGAGTAGTTGCGAAAAGATGTTGGCTCGTAATATAAGTCGCCTTAGTATGTCTAAGATGAGACTTTTAATAGTCAAAGTGTGAAAATGCCCTAATTTCACACTAAGCCTCAAAATCGAATATCGAGTGTCGAATTGGATATGAGTATATCAATCTAGTGACTCGGGTTAGATACTTGAGTAGTATCTAGACTTAGTATTCGCACGACATAGAAGAGTGACATGCTCATCGCAGTGGGAGCTATGTTGTGACACATATATCATACTATGTGTGTTTTTTCGACCGTTATAAGAGTGATGAGTTTTTCCCTACCCTATCACTGTGTGATCCCTATGGACTATAATGTCTTTTGAGGTACGAAGCCCTTCGACTTAGAGCTGTGTTAAAAAGTCGAGACTTGATGATGCTACCTTGGTATGACTCCTAAGGACCTTAAGGATTGGGTTTGTCGGACCATATTAGGAAAGCTGTCAAGTTGAGATGGATTTTCATTAGTGTCTAAGGAACGATCAATTCAACTTCACCATGTTAAGCCCGGCCGGCGGTTATATTGAGTATATAAATAACTACGTAACATGTTATAGCATAAAGGGGCAGAGTATGCTGCGGTGTTGTTTTGAATGATCTAGGGAATCGTCATTGTGAAAGTGTTATGTTAGTTTGATGGAGACTTAATATAACACTACTTGTTTCTTAAAAACCGGTCGCACACCTCATCTCCCGTATGAGACGTGATTAGTTGTTGTTAAGTTGTGTGTTGTATTTTTGACATAGTTGGTTATGTATTAAAATGTGGTGTCGAATTTGCTTGTGTAGCCAAGTGGGAGTTCTAACTCGGATATTTGGCCGAGTGGGAGTATTGAATTTTGTACAGCCAAATATAATTGTTACAATCAAGTCTTAATATGTTTGATTAAGACAATAATGATTAAGCCATTGAATAGTGATTAATATGCTGACTAATTGACTTCCTCCCAACTTGTAACCCCTCTCATACCCTCATTATAAAGAGGAATATTATGAGTATTTCTAACATCTAAAAAAGAGTAACAACACCAAAATATGAACACTAATGCGAAGGAGCTCTCCATCACTACGGAGCTCGGGTTTTGGGGCATGGACATATACGGTCAGGGGCGGGCCTAGGGGGGGCCAGGGGGGGCCCGTGCCCCCCTACCCATTTTCAGAAAAATTAAATAAGTTTTTAAAGGCCCAAAATGAAACAAAGGGTTGGAGTTATGGAGTTGGTTGATGTCTTACTTGTAAGACAAAATAATGGAGGAGGGCAAGGGTTCGATTCCTTAATCCACCATTTTTATTTTTATTTTGCTTTTCTTCGTTTTTTAGTTTAATTTTTTTTGCTTTTCTTCGTTTTTTATTTAATTTTTTTTGCTTTTCTTCGTTTTTTATTAGGATATAATATAAGAAAAGACCATAGTTAGGCCGATCACACTAATTTGAAACTCCGTACATTAAAAAACCATGTATTAGATACTCCGTACATGAATATTAGGACATAATATAAGAAAAAAACATAGTTTGGACGATAACACTAATTTGAGTGATTTTGAAGACTACAAAAAAAAAAAAAAAATTACCGGTAACCAATTTATTCGTACAATTTTTTTTGTGTCGTGCCCCCCTACCGATAATTCCTGGGTCCGCCACTGTATACGGTGACTCTAGTAGCCACCGTGAAACGGTTTTTTGTAGGTAAGGAGCTAATGCAATGATCCGCTTCCGCATTGAGAAAGGTACGTCACTTTCCTACAAAATAAAACAAGTGCTACGCGAATTGGCGAGAGCTTGCCTCAACTGAAGAAACCGGAGATGGAAGCGGGAATCATAAAACCTAGCGGTATAACGACTCTATATAATATGAGCCCACAATTTAAAGAGGTTTATTTTAATAGGTGTCGTTAGGGGATATGACCAATTGACCTCGAACCGTTGGAGCCAGACCATTTTCGACTGACATGGACGCTAGGTGAATATGGGTTCCCGAAATGGCATGTTAAACTTCGCATTTATGACATCGAATTTGTTAGGGAATATTTTAGACGTGACGCAAGACGTTTGAAACTTCTATAAAGTCCCGAGTATTTGGAAGGAAAGAAAGCCATGTTACAGCCAGTAGTGTGAGACATGGCTGCTTAATGCTATTATTGCTCCGTATGAACTATGAAATAATTTGTTCAACTTTTCTCCTAAATATAGTTTATTCTATATCATAGCATAGTCACGAGAGTTGACAATTTTTATGACATTTTAACGTCGAATTGTAACAAAATTGAAATACCAGTACAAAACGATCTAAAACTTGTTGGATGAGTCTGTCTTAACAAAGAGTTCATTGTTGTACGACGAAGTAACCTATTTACTCTCGTAGAAATTTCTCTTGACATTAAATGATATGGAGTATATAACTTTTTTCTTTTTATCAGTAATTTGGTTCGTTTTGCTTGGCCTCACAAATAGTTTGATTAAAAATGATATTGACAATTTTTAGGAATCAGGAAATTCCACCACTCTGTTGTAAAACACAAGTTCAATCATTGGGTGCTGATATTTATTATTCAAATTTGTCGATGATAAATCTGTCCGTGTACCTTAAGCTAAACACATTCATTTAATCATCATTCGATAAGATTGTTGTACTCCCTCCGTCTCGCTGATTTGTTTACATTTACTTTATACACATTTATCGATGTGAGGAGAGATGTAGAGAAAAAACTAATAGAATAATAATATAAGTACAAAGGGGGTCCCTGTAACAACCTGGTTTTTAGTCGACTTTAATTACTAAGGCGGAAATTAATTAAGTCTTAAACCAGCGTTATTAATTATACAAATAACCCAAATATTACATCATCGTTTAAGAGTTGAATGGAACAACTCTAAATACGGAAGTTAAAAGAGTAAAGTGTTGTATATATTACATATTTCTCAAAAGCAACAAAAGTAAAGCGTAAAAACGTCTCGTGGCCCCATCCAAAATCCAGCTCCTGATCCACGATCGTCCTGCACAATAAACTATTGGGGGGATGCCCGCTGAGCGGACAGTGACTAGCTATGCTCATACTTACCCTCGATTTCAATTACTTTGATTTATTACTATCGCTTTATAACTATAACATTATGATAAAAATGTAAACATGCTTATTACACATAGCATTTAAAGACATGTAAGTCATAATAAGCATGCGGTTTAAAGCGATAAATCATATAAGCATGATATTCAATTATGAAAGCAATTAACGGATAATAGCATAGCAATATTGTCACAGCATATCAACAGGATTACAAAGCGATATCAGATCGCATACAAACGTACATATCGTATCATACTCATCATGCAGACTCGATTCAATTCAGAAATTTGTGGTCTTTAGTTTTCGAAGATGGTACACACTCATTCTCATTTAATCAAACAACAAACAACACATACTGCTTACGAGCCTGACCACTGAGTAGGCCTTTGTACTCTGATCGATTGCATCTCACTTCCATAGTGCAGAGGCTTACTCGACTCGTAAACCACGCCGAATACTATAATACTTGCATCTCATCCTCTAGTGTTCGAAATGATTCGAACTTCAGATACAATCTCGTCAAGTGATCTTTACATGTGGCAAGAACGAATGCTAGTGTCGCGCCCACTAAGAACGAAACACGGCAAGGAGACTTGAACCGCTATAATCGGCATTAATCGCCACGGTGCCCTGGTAACTTTAGCGAAATAGGGAATAAAACCCTAGTCTAGTACATGTACCCTAGTTCCCACTTATAGAATGGGCTATGCTATTCATAGAGCACCTTAATTCAGGATAAAACGACTATTTCCTAAAGCCTGAGACAAAAGCCTTGGCATATTCATTATCTTGTCCGGCAATGGCGACCGCCACAAGACTATCTTAACCCCACTTCACTCACGATTGACGTTCCCTTATCTGAGGCCCAAGCTTGACCTTTTATTTAAACATACTCATGATCTATTATTTATTTGATATTACATATCACATGTTTCTAGACTCTCCTAGTCTCATCGTCAAACGTTTTATTTGAAAGGTAGGTTTCATATGATCACATAACACATTCGTTTATTATTTGAAGTGTTGTTAATTATTAACATTTTTAAGATTTTAAATTGAAACGTTGATTAGTATGTCCAAATTTTATTTAAGTGTTTTTCAAGACACTTTAAGTCATTTACTTATTCATTTTAAATTTTTCTATACTTAGTAAAATTTTCAATTATTTTCAGTATTTCACTATTCACTTTTCACTATTCACTATTCACTATTCACTATTCACCGTATTTTATACGTATTTTTATACGTATTCGTATTTTTATACTTCGTATTCTAATTGTATTTTTATACTTATACGTATTCTTATACTTGTACGTATTTTTTATATTTATACGTATTTTTATACTTAAGGTATTTTAGTATAATACTAAACTTGTTTTTATTTTCTAAGTACAAATTTCTAGTTTCAAAGTCGTTAGGTTCGTTTTGTACTTAGTGATTTTTGTAAATATTTTAAAAGTCTAGTTTTAAAAACGTTAAGTTCGGTTTGTAAAAAGTGATAATGATATTCATTTTAAAATACTAGTTTTAAAAATGTTAAGTTCAATTTGTAAAAAGGTGATAATGATATTCATTTTAAAATGAGACTTAGTTAAATTTAGTCGTCTATTAACTAAATTTAGCGATTTTCATTCTTTAAAATAATAGTAACGTGGATGATTCATTTTAGTCCGTATGTCCAAGATCAATCATCCAGAGATAGCAAAGGCGAATACACGATTTAGTTCATTTTTATAACGGTTACATATTTTTATCGGTTTATAATATTTCATTTATAACTAAATCGATTTATACAAAAATTCAATTCTAATTACTATTTAACTTTAGTGACTTAGTGATATTTTCATTTTGGTCAAATTTAGTCAATTTTAAGTGATGATGTCGTGTGACTTAATATATATGTCAAAATTGATTTATTTCTTTTAATTTCTTAAACCTAACTTATTAACTAATAATTAAATTATATTAACAATAATCTAAAAAGTGATAAAACAATTTTTAGTCTAAATTTTTGGCCTAATGCCGTGAGCAAGCATGTATTGGTCCAAAAATTCGTTTTTCAATTTTTATCGGTTTTTAACTTAAAGTCTTTATATTTTAATTATTCTAATTATACTAAAACGATTTAGACTAAAATGAAATTTACTAAAAATTTCATTTACATTTATGAATAGTGTTTTTTAACACTTTAAATTTCTAACTTTTTAATCTAAATGATTTTTAGTGATTTAAGTTGGTTTATATCATAATACTAATAATATATAAAACAATAACTAAACATAAACACAAAATAATAACAAACATAAAATAAAACCAAATCAACATGAACAATAATAATGAACATCAACATGAATAAAATATGAACCTCAAGAACACCAAGAACAACACATGAACATCAAAAATGAAGTTAAGAACAATATGAATATATTTAACAACTTATAATTTATTTTTCTAATTTAATTCTCTTTTTATAACAACACCCATTTTAAACTAACTTAACCAAACATATTATTTACAAAAATTAAAAGTGAAAATTTATTAAAATAAAAGGGTAATGCCGTGAGTAGTAGTAGGTTGTACATAAACTTGTTTTCGATTTTTATTCACTTTAAACTCATTGTTAATATTTAACATAATTTTTCATATACTTACAATATGTTTAAAACTCATAAAAAACAATACTAAACATATGAACATCAATTTAAAGTGAAAGAAACAATATGATTCAAAAATGAAAACAATAAAGTATACTAACATTATTATTAGTTATTATCATTTTATTAGTACACATAACATACAAACACAAATCATTGATGTTTAACATATTTTAACATAAAAATCATACTTATAAAAATATAATAAAAATCAAATTAATTTACTAAGAGACTAATACAAGACAAAGCTAGTCACCTTATTTTGAATGTTAATCGTCGAGGGATCTAAAATAAATTTTAGATCCGGAATTTCTTCACCCATATAACCCATATTCTTCACCCAAAATAATCCAAAAGTTAGCTCCTAATATACCCACTAATTAATTAGAACCCTTATGATTTATTAGAAATATTATTAAGGTTTTTATTTAAGTGATTTTGGTAGAAAAAGAAAGAAAATAAAAGGGAGAAAAGAGTAGTGATGGAGCCGGCTTCAAGGAGAGCAAAGGGGTGTGTTTTGTACTTAGAAGAATAATGAAAATGATGTTACAACATTAGGTTAAATGAATTGTGTTGTATAAGTTTTGATTTATTAGAAAATAATGTTTTAATTAAATTATTTTAGGGAGCCAAATGATCATACTAGCCTCACTAATGTCAACATTACTATTAGGTGTAGAAATTGTCTCTTGGATGTTTTTAAATACTTTTACGAAATTAATCAGTTTTAAAAAGTCGGGCGATAAAGTTAATGTGTGTGCTGCGTTTGTGATTTTCTAAATATTTCTACTTTAATATTTTAAGACTAAAATATTTTATTTACTATTGAAGAAAATATTTAAAAGTTGAGAAAGTCGATAACATTTTCAAAACAAAAGTTTTCGCTAAAAGTGATTTTAAACGATCGTAAGAAATATAATTTCTACAGAAATTGAATTACACGATTTCATTTCATTTTATTTTAGAAATGCATTTTAAAATGATTTTATGAACTATTGTAAGTGTTGTGTGAAAATGAAATGGTAGTATGAAATTAAGTTAAGAAAAGTGTGTTGTATAAGTTTGGTTTTAATTAGGAAATAAAGTTTTATTAAAATCAATTAGGCATGTGATGATGGATTAATGTAGGGTGGCTTAATAGGGTGGCTTGTGTAAGAGTAGAGGAGACTAAAATTGGTCATGGATGACCTTATGGGGGCCGGCTCACATGGGCTCACATGGGCTCGATTTTTGTTTTCGGAATTATCGATTCATACAAGACGCGAAAAGTCTTGAAATAAAAGATATGATATTAAAATAATGTTTTGAAATAAGATTGAAAATAAAAATGAAAATAAACTTCGACGGGTGATCAAAACAAAAATCGGGTTTAAAACCCTCGAAACTTGAATATAAATTTACTTGGTCGAAAAGTTTATTTTTTTCATTGAATCCTAATGATTTAAATAATTATAATCGTTCGTCAAAACATTTATCAGTTTAAAGGAATTATAACTTAAAATTTCGATGTTTTGTGAAAGTGTTAGGTTAATAGAATTGAAATAGTAACTAGTTATTAATATAATATGATTTTAAAAATAAAAATCAAAATGATTAGAAATGAAAAGGTTTGATGTTAAGTTTGCTTTATCAAAAAGGAGGAAAATGGAAGATGATAAGATTGTTTGATTTTTTTGATTTGCGTGTTTGAAATTGTTGACCCGAATTTCAAAGACGGGAAAAGTATAAGGGTTCATTTTTATTTGAAAATGAAAAATGTTCGAAATTAAATTTTAGGAATAAAAGGTTTTACATTTATTTTTATGAATAGTAAACATAACTTGACATTTTTGAAATTTGGAAGGCGATATAAATTTTGTGTTGATTTTTATAAAATTTTGTGTTGATTTTTATAAAATTTTGAAATGTGTTTCTTTTTCAATTCTAAAGATAATAGAACAAACTTTACTTTTCAAAATTTTAAATTTGTACTTAGGAAATTTAGTATTATTTGGCGAAAAAAAATTCGGACTTATTTTTATTGTAAGGAAAAAGGATGAATTTAATTTAAGGAATTAAATTCTTTTATCAAATTGTGTTAAAATAACACGGGGTGTTACAGTCCCGTTTGCTTAAAATTCTGAAATGTAATTGGTTAAGGGAGTAGGGGCCCTCCTCCCACATGGGTCACCCATGACCATTTATGGAAAGTGTAAACAAATGACCCGTAACCCCCTAAATAGAAAGTGTAAACAAATGACCAGGACGGAGGGAGTATGACGTATGATTTTACAATGTGGTGAAATATGTGATTAAAGTATCGCGTTAATTTACAATGCTCAAAACAGGTATATAGATTGTTTTATAAATATGATATAGATTTTTGTTTAAAATGAGTATATCCATCTTAAATAACACGAAACCGATCAAATAATTATAGATAGCAAACGCAAAATGCCTAAAATATATATAAATATTTCTGTATTTTATTTAAATAACCATTTTACTATTTGACCCATTTAAAGATTAAAACGGATCACCCGTATTAAGAGAGACTAACTGGTTAATCATATTTAATTTATAGTTTCTTTTTTTTTTCTTGATCATAATAATTAATATTAATAATTTTAAAATAATTTGTTTGAAATGTTTCTACAGTCATGACAAAAATATTAATCTAACGTCCTATAAGTGAATACATTCAAAAATAAAAAGATACTCCCTATTACGTAAATGATAATGTAAAATATAATCATAAAATTAGATATTTGTTTAGCAATCATAATATCTCATAGAAATGTGAAAATGTCAATGATCATTTACGAAATCATATTGAGTAATTTTGTAACTTATTTTATTTGATTAATATTTCCCCTAGAAATAAACCTGCCAAAAATAATACTCCGTAATGCGTAGTTTAAAGTTTTAGGTTGAAAAAATAGTCTCGGTAATAATAATAAATAAACCCGACAGCGCTTTAATATAATTAAGATTAAGATTGTTAATATTGGACTAACATACTCAACAGTGTCATTTAATAATTACAATAGGTCAAGAAAATTAGGCTAATATAATAATAATAATAATAATAATAATAATAATAATAATAATAATAATAATAATAAAATTGGTGTAAATTTTGTGTAAATGGTGTTTACAATTCTTTAATAAAATTGCGTTTAAAATAATAATAATAATAATATATTTATAATTTAATGATATATTATAATGGGTCAGACACTAGTAATATAATATTATATTATATTATAAAGCTTAAGGAACCAAGAGGAAAGAGTCTTATTGTACTTTGACTCATTGGTCAACCAGTAATTAGATTTTGGAAAGTAATTTTTGGAAATTACTCCCAAAATTGATATAGAGGCCGAAATTTTGGGGTATATATGGGAGAGTTTTGGCTTAACCTAAGGCTCTAATTCATTCAATCATAATTCACATACACCAAATCAAGAAAAACAGTTAATCAAGAAAAACAGTTTTCTTTCTAAAAGGTTTTCTAGCAAAAATCAAGGCATATCTTGAGCAATCTTGGATGCAACTATTAGGAGATATCAAGCTTTTCATATTCAATCTTAGGCCGTTAAAGCAAGGACTAAAGGTTGTTTTCTTAAATCTCTTGTTTAATTATGCAATTTCTTTTATGACCATTAATTATATATAATGAGTTTCATTATAATCCTGAATGATTAAAGGGTATGTATACGGATATATTCTCGTATCAAAGCCGGGTAATTAATAATAAATCAAGGGATATCATATGAGTAAATGGAGTACAACCCAAAAAATAATATTGGAGAATTTGTGTATAGGAAATAAATATTTGTAAAGATATCGTATGATATCATTTAGCAGATAATTATCAATAAAATCCTAGTTCATGAAGGATGCCTAAGTTTACGCCAAAAACTTAACAAAGAAAAAAACTAATCCAACCAAAACTACTTGCATAAACACAAGATTATACGCCAAATTGTCGAAGAAAATGAACTCCTACCTGTCGAAACTACGTAAGCGTAAGAGGACGAATGCGACACGAGAAGCCAAGGAAGTTGGTATTGGAATCGATTTAGGGACGACATACTCGTGTGTCGGAGTGTGGCAGCATGGCCGTGTTGAGATCATCACCAACGACTTGGGTAACCGAACAACTCCTTCTTGTGTCGCTTTCACTCGTACCCACCGTCTTATTGGTGAGGCTGCCAATAACCAAGCTTCCGTTAACTCTGCTAACACTATCTTTGGTACGTCTGTTTACAATTTATTGCTATTATGCGATTCAAGATATTAATAGTTCATTATATGCATATAACAGTAGGAGAATTAGTCGATTATAGTCTTATATGAATAGCCGTAAGTAATGATTTTGACTTTGAAAACTGATGACAGATGCAAAAAGGCTCATTGGCAGAAAATTTAATGATCCAACAGTTCAAGATGACGTGAAGCTCTGGCCATTCAAAGTCATTGCTGATTCCGGCGATGGTGGTAGTAAAAACCCGGTTGTTGTGGTCACTTACAAGGACGAAGAGAAACACTTCTCCCCTGTGGAAATATCGTCGATGATTCTACTCAAGATGAAACAGATCGCTGAAACGTATTTAGGCAGGGACGTCAAGGATGCTGTCGTTACTGTCCCTGCTTATTTCAATGACGCGCAGCGTCAGGCGACTAAGGATGCTGGTGTCATTGCTGGGCTCAATGTTCTGCGCATCATTAACGAGCCCACAGCTGCTGCCATCGCATATGGCCTCGACAAGGAGCTTATGGGATACAATGTTGCGACAAGGAATATACTGGTGTTTGATTTGGGTGGTGGGACTTTTGATGTCTCGATAGTGTCACTCCAAAAGGACGTGTTTGAGGTTAAGGCCGTTAGCGGTGATTCCCACCTTGGTGGTTGTGATTTCGACACGAGATTGGTGGCTGACCTTGTGGCCGAGTTTGAGAGGAAACATAAGATGAACTTGGGTAACAACCCTAGAGCTTTAGGAAGGTTGAGAACCGCGTGTGAGAGGGCTAAGAGGAGCCTTTCTTGGACACCTGAAGCATCGATTGAAATCGACTGTCTTTTTGAGGGAATAGACTTTTGCACAACGATATCACGTGCAAAATTCGAGAAGCTGAATCTTGACTTGTTTGAGAATTGTTTAGTGCCCGTGGAACAGTGTCTTAGGGATGCGAAGATAAAGAAAACTGACGTGCACGATATAGTCCTAGTTGGGGGGTCTACCCGCATCCCAAAAGTGCAGCAACTGTTACAAGACTACTTTAATGGGAAAGAGCTTTGCAGGAGTATTAACCCCGATGAAGCGGTTGCCTATGGTGCGGCCTCACACGCTGCAATCTTAGCTGGCGTTGGTGATCACACCAACGCAGTGCTTGTCGACGTTACTCCCTTATCACTCGGCATAGCGGTTTATGATAAATCCTTATCTGCTGTCGTTCCTCGAAATACAACTATCCCGATTAGTAAGAAGATTAGAAATTTTCGTACAGTGCACGATAATCAAGTTGCAGTAAGTTTCAAGGTGTACGAGGGCGAGAGACGCATGGCCATAGACAACAACTTGTTGGGCAGTTTCCAGCTGGAAAACATACCACCAGCACCAAAAGGCGTGCCTAAATTTGAGGTGTGCTTCAACATCGACAGTGATGGTATTCTGACAGTGTCAGCTACTCTACAGGGCACAAAAAACAGTAAGCAGATCACTATAACTAATCACAGCGGAAGGCTGTCGAAAGACGAAATCGACAGGATGATGAAAGACAGTGAGATGTATAAGGCTCACGACGAGGAGTACAGAAGGGCAGTCACGGCTAAAAACTCTTTGCAGAGTTATGTCCAGGAAGTCACGGATAAGCTGAGACGATGTCACGGTAACCTTAAAATCAAGGAGAGGAGATTAGTCAAGAATGCCGTAGACAGGGTAATCAAATGGTTGGATTGGAATTATCTCGCTACTGACGCAGCTTTGGTGATACAAAAAATGGAAGAGCTTAAGAGTGAATGTGATGATGTTTTGACAAAGATGAATGTTATTGTCGATGCGAAAGGGTTTCAGCATGAGGTAATTGACCTTGATTAGGTTGATTGAGTTCGGGGTTTGTGGTCGTGTTGTTAAACCTCAACAGTCTGTTTTCGGTTTACTATTATTAAGACGTGTTTAGTATTTCCAATTCATTTTCATACATAGAGGTTTTTTTTGCACTGATTTCTTGCTATAAGCCCTCTCTGCATCTGTTAATTATTTAGTTATCTAGTCGTGAACAATTGAACATGAAGAGCAACATGTATGACGACAGAACTGAGCTCAAGTACGTCTAGAATCAGTAGAAGTAACGTTGCTCGGATTGAACTACAAGAGTCGGAGCATTAGACCAATCTTACAGCACTAAGTAAGACATTTAATTTGAAAAAAAAAAGTTCAAAGATAAAAATTAAAATTAAAAACATTTACCAACATAAAGTAGGTATTTATTAAACTACCCTAAAGACGCTCCCCAATGGCCCAATCCTTGTCAAGGCTATGGCGTAGGTGTGAGACGACGAGTCGGGCTTGTGAGTGTAAACGGATTCCAGTCGTGGCAAGTAGAACCATAATGAACCGGCGTGGCTGCAAAAACGTTTTAACAAAATAACAAAAATTAATTCTGATGAATCGATATTCAATAATCGAACTTAAATCTAATAAAGTTGCACGCAAATTTGGGCCGCGTGTCTAAAGTCATTTGATCACGACCCTAAAATTTGATTGAGGTGAGATGAGTTGAGTTAGATTAGCAGGTCGACTCAGGGTTTAAAGGGTCTTCATAATCTTATAATCGTACGTGAAAAAGTAAGCATCGACAAGATTATCATACATGGGCGAGGAGTACGCCAAGGTGTTTCGCCACCCATAGAGTGCATTGGTGTTCGAGGATGCAAAGGCGTCTCACTTCCTTGTCGAACTTGGTGCATCTTCCAGGTGGTGCTCGCTACAGGCAATTTATCAGATAGATAACTTCGGTCGACTGCAAACACATAATATCAGTGTTAGGGCGAAGGAAAACAATGAGTCATTTCGACTTGTTCGATTACTCTAAAACAACACGACTTCATCTTTTTATAGTGAAGTTACACTCCAGTAGCGCAGTACGACACTTCACCTTTATGAGTATAAGGGAAAATATAATAAAACTTGCCTGTTACGATTTTCATTTGAGCTTCTAACTCGACCCTTATACTGTGTCCATTGACGCCCTTAATACATCCACGGTAGCCTCTGTAAGGACCTTGGATTATCTTGACATTTTTCCCGATCATTGAATCGTGTCGTCTCGTAAATTGCCCTGCTCAGCACCGAGAAAAAAAATGGGTCAAGCACAAATTTCCTCAAATCTGAATAAATATAAATTGTTATGCAGACTGATAAATTGGACGTACCTGTCGAACTAGGCCGAGGTCGAGGTGGTGGTCCGCTGGTGTGCGCAGTGCTAGATATATTCTTAGAAGTCGAAGAGTTCACCTACACAACATTAAAAATAAACAAGTCAAAATAAAGCACACAACAACAGGAATATCAGTCCTACGCTTATAATGCTCCTGTCTATCTATCTGATTTCATCTGAACGAACTTACTGGCTTCTCTCGACCAGCATAACCAGAAACACCAACGAGACCGCTCTCTGATGCTTCTGTAGATTTTACGACTTGGCCTGCAAGCACTGTGATCTGCGGAGATTCTAGAAATCAGTGTTTGAAGTTTCACCAACTTAAACCTGAACAATAAAATGTCGGAAGATTTGTGGCTTGCCTGGTCCTTTGATGCATCAGATATAATAATAAGCCTGTTTTGATCAACCTTGACAACCATACCAGTATTGCCTTCATGTAGGCCTTGAACGATCTTCACATGACACCCTGGTTCGAAGTGTTTGACAAGCTCGGTTTTACGCACTGTGACTGTTTTCTGTCACAAAAAAATACGAAACATACTCTCAGATTTGGGCTCAAGAACTTATATATCACTATTATGTTCTTGTAAAGGAAGTTTACCATGGGGATTTCTATATTAGGTTTGATATGGACGAGATCACCCTCGACAAACTCAACCGAACCCTCTAAATTCTTCAACTCGCCTTTCGCAACCATAACCGCCTCCCCCCTGACAAAGCACTCCTGGTGCTTCCCTTTGAACAGAGTCGCTAGCTCGGCATCATCTTCCCCAATTTCTCGAAAGTTTTGGAGTTCATCAATACTTGGTTGTATATTTCCTGTGTCAACTGAACTCAAGGATACAGTCTTGTAAAAGCTGTTTATACCATCCTGAAAAAAGACGCAACTTTTCAACAAGTCGTGTAGAAAACGGTAACTCTGTGTTTTAAACATGAGGTGACACTATGTCATACCAGCTTATCGTCCAACGACAGCGAGCTCATCTTCGGGGCAACTTTCACAGTCACTTTAAGGGATACATAATCGATATCAACAACCTGTAAACAGGTCACGTCATTTAGGAAATTGAGGTGAAGAAGACATGATATGCATTGAAAGATAACAGGCTGGAATTTGTCGTACCTTAGCAAGGTTGCCTTTGTAGTTTGATCGCTTCAGTCTAACCCAATCACCAATAGAAACGTTGACGGTTCTTGTACTTTCGACTGATAGTACATTGCTCATTTCTTTCAGCGGAACCATTGTCACATTCTTGGAGAAGATGTAACGCATGCCCTTACATGCCTAAAACAAAGACACGCGAAATCATCATGTTTGTACTCAACGCAATTCTCATTACGGGCCATTCATAAACACATTTAAGTTACTATTCACGAAAAAAGCGAGCTTCAATGTATTATACGAAGACTAACCTCTTTAACATCAGCCTCTTTGTAAGCTTCGACGTAGATGTAGTTCTGCAAATGATTAAGGGCAACAGCTGACAGAATACGCAATTCCGAGCCTTTGTCCACTGATTTCTGCATAAGTGAAGATGCCACTTCCCTTTCATGACCAGGCTGACTCACATACAAATTCAACACACTCATGTAAGGCGACATTTAAAACTGATTTTTATGTGCATTGACACGACAAAACACGACACTTAAATACTCATTATTTAGTCATGAAGGTGACTGGTGAGAAATTCAGATGCATTTCTGTCCGATGCATGCAAACGAGTTTGAGAATGTAATATCGTAAAGGGTCATTCATTAGGATATTTACCAAGCATTTGACCATCCAAAGCTTAGGATCACGGACAGACGGAAGAAGAGACTGCTGTTCAATCTCGGTAAGTTCTTGGTCAAAATCAAGGTCATCACATTCTTTCGCAGCTCGACTGTAGCGTTCATTAACCATTTGCTCCATTGCTTCAACATCCTCGTCTTCGTCGTCGTCTCTTCTAAGCACCAAGGGTGATCTGTGACCAATCTCTCCGTCTTCATAGTCGTCGGGGATTTCGTCTTCAGGTTCATTGACTAAGAAGCCTACAATTATTCATCCAGTTACTCGATCATTGGTTCTACTTAATGCTATGCAGTATCCATTTATTAGCTTTCACTAGTTCAATTGCTCCAAACATGAAATTACTTTTATATGAGACAATTAACCTATCGGATTTTCTAACATGAGTATAAGAATAAGAATATAAGATCCACAGGTTAAGAAACTGAAAAACAAAATAAATTCAAATATTCTTGCATTGGAATTTTAAGTACTGTAATAAGTAAATTTTTTTTAAGGAAATAATTTCAATTTTCAACACAATTATATTCCGCTAATTAAGTGAACTATTAAACTAATATTACGGGTAGCAAATGATTCAAATATTGTCAATTAAAAAAGTTAAAATGATTAAAATAGAATAAAGTACGATAACAAGTACTTCCTCCATTCCGTTTGATTCTATACGTTTGACCAAAACACGGTAATTAAGGTAGAAGAAAATCAAGTGGGGTAGATAATGGAATTACTTAAATACCCCTACTTTATTGTTTGCAAGTGGGTTGAGTGGGTATTAGTGAAGGGTATATTGGTCTTTTAGTTTAATAAAGTAGAGACTAAAATAGAAATGTATAGAATTGATTGGAATTTCCAAAAAAGGAATATGTATAGAATCAAATGGAATGGAGGAAGTATGTAATTAATACGAGTATATAGTAAATGGGTAGATTAAAGTAGAAAGTGTTAATTAGATTTGATTATTTGAGTTGACGTAATTGATCTCGAATGAAGGGAGTCACCGAGTCATATATTTTTTTAATATTTGCATTTGCGAATGTGAAAAAGAAAATGTGAAATAATTTTTAAAAAGTCATATTTATAATACTCCGAAATAATTTTATTTAAATTAATTCTATGATAAGATTCTCTCACGCACATATATCGTACTAAATAGGGTGTATTAATTTCCTTAATATAATCATATTAATTGAGTATAATTTTCGGCGTAAGGCAAATATTTTTAGTCACTAAAACAATAATATAAAAAATACGGAGTAGAAGGAAAAATAATATAAATAATATTAAAAAAAAAAAAAAAAAAAAAAAAAAAAAAAAAAAGAAGGAAATAGAACACGTGGAAGATAACTATTGGCCAACCCCTTAAAATTGCTCAACTACCCCTGCCAAAATAATAACCACGTCTTATAAAATCCGAAAAAACTTGCGCTTTTAAATACAACCCACAACTTCTCTATTTCTTCCTCACCCCCCAAATTGAAAACCCAAACCCTAACCCTAGAAATCGCAGAAAAAAAAAATTCCCAAATCAAAATTCAATTCAACATACCATCATCAAATCCATCGCCGCCTTCTTCAAATTCTTCATCATCATCATCAGCTTCTTCTGCATCGATCTCAAAAAACTTGCTCACTCTTCTGAATTTCTCCGTAATTTCATCGTCGTCTTCTTCTTCTTCGTTTCTTCGTCGCTTGCTGCGACCTTTCTTTGATTCGCGAACCATTATTTGGGGATTTTGATTTTGTTTGAGAGAATTTGAGGAGGTTTTCGTTTTTTGAATGAATTGTGAAGGATTTTGTGAGAATTTGGGGGTATATATAGTGGATTTGGGCAGAGTTGTGGGAATTTTGGTGACTTTTGGGCCTTTGATGTTTTGATTGTTGAATTCTGGCCGTTGATTGAGTTGGTTTGATTGATTTTCGGTTTTCTGATTTTTTTTTCTGCCATTTTTGTACAGCTTGTTCTTCTTCCTCCTTTGTTTTTCAGATTTTTTTCGTATTTTTTTTCGTGAAATTTGTTATTTTATTTGATTTTCTTCAGTTTTTTACATTATTTAAATTGATTTTTCATTTATTTTACGCTTTTTCTTTCAGAAAATATTTTCTATAGATCTCAAAATTATGAGAAGAATATTTTTTCCAAAAAAAATAAAAATTAACGATCAACTTCTCCTTATCTTCTTTTCAAATTTTGAAATTTCCAAAAATTTGTGAAAAAGATTTTCAACAGTTTCTCTTCTCTCTTATCATCATCGTTCTTCATCGTTCCTTTCATATTCTTCTGATAAAAAAATTCTCTCTTCTGTTCAAACTTCGATTGAACACGTAACATTCGATCTATTCATGTCATTTTCGTAAATTAATCGATGCGGTTAAAATTATACGGAATAGTTTGAATTATTTCATCCTCGATTCTTCATCATCCAAGAGAAAATCGGTTATATGATTAAATTAATAAAACTGACATTGGAGCGATTAAGAAACCGCAGAAGTTGTCACACGTTTCGTTGTACGATAATATTAACCAGAAAATTGCATTTCAAATATAAAATCGAAATGAATGAAACTTCAAAAATTGATTATATGATTTTGCGTAGGGTTAAAAAAAAATCATTATTTCATTCTAGTTTGATTCGACTCTAGGTTAGACTATGGCTTCATGTTTAATTAGAGCTTTAGTCTGACCACCCGAAATGACCAATTCTAACCCGAGCAAAACCGACCCGATCAATTCAAAATAATGTGACCCGAGAACCGACCCGACCCGGACCCGATGATGACCGAATCGACATGACCCGATATTCAAGGACTAACCCGACCTGCACTGACCCGATGACCCATTATCAATTCGACTAAATGACGACCGATAATTTTAAACTTAATTTTGATTAGATTGAAAGAAATTATTATTTAGAATGATATATTTAACTTAAGTAATGAAGTAATTAAATAAAATAACGGTCAAATACCTATTTTAAGAGGTAAAAATTGAAATAATTCGATAAAATCGCTGACCGATAATGACCCACCCAAACCCGACCCGACCCGATACACTATTTAACCCGATATGACCCGACCCGACATTTAATTCGAACCGAACCCGACTAATTCGAAAGGACACTTTGACCCGACAGGACCCGAACCCGACATGACCCGACCCGACTTGACCCGACCCAAACCCGACCCGACCCGCCCGATTGCCACCTCTATGTTTAATCACTTGACTGGATCTGTAAATTTTTTAATTGTACGATTAAATTGATAACATTTGTTCGGTTGTACCTCTTGTTTCATAATGTTACAACTTACAACGATGGTCTATGGTACGGGAATTTCCAACCGATAATACTTTTGTTCATAGATTAGACGTGAAATCTACAATTTAGATGATGTAATTCCCCGAATAAATTATCGGTTTAGAATACGCATGTACAAAATAAATAGATACAGTAGTATTAAAACTAAAAGTGCTCCGTAAATTATTGTTATTTCATCATGGTATTTAACCGGATTCGTCGAGAAAAATATTTCGATTTGAAACAACTAGCGACGTAGCTTAAAGAATTTTTCATATGAATTTTCAGTTGAATTTTTCATAGGAATTTATTAACTTAAAGCATTTAAATATGGCTAAATATGGGTAGATGATAATATTGACCTTCATGGCCTCATGGGTGGAGGACAACGAAAAGAAATCAGGCTTCAACTAATATACAAATAAATTGGCTTTTAACTTAAGAATTTAATTTAACATTAATTCTTATGTGAGACATGTCTCACAATAATTTATTGTGAGGCATTCTCACATGAGGGTAGTTTTTTTTTTTTTTTTTAACAAATTTCCATGCATGACTTACATTAATTAACGTTAGGCCGGTCTTACGCAAGAACTACTGTTAATTTAATTGTTAAACACTACTATTAAAAAAAACAAGTTTTTTTGTCAAAAACTTCCTTAAAAAAAAAAAAGTTGTCAATTACTCATTATTTTACTCTCCCCCCCCCCCCCCCCCCCCCCCAATATTTTCCATTTAGCCTCACTTTCCTTTTATAGAAAGTTTTTCCAATTAGCCTCATTTCTTTATTTAGTAAAAGTTTATCACACATACCTACTTTTTCTCGCACTAATCTACTTTTTCTTCCTCACAACTAATTCTTTATCATTAAAATAGTCTACTTTTTCTTTCTCCTACTCCATTTTTTTCCCATTTTCTTAAAAATGATGAAAAATGCTATGGGGCTAATTCAATAAGATGGAGGGAGTATCACTTTAAAAAAAAAAAAAAAAATTGTCGACTACCATCGTTTGACCTGAATTGACCAAATTTCGATGGTGACGTACCGAAATTAACGTTTTTTCCTTCATTTTCATCTTCTTAGTTCCCTCAAATTCGAATTCTTATCATTCAAAAATCCAAAATACATTATCTCAAACCAATAATTTAACCACTAAAACCTAGAAATTCGTCTTTCCAACTTAATAAAACGTGTTCCGGTGACCAAAAATGTCGGAATTTTGTTGACTTAAGTCAAACTCGGGCCAAAAGGTGGAGTTTAACAAAAATTATTTTTTAAAGGTGGTAATTGACAACAAAAAAATTAAAGGTGGTGTTTGACAAAATGCGTTTTTTTAAAAAATGGTGTTTGACAATTACCTCAAGTCCTCAACAACTTCAGATCAATTTAATGGTGGATCAGAATATATTTTAGCTCAATAAATTTATAACTAACAAATGACTGAGACATAAAATATATTAGTTCCGAAATACATTGTATTGAAGATTTTAACCTGTTATATATACCACATATGGTGCTGTATCACAACAATTCAACAATAAAAATCAAGCAATTTCATTTTTAAATTTATCGCTTATCAGCTCTTCTAGATAATTCTTTTTCCAGCTCAAATGGAATGGAGGAGGTAAAGATGTCATTGGGACCCCCAAGAAAAACTTTATCCATACCTGTTCACCACTTATGACAATTTTTCAAAACCGTACTCGTCTCACTACTTACTATAACGGGTAAACAAATAAAATAGAAATATTACGGAGTATAATATACGGAGTAATTAACTTAAAACACCTTTGATTATTACCATAATTTGAAAACAACAATAACTTTTCGTCAATTAAAATCATTAAAGGAATATATCTCAAGGTATCCTTGACATTTGTTACTTTAACCGTGAAAGAAAAAAAAAAAAAAAAAAAAAAAAAAAAAAAACCTTAAACTGAGCATGATATGTAGCAACAAGTTTAGAAATTGACAAACGTTTTTTCTCAACTGTATATCTCGTTAAGACGAGCAATTTGAACATTAGATTTTTCATATTCGCAATTCGTGGTTAGTAGATATGGTCAGTCAAAATTTTTTGGACTAAATAACTTTGATCAATCAAGACTTGAAACTACGTATTTTGAACGTGACAATTTTGATATCATATCGAAGAGCTCGAAAAGACGATCGATTTAAATAAAGTTGATTGAATTATGAATTTTTAACTACAAGTTTGGTCAATTAATTTTTTTATTTTTCTTTAGAGAAACAAATGGTATCATGAGAAAAACGACAAAAAGTTAAGGTATCGTGGAAAATATCCCATTAAAACTATAAATTTACCATTTTGTAATATAATAAAGGGATATTTCCCACGGTATCCCTGAGGGTTGCAATTTTTCCCGAAATACCCTTTGTTTTGTGAAAAAAAAAACTTTAACTGACCATAACTTGTAGTTACGAATTCAGAATTCAATCATTATTGTTTTTAAAGTAATCGTCTTTTCGAGCTCTTCGATTTGACACAAAAAAAATTCATGTTTAGAACTCGTAGTTTTAAGTTATGGTCGGTCAAAGTTATTTTATCGAAAAAAATTTGACCGACCATATCTACTATTCACGAGTTGCGAATCTGGAAAATTCGATGTTCAAATTGATCGTCTGAACGACATCTACGGCTTTGACAAAACGATTGTCAATTTCTATACTCGTAACTACAAGTTAAGCTCAGTCAATGTTTTTTAGCATGAAAAGAGGGGTATCATGGATAAAGTGACAAACCTCAGGGGTACCATGGAAAATATCCCTATAATAAATGTATATATAAGCCGCTTATAGGTGTATATTTTGCAAGTAAGTAAGATGCACTTCCGCCCCACCACATATGGCGAGTACATTTTCATTTTGACACCCATACCTGTCTAACCGCCCATCAAATTTATACCCATCGTCTTTCTGATTAGGATGACTATGGTGCGGCCGTGCACCCATGCGATACCTATTTTGTCCAACTCTACTAACATCCCTAGTAGGCTGATTAATGCTTTTTAAAAATTACAAGTTAATCATTGTCAATAACCATTGAAAATGCTCTGAAGTACGTACTATCAATTTGAACAATATAAGTTAACATATGAGACATGTTACGTTAACTTTATCATGGGATCACTCGAAATTTCACACGATTGGGATGTATATAATTAGTTCTAGTTCACTATTTTAGTGATAGACGAACAATAGTTCACCTATCTCGTCGACTTCTATGAATCAAGCTATATTCCAAATTACCATTTACCAATTACCAATACAGAGATAAGATCTTTCAAGCCCTAAGTTTAGGTAAAGTCATTGAGCCCAGAATCCGCTTTGAGATTTTAACACAAAAATTTGGAACTGCAAAATTCCAGAATATTTGAGATTTTAACTAAAATCTCAAATATTCTGGAATTTTGCAGTTCCAAATTTTTGCGTTAAAATCTCAAATTTTTGTGTTAAAATCTCAAAGCGGATTCTGGGCTCAATGACTTTCCCTTATTACTTGGGCTTAAAAGATCTTATTTCTACCTATACAAATTATATTAGAAATTAGTTAAAATCCAAAAATTGAATTGTTTCAAAAAAAAAGAAGAAAAAAATCCAAAAAATTGAATAAAAAACTAAACAAGCAAATCACAAAATATCACTATATGGCAACATTAAATTGTGTGTATTTTGATGATTTAACTCATAAATAAGGTAAATCAAAAAATGAAAGCAAAAGGCCACACTCATCAGTTAAAATGCATTAAATTGAACTTGTCTTGTATTCATAAAAAAACGCATTTTAACACTGTCTAAATTCAGGAACTCTAGTTTCATATGCCCATAATTTAATTATGATGCTTAATTACTCATTTTTAATATTAATAATTCACTTACCACCTATATTAACCCTATTACTACTAATTATTTACACATTTCAGGCAATATCAATTAATATCTACATAACATTATTTTTCCATAATTCTAGTACATGACAAACCAACCTTTTCCTAGCATATAACTTTCTAGTTTTCGGTCGAAAATTGTGCAGATTACACGCCTGTCGTTTTGCCGTATAAGTGTGTCGTAGACTCGTTGGAGATACAGAGAGTTGCAGGGTGTTTTTCGCCTTTTTGAAGGAAAAATGAGGTCGAAACATTTGTCTAGTAATGCTCTCATTTTGCTGTCTGTATTCAGCTTTATAGCGGGTTCGTTCTTTACTAGGCATACGTGGAGTAATCACGAGGATTCGGTGGTTAATAACCGTGTTAGATTGACTGAGTTTCCCCCGACTGAAATGGTCCGTGATTCTGATCATCACAATAATAAACGGGTAAGCTGTTTGGTTTCTAGACGAAATTTGGCTTATAGGTTACGAGTTTTTAACCTTTAAAATGACTGATGTTTGTATGTGGTGTGGTTTGGAAATGATCAGGTGTTGGCTGAGGAGAAACTGGGGGATTTCGTGGGAGAAGTTGTGAAGACGCGCCAAGCAATTCAGTAAGATTTTTCTCCGTTTTTCCTGTTCTTACGCTGAGCATTGCTCTCGGACTTACCTTTTACCAAAATTGCAGATCTTTAAATGAAAAGATTTCTGAAATGGGGACGAAACTGGCAGAGAACCGTAATGGACACGTAGAGGGCAAAATTTCGGGTGAAAGGGGAAGTCGTCAAAACTTGCAGAAAGCTTTTGTTGTAATCGGAATCAATACTGCACTTGGCAGCCAAAAACGACGATACTCCCTTCGAGAAACTTGGATGCCACGAGGTCTATACCGTATTTACCGTTTTTCTTTACCTTCCGAGTACTTTTTGTATCATAAAACTTTCTGCTGAATTTTGGACTTTGTACGTCTTCAACGTAGTTTCCATTTTGAGATATGATTTTGCTGATTCGATAGACATTCTCGACTCATTTCTGATCTAAATTTCATGCAGGGGAAAAACTGAAGAAACTAGAGAAGGAAAAGGGTATTATTATTCGCTTTGTTGTTGGACATAGCTCAACACCAGGGAGTGCTCTCGACAAATCACTTGACGCTGAAGAAGAAGAACACAGAGATTTCCTTCGACTGGACCACATTGAAGGGTACCATGAGCTTTCCACCAAAACACGAATTTACTTCTCGACTGTTGTTAAGCTTTGGGATGCTGACTTCTATGTCAAAGTAGACGACGATATCCATCTGAACTTAGGTTAGTTGAGTTCACACGTGCGTCAGTATGTTCATCTTGAATTAGATTATTGACATCTGATTTTGCGTTTGTCTTATTTTTCAAGGCACATTGGTGGCAACACTGGGAAGTTTCCAATCAAAACCGAGAGTGTACATCGGTTGTATGAAGTCAGGACATGTTCTTTCAAACCGGTGAGTATTAACTGAACAAACGATAACAGTAACAACGACAATTTCATTGAAATTTAAAATCTATTGACATCACATAATGGAGCTCATTTCATGCCTAATTGTCCAGGGTGAGGAAGTATCATGAACCAGAATTTTGGAAATTTGGTGACGAGGGTAACAAATATTTCCGACACGCTACTGGTCAAATATATGCCATCTCCAAGGATCTGGCAACTTACATCTCTGACAATGCGTAAGTCTATAAATCACGTTGTTAGAGATTACAAACATCTTAAAAACTGTCTGTTCTCTAAGAGATGGTAATCAATTTCACAGGCCTATTCTTCATCGTTATGCTAACGAAGACGTCTCCTTGGGCTCATGGCTGATTGGCTTAGAAGTAGAACATGTCCACGAGCCGTCTATGTGTTGTGGCACTATTCCAGGTACACGACACGTATTGACGTATTTTTATCTCGAAACTTGTACGAATACCAAATGCCCTGGTTTAATCCCCTTATGTGCTCGTGTCCCAGAGTGCGCGCAGAAAAAACTGGCAGGAAACGTATGTGTAGCATCATTCGACAGGTCGTGTAGCGGAGTATGCAAATCAGTCGACAGAATGAAAGATGTGCATATGAGTTGCGGAGAGGGAGATGCTGCAGTTTGGAATGTCAACCCTTTATAACAAACCCATCAGTCACGACGACAAAAGAATGCAACAAAGCATGGCTGCGTAGACGCAAATACGTCAATGATCAGAGTGTAAACTTATAAAACAAAACCTATCATATCCGAGAATCGTTTGTCTTTCACATGTGTATGCGATTGTATTTTGTCTATAGGATCAGTGACGCCGTAAACTCAGTACATGTAACTTTGTTAATGCTTTCTTTAGCGATCTACGGAGTAATTAGTTTATTTAGTTGATGTAGATTTTAAAACTGCAAATTAAATCGCGTCATCGGATAGTAATGTCACCTTGTGTATCCATATCATTGTCCATTATGAAACCAATGTTATTCTTCGAATTGTGTTACGCTTAGAAATGTCGGTTACCCAGAGTAGTCCTTATTTGACATTATTTGTTCAATTCGGTTTGTGATCGCATAAAAGACAACGATTGTCGTGCTTTATAAACTTGAAGAAGAGTCGATCTAATCGTCCGACCCAACAATCCATCATATATATATATATAGACATATAGTCCTATGGATCAAATTCTCCGATCCAACAATTGATCATATAAAGTCCGTCCTTAGAATAATCTTATTACGAGGCAGTCTCATTGAGACACGCTATATTTTAATACTCCGTAATATTATTAACTCTAATTTAATTAATTCTCTCTTTTTTCTCTAATTTTGGAATTTTATTCTTACCTCTCATATTTTAACTATGATGTTAGTTTCATCATTTATCTAACACTATGAGGGGAAGGGAGATACTCAAAATTGTTATAATCTTATTATTTCAAAAATTATAACAATTAAGATGCCTACGTATCTTACAATAATTAAAACTCACGTAGTTATTACCTACCTGACTTACCTAGTTGTTCTGATCGTGGTCGGTCGGTGTCTCAATTAACATCATGTTGCTTCTGCAAGTGACGATACAGTGCTCCATACCCTTGACCGTGATGACAAATATACCTTTTTATTATTCCTTGGACATAACATATTTTATACTCCCTCCGTTTCGCTGATTTGTTTACATATACTTTATACACATTTATCGATGTGAGGAGAGAGATTGAGAAAAAACTAATAAAATAATAATATAAGTACAAAGAGGGCCCCGTTTGCTTAAAATTATCAAATGTAATTGGTTGAGGGGGTAGGGGCCACCTCTCACATGGGTCAAGCATGACCATTTTTGGAAAGTGTAAACAAATGACCCGTACGCCCCAAAATGAAAAGTGTAAATAAATGACCGGGACGGAGGGAGTAAGATGTGTAGAATTTTTTTGGATCTTCTAGTATAAAATCTTTGACGTAGTAGTATCAAATGAAAAAAATATTTCTATCAGTACCACCGGAAACACCGGCAGGTCTGGCACCACCACCACCACCACCATCAAGAGCATCGGCACCAGCACCAGAACTTGTCGAGACGCATTTTGTAATGACAATATATATTTTTTGAAATTATAAAAAAATATATATATATAAAAATTTGATATCAATGATATATTTATACAAATTAAATAAAATCACTCATGATTATATTTGTATTTATATATTACAAGTTATTTCGTAAATTTTTAAACTATATAAATAGTACTTCCTTCATTCCATTTGATTCTATACATATTCCTTTTTCGGAAATTCCAATCAATTCTATACATTTCTATTTTAGTCTCTACTTTATTAAACTAAAAGACCAATATACCCTTTACTAATACCCACTCAACCCACTTGCAAACAATAAAGTAGGGGTATTTAAGTAATTCCATTATCTACCCCACTTGATTTTCTTTTACCTTAATTATCGTGTTTTGGTCAAACGTATAGAATCAAACGGAATGGAGGAAGTACTTTCGTATTAAGAAGTGTTTTGATGGAGGGAATAGATATGTGGAATTGTACAAACTACAGTACAAAGGTAGAAATTGGTGATACGGAGTAACAAACTAACAATGATTGTACGTCAATAAGCATGGCTACCACTAGCTACCTCTAGCAATTATTCACGTATAGTGCTACACTGCTACTATTTGATTTTCGTGGGATGACGTTACATTACATCCTTTTGCATTGCTAGTTTGCTACTCTACCGAAAATATTCTGGCCTAATGGTCAGGACGGAGGTAGTCTGAGCATTAGGTCCCAGGTTCAAACCCCCTCTGCCGTTGTAATGATTTAACCTGAATTCATGTACTCCGTAATGTTTAAGATCCCAAACATGATAATTTTTCATTACTTCATAAAACATCTTATTCTTCTTTAATTTAACCTATGTTTCATTATTTCATAAAACTTCTTCTTATCTTTCTCTTTTGCGATATTTTAAATATCTTCTCTTACTCAACAACTTCAATTTTGAGGATTCAATTTTTAATCATTTTATTCACTTTAACCAAATCTTTCATTACTTTCTTACTCCGTAAATTTTTTCCTCGTCATTCTTATTTGATATCTTTTCAAAGTTTTCTCTTAATTAGTTGACAAAATTCAATTTTAAGTCATCCAATTAAATCAACAAGTCGGGTTATTTTGTCCCTCCGTCGTACTTTAATCAACCCACTTAACAAAGAAACACATATTCAGGCATTTTAGAATCATAGTTGAAAAATTTACAAACTACAATATTTTCTCCTATATTTTATGAGGTTCGAGAAATTCTATTTGCAAAAGATACGCCACATTTGCATTTTATTCTCATATAAGTCAATGACGAAAACATTTTTTGGAATTTGTAGGGAAATGTTAAAGTACTAGAAATTTGTGAGGAAATGTTTGGATTTAGGTTTTAAAGAAAAATATGTAATTTGGATTTTTTTAGGTAGATTATGTTTTAAAGGGAAAATAGAATAAGGTAGTCTTTAACAAATAGGGTCAAAGTTTATCCACTCTCACAAGTCACAAGCCAAATTAGTGTTCTCGCCGGAAAAATTGCCTTCCGTCGCCGGAATTCATAATTTGGTACCTTTTCACAAAAATAACAAATAAAAGGTACCAAAAAAAAAAAAAAGGTATTACCTTCATCCCAAAATATGTGTCCCCTTTCTATTTTGGGAAGATTTAGGGTCCGTTTGGATTGAATGAATTGGAGGGAAAAGGAGGAGAGGGGAGGGAAATGGAGGGAAGTATTTTTCTTTGTTTGGTTACAATACGGGGAAGGAAAGGATTAGGAGGGGAGAATAATGGAAGAATTTGATTTCCCTCATTTCAACTAAAACAAAATAATCTTTCCAACTTTGGCAAGATTTGGAAAAAAAAACATAGCTCGACTCTCATCTAATTATAAAAAGACAATTATTCACCCTCCCATTAAGCAATCTCCATTTTTCTTTCCTTCACTTCCCTCTCATTAATTTTAGCTATCCAAACATTTGAATTTTGATTTCCCTCCCCTCTTTTTCCCTTCCCTCACCCATCCTCACTTTCTTTTT
This sequence comes from Dianthus caryophyllus, assembly GCA_023091065.1. Classification (NCBI taxonomy): domain Eukaryota; kingdom Viridiplantae; phylum Streptophyta; class Magnoliopsida; order Caryophyllales; family Caryophyllaceae; genus Dianthus; species Dianthus caryophyllus. The sequence goes on along the minus strand of CM041522.1, from coordinate 10,673,988 downwards.
CCTCCTAAAATGCTATTCAAACAGATCCTTAGGGTGTGTTTGGATTGGGGGAAATGGGGGGAAAGGAAGGGGAGGGAAATGGGGGGATTGATTTTCCTTTGTTTGGATACAAAATATGGAGGGAAGGAAATAGAGGGGGAGGGATTTGGAGGGATCCATTTTCCCTCCTCAAAGCCTAATTGGAATCCCTCCAAAATAGGCAAGATTTGGAGGGAAAATGGTATCCAAACACCACCATTTCCCCTCCCCTCCTCTTCCTTCCCCTTCCTTCCCCTTCCCTCATTTCCCCTCCCCTCCCTTTCCCTCCTATTTTGCTATCCAAACACACCCTTAGGCTGTGTTTGGATACAAGTTTAGGAGGAAAGGGAAGGAAGAAAGAGAGGAAAAGAAAAGGAGGGGAGGGGAAGGAAAATAAAATGTTGTTGTTTGGATAGGAAGAAAATTATGAGAGGAAAATGGAAGGGGTGGAAGGATGAGGATGACAAAATGGAGGGAGAGTGTTTATTAAATGAGAGCTCAATTAGTTTTCCTTCCAAATCTTGTCAATTTTGAAAGGAAAATGGTTTAGTATAAGGGAGGGAAATTAAATCCTTCCAATTCCTTTCCCTCTCATTTCTTTCCTCCCAAATTTTCTATCCAAACAATGGAAAATCAATTCCCCTATTTCCCTCCCCTTCCTTTCCCTCCATTTCCCTCTATCCAATCACACCCTTAGGGTCCGTTTGGATTGAAGGAATTGAAGGGAAATGAAGGGGAGGGAAAGGGAGGGGAGCATTTTCCTTTATTTGGATACAAAATATGAAAGGATGGAAATGGAGGGGGAAATGTTTGGAGGGATTCATTTTCCCTTCTCAAAGCCTAATTGGAATCTCTCCAAAATTGGCAAGATTTGGAGGGAAAATGGTACGAGTACCAAACACCACCATTTCTCCTCCCCTCCCCTTCCTTCCCCTTCCCTCATTTTTTCTCCCCTCCATTTCCCTCCTATTTTGCTATCCAAACACACCCTTAGAGTGTGTTTGGATAACAAAATAGGAAGGAAATGGAAGGGGAGGAAAATGAGGGAAGGAAGGGAAGGGAAGGGAAGGGAGAATGTTATGTTGGTGTTTGGATAGATTTTCCCTTCAAATATTTTCAATTGTGGAGGGATTTTGATTACACTTGGAGGGGGAAATTAAAATTGATCCCTTCAAATCCCTCCCTCTCCATTTCCCTCCTTCAATTTTTTTTAAGCAAACGATGGAAACTCAATCTCTCTATTTCCTTCCCATTCCTTTCCCTTCATTTCTCTCAATCCAGACACACCCTTAAGGAATGAGAATGAAAATAAAACAAATTGAAATCTTTTGTTAAAACCTACTACAAATAGAAAATGGACACTTATTTTAGAAAAAAAAATTAATAGAAAAAGACACTTATTTTAGAATAGAGAGAATACTATCTAACAAAAAATTCTTAGATAAAATATGTAAAGCGTGTCAATTATACTTCCTCCATTCCATTTGATTCTATACATATTCTTTTTTCGGAAATTCCAATCAATTCTATACATTTCTATTTTGGTCCGTACTTTATTAAACTAAAAGACCAATATACCCTTCATTAATACCCCACCCAACCCACTTGCAATGTTCTTTTTTAAAGAATAAAGTAGGGGTAGTTTGGTAATTCTATTGTCTACCCCACTTGATTTTCTTCTACCTTAATTACTGTGTTTTGGTCAAATGTATAGAACCAAACGGAATGGAGGAAGTACAAGTTTTGGCCAATATTTACTTTCAATTTGGTAAGTGACACGTGTCTAAGATAGTAGTAAGATGCTGAAATAGATTACTTAGTACAGAGTAGTCCGTACTCCTAACCTGGTAAACGAGTCATTCGGTTTAGTTTTGAAACGGATTAAATCCGTTCAATTGAAAACAGATTCACCTTACTTTCAGTTTCAGTTTGATTTCGATCAGCTTCATTCAGTTAACTATTTTAATCAATTTATATTATTTCGAATTAGATATGGTTTGGTTAGGGTCAATCTCAGTTCAGTTGAGTTCTAAGTCAGATTTTTTCGCGTAAAAGGTAAAAAAAAAAATATTATAAAATAAAAAATACTTTTCAAATTTGATTGTAAAAGTTGAAAATATTGTTAATAAGTAAATAATCAGTAAGAAAAAAATTTAAAATAAGATGTTTTTGAAGAGAAATAAATATTTTTAATTCAGGTCAATCAGTTCATTTATTATCAGTTCAGATTTATCCAGGTTCGGATGTAATTCAATTATTATTGAATTCAGTTCAATTTCGGTTCAATTCGGATGAAGTCGGGTTTGGGGTACCTTTTAGATTATTCATATCCGGTGTTCGATTGGTAATCGGCTCAAATAATATTTTCTGTCGATTTTTCTGGTTTGGGTTGATTTTGTCAACTCGCTACTCCATAGTATTTGTAGTTCGTTATAAACCTAAATTTTTAAAAATTAAAAGAAAAAAAAAAAGATTTAAAATGCTTTATTCAGATTTATAGTTCTTTTTTTTTTTCTAGTTTTATTGTGACATATTTAACAAGAGCGTTAGGTATTAACATAAGCAGAAGTAGTTTCGAATACTTATTGTGTTAATATAGCGCGCTAGACTAATTTTTTTTTTTTTTTTTTTTTTTTTTTTTTTTTTTTTTGTGTGTAATGTCTTCAATATAGACAGAAAAAAACTAAATGCAAATGCCATTTAACATACGATTATAGGAAAATGTTGATCCAATATTAAGAAATTGTTTCAACAATACAAGAAGTCCAATAGTTCAATTTTACACCGAAAATTTCATCCCTTAATCATTAGACGGTAAATGGGAGAAGCGCATATTGCAACATTGAAAAATTTAACATAAACCTTATCTAACGTTTGTTGTTGAGAACTATTGCGATCTTTGGCATAAATTTTAATTGTAAAAAAAAAAAAAAGTTTCTTGCAACCGACTCAATACAATTGACGCCATTTAATTAGTTTGATAACATGACGTAATTTTAAGATCATAATTTTCTTGATAAACTCTATATTATCATTTGATATATAAATATTTACGTTAGTTAGAACCGTCGTACTAAAAATCGTCTTATTAGAAACTTATCCATAGGAGTACTAATTTGATTAAACACATTCAAAAAACAAATAAAAATGCGCGGGTAAGTAACGGCAAAGAACAATCGCGTGAGTATGAAAAGGCAACCAACAAAGCTAGTCAGTCCCCCCACTCACAAAACTTTAACCCTACTTCTATTATTATTATTTTATTTTATTTTATTTTATTTTATTTTTTATTTTATTTTTAAAGAATTATTATTATTATTTTTTTTTTTCTTTTTTCAAATTTTAACTTCATTTTGTATTATTTTATTACTCCCTCCATCCCACCTTTTTCCTCCCATTTATCCAAAAAGGAAATCCCATCTTTTTCTACCCATTTGCAAACTTTCCTTTTTCATCTATTGTTTATTATTATTTTACCCACTTGCATCATCCTTTTCCCATTTTTTATTAATATTTTTTCCACTTTTTCAACTTCTACAATTTTTTATTAATACTTTTTCCACTCAAAATACTTTATCAATTATTTATTAATATTTCTTAATATTTGGTCCAAAATGAAATGGGAGGAAAAAGGTGGGATGGAGGGAGTATTATTTTTTCTATTAATACTTCCTCCATTCCATTTGATTCTATAGATATTCCTTTTTCGGAAATTCCAATCAATTCTATACATTTCTATTTTGGTCCGTACTTTATTAAACTAAAAGACCAATATACCCTTCATTAATACTCACCCAACCCACTTGCAATGTCCTTTTTTAAAGAATAAAGTAGGGATAATTTGGTAATTCTATTGTCTACCCCACTTGATTTTCTTCTATCTTAATTACCGTATTTTGGTCAAATATATAGAACCAAACGGAATGGAGGAAGTAATAAAAATCCATTCAACTTTATAATTTTTTCCAACCTCTCATTATCATTTTTATTTTTCTTCCCTCCTAAAATTTCTCTCTCCACTTTCTTTCCCTCCTTTCTCTTTCTCTCTCTTCTCTCAGATCTCATACCCTAATTAAATTTTTCACTTCATAATCAATAATAATAATAAAAAAACCCTAATTTCCGAAAATCCCCAAATCAAAACGAAAACCATGAGCATATCACCACCGACGGCGGCGTGTGCGGCGGCGGGCGGCGGTGGTCAGTTCGGCGACACGACGTACACGAAAGTGTTCGTAGGAGGTTTAGCGTGGGAAACTCAAAAGGACACTCTTCGGAATTACTTTCTTCAGTTTGGTGATATTCTTGAGGCTGTTGTTATCACTGATAAGGCCACCTCTAGATCTAAAGGCTACGGTTTCGTATGTTTTTTTTTTTTCTTTAATATTTTCTCAGAAGACGGGTTTTTTGATGCATAATTGTCGTAAGATTATTTTGGTTTCTGGTTTACTTGCACTAGCGTGAGGATGAAGTTGAGTATAAATTGATTTATTAGTGAATGTTAATCATAATTGTTTATATTTTTAGGTTATATTTACCTGTTTACTTTTTCATTTGATCACTTTTTTTAAGTGCTTGGTAGGTCATGAATAGAGTCACCTTGAGTAATTCTATCGTAAAACTTCGTCGTGTTCATACAACCGCCAATAAAATTGCTCATTTGCTCGTCTTATACATACAACCGTTTCAATTTAGACTATGCCAAAACAAAAACAAAAAAGTTTGAAATAAGATGATCTTTTTAATACTTCGTATAACGTAAGACAACATCTGAAAAGTTATTAAAAAAAAATAACATTAAATTAAAAGTAATCACCTCAGGTCTCACAATAAAATTATTATGAGACTCGTCTCACATGAGAATTAGTATAACTAATTACTCCTAATTAAGTGGTTGATTAGTTAGTTTAGGAATCTTGATATAGTAAAAATTGAGTTTACATCAGGTTTATTTAGTTTTAAGGTCATCGTTAATTGTCTTTTTTGATGACGAGGGGGTTGAGTCCCCCCGGTACATGCATTCCCGCACCACCACATGTACCATGTAAGCCACCCCGACGGGGGCTGCGGTGGCCAAGTGGTGTGCTTTGGTTTTTTTATTCCTTTTGGTTCTAGGTGGGATTTGAGCCTGAGACCTCACACTTTGTTTCACACTTCCAGGATACAACGGTCAAAATCGATAAATTTCTTTTGTTAATTTGTACGGAGTATAATTTTATGCGTCTTTCATTTTTCAAAATCTTTCTCACATAATTAATTAGAAATGTTTACAACGGTCATATGCATACAACGGTCTCATACAGGTCATTGGTGGTACACATTACTTCACATGCATACAACGGTCTCATGTAGGTTGTTTTTGGTGTGGGTTGAATAAAAATAAAATAGGTGACATTTAGGGAAGCAGAAGCAGCAATGAGAGCATGTATAGATCCAAGTCCAGTGATTGATGGAAGAAGGGCAAATTGCAACCTTGCTTTCCTTGGTGCTCAGAAATCTAAACCTTCTACTCCTTCCCATTTTCCTCACCATGGTACCTATTTATTTCTTTATTATTTCTTGGTATTTTATATTTGTACTACATTTATAATTACGACTATCACAACCTGTGCTTCACTTTTAATTTTATACAGTTTCCAATATAGACCGTAGTAATATTTTTATTGTACTCCCTCCCTTCAAATCCAAACACTACATTTACCTTTTTGACACTATTCATTTAGGTCGGGAATCTTTGAAATTCCCGACAATCTATAAGTGAAAATATAATCATGTGTGATCTTGTTTGATTCGTCTTTATGGGTACAATATTAATATCCAATTTTTAATTTTTTTCCTCATGTGAAATTATAGATATTTCCGTTCCGACATTTGCCTCGACAAATGTGATAAAGCAAGTGTAGGGTTTGGATTTGAAGGGAGGGAGTATATTTTAGGTCAACATGTCAAATATAAATACATTCGTAGATAAATCGATAAATAATTAAACATTTACTAGTATAATACTTCTTTTGATGGTCTATGTATAAATTCAATTGAGATTAATTGTTTTGAGTTATCTATGTTGCACTTGCATATAGAGTGAAAAATTTACAATCTTACGTTATTATGTTAGGATATGAGATAACGCATTTCATAAGAGTGGACCCACGTACAAAATTATGATGTTGCTTTCTTACCTTATTATTAAGTGTAGCATGTTTGTGTTGGAGATGTAGGATCACTGTTTTGTAGGTGATGAATATTTCAGTTTATTAGGAGTAAAAAAACTATCACATGATTATACCCTACCAACCACATTGTTTCTATTCATGATTTATGGGACAAATTATAATAAAGTCTCACAATGTGTTTATGGATTATTTTCTAAATATGGTCAAAAAATATACCGAATTATACAGATTCCATTCAATCAAAAAATTAAACTGATAGTTTTAAAGCCGAAATCAAATGTATACTCGGTACTGTATGTAATGTAACAGTTGATTTTATATATGACGTGATGAATGGGGAGAACAGGAACAAGCGTAAACGTGAAGGGAATGAATAACAGGGAGAGTGGGTATGGAGGAGGAGGAGCTGCAGCAGCTTTTATAGGGACAACAACAGCCTCAGCAAACGCATTTCCTCACTTTGCTGTTCAACAAGGCATTCCCTTAGCTCCTTACTACGGGTATATTCCCTCTCTTCTATTTTATTTACTCCCTCCATTTCAATAAATTATTTACAATTTGACTTTTTCGTGAGGGAAATTTGAGAGAACTGTAAACAAATGACTGAGACAGAGGGAGTACATCAATTTTCTTGCAAATGTTAAATATAAATAGGTAGAGTTTTACTATCAAGAATTTTAAAAATTTGATATTCTTAGTATACTCAATTTGACTTATCAAATAAGATCTTACATGACTAGTTTAATGGATTTGATGGATAGGATTGTAGGAATACTATCTATCGGTCTCACTTTTTTTTTTTTTTTTTTTGTGAAAAATCTATCTCACTTTTCATTATATTGCTTTCATATATACGGAGTTTTTTTTTTTATGTTTCGTTTTATAGCTTTGTTTATTAATAGAAGTAATGTACCGAGGACTTGGGGTGATGCTTAGATTTACTTTAAATAACATGTCATATTCCTCTACTTGAAGAATTTGAATTTGGATTTGAGTCAAATGATACCCTTAAGGGTGTTATTTTCAAATCTCAACTTACATACTCCCTCTATTTTTTTCCATTTGGCTCCCTTTAATTTTTCACAAATATTAAGAAAAAGGGTAAAATGTGGGGTAGGATGGAGAAAAAAGATGATAGTTTAATAATAAAATAATTAGTTGTGAGTGAGAAAAAGTAGGGTATGTGAGAGAAAAAGTGGGGTATGTGAGAGAAAAGGTTACTAAAAAGGGAAATGAGGCTAAATGAAAAAAAATTCTAAAAAGGATATATGGGGCTAAATGGAAAGAATGGAGGGAGTAATTAATTATTGATTTCAAAAAATTAAATTTCAAATGTCAAATTTTAAAATTAAATTTGAGTTTTTAAACGCTACCTTAAAGAAAACATATTAGATGAGAATGTGGGAAAAGAATACTTCCTCCATTCCGTTTGATTCTATACATTTGACCAAAATACGGTAATTAAGGTAGAAGAAAATCAAGTGGGGTAGACAATAGAATTACCAAACTACCCCTACTTTATTCTTTAAAAAAGGACATTGCAAGTGGGTTGGGTGGGGTAATGAAGGGTATATTGGTTTTTTAGTTTAATAAAGTACGGACCAAAATAGAAATGTATAGAATTGATTGGAATTTCCGAAAAAGGAATATGTATAGAATCAAATTGAAGGGGGAGTGACATATACGGAGTCAGAGTGTAATGATTGGTAGGTGACAGTTGGTGTCTTGGTGTGGTGTGGTGTGGTCATCTTGACTGTCTCCTCCCTCACTGCTTTTCTTTTCTTTTCTTTTCTTTTTCTTTTTGCTTTTCTCTCTTCCTCTTTGCACTGCACTGTACTGTCTAACTGTCATCACGTGCTTACTCTGCTTCCTGTCACGTGCGTTACAGCTCTCTGTAACTCACTCACTCTCCCTGTCGAAAGTAGTTTACTCCCCTCCCATCACTTGTTTATTTTCATTTCTTTTTTACTTCGCGTGCTCACTTCATTCCGTATTCCTTCTTCCACAATACTCACCCTCACTCTATTACTTGCTCATGTGAGGGTGAGTATAAATATGAAGACTATAAAATGATGACAAAGTCTAACGTCAAACGATTTCACGCGTATAATCGATTACCACTGATTATAATGTCATCGTTTTATCCATAGTTTAATGTGTCTATTTAAAACTTTAAAAAGTACTCCGTATGAAGTAGTTACATTGAAAGTTAAATTAGTTACTTTTAAGTGTTAATGTGGTGACATTTTAGTTAACAGATAGCTCACAAAACGCTTGCAATCGTCTTGCAATAAACTTACACATAAAGTTATGCATATATTCTTTCTGTTTCACCATATTTTCATTTGATCATAATTTCAATTATTTTGTGAAAACATTAATTGTGCGTTATCCAAGAGTAATGCTCTGAATAATCTCTTGCATATGTACAAATGTACAATGAATATTATGACTAAAGATTATAGCTACGTATCGTGGAGTAGTAATAATTAATGACTATTATTGAGTCTACCAAATCAATAAAATCTTAAATATAATTAAAATTTGTTTAGTCAACAACAGTTTTATTAGTCAGAAATTGGAAACTAAAGAATATGTTCTTTTTAAGGTATCTTGATAAATATGTGGTACAAAATCTATATAATTAGGTCCAACCACTCTTGGAAATCTTGGACTAGATTCTGCTCAACTCATATATCTCTGTCTTTCTTGAATATGTCTGACATGGCACGACACGACACGACACGACATTATACTACACTGTATCTTCAACGTACAAGAATACATCTAATTTTGTTAAATTAAATTTCAAAATTATTGACAAACGATTTTAAAAATTGACTAGTGCTATTGGCAACGTAACATGACGAGCCTTAAGGTTGTAACGACATTACCGCTTTCAATAAAATCATGCAAGGCACGACATGTGCCACGACACGGTCCCAATTTTACACTGTTACTAGACTGATGCTTGTGCTAAATTTTTCTTCTGATGAATTCTTCATACTTTACAGGTACCCTCCATACTCATCAGATTACTCTTATCCTACGGTTAGTATGAAGTGCTCTATATGCCTTCTTGCAATAGCTTTAAACTTACGTATATAACCTTTGTTTGTATTCAAGTTCACTCATTACAGTACTTTTTCTGTGAAATTTAGTTTGATTTGGAGAATTAAATGGATAGCATTTCTTGTACGTGCATTCTAGAGTACGACGATGATTCGTTTATCTTCTTCCATGTTATAGATTGTAATTCAATTTTGTATGCTCAAACATTAAGTTTATGCCTACAATACTACACTCTCAGAACCACAATATTTTCGATATGTAAGCTAATTGATCTGCGATGGCTTCGTTTTGGGATAAATCGAAAAAGAGAACGAGTTATGTATGTTTAGAGGATTAGTGACTAATTTGGTCAAGAAAGGCAATTGAAAATATAAAGGTTGATATACCTTATATTATATACAGCGAAAAAATGTTTCCCGGAGAGTTTCTCATAGGATGGCTACTTAATCAAGTGAACGCTGAGCTTCGCTCAATCCTGAGTAATTTGTTGTTTGTTTTTATGCCTATTAATATTAAAACCGATACAGGGGTACTATGGGGTCCATGGAGGAGCAACTGCGCAATACCAGATGTATGGATCTGCAGGAGCGGGTGCAGGAGGCGGCATGATGAGCTGCTTTTACCCATACAGTCTACAGTTTGGAGATCAGGCGAATGCTCCTACGTCGTACACAACTGGTACCATGCAGTCGTATGGCGTTCCTTATGCAAACCACCCGTACCAGTTCTCCACTGCTGCATATCCCTACCAACATTACAGTGCTCCCATGTCTTTCGCTTCTGCCACTAACCCTATACATTCAGGTTTGTACCTCTGTTTTACCTCTCGTATTTGGCATAGCCTTCATACAGTCGTACCCTTATTTAACGTAAATTTGTCAAGAAAAACAGATTCGACAACATTGAAGTAAACAGAAGATACCCTACTGTGTTCTTTAAGATCTCTGATAACGTGTTTTCACTATATTGCAGGCATGAGCATGGCTCTTCAGGCACCAATACCCCACTGTTAAGAGACGACTACAATTCTGCTGTCGATCAAACCACGGTTCAGAATTTCCTTCTCTTTCACTTGGAATCATAAGTATTCATTCATCATTTGGTGTGCGACTCCTATACATAGATATACGCAGTCGCTCAGCTCTAATGCACCATTTTAGTCCCCTGTCGGGACTACAAAAAGAACATCGAAACATGCATGTCCATCGCATTGTCTTCAAGTTCGAGTCTAATCATGGGATTAGCCTCCTGAAGAAATCGACCAAACTTCGGCTATTTTGGACAGCCAAGTTGGTAAATCTGCATATACATCTGTTCGTTTTAGCCAAGAAACGGCTAATGAACATAAAATCATCCCCATCGTCTTATTTCTGCTTCAAATTGTCGCCTTGTGTTAACAAGTAAACACAAGGCGACGAATAGAAGTACATAGTTAATTTAGTACTGTAGGATTAGCTAAACGATTAGTAGGTAAACACTAACTTTACTAACAAACCTTCACTATTGGAGATCATGTGTGAAGGCTCCATGTTTACGGGTCGAGTTAGGGCATGGGATGCCCTTACTCATATCTTATCATCACTTCGACTATTAATTAATTCGAGTAATTTTCATGTAAAAAACATCTAGGGAAACCGTCACCACATTATTTCCCCATGGACGGGGAAATATGTATGACATCTTCGTCGTTGATTCATACGGCTAAATTTTGGAGTTTTAGCCTTGCTTAGTTGTGTACATTTGTAGTGATGAGGAAGAACTCGTTAGTAGTCGAGTTTTCCCATTAATCGGCATTTTGCATTCTTAACGTGTCATTAAGCCCTATTAACAGTGTTAATAGAGCTTAACAATTGAAGCATGTGACTACTACTAGATATTTTAATTTCACCTCTCTACCGAAAATCTCACCATATATAAATATAAGTCGTTTCGGTTTATCCTGCTCTATACATATCAGTTGGACTGATGTATGGTGATTCAAAGGATAAGAGACTTATGTACCATGTTTATTGTGGACTTTGTAATTTGTATTTTTATTGTATTATTATTATGCTGAACGAAATTTGGGAATACATTTGTAATTTTATATGCGTTTGATATCGTCACTTTTATTATATTAACTTTGAATCAGTTGCATTCTCGTTTACGGATTCGCAGAAAATTTCATAAAAATAAAGGGCCGTCTCCAAATAAACAAAAAAAAGTTCGGATTGAATTGAAGAGAATGGTGGATCAAATTCTGTGAGTCTCATGTGAGATCGTACTACAGTGTGAAATTAACTGATTATTAAATGAAATTATGTAAATATTTTAAATAATGTATACCTCTTCAAAATGGGTCGATTCTAATTAAAGGGAACATTTTGAATCATAAATCAAATGAATCATACTATCAGAGAAGATTAACAAAATTCCAAAATCTAACGAGAAAGAGAAACTCATTTCAATTAGCTTGCCACTTAACACTAGCTAATCATACAAGATCATATACTCCGTATAAGCTAATATGTAGGAGTTTGATTAGGTGCTTAATATTTTATATGTTGTAAGTGTTCTTTCCAGATCAATGAACTGTGACAGGAAAACAACGTTGATCGCAGCTGAATCTCACATAAACACCCAGAGTCGTAGTCGTATGTATCAAAGGACAGTCTATTATCGCTATCTCTTCTCTGGGCACACACAGATGAAAGACCTTTGCCGAGCCATGCTAACAAACATGCAACCTCACCTGCACCAAATTACTCATAATTAAGCTGATACTACTCACCATAAAATATTCATTTATGCATCACAAATTATTGCCAAGTGTTACCCTCCCACCACAACACATTTCCTGGATTACTCTGGATATTGATCTTAAAAGAAGACAAAACCGATCGATTATACACATGCGGTATCCTCACAACGCTCGCAGCACACTAATGTCAGCAACTACGATGCAACACGTCATAGCACGAACAAAATGATAATAAAAACACACTACAATAAAGCGATCACAAAAAGAACTTTTACCCTACGAAGATGAAAATGGATAATTGATACCGATGACTGAAATATTGGAGCATCTAGACATTTAAACATTGGGGCATTGTTCAACAAAAATCAGACGCTTTCAAATTTGCAATATAACATTGCGCAACTTATCCAACTATACAATCAAAGATAAACAATTGCTAATGCACGATTTAGTTTATAAATTCATTACTTCTTATACAATAACCCATGTTAGCCGACTTTTCTCGTTTCAAAACTAAAAGGCACTCCTGTATTAAGTGTATAGAAGTCGAGAACACACAATGACACAAGGCGTAGTATGATAGTTTAGTTACTTTTGAATGAAAACTCGAGGAATAGTTTAGGTTTCAAATTTTATTTTTTGTCCTTTTTTGTAATTTGAAATTATGTTTTACAGAGTATATAATTATCGTAATTTTCGTATTATTTTGTTACCTCAAATAAAAGTAGTTGGGTCCACCACTGGTTTTAGTTATCACATGTTACACTAACATGATATAATGGCAACTCAGCACACATAATCCCAATTCCCAAACAACGCAAACAATTCTACAAACCTAGAATCAACATCAAGCACAAACATATACAAAGTTAAAACAAAAAAAAAAAAAAAAAAAAAAAAAAAAAAAAAAAAAAAACAAACAAACGACAGTTAAGTACCTCAAACTGCACTACGAATGGCGACTCCACCTTCAAATCGATGTGTAACATCTTTACTAATCTGCTTTGGTCGGTTGGAGGAAATGTCAGCAAAATGGGCTTTTGAGTTTCGACCCACTCGAACTGAAAACCTGCATAATTAAAAACAAATTTATAATGCAATAAAAAGGAACAAATTACTTTTATTTCAGCAATTATGTTGGAAATAAAAATAAAGATGAAGATGGTGTAAAGCTATATATTCAAGAAAAGAAAGGTACCTTTAGTGATATTCTAAGGCTTTGCTTAAATACACAAGACTTATAACTGAAAAATTAGAGAAACTAGCACCTAATTAGCTGATCTTGAGCAACTACTCCTACTCTTAAGGCACTAATGACTAAGGGCATCTCCAACGGACAATATATTGTTGTTTGATTTGCCACATCGATTTTTTCAGCAATTCACCTTTCCATTTATGTCTGAATCCGATAATGCTTCTGGCCTTTTGTAGGCTTGTATAGGGCCATGGCCTTGCTTTCACCAATGAAAAATTAATAATTTTTTTTATTTGTAAATCAAGCATGTAGCTTGGTAAGCTACAATTCTTATAAGCTACCTCTCTAATTTTGGTTTCCAATGGTAAGCTACATCTTCAATATTTTGTAAAATTTGCAAGCAGGTCCCAAAAAGCAACTATTGGAGATGCTCTAATAGCTAAACTTAAGGCACTAACAACACTACTAAATGTTAGGGCCTGTTCTCTTCGTCTGAAGTTTTCTGAAACAATCTTAAATTTTCTGAAATTTTCTGAAGTTATCTGAATTTTTCTGAAGTAATCTGAAATTTTCTGAAGTTGTCTTAAGTTATCTGAAATTTTCTGAAGTTATCTAGAGTTTTCTGAAGTTTTTTGAAATAATATGAAATAATATGAAATTATAATTATAATTATAATTATTATTATTATTATTATTATTATTATTATTATTATTATTATCAACCGCAATTATTATTGATATAAACACATTTTACATGAAATTGGTGGGGAGCCGAGAAACAATCTGGGCCCCCCACCCTCCTCGCTACAGCAAAGCCTAGTCGAACAAAAATGTAAGTTTAGATTTATTTTCATAATAATAATAATAATAATAATAATAAAATTTTAGCATTATTATTATTGATATAAACCGCAATTATTATTGATATAACTTAGGTATTATTATTATTATTATTATTATTATTATTATTATTATTATTATTATTATTATTATTATTATTATTATTATTATTATTATTGTTATTATTATTATTATTATTAGTTAATTTCTTTATTTAGAAATCTGAAGTTTTCTGAAGTAGAGAAAAACTTAAGATGAGGAGAACATGCCCTTAGTTAGGTAACTTATTTCTAAAATTTTGGTAAAGTAAAAAAACAAACTAATCATAGAACAAACTGAAAAATAAAGCTGTTGATGCACATATTCAAACAAAACAAAAATGCAGTCCAAAAAACAATAACATTAATAACGTACATTTTGCTAGGTTGGCTCGATACATCAAGTCTTGATAGAAGAACGTTCTTGTCGTACTCGTAAACGCGGCTCAGATTTCTAAACTCTTCTAACAAATCCGGTCGAGTAACCGTGTGCCTGTTTTAAAGAAAATTGAAATATACAATTATTATTTTCAGTGTTACACAGTTCGTACAACACTACATAAAACGAATTGAAAAGAGTAAATTGATTATAAAATGAATTTAACAAATAAAAATAGAGTTGGCTATTTAAAAAGGTTGTTCAAGTGCTAAAAGTATTAGCAATGGAGAACCTTAAAATAAAGTTCTCATTTACCAACTCATTTTGCATCACTTCCAGCACTCAAGAATTTTTATCTTCAATGGGAGAACTTTATATTTACTTTTTAGGTGGGACCAATTTTTTTTATTTTCTTTCCTCTATTAAATTAATTTTACTTTTTTCATAAAATTAAAAATTTGGTTCTTAATGTAGAACCTAGTTCTTGTATTAAAGAACTCCATGCATTTTACACTGCAAGAAATAAAGTTCTTGTTGAAGAACCCTACACTAAGAACCACTCATTGCTAATGCTCTAACACCCTTCATGGAATTTTAGTAGGTATAAATTTGGTAAACCACTTGTACTTTGTATTTCAACTCCCCATAGATCTACCATGGAAAAGTATATCCCATCATTCCCCATAAAAACCAGAATCCCACAATCGGACTAGTGAAGTCCTCCTTTGCTTTAAAAGTAAGTCTTAGGAAATACGGTCTTTCACTAAGAAAATGAAAGATCACACTTCAAATGCTAAAAAATTGACCACATTTAACTTGTTAGTAACCATTTTTTATTAAATTGTGACCACTTCTATACCTCTATATAGTGGTCATTATATTATATACTTAATAGTGATCACCATTTGCCTAAATGTGGTCATTTTATAAGCATTAAGAGAGTAATTTTTCACTTTCTTAATGAAAGGGCATTTTTTTAAGACTTATCATTGCTTCAAAAGCCAATACTCACCTTTACTATTTTTCACGTATGTCAATACAAGTTTTACATCATTTCTTTCATTACATTTTAGTAAAAAAAATTCTACAAGTTTCATATTAATGTTGTACAATTTGAGACGAATTGAATAGGATCACACATCAATATATTCTCTTATATTGAATGAAAATCAAAATTCTTTGTATAAGTGTCCAAAAAGCAAATGTGAGTTTTGGATTTGAATCGTAGTATTAAATAAGAATATAAACACCATTTTTAATCTCTTTTCCAAAAATTTAAACTAAATATTGTCCATTATACTAAACATTTACTCAATTATACCAAAGAAAAGACGAAAAGACCCTTTCCATTGTCCATTTTCCATTCTCAATTTCAATTTCTTTAGTTTTTTTGCTTATCTCTTTTAAATTATCAACCCTAATCAATTTACCACCGGCCACCATTACCCTCCCTACACCACCACCGTCGGCCTCCTTGCCCTCCCTACACTACCACCGTGGGCCCGTGGCCCAATGTCGGCCATGACCATGTCACCATGTCACCACTTTGATAGTAACAATAATATTTTTAATTATAATAATAATAACACTAATATCACCCTTGCTATCGTCCTCTTGCCGCTGGTCGCCAACACTACCTGACGCCGCCATCACCTCCTCCTCTTCCCGCCGACCACCCTCCCCGGCCGCTAACTATAAAACATCTTTAAACCTTAACTAATTAGTTAAGTTATGAAACTATTGAAATATAAAAATTAAAAGAAATAACAACGTATTTCAAATTGAAGAAGAATTTAATGAATTGAATAAGTCGATGATACAGATAGTTCATAAAATTGAAGAAATTGATGATTTTTCCTTAAAATTTAGTAGGTTTACAAATGGTGAAATGTTAGGTTGGGGAGGGGAATGAGTGAGAAATATTATGACGAAAAAGAGTACAACTGACTAAAGTTATGGTACAATTGAACCATAACATTTAAATTTACCCCATAAAAGCTTCTATGTTCTTCCCCCACATTCATTAATGGAGTTCAGTTTCTTTTACCCGATTTATTCAATAATCCAATTAACACTGATCCACTTAGCAATTATGAAATGTTTTAGAAAATAAAAATGAGAAGTATACTTACTCTTTACAATATAGAAGTATAATCAGTCCCGTCTTTGGTTTGTTTACAACCACGTCAAGTAGGGGTGAGCAAAACCGTATATACGGTTTTCGTATATACGGAAACGGTATATACGGTTTTAAAATCACAAAAAAAATTGATACGGTTTTGACACGGTTTTAATCGTATATACGGTTTTCGTATATACGGTTTTTTCGTATATACGGTTTTCGTGTAATCGTATATACGGTTTTCATAACATGCCAAAATTATTTGTAATTTTTATAATAAAAATTAGCGTAATAAAAGTTCGAATGAGTTTTTAGTAAGCAAATTAATATTAAACAACGATAAACCGATAAAATAAACAAGAAAACTAAATATATACTATTACAAATAGACCTGTCAAATTTCGACCCGACCCGAAAAACCGACCCGACCCGACCCGTTTTTTTAGGGTCAAGACCCGTAAAATTTGACCCGTGACCCGAAATGACCCGAACCCGAAATGACCCGTTAATTTAGGGTCAAGACCACTTGACCAGATTCGACCCGATGGGTCAAGTGTAATTTTGTATAACAAGACTTTTTGAACCTACAAAATTAATATTTCATGAAAAAAATAATTTAATATTAAGAATTATTACAACCTCAATATTATAAGTTGGAATATCAAAATGATAATGAAAATTATGATTGAAATATTATGAATATATTCATAAATAGACTATTTTAATTTTATAAATCACAAAAATGAATATATATCAACTTTAGTATTACATATGTACAATAAACTATGTACATAATGTAAAATAAAAATAAAAGAATTTTTTTAATTAAAAAAATAATAAATAAAAAGGCGCGAAAAACGTATTTTTGACCCGTATTTTGACCCGAAACCGACCCGACCCGAACCCGACCCGACCCGTATTTGAGCCAAACCCGTATTGACCCGACCCGTATTTTGACCCGACCCGTATAACCCGAACCCGAACCCGACCCGCCCGACCCGTTTGACAGGTCTAATTACAAATGTGAAAAATACAAGTGAAAAGATTGTGCGATTAGATAATGGTATGCAACTGATGACTTGTGTAGTGGTCAATTGAAGAGAAGTAAAGCAAGCAAGTGATATTAGTTCGATAATTTGAATAGAGAAAAGAAAACAGGAGAAATGAATAATAATTGGGATGATAGACAAATATTTGAGGGGAAATTCAACCTAAATGTGATAAAATCATCACGAAAAATAATGTACTCGTTTATGCTAAAAAATTCATATCGTATATCGTATATACGGTTTCAAAAAAATCGGAACCGTTTTTGATACGGTTTCAATCGTATATACGAAATTCGTATATACGGAATTTCGTATATACTAAAATTCGTGAAATTTAAATCGTATACCGTACCGTATTCGTATAATAAAACCGTATCGTATATTTTTGCTCACCCCTAACGTCAAGCAAACTCTCCGTGGTCATATCTTTCCGCACAATATCAACTTCATCTATCACATCGTCCTAACAAATTCAAAAATAAAACACTTCAATTAATTGTCAAAAACTATATTTGATAATTCGATAATATCTTACTTGCATTATCTGTCTAGAATAATTTACGTGTATATATATCTTATCGTAAAAACCAAGCAAATGTACCAGAATTCTAGTATTCTACATAGACTTACTGAAGGTTATTTACAAGTCTACTTTTAAATTTTAATTAATGATATTTTTATGGGCTCAAATTTAACAACAGTAATCAGTGATATAGGTTTTAAAATCATATAACACAATCAAGTTAAATAAAAGTTCTATTGGTAACTATGAGAAAACCGTTTAGTTCATATACCTTTGAAACTTTGACTATGGGGACAACAGGGACAAAAGACCAATCCGAAACCTTATCTTTAATGTCTTGTAGTCGTTTCAGTTTCGCTATAGGTGAATTTAACAGGATATCTGCAAATCCTTTGTTTCCCCAAGTCTTTTTCCATTGGTTTTTCATTACCTAAAAATCGATCTTTACATCCGGCTGATTATGGGGTATTCTGTAACCCTTTTCAACCAGAAGAACATTGTGTCCCTCCTCACTATGTGATTTTTTAAACAAATCGGGAAATCGGTCTTTGTCATGTACCTCCTCAGCTCTGACAAGATCCAAAAAAACCCTACATAAACAGATGAAAGAGTATTAGCTCTGACAAGATTCAGAAGACTCTACATAAACATATGAAAGAGTATATACTTCCTCCATTCAACTC
This sequence comes from Dianthus caryophyllus, assembly GCA_023091065.1. Taxonomy (NCBI): domain Eukaryota; kingdom Viridiplantae; phylum Streptophyta; class Magnoliopsida; order Caryophyllales; family Caryophyllaceae; genus Dianthus; species Dianthus caryophyllus. The sequence continues at coordinate 10,655,156 of CM041522.1, read as the reverse complement.
TATTCATGGCATTTCACTTTTTCAAATTCGTCGAGACAAATGTCGTAAATGAAATATCTATAGTTTCACATTTGACAAAAATTTAAAAATTTGATATTAATATTGTACTCATAGAGATGATATTTTCATTTCACTACAACAATTTGTCACTTTTTGCCACGCTTTATTCCGTGGCTAAATCCAAGTGTTTTGCCACGGATAGTCTCGTGGCTAGCATTTCTTTTGCCACGATATAAATTTTCCGTTGCTAAAAGAATTGTTGGAAAGGAGATTTGAACCTTTGACCTTTCATTTGCAAGTTAATTTATTAACCACTGTGCCACTTAAAAGTTATTGATTAGTTTTGCAATCAATAATTTTTTGAACTTTAATCTAGTTATTTATTTGCGATTTTGCTATAATATTTGAAGTTATTAACGTATGTTTTACACTATTGGACATACAAGTTCTCATTTAATATAACTAAAGCAATTTATTTTTGCCACTGGAAAAATTATGTCGTGGCAAATACTCACTTGTGCCACGGAATAAGTTATAATCGTGGCTAAATGAATGTTTTTGCCACGATTTGAATTTTTTCCGTGGCGCAAGTGATTATTTGCCACGTTATATTTCTCCCGTGACATAAATTTCTCCCGTGGCCAATCAAAATAGTTGTTTCCGTGGCTAAAGCAAATTATGCCACATTTCAGTAATTTTCGTAGTATAATTTGTGGCTTAAGAGTTAATTTGTTGTAGTGTTTATACATTGCTTGGAAATTGTAAGATTCTCGACTTAGATAAATAGTTTCAAAAAAAGAAAACGCATGAATGGAATTGAATGGAGGGAGTATGATTTAGGGACTTATTTGGGCCTGCCTACAAGAGAGACTGAGGATATTTTTTGAAAATAATTGATAAAGGTCTAGGAGTTAAAAGTGAAAAAAAAAAAAAAAAAAAAAAAAAAAAACAAAAAAACATATACATTTTCACAAAAAAAATGGAAAGAAAAATAGTGCAGGTTTTACTTACATTTTCATAACCGAGAACAGAGGATACATAAGGAATGGTAACGACGAAAGGTTGTGTCTTCAAAGCTTTTTCCATCTTTTTCTCGTTATCTTTGATGAGTCTTCAGTCATCTATAAAGTACATCTCCTAAACATGGGAATAAATTAAAACATCAGAGCTAAGAATACCCCAATCTGCAAAGATTTTCCAAAATAATGTATTTGGGCTAATATATTCATACTATATCAAATACAGCGTTAAATTATACGGAGTACTTTGTAGAGATCTAAAAGAAAGGAGCAGTTCAATTTGAGTATTGCAAAACCAACGACAATTGGCCATCTTATTCAAAAATCTTTTTTCAAATAACAGATGTGAAGACTTAAAAAGACTTGGAATTTGGGCCTATGCAAAGAATGTTTGAATTACGCATCACTCGCATCTGTTGTTCAATGTGTGTTTCATTTACGAAGTTTTTAGGAGTTTGTTGTTCAATGCTTGTTAATAATTGTTGGTGCATAAGTGGCTTCAAATTAACCATTGTTAAATGGTGTGTACTTACAATGTTCGACCCAAGCAGTAGAGTAAATCTTCGTCTTTTAAAATTTTTAATTCAAAACACAAAAGATTCTATAGAACTTCATGAATTAATGTGAAATAATGTCATCATTTAAAGGTAAAAAAAAAAAAAGACATAAAATGTACCTTTGACAGCGGTCGAGGTGTCATGGCTTTTATCCCCGTATACGGAGATTTTGATTCAAGCCCTAATCCATTTTTTTTAATCCAATCAAATGCTGTGATCACTTGTCCGCCACAGCAACCCCTCTTTTCCCTGTAGCTGTTATTAATGAGTTCTTGCACCGAGCAATAGATGTGTGCCGGTGTGTGGTTGAAAATTAAAAATTTGAGGAACATTAACTTTTTTTTTCTAACCCAAATTCTCATCCAAATTCTTAATTAAAATGAACAAAGTAAAGTATTTGTCTTATAGTTGCAAGTGGATGTGAATGTGTGATACGGAGTACTTAAACCGTTTGAAACTTAAGATGAACAATTATTCGCCTTAAAGATAATTATTGATTATTTTATACACTATTCCTATGATTTGTTATAACCTCGTTTTGTTACTGTTTTAAGTGTAATTAAACCTCCAAGCATTTTTTTTTTTTTTTGGTTTGGTTAAGATAAACAATGGTAGAAAAATATTCATAAAGTAAATAAAATTAAATAATAGGGAGTAGTTGTTGGGGTAACAGGTCTAAATTAGAGTTTGGCGGAAGCTTAAACCTGTTACTGTTTTAAGTGTAATTAAAATGGGCTAGGCGATAACGATAATAAAGTACGTCAAGAAAAATAGAGAATAACGACACACATTATTTTTACGTGGGAACCCTCAAATGGCCATACTACAACAATTGATCACTTGGGCCACGATTTATGCCACGGAAATTCGTGGAACGTGGCAAATTTTCATGTAGCCACGGGAAAAACTATTTTACATGGCCACGGGAAAATTTTTTGCCACGGAAGAAACATTTCGTGGCCAAAAGTCACTTGCGCCACGAAAAAAGTTATAAACGTGGCAAAAACGTTTATTTAGCCACGATTATAACTTTATACATGGCGCAAGTGATTATCTGACACGGACTCATTTATCCCGTGGCAAAAAATTTCTTGCGTAAACAATTTAAATTAAATTAACATGCTAGAAAATAACAATAACATAAACTAATACTCAGTATATGATAATTAGACACTACAAACATTCATTTCCCTCTTCATACAAAGTAATTTTCATTGATTTCTTCCCACCCAAAAAAAAGAAAAAATCAAATTAAAATAGAAAATGGAGTAATAATTTTCAAAGGGTTGAATTACCACCAAACCCACCGTGAACTACCATTATCACCGTCATTCTATCTTCCGACCATGGCCACTACAAAACACTAAACCTGAAACCCTAAACCCTTCATACCAAACCCCGACCACCGAACCCAAAGTCACCGACCACCGCTGTAACCTCCCGCAAACCCCCATACCTACACCGTTGACCACCGGCGACCGACACCGCCATTTTGTCGTCCACATTTGGTGCTGACGACAATCCAGTGACAGTCGCTAGCTAGCATAGTGGAATCATCGTGTTTATCAAAGTTCAAACAGTAAAAAATTATTTACCACTTTTTTTTTAAGGAAATAAAAGTTGGTTTTACCTTTTTAACTCCAATTTCTCACAATCTTCTTCCCCACACTTGAGAATAATGGCCCTACCTTTATTTTATTTTATACTCCCTCTTAACAATAGATGTGTGCCGGTATGTGGTTGAAAATTAAAAATTTGAGGAACATTTTTTTTTTAACCCAAATTCTCATCCAAATTCTTAATTAAAATGAAGAAAGTAAAGTGTTAGTCTTATAGTTGCAAGTGGATGTGAATGTGTGATACGGAGTACTTAAACCATTTGAAACTTAAGATGAATAATTATTCGCCTAAAAGAAAATTATTGATTATTTTATACACTATTCCTATTATTTGTTATAACCTCGTTTTAGTTGACACAATTATTTAGTACTCCCTCCATCACGAGCATATAAACCTCCTAGCTTTTTTGCTTTTTTTTTTTTTTTTTTTTTTTTTTTTTTTTTTTTTTTTGGTTAAGATAAACAATGGTAGAAGAATATTCATAAAGTAAATAAAATTAAATAATAGAGAGTAGTTGTCGGGGTAACAGACCTAAATTAGAGTTTAGCGGAAGCTTAAACCTCTTACTGTGGGCTAGGCGATAACGATAATAAAGTACGTCAAGAAAAATAGAGAATAACGACACACCGAATTTTTACGTAGGAACCCCTCAAATGGTGAGGGTAAAACCACGGGACCTCTCGTCCGCAGAAATCCTTCCACTATAATAATAATGGAATTACAATGACTTTCCTAGTACCAACTAGGAGACCACAGATAATTTGCTGGCTATTCAGATAGACCGTCGGACCCTCACAAAAATTACTCTAATTTTTGTGGGACTCAGTCGAAGATTATAAGACTTTCCAACTGGATAACAGACCCACATGATTATTTGAGTAGTACAACTCTTACTCCCAAACTCTCTGTATTTCTCTCAGTAAGTGGCTCACTCTACTTCACTCACTGATATTTTTCTGGGATGTGTTTGGGATGCTTACAACTGCGTTGCTTCAAGGTATTTACAGGCTCAAACGTTCTACACACATACTACGCAATTGACTAAGCAAAGTCATATTTGCACACAAGCTTGCACAGTCAAGTTGAAAAACCATGCCATTGCTTGCACCATATTATAAGCAACTCCCAGCTTTTCCACAAATTTATTTGCCTCATTAATGTTGTGGGCCACATGGAGGGACCCAACAATTCTCCCCCTCCCGACAAGGTGGACTAACCGCCATATCTGCTTTCCTTCCACATACGTCGAGCTTCTCCATAGGTAATGTCTTTGTCATCATATCCGATCCATTATCATCGGTATGGATTTTCTCAATCTGCAGAAGATTGGAATCTAACACATCTCGGATCCAATGGTATCGCAGGTCGATATGCTTGGACCTGGTATGGAAGGTGGGATTCTTTGCGAGATGAATCGCACTCTGACTATCACAATGTAGTCGATACTTCTCCTGTTCTTAACCCAACTCCTGTAAGAACTTCTTCATCCATAGGAGTTCCTTACAGGCTTCAGTCGCTGCAATGTACTCTGCCTCTGTGGTTGACAAGGCAACACACTTTTGCAGTCTACTCTACCATGATACTGCTCCCCCTGCATAAGTCATCAGGTACCCCGAGGTTGATTTTCGGGAGTCTGGGTCTCCAGCTAGATCGGCATCAGTGTGTCCATCTAGCTTAGCTTTGCCATCACCAAAACTTAAACACATCTTGGAGGTACCGCGCAAATATCTGAGGGTCCATTTGACAGCTTTCCAGTGCGCCTTTCCTGGTTTAGAAAAAAATCAACTAACAACACCAACTACATAAGCGATATCTGGTCTTGTGCACACCATTGCGTACATAAGACTACCAACTGCTGAAGCCTAAGGAATTTTCAGCATCTCTTCTTCTTCCGCCTCGTTCTTGGGGCATTGTTTGGAACTCAATTTGAAATGACTCGCTAGTGGAGACTTAACTGGCTTTGCCTTATGCATGTTGAACCTCTCTAACAACTTCTCGATATATCTCTCCTGTGACAGCCATATTATCTTTTTCTTTCTGTCACGAGAGATACTCATTCCAAGGATTTGTTTTGCAGGACCCAAGTCTTTCAAAGAAAAGTACTTGCTCATCGCCTTTTTCAGATTGGTGATCTTCATAGTATCACGACCAACGATCAACATATCGTCAACATATAACAGGAGGATAAGAGATTCCCCGTCTGGAGACTTCTTCACGAACACGCAATGGTCTGCTGTCGTCTTCTGATAGCCATGATCTATCATGAAAGATTCAAACTTCTTGTACCAATGCCTTGGAGCTTGCTTCAAATCATACAAGCTCTTGTTCAATCGACACACAAGGTGCTCATTTCCATTCTCTAGCAAACCCTCAGGTTGCTCCATGTATATCTCTTCTTCCAAATCACCATGTAGGAAGGCTGTCTTCACTTCGAGTTGCTCGATTTCCATATCCATGCTTGCGGCCAAGCCAAGCACAACTCGGATCGAAGACATTTTCACAACTGGAGAAAAGATTTCATCAAAATCAATCCCCTTCTTTTGACTGAACCCTTTCACAACCAGCCTTGCTTTTTACCTTGGTTGTGAGCTATTTTCTTCAATCTTCAGCTAGAACACCTACTTGTTTTTGAGTGCTTTGCTGCCCTTTGGTAACTCTACCAGATCCTACGTGTGGTTCTCATGCAAGGATTTGATCTCCTCTTGCATGGCTGTTTTCCACTCCTTCTGGTGAACATCAGTAATTGCTTCATCAAAGGACTCTAGCTCTCCCCCTTCACTAACTAACGACCATATAGTTGGTGAAAGAAGGGAATTCGGTTTTTGAGGCCTTGTAGACCTTTTCACTTCATGAGGTTGCCCATTTGCCTCCAAATCATCATGGTCCTGTGGTGGGTCTGGATCATCACCACCAAGACCGTTTTCAGCGTCTCCCCCGTAATCGTCATTCCTTGGAGGACTCGTTGGACTTACTTCGTTAGACTTTGGTTTCATCTGTTTCTCAAAGTCTTCAATCGTCTGATCTTCAAAGAATACAACATCCCTACTTCTGAAGATCTTCTTGTCTACTGGATTCCACAATCGATAACTGAACTCTTCCCCATAACCAACGAAGATGCATTGCTTCGTTTTGCTATCAGGCTTGGCTCTTTCGTCTCTCAGGATATGAGCAAATGCTCTGCATCCGAAGACTCTCAAGTTCTTGTAGGAAACATCTTTTCCTGTATAGACTCTCTTTGGGATATCACCATCCAGAGGAACTAAGGGGGATCGGTTGATTAAGTAGACAGCTGTTCGTAGTGCCTCTTTCCAAAATAATGTTTTTGGAAGCTTAGCGTGATAGAGCATAGATCGGATCCTCTCTCCAATCGTTCGGTTCATTCTCTCTGCAACACCGTTTTGTTGAGGTGTCTTGGGAACCGTTTTCTCGAGCCTAATTCCATGGCTCTTGCAATACTCTTCAAACGGACCCCAATACTCGCCGCCATTGTCTGCTAGCACACACTTCAACTTCATACCAGTTTCTCTCTCAACTTTTGCATGGAACACTTTGAATGAATCTAGAACTTGGGATTTGGCAGCCAATGCAGATGCCTAAATCTTTCTAGAATGATCATCGATAAAAGTCACGAAGTATAATGCACCATCGTGTGACTTCTCTGTCATCGAACAGACATCCGTGTGGACTAAATCCAGCAAGCGGCTTCGACTTTTGCGAGGTGTTCTCTGAAATGACACCCTATGTTGTTTCCCAGCCAAATAGTCAACACAGGGTTTCAGAGATGCGCCTTTAACTTCAAGGAGGATTTGCTTACGAGCGAGGATTTGCAGCCCCTTCTCACTCATATGCCCAAGCCTTTTGTGCCATAGTTCGGTTGAGGCTTCTGGTCGAACGACGTTTGCCTCTCCATGACTCACCTTTGCCTGAGTCATGTATAATGTCCTCTGCTTCTTTCCTTGAGCCACGATCATAGAACCTTTGGGCAACTTCCACTTACCGCCACTTAGTTGACTGCAATAACCATCATCATTTAACAATCCAGCTGACATCAGGTTCAACCGAATGTCTGGAACAATGAAAATTATTTAAATAGTTCACGGCATTTCGGTCGAATCCTTGCAACGAACTTTGCGGCGGCGTTTTTAAAGATCAATAAAATAAGTGAGCATGATTAAAATAAATAAAAAAGAAAGGAATTAGTCTTAATTAGAAGAAACCCTTGAACATAGAAGAAGAAGAGAGAACAAAAGAAAACGACTACTTCTCTAATTCTATCTACGTTCTACTACGTTGTTGTGTATGAGTAAAAAGAGAAGTACAAATAGAAAACCAATTCCTAATTGATCAGCAACTGCCATTCACCTCCAAACTCCCTTGACTTTTGTTCCGGTCTTTCTTTTATTCATTTTGGGTCGTTTCCTCGTTTGGGCCTTCATTGGTTAGGTCCATTTGCGACCCGATCAATCTCGTTTTATAATTTTAGGCTTTTAGCACAAATATCTCCTTCCTACAAGTAATACAAAGAATCGCAATGAAACGCTCTAGGAAAAAATATAATGTAAAATGGACTAAAAATGAAGAGACTATAGGATAAAAGTAGGGGGAAGAATGTATAAAATAATGTTAAAATACGGGCTTAACATGACCCGGGGTTTCTGACCTTTGGTACAACGCAGATTATACCGACGGGAAAGTGAGACTGTTAACAAGATAATTTCGTAGACGAAAATGACTCTAATCAGCGGCGGAGCCAGGTGGGTGCACACGGGTGCACGTGCACCCACTGGGTTTTCCAAAATAAAATATGTATTAGGTCTTGTTGTAGGCAGCAAAATCAGTGTAGTGCAGCTGGCAAACTCATTAAACTCTACATAGAGGACCAAGGTTCGAGTCCTAGTGTAGGAGTTTTTATTTTTTAATTTTAAAAAGAAAAAGTGGCTGCTACCTACTCCGTAATTTTTAGAACTTATATATGGGATTTTAAATTATTATTTTTTCTATATTTCCTTTTCAACAAAGATTTTCAAAAAAAATTAAATAGCTTTTTCATTCTACAACATAATAGAGTATATAAAAAACTAAATTTAACATAACTTTTTATGATTATTTTTTCTAGAATTACTTAATAAGACTTGTTACCGGCCCTTGTTATACTGTACAGTAACACTTTTAAAAATTCACAAATATGATTAAACAATTTATGAAACAAATTAGTAAGTTCAAGTTATTTACTAGTCCTTAACTTTTGAATTCGAATGTTTAACACATGCGTGCTTCATGTGAAACAAATGTCAAAATTTTCCGAAAAATAAAAAACCTTGCAATTTTCATCTCTAGTGCACCCACATCATTCGAAGTCTACGTCCGCCACTGACTCTAATAGTCTAATGTAATATCGGTCCTTGTACATAGTAGAGTACGAAAACAATGTAGCTGTGATAAATATAATCGATCAACAAGTTAACATATATCTTGAAGGGCGCGTTTCTCCTATTTTTCAAGGTATTCCTCGAGCCCATTCTTGGTTCCAGTAATATGAACGCAGACATCGTTATTCTTCATTAATATCCAAAATCTTTGGCATAGCTTCCACCATAATGCACAAATTAACAGCAAATTTGAACAAAACTTAAGTTGAGACGAGAATAGGAAAGTCAAAAGTTCGCAACATTTCACGAAACATAGCCTTTAACTAGCCCCATATGGCCACAGGCCACATATGGACAACACTGAGAGATACATCACTTCGTTTGGGAATAGACCCTTTTGCTTCATCGTCTCGAATATTGGGCAGTCTGCTTCTTAAAGCTTACCCGCGCTTCAGCTTTACGCATGGACCCTTTTCCTGCATAAGTTAAGTCAAGTTAGAAAAACAAAGAGGAGATGGTAATATGTCAAAAAATAAAAAATAAAAAACACAAAAACGTTTTATTTTCCAACAACAACGACAACAACAAAGCATTGGGTCCAAAATAACTTAGGCTCACATATGTCACGTAATGAGTTGTAATCTTTAACAAAGGCGAAAAGCAAAAGCAGCTAAACGAAGGGAGTAAACTGAGTTAAGTGTTGACGAGTCCATCGATTTTTAACGTGAGATCAGGGCTCATAGCTTATGCATGCCGCAATAACAGACCTAAACAAACACAATCAAGCCAAAAATTATCCAAGATGGACTGACTCATGGGACATAATGGAAGAACGGTGGTTCTAACCTACAAGAAATCTCTGACTGGGGATATTGGTCTGAACAAATAAAAACTGCGTGTGATTTACAACGTACGCACAATTTTCGAATTAAGAATGGAAAGAGACAGCAACAAAGTTATCGAGGCCTTGAAATTAAACCACGATATTAAAAATGGAAGTTCATCACATGTTATTCTTCACAATCTTCAGGATCAAAATTTACGATCTACCTATCAAGGGAGACTAGAAAGTAGAAACCGAAAAGAAAGACTACGCAAGTAAGAGTTGAGAAAGTTGGTTTAATTTTTAACTAGGAAAGTCAAATTAAAAAACTAACAAATAAACACAACTAATTTAATCTCAACTCTCAAGCCACTAATTCGGTAATTTTCACTTGATTACCTAGTTGCCACCGGCTGACCGGATCACCTCGTCGTCATCGTCTACTGAGTTGCGGCGTTGGCACTGTGTAAAACACTAGTCTTCAATTTGGTCGCATTTTCTACCTTTTATATTTTATAGGTATCGATTTTATTCTTGTATAATTAAAATAATATTTAATAAGTTATTGTTTTTAGTAGGTATTGAATATTGAATTTTAATAATGATAGTTTATAAATTTGTTGTTGTTTTGTTGATGATGTAATATGATATGAGACTATGAATGACTTTGGGTATAAATAAATTGTATATGATACGGAGTATTTTGTTGTTGTTGTTTATAAATAGGAAATATGGAGGATTTTGGGTATAAATAAATTGTGAATTTATGATATGAAACTATGAGAGAATATGTGTGAAATTGTGAAATGGATTATTGGAAATATATATGAAATTGAGAATTTATGATAGGAAATATGGAGGATTTGAATGATGATGTAATTTAGATTATTGGAAATATTTTGTAATGTAGAATATATATGAATGTTTTTAATTTGGAAAAAAAATTTCGAACCCCCTATCTGAAAACTCTGGATTCGCCACTGCTAGTGCCTCACACCACCTTAAAACGAGATTAGAAAGATCTGTCAAATCTGATGCCATGGTGTATAACTAATATCAGTAATGAGTTAGAATAAGATACTGACGGGATATCTATATTTCTTTCACTTCCTCGAAACAAGATTCCTAACGTAATAACATATGAACGCACAATTAGAGAAACCACAACAAAATGTTCTTCAAAACCCATCTATATTTCAGGGATAACATTATTAACCTTGGCCAACTACTGTATCACGGTGGGATCACATTATTTGCGTATGTACCAGATCAATTAACATTTTACATACCCAACATCAACTGCCATAGAATGCAAACCCAATCGTTTCGTAAGATTAATTACTACTGGTTTAATGTTGAACCTATGTGGTCACACACTTACGGTCGATATTTGACGTTTACGATTATTTCATATTTTATGAGAATAATTAAATGGGATAATTTGAACAATATAGTTTTATATTATTCCGCTAACACGGAAAATATAGTAAATATTGAAAAGGAAAATTTAACAAGAATAAACCATCCTATTGATGGTATTCCAAAAATAAACCATTCTTTATTTAATCCCACAATAAACCAAACTATCATCTATATCTTCTATGAGCAGTCTGGGTTACCTACAACCTCCTTAATAGGTCATCTTGCCATTTTCCTTTTTGTAAAAAACTGACTTTTCTAATATCCCACCATTAACGTGAAAATCAAAACTCCTTTCACCTCCACCATTCATTACCACCATTGTTTACCCCCAACCACTCACTCTGCAAACTCCATCAACATTGCCGCCTTCTTCAACCACCATGACCATCACCGCCATCACCAACAACGACCACGATCAATTCATGTGTCAATTAAGCCACCTACACAAACACTCCCAGTAGATCTCCAAACCAATCCTCAACTTTTCCACCACCGCAATAACCACTGTCTCGCCTCCACTGTATCCGCCCTCGTCATCCTATCTCCTTCATCCTCCACTATAGCTCCCCACAACCATCACTAATTCACACACCCCTCTCAAACAAGCTCCGAATTCCTATACGTCGGCACCACCATCGAGACGTCGGACTTTCAACTCCTTACCATACCCATATACCCATTCACTTTTTAATTCTAAATCTAATATGGAGTATATCAAATACAAACTAATACATCAAAAAAAGGATAAACATTGAAAAATTCCTTGACAAAATCATACAAAAATCCAATCATCACCACCAAAATATATGCTTAAAGTTCAATTGAACACATAATTTAACCGAAGAAATGAGAAACTAGAAATGGGTAGCTTCAAATTCACTCATGTATGCTTCACTCTTGCTTAAATTCAAGTGGGTATTCCTCAATTTAGCATAATGGCATTTTCCGTCAAAGTTGGTAGTCAAATTAATTTGTCGGGTTTGGGGCTTTAGTGGTGGCAGAGGGTTGATTTATAGTGGTGGTGTAAAGGGTGAGTAGAGGGCGTCTTTAGTGGTGGTGGATACCTTGAAGGTGGTAGAGAGGATGATGGAGATGGAAGAAGAAGAAGAAGAAGGTGATAATGAGTTGGTAATGGTGGTGGAGAAATAAGAAGTGGCAGTGGCTGCTACATCTTTTGAATGAAGAGGGATGGTAATGACCTGCTACAACAGGTCAATACCAGGTAAAATTTAGGACCAGTTCATTTATGGAAGATAATAATAATAGTTCGGTTTATTTTGGGATTAAATGTAGGACGGTTTATTTTTGGAAGATCGCTAAAAGGATGGATTATTCTTGTTAAATTATGATATTATAAGAAGGGTGTCAATTTGATAGGGAGTAAATTCAAGTATTGACACTCACTATGAAGACACATATGTAATATGTTACTACGTGCCTTCTATGTGTTGCTTTCAATGTGACAAATGTACTTTGTGTGCTTAGTCATTGAAAATAAAACAAAAACAAAAAGGATGATCATTCTACTTAAGAAAAACAAGGCAGAGACAACAAAATTTTTACGAGAAAAAAAATACTCACATTCTCTCATACAAAGTAATAGAGCAAGGGATTTTCTCTATATTTTTAAGATCGTCTCAAGGGTTGAGAACGTTATATTATTAATCGGTGTGGATACACTAGGGACTCTGTATTTTCAGAGTTACATAATACTTTGTATTCTCACGAAGGTATACATTTTTACTAACTATTTTTGTACCATTTTAAATGCAATAGATCTTATAAGGATTGTTATTTTGTCTTCCGCTGCGTATATTAAATATACCACGGTCTTTTCAATTAAAAAAATTTGACGTTACATTAAAATAAAGTTTATAACTTCATTTATACTACATGGAATTTAACAACGTAAGTTAAATACATTAATTTACAACATGATTCTGAAAATTTTACAACCTTCATAATAATATTATTCAAAACTATACATCATGCTGCTCCAAAAGATAATGTCCATAGAGTACCTGTATCTGTCAGTTTATTTAAATAAACGGCTACAGTCAATGGGGAGTAACTAAATGTCCTTTTCTCATCTAATATATATGATATAAGGCTTCATATAGTCAAACAACACAATCAATTAAATCAAAGCAAGTGGTTCCAGAAGTTACAAGTATAATTAAGTTATCGATACCTCGTATTGTCCTTAATATATCAACCACTAGTTATTATAAATTTGGGCACAATGTGAGCAGCATCAGTCACATATGACTTATATAAAAAGATTACTTAACTGTAACATCAAAGATTTAAAGCTTAGTGAAGAAAAATAGCTTAGACCGTTTTTACATATCTATTCATTAATAATATAAATATAATAATAATATAGATTAGCAAATTGATCTCAATGAACCCACATTAGTGCGAGTACAAACTTCTCCCACTAATTAGGAAGCGAGTACAAACTTCTCCCTTCCAAAACTATGGTAATAAACAGACACAAAATAGTATCCAAAAGTCTAAGACTGGCCAGACTCTCAAGTGTATGCAAACTTTACACTTGAACGACACCATAGACTATCCCATGAGTACAAACTTCTCAAGAGTAGTAATATAATAATAATAATGGTTCTTCCTGTTGCGAGTACAAACTTCTCAACAACGGTCATTCGATCACAGATATCATTTTTAAATTGATTCTTGAGTCCAAAATTCTCAAGTATAAAAGAAACCTATGGATAAATATATATACACAAGCCGCATAGTAGTCATCATTGTAAAATTATTATAAAGTCGACACTTTTTATTTCATAAGGGCCAAACTAATAACCATTAATCGATTCTATTCAACTATAATAGTAATACGTTAACTTGGTCGTACTTAAACGACTAAAATTTGTCAATGTCAAAGTATAGTAACTATATAATATGCATTTTAAATTATAAAATCAAACTTATTGTAGAAATAAGTAATTCATCAATTTCATAAAACGAGTTAACTTTTATATTAAATGACGTACTTACGACATTCACCAAGTTCACAATTTAAGTCGAAAAGAAGTGAAATTGTACCAATCAAAGGTCGAGACATATATCTATAACTTTCATGTTTTACGTTTTAGCCAACAAAGTCAATAGAAGGGTCAAAATAACGTCCCAAATAGCTGTCCAAACAAACCCAATTTACAGCACTATAGTCGTCACGAAAACGCTCACTGTGAACAAACGAAAAATCGTATGGGACAACCGAAACCTGATCTGGAAAGTACGCTCAGAGGGCTACACTATAGAATCAAGAATTTTGTAAATCGGAGTTCTAAAGCCCGAGTAAATCAGATTCAAAGACGGCTGAAATGTCAGCCCTATGCTGTACGTTTCAGCGAAGACACCCGACACGAAAACGCTCATAACTTCCAAATGACTTAACGGATTTAATTTCCGAAAAAAGTTTTGGAATCTACGCTCGACGAACTATAGTTTAGACATATAAACAGCCCCGATTGGACTTGTAAAACTCGTTTTATTGAGGCCTAAAGAGGGCCCTACGAATTTCCCCAATTTCTGAAATTTACATTCTAAGTTTCAATTCAAAGTAATTCAAAACCACTTCAATTCTCATCATAAGATCACTACAATCATCCTCAACTCCAAGCGAGCATGAATGCAATTAGACATGAGATTGAGAAACCCTAATTACAATAATCTCAAATTTATCAATCAAAAACCAATAGATTACTTCTCAATCACAAATCAATAAATTACACTTCATATCAAGCCTACCTTAATTCATCAATTGATAGTAGAAATTTGACATATACATAACCTAAATCACATAATTTAAATGATAAAAAGAATATTTAGTTACCTTATTAGCTGCTCCGTAGATAATAAGAAAGGGTTATTTAACAGGAATAATACAAACTATCACTATTTTTCTCCCAATAATCCATACTATTAATAATCCCGCAATAATCTAAACTATTATACCTATATTCTCAAAATGGTCCATGGTAACCTACTACCTGAAAAACCGGTAATTCAAACTATGAGTCTTCTTCTCTCAATAATCCATACTATTATTAATCTTGTAATAATCCAAACTATTATACTTATATTCTCAAAATGGTTCATCTCAAAAAAATCGGTAAAAACAAATTTATTTTTTTAATCAATAAAAAAAAATTAAATAAAGGAATTTTTTTTTTTTTTAATCAATAAAAAAAAATTAAATGAAGTAGACAAGATGCTACAACGTCTATATTAGAAAATATAAAGATCCCAAAACATTTACCGGAACCAAAAGGTAAGAAAACGGTCATATTTTATGTGGTACTATTTTGAGAATATAGGTATAGTAGTTTGGATTATTGCGGGAATAATGATAGTCTGGATTATTGGGAGAAGAATAGTGATAGTTTGTATTATTTTTGTTAAATAACCCAATAAGAAAAGCTTCCTACTTCCCTTCAATGGTGATTTGGGTCACCAACTTCTACTAACCCTAATCACAATAACCCAATTTGAATTTACAATTAAGCTTTAATATAAATGATGAACTAAAATTAAAGGTGAAATCACTTACTCTTAACTAATTAATCCTCAAGTGATAAGTAATGAACCTCAAGTGATAAGTAATGAAGATGGTGGTAGATTAGGATTGCTTTGCTTGAAAACTTTCCTCCCTAAAGTTTTGATTTTTGATTTTTGATTTTTGGATGATGAAGTTTTAGGGTTTGTTTTTCTTTTTGCTTAGTCTCTGTGTGTTAATGCATCTTCATCAAAGAAAAAATATGAAGCAGGACAAAACGTGTATCCTTCCTAAGTCACAAGGAAATCTACTCTGTTGGTTTTCTATTTGATCAGTTAGTTCACAATTGTACACTGGTGTTTTGGTTCGTTCTTTTTCTAATAATTAAATGCTTACATAAAAAAAAAAAAAAAAAAAAAAAAAAAAAAAAAAAAATTGCTTAGAGAAAAAGAAATAATAAAAGAAAATAATATGTATATATATTTATTAATAAATTTAATCAGTTTTGACGTAGGTCGGTAGAATGTACAAATAACTAGATTACTGTATCAATAAATTACGAGAGAAGTTAATAATATTAAAATAGAGTTAATACTTTTGGAAAATTATATTATAAACAAATACTAATCTTAATTTACTAAGTTTATTATTGCGGGTGTTACAAACCCCTCCCCTAAAAGAAGTTCGTCCTCGAAACTGAAATAGGGTAAAAATAAATAGTACCTAAGAAAACATGTGCGGGTATCTCTCTTTCATTGAGGATTCTGTTTCCCACGTTGCCTCTTCGTACTTTTGGTTTCTCCACAACACTTTCACGAGAGGTACTATTTTGTTCCTTAATACTCGATCTTGACGATCTAAAATTGTGATCGGTTTATCCTCAAAGGATAAGTTGGGCTCAATGGTAACCTCGTCCATGGGTAAAGTATGTGATGGATCACTTAAATACTTTCTTAGTTTGGAAACATGAAATACATCGTGCACGCCCGAAAGCTTTGGTGGTAATGCTAATCGATACGTCACTTCACCTATACGCTCAATGACTTCATATGGTCCGATAAACTTAGGACTCAATTTTCCTTTAATACCAAATCTTTTCACTCCTTTCATGGGTGAGACTTTCAAAAACACTTTATCCCCAATCTGGAATTCCATCGGTTTACGACGAATGTCTGCGTATGATTTTTGTCGATCTTGGGCAGCCTTTAACCTTTCCCTTATTAGTTTCACTTGTTCCACCGATTCTTGTATAATCTCAGGACCTACTAAAACTGCGTTGTTTGTATCATCCCAGCATATCGGACTACAACACTTTCGTCCGTAGAGAGCTTCAAAAGGTGTCATTTTAATGCTGGCATGGTAACTATTATTGTAGGAAAACTCCACTAAGGCTAAACTCTTCTCCCAATTAGTATGGAAATCTAAAATACAAGCACGGAGCATATCTTCCAATGTTTGGATAGTCCTTTCTGTTTGGCCATCTGTTGCAGCATAGAATGCAGTACTCATTTTCAATTGACTACCCAAAGCAGTATGAAGTCGATCCTAAAATTTAGAAGTTAATCTTGCGTCTCGATCAGATATTATATCATTTAGAACACCATGAATACGTATGATTTCTTTTTGATAAGCATCAGCTAATGCCTCCATACTCCAAGTTTCTTTCATGGGGATAAAATGAGCCACCTTAGTTAGCCGATCGACAATTACCCATATTGCATTTTTCCCCCTTGGAGATCTTGGTAATCCTGTAACAAAGTCCATTGCTATGGATTCCCATTTCCACTTGGCTATCTCTAAGGGTTGCAATAATCCACTTGGCCTTTGACGTTCAGACTTCACTTTTTGGCATATTAAACATAGAGATACGAACTCAACCACTTGCTTCTTCATATTGGACCACCAAAAATTCTTCTTTAGGTCTTTATACATTTTATCTTGCCCCGGATGTACAGAATATGGAGTACTGTGGGATTCCTTTAAATTTTTCTCTTTTAAGTTCCCACAATTAGGCACACACCAACGACCTTCTAATTTTAAACATCCATCTGATCCCAATTCAAAACTGCTTTTATTTTCGTTCTCTATAGCGACCCGAATATTCTCAAGAAAAGGATCTTTGAATTGTTTCAATCGAATTTCATGTAAAACTTCAGGTTCAGCGGTTACCGCAGTCAACACCATAGTTCCTTGTGAAACTACTTCCAATTCCATCCTTTGAAATTCACGACATAACTCATCAGGCAAAATCGTTGTCGCATTTACTGCGTGTAACGATTTCCTGCTTAATGCATCGGCTACCGTGTTAGCCTTTCCTTGATGATACATTATCTCAAGTTGATAATCCTTAATCAACTCAAGCCATCTCCTCTACCTCATATATAAATCTCGCTGAGTAAATATATACTTTAAGCCCTTATGGTCCGTGAAAATTCGACAGGGAACTCCAATTAGATAATGTCTCCAGATTGGTATCAGAGCCCAATTTTAAAGATTAGAAATGAATGTCAATTGAATTAAGGAGAGGGCTAGAGGGTAGTAACCATGATAGTGTATTTTATCTGTCTTCTTTCGTATACGTGATACTAATGATATTTTAATGATTTGTCATTTCTAGATAACGAAATGAACCCTCCACCACACCCCTACGACTTGGCTATGGATCCACATGGCAGAGTGTTTAATCATATAACTCGCTTGAGGACGGCCCTATATGAACACAACCACCTATTTCCAGGGTATCCAATGAGCGAACCCTATAAAGCAGATTGTCTAATCAAAACCCTGCCCAATATTCCTCCATGGAGGGCATTTAAAGAGAGATATTTCGATCTTATTATAAATGGTGTTCCGAATCACTCTAAATACCTGCTTAGGGGGGCGTTCTATGACACCTGGCACCCAACATTCGAGGTGTTAGCTTGGGAACTTCGAATGTTCGAAAGGGAAAGGGTTATATACATATCTGATGAAGATGAGCCTGCAGGGGGAGGAGAGAATGAAATGAATAATCCAATTGTAGAGGAGGATGTAGACCCGGAAGAGGAGGACCCGGAAGAGGAGGAAAACTCTGAGGATGACATCACTTCTGTAGAAAGTGATGGCTGATACGTTGCATGACTAGTCTCTCTGAGCTGTGAATAAATAATATAACATAAGTGTGAAAGTAGTAAAAGACATCTGGTATAGGTTAAACGGCCTGGAGGGAAGGGTTGTTACCAAATTTTGGGTATGTGATCGGCGAATCAAACCCTGTCAGCTCTAGGATGTATAATGTATGTATATAATAACTATGTATAACGTAGTGTGTGTGTGACATAAACTATATGTATAAATATATATTAACTATGTATAATGAAGGGGTGTCACACACACACTACGTTATACATAGTTATTATATACATACATTATACATCCTAGAGCTGACAGGGTTTGATTCGCCGATCACATACCCAAAATTTGGCGACAACCCTTCCCTCCAGACCGTTTAACCTATACCAGATATCTTATACTACTTTCACACTTATGTTATATTATTTATTCACAGCTCAGAGAGACTAGTCATGCAACGTATCAACCATTACTTTCTACAGAAGTGATGCCATCCTCAGAGTTTTCCTCCTCTTCCGGGTCCTCCTCTTCCGGGTCTTCATCCTCCTCGGGTTCCTCCTCTACAATTGGATTATTCATTTCATTCTCTCTTCCCCCTGCAGGCTCATCTTCATCAGATATGTATATAACCCTTTCGAACATTCGAAGTTCCCAAGTTAAAACCTCGAATGTTGGGTGCCAGGTGTCATAAAACGTCCCCCTAAGCATGTATCTGGAGTGATTCGGAACACCATTTATAATAAGACGGAATATCGCTCTTTAAATGCCCTCCATGGAGGAATATTGGGCAGGGTTTTGATTAAACAATCTGCTTTATAGGGTTCGCTCATTGGATACCCTGGAAATAGGTGGTTGTGTTCATATAGGGCCGTCCTCAAGCGAGTTATATGATTGGACACTCTGCCATGCGGATCCATAGCCAAGTCGTGGGGGTGTGGTGGAGGGTTCATTTCGTTATCTAGAACAGGCAAATCATTAAAATATCATTAGTATCACGTATATGAAAGAAGACAGATAAAATACACTATCATGGTTACTACCCTCTAGCCCTCTCCTTAATTCAATTGACATTCATTTCTAATCTTTAAAATTGGGCTCTGATACTAATCTGGAGACATTATCTAATTGGAATTCCCTGTCGAATTTTCACAGACCATAAGGGCTTAAAGTATATATTTACTCAGCGAGATTTATATATGAGGCAGGGGAGATGGCTTGAGTTGATTAAGGATTATCAACTTGAGATAATGTATCATCAAGGAAAGGCTAACACGGTAGCCGATGCATTAAGAAGGAAATCGTTACACGCAGTAAATGCAACAATGATTTTGCCTAATGAGTTATGTCGTGAATTTCAAAGGATGGAATTGGAAGTAGTTTCACAAGGAACTATGGTGTTGATCATAGAATCACGAACTCAAGTTTTACATGAAATTCGTTTGAAACAATTCAAAGATCCTTTTCTTGAGAATATTCGGGGCGCTATAGAGAACTAAATAAAAGCGCTTTGAATCGGGATCGATGGTCGCTTAAAATTAGAAGGTCGTTGGTGTGTGCCAAATTGTGGGAACTTAAAAGAGAAAATTTTAAAGGAATACCACAGTACTCCATATTCTGTACATTCGGGGCAATATAAAATGTATAAAGACATAAAGAAGAATTTTTGGTGGCCAATATGAAGAAGCAAGTGGCTGAGTTCGTATCTCGATGTTTAATATGCCAAAAAGTGAAGTTTGAACGTCAAAGGCCAAGTGGATTATTGCAACCCTTAGAGATACCCAAGTGGAAATGGAAATCCATAGCAATGGACTTTGTTACAGGATTACCAAGATCTCCAACGGGGAAAAATGCAATATGGGTAATTGTCGATCGGCTAACTAAGGTGGCTCATTTTATCCCCATGAAAGAAACTTAGAGTATGGAGGCATTAGGTGATGCTTATCAAAAAGAAATCATACATATTCATGTTTTTCCAAAGGATATAAATATAATGGGATCAGCCAACCACCGGCTATGACTTCGATTGCCTCCACCGGCCCTAGGTCAATTTTATTCATTCTTTGTCTTCATAATACACATATATATATATATATATCATCATCATTATATTATAAACATGCATGTAATAATTTATCATATGACAATCATATCTAATGATCTACCATTATACAAGAGAGACACATTACGGAGTTAATACTCCCCCAAGCTATGCCCTCATCCATGTACACAGGATACTCAGGTCTATACTAAGACCTTCTCGGCTATATATTGCCGGATACCAGAATCGTAATTCACATGGAGCCGCGCCCCCTTCTGTGTACATGTTATTATAAATAATGTCGTCTCACTCCTATAATCGTATACCAAATGCTACAAATGGCCAAATGTACATTATAACTACAAGACTAACATAACAAGTACTCCCTCCAACTTTTCCATTTAAATTTGGCCCACTTTTTCTCCTCACAGTGCTGTTCTATGGCTAAATGGAAAAGTTGGAGGGAGTATAACATATGGGACAATTAAAATAATATGGAGTAATAAAACATGAATATATGGTAATATATACAATACTATACAAAATAATTATAATTATCATTTATAATATTAAAATAAGTTATTTATACAATGAAAGGCCTCAAAGTCATACCATAATTTGATTAATAGTACTCCGTGTGTTTTGCACCTCGGCTACTTTACCCAAAAATACCACTAAACTAATTAAATTAATTATACTTTTAATCATTTAATTAATGATTTATTTAACATAATTATATTTTAATTTCATTACTACGATCTATGGACTATATATAGGGGATATGGACTTTGGTGAGTCATTTCTCCTTCCACGTGTAGCATTGTAGTTTTTCTACTTTTCTTTTTACTTTTATTTATTATTTTTATTATTAATTTGTTATTTATCTTTTAATATTTAGTAATTATCCATTAATAAGCCAATGATATTATAAATTTATAGGTTAAATTTTATTATAAGTCTCAACTTATACTCTTAATATTTTTAGAATGTCAAATTAATTTATTTATATGTGTAAATATATGGGTTTAATTGTAAAGTCTCTGATAGTTCTACTATTATATACTATTATATTTTTAAACTTACTTATTTTATTTCAGGGTATTACGTTCTACCCTCCTTAAAATAAGTTCCGTCCCGAAACTTGTCTTTATTTAAGTCAAAATATTGTATATATCATTTATTACATGTCTAATTAACCTTTACTATCAAATTGTAATTATCTGCTATATTAATTTGTTTATCACGTATATAATTAAACTATATTATTGACTTCATGGTGAATCCTTTTATTATTATTATTATCTTTTTACACCGAAATATTTATGCGTCTACTCATAAAATTAATTTCACTTGACTCATTTTGCAAATATACTTGAGACTTTTGAGTTTTGAATTGATACGATTAGATTTTTCTTTTGTATTTGTATATGTATTACAGTATAAGTTTTCTTATCTCTTAGTGTTTACATGCACAATATTAACTATTCGTGTTAAAGTTCTCTGAATATTTTGTTTATTATAAAATGATGAACCTTACGATTTGCATACATAAATACTTGATGTTATAAGTGTATGTGTCATATATTTTAACTAAACGACAATAATCTTCACATAAATTGAAGTAATAAACACATTGACGATATATTGTTATTGTAGCTTTTATATATGTCTCGATTGGATTTTACTTAAAGTTGGTCACCAGTTGAGAATAATTTGTTTTGATACGTAATTCAGTTTTGGGTTACTTGAGATAGTATCTTCAATTTGATTTTATGTAAAATAGAGTTATATAAATACGGAGTACATTTTATTAGTACATCAAGTTCAAATTTTGTGATAACATAACGTTACATCGGCCAAATTATAGAACTTATTAATTACCTACGTTGTTCATACTATTGCTTTAATTTCACTGTGTTTTATTAGTACAATTGTTACATTAATTATTTTTTTTATTGCTAGTTTTATAATTTAAATTTTTATTGCTATCAAGTTTACCAATTTTCTCGCCATTATTATTATCGTAACAACTTTGGTTGCTAAGTTTCACTTTTCTCACTACTACTAACGTTGGTTTTCAAGAACGTTACCATTATTATCGTGATTTTAACAGCGACGTTACTAATATTATTTATAATTATACTTTTAACACTATTACTTATTTCTATTACTAACACATGTATTAATTTTTTTTGTTTTTACAACTTAACTTTATTACACTTATACTTAATATACGTAGATAGTTTACGTCTCTTACATCAATTAGTCAAATTGATTCATATATGACACATTCATACGGTGGTTACCGGTTACGGTTGCTACTTTTAAATGCAATAAATATTATTATTATTATTATTTGGACCATAACCTCTGTTTCGTAATTATTTCATTCAATATCTTGACATTTTATTATTATTATTTCTTTTTCGACTTCATCTTTCAAATAACTAGACGTGAAATCAGACATTAAATTTTGTTCTTTATCAGACATTAAATTTTGGTCTTTATCAGTTTTTAAATATTGGTAGTTCATTGTTGCAATTAGGATGTTGATCAGAAACATTATACTCTGTATTATTTTGATTACCATAATTTATTACGGAGTATTTTTTTTAGATAAGCTATACCGTTTAATGAACCATTTAAGATATTATCTATTCAAAATATTAAAATTAAAGGGTATTAACAATCTTTATTCTCAAATTATTTTTATTAACATAATTTGTTTTGTGAATCCTATGTTTTTATATAATAGTAACAATTTGCATTTTAAACAGTGATTTCATTTGTAGCCCTATAATTTTAAATTTTGTTTTTATATGTCGGTTTAAATTAAAATAGATATTTATTTCTTTGAGAAAATTATGAAACTCTAAGGCTAGAACACTAGGTGTCTCGGTGAATATGACGTTTTTTTTGTTTTTTTTTTTTTTTTGCATATGACATGTTATGGTAAATATAATATAGTAGTCCACCATATGATTGACCGATTAGATCTTCTCTTTATTTATTTATTGTTTTTTACACACAATTTATAATGGTTAAAGAATATCATTTTTAAAGCTTTTACCAATATGTTATATAAGTCCAAATATTAAGTTTATTATTTCTGGTAACCTACTCTAAAAGTACAGAAAACAAAAACACATTAAAAGACTTGATATATATACAGAAAATAGTATTAACACATAAGCATGTAACATATAGTATACTCACATCATTAATATAACACATTTCCTATAGTCTCTATAGCTAGATTACTATATTTACTATTCTCATTTTGTTATTAGTCTGTGTTTATCACTTTGTAATTATATAAATCCAATTTAAAATAAAACTTAAGGGTTATAATCTAGTCTGTTGATTGTACAAGCTTTCCTACTTGGAGGCTAACTAGGTTTACGCTACGTGGTCATAGGGTGGCTCATAAAAAGGCTCTCAAAAGGCTTTCGGGAGGCTCTGATACCAATCTGTAAAGCCCCCATTTTCTCCTCCTTATTTTATAGGCAGCGGAAGGTTCTATATATAGAAAAAATGAAATAAATTAAACTGTATTACAGAGACGTTACCACCGTATTCTCCTTCCAGAGAGTACAAGGCTATACTAATTACAATACTAGTCGTAATTGTCTTACTATTGACCCTTAAAATATTATTTCCTATACAAAAGAAGTGTGTTGGTCAACTCTCACTTTCTCCTTTTCTTCAGAAAATAAACCTGAAAAAGATATAAATATAATGGGATCAGCCAACCACCGGCTGAGTATGACTTCGATCGCCTCCACCGGCCCTAGGTTAATTTTATTTATTCTTTGTCTTCATAATACACATATACTCCGTATATGTCATCATCATTATATTATAAACATGCATGTAATAATTTATCATATGACAATCATATCTAATGGTCTACCATTATACAAGAGAGACACATTACAGAGTTAATACTCCCCAAGGCTATGCCCTCATCCATGTACACAGGATACTCAGGTCTATACTAAGACCCACTCGGCTATATATTGTCGGATACCAGAATCGTAATTCACATGGAGCCGCGCCCCCTTCTGTGTACACAGGTTATTATAAATAATGTCGTCTCACTCCTATAATCGTATACCAAATGCTACAAATGGCCAAATGTACATTATAACTACAAGACTAACCGAACAAGTATTACATATGAGACAATTAAAACAATATGGAGTAATAAAACATGAATATATGGTAATATATACAATACTATTGTAGATACCCGTATCCGTACCCCCCAAAAACAAACCCGATGACGAAAAGGACTTTTCATGCATGTTTTAAAATAAGACGAAACGGTACAAAAGTGCCTAAAACATTTTAGTCATTTTTAACGTATTAATTTAAATTTGCATACTTCGTAAAAATGAATGTTAAGTTAGCCATTTTTAATTGTAAGTCGACACAATACGCACAAGCACGACACAAAGACGCCTCACAAAACGGCCCAAGAACACAAGAACGACCCAAACACGCAAAAACAGCCCAAAATACGCAAAAAGGCCTAAGCACCCGAAACGGATCAAAGCGCGTCCCGGGTCACATTCTTACAAAACAAAGTTTCACAACGTCGTAAAATAATATATTACAATATTATTTTATTTCGAGCCAAAATCGAAAAACACGACGAAAAACCGAAACACGAAACACGAAAACGGAACCGAGAAATCAACTTGAGCCAAGTTGATTCCCCGGCCTCCAAAGTCAACAACAGCTAAACATAATCATGTCAAGCCTACGGAAACATGTCATACTACATACGGCGCTACAAAATCTGTCAGAAGTGCCCAAAAAATCGCCTATGCACTGGCGCAGGCGATTTTCCATCCTCTGTACAGCACACTGGCGATTTTTATTAAAATCGCTGGTTCACTGGCGATTTTCTGAGCAACTATGCATGAAACACGAAGCAATTGCTATAAATAGCAGCCCCTATTCAACTCAAAATAACATCAACACTCAATACAATCAACTTACACAACAATTACATTAATCACTTAATTCACACACTAATACACATACATAAAGCCTCTCGCACTTATAAATTTCCACTTTAAAAACCGTCTTTG
Organism: Dianthus caryophyllus; assembly: GCA_023091065.1. Taxonomy (NCBI): domain Eukaryota; kingdom Viridiplantae; phylum Streptophyta; class Magnoliopsida; order Caryophyllales; family Caryophyllaceae; genus Dianthus; species Dianthus caryophyllus. Next base: position 10,629,573 of record CM041522.1, on the reverse strand, counting down.
CATTTTAAGGTAAAGAAACTTTACCTTTGGATTGGACGTTTAAGACTTGAACAAAAATGGTTACCTTAACCCACCCCGACATTGGCTTTAACGAACTCGTATTCGCAATACGATTGTAGTAATTCGAATTGAAAAATTCGTCTAAACCTCGCCAATGTCGCATAAATAAACGACTCAAAATCACTAAATTAAACACTACTTTTACATTATGCAAATTCTCGATTCATGCATTAAATTACGACTAAAATACGGATTCGACATTTAACTGTACCATTTCAATTAGTCTTTTAAAACATGCAAAACCGAGGGTTTTACAAAATCTTAGAATTGAACACAAGTCGGAGAATAATGTTTATTTAGTAATTCAAATACAATGAATTATTAATCTTACGTATATTTCCTATAGCAAATCGTCATAGCTTTGACGGCTTACATTTATTTTACATATTTGCCGAGTCACATATTTGCATTTGTACGTAGCGTCCTATTAGCCCAAATATCGAAATTAAAGCATTTGTTTTCAAATTAGTAAAGACTACTTTTACGTAGGCTTTTCGATTACAGTTTTCATAATACATTTTGTCAAGACTTTCGAAAAGTAACCTCACTCCGAATCCTCTCTGGTTTCACAATAACCTCATAAGGATAGGTATCGACGCACCTTGAAATCTGAGACCCCCGCGTCTTATGATTTTAAGACGCGCTGAATAGGTTCCAAATTCCTTTAATATTTGGTGGCGACTCCGAAAAAATACATTTCAAAAGGATTTTTATATTTCTTTTGTCACAAATACATGCAATGACATTCCCCCATAGCAAAAAAGAACGCTCGAGCAAGCATTTAGCGCTGCGAGCGCGCATTGCAATTTTCCCGCGCCGTGCATTCCGCCCCATGACATTTTTACGAGGGCAGGCGCGAGCGGGGCGTCGAGAAGAGGTCATTCCGCCGGTACCTTCAACTATACAAAATAATTATAATTATCATTTATAATATCAAAATATGTTATTTCTACAATGAAATGTCTCAAAGTCATACCATAATTTGATTAATAGTACTCCATGTGTCTTGCACCTCGGCTACTTTACCCAAAAATACCACTAAACTAATTAAATTAATTATACTTTTAATCCTTTAATTAATGATTTATTTAACATAATTATATTTTAATTTCATTACTACGATCTATGGACTATATATAGGGGACATGGACTTTGGTGAGTCATTTCTCCTTCCACGTGTAGCATTGTAGTTTTTTTACTTTTCTTTTTATTTTTATTTATTATTTTTATTATTAATTTGTAATAACCGGAAATTCACTTGATACATACTAGGGTTTGGTTTCCACATGATCAATCATCAAATAATTATAGGTCATGGTCTCGAATTCTCAGAAGGACTCATTTTTTTTTTTTATGCACTTAAAGACAAGTTAACCAAAATATTGAACTAAACAACGTGCTTTAGTAAAATTGAATGTCCGAAATAAACAAGTTACCATCTATTATCCCAGAGTTGCGATAGCCTCCCTAGTAATTTTCTCAGCACCCTCCCACTCACGAGAACCGTGACAAAGCAGAGTAATCCATCCGCACATACGACGGGTGTAGCCGAACATCAAAAGTAGCATTACCGAAGTTATCAATCTGTTAAAAACTAAAAAAATGATGGGTTTTTCTACGGTGTACCCTCTAAGTTTTTGATTTTCTATCGTGTACTCCTATTTTTTTTTCCCTTATACCGTGTACCCTTGAACTTCATTACTCATTCTATAAGATGACCTAAAGTCACTAAACTGTTAACTAAATACTAACACCGTTAGAATAAACTCCTATTTTTTCTATTTTTTATGTTTTCCCTTCAAAATTATGAAATATCCCCTTCTTTTTTTCTAATTTTCCACTATTTTTCATCCTTATTCATTTTTTTTTTCTATAGTATATAATTTTTTTTTAAATTGTTGTTAAAAGTCATAAACTTTATTTATTTACTTTATCGTAAAATAATCATGAATATTTGAAATTCATAAATTTAGAAGGAAATATTAAAAAGAGGGAGAAATGAGAGCTTAATGTAACGGTGTTAGTGTTTAATTAACGGTTAAGTAACTTTAGGTCACGGTTGAGAATGGATAATGAAGTTTGAGGGTACACCGTGTAACTGAAAAAAAAAAACAGGGGTATACGATAGAAAACAAAAAAAGTTGGAGGGTACACCGTAGAAAAACCCAAAAATGATTTATCATTGCAAGCTAATTAATACGAGTATACAAATTAAGTTTGAATATATTACTCCCTCAAAAAAGTTTCACAAACATTTCAACCTAAATTCTACAGACAAAAACATAACATTAGACATTTCGATCTTGTTGTTCGGACTTTGTACTGGCCACACTCACAGATGAAGACGGGTTTAATGCATTTCCATTGCTTGGTTGACCCACATTTTGTACGGAGAATGGCTAGAAGTCTAGAACCAACAAATTTATCGAGTTAACGAGTTCAGATTTGAATTCGACATAGTTCTTCTCCTTTTCTTCAATCTTAACCTTTAAATTTCTACTTCTTAGAAGTTTTCTTGAACTCATGCCTGTAATGTTCTAGGAACCTTAATAGGGCATGATTTCAAGACCAACTTTAACAATTACGGAGTACAAAGTAAACAAATTCATCTTCCATCAGGTAACGATAACTTCTCCATTATGAGGTTATTCTCCAAGCCAAAACCATCCAGCTTTACGATTTTGAAAATCCCACAAATTTCTACAACCTATTTTTGCTTCGACAGAACAATCAAAATCACGTGTGTCAAATAGATTATTCTGGAGTATCTAAAATAACCAACATCAATTGGCATGGAATGTGTATCATACTATCATCAGAATTTCATCATGTTGAAAACTAAGTTAAGGCATCATATGGACAAAACAATGTTCTTCAGTGAGATTGATTAACTCATAGTAATACTTTTAAAATACGCTTACACATGTGCCATAAGTTGACGAAGCAAAGTGGGCCAATCCATCCAAGCAAGAACCAGTTCAGCCGTCAGCAACAAATTCCTACACCTTGTATCATTGAGTGCAAGAGAAAGTCAATTCAGAGTTTCACTACAAATACATCAAATGAAGAAAGAGCATCAAAATGATGAGGAAACCTCAGATTGATAAACTGTGTCGACATGTGACAGATATCTTGATAGTTTATAAGTCAGAAGGGTGGGTTTCTCCTTTTCGGCAAGGTATTCCTCGAGCCCATACTTGGTTCTAGTAATATCACCGCAGACAAAATTACTCTTCATTAATATCCAAAAACTTTGGCATAGCTTCCACCTTAATACACAATTAACAGCAAATTTGAACAAAACGTAAGTTGAGACGAGAATAGGAAAGTCAAAAGTTCGCAACATTTAACGAAACATGGCCTTATAAAAACATACTAACATTTTGACATAAATTCTACACCAAAAAGAACAGAACATATGACATATATATATTAACCACAAAATTTGGCAAAAAAAAAAAAAAAAAACCCTAAATGTTTCACAAGATGAATGAAGATTGGTTCTCCTCATCCATTTTTTTTTTTACTTATCAAACATTTGAAAACTTCAAATGACTTTAGAAAACTTAAATATAGTGACCACTTCGGAAAAAAACTAAACTTTAGATAATTTCAAATGACTACAAAGAGCTTCAGACAAGTAAAGACGAAGAGAACCTATCCCAGATCAATCTACCCCATAAAGTATAGCTAACAAATTTAACGATATAACAAAATGACGGACCTTTGAGTACGGAAGAGAGGTGAACTTGCAACACAAACTTGAAAAGCTAAGCCTACTCAAACCATAGAAAATGATGACAGCCATAAAAACCTAGCAAATATTTTAACTCCAACATACGGAGTAACATCTAGCTCATATACTTTAGGTTATCCACGTTATTCAAACCTTGAAATGAAAACGTTGTGAATCAAATAATAAAATCAACTAATCCATCAGAAAGGAGAACATCAGAAGTTAAACATACACCTATGCCATAATATTCATGACGGTGGCCTGTACTTCGTAGTCACCAAAAGTCGCCACAAGAACAATAGCCACTATCAAAATGATGAAATCGATTTAAATCTCTAACTATAATCTCCCTGTTTATAATCTTCGCTGCATACTTCATAAAGTTATGACAATCGCCACAGATTCTCAAATTTTTGATGATTCTAATGGGTGTACCCAATGGCATACTAATGACCCCGAAAGCGAGAGCTAGCTTCTCGCTATGGTGTCTCAACAACACGGATTTCCTACTCTCATCCACATCATGAAGATCGTGCTCTGTCTCGGCTTTATAACCGAGTTTTTGGATCTCTTCCATTAATTCATCCAACTTGGAATAGATCGCGGCAATTTGAGGATGTTCTCTTTCACCAACCATGAATGTATGAACCTCGTGTTTGACTTCTATCCAACTTTTGCCTCTGTCTTTCACAGCTTCGCTCTCCTTTAGAAGCTGTCGTGACCTAGCAACTTCCTTCCATTTCTTGTTTGCAGCGTATATATTTGAAAGCAAGACATGGTTCCCACCATTCATGGGTTCGATTTCGAACAAATGCTTCGCTGCAATCTCGGCCAATTCAAGATTTCCAACATTTCTACAAGATCCTAGTAGAGAACCCCACATAGAGGCAGTCGCTTCGAATGGCATGGTCCTTATCACATCATATGCTTCGTGAATTAAACCAGCACGACCAAGAACATCCACCATGCACGAATAATGGAGAACGTTTCGTGATATGCAGTGCTCTTTTACCATATTACGAAAATATTTTCGCCCCTCTTCAACTAGCCCCATATGGCCGCAAGCAGACAACACTGAGAGATACGTCACTTCGTTTGGGAACAGACCCTTTTGCTGCATCTTCTCGAATAGAATCATTACTTCCAGGCATCGGCCGTGTCTAGAGAAACCTGAGATCATAGCATTCCATAAAACAATGTCCGTACTCTGTTGATTCAAAAACACTTTGTAAGCTTCTTTAATGACTCCAGATTTTGCGTACATGTCTAAAAGCGATGAAGACACATAGACACTAGCACCGAAACCGGCCTTAAGCACGACAGTATGAACTTGTTTCCCTTCAATCAAAGCAGCGAGACCTGCGCAAGCAGATAAAACAGAAGAAAGCGTGAACTTATTTTTGTCTAAACCAGCAACTTGCCCTCTATGGTACAACCTCAAAGCCTCCTCGTAAAGCTCATTTCGCACATAACCTGCCACCATTGAGCTCCAAGTCACATCAGTTTTATCCTCTAAGCTGTCGAAAACCCGTGATGCCTCCCTCATGAAATTGCATTTCGAGTATACACCGAGCAAAGCTGTACCAACATAGACATTACTATAGTCTATCCCCTTTTTAACAGAAAAGGCATGCAATTGCCTGCACTCCAAAATACCACTTTTCGCTGCACATGCACAAAGCACACTCGACACTGTAAACTCACTCATCGATGACTCGACTCTTTGCATCTCCACAAAGAGCGAAAGGGCCTCGTCCTGACATCCATTCTTCGCATACGCCCCAATCATAGTGTTCCAAGAAACCAAGCTACGTTCGGGAATTGTATCAAACACCCGACGAGCAGGCTCAAGCAGACCGCATTTGCAATACATATTGATGAGCATATTGCCAGTTCTAGTGTCACCCCAAATAGCTGCTTGAATCAGCTGCGCATGGCACGCTTTCCCCTCTACACGTAAACTGTTTCTCGCACAATATTGCAACAGATTTTGCAAATAAGTAATCATCATGGATAACGGGCTTCATATACTAAACTAAAATAGCGTCGGCAAATGGGGTCTCAAATGTACCATCAACGTTTCGTGAAGCGACCCCAACAAACAACTGAACTGTTTATTAGACCCAAGTCGAGCACGACAACTACTAAACTAAACTCGAGGATCATCAATAATGAAACCACAGCTGCAGTATCAAAATCTCAGCATACCCTACAACAAAACCCTAACAATGAGTCGCAGTGTCGAAACCAGAATTCGTAATTTGGGTCAACAAAATTTTCACTGTACAACAACATAATGTTGCAAAAAATATCAACTTGACTACAAAACATCTTTTGATTTGTCTGAAAATACAACACCATTAATTTCTGATTATATTAACCATCAATACTTATTTGGTTATCAGAAATTAAACATCAAAATTGAAATTAATTACTGGGTTTTGAATAACTGTAGTCTGTAGAGCAACAATACCTGTAGCAATCAACAAATTGGAATCAGTGATGATCTTTTGGACAAATTACTTTGGCATTCACAGTTATGTCCTATACGCAATTACGCAGTGTAAGTGTAAGACACAATGGAGAAATTTTTGTTTCAAAGACCGGACCGGACCGGACCGGTCGGGCAGGTTGGGTCTATTTCTCCAGACCTGTTGACGTTTAGTCAAGTACGAGTAGAATTTTCCGTATGGTAATCGGTCTCACTCGATTTTTATTGTTATCAAATAAGACATACTCGTAGAAAATACTCCATATAAGATTATTTAATACGTATTATAAAGTAATGAACGATTTAAACCTATTGATACTATCGTTAATAGAAAGTAATCTTACGTTGATACTTTACATAGTTAATAAAAAGTCTCTTATAAAATGATTTATAAGTGAAATATCACAATAAATATAAAAATTATAGTAAGAGTAGTTATAAGGATTATCAATAAACTCTATACTCCGTATTTAACAAAACTTTTAAGATACATACTGTACAAAATACTATGATTAAAGCATACACGTGTCACTAAAACAATGCAAAAAACTATGTTAAAAATCGTCATAGTAACACTATCTTGACATGCAAAATGGATCCTCTCCATTTCTTCCCTCTCCATTTCCTCCCACAATACATTATTTTATTATATATTCATATTTCATTCATTTATCTTTTTCTTTTCAAATAAATTCACAACCTTCCGATCGAAATCATACTCAATCTAAACCGTCTATAAGTAATGGACCCTCCATTTCTTTTTGAGAAATGGAGAGGATCCGTACTCCTTGACATGTACCGTAACATGTTCTCTCCGACTTAAATTATTTTAATTTTTTTTTTTTTTAAGTTATCTAAAATTACTGAGAATATTTTGGTGAAACGGCAAATATTAAGCCCGGCCCATAATAATGATATAATTTGTTGGTTTGTTTAACCCCAAACGTCAATCAGATGAACACCACCATCACCATAATCAACCTCAATTATAAATCAGATCTTTACATTCATTCATTCATTCATTCAATTTTGCAAAGCAATTGAAAACCCTAATTTCTGGAATTGAAGATGGCTTTACGTGCAATTCTCCAAAATTCCTCGAAATCGCCTGTTTTACGCAATCAATCATCAACCTCAATCATTCGTTCGCTCACATCGAAACCATCCCTCGATCAACCCCTTGTCTCGGGAATTGATCAAGGTATATTCTTTACGAATTCGATACGATATTCTATCGGTTTCTCTTATCATTATTATTAATATTGTTGTTGTTGTTGTTTTGGTTGTTATTATACTTACAAATTGGGGGCAATTCCCCATTTAATTGGCCAATTTTGCGAGTTCTTTAACAAATTCAATTAAATTAGGTATTTTGAAACGTTGTTCTTGCGTTGTTCATGGCCATTGTATACTTTGATCGCTATGTTGATGTAGTTGATTTTAGCTTGTTGAAATAGTGGAGAAACTGAGCAATTATAAGGGATCGCTTGGATTGGGGGTAATTATTAAGGGGGATAGTAAAGTTCGAAACAAACGAAAAACCAAAAAAAAAAATAACGGTGTCGTAAGGAAGATAACGGGTGATGGGTAACAATTATCGGTAAGGGATCACTTGGATTGAGAGTAATACTGATTACCATAGTAATAAAAGACGATAAGTGGTGGGAATGATGGGTGGAAATGAATAATAATAAAAAGAAACGGTAATGATTTACCTGTAATGAGGTAAAAGTTACCTACCCTTACCGTATTACCTGTGTCGAAGTAATTATTACTTCACCTTCATCGATTTCCACCATCTACAACCACCACTCACCCACCATTTCTTTACCAGATTGCTCTTGCGTTGACCAACATTACCCTAGTAACAATTTCGCGCAGTCCAAGCGAGCGCTTAATGACGTAGGAGTAGTTTTCAGCTTATCCTTTCAACTCACTCTTTGGCCATCGCAGACTTTTCTTTGTAATTTCTCTTCATTACCCCGTTTACAATTACCCCCAACCCAAATGAGCGAGCCTTAATATGAATGGATAATGTTTGTCTCTTTTAGTAACCGATGATTATTCTTTTTGTGTGGCGTTTCTTTGTTTTGCTGTGGAACTATCCGCGATAGAGTTTTTGGTTGTGCTGTCTACAGTGGAACAATGTGCAACAAAGTTATTAAAACAACACTGACATTATAATTATGTATATTTAAAAGTGCAAAATCGGATGTTTTCCGGTGTCCTGAAGCTGATACCAATACCCTTGTACAGATATATGCTAATGTTTGTGGGATGTTGATTCTATTATTTTTCATGTAAGATGCTATGGTAACTCAAGTCTCATTGAACAGAGTCTGGTTTCTTTATGCAGGTTCTCAGAAAACGGCACTCTTCGATGTGGCTGGGATCATGCCTAGGCAAAGTATCTCTCAGAATTCAGCAGCGTCGTCTGTGATGAATTCTATTCGCTACATGTCTACTTCTAATGGAGGTAGATGTTCAAGCTTTTGAATGATACGAAGTAATATTGAATGGTCCCTTTTGTAGCCCTACTTTAGTAGGGCTTTCACTGAATGACTTAAATATCTCAAAATTATTGCTCCCGTTTTATAATGGTGTTCTACTGTTCACAGTTTTGACCATTATTTTGTCTATAAACTTGAGAGATAAAATGTGTAAATTTGTTATATGTGTAAGTAAGCCGTATGTTATATCAAGATAACACCTCATAAACAAATTTGAGTGTAAATATCGATCAAAGTCGACATTGTTTGACCACCAAACTGAAATGTACAATACATTTGATATGGAGTGAGTTCTGTCGAAATGAAATCAATCACTTTCCAGTGAGGTCATACGCTTTTAACTCCACAGACTCATTCGTCTTTACTTTTTCTTTTTCACAGCTCGCAACGTCATTGGTCGCAGTGCATTGAGGTCCATGGTTGGACAGGTGAGAAAGTCGTTGACCTAGTTTGTTAAGTGAGGTGGTGGTTTGTTGCTTCTTTATGAATTCTTTTTGTTACTGATGTCGCCAAGTTGTGGTTTCAATATCCAGGATCTTCAGGGACGTGGTATTCGCTTTGGTGACCACCGTGGCTACAGTAGCTACAGTGGTGGTAGAGGTGAGTACCAGAAAAATTAAAGTTGCTTTGTATGAGTTTTAGATCTCTTAATATGACCTTCAAACTACTTGAAAATGTCAATCTTGTGACGTGATTATGTGTATCTTAGAAATGTCGTAAAAGTGGTGAAATAAACTTTAAATGAGCGCCGAAGTATATCATACAGTATTGAATCTCTACTTATAAAGTCATGAAATTATGAATATTGAATTATTGGTACAAATTTACATAATTCTACTCTTATAATTTAAGCTCTGTAGGTTATAAAAGAAATAAAATGGGCGGGAGAACCATGCACCATACTCCAAGGTGCATGGTATAAATTTCCTATGGGTATTTTTGCCGAATAAAGTAGCTCATCAAACTAGCTAAGGTTCTTATTGATAAATAACTATGTATTGTTCAATGGAATTTGCAACCTAATTCATGTTACACCGCCTTTCATGGGAGGCGTTAACGCTTCTGAAACACCAGGGTAAATTAATGATATGTTTGAGTTGGAAACAAGTCCTATAACCGTGTATTTTGATTACAAATTGTAATGATTACAACAAGATAAAGTTAGTCTCACAGCTTTTCACTGCGGCTTCATGCAAATTGCAAGTTGTTGTTTTACGATGACTTGTACAAATATTACGTTGTAGAGTTGCATCAATTACTGCTGAATTATTGTGTAAATAAGCTTTGTTTATTAACCCATTTTGTTTATTAACCAGGTAAAACGATCTTAGGTTTTGCTGCGTCACCAGTTACTCATATCTATGACGGAATCAAAGAGATTATGGCAGATTACGTTCACCATGACATGACCCGAACTCTGATCTTGCTCTACATGAGGTTGTTTTTTATTATTCAGGCGAAAGACTTTGTCGTGCTTTTTCTGTGATAAACCTATTAAACTCATCCCTGTTCCTTAAGCCCTATGGAGTGCTAATAAATCCAGACCTGTTCACCGAAGCATTATCTCGTAGGTTTACTTTCGGTTTTATGGAATCTTGATGTTATTCAGGTGATAAGCAGAGTACTGCTACTGTGTTAAATACAAGGGCAATTAAGTTTTTTTTTTTTTTTTTTTTTTTTTTTTTTTTTTTTGCAAGTGGTGTTAATCAGACTAGTTGGTGTGTATGAACATAAACCGAGTGGTAGGTGTTGTGAAGAACATCATGAATTTTCTGGTTTTGCTGCATTTTACTCGAAATTGTACGGAGTACTTGTTATTTGCGTTTGACACCATTTTTCTCGAAACATTATCACAATTGATGGGTCATGTCTCATGAGTATTTGAGTTTCACATTTTATCCTTGATGTTTGAAATGAATTGTGTGAAGTCATATTCTTAGTCCTTACGCTCATACGGCATTGTGGGTGTTGCTGATCAACTTTTCTTTTCTGGATAAAAGGAAAAAGGTTCGGGATACAATTTTACGGTCCTGTCCTATTACTTTTTCCAATATATTGCGTCCATCTTTGCTGTTGTATCTAAAGCATATGACACCTTATTTGAACTTGGTGAGTTGTTTAGACGAATGAGTTTAATGGGGAATCGGTTTAACAACGGTTATGTGGCGATTTGAGTTAAAATCTGCAAAACTCTATGGATAGAGTTTTTTTAAAAAACTTCTAGAGATAAACATGAAAAGAAAAAAAAAATGAGTTAATTATCCTATTATTAAAGAATCAAAATTTATTGAATCAAATATACGAGTAGGTAGACTTTGTATCACCCATTTTACACCGGTTAACCCTTCTTTTCATATACTCTGTATATATCATCCATCTTTTGTATGGAGTAATAAATTATTATTTTGTAACATTATATAGTGTATTGTTTTAAACTTTTATTATTGTATTTTTGATGGTTAATGATTGATCAAAATTAAAGGTATTAAGTTCAAATTAAGATCAATATTATCCGAATAACTATGGTAGGTAAATCTTTTATTGTAGTTTTATCCCCATAATTGCATGACCCAATTCCTTACTTTCAAATATAATGACCTAAAATTGACGATGAAAACACATGAATACAACTCGAATCGGACAAAATATCGTTGCGACAAAACTCCAATGCGATGAAACTCAATCAGTCCTGAACAACAACGGCAATTAACCTTAATGACCCCCGATTATAACCTAGTATATACACTTAATCTTTAGGACCATTATGAGGGCCCAGACTATATGACTTTAAAGACCTCCACCTATCAAATTGCATATGCAATGAAAACTGTTAAATCGCAAACATTTTTAAGATCAAATTGATAAACAAATCAAATATTGGAAAGAGCGTTCAAAATCATACTCCGTGTCTCCCAACCCAAATACTCAAACAGAAACCTTAGGTTTCGATTGGAAGGAGTGTCATCGTACTCAACAACAAAATCAGCAACATCAATGGGGAGAGCGGCCCTAGAGCCCAAAAGCTTGCTAATGTAGCTCTTTAATAAAAGCAGCATTGAAGACATCGACTTAGCGGTATCTCTGGATAAAAACGATCTGTGATAGTTAAATCATTTTTCTTAATGCCAAAGACGAAACTAAAGTAAATCAAGTTTCACACACCATTTAAGTTCAAACACCAAGGCTATACACAAAGTTCTATACTTGTATCACAATGCTGTATGTCTATGGCCAAATCAACAGCTATTCTATACATACTTTCCACACAATTCTATAAAACTCGATTCAGCACGGAATTTAACACTATCTTTTTCGCCAGTACTAAAATGCTATTTAATGCACTGAATTCCTTTACAAATCACCAACCAAACTATGAGCAAGATAATGCAGACAACGGCGTCAATGGCGAGAACCAACCTCACCAAACGACACCATTTCCGTCTAGCACTTTGAGGCGACAGTCTCCGTCTAGAGGCATTCATCTCCCTTTGCAATGGGACAGGAGACCCTGTCGCACCTGCGTCAGACGACTTACACTGCTCTTCGAGTTCAATACCCCTCATACCAATGACGTGATCCTTGCTTCGTTTGTCTTGTTTCCCATACTTGATTCCCAACAGAGGCGCCTTAGTACAGCTGCCACCCTCGACAACCTCCTTGTAACCCCCGCCAGTCGGTACAGACGAGCTTAACGTGTTCCCATCGCCATTACCGTCCCTCGATTGACCCACATTTTGCAGGGAGGTGATCAGCTGACGAATCACCGGAACCAACTGTTCCTGCAGGTTTACTGAGTTCAAATTCGAATTCGACACATTGTTTTTCCCCTTTCCCTTCCAACTCAACCTCAAACTCGAACCCCGCTTCGTAATTCTCTTGAATTCATCCCTGTAATGCTCTAGGAACCTAATTAGGGCTTGATTTCCTAAACCCACTTCAGCAATTGCAAAATAAACAAACCCTTCTTCAATCAAGTAACAATAAGTTCTTTTATTCATAGTTTGGGAGTACCATCTATGAAATTCAGGAACATTTTCTAAGCACAAAGCAACCAACTTTTCAATTTCTAGGGTTCCTCCAGAATTGTTGCTATTATTATCATCATTATATGATTGCAAAATTTTCCCCCCTTTTGCTACACAGCAGTAATGCACAAAACCCTTTTCAATTGAACCCATAAATACTGTATATCACTGATAAAGATCCAAACTTTGATGATTTTTAAGCACTACTTTTAATTCTAACGAGTAGAGTACACCAAAAGTTCAACAAATGATGAAAAAGTTCAATAAAAACCCAAAATATAAGTCAACCATGCCTACCTCAAAGAGATGAAATTTGATCAAAACCTAAAAAAGTTGCAAACTTTATTCTTTTTTTGTGAGAATTGTTGATGTTGATTGTATGCAAATACTTTTTTTTCCTTATATTTTTTGTTTTCATTTCAAAATTTTATAATTTATAGTGGTGGTAGGAAATAGAGATGAAAATGGGAGGAAAGTTGGAAAAGTGTGACTGAGCAATAATGTTTAGATTAAGTGATTGATTAGATTAATGATATCACAATCATAACTTCACAAGCTTTTTTTTTTTTTTTTTTTTGGGATAACGTTAGGAACCCGCAGCCGCTACCTTAAGTGCGCACTAATTAGGCATAGTCTCAAGTTTCTAACATTCCCCACAAGATTGCTTCCTGGAGTGAGCACCAAGTCGTGAAATTTCACCCATATTTTAACCATTGACTTATGCAAGAAATATTCTTGTGGGAATTTCACCCATTTTTTAATGCGGGAATTTCACAAGCATTCTTTTGTTAAAGTTAATGTTCATTATTCCTTTGTGTACTAAGTCAGCCTTGCACTGCTGGTTTTATTCTCCTCAATAATGGGGGTTTGGTAGATGATATTGTTATCATGTTTTTGGTCATTCTACCATGAATGCTAGGGGTAAAGGATGAAATTAGGGTACAATTTAGGTACGCACATCATAGACGGGTGAAATTTTGGTAGTTATATTTAGTCTGTAGCTTGACAGACGGTTGATGGATTTGTTTTGGTAACATATGTCGAGGCATATTCAGAAATGTACGTAGTTTAGAACTGGTGGGAGTTGGACAATTAATCTTAAAATCAACGGAAACGATTCATAATTGCATTCATTTCCATTGTGATAATAAGAAAGAAAATGCCTACACAAACATACCTTGCTGATGTTGAAATTTGATTATGATCTGAAATTAACAAAAAGCTTGAAAATGCTTTGCATAGGCTAAAAAAACATTATTAAAACAGATTTTGTAAGTAATGACACCATGTTCAATATTATAAAAAATATTCAGTTCTTATAAAGACGTGAGAACGGAGACGTACTACCGTTACAAATATTATCCCCCATCTCAGCAATAGAAACCAATTACGGAGTATATTACAAATTCTAGGATCGGCTGCATTCTATACCAACAAAAAAAATATAGGGTATGTATATCTATGATCTTCGTGTTATCCTATTTTTTTGAGTTTTACCATCTGTTGACGTCTGTGAAATCTTTCAGGCGTTCAGTAACGGCTTGAGATGAGACTATGAACAATTGATAGAACTGCTGTGATTTCGACAGCAATGTCCACCCTCCTAGGAAGATCACGAGACGGGTACAGCTCTTTCGATTCACGGTCAGCCAAAGGTGAAGTTCATAACCCAGACGAACATTCTCCTTTAGGAAAACACGTCAGATTCTATCTGCACGTCTCCATCTAAGGACTATAGGAACTGGTAATACGATTGGAGTTATCAGGGTAACAGAAAACCGTCCTGAAGACACTGGATTCTTGTGTCATCCATGAGTTGCTGAAATAGAGATGGATGACTAGTTACCACGGCATCCACTTGATTAGACAACATATCCCGCATCGACACCATGTCGTCTACCGTCCAAGCGAACACTCTTTTGTTTCTCCTGTCAGAGCAAAAAGATCAAATATGTAAAAATACTACTCCCTCAGACCACCTTCACATTTCATGCTTCTGTGAGCTTGAAAATTTTGACAATAATGCATGGAAAAGAATGTAATTTGAACAAAAGATGCTGGGTGGTCTCAAGAAATATAACACAAGAAACACTCTTATGTACATGGAAGAAAATCCGAGAAAAGGTATGTAAAAGGAGCACCTAAAATATGCATCTGTTTTTTTTTTTAGATAAACGAGGCATACCCGTGGAGGATTTTGACGAGCTTTTCATCAATAAGTGGATGGTAGACACCAGCAATCTTAGCGTTTTTCATCCTCAGTACGTTGGATCTTGACCCTGTTGAAGGATCTTTCATAATGATATAGCCAACCTGCAAAAACATTGCGATTATGTTACAACAGTACAAAGACAATGGAGCCTAATCATCTTCTACTCCTATGACGAGGCTAAAAAAGAAACGAATGAGCTATGTTTTACTTTTCTTGCTCTAAATGAATCCTCAAACAAGATAATTGAAAGATGTATGCCGTCACAATAGAATTTGTTTGGGTACAAACATAAAGAAGCGGAGGGCAAAAGGAGCGGAGCATTTGTTTTCAAAATTTTACTACGGTGGAAAAGAACAATGGAGATTGCATCGTCACCCCTTTCCTTTCAAATCACTTCATCCAAACAAGTAGAGACGTGTTAAATGGATTCCATATTTTAAATGCAAAAAAACATAGCAGGATTTGATAGGGCTGCGTATTGACGGTAGATGTGGTTGTAACAAGCAGTAGCCATATTTAAATATTCTGCTCAGCAAATGCGTAGAAACAAACACTACCTGGTATTTAGTTGATAGGTACAGAGTACAAAGACGCAGCTAATGTTTTTTCTAGAGCAGGTGTATAGTTTACCGAGGTGTTCGCTGAAAATGTGGAGATATCTCTTAGCAAAGGGTCGTTTTTCGCCCAAACAATGCAGTTGAAGCAATTTGTTCTTTCTACCTGCATTAATATGGGAAAACTATTTATAGAAAGCTAGGGCAACAAGCGAGCAGTATTTTCTTTTTATATTAATAAGTGAAATTATATTAACTAACAGGCTAACAGCTGGAAGACTTCCAATGTTTTTGTGTAAGAAATATGATTACCGAATTGATTCTCTTAAAGGTGTAATGATAACACATGCAATAAACTGATTACATTTTTAAATGGTTATCGAAGACCACGCAGAAAAAGCATCGTAACTTTACTCAGACTGTTTTAGAGGACAAATAAAACCTAGTAGGCAAAATCTTACTAGGTCGCATACAATATGTTGTAAGAACTTGTAACAAGCTAAGAACGCAATTGATTGCCACACAGTATAGCATAAATAACCGAGCCACAAGCAGTGGAAATGCAATTTTGCAAAACTAGGGAAGGTTAAAAAAAAGGCAAAGAAATGTGGAATTTACACACTTACAACAGCTAAAATATCCTTAGCAAGGCCTTTCTCATACCATGGAGGTCCAACTTTTGCATCCAATATGACGAGTCGCACATGATTCGACACCAACTGATAAGATCACCCAACATCCAGGATAAGTCAGCATAAATTGTGCATTAATCAGGGAGTTTATTATAAAAGGTACAATGTCTGAAGCACAAGTCATTCGCTAAAGCCTAGATGATAATTTAGAGCCTTAACCACATTAACTACTGAAGATAAAATATATGAAAAAAATGTTGTAAAGAGATTTGATTTACCATTAATGCATCTTCAACTGTAGGCACCTTTTGATCATCAAGAACTTCAGGAAAATGAAGTGATGCATCAAGTTCATTTATCTAGACACGAAAAACAAGAATCAATAACAAACGTCCGTTACACCAGCATCTTTAAACTCATACACGCATGATGCATCATTCAAGTATCGTCAAGTGAAAGTATACATCAATACAAAGCACATAGCAAATACCAATTAGGATTCCTATGAATAACAAATGGCATAACAGAATCCATAAATTCTAAAGAGTAGGTGGATGTCCGTACTGAATGCAAATTATTGGTAGATCCCTCCCAAATTTGACTTATAGTGAGTCCTTCATGGAAATTTTGATCACTTATTTAAGAAAGATGATCTCTTACTACTAACACCAACCAATTCTGGGAGCAACTACAACCTTGATGCAAAACAGAAAACCAAGATCTTAAAAAGAGTTATTCACAAACTAGGGACATTCTACATATTCACCCTTCGCTTTTTTCTTTTTGAAAAAAAAAAAAAAAAAAACAATATGCTGTTTCAGGCCTGTGTTTGAATTCTCCCTTTTGTGTGTTAGTGTCTTTGTTTTTCTTCTAAAACCCTTCATATTTGAACTGTTTGTATTTTGCAAATGTTTTTCAAAAGAGAAACAAAATTGTTTAAATCCATGGAAGGAGGAAAAAAAAAATAGATAAAGCAGATTTCTTGATAAATTATACGTGGGTGACCTACCTTATAAGCTATACTCTGGATGAAATTAATTTTTTATAAAAATAAAATAAAATGAAACAGTTTTAAAAACAACTTAATAAAAATTTGAAGGCCTTAACTATAATTTCTGAACAGGGCTCCCAAATTCATCGAGACAGCCCTGACACCTAACTGCAAAAAGATCACAATTGTGTGTTCACAACAAATATAAATTGTGAATCAAGGCCACACAATGCTTTACAAACTGCCCTCCATTAGAAATTGAAAATTTTAGCTTGTCAATAAAACCAGGGACACTCACATCTTTCTTGCTCCAATAACCAACTCTCGCGGTGTGATTCCCAGATACACGCTGCAAATCCCTGCATGTGTCAGTTGCGGACTGATCTATAAGGTTCAAAAATATGCATTTATTAGAAACATTTGATGCACTTACTAATGATGACGTTGTTGTATCTGGTGGGGATGACTACAATCACTCAATTAAGATACTGGCCTTACAAAGATTTGTCGTTTTAGAAAATAACAAAGCGGCCAGAGTGAAATGTGGTAATCGAGGGTTTTTATAAACTTTACATGATTAGAGAAAGTACAGAACTACCAAAAAAAAAAAACTACAAATATTAACAAATCAAGATATCAGCCTGAAATGAACCAACACCAAAGAAATGTAGAATGTACATGCCTCTACTTGCATTTTATGTCAACTCCGTAATAATCAAGAAAATAAGACATTGATTCAGTTTCAGTCATTTGTTTACCTTTCTATTTTGGAAATCGGCATAAATGTTCAGTTTTCTTTGTACAAAACTATAATATAATCTAAGGTATCACTCAAAGTAATGTAGCTATATCAACATCCTTCCAAATTAGAGATCATATTAGATCAACTTAGGTTATAACATAAAGAAAACCGTCAATTTGAGCTCATTCCCAAAATAGAAGGGTAAACAAATGAATGAGACGGAATGAGTATTTGTGCCTATAAGCGAAAGAGCAGCAGTTACTAATGATGAAAATAAAGAAATGGGAACTTTCAAGCAACTTTGTTACTAAAAAGTAAAACTTGTACTCCCTAAATAATAAACAAAATGGAAAATTCAGAGCAATGCATCTCAAAATTGAAAGTAATAACTTTACATTGTGGAGGGACTACAGATATAAGAAAGTACCTATCATGCAGTGCAAAAAGGATTCCATCAGCAGAACGGGAGACGTCAATTTCAATGCAGTCTACGCGAGTACGAAGGGCACTGAGGTAGGCAGCCATCTGTAATCACCATCAAGGAGAGTTCTATAAGAGAAAGAATAAAGCGCATATCAAATCCCGAGCAAGTTCCATGCCTCAACTGCTTCTACATCTCTAAGATACAGAAAATCCGAAAGGAAGTAATTGCGCTTTTTTCGCATCCCTATTCCAGCCTTCCAAGTTGATGGGGCTCGGTGGCAGGATTACTACAATAAGTTACAGAAAGAGATGTAAAAATACCGTGTTAGGAAAGGCATTGACAGAGTCACCGCCATGAGCACATACAAGAGGTGGGCTCGCTAACCAACCACAATTCTTCATTTGCATCTGTACAAACACATTGAAGGTAAGGATCGCGCCCATCATAATAATTAACGATGCCGTAATTGGAAGAGGGATAAACTCTCTTATGTATGCCATATTTTCTATATTAGCCGATATTGATACTTTCCACAAAAGCAAAGGAATTCCCTCCTCGCTTGCATACACTACAAGTAAAAAGAGAAAACCGGAAAAAAATGGCAATCTTTGAGAGAAAGGCTAAGGTGGTACCACTGCCATGTCAACAAATAAGACTATGCTGGACTTTAAAGCATTAATTTGTCATTTCAAATATACATCACATATCGCATGATCTAAATGCGAGATAACCAAGTAGATGGAATTTCCCAAAATGTACAGTGTGTTAGTTAATGCTCAAAACTTGTTGACGGGTAGACGATTCTTAGCTGTGAGTTTTTACATAAACGGCCTCACCACTGATCAAACCAACTGCATACATCTAGCCCACCGACAAAATAGCGCACAGGGGAATTTTCCCTCGACAACTGACGAGACCTCCAAATATTCAGGCCAATGTAAATTTCACCGCGTATACTCCGAATTTAAAAATCGCCAAAATATCAACACCCAAGCTTAATAAGAGATCAATAATTCAATAAGATTAAAATACCCGGATAATAAACATTGATTATAAGATAATTCAAAATCGATCAAGTTTAACAATGAAAGACAAATACATTGACATCCATCAATCAAAAGAATGAACACCAACATTACATCACAAAATTCAAAATCGAGACCAACATTACGACAATTTGGTTGATCAAACAAAATTCACCTTCACCTAAAATCACATAAATGCAATCAAATGGGATCGAAATCAACACCAAAAAATTACCAAAATAAAATGAACACCAGCGTTACATTACATTACATTACAATGGAGATTAAAAATCACATCAACACAATTAAACCCCTAAAATTGAATGAAATCAGCACCAAAAAAATAAAATTAATTGCAGAAAAAGGAAACCTGGTGAAAATGTCGAAGGCGAAAATGGAAGAAGAAAGGAGGAGCAAGAGCAATAACGACCAACAACAAGAGCAGATGAAAGCGGTTGCCGGAAATTCGACGCCATAAACGGCGGAAATTAAAGGTGTTTTCCACCATACGCCACCCACCTAGCTGAAATTGTTGTTGCTGCATTTGTTTCCTCCCCATTTTAATTCGGTAAATTGATCAATTTTGAATCGAATTCATGGTGTTTCTGGGAAGATTTAAGAGTTTTATTAAATTAGGGTTTGAATTTGGGGAAGATTTTATTTCTGGGTTTAATAAGTGGGAAATATGAATATGAATTGAAGTATTCAAGTGATCATACATTCATACGTCGAGTCGTACTTTTTGTTGGTTATTATTGCGTTGACAAATTGGTACTACTTGTTTGGTAACGGGTAAGTGTATATTTCAAGGTCCGTCAATTCTAGGTTCGTCGATTATTTTGTCGGTTTACAATTAGTACGTTACATTTTGCACATGGTAAAAAAAAAAAGAGTAGTTCTTGTGTGAGTCTTGACTCACACTACAACCACTTAGAAAAAATTAAAAAACAAAAAAAATATATATTAATAACTTCCCTCATGTGAGAGGACTTACGATAAGTTTATCGTAAGTCCCGTCTCACATGAGAATTAGTGAAAAAAAAATGATAATTAGAATTTAGAATAGTTAAAAAATAAAAGAAAAAAAGATAACTATAATAATATTAGTAAATATTTATTTTAAAAAGGTGAATTTTGTTAATGCATGTCACATAGTTTTGATAGGTTTTAATTCTATATCTATTTACTTCGTACGTACAGTGGCGGACGCAGGATATTGATTATGTGGGTGCACTTGGCCATAAGCTACATGATATCGAGTATTAGTAAAAAAAAATTCTCTATAAGATAAATTAACGTTAATTTTTACACGTATATGTAATTTCTTGAGCATTATTTCCGTATATAAGCCATGGTGATAGAAGATTTATAAGAAAAAATATCATGTGAAAAATATTGTTCTTTAGTACTCCCTTCATCCCGAAATAAATATTTCATTCTCTATTAAAATTAAATAGAATGAAGATACTTATTTTCGGATGAATGAAGTATTTATTAGCCATATTTTCTAAAAAAAAATGTTACCAATGTGAGCTATGTCAATATTTATCACTTTGATAAAGTTTGTGTTAAATTTTAATATTGTGTATATTATTTTTTAATAAATTTTTAGGAAATTGTATACAATTATTGAAATTATATAGACTTCAAATACGATAATAATATACCAACGAGGTCTTGGTTTAGTGGTGCCAGGGGCAAGACTTGGTAGGGAGAACTGAGATTCGATCCCCCGAAAGGCCGTTGGGAGGAGTTTAAAACCTTAACCCCGGGACACGCTCCGAAACCAAATTAGTCGGCCCAAATGAGTTCGGATATCGGTTGGGAAACCAAAAAAATACGATAATACTTCCTCCATTCCATTTGATTCTATACATATTCCTTTTTCGGAAATTCCAATCAATTATATACATTTCTATTTTGGTCCGTACTTTATTAAACTAAAAGACCAATATACCCTTCATTACCCCACCAAACCCACTTGCAATGTCCTTTTTTAAAGAATAAAGTAAGGGTAGTTTGGTAATTCTATTGTCTACCCCACTTGATTTTCTTCTACCTTAATTACCGTGTTTTGGTCAAATGTATAGAATCAAACGGAATGGAGGAAGTAATATGAAGAAACAAAGTGAAAGTTTAAAGATTTCTAATACTAACATTAAATGCATTGGTCCCTTGGTGGGCTCCATATTTACACACTAAAAACTACTGCATCCAAAAAAAACATCAAGGAGAATCGAATCATGATTCACCTACTTGATGGTAGAGTACTAATGCCAACTGCACTACAACATCGTAACTACAAAGAATGGTACTCACTTTAATTTGTTTTTGGAAGAGCTGTGGGTGCACGTGCACCGTGGTGCACCCACCCCGCTCCGCCAATGCGTACGTATTGTACACGTATAAATAGAGAATTCAAAATGAGTTGTTTAATTGATACATAAACAAGCAAAAATGTTGGAAATACTCATCCATTTATCTCATATGGCCAACCACCGAGAGGGTAGTGGTTGTTAAGTGATGAGTGATGACGTAGTAGTTGTTAACTTGTTGGTATTGGTTGTAATCTCATAGTTTGTGATGGTGACTGGTGAGTGATGGCAGTGGGTGAAGAAGTCTATTGGAAAGACAATCTTATTCATTTTGCTTATCACAAACAAATACTCTCGCATTCCTACTTTGTTTCTCCTATTTACTTTTTGTGAAGTTAAACTTTTGAAAGTTTGACCGTGAATAATTTAAGACATATGAATAATTATAATATGACACTGAGATATTTGCATTTATCGTCAAAATATGATTCACAAATTATGTTTTCGATAAATAAAAGTCACATATAAATAGAGAAAGTCGTAGTCAAAGCGGCACATTGAAGAGCATGTCCAATACAAATGGGAGGAACAAAGGGAAGGAGCAAGTAGCAACAAGAAGGGCGGGGGGGCGGGGGGGATTCAATGACGTTGATTCCCTTTCCTTTTCTTTTGGACCTTTACCAAACATTACCTAAATGTAATGGTTATTTAAGAGACCGTTCATAAGAAAAAAAAAAAACTACACTATTTAATTTGCATAGTATGCAATAAATGAACCAAGTTCTTCTCATAACTAATAATAAATGACCAATACAAATAGGTCATATCTACATGTGAATATTATTCATTTTTATTTTTAGAAAAAAAAATTGTATGGATTGAAGTGCTTATATTTTAATAAGAAAAAGAGTTTTTTGTCAGATAGTACCTTTTATTTAGGGTCATTTGTGAGATAGTAAATTTTTTTTTTTTTTTTTTTTTTAATTTTTTTTTTTGTTAAATAGTACCTTTTATTTCCAGAATTTGTTAAAACATACCAAATGACGGAATCCAGTGAAAAAAAGTCAAGTTTCAGGCTTGACCTTATTTGGCACGTGTGAGGAATTTGTAAAACCACATTTCCTTCATTTGTTTAAACCTACCCCTTATTTCCCTAATTTCCTTTCATCATTTTCATAATTTCCCTTAATTTCCCAATTCAATTTTTTTTCTTCGTCGTTCTCATCATCACCTTTTTCATCAAGTCTTTTCATCTTCTTCCATCATCTTCTTCTATCAACACCGGTATGATTTTTTTTGGTTTTATGTTGTCCCTTTTCTGTCAAAGGTTGCTCGTTTTTAAAATGAGGTGCCCTAATTTTAAATTTTTGGGTTTGAAGTAGTCAAATATATGCGTTTTTTTTTCTTCTGTAGTTATTCCATTGTTCTCCATTGAGTAATGTAATGAGGGTAATTTATATTGTAGGATAAGAAGAAAGGTGAATGAAGAAATTGATTTTCATGCAAAATTAAGGGTTTTCCATGAGGGTTATTTCAAGACAGTGAAGCATAAGACTGAGTATGTTAATCCAAGGAGTGGGGGTATGCTGATGAAGGTTGATATGGTAGATGAAATATGCTACTTCAATTTGATGGATGTTGTGAAAAATGAATTGGGGTATAAAGAAGGAGGAGAGACGTTGTGGTTTAGAAGGGAAGGACTCAGCTTGTTTGCAGGAAGAAATAGTAGGCAGTGGTTAACAAATAAGAACAAACATAAGGTAGTACTAAACAAAATATTACAAACATAAAGTAGTACTTAACACATAAGAAAAAATATAAGGTAGTACTGAACAAAATATTACTAACACAAGGTAGCACTTAACAAAGTATCACAAATAAAAGGTACTACTTGACAACTCATTAAAAAACTTAAAACAACCACAAACGTACTTTATTCAACAGAAAACATAACTACTACATACATATGACTGTCATGACCAATACAATTAACTAACCTAATTTGACATAGACAATACAAATCAAAACAAAGAGAACAACTAATATAATTTGATTCTTCTTATTCTCCTTCTTTAATTTAATCACTTCTTCTAAAACTTTCGTAAGTGTTTTCCCATCATCTGCATTTGGAGTCTTCCTATGGTCTTCAGTAGCTTTATATTTTTCAATTTTGAGGCTTCTAATTTCGCTCAACAAATCGTTGATTACATTCCTTTGCCAAACCGTATTATCTTCATCGACCCACCTGAAAAACCCACAACCACGCCTATTCAAATCGAACTTGTAGAATTTACAAGTTACAAACTTTCTCCCTGGATTTTGCGAAGTCCAAGAAGTTTGATGAGCACAAGATAAGCCACATTTACATTTTATTTATGTAAAAAAAAAAGGTTGACGATGACGACATTTCTTGGGAATACGTGAGGATGAAATTTAAGAAAGAAACAACAAATGTAAGTTTATTTTCAACTTTAAGTAATAACTAGTGAAGCGGCCCGTGAATTTCACGGGGCATCTATAAAATTTGTTTTGACGTCCATCAATTTCATAATCAGAGATTTGCGCACAGATGCTGAGTGTAAATAGTTATTTTCTCACAATAAAAAAACAGAATAATTGTTGTTTCTCACCTTTTGTAAGACATATCAAAATCGTGTTCAAAACAGTCGTAGTTTCTAACTTAGTACTATTTACAAATAACACTTTCCACATAACATACTTCTCTGCCATCACTTGCATAACTTATTTGCTCGGGTCATAAAGCAGTAGTTTTACTAATAATATTTATTAATAGGTACTACCATACTAGTACTACACGAGTCTTTTTACTCTTTAGCTTAAAAAAGTAAAAGAGAAATAGTGTTGAAATAATTTCACAATTACTATACAGCGAAACGAATTACTCAAAGACGAAACGTTTTAGTTGTTTAATGACCTATATTAAGGGTGAAATTACTTTTTTGCCCTTCATTTATTATTAAATGAAAAAGTTGTTTTTTATTTAATTTTTGTTTTCTTGTCCCCAAATTGACTTGTAGTATCGGAAACTCCATCATAATCATCGACATCATCTTCTTTCATTCGAAATCGACAGATCTTCATTGAGAGCATTAAAGGCAGCGACAAACTTCATCTCAAACGACATTACAACAATGTTTTAATTCAATTATACAACGACTTCATGGAGAGCATTAAAAGTGGCAACAAACTTCATCTCAAACAACATCACTACAAAATAAGGAAATCGTGGTTTTCTAAATTTTGATTCATTCTTATCATCATTCTATCATCCTCCGCCTTTTTTATATGTGTGCGATCAAAATCATTACTAACAAATTAACAACTGATCCAAAAAATCAAAGGCACTGACTGACAAAAATCATCGAGAAAAAAGAAAAGGAGGACCAAACACTTAAATTGATGCTTATCAACAACAATCAGAAAACAAACGATTACTTACGTAGATTTGAAGTTATAAATCGGCAATGAAATTGATCAAAAACACCGATAGCAACCCCAAGCCCATACAAATACGATTGAAAAACGGTTTGAATTTGAAAGACTATTGCGAGTAAAAGAAATTGAATGGAGAAAATTGGATGGAGGAATGAAACAATTACTTGATTGAAACAATATTATTAGTTGATTTGGGTGTTGATTGCAGCAACAATTGAATGTAGGACTTTTCGTCTTCTTCGAAGCGTTTTGACGTGGTAAGTGTAATTCATCACAGGAAGAAGGGGCGTGAGGTTTTGACGTTGATGAGGTTAAATCGTCACACCTAATCAAAAATAAACCTAGACAAACAATTAATAGAAGCTAGCGGTAAGCAGGGTCGAATCCACAGAGAAACCGCGTAGTTATTAGCTAAAGTAACGAAAACAGGTCTGACTCAAGGGTGTGAAAAAGGGTTGGTTTGAACTATAAACTAAAGCAATAAAGGAAATGAATAGAGTTCTATAAGGGAGAAGATTAGGGCATCGAGTTCATTATGACAGTGATTCAGGAACTCAAGTTCATAAGAAGGAAACAATAAACTGTGCAAATGATTAGGTTTGGAATACGCTCTCTCGAGTCAATATTAACCTTAAGCAAATTTAGCGGGCTCTCGCAACTTACTAAGCTTAACTTATCAATCTTGCGTAAGTCTAGTTTTAACTCGGCTTTCGATCTTAAATTAAAACTTACTCAGGTTCAATTGAACTCAGATGAATTCGTTGGCCAGGCGAAATAATCCTAATTCAATTGGCATAAAACGCGTAGAAAGAAATTCAATTGCACAATATATTCAACCAATTTAATCTAAAAACATGTTCCTGAACCAAAGGCACAAATTCCCCTCAAACCCTAATAGGAGAATTAGCTATGCATAATTGAAATTAGAACAAAGCAATAATAATAATAAGACATGATGAAAGAAATAGCAATAGAATTAAACCTGAAATTAATCTCGAATCGAAGTAAGGATCGAATCTTGCAAAGTAATTAAATCTAAACTAAGTGTTTTTGAGTTTTAAAGAGAGAAAACTAAAACTTAACCTAAAGCTGAAAAGTAAAATAAAAGATCCAAATAAAACCCTAACTCGAGTCATATATATAGGCCCGTGAAAAAACGTAAAGCAGGGGGCAGAACCGATCGGTTTTGGCGTCAAACCGATCGGTTTAGGGGTGTGAACCGATCGGTTCTGGGTGAACCGATAGGTTTGACTCGTTTTCAGCAAATTCCAGCAACTTTGGCCTAGATTCACTCATTCTAAACCGATAGGTTCACTCTGAACCTATAGGTTTGACGTCCCAAATCATAGTATTGCTTCCATATCCGCTCTCGAGCTTAGTCTTGACGTCACGATACTCGAAAATGCTCCACTCAACTCAGGTTTTAGCTCAGGACCGCCAAAACCTACAAAATATAAACGAGGAACAACAGTATCGCAATATAAAGCAAATAGCTCCTAAAATAATAATGAAATCGAACAAATGCAAGCTAAATGCAACTAAACCGGGGACATATAATCAATATAAATGGCATACATCAGACGTGGCACTAATATATGACGTGGAAGGAGGATAAGTTTTTTTTGTCTGTGTTTTCGTTGTTTTTTTAGGTTGTATAGGTTGGGGATTTTGTTTTAATAGTTATATGATCACGAGTTGAACCAGACATTCGGATACTTTGTGCTGCCGCGATTGCGCCACATACGTAGACATGGGCGGAGTGGAGAATAGTTGCATATGCTTCTCGGTGTGCAGCTCCAGAGGATAAATGTGCTGCATAATCAAGTTTCGTAAGAACGTATGCAGAATACAGAGAGATATACCAAAACCCAGCAGCCAAAAAAGAAATTTAACAAAAAAAATATAAAAAAAATGAAGAATAGCAATAACCTTTTGGATTGAGAGGAAGTGCAAGTTCACATGATCCAACGGGAAGCTGAACCTTTTCTTTGAGCGTGTTTAAATTTGGTTTATAAAGCCATACATTCCCTGCGCGTGCAATAAGCTCCTTGCGGCTGAAGAGATTTGGGACGGGAAAGCACTCAGTAACCAGCAGTAAATGCACATCACGAGGTCCCTTAGCAGAAGATACGAGCCTCACTGCTGCAAGCTGTAAGTGCAACCGAGCAATATCCCTCCACCAGTTGTTAGCTTTATTACACGGCAACTTCACAGCAATAAGCTCCATTTGCGCATTTCTAGGTACATGAATGCTGGGTAAAGACGGGCAGCTGGGTACTTCAAATTCTTCTTCTTCGTCAATCCATTCAGGGTATAGTGCTTCCTAAGTTAAAAATTTCGGGACATTGTCCAAATGTAAAACGATTTGTTCTGGAGATGGTAGCATTTCCTTCCAGGAATCGATCTCGCTGTCCTTGAAATTTAACAGCCTTATCGCCTTATAGTCATTCCTATCAGTAAGCTTTGTCATAACGCCTGAGATGTGATTCCAATCAATCGTTGAATGTGATACATAGCGTTTGTCGGTAAATTGCACATCCCCCATCCATCGATCTACAATGCTCATCCTGTAGTATGAGTGAAACACGTTTCATTGTATTTGTTTATCAACTGAGATACAATTACGGAAAAACATGATAAACAGAACTTGAACAACATTGTGCCCAGTTCGAGGAAAACAATGGAAGTTGAGAACTTACTGGTAACTGGAACTTGATAGATTTTCTGAATGCTTTACTGATGGAGAGCAAAGGAGAGTAAGAAAAGTTCCGATGACTATAATAATCAAGACAAGCTTCAGCGGGGACAACCTACAGTTATAACTTCTATCTTGAAAAGAAGAATGTGAAGCCTTGTCGACATCTCTAATATCTTTAGTTGTCCGAGATCTTCTTTTACCCGAGTCTTCTCTGGAAAGAAGCCAATAATAAAAAAATGTTACTACGAAGTGACTGTTGTGGCAAAGGGCTGTTTTAGACAGATCATTTACGCAGACGCTACCCAAAATAGCAAAAAATATTAGAGGGAATTATAATCAGCAGGTTGAAAAAAAATGAAATTAACATGTCTAACATATATTTGCTTATTTGGAACACTCAACCCGAATACTAAAGGAAACTGAGTATATATCAACCCCGATTTTACACGGTTTTGGACAGGCAATGAGCTAACGCTTTTCATTTGTTGTAACTTGCAAGCAATACTACCCGTTACAAAGGTACATTGTAGAGGTACTGAGATAAATGTCGATCACGTAGTAGTTCTGTAATTTGCATACTAAGTGAGCATGGCAATGTGATGCTGACATGCACAATGATTTTCATCAATCAACAATAGCGGTTACTTCCCCCGAGATTGGTTTACGACAATTCTTCTTATACACAAATATAACTATATCCCTCAACGATGAAGCATAGTCAAACGAAATTAATCTTAATTACGTCTAACTACCAGTCAATCAGTCCCTAACATCACAAACTCGCATTGTTCTGTCCCAAAAGAAAACTCTGCGTAAACAAAGCTTGTGATTTGCTTCATTCTCTAACACAACCCTTTACCCTTTTAGCTTCGCGGTCCTCCAACGGTTTCTTAAGCAGAAACACGTTCAATGTATCCCACATTCCCACTAAGAGAAAATCAACCTCATTTAAAGTACAACAAAACACAACATTCATTTGCAAAAGCCTCACATGGACATGTCACTTTCGTGCCAATGACATTTTCGATTACTACTATTAGCCAGCAACAGATATTCCCGTGTCATGTAATTGCCTAGTTTAAAGGGTGCATTAAAGGGTGTAAATGACATATGGTGTCGCAAATAGCACCAAAGCGAACGCTCCCACGCCCTACCACATTCATCTAAATCTGGTCATTTCCAAATTTAAGTATCTACCCTACAGTTTTGCAGTCGACGATTTTGCGCAGATTATTTTCCCCATTTTTGTAATCAAACTTCCTATAACCATTAAAAATAACCTACACAAACATGATTTTACCCTCATAAACCACTGCAGTTGTCGTCGAAAACACGAAATGTTCATCAATGATCAGGCTTAATTAATTAACACAAAACTCATCCATCTAACAAAAACCAACATACACTTCCTGACATACAACATACACTTCCAGAAGAAAATATCAGTACTCTACGTGACTTATCAGATATATCATTCATTCCACAGTGAAACCAAAATAATGAATAAGACACCTAAATTAAGGAACATTATCAGATTGATAAATCTGATGTTGAAAGAAGTCTGCACCCTCATCTTGACAGAGATACGAGGCCCAAGTTCATCCTCAGAAGAATCGCAAAATAGGTCCCTGAAGGTCGAACCCTTTACATTGCATCAAATGAAAGGACGCCTAGGTTCTTCTCACCTCTAGGTGTCAAGTATGTAACTCCCATCTATAAAAATGCTCGTATCTTTATTGTTAAACACCGAGGGCTTTTTAGAAGCTTGTTTGAAATGTTACAGAAGCCTAACTTGGACAAATTTGTAGCATGTATTTATGTTAGCCAAGTTTGTGATGGTTATCGGTTCGCTGCTGTTTACAGGTACAAATTAGCTTATTCATCGAACTACAGTCGAATTTTGGACCCGGTTATTGAGAACAACTATCAGCTGTTCATGATAGAGAGACTTATAATGAGGGGAGCTAAAACCTTCATTGACACCTACAAAAGCGATGATTCTGAGTTTAGTTTAACAGATGACCCAAAGAAAAACACCAAGGTATGGGGTGAAGTTGTTCGTACAACGGAGGACAAGAAGAGCAGTTGAGGATTCAATCTTTTACTTAATACGGCTAACAATATGTATATCAATTGCATTTCCCCGACATTGCAAAGCTTGCTTGCGACTGTCTGTCGAATCAAGGAAGAGGTTTCAGAGGTTAATCAATGCGTTTACTCTTGCATCGAGAGGTTAAATCCAACAATATACTAAAAAAAAAAAACGAACATAACCAAGACCCACAAGAAATAAACCCCCCAAAAAAACAGAAAAAGGGGAGAAAACTAACAGTAAAAGGGCCATCAACACGCTGCACATTGCTCTCTTCGACCAAAATTTCGAGGGCTTTAAGACAGAGAGCTTTGACTTCAGATTCTTTCAAGGGGCAACATTGCGCAGAGACAAAAATACGCGACGACAGTCAAACAACGTACTAACAGTCGACAGTCGCATTGACAACAACACATATTCCAAATTTTATTGGCCAAAATACTCGTGAGACTACAGTTAGAGTGTAAATGGTGTGTGCGAGTGAAAAAGGATGGTTAAATTGATTCAACAATTGCAACATCCAGTTGACAAATCAAATTACAAAACTTGATTAAAAAAAGGCAGCTTAAATTGATTCAACAATTGCAACATCAAAAACATACCTGGTTGCAATGGTGATAACGAACGTGGCCGAAAAATGGCATCCATGATCACGAGTGAGGTCAATAAAAGGGACGACTGAAATTGAAGCTCCGTATTGATTGCCGCAATTGAATAGCAGCCTGTATGTCTTCTCGCCATTATTACGCCGTAAAAACGGCCTCAACAACGTTTGGAATAGGGTAAGTCGGGAAGAAGAAGAAAGAAGAGGGAGAGATGCTGAATTGAATTACGCTCTTTAATTTTGACGTGGCTCATAAAATAAGATGACATGGAAAACAACAGTGACGTGGATGCATGAGGGAGAAATTTGGATTGTTTTGAAGGGGTTGCATAGGGGGATTTACTTTTAATAGTTATATATTGATTGATTGATATTGATAGGAGGGAAAGTTGAAGGGAGATTTGGAGGGAAATTTTGGAGCCAAAATTTTGGAGGGAAATTTTGGAGCCAAAATTTGGAGGGAAATTTGGGGTAAGTTTATTAAGTTGGGAAACTAAACTAAGGTACCCTTTAACAAAAGAATCAAAGGTTAATAAACTTCACACGTGCTAAGTTAGTCAACTCGCCGGAGTCTTGACTTTTCTCACCGGATTTCTTAATTTGGTACCTTTTAACAAGTTTTGGAAATAAAAGGTACTCCGTACCATTTAACAAAAAAAAAAAAAAAAAAAATTAAAGGTACTATCTCACAAATGACCCTAAATAAAAGGTACTATCTGACAAAAAACCCTAAGAAAAACTTTATAAGTTTATTCGTTATTACATTCGCTATTAACAATAAAGTT
The DNA here is from genome assembly GCA_023091065.1 of Dianthus caryophyllus. Taxonomy (NCBI): domain Eukaryota; kingdom Viridiplantae; phylum Streptophyta; class Magnoliopsida; order Caryophyllales; family Caryophyllaceae; genus Dianthus; species Dianthus caryophyllus. The sequence continues at coordinate 10,598,221 of CM041522.1, read as the reverse complement.
GTCAATCTTATCTTAATTAGAAAATCGATGATTAGGCAATGTTTCAAATAAGATCATCATATGCGTATATCAACCAATCTATATCTATATCTATATCTATATTATATATTAAAAGAGAATCCCCATAAGTGTTTTCATGGAAAACCCTCAAAAACATATATTTTTTTCCCCTTATTCCGCCACGTCATCTATTGGGGCCCACGTCCGCATTGACTTTCCGGGTCAAATTCTCTACCTAATCATCTTCCCATTGTTTTTTCAGCTTCCTTTTCCTTTCAAATTTTGAGTATACGAAAAGACCATAATTGAATATCATAATTGAAGTCCATCATTCATTTGCTCGCATTCAATTGTCCATGTTAAACAACATTCATCTCAACATGGCTGTTTTTCTTCTCCAGCTTTCATTTTCACCGTTCACGTTGTACAACATTAGAGTGCCCGACAAACAAATTAAACCAAAAAATAGACAATTGGTATGTACTTACTAAAATAAAATGCAAAGTTGAAACAACACAATTGAAACTAAAAAATATTCATCGATCAAGCAGATGTAATAACACAAAAAATTTAATAATTGTAAACAAAGAATCAAACTTTTCAAGTCTTTTATTTCTCATTACATTATTATTACGGAGTATTATTTTTTTTTTAAATAATTATTTAGTGTCAACTAATTAATATAAAGAAAACCAAAAGACATAAGTTATTACATTATAAAATCATGCATCAATTCTATTATTTTAAAAATTCCAAAACTTTCAAAGTCATGGTAAAATTATTTTAATACTTTTTATAAATTTATATTTAGACATGATAGGTCCATATTTTACCGATATTTTATATATTTATTGCCCGTCACTTTACACTTATCCCGGCATTTTTTAGTACGTTTTATATAATATTTTCTCCTTTTGCGGTTTACTACGAGTTTGTTATATTATTTGCAGAATGGAGATTTATGAGCTAAAATTGTCGTGGAACAAACGCGAGTCGTGAATTATGCGAGTTTGAAGATAAAACCCGAGCAAGTCAAAGCATTATGGACCGGAAGTAATTAAATAAAGAGATGGGCTAAGAAGACTTGGATAAAAGCCCAACTTGTAACTAAAACAAATAAAAGAAGCAGACTTTCAGTTTTACTGCTTAGTTTTGATTTTCCTAAGTTAGGTTTTAGTTTCTACTGCTTAAGTTTATTTCTCTCTTTTACAAACATTAAAAACTTCTTTAGTTTAGTTCCAAGATTGATTTCATTGTAACCGTCGGTACTCCGTTAAATTCCAGGTTTTATTTAATTGCAAGTTCTTTTATCATCATGTCTTCCTTTTATTGCTTTGTTTTGATTCCAGTTATGCGTAGCTAATTCTTTAATTAGGGTTTAGGTGATTGTGAGATTGATTCAGGAACATGTTTTAATTGCTAAATTGATTGAACTTGTGCAAGTTGACTTCTTCCTACGCGTTTTATTATCAATTGAATTTAGGGACGCCTTTATTGAATTGAACTTAGGTTGTTTCAGTTTAAGATCGAAAGCCGAATTGAAACTAGACTCACGCGTATTTGATAAGTTAAGTTTAGTAAGTTGCGAGAGCCCGCTAAATTTGCTTAAGGGTTAATATTGACTCGAGAGAGCGTATTCTTAAACCTAGTCACTTGCATAGCTTCAATTGATTATTATTTCCTTTTGAGTTGAGTTCCTGAATTAGTGTCACATTGATCCCGACGCCCTAATCTTCCTTTTATATTCTTTTATATCATCTTTCTTGCTGTTCTTAGTTTAGTCTTATAAAACACCGACTTTATTACCCTGAGATTGACCTAGTTTTAGCTGAGTATCCTATTGACTGCACCGTTTCTCTGTGGATTCGACCCTACTGCCGCTAGCTACCCAGTTAGTTGACTTTAGGTTTATTTTGACTTAGGCGACTACGACTTAGCCTTGTCAAGACACATTTTACTTTTGACTTTGTAGCTTTGATTTTAATACGTAATATAGATATAAGATATAGATATGTAAATATTTACATATTTATTTATATTTTATAGTACAATGTTGACTATTTTTTATATTTGCAGGAATGAGTCGGAGAATAACAAAGTTCATAATGATTACAAGGTATAATCTATGTGTTGATTATTCTATTAATTAACCTTGTTTTATTTTTGAGGAAAATTTTGATAATTATTTTTAATGAGGGGATAAATACAAGGTGGATCAAATTTATTATTTTATAGTTTTCAGAATATTAAAAGTCATGCATCAAATATTTTAATAATGTTTAAAATTTTTAAATTTAGATATATTTTGCTTTTGATTTTGTGACTTTGATTCTTTTGTTTTCCTCTAATGTTATTTTATAGTACAATGTTAACTAATTTTTATCTTTTCAGGAACAAATCGAATATAAAAAATTCACAATTACCAAGGTATAATCGATGTGCTGCTAATTTTTGGTTAATTATTTTTGAATGAAGGAATAAAGCCAATGCGGATTATTTGATATTTGTTTCAGTAATCTTTGACTTTATTTATTAACTTTAAATTTATCTAGAAGATGTTTAAGAAGAGTATAAAAAAAATAATTGTGATGTATTTTTTTTTTTCTTTTTTTATCAAGACTTAATAATATGAAAGGAGATGAATAAGATAAATATATTCATTTAAATTGTTATTTCTACACAGTCAAAAACTATGAGAAATTATAATTTTTTAATGCGATTTTTATAGTAATTGTTTTAAAATCATATATTTTACAATATCATCACCTTACACTAGAAACAAAAGAATATATTGTCATTATTTTTTATTTACTTAACTTTCTTATAACTAGAATGATTTTAAAGTCATCATCTAATAATAATTCATTTTTTCCCTTAATTTTTCATTTTTTAAAATTTATTTTAACAAATTAATTAAAATAAAAGAACCAAAATACAAGAATCATTCATTCAAAAAATTACAAGAATCATTCATTGAGAAAATTACAAGAATCATTTATTCATAAAATTAATGCATTAATTTACTTGGTGTGAGAATTAAAAAATTTCAAAGGTCATGAAATAATACAATCATTATTTCTCATCCATTTATCTTTAAATGTTTTAACGTTCTTAATTTCATGTTTTTATTTTGTTTCGAGAATTTATATTTATTCTGATAGTAACTATTTATTTTATATGTGTTTAGGACTATTCTTAAAATTACAAAATTTGATGATGATTATTATGAAATAAGTTCTAAATTATATTTTATAAATTAATCTAAACATATTCGAAATATATGAAAAAAAAAAACATACAATAAGTAATCTAACATACCTACTTAATATAAATATCAATATAAGCTTGATGTATAAAAATGAACATATACTTTTTTAAATGTGAAAAGTGCTCGATGAATTTCTCAAAAACTATTGAAAACTTCTTTGGAATCATTTTAATATTATATAAATAAGAAATGTATCCACCATTATACATTTATACGTGACTATAAAAAATTGTATCTCCTATTCGAATGCACGCAATATGTTGATCTTTATTCTTAATTATTCTTGTAACAACCCGATTTTCGTGACCTAATTAAATTTAGGCGGAAATATTAAATACGTACTTTGTATTACAAAACCAGCTACAATCGTCTTACAACTCAAAATACATAATCAGAGTTATAAATATCCATGGTTATTAATTTAACATCTCTCAAAATGCAAAAGAAGACCATCAATCCCTTAATGTTCATCGTCAATTAACCTCGGGCTACCTACGTATATCCCGTAAGACTCGATTCCATCCCGCACACACTAAGCCATATAAACCCATAGCAAGTAAAATATACGGAGTAACATTATTATATACATGTGTAATTACAGCATAACACACATAAAGCATCTACATAACACATGATTATTAAGACTTAAAGCATTTCAAATTATATTTTAAACATATCTCATTGCAGTTTCATATAACGTAATAACATGATATATAAAACTTGATACATTCCGATCGATATATAATGCATTAATAATGATCAATTAAATAAACAAATTAACAACAAATATAAATCCAGACAAGAAAGGACGTCATAAGCGATGAAAGAAAGACACAGAAGAAACGACAAACAAAGCGCCACAAAGGAGACACAACAACAACTAAGTGAAGGAAACTCACAAATTATGAAAACAATAAAGAAAAACTACAAATGGAACGATGTGTAACTGGGAACAATTCACAATAAAAAGGACACAGCAGTAACATTTCTCCACATTTTTAGGACACAATATTAGTTTCTTCTCATTTAATAAAACATGTCTTCAATACATAAACAATTTCATAATTGTCCTTAGGAGTAAAAGTCCATTAATTTTGAGCTCTAACTCTTGGTGTTATGATTTGCGCTCATCTTAGCATCAAAGCGCTTGATTCTGCATGCGGAAAATTTATGATTTCATTAATTGTCCGATTGTGTAGTACACAGTATGTAACATGCAGTCGACATAATATGTGACATTTTCGATGTTTAAAGCCTAGAATTCATATTATGTCTATCAATTTAAGAGATTATTTTGAAATTTTAGATGAAAATTAATAATTATTAGTGACTATAATATTTACATAAACAAACAATTGACAACCCACAAGAAAAATGAATTGAAATGTGAGCGACTCGATCCGTGGATTCCACGGGGCACGCCACTAGTTAGTATTAATATCACAAAATAAATAATTATATTGACCATCGTGCGCATACAACTACATCATAATTTAATAAAATTACTCCATTTATTAAAGATAACCGTGTTTTAATAATAAGCCAAATGCTACGTCTCACGATTCTCGTTTTCGCTATCAAACGTGTACGCTTACCCTTGTCTAAACTAGTAACTTGGCAAGGGTCTCGAGTCTCGAGACTCGGGGGTTCGTGTTTCGAAAAATCTCATTCTATGATTATCAACGATCGAAACACGAATGCTACAACAAAAGCAAATGAATATTGAAAGCAAGCAACAACGACAATATCAAAATTTTCGGTACAAAGAAGTTTTCATTGCTTTCCAAAAAAAGTTTTTTTTTTTTTTCCTTATATTCATCTTTTCGCATATACATTGAACGTGCCGAATATCAAAACTAAATGTCCCGAGTCAACAATATTCAACCTAAAGAATATTAACTTTTCAAAGTACTTTATAAAAATTTATTAAATCTCCAAACTAAAATGTTAAAACGTAAAATCAAAATACGAACCGTCATTCTAAAACTAGCCAAAAACTAGCCAAACTAAATGTCCCGAGTCAGGAACCGTGTGAGGGTTAAAAAGCTAAGATGACACGAACCCCCACCCTTCCCCACCCTTTAAACTTGTTTGATCAAACCTTGTGAAATTGTAACACCTCAACCGCGATCACTTTCCTTTTCCCCAACTTAGGTATTCCTTTTTCTTCACTCCCTTTTTTTTCCCCTGATTTTCCGAAATAAATTCCTCAATTTCTTGCTATTATTTTCCTATATTCTAACTCATTTTCTCCTGTTTCCAGTTTTTTTTTTCGATTGATCAACCACTTCTATTTTTGTCGTTCAATTGAAGGTTTTTTTTTTTTTATTTTTATTTTTTTTTTTTTATTTTTTTTTTTTTTTGTATTTATTTGCGGTGAATTGATTGCGTGTTTTAGGGTTCATGCAACTAAGAAATTCCTAATTTTAGTCGACAGAAAAAAAAAAAAAGTTAGCTGAAGAAGTGTAATTTTTAATTTTGTGTTTAAATTATTTTTCAGTGTTAAAATAACGGAAATTTGTTGCATGTTTTAGGGTGCATGCAAATGAGACTTTCGTATTTTTTTTTTTGCGTTTAAATTAAGGTTTTCCATAAAAAAAAAATAAAAAAAAATATTCATCAGTCTTTTCCTTTATTAAATTAAATAATAATTCTGAAAATAACGTCGAAAAATGCAAAATATAAAAAATAAAACAAAAATTACTCTTTTATCTGTTTTAGAAAAAATTAGGAAGATCAATCCAAAATATCTTCGAAATGTTTTTCAGATTTTGTGTTAATGAATTCAATGAAGGCTGATAAAAAAAAACTAATTAAATGTTATAAATTTGATGGAATAATTTTGGGATTCTTGAAAATTAGGGGTGCAATTGAAGATATACAGAGTACCATAGAAAAACCCAAATGTTTTTTTTTTTTGGATGTTTGGTATGTGTGTGTCTTTGATTGCAAAGTGTTGATTTTACTAGGATTGGCCCAGTGATCGATGCAATAGGGTTTCAGTAGTTGTTATAAATGAATTACGGTTTTCTAACATGTGCCATAATGATACACGTTAAGGTGCTAATTAAGGAATAAAAAAATGTAGATAGTTTTCTAGGTATGATATTTGTGAGTTTAGTTTTTAATTTCTCGTGATATATTCGTGAGAATCTTTCTTTAAGGGTGTGTTTGGATAGCAAAATAGGAGGGAAAGGGAGGGGAGGGGAAATGAGGGAAGGGGAAGGAAGGGGAAGGAAGGGGAGGGGAGGGGAAATGGTAGTGTTTGGATACCATTTTCCCTCCAAATCTTGCCTATTTTGGAGGGATTCCAATTAGGCTTAGAGGAGGGAATATGGATCCCTCCAATTCCCTCCCCCTCCATTTCCCTCCTTCCATTTTTTTTAACCAAACGATGGAAACTCAATCCCTCCCTTTCCCTTCATTTCCCTCAATCCAAACACACCCTAAGTAGCACACTAACATGTGCAATTACGACACATGATAGAAAAATCGAATTATATGATGCTTACATATGTTGCCCAAATGCCCAATTCAATGGTAGCAAGTAATACATGATGCATGGTGCACACTTAATCGGAAGGAAAATGAGGGAAGAGGAAGGGAGGGAAGGGAAGGAGAGGGAGAAAGGAATGTTGGTGTTTGGATTCATTTTCCTTCCAAATCTTTCTAACTGTGGAGAGATTTTGATTACACTTCGAGGAGGGAAAATTGATCCCCCTAAATCCCTCCCCCTCCATTTCCCTCCTTCCATTTTTTTAACCAAACGATGGAAACTCAATCCCTTCATTTCCTTCCCCTTCCTTTTCCTTCATTTCCCTCAATCCAAACACACTCTAAGTGTAAGTTATGTTATTGTTATCGATCTAAACACGGATACAAGCAAATCCGTGATGTTGATACTTGATATTTGAGTGAAGTGTTACTCATGCTTAACCTAATGAAGTGTCATCCAAATGATTTGGTCGATTTCTTTCTTGCTTAGCTTGTATTTTTATGCATTATGAACTGTAATGGTCATACGCTCGTTCTAACAATTTTTAGAATACATTATTCACTTACATTCCACTTATGTTTCTAGTGTTTCGAACTATTTAGGTTATTTACTCTCCGCCTCTCTCGTTTTATTTGTTTACGCCTCACTGCTTTTACTTGATTCTGATTTTCCTGCTGTCCAAAAAACTTTGCTGTTGTTATGCTGATGAGCAAAAATAGGTTATCTAATCTTAAGATAGCTGATCCATGACATCAATTTATGATTCTTATTTGCAGAGGCCTTTTAACATCACAAAAGTGTCGTCAACAGCTCAAGGTTCTATACTTTGAAATGGGTACGGAATTTATTTGAAGTCTTCGTTTTATGTTGTTTAGATGGAAGACTGATGCATCCTCTGCTGTAAATCTGTGTCACTTATGCTGATTGAGTAGTTGTCGTTATTGTTAATGGTGATTGATCTTTTTATCCAGTCATCCATGGTAGTCCTAAGGAAAGGTCAACATTTGTTGAATCTGTTCTTCGCTTATTTTGCTAATATATTGTTCTGGTAGACTGTAATTTTTACATTTACATTCTTGTTCTATTCTTATCTGTGTTCTCTTTTCCAAATCCTCCCTTAGTTACTGAGCTGTAAAGTTATTCTGAGATTATTCCATGTTATACATCTAGTCAGTTGGAACTCGTAAAACAGTTATTAGTTTTTCATGTTTTCGTATCAGATTTATGCTCTTACAGAAAAACCACATCGATAAATGTTGTCTGATATTTGTGCTTTGCTACTTTCTTTATATCACTCTTCTTACTTGCAATTATCATGAGTTGTCAATACTTTGTTTTTTTTGTTCAGTTCTATCTTATAGAATGTACAATGAGTCAATTGATTTTGTGTTTGCTATTTTCGTCTTGTAATTTTGCCTCTTTTTCTTAAGTTCATAATATAGTTTTTCTTTATATTACGTGAGAATATTCGTATGGCATCTTGAGACATCTTTTCCATGTAGATATTGCTGACGATATTCGGGCACTGCAGCTTGACTCTTATGGTAATTGATCAAACTCAATAAATGTAGTTGTAATGTGGTTTGATTTAACTATCTACTAGTCGTGGCTACCATGCATGGTGTACATAGATCTTTGATTTATTATGTAGTAATCTGTACACATAAAATGGTGCTCATTAATATTTCAATATTGTTGTTTGAGTTATACTCCGTAATATCTTTCAAAATCTATAGCAATATTATGAAAATTAATTTTTTTGATGACTAAATAATCACAAAAGCTATTCTGCGCAAAAGTGTGACTTCATTAAGTGCATTTGTATCATAAGAGCAAGATTTTGTGTTGTATTTTTTTTTTGTAAAAGTAAACTACTTGTGTTGTAATACTCCATAATAAAATTTTAGTTTGATATTAGTTATACTTCAAAAATTATACTTTCAGTAAATTAAGAGAAAATGCAGCCGTAAGGTATTACTCTTAGTTAGTTCAATTAAAAATTCATTCTCATAGAGAGTTGCTAAGAATTGCATTTAGGTGGGAAAAGATTGAAAGAGAAAGTGACATGGCATTACTGATGTCGGTGCTCATTGATATTGCTAGTTCTTATTTTTCCCCCATAAATTCCTTCCATTTCTTATGCACTTACTATATCATGCTCTTACATTATAGAGGATAACGATGTCATCAAGGTGGAGGAGTGTGAGGTAAAAAAAGTTGACAATGCAGTTAAATTGGAGGAAGGTAAATTGCTGTGGTTGACCTTCAGTTTCTCATCATCCTATTAAAAGCTTGCATCTTTTAGTAGCCACCCCAATTGCAGATGAACATTCTAGCTCATTTATTAACGTTGCAACCTGTATGGTTGCCTCTTCTGAATTGTCATATTACCTTGATGGCAAAATCTTTCACTGGATTATGTAGTAAATTAGATCTGGCATTTTGACCTAGAGAATTGTCTACTGAATAGTTGATAACTTGACATTTGTAGCCCAATATTTTGCATCCTTTATGTTATAGTTCTGCCATGTCATGGAACAAATGCTGAAATGCGTTATGTTTGTTCCTTTTCTTTTTCTGCATGCTGATAACATACCATTATTAAGTTGGGACTTTGAGATGTCCCGTTTTAAGCTGTTACTTGCATCCTGTAGCACATATAAATTAAGAAATGCCAAAATAAGAGCTAATGCCGAGTTTTCATTAAAATTGAATTAAGCGTGAGGACAGGGCACCATTTACTTTGCAAGGTTCGACTAAGACTTGGTCATTGGTCTTCAATGAATGAGCCGACTTTTAAGAATTTTTCATGCTTGACCGGACTAAGAATTGAACTCTTTTTTATTTGCCTTAGGCTTACGATCCGGTTTGTTTCTGTAATACTTGGTTGCTACCTTATGTGACCAACTAATTCATATTGTAGTGCCTTTGCCTTTTGTGTCTTCTGAATGTCTTCTGAATGACACCCTGTTCCCAAGGGCACTATTCCTAGCTTAGTTCTAAAAGGTGCGATGACACGTGCCTGCACCTTTGGCAATAAGGCGTGAGGTGCAACGTGAGGGCCTGATCCTAATACACTGGAGGTGCTTCATTTTGTTAGATAAATTTGTAGCTTCAAAGTAAAATATATTGTTACCCTTTTTTTGAGACAGCAAACCTGTTAGCTAGGGATGATGGTGCAAAGGGAAGGTCGCGATCAAAACATTAGAAGTATAAGATATGGAAATTGTATCAGACAATGCACCACTAAGATCCCACGAGGTGTTTTCATTATCGTGCGCCATTCTTAAACTAAGCCCTTTCTTGAAGACAGTGAATATGTAAGTTAGGGATGATGGTGCAAAGGGAACCTCAAAACGATAACATTTGCAGGAAAATACATGGAATTTGTATTAAAGTGTGCACCACAAAGACCCTTGATGTTTGTTACTCATTAATATAGGAAAAGTAATGCTAAATATTTTGAAACCAATCTTTGATTTTCATATTCATTGAAGGCTATAGGCAGTCCTGATGAATGCTGAGCCTTACAATCTCAAATGTGTTGTCATTTCGATATAAAGGCGTCTCAAAACATTGATTCGGATTTTGACATCTGGTTGCTATTGGCCTTGTAGTTACATGATTTCCTATAGGGTGTGTTTGGATAGCAAAAAAAAGGAGGGAAAGGGAGGGGAGGGGAGGGGAAATGAGGAAAGGGAAAGGGAGGGGAAGGTAGAGTGTTGATGTTTGGATACCATTTTCCCTCCAAATCTTGCCTATTGTGGAGAGATTTAGATTAGGCTTTGAGAGGAAAAATGGATCCCTCCAAATCCATCCCCCTTCATTTCCTTCCTTCCATATTTTGTATCCAAACAAAAGATTTTCAATCCCTCCATTTCCTTCCAATTCCGTTAATCCAAACCGTTAATCCAAATACATCCTTAGTGTTTGCCAAGTTTTACTTGTTGCTAGTGTCGTTTGTGCCTGGTTAATGTCTTTTGACCTATCAAGAACAATCTCTATATATGCCTGTGTTGATGATTTTTTTACTGCTTTTCATGAAGCAACCACAAGATTGGTTGATACTGGTAAGTGGTAATATCACTGGAATAACAGATTCACGAAGCTTATTGTGAAATCGATATTTTCAGAGATGCAAGGAGTCTCTGTGCATCAAGTATATGAACCAGTAAAGAATGAAGATGAACCCGAGATCAGGAAACGTCATCTAAATGTTGTGTTTATTGGTCATGTTGGTGAGTTGACTTCTTCCAATATCTTAAGATTTCATATATTGATTTTATGTACTTAAATCTTGTTAAACCTCTTTTTTTTTTTTTTAATTGCTTGGCCTTTTTACTTGTTGGGTGGTAGATACTGCTTTTGGTGAGATCATATTTATGTTGATAACCTGATACCTGAGTTATGTTGGTCTTTATCTTCGTCTTTATCTGATTGTGAATGCACACTGTTGTTTATTTTGGTAGTTTTCCTGATGGTGATCTGTATTTGCTGAATTGCTGGGTGCTTTGTGTGTTTAATCTCACCTAATAAGTGAATCATGAGAAGAGTTACTTGGCTAACGTGGCTCTAAATTCTCAAATATGTTGATTCCTTTATTGTTCTTTGTCTTCGTAGTATTTATGTGATTTTGAAAGCGTTCTACCTTCTCTCAGTTGATTTTACCCTTGAGTTGAAAGGTAAGGATGATATGCTGCATTTGGTTATTGAGTTCTTTGAATTTGGTGCGAGTTGATTAACTTTGCTCGCATGTTCTCTTCTTATCTCAGTTGGAGGTTGGGGTCACAATCCCATGTTCTATTGTCTTTAAATGATGCTTTGTGAAAATTCATAAGCTTGTCTTCAGGTCAGTTTATTACACCAATACAAATGGTGGGTGATGATAATTGGTAACTGGCTTGCATGCCAGTTATCTTTTTCAAAACTGATCTGTCTGTCTATTAACCTGTGTTAAAATCTTGCATGTTAACAGATGCTGGCAAGTCCACGATTGGTGGTCAAATTCTTTTCCTCAGTGGGCAGGTTGATGAGCGTACAATCCAGAAGTTTGAGAAAGAAGCCAAGGATAAAGCCAGAGATAGTTGGTGAGGAAATCTTCTTAATTTTTTAGTACATCAATTAGTTTGTGATGTACAAGCCAGAAATAATTGCATCGGAGAAAACTATGGGCTTTTACAGTTTTATGGCTGAAAAGGCTCATTGTCTTAATCCTTGCGACAAGTAGAGCTATTATAGCGTGTTTGTATTTCTGTTTTACTATTTTCTTCCCCTGCATCGACTGCATGTGCATTGGTAATTATTGGTGCGGTAAATGTTTGGGAGGCATTTAGCTAAATGTATACAGTATAATTATTTACTCAATTATTTTTATTGGATTTATCGTAAAACTGGTCCTCCAGTGATTGACTAAAAATTTATTTGTCAGGTACATGGCATATATTATGGATACTAATGAAGAAGAACGTACCAAGGTAGTATTCATCCTGAGTTCGAGCTAATTATCGACCTTTGCCTTTTGCTTACACAGCCTCATAATTTACTCTACCTGGTGCTAATGGCGATAGTGGATTGTTGAGAGTATGTTACATCTTTTTTTATTTATTTGATTCTGATGGCAGGGCAAAACTGTCGAAGTTGGGAGAGCACATTTTGAGACTGAGACAACGAGGTTTACCATCTTGGATGCTCCGGTAAGTTATGGATTGTCTTGTTTTGTTTTGATTTGTTTTGTTTGTTTGTTGCTTATTATCAAATAATAATCCCTTCATGAATACTTCTATGAATTGCAATTTAAACTTGAGCAGAATATGTTTTGGTGTCACCCTAATACTATTAAAAACCTTGTTAAGTGATACGGAGTATTCTTTTTCCGTGTTTCTGCAATCTCACTATTTGGATTCTTTATTTAGGCTTTGCAAGTGAAAGTTTTTATAGGCCAATCTTGAATAGAAAATATTTAACAAAGATGCATGAGGTAAAACAAAAAAGCGACGAGTTATGTGCGTATGAGTAGTCTTAAAGTTATGTGTTCGACCTGCCTTTAAGAAGAAAATGGAACTCAATCCTGCCTAACATCAATAGCTGTTTAACCTTTTGTCAGCTATCATCATTTGGACAGATTTCAGCCTTCTGTCTGTCAGTGCTCCGTGATTTACTTTATTCTTCTTTGTGTCTCTTCATTGTTCTTTTTACAAAAAAAAATTGTCTCGCTTCATTGTTCTTTTTACAAAAAAACAAAAGGGTTTTGTTGGAGTAAAATTCAAGACATGGTCTAAAGTACATTTTAGATTTACATGGGTTGAAGTCAATGCTCCATTAATTCAACTCCGAATGCACTGGTATGTGAGAACAATCACTCATAGGCGTATTGTTCTCTTGAAATTATTAGATAACATAATAATGGATGTATCTCTTTTCGCTATGTGGCTGAGTTGGGTAAAGCAGGTGTTGAGGTTATTAGATAGTAGAGAGAAAGTGTAGCTTGTATCACGTGGCCTTAAAATCTAGAAGTGGTAGTACTGTCAATACTATTTCATTTTTAATGATCCGCGGAAGTGGAGTGGGGAAAAAGTTCTGAATGATGGAGATGGATTGTATATATGAACTATTAGCCTTTTACCTTATGTGAAGCTGTAAAAGGAAGAAAGTTGTAGTATTCAGTTTGAGTGGTCTCTGAGTCTACATTTCGTCTAGTCTAACGAAAGTTGATTATTTGTTCTATTTTCTTGCTGCGGTACCTACCCCTTGCAAGTGCTTGACACTTTGACCTCTAGTTAAGCACCCAGAACCTGTCACTTCAGAAACTTTATTACTTTTTTAGCACCAGAAGTCCAGAAGTCATCGTTAGTAGTGAACTAGTGACTAGTAAGTTGTCTAGTAAGTTGTTTGGTTATCACATTGCCCCCATCAGTTTGTTTAGATGGTTTGAGCTCAAGATATCAGTAAAAGGATGGGTGTCTGGGTTCCATTTTGATTCCGTACGTATTTTTTTTGAAAACATGTGGCATGTTCTTCCTCTTGGGTTCATTTGCGTTTTGGCTAATGGAATGACATCAATTTCTACAGGGTCATAAAAGCTATGTACCAAATATGATTAGTGGGGCATCACAAGCTGACATAGGGGTTCTGGTGAGCTAAAAGTTTTAACTTAATTTCCATTTACTCTTTTTACCATATTTACATGACATATATAAAACCACCTCTCAAAAAAAAAAAATGTGTAGGTCATTTCTGCTCGGAAAGGGGAGTTTGAAACTGGATTTGAGAAAGGTGGACAAACTCGGGAGCATGTCATGCTTGCAAAGACCTTGGGTGTTACTAAGCTCTTAGTTGTGGTTAACAAGATGGATGAACCTACTGTCAACTGGTCAAAAGAAAGGTTAGTACTACTCTTGTACATAGTAGTATAGTACTATAGTTTATTTAGGACATTCCTGTACATGTGCACATCAATTATATGTCGCCCTTTTTGTGTTCTAGGATAGTTTTCAATTTTTCTGCCACCTGTGCTAGTGTAGCATCCCCCCTCATTGTTTTGGTTGACTACTTTGTTAGCTGAAACAACTTTTATCCCCTTCCGTTATCTTTTCTTGCTAGATCTAACATGGTTATTTGAACGTCACTGATACTCTCTATTTCACCAATTAAGTCCCTCGGCCCACTTTTTCCCTCACCAAAAGTAGGCCAAGGGGAATTAATGGTAGAACGGACAGTGTACTAAATATTGCAAAAAACTAATTGGACCCTCCAAGATTCCAGATCTTCAGCCGATGGTTTGAAAAACATTTTTTCCCTAGTTGTTGAATTTTTGAGCATAGAATCACAGAATTATGAATACCTACTGAACTATATTGACTAATATATCTTACAAAGGTGGACCAGCAGCTGCTCTGATACTGTCGGATCACCTGAGTGTTGTGGTATATTCACTGCATTTGTGCTATTATACATTGAACATAGCATTATAGTCCATTAATTTTTGCTAGCAATGACCACCCTAATGGTCCTGTGTTAACATTTGCCTGTATAAAACTCCTCAATTTTACAATTGGTTACACATTTGAAACCATATGATAATGAGTGTTTTTATATTGTTTGATTGCTCATGTTGTCTCTTCCAGGTATGATGAGATTCAATCAAAGATGATCCCCTTTCTGAAGAGTTCACAGTACAATGTCAAGAAAGGTGATTAGCCTCACTTTTCCAATTTCTAATTTATTTTCTCTGAATACATGCAAGATATGTACTTCTTCCATATCATTGAGAACTTCCAATTTTTTGTGTATTTAATTGAAGTGTAATGCTGTCCCCCTTGTTTTTTGTTCTCTCTACTTTTACATCTTTTGTTTTTTCCTTATAGCTTGTGCGAGAAACGAAATTGGAAGTCTTGAAATGGAGAGTGTATATATTCTCTGTAATTGTGTATTTGTACGTGCGACCGAAAAATCCTCCCTTGTTGCATTGACTTTTTAGACTGGAAACAGGGTACTGCTTATGTTGAAGAAAGTCATGTTTTAACTTTAAAGTCAATAACTCTAAATAGTAAAGGCACAGAAGCATGTGCTTGATTTTTTTTTTTTTTTTAACTTTTGTGGTCGATTCTACAGATATCCAGTTCCTACCTATATCTGGTCTACTGGGAACAAACATTAGGGAGAGACCCGATAAAAGTGTGTGCCCATGGTGGAGTGGTCCATCTCTCTTCGAAGCAATGGATGCTATTGTAGTCCCTGCACGAGATCCTCAAGGTCCCTTCAGGTGTGTGCCACTGTGATCTTCGACTCCGACATCTACATTTCTCTCTCTCTAGGCTAATGTGGAGTTGCTGGATATATTGAGTGTGTGACAATGCCCTATGCAAAACTATTGATAAACCCCTCTTTGAACCTCTGAAATCTTACGGAAAGAACACGCATGTGATGTTGACACATTGTAGCGGTTTTAGCCTATGACTCCAGCGAAATTCGACTGTCACTTTTGAAATTACAGACTCACATTATGCTATCAGTGTGCTCTGTCTGGTATGTATGTTAATTTTAGTTCGGTGGTAATTTTGATGTTGTAAGGTAGAGGTGCAAGTATGAGTGCCCCTGTTGTTGAGATTGGCTTGAGTTTGTGCAAAGACTAGTACTCTGTGAAGTCATTAGTTGCTCTCAATTGGAAGTACAAATATCAATTTCTTTACAGGGTAGAGGACTAGAGGTGCATGGATGAGTGCCTGTGTTGTTGCGAGGTTTGGGGAAAAACTAGTACTTTGTGAAGTCATTAGTTGCTCTCAACTGGTAGTACAAATCTCAATTTCTTTCACTAGATTGTCTGAATCTCCTAATTACCTGTTGTAATTTTTTGATGCTGAGCCCTTTTCATCTTTAAGATTGATAGCAATGACAGTTGTCGGTTGCTTGACCTACTTGATTGGATATAGACTGTAGAAATCTTAAAATTTTATGACTTGCATATCTTCTTCATTATTGATTTTCTGCCTTGGCTCTTGCACGCGTATCTGAAACCTTTCTACAGGCCTCATTTTCGATAAATTTATATGATGAAACCTGCTTCCATTTAATTGATTTTTTTGGGCCAAAGACTTGCTTTTTATTTGGTTGGAATATAGTTCACTGAAAAGTACACACTTTATATATATAGTGGAGTTCCATTTAGTCAATATAAGTTTAGACCACATTTTTCATTATGGTCATCTGGAAGCTATCTTTGAGAAACCAGGTTACAATTGGTGTAAAGTAGTTGTTGGTGTTGATGTATAGCCATCTTTTGCTCTATTGTTATCCTCAATGATACGTATATGATTAGTCATCTGTCATTTGTTTTATGCATCCCTAATAGTTTTATGTTTTGACGGCAGGATGCGCATTGTTGATAAATTCAAGGATCTAGGAACTGTTGTAATGGGTAAAATTGAGTGGGGAAGTCTGCATGAGGCTGATTCGGTAACAATAATGCCAAACAAGGTGATGTTCTTAAATTTTATCTTACTTTTGTGTTTGAGCATTCAGCGCCATGGCTTAAATTAGTTGATCCTTTCTTTCTTTGCAGGCTAATGTGAAGGTTACTGCTATATATATTAATGACAATAAGGTGAAATATGCTGATCCGGGAGAAGATTTACGAGTAAGATTGTCAGGGATTGAAGAAGAAGATATATCGCCAGGCTTTGTCTTGTCAAGTATCTGTAAGTCTATAATTTGGAGTTAGCTCGCAACAATATTATATCAGCAAACACATAATCTGGGTTTTTATTTCATTTTTCTAGTATGGTTTCTTCATTAGTTTTCCTGAGCTGATGTGTATGCGTTCACATGTATCTATATGCTATGAGTTCCTTTTTTACCTCTTTTATATACCTTTATGCTCGAAGCTAGGATTAGCTTTTCCGAACTAGGAAGTATGTTACACGTTAGTTTGCTTTGTATGTGTATGTGAATGTATATGTATATATGTGTGTATTGATGTAAGAAGTCTGTGAGATGCACTTCTTTTTATCTTGAAGTAACAGTCATTAACCCAATGTTTGGCACGATTTTTCATTATTTAAATACTATCTCGTTAACATCGGGGTAAAGCTACATACATCAGAGTATCAAACTCTGAATTCCCCAAGAATTGTCTAATTTTTTCATGCTATCAGGACGTCGAATATTAATAGTTTTCTCTTGCTTTGCCGATCTTGGATTTCTTCTCTTTAACACTTAACTGTGTTGTTTTTTTTTTGTTTATTTATTTATTTATTATTATTATTATTAATTTTTTTTTTTTTGGGTGGTATTGAAGTTTCAAAAATAGGGTATTGATACTACATGTCTGATGGGTAATCTGGTGATGCATCTAAAATGTATCTTCTGTATATTTGAGGATATATTTTGCGCATCTAAGTTGTTACATTAAGTTTTACATGCTGATGTACAAACCAAGATCTTGCTGGTTAAGTTTTTATCTGGCTTTGCCTTTGCTGTTCCTGATTTGATTTTGAAACATAGTTGTAGCGTCAAAATTCAACATAGCTAACCGTTTTATGGTCATTATCTGTGTAAGAGATGGGTTTTGATAATCTTTATTACCTTAGAATTGATAGCTTTCAGATTTGTAATACATACGGTGGTGAAGATTGGGGATTCCGAATTCGTGCTTGATCTTGCTAAGACATTAAGGTTATGTTGTGAGCGACATGTTGCCGTCTTTGTTGTATGCTTCTTGGAGTACCTTATCCCTGAAGTGCTGTGTCTATATCGAATAGCATTAAGTGTATTTGACATGAATCAGCTTCTCTCTTAAGAGACCAATAAGCTTTAGAAATTCGCTGACACATGTTCCTCTTTCTGGGTGCAGCCAAGCCAATTCCAGCTGTTCACGAGTTTCTTGCTACATTACACATCCTTGAGTTACCTGGACATGTACGTGAAGTCCTTCTCCTCTTTGAATAATGTTACTCATTTTCCTGCTGTTCATCATCCGAGATTCAATGGAGCGTTCTTGTTCTGATCTCTTTATTTTTATGAATTACGCATACAGGAGTACAATTTTTTTTATTAATCTTTCTGTTTTTTCTGTTTTTATAGACACTTCTCTCAGGTGGATACAGGGCAATCTTGCACGTTCACGCTGCTGTTGAGGAATGTGAAATAGTTGAATTGCTACAGGAGATTGATCCTAGGACAAAAAGAATCGTGAAAGAGAAAGAGAAACTCAGATTTGTCAAGTCTGGGGCTGTTGTGTCATGCCGTATTCAGGTTTTGAGTTTTTTACACTTTGCATAGTTATACTTTCTTGATTGTGATTATTGATTGTCATTAAACCGAGCTCTGAGTTCTATGTTTTCACTGTGTTCTCCGTTTGTTGTCAGTTGCCCTTTAGTTAAGTTATCTACGCTTGTCTTCTGGGACAGTATCGTAAATAAGTGGACTGTTGTTTTCTATGCTTCAATTGCTGCCAGTGATTTTTAACTTATCCATTTCGGCTTTTGTGTTCAGGTGAATAATTTAATTTGCGTGGAGAAGTTTTCTGATTTGCCACACCTTGGGAGGTTTAGTCTTCGTACAGAAGGTGATCGCTTTCACCTTGCATGTGTTCAACTGAGGATATCACCGCTTCATTTTATGTTCTAATATTTTTCGTCCAATTTCAGGTAAAACTGTGGCGGAGGGAAAAGTCACGGAACTTCCTTCTATTGCTTGATTTGATTTTTAGCAGGTGAAGTGATTGCTGATTACTTAGTTATTTCTGTAAATTATGTGCATTTTTTCCCATGCTAGTACATGTACATTACGAACTTTTGGTTGCTATCTATGAGTCTGGGTGAGCGTCAAGGGCACTGGAGATTTACCATTAATACAACAAGATATACATAAATTTACCGAGTACCAAGTATTGTTTTAACTTTTAACAGTTAATCTAAGAAAAGTTATGCTGTTAGCTCATCTTGTCAGTTTTCAATTCCTCTGTCACCGTCATTCAAAGTACCAACGCCGTATGCTAGGCTGAGAATAATGTTTTTGCTGCCTGATGTAGTCATCTTCTTCTCTCCGTTCTTGTTTCTTGCAGCTTCTCCGTGATTACGTACTTAATCATGTCCGGAGTACTATATCTCAAGCCGTAAGTAGTGGACATGACTTGGCACCACAAAGTAACTGTAGTATTTGTTAGTGGTGTAACAAGACGTTTCTAGCACATTTCTTCCAATTGAGGATAATTCTAGTCTTACGACAACTGCAGATAATATCGGCGTGCTTCGTAGCAGTTAATATCTATGCTTTGAAAAGTATCAGTCGGTCGAACTAGAGTCTGACTAATTGGTTGATGGTGTTCTAAATACTAAATGACATGCAATATCTGCAGATAGCGCGAGCTCAGGATGCTGTCTATTATGAGGCCGACTAACTGTGTTTAAGGGCAGCTCGCCACGATTTTGTGATTCTGGAGCATAAGGTTGTGAGACGTTACTCATGCATGACATTTCACATAGCATGATGCGGTTGCCGGTTGCAGTGTCTTTCTCAGCATTGTATTACTATTCAAAGCCCTAGGACTATATATATTGTAATCGTCCATTATAAATAGTGGTTTCACACATATTATCTCAATACACCCGTATATAAAAGCGACTTATTGGAGTTGAACTAATCAGGTGCTTTTGTAGTTTATAGTTTATAGTCTACGATTTATGTTTGGTTTATCGCTCTTTTTAACTTGGATGGTCTATGTTGTTGTGCACCTAGCATCCATTGACTAATGTCTCTAAGTTTACAATTCATACTAGCGTCACTAATATGTAGCCAATTTATGAGAATGTTGTTCCAAGTACGACCGTCCCTTAGTAACCAAAAGGTGACCATTATGATCATTATTTAATAAAACGTGACTACTTTTAGAGTTTAACAATGATCACAATAAATCTGAAAATAGTCATCTTATGTGATAAAGTGGGGGCATTTTTCAGTTACTCTGCATGTCCTCGACTCCTCGTACGACAATTGTTCAAGAGAATCAGTTGCCAATTGATGCATGAAGCTCATTATGGGTTGGAGCCTGGAGCGGATTTGTTTCCAAAAAGCATATTACGGACTAATGTATTAGTCCCATTGTCGTGTGTTAAATTTTTGCGTACGCTATCGGTCCTCATGCCATAATTTACCAGTAATATATTTGTACTCGTACTATTTTGGTCAACAACGAGCTATACTGCACATGAGTCATCTTCGTATAATAATTTATCTGGCACGTGTCAGTTTTACATCGCTATTCCTTCTGAAGAAGCTTCTACGTGTTGCTTCTAAATAGAAGCCAGTAAAAAAAAGGTTAGACGTATAGTTTACAACCCTGTAAATTTAACCTGCAGATAGTCTTTAAACAATTTAGAAGTATAACACAGAAATCATTAACAAACCACACCAGTGATGTTCGACACAAATCATTAAGTTTGAAAGAGCGTACTCCATATTACATATTCACACACATAGATAAACGACAGATAACTAGTAAACATACAATTCTCAAAACTCGAGGCAAACATCAACGGTCGCAAGAAGGGGTTGTTACGACCTATCGCAAGCTCATCACTGGCCACGAAGTCATTCCAGGTGCTGGTAATGCTGGACGTATAACAGGTATCCGTTTTACCACTGAAAATGCTTCATTAAGACGTGCAGCACGGCTCATGAGCTGAGAGACCTTCTGCAAGAATCCAGTTGCATAACCAATTTTATGATGAAATGATGGAAAAAATATACTCCTATTACTCTAAAAAAAGGCATTGCTCCGTAGAAGCCAATGAACTTTGCATTTAGGAAAAAAATCAGATGATTGCACCAGACATGATGATTTTCTCGACAAAACAAAGGAACAAAGGGACTATTAAACTAAGTCGTAAGGAGTAACGTTTTTTTCCTCGCAACTGATATAGCATACGGAGTATATCACTACAACATGCGTTGATGCAAAGGAAACGGCCTAGTAGTGATGCTTTTACTCAACAAGTATCATGGAAGAAAACCATGAGCATGAAATTTAGTTCAGAAAATTCCATTAAGATAGCCGATTGATAACTATTATCTGATTTTGGACATTGAATTTCGAATAAAAAGCTAATACCCTAATTCAAGAGAGTGATTATAAAAAAAAAATGATAAAAATATGCAACAAAGAATAAGATAAGCTTCAAATTGTCAGAACCGAAAGATGAGTTTGCTCAAGCAAAATTATCCTACAGTCCATAGAAGTAGAAACTCCAACATTTGAAAAGTTTGGTGTGCAATTTTGTAACTAGTTTTGGTGCAAATTCATAACTAAGCACTTAGGGTTAGAAATTTTTCGTAAATTACGAAAGAGACGAATATTTGATAGATCATCAAAAGACTGGTTATTAAGCAATCAAAGTCTTGAACTTTTTAGGCTAAGTGGGATAATCCTTATTAAACTAGTAGGTACACAACATTTATTCCAATACTAATTTTTTCGAATTACAAAACAGGAAACAAGGCAAGGTACCCAAGGCTAGAAGTATTTCTTATCTAGTGCAGAGGAAAGTATTTCGATCAAGACACAGCAAAGACTGCAGGTATACATATTCGGTTACAAGTCAAAAGAGACTAACAGCAAGCATCCTAGTAACCCCGTCTCATTTACTCTCAACAGCCACTTGCATCACTTGTTTGGAAACCAAGAACGTAAACAGCAAGTGAAAACTGACATGTCTTGGCGACAAATTGAGTGCGTCATTTATGAGGCCCCAATCCTCAAGAGATTTTAATAAACATGTTCCATTATTTCAACACGCTATACAAGGATTCGTACCCGTATCCATCCATTCAACTCTATACATTTCCTTTCTCGTTTACTCTATTTTATCCACCATCTTATTGAAAATGAGCTTAAATGAACCGTTTTCTTTGTACAGACCTACCATGTAATCCAATCACCATCCATCTTACTGAAAACTGACCTCCTTCCGAATGATTGATCAGTGCGGATCAAAATAATACGAAGTATCACTATAGAAAGAAAACCGTCTACATGAATGAGCCTTTATGGAACATTCATCCATTTCATGACATGTCCTTTTAAAATAAACTTTTCATACTAACATTCAAATTAAAGGTAATTGCTCACCCAGTTAAATAATTCTCCTAGAAACCAGGTCCAAAAGAAGACGGATCTAATCCGACTCAAAAACGAGGGCAATCAATATTTTTTCTTTTAAATTAAGACAACAAACTAATATAAAACACAAATGACAGCACATAGTAATACCATACTAAGATCATAATAATCTACCATCTACCATATTACTCGTATATATTAAATTGTGAACAGCAAAACGAAACAAAAAGCGAATATAAAAGAGGGCAAAGAAGACAAACATTGTCAACCACACTGACATTGATATCCTGGGATTTGCGCTTCATCTTATACAAATACCGACGACGCAACAGCACGAATCCCAATAAAGCTGCTGCTGCCATTGATACAGACCACACTGGACTCACCCTCCATACACAATACTTCAACACCTCCACTGGAACCTTCCACCATACCACCACTTTCTTCTCGTTTTCGTCCTCGTTCTCGTTTTCGTCTTCACTTTTCTTCTCCTCCTCCTCGTCCTCGGAATTCAGTCCCGAAAACTGATCATCATCCTCTTCAACATCATTATTCACCACAGTGTTGTCGGAAAAACTCGACTGATCAAACCCTAACCCTGCACCAGAATCAAATTGAAGCGGAATTGAATTCCGCGTACCGGAATCAAAATCAGTATCAGAATCTTCAGGAGACGATCTCAGAGGAGCAATTGGATCAACCAAATTAGGGTTATCGGACTCGCCACCGTCGCCGCCGACATCGGCGGCAGAAACGGCGGAAGTTACGGCGGCGGAATCATCGATCGAGAAATAATCGGAACAAATAACGCCGGCGCCACCACCGGAGGAAGAGTGGTGGATGTTATCCTCAGAATTGGGCAATACAACTTCCCAATCACACTCCTGTAAATCCAAATTAGGGTTTTCCATTGTTCTAAATCGAGTAATTTTGGGGGAGAAGACTAAAACCCTAGGAAATCATAAAATTGTTAAAAGCTTTTTTTTTTGTGTTTGTTTTAGTACGGGGGAAGTGAGGAAGAGTAAAAAGGGGGAAAAAGAGAAGGGTCGAAGTGGTAGCAGATTCTGTACCTTTCGTTGATAACTGAAGTACGTAGTTAAATGAGAAACGTATATTCTCCTCAAACACGTCTAGGGAATGTTTTATCACCATGTCGGTTCGACCTCGGTAATCGGTATCGACTTGAAAGTTAAAACTAGCGGTAATTTTTTTTTAATAATTGAATTTAACATTATTAGAGAACTAAAAAACTACGTCGAGTATAAGCAAAATGCTGACAAATTATGGTAAATTTGTGGTATGATGTAGTCATTCATGTCCTGTTTGAAATGTTGAAGGACATGATCACATGAGTTTGATGATTGGGGTGTAACCGTGTATCAAGTCACAAAAGTTAGTCTTGAATGGACATAACTCCTTTACATATTAGTGTTCAATTTTTAAGACAAATAGTTTCTAACACACCATAAAATAGATGGACTTGTAAAATCTATCAATCTATTTCGTGTACGGAGTACTTCAACTACGGAGTGCTCTCTCCCATTTACAATGTTCTTCCCCTTTGATTTTAGTGTAGAAATTAAGAAAATAGAAATGTGTGGTGGAAAACAGAAGAAGAGAAAAAAATGTGGGCCGAAAAGGATGAGAACCATATGCTTTAGACCAAAATAGAAAGGGAAGAACAAATACAATGGGTCTAAAAAAGAAAGTGGAAAGAACATTGTAAATTGGAGGGAATACTACTTTACACTTATGCCATTAGTTTATTCGGTTTACTAACTTATCAACTAGAGATAGAAATGGGTCGTGTTGGGCCGGCCCACGTGCCGGCATGGCGTGCCGAAACC
The DNA here is from genome assembly GCA_023091065.1 of Dianthus caryophyllus. Taxonomy (NCBI): domain Eukaryota; kingdom Viridiplantae; phylum Streptophyta; class Magnoliopsida; order Caryophyllales; family Caryophyllaceae; genus Dianthus; species Dianthus caryophyllus. The sequence continues at coordinate 10,573,997 of CM041522.1, read as the reverse complement.
AAAATTTGGCATGGCCCAGGCACGATTAAGCGTGCCACGTGCCATGTCGTGCATGTGCCTTGTTTTCGAAATGAAGGCTCAAGCATGGCCCATGGGCCGACTTGTCGTGCTTGGTCATGCCTTGGATCATTGGCGTGCCGGCCCACGTGGCCCATCCGCAGTATTTGTTTATTCGAGCTCTTGAACAATTGAAAACTTGAATGAATTTGATTTTTTAAGCTTAAAATAATACAAATACAAATTGAATTTTTATTATTAATCATTCAAAATTACAAAAAATTAAAAATGCGGAACGATCTGACCTCACATACAAGTACAACCATCGTACTTAATTGGTCTCACAAAACGTGAACCCGATATATAATGCACAATATCAACACTTATAAATCTCAATATATTATATTATATAGGAGTATAATTAATAAAAAAAATCCTATAAAAAACTAATCATAATTCACTAAAAATGCGGGCCAATACCATGTTGTGTGGGTTAAAGGCGTGTCATAAGTGGTAGCATCTGCCTGGCGAATCGTCTTGCGTGTAAGACGCCATTTCTTAAAAAAACAAGGTCCAGGCACGGCCTATGGCCCATTGCGTGTTGGGCCGTGCCTGATGTGGACCATGCCAACTTGGGCTGTGTGCCATGCTGGGTCGTGCTAGCCCACTAGTTCACGGCCCAGCTTCCATCTCCATTATCAACCAAATTTATCATGCTCCATATTACGAAATACTCTGTTACTTTGAATTTTCTTTTTGATATTTTGAAAGAATGAAGTGAGTATAAACTTAAATAGAGAGACTATTAGTGAAGCATAATGGCCAATATTGATTGTTGAGTTAGTGTGGTGTGTATAATTGTACACAATCACTCACTTACGTGTGTATTGACGTATTTGCAACTAAAATATGCATAGTTTTATATTTAAAGTGACTATTTTAACGGTTAAAACGTCATTTTTTTAGATTTTAAAAAATGGTCACATTGACTATTAAAGTAATCACATTTTAATTAAATACGCACACAATTGGACGAACAAAAGGAGATATTCCTTTTAATTGGTCAGCGGTCCGGGTCCCGGTCCCGGTCCGGGCCGTATTTGTAATGAGTAACCATGACGACTTCTGGAGTTGTGGGTGAGACAGTCTCACAGTAACCTCGTATTATCGGTGAAGTTGGTGATAAGCGGCAGCGAAAATCACCGGCGATGGAAGAAAACCAACTCAAAACGCCGCCGCCAACAAGCAAGCGTCTCCTCTTCGACCGCCGCTACGGCTGGGTGTTCGTCCCTCTTTTTCTTCAATTTTAATCATTTTTATTTAAAATTTCGCACGCATTATTATTATTAATAATCTCCATATTTATTGCAGAGTTGATGACTGGAAATCTCCTGCTGATGAAGCTCTTTCTGGTGGCCGCGGCATGTAATTTCATTTCTATTTAATTTTGTGTTTTTTTGGTGTTTATTTCTTTATTATTTTGCTAAGTTTTGATTTTTTTTTTTTTTTTTTTTTTTTTTTTTTTTTTTTTTTTTAAAATTAGGTTTTGCATTTTACCTCTTGCTAAAGGATTCATGAACACTGCCTCTAATTCGGTAAATTCATCGGCTTTCGATATTTTCTTTTGTTTTCCATCTTCTTAATTTGCTTCTGTTTTTTTTGGAATTTTTCGGAACTTTTCAGTGCTTTTCTTTCTTAATTATTGTTTTCAGGAAGAATTTTGGTATGAAACGTGTTAGTATAACTAAAAATCGAATAGTAGTTAATTAAGGTCTCGTGAAAGAACTGTATGATCATTACTTCGTATTCTTTAATCAGGTTTAGTTTTTCAATGCCGTTTTTGGCTGTACGATATGAGTCATATGACCTTCCATTCCAAAGTTGCCTTTGTCGGTGACATCAAAGTATCTTTGCAAATGTTTTGAGATTGATGGAATTTCAGTCGAGATTTTTGAATAAAGTTCTGTATTTCCCATTTTTCGTACCCAACTCCTTATTAATGATGCACCACCGCTGTTTAGAACTTTTAGCGTCCACATAAGTTTTAGAGTGTGTAAAGTCGATGCCAAATATGGATGTGGCGGCTAATTTAGGGTTGATAAAAAGGTCAAAAGCTGGAATAGTGTACGCTTTTCTCTTGGAAATGTACTAGTGTACTTAGTTTTCTTGCTTGCAACGGCACCAAAGACCCCAAATTCTTTCTTTTTCTATTCGTTGAAGAAGGCAAAATGACTCGTTAACTTACGGTGCTTCTTACCTCGCCATGTCCAAAAGTCTAATGGTCTTAGTTATACAATCAATGACGTGACCACAATGTTTTGACGAGTAACAAAGGTTGAATTTTTCACCGACTAGCTTTTAAGGCTTTTAAAGTAACATAGGAACCAATTTAGGCTACTACAAATAGCCTGTGATGTTCAAGAGTTGTTTTACGTGTGGAGCATGCTGTTTTCTCAATAAAGTTCGTGAGGTTGTCTGCATGGAGTCTAGTGTAAAGTTCATCGTGGGTTATTCAGGAGGCAGCAGCAAAAGTGGATAGTAAACTGTACTCCGTACTATCAAATTAAGAGTTCCAGAGAACGATTATTTTAAGCCCCTTTTCTCTATCAGATTGCTGGTCACATGTATCACCATTGTGAATTGTCTATTAAAGTTGTGTATGTTTATTTGGTTTTAAGCTGGTTTGATTACTAGCTCATCTTCCGTCTGGAGAAGCTGAGAGGGCTAGATTAGAATGCGAGATGCATTTGTCTTTAGTGAGTGAGTTGACTACATATGTGAGTGCAACTTGAGCACATCTTTGCTTTTAGTGTCCTTGAACTGCTGGATGGATTAATCCGAAATTGTCGAGCTTATTATCAATCGTGAAATGTCGACAATGCAACTATGTGGCAAACGACCATGATACGGTTTTAAAAATTATCCGTTTGTCGGTGTGTGTATATAAGAGCCCAAACCTTGAAAGAGTGAAAGGCTGTTTTCACATTTAAACGTTGAAATTACATGGGTTTGACTATCATAAATGACTTGTGTCATTGTGTGGACCTTCTCAGATAAACAAGGTTACTAACTCTGCTGTCCAAATTCTGGAAAGGCGTGACGAGCTGTCACTTCCGGGTTGCCAGGCGATTGTTGAAAAACAGCTTCAGCAGCTAGGAGCCTCTGTTTCGTAGCCAGTAATGAGTTTGCTGACATTTAAGAGCAAACTATTCTTGCCTGAAGATCGCTCTTCCCTTCAACATCAGGAAAACAACAACTTGAAAGAACCGTAAACTGCCTAAATGTAGTTTAAACTTTCAAATGTAGTTTAACGATTCTTTACCGAAGCTTTATGAGAAGATGGAGATAGCATTACTCTAGATATTTGGCCTGATATCTAAAATATCAATGAGGCTAATTTTAGGCCAGTCTAGGCCATCGGTTTCTCTGCATCGATCGGTCAAGTGTTTACAGTCCCACACTTGAAGTGCTCTGAGAGAAGGCATGTGGCGTATCGCTTCTGGCAATGATTTAAGCTCGTTGCACGTCTGTAACCACAGAAAGACCAAAGAGGTGAGGCAGGGGAGCCATTCCGGTAAGGACTCCAAACTGCAATTGGTAATTCGGAGAGTTGTAAGGGAAGTCAAGTGTCGAATCCCTTGTGGCAGACATATCAGGTTGGAGAGCGATGATAGGTCTAATTGATTTAGGTTTTTAAGGGATTTCCAAAGACACTTCTCATAATCATCTTCCGCTTCCAAGAATAAATCATTAGAATTTTCGAGGCTGAGGTATGTTAGGTTGGTGAGATGCTCTATTCCTCCTCCGAACACAGTATTCAGCTCTTTGCAATTGTAAACACTTAGGCTTCTTAGTGAAGAAGCGTTCCTTTGGAACAGATCTGCAGCTTCTGGCAACGTTTCCCGCGAAATCCCATTTATGTCGAGGGACTCGATACCTTTCAGGGACTCGCCAAACACCAAATTAACTAGTCTCACATTATCTGTACACAAGTCTCTCAAATAATAGGCCAAGTCACTTGGAGAGTCATCATCGATATTTCCAAACCTGAAATTTTCATGTACTCGTTCCAACTCCAGAATTTTGAGACCGGGGCATCGAGGAAAATGTGTCAGGCATGGGCAGTCTTCTAACACGAGCTTGTGAAGACGGGAAAATGACAGTTCGGCAGCCAGTTTTCTTAAAATAACACCATTCCCTACTTCCTTAAACTTGGGCAGGTTTCTTAGTTCGAGCTCCTCTAGAGACGGAAAGAATGATAACCCATCTGATGCTGTTGACGTTGAATCAGAACTTGCATCCTCGTCATCACACTCAATAAACTCGACTTCAGGCAGACACGAGAGTCGGAGAACTTTGAGATGCAAAAGTTGACTGATTAAAGGAAGATTAACTAACCGATCAAAATCATGTAATGAAACTTCAACAAGGCATCGGAAGTACACTGCTAATGATCCTACCCAACTTGGTATTTCGACACGTTTGTATCCACTAATTTCATTCCCTTTTATATTACCGTGAGGACGGAGGCCTTGTAACAGTATTTCATGGGTAGCTTCTTGGTCGTATACGTTAGAAGCGTCTTCTTCCCAGCGTATTACTAATTTATTGAGATGCACCTTGTCACCGAGCAAACAATCTACTTCCGTAGGGTTTGTCATATTCCATGAAAAACCTCTTCTAAAAAGAATTTCAAGTCTACCTTTGAGATGAACAAGGCTTCGCAAATCTTTCAACTGACCTGCCTCGACTTTCTTAGAAGTTTTTCCAGCCATCACAAACAAAGATAACGTTTGGAGATCGACCATACTACCAATCCCCACAGGCATATGAGTCAACTTGAAGCAATAGGTTAAGACTAAGTGCCTAAGATTGTGAAGGTTTCTCAACCCCTCTGGCAATTCCGTCACGCCAGAACTTGCCAAGTTCAGAACCAGCAGATTTTGAAGCTTGGTAATTGATTCGGGAAGAATCTCTAATTTATCGTTGTCAGAAAGATCAAGATACCTTAGATGCAACAAATTACCTAATGTATTAGGCAAGGATGTAAGGCCCACGCCTTTGAAGTCTAGCACCCTCAAACGCCGAAGATTTGAACAAATCATGTTCACATTTGATGCATTAACGGTTAGATCGAAATTGTGCTTCAATGAGCGCAATTTCTTCATCTCACCTAAACAACTACCTGGGCTACTTAAGAGCTTATTACCATTTCCGCCAATTGATAGATGACGTATTTTTTGGTCAGATTGGAACACAGATGTTTCCAAAGCCAAGGACTCCTTACCTGCAACTTCTAGAGCAAGATCATGCATCAAATCATGCATTTTACAGGAACGAATTCCGCCGTAGGCATTGTAAGTGACTTCCTGAAAAAAACTTCGGCTCACTAAGATTAAAAAGGAGTCATCACCTACACCTTCTAATCCCCGTCCATCATTTGCTACATCAAGGCAGTCGTGTGCCATCCACAACCAAATTAACTTCGTTTTATGTATTTCAAAATCTTTAGGAAAGAGCGCACAATAGCTGAAACAAGTTTTTAAAGAGGGACTAAGGTGATAGTAGCTGTACTTTAGTATTGGCATTATACCATCCTCAGCTCGGCCATCGTTGGTACTTCCCAATTTCCTCAAATCGATACTTTCAAAAGATAACCACTTGCTCTTGTGTTGTCCATAGAGCAAACTTCCTACAACCCTTATCGAGAGAGGAACATTGGAACATTTCTTAACCACCTCTTTGCCAATGTTAATAAGCTCGGGATCGATAGGTGCTTTCCCCTGCTCGAAAGCCATTCGTTCAAACAAACGACACGAGTGTTCATCCGAGAGGCCCTGCAATAGGTACATATGATTACCGTCGATAGCTTTTGCAACTGCTATTGATCTGGTAGTTGTAAGTACTCTACTTCCATTTCCACCTAGCATCAAGAAGTCTTTTAGCTCAACCCACTTGTTACGATTTTCGTCCCAAACATCATCTAGAACAAGCAAATACTTTCTCCTTTCAACCATATTCCGAACTTCCCTTTGCAACTCTTCCATTCCACACCCGACGTTCCTCCCAATCATCTTAGCCAAGATCTGTTCCATGCCAAATTCATTTGACACGCAAACCCACAACCTCACTTCAAAGGCGTCCTTAATTCTCTCATCATTGTAAACAAGTTGAGCAAGTGCGGTTTTCCCCAATCCCCCCATTCCTACAATAGAGACAAAGGCGACATTTTCTTGAACATCAGACTGATGATGCGACTCACCTAGCAACAAACCTACAACGGCATCAGTATCAGCTTCTCTACCGATAATGCCATCTTCCCGCGCATAAGAGCCAGTTTCCCTTCTTTTCTTAGGAGGGTCATATACATCACTAAAACCAAACTGCTGACGGTTTTTGGCGATGTTATCCAACATATCCCTAATCTTCTTAATTTCATGAGACATATTATATGCAACTAGGAACTGGTTGGATCGAGAGAAGAAACGACGTACCTTTTTAAAAGTTTTACTATCGTTTTTCCCTTTCTCCTTCTGAGCCATCATATTAAACTCGTCAAGCACATCATCAACATCATACACAGCATCCTTAAGCCTCTCGATGTACTCTCGACCAGCGTGGGTGAGGTCTTGCTGCTTCAATTCGGCATCAAGGAGGACGGCCTTGATGGTGGAGACAGTGAGAGCTAACTCATCAAGTTGCGACTTGTACCCAAACATGGAACATAGTTCTCTGAACTCCTGACTCGTCAACAAGCCAAACAGCTTTTCAGCTACCGTGATCACGACTCCAGTGGCCATTTTGTTAATTTTCAAAGAGGTTTATCGGCAAAAACTATAAATGAGAGAAATTCTAAGGCAAGAAATACCCAGGATGGTTTGACGCCTTGCGCTCCTACTATTTTATAGACTAAATTGAGTTGCAAGACTTCAATTCAATGACATATGCAAGAGACAACGAATTAAAAACGATTCGAAGTATGATATTAATCCCCAAATTGACATGAAATGCTGAATAATTTATTCATGAGATTATGAAGTCTCACCTAAATTGATACCGAGTTTTCACCCTCTGGTTGCATAACAGCATAAGTTAAATAGAGTGATGTAGCAGTGCTTGTACCAATTTTGACTTATTCCTATAATCATGCGATATCTTACGCGCATTCAATTATCTGTTTTTTTTTTTTTTTTTCGTGTGTACATAAGGGGAGCTGGAAGGCCTGTGTTTACACTGAAACGTTAAAATTACGTAGGGATTGACTATGTTGAATGACTTCTCTGAATCTTTTCAGATAAACAAGGTGACTAACTCAGCTATCCAAATACTGGAAAGCCACGACGAGCTGTCACTTCCGAGTTTCCAGGCGAATGTTGAAAAACAGCTTCAGGAGCTACGAGCCTCTTTTTCAAAGCCAATAGTGAGCTTGCTGACATTCAAGGACAAACTCTTCGTACCTGCAGATCATAATTCCCTTAAACATAAGGAAAACAACTTTCAAGAATCGGAAACTGTCTAAGCATGGATTAAAAGATTGTCTACTGAGGTTTTCTTCTATATTCATCCGCGGTTTTTGGTTGGATTACTATTCGTCAGTCAGTATGGTTCACCGTCAACGTTGACTGGCAGATTTTATGCTGGTGACTTGCCAAGGTTATAGTACTGCCTGATGTTGGCGGGTAATAACGCTTCTATATGCTGATTTGTCGCTAATTTTAGTGTAGGCCGATTGAAACGACAAACTAAAGCGTATGTATTCTGTTATATCTTGCAGCGGTTAGCTGAAGTATGTAGAACAATCTACGGATTTGTCAGCACATAATATTACGTATATCCGACCACCTCTCGATCCCGTCATAAACAAGATTTTAGATATCGCCGAACTGTTATAGTCGTCTGTTCTTCAAGCAGGAAAATCCTCCAATTGAATAGGAATGCTACACGAGTTGCATCCTCTTTGAGTTTATTATTAGCCACTTAAATTTTGTTTAGGATTTTTGGGGTATTAATTAATGCTCTAGAAACGTCTACTTTGTTTGCATAAACCCTCACCATGAAATTTCTACTGTCCAAAACCATAGTCAAATTCTATAAACAATTTTTTTTACCTACTTTTAACAAACTTTCTATTAATGTGATCAAACAAATGTTAAACTATGGAAACGGGTCTGATAAACTCGAGTAGGATGAGAGTGAACTCGTTTGATAAGTTCCAAAAGAAATTCACTAATCCACATTTTTCAATAGTGGTCTCCACAAATCACAATCAATGTAAAACTCTCAAGCGTGGACATATATTCCAACAATCCCACTCATATGAGAGATCAGTACTCACAGGGGCGGAAATAATCAAACCCAATCAAAGTGACGAACCCTCAAAGCGACCCTACCGGTGGCATAATGAGATTTAAATATGAAATTAATGTAAATTATTTTCGTTATACTTTACAGAGTATTTTTATATTACGAGATTATCGAAAAGAGAAATAACCGTCTCAGAATATTTACATTGACTTAAAACTCAAAGGATGAACTAAAAAAAATTGTGGACTAGACAAGAACAAGAGGGATATTCCCTCACCAAAGCACCCTCCAGAAGACCAGAACAATCAACTTATCATCATCACACTCACTTCTCCAATTCAAAAATCAATCCACCATTTTCATTTGTATGAAACTTCCATCATAATATTAATAACAACACAAACAACATTAAATTCTCTGTTGTTGAATGTTTGATTAACATTCAACTCAAATAAACAATAAAAACAATGAGAAGTGTAATAGTTATGCAGCATCTTTCATGCCCATGTTCTTATCCTCCTACAAACCCCAGAAATCTTAGTAATAATAACAGCAGATTAATCAACAAGAGGTTTAATTTCTTAAACCCATGTTGTTCATCTTCAAAGAAACAGCAACAGCAGACTCAAACTGTGCAGAAATCGCCCCAAAGTCTGAAAAAGTTTCTGAATTTCAACCCGAAACCTGATGATGAGGATAAGAAAGTCGAGGCGAAGACGGTTGAAGAAGAAAGTTTGGATTTTGAAGGGGGTGATGCGGTTAAAGGTACAATTTTGGCTGGGTTAGTTTTGGTGGGTGTTGTTGGAGGGTTTGGCTCTGTTGGGTTTTTTTATAGGGATCAAATTAATTCTTTCTTGACCCAGTTTTCCACCATTATTGAAGGTAATTTCCTGTTAATTTTTTAGTTGATTGTTGAAAGTTTGATTTCTGTTTGGTTATATTTATTGCATTTTATGAGCTTGTATTTGTTTGTGGATGGAATTTTGGATGAGGGTGTGGTTAGATTGGTTATGCATTAGTTTGATACGTCTCAGTCATTTTCTTGCTATATCCTAAATCGTTTAGGTTGTGTTTGGATTGAGAGAAATGGAGGGAAAGGAAGGGAAGGGAAATAAGATGATTGATTTTCCATTGTTTGGATACAAAATATGGAGGGGTGGAAATGGAGGGGGAGGGATTTGGAGGGATCCATTTTCCCTCCTTAAAGCCTAATTGGAATCCCTCCAAAATAGGCAAGATTTGGAGGGAAAATGGTATCCAAACACCATCATTTCCCTTCCCCTCCCATTCCCTCTCCTTCCTTCCTCTTCCCTCATTTCCCCTCCCCTCTCTTTCCCTCCTATTTTGCTATCCAAACACACCCTTAGGGTGTGTTTGGATTGAGGGAAATGAAGGGAAAGGAAGGGGAGGGAAAGGGAGGGATTGAGTTTCCATCGTTTGGTTACAAAAAATGGAAGGAGGGAAATGGAGGGGGAGGGAATTGGAGGGATCCATTTTCCCTCCTCTAAGCCTAATTGGAATCCCTCCAAAATAGGCAAGATTTGGAGGGAAAATGGTATCCAAACACCACCATTTTCCCTCCCCTCCCCTTCCTTCCCCTTCTTTCCCCTTCCCTCATTTTCCCTTCCCTCTCTTTCCCTCCTATTTTGCTATCCAAACACACCCTTAGGCAAAACCGTTCTGTTTTTAATTATTTGATCATTTTGGATCAAATTGTATATTAATGATCGAAACAGTCGATGAGGCATCCTAAGTTTGTTTCATGATGTCCGTGTTTCTGTGCTTCGAAAATGCCTCATTTTTCTTTCGTGGCTTGATCAATGGAGTTGCCAAAGACTTGTGGCCTACCTATACACCCTTTTCGTCCCTCCATTTGTATATGTCAGTCGCCCTCTTTAATAATTGCTCCTAACGTAGGTGGGGTATTTTCATAGAATACGAGAGAGTACTGATTGATTTACGAGGATAAGAATTACTTACTTGGTAATGTAGTATCTTCCTTGTGTCATTTGCCATTAGTTGTTTGTTATTACTTATTAGTAGCTGACAATCCTTGCCTTGTACGGAGTATTATTTGCTTGATATAGTATATTGCTTGTACCGAAGATGGTTCGTATAGTCAATCAATAACAGATAATGCCGTTAGTTTCTCAATTTTTTGTTGCTCACAATGTCATGAATCATGATGAATGGTAAAAGAGTTAGTTTCCTCTGGGAATTTCGTACCGAGTTTTGTTCTTTTCACCTATCACATCATATGTTTACTTCACACTTGGCATTAAGTAGAGATTTTGTTATGTTTTGGCTCCAGACTCCATTGTGGAATAAAATTCTGTTTGGTATGCGAACTTATGAAGTTTGTCACAATGACCAGGTTACGGACCAGCTGGATATGGTTTGTTCGTGCTGGTATATGCTGGACTAGAGGCATGTTTTCCATACTATAAATACGCTTTTATAGAAAGAAGTGTTGCATCAAGTTGTAGCAGTGCTTTCCTCTTGAAAACTAAGTTCTCAACTATTAGATGATGTTGAGCTTGGTTCGTGTAGGTACTTGCAATACCGGCTATTCCTTTGACAATGTCAGCCGGTCTTTTATTTGGCTCTGTCACCGGAACTATCATTGTGTCTGTTAGTGGAACGGTAAAACTTCCGGCCTCCTTTCCTTTTCAATCTTTTATGTATGTAAGATACTGATAACTATAAGTGGTCCTTAACAATACATCTCGTTTCCCTTTTTCAGTTAGCAGCAAGCATTGCTTTCTTAATTGCAAGATACTTTGCTCGTGATCGAATTCTAAAATTGGTTGAAGGAAACAAGAAGTTCCTTGCTATTGACAAAGCAATTGGAGAAAATGGTTTCAGAGTAGTAACCCTTCTTCGATTGAGTCCGTTACTTCCGTTTTCCCTTGGGAATTACTTGTATGGATTGACATCTGTGAAGTTTGTTCCTTATGTCTTGGGAAGGTTCGATTCTTCACCTCCTTCCAGACAAGCTTCTAATTGGTTTTGATTGCAAATTTCTATATTCTGCTACTATGATAGGTGCCAATTGCAGTGGCATGATCGTGTTTGTTTTTATCGTTTTTAAGAGGGCCAGTCTCGATGAGATCAACGGTAGTTTTAAATCAACAACGTTCTGTTAACTGAGTCTTTGAGTTAAATGTTAACTATATTCTTGGCTGGAGTTTGGATTTAAGTTTTTCTATCAATAAGTGTCAAAGCAAAAGACGGAGAAGAGATTGTGCTGATAACATATGGATTTGCTTCACTATGTTAGGATTCTTAGGAATCAATAGGAAAGTTTTTTAATTCTTAAAGCCCTGCGCCAGTTAACGTGAATGTTGCAAGACATTTGAACCTCATTCTGATTTGCTACTTTCGCCTTGAAATCTAATAGCTGACCGCAGTCATTTTGTATCAGTGTGTCACTACCTGGAAGTCCTCTTCAGATGACTTATTTCTCTTGTAACACTATCTACGTTTCTTAATGTTCTGGTTGAACCTGTGAAATCATGATACATCCAGAAACTCTGCCCATTTTTCTCTGTAAATCATGGTATTTCTGACCCAAAACCCAAACAACTCGAAGCTTTCAATGTTTGGGCCAGGGTCGAATCAGACGTGCAAATTCAAATTCCTTACATAAAATTCAGAATACATCTGACTGCAATTTAAAAACTGGACATTTAAATTCAAACATAGGAGGCGACAGCCGCTTTCCTCCACTAATGTGGGTTTTGAATGTGCAATTTTTATTGAGCTAGATCACCATTGGTGCTTGGGCCCTGACTACGAATTTGTAGTACAGTAGATTTGAAAGACTCTTGTAGCTGTAAAACAGTGTTGTTGTTCAACAAAACATATATTCTTTAAGTGTGTGTCGACTGTGTCCATATATTAGTGTATATGCATGCTGATTAATTAGCTGATGCCATGCAGTTGGTTGGGTATGCTCCCAGGATCTTGGGCGTATGTCAGTGCTGGAGCATTTGGGCGAGCAATCATTGTGAGTTTTACATATTTTGTATTTTATTTTTTTCATTATTTCATTTGCTACGCATCAACCTCTATTTTTGCCTTCCCTGGTGTAACTACGTAAAACTACAAGGCTTGTGTGGAGTATTATCTTTCGATGCGAAGAGAACAATTGACCAATTAATATGAATGGTTTATAATATGATACCGTGTGCGGATTTCTATGACGTGATCTTTTAGATATTGTATTGAATTCCCTTCATGAAATTTACAACTGATGTGAGCCACACCTCTAAATGATGTGAAACATGAGAAAAACAACACACTACTTCCATTGGCAGAGAAGCTAATTGTTTTCTTTTGTGTTTAGTTTGTTATATTGTACTCCGTAGTATTAGAGAACAAAATAATTTATTTTTCCCTAGTAAGATGAAGTAATTCGTAAGTATGAAAAGAGTTTTACGGAGCTAGAAGCACACTGGAGAAGAGACTGATGAAAGAGACCTTTACAGAAACCGCTTTAGGTCCTTTTGATATTTAGAAATGTATTTTATTCTATTCCCGTAAATATTCCTTTGTGCAAATCAATTATTAAGCACTTTGATTTGGCCTCCCGTGTTCTCCCTCTTCTTTTTACGGTCACTATCTCACCTTCACTCCGCATATGAATGACTATATAGTATAGACGCCTTTTCTTCGATTTTTAATGTCATAGATCTAGGCACTTCGTGCGTTCAGGAACACCCCTTGAGAATATGGAATTCTTGTCCCATAGATACTTTCATGAAATGTGCTTAAAATCAAATGCTAGTTACTGGTCGTCCATTTGACCGACTTATTTGTCTTCTGTTTGTTGCTTGTTTATTACTTCGCAGCAAGAAGAATCTGACGTCGGACTGCCTGGCGGAAATGGTCAGCTGCTCACTCTAGGGCTGGGATTGTTAGTTACGGCACTGGCAGCTGCTTATGTTACGAAATTGGCAAAGGTATCGCTTCAACTCTTAACTAGTTTTATCGTTCTGTTTTAAGTTTCAAGTTAACCCTAAAGAATGCCGGACTTAATCGACACAATTATCTTTAAGAAGTCAGTAACCCATTGTTTATGTGGTCCCTGCCTTTGGAACTCAAACGGCGACAGTTTGACTAATTTCTGGTCCATGTGACTTGAGGTGGGCACCTTGTGAAAGGGAGGACCGTTCCAATTCGCAAGTGACCTATGTGTTGTGACCTTAAAGACACAATTCGCTTCGTCTTCGATGCCTTATTCAGACTCAATTGGTTTTAGGATTGAACTTTGTTTGAATCATAAGTATACGTATCACGTGAGATTTGACGTGGTATTGAACCGAACAGCTCATAAGCTTTTGACAACCTAGGAACGGTCATCTAAACATGGGCTCATGGAGGTTTTATTCATTCCTAGCGCTTATTTGTAGTGGGTGTCCCATGTACAACTGTACAACTATGGAGAGAGCTCGTATCATGATATTATATGACCCGTAAATGATTGTCCCGTTTTTGTAAAAGAAGAGAAAGTTTGATCACTATGGTTAATGGATTGTAAGATCCTCTGTAATATGTTTCTTTTTTTTTTTTTTTTTTTTTTTTTTTTTACTAATGATGTGAATTGTCTTCCCGACCTTAGCTAGCTCTATCTGTTTTGCATTGCTAAGATTTTGTTTCAATTCTCAAATGTCCGTAGAATGGTCATCTTCTGGACTGACTTGACTCGACAAGTGTCACATGTGACACACAGCGCACGACCTATCTGCTTTTAACCCATTTACGGGGTCGGTTTTTAGTTATGTTGGTATCGGAGAGTAATACAAGTGCATTTTTGTGTGGTAACTTGTAAATGCAGGATGCAGTGAAGTGAGATCTTTAGTATCCTTGTGGGTTTGACTCTGTCCATTTAATGTGAGATTTCGCTGTTACGTTTTATAGCTACCATTTCTCTCCCAACCTTAGCTAGCTTTATCTGTTCAGGTTGCTGAGATTTTGTTTTGAATTCTCAAATGTCCGTAAAATGGTCATCTTCTTGACTCGACAAGTGTCGTACCTGAGACCTAGCGCCATAGGAACGCGACCTATCTGTCTTTCCCGTGTACAGAGTCGTTTTTTAGTTACATTGGTGTCCGAGTGTCAGACACGAGAACTTTTTAAAAACTCCCACGTTTTGATTAATACGAGCACATTATTGTTTGGTATCTTGTAAATGCAGGAGGCAGTGAAGGACATGGAGTGAAAGGAAAGGATCATGTGTTGCTTGTATATGATGGAAAATTCTGTAGGTGAATTTGTATCATGTAAATAAAGGGTAAAAAAAAATAAAGGAGGAAAAAGTTATTGACAAAGTTTACCACTGAGTTTATTTAATTTTTGTAGTTTCTGAAGTAGTGGAATATACAGTTTCCTGTAATTTTACAGTTGAATTTCTTTTTTTTACTCCGTATTAGTTTCTGAACTAGCTACCAAATGAGACTTTTTATTGGTGTACATGGATATTTTTACGGTTTCTGTACCTATGGTTCTAGTTTTCGTATATACGAAATATGATATGGTGTAACTTTATGTACGAAATTCCTATATACGATACGATTTTGATACGGATTTCGTATATTTAAAACCGTCAACATATCATATTTGTATATTGTTAGAGCATATAAAATCGATTTTGGGCTTTCATCCATCAGCTTAAACTTTTGGTTTAGTTGGTTTCTAACATGGTATCAAAGTCATGTAACAACGGGTATGGCGGGCCTGTTTGGGCATTCGTGTGAAGGGGCGTGTTAGAGTATATAAAACCGATCTTGAGCCTCCAACCATCAGCTTAATCTTTTGATTTAGTTGCTTCCTAAAATATACAAATATGAAAATTGTGGTGTTCGGAGTATATTTGTGTTTTTGCTCAGCCCCAAGAAAAAGCAACACTAAGGGCCTGTTATTTTCAGTTTATTTTCATTCCATTTCGATTCGATTCGATTCATTCCATTCGATTCGATTCGATTCGATTCGATTCAAATTTACTTCGATTCGATTCGATTCAAAGATATGACAGAGTAAATTTGAACTTCATTCGATTCGATTCGATTCATTCGATTAAGTTCGATTCGATTCGATTCATTCGATTAAGTTCGATTCGATTCACTCATTTCGATTCGATTCGATTCGGCTCATTTTGATTCGATTCGATTCGATTGATTCTGCTCTAAAAAGTCCGAAAAAACAGGTCCTAACTAATTACTCCGTAGTCTCTTGAAAAACACATTAAGAGCAGGTGCAGCATAGACATTAACTAAATACTTTTCGGTGTATATACGACTAGTAAGAGAAATTAAATACTCCCTCCATTCTTGCCATTTAGCCCCCTTCCCTTTTTCACCATTTTTAAGAAAAAGTGGAAAAAGTGGGGTAGAGTGAAGAAAAAGTAGAATAGTTTAATTATAAAAAATTGGATGTGAGTGAGAAAAAGTAGGTATGTGTGAGAAAAAGTGGGGTAGGTTAGAGAAATTGTTACTAAAAAAGGTAATGGGGCTAATTGGAAAAAATTTCCAAAAAAGGTATATGGGGCTAATTGGAAAGAAGGGAGGGAGTACTGTAATAGCTTGACCAAATACTAAAAGTGAACATAGAATAGTCAACTCCCACGTGTCCTGCCTCGTATCAATCTTAATGTGACAAGTGTCCTTACGTTGCTGAATACGTAGATTACATTTACAGTTTTTCTACCGTATGATTCTCACATTTATACGACTACAACGTCAAAGTTTTAACTGTTAATACTGTTTTAATTGACATTTGTTTACGTTTACTTTATACACATTTATCGATGTGAGGAGATAGGTAAAGTAAAAAAAACTAAAAAATAATACGGAGTAATATAAGTACAAATGAGGACTCACTTGCTTTAAAGTAGGTAAAATTAAACAATATGATTGGTTAAGAAAGTTTGGCTCACTCCACACATAAGTCACCAAAGACATTTATGAAAAGTGTAAACAAATGACCCGCACACCCATAAATGAAAAGTGTAAATAAATTACCGGAACGGAGGGAGTAATAGAAAGTATGTTTATAAATTCACATAATTTTTGTATCTAATAAAGGTGAATTTACTCAATGTCACATAATGTTGAACTTCATCGAATTCTTACTCATTGTTTTTTTTTTTTTTTTTTTTTTTTTTTTTTTTGCCAGCTGGAAATGGAGTGTTTAGAGTCTAGGTGTACGGCACTCCAAACCGTACTTACTCATTGTTATACTATCAATTTTATACTCCGTACTATGGTTTTTAATAATATGTAAATTATATATCGTCTTAAAATGTACTCCGCTCCGTAATGTTTATACGGCTTTGATGTTATGAAGCTGAATACAGTTGAAAGATGATACGATCAATTATGACCGTTCAATTGAATCGATAGGCCAAATAAATTAAAATAGACAATGAGAAACAAAGGAAATGGTGGAAGTGATTTTCATTCATTTAGTTATTTACTTGAGTGATTATGACAATATATAGGCAAACTACCTTGGAGAAGAAGGCACAAAAAAACCAAAGTACTAAATTGTCCTCATTAATATTTTGGTGTACGCCTATATATTGTTATTAAAGCTAATCACCACCTTTCCTCATTTTGGGCGCTGACACCGACATTACAAGTGTTCTCTTCGGGCTAGAATGTCTAACGTAAATTAAAGGCACCCATTGGTGACGTCAATATTGCAGTGTTTGCACTCGTTGGTGACATACTGACATCGGTGTTGCAGTGTTTGGCCGGTCGACATTAGAAGGGTACGTAGCGACTAGCGTGGTAAAATGTTACAATCCATTGCAAGGTGTGAGGCTACTCCTAAATTTGTCCTACTCCCTCCGTTCCAATGAATTGTTTACACTTTGACTTTTTTGTGAGGAGGATTTGAGAAAAGTGTAAACAAATGACTGAGATAGAAAAAGTATATACTCCGTACAATTAATACGAACTTTATATAAAATTGAAACGAACTCATCACTCTTAAGCTAACTTTTGAAATTGATTATCGATTATTATATAAAAAAAGAAGACGTTAAGTTATTATAGGGAGTAGTATTCCCTCTGTCTAAGTCATTTATTTACAGTTTGACTTTTTCCCCTCACAAAAAAGTCAAACAGTAAACAATTCACTGGAATGGAGGGAGTATATAATTGAGGAAAACAAAAGTGCACATAATGGGTGTATAGTATGCACATGAAATTGGGGTACATTAACGCCACGATAAGGGACGGCATGCAACGTACTCCCATAATGTTTGCCAAGTGTCCCTTTTTATTTGGTACTCTTTTCTACTCTACTCTTTATATATATACCCTAAAAATACACTACGTTTATGAAATGTAAATCAAGAGTTGAGTGTATTTATATTTGCTTCGATCAATTTCTTTATTTTTGAATATACTTATTATTATTAATTGAATATAATCTAAGTATGAAGAAAACGTAAACCTTGACCCA
This sequence comes from Dianthus caryophyllus, assembly GCA_023091065.1. NCBI lineage: Eukaryota > Viridiplantae > Streptophyta > Magnoliopsida > Caryophyllales > Caryophyllaceae > Dianthus > Dianthus caryophyllus. The sequence goes on along the minus strand of CM041522.1, from coordinate 10,556,225 downwards.
TGATAACTCAAAGTAAGTTGCAAATACAAAAGATAAAAGCTTGGTTCACCTTCAATGGTGATTAGGCGACCTCTTCTTCTTTCTTCTTTATAATTTTTGTGATGCCTTACAATCTTAGGGCTGCCTCCTATATATAGAGGGATTCACACACAACCCTAGAAAAGATCATACAAAAGGACAAAAGACGTAAAGGAATTCTTACACACTTCACAGCTTTTGCATGGTACTATTTACCCTTACATTCAATTTGTTTGTGCGTATGTGATGTTGGGCCAAAGCCAACATTAGGAGAATTGGACTCAAGTATTGGGCTGGTGAGATCAGGTTTCATCACTTGACCTTGGCTTTTGTCTAAATGAGGCACCATTTTGGGCTGGGCCTGAGTATTAAGCAAGACCTCAGCATAAGTCTTCCTACAGTCCCCCTCAAGGTGAGAGTGAGGGTTCTTCATCACTCCCATCTTGCCTAGGAGTTTATAATGAGACGCCATTTGAAGGGGCTTGGTGAACACGTCTGCAAGCTGTCGTTGAGTAGAAACATACGAAGGTTGCACAACACCATCAGCCATCTTTTCCCTCACAAAATGACAATCCACCTCGATGTGTTTTGTACGCTCATGGTACACTGGATTAGCAGCAATTGCCAGGGCTGCTTGATTATCACACAGAAGAGTAGTGGAAGGGAGATTCGACAGACCCAAATCCTTAAGCAAGGCCCTCAGCCATGTCACCTCACAAACCGTTAGAGCCATTGCTCTGTATTCAGCCTCAGCAGAGGACCTAGCAACCACACTCTGTTTCTTTGATTTCCACGAGATTGGTGACTTACCCAGGAGAATGCAAAAGCCAGTTGTGGACCGTCGTGTGTATGGACAAGAGGCCCAATCAGAGTCACAATAAGCCGTCAATCTCGCTGCAGATGAGTTTGCCAACAATATCCCTTGACCAGGGGAGGTTTTTAGGTACCTCAAGACCCTTCTTGCAGCCTGAAGATGATCTGACGTGGGGGATTGTACAAATTGGCTGAGAATTTGTACAGAAAACGAGATATCAGGTCTAGTGATGGTGAGATAGATAAGCTTGCCAACAATTCTTCTATACACCTCAGGATGCAAAAGAGGAGTGCCTTTGTGAGGCTCTAACTTTGTGTGAGCATCCAAAGGAACTCTCAAGGCCCTCTCATGCTGAATGCCAAACTCCTTTATGAGATCTGTAGTATACTTTCGCTGAGATAGAAAGAGACCTTGATCAGTGTGATCAATTTCTATACCCAAGAAATAAGATAAGCATCCCAAATCCTTCATATGAAACTGGTTACGCAGAGTCATCTTCAAGTTTTCAATTTCTGAGGCATCATTACCTGTGATAACCATATCATCAACGTATATGAGCACAACAGTGACTTTCTCCCCCTGTCTCTTTACAAAAAGAGAATGATCAGCATGAGACTTAGTGAAGTTAGCAGCAAGGAGGACTTGAGACAACTTCGCAAACCACTGTCTGGGTGCCTGTTTCAGCCCATACAATGCCTTCTTTAGTTTACACACAAGTGGACCTCTGTATTTGTCAGGAGCTTGATCCCTTTGCACAATTCTGTCCCCCATCTTGGTGTAACCAAGAGGCATTTGCATATACACCTCTTCTTGCAGGTCTCCATGTAAGAACGCATTAGTGACGTCCATCTGATACAAATTCCATCCAAGCATTGCAGCTACTGCTAACAATGCCCGCACTGTGGACATTTTTGCCACAGGTGCAAACGTGTCAGTGTAATCCAGCCCTTCTCTTTGCTTGTTTCCTTGAATGACAAGCCTCGCCTTGTGCCTTTCTAGAGACCCATCTGGCTGATATTTGAGTTTGTACAACCATCTACATCCTATAGCTTTTCTGCTAGGAGGTAGATAAGTTATATCCCAGGTACCATTTTGTTCCAAAGCATCCAATTCCAAGTTCATTGCATCAACCCAAGCCTGATCATGCACAGCATCTTTGAAGAAGTATGGTTCCACATGAGAAGTCATCTTGTGCACCATATTGACAAATGAATTATGCACACCAGTTTCAGCAATCCTCTCTATCTCAGCAGCATTCACCACATGTCTCCCCTTTCCTGTTCCCACTACATATCCTCTCAGCCATCCAGGAGTTTTTCTTTCCCTAGCTGGAAGCCTAGGAGCAGATGTAGGAACATCATCAGGAGCATGATCATTATCTGACTCATGTTCAGATTCAAAAGTAATCTCAGGTTGAACATTTTCTTCCTGCAGATTATGTAGTTCAGACAAAACCTGAGTATCTTCAGGTTGGCACTCTTGCTGAGGAGTTGTCTGATACACATTTTCTTCCACAGTTTCAGGAACCTTGTGCCCCTCTTCAGTGTTCATCTCAACAGGTGTTGGATGAAGATAGTGACTCTTGGAGGTAGGTAACATAGGAAAGATACTTTCATGAAACTTAACATCTCTTGATACAAACCGCTTCTTGCTGATCAAGTCTTGGACAATATATCCTTTTTGAGTCATAGGATAACCAAGAAAAATGCATGGCAACCCTCTTGGTTGAAGTTTATCCTTATTTCTATCTGGATTATACACCATGACTAAGCATCCAAAGGCTCTCAACCCATCATACTTGGGTTTATGTCCATGAAGAAGTTCATAAGGAGTCTTGTTTTTGATTACAGGACTGGGTACCCTGTTGATTATGTAGGCTGCACACTTAACATAATCACCCCAATACTTCAGTGACAACCCAGACTGAAACCTGAGAGCTCTACTCATTTCAAGTAGATGCCTGTGTTTCCTTTCTACCACTCCATTTTGTTGAGGCCTATCAATTATGCTAGTTTGATGCACAATCCCATGTTGATCAAAGTAGGCCATACAATGTTTGTCATCAAATTCCAAAGCATTGTCTGACCTTATCAGTCTCACTTTCCCTCCAAATTGATTCTTCGCATACTCACAAAAATTTCTGATGTTAGTGTAAGCATCAGACTTGTGTACCAACAAGTACACCCATGTTCCTCTTGTGTAATCATCAACAATAGTAAGAAAGTATCTATACTTTCCTAGGTAATGAACTCTGTAAGGTCCCCAGATATCGATATGAATCAAATCAAAAGGTTTTCTAGACTCAGTCTGACTCAACTGGTAACTGGACTTAACATGCTTAGCCATAGGACATGTCAGACAAATATCAGAGGTATTAGTGTGTCTAACATTCAATTCATCAATCTTCACAATCACAGACAGGGGAGCATGGCCCAATCTGTTGTGCCACAGGTTATAAGATGACATATATTTATCAGACAGCTTAAAACTTGCACATGCTTTGGAGCTCAAACAAACATTCTCAGAATTTTTATTGCAAGATGACAGAGCATTCATTACATCAACACATTGTTCAACAAAACAAGATACCTTCTTCTTCACTTCTCTCAGATAGTACAAACCATTCACCGCTGCTCCAAGATATGTGATCTTCCTTCCTCTACATTCCTGCACATAGCAGAATGTATCACCAAACACAACCTTGCACCCATTATCTTTCACAAGTTTCTGAACAGACAGAAGATTATGTCTGAACTCAGGAACATATAGCACATTTTTCAGCTCAATTCCATTATTCAAAGTGACATCTCCTCTTTCTGAAACTCTCACAATTTGACCATTTGGCATATTTATCTTGGGTCCATTAACACATATCTTAGCATTTTTAAGTAAAGTCTTGTCAGCTACCATATGGTCTGATGCTCCAGAGTCTATCACCCACTCATGTTTTAATTGTTTCACATCATTTTCACATGAAGCAATACCTGCAAAGTTGCACTCTATCTCCTCATCAGTGTCACCACCATTCCTTGCAGAGCATTCACCATGTCCTGGCACAAGCTTCAGAAGATTCTCCAATTGCCGAGTTGCAGCATCAATGGCTGTTGCCAAATCAGATTGATCAGCTTTAGCAGACGCAGCCAGCTTCTTCACTCCCTTGTACCCCTGATTTCCACTGAGCCTGGAGTTATTCTGACCATTAGCATCTCCTGAAGTCTGAAACTGTTTTCCTGATCTGTAGTTTCCTGGCTTGGATTGATTAACGGGCTTAAAACTTCCCCTTCCAACGGATTTCCTGTTCTTTGGATGACCACTTGGATAGCCAATCACTTCCCAGCACATTTCAGCCTTGTGGTTTCTCCTGCCACAATGCTTACATGGTGTTCCTTCACTCTCTCCTTTGCTCAGAAACGCAGACATCTCATTTCCCTTGCTTCCACTGACATTCATACTTTGTGTCTCTTCCTGAAGAAACATGGACACTGCTATCTCCACAGAAGGCAGGGGGCTCATCAGCAAAATGTTACTCCTCAGACCAGAGTATTCCATATTGAGACCATTGAGAAATTGAAACAAGCGCCTCTCTTCCTCTTGCTGACCAAGTGCTTTGAGATAAGCTTCAACCTCTGTAGACTTCTGTGTGATAGGGGGTAAACAACTTATACTGTCCAATTCATCCCAAGTCATCTGAAGTTGAGTGTAGTACTCTTCCACAGACTTTCCATTCTGCTCAATCTCATAACAATCTTTGTTGAGTTTGAATTTCTTCGCACCATTCGCCACTTTGTATCTTCTTGCCAGAATTTCCCAGATCTCTTTGGCAGATTGAGTAAACATGATGATGGATTTTATCCTCTCATGCACATTCTGAAGTATCCATGAGATCACAAGACTATTCGATGTGTCCCACGCTTCCTGTTTCACCTTATCACTACCATCTCTAACAACATGCCCTGTAACGTATCCCAACTTTCTCTTTGCTGACAAGGCTAGTTCCATTTGACGTTTCCATGGACCATAGTTTTCGATGCCAGTCAAAGCAGGTGTTATCTTAAGGGTTTGGGTCCCCTCAGACGGATTGTAGTACAATGGGTCAGTTGTAGCAATAGTAGTAACAGACTCAGCTCCTCCACCAGACATGACTATCAAAGATGGAAAACAGAGTACACAAAAGAAAGGCACAAACTTTATACACAAACTCAAAGGAAACGATGAAAAAACACAGATAAAAGACGCAACTTCAATGGTTATCAAGAGCACAAGGCTCTGATACCATGAAGAAAACGTAAACCTTGACCCATGATAACTCAAAGTAAGTTGCAAATACAAAAGATAAAAGCTTGGTTCACCTTCAATGGTGATTAGGCGACCTCTTCTTCTTTCTTCTTTATAATTTTTGTGATGCCTTACAATCTTAGGGCTGCCTCCTATATATAGAGGGATTCACACACAACCCTAGAAAAGATCATACAAAAGGACAAAAGACGTAAAGGAATTCTTACACACTTCACAGCTTTTGCATGGTACTATTTACCCTTACATTCAATTTGTTTGTGCGTATGTGATGTTGGGCCAAAGCCAACATTAGGAGAATTGGACTCAAGTATTGGGCTGGTGAGATCAGGTTTCATCACTTGACCTTGGCTTTTGTCTAAATGAGGCACCATTTTGGGCTGGGCCTGAGTATTAAGCAAGACCTCAGCATAAGTCTTCCTACAAAGTAAGAACTACTTGTAAGAGGTATGGAATGGTCACCTCAAAATGCTATTGAAGCTTACTTGCAAACTCTACATTTGGTAATTTAATTTCACCCTTCTCACTACTACTACCTCCCTCTTTTTTACTTTTATTGTTTTCATCTACAATTGTTTACAATTTATAGAGTCAAAAGTTGTTCTTGCTATGAAAATCATTGTTATGGAGTTCATCTGAGGGATGTTTATTCAAATGTTAACTGTTTGATCGATCAGGAGGAGTATAAATTTATTTGAATCAAAATTGATTATTTCCTTGTTCTACTCCATTCATGTCAAAGCAAAAATTGGCATTATTGTTCATTGAAATGGAGAATTTTTAATATTTTCTGTGGAGAATCGGTTGTGGTTGTGGTTGTATCGTTAGCTCCTTCTATCAGCCAATACTAACATACTTGAATTTATCTTGCAGTGCAAGGCAAATAACACCGAAAACGGAAACAAAAGACAAGTGGATCATCCAAAATTGATCAATACTATCGAACCACAAGGGTTAGAACTAATATCAGCCTTAGCAGCAGGAAACCAAGCGAAATCGATAATTCAAATCTCAACTCCTACACATAACGGCGTGGTATCACCTTTAACTCACGCACTCGCCGTGGCCGCAAAGCAGACCAGCGGAAAACTCACTTGCATTGTCCTCCCGACCCAAGAAAACCCAAACACGGTCACAAAACACGACGACAACGATGGTGTTGTGGAGTTTAGGGTCGGGGATCCGTGTGACGTGGTTAGGGGTCTCGGTGCTGTGGATTTTGTTGTTGTCGACTGTGGGGTCGACGTGAGGCGTCTAGGGACGTTTTTCGAGGAAGTTTGGCTGAATGCCAAGGGAGCTATGGTTGTGGCCAATGATGTAGTGCATAGGGAGCAAGGTGTGGTTTTTGTTGATAAGGTGTTGAGTGGAATGACAGGGGTAAAATCGTCAATTAGTACTATACCGTTGGGGTCGACGAGGGTTCAAGTGATTATTAGGGTTAAATCTTTGAAGGCTAATATTCAAAAGAGAAGACATAAGAGATTTCTTGTTACTTATGATGCTTGAATTTGAGTATAGTTAAGTTGGTACGATCAACTTAATTTGGTTCGTCTTATGAGTTGGGTTCGAGCCTGCCAACCTTGTGGGACAGTGTGGCCCGTTGTGGGCCATGTTTTGGACGGGAGGCCTGTCCCTCCGAGGGTTCGAGTCGAGCTTTTGTGGGGTCCAGTACTCCCGTCCTCCAAGCCTTTGAATTGTGTTAAACTTGGATCGAGTGGATATAAATAGACAAATACTTTATGAACGCGGCATGGTTAATGCGATTATGCGAAGATGTAGAGTTTTTAGGACCCGGCCCGTTTGTATTGTGAAAGAGCGTTTTTAACTAATGAAGTGAAAACGAGATTTTTAGCACGCAAAATGTACTCCTTCTGTTCAGTGAATTATTTACAATTTGACTTTTTTGTGAGGGGAAAAAAGTCAAACTGTAAACAAATGACTGAGACAGAAGGAGTAATTATAGTTTGGTGATTGTAATTATTATTTTATACTCTTATTAATACAGATATATTGTTGTTCGTCAACAATGATTTTGGACGGCAAAATGATGACAAAAATTGGATAAGTGCGTTAAGTGGGACTCTTATAACTCTCATCTCATGTGGGTGTGGACTTTACTTATCGCCTTATCGGTGCAATGCTATAATTAACTTATTAGTCACCAATCACGGTGTAATGCATGGAAAACTAATAAATTTCAAATATTTTCCTTAGTCAATAAAAAAAAATGACAATTTTTTTTGTTTTTTTGTTTTTTTGGTAGTTACAAAAGTTTATCTGTATGATTAAAGAAAACAGTTTAACCGTATGATAAAACTAAAATAGAGATAAATGAAAATTGAATTTACGTAAAGTTGTAATTTAATTATGTGAATTGTATGAAAATTATTCCGTGTATGGTTAGTATGAGATAAGTAAATTTTTGTGGGAAAATATACTTATTAAACGTACGGGGTAAGTCCCATTTAGGTATGAAGTAAAATTTTCTGAAAAGTTCAATTTCACGTGAATTTGATAACCAAATACTATTGAAGTAAATTTTTTCATGGGACATTCTATTTCTCATGAAGTAAAAAAAAAAAAAAAAAAAACACCAAACAACTAAAAGTAAATATGGTACTCCCAGTGACGGAGCACAATTCAGGCCTAATGGTGCCTCGGTCCGGGTAGAAATTAAGAACTACAAGAATCTTTTAGGAAAATTTAACAAGAATAATCCATCCTATTGATGGTCTCCCATTAATAAACCATTCTTCATTTAACTCCAAAATAAACCCAACTATTACTACTTTCTCCCATAAATAAACCCACCCAAAATTTGACAGATTGGTAACCTTTAATTGCAGGTTATCTTCTTCTTCCTCTTAAAATTGAAACTTCCACCATTTTTAAGGCCCTCAACTCATTAAATAGCCATACATAATTATTCTTTCCTTCATAAATCATAAAATCAATCAACCTAAAACCACATTAATTAAAAAAAAAAGTAGTATTTGAAATGATTGATGTCAGGAATAATCTAAGTTATACAGCAACTATAAAAAAGCTTTAGAAATGGAGGTTGCATCCTCCATTAATGGTAGTGTGAGGGTGTGACAGTGATGAGCGGTACTCTGATGAGGTCAAATTTGAAAAATAGAGGGAGGTCTAAGGTTATAGCGATATTTTAGGATCTCCCAATATTTGGTGTGTCGTATTGTTAATTGTTTTTATTGTAATATTATTTAGTTTCCTTAACATTAGTTTGTGATTAGGAAAGTAGCCTAACTTCTGTCGTGTATATATAAACACAATTGTATGGTTGAAAGATTAATCACAATAATATACTCATCAAGCTTCCAATTCTTTACTGTCTTTTGTTTTTCAAAGGTCGAGGAGAGTGTCAAAAATGGAGGTTGCATCCTCCATCAATGGAGATCGACGGTGGTTGAAGGTGGCCAGATTTAAAGGGTCACAGTGATTGTTGGTTATGAAGTGGGGTGTTTCAAGTGCGAGAGAACGAGAGGTGACGAGGAGGGAGTAAGGTGGTGAGGGTTCTGCTGATCTTTCGCGAAGGAGTACGGTGTTATGGGTTGAAGATGATGGTCGTTTGTGGTTCTGGGGACCGTGAATCGAGGCATAAAGGAGATGAATGCAAAGATGATGGTTAAAAAGGGGAGGTCAACATCAGTGAGGAACACACGGTGGTTGTGATGACTGTGGTGGACGTAGTTATCGTCGGTGGTCCTCTTGAATTTTGAAGGTGGTGTTAATAGAGGATGAAGGTGTTATAATTGTGATGAAGAAGATGGTAGAATAATTTTTTTTTTACCGGTTATACAAGTAGCAGGTCACTCGGTTTATTAAAAGACGAATATAAGAATAGGTGGGTTTATTTGGAGATTAAATAAAGAATGGTTTATTTATGGAAGACCGTCAATAGGATGGATTATTTTTGTTAAATTTTCCAATCTTTTATTATCACAAAGTATTCATTAAGTAGCTTGGTGGTTAAGCAACAAATTTCCTAGCTTTTGGTCCGAAGTTCGATTACTATCATTTTTTTAAGACATATATTTTGTATGATTTAGTTTCGAATCTATATTTTATATTATATAAAACGAAGTACTGCATATTATATACTCTAACCAATATAGAGAAGAGTTATAGTAAGTCCCTATATAAATTTAAGCCCCTAAGTCTTGTTTCTAGCCTTTTGATTAGATTACTTTGGATGGCTGAGATTAAAGAAGTTTTAATTAGGGAGATTTTATTTTAAAAAGGAAAATTAATTTAGGGGACAAAAGTTTGGCGGTTCTAGGCAGGTGATTAAAACAAAGCCCATTTTAATGCATCCTTTTTATCTGTGATGGCTCTTCGTTTTTTTTAGTGCAACATATATATGACGGCTCATTTAGAATTCATTCTAGTTTTTCCCCATTATCTTTTCTCTTGTTTTCCAGTAGTTTTCTTTTTGTTCATTGATTATATTTTTTGATTGAAATTCATTGTAGCCGATGGAGGATCATCAGATTGTTTTGTACATAGGTTTATTTTTTAATTTTTTATTTGTTTGTTGAATAATAATTCATGTTATTTTTTGGTAATCATATATTCATGTTTGATGTAATTTATTTATATGTAAAAGTAATATTTTGAGCAGATTGTAAAATTGTTTTTTTTTTCCTGAGATTAATTTTTTTTTTGTACTATGTTTTAGGTGGAGGAGAGCAGGTAGTAGGAGAGGGTGATTTTTGTAGGTCGTTGGAGAGCAAATTTACTCCGTATGTTAGGAAGCGATTCGAGAATTTGGAAGAAGGGATTAAATTTTATAAGATTTATGCTCTTGCCTCTGGTTTTGATGTACGTAGATGGACGACGAAGAAGCGGCGTGATGGATCGGTTTGAATAATGATTTAGTGGGTAGTTATGATGTGGTGTAGTTCTTTTTAAAGTTTTTCTTAATTTTTGTTGTTGTTCTTCAATTTATTGTGATGAACTTGTTGTAGTAGAGTAGATATTGTAGTAGACTTGATCATGTTTGGTTAAATAAAAATTTGTAGTTTTTTGGTGTTAGAATTGATCAAGTTTGATTAAATAGTTCGAGTTGAATAAATTTTCTATTATTTGCTACAATAGTTGCATTTATATCTAGGTGTTCTTATGTTTACAATACACAACGATTTTACTTTTAGAACTAAAAAAAAAAATTATGTTATATCTAATTAGCGTTATATTTCAAATTTAATACAGTTAAACTTGTATGTAATTGTCGTTACATTCGGATTACAGTACAATTACACTTAATTATTATAACCTTTGTAACATACAACAGTTGCAAATGTATAAAGGTATCGTTACTTTTGTTATACACAACCATTGCAATTAATTGTTGCAGTCAACAGTTGCAATTGTAGTTACGTTTGTAATACTGAGCCGTTGCAGTACTATATAGAAATAATTACTTTTGTTTTACACAACAGTTGTAGTATATAGAAAGTCACATTTTTAGTTGTCGTTACGTTTGTAATACTTAACGGTTGCAATAGTATATAGAAATAATTACTTTTGTTATACACAAAAGTTGCACTTATAAGTGACTGCCTTCCATTTTAATTATAATGCCACAATTTGAAGGTGGCAATCACACTTAACGTACTGAGGGTTACACATGATTAAGTAGAGTAATGAAATAAGTAAAATTTAATCAATCATCATAACGAAACTTAATAAAACTGCAACTAATAAAACTTGGTAACACAGTGTCAATTAAGAACCGAATACAAAATAAACTAGCGGCAAAATTTTCCACGGAAGCGGACTTAACAAGTAAAAATAAATTTTTTGTTTTTTATTTTTTGGCGAACTACTCAGCAGTCTTACGTCACGAGCTTCCTTGAATGACACTTGACAATATAGGTCGAATTTTCTGTCAACTGATTCTCAACACTTTCACCCACAACAGTAGCCATCTGAGAAACACAAATTGAATTTAATTGATACGGAATTACAAAGATTAAGAAAACGGTTAATGACAAAGACCAAAAAACTGAAGTCATAATAATCGTAACTCCACGCTAATTACTTAAAACTGATACGAAATGAAATTATTTTGTGAAGAATGTAACTTTAATTGATAAAATAATTGTTGGAATGGAAACAAAATATTTTTCGAAACTAATAGAAATTAAAAAGCAAGTGTAAATGATAAAACAAACAAAAAAACCATGGATTTCATAATTGAACATGTAATTCTAAATTCATGAAAAATCAAATTAATAATTTCATGAATAAAAAAAAGTATTCAAGATAAATTACAACATATGAAAAAAAAAAAAAAAAAAAAAAAATTCACATGTACACCAAATGAACAATTTCTATTAAAACTAAACACTTGTTTCGAAATTAAAGACAATATCATACTTCAAAATAGAAAAAAAAAAACTGAAATAAGAAAAATAAAATAATAAAACACGAATTAAAAAATTAAAATTAAAAACGATATCACAAAAATTAGAGAATGGAGCAAACTTACTGGAATTTGTAAATGATATTTCAAAACTGAAAAAGAAGAACTTGTTGACGAAATCTAAATGAGTAAACGAAAATAACTTTGGGGACAAGATGAAGTTGAGATGAACTGAAGAAATTGGGTGGGAAATGAATTGGGGAGATGAAGCTTATTTAGTTAGGGAGTTGAAAAGAAAGAAAATTGAACAATTAATTGTCTTGGGAAGTCGACAATGTTTGGGGAGTTGTATTTTAATTTTTTTTTTTTATAATTATTACATTAAATAGGTGCATGAATTTGTGGATGAATTTGGGTCGTTGATTTGCTTTGATCTAACGGTGGAAAATGGTACTTAGGTACTTAACTAATACTATGGGACTCATTATAACTCAATTCTATATATATTAATATGATGCATGTGATATAAATATTATCATTATGTACTAAAGAAATTAATTTTATAAAATTGGTCTCTCTTTACGATTTTGCATATCTATTATTTTAATTAAGAAAAAGAATTCTAAAATTTGACGCCGGTTATCATTACCGTCTAGCTACGTCCCTGAATAAATCGGAGATGGCGAAAGTGAATGGAAGTAAATAAAATTTATTGTAAAGAATGATAAAAATTGCATGTGAAATGTGATCCACCGTCACCGACTACTTGATAAACTCCGTGATCAACTCCATAGTGTCCTATTCCTTTCATTTAGACATTCTTTCGTTTGAATTCATTACTAACGTAGTTCTCACCCATATGGACGGATTATACAGTTAGTATGTGTGAATTTATTAAACAAATTACTCCGTACTTCGTATATTTTTTTTTAAAAAGTATAAAACTATGCGCTGATTCTTTTTTCATATACGAGTACTAACTTGTCAATAAAAAATACTCCGTAATAGGCTAAGTTTATTATGACTCTATGAGAGTATGAGACCCTCACACGAGTAAAATGGTCAAAAGAAATTTTTCAGCGCTTAATTTATCATGGTATTGACAAAAATTTAATTTAAACCATAAATCATTCTCTTTGTCTCAGTCATTTATTTACACTTCTCTCAAATCCTCCTCACAAAAAAGTCAAACTGTAAACAATTTACGGGAATGGAGGGAGTAATAAAAAATGGGACATCAAAATAAGAACGGGGATCTCAAGGTTTGAAGATGTTCTGTTCTAATGGTCAGGACGAAGGTATTCTAAACAGTAAATTTCATGTTCAATTCCCCCTCCCTGTCTAGGGTCTCAAGACAAAAAGAAAACCAAAAAAAAATAAAATCTTATGGTATCCCCAAGACTTGTCCTTAAATATAAAGGCAAATACTTATGTGAAACAAGTCTTACAATAAACTTATTGTAAGACCTCTCACACAAGGGGTGGTTACTTTTTTTTTAATAACTTTTGTGTGTTGTGTCTTACGTTAATTATCGTTAGTACGGTCTTATAGAAGAACTACTGAAATATAAATGACTTTGAATATTAGTAATTCAAGGGTATCATGTGCAAAAAAAGAAATTAAGTCTTTATATTACTTTTCTCTCCAATATTAATTAGAAAATAGTTAGTGAGACAGCATCGATTTTTTAATGGCGTTATCAATTTAGTTACATTGTACGTTAAACACAAAATTCAGGGGTACTATAGACACAAAATTAAAAAGTTAGAACCACTAAAAAAAATGTCAAACTCGAGATAGCATTGGAAATTTCCAAAAAATAATTTTACATCTGTTTTCCATGGTGCATTTGGGAACAAAAATTTCATTTAAAATATTAAATTTGACCTAAATTAAGGGATTTGGATTTCCTGCATTTGAAAATCCATGTATTTGGTGTATTTTACTATTATTAGATAGAGAAATATATTTGTGTTATATTTTGGCACATAAAATAGGAAAAAAATAATATTTCTATACTATATTGGTAAAATGCACCAACTAATGAAATCTCAAATAGAAATAAAATAATATTTCTATATAAAATTTTAGATTTAAATTTAAGTCAAATCTAACCCAAATCTATTGCTCGGTAAAACCAGCAAAAGTTCCCAAACGCCAACTTATTATATTCACGCGTTTTCAAAACATCAGTCGTAGTAGAAACCACACTTATCTATTTAACTCACTTCCCACTTCTCACCACCACTCTCCAGTTTACCCTCCACTCAATCCACTGTCTTCTTCATCTTCATCTTCTCCAATTCATTTCAACTTGATCCTCCAATTACAAAAATGGCGAAAACAATGTCGTCACTAATAATACTAGTTGTAGTTTTATGCGTTGTACCCACATTCACCCTTGCAAGTAGGGCCGCTCTTAAGAAGAATCGCCCTTACTGCGTCAGGGGTCAGGTTTATTGCGACCCTTGTCGTGCCGGTTTCCAAACCCCCGCTTCCACTTTTCTCCAAGGTTTCTTCTTTTTCACTTGGATTTTTATGGTCAAATGTCATGTCTTTGTGCTTAGACTTGCTTCCCCCTTTAATAAAATCACTGTAATTTTGTAAATAATTATTTCATGGTAACATTTTTTTTTTGGATTTTTGAGGGTTATATGATTAGATCTTCTGTTTTTTGTAATGAGTTTGTGTAAAGATTTGATCTTTGTGTTAGATTTGTTTAGTGATGATCTTTGAAGTATAATATTGTTGTGATCTTGTGTATGTTTGTCAATTATTGTAGATCTAATTATTGTTTGTTGTTTTTTTATTAATGAATCTTAGATTCTTAAATCATTTGTTTGGATGGATGATGGTGATGTGTTTGTAATTGAAATGAATGATTATATTAGCAATCGTTTTCGGGGAATTCGTGAATTGTGTGAATTATGATAGTTAGCCTGTGTTTGGGGAGACTGGTTCGAAATAAGATGGTGAATTCGCCACCTAATTGATTGAACTGTATCCGCTTTCGTTAGGCGGCTAGGCGCTAGCTATGTTACCTCGACACTTCACCGTTTTTATTTAAATCAAGATCTGATTGCTAGTGACGTATGAACTATATATTGAGTGTCAAATTGACATTTGACATCGACCTGTAACAAGATATATCAACTACGTAGACTGTCGTAGACTCAAGTGGGTTTAATTCGTTTAGGACAGTCGACACTGAAATTCTTCATGCAATTCAGGCCAAAAACACTAATCTTTTTCACAGAACGATTCCCATGAGACTTGACCTATCGCTTATCAATTTGGTTATGTGTCGTCTTTGATCAGTGTTTCGTATCTGACGAAGGTTTTAAATGTCTATAGGTGCTAAGGTGAAGTTGGAATGCCGTGACAGAAACACACAGGAAGTCTTGTACAAGGCGGAGGCCGTAACAGACTCAACAGGAACATACAAGATATACGTGGACAAGGACCAGAAGAAAAACGTGTGCGACACCATCCTGGTTAGCAGCTCACACCCCAAGTGCAAGTTGGCCGACCCTGGACGTGACCGTTCTCGTGTTATCCTCACTGACAACAACGGCATGGTTTCCAACGAGCGTTATGCCAACAACCTCGGCTTCTGGGTCGACCAACCCATGAGCTTCTGCGCCAAGCTCATGCAGCAATACGCAATCAACGAGGACGACGTTTAGAGTTTAGTTTATCTCGACTTTTGAGCTGGTGTTATGTTATTGTAGTGCCGAAGTGGTTGAATGTTTTATGCCCTTTTTTTCTCATTGCTTAGCTGTTTATATTCTGTCTTCTTGACAGCTTTGGTTTATTAGTTGTTGTTAATTTGCTATGGATTCATCATCAAAGTATTCGATTACATTATTGATTCGAAGTTACTTCCTCGGATCCATCTATTTTTATACTGCCTGTTTAATAAGTGAAAATAGTCTTTAATTTGATTCTGAAGTACTTTGAAAACAAATTATAAGAAATGGACGAATCATTCAAAACTGAACAACGTTTTTGTGTCCTTAGAAGTTACTCGACAACGGTGTATTTACGGCCTTAGAAGTTTCGACACGATGTATTTGTTAAAACATTTAGACAATGTAGCTATTTAAACAAACACCACAAAGAAAAGCTTAGTCAAAATTATTTACTTCGTCGAAGATATAAGGCTACAATTTCATCCAATATCTAGTCGGACATTCAATTATTTGACCTCGAATAAGATAGCGAGCATAACTTTGATTCTCAGTTTTGAACAACGGGGAGTTTTTAACATTAGTTTTAACTGAAACTCTGTTCATTATGAGAATGAAATGATGTTAAAATTCGATGAGGTGATACCGATTATTTAGCTTGGCCGTAGGTCCGAGGTCAGGCCGATTAATGCATCGCCAATTTGTATTTGTTTCGGCACATAAGTATGAATCTAGTAAGGTTGGATATATTCGGATTTCACAACTGTTATCGAGTTATTTCGAAATTTCACGACAAGTGATTGTTAGATCATGTCATTTTCAAGTCGATTATGGTGGACGTGTAGATTGCTATCAAAATAGTTTGCATATTTGGGTCACTTACGGCTATTTTTGAGTCAGGTCTATCTATTTCGGGTTGGGTTATTTTGAGTTGGGTCAATGCTGGGCTCAAATAAACTCCCACTGAGTCGGTCCAGTTAATTCAAAATTTCAAACTATGGTCATATAGTCATATTGGGTTACATTAATTTCAAGTCATATTTAGTTCTCGAGTCCGACTTCATTGAAACTAGGCTAGTTTAATCTGTTTTATCGATCTATTTGTATAAACTTAACTTTATTTATAATTCGGACGCAAATATAATGATACAAACTAGGGTTTTTTTGTCAATTACTACCTAAACTTTACGGCATTTATCATACGACTACCTTACATTTTATAATTTAATTATAACTATCTATACTTTTAAACTTTTTGTTAACAGCTACCAAAAGCCAAAACTCATTCCACTGAGATGCAAAAACTCATCTGATACATCACACGCAAAAGATGTCACGTGCCTAGGAGGGAGTCAACATCTACGAAACGTCGACGAGTGTAAATGATTATTCATTAATAGATTGGGCCAAAATGATAATATAGCAAGTTTGCAACGTTACATAGCCTAACAACATGACAATATGACATCAATAAACATGGATTGATGGTTGAATATACAAGTTGTTTAATGGAGTAAAACTAAGAGTATACTCGTATTAAAAAAAAAGAGTTAGGTAGGATTTTAAAGAGGAAAGGGGGTGTTGTTTGGTGGGTATGAACGGGCGCAAAACTATGTTTGGTGTTCATTGACTCGTCTCAATTACGATTCTCAAACTTCCATTTTTCAACAATTTGATCTTTTCGCACGTCAAAGGCTGCCCACCGTATTCTTCTATGATATGCGAATATGCGACAACGCCTAGCTGAATCTACTTGTTACGTATAAGGTAGCACTCCCTTCATTCATTTAATCATTTTAATGACATAGTTCTATTTGTGATGATAAAGTAATAAAGTTAAGGGTACTATTGATAGTTTGGTTAGACGTGACTCATTTGTGATAATAAAGTGTGTGATATTTTGGTTAAATGAGTATATTGATTTGAGTAAAATAGTTATTTTAACTACTCGTATTAAAAGTTGACCTGAATAGAATTGAGGTTAAATGAATGAAATTGCCAAAAAGGATATATGGGGCTAAATGAATGAAATGGAGAGAGTATTATTTTGCGACACATCTCGTTGAAACTGTGTTATACTAGTAATACTACGATACTTACTACTCTGTGATTATTAATGAAGATAACATTATATGTGAGAAAATTATTATGAGACCGGATAACCAAATAATTTATCTATTTTTATATTATATATTATAATCTAGGTTATTTTATGATTTAAGGAAAAAAAAAATATTGATATTGATAGAAAGAACAATTAAGTGACTATTGGGACTCATTAAATTGAATTTGTTTATGTTACCGACTACAAATTCCAAGACATTTTTACTTAACTTCAACCTTTACTTAATACGACTACAAATAAGTGCTGTGATTTGTTCCACACATCATTTGATCATATCAATAAATAAAATATGTAAATATGATTTTATATAAGAATTTGTGTTTTGAAAGTGGAAATTTACACTAATTAATTATTATTACTCCATCTGTCTTAATCATTTGTTTACACTTTTCTCAAATTTCCCTCGTAAAAAAATCAAACTGTAATGGAGGGAGTACTCAAGTTATAAAATGCTATTGAGTACTACGGAGTACTCCACCCCCACATTTTTCCCTTCTTAATTTCTACCCCAAAAACAAATGGGAAGAACATAAGAAATGGGAGGGAGTACATATTAAATACAATATCTAATTAAATGTTACGGAGTAGATGACACCTTTATTATACTCAACTTTTAAATGGATCTTAATTATTGCAAAATTATCAGTTTAACCTCATTTGTATTTATATGGGCATGGGCATTAATTGGTAAACTTAAGCTTTTATGCTAATAAAAAATATTTCAAAATATTTTAAATTAGGTGGAGGAATTATTATTAATTTTAAAAAAAAGAAAAAAAAAATGATATAAAAACACATGTGTATTCTGTAGTCATAATTTCTCAGCAAAAATTAGTTGGACGTTTTCAGTTTTGTCGTCCATCAAAAACCTCAACAAAACAAGCGCTTTGTCCTTTGTCAACGATCAAACAAACACTCTCTCTAATTACTTCGATTATTCCAACGTATTTGTAAGATCTCTTACTTTTTGTTTCTCCAATTTTCCTAAATGTATTTTACAGATTCATCTCATATTCTCTTCAATTTTAGGCTATTTATTGTTAAAATGTGGTGTTGTATTTTCTGTGTTTTTTTTTTTTTTTATTTATGAACTGGGTTCATCCCTGTTGTTGTTTTTCATGTTTATGATTTTAAAAGTATTATGAGATCAGAGGTGTAAACTGTAAAAAAATCTGCTGAATGTTGTGCATTTTATTGATTTTTGTACAGTGTTTTTGAATTGGGGTAATGTGTTTCTTTTGTTCATTGTCTATGTCAACTCTCATTTCCATTGTCGGGGCCCGGGGGATTTTGTCGCGGGTTATTGACGCGTCTGGGAGGTTTTACTCCGAACCCTGGTGGTGGAATATTGAATTGGTGAAGTTTTTGGGAGGTCGCAAATATGAGACGGTCTCTCAGGAGACCTACTGCAAAGCTTTTTATGTTATTGTTTGGTTATTGTTTACGGATAGTTTCAGATGATTTTGGAACTGAGGTGGGTTGGGGAGTGGGGTTGGTTTGTGTCGGTGTTCAAGTGGATTGATGAACTCTTTGGAAGGTCGTACCCAAAAACCCGAGATTTTGACCATTGATATGTGTTCTGATTTGGTGCTTCTAGAGAACTATGCTTTTTGTGTGCATTTGGGATTTGGGAATACTCTCTCCCTTCAATTCCATTCATGTCTGATAGAAAATTGGCACTATTCATTCAAGTAGCGAATTTTCGAAATTTCTAGCAATGTATAGACAAAAACCTAGTGATGTGGGTTCTTGTATGATACGGACTACGGAGTACCTCTTTACGAGAACAGCTAGAATATCAAATTTTTATTTTTCAATAATGCAAAACTATATATATTCACGTCGCGACATGTGTCTAGGCAAACGTGATAAAGGTGGATTATGTGAATGGGGGATGAAGAGAGGGAGTACATACTTGAGTCTACAGCTTGTCTTGATCGTTTTCCGTCACATTACTGGCTCTTATAGCTAATTAAGCTATTTTCATTAAGCGGACTATGAGTGGAACATGTAATGGGAATCCCTCTGAAATCTCTTTAACTTTGGAACGATTACCCAAATGCTATCCAGCTTGATGACTCTCTGACTCTTTCTTTCCCTTCCCTCTCCTCGTCTTCTCTCCGAATTCCTCCATCTTAACCTCTTCCATTATTGCTATGTCATTCTCTCGAATCCTTTCCTTGCAAATGACTATGTTTAATGTTACTAATTCATGTGTCTGATGACCTGTATGTTATGCCATTTTAGTTCATCATCGTGTCATTCTAATTTTTTATGTTATTTTTTCAGAAATGGCTTCATTGGTGTTCCAACCAGCTATTGGTACGCTCCAATCATCAGGCGTTAGCTGTAGTTCCAGCCCTCGCCATGAAATTCACGGCGTCACAGTGAAGTTTGTCCAGAAAGAGGGCAAATTAAGCCATCGATATACTATGTCCTGCAGTGTTAATTCCGCCCAAAAGCGTTCATGTGTAATTCAGGCCTCAACTTCTCAAGCCTCAGTTGCAGATGCAATTTCATCGCCATCTAATGGCCCTAGTGAAAAGCCGAAGAAAACAAGTAAGCCTGCTATATATTTCGTGTCTGTTATGTTTTCTTTTTCACATATTTTCTTTATTTTTAGTAATATCCTCTATTATCTGTTCGTCTCATGGTCAGATGAAGCATCACTTATCCTGATACGACATGGCGAGTCGTTGTGGAATGAGAAGAATCTTTTCACTGGTTGTGTTGACGTGCCACTTACGAAGAAGGGCGTTGAAGAAGCAATCGAGGCTGGTAAGAGGATCAGCAATATACCTGTCGACATGATATTTACATCTACCCTTATTCGGGCTCAGATGACAGCCATGCTAGCCATGACACAGCACAGACGCAAGAAGGTATGATATCCGTACTCTTTCTCACTTCTGGATATCACTGAGATAGTGAGATTATATCATGGATGTTTGTCATTACTACACCGATGATGATATTATTCTTGAAAACCAATTTATAAGAAGCTTTGTTCTTCAATCCAAAACTATAATATTGTCAGCTTAAACAGTCTCGTAGCAAAATTCAGTTCTACTGAGTTATATTGTATGGAGGAACTTGTGGTCTTCTTTGATACTAGCGAATAAGAATCGAGCGCTTAATTATTCGTAGGTGGACATGAAAATTTTCCCGACTTTTCCACGAAAAAAATACTCTTGCTTCTTACGCAATTCTTATCTGTTCAAAAAATTGCACAATTGTTTTGGTTAATTTAGCGTATAATATTTCTTGAATCTATACCATGGTCGAGAAGCCTTCCCAAATCACCATGTTCCATCTGATGGCGTTCTACTCTCTGCACCAGGTACCCATAGTCATGCATAACGAGAGTGAACAAGCTAAATTGTGGAGTGAAATTCATAGCGAAGAGACGAGAAAACAATCTATCCCAGTCATGACAGCCTGGCAGCTAAATGAAAGAATGTATGCCATTGAAACACTATTTTTCGAGTTTTTCTGCCCGTTCCAATTTGTCTTATAAGTGATTGGTGTGCTCATGCAGGTATGGGGAGCTTCAAGGGCTCAACAAGCAGGAAACTGCAGAAAGATACGGGAAGGAGAAAGTGCATGAGTGGCGTCGTAGTTATGACATACCTCCTCCAAATGGAGAGAGTTTGGAAATGTGTGCTGAAAGAGCAGTTGCATATTTTAGAGAACATGTAAGCACCGACTTTCCCTTACGATTTTTAAGTTGTTGTAATTGATCTTGAGCATGGCTATGTCATATCGTATGAGTTTCTTAAACATTATCATGTGAATTCTGAAACCAACTACGGAGTATCGTCAAAAGTTTTTACTTTTTAGCTGGGTTATTGTTGAAATTCATACATGGTTTTTCCTCCATCCTAAATATAATGTTCTTATTTGACTTTGGTTGTTAATCATGTCAACTTTTACCATTAATTACTCCAGTTTTACATAGAGATTCAAGGTGAAATTCCCATGTTTGCTTTATTTACACAACTAATTTCGCATTACGGAGTATTATTTTGCTAAAAGTCGTAACTATTTGTTTCTTGTGAGAGAATACTTTTTTGGAAATCGACATTGTAATAGTCAGATGCAGATCGACTGACTACACGAATTTGTTAAGTTTTTTGAGCAGTCAACTGAGCGAAACTGTAACTTGCAGATAGAATCTCAACTACAATCCGGAAAAAACATCGTGATTGCTGCCCATGGAAATTCTCTGCGGTCTATCATCATGTATCTTGATAAGCTAACTTCCCAGGAGGTAAGGCTACTCTTTCTCCGCTTAAGACTTCCTTATATTCACCCTTCAGGTGTCTCTTTCGTTATGTGCGATTAATGGAGCCAACTGATTCAGGTTATCAGCCTGGAACTGTCGACCGGAATACCGCTGCTTTATATATTTAAAGAAGGGAAATTTAAAAGACGAGGAAGTCCTGTTGGACCTACCGAAGCCGGAGTGTATGCATATACTAGGGTATGTGACTCTAATTTTCTTTGCCGTAATTCTCTCGCTATACACAGGGCAAAGGAGTTTGGTGTGTGCAATTTACCTAATGATCGTTTTTGGATGACCTGTGATGAAAACTGTGTCCGGAATTGCATCAGACGGATACTATGTCACTATAAATACAATCGTAACCAATTTAATGAGCTATATTTCATCATTCCAATAATCTATAATCAAAGAATTGAAGGAAGATACAATGATACATACACTGAAAAATCTTATTGTTACACCGTGGATCATTCAACGTCCAACCCGATGTTACCGTTTGATGCAGAGATTAGCGGCGTACAGGCAGAAGTTGGATGATATGTTTCAGTAAAAGAAATCTCACTGAGGTATGTCTTCCTGACCATTGCTCTCATCTAAAAAAATCCGTGAATGTACACATCGATATATCTGCACTTCTTGAGCTGTGCTAATCAGCTGTCATATTTTGTGCAACTTTTAGGTCTTTGAATTCGGTAAGCACGAGTCATAAGCCTAAAAAGACGATTACTAAGGTGAAAAGAAACAGATAGGAAGAAGCAAGACCTATCACAGTTGGATTTAATCACTGACTCGATTTTACTCAGTTTGTCGTATTTTGAACTTTGAGCGGGGAGAAAAATGTCAGATGAGTTATCGACTGAAATAGATCTTCTATGCTCTTATGTTCATATATAATGGCATAATGCCAGTGTAAAACTTGTGATGTTTTGTAAAAGACTGAAACATAATTCTCTTTGCTGTTATCGAGATTCTTTGAATGGATTTTTGACACCATGCTCGACTGCTCATGGAGCTTCACTGTGATTAATCTATGCAAAACAGAGGACTCAAACAGTCCCTCTAGAAAAATAATCGTGTGGTTTAAACAAAGCCGCTCGACCATCTAATGTATTGTACTCTCAGATAAGCTTGGTCCTTAATCTTTGGGACCGACTTTATCGCACGTGAATTGTATTGATAAACAAAATCGTATTGAAAAGAGCTGAACTGAACATAACATTAGTCCAAAAGAATATCGCCTTACACAGAAAATAAGATTTGTCATTGTCTGCTAACTTAGATTGTCGTCACCATTAACCAAGCTTTGTCATTACAAGAACCCTCTAGGTTCATACAGAATGTCATTACAACACTGGTATCTTGCGGTATTCAGAAGTTGAAAACTGTTTAATCTCGCCATCATTTTTCCCCTTCCCTTCAGCCTTAGATCGAGTCCTCATTATCAGCCACTTTGACCAATAAAGAGCGCCTTTTTTCATCGTCTTCTTTCATTCTCTGAGCATATACATTAATGTCGAAAGAATTCTCAGCCTTCTCACCCAAACCGTCTTTAAAATGTTCCATATCAAACAGGTCCTCCATGATTTTCATTGTACTGCTGTCTTTTTCATATACAAACTTGACCCTGTCTCGTATCTCGGCCTCCAGAAAGGGTTTTACCATCTGCAGTGTATAACATCCCTTCTTTATGCATGAACAGCTAAACCGTTGATATACATTTCGAAAAATCAGTCGTGTAGTGTAATAGACTATAATACACGACGACGTGCCACGGAAACAAAAGAGGAGACTGTACCTTGAAAAACTGCTCGAAGATCCAAGGAGGGTTATACAAAATCGCGACACCTAACCTCTGCGGATAATAATTCTGTACAGTGTGTGCTAGTTCTTTGGTCACTTTCATCGAAATGTTGGAAAGCTTGAAATTCCAAAAGTCGACAAGCCATATCATCTCCTCCTCATCAGGCGGCATGTTAAGTATCGCATTTTCAAAGCAGTATACCAAGTACTTCATTTGCCCGGCTACATTGCTCGAGTTCTGCACCAGAAACACCAGAACTGAAAAAAATCGACAATTTTCAAAAGCATCGATGCCAAACAAATCTTAGGAGTACCTGTCGACAGGGGCGCATAACTAACACAGGCCTTCCTTTCCTGTCACCAGAAGTTGATCTGCATATTTTCCCGGTTTCTGCTTCAACAGCGACATCTTCCTACAGCAACCGAAAAGCATTCAGAACATTCAAAGTAAGTACAACAACAGTTTTCGACCAACTACTTGTAACAAAAGGCGCAACTGACGTGCTGACATACCCATAAAATTTCGTCGGGTTTGTACTCTGCCCTCCATTTCAGACTACCCCTCAGCATTTTAGTCGCTTTCTGAGCGTTCCAATTCTGCGTCCGTAGGTACCTGCAGATTGATGCATCGGAACAGTATTGCTCCAATTTTTCCGACAGTGGACGTACTGCAGATCTCACCTCTTCAATCTGCAGACATCACACAAAATTTCAGGCCTGTGCAATAACTGTGGAATAAATTTTGCAGCAAAACAAAATGCTGGCATGTTGTATGTACCTTCTGTCGTTGTTCTGGTGTCAGAGATTTTTCGTTGTTCGTTGAATTTGTAGTCATTGCTGTCGTGAGGGCGCGTTTCAGGTGGATTAGTAAACTTGCAGAATTGAACTGATATAATTAAAGAACGTCGTTGCCTTGTTGGTCGTCGTTATTATGGTTTTGAATCTAGGCCGTGACATAAGTCCTACTATGATCGTGTACGTTTTCTAATTAAACGGGACGAAACAAGCAAGATTAAAGATAACAAAGACATGAACAAGTGATTTTACAAAACATAAAAATTTGAATTATTTGATTACATACAAATATAATTTAAGTAAAGGAGCTTAAAAAAAAAAAAAAAAAAAAGAGAAGCAAAACCTTAATGAAGAATAGGGTAGAGTTAAGTTGAAAACGAAAGGCTAGAAAAGTGGTAAGAAGGAGTGAGTAGTGATTTAGAGAAGGCAAAAACATGAGTAATTGGTACACATAGTGGACTACTAGTGGTGGATGGTCCTCCCTAATTTGCTACCTAATCATTTTCATCACTTGATTAGCTGAATCTTGATATAATGTAAGTGTCATGTGATAATATATTTTATTTTAGAATATTTAAAAAAAAAAAAAAATCTTCTCGAGAAAAAGTTAAGGGGTCATTTGGATCAACATAGGAAGAATAAGAAGATAAAATTTAGATGTAGATTTAAATTCACCTGTTATAATTTAAATTTAGATGTAAATCGGAGTATGAAAGGTAGAAGGAATACTTACTATGGAGGACTAACTTCCCTTGAAATTCAACATCCTTGATTTTAACAACCAACGTTATTGGGGTAAGTCAATATTTTCCTCTGAATTTGGACTTTGGAGTGAAAGTTGCATACTTTCTTGCGAGGTAATAAGAGAAATGTCGCTACTTTTAAATCATAGTGAAGGAAGCTACACAACTACATGTGTAAGGTTGTACATTGGAGAAGAGAATACGAGTTGAGTTGTTTATAAAGTCAAGGAGCTCCACCCGTTGTCAATTAGTTTTAATGAAACCTCCTTCAATCTCTCTCTCATCTCCTGGTGGTCGCGGCTTAACTTATGCATGAATCTGACATAGTACGGAGTATAAGAAAAGAATGGCGTTTCCACAAATATATAGCATAGACATTCACTTGGAGTGTTCTGGATTGTTTATATTAGTTTTCACCTATTGCCAATTGATTTTGAGATATAAAACCTATTCCGATTTGTAAAGCACTCTCTTATCTCTCGATGGGTGGACTGATTCATGCATGAATTCAACACACATTCACAATAATAAAAATCATTGTTTCCTACGGTAACTACACTAAAGTGAATAAGCGAGTTTGCCATCTTTCTAAATGTTTTGCTATATATTGTAAGGAATTATGCACGGAGCGAATGATGTCTTTGGCCTTAATGCTAAGTCGTCAGATAATTAAACAGAAAAATAAAAATAAAATAATAAGCGACCAAAATCACTAACACACATACCCTAAATCAACATTTTTCAGTCCAAAATCTAATAACTAACCATCAGCCACTCTCGAGTCTCGACCGATATTCCCACAATTACCTCCAAACTTATCACTAACTATAAACATCACTTAACTCCTACATTGTCCCCGTGGACAAATAATTTTTTTGACTTTCTGCTGTCATTACTAGAGGTGACAATCAAATCATTAAGTTCGAATTTGATAATTTTTGTTCGGCACCTACACCCAATTCTTATTTTCATCAAAAATCAATTTGGAGTAGGGTTTTTTTTTTTTTTTTTTTTTTTTAAACACAAATAGAAAATAATGACGAGCATTTGATAGGTATGTAATAGTTTAATCGAATACAAAATGTCAGTCCTAAATCTAATAACTAACCATCGGAATTGTCGACCGATATTCCTACAATTACCTCCAAACTTATCACTAACTCTAAACAATAAACATCACTTAACTCCAACATTGTCCTCATGGACAAATAATTTTTTGACTTCTTGGCTTCTTGCTGTCATTACTAGAGGTGACAATCAAATCATTAAGTTCGGATTAGATAATTTTTATTCGCCACTTACACCCAATTCTTATTTTCTTCAATAATTAATTTGGAGTAGTTCTTTTAACACAAGTAGAAAATAAGTACGAGTATTTAATATGTAATAGTTTAATCGAATATTAAATTTCATATTTATGCTTATGAAGCTTTAACAACGAAAGAGTTTATTAATTGGCTTTTGATGTGATAGTATATAGTACTTCCAATTGTATGCTACAAAACTTTGAATTACTTAGTTTTGATTACGGCTTTAACATTATTATGTATGAAGAACAACGAGCAATTAATTTAATTTATTAATGATATAAATAGAAAAAGTCGTAAGGGTACGTATTACGTATAGATCCTAAGATCCATGGAACACTCTATAAAGTTAGAAATCCCAGCTCATATCCCATGAACCTTAGCTTTGACTTTATTCATCATGATATTCCACGCTTAGTCTTGATTATTTTGACATATGTACGTGAACGACGTTGTTTATAGAAAGTTGAGGTTCGATTTGAATTGAACCAGCTTATACCCCATGAACCTTAGCTTTGACTTTATTCATCATGATATTCCTCCCTTCAACTTTATTCACGACATAACACTATTTACCACTCACATTAAGAAAATAGAAAATTGAGGTTCGATTTGAATTGAACCAGCTTAGTTTAGAAGTCTGATTGATTATATCTAGCTAAACTTAATTCTCTGGCTATGAAACATATTAAATTGAATCCGTGTCAAAGTATTAGGTCGATTGGCATTTTTTTAAATGTGTTATTCAGACTTCGAATGACCATTTTACGACAGTCCGACATTTATGCATTGAACAACAATGCAGGGTGAAAATTGTTGAGGAAACTGGATCCAAAATCTTAAATGGGTTGTTACCGATTTCAAATTCATGGGTCTATATGCTTGGTTAATGTGTTGGACCAAAATTTTCAATGGTTCCATTAGGTTTCGTAGTCCAAAACTCAAAAGGTTTGAGATAAATTAAATGAGGTGTTACTTGCAAACCCCAACTTCACGGGTGAGGATCCTCTCCATTTCATTAAAAGAAATGGACATTCATTTTCTTTAGACGGTTAGGATCGGATCTTGGAAAAATCTAAGGGTTGTAATAATTTGGTAAAAGTAATGTTTTAATGAAGGAGAGAGAAAATATATTAAAATATAAGTGTATTAGAGAGGAAATGGAGAGGATCCAAATTACCCATGAAAAAGTATAGTTTTATTGTTAAATGGGATAAAGTAGAAGTTACCCATGAAAAAGTATAGTTTTATTGTTAAATTTGAGCTATCATCTATTATAAGTTAGGTCCATTACATAGGATAGTCTAATTCAATAATTTGTGAATTTTATATTGTAAGGGCAATCACAATAGAGAACTAAAAAAAAAAATTCTTCCATGCCAAGTAAGATTGGTAAAATCTCTAAACATTAAGAACTTAACTATACAATACAAGAACTACATATAAAGTTCTTAAATGGCCCCACATTTATTCACAACTCTTGTACAATTTGACAAAATACCTCAAAATTGGAGAAGAACTAGGTTTGTGTAGAAGAATCAAGTTCTTCACATGAGGAACAAACTTATTCTTACAATGCACAAACTTTATTTATATGGTTCTTGTTGACAAATTCTAGGTAAGAACCTTACCATTGCTATTGCTCTAAGGTTTTGAGTGATTATTACTCCTCCATCTTTTCCATTTAGTCTCGTATATTTTTTATAAAAAAAATTTCTGATTAACCTCATTTATTTTTTTAGTAACAATTTCTCGCATATAATCGACTTTTTCTCACACATACTTATATTTTCTCACTCACAATCAATATTTTATACTCCCTCTCATTCAATGGGATAGCTACATTTATAAATGGCACAAAAATCAAGAAAAATGTTTTATGTGTGTGAGGAGAGAGAAAAAGTAATGTAATACTGCAATATGTTACTCCCTCCTACCCATATCTATTGTCCCTTTTGGGATAAAGTAGAAAATTTATGGGGTTGAATAGAATAATAAAAAGTAATGGGTAGGGGTAAGATAATAGGAGAGAGGGTTGAATAGAATAATAAAAAGTAATGGGTAGTGGGTAAATAGTTGGGTGAGTTGGGGGTAGATAATAATAAATAATTCATGGGGAAAAGCAAAAGGGACATTTTGATGGGTAAGAAATTGGGGCAAAAGGGACAATAGATATGGGTAGGAGGGAGTATGTGAAATGTTGCAATTTCATTGAATGATTCGTTTTTGACAAATGTTATTGCAATTCCAAAGAATGAGAGGGAGTAATTAGACTATTCTACCTTGAATTCACCATATCCCACTTTTCTTTTTTACTTTTTAAAAATGGTGAAAATTGGTAAGGAGCTAAATGAAAAAACATGCAAGGAGTACTCCGTACTTAGGGATGGCAATTATGCCCAAAACCGAACCGAACCCGACTCGACCCGAGCATAGAAAACCCGATCCAAACCCACTTCTTCAAAATTCAAATCCATATCCACTCAAAAATAATCCGATCCATATCCATTATAGAAAAACCCGATCCATATCCATTATCGATCCACTTCAAATCCAAACACAACCTAATCCAAAATATCATGTTTTAGAGTG
Source organism: Dianthus caryophyllus (assembly GCA_023091065.1). NCBI lineage: Eukaryota > Viridiplantae > Streptophyta > Magnoliopsida > Caryophyllales > Caryophyllaceae > Dianthus > Dianthus caryophyllus. Next base: position 10,527,375 of record CM041522.1, on the reverse strand, counting down.
GGTTAAGCTCAAAATTTTAGCTTTATATATGAAAAATATCGTAAAAATTGATGTAGAATGTCAAAAAAATTGAATTTAGACCGGATTTGGGTTGAATTTTGGATCGATTATGGGTTGGATTATGGATTGGATATGAATTTGGATATGAAAAATTCATAATGGATCGGATTTGGACATTAGGGTTGTGGGTTCGGATCGGATATGGATTTGGATCCATTAGGAAAGTGGATCGGGTTTGGATCATACGAAACCCGATCCGAACCCGATCCATTGCCATCCCTATGACCGTACTTCATATTCGTTAATCACTAATTGTTATATGAGGCAGTCTCACCATAACTTATGGTGAGACAAGCCCAATTAAAGGAAATAACCCAATTAAAATGTGAGGTTGTAAAGTTAAAACATAAGGTTCTAAAAGTTAGATTCTGAATTAGAAAGTCAGGTTTTGAAATTAAAACGTAAGGTTCTATAGTTTAAACGTAGAGTTTTAAAGAATTTTTTTTTTTGTGTTTAAGAATATAAGTAGAAACTCAATAATTTATTTTTTGGCCAAATTTTCAATTTTGTTTTTTCAAGACAGTTATATGAATGTTATTTTGTTAATTGCTATTACAGTAACAATTTTATATATTTCACTATTTAATTTTTTTTAAATGTAAATGTTATTGGGCCTCTCCTATGGGCTCTTATAGTGAGACGGTCTCATAGAAGAGTTGGCGTTCATAAATTATTGGACAAAGAAAATCTTCAATAAATTATAATAAGACCAATCGAACAGTTTACAAAGCCCAAAATATAACTCCCGTGTAAGTGTGTAACTCTCCACTCATTCATTTGGTGTGAATGTGTGATCATTGGGCGTTTTTATAATGGATCCTTCCTTTCTTGTACGAGTACTATACAACGTCTTATAAGAGTTATTGTTATTAATTATTGAATACTACGTATGCTTTAGTCTAGTGGTTAAGATTGAGTTATAGCAAAAGTTGGTCGCATGTTTAATTGACGAAGCAAGAGGGGATTCAAACTTGAAAATTAAAGTATTGACAGCTAATAATACAACCTATGGACAAATACTTTCACTAATAACTTTTAACACACAGTATCATAAATAAATTACAAACATAATTTGGCACGAGACGAAAGATTCGAGAAATAAGTACTCCATACATATTGAGTAAATTTCACCAATTTAACCAAATTTACGAGTCGAGAAGTTATATTTGACACGGCACGGAAGATTCGGGAAAGAAGACTAATTTGGCAAGCGATGAAGTAGGCCTACCAAATCTGGTAAGATTCATAAGGTATGATGACATAGACATTTACTACCTTGGCAATTATGCTACCTACACTTTTGTCAAAGTATTAGACCATGCCCATGCAAGGTCAAGAAGTGAATCAAGAGGCATTTGAGTCACACTAATTATGTATTAAGAAGACAATTAACATGACCCAAGGGTGAAGTAGATCAATTCGTGACTTTCTTTGAGAAAGTTGATCTAGTTCATGACCTAGTATGTGTCCTTCTATTATTGGTTGTTGACAATTAAAAAATTAAATAATCAATAAAAAGTTTGGCAAGTGGATTTGTTGCTGAACTTCACTGCAACTTTTCATTTCGTTTTTTGTGCCAAAGTTTATCACTCTTTCTTTTTTTAAGTATTTATTTAATATTTAAAATAAAAAAAAAATTATCATATACGGAGTACTCCGTAATTTTTATTTAATTTTTTTTTGTTCAAATTTACAATAAATAGAAGAAAATTACTTATTTTGAAAAAAAAAAAATTAAAGAAAATGAAACATTTATTTTGAGATAGAGAAAATAAATTTTAAATACGGAGTATATGATTTATCACTCTTGAAATTTTATAAATCTTGATAATGTTTTATAGGGTATGGTAGGTAGGAAAGAAGAATGATTGAAAATGATGAAAAAGTTATTAATGATTGGTTGGGTGATTTAGGTGGTGATTTTTTGGATGGAAGTGAAAAGGTGGGTAAAATGAAGAAAAATGAGATTAAGAGAGAAAATGAGTATTGACTCAGTTAAGTTGATTTCTGCATGGGGATGGTCTTAGGGCCCTTCTTACTCATTTTGATTGTTGAACAATACCCAAAATGACAAAGTTTTCAGCTGTAAAGTCTCTAATTACTGTGATTAGGGAACGTATTATTGACTCATGTATAAATTATCTTCCATAATTTTCTTGTGAAGTTTCTACACAACTTTATGTTAGATATTTGCCTTAAGATTTGCTAGAAACAACTAAATCACAACCTTCGTTGACACTTTCTTACATCAGCTCGTCTCCCTTGCGACGGCCCTTTTTGGTCGCAAGTTGCGACGGGGAAAATGTTACCATTTTATTGTAAAATGTTACCATTTTATTACAAAATGTTTTACCAAAAAGGGCCGTCGCAAACAAGAATTTGTGTTCTTACATATGGAGTAGTTTCTTTAATGTGACCATTTATTATAACTATTCGATAAATGTTACAAAACTCATACTAATAGTTATACGGAGTAGTAGATATGAATTTTATTTATTACTCTATTGGGTCGGCCCGCTAGTGAGTCAAGCCTAATTTGCTTGACTTGGATCCTGTCCAACCCTAAAATCAATAATAGTCAAATCGTAAGCATTGGTGAAAAGAAAGAGCGACAAGAATGTTGTACTCCGCAATTGTGTGATAAAAACAAATGGACGATACACTCGACTTATTTAATACTCCGTAATAGTAAACCATCGAAAATCGGTCGAGCTAACATCAAAGGGGTTGTGTTTTGCGAAAGAAAGGACGATAGTGAAGACTTGAGAAAGGCGTGTATAGAAGAACGCGAAAACGCGTGAAAAAAAGAGTCACATGAAATGTGATGTTGCTTAATTGGCCTTCAAACCAACTAATGCCATAACATGACCCTACCATTTTTATGACTCTTTATCGACTCGTCTCATTGCATTTTGTACATGTCCACTTAACCTTGCCTTCAATTATGGTCCTTCCCTACATTGTTCAAATGCACGATTTAATTGGCAAATTTTATTACTCTCAATCAACTAATTGTTTACGTTTTATTGTTTTTATGATGAATCTCATGTAAAATCGTCTTATATAGGATTTACGTTCGACTAAAACATTGTTGGTCTCCCACTAATTAAGTAACTGCCCCTTGTTAATTGTTATGAGAGATTACTATGAGTCTATGACAATCTCGTGAGACCGTTTCACATAAGAATTTATGTTATTTTTATGAGACTGATTTCAGTTACACCTATATAAACAAATAAAATAATGTTCAAGGAAATTAAAAATAATAAATTATACTTCATGTTACTCCATATAATACTTCGGACGTCATAGTGGATACATCTCATACTTTGGCTAATATTAATGTTACCTTTATACTTGCTCCATTCAACTCCATTTGCATCCCTTGTACTTCATTTGCCGAGACAAATGTCGGAACGAGGATATCTATAATTTCGCATTTTTAAAAAAATGTAAAAAATTTGATTTTCCTTGTCATACTCATTAAAATGTATCATTCAAGATCTCGCATGACTATGTTTGATTATATATATTGCAAAAAATTTCGCAACTTCTACAATTCAATGAATAGCAACAACTTTCTCTTTGATGCTAATAGAGTTGAAGGGAGGGAGTAATATTTTTAACATATGTCATGAAAATTTGTCATAGATATAGAGGTAATTTTTTACATTTTTCATATTTTCATTTAACTCCATATACCTTTTATAGAATTTTTGTTTTTCCAATTAGTCTTATTTTCTTTTTTAGTATTTATTTCTTTTACCACTAATTCTTATGTGAGACATGTCTCACAATAATTTATTGTGAGACATTCTCACATGAGGTAGTTATTGTTTTTTTTTTTAACCAATTTTCATGTATGTCTTACGTTAAGTTAACGTAAGTCCGGTCTTACACAAGAACTACTCTTCTTTTACATACCCTACTTTTTCTCACACAAAAACTACTTTTTTTCATCATACCCCACTTTTTAAATTTTTTCTTAAAAAATGTGAAAAAGTGAAGGGGACTAAAATAATAAAAATGGAGGAAATGTTATTTAATTTTTTATAAGCGAAAAAAAATAGAGAGGAAAAAATAAATGCGAAGTACGGAGTAAATATGTAGTATGTCTCCTGTGAGACGGTCTCACATTAAATTACTATGAGACCAATGTATAAATTATAATTAAAAGGGTACAAAAATATGAAATATGTTTGCTTTAATAATGTCGCTAAGAAGGTTAATAAAAAATTTAGTCATAATTACTAACCATAAAAAGGATACAAACATTATGAAAATGGTTACAATATTATACTATCAGAATTATCATCAAAAATGGTACAAAACAATATAATATAGTACTCCGTACAAATGAGACGATCGTATAGTAATTTATTATAAGACGTACCGTCTCACATGAGAATTTGTGGTAAACATTACATTTATTCTCAAAATATTTCTCCTTTCATTTTTGAACTTATGTTTTTCTCATATTTTGAAACACTTACTTCTCTGCTCAATATCTCTCAAAACATTTTGCTAAATACTTCCTCAATTCCAATAGGTGATACGGAGTATACATTTGGTTTTTGCTCGTACGTCAATACACGTTGTCTTTTGTTCATATATTTAGTTACATAATTCTAAAAATTATAAAATTTTGATATTAATAATGCTCTCGAAAAGGCAATTAAAACAAGAATCCACATGACTATTTTTTTATTTCATATATTATAATTTATATCGAAAATTCTCCTCACTTGTGAATAGTGTCCAAAAAATAAATGTTTAGAATTCAATGAAATGAAGAAAGAATAAAGTATTAAATGGGTAGTCCGTATTCATATGAAAGCTCATTGTCGCAAGTAATTTTATGGTACAATTTTTGTATATTTGTATTAATAAATTTTAGGGATATTCTACGTGGTAACCTTATATTTTTTATTTTCCATGTGGTAACCCTGTTTTAGGTCAAAATACCATTGACTTGCAATAATTCGTGTGTACGGGTTTCAAAAACAACAATCTTTTGTCCCAAATTCAGCGTATTTACGACATCTTTAATTTGAGATGCAAAATGGTCATTTTCGAAACTTGTGGTACAAGTTATGATCGGTCAAACGCTTTTGATCGTATAAACATTGACCGGTTCTCAATGTCATCATTTTTGTTATCAATTGTTCATTTATGCAATATCTTTGATTTGAAACAAAAAACGCCACTTTTAAAAATCGTGATCGATATTTATGATCAGTCAAAGGTATTTTAACCAAAATGAGGGTTACAACATAGAAAAATAAAAAATACAGGATTACCATATAGAATAACCCTAAATTTTATAAAATTATAAGTCAAATGCTCATTTTGTAAAGCAAAACCACATACTCCTATAATTCATCAAATTCTTACATTATAACTAAAATTTTACTCACAAAAATGATAAAATGATAAAAATCTGTTGAATCAGATGAAATAGATTTTCTTCTGTTGAAAGAGAATTTCACCATCTTCTTTTCATTTCAATGGAGGGAGTATAATGGAGGGGGTATAATTGTATAAGGATAACCATTGGTGATTTCAAAGAGTTATCAAAAGGTTGACTTTAGGCAAGTTAATGATAATGGATCTGAATATAAGTGATATTTTACTCTATTATTGATCATTTTGTAAGCATACGCACTTTGTGTTGACATTCGAGTATTCGACATGTTTATCAATGAATCAAGTAATGCCCACTGATTAATTTGGCCAGCATGTCATTATTGAGTTCAAAAAATAATAATAATAATAAACTGCGTTACTAAGTAACAGAAATTTTGACATTAATATTTTAAATCTACTAATAAAATGCATGATTGATTAAGCGTTGACTGTAATTTGTTAACCTAATTTTTTTTTCTAATTATTAAATTTTGCCAATCTAAGAATGAAATATGTGATTTTCACTAACTAAATTCATATAAAATAACTAATAATCATCGAAATTCAACTCGTTAAAAAAACTCCAGCAAAATGTATAAGTGAAATAAATAATTGTAAAATTTAAGTCGACCTTTAATAAAGGACAACAGAAACTCTCAATTGATAGACAAACGAGTTTAAGAATTAGTGAACAATTAATAAAGGATATAGAAGCGGAGCATTAAAAAAAAAAAGGTTAACTTTATTTATTCCCTTTAGTATCATATTATCATTAAGTTGAATTTTGAATTTGTTTAATAGGTGAATGTATGTCACTAAGAGATTAATTAAGTTAAAGATAATATGATGAAAGTAGTTTAGAAGTGGTAAACCTTATCAATCTACTCTAAGCATACTATAATACCATATCATCTCATCCACTAATTAATTTTATGCATTTTTATAGTTTAATTCAGTTTTTAGTTGGGCTACCGTTTGACATACGGATTTCAATACACTCTATACCCTTTTTATATTCCAAAGTAATTATTTGGCCGTTTCCAAGCTTATAATAGAGCATTTGGGGGCTAATAATCAATTAATATGTGATGTGATACAAAATTAAATTTTAATTTAATTATTGTTTTAAATTGTTAGACAAATTTGTAATATACAAATAGATTATTTTGTCTCCAATTTATTGATTTTGATTATATATTAATAGAGTGTTAAGTAAATATATTACGGAGTAGTAGTTTTGTGCTACGTACATAATGATCTTATTTTAAAATTTCTTTATCAAAAGATCAATCTCATATGACTAAATGGAATTAGAATATATTTTTTTGTTATGTTTGGGAACTATGATTTCATTCTGAAATTTAAATTTGAACAACATGACTTGTTCGGGAAACTTATGAATTTAATTTAAATCCATAGACGCAATGCTTCATAAAATTTGGACATTTTAAATGACCGTACGACACCGACATACTTTGTCATTTCAAAATGAAATGTTGGTTCTCAAACATTATATTAGTTAGTTTGTACTCCGTATTAAACAACATTTTTTAAAATGTTATTCCTGCAACAAATTATATAATTTAGGGATATTTCCCATGGTACCCTCGAACTTTGGCAGATTACAAATGGTACCCCATGTGTGAGGTTTGTTCAAATGGTACCCTTAAACTTTGTGAATATGTGCCCAATATTCCCATTTTGTGACGAAAAACTTGACGACGTTATGTTTATAGGCACCAATTAATGGAGGAATAATGTGGGTTTAATTGTACCCTAAACTCATAATTGATGTTTTCTTTCTTAAAATTAACGTCGTCAAGTTTTCCGTCACAAAATGGGCATATTGGGCACATATTCACAAAGTATAGGAGTACCATGTGAACAAACCTTGCACATGGGGTACCATATGTAATCTACCAAAGTTCGAAGGTATCATGGAAAATATCCCTATAATTTACGTAATTTAATACCTTTTTCTACTTCCTTATGGGCGGCGACTCAATTCAAGTTGAAGTCAATGGAGTAAAGGAGACTATTATCTTTGCAATGTAAATTTGCACTTGATGTGTTAGAAACTTAGAGCTAAACTTATACTGTAAAATTTTAACTAAATCTATAAAAGTTGAGTTGAAATTACGACTGCCGAAATTAAGTTTTAAGGAATAATGCTTAAACGGAGGAAGTCCATTTAAAACTGACAATCTGCCATCATATATACAAATCAACAACCACAGGGACACGTGTCACCCTGTGGTTGTATGTTGACATTTTGACTGGGGTCCACCATTACTACATTCATATTTAATTTCTCAACTTTTTGCTTTGTTGTTTGGTACTCCGTATATATTTAAGCCGAAGTTTAAAAAAAAAAAATCAGTATAATTTACATAAATTATGTGCACAAAGGAAATAAAAATTAAAAATCCAGTTAAATTAAACTCACCCTGAATAAATTTACATCTCAGAACAATTGGGGAAAAATAAATCAGTCAAAACCTATTAAATTAGCTAAAAAAATCAATTGAACTCAAAATTAATCATAAAAAACAAATTACCAAATCACATACGGAGTAGGAAGTAGAGTCTTTATTTGTGTGACTTTAATTGAATTAAAAAAAAAAAAAAAATCAAAAACCACCAGTTCAATTGATTTTTTTTAGCAAACCTAAACGGAAGTAGGAGGAAAGCGGAGCGACGCTGAGAGAGGATTGAACAGACTTGGTCGGAGAATGGCTCGGCCGGCGGTGGTTGGCGATTGTTGTGTGGTGGTTGTGGCTGGGCGGAGAATGGCCAAGGTGTTTAAAAAAATTGGGAATAAAAAATAAATAAAATAGAGGATATATAGAAAGGAAGAAGGAGAGTAAATTGTGATTGTTGGCTATTGCCTATCAGAATGATGAAAAATTAGAATGAATAAAATTAGAGTGAATAATGAGAATGAATAAATAAAATTAGGAGGGTAAATAAAATTAGACATGTTGATGAATAAATAAAATTAGGGTATTTGAAAATTAGAATGAATAAATAAAATTACACTAATTATTGTGTAAGTCAGGACTTACAATAAATTATTGTAAGTCCGTCTTATTTGTACCCGATTATATAACTTTTGTACTATTTAAGTGATAATTATGATTAATTGTTACTAAATTTTTTTAGTACCTCTGTTAGTGACTTTAGTAGATTTGTTTCATGTTTTTGTACCCCTTTAACTGCAATTTGTACCTTGGTCTCACATTAACTTAGTGTAAGTTCAGTCTTACAGGAGAATTACTGGATAAAATTATACGGAGTACATGTCGATGAGAATGATGAGAATGATGAAAGAAGGAAGAAAGCAGGAAGAGGGTAAAGAAGAATAAGTCATTACGGAGTATGATTTAGGGTATTTGAAAAATTAGAATTGATTTTTTTTTAGGATATTACAATGACTAATTGACTTTGTACCAAAAAAAACAATGACTAATTGACTATACGTCTACACAAATTGGATTTGGCTATCGCCTAACGGTAAACCGAAGAATTAAATAATTTTCGATTTTTCAGAGTTGCCTATTTAGTAAATAATTATATATGGAGTACAAATATAGGAGAAAAGATTCTACTTAAGTTTTAGTTCATAGTTTTAAATTTTAGGACTTTTTAGTGTCGGTCGTTTCGGGTCATTAAACTAATGATATCTAATGCGGAGTATTGTTGTCTCAGTAGAGTATAATTTTTGTTTTTTCTAAAAAAAAATTAAAAAATATTGAGTTTTCAAAACAACTTCAATATTTAATAGTTATAAATATGTCAAATTAAATTAAAATGTCATTTATTTCATTAAAAAGAGACGTCCATACATATATTTATGTTGTGTAAAAAAAAATTAAAAATATATATATATATAGTCCCAAAGAAGAACACTTAAATCGGTTGACTATATAAAATAATATCTAAGGAATTTAATAAATGGGAAAGAGTATGTTATATCTACTAAATAAAAACCGGTAGAATTAATTACAAATGAATCATTTTTACAATAATTTATTGTAAGACCGTCTCACACAAGAATTTGTGTAAAAGCCGTTAGAGAGATTGATTGTCTAAAGCACAAGAGAGTATCTATAAGAAGCCGTGCAATTTGCACGGGCATATATATATTACTCATAATCCATATAAAAAGTGAATGCACGGTGCAATTTGCACGGGCATAATGCTCATAATTTTTATATACTCATAATATACGAGTATTACAAAATAGTTATCTAAATTACGCATGTAATACTCATAATCCATATAATTATTGGGTCATGCAATCAGCTATCTTATAATAGGGTAGCTTTACGAATAAATAACTATAATAAAATTATCTTCATTTTTAATATTTTAATATATAATGACAAATAAATAATGTTGACCAAAACATTGAGCCTTGACTTTTTTTGATTTCATTTTTTTGAATCTTATTTAGGTGCTTTTCAATGTTAATATTTCACATTATTCATTGTAAAAGACATCTTTATTAAACTTCTTATATAACGACTTCATAACCCCTATATTCCTATTAGAACTATTTAAACAATATACCCGTAAAATTCAAACGGGCATAGACTATCTTCTCTACATTACATTTTAATATATTTAACATTGGACGGGTATGTTATTTATAAAATTAACTTATTTATATATATATATATTAATAACATACCCGTCCAATTCATATACTCCGTATATTAATAACATATAAATAAGTTAATATATATAAATACGTTAATTTACAATTTTTATACAATGTAAATTGGACGGGCATAAATAACATACCCGTCTAATTCACATTGTGAATTCACATTGTATATAATAACAATAAAATTAGACGGGTATGTTATTTATATACAATGTGAATTGCGGAAATTTATAAATAACATACCCGTGAATTTACAATTTGTATATAATGTGAAGTGGACGGGTATGTTATTTATATATATTAACTTATTTATATACAATGTGACTTTAACGGGTATATTATTCATAAAATTTGGATGGGTATGTTATAAATAAGTGAATAGGACGGGTATGTTATTATTTATATACAATGTGGATTGCACGGCGTAAATAACATATAAATAAGTTAATATATATAATTTGGACGGGTATGTTATTTATATATATTAACATACCCGTCTAATTCATAAATAACATATAAATTAACTTCTTTAAGTAGGCTTAAATAATTATAAAAACGTAAAGTGGATTGGACGGGTATGTAATTTTTTTTTTATAATTTGTAAATTATGGTGAAATGTGTAAAAAGTAAACGCCTTAATTGATTAGAGCATCTCCAATAGTCGGCTACAATAGGTTGTAGCTTAACCTTCCACCTCAACTTTTCAAGCTAATCTGCTTTTCGGATACAAACTGCTCCAGTGATAAGCTACGTCAGTTGTAGCTTATTTGGACCCACATATTAAATAAATACATATTTTAATATATAATTAACCCTATAAATTATAAATTGTTTATTGTTTATTTTAATTAAAAAAAGTATTTTATTTTTTCAAGCATGTAGCTTGAGAAAGCAGGTGTTGCTTTCAAGCTACATGCATTTTTTCTTCTCCAATGGTATTATGGTAGCTTGATATTTCTCTAAATTTGCAAGCAAGTCCCTAAAATATACCATTGGAGATGCTCTTATAGGTTGAAGACTAAAAAAAAAATGATAATAAGTTACATATAATATATTTTCTACATAAAATACAAATTTTATGTAGAAAACTTAATACTCCGTAATTGTGTGAAAAATCGAGTGATCAATGGGCAATCCTTAACACATGAACAATCACATAGCCATGGGCATAAATGTCAAAATATTAGTAAGTGTTACTTCGTGTAATAGTTGATAAAGTACTTAATCTGTATAATTTAGCAATTAGCAATATACATTGTAATTAAATTATACTCCGTATAATTTACACGGGCATAAATATCAAAATACGGGAATAAAACAATGGATGTACAATTTACTAATGATTATACACTTTTGATGCAATGCTTTGAATTTTTCTATTACTTCTAATTATTTGTCATATAATTTTGTTATTTTAAATAACTCATTTATTAAACTCATTGTATACCAACTTTATTATTCATAATGCTTTTTACATGAGCTTATAAACAAAGATAAAGGCACTCTTGCACGGGCATAAGACTAGTACGTAACAAACCCATCCGCTTACCAAAGCTAACAAAATTTAAATAGAAGAACCTCAAAATACTCCAAGTAAAAAGACCAAATTACCCTTAAATCACAGACACAACAAAATAAAAAATTAATAAAACCAAGGGTAGTTCACTAACTTAGCCACCTATATAAACACCTCACACACTACTCAAACAACACAACCTTCCACATTAAAAAAAAAAAAAAAAAAAATTCAGTGAGTTTTAGAGAGAAATACCTTCTTTTTTCCAACACCCAAATTTCTCAAAAATTAAGTGAGCCTTCTTCCAATCTTGTTAATCTTTTGGTAATATTTTCTTCTCCCTAATTCTCTTTTTATTGATTTTAAATTTTGTTTTCAGCTCTTGAAAAATTATTAAAAATTCCATTTGTTTGGTTTTTTTACCATATTTTTTTTTAAGTGTTTGAAATCCAACTTCTTTATTTTTATTTTCAATATTTTTATTTTTTTTTAAACTGAATTTATCAACTTGAGAGGGTAAATTTTTGTTCCCTCAAAGTTGTTTTTATTTTATTTTATTTTATAACCTGTTCTTGACTTTTTATTAAGCAACAGGTAATTTAGTTTTAAATTTTAAAAATTTTCTACTTATTTTTCAAAATTTTAGTTAAAAAAATGACAACAATGGATATGTTATATGGTAATAATAGTAATTTAAATTCATTCGAGTCGGGTCAGTTTTGTCAGATCTACTCGGAACCGTTCGGTAACGAGCTTATGGAAGCTCTTTCCCCTTTTATCAAACCCACACCCGGGCCCGTTACCGGCCCATATTTGGATGGGCCCCACTTTTTCGGGCTGACCCATCCAAGCCCATCTCAAACTCTAACCCAAACCCAAACCCAAACGCAAACCCAATTCCAAGTACCCACTTTTTTGGGCCTAGAGCCCGTGGCCGTGAAACCCTCAGGCCCGCCACCAAAGCCCGCAAAATTGTACAGGGGCGTACGACAACGGCACTGGGGTAAATGGGTGGCGGAAATCCGCCTACCGAAAAACCGGACACGGCTTTGGCTCGGTACTTTTGACACGGCCGAGGAGGCCGCGTTGGCGTACGACACGGCGGCGTATAAGTTGAGGGGGGACTTTGCCCGCCTCAACTTCCGCCGTGGCGAATTCGGGGACTATAATCCGCTGCACGCCTCTGTGGACGCCAAACTCGAGACTATTTGTGAGAATTTGGCGAAGCAGGGGAGTGTTGCTAAGGGTGGTAAGTCGAAGAAGAACACGGTGAAGAAGGTGGAGGAGAAGGTGGTTGTGAAGGCGTCCGAGAGCTGCTCCGAGAGCGACTTGAGGTCGGGATCTGGATCTCCATTGTCAGAGCTTACGTTCGACGACGTGGAGGATGAAATTGGAAGGGAGAGTTTGATGTTGGAGAGTGTTCCTTCACATGAGATTGATTGGGATGCTATTTTGAAAATGTCCAAGTAATTTCATGGTGTAATTTTAGTTAACTAGATTGTAATTTTAGTATGTTTGTCTAGAGTAAGTCGTCGTCTGGGGCTGAGATTGGCTCATAATTTTATCGTGAGACCGTCTCATATGTAGTAGAGTTATCTGCAATGAAGTTTTTGGCAATTGCGGAAACTCTCTAGGAGTATATAGAGTGAGTAGAACTCTTGTATGTAGTGGTAAAGCCTTCATGATTTAGGCAAGCATTTTTTGGTCTTGCCTAGGATCACTTTTGAAGGTTGAAAGTTTTTATTTTCTACTATGTAATTTATTTATGAATATTTAGTGCATTTTATTTTTTTATACTATATTTACTCTTTTACAGTAATTTGTTTTAAAGTTGTTAGTAATGTTGTTCAAGTTGTTTTCCAAGGGTTGTGAAATGTTAGGTGGGATATTTATCATGAAATAATGAGGTTCATGGTTAGTACAATGTTTGGTAAAAGGTCCATGTCTTGCTCAATTTTCAAATAATAAGCATCCAATTTGAATATGCCACCATTTATGGTGGTTTGAAACAAATAAAACAAATAAGTTGAACTGTCTAAGGCCATGTTTGGTTGCACAAATCAGCTAATTTATTTGACCAGCTAGCTGGTTTGACCAAAATTTCAGCTATCTGTTTTTAGTGGAAGTGTTTGGTGAAAGTTGACTGGAAAATATTAGCTGAAATAAAAAGCTACTTCAGGTAGCTTGTTAAAAAATAAGCTAGCTGGTTACAATTTACAAATTTGTTTACTATTATACCCTTATAACTTTATCCATAAAATAAAAATCATGTCCTTTTATGTCAATTAATTTATTTCAGTTATTATTTCAGCTTGTTTTACCAAACAATATAATTAATTTCAGCTACCTTATCAGTCTGTTATTTTCAAATTATCTTTTCACTACCTATTCAAATTAACTTTTCGCCAAATACTTTTCAAATTTTCAAATTACCTTTTCAGCTAGTTTTCCCAAATAGAGCCTAACACTGTCTTTAATTCATTTGATTATATAGTCTACTGATTTTTTAGAAAAGAACTTAATCACTCCGTAATACGGAGTACTTCGTATAATTTGCTCTCTCTTCGTATCAGCTGTTTATGTTGGGATGCGAATAGGTAGTTTAACGAATTGTTTTTAATAACGAATTGATTAAAACTATCATCAAATAAGATACCGTAAGAGTATATTTAATCATAAACATTGTAAGAAATATCAAGAAAAAAAAAAACATAAACCAATGAAATGAATAATGTAAATTTTTTTTCTTTGATGAAAATAAAGTTGAATGGAAAGAGTATTAAATGCGGAGTAAATATATAGGGTGTGATTTTAGTGTAACATAAGTCAACAAATTACAATAGAAATTGATAAACGTTTACACATAATAATATCTTATTTATTTATATGAAAAAACTTGTTAGGTCATCTTTCATAAAATGACAAGAAATTAAGTACAAGCTAATTCAAAAGTTTCGTTAAGAACTCATAAACATAAACATAAACATAAGAGTAAGTCTTACATAAACCGTTTAACGTATGATGGATCTCTTATGAGTAAAATGTGACTATTTTAATGCTTTAAATAACTACTTTAATGTTAAATGTCATCACTTTTTAAAACTCTCCAATATTGTCACTTTATACGTTAAAATAGGCACTTTAAATCTTAAAATATGTTCATTTTAACTGTAAATACCCCGTCAAATGCGTGAAACGATTTTATGTGATCAGTTGTGTAAATATAAATATAAATTAAGACCATCTCATGCAAGGTGCAAGGTGCAAGGTGCAAGGTGCAAGGTGGGAAGGGAGGTTATGGATGTGAGAGTCACCCTAATCATAAATTTAACCAAAAAATTAATGTGACCTCCTACTAAATGAAGTCACAAATCGACTCAAATTCGTTTCCATGACCCAGTTTGCCACCTAACAGTCGTCATACTTATATTGATTTGCATTTCTACTTTTATTGGTTTGCATTTATCTAGAGAACGTGAATTATATTCAACACAATTTAATGGAATTCTATCTTTATGTGTACTCTTATACGGAGTATTCTTTATTTTAATTTTTGGAAAAGTTTTGTTAAGTAAAAAATGAGTAAAAATTATAAATGACAATATTTTTTCTTGATCTATAAAATAAGTACAAACATGACATAGTTTTAAGCACTTTTAATTTCTCTTAGATTATCATTTTAATTATTTTTCCTTATTTTTCATATAATTTATTTGAGTGATAAAATAAAATAAAATTCTTTTTAAAAAAAATATTTAGAATTTAGAATTTATGGGCTATTTTATAAATAGGTGAAAAGATTTAGTGGAGCTGAAAAATCAAAATACAAAAAGTAAGAAATTAGTTTTAGTGAGGTAGAGACTACTCCGTAAGAGAACAAAAATAATTAAAAATGGTGTAAAGTTAAAAGTGATTGAGTTGGTAATTTAAGTGGTGATTTTTTTAGATGAGAGCAAGTAAATGGGTGAGATTAATAAAATGAGATTAAAAGTAAAAATAAATGGTAACTCAATTAACTTGATTTTTGTGAGAGGATGGTCTAAAGTTCAATAATAATAATAATAATACATCTATGTTTGGGAAAATAATTCGGCATCAATATTTTCACATGTAAAAAGTAAAGTACGGAGTAAACGATAATATGAATTTTGCACGCCACATATTTTCCTACTTTTTCCAAGCAGAGCATCCACTAATTCGTCATCTAATAACTCCATACGAAACACACCACGAACTTCATTGTTAACAAACACGGAGTAAGAACCTGTTCTTTCGGGCTTATTTTCAAAGATATTTTGATTCGGTTTAATTTCAGCTTGATTGATTCGATTCAATTTCGATTGATTCAGTTCACATTATTATTTTATAATAATAATAAATATTATTATTATTATAATTATAATTATTATTATTATAATTATTATAATTATTATAATAATAATAAATATTATTATTATTATTATTATTATTATTATTACTATTATTACTATTAATAATAATAATAATAATAATAATAATAATAATAATTATTATTATTATTATTATTATTATTATTATTATTATTAAATAATATTGTAGTTGTTGTTGTTGTTGTTGTTGTTGTTGTTGTTGTTGCTGTTGTTGTTGTTATTATTATTATTATTATTGTTATTGTTGTTATTATTGTTATTGTTATTGTTATTATTATTATTATTGTTGTTGTTGTTGTTGTTGTTGTTGTTGTTGTTGTTGTTGTTGTTGTTATTATTATTAGTAGTAGTAATAGTAGTACTACTACTACTATCACTAGGGGTGTGCATAAATAACCGAACCGGAAAAACCGAACCGAATAACCGGAAACCGTGCTTTTTAACGGTACGGTTAACCGTACCGTTATGTTTTAACGGTTCAGTTAACCGAACCGTTAAAAATAACGGTTAACGGTACGGTAACGGTTCACGTATTTTGCGATAACGGTTAACCGATTAACCGTTAAGGTAATTAAAAAATTAAAAAATAAAAAATAATAAATTAAAAAAAAAAAAAAAAAAAAAAAGGAAAAGTTTGCAGCAAATAATTGATGTCACGTGAACTTGTGACTTGTGGTGATTTTTTCAATTTTGTTTTTGCTACTTCACTCTTCTACTGCTTTTTTTTTTTTTTTTTTTTACTTTACTCTTTCTTCTTCCTTTAGTTCACTCATAAACCCTAGATCTAAAACAAAATTTCAACCATTTTTTATCTTTTTTACGTACGTAGTATTTGGGCAATTTTTTACGTACGTAGTATTTTTTTGAAAATTTGTAGAGTGAGAAGTGAAATAGAACATAGTGGTTAACGGTTAACCGGTTAACCGTACCGTTATAATGGTTAACCGAACCGTTAATAACCGTTTCTTAACGGTAGGTAATGGTTACGGTTTTGGCATAACCGTTATCACGGTTAACCGTTATCCTTAACGGTTCGGTTACCGTAACCGTTAATGCACACCCCTAACTATCACCACTACTACTACGATAACTAGTACTACTACTAGTAAAACATGTGAAGTAGTGAAAAAAAAGGTACGTAAGAAAAAAAAAACTTGGTAGCATTGAAATAATAATAACTGTTAATACAATTGAAAATCATAATCTTGAAAACAATGATATCATAAACTCGAAAGATATCATCTATGTTTATTCGTTATCGACTTCCACACCATCTTGATGTGTTTAAATCATCGTAATTATTATAAATACCAATAGGATTGTAAGCTTAGCTTATTGAATATATCAATTGATCTTCTCTTAAAACTTGTAGGAACTATTGAATTGGTATTTGTCAATATTTTATGGTTAAATACATATCCTCATGCTATTGTTAGATAAAAATTTGTTGGTTGCAACTTTGTTGGTTTTTAATAATAATAATAATAATAATAATAATAATAATAATAATAATAATAATAATAATAATAATAATAATAATAATAAAATATAATAATAGTAATAATAATAATAATAATAAAATATAATAATAATAATAATAAAATATAATAATAAAATATAATAATAATAATAATAATAATAATAATAATAATAATAATAATAATAATAATAATAATAATAATAATAATAATAATAATAATAATAATAATAATAATAATATCTTATTCGATTTTTGTTCATTTCATTTCGTTTGATTCGATTCGATTCGATTATTTCGATTGATTCGATTCGATTGATTCATTTCATTTTGATTCGATTGATTCAAATTTAAAAAGTCAAAAAAAACGAGTTAAGAAGAAATCAGAACTTAACCATGAAATACTACACCAAATCGCGTGTGCTTTCCTTATATAATACTCGTAATTCAACTTTTATATTAGTGTCCGGGTTGTACCAAATTTTTTATAAAGATAAGACGTTCTTTTGTTTTTGGCACGAAAAACAGAAATAATTTCAGAGTCTTATGATTAATTCCCGGTAAATATAAGACTCCGAAAAACAAAAATAACTTGAAAAGGGTTATAACTCTTCGGTTAAATTCCCGGCAAATATACGTTTATAATCAGTAAATTGTTTGGCGTGACACCCTCGTCATGTCATTGGAAAGGAAACTATACTTCGAGCTCACAAATAATTAAGCAAGCGTATCTTCTGTACTTCCCGAACTTGCCTTATTATTTTAAAACTTGCCCATCTTTGAGCCAAACCAAAAAATGCTAAAATGAACCAATAATTACACTTAAATGATCAACAAAGCCGAGTATTCCGTCCCATTCCAATCCAATATAGAAATTAAAACTGGAAAAACATTTATTTTACTTTATTATTAACATTTAAACTTAACAAACCGAGGATGTTTTGGTCTAGTGGTCAGGACGGAGATATTCTATGGCAGTAGGTCACATGTTCAATTCTTTCTCCCGTTGTAATAGCCTTGTGCCTCCTATTAAAAAAAAAAAAAAAGGAAAAAAGAGAATTTCTAAAGATACTGGAATAAAATTCTAGTGCAGAATCGAAAAGCATTGAACCGAAAATATTATGGTACACAAACAAATAGAATTAGCATAAATTAGTTGGCCACGTCCACAAATATTGAAAAATGCCGAATTTATTCCATTGTTTGAACGTTAGTTGGGACCTTAAAAAGGTCACAACTCACATAATCAACGTGACACAAAAAAGAGTAGAAAGCAAGTTAAAATTGCATGAACAAGAAAAGGTTGGCTTTACGTTGGCTGGAAACGTATACCCTTTTGAGCAAATGAGGAGACAACTTGGACAAAACAAACTCATTTTAACATGAGTAAAATACTACGGAGAATTGTACGCCGTAATTTCGTTTCTGTACTTTGTTCCAAGCTTATGTTTATTTTTAAAAATACCGAGTATGATGTAGCCAAAATTTAGTGAGCATTATATAAAACGTAAAATTTAATCTATTTTTCTTTTTCAACATTATATAGCCAAAATAGATTAACATTTTGATTTAGTGAGCATTTTTGACAATTCATACTATGAACCTGTTCTTTCGGACTTTTTAAATTTGGCCAATCGAATCAATTGAATCAGGCCCAATCGAATCAATCAAGTTGATTAAATAACATTGTCTTGATCTTTGAATTAAGTGAAGCCCAGGCCCGAATGGAGTGAGCCCAACTAAAATGTGCTGAAAATAAGCTGGAAAGAACAGGTCCTTATACCTACAAAAATCATCAATTTGTATTAATTTCGAAAATAAAAAGATAAACGAATAACTAAGCAGATTATTTTTTCCCTTACTAGCAAAAAAAAAAAAAAAAAAAAAAAAAGCATTTGGAGATGTAGACTATAAGCAACGTAAACGAATACCACATGCATTTACCTCAATATAAGCTAAACGTATATGTGTAGTAGTCCGTATTACTGTATATTGGGAAAAAAAAATTATTTTCCTTGTTCTAATTGATTGTATATGTTTTATTCCCCGGGAAATATTTTTAAACAACATATACTTCCTCCATTCCATTTGATTCTATACATATTCCTTTTTCGGAAATTCCAATCAATTCTATACATTTCTATTTTAGTCTCTACTTTATTAAACTAAAAGACCAATATACCCTTCACTAATACCCACTCAACCCACTTGCAAACAATAAAGTAGGGGTATTTAAGTAATTCCATTATCTACCCCACTTGATTTTCTTCTACCTTAATTACCGTGTTTTGGTCAAACGTATAGAATCAAACGGAATGGAGGAAGTACTATTTAATGGAATGGTGAAAGTACTTCTCCATCTCATTCAAACATTTATTTACTTTTTTATTTTCGGACAAAGTAAATATTGACGTTTTTATATGAATTAATTTTTTTTTTTTTTTTTACCAAATACTTAAACAAAATAACATAGGTAGAACTATCCACTTTCCTTTAATCAATTTTAAGCATTGAAAGATAATTTCATATGATAAAAACGGTAAATTGATTTCTCTTTTCAAAATAAAAAGGTAAACAAAATCACCGAATTAGAGAAACTAACTACTGGTAGATTCTATGATTATATATGTCGATAATACTACTCCACTTCTATCATTTTTACGATTTTAAAACAAGGGGCATTTACCGTAGTAAACATTACGGAGTAGTTGAGAAGGGCAACAAAAACTAACGTTAGTCCAAAGCGTCCAAGTAAGGGTACCACGTCACTACTGCAAATTTTATTCAAAACTACACGACTACATGTTAATATGTTATGATCTAAATGAAGTACTCCGTACGAAGTAAGTTGTTATGCTTTATCTAGTTGTAACTTATCTCAAAAGTTGCATTTACAACGTACAAAATGAGTCACGTGATGATATTACTACTCGTATAATAAGTTGTAAACTACGTCACAAATTTCTTTGGACCTCACTTATATAGTGCTATATAATTTGCTCAGGTAAAAACCAATTTTAAAATCATACGTCACTGAATAATTTTATTAAAAGAAATGATTAAATGAATGTGTACATTTAGTTTTTGAGCTACAAGCCAACAAGGGATATAGGTATTAGCAAATTTAGTACTCGGTAATAAATACAACCACCCTTGCAGAATTTCCCGATTTTTAACTATTTTTGAAAAACTATACTTGTGAGGCCAAGAAAAATGAACCAAATTACTCATACAGAGTAAAAAAAAACAAATGATACTCTGTATCATTTCATTTATAGTTAATAGAAATTTCTACTAGAGTAAGCAGTAATTCTCCTGTAAGTCACAACTCACACAAAATTAATGTGAGACCATGTTGGAGTGTTATTGCCCACATGTGAGAGTCCCACATTGATTGTGGAAGAGAGTTTAGTGTGGTTTATAAAGTCTAAGGAGCTCTCTCATTCTTAGATTGGTTTTGAGAAATGTGGGCCAACCCTTGGACTTGTAAGCCAGACTCATTCTCTCTTCCACTCGGGTTTGGCGGGCAGTTACATGATTCTAACATGGTATCGAGCAGGGTTAGCCACAGGTTCGATAAGTTTAAAACTGGCCCTTGAAAAAATTATGCCACTAGAGGAGGTCCTCTTTGAGGGTTTGCCGCTCCGATTGGGTTCGGGTTGTTCATACCACTCCGGTGTGCTCCCATGGTTTCGCCCTGGGTTTCCGAGGGACCTCACATGTGAGAGGGAGTGTTGGAGTGTTATTGCCCACATGTGAGAGTCCCACATTGATTGTGGAAGAGAGTTTAGTGTGGTTTATAAAGTCTAAGGGAACTCCTCTCATTGCCAATTGGTTTTGAGAAATGTGGACACCCTTGGACTTGTAAACCGGGCTCGCTCTCTTCCACTCGGGTTTGGCTAGGCCCGTTACATGATTCTAACAGACCAAAGTACAAATTGCAGTTAAAAGGGTACAAAATCATGAAACAAATCTACTAAAGTCACTTACAGGGGTACTAAAATTTTTTTAATAACAATTAATCATAATTATCACTTAAATAGTACAAAAACTATATAAATGGGTACAAATGAGATGTACTTACAATAACTTATTGTAAGTCTTGACTTACACAAGAATTTGTGTAGAGCCAATAGGTTACTTTTTCGTACGACAATTCCAATGAACTCTTTGTTGAGACAGACTCATCCGACATGTTTTAGATTTCAATTCATGGTCGATAAAATGACGCATTCTCATTTTGGCTACCAACTTCACATTTGTAGTGTGGCGATCAGCCGATCAAGAAAGTTATAAGATTAGTGAATTGTGTTTCATTTACAATGTTTACAGAGAGTATATATACTACTATAAGTCTAGGGAGAGAGTATTTACTTGCCAATATTACAATGTGAATGCTATAATATGATTGATATACAAAGGCTTAAATTAGGGAATAATTGAAGCGATGTGGTGGGTGTCGAGGTCATGGGTCACGTGGTGCGAGGCTCCGCTGTCATGGAGATAATTTGGGTTGGGTGAAGCGATGTGGTGGGTGGCTGAGTGGGCTTGCGGTTGGGAAGGAGTGGTTGGCTGTTTTGTGGTTGGTTCAGGGAACACGATGGTGGGGTGGAGGGTACGGAATTGAGGACAGAAAGCAATAACGTGGCCAACAAGACGACACCATTGACAGCGTCCCTTGAAAGGCCGTGGGGTGGGGTTGTTTGCTGTGGTTGGCCGTGGGTTTGGATAGGGTGCAGCCGAGTTTCTGTGGCCACCACGATAGGTGTTGTGGTGACGATAGGCAACGTTCGCAGCAGGAGGAAATAAGTCTACAGCGGTTTGTTGTTGACGAAGTAAGAGTTCTTGGTGTAATAGCTTCTCATGGAGAGCCTCAAATGAAATAGGGGTGTCACGTGCCCGAACGGCATCAATGACGGGTTTGTATTGGTTGTAGTCAAGGCCACGAAGGACCTTGGCGATGATGTCCTCGGGATCGACAGGTTTTCCCATGAGAGACAGTTGGTCAGTACACGCTTTAATGGCATGCACATAGTCGGTTATACTTTGAGTATTGGTTTTTACAATCGAGTCTAATCGGTCCTTGATACTAAGGATATGGGTTCGAGAGCCTCGATTGTAGGTGTTCTTAAGGATGTCCCATGCTTGCTTTGCGGTGGTTGCGGTGGTGATTAGACCCTGTATAGGGCCCGAAAGGGTGCTCATTAGGGCCCCTAGGATGAGTCCGTCCTGTTTCATCCAGTTTTCGTATGCGGGGTTTGGAGTTTCGGTGTTGTCATCTTTTGTGATGGTTTCGGTTGGTTTTGGGTTGGATCCATCAAGGAATCCAAGGAGTCCTAGGCCAAAGAAAATGTGTGTTAGTTGAAAGTGCCAGGAGACAAAGTTGTCTCGGGTGAGTTTCACACATTGGGCAAGGTTTAGGCTCAGAGGGTTTGTCGAGTCATTGGTGGTGGGGATGATGTTTTTGTGGGTAGGCATGGTGAGACACAACGGGACAGAGAATGGGTGACGGGAAGGTTTGAAGGTGGTTGTGTGTCGTGTGGCAAGTGAGAGTTGCTGGTTTTTTGTGGATCGATAGCGGCGTCGGGATACCATATAAGATTAGTGAATTGTGTTTCATTTACAATGTTTACAGAGAGTATATATACTACTAGAAGTCTAGGGAGAGAATATATACTTGCCAATATTACAATATGAATGCTATAATATGATTGATATACAAAGGCTTAAATTAGGGAATAATTGATGCTCTTGATTGATTGCTGTTTATTTTGATTGCTTGAGTATCTGTGATATTATCTTGGATAATAAAAGTTTGAGGCTTATGCGAAAAGATGATTTTTCAACCATTCAAGGGATAAATTAAGATTATCACTGAGAAAAACACTTGAACACTTTAAACAAGCCAAGACACGTGAGATAGAGGTAGGGCTGGTAGAGTGGTAGGCGTTATCACCTAATCGCTTCGCTATGTAGCCTTGTGAGAAACTAGTTCTCAGGCACCATTGATGAACACCTTCAAGCTTACTACAATGGAGGTAGTTATAGAGAGAGAGAGAGTAGAGTTTGTTATAGAGAGAGAAACACCAAAGAGTAAATAGAAATGAATGAATTGAATTATAAGTGAGCGTACATGTGAGTATATATACATGTAGTTAGTACTATACACAAGTCTAATTAATGAATGTAATTAGTAACTAACTACTATGTTAACACCCCCCCTTCAAGATGGACTGTCTTCAACAATCTGCAGTCCAAGCTTGCTCGACAAATAATGATGTTGCTGTCCTCCTAAGGCTTTTGTTAACAGATCTGCTAATTGGTCAGCAGACTTCACATGATGGGGCAACAGCAACCCTTCTTGCAACTTATCTCTCACAAAATGACAGTCAATGTCAAGATGTTTGGTACGTTCATGAAAGACGGGGTTGTGAGCTATGTGTTGTGCTGCTTTGTTGTCACAAAACAAAGGAATAGGAGTCTCAACAGGCAAATGAAGTTCCAGTAGCAAGTTGGAGAGCCAAACAATTTCAGAGGTAGTATAAGACATGCTCCTATACTCAGCCTCAGCAGAACTCTTGCTTACTGTTTTCTGTTTCTTTGTTTTCCAAGACACCAAGGACTTGCCAAGGAAGACACAATACCCACTCAGAGACTTAGAAGAAAAAGCACATTGGCCCCAATCAGCATCACAATAGGCAGCCATGCGCAGGTGATTGTCTGCAGGATAAAACAGGCCTGTGTTAACAGTCCCTTTGAGATATTTCACCACCTGAATGGCTGCTTGGAGATGAGGTAACCTAGGTTGAGCAAGAAACTGACTAAGGTGCTGAACACTGTAAGATATGTCAGGCCTAGTGAGGTTCGGGATCTGATAATCTACCAATGAGCCTCCTGTAAACCTCGGGTTCCTCCAAGATATCACTGCTTGAGGAAAGCTTGAACCCTAACCATAGGGACCTTTCTTTGCAACACAATTCTCCATTTGCATATCCCTCAAGATGTCGAGAATATACTTCCTTTGGTTAAGGAGTATACCATGTCATTCCTAGCAACTTCAAGACCCAAAAAATATCTCAGTTGACCCAGATCTTTGATAGTAAAAGCAGCATGTAAGCCATCTTTTACAGTCTGAATCTCAGTAGGGTCAGTGCCTGTGAGAAGCACATCATCAACATAGACCAACACCAAGGTGAAAGAGGTAGAAATGGACCCTTTGTAAAACAAAGAGTAGTCATGTCTGCACTGAGTAAACCCAATGCTCAACAGATACTTTGTGAGCTCCAAGTTCCACTGTCTGGAAGCTTGCTTCAAACCATATAATGACTTTCTCAATCTGAGCACCTGCCCATCTTTGGCCTTAGTATAACCTTGAGGTGGTACCATGTACACCTCTTCCTCCAAAAACCATGCAAAACGCATGAGTGATGCCCAAGTGATAAAGAGGCCATTGTTGAGCAGCTGCAAGAGCCAAGACAACTCTGACTGTTGCAAACTTAGCAACAGGAGAGAAAGTATGTTTATAATCTCTGTCTTTAACCTGGTTATAGCCCTTGGCTACTAACCTGGCTTTGTACCTCTCAATGGTACCATCTGCTCTGTGCTTAATCTTGTATACCCATTTTGAGCCAATAGCTCTCTTTCCTGAAGGAAGAGTAGTCAAATCCCAGGTATGATTAAGCTCAAGTGCCTCAATTTCCTTATTCATAGCCTCAATCCAAGCTGGATGAGGCTGTGCTTGTTTATAAGAAGCAGGCTCAAACTCAGAGAAAACAGAATTCAGAGAAGCAATATAGGAAGGAGAGTAATCCTGCAGGCTGTGTAAAATACTAGCAGCAAAGGAAGTAGATTCTGAGAGAGAAGAGGGATTAACTCCTGCAAAAGGAAGTTTGACAGGCAAATGATATCCCTCCAACCTGGTAGAAACCATCTTAGGCCTTGTGGAGTGCCTTGGGACCAAAAGATTGGTGTGAACAGGACCAGGATTGGGCACAGAAGCAGAAGGAATAGTAGTGGAAGAACCCTGAGGAGAAGGGCTATCAACAGAGTTCAGAGAAACATCCTCAAGATGAGGAGAAGACAGAGAATGAAAAGTAGGTGGTGATGAAGCCACATGAGTAGGAGAGGAAGGAGGGTTATCTGAAGAAGAAGAACCCCCTGCCACCCTAGAAGAATCAGAATCAGTGAGAGTAATAAGTGGTTGATGAGCAAATGAGTCATGGTGACCAGAAAGATCAACCAAGGAATAAGATTCAGGTGTGCAATGACCCTGATCAGAGCTTGAATTTCTGAAAGGGAAAACTGTCTCCCTGAAAATCACATTTCTGCTAACAAAACTATCATTGGACTCAAGATCATAAACCCTATACCCCTTTTGACCAAAAGGATAACCCAGAAAAATACACCTTCTAGCCTTGGGTGCAAACTTATCTTTGGACCTCTGATGTTTGTTAGCATAACAAAGGCAACCAATGACCCTAAGAGTAGAATACTCTGGGATGTTTCCAAACAACAACTCATGAGGAGTTTTCCAGTGAAGAACAGATGAAGGCATCTGGTTGATAAGATGAGTAGCTGCTAGGACACAATCACTCCAAAACTTGATAGGTAAGCCTGCATGTATTCTAAGTGCCCTGGCAGTCTCAATTAAATGCCTATGTTTTCTCTCTACTCTACCATTTTGTTGTGGAGTCCCCACAATGGATCTCTGATGGACAATCCCATTTGTTGAAAACAAGACACCATAAGTTCTTTGAAAAATTTCTGTACCATTATCAGACCTAACAACCTTGATAGATGCACCAAACTGTGTTTTGACATAACTAATGAAGTTACTAACCAAAGTAGGAACCTGGCACTTAGTGTGAAACAACTGTGTCCAGGTTGCTCTTGAATGATTATCAAGGATGGTTAAGAAATATTTTGTACCAGACAGAGATGGGACTCTATAAGGTCCCCAAACATCAATATGCACCAAATCAAAACATTGCTTAGCATAAGAAACACTTTTAGGAAAAGGAAGAGCATGATGCTTAGCCAAAACACAACTTTCACAGAAAAAATCTTGCAATGTACTTTTATTAATGGGCAAAAGGTGCCTGAGTTTGTCAACAGAGCTATGACCAAGTCTTGCATGGAAAACATCAAGACTACAATGTGAACTACAATTATTCGGGGAGATCACCTTATTATTGCTTGGCATAACAAAGAGAAACCCTATGCACTGAACCAATATAAATCCTCATCCTTCTTTGCAACACCCAAGGTCTTGTTAGTTGAAAGGTCCTGGAATAAACAACATTGGGAGTTAAAAGTGACCAGAAAAGGAGAGTTTTGAACCAGCCTCCCAACAGATAGAAGGTTGTGTTTAAAACCAGGAACCACAAGTACATTCTTCAGAACCATAGCAGGATTTAACACATAATCACCACATTCAGCTACATGTATAACAGATCCATCTGGTAACCCAACTAGGATTGGTTTCAGCAAGGGTCTAAGATTGTGTAAAATAGCAGAAGAACTGGCCATATGGTCAGAGGCGCCAGTGTCAACAATCCAATCATGAAGATTATGTTTTTCAAAAGCAGTGAAAGCAGGAACAGAGATTATACCTGCAAAATTAGCTGAGCTAAGGTCTGAAGTCTTCTTGTCTGACATAGCTTTCATCACCTGTTCCAAGACAGTGTTGACAATGCCTGACACCATGGATGGATCAATAGAGTGAGAAGTCTGTTGTGGCAGACCAGAGGAAGAGTAATCAGGTGCTTCATCAGTCAAAGGATCAGTGAACACACAATCTTCCAGAACATCTGCATTGTTAGCACCCCTGTGCTGAGAAGACTGACCAGAATGGTAGGAGCCACCCCTACCCCTTCCTCTATGACCTCTACCACCAACAGCAAATTTCTTCTGAAAACAGTTCTCCTTAGAATGGCCACGTTTCCCACAATAGTCACAGGGTTTGAGCTTGAAACACTCAGACTTAGTGTGACCAAGATTATGACAATAATGACATTCAATAGCTTCAGAAGAGGAATTAGCAACATGCTTAATTCGTTTAGCAGCAGAAAAGTCATCTTTAGGCTTAAAACTTGCAAATGCAGAGACATCAGAAGAGAGAGAAGGAGAATCATGAGCATGTTTCTGACTCTCAACCTTCTGAAGGATGGCAAGAGCCTTATTAAGAGGAGGAAGAGAATCAGAGGAAAGAACATGAGTTGTGACTGACTCATAATCATCATTCAACCCCATGAGAAAGTGAATCAACTTAGCATTGACCTCTCTAGTAACCAACCTCTTCAACATAGAACAGGTGCAAGCATCAAGAGCACCACAAGTGCATAAGGGCATAGGATCAAGTGCATCAATGGACTCCCAAACATGCTTGAGTTTGCCATAATATGCAACCAAAGAAGAATTATCTTGATAATAACCATGTAAGAACTTCCTCAACTTATACAACTCAATGTAATTGGTCTGCCCATAACGTTCCATCAAGTCATCCCATAAACCCTTAGCACTGGTTGCATATTTCAGAGTTTCACGTATATTCTTTTCAATGGAGTTTAAAACCCATTGTTTGACAGTCAAATCAACCCTAATCCACTGATGATACTTCTTATCAGTAGTAACAGGTGTTTTGCAAGAACCATCCAAAAAACCTTCTTTATTTTTAGCAAGCAAAACATGATAAACATCTCGTTTCCAATTCACAAAATCAGAACCATCGAAAACAGGGGAGACTAACTGGAGAGTAGGTTGATCAGATGATGAAAGAAACAGCGGATCATCAAGATGATCATATGAAGACGAAGGAGAAGCAGATTCAGTAGAAATAGTCATGTTCAAAAAACGCAGAGAAAAGCAATTCTAGGGTTACCGAAGAACAAAAAACAATTAATTTGGGGAAATTGATGAAGAAAGCAACAATTAATCAAGTGAAGCAACAAAAACAGCAGCAAAAACAGCGAAATGAGATAATCGAAGAGTTAATCGAAGAAAAATTGAGAAGAAAACAAAACCTCCAAAGAAATGGCGGAAAAAACACCAAGAAATTCCAGAAAAGTCGAAATAAACGACAGAAAAACCCGACGAAAAACACCAGCGGAAGACGATAAAGGCCGAAGGATCGAAACCTAAGCGATTGATACCATGAGAAACTAGTTCTCAGGCACCATTGATGAACACCTTCAAGCTTACTACAATGGAGGTAGTTATAGAGAGAGAGAGAGTAGAGTTTGTTATAGAGAGAGAAACACCAAAGAGTAAATAGAAATGAATGAATTGAATTATAAGTGAGCGTACATGTGAGTATATATACATGTAGTTAGTACTATACACAAGTCTAATTAATGAATGTAATTAGTAACTAACTACTATGTTAACACCTTGTTAACAGTCGGAGATAAATAGTCAATAAGATCGTTTTGTACCGATATTTGATTTATTACAATTTGATAGAGGATACAATAGTTGCACGGTCAAGTTTTTGACCATGCCAAATCCAGCGCCTGTGGCACACATATCGAGAACCTTATGCCTCCGAAACATGAAGTCCCAACATGTTACTTCCCATGATCGACACACTCATAAATAGGTCAACAATAGGTGTACGACGGAATATTTTTCCGAGAATATTTGGGTGCGTATATATTTTTCCACTTGTCACTAGCTAAGTTCGACTCTTCCAAAGTCTCCTTGCCTCTCCTCTTCTTACTACACTGATAAGATCGATAGCCCACTTCCATCCTTTAGCGGGTCAGCATGATTGAGACGCTGCAACTGCACGGGGAAGCTAGCAAGCGTCAAAAACACAATTATATATATTAAAATCCACCATCAGTTCGTTGTCGTTCAACGCCAAACAAAACAGTATAGGAAGTATCATTGTATCCAACAGCATAACTTCGTTACCACCTCCGCACGTCTTCTTAAACAAAACGGCCAAGATTACGCTACACTGACAGCTTCAGAGATTAAGTCTCAAACCATGATTTAATACTCGACAGCCGTTAACAACGCTATTTCCCCACTCCAGTAGTCCAACCCCATACCGGTAATCCACTCACAGTCGTCTAATACTTTTTTTCTTGAAATTTTAAGATTACTCTCAGTGGTAATCTTCCTAAAAGTTACTCTCAATAACAGTCAACTTTTAACCATTAA
The DNA here is from genome assembly GCA_023091065.1 of Dianthus caryophyllus. Lineage (NCBI taxonomy): Eukaryota > Viridiplantae > Streptophyta > Magnoliopsida > Caryophyllales > Caryophyllaceae > Dianthus > Dianthus caryophyllus. The sequence goes on along the minus strand of CM041522.1, from coordinate 10,497,673 downwards.
GCTTCCAAATTTTGCTGAACTTAAAACTCAGAGCAGCAGAGCAAACAACATGCTTCATTAAGAACACCAGGCTTACCGACAAACTCATACATTGGGGCTAAATAAAATATTCGGAAGCAAATGCATACTGTTGGAGATGAACCCAGCCTAATATTCATTCCCACATGCGATCCCACATCGGTTGTGAGATGAGAGTTGCTCTTGTTTATAAGGCCTAGGGGTTACTCCTCCTATTGCCAATTGGTTTTAGGATGAAACCTCCTATACCTTCTAAGCGGACTCTCTCATACTCTCGGGTGTGGCCCAGGCCCGTAGAATTTAACACATACAAAAATAATTGATGCACAGTTTCGGAAAGAGTTATGCTATACCTTCAAGACTAAAACTTGTAGCCTGTTCGGCTCTTGGTGTAGTAAGGTGGTAGACATTGTGGAGCTACTCGCATCCATTAATATGTGCAACAATTTCGTACAAATCTAGCAAACAGAATCTAGCAAACAAAAACTAATGACATGCAGCCATACGACAAATGAAGAAACAATTCAAATGGTTTGTTCTTATATGTAAGCTTCACATGCACGTGTTAATCTATACGTATGTAAAGACGTGATTTTTCCGTTTTAATCATTTGTTTAAATTATACTCATATTCATTATGATCGGTGTGAAGAATCCCTTATTATATTCCCACATGTAAGTCCCACATCGGTTGTGGAGAGGTGAATTGTTCACCTTATAAAGCCTAAGGGCTACTCCTCCTATTGCCAATTGGTTTTAGGATGGAACCCCTTGAGCCTATGAGGTGGGCTTTCTCTCTACCACTTGTGGGTGTGGCCCGGGCCCGTCTCTGATTTCACATGGTATCAGAGCCCATGGTTATATCCTGGGTCTCTTTGATATGAAACCGGGCCAATTATATGCCGCCGGATTTAATGGGCTACACGTTATCTCGTGTTTGTTAAAATCACCCGTCCGGTTCGGCTTTGTATGCCATGGAGAAGAACCCCACCATTGTTGGGCTCCAGTATAAGGCTTGTTAATGGGCTTACATGTGTGGGGGGAGTGTGAAGAATCCCTTATTATATTCCCACATGTAAGTCCCACATCGGTTGTGGAGAGGTGAATTGTTCACCTTATAAAGCCTAAGGGCTACTCCTCCTATTGCCAATTGGTTTTAGGATGGAACCCCTTGGGCCTATGAGGTGGGCTTTCTCTCTACCACTTGTGGGTGTGGCCCGGGCCCGTCTCTGATTTCACAATCGGTATATTAATCAGAGGTAAACAAGTGATTGAGATGGAGGGTGTAATAACCTAGAGTTTTAACATACTCATAAAACCCATGAGTTTAAGAACAACAACAATCAAAATAAAGCCCACCAAAAGTTAGAGAAAAAATTGTTAAACTCCATAAAAATTATTCAAAAAGTGACAATCAAAGCAAGGAGAATCAATTAAAAATAAAAATTACCCAAAAATTCTAATTGATTACATAAAATTTCCTAGAAAAAAATTGCTAACAAAGAACATCAAAGGAGGAAATTGAAAAACTAATTAAATGAAACAAACGTGCTTTGGAGAATTGTGTCTATTCAATTCAAGAGTTGAGGTACATATATACAACTTCAAGGATTGGAAAATAAGGAAAAAAAACTAATACAGAAGTAATACAGATTTCTTAATTAACAATAGTTACTACCCCTCCGTCTCGGTGATTTGTTTACGTTTACTTTATACACATTTATCGATATGAGAGAGAAATAGAGAAAAAATTAATAAATTAATAAATAAGTATAATTAAAGGGGGTCCCGCTTACTTAAAATTATGAAATGTAATTGGTTAAGAGAGTAAGGGTCTACCTCCCACATGGGTTAACCATGATAATTAATGGAAAGTGTAAACAAATGACACGTACACTCCAAAATGTAAAGTGTAAACAAATGACCGGGAAAGAGAGAGTATAAGACGAGAGGACGCAATATCAATAATATTCCGAGATATATCGTAATATCAATAATATTTCGAGATATATCGTAATTTCCTAACACCCCCTCAAGTTGGAGCGTGAAGATTCGAAACGCCCATCGTGGAAAGCAGAGAGTCAAATGCAGGCTGACCCAGGGCCTTAGTCAGAATATCAACCAACCGATCCTTCGTATGAATGTAACAAGGAGCAATAGTACCATGCAACAGCTGATCACGCACTAGATGACAATCAATTTCAATGTACTTAGTGCGTTCATGAAAAACAGGGTTGCGGGCAATATGTGTTGGAGTTAGTGTCCTCCACAGTTAGTGCAATAACATAAATAAATCTCTTAAGGTACACAGGGTACATTTTGTATTTAATCAGTTGATTAACGTTTATCGATAACGGTTGGCTTGCTAGATAAGTTTGACGTTATTGTCATACAGATGGCGGTGATCAACTGGTCCCTAAGAGTCACACCTAAAGGATGTGTATGAGAGATGTGATTATTTGAGAAAATGATCATATCGATGCCTTACTTAATGACTAAACGGTTAGTCAGTGTTGTTGACTAAAATGTTAGTCAGTGTGATGATGTTACTGACTAAAATGTTAGTCAGTATAATGGTGATACGGCTATTTAATACTGATTAAATATTTTTAGCTGAGGCGAATTAAAAGTAATTCGTAAATTGAATATAAAATGTTATATTTAATTGTTGTGTATAATGCAAGCTAATTTAATATAAACCGTTATAATTAATTAGCAAATTATAAATATAAGGATATTTATAATATATTATAGTCGGTCCATACAGATGACACTAGTAATATATTGTATTATATTATAAGCTAAAATGATCAAGAGAAAAGTGTCCAGATACATTCTGTCCAGATACACTTTGTATCTTGATCAACAAGTGAAGTATTTGAGGAGAAATATATCTCCCCAAATACTTAATAGGGGCCGGCCATTAGGGTTAGAAAGGGAGTATATTTAGCTTTCCTAATCCTACTCTAACTAACCTAATTCATTCATTCAGTTGCACACAAACACAAAACTTGAGAGAAAAATCAGTTTTCCTCTCTAATTCTTCTAGCAATTCAAAGGGGGTATTTCTCATAACATCTTGGGTGTCACAATTAGGAGATACCATACTTTTGGTATTGTTCTTAGGCCATATTTCAAGGATTAAAAGGTTAATTTTTAAATCTTTATACTATGTTATGCAATTTCATTTTATGACTAGTAATCATATAAAAGTTTTCATTATAATCCTGTGATTTTAAAGGTCTATATACCGATATAAACCTACAATATGCAACGCCGATTGATTGTCACAAAATAGTTGGGTAGGCATCGAGCATGAAATCCCCAAAGAAGTAAGCAAACCACAAAGCCATTTCAACTCACACGTGGTATAGGCCATTGAGCGATATTCTCATATTCCGTGTAACAATCCGGATTTTCAAATAAAATAAAATAAAATAAGAAATAAAAAGGATTTATAAAAGAAACAAAATAAAAATAAGCCACGGTGGCGGAAACACCGTGAAATCCGGATCGCCACTAACTAAAACAACGGTTTAGACTTATAGTCTAAACAGGCGGGAATAAAAACCCTTAATAGAGTGATATAGAACGCGAAGGTTCTTAAAAACTAGCAGCGGAATTTTGTAACTGTGACTTTGAATGCAACGTGAGGTTGCTTGTTTTGGGTGGAATTGCAACGTGAGGTTGCGTTTCTAGGTGGATAATGCAAGTTCTTGGAACAAGAACGGATAAGTAAGCAATCTCGATCAATCCTCGCAAGGAAATCACTTGATTAGCTAAATCTCAACCTCGCAAGGAAGAGTTTGAATTCAATCTCGCAAGAAAGAAAACAAGGGTTTAAACTCGCAAGTTTAACAAAGTATAAAACTTTATTCAAAGTATGATAAGATATGATATAAGGTCACAATCCAACCTTATATATAGTACTCTAAACAACTATATTGGTCCTAATATAATTAGGAAACCAAATTATTCATCAACTAAGACTTTCCTAATTCTATTTAGGAAACATACTAACAAAATTAAATAAAATCAATTAGATTATTCCTAACACAATTTAGGAAATTTTCCTACTTTATTTGCAAGTAAATAAAGAAAATAAACTAAGAATAATTAAAGTTATACTAGCTGATTCCTACGGACTAATTTAAGGAAAGCGTGTTGAGTTGTGCGTTTTCCGGCGTTTTCCGGCTAGTACATGGGAAAGCAGCGTCTGCGTTTCCTGTGAATTTCCAGGAACCTTCAAAGCCTGCGTTTCCTTCTGCGCTTCCAGTTGGACAGTAGGAAACGTGTCTGCGTTTCCTGCCAGATAGTGAGAAACGTGCCCGCGTTTCTACTGTGGTTCCATTTAGATGGTCGGAATCGTGCCCTCCAAGGCTTTGTTATTACTTTGTTTCCAATGCTTCCACACCATGTGCTTTCTAAGGCCTCGTTTCCATTGTGTTCCCACTGCTCCCGCATCAAAGAGTTAACTGAAGAACCAGCTCTAAACTGATGCAAACTACTAAACCGACAACGACTATAATAAATGAGCTATTCACGCAGAAATCCTCACTCTTCAACCCGTCCATGCGCATACCTGCCGCAAATAATGCAACAACCACAGTCAGTGGGGAGTGACTAGGTGCTCCCCAGTCATATTTCAACATAACTGATATAAACAACAATACAACATTCAACCCAACTGGCCAACGGCCTATAATCAGAGTGTAAATCAATTAACAACATACAACCCCAAAGTTATGATAAACATCAAGCAACCTGAAGCCAACTCACCCAACTATCAACTCAACAACCAACAAGCAACCTAAGTCATTCGTGGTTAAACTAGTTCATTTGGTTATTCAAGCTCGACTTAACTTACACAATCTCAATCTGTCATCAACAAAGTGACAGTCAACAATCAACAATCGCAAGAGAAAACACGGAGCACTGGGTAACCACATAACCGTGAATCACCCCGGACCTCATCCTAACCGGTGAAACCTCCAAACCTTATGGCGGAACCACATAACCGTGAGTTCCCTTTTTATGGAACCACATAACCGTGAATTCCCTCAGCACTGTCTTAATTTGGCCAAATCTCACCATAACCGGTGACGACATAATCATTACTATAGTCTCTAACCATAACCGGTTGAGAACCCAAAGGGCGGTATCCGTCCTACAAAAGACGTCGTATCTCCTCACGCACGAGCCATAACCGTACCGGTTCGCACACTTAACTCAAGCATACAACAAGCCAATTAATTAACCTGAATCAACTCACAATCAACATCAATTTAATTATTCTTTTACTCAAAATCATCTCAACATCCATCTTAAACTCATTTACAACATAATTATCTCTTTTATAACCATTCTCAACATTAGCTATAGTCAACGGTATAATAACAAGCTTTATACAGAGTAATTATCATAGTACCTCAGTAATTACCATAGCAAATCCATCACAACAACCCAAAGTTGTCACCTTTAGGTGACCCGGCAGCATAATACCCAAATTCAATGTAAACAAACATCCCAAATCGAGTTATTAGACACAATAGTGTGAGACCAACTCAAACAAGACCAAAGATTGCAATTTTACATCATAAACATCCCAAAAGTATCAACTTTTCATTCTTAACAAAAGACAAAACATCCCCAATCAATTATATGGTGTCACACAAGTCAAAATATAGCTAGGACTACACCCAGTTACCTTTTTAAGCACAAAATAATCCTAACTTTCTTCCTCCTCGATGCAAATGGAGTCTTTCTCCTCGAGCTCACCTTTTCCTTGGACTTAGAACATAAAAACCAGAGGAAGACAATAAATTTATGCCTTAATAACAAATCCTAATCAAAACCCTAATTAAAACTAATAATAATAAAAGAACGGAGAATTACCTGAAGAATAACAAAATGAATAAGTTTAAGAAAGAATTAGGGAAAAAAGATTGAATCTTGGAAGGATCTTTAATGGAGTTTTAATGAGAAATTTAATAGAGGATTGATGAAAGTTAGAGAGAGAAGGGATGAATCATATGAGAATTATGAGGGAAAAAAAGAGTAAAGAAAGTAATTAGGATGAGGAAAATTAGAGTTATGATTAAATTGGGCTTTAGTTTATAATTATGAAGGTTGATTTAAGGAAATTAGGGCCTTTATTATATTTAGGAATGCAGAGAAACTCACCCTAAACCAACACGGAAACCACCCGAGCAAAACTGCTCCCGCGGAGGTTGCTCGAGCCCCGGCCGCCAGTGCCCCGCGCCCCAGTCGCGCCCGGCCCGCGCATCACCCGTCTCCTGCTCGCCTCTTTGCATCTGCCATTCTCGGCCTTCTCTTTTCAGCTACCCGCGAGCTAATGGTGAGCTCCTTGCTCGCACCTACCTCGCCCATACTCACTAAACCGCCTCCAAGCCTATTCTAATCAAACTAACTCGATTATAACCTCGTAACACTCGACTCACTAACTTACAACGTAAGCTTAGGAAATGACTTTGTCGAAGTAAAAATGAGAAAACCACACAGAACAAAATATGGATACGAATGAGATGAATTATAAAATATATAAAATAAGTTGGGGTGTTACGTTCTCACCCCTTAATAAGAAGTTTCGTCCTCGAAACTTGAGTGCTAAAGACTCCCCAAACGAGTAAGAAAACTAATACCTCCCACGATCACTATGATAAAACTACTAACTCTACTCACCACAATGACATGGGTTTTGACGCTCTCAACGACACTTAAAGTAACCCGACACCTTCAATCACTCGGACGTGGATCACTCATTCATGTAACAATCTATGCCATAGAAACATCCTAAACTTGACAAACCCAAATCACTTAAACTAGCTCCATAAGACCACACTAACTCAACCGCGTATCTCAATCCAAAATCCTAACACAACTCCAAACGTGTTCTAAACCAAAAGGGCTTCATAACTCACATTACAAATACAACTAAGGCACAAACTAATCCTCAAAGAAATGCTAAAGGCAAGCCTCACATCCTCAATTATAACGGCGTGAGACGATTACCACCGTGGTCGTGCCGATATAGTTTTTAAGTCAGTGGCCTCCATACCACAACACTGCCTCTATTTCGATAAGCTTTTGCTCTGTATTCTTCTAACTCCATTGTTACGTACACTATATTACTAACATAAACTATATTAATAATTCCTATACGATAAAAAATATTTACATTCGCTATCAAAATATTTTGGGAAATTTCCCATGGTACCCCGAGGTTTGACACTTTTCTAATGGTACCCAAATTTTTAGCCTTGTACCCATGGTACCCCTGAGTTAATTTTCTTTATGTTCCCAATTTGTCCTTCTGTTATAACAACGTTAAATATAAATGATTTGAATTGTATTTATTTGAAATATTGATTTTCTCTCCAATATTATTTAAAAACATTTTTTAATATTTTTGAAGGGTACCATGGACAAAACTTATAAATTTCATGGTTACCGTATACACAATTTAAAAAGTTTGAAGGTACCATGTGCAAAAAATAAAATAAACTCTTTATACTCCAATATTAATTAGAAAATAGTTAACTATACGTCATCAATTTTTAACGGCGTCATCATTTTGGTTATGTTATACATTATTGAACTCAAACTTTAGGGGTACCATAGATACAAAGTTAAAAAGTTGTGTACCACCGGAAAAGTGTTAAACCTCGGGGGTACCATAGGAAATTTCCCAAATATTTTTCACATAATTATAATTTCAACCAAAAGAAATCATATATAAACGAAAAAAATATGGTCAAAGACAAATATTGGAAACCACGTAAAAGTGAAATTGGACAATGTAGCACAAAGGAAATACAGTGAACGAAATTCTAATTACTACAAGTAAAACGACTCTTGCTTGACACTTTGTTCTTCATTTTCTACAATTAAATCTTTTATTTATTTTTTAAGTAAGACCTAACTTTATAATTACACCATGAAAAAAGGAATAACTTTTAGAAGCTTTTTGATACTTTAGTGTTGCTCGACATATGACATATTACCATGTCGTTCATCTATTCCAGCTATTTATTTATCTTTATATTTCAGAAAAAGACATAAATTGACGGTTTTTTTTGTATTATATAAGTTGATCCAAAATATTGACTAAATTGGAAGAATAAATATTTTAGCTAAATGATATTTAGAAGATGATTGGATTAATTTTGACTCCATAGCTTTGTACCAAGAAAAACCAATTCATTTACGCATATTCTTAAAATAAAGATGTAAACAAAGAATTAAAACGGAAGAAATAATATAAAGTATAATACAATACATTATAATAATCATATACCGAGTAATATTTCTGATCAATTATCCGAATGTTACTATCGGCGCTCTTGCCTCATTGGCACCGAGGCTTTTGATCTGTACTAGCAACCCTAGGGATGATAATTATTGTCCCATCATCAGCAAGTACTTTGAGGTAAATTTAATTTACCCCACTAGATATTCTGAATATTTCACACTTTTTATGTTTTAAACAAAATATAATTTTATTCCACGTAATTTAATATTGATGTCAAAGACCAAGTAATTAAGTTGGCAAAAGTTAATCCTTTTTTCTTTCTAAATACTTATGATTTGGATGTACCATTATCAAAATTCAATACTCCTTTGGTGACTATTTTACACTTTTATTTGTCCAAACTAGTTTTACGACATCTTCATTTTTTTTTTTTTTTTTGTCATTTTATTGATAAATTTAAGATTAATGGATCAATAACCTTACTCAGGACTTCACTAGGACATGCTATCAAATTATAAAAGAATCATGGAAAAAGATCGACGACATTGCATCTCAGATCGGAAGGATTACACACCTCAGCCATCTATTTAAAATGTGCCGGTATTTCTTCAAAAATTTACCTATATCCTTAATACTGACATCTGCATTGGTAGTCTCGAATTTCACTCAATTTTACCAACGGTAGGACGGGATGTAAGTACCACCATTTGTACAATAAAATTTCTACATACCCTAACAAAAAATTGATGATATGGGTTATTTAAGAAGTGTTCCTATGAATTAAAGTAGTACCCCCATAATTATATATCATAACGATCATCTGAATTAATTAATTTCATTTTATCTAGGCCCATTCAATCTGTTGATTAGTTAAAATTGGAGCTTGCTAGATTATACTCCGCGACAGCTCCAATATAACGACCCCACTACCAAGTCGTTTCTTGATCATGTTTGCGACTAGAGGCGGACCTAGGTAGTGCTATGGGGTAGCGGCTGCTACCCCATATAAAAGAGAAAATCGAAAGTTGTACTAGCAACTCCTAAAAATCGAAATATATTTACAATATATAGTATATTCACAAAGTAATACATAATCAATATATACTAAACAATATAAAAAAAGTAAAAGTTATTAAAGAATTATGCATTAACGCTTAAATCGTCACTTTTGCACAGATGATTTTTTAATGATTTTATAACTAATTAAAATTAGTTTTGTCCGATTTAAAAATTCTGGGTCCGCCCATGTTTGCTACACGGTCAATAAAGATAGAGGCGGTCTAGAAGGAGTATGAGAGGTTCTCAGGACGACCCTTGTATATGAATAATGTTATGATAATCAAATTCTCCATTTGCATTCTCCATTTGATAGCGTCCACTCGAACATGACCATGGCTTGGGACTGGCAGGTACATATCAAACAAATAGACAATTAATTTCATTACGATTCCTGAGAAGTAACAAAAAAAATCGTAAATCAGTTGGATTAATAAACATGCACTAATTTATTCTCTTTGCGCAAGCTGCAATGAAATTATATATCCAGTAGGTTGCGGAAAAGTAACCATGCTTCCGCGTCAAGATTTTAATCTAACTGAGTTTGAGTTTGAGTGTCAATCAAGATTTGGTGTCATGCCAAATCCAAATTTCCTTCACGCATATTTTGGCAACGAGGTACCTTAATTTATTTGTCATTACTTACGGTTTATATGGTACACCATCCATGCATAATTCTGATCAAATTACGGTTTCGCTAATTTAATACAAGTAGTTAGTATCGCATAATTGTCTAATTATTATATATGTTTATTTTTTATTTTTCTAATTGATCAGGAGATCAAAGAAATTTTGAGAAAGAATTGGAGTAACATTATTTTCTCCAATGTACAAAGAGACACCTTTAGCGGCGAGGGGTAAGTAGTATATTATACTTTATATATACTTATTACATATTATAATATATAAGATTAGATTGTCCCAAACAACTGCTTCTTAATCCTTACAATCTTTTCTACAACGGTTTCGTGGATAGGATCTTGGAGAATATATCCGTATCAATTGTCGCCATCAAAACAACCGAAATTATGTATATGGTAAAACGCGAAAGTGGTAGTTAGCTCCCACAACTTTAATCAATTGTGGTTTTAATATCATTGATATACATATACTAATTTAAAAATTCCAAAATCGATTTAATTCATTCAAATTTTATTTTCTTTACCAAAATGTGTAATAAAATTTCATGCCATTTGTAAATGTATAATTGTGTGTTTGTGAAGGTACAGGATCGGGATCCCTCTCGACGCCCCGCGCGCGCCCGCCCTCGAATGTTTGGGGCAGAATGCACGTCGCGGGAAAAATGTAAATGCGCGTAAAAGCGCGCTCGTGGTGCTCGAGTTGCTATGGGGGGATTTCATTGCGTAAATTATTTAAAGCATTTTAAAGAATTGTCGAATAATCATTTAAAAGCCGCTTTCAGAGTCGCCACCAAATTATGGGCGAATTTGGACCCGTTCAACGCGTTTTGGACTCGAAGATGCGAATCTTAGAGTTCAAGGTGCGTCGATACCTATCCGTCTAAGGCAATTATGAAACCAGAGCGGATTCGGGGTGAGGGTACTTTTCGAAAGTTTGTCAAAATGCGTTATGAAAAACTGTAATTGAAAAGTATACGTAAAAGTAGCCATTACTAGCTTGAAAACAGTTTATAATTTCGATGTTTGAGTAAATGCAAACCGCTACGTACAAGTGCGATATGTGACTCGATAATATGCGTAAAAGCAAATGTAAACGTCAAAGCTATGACGGGTTGCAATGGGAAATGTGCACAAAGCGATAATTCATCGTTTGAATTATTTACTTAAATGCTATTTTCCGATTCATGTGTGTGTAAAAATTTGTTTAAAACCCTCAGTTTTGCATGTTTTAAGACTAATGAAGACGTTACAAGTTTTGTCGAAATCATGTTTAGTCGTTTAATGCGTAAATGAGAATTTGCTTAATGTAAAAGTGGTATCCGTTTGTTAGTGATTTTGCGTCGTTACTTATGCGATATTGGCGAGGTTTAAGACGGATTAGGAATCCGAATCGCTACAACTATATAACGAATACGGGTTCGCAATGTCAATACCGGGTCGGGTTAGGAACCCGTTTGTCCGAGTCGAGTGTGAAGGTGTAGAGTGAGAAGTGAGTGATGATAATTCATGAGTGTAATGGGTTGAATAAGGGGTGTATTTATTGTGGCTTTTGAGCCGCCATTTTGTCAAGACTAAACATAAAATTGCTAGTGCACTGGCGATTAAATATTTAATCGTCAGTTCACTGGCTGCCAAATATTTAATCGCCAGTTCAATGGCTGCCTGTTAACTGGCGATTAAATATTTTGCCTAGGTTGTTTGATTGAACTTGAGTCGCGTAATGGATGATGTATGTATGTGATGATTGTGTTTGTTGATTGTTTTGGTCGAGATTCTTTCGGTCTGTTTTGTGTTTCGTGTTTCGTGCTTTTTTCGGGTCTCGGGCCGAAAAATATTTTTGTCTTGAATTGAATTGTTTTTATGAGATGTGTTTAGACGTGAGCTCGGCTTGAGCGTATTACGTCTCGGGAAGGGTGTTTGGGTGCTTTTGTGGGCTTTTTCGGGTTTCGGGCCGAAAAGTGTTTTTGTCTTGAATTGATTTGCTCTTGTGAATGGTGTATAGATGTATGCTCGGCTTGAGTGTAGGACGTGTTTTAGGTGTTTTGTGCGCTTTTTTGTGTTTTGTGTGTTGTTGGGCTTTTGTTTGTGGGCCTTTTTTGTTGTATAGGCTTGCTTTTGTGTTGGGTCGGTTTAAATAAAATGACTAAGCGGATACTCATTTTACACGACATGCAAATAATTCATTTTATGCGTTAAATGACTTAAAATGTTTTCGACAAAATGTACCGTTTTGACATTACGTTAAAAACATGTTTCTTTGTGAAAGTCCATTTCATCACAGGGTTTTTTATTTGGGGGGTACGGATACGAGTATCTATAGTTTGGATAGGTTTATTTGATTTGAAATTTTGAATTTGATCCAAATAACTTGCTTGACAATATACAAAGATTTGGATTTGAACAAAATTCATTCCTTCACCAATACAAGCTTAAATTGGTGATTTCAAATTCCACCTTCACCCCATGTCATTTGAAAATTTCACATTTTACAATCTAGATTTGAAATGACAATTTTCTAATGAAATGACTATTCTCAAACGCTACCTAAAGGCATTTTATTGAATTGATACATTATACTCCGTATAAATGAATAACGTTGATATTTTGGGGTAATTTTGGTTGGAAATTAAAAAATTGGATTCAATTTCACTTTAATTCAAAGTAATGGAGCTTAATCACTACATTTAAAAGTTAAGGGGGTTAATTTCACAATTGCTCAAAATTATGGGGGCTAATCACTACTTTCGCGTATAATCCAATCACTAGTAGTCTGATTTTATAATATGTCATTATTGTGATGTAATTAAGCTTTCTAATGGATTACTTTTAAGAGTAATTAAGAGAAGATGTCTGCCTCAACTGAAATTGCCTCTTCAGATCTAAATGATTGAAGAAATCGTGCTAACAAACTCCAGGAAGCCGCTACAGGTACACTTGGTGTACTATTAGGTTTAGTACATCACCAAAGATATGATGACATGTGTCATGTTGGGCCCCAATTTTTTTTTTTTTTTTCTGAAAATATGCTTTAGAGGGAGCAATTAGGCGCCAAATACTTGAAGGTACCGGATCAAGACCCATCTCGACACCTCACGCGGGCCCGCCCGATGAGGGGGCGGACGCTACTCGAGAAAAAGTGTAAAAGCGCGTGAAAGCTCGCTCGCGTGTTGCTCGAGTTGCTATGGGGGAATGTCATTGCATAAATTATTTAAAGCATTTTAAAGAAATGTCGAAAAATCATTTAAAAGCCGTTTTCGGAGTCGCCACCAAATTATGAGGGAATTTGGACCCGTTGAACGCGTCTTGGACTCGAAGACGCGAATCTTAGAGCGGATTCGGGATGAGGGTACTTTCCGAAAGTTTTATCAAAATGTTTTATGAAAAACCGTAATTAAAAAGCCTACGTAAAAGTAGCCTAAACTAGCTTGAAAACAGTGTATAATTTCGATGTTTGAGAAAATGCAAACCGCTACGTATAAGTGCGATATGTGACTCGATAAATATGTGTAAAAGCAAATGTATACGTCAAAGCTGTGACGGGTTGCTATGGGAAGTGTGCCTAAAGCGATAATTCATTGTTTGAATTATCACTAAAATGCTATTTTCCGACTCATGTGTGTGTAAAAGTTTGGTTTAAACCCTCAGTTTTGCATGTTTTAAATACTAATGAAAACGGTACAAGTTTTGTCGAAATCATGTTTAGTCGTTTAATGCGTAAATGAGAATTTGCTTAAGTGTAAAGTGGTGTCCGTTTGTTCATTGTTAATTGTGTCGTTGTTTATGCGGTATTGGCGAGGTTTAGACAGATTACGAATTCGAATTACTATAACCGTATTACAAATACGGGTTCGTTAAACCAATACCGGGTCGGGTTAGGAACCCGTTTGTCCGAGTCGAGTGTAAAGGTATAGAGTGAGAAGTGAGTGATGATAATTCATGGTGATAATGGGTCAAATGAGGGGTGTATTTATAGATTTTTTGAGCCGCGAAACGGCTAAAATCGAAGGAAAAATCGCCAGTGCGCTGGCGATTGTTTATTAAATCGCCAGTGCACTGGTGGTTTCTTATTAAATCGCCAGTGCACTGGTGATTTCTTTTTAAATCGCGAGTGCACTGGCGATTTAAATAGTGGTTTAGAGATTCTTGAAGTGACTTTGGTCGTAGGATTTGATGGGTTAGGGTAGGATGATGTTTGTTGGTTTGATTTGACGAGTTTCCTTGAGTATGTTTCGTCGTCTCGTGTTTCGTGCTTTTTTCGGGTCTCGGGCCGAAAAATATTTTTGTCCTGTATTGATTTGTTTTTGTAAACGGTGTCTAGGCGTAAGCTCGGCTTGAGCGTCTGACGTCTCGAGAACCGTGTTTGGGTGCTTTTGTGGGCTTTTTTCGAGTTTCGGGCCGAAAAACGTTTTTGTCTTGAATTGGTTTGTTTTTGTAAAGGGTATCTAGACGGGCGCTCGGCTTGAGCGTATGACGTCTCGGAAGCGTGTTTGGATGTTTGCTTGGGCTTTTTTGTGTGTAAAAAGGTTTGTTTTCGTGTTGGGTCGGCTTAAGTAAAATGACAAAGCGAATATTCATTTCACACGACATGCAAATAAATCATTTTATGCATTAAATGACTTAAAATATTTTCGACAAAATGTATCGTTTTGACATTACATTAAAAACATGCTTTTTGTGAAAGTCCATTTCATCACAGGGCTTGTGTTTTGGGGGGTACGGATACGACCTACGGGTATCTATAGAGCCCCAGTTTGATTGAGTTTGGACTAAAGCGCTAGTCAAACTAAATGATAGTATCCGGACCTTACAGTCTCGATACCACCTGGCAGCGCCTAAGCATGTGTCTCGAGGGAGAGACGAGGACTTAGTGTCGGGAAATACGGGGCGGGACAACATGTTTAGGGACACGACGGTCCTGCATGATTAAAGGTGTGCCTGCCTGTTGATGTCTTGCAGAATTTGAGTCGTTTGCTGATGGTGCTTTAGAGTCTAGCCGAACTTTGTGTTGTACTTGAGATGGTCGTTGATGTTTAATGTTTCTTGATGGCGTTTTTTAGTCTTGCCGAACTTTGTGTCGTGCTTGTTGCGTGTTTAAGCTCGTACGTATGTGTGAGTGTTTATGCTTTGATGTTTATCCCGTAAAGAGTTTAAATGTATGACTCGTATAGGAGGCCGTGTGTTTGGTGTTTGACTTGTAAAAGAGATACGTGTTTGGTTGTTTGACTCGTGAAAGAGGCTCGTGTATAGTGTTTGACTTGTGAAAGAGGCTCATGTATAGTGTTTGACACGTAAAAGAGGTTTCGTGTCTTTTTTGTTTTTGACTCGTGAAAGAGGTTTGTGTTTATGTATTTGACTCGTAAAAGAGGTACGTGTTTATGTTTGACTCGTAAAAGAGGCTCGTGTTTGGTGTTTGAGTCGTAAAAGAGGTTCGTGTTTACGTTTGACTCGTAAAAGAGGTACGTGTTTATGTTTGACTCGTAAAAGAGGTTTGTGTATAGTGTTTGACTCATAAAAGAGGCTCGTTGTAACGCCCTGCAAATTTCAGTATAAAATAAAACATATCCCTTATTTATTTAAAACAACGGAAATTAAAGAGCGTTACCGCCGTATTCCCTAACAGGGAATACAAGGCTAATAGTATCCTTACAGAACTAAAAATATTATTACAAAACGTTATTTATTTAAATAAAACTGGCAATAAAATAATTAAAAGCGAATATCTCTCATTCCCGCCCTTCTATAAAGTCAGTACCTGAAAAGATTTAACACAAACAGGGTCAGTCTACCACTGACTGAGTATGAGAATTATCCTTTCTACTAAAATTAATGCATTATTAATGTACGAGGATTACAGTACTTATCTTTACATTTTTGAGTCAAACCTTTCCCTGTGTACATAGGATAAATATAAATATATTGTATAATATATATACAATATCTGCCAGGTCTAAGACCCACCTCGGCGCATGCCGGATAAATTATGGAATTTCAATTCCATCTGCCAGGTCTAAGACCCACCTCCATGTACACAGGTTTTAATAAAATTTATATAATCGTATTTATTACGATCTCGTACATAATTTAAGCTATAAAAAAAATGATATAAATACAGGCAATATCATTACAATATAACAGGACAAAAGGGCATTATAACGACACACTATTTTATATTATTATGGGAGTATTAAGACAATTTATTATATTCAAATATATTATTATTATTTACTATGACACTAATTTTAGAAAAAGAATAAGACTCATACCCTTTTCTTTCGGTTCACTTAGCAATCTACCAAAATTACTTCACACCACTTTCACGTACTCCCCCTTGCTATTATTATTATTATTATTATTATTATTATTATTATTATTATTATTATATTCTCTTTTGTTGTTGTTGGATGCAAGGACTTGGTCCCCCTTCTCCTCCCCTCCCCACCCCTCTTCTTCCCCTTCTCCCCTATTTATAGTTATTTAGGTCGGTTAAAACAAGTCATGCTTATCTTTTTTTTTTTCACCTCCTCACCTTTTATGGTGCCACTTGGCACTATTCATTACCTCATTTTTATTTTTACCCCCTTTGATTATCGAAAGGTCAATGCAGTTAAAATATCTTAGATATTTTTTTACCATGGGTCCACAATATAGTCTGTGTGTAACGTAATATTTTGTTATTCATTTCCTTTTAGAATAAGTTAAGACGAAATTTACTTTTAAACTTAGTAATTTGTTTATAATAGAAATCAGATATTTTAAATCCTAAATTGGACTTAAAATTCTTATTACAATAGTGTTTTAAGTAGACTTTCTTATATAGTATTATTATTTCTATTAATTTTACAAGGGTTATTACATTCTCCCTCCCTTAAAATAAGTTTCGTCCCGAAACTTGACTTACCTTCTAAAAAAAAAGATGAGGATATTTGCTTCTCATTTCTTGCTCTGTTTCCCAGGTTGCTTTGGTCTCATCATGATATGCCCACAATACCTTAACGAGTGGAACCGTTTTATTACGGAGAACTTTTTCTTTGCGGTCCAGAATTTGGATAGGTTGTTCATCATAGGTCAAATTTTCTCTTACTTCTGTTGGGGCTACGTTGATAATATGCCTAGGGTCAGGAATATATTTCCTTAGGGGTGAGACGTGAAAAACATCATGGATTCTGGAGAGTTCTACTGGTAAGGATAATCGGTATGCCATGTCTCCAATTCTTTGCATTATCTTAAATGGACCTATATACCTAGGGCTTAGTTTTCTTTGTTTCCCAAATCGTATGACTCCTTTGGTAGGGGATACTTTTAGGAAGACCGAATCTCCTACTTCAAATCCACCGGCCGTCTTTTGAGGTCAGCGTAACTCTTTTGTCGGCTTTGAGACGCTTTCATTTTCTCTTGTATAATCCTTACCTTCTCAGTGGTTTCTAGAATTAAATCGGGTCCAGTGATTTTTGACTCATCAATATCACTCCAGCACAGAGGTGTTCGACACTTTCTACCATATAGAGCTTCATATGGGGCCATCCCGATACTAGAATGATAGCTGTTATTATATGAAAATTCCACTTAGGGTAGATGTTGTTCCCATGATCCTTGAAATTCTAGAACACAGGCCCTTAACAAGTCTTCTAAGGTCTGGATTGTCCTTTCTGTTTGACCATCTATGCGAGGGTGGCGATACTAAAGTTCAGTTGAGTTCCTAATGCATTTTGAAAACTTTTCCAAAACTTAGCTAAAAAGTTTGTGTCTCGGTCTGAAACAATGGTTGTGGGAATCCCATGCAATCTCACAATTTCTTTTATATATTTCTTGGCTAACTGCTCAGAATTCCATGTGGTCTTGGTTGCTAAGAAATGTGCACTTTTGGTTAATCTGTCTACGACTACCCATATCTCATTCATTCCTTGAGACGTTACAGGCAATCCTGTGACAAAATCCATGGCTATAGAGTCCCATTTCCACGTAGGAATATGTAAAGGTTGCAAAAGCCCTCCGGGTCGTTGGTGTTCTATTTTAACTTGCTGACATGTCAAACATTTTGCCACATATTCAGCAACTTCGTGTTTCATATTGCTCCACCAGAAGTTTTGTCGTATGTCTTTATACATCTTGTTTCCCCCAGGATGTATTGAATACGGGGAATTATGTGCCTCGTCCATGATTCTTCTCTTTATGTTTTCGTCATTAGGTACGCAGAGCCTTTCATGATACCATAATGATCCATCATCTTGGACTAAGAAACCAGGGGCCCTTCCTACTTGTACATCCTTCCAAATTTTCTCTAATTGTGGGTCGGTTTTCTGCGCTGCTTTTATCTCCTCACTCAAGGTTGGTTTTATTTCTAAAGCTGCTATAAGTCCAATTACATCACCAATAACTAGCTCGACACCTAATTTTTCTACATCATTTTGAAGTATTGGTTGTTGTATTTCTAGTGTATTAAGGGTGAGTCGTTTACGGCTAAGGGCATCAGCTACCACATTAGCCTTCCCTGGGTGATATTGGATGTCTACGTCATAATCCTTGAGGAGTTCAAGCCATCTGCGTTGCCTCATGTTAATCTCTTTCTGGGTGAAGATGTACTTTAGGCTTTTGTGATCCGTATATATGCGACAGTGGACACCATACAAATAATGTCTCCAAATTTTCAGTGCGAAGATCACTGCTGCCAACTCTAAATCATGGGTAGGATAATTCTGTTCATAAGGTTTGAGTTGTCTAGATGCATATGCAATAACTTTCCCTTTTTGCATTAGCACACAGCCTAACCCTTGTTTAGAAGCGTCACTGTATATTTCAAATTCATCCTTATCATTTGGAAGTGCTAAAATAGGGGCTGAGGTAAGTCGCTTCTTAAGTTCATTAAATGCTTCTTCACACTTGTCACTCCATTCAAACTTTGTACTTTTCTTAATAAGGTTAGTAAGTGGTTGGGCAATTTTAGAAAAATTTTCCACAAAACGACGGTAATACCCAGCCAATCCTAGAAAACTCCGTACTTCTGATACATTCTTTGGTCTGGCCCAGTTAGTGATTGCTTCTACTTTCTGAGGGTCTACCTTGATTCCTTCTTTTGATATGACATGTCCTAGAAAAACTACCTCTTTTAACCAAAACTCGCATTTTGAAAATTTTGCATACAATTGATTCTTCCTTAGGGTTTCTAGAACTATCCTCAAATGGTCACGATGTTCATCCTCCGATTTTGAGTAGACTAATATATCATCAATGAAAACAACCACAAATTTGTCTAAGTAAGGTTTAAATACTCTATTCATAAGGTCCATAAAAACCGCAGAGGCATTCGTGAGACCAAAGGGCATAACTACAAACTCATAATGTCCATAACGAGTTCTAAAAGCTGTTTTTGGTATATCCTCGGGTTTTATCCTCAACTGATGGTATCCTGATCGAAGATCTATTTTTGAAAATGTGGTAGCTCCACGAAGTTGATCAAACAAATCATCTATACGGGTAATGGATATTTATTCTTAAAGGTGACCTTATTGAGTTCTCGATAATCTATACACAAGCGTAAACTACCGTCCTTTTTCTTTACAAAAAGTACAGGTGCACCCCAAGGTGATGCACTAGGTCGTATGTAGCCCTTTTTCTAATAACTCATCTAGTTGTTCTTTTAATTCTTTCAACTCAGCAGGAGCCATCCTATAAGGGGCTTTAGAAATTGGGGCAGTGCCAGATATTAATTCTATAGAAAAATCAATTTCCCTTTGCGGGGGCATTCCTGGAATTTCTTCTGGAAATACGTCAGGAAATTCATTCACTATAGGTATATCCTGAATTGAAGGCTCACGCTCTCTATGTTTAATTATCTCACAAAGATAGCCTTCACAACCTTGTCGTAAAAATTTTAGAGCTCTCATGGCAGATATAATTATCCCCTTTGTACGACCTTTTCGCTTCCGAAAAGTTATTTCTCCCTCCTCGGGTTTTCTAATGGTTACAGTACCCTCATAGCAATTTACAACTACATGATTTTTAATAAGCCAATCCATTCCTAGAATTATATCAAATTCATGAAGATCAAGTTGTATTAAATCAACAGGTATAAGATTTCCTTCTATGGTTAAACCACAATTTCTATAAACAGTCGAGCATGGAAGGACCTTTCCAGTTGGTAATCCTATGGATAAGTTTACCTTTTGATTATCAGGAGTTAACTTCAATTTCTCACTTAAGGTCCGAGATATAAAAGAGTGTGATGCTCCAGTATCAAATAACACGTTAACAGGAGTAGAGTTAAGGAAAATATTACCCGTGGCTACATCATTCTGAGGTTCCTCCCCTTGAGGGTTCATCACATACACACGTCCCGATGTTGGGGTCTCCTTCGGTGCAAAGTTTTTGAGTGGTCTTTGAGGTGGTTTTGTTGGGTTGAAGTTGGAGTTAGTGCCTATCATTCGACTTCTGACTATTGGGCAATTATTTCTTTTGTGGTCCAGGCTCCCACACTCAAAACATCTCAGGTTAGAGGACCTACATTGGTCTGTTGTATGGTTAGTGTAACACCCCGACTTTTCCCCTTTTATTTAAATAACTAGCTTGCATGCCCGGCCCCACCCGGGCTAACTATATTTACATTAAAAATTTAATTTTATATAAATTTGCATTATATTAAATATTTGTCCAGTTTACACATTTACTATTTATGACATATTTGTATGCAAATTCTTGAAATCATAATTAAGTATAATTGTTAATCATACTTCAATTAATACAAAATTATTCTCAATAAATACATTATCAATGTATACTCTCATGAAAAATATTATTTTGATATAAAATTAATGATATTAAATTTATGAGTTCTTGGTGTTTTATTTCAAATATAAACTCACAAATACTAAATTTTTCCTAATGTGAGTCATAATATGTTTTAGGTAAGTTTTTATTTAAATATCATAGAGAATTAGTTGTTTTAAATAACACTAAGAATTAAATACTAAATTTTCTTAATGTAACCTAACTAATTTAATTTTCATTAAAAAATATATTACTTTCAAAAATTTATTTATTTTATTTTTCACACCTTTCAAATATAATGTATTTATTTTTTCCAATTTTAATTTGGAAATATAGAGTGTTTGTTACAATATTTGATTTTATATTTTTAAGGATATTTGATTATGTTTAGGTAATTTTTCTTTTTTTAAATGCTTTACTAAAAGAAAATTATTTTATTTTAGAATCCTAATAATATTTAAATATCCAATTATATTAAGTTTAATAAGTTTTATTATATATTAATATAATAACTTAGTTTATATATATTAAAATAATAATTTTTTTATCAACCAATTATATTGTGACAAATGTCGACCATAGAGACTATGGTTTCTGCTTTATATATATATATATTAGATTCATTTCGTTAAATTCGTATTTCATTCCTCTTAATTTTGTTATTTTTGGCTGGAATAAGCAGACTGTAGTCAGAACTTAAAAACGGAGTAATTAGCTTAAAAACGGTATAATTTCCTCATACGGACTCCGATTCAGGCGATTCAAAAGGCTAAACTGCGTATTTTTTCGACGCCATGCATCTTTGCCAAATTCTGATGTGAACCGACGGTTCAGGCGAACCAGGTTACAGTGCATTTACTGGATCGATTTTGGTGTTTGTTTTATACACGAAACTCTTTATACTTATAAGGCTTTTTCAACCCTAATTCCTCTTTTATTATTTCTGATGTTTCTCATTCAATCCTAGCCTCTCTTCTCTCTCTTCATTCTCTCATTAGTTCTCATCAAAACATCTCATAAAATTCATTCAATTCATCTCCTAATCAAACCCTAATTGATTCTAATCTCTTCCTTGCTTAATCCTTTGGTAATCCTCTACTCTTGGTATAGTTTTCTGTAAATTTTGTTATTATATGTGTTTATTGAGGTGTGCTTATGTATTGTATGATTTATGTGTGCCCTAATCAATAGGAGAGGATTGGAGAGAAAACCACAAGTTCGGATTTCTTTGACCCAGGTGAACTAAACTGAAGATCGCCGAAGATCCGACCGTCCCATTTTGCTGAAATTTTGTGAGCATGTTCCTGACTCTTGGGGCTACCTTTTCACCGTTCAGTTTTTCATTTGGAGCTCTGGATCGTCTGTTATCGCGTCTGGACAGAAGGGGTGAAAACTGTGCTTTTCTTGGGCTTGTTTGGAAAAGGTAACTAGGTGTAGCCTTGGTGATATTTTGACTTGTGTGAGACCATATAATTGATTGAGGATGAATTGGTTGTTGTTATGTGTGTAGAGCTATGATCTTTGGGTTGGTTGTGCTATGAAATTATGATCTTTGGTCTTAATTGTGATGGTCTCACACTATTATGTCTAATGGAATGAATTGGGATGTTTGTCATATTAAATTTGTGTTATATTGATATTAAGTTGATTAAAGATGATAACTTTGGGAATTATAATGGTTTATTATGGCTACTCTTTAGTTCTTATGGTTATTACTCCGTAATTAACATGTTGATTATGGTTAGTGTTGAGATTGGTTACAAAAGGGGTCAATTATGTTGTAGTTGTGTATATGATGGACATTGTGTTGATTTTGAGTAAAAGAATAATTAAATAGATGTTGATTGTGAGTTGATTCAGGTTATTGGATTGGCTTATGTTGGGTATGAGTTAACTCAGGTTATTGGATTGGCTTATGTTGGTTATGAGTTAATTCAGGTTATTGGATTGGCTTATGTTGGTTAAGAGTTAATTCAGGTTATTGAATTGGCTTGTTTGTATGCTTGATTTAAGTGTGCGTGCAGATGCGGTTATGGCTCGTGCGTGAGGAGATACGACATCTTTTGTAGGGCGGATCATGCCTTTGGGTTCTCAACCGGTTATGGTTAGAGACTATGGTAAGTTGTATGTCGTCACCGGTTATGGTGAGGTTTGGCCAAATTAAGACAGTGTTGAGGATTTCACGGTTATGTGGGTCCATTGAAAGGGAATTCACGGTTATGTGGTTCCGCCATAGGGTTTGGAGGTATCACCGGTTAGGGTGAGGTCCGGGGTGATTCACGGTTATGTGGTTACCCAGTTCTCCGTGCTTTCTCTTGCGTTGTTGATTGTTGATTGTTGATTGTCACTTTGTTGATGACAGGTTGAGCTTAAATAATTATAGTGAATCAGTTATATTTGGGTTGTATTATTTGTAAGATGGTTGTTTGCTTATACTTTGATTATAGGCCATAGGCCAGTTGAGTTGGTTAACTAATGGGTTAGCTTGAGGTTGATTTATGTTTATTCTACATTTGGGTTGTATTATTGTCTATTTTGGTTATGTTGAAATATGACTGAGGAGCACCTAGTTACTCCCCACTGATTGTGGCTGTTGCATTCTTTGTGGCAGGTTAGCGCGGGATCGGGTTTGTCAAGTGAGGATGCCGTGAGGATGACCTATAGCTAGCCTTGAAGTGATTTTGGTCTAGACTTGTTAGGATGTTTAGTTTTATTATCGTTATCTTACTTTCATTTTTGAGCTGGTTTTGTAAGGGGTATTTACTCCCCACTTCTAGGCCTCAAGGCCTACCTCTTTTATCGTTGTTTAGTTGGTTTAGTGAGTGACGACTCGGATTACACGGTGTTTCCGCCACCGTGGCCTTCATTTTTATTCATTTCCTCTTTAAAATCCTTTTATTTCTTTATTTTATTTTATTGGAAAATCCGGGTTGTTACAGTTAGTATATCCACACTTTCCGCATTTCATTCCTTGATATTTGCCTTGGTACGAGTTAGAGAAATTTTTCCTCCCAACTATATGTGGCTGTTTTTGGTAGTTTCGTCCCCCAGTTCTATCACCCTCATATTTCCTTTTAAACCTATTTTGTTCATCATCCCTCTCTTTTATTATCCTCTCAGCATTTGTTGCCTTATCATACCTTTCCTGATAACTTAAGCATGTGTGGGTAGATAATCTATCACGAAGGTTCCAATTGAGCCCTCTTTCAAAACGATTCATTCTTAATTCCTCACTTGCTACCATATGAGGTGCAAATCGAGATAATTCCATAAATTTGGCAGCATACTCCATAACAGACAGCGTTCCTTGCCTTAGGGTATTAAACTCCTCTTCTTTTTGTCTCCTAAGTGATGGAGGATAAAATTTAGATCGCATAAGTTCCTTAAATTGGGTCCACCCAAAACCCTCTTCATGTTTCTTTTCCTTAATAGTTTCCCACCAGAGATCAGCCTGTCCCACTAGATAGTAACTTGCAAATCCTACCTTCCACTTTTCAGGGCAATTGATTGCGTCAAAAAGTTTGTCCATACTTCTTAACCAATCCTCAAATTCTACAGGGTTAGGTTTGCCATCATAAGTTTTAGGGTTGTAACTAGCCATCTTTCTAAAGTATTTGGCACTATCATCTTCATCCTCGGTCTTATTTGCTTTTAATGCTTCAGCTAGTATGGTCACAATCCCTTTTACATCATTCCTTAGGTCATTATGCTCGTCAGGCATAAGTTGATTCACTGCTGAGCTCTCGGGGTTAGACATCCTAATCATGTGAATAACAAAACAGGTTAGATATATATTTTCCCCTTATTATACATTAGTATAGTCTATAATCAAGCATATAGTTACACACACCGACACTTATATATATATTACAACCGTTCTACATAGTTACTTATATTTTACATTGATTTTTCATTATTTATATTACATTGAGTCATGATACATTACCAGATTACCTAAACTTAGCATTTTCAACCAAAGACTGACTCTTACAACATGGGTTGTTGTTACTTTGTATACTAAGCTATTTCACAAAATGTAAGTTACTCCTGCTATAATACAAAACAAAATTTGGAGTAACTGGTCAGTCCACTTATTCTAGATCCGTAGTTATGATCCTATCATTTATTTATTTATTTTTTTTTTTTTTCATCCCCCCTACTTCTCTCTGCTTGCCGACTCAATCCTCCTCATTGTCAGAGCTAGACTCGTTCAGAGAAATGGACGAAATTCCGCTCCGGCTTTCATAACCGCTATTATAATTATCATCATCTTCAATTTCTTCATCTACCCCATTGTTTTCGTTCACCGACTCCACATCGGACAGGTACACCACATTGTTGACTTCCAAAGCTATTAATTCTGCTGCTATATCCTCAAAGGTAGGGTACCAGAAGCTATTAACAGGACCAATATATATATATATTTCTCATAGTTTGGGTATCCATTAATGATTAAATCATGGTATTTTTCCTTCAATCCATTCCAAGGAATGATGTCGGGTAAAGTCTCCACTAGACACTGGGCTTGATAAGGCATGCTTATACTAAGTTCTGGAAAGATTGCGTTGTAAGCTCTAATGGATTCCCTTAAGTTAACCACGTGGCTGGACACTGTCTCATTGGTACTCATTCGAAGACTGTATGGGTTCGGAAGGGGACCTGCCATCTTTTACAAACAACAACAAAAACACAAACACACACACATTGTGGTTAAGTTATGAATATAAAATCATAACAAACGACAAAGTATGAAAAGACAAATATTCTATTTCCTAAGTTATCTACCCCTCACTCAGTTAATATATTTATTCATTAGTAAATTTATTTATTCATTTATTTAATTATTTATTTATTTATTTATTATTTTTTGAAAAAAAAAAACCAGGGCTCTGATACCACTTTGTAACGCCCTGCAAATTTCAGTATAAAATAAAACATATCCCTTATTTATTTAAAACAGCGGAAATTAAAGAGCGTTACCGCCGTATTCCCTAACAGGGAATACAAGGCTAATAGTATCCTTACACAACTAAAAATATTATTACAAAACGTTATTTATTTAAATAAAACTGGCAATAAAATAATTAAAAGCGAATATCTCTCATTCTCGCCCTTCTATAAAGTCAGTACCTGAAAAGATTTAAGACAAACAGGGTCAGTCTACCACTGACTGAGTATGAGAATTATCCTTTCTACTAAAATTAATGCATTATTAATGTACGAGGATTACAGTACTTATCTTTACATTTTTGAGTCAAACCTTTCCCTGTGTACATAGGATAAATATAAATATATTGTATAATATATATACAATATCTGCCAGGTCTAAGACCCACCTCCAATGTACACAGGTTTTAATAAAATTTATATAATCGTATTTATTACGATCTCGTACATAATTTAAGCTATAAAAAAAATGATATAAACACAGGCAATATCATTACAATATAACAGGACAAAAGGGCATTATAACGACACACTATTTTATATTATTAAACAAAATGGGAGTATTAAGACAATTTATTATATTCAAATATATTATTATTATTTACTATGACACTAATTTTAGAAAAAGAATAAGACCCATATGTAGGTTTATATCCGTATATAGAAAATATAAAAAATATAGAAAATCCGAAATAAATTGATAAAAATATAAAATCCGAAATAATTTTTTTTTTTATTTTATAAATTGATAAAAATATAAAATCCGAAATATAAAAAATATAAAATCCGAAATATAAAAAATATAGAAAATCCGAAATAATTTTTTTTTTTTTTTTTTTTTTTTTTTTTTATTTTATAAAATAGACACGGCAAAAATAAAAAAAAATATTCCAAATTAAATAATTTCGGCCAACATGAATAATGAATTAAACTGATTTAATTCGTTTATGCTAATGATTAGATCGATACTAACTCAATTTTAATCCGTATTAAACATTGATTTAAGACATTCAAATTAACTTTTTAACTTAGACATCATGAATTCATAGATCTAATGAAAAGCATAACAATATGTTCATTAACATACAAGAATTGATCCTTTTAAGTTTTAATTCAATCGGTATTAAATCAAAACTATTGCAAATTCATATGAGATAATTTTAACATCTTAAAACATCGATAATATGAATCAAATAGACCAAATTAAGCCAAAATTTAAACAAAACTTCCGGCCTTTACAATAGATTAATACGGCCACTAAGTCAAACATGATTAAATCATGCGGCCAACATTAAGAAAAGCAACATCAATCCAATTTTGAATCCAATTCATACGGCCAAAAAGTCAAGTTTTGATTAAAATCATACGGCCAACTTCACAACACAATATAAAATCAATCCAATTTCATTCGGCCCAAAAATCAAATGGTCAAAGCAACATACGGCCAATTGATTAAGATTTTATACAAAATCGATTTTATGAAAATCTTATAAAAATTTCATGTGCCCTAAGGCTTTGATACCACTTGTAGGTTTATATCCGTATATAGACCTTAAAATCCACAGGATTATAATGAAAAACTTTATAAGATTTTAAAGTCATAAAAGAAATTGCATAACATAAAGAATAGAATAAGAATTAACCTTTTACTCCTTATGAATTAGGCCTAAGAACAATACCAAAAGTATGGTATCTCCTAATTGAAACACCCAAGATAGTTTGAGAAATACCCTTTGAAATTTGCTAGAAAATTAGAGAGAAAAGAACAGTTTCTTTTTACTCAAGTTTTTTGTGTTGTAGTATGGATTAATGAATGAATGAGTTCGATGAGAATTAGGATGTGATTAGATTAAGTAGAGAGGAAGAAAACTACTCCCCTCCTAACCTAATTCTACACGTCCAAATAAAGCAGAGTGGGTTCTTCCACTTCTCAATTTACAAGCCCAAATCTAATTAAGAGTATAACCCATTTAATTAGTTTTATTTGGCCTTTAATGTATAATGTAATTTATAATATCCTTATATTATAATTAATCATAAATATCCATATATTTATAATTTGCTAATTTATTATAACTGATTAACATTAATTAGCCTACATTATATATAATAATTAAATATAACCTTTTATATTCAATTTCCGAATTACAGCTAATTCCTCTCATCTAATATTATTTAATCATTATTAAATAACATTCATTATCACATTTGACTAACCTCTTAGTCATATTGGACTAACCTTTTAGTCACATTTGACTAACCTTTTAGTCAACAACACTGACTAACCTTTTAGTCATTAAATAAGGCATCGATATGATCATTTTCTCAAATAATCACATCTCTCAAAGACATCCTTTAGGTGTGACTCTTAGGGACCAGTTGATCACCGCCATCTGTATGACAATAACGTCAAACTTATCTAGCAAGCCAACCGTTATTGATAAACGTTAATCAACTGATTAAATACAAAATGTACCCTGTGTACCTTTAGAGATTTATTTATGTTATTGCACTCACTGTGGAGGACACTAACCCCAACACCATACCCTTTTCTTTCCGTTCACTTAGCAATCTACCAAAATTACTTCACACCACTTTCACGTACTCCCCCTTGCTCTTCTTTATTTATTATTATTATTATTATTATTATTATTATTATTATTATTATTATATTCTCTTTTGTTGTTGTTGGATGCAAGGACTTGGTCCCCCCCCCCCCTTCTCCCCTATTTATAGTTATTTAGGTCGGTTAAAACAAGTCATGCTTATCTTTTTTTTTTCACCTCCTCACCTTTTATGGTGCCACTTGGCACTATTCATTACCTCATTTTTATTTTTACCCCCTTTGATTATCGAAAGGTCAATGCAGTTAAAATATCTTAGATATTTTTTTTACCATGGGTCCACAATATAGTCTGTGTGTAACGTAATATTTTGTTATTCATTTCCTTTTAGAATAAGTTAAGACGAAATTTACTTTTAAACTTAGTAATTTGTTTATAATAGAAATCAGATATTTTAAATCCTAAATTGGACTTAAAATTCTTATTACAATAGTGTTTTAAGTAGACTTTCTTATATAGTATTATTATTTCTATTAATTTTACAAGGGTTATTACACTCGTGTAGTGTTTGACTCGTAAAAGAGGTTCACGTATAGCGTATGACTCGAAAAAGAGGTTTCGTGTCTTTTTTGTTTTTGACTCGTGAAAGAGGTTCGTGTTTATGTATTTGACTCCTAAAAGAGGTACGTGTTTATGTTTGACTCGTAAAAGAGGCTCATGTTGGGTGTTTGACTCGTAAAAGAGGTTCGTGTTTACGTTTGACTCGTAAAAGAGGTTTGTGCATAATGTTTGACTCGTAGAATAAAAAATAGTCGTAATAAAATATAGGTTTTTACTAAGACTTATCGTCAAAAGCACTCTCAATAAGATTAGAAACTTTAGAGATAAAAAATAGGGAAATTTAACAGGAATAATCCAAACTGTGTCTCTTATTCTCCCAACAATCCAAACTATCATTAACCCACAATAATCCCAACTATTATACTTATCTTCTCAAAATGGTCCCACTTAAAATTTAACCGGATGTTTACCTATTACTTCCGATAAAAATTGTGGAACCCTTATTTTTTTATTAATAATAATAATTTAAAGTAAATTTTTAAATTTTGTTCATTTTAATTACTATTATTATTTTTTATTTTTTTATTATTATAAAAAACAATATTATTAAATAATTATAAACACGTTTACACAAAATTGGTGGGCAGTCGATACACAATCTGGGCCTCCACCCCCTTAGCAATAGCAAAGCTAAGCCTAGGAAAAATATAAGCGGACACACGAACCCCTGCATCATGGGATGCAGAGAAAGTCTGGATCCGCTTCAATAACGCTACAGCATCCGAATCAAGCTCCCTAAGAGAAGAGAATGAGAACGGTAGGAAACCATAGCCAGCCGCCACGCATAAATCCCTGTACTTAGTACTCTTACACCGCGCAGCATCGACAACAACCAGTCCGGGCACGAACTCGACCATCCCAGACTGAGTTAAGGGGGAAGACCCTGTCAGGTCGACACAGACATCCCGCACCCTGTCCCATGAATAAAGCAACAAATCTGCAGGACGAAGGGATCTGCCATGCTAGTCAACCAACCCGATATAATAAACAAAATAATAATTGTAGTATGAATAAAAACTAAAAAGTCTTAGCAAGTTATCGTAATAGTAGTAGTAGTAGTAGTAGTAGGAGTAAGTTATAATAATATAATGAAGTATGAGTTTTGGAACAAAATGACTGAAATAAGACTCCACCTTTATTTAATTTGTTTCATTGATTAATAAAAAATTAATTTGTGTTAACCGTTTTTTCCGGTAGTAGGATACTATGGACCATTTTGAGAAGATAAGTATAATAGTTTAGATTATTGCAGGATTAATATTAGTTTGGCTTATTGGGAGAAGAAGATGCATAATTTGGATTATTGCTGTTAAATTTCCCTTTAATCCCTCATAGTCATTCAAAATAAATGACTATTTCGTAAACTCGCAAATAAATATATATACGTGAGGATTGTGATATAATATAACACGTGTTAGAAAAACTGTGATCAATATTATCTTCACATAATGTACGTGTACAATATAAACACATTAATGGATTTAAGATTTATTTTTTTCCTGCATCAAAGAACATTCAATTGGATTTTGGATATTAATAGTTTTTCACAATTGTAGTAAGAAATAAAAGTTGATGATTTATTGATGTTCACACATTAATGAATTTATATGTTTCTAAAAATTCATATATATTTTTTTGACAAGTAACAAGCGTAATCTTTGTTATAAATATCACAATTTCTCCTTGACATACGACACACATTCACAAAATAGTCTTCTTTACCTCTTATTCAAGCGAGATAATATTTTATAGTTTACTCCTTTTGAATATGGTTTGCAAGACGTTTTGCCTTTCTCTTTTGGTCTTGCTAATATCCTTTTCTGCTGGTAAGTATTGATGAAAATTGTTCCATCTCTTAAGTCTTAATGTGTAGTCTCTACGGAGTAATAATTTATGTACCTTTTTTTAATTTTAGTAGGATTTCTTTATAAAACAATTTTCAGAACAATTAAATCGATTTAACGGAAAGCAAACTGCCTCATAGTATGAGACATACCTTATATTAAATATATCATTAACCTTAATTTATTTAGTTAATTCTCTCTTATTCTATTCTAATTTTGTAATTTTTCATGTCTCATATAATTTGACTATAATGTTAGTGACATGATTTATCTTACATGATGTCAATATCATGTGTGACAATATTCGCGTTGAACACTTATACACTATATATGTCGTTGTTAATCTACAGGAACTATGTTCAAACGTAACCGCATTACATATGAAACATAACGCTATTATTATTCACAGTAATTATATTTTCATTGTCTCATACTATGAAACAGCCACACCATACAATTTGTAATGTTTGTTTACTAAAATATTAGTGTAGTGCCCGTGCACTTGCACGGTAATACGTAGTTGTTTGTAATAATTTTTTTTTTGGAGTTATTTAATAAACATTTTTTAAATGTAAAATTATTATATTTTTTATTAAACCCTATTATATGTATTATTTGTTTAGAATTCTCAAAATTATTATTTATATTAGAAGTTAGAAGAATTTCAAACAATAATGAATTAATGATTAATTAGGTAAGACTAACTTATCAAAACAACTTCGAAATACATAAAGGAAATCGGAATTATGGAGTACTCATTAATAGAAATCAAATGTGATGTCAAATGGTATATATTTTTCAACTATATTATACACATGTCAAATAATATATTTTGGGATTATATTTTGAATAGTATAGATAGTATACTTAGAATAATATTATATTATGCGATGAGATGAGATTATACGGAGTATTTAGATATGATAAAGGATAATAAAAATATGAAAAGAATATTTTGTCTACCTAGAAAAGATTATTAGAAATGATTATAAGTATAATATCTCAATTAATAATAATCTTCCGTATAATAATTTTTATTATATATTTCATGTAATTATAATCTTTACTATATATTTGAGAATCTTTATTAATTATATATTTTGAGAATGATAATCTTTATTAGTTTAGGATAATATTATATTATATATTATGAGATGAGATTATATTTAGATAGGATAAAGGATAATAGGATAGGAAGAGAATATTTTGTTTAAGTAGAACTATAGTAACTTAATAATATTTTTCCGTGTAATAATCTTTGTTACATATTTCGTGTAATAATAATCTCTATTATATATTTTGAGAATCTTTATTATATATTTTGAGAAGATAATCATTATTAGTTTATATTATGTTTATAGTAATTTGATTAGTAATAATAAACATCAAAATTATGTTGTTTAGTTAGTAATACTACATGTTTGATAGTACACGACCTCTAGGTCAAGAGTTTGATTCATGGTAGGTGTATTTTTAAGTGAATTTTAAAAACGCTATGGGAGTGTTTAGGCGGGAAAATGAGGGAAAATTATTTCCATTTAGAGAAATATTTCCCTAGTTGGTTTTACAATTAGTATATATTAAGATTAAGATTGAATCAACAAATATTTAAATTGCAAAAAAAAAAAAAAAAAAAAAAAAAAAAAAAAACATGATCTTTTCCTCAGAATAAAAATGATAAACAAATATTTAAAAAGGTTGTAACTTTTTCCTCTAAGTTTGTTTCCGTTGAATTGAATATTTGTCATATATACTAATATATTATAATTTATTATAATGGAACTATTGATTAAACATAATATTATTGGAACTATGGATTCCTTAGATTAAAAGTTGGTTAATTAAATAAATGTGTCTCTACTCTCTAATAACTTTAAGAGTAAGTCTTACATAAAACCGGTTCACGCGTGCGACGAAGTTCTTATGAGTAAAATGTGACTATTTTAATGCTTAAAGTGACCATTTTAACGTTAAATGTGACCATTTTAAAACTCCATAAAATGGTTACTTTAAACGTTAAAATAGTCACTTTAAACCTTAAAGTAGGTACATTTTAATTACAAATATCCCGTCGCACGCGTAAGACGGTTGTATGGTACACTTTAAACCTAAGTCTTTGATTTATTTAATTTAATAGTTCATATTACAACGGACATATTCATGTTGTAGAGCGTGAGAACATATTTTATTGTATTTTATACCGCATTCAATTAGACATACCCACGGGTAAGACGGTCTCCATCTCTCGGGTAATGCTCATAATAAATATGGACATACTCATATTGTGGTCTAGACATACTCACGCTCTACAATATGGACATATTCATATTGTTACCTCCATAAGTAATTAATGCTCGTAATAAAGAAATTTGATCATTTCTTTGATGGTCTCAATAAGACCCTAGATAACCATGATGTGGAATTTCTAGCGAAGCCTTTCACGAAAAAAGAAATAAGATTAGCTGTTTTTCAGCTAGGAGGGTTGAAATCACCAGGACCTGATGGGACACCAGCTATATTTTATTAGAAATATTGGCACATAGTGAAGGATGATGTAACGGAAGCGGTGTTACATACTCTACAAACGGGGAGAGTGTCAAGGGAGATGAACAGAACCATGATTGTGCCTATTCCGAAAATCGAGAGCCCAGAAACACCAGATATTCAGACCCATTAGCCTTTGCAACGTAATCATAAAAATTATAACGAAGTGTTTGGCGAACCGTCTTCGCAATGTTATAAACAAGCTAGTGGGCCAATTCCAAAATGCTTTTGTCCATGGGAGAAACATAGGGGATAATATCATGGTTGCACAAGAGGTGATGAAAGCGGTTAATTCACACAGAACAGGTAAGGAGGGGAGATTAGCGCTAAAGATAGACATGAGCAAGACTTATGACAGACTTAGTTGGAACTTCCTGAGAATGACCTTGTCAAAAATGGGTTTTTCGTATACCTGGATCTCTCTCATCATGGAATGTGTTACTTCAGTTTCTTATGAACTCATGATTAATGGATGCTCAGGAAGTTCTTTTAAGCCAACATGCAGTCTAAGATAAGGAGACCCTCTATCACCGTATCTGTTTGTACTTTGTACATAAGTTTTATCTCAAAATTTGCTGAGGGCGCAGGAGTTAAGGAGTCTAAAAGGAATTAAAGTAGCCAGAGAAGCACTTGAGATTTCACATCTCTTCTTTGCAGATCATTCGCTGTTTTTCATCCAAGGAAATAGCGATGCAGTTAATTGCCTTAAGGACATTCTTGATGTCTACTGCGAGGCCTCTAGACAAAAAGTAAACAATGGGAAATCTAGTATCTGTTTCAGTCCAAGATGTAATCTAAATCTTATACAATATAGCCTTAGAGAATTTGAGGTTAAACCCTACGAGGGTATGGGGAAATACTTAGGAGCACCCATGTTGTTTGGTAGCTCTAAGAGAAAGGGACTCAATTTCCTTATAGACAATGTCAAGAGCAGAATCGCGTCGTGGAGTGGCATGGTCCTGTCACCAGGAAGGCTTACCTTAATTTACTTAATCCTATCCTCTTTATCAGTGTACTTTCTATCGGTTTTCAAAATACCGGTAAGTGTAGCAAAAAAGATTAACTCCCTTTTAGCGCATTTTTGGTGGGTAGGACTGAAAGAATCAAGAAGCATCCATTGGTGCAGTATGAACCTTCTTAGTACACCTAAATCGAGAGGAGGGCTTGGTATCCGCAATGTCACATGCCTTAACCAGGTAATGCTGACCAAGCAAGCATGGAGAATTCTCACAAGCAGGGACACAATTCTTTCCCGTATCTTCACAGCCAAATACGACCGCCTGTTGGGTGAATCAAACCCAAATGAAGAGGGCTTGTTGAACAAGGGATCATGGATGTGGAAAGGTATTTTGTGGGGTTGGGAGCTGCTGAAACCCAATTTAGCATGGAAAATTGGGTGGAACTCAGAGGTCAGTATTTGGAGTGACAGATGGGTCCCAGCAACCATCCCGATTCCGAAAACGAATATCGACCATAACATCCTATCGGATTGGAAGGTGGACTTTTTGACTGATGAGGGAGGAGGATGGAATAAGAACATCATGGACGAGGTATTCAGTAAGGATTGGGTTAATAAGATCGTATCAATCCCTTTAACCTTAGAAATGAGTGAGGATTCCTTCTTCTTGCACAAGAGTATTTCAGGTAATTATGACACTAAATCAGGATATGGGACTGCTCTTGAAGCACACCTAGGAGGAAACTTGACCAAGAGGGACGTAGCAATGGGGGATGAGAGGTTCAGAGACTTCTTTAAGAAACTGTGGAGGTTGCCAGCATCAGGGAAATGGAAAATCCTGTTATGGAAAATTTTAAACTCATGTCTGCCACTTGAGGAGGAATTCCAAATAAGAAACATGGAGAAGACAAACGGTTGCGTCTTGTGTCAAGATGAGGATGTGCTGGAAACCTATGATCACCTATTCAGAAATTGTATCTTTGCCAGACACTTGTGGTTTGGAAGCAATTTAGGTATTAGGATTTTTGAGAGGGAATGTTGCAGCGTACAGGAATGGATTTGTAACTGGTTAACTTTCCTGGGAAAAGCAGATATTAAAGTGAGGGAGGATCTAGACTGGAGGCAGACACAATTCTTGGGAGTCCTGTGGACTATTTGGATTGAAAGGAATGAGGCAAGATATAACAAGAAGAAGAGTTTTTCGAAGGATTATATCTTTGCTTACAGAAACCTAACTCTTGATGCGGTGGAGGCAGAAAAAATTAAAAGGGACAGAAGACAGCACCTTTCCTCCGTCCTTGGAACAGTTGACCCAAATGTTAGTGAACCCATTGAATACCTTCTTTTCCTTTTGACGGGGGTCTTCACCTGCGCAGATCATTACTCCTTGCAGGTGGACGCAACTTGGCTAAAGGATGGAAAATCAACCGCAGGGTGGATTTTGGTTTGTGGTCAGTCCAGTTTAAGGAAATCCCATATTTTTCGAGCGGAATCAGCACTACAGGCTGAAGCAGTAGGTATTAGGGAAGCGTAAGGTAGGCAGTCAAGGATAATTTCCTTCACCTGGTGGTCTACACAGACTGCCTTAAGATTGTTCAACAACTACGACAACCTCAAGAGTCAAGACACTGATCACGCACTTTCTATCATCTTTTTAGAACTTATTTCTTTAGCTAAGTCTTTTCATTGTTTGTCTTTTCATTTTCAACCTAGATCTGAGATCACTGTTGCGCACAACCTTACAAGGTCGGCGATGCAAAAGTGAACGAGGATTTTATCCGGCTGGCAAAAACCAAAAAAAAAAAAAAAAAGTTGCTGGGAAAAAAAAATTTTTGGGAAAAAAACTTGTTTGTCTTTTCATTTTCGTCCTAGATTTGCGATCACTGTTGCGCACAACCTTACAAGGTCGGCGACGCAAAAGTGAACGAGGATTTTAGACATACTCACTTTTTTAAAAACATTAATTGTGCACCGACAAATT
Organism: Dianthus caryophyllus; assembly: GCA_023091065.1. Taxonomy (NCBI): domain Eukaryota; kingdom Viridiplantae; phylum Streptophyta; class Magnoliopsida; order Caryophyllales; family Caryophyllaceae; genus Dianthus; species Dianthus caryophyllus. Next base: position 10,461,467 of record CM041522.1, on the reverse strand, counting down.
CTAAAATGAAATCGTTTCACATATAAAACGAAATAATTTGTCAACACCTTATTTCATGCTCATAATAAGAGCAAATTCTCTTCATCTGAAATTTTCAAACCCATTTGAAGTTATCTGAAATTTTCAGAAATAATCTGAATTTTTTTGAATTTATCAGAAGTTTTCTGACTTTATCTGAAGTTTTAAAATAATTTAAAAGTACTAATTATAATTTATTTCTCTTTTCATCATCATCATCATCATTATTACTAGGGAAATTCTCATTTGTACCCCTAAAGAAATAACTTTTCTCACTTGTTCCCCTACAATCTTCATAACCTCAATTATACTTTTGACCTTTATTAGTTAATATCAAGCATGATCCAAATTGATTTAGACCTTAGACGTTAATTAGAGTTAGTTAATTGCCACTTTGGCACTGATTGCACATGACATGGATCCCAATTATGCTCCAACAGTTAAGAAACTCGCTTTTGTAATCTTTCCCCTCTATTTCACCAAAATTAATTGGATTTCAAGGTGACACTTAATAGCTATAATTAACATCCAAACTAATTTTGGTCACATTTGACCTTCACTAATAAAAGTTAAGGGTATAATTGAGATTATGAGGATTGTAGGGGTGCAAGTGAGAAAAGTGACTCCTTCAGGGATACAGATGAAAATTATTATTATTATTATTATTATTATTATTATTATTATTTACTATTTTCATATTTTTTTTACCGAATTTCGCTTAAAGTTATCTTCTTTTAATACTACGTCTCGTACTTATAATTTACGGCAGGGGCAAGTTCAAAGGGAGTTCAACAAGTGTCATGGAACCATCTCTTATTTTTTAATACATACAAATAATATTGTCAAAAATTGTTAGATAAAATTCTTAGAAAAATATAAGGTAGCGTTTGGGAATAGTCATTTCATTTGAAATTTCGCATTTTAAATCTAGATTGTAAAATGTGGAATTTGCAAATGACATGGGATGGGGGTGGAATTTGAAATCACCAAATTTAAACTTGGATTGGTTAAGGAATGGATTTTGGTCAAATTCAAATCCAAAACTTTGTATTTTGCCAAACAAGTTATTTGGCACAAATCCAAAATTTCAAATCAAATCCACCTATCCAAACACACTCTAAGTGTTTTAGAGGTAGGTTGTGAGTTCAATTTCTGTTCAGGACATTTTATTTTATTTTAGATAAAAATTGTTACAAAAATATACTCCCTTCATTTCACTCATTTAGCCTCACTTCCCTTTTTCGGCAATTTCATTCATTTAGCGCCATTACTATGTTTGGTAGCTTTTAACAATGAAAATAACATTTTTACCTCTACTATTACACTCATTTCACTAAAATACCACACACTTTATCTTTAAAAGTGGGACCCATTTAACCAAACTATCAATACAACCCTCAATAAAATATCTCATGGGGCTATCTCAATGAAATATAGGGAGTAAGTTTTTTACTTTGGTCTCTTATTTGACACCCCTCTAACTTCATTTTCCTCAATTTCCTTTGCCACCTATTGTTCAACATTTTTTCTACTGTCTATAGATACCACATTTTGCTTCCATTTCATCTGAATTTGAGACCAAATCCATACGTTCATATTCCATAATTCATTGATTAGCGACGATCACTCCCTTTAGAAGCCATTTTTGCACTAACTATTCAGGTAGTGTTTATTTAGTTGCAAATAAAAACACATGTTCTTTAATAATCTTCAAAATAAAAATGATAAACAAATATTTAAATCAAAGGGTGTAATTTTTTCTCTAAGTTTGTTTCTGTTGAATTGAATATTTGTCATATATACTAGTAATTTATTATAATGGAACTATTAATTAGTGACAATCACTCACTTTAGAAGCCATTTTTGCACTAAGTATTAGATACCTTTTCACACGAATAATAATACTGAAATGTTACTTGTAATTGCCATAAACAGAGAGCATGAAGGCTGGAGTTTCCGCGATTCAACCTCCACACATTAATGCGCTCTGCTCGCCAATGTTTCAATGTACCATAGAAAAGTGTGCCTTTGCCTGCGATAATGAAAAACCTTCTTGTAATTCTTTAAATAATTTATGTTGTTGTTCTAGTAAAAAAGTAAACTAGTTGATCAAAAATCAAAAAATAAAGATCAAAAATATATTCCAATATATCTTTTGTGAACATTTTCTTTCCTTATCTATAAACCATCATTATTTTATTTTGTATTTCATTTATCTTATTTTGAGCAGAAAATAGTCATGCAATCTGTTCGGGGTGATTTTCTCACACGGTTTGATTTAGTGATTGTGGATCTACTAGTACTATCCTTTTAGTTGTATTGAGATTTATGTGATTGAATTTAGACGTAAAAGAAGATGGCAAAAAACGAAACAAGACACACAATATGGTTACGTGGGAAAAACCCTTAAACGTTAAGGGAAAAACCACGGGCGCCAAGCCAGGAGAGGATCTTCACTAGTTCAGGGAAATTAGGTGCAGTGCAGACCGGTGAGTGCAGAATCTGAAATGGCGAGAAAAATATAAAATGCTTATAATCTTCTGAATTGCGTAGAGTTTAGTGTGCTTGAGTTGTGAGTTAATCCTGATGTGTTCCTCTTGTGAAATCTACTCCTTATATATTGTCTTGAGTCCAACGTTCACTTCCCAAAATGTAGGTAACTTCTTCCTCTGATTTCTCCAGTAGTTGCTATTTCCATGGCTTGATTTACGCATGCTTGACTTAGTCTTCAACGTTTCTTTTAGGGTTCTTCTTTGCACCACCGGGCTTTCTCTTTGATGTTTAACTCTTTTGTTGGGCTTGGCCCATCTTGGCTTTCCTCTCTCGACTGCACCTTTGTTTTGTGCATGCAGTGCAGTCTTTGTGCATGCGTCTGGACTGGTGGATCCTGCACCCGTCTAGGCCTGGCCCAGGGTTCTGGACCAGCCTGGGTTTTTGGTCCCAACAGTTTGTCCCCCATCTCCTTGCCTTTCAGTCCTGAACTGGAGGGTTAGGAGATGCTCATCCTTACCCTGGTCGAGTGAGCAGCCTGGCCAGGCCGCCTCTGTTCTGCTGTGCCTTTGGTCCCGAGACTGAACTCTGTAATTAATGAAGTAGTTGGCTTGGCGTGGGGAAATGCGCCTATTTTGGCGCTCGATACCTTGCGCACGCGTCGTGTCATGGGTCATATCACGTCTCTTGGCGCTTATTTTTGTAAAACTACTCAACTTCCTTTTGTCTTCTATATATACCCTAGTTTTTGTTTTGCTTCTCTCTCTAACTCATTCCTTCCTTCGATCTCTTTTGTTTTGCAATCAAGAAACCCTAACAACAAAAATCCCCAAATCAATTTCGAAAAAGCCCTAGCTTTCTTCTTCCACTTCTCAATCTTCAACCATGGCACGCGATGATGTTGGCCCTTCCACCGCCAAGCTTTCCTACACCCATGGTGACTCGTCTTTCAGCGACCAATTTGATTGAAGACGTCAACATCTTCCCTAATTTGCTTGCCCCAGGGGTGTGGCGGTGAAGAGGAAGGTAAAATCCTGAAGGTCTTGAGGTTTGGGCCCCAGGACACGAGAGATGTCGGGGTAGGCCAGGTTAATACTGGGTGGTTTCGATTTTTGAATCGTCCTTTAAATTCGGTGCCACTTTTCCGCTTTGCCCATCGATGAATGCTTTTACGGGCACCATTCAAGTCTTGCCTTGTCAAGTCATGCCCTCTGCCTGGCGTTTAATCCATGGGATTGACTCCTCTGCCGGAGTGCGGGGTAGAGATCGACTGGCGATATAAGGAACACCTATCGTTTGCGAATGTATAAGAAGAAGAGAATCCATTTTCGCTGAGGGATAAATGCTCGCATCTCTTGACCCGCTCAGGATCTTTGGTGACGAAAGTAACTGGCCCAGCTATTATATGTTCATCCGTAGCAACAGTGTTGGCCCCAATGTCTGGGCACCTGAATTTTCTTTGAAGAGGCCAGTGCGTTTCTCGAACTTTCAATTTCCATCCGCTTTGTTCTTGCATGTGTCTTTTGTTCGAGGTTTTGTTGTGGATTTGTTTTGTAGTTTCGATTGGGTTCCTACTCCTGGCGACCCTGGGTCAAGGAGGAGGATTGAGGCGTTCTAAAGTTGCTCACGACAAGAGGGCTTGGCCCAGTGCATGCGACGATGATGATGACGGCGATCTTTGTTGAAGTGATTCACGCCTGCAGGCGCGTCTTTGATGATGATAGAGTCGATGAGGAGGAGGAGGAGTCTGGAAGTGAGGAAGAGGCTGTGCCCGAGGAGGGTGAAAAGTGCAGAGTGCAGTCACTTTGACCAAACTCCCATTCACGTGACCCCGTTGACTTCTATACTGCCTGGGACTGGTGGACATTCTACTCTGCCCCCTTTGCGAATCCCTGGCGGAGGTCAGAGTTCTGTGCCTAGCACCGCTACTGGTACTGACATATTCTCTTTGGTTCACGAATTGATACATCTACCGTTCGCCCGTGTCATTCCTGTAATGTTTCCGACCACGGGCCCAGTGAAGACTTTTACGCCAATGGGCGCTATCATTGCCGCGGATTGCTCAGGCTCGTGAGGTTGCAAAGTCTGGTGGTAGCTCTGGCCCTGTTGTGAGTATGGTGGCTCCCGTCTCTGAGTCTTCCAAGAGGAAGGCGCCAGAAGGGGTTCAGACTAGGTCCATCAAAGCGGTTGCTGAATCTCCTGAAGCTACTCCTGACCAGAAAAAGAGGAAGAAAATGAAGCTACCTCAAATGAATCCTGTGTTGTCTGTTCCTCTGCACTCTCAGAGCCAATCAGAGTACGTTTCTTTGGGGAAGTCCTTAAGCGAGAACTTTGCTACTCTGTCCTCCGCTCCTGCTGCCCTAGATTCTACGCGCTTGGCGCACAAGATGGTAGGCTGTTGTGCTCAGGTTTGTATCCTTTCTTATGCTTTTGTTTTCTGTCCAGATTTGCTTTTGATATGGCTTTGATTTTCTGTTTTGTTCTGCACCTGTAGTTGCTTCTTATGTCTGCCAGCCTTGGTTCTACGGTGCCACTTCTGGAGAGTGGTAGGGGTCAGGCTGAGGCTGAGAATGATTCACTCCGTTCTTCCCTCGAGAGTAGCAAAAAGGAGCTTGAGAGTGTGAGCCTTCGTTGTGAGAGGATGGTTACTCTGAACAAGACCAGCTCTGAGAGGTCGGATCACGAGGATGCCGCCTTATCATGGTGACCCGGAGATTGAGGACTCGAGTGAAGTTAGCCAAAGATAATGTGGCTTTGGCGGACTCGAGTGTGTTTTACACTTCGTACTCGTGTCGAAATGATGAATGCCACGAAGAGCGTCTTTGCTTGGGATTTCTGCGGAGCTTGCTACTTTCAGACGGCTATTTCTGGGCGGCTGATTAGAGCAGTGGAGAAGTTACTTCACTTTGCCAGGTGGTCTTTGGAGCTACTTGGTCCAGGCGTTAGGCTGATGGTGTAGATTACAGTCTTTGATGGGGTGGGCCTTCCAATGCCGACCTGTGGAGGAACATCTTTGAAAGATTGGTGAGTCAAGCGAATGAATCAATCAATTGAACTTTGGCCTTGTTATTGGTTTTTGAACAAAGCGTGAATTTCTTGAGGGAATGTCCCCTGTGTTATTTGGCCTGTAATTACTTAGACTTTGTCTTTGGTTTGAACTTTTACGCTTTTGAACTCTGCTTTGTCCATGCGTAGGCATGGTTTATCTGCTATATATTGTGCTATGTTATGCTACATTATGGAATGTTTTGTTTATGTTATGTTTTGTTATGCTTTTGTTATGATCGCATATAATTTTGTTATGAATTTGTAAAGTAGCATGCATGCGTTTGAAAATTTAGGCGACTTACACTTTGGGGCTCTCTTAACGGACATTACTCTGTCCAGTTGGTGCGATCGTTACGAAATTTGGAGCCCAAGTTTTTGTCTTTGTCTTTGCATTTGTTCTTGGTTACATTTGGACGGACTTTTGCCTTGTTTTATGCACGAGAAAGGAGGGTCGTGGCTTGGCCAGTTGGCGTTAATAGCGGCCTCCGACGCCAAGTCGATCTGATTGTATAGGATAATTTGTAAAGGAAAAGTTTTGAGTTTTGTGGATTACCAGATGTCTTGGTCCAAGACACTTTACATGTGATAGAGCTTGAGGTGGAGTGTGTTCCAAGGTCTTGGGATCATGTCTCCTTCCAGGGTCTGTAGTCTATAAGAGCCTTTCCCTGTTGCTGAATCAATAAGGTATGGGCCTTCCCATGTTGGGGCTAGCTTGCCTGCAGCCTTGTCCCTTGTGTTCTGAAATACTTTTCTCAGGACTAGATCTCACATCTGAACATTCGTACTCGACATTCTTGTTGTAACCACGGCCACCGATTGTTGGTATCTTTGCCAACCTTACTGCTGCTAAGTCTATGAGCTCTTGGGCTGTATCCAGGTTGTCACAGAGCAGTTCATTATTCTCAGAAAATGTATTGAGTCCATACGATTGTTGGAGCGTGCACTTCCACGGGTAATCTTGCTTCACACCCATAGACCATTGAGTCACGGAGTTTGCCACAGTAGCTCTCTTTGGCGTAGTTAATGCGCCCGTAGTACTAGTGGCGATTCTTGACCCATCTCCCTTGTTTCTCCATCAGCTTCTTCTTGATGCAATTGATCACAATCTTGTTGCTGGACTCAGCCTGTCCATTTGCTTGAGGATATCTTGGTGGGGAGGTCACCAAATTGATGTTCCACTTTGTACAGAAATCTCTGGTCTTGTTTCCCTAAATGCAAGTCCATTGTCACATATGATTTACGAGGGGATCCCATACCTGCGATGATGTTCTTCTTTATGAAGGCTATAACTTCTTTTACGTGGCGTTTTGTATCCATCTCCCTCTATCCACTTAGAGAAGTAATCTGTCATTGCTAGCATAACCCCCTTCTGTCCTGGAGCCATTGGTAATTTGCCAACTAAGTCCATACCCCATTTCATGAATGGCCATGGTGCGGATATTGAGTGCGAGGTTAATGCGGTGATGTATCTACGGACCATGCCTTTGTGAGCGTCACATTTTGTGGCATCTTGGATGCTATCTGTTTTCATTGTGGGCGATGGTAGCCCGTGCGCGAGGATTTTGTTGACCATGCTTCTACCACCGTGTGGTTTCCACGGTGTCCATCGTGTATTTACGATAGTCTTTGTCTTGACCTGGTCGAGTTCGAGCGGTAGTCTGACCATTGAAGGACCTTCAATAATACGCCTTGTATGATAGTATACGGGCGCCTTGATTCTGAATGCTCTTGCCTCGACCTTGTCCTGTGGTAACTTGCCCTGGACTAGCCACTCATAGTATGGTCTGGTCAGTGCAGGTTGCCTGGGTGTGCTCTGCGAGATTGGTTGAATTTTACGATCTTTGGTTCCAAGATGTGTATAATAGGTATCTTGTCCAGTGCCAGGTTCAAATGCTGATCCAATGTTAGCCAAAGCATCTGCCTGCACATTCTGATCTCTAGGGACTTGCTCAACCTCAATGTTAGTAAACTTTTGAAAAAGATTTTTAACTAAATCAAGATATGCAATCATTTTAGAATCTTTAGCGTACGTACCGTTGATTTGGTTTGCAACCAACAAAGAGTCTATCTTTACCTTTAGATTCTGAACCTTCATGTCCAGACACACGTTCAGTCCTGCTATCAGTGCCTCATACTCAGCTTCATTGTTGGTAGTCCTGAACTCACAGGATACAGCCTGTACTATCTTGTCCCCCTGTGGCGACTTCAGGACCACACCTAGTCCAGTACCCCTGATGTTGGCTGAACCATCTGTCCAGAGTTCCCAGACCTGCTGTTTCTGGTCCAGATGGAAGATTTCTTTTGTTACCTGCTTTTCTAGTGTGGGAGTGAAGTCAGCCACAAAGTCTGCTAATGCTTGAGATTTGATTGCTGTTCTGGGCTCGTAGGATAGATCATAGGTGCTCAACTTTACTGACCATTTTGACATACGACCTGAAAGTTCTGGTCTAGACAATACTGATCTCACAGGAACATTAGTACGAATGATAATATGATGTGCCTCAAAGTAAGGACGTAACTTGGTACAAGCAACTGTTAAAGCCAAAACAAATTTTTCCAATCTGAGAATACCTGGTCTCAGCATCTAGAAGACTCTTACTTACATAATACACCGGATGTTGCTGTCCATCAGGTTCTCTCACCAGGACTGCACTTACAGAGCTTTCTGTTACAGAGAGGTAGAGGACCAGTGACTCCCCTGGTTCAGGTTTGGATAAAAGTGGGGCTGATGATAGGTACGCTTTCAGGTCCTGGAATGCTTTCTCATGCTCTGTCCCCCAGTTGAACTGCTTGTTCTTTCTCAGAAGATCATAGAAGGGCTTGCACCTTTCAGAAGATCTGGAGATGAATCTGTTCAGCGCTGCTACTCTTCCAGTCAGTTTCTGGACATCTTTCGAGTTCTGAGGGGACTGCAAGTTGATTATTGCTGAGATCTGCTCTGGACTAGCCTCTATGCCTCTCTTTGTCACCATATAGCCTAAGAACTTTCCTGCAGTGACACCAAAGGTGCATTTAGTAGGGTTTAACTTCATATTATACTGTTCCAGAATCTCGAACGCTCTTTCCAGGTCCTGGATGTGGTCCTCAGCTTTCTTTGATTTCACCACCATATCATCAATGTAGACCTCCATTGTGTCTCCAATCTGGTCCTTGAACATCATGTTCACCAGCCTTTGATATGTTGCACCTGCATTTTTTAGTCCAAAAGGCATAGCCTTGTAGCAATATATTCCTCTGCTGGTCATGAACGCTGTATGCTCCTGGTCTGGAGTGTGCATCCTGATCTGGTTGAATCCGCTAGCTGCATCCATGAATGTTAGCACCTCATGTCCTGCGGTGGCGTCCACCATGGCATCTATGTGTGGTAGTGGAAATGAATCTTTTGGGCACGCCTTGTTCAGATCTGTATAGTCCACGCATACTCTCCACTTGCCATTCTTTTTCTGCACCACAACTACATTTGCCAACCAATCTGGGTACATTACTTCTTTGATCATGTCCATGTCCAGCAATTTCTGTACCTCCTGGTTCACAATCTCATTACGTTCTGGTGCAAACTTCCTGCGCTTCTGTTTCACAGGCTTAAAAGTTGGGTCAATATTTAACTTGTGTGTAATCACATCGGAACTTATACCAGTCATATCAAAATGGGACCAAGCAAAACAATGCTCTTTTTTCCTCAGAAAGTCAATTAGAGCAGGTCTGATTACCTCTGGAGCATCAGAACCAACCAGAACCTTCCTGTCAGGTCTTTCTCCAGCCAAAACAATTTCATCTGTCTCCATGCGTGGGTCAGGATTCTCAACAGAACTGACAGTCGCTTTAATTGCTATCACGAGGGACTTACAGGCTAGAAGGTTTGGTGTCTGTAACATTCTGTGCGATCTCTTCTTCTCTCTCATTATTCTTTGTCCAGCCGTTGGGATCTTGATGCACCGGTGAGTACGTTGAAGTCTGACCTTGAGGTTGTGGATCGAGTCGGCCTAGGATTACGTTGTATGAGGATAGGCAGTCTATCACGCAGAACTTCTCAAAAGAGGTAACTCCTTCCACATAGGTTGGTAGGGTGATCTCTCCCAGGCTGTGCTTTGTTTCTCCACTGAACCCGACCAGGACGCTGGACTTCTTCGTTACATCAGACTCCTTCAGCCCCATAGCTTCCAGCGCCTCCATCATGATGATGTTGGTGAGCGCCTCCATCTACCAAGACTCTCCCGACCATGCGAGGTTCCACGGATCTTGATCACGATCCATCGTGGTGTGGCCCATGCACTCCTTGTAGGTCGACTCATCAAACACGATCTCCTGGATCGACACGCTTGTCTGGCGGTGGGCTGCACGTTTCTCCGAGCTACACGCTGCGGCCAGAATATGTTAGTCCACAAATATCGATCCACCAGAGATGAATTTTACCTCGTGGGTTGGTGGTGGTGGTGGAAGATCTCTGGGCTCATCTCTTTCATCTTTGTTCCTCCTGTTCTGGCGGGATATCCTTCAGTGGCCATTCTTTAGCAGATGAGCTATCTCCCTCCTTAGAGCTATGCGATCCTCGTGGTATGCCCAATATCATAATGGTACTCACCACTTGGTCGTGTCCGCCTTGGATTAGGCTTACCACTTGCTTTTGGCCATCTAGCTGCCGAGCCTAACTTGTCCAAATTGTTGATCGGGCTGGCGGTCTACTGAGAAAAGCAATATTCAAACCGGAGGTGGAACCCTGGGTGCATCGGCTGTTCATCCACGGCGTTTGCCTCCCTGTTTGGCCTCGATACGGACCAGGCTGCTGTTCTTTGTGCCTGCGGGTGGTGACTTTTCGTTCGACCGCCCTGGTCACGATACCTTGCCACTGAGCTGCTGGTCCTCTTACCTCGATCTGGGCGAGCCTTAGCCTGCGCATCCTCGAAAGTAGAACAAGGGTAGCGAGTTAGTTCAACATAAAGATCGAGTCTCTAACGAACCTTGCACGAAGGCCTCGATGGCCGTCTTGATGTCACATCTGGGGATGGACACTTTCTCCTTGTTGAAGCGGTCAGAAATCCGCCAGAGACTCGTTCTCGTTCTGGATGACCCGGTACAGATCACTGGTCTGCTTCTCCAACAGTCTGCTACTGGCGAACTGGATGTTGAAAAGGTTGATCAGCTCCGCGAAGGACTTGATGGTCTTGACTGGCAGGTTGATGTACCACTGGAGGGCTGGACCAGTCAAGGTTGAACCAAAGCTTTTACACATGCAGGCCTCTCTTTTCTCTGCTGGGATAGGAACGTTGAACATCCTTTGCCTGTACTGAGCAACATGTTCCAGAGGATCAGCTGTCCCATCATAGAGCTTTAGGTTGGGCGCTGAGTACTTCTTGGGCATCTCCACCATTGCAATGCAGTCATCAAAGGGTGAATCAGCATAGCTTCCTGGTGCTACTTCTTCAATGGGTGGTGGAAGTCCTGGAACCTTTCGTACCAACTCCGAGAGTTTCTGCATCTCCATCATCATGTATTCCATGACTTGGCCTGCACTTACTCCCTCTGGTGTCTTTGGTTCACCGCCTCCTCCTGCACCATTGTTCTCTTGATCTTCCTCCACATGGAGTGGATCGCCTTTTGTACCTTTCGACCCTGCAGAAGAAAGTAGAAGTCAAGTTGTTTGATCACATCAGAAAATGGTGTACCTGGTGGGATCCGGGATCCTGAGGCTTTCTTACGAGCGAGGTCTCTGTTGTTTCTTGAGGCGACCTCAGCCTCCTTCAGTCTTGCAGCCTCTGCCTTGGCATCCTCTGCTGCTTTCTTGGCCTGCTGCAGTTCCTCCTGGAGTTTGAGCATGGCTTCTGCACTTGTGCCTTCCATCTCTCACGTTGGTTGATCTCGTTGGTTTTGGAAAATTTTGTAGGATTAATAAACTAGTATCCCCACAGACGGCGCCAATCTGTTCGGGGTGATTTTCTCACACGGTTTGATTTAGTGATTGTGGATCTACTAGTACTATCCTTTTAGTTGTATTGAGATTTATGTGATTGAATTTAGACGTAAAAGAAGATGGCAAAAAACGAAACAAGACACACAATATGGTTACGTGGGAAAAACCCTTAAACGTTAAGGGAAAAACCACGGGCGCCAAGCCAGGAGAGGATCTTCACTAGTTCAGGGAAATTAGGTACGTGCAGTCTGGACCAATTGCATGCAATACAGAAATGGCGAGAAAAATATAAAATGCTTAAAAGCTTCTGAATTGCGTAGAGTTTAGTGTGCTTGAGTTGTGAGTTAATTCTGATGTGTTCCTCTTCTGAAATCTACTCCTTATATATTGTCTTGAGTCCAACGTTCACTTCCCAAAATGTAGGTAACTTCTTCCTCTGATTTCTCCAGTAGTTGCTATTTCCATGGCTTCAGTTTCTGCATGCTTGACTTAGTCTTCCAACGTTTCTTTTAGGGTTGCTGCTGCACCACTGGGCTTTCCTCTTTGATGTTTAACTCTTTTGTTGGGCTTGGCCCATCTTGGCTTTTCCTCTCCTGACCTGCACCTTTGTTTTGTGCATGCAGTGCGTCAGTCTTTGTCTGTCGTCCTGGACTGTTGTGGATCCTGCACCCGTCTAGGCCTGGCCCAGGGTTCTGGACCAGCCTGGGTTTTTGGTCCCAACACAATCTATTCAGGTAGCGTGTTCGGGGTGATTTTCTCACTCTATTCGTATTTGTATTTTGGGTTTATTAGTATTATCCTTTATACGTATTTTTAGAATGTTGAGGTTGATTGTGTGTTGGAAATGACGAAAGATAAAATAATGCAAACAAAGAAAAGACACACGAAATTGTTTACGTGGGAAAAACCCTTAGAAGTAAGGGAAAAACCACGGGCACCAAGCCAGGAGAGGATTTGCACTATGATTTGGACAGAACGGTCAGAGGTTCCAGACTACGAGTATACAATCGAGAGTAGTATTGATGAGTTTAGAGTAATGAGTCCGAGTTTTGCAGTTGTTGAATAGCCCCTTGAATTATGATCTCTTTCCCCTTTTATAAGCTTCACATAACGGTTTGATTTAGTTGTTTGAATGCCCCCTTGATTCTCGTTGTGTATTAAACCACCTCCATATTTCTCTCCTGTAACGTCTGGAGGTTGTAACGGCTGCCTTGATTATAGCTGACCTGCTTGCTGACTTGGTCCATGCCTCCAACGTCATTTAGCTTCCCCTTTGTGGGCTTCTCCTGCTTGGACCTTTCTTGACCTCGGCCCACTACACCTTTGACCTTGACTTGCCTTGACCGCACCGTCTTCGGGCTTTGACTTTTGTTGACCATTTTCCTCTCCTTGACTTGGGCCTTTGTTTTGTACCTTGGGCCCATGTGGGTATTTTGGGCCTAACATAGCGTTTATTTGGTTGCAAATAAAAATTAAATTCCCAAGAATTTCAAGAACACATAAATTAGATAATTTATGTGAATTTTTTAAAAGATGGTTGGTTGATGTAGGAATACGAGTAGAAATTGACAATCAAGTATAGGATTAGATAATTCGATTCTTTCATTATGGAGGACTTCACATTAATGAAAAAAGATCTATTTCAAGCTTAAAAGGTCTTTCTAAACAAAGAAATGAGTTAAAATGAACGCTTAAAATGAACGTTGAGTCTAGTGGATCTAGTCGTGTCGCTAATATACGAAGTGAAACGCAGGTCTCAACTGGATACTCGCCGCACCAAGAATCACGTAATCATCCCTCACAAGAAACGAACCTATACCCGCAAAATGGCCGGCAATGACGATGTTAACGCACTCCGTGAGCAAGTCACCAAGCTGACCAACGACCTCAACCTCCTACTAACCCACCATAAGACTGAGGTGGAACGTATGGAGCAAAAGATTAAGGAGGAAGCGGATAAGCACGCCAAAAAGCTCCAAGCTATGGAGGAAAGACTCTATGTCTCGAGCACTTACTCCATACACAAGCAGAACAAAAACGTGCCCGCAAGCATCAAGGACGAGCTTCCTAACAAGCTCGCCCTTAGCGACCTCCCTATCTTCCAAGGACATGAAAGCTCGATCATTCACATCCGAGCTTTCAAGTCCCAAATGGCCATTAAGGGGGTCGACTCTAAACATTGGCTTACTTTCTTCCCGCACTCTCTAGCAGCAGTGTCGAAGACATGGTTCTATTTGTAACACCCCGGCCCCAACCAAAGGCCGAAATGTCATTCACGGTAGCTCGTCAGGCTGCGTACATCGCCCACAGACCATCACGGGCCCTTTCCAGTGCACTTTGTCCTCACTCGTGCGCATCCTGAGAACTTCCCAGGAGGTCACCCAACCAGAAAAGAAGATACATCTTGTTGATATGAGTAGTACTTACAATCCTTTTAAGCACTAGGTCACTTGAGCTCATCACACGGACCACTTCAACGGGGAGCCCGGCCCGAATAACCTCGGACAACACCGGGTGTTACACACCCCCACTTGAAGAACGCAACGTCCTCGTTGCGCCTGGTAGCTACCAACAATATAGCATTCCAGAATCCTCCCCAGCTAGGTGCGTACCTGGCCAACAAGACACAGGATTCGACCACACGGTCGCCGGGTTGCTCTGATACCATTTGTAACACCACGGCCCCAACCAAAGGCCGAAATGTCATTAACGGTAGCTCGCCAGGCTGCGTACATCGCCCACAGACCAACACGGGCCCTTTCGAGTGCACTTTGTCCTCACTCGTGCGCATCCTGAGAACTTCCCAGGAGGTCACCCATCCTAAGACTACTCTCCAGCAAGCACGCTTAACTGAAGAGTTCTTAAGATGAGCCACCAAAAAAGAAGATGCATCTAGTTGATATGAGTAGTACTTACAATCCTTTTAAGCAGTAGGTCACTTGAGCTCATCACATGGACCACTTCAACGGGGAGCCCGGCCCGAATAACCTCGGACAACACCGGGTGTTACACTATTCACTTGACCCGCAGCGGGTCCCTATTTTCGAGGAGCTCACGGTCGAGTTCGATCGACAATACCGATACAATGAGGATACTCAAGTCTCGATCCGCACTCTTGAGGTCCTTGCTCAAAAGGACAACGAAGGTTTCACCGAGTAACTTACTCGGTGGAAAAAGCTAAGCGCACAAATCCCGAATCGCCCACGCGAGAGGGCGAACTTGTGCCCAAATTCATAAACAACCTGCGACCCGTGTATCAATTTTACATGAGGTACATCAATATCCAAAAGTTCAAGGAGCTCACCAAGGTCGGTACTCAAATCGAGGACGACCTTAGGACTGGCACAATGGCCAAATACACCGGCCATGCCTACCAAGGCAGCTTATCCAAGTCTTCTCGCGCGGTCAAGAGCGAGGAAAATCGTACGGTGGGCAGCCTTGACGCCTTTGCGACAATCCTCTCGACGCCCTCCAAGACTGATAGGCTTAAGTCGCGTCACCTAATCAAAAATAAAACCGAACTAAACACTAGGGTAGCTAGGGCAAGTCGGGTATCGTATCCACAGGGAGATGGTCGCTAATGTTGGTTATCTTGAACGATTCTAATCTCGGTTCGAGTGGTTTAGGTTTACTAAAAGCTAGAGCGAAAGATAAGGGTTTAACAATAAGGAAAAGGTCTAGGGAGTCGGGTTAGGCAAAGGGTAAGTCAAGGTCAAGGATGATGATCGGAATGAGTAGGTATCGCACATGCTAAGGATAACGCTCGGCCTCTCGGTCTCAAGCTCCTCTAGGTCTCGAATGCGGGCTCGCGCAACTTACAAACGAGGGTCCTAATGTTTAGTTTCGCGCCTACCCTAGAACTAGTCTTTCGTTCTTAAGCTCAAGGGTGCTAGAAACTCGCCAAAACGTGATCAAGGAATCGACGAGAGCAATCAAGCAAGACATAAACAAAGCAAGCATAAAAACCTAACTCAAACAATCATCCAAACTCAACCAAAACAACACCCAAGCAATCACCTTCCTCCCTAGATAAGAAAACTACTCACACATGACGGGAACGACGATTGAAAACATGATTAAAACAAGATACAATGAAAGAACAACAAAGGAGAAGAAGAAGAATACCTTAAAATCAGAAAAACAAAGAAGAACAAAGATGGAATCAAGAACAATATCGAAATAAGCGATCAACTAGCGATTACCGAGTCGGGAAAATGAAATTACACGAGTTGAAAATATAAAACTTAAGTTTTGAGAGAGAAAACTGAGCTATTCTAAAACTAGGTAAAAATTGCGGAAGAAGGAAGAAGACCCGAAGTTATAATGTTTAGTCTTTTAAATAGACGAAGAAAATAAGCAAACGAAGCGTCAGAGGGGCCGTCCCGACCGGGACAAGGTGGTCCCGTCCGGGATGAGGTGGTCCCGTCCGGGATGGTGGCGTCCCGTGGGTTTCAGTCTTTTTCAGCTTTGGAAGCCGATTTTGTAAAGGCCATATCTCACTCGTTTCTTGGCGGAATTAAGCGTGTGACCTGCCGTTGGAAAGCTATCGAGACGAACTATCATCTCCACTTGGTCTTGCATCCATTGGAGGTCTAAAACTTGAGATATAACCATTTGAAGTTGACCTTGCGTCGGCTTTAGTTCACCTTGACTTGACTATGACCTTGATCTTGGTCCTAACTTGTCGTATGTTGACCCAAGGCCTAGGGACAAGGCATGGTTCATCCCAAAGGGTAGGGACGGGGTCTAAAGTGAATAAGTGAGCTCCGTGCTCCGTCCCATGGTCCCGGGAAACATTCAAACGTCAAAATGCGGCTCGTACGCAAGCGAATCGGCACGAAACCAACTCGGAACTTCACGAAACTTTATGAAACTCCACGAAACCTCTCGACAAGCATCCTATACTCCAAATATGCGCATGTACCTGCAGAATGGACACAAAAACGCAGCAGTGCCAAAACGGGGAGAAATAGGAGCTAAAACGCAAGTAAAAGCGCAGGAAACGCAGAGAAACGCTCGTGAAGCAGGGGCTAAATATACGTAAATAAATGAGATATCAAATCCCCCCAAACCGAACCGTTGCTTGTCCTCAAGCAACAAGCGTGAAAGAAAACAGAGGACAAGGCGAGCAAAAGAAAACTTCCCCAACAAACACCAAACCGCAAGCAGCTCAAGCAAATGGCAATCAATCCCGGCGACGGGACGCAAGGAAATAGCAAGCTAACGGCTGAGAATTACAAGACGGCGCAGAATGAATAGCATGGCTTAAACAAAGGCTCTCTAGCAATCAAATCACGGACCTCTCGCGGTTTCCACTCTAGCACAAATGATGAACAGGGTGATATATGTGATGACACTCACCTACTCGACTAGTGGAAGCACGCCCGCAATCTAATGTGGACCAAATCTCGTATTCCGCACACCTAATAATGTCACAAAAACGAAGCAAACATGAGGGCTTACATAGGATAATGAGGGTGTAAAGGCCAAAGAGAGGTTAAGGGTGAAAAGGTGGATCAAATGATTATGGAATCGTGGAGTTAAGCCACTAGAAACCACTCGTACTACTCAAGTGCTCGTCCAACCAACAAAGAACCCAACTCTCATGAAAACGGACCGAAAGCAGCATATCGGTCTCCTTTACACGTCAACGCAACATAACAAACGATTACGAGTGCTCACTCATCAACAACAACAACTCTTTCATTTTTGTGCACACATTTTCTTTCTTTTGATTTTTGTGTTGTGTTTTGATTTTTTTCAGATTTTTGTGTTTGATTTTTTTTTTCTTTTCTTGAGCAAAAGAGCACACTCATAAGTTGCGGAAAACCTCATAAAAGGTCGGGGAAGCAGCAATCCCGACTCATATTCACCAAAACTCTCCAAGCAAACGACGTCAGCAAGTCGTAGCATGATCAAAACCCGAAGACAAGCACAAGAGTAAGCAAAGCGGTAACTAGCAAGGCTAGGGTAGGCTATTTGGCAAGTAGCTAGCAAACTCAAGTGGGTAAAGGGTAATAGGATCGTAAAAGAGAGGATAAAAGCAATGCATGAACATGGTGAATCAAATGAAATCAATTAAAGCCTCATATACGAAAACAAGTGACAAAATCGCGGGGAAAAACGGGATAGGGGCCACACTTATGCGCGTTGATATTACGCACCCCACGAGGAGAACTACTCTCAATAAAAGCACGGGGACCGGGATAGATGTACCGGCCGCAGGAGGCTAAAAACCTCGCAATATAGTAGCTCAAGTCCGTGAAATAATAAAGCCAACAGTAAAAGCACGCCATCATCTGCAACACGTCTCAACATCCCCGAAAGTGCTAATCCAAACAATATAGAACATGCCAAAGCTAAAGCATACAAGGGAAGGGAAGTCGGGAAAAATCAAGGTAAAAACAAGCTCGCAAACAACGATCGGGACACGTATTTTTGGTATTTTTTGAAATTTTCTGATTTTTTTGTGTTTTTCTGAAATTTTTTTGATTTTTTTGGATTTTTTTGGATTTTTGAGAAAAAGAAAAAAAATGAAAAAGAAAGTACAAAAATAAAGCGAAGCGTTCCTCCCCCCAAACCAAACCACACATTGTCCCCAATGTGTCCTAAAGCACATCAACATGGGAACCTCGAAATAAGGGGGATAAAAACGATAAAAAGTCTCAAAAGAAATAAAGTACATACATGCTATATTTACAATGAAAAACGTCCCCCCAAACCAGCGTAAAACGGGGGGTGCAGCACGGTACTAGTAGTACCACCATCCATGGGCTTCGTCGTAGACGAACCCGCTTCCATCATCCTCGAAGTCGTCTCCATCATCATCATCCTCAACAGCTCCAATGGGTTGGCTTGCAGCAAAGCCAACCGTATCTCTCCCCAAACCATCCTTAATCACGTCTCTTCCAGCTCTCGTGCTCCCCAAAGTACCTGTAATCACATCACAACAGAGCACGGCCTCAAGAGGGTCCCTCTCGAGGACTTGAGGTAAGTACTCGTCTATACAATCATCAATGACATCAACAGAAAAGACCGACTCCTCCAACATGGGACGCTTTAAAGCGTTTGACAGATTAAAAGTTATTTTATCACCTCCCACGTCCAACGTTAACTTCCCGTTCTTGACGTCTATAATTGCACCAGCAGTGTGCAAGAAAGGCCGACCCAAAATGATAGGAATTTGGGAGTCTTCGACCATGTCAAGAACAATGAAGTCAACGGGAATGAAAAACTTACCGACCTTGACGGGCACGTCCTCCAAAACACCTAGGGGGCGTTTGACAGAACGGTCCGCCATTTGGAGCGTGATATTAGTTACTTTCAAAGGTCCCATGTTGAGTTTCTCGCATACGGAGTAAGGCAGGACACTTACACTTGCACCTAAATCACATAGAGCGTTAGGAATCGAAACGGTACCAATAGTGCAAGGTATGGAGAAACTACCCGGATCCTTTAGCTTAGGAGGAGACTGGTTTTGCAAGAGAGCACTGCATTCCGCAGTAAAGGCCACAGTCTCGACCTCGCTAAACGACCTCTTACGAGTGAGGATGTCTTTCAAAAATTTAGCATATGCGGGGACTTGCGTGACTAGCTCGGTGAAGGGAACCGTTACCTTGAGGTCCTTGACAACCTCCATGAACTTACCGAATTGTGAGTCAAGCTTAGATTTTACCACTCGACTTGGGAATGGTAGTTTGATTTGAATCGGCGGCTCAACCGGCTTGCTCTGCGCCTTCTCCTTCTCTTTCTTCTCGGCCTCCTTGGGCTTTTCTTTGTCGGCGCCCTCCTTAGCTACGTGGGGCTCTCCTACGGCCACCCCTTCTCCACTCTTGCTTCCATTGCTCTTTGTTCCTGCATCAACATCGCTAGAAACACTAAAATCATTAGGAAAAAGAGAAGGATCTACCTCACTTACCACCTTAGGCATTTGTGGACCATCGTAGCTCGTTCCACTTCGCAAGGAAATGGCGTTGATCGATTCATGTTGTTGAGGTTGTGATCCTTGCGACGGAAGGTTACCCGGCTTCCTTTGAGAGCTAGAAGAGGCAAGTTGAGCCACTTGCGTTTCAAGCATCTTGATGGCGGCGTCCTTAGCTTGATCGCTCTTTTGCATTTGAGCCATTATAGTCTCTTGCGTTTTGGCCATTTGCATCATCATGGCCTTCATTTCACTCATCATCGGGTCGCCACTTGAAGAAGGAGTGGCTTGCACGGGTGGCGGAGCACTTGGTTGTTGGAAATTGGGGCGATTGAAGCCCGGAGGGTTATAGGGTCGAGGAGGATTATTGTAGCTGAAATTTTGTGGAGGAGTATATTGTGGTTGTTGTGGAGGTGGATTCAAGACATTTTGGCTTTTGTAGCTCAAGTTCGGGTGATTTTTGTAGCCTTCATTGTAATGATTAGAGTAGGGGTTGCTTTGGTGAGATTGAAAAGCATTAACGGGATACACACCTCGACACTCTAAGGAAGAATGACCGGAAACGCCACATGACCCACAAGTCGGATCATTGGACGTATGCATAGCCGCTACCGTTTGTCCACCCGCGCTTGAAGAACTACTACCCGTTTGCAATTGACCCATCATCATAGCGGTCATAGCATCCATCTTGGCCGAAAGCATGGCCACCACATCATCATTCTTGCCTCCGATCCTAGGCACATTCCTAGAGTTCCCATATTGCGCGTTGTGGATAGCCATGGCCTCGATCGTATCAATGGCCTCTTCCACATCAATGTTATCGAACCTCCCATTAGCGGCGGAGTCAAGGACTTGGCGTGACTCGTTGTACAACCCATTATAGAATTGCATGACAATAAACCATTGGTCCATGCCATGGTGAGGGCATTGACGTTGAAGCTCCTTATATCGTTCCCACGCATCAAACAAAGTCTCATCTCCTCGTTGGCGGAAACTAGTGATTTGGCTTCTTAACATAGCGGTCTTCTCCGGAGGAAAGTACTTTTGATAGAACGCCAAGACCAAAGAGTTCCAATCGGTGATTGCATGTGCAACCCGGTTCAAAGAATTAAGCCACAGCTTGGCTTTGTCTCGGAGGGAAAATGGGAAGAGCATCTCCCGAATTTGATCTTGCGTCACCCCCGTTTGCTTTATAGTCGAGCAATAATCGCAGAAATTTTGAATATGGAGATTAGGGTCCTCACCGGGACTCCCACCAAATTGACTACGCTCGATGAGATTGATAAATGCGGGCTTGACTTCAAAATTGTTGGCGGCAATGTTGGGCATAGCATTGCCCGTTGGAACTTGGGCCGCGGTCGGCCTCGAATGATCAGAAAGCTTCACCATTTTCGTTGGCTCGGGTGTAACTTGAGCTTCCGTAGAGGATGGAATAGAAGAAGAAGTAGCTCCCAAGTCTTTGAGCAAGTTCCTACGCCGTCGGAAAGCACGTTAAGGCTCGGTCTAATGGAATTGCCAAGCCTCTTTGAGACGTCTGAGATGACACCTGGGCATGCACAATCACTAGAGTAGGCGTAAATGCGGCCTCAAGGAATTGAGGTTCCTTGAGACAAGAGAGTAACAAGTGAGAAAAGAACCAAATAAACAACAAAAAGAACAAAGCCGTCTCCCCGGCAACGGCGCCAAAATTTGATAGGCTTAAGTCGCGTCACCTAATCAAAAATAAAACCGAACTAAACACTAGGGTAGCTAGGGCAAGTCGGGTATCGTATCCACAGGGAGATGGTCGCTAATGTTGGTTATCTTGAACGATTCTAATCTCGGTTCGAGTGGTTTAGGTTTACTAAAAGCTAGAGCGAAAGATAAGGGTTTAACAATAAGGAAAAGGTCTAGGGAGTCGGGTTAGGCAAAGGGTAAGTCAAGGTCAAGGATGATGATCGGAATGAGTAGGTATCGCACATGCTAAGGATAACGCTCGGCCTCTCGGTCTCAAGCTCCTCTAGGTCTCGAATGCGGGCTCGCGCAACTTACAAACGAGGGTCCTAATGTTTAGTTTCGCGCCTACCCTAGAACTAGTCTTTCGTTCTTAAGCTCAAGGGTGCTAGAAACTCGCCAAAACGTGATCAAGGAATCGACGAGAGCAATCAAGCAAGACATAAACAAAGCAAGCATAAAAACCTAACTCAAACAATCATCCAAACTCAACCAAAACAACACCCAAGCAATCACCTTCCTCCCTAGATAAGAAAACTACTCACACATGACGGGAACGACGATTGAAAACATGATTAAAACAAGATACAATGAAAGAACAACAAAGGAGAAGAAGAAGAATACCTTAAAATCAGAAAAACAAAGAAGAACAAAGATGGAATCAAGAACAATATCGAAATAAGCGATCAACTAGCGATTACGAAGTCGGGAAATGAAATTACACGAGTTGAAAATATAAAACTTAAGTTTTGAGAGAGAAAACTGAGCTATTCTAAAACTAGGTAAAAATTGCGGAAGAAGGAAGAAGACCCGAAGTTATAATGTTTAGTCTTTTAAATAGACGAAGAAAATAAGCAAACGAAGCGTCAGAGGGGCCGTCCCGACCGGGACAAGGTGGTCCCGTCCGGGATGAGGTGGTCCCGTCCGGGATGGTGGCGTCCCGTGGGTTTCAGTCTTTTTCAGCTTTGGAAGCCGATTTTGTAAAGGCCATATCTCACTCGTTTCTTGGCGGAATTAAGCGTGTGACCTGCCGTTGGAAAGCTATCGAGACGAACTATCATCTCCACTTGGTCTTGCATCCATTGGAGGTCTAAAACTTGAGATATAACCATTTGAAGTTGACCTTGCGTCGGCTTTAGTTCACCTTGACTTGACTATGACCTTGATCTTGGTCCTAACTTGTCGTATGTTGACCCAAGGCCTAGGGACAAGGCATGGTTCATCCCAAAGGGTAGGGACGGGGTCTAAAGTGAATAAGTGAGCTCCGTGCTCCGTCCCATGGTCCCGGGAAACATTCAAACGTCAAAATGCGGCTCGTACGCAAGCGAATCGGCACGAAACCAACTCGGAACTTCACGAAACTTTATGAAACTCCACGAAACCTCTCGACAAGCATCCTATACTCCAAATATGCGCATGTACCTGCAGAATGGACACAAAAACGCAGCAGTGCCAAAACGGGGAGAAATAGGAGCTAAAACGCAAGTAAAAGCGCAGGAAACGCAGAGAAACGCTCGTGAAGCAGGGGCTAAATATACGTAAATAAATGAGATATCAAAGACCAAGAAAAGCTTCGACCCTCTCTACATGTCCTACTCCAAGGCATTTCAAAAGTTGGTCGAAAAGAACTATCTACAACCAATCGGGCCTACTAGCGAGCCGCCCGAGGACAAGAAACTCAAATCTTGGAACCCCAATGTCTTCTGTGTATACCACCGAGGTAAGGGGCATGACACCGAGAACTGCTTTCGGCTCAAGAACGTTATCCAAGATCTTATCGATCAAGGAAAGCTCAACAAGTCGTCACAACCCTCCAAGCCGTCCAAAAACGACAACCCGCTTGGTAACCACGCAATTTTTGTGGGGTCGGTTCCCATAATAGATTGTTCTTACTTGATCACACCAACTAATGACCAAATCAATGGGGTTTGGTTCAGTGATGATGAAGACGATGAGTGGCCACCAGCCAACAAAGTGTTAGCCCAACTCTTCAGCACCCCTTCAATTCTACTTCGCCAAAAACGAACAAGAACAAGAAGAACAATAAGGGGAAGAAGAAGAAGGGTAAAGAGCCCGAGAAGAAGGACCAAGACGAGGTTTCACACCTCATACGTTCTGGTCGTCCTTATCAAAACATTTTCACCGACGAGCATGCTCGAAAAGCAACCGCGACCGAGAAAGGCAAGGTCGTAGTTCAAGAGGAACCTCCCTCCACAAGCACACCCTCCACATCTGCAATGGTCCCACCACTAAGCACGAGCGAGATGCTTTAAAAGCAACTCGCTCGCACAAAAGTCGATGTCTCCATTTGGGCAATTCTACGAGACTCAGCGGAACATAGGAACGCCTTCATCCGCGCCTTATAAATAGCGTGTGCGGATTCTGTGATCTCCCCAGATCAAATGGTCAGCCATGTTATAAGGGATTGGCTAACGGGGGCTATCTCCTTCTCGAACAATTATCTGCCCGTGTTCGGATCAAACCACAACCTTGCTCTTTACATTAGCGTAAAGTGCATGAAGAAAACTCTACCCGTATCCCTTGTCGACAACGGGTCTGCGGTCAATGTCTTAACATTGGTCACCGCACCTCGCCTAGGTCTATCTGACAAAGACTTCACCCCAAGCACGGATAGAGTCAAAAATTTTGATGGGACCCGACGTCATGTGAAAGGAACCGTTTCCCTTCACATACGCAGCGGCCCAATAGAGAGGAAGGTCGAATTTTAAGCACTAGGTCACTTGAGCTCATCACATGGACCACTTCAACGGGGAGCCCGGCCCGAATAACCTCGGACAACACCGGGTGTTACACTATTCACTTGACCCGCAGCGGGTCCCTATTTTCGAGGAGCTCACGGTCGAGCTCGATCGACAATACCGATACAATGAGGATACTCAAGTCTCGATCCGCACTCTTGAGGTCCTTGCTCAAAAGGACAACGAAGGTTTCACCGAGTAACTTACTCGGTGGAAAAAGCTAAGCGCACAAATCCCGAATCGCCCACGCGAGAGGGCGAACTTGTGCCCAAATTCATAAACAAACTGCGACCCGTGTATCAATTTTACATGAGGTACATCAATATCCAAAAGTTCAAGGAGCTCACCAAGGTCGGTACTCAAATCGAGGACGACCTTAGGACTGGCACAATGGCCAAATACACCGGCCATGCCTACCAAGGCAGCTTATCCAAGTCTTCTCGCGCGGTCAAGAGCGAGGAAAATCGTACGGTGGGCAGCCTTGACGCCTTTGCGACAATCCTCTCGACGCCCTCCAATACCAAGAGAAGCTTCGACCCTCTCTACATGTCCTACTCCAAGGCATTTCAAAAGTTGGTCGAAAAGAACTATCTACAACCAATCGGGCCTACTAGCGAGCCGCCCGAGGACAAGAAACTCAAATCTTGGAACCCCAATGTCTTCTGTGTATACCACCGAGGTAAGGGGCATGACACCGAGAACTGCTTTCGGCTCAAGAACGTTATCCAAGATCTTATCGATCAAGGAAAGCTCAACAAGTCGTCACAACCCTCCAAGCCGTCCAAAAACGACAACCCGCTTGGTAACCACGCAATTTTTGTGGGGTCGGTTCCCATAATAGATTGTTCTTACTTGATCACACCAACTAATGACCAAATCAATGGGGTTTGGTTCAGTGATGATGAAGACGATGAGTGGCCACCAGCCAACAAAGTGTTAGCCCAACTCTTCAGCACCCCTTCAATTCTACCTCGCCAAAAACGAACAAGAACAAGAAGAACAATAAGGGGAAGAAGAAGAAGGGTAAAGAGCCCGAGAAGAAGGACCAAGACGAGGTTTCACACCTCATACGTTCTGGTCGTCCTTATCAAAACATTTTCACCGACGAGCATGCTCGAAAAGCAACCGCGACCGAGAAAGGCAAGGTCGTAGTTCAAGAGGAACCTCCCTCCACAAGCACACCCTCCACATCTGCAATGGTCCCACCACTAAGCACGAGCGAGATGCTTCAAAAGCAACTCGCTCGCACAAAAGTCGATGTCTCCATTTGGGCAATTCTACGAGACTCAGCGGAACATAGGAACGCCTTCATCCGCGCCTTATAAATAGTGTGTGCGGATTCTGTGATCTCCCCAGATCAAATGGTCAGCCATGTTACAAGGGATTGGCTAACGGGGGCTATCTCCTTCTCGAACAATTATCTGCCCGTGTTCGTTTCAAACCACAACCTTGCTCTCTACATTAGCGTAGAGTGCATGAAGAAAACTCTACCCG
This sequence comes from Dianthus caryophyllus, assembly GCA_023091065.1. Taxonomy (NCBI): domain Eukaryota; kingdom Viridiplantae; phylum Streptophyta; class Magnoliopsida; order Caryophyllales; family Caryophyllaceae; genus Dianthus; species Dianthus caryophyllus. Next base: position 10,436,116 of record CM041522.1, on the reverse strand, counting down.
TATCCCTTGTCGACAACGGGTCTGCGGTCAATGTCTTACCATTGGTCACCGCACATCGCCTAGGTCTATCTGACAAAGACTTCACCCCAAGCACGGATAGAGTCAAAACTTTTGATGGGACCCGACGTCATGTGAAAGGAACCGTTTCCCTTCACATACGCAGCGGCCCAATAGAGAGGAAGGTCGAATTTCAAGTCATTGACATGACTCCTTCCTACGACATACTCTTGGGACGACCGTGGATTCACGCCACCAAGGCCGTGACTTCCACTCTCCACCAAAAGGTTAAGATTCCTCTTAACGATGAGGTCATAACCTTGAATGCTTCAAACTTCCGAGCCCTCTTTGACACACCAAAGGAGCCCAACGATGCAGAAATCGTCGCTGAGCCTACACAAGACTTATGCGGCTTTGACTTTGAGATTGGTGCCATTACATGTGCACCAATCAAGACTCGTAAGTCCTTCGAAACAAAGGACAATAACAGCCTTTGGTCCACCATGGGTCTAGGCTATAAACCCAAAGACAACGACCATGAGGAGATGGTCAGAGAAATCCAAAGGCGAAGGTCAACTCATAAGGTCACCCTACGACCTTACACCCTTGACCTAAGTGCATACTTCACCTCTGGAGGAAAGGTCGATGCAAGCACCTCCCTTCGAGACATCATCCATTCATCCAAAGCTTGTTTCTCTAGTGAGGCCGAACCTGACGTTTCAAAGGCCTCACCGAGCACCAAAAATGAGGAGCTTGTCTCCACGATCATGCGCGATCGCCGTTTTGTTCCCATCCTTCTTATAGTCGATGCCACCGACAAAACCATCAACGGATGTGTATAAAACGCTGAAATGAACCGACACACAAGGCCATCACTTTCAGCTTATCACCGGCGAAGGACCGCTCTTCGACCACGTCACCAACCTCAAGGACAAGGACGAAATCGACGCAAGCTCGAGCGACTCAAGCAACAACGAGGACGACGAAGAAGAAATTCTCTTAGGGTCTAATGCTCTTAGTGTCGGGTCATCTGTCGACCTATCTAGCTTATACCCTAGCTTTAGCTTAGATTTTCTTTTTACGGAGGCTAGCTCCAAACAATTTTCTGCTTTGTCAAATAATTCTTCTCAAATCAATGAGATGAACGAATTTGCTTACGTGTTGTCTCAAGCTAAAACAAACAACAACAAACAACAAACAATCAAAAGCAAACAACAAACAATAAACAAATTGCAAAACACAAAAGACACTAACTCATGCGATGAAAATGAACAAACAAATGAATCATTAAACAAATACATTGCAAACATTGTGTCTCCAAAAGCAGAGGATTCGGTCATCGAGGAAACCATAACCATAAACGTGGGAACCCCCGAAGAACCAAGGGAGTTACAATTAGGCGCCTCACTGAACGAGGATGAGCGCGCCAAATTCACACAACTCCTAACCGAATTCAAGGATGTATTCACATGGTTGTACAAGGATATGCCTGGAATTGAACGAAACATTGCCGAACATCGCATCCCCATCAAACCCGGTTACAAACCTATCAAACAAAAGTTAAGGCGACTACGTCCCGAATGGTCCCTTATGGTAAAGGAAGAAATCGAGAAACAACTACAAGCAGGTTTCATCCAAGTCATCGAATATCCGGAATGGGTTTCAAACATGGTCTCAGTCTTGAAAAAGAATGGCAAAATTCGAGTGTGCGTGGACTTCCGTGACTTAAACAAAGTGAGTCCTAAGGACAACTTCCCACTACCCCACGTGGATGTCTTAGTCGACAATACCGCCGATCACGCTCTCTTATCCTTCATGGATGGCTACGCAGGCTATAACCAAATCAAAATGGCTTGCGAGGACATGGCAAAAACGGCTTTCATTACACCGTGGGGCACATACTGCTACACGGTCATGCCTTTTGGCCTTATCAGCGCCGGTGCAACATATCAACGCACCACTACAACCCTTTTGCACGACATGATGCATAAAGAAGTCGAGGTCTACGTCGACGACATGATCGTGAAGTCAAAGGAGAGAAGTGGTCATATCACTAACCTCCGCAAGTTCTTCACACGCCTACGACAATAAAAAATGCGACTGAACCCCCAAAAATGCACTTTTGGTGTGAAATCTGGCAAGCTACTAGGACACGTAGTAAGCCAAAGAGGCATCGAGGTCGACCCCTCGAAAGTCAAAGCAATCCTAGAAATGCAACCTCCCAGGAATCTCGACGAAATTTGAAGTTTCTTGGGACAAATCCAATACATTTCACGCTTCATAAACAAGCTCACCATGATATGTGAACCAGTTTTCAAGAAGCTCAAGAAAACCGACCACGTTGAATTGGACGAAGAATGTCAAAGAGCATTTGACAAGGTCAAGTAATTGATGTCCAACCCACCAGTTCCACGACCACCACAAAAGGATCTGCCGTTATCCTTATACCTAACAACAACCCCTAATGCAATGGGAACCATGCTCGCACAAGAAGTTAATGGCGAAGAACATGCGATCTACTACATAAGCAAAAAGTTTCTCGATTACGAAACTCGATATTCACCTGTCGAGAAAAGCTGCTTAGCATTAGTGTGGTCATCCAAAAAACTCCGACACTACCTGCTAGCACACCAAACGAAGGTCTACTCCAAAATGGACCCCGTTAAGTACCTATTCGAGAAACCTGTGCTTAATGGACGAATGGCCAGATGGACTTTGCTCCTAGCCGAATTCGACCTTAAGTACGTACCCCTCAAAGCAATCAAGGGGCGAGCAGTCTCCGATTTTCTAGCGGAAAACGCAATTGTCGAGGAACAAATCATCGACACGACGTCCCTTCCTGACGATGGGATCTACAATATCGACCAACAGCAATAGGAGTTATACTTCGATGGCTCATCCAACTATCGAGGTTGTGGAGTAGGACTACTTCTCATATCCCCAAACGGCGAACACACACCCTTATCCATTAAACTGGATTTCGACGTAACAAACAACGCCGCCGAATACGAAGCATGCTTGCACAGTCTCCAAGCAGCGCTTGTACTAAACGCCCGCAACATAAGGGTTTACGGGGATTCCTCCCTTATCATCAATCAAGTATCCGGAGCATGGAAGATACTTAATGAAAACCTAGCGCAATACCAAAGCAAGATACAAGAGCTCATCAACGAGTTCGATCGCGTGGAGTTCATACACCTCCCACGCGAGGAAAACCAATTCGCCGATGCGTTATCCAAACTTGCATCATTAATCAACATACCCCAGGGAATGGAAAGGCTACCCATTATCGTGGAAAGACGAAACGAACCTGCATACATTTGTGACATCGAAACCGAGGAAGAACAAACCGATCCTTAGTACCAAGCAATCATCCAGTACAAAACAAACGGCGAATACCCACCGAACACCGACAAACGCGGTAAACGAGCCCTACGCCTATTATCATCACAATTCGTGATGGAAATGGGCAAACTACTCAAAAATACGCCTCAAGGTACACTACTCTTGTGCGTCGATTACAAAAAGGGACAAGAAATCATGTTCCAAGTACACGATGGTGAGTGCGGCCCGCACATGAACGCACGAGCCATGTGCAAACAAATCATAAGGCTAGGAAGGTATTGGACTACCATGGAAGCCGATTGCGCAAAATATATCAAGCATTGCCATAATTGCCAAATCTTTGCAAACGTACAACATGTACCGCCTTCACCAGTTTACCACTATACAGCTTAACGTTGCCATGGCCATTCTCGACTTGGGGAATCGACGTCATCGGCAAAGTACAACCTGTGGGTACAGGAGGACACTGCTTCATCCTCGTGGCTATCGACTATTTCACCAAATGGGTCGAAGCCGCGTCATATCGTAAGTTAGGCACAAAAGAAGTTGCGAAATTCATACAAAATAACATCATTTGTCGCTACGGCATACCCCACGAGCTCATAAGCGATCAAGGCACACATTTTCGAGGGGAAGTCGAACCACTTCTTCTCAAATACAAAATACAACAGCATAAATCATCACCCTATCGACCACAAACCAATAGCGCGGTCAAGGCAACAAACAAAACCGTCGTAGCTATCCTTAAAAAGATGATCGACACCTGCCACGACTGGCCCAAATAAATCCCATTTGCATTATGGGGATATCGCACAACCATTCGCACACCTACGGGTATGACACCCTATTTCCTAACCTACGTGATGGAAGCTGTCCAACCTGTAGAAATCGAAATGCAATCCATTCGAATTCTCATGGAAGCCGACATTCCCGAGGCAGAGTGGGCACGCGAACGCTACGAACAACTCATCCTCTTAGACGAAAGACGTCTACATTCACTAAGCAAAGTCCGAATGTACCAATCTCGTCTGCAACGCGCCTACAATAAACGGGTCAAACCACGAAACATTAAAGTAGGTGACCTCGTGCTTAAGTCAGTGAGACCACCATTACCAGTCGACCCAAGAGGGAAATTCAAACCCAGTTGGCCTGGCCGGACCGTACTTGGTCAAGGAAATCCTTCCAGGAGGAGCCGTGAAGCTAACTGACCTTGACGGTTAGGAATTCAGTTTGCCAACAAATCTTGATCAACTCAAGAAATACTATCCTTAAACAAATTTGCAATGTTTTTCACAAACAAAACTCACTCACGCATGGGTGAACTACGCTCGGTTTGATTCCACGCACTGTGGATACGTAGGCAGCTTTGCAAAGAGCTCAACCGAATCACACGAACTACGCCGGTTTGATTCCGTACAAAACACGGATACGTAGGCAGCTTTTCAAAGTACAACCGAACTTCTCTAAATATGCGCCCAAAGCTTAAAATGGTCAAGGGCAATGCACTCACAAAATGACACGCTCGAAGCTTAAAAAGGTCGAGAGCACAGTCAACACAAAAACATAAGTCCAAAGTTTAAAAAGGTCGTGGATTTAAAGCAAAACAAATCAAGCAAATGCATCCAAAGCTTAAAAAGGTCGAGGATTTAAAACAAAACTACAAGTGTTCGAAGTTTAAAGAGGTCGAGAACATTTCAGCAAAAAAAAAAACATAAACAAAGAAAGCAACGAGACAAGACAAAAGAAAATCAATTCTATTTTATTCCTTTAACTTAGAATTATTTCACAAATTAGAAATGAATTAGGAATAAGCCTCCTTAACCCTTTATTCGAAAATAAATACATGAATAAATAAACATTTCTAAGCAAAACGCAAACTACTTAGTCTTCTTTTGACGCTTCAGACTAGCCTCTTCATCTTCAAGAGGCCGGTCCGCAACAATCTTCGAGCCAATTATAGGAGCATTCCTCTCAAATCCCGGAGGTTCGATGGGATCCTCGTCTTTCTCGACTGGGGGATCCTCGATCCTTGGCCCTAGACGATCCCTAACAGTCACTCTCGGTCCAAGCCTCTCCCACGCCGGCCTTGAAGTAGCTTCTCCTGAGCTAGAAGCACCAAGATCACCATAATCTCTCCTTCCGTGCACCGCGTCATACACCAAAGAGGGTCTTGGCCCGCTCTTTCTCTCCTCCTTTGATTTTCCCGCTCTCGAGAATCTTTGGAGAGGTACCATCGCTTATAGAAGTCCGAGATATGAGTAGACTCTATATGCGTTGGAACCTCCCACATAACACGATCTGACCATCCCCGGATCCAAGCATCGATCGTTTAGTTGTTTAGCACAACAACCTCCCCGACCCGAGTGTCCTGCTCAGGAATGGTTTGAGCAAGCCCGATCTGTCTCTTCAAACAAAGAGGATGGATCCACACCCCTCGCTCAAAGCCGCACAACATCACACCATTGGCCGCGTTCGTCACGGATGGCGCCGTAATAGCCGTGATACGCCACCACGGCACGAACCAACGGATGACACTTTCCCTTACAAACCCCCGGAAGTAGTTTAGTGAACGCTCCCGAGGATCAACCCACTCTGTCTTCCGTGACGTGGCCGCCGCCGCCTTGAAGACACCGTCATGGGGAAGAGGAACAAACACACTCAACCTCTCCATGAGCCAAATGTGTAGGATCCTAGCGCAACCGCGGTACGATTAGCACAACGGTCGTCCAAGCCCAGTATGGTTTCCGCTAAGATCAAAGCAGAAGGGTTATGACCTCGCTTCATCTCCTCCACAACGCGAGCATACCTACCATTCTCGAACACCCCATCCGGCATCAACCCCGCAAAAGCATAACGGTGAATCAAGCAAAAAGCGAGAGCTCTTCTCCTAGAGCGATCCGAAATACTTGTGTCAGCCCGGTTCATATATCGCTGACACAAGCGCAGCATATTCACATTCCCTGCCTCAAACAAACCCACAGCATGAGCATTCGACATCTCGAGAAAATTCCGCAACATGCCAATGAAACAAAGCTCACTTCGTACCACCACGGGAGTAGTACGTTTGGACCATCCCGCAATGGCCGCGAACTCCTCCATCAAGGGGCATACCTCTCCTCCCGGGAACCGAAAAACGTGCAAACTCGGGTCCCAGTAATCAAGACATACATCCAGGAAGTCCAGCTCGATTTTCATTTGGCGAAAGCCAATAAAGACACCCGCTCCGCCGTCATAAACCGCCTTCTTCTCCGCCAGACGTAGCGAGGAAGTCCACCTCTTCAAGAGAGCATCAAAATGCTCCACCATTTTCTTGAACACAAGAACAACTCTTGCAAATATGCCCAAATATTTATGAGAGCAAAGCTTGTAAATAGAAAAGAAGAGAAGTGATTTGAATGAGGATCATGGCACGCACCCCCCCTCCTTATATAGGAAAAAAAAAATCGAAATTTGGAAACTCAACGCAGCTAGCCAGGCAGCCAAACCGCAGCACCTTATGCGGTTTGCAGCACAAACCGCATAGGTCTATGTGGTTTAGCCAAGAAACCGCATAACGCTTTGCGGTTTCAGGGGCTAGTTTTGCCACGATTTTTCCTAAATTTTTCTTTCCTTAGCGCAACCTTCCATACTACATTATGACGGTTAATGTGTTTTAGGGCAGCCTAACCTGCGTTTTTACTACATACAACGACATTTTATTTCGCTTTTAGCAAGCACGCTTCACGACACGCGTCAGCCGACAACATTTCAAACGTTCATTTAAGTTTATTTCGACATTTATGAACATTTTGCAAAATCATTTTTCACAAACATTTCAATCCAAGCATCCCAATCGGGAAATCATTTCGTTTTCAAGACAAGCTTACTAACACTGCAGGTCTACAACACCCGAAGTACGAAATGACAGACAACAAAAGCAACTACAAGTTCAAGCTAAATCACAACACACGGTCATGTAATGATGGGTTCACACAATCCTTATTACACAAGATCACCAAGACAACTAAGGATGACGACGACGGTACTCGTCAAAGTCACGCTGAACCCGAACCGTCTCAGCACGACTCTGACACAGCTGGGCCGTCTGCTCCGCTCACGCTATCCTCCACCTGTTAGCTGTCCTCCACAGCTTCTTGTGCACATCCTTGGCAACCTGCAACGCACAACAGAATGATTACGTTCTTCTCCATTTTTCCTTAATTTCACACAAATTAAGACAAACATAAGGGGGAAAATTTCAAAAACAACCGCATTATTCTCGATTTTGCCTTAATTTCACACAAATTAAGCCAAACTTAGGGGGGTAATTTCAAAAACAACCGCATTCTTCTCCATTTTGCCTTAATTTCACACAAATTAAGCCAAACTTAGGGGGGTAATTTCAAAAACACCCGCATCTCTTCTCCATTCACTACTACAAAAACAGCCTTGGAAACCGGTTAAAATTAGCCTTAGAAACCGGATTATAACTGGTCTATATCTAATAGGTGTCTTTGCTTAAGAGACCATTTATAATAACTGGTTTCTTATTATACAATAAGAGACCTGTTCATTTTGGAACAAGTCTCTTTTATTGGTGTAAGTTAGAAAATTAACATCAAGATAAGAGACTGGTTTAGTGGAAGGAGAGGTTTCTTTTTTAATCTACAAGACCGGATAATTTGGTCAACTGATTTCTTTTATTTTAACTAGCAAACCATTTATTAGACATAAGTGGTCTCTTAGATTTAATATTTGAAATTAAATAAATCCTCCCATCAAATAACAGTTAGCTTGCGTACGCGTATACGCTTTTTCATTGTTACGTGTATACCTGAATGTTACGTATATATATAAAGATGTACACTGATAAATATTAATGAAAGAAAATTCCTTTAATTATGTATCCAAAATTTGATTGTAAACATCAAAGTAACTGTTTCTCCCAAAGTATTAGTTCAAGTTGATAGGTGAAAAACTTCGGTTCTTCATACAATGCAAAAAAGTTTGAACGATATATGAATATTTAATAATCAAACTTCACCAACATCCTCATTATCGTCTTACGTCTCTTCATCGTCTTGCATGTGCTTGAATAAGTAAGTAGTCCACATATCTCGTAGCTCATCAATCATCTCTTGTGAATAACTTCCGTGAATTCCGTGAAAATACTGCAAGATAATTGCCAAAAGGTATAGTAATTAAGAAATATGAACAATTCAACATCGATACTATACATATAGTTTACTAGAAATAAATAATGAATGGGCATTGACAAAGTCTGTGGCAAGTAATAATCAGCTGCAATATATTGTAGCACCTTCCACACTCCAAAAGTACCTACGCACGTAAATCTATAAGACGTATTAAATTATCGTACTAAGAATATGTAAATAAATTTGAGACATCACCTCCTCGGGAATAGCAGGTCGTCTGTTTGCAATAGTCTCGATCATGTAGCGAGCAACATAATACCCACAATCATTGGAGCCCAGGGTTTGACGAGGACACTATTATAACGGAATTATAATCCGTTAGTTAATCTTATGACTTTCTAAATAGACGCATATAAATCGATGCATAACTATCTAAATTTTTGTACATATACCTGTATTGTTTTCCACCTTATTGAATTCTTTTTCACTTTTTTGATGTCCTTACGATGAAGACTGCTAAATTTTGTAACACCCCTAAAAAATTTTTTACGTAAGTCGACGATGATAAACAATGCTACAAAGTATTAATTACTAGTAAATGATAGCACATACTCATTAATGACACGTTGGGCAAATTCACGGACACCATTATCTTCTCCGACTGGATCGAGCCAAAACACTACTCCGTTCCATGGACTTATAGCAGCAAGCATCCAATGCCGACTGTACAAAACATCGCAGTCAATTCGAAAATATAATTTCATATATAAAGTAAACTTAAAATTGTAATAGTAAATTATGAGTACAAACGTACCCTTCATGGTAAGGAGCAAAAAATACTTGATTTATATTCTTTCCTCCATTGCACCCAAAAACACGACAGAGATAGTCAGATCGATCTTGGTCTTTCGTAGGAGTCAATCGAGACAAATAATTAGAGTCACAAAATCCATACATCCCAGATATACCATCCCTCTGACATGATTCGCTCAAGTACCTAGCATAAATATTAAAATATCTATCATGCGAACATTAACAATTTAAAATTTAAAATTTAAAATGTAAACATATATAGAACAGAACACATACTTCATGAGAATGGATATATGAGCAGACCCAATCTCTTTTTGAAAGCACCAGTCAAACATATCTTCATAATCAATTCTAACTTCTAGCTTATTGCTAAACACACTTTCAGGAATGGGTATTATGATATTTTTTCGTTTCTTTCTCATTAGTATAGCTTCTTTTTTCAAAGCCATCAACAATCCAGTGGTCACCTTGGCGCGATCTCGGTCCGTGATCTCATACTTTTTTGTGGTTGATGATTGTGAAGATGACGAACGTGAGACAATGACATCCGGTTGTTTCTTCTGAAACATATAGAAAACCAAGATTTGATTGTGTATACCTATTTAGACATATTTAAATATTTATTAGGTTAGATAATTTAATACTAGTCGAGTATCTTTGTATTACCTGAGGTTTAGATGCTCGCTCGGCTGTAACTCCATTTTCAGGTAAGTGTACTCGAGATTGAATTGGTTCTTGTTCATTCACATTTTGAAACTCAGACCAATATTCATGAAAGGAAGGTTGATATTGCTGCTGGGTCAGGATCTCATTTTCAGGCCAAGGAACTTTGTACGGAGAAGGGACCTTTTCCTGCTCTTGTACTCGTAATTTGCTTCTAATTATGAAGAAACAAGTACATCAAAAAAGGTTCTACGTCAGTACCTGGTAATCGGCTTTGATGTTTGTTCAAAGCGAAATTCACGTAGATCAAGCAATCATAACAAACACAAAAACAACAACTTGTGGGAACTATTAATACATTACCTGGTAATCACCGTTTGAAGTTACGGAGTACTTGATTATTTGTTGATCGAAACAACTTGTGGTGATTGTTGTTGAATTGCGTTGCTCAATTGATAACCCGGCGATAATAGATAATTTGTTGCTCAAAGTTTGCTATTTTAATTGATTAGGGTTTTAGGTAGTTTAATTAGGAGTTTGGTATTTGGGGATGATGAATTTAATTAGAGTATTTTTCATGAATATTGCGTGGAGTATATTAGGTAAACGCGGGAATGTTTTTGTCAATAGTTTTAGGTTTAGTTTTATTTGGAATTTAAGAGTACAATAAGAGACCTGTTAATATTAAACACATCTCTTTATTGTATTTTTTATGGTAAATAATATTTTTTAAACAAAAATAATAATATAAAGATAAAACATCACTTCTTATAAAATTCTAGATACATGATAAGAAACCGGTTATACGTCATTTCGATTTCTTACTTTTGACATATTGATACTTAAGAGATCGGTTTACTAAAATAAATGATTTCTTTTATTTAAGAGATCAGTTACAAAATCCAACTAGTTTCTTAGAAGTGGTTCCTTATAGCTTTTTTGTAGTAGTGATTTTGCCTTAATTTCACACATATTAAGCTGAACTTAGGGGGGAAATTGCAAAACCAATCGCCTTTTTCTCCATTTTGCCTTAATTTCACACAAATTAAGACAAACTCGAGGGGGTAATACAAAAACAAGCATCTCACTAAGTTTGATCATCGTCACATTTCATAACTCGATCAAACTGGGGGCTCACACATATACAAGAAAAAAGGACCCATACCTTTTTCACTTTGTCACCCCAACTGTCCATCCCTACGTCAGTGATCACCGGCAAGTACGAAGGCACCTCAAAAGTACGACGGACGCCCTAGTCATCCCACTCAACGGTAGTCGGGAAGTCGATAAGCTGCTCCGCCATGTCAGGATCAAACAGCTGCAAAAACAAGACAAATATACACACGTTAGGGGAATTTTTCGCAAAATTTACCTTACGCACACCTAAGACAAACACAAACATACCTCAATCGGCCCACAAGCAAGCCGAGACCAAGCAAACTGGCCGTAGTCCTCTCCAGGGCAAAAGAGACCCCCTGACTCTCCATCTTCAGACACAGACGTCACCGCGTTAAACGCCGCTCAAAAAGGACTCGCGGCGGGTCCCTAGGCACCACAGGAGTCGGCCACCCCGTCTGGTAAACCAAACGCTCGCCAAGGTACCAAATCGGCCCGTACGGTGTCGCCAAGTACAAACGCTGGATGTCGCGCTCCGCGAACAGAGCCCGAATACCCTCAGGGACACCCGCGTACTGCTCCCACGGACATGGCACGAACTGCAAAACAACAACATTCTTAAAAGCATACATTTAATCATTTTAAATACACTCTATTTGAAATGGTCCAAATACAAACCTGTCCAAACGCCATGTCGTTCAGGCGCACTCGAACCTCGTCGTACGACCAATCAAAGGCCGCACGGTTGCAGGTGCCCCAAGTACGCACCGCCGGATACCTCCTTACAATCTTCCTAGCATGCTCAGGCAGCAGGAAGGGGAAGTGGCTGAAGATCCACGACTACAGATACAAGGACATGTTACAAAGACAACAAAACCAAGCAAGATAACATAGACAAAACAAAGCAAAAATGGCATACCTCCATCACAAACCTTGGCGAGACTAAGGACAGTCTCGACCCGCGCTCCATGACCCGCGGCCTCACCACGTCCATGCAGAAGCGAACGCACAGACCCAAGGATGGTGAAACCCAGTCAAGCGTCCCAATTGCACCCTAGTCTAGGAGATGCATAAGGACCGACGTCGCCGCCCGCTCGCCCTTGTCACCGAAGTACACAGCACTGACAAACCACCACAACCACATACGAGTGTTCTACTCGTCACTCCACTCTGAGGGGCCCCGCTGCGTCTTCCGCTCGAAGTACTCCAGGATATAGCTCGTCTTAATGACGTAAGGGGGCCTACCCCTGTACTCCACCTCAAGACCACCGTCAATCGCGGCAGTCACCACGTCATCCACAATGGACGGCACGAACTCAAAACTCATATCACGGTCACCAAACGACAGTCCCGTCATGACCGCATACCCCGACAGAGTAATACCGGCTTCAAAGCCAGGCATGAGAAAGGTCGTGGTGGTATCCCAGTAGCGATCAAAAAAAGCGCGAATCAACATCAAGTTCGCTGTCAACCTCAACCTCGCAATCTCCTGCCAATGCTCGACCAACGGGCCGAAAGCACAACCTAGCACCCAAGCCCTCGCTCCCGGCGAAAGCTTGTCCTCAAAAACGCACATAATTGACGAAATGCCTGAAAAGGTCCTCATCGGACCCTTCTCTAAGCCCAGCTTCGCCCGATACGAAATGTGCAACTCTGGAGCTAGCAAAAGGTTATGGCCGTCCCATCCCTTGGCGAATGACCTATCCACTCGTGATCCACGTGGCCTAGAACTACTCGGCCTAGCCACGACCTCAGCCTCTTCAGGCTCGTCCTCAGCACCCAACTCGGCCTCTAGCTCGCCCACCAACTCGTCCACGTGCTCCTCCACGGCAGGGTCATGCCTCGTACGACCCCTACCCCGTGGCGTACCACGCCTAGTACGTAAGTCGCGAGGGTCAGCCTCTCGCTCACTAACCGTACGCCTCAAGGGACGCGTACTAGGGGCTCCCTCGGCCCTCGAACCTGTGCTCTTACGAGACGATTTCGACCTCGTAACGCGCGTACATCTCTCTCCTGCAAAAGACACGACAAATACATGCAACTATAACATACACACAAACATACAAACATGACACAGTACGCCCTGCAGAGCATTTTTAGGCCTAATTCACATTTAAGCCAAACACCGTTCTCTAAGCATCAAAATTCCAACTTGATGGTTTCTATACACTATATTAACCTTCCATTGCACCCCCTACCAATTAATTGCATTTTGGACATCCCGATCAAAAACTCCCAATTTGCGATGAACGCTCCTTATTCAGTTAAGCAAAATCGTCAAAATGAAGGCCTTAGCCTAACATTTTCACAAAATTGAAGCTAGATACATGCTATACTAGCTATGGGCATCCTACACTGAAGTTTAATTGAAATTCCGGGTCAGAAAATTCGTGCTCAAAACTTGGGTCGGAACCCTAATTCACACGTTTTGGACAAAAGACGGTCCAAATCACAATCATTTCACACACACATGCTAACATAGCATAATGCAACACAATAACATCAATTTCAGGCGTTCAAACGGCGAATTTCAAGCAAAAACCGGGTTTTCATCGAAAACCCGTCTTTTGAACATTTCTAGCGAAAACTAGCTAATTACAACATGAAATAACATAAAAACAAGTTAAAATGGAGCATTAGCGTGTTCCATAGCAAGGCAACGCAAGAGAAATGATCAAAAACGGTTGAGAAATCGAAACTTGATGATTTTTAGTGTGAGAAACCGTGAATGAGTGTAATGGCTAAGCTACGGTCCTCTCGTGCCTTTATACGACTTTTCCAGCCAGCAAGGGAAACCGCATAGGCCTATGCGGTTTACCCATAAACCGCATAAGGCTATGCGGTTTGTCCCTTTGGTTTTTCTCGGTTTTTCCTCGTTTTGGACCTACTTTTGGATTCCTAATTCATTTTGGCCCGAATACACGTCCAAGTATGCTCCATGCTTGGGTTAAGGCGTCACCTACAGTCCGCCATACGCGTATATTAACCATTTAATATACGGTACAGAAGCAGAAACACGAACACTCTTCACGAGTCCTTACACCCTTTTTACACATCCCTACGGAGTATCACTTCCTCCCCATGAAGTCCACACACTTATACAGGCATTCCCCAAAGGAGTCATTTCAAACGTCAACACTCCTCAGCGAGTCTCAAGCAAAACAATTACGAAAGCACATACACTCCTCGCGGGTCCTCTTTAAGCATCATATTTCCTCAACGGAAGGCAACCACATGCAATGGCAACTACACGAGCACTCCCCAGCGAGTTCAAACATAAGCATTCTACAAAACATATCCAAGCACAAGCATTATACAACTACCCATGCGCTCCTACGCGAGACCGAACGACTACAATTACACCTGCGCTCCTCGACGAGACCATACATATACACTCTCCCCCGGCGGACTAGCACTCCTCCAGCGGATACGACACTTAGCACCTGCGCTCCATGGCGAGACTCAACACAAGCACAAAGATCGCGAATAAGCAATACGACAAAGACAAAGACTACGCAACTAAGACTACACAACAAAGAAAGCATAGCAATGGCACTCAGCAGGCCGGCAGGCCGGCAGGCCCTCACAGTATGCACGGACCGCCATGTCCTTAAATGCGCACGTACCGCCCCGGATAGCCTGGTTCGGAGTCCTCGCCTCACCCATGGGCACATGCTTCGTTCCGCTGACGATATCGAGACTGTGATGGTCCGGATATTGTCGTGGAGTTTGACTAGCGCTCCAGTCCGAGCTCAGTCAAACTGGGGGCTCTGTGGATACCCATATCCGTACCCTCCCAAACCAAACCCTATGATGTAACACGGACTTTTATTAAGCATGTTTTAACGTTGACTTTAACGGTTCTAACTATGTCGAATTCATATTGAGTCGTTTGAAATGTTAAAATGAGTCGGGTCGTTTCACATCACGCTTAAATAAATGATCATTTTGTCCATTTAGAGTCTAGCTTGGTCCGCGTCTTGCTTCATCTGGCATGAGCTTTGAATTTGCATTACAATTGGCCCTTTTACATTAACAAGGCCCAGTTCAGCATTCCTAAATTCCTAAATTTAGGCCCGGTGGCTAAATCCGCTATTTAACATCCTCATACACAAAATACGGCCTCACGGGTTATCTCATTTCACAAAACACTAAAAAATACACCCCTTTTACATTTTCGGGTCTCGGGCCCTGAACCGAGCCCAAACCCGCCTTTGGCCCGCACTCCAAAGCCCTCAACCCTCACAAAATATCTTGGAGAGCCCTCCATACAGCATTCTTGACGTGCAAGTTGAGGATTATACTGTATCTTTCCGAAATATTATCAAACCGGAATTAGGAAATTAAATCTGAAGCTAGACCCCCAAACCACATGGCCTTATGCGGTTTGAGGGCCAAACCGCATAGCTCTATGCGGTTTACTGGCCAAACCGCATAGGCTTGTGTGGTTTGACAGCCTGGTTTTATCCCGAGATTTCCTATTTTCTCCGAGGTTTTTAGTATATATACCCCCCTATACCCGACCTCATAAGGGAATTCACAATCATAATTCACCAGCAATCTCACAAAGCCTCAAGCACTCAAAATCCTTGAGTTCAGCACACCATCCCGTGTTGAATTCATCCTTTTTAGTTCAAGAAGCAGAGCACTGCCCAGATCTGAAGCGTCGGGACAAGGTAGGTACCGATCCACTTGGATCAAAGCTTTTTCTTATTTTCTATGGATCAAAGCATTTGCATTCTTTTACAAACCTTTTCGCACTTGTACGTAGCGATAACATAGGCTCAAATATCATTTTACATGGATTGTTCAAGACTAGTAGAGGCTATTTTCTAGAATAGGCTTTTCTAAAATATTTTCATAAATCATTAATTGAATTAATCTTTAGCTAATGACCCTCACCCCGAATCCATTCTGGTTTCACAACCTTAGATCAAAGGGTGTCGGCGTGCTCCAAAATCTAGGACGTGTTTTATAGATTAAGACATGTTAGCAGGTTCCTAATTTCCGCGATAATTAGGTGGCGACTCCGAAACAATTTTAAAGGTTTTTCTAACTTAGTCTTTTTAACTTTAAGCGCCCTTGTGCAAGACGCCGAGTTGGGTCCCCTCGATCCCGGGTTCCACAACATGCCATTTCGGGAACCCAAATTCACCTAGTGTTCATCAGTCGAAAATGGTCTGGCTCCAACGGTTTGAGGTCAAGGTCATATTCCCTACGACACCTATTAAAATAAACCTCTTCAAATTGTGGGCACATATTATATAGAGTCGTTATAGCGCTAGGTTTGATGAGTCCCGCCTCCATCTCCAGTTTCTTCAGTTGAGGCAAGCTCTCGCCAATTCGTGTAGCTCTTGTTTTATTTAATGTAAAACCATCTCCATGTATGAGAAGTGACTCGATTTCCTTACAGTTTGCGCCAATTGCATCAATGAATTGTGCAAATGATCCGTTGTTAATTGGCCCGACATATATTCCTCTCAAATGATTCCAGCATTGGAGAGCCTTTTCGAAGCCGCGTGCAGTAATCTTTGAAGGACACAATAGATATAGATATTCAACACCAGGAGTTCTGCAAAATGAAACTAAATTTTCTCACGACATGCCAAAAACCAAAGAACAAAAAAACTGGTAAAGATTATCGGCATACCTCTCAGCTATGTACAAAAGATGCGTATCTGAAACTTCCAGATCATAAGGCAAGATAACAGTCGTTAAAGAGATCCTCCAGCTTTGAATAGAGCTCATCCAATAAGGAGTTTCACCTTCTAAAATACTTAAATACGGAGTATGTCTTAGTTTTCTCATCAAAGTCAAAGCCACGTCGCTGTGGAGGATACAATAGCCAATAAGATCGTTTTGTACCGATATTTGATTTATTACGATTTGATATATAGAGGATACAATAGTTCCACAGTCAAGTTTTTGACGATGCCAAATCCAGCGCCTGTGGCACTCATGTCGAGAACCTTATGCCTCCGAAACATGAAGTCCCAATATGTTACTTCCCATGATCGACACACTCATAAATAGGTCAACAATAGGTGTACGACGGAATATTTTTCCGAGAATATTTGGGTGCATATATATTTTTCCACTTGTCACTAGCTAAGTTCGACTCTTCCAAAGTCTCCTTGCCTCTCCTCTTCTTATTACACTGATAAGATCGATAGCCCACTTCCATCCTTTAGCGGGTCAGCATGATTGAGATGCTGCAACTGCAAGGGGAAGCTAGCAAGCGTCAAAAACACAATTATATATTAAAATCCACCATCAGTTCGTTGTCGTTCAACGCCAAACAAAACAGTATAGGAAGTATCATTGTATCCAACAGCATAACTTAGTTACCACCAACTGTTACCACCTCCGCACGTCTTCTTAAACTCACATATATAAGGGTAAAAGATTGCAAAACCGCCAAGATTACGCTACACTGACAGCTTCAGACATTAAGTCTCAAACCATGATTTAATACTCGACAGCCGCTAACAACGCTATTTCCCCACTCCAGTAGTCCAACCCCATACCGGTAATCCACTCACAGTCGTCTAATACTTTTTTCCTTGGAATTTTAAGATTACTCTCAGTGGTAATCTTCCTAAAAGTTACTCTCAATAACAGTCAACTTTTAACCATTAAGCTTCCAAATTTTTGCTGAACTTAAAACTCAGAGCAGCAGAGCAAACAACATGCTCAAGGATTCAACATCATATAATCCTTGAGTTTTAGAAAAATCCACCAAAGTCTTTGTTAAACCCCATTAAAATTAAAATTATCCACAAAGTCAAATCAAAGCAGGAAAATCAATAAAAAATAAAAATTACACAAAATTTCTAATTGATTACCAATATTTTCTCGAAGAAATTGCTAACAACTAACATCAACGGAGGAAAATTAATCAAAAAAACTAATTTTTTTCCCTAATCAAACTAAAACTTCCTACTTAACAAAATCAAGTCAATGCAAAACAATGAATATTTTAATTCGCAGCTGCTTGGGGAGGAGACGGAGTTAACGGTGGCGTTTATGGGTTAAAATGTCAAACTGTCAAACTTTTCAAGTGTCTCTATTTTTCATCTTCAGCTCTATTTGGGTTGATATTTTTCCGTATTACAGTTACCATTACAATTATAATGGGTGAGGATCAAGAAATGGACATCCATTTTCTTTAGACGGTTAGGATTGGATCATGGGAAAATCTAAGGATTGTAATAGTTTAGTAAAAGTAATGTTTTAATAAAGGAGAAAAAAATATATTAAAATATAAGTGTATTAGAGAGGAAATGGAGAGAAAGAAATGGAGACGATCCAAATTGAATTATAATACGTTGCCGCAAACGGTTAAACATCAATATCAATATAAAAATTATTGTATTCTCAAATTTATCTCTACTTATTTTGGTCAGTAATTGATTAATTAAATTTATATTTTTTTAAAATTTTAAAAGTTACTCGTAATAAATTAATCGTTTTAAACAAATTTGACTAGAAGGTTAAAGAAAAAATAAAAACGAGAATAAAAATAAAAATGGGTGTTTCGGGTAACCCAGGCCACTCGAAAATATTAAATAGATATTCTTTCTTTTAATAAAACCACGTACGTTTTAGTCTCGTGATTAGCCCTGTCAAGGCGGAAGCTGCGGGTTCGAGCCCCGTCAGTCCCGACCGAACCTCGAGTCGAATTGATCGTGTCATGTGCAACGTCCATCACGTGCTTCACCTCTCTTTCAACGAAATCCAAGATTTATACACAACATCCTTTTCGTTTATCACGGGAAAGGTACCAACCCCGAAAAGAAAAGAAAAAGAAAGGCAATTTTGGACTGCAATTTCATTTCTAATAGAGGGCGAAACCATTTTATTTGGGAGGTAAGAACGGTGTTTTATGTTGGTGATTTAAGTGAATCACTAGATTCCCGTTTAAGTGTATTCGGGATTTGGTCAAAGTCGAGTAAATTTTTCGAGAGTGTGGTGTGCACACTTTTATAAGAACGTGGTTTAAATTTTCGGTTTTGAGACGAGCAAAATTATATATTAAAATTAATTTTGGCAAAGGATTTGAAGGGTTGGACGAATTTAATAACTGTTGGAATTGTATATAGTAAATGAAGTTACTTAATTATCAGTAAATTCAAAGTATCACAGTTGGTAAAACTTGTGGTTGGTGACCTTGAGGTCATGGGTTCGATTCCAGTCTGCAGCTATTTAATTTTGGTATAAAGCTTCTTCCCTTCTATTCAATTTTTTTCCACCGAAAATTTTTGGTCTCGGCTCCGGTTCGAGGCGTGACGATCGGCCGACCCTGGGCTTTTTCCGGTTTTTGGCGGGTATTTTGCGAAAAGACATGTCTCAAATGTATTTTAATCAGAAATATTTTATTTCGTTAAAGTCGATGTATGCATGAGTCTATAAATATACTTCATCATACATGGTAAGAGATACAAGAAGAAAAATCTGAAATTTTGACTTTGATTTAAACAAACTCACAAAACTCCATTAGGATACTCTCGATTTTATTTGCCAAGAACGAGAGGGTTTGTTGATCGTCGTATCCTGTGAGGGATTTCGTGATACCCGGGGCAAATGTAAGGGTCGAAATACTCTCAAAGGAAAGCGATTGCGCGATTCGATCATTATCCAAGTTTATCTTACATGTCGGTATTTCGACGAGTACCGAGTACAACGTATTTTTCCAACATTCTTTGAGAGTAATTTCGTTTTGGATTAATGATAGAATTCGTGTGCGAGACGGTGTGAAAGTGTGGAATTTTGGTACAATTTGAATTACAGTTTTGTAAATTCGGTTCAAGGTTGTTGTAGTTTTAACGGCAATTTGATTAAATAAATGAAAATTTGGTTTGATGGTTGTGCTTTGATCCGCCGCATGGCACTGGAGTATCACAAAAAATAAGTTTCGTTCTTTGACTATGCACTACATGGTTATTATTTGTTTTTGTGATGTTGCCTGATAATCAACTTGTATCATTAGTAGTTTTTATAATATTATGTAAACTCTATCAATTTGTTTATGTTTTGTAATGAAGAGTTTTGTCATTGATTGTGTTTTTTCTTATGCATATAAGGAGTATATTTTTGTGTGGTGGCAGTTTATGTTTATTCTTTGCTCTAAACATTACTTCGTATTATATCGGAGATAATTTATGATTAAGCATGTATATGTACACCGTATCAGTTTTGCATCATTGGGTTTCTTTAATTGATCTTCTGTTTTATTTAATTGGTTTTAATGATAATCTATGTGATTGGCTTCATAGTTATGCACTTGTGAATTGTGATGGTGCATGTTTTGCATGTGTATGTTTTTATTTTGATACCGTTTAATACGGAGTGATTATATGTAAGTTCATGGTCAAATGAATTTGGAGGACGTTGTGTAATTTGCAAATTGGTTAGTTTGCGGAGTATTTGACGAATATGATTATCCTTTTATTATTGTCAATGATCACATGTTATTATGTAATGTGACTTGTTATAGTCATGGTTGAGTATTAAGTTATGACGGTTTTGGTCATGATGGGAGTATAATATTAATAGTACTCCGTATTATTTTAATTCTTGAAATTGATTTATCTATGATAATCCATTATATTATTTATGGATTGTAATATTCATGGAGGGGTTATTGATTGGTGATGAATTTTGCCATGGAAAAAGATAATTTTATAAGTATTGTGTGTACAACTAAATTGACAAGTCCTAAGCATGGAGTAGTCATTTGTTGTGTAATACTATAATGTGACTTGTGATGGTCATGGTTGTATATTAAAGTCATGACGGAGTTTTTGGTCATGGTGAGAGTAATGTTAATACTACTCCGTTTTAATCATGATTAAAGTTTGTCATTATAAACATGGGGGAGGTATATATGATCCTTGGTACTAGGATCAAGTCTAAGAGTAAGATGTTATTCTTTGGTATGTGAAGTACTTCCAAGTGTGTAACCTATACCTAATAAGGTAAGGTGGTATCATAATTCTGTTTTTCACAAGGTTTGTATTGCTCAACAAATTAAGTGCATAAACTAATAAAGTTGTACTCAATTTGGGGAGCAATTAAGCAAGTGTGAAAGTATAATGAATAAATTTGAACCATGGTTTAATGGTTTGTTCAATGTCGGGTTTCCTTGGTTGTGCAAATTGTATTACCATGTAGAAGGTTATTTCTACAAGAGGTAATGTATTATTACTTGGGGAGACACCATGGTTTATGGGTTTCCAAAAGTGAATTTGCAATATAATGTCGACATTGGAGTATAGATTTATTATGATAACTATAGCCGGTAAATAGGCTATGTACGTGGTTTAGATAATTTATCTATGTAAGTATGTGACCGAATTATTCCATGTTGTGATAGTGAGTAAAGATGCGCATCGGGGTGTTAGGAATAACACCGTTTAATGAACTATCTTAAGTTGGATGATATTGGTTGTCTTATGAGATCTCAAAATTGGCTAGTGGATCACTTTAAATAAAGGATTAACTAGGGACTTGGTTTATAAGTCGGATATCGGGATGTTAAAGCCTATATATAAAATTTTGGTGGTAGGACACCCAATTCCCCTCTAATATGACGTTAGAGGCAGAATTCAATGTGGAAAGCCTATTATCAGAATTTTGGAGCACAATATTTACGTTGTCCCGAAAGTATGTGCTCAGACCTGCATGATATGTTAGGGTGAAAGTTATCTTCTTAATGGATCTTTTGAAAAAGTGTTAGTGCAGGACACGACTAAAAGAATCCACCTATATGAGTGTGAAGTGTGGCCGCTTCTTAAAGCTTAGGCTTGGCTTTGTATGCACTTATGAATGGATAGGGACACCAGGCCTGTATATGGTGTCGGTAATAAACTTATGGAGTTGTCTTGAACTTGTATGTGTTCTATCTTCATGTATTCAAATGAGTTGAAGGGTTCAATCCTTAGAGACACCCCGATTCTCGAGTACAGAATGTGTAGTTCACTAAGGTGGAAATTCAATCTTCGTGACATTTTCACTTTATGTGCAAGTTTGGTTTCGTTTGTTGTTAATGAATCAAGGATGCACTTAAATGGGGGAGGAATGTTGGTGATTTAAGTGAATCACTAGATTCCCGTTTAAGTGTATTCGGGATTTGGTCAAAGTCGAGTAAATTTTTCGAGAGTGTGGTGTGCACACTTTTATAAGAACGTGGTTTAAATTTACGGTTTTGAGACGAGCAAAATTATATATTAAAATTAATTTTGGCAAAGGATTTGAAGGGTTGGACGAATTTAATAACTGTTGGAATTGTATATAGTAAATGAAGTTACTTAATTATCAGTAAATTCAAAGTATCACAGTTAGTAAAACTTGTGGTTGGTGACCTTGAGGTCATGGGTTCGATTCCAGTCTGCAGCTATTTAATTTTGGTATAAAGCTTCTTCCCTTCTATTCAATTTTTTTCCACCGAAAATTTTTGGTCTCGGCTCCGGTTCAGGGCCGGCGGCCGGTCGACCGGCCCTGGGGCTTTTTCCGGTTTTTGGCGGGTATTTTGCGAAAAGACATGTCTCAAATGTATTTTAATCAGAAATATTTTATTTCGTTAAAGTCGATGTATGCATGAGTCTATAAATATACTTCATCATACATGGTAAGAGATACAAGAAGAAAAATCTGAAATTTTGACTTTGATTTAAACAAACTCACAAAACTCCATTAGGATACTCTCGATTTTATTTGCCAAGAACGAGAGGGTTTGTTGATCGTCGTATCCTGTGAGGGATTTCGTGATACCCGGGGCAAATGTAAGGGTCGAAATACTCTCAAAGGAAAGCGATTGCGCGATTCGATCATTATCCAAGTTTATCTTACATGTCGGTATTTCGACGAGTACCGAGTACAACGTATTTTTCCAACATTTTATTACTTACTAATAGTCCAAGTTCAATTCTCATCCCTCATACCCAAATCAATATCGCGGTTGACCGAAAATATCACTTTATGTAGATTTTGAGATTTTCAATTTTTTGACAATTTTTATTATTATTTTTTTTTTAATATTTTTACCTAAAAAAACAATTTAAAACTACCGCCAAAAAAAGGGGGCGTTTTGATCATTGTGTGGCGATGTTTTGTACACTTCTAAGTCATCTTACTTGTTGTCTAGAAATTAAAAATGTCAAATATTTTTATTATATATTATCACCAGGTCAATCGTTTTGAGTTTAAAGGGGATCGGATAATCCTTCTTAAACAAGACTTAATATTTTTCTAATGAAAAAATGGAACGATAGGGCAAATGTTTCCATGAGAGAAATCTTAGAAAATGGGTTTTCTTAAAATTTTGGGTTTCAAAACATCCGTTAGGTTAAAAGAAATCACAAAAAGACAATACTAACTAAGATATGTTCACTTTACCTTTTTTTTTATTTATTAATCGTATCAAATACTTCTAAAAACTTCTTAATGGTTAAGGAGTTTTATTACTTAAAATACATAGCCTTACGAAGATTTTAAAACATTTAAAAGAACTAAAGAAATTTTCAAACTTTAATCTTCAGAATTAAATCGAAGAGAATAATCAAATTTGAGAATTATAAAAAGTAACTTAATGGTTCTTTGTTAACTGGTTAATCGAATCGTTTTTAATGGTTAATCGAATCGTTAATAGTAGTTCTTAATGGTTCGAACCATTATTACGGTTAACCGAACCGTTAATGCACACCCTCATACTATCTTACAAAGTCGATGACAATAATCAATGTATAGTCATAGTCTAAGTAAGGTCAAATCCTCGATTCAACTAGGGATGACAATTTCACCCAAAACCACTTAATATTTGATCCACCCGATATCAGTGGATGAACGAAAATCCTAATTAAATGGGCCATGTGAAAAACGGGTGACGGATGAATTAGGTGAAGAAGCGGTTCCCTTTTGAGTGAGTGCCTACTCGATCCATCACCCAATTCATTTGTACCCGTTTTATACATCTAGAAAAAAAAAAAAAAAGTGGTACTCGTATATAATAAGTGTTAATTATGAATATTCTCTAAAATATACTCCATATGAATTAAGAAAAATCTTACTTACTCCCTTCGTCCCGGTGATTTGTTTACAGTTTCCATTTTTGAGGGTACGGGTCATTTGTTTACACTTCTGAAAATGGTCATTGATTGAGGCATGTGGGTGAGTTTAATTGGTTTCTTTGGAAAAAGTGGACCCTTTTTGTACTTTTACATTACTTTTTAATTTTTTTCATTATCTTTTATTTTTCCTAGATAATTGTGTATAAAGTAAATGTAAACAACTTACTGAAACGGAGGGATAACACATTTAGAAAATTAATGTATGATTCGTATTTGCTTATTAATACTACTACTATCAATTGTCACCCTCATACTACGTATTTGTGGAAAAATTAACGGAACTTTGTCAGCTTCCATATGAGGAGAGTGATAAGCATTGCTCAACAAATGTAATAAGGTTTACAGGCTATTAGCATTGAATGTCTTAGCCTTTTTTTGTTGAACAAATGTACATGATATCTATCTTTGATTAAATATTTGTTATTTGTGATAAGATTCACTGTATGATGTCCAAACAAATTCACTGCATTATACTTTGTTAGAATGATTAATCATGATTGATTGATTAATCATGAATTATCAATGAATTTAGAAAAGGAAAATTAAAGAGAGAATTTCAGAGATTATGAGTAATTGTTTTTGTATTAATGAATCAACTAGTTTGCATGCCCGGCCCCACCCGGGCTAACTATATTTACATTAAAAATTTAATTTTATATAAATTTGCATTATATTAAATATTTGTCCAGTTTACACATTTACTATTTATGACATATTTGTATGCAAATTCTTGAAATCATAATTAAGTATAATTGTTAATCATACTTCAATTAATACAAAATTATTCTCAATAAATACATTATCAATGAAAAATATTATTTTGATATAAAATTAATGATATTAAATCTATGAGTTCTTGGTGTTTTATTTCAAATATGAACTCACAAATACTAAATTTTTCCTAATGTGAGTCATAATATGTTTTAGGTAATTTTTTATTTAAATATCAAAGAGAATTAGTTCTTTTAAATAAAACTAAGAATTAAATACTAAATTTTCCTAATGTAACCTAACTAATTTAATTTTCATTAAAAAATATATTACTTTCAAAAATTTATTTATTTTATTTTTCACACCTTTCAAATATAATGTATCTATTTTTTCAAATTTTAATTTGGAAATATAGAGTGTTTGTTACAATATTTGATTATATATTTTTAAGGATATTTGATTATGTTTAAGGTAATTTTTCTTTTTTTAAATGCTTTACAAAAAAAAATTATTTTATTTTAGAATCCTAATAATATTTAAATATCCAATTATATTAAGTTTAATAAGTTTTATTATATACTCCCTCCGATTCACCAGATTCTTAACATTTTCCTTATTGGGGTGATTTTCCATTTCTTAACATTTCCCTTTTTGGAAAGTTTTTTATCTCACAATTAAATACTACCCCACTTGTTTTCCTACTTGTCCACCCATTTTTTTGGCCCACCTTAATGATTGTGCCAAAAGCAAATGTTAAGAATCCGAGAATCGGAGGGAGTATTAATATAATAACTTAGATTATATATATTAAAATAATAATTTTTTTATCAACCAATTATATTAGGACAAATGTCGACCATAGAGACTATGGTTTCGACTTTATATATATATATTAGATATGAGTTGGTGAGTTTTCAACTCTTACAAGGTAGTATATATAGAGGAAAGGCTACAACAACTTATAACAACCTCAACTACCCTAACTAACTCATTCTCCTTATTTAACTAACTTTTATAACAACCTCCCCCAACCCCAACCCCCCCCCCCCCAAGTTGGAGGGTGCTGAAACACATCCAACTTGGACAAAAACATAGCATTCTAAGCACCATTCAAACTTTTTGTAAACATATCTGTTGGCTGTGATTTGGTGGGAATATACGACAAACTTATCAACCCATCTTGTAGTTTTTCTCTGACAAAATGGCAATCCAAGTCGATGTGTTTTGTCCTCTCATGAAACACAGGATTTCTCGCAATATAGATAGCTGATTGTGAAGGTACCCGGATCGGACCTATCTCGACGCCTCGCGCGGGCTTGCTCGAATAGGAGCAAGGCGCTACGCGAGAAAAATGCATAGTGCAAATTTGTGCGAGTTTGCTATGGGGGATATCATTGCTTGATTGCTTGAAAATCGTTTTGAAATTGTTTTTGGAGTCGCCACCGAATATTTAAAGGAATTTGGAACCTTTTGACGCGTCTTAAATTATAAGACGCGAGTCTTAGAATTCAAGGTGCGTCGATACCTATCCTCCTAAGGTTATTGTGAAACCAGAGTGGATTCGGGGCAAGGTTACTTTTCAAAAGTTTTATCAAAATGTTTTATGAAAAACTGAAATTGAAAAGCCTACGTAAAGTAGTCTCTACTGATTTGAAAACAAGTGCTTAATTTCGATGTTTGAGCTAATAAAACGCTACGTACAAGTGCGAATAATGATTCGATAAAAATGCAAAGTAATGCATGTGAGTCGTTAAAGTTAACGACGTTTTGCTTTAGGAAATATACGAGAAATAATAATTCATTGATTTGAATTAATATAAAACGTTATTTTCCGACTTTTGTCTAATTCTAGTATTTTGAAAACCCTCAGTTTTGCATGTTTAAAAGACTAGTTGAAACGGTACAAGTTAATGTCGAATCCGTGTTTTAGTCGTAATTTAATGCATGCATGAGAATTTGCTTAAGTGTAAAATGTGAAGTCGGTTTGCTTTAGTGACAGTGAGTCGTTTGTTTATGCGATATTGGCGGGGTTTAGACGGATTGGGAATCCGAATTACTACAACCGTATTACGAATACGGGTTCGTTATGCCAATATCGGGTTGGGTTAGTGTAACCCTTGTCCGAGTCTAATCCGAAGGTAAAGTGTTTACCTTAAAATGCAAAGACGACAATTCGAAAATGCTAAGTGTAGTAGAGAGAGAGTTGAGTGTTGTTGTACGTTGCTCAAGGTGTGTATTGTTGTGTGTTATGAGGTTGTAAGGGTGAGTATTTATAGAGGCAAGCTCGTACAAAGGCTGAAAAGCATGGAAAAGAGGCAAAAAGAGCCGCCAGTTAACTAGCGGCCTCAAAACAAGCCGCCAGTTGATCGGGCGGTTAAACAAGCCGCCAGCTTGATCGGCGGTTAGAAAACAAGCCACTAGTTGATCGCGGCTCCTTTTGAAATTTTTTTGTGTTTTGGGCTGAAAAAGTGGCGATGTGATCTTTGGTGACATGGTCGTGGGAAACCCTTTTATCCAAGGGGTTTTTGTGTGTGTTTTGATGTGTGTCATGCTTTGGTCCAATGGACCAAAGTTTGACGTTTTTGGTTCCGTTTTGTGTTTCGTGTTTCGCGTTTCGGCTTCGGTTTTTGTCGTGTTTTTCGATTTTGGCTTGAAATAAAATCGTCTTGTTTTGTATTATTTTGTAATATCGTAAAATTTGATTTTACGAAAATGTGACTCGTGAGGTGAGTTGGCCCGTTTTGAGTGCGTATTTTTGTAGTTGCGGGTTGGTTTTTGTGAGGCCGTTTTTGTGAGGCTGCTTTTGTGGGTTGCTTTTGAGTGAAATAATCGTGCCGTATTTTAGCTTAAAATAGAACGACAAAATTAATGTTCATTTTACGAAATATGCAAATTCTAAAATAATGCGTTAAAAACGACTAAATTGTTTTAGACACTTTGTACCGTTTCGTCTATTTATAAAACATGCATAAAAGTCCATTTTCATCATCGGGTTGCTTTAGGGGGGTACGGATACGGGTATCTACAGAGCCCCCAGTTTGACTGAGCTTGGACTAAAGCGCTAGTCAAACTTAAAAAGATAGTATCCGGACCACTACAGTCTCGATACTACCTGGCGGCGTTAAGTATGTGTCTCGGGGAGAGACGAGGACTTAGTGCCGGGAAATGCGGGGAGGGACGGTACATGTTTAAGGACATGACGGTCCTGCATATTTAGGGGCCTGCCAGCCTGCGTGTTGCTTGGATGCTTCTGGATGGTGCTTTGCTTGTGTGCGAGTGCTTGTGCTACTTGCTGGTGCTTTGCTCGAGACGGTTGCTGATGTTGAACGATGCTTGACGGCGTTTTTTAGTCTAGCCGACTTTGCGCGTTGAATGCTTGCTGTGTGCTTGAGATGGTTGCTGATGTTGAGTGCTTGTTGCATGCTTGATCTGGTGTTTGTGCTTCAATGTCATTCTCGTAAAAGAGGCTTTGTGTTTATGTATTTGACTCGTAAAAGAGGCTCGGTGCTTTTGTTGGGCTCGTAGAAGAGGCTTAATGCTTTGCTGGACTCGTAAAAGAGGCTTGGTGCTTGGTGCTTGACTCGTAAAAGAGGCTTGGTGTTTTTATGACTCGTAAAAGAGGCTTAGGTGTTTTTGTGACTCGTAAAAGAGGTTTAGGTGTTTTTGTGACTCGTAAAAGAGGCTTAGTGTTTTTGTTTGACTCGTAAAGAGGTTTGGTGCTTTTGTGACTCGTAAAAGAGGTTTAGGTGTTTTTGTGAGACTCGTAAAGAGGTTTAGTGCTTTGCTTGACTCGTAAAGAGGTTTAAGTGTTTTTGTGAGACTCGTAAAGAGGTTTAGTGCTTTGCTTGACTCGTAAAGAGGTTTAGTGTTTTTGTGGGACTCGTAAAGAGATTTTTGTGTTTTTGTGTGACTCGTAAAGAGGTTTGGGTGTTTTGTGTGACTCGTAAAAGAGGTTTAATGCTTTGTTTGACTTTTGCGGAAAAAGTAAAAATTGATCCTGATTTTTGTGACTTTTGCGGGAAAAGCAAAAATTGATCCTGATTTTTGTGAATCTGTATTTTGTGAATCTTTATTATATGGTGTAGCCCCCAATTTGACTTAGGTTTTAGTGTAAAACGTTAGTCAAACTTGTCGTAGCTGCTTTTGATTTTAGCCCCCAGTTTGACTTAGGTTTTAGTGTAAAACGTTAGTCAAACTTCTCGTAGCTGCTTTTGATTTTAGCCCCCAGTTTGACTTAGGTTTTAGAGTAAACCGTTAGTCAAACTCGTTGTAGCTGCTTTTGATTTTAGCCCCCTAGTTTGACTTAGGTTTCATTGTGAAACGTTAGTCAAACTTGTTGTAGCTGCTTTTGATTTTAGCCCCCTAGTTTGACTTAGGTTTCAGCGTGAAACGTTAGTCAAACTCGTTGTAGCTGCTTTTGATTTTAGCCCCCAGTTTGACTTAGATTTTAGCCCCCAGCGTGCTGATCTTTCGCTTTGTCGGTGATGGCTGAGGTGCATAGGAGATGGCTTGCGTTAGCATCGTTGAATGGACGCCGTCAGGTGGATGTGGTTGTTGGATGACCTTGCTTGCGGCTGTACTTTGAGACCTGCAATGTAATGTTAGTTGTGCGAAAACGCGAACCTCAATTGAGATTACGGTTTTCGAAATGCATGAAAATGTTGTTTCAAGAAAATGCATCGTGCTTTATGTGAAAACATGCGTAAAACGTGTTTTGACAAAATTTGTATGCAATTTGCAAAAAGTGTTTTGATGAAAACGCAATGCAAAAATCGTGCTTTTTGAAATATGAGTTGCGAAATGCGAGAATTGTAATTTGCGTAGAGCTGAAAGCACGTTTGAGGATGACAGGTTTTTTTTTTTTTTGCATGTGAAAAACAAAAAACGTAAAGTAGGGATGCAAAACGAGGTGATGTGATACACGGCTGCGTTCTTTTGAGTAAGGGGAGGTGTTTTTGGTGCAAACAAGGGGTGTAACTGCCGTAATGACGAGGGTTCGCGGTCGAACGATGCGTTGTCCGAGAGGGTGGTGTTCGGTGTCGAAGAGTTGTGGTCTCCGCTTGTGATCTGTGATCCGGGAATTGAAGGGATGCCGAGATTAGCTGATGGATATGGCGTCGAAGGAACCTTGTTGTAGTTCGTCGTCAACTCTAAACCCTGGTGACGTTGTAGTTTGCTTCGTCATTCCTAAGACCTAAGAGGACATCGGAGGTCGTAGTTTTGTCTTTTGCTCTAGTGACGGAAAATCCAAAACGTAACTACTTTTGACTATCGTTAATGCAATAAACGTTTTCGTTTACGTTTGCCTCGTTTGCTGTAAAAAAATAGATCCTCGACTTTTTTAAGCTTTGGATCATGATCTTGTGTTGACTGAGCCTTCGACCTTTTTAAGCTTTAGGCGTGTCATTTTTGTGTTGACTGTGCTCTTGACCTTTTTAAGCTTTGAGCGTGTCATTTTGTGGGTGCATTGTGTCCTTTTCAACCCGTTGGGTTTTCAGACGGGTGTTTCGTTTTTGGGGTGAATGGTGCCTGTTTTGAGTGGCAGATGTTTGTTTTGTGTCGGCTATGTTCTCAACCTTTTTAAGCGTTGAACGCGCCGTTTTGTGTTGAATGGTGCCTGCCTTGAGTGGTAGATGTATATTATGTGTTAACTATGCCCTCGACCTTTTTAAGCTTTAGGCGCGTCGTTTTTGTGTTGAATGGTGGTCGCGCTTTTTGCAAAGCTGCCTACGTATCCACGTGGGTGGAATCAGACCGGCGTAGTTCAGAGTTGCATTTTTGTGTGGTGCACGTTTAAGGGCATGCCGGCCCAGGAATTTGTTTTTGATTTTTGTACAGGGGGTGCACGTTTAAGGGCATGCCGGCCCAGGAAGTGTGTTTGTTAAAGGTGCATGTTTAAGGACATGCCGGTCCGAGAAGTGTGTTTGTAAAAAAGGTACATGTTTAAGGACATGTCGGTCCGAGAGAAGTGTTTTGTAGAAATGTGCGTGTTTAAGGACTCGTCGATCCAAGAATTGTGTTTTGTAGGGGGTGCACGTTTAAGGGCATGTCGGCCCGTGAAATGCTTTTTTTGTGAGGGATGCACGTTTAAGGGCATGTCGGCCCGTTAAATTGTGTTTGTACACGTTTAAGGACATGTCGGTCCGTTGAATTGCGACTTTTAACATTTTGTCTGTTTGCATCTTATAAATACATTGCAGAATGTTTCGTGGGTGTTGGTTGTTTTGTAGTTAGGAATGGTTTGATATCAGGCTTTTGTATGTTCAGCCCCTAGTGTGGTTGGAAGCATGAGTATATGCGGGTTTGTTTGCGCTGTTTTGCGCCAATGGGCAGTATCTGGATGTATAGGGGTTTGCTCAGCAGGGATGAAAGGTTAGGTAATGTGTTTGTGGATCCTTGTAGGTCGTAGACATGTGCATCGTATGTTGTGGTGTTAGTGGTGACTTTGAAGCCTTGAGAGAGGGGTGCGTGGTTGTCTTTTGTGATTAGTAGGAGTATTCCTGTATTATGATCGTGGTGGTTGGATACCTGACTGATTGTGGAGTCCTTTGTGTTTCTGTAGTGTTATCGACGAGGATGTCAATGTGTAAAAGGTTGCCTTTTGGACATGCGTTGTTTGGGTTGCAGGAGTCAGTGTCCTTTTGGACACGCTTTGTTTAGGTTGCGGGGGTCAGCGTATACTGGGATTTCGCCGTTTTTCTTTGTGGCTGGGATTGTGTTTGATGTCCAGTTAGCATTTTTGTTGGCTTGGACGAGGTGTTGTGACTTTTTGTTTGATGGGCTTGATGCCCGGCTTTTGTTTGGGTGTGGGTGTAGGTCAAAGTAGGGTGCGTCTTTGTGAGACCAGGTGAAGGTGTTACTGATTTTTGTAAGTAGCTTGGAGGCTGCATATTTTCGTCTGTGCTTAGGGAAATCCGTGGCGGTGATTCCCTGGGTTCTTGACGGTTGTTGTATGTTCAGGGACGGAAGGCTGCTTAGGTCCGAGTGACGGGAGGTTGCTTGGGTCTGGAAACAGTGCCTGTAATGTATTTATAGGATGCAATGTTGTTTCGTTTAATGTTATCGCAAACGTTAGAATGTGCAAGAGTAAGGAGGCAAAACGAGGTAAAGTGTAACCGAAAACATTCTTGTCATTAATGTTGTTAAAAGCAGTTACATTTGAAAATTGCTCAGACTATAGAGCTTGGGACAAACCTACAAACTCTAAAATCCTAAACTAGGTCTACTACTTTAGGAATGCAATCGTGTGTCCTGGTGGGCTTAGAAGACCTGGCGTCACGATGACGTGGGACCCTAAAGCCTAGCCGTAGATGCTTGAATTGAAACCGCCTGCGTCATTGGCGGATTCGTTGATGCTTTCTTAATTGCAGGAGGGTTGCTCGGAAGTTCGAGGCTTTGACGGTGACGATTTTGTCGTCCAGAGGTAGTTTAACCTTCTGGTGTAGAGTTGACAAAACAGCCCTGGTTGCGTGAATCCAGGGTCTGCCCAGCAACATGTTGTATGTTGGAGGAATGTCCATGATCTGGAATTCAGTTTTCGTCACGACCTGTTCTGTCTTGACGGATAGAGATATGATGCCTTTTACGCTACGGAGTGTACCGTCGTATGCTGCCATGTTGTCTGAACAGGGCATGAAGTCATTTTCCTCCAACCCTAGTTTAATGGCGGTCGCAAGAGGCAGGACGTTGACTGAAGAACCGTTATCGACTAGAGTAACGGGTAATGTCATGCCTCGACAGTCTACGGTTATGTGGAGTGCCAGATTGTGTGCGCCTCCGAAGGACGGCAGGTCCGCGTTAGAGAAAGTTATGACATCCGGTAGCCAGTCCCGGATGATGTGGCTTACAAATTGTGCCGGGGGCATCTGTCTTGCCACCGGAGTGACCTGTGGGATTCGACGAAGGGCCTTGCGATGCCTGGGTGAATCCTGCAAGAGTTGCCGGGCTGAAGTGCTTGATTTTGTTTCTGGAAGTTGCTTTGGCAGCGTATCCTCGGCGCCAGGCCAGGTTGAGGAAACAGGTGGAAGCGATCGCCCACGAGTATGCCCTTGTCCTTGTTGTTGTTTGTGAGCCTGGACGGGAACCCTGGCGGTTCTAGCGGAGCTTGGTACATATGTGGGAGATATGAAACCTCGTCGTCGCTGTCGGACCACCTGATGGGATGTAGATAAGGGATCTGTACGAAGACCCTTCTCCCGTCCGCATGCTTCGCTTTTGTTTTTGTTTTTGCCTTGCGAACGTGCTTAGTGCTGTCCTCGTAGTCGTTGGTATCGCCGCCAACGACGTTGACTTGATGGTGATTTGCGGGGACCAAGTGGGAGCAATTGAAAATAGGATGCGTTCCCACGAAGATGGTGCGAGCACGGGGTGTGTTATGCTGGTGTGATGGCTTGGGAGCCGCGCTTGGTTTTTCGATCGTCTTGTCGTCGATCATGTCTTGGATCGCATTCTTCAGACGGAAGCAATCCTCGGTGTCATGTCCATTACCCCTGCGAAATTCACAGTAGGCGTTTTGGTTCCATGACTTTGTTTTCTTGTGCTTAGGTGGTATGTTGGTAGGGCTGGGAAGCCGCAGAAGGTTCCTCTTTACGAGCTTCTTCAATGCCTCGGAGTAAGGCATGTAGAGTGGGTCAAAGTTTCGTCGTTGCTTTGATGAGGATGACCCGGCAGATGTTGACTTGGGTGTAGCAAGCGTAGGCTGTGTTATGAACACAGGCGATGCCGCTAGTGCATTTTTGTTGACAGACTTGACTGGTTTAGTCTTTGTTGCGATTCGAGATGTGCCGCCTTGGTGGCCGCGACCTGCAGTTTTGGTCGGCTTGTAGTTGCGCATTTTGTCTTCTAGGAATTGAATTCCCTTAGCATGCTGAGCAGATTCCTTGGCAAAGAGTCTAGCGCTCTTCTCGGCCTCGAACTTTTGCATAACGGCCAAAAGTTCAAGCTGAGACGTGAGATTGGTGATCTTGTCGTTGAGCAACT
Organism: Dianthus caryophyllus; assembly: GCA_023091065.1. Taxonomy (NCBI): domain Eukaryota; kingdom Viridiplantae; phylum Streptophyta; class Magnoliopsida; order Caryophyllales; family Caryophyllaceae; genus Dianthus; species Dianthus caryophyllus. The sequence goes on along the minus strand of CM041522.1, from coordinate 10,402,230 downwards.
GGATGTGTTCAGCGGTCACGGGTGATTGCAGGTTCGAGGGAGGGGTAACTTCGTTGGTTGGGAGGTTGAAATGGGAATTCATGTTTCTTCTGCGAGCCGTGTATCCGGGGCTCTAGTGGGTAAACCTGCAAAGCGTTAGACTTTAGTGACTCGAAAAGGAAAGAAAAAGACTCAAAATCTCGCATTCGCAACTGACATAATGTGTGTAAAAGAAAAAGTGTAGGACTCGACTCGTGTTTTTAGTTGAAAAGACACGGGAGGCTTTTGAGGTAGAGATATGTCAAAATATCTCTAGTCTCGATGTAAAAAAGTTTTGTATGATCACATTTGATTAGCCCAGGTTAGCAGTATGTTGCTGAGGGGCTTATCGTTAGATTGTGATATGAAAAGGAGTCAAAACGAAATAGCGATAGGCTAGTCGATTTGAGGATGTTAAAACGGGTAAAACGCAAATACTGCTTGCCTTTTACGTGTGCTATAGAAAGTCGAACCAAAATGACGATAAGTCAGCTGATTTGACATGTAAAGTGACGGTTTCGTGTCTGAACGACCCCGTATTTTGTTTGTTTTTGAAAAGATGTTTGTTTAGGTCGAGATGACTAGGGAGTCATTCGGCCTAGAGTTGTTTCAAATGCATAGTGTAAAATGTGTAGCGTAAAGTGGTTGTTTTAATGAAATGCCCAAAATGAGTTGACATTTTGGGTTTTGCTTTGTGAAATGCTTTGCGATAAATGAACTATGACGATATGTCAGTCGTATAACTCATTTATGTTTTGTAAAGGATCGGAAATGTAGTGATTATTTCTGATCGAGTTCGAATGTCGCGGCGTGCTGTTTGTCTGGTTCGTTTGACGATAGGTCAATAAACCTGACGTTAATGTTTTTTGAAAGCATGACTTTTCAAAAATGTTTGAAAATGTATTTTGAAAAGACGTCTATGAATGCATATGCTTTGAAAATGTTTTGCATGATTTTGTTTTGAAAGACGACTATAGTGAGGGTACTATAGTTTCGCATTTGTACGTATAGACACGGGGTTTTTGGCTTTTGGGTAAGGTTCCCTTCGGTCATTCCCGCAACGTTTGTGTAGGGTTATCCGCAAGATTGTACACGTTTGAGTGTGAATTCAATACGGGTCCTAGAGCGTCCAAGTTAGACTGTTACGATCGTTTGTACGGATGCCGTACTTGTGATCGTGAAGGGGTGAGAACTCGGTTTGTCCAGAATAGTCTCGCTTATGAAGCGAACGCTATTAGGGGCCGATTCTCGAGGGTGTTTGGCTCGTAAATCCCGGAGGATTTGACTCGAACGTTAAATTGCTCAAACATCGAAAGCGTAATTGTTTTCAAATTTTCAAGTTTTGCCTCTTGCGTTTTTAAAATAAAAGAAAAAGTTTTTCTTAAAAAATAAAAACAGCTAATTCCCCAGCGGAGTCGCCAACTGAAGGTACCCGGATCGGACCTATCTCGACGCCTCGCGCGGGCTTGCTCGAATAGGAGCAAGGCGCTACGCGAGAAAAATGCATAGTGCAAATTTGTGCGAGTTTGCTATGGGGGATATCATTGCTTGATTGCTTGAAAATCGTTTTGAAATTGTTTTTGGAGTCGCCACCGAATATTTAAAGGAATTTGGAACCTTTTGACGCGTCTTAAATTATAAGACGCGAGTCTTAGAATTCAAGGTGCGTCGATACCTATCCTCCTAAGGTTATTGTGAAACCAGAGTGGATTCGGGGCAAGGTTACTTTTCAAAAGTTTTATCAAAATGTTTTATGAAAAACTGAAATTGAAAAGCCTACGTAAAGTAGTCTCTACTGATTTGAAAACAAGTGCTTAATTTCGATGTTTGAGCTAATAAAACGCTACGTACAAGTGCGAATAATGATTCGATAAAAATGCAAAGTAATGCATGTGAGTCGTTAAAGTTAACGACGTTTTGCTTTAGGAAATATACGAGAAATAATAATTCATTGATTTGAATTAATATAAAACGTTATTTTCCGACTTTTGTCTAATTCTAGTATTTTGAAAACCCTCAGTTTTGCATGTTTAAAAGACTAGTTGAAACGGTACAAGTTAATGTCGAATCCGTGTTTTAGTCGTAATTTAATGCATGCATGAGAATTTGCTTAAGTGTAAAATGTGAAGTCGGTTTGCTTTAGTGACAGTGAGTCGTTTGTTTATGCGATATTGGCGGGGTTTAGACGGATTGGGAATCCGAATTACTACAACCGTATTACGAATACGGGTTCGTTATGCCAATATCGGGTTGGGTTAGTGTAACCCTTGTCCGAGTCTAATCCGAAGGTAAAGTGTTTACCTTAAAATGCAAAGACGACAATTCGAAAATGCTAAGTGTAGTAGAGAGAGAGTTGAGTGTTGTTGTACGTTGCTTAAGGTGTGTATTGTTGTGTGTTATGAGGTTGTAAGGGTGAGTATTTATAGAGGCAAGCTCGTACAAAGGCTGAAAAGCATGGAAAAGAGGCAAAAAGAGCCGCCAGTTAACTAGCGGCCTCAAAACAAGCCGCCAGTTGACTGGCGGCTAGAAAACAAGCCGCCAGTTGACTGGCGGCTAGAAAACAAGCCGCCAGTTGACTGGCGGCTAGAAAACAAGCCACTAGTTGACTGGCGGCTCCTTTTGGGCTGTTTTTTGTGTTTTGGGCTGAAAAAGGGCGGCTGATGTGATGCTGGGCTGACATTGTCGTGGGATACCCTTTTATCCAAGGGGTTTTTGTGTGTGTTTTGATGTGTGTCATGCTTTGGTCCAATGGACCAAAGTTTGACGTTTTTGGTTCCGTTTTGTGTTTCGTGTTTCGCGTTTCGGCTTCGGTTTTTGTCGTGTTTTTCGATTTTGGCTTGAAATAAAATCGTCTTGTTTTGTATTATTTTGTAATATCGTAAAATTTGATTTTACGAAAATGTGACTCGTGAGGTGAGTTGGCCCGTTTTGAGTGCGTATTTTTTGTAGTTGCGGGTTGGTTTTTGTGAGGCCGTTTTTGTGAGGCTGCTTTTGTGGGTTGCTTTTGAGTGAAATAATCGTGCCGTATTTTAGCTTAAAATAGAACGACAAAATTAATGTTCATTTTACGAAATATGCAAATTCTAAAATAATGCGTTAAAAACGACTAAAATGTTTTAGACACTTTGTACCGTTTCGTCTATTTATAAAACATGCATAAAAGTCCATTTTCATCATCGGGTTGCTTTAGGGGGGTACGGATACGGGTATCTACAGATTGACTATTGATAGGCTCGGTCGCACTCACCTAATCAAAAATAATCCTGACAAACCTAAGGGTAGCTAGGGTAAGTCGGGGTCGAGTCCACAAGGAGAGGGTTGCAATTGTAGGTTACTTATGGAGCGTTTCAAGTCTCGGTCGGTTCGTTTTTTGAGGTTTACTAAAGCTAGAGCGTAGGAAGGGGTTTAACTTATGGGAAAGAAGTCGGGTTAGGCAATGGGTAAGTTAGGTCAAGGATGATGATCGGAATGAGTAAGGAATCGCACATGCTAAGGATATAGCTCGTCCTCTCGGTCTTAAGCTTCCTCTAGGTCTCGAATGCGGGCTCTCGCAACTTACAATCGAGGGTCCTAATGTTTAGTCTCGCGCCTCTCCTAGAACTAGGCTTTCGTTCTTAAGTTCAAGGGTGCTAGATACTTGCTAAAACGTGATCAAGGAATCAACAAGCACAATCAAGCAAAGACTAAACAAAGCAAGCACAAAACCTAACTCAAAAGATCATCAAGATCAGCCCCAAACTTGACCCATGCTTCACCCTTCTTCCTAGATAAAAGGACTACTCAAACATGATGAAAACGGTAATCAAAGCAAAGGAAAAGGATGAAGACATGATCAAGCACAATATAAAATGAAATAGCAAAGAAAGGGGAAGAAGAAAATCAATACCAAATCAGAAAATCAAGGAGGAAAAGGATGATCAAAGACAACAAATACCAAATAAACCAACGTAATAGGGAATTCGAGTCGGGAATTGAAAAATACAAATTATGAAAAGTATGAAAACCTAGGTTTTTGAGAGATTATTCTTCTAAGGGTCCTAAAAATAGTGTAAAAAGCATAGGTCCGAATTATGATCCAAAGCCTCTTAAAATAGACGAAGAATTAAAGCACACGAGGAGTCGGAGCCCGTCCCAGGGCTCCGGGATGGTGGTCCCGTCCGGGACAAGGGGCATCCCGACCAGGAAGGTTTGGTCCCGTGTTGTTCAGTTTTGCTCCTCATTTTGGCACTTCTTGTACTTATTTTTTTTCTTGCTTTCTTGTCGTCCCAAGGCTAAGGGACGAGGCCTAGGAGTAGGGACGAGTCTTAGGATGAATATGAGAGCTTCAAATCCCGACCCAAGGTCCCGGAACACCTTCAATTAGTGAAACGAGGCTCGTACGCAAGCGAAACGCAACGAAACCAACTCGAATCACCTCAAAACTTCACGAAACTTTCCGAAACTTCTCGACCAGCCTCCTATACTCCAAATAAGCGCGTGTACCTACAGAATAGACACAAAAACGCAGAAGAGCCAAAACGGAAAGAAATAGGAGCTGAAACGCATATAAAAGCACGAGAATCGCAAAGAAACGCAAACGAACAAAGGGCTAAACGTATGTAAATACATGACACATCAACTATCACACTTCACAGGAACAGGCACAACTCCTTCAACATTTAACTCAATCAGCAACCTAGTTAACCATGCCAACTCTGCTGTCAGCCTTCTCAATGACCTGTATTCAGCTTCAGCAGAAGACAGGGAGACCGTCTGTTGCTTCTTAGACTTGCATGTAAGCAAACTTCCACCAAGCATCACAACAAACCCACTGACAGACCTCCCGGCGTCTGGACAGGAAGCCCAGTCTGCATCACAGTAGACTTGCAGCACATCGAAGCGTAATTGTTCATGAGTATCCCTTGGGCAGGATCTCTTGCTACATATTTGAGAACATGACAAGCTGCATCCCAATGTTGCTGTCTTGGGGATGACAAATATTGACTGAGTAATTGGACAGCAAAGCTCAAGTTTGGCCTTGTGTGTGTTAGGAAATTTAATTTCCCAATCAATCTCCTGTAGATAGTAGCATCTGCTAAGAGTGTAGTAGCATCTTTGTTGAGCTTGATAGTAGGATCAAGAGGGCATGTTGCTGTACTTGTATTATGAAGACTGAATTCTTGCTGTAAATCAAGAGCATACTTTTGTTGAGTTACAGCAACCCATTTATCTGTGTTAATGAATTGTAATCCAAGGAAATAATGCAGCCTACCTAGGTCCTTGATCTTGAATTGTGCATCCAAATGTGATTTCAGAGCCAAAATTTCCTCATGATCATCACCAGTTACCAAAATATTATCCACATCTGCTAGATATACACATTTACACCCATCCTTTTTGTAGAACAAGGAATAGTCATTCAGGGACTGCACATACCCTTTCTCTTTTAAAGAAGAGCTCAATTTTGCATACCATTGTCTTGAGGCCTGTTTAAGACCATAGAGTGACTTTTGAAGTTTGCACACAAGTGACTTGTCAGCCAACTGAAGACCTGCAGGAGGTCTCATGTGGACCTCTTCATCCAAATCACCATGCAAAAACGCATTGTTTACATCCAACTGAGAAAGGATCCATCCTCTCTTGACAGCCACAGCAATCAATGGTCTGATTGTTGTCATCTTTACAACAGGTGAAAAAGTCTCATTGTAATCTATACTTTCTTTTTGTGTATAGCCCTTGACTACAAGCCTTGCCATATACCTTTCTATGGAACCATCAGCCTAGCTTGTGTTTGATTTTAAAAGCCCATTTGCTGCTGATGGCTTTCTTACCCCTGGATAATGACACTAAAGACCAGGTTTTGTTTGCTTCCAAGGCATTGAACTCAGCCTTGATTGCATCTTGCCACTCAACAGAAGTAATAGCCTCTTCATATGTATTAGGCTCAACAGGTGAAACACTTATATCACAATTACCAGACAGAATATTGCAACACACAGAATTGTTCAAATCATCAAGTACACACGTAGAAGTTAAAGTATGATCACAAGAATGACTGTCAGAAACAACTGTACAGGCACGTTTTGTAGGCAGGTTCACATAATTATTTTGCAAATAAGATGGAAGCCTAGAGGGTCTAGATGAATGTCTTAGTTGTACAGTAGAGGATTAATTTTGTTGATTAAGCTGCTGTTGATTAAGCTGCTGTGAAATAGTAACTTCTTCAATGATTGAATCAGCAGGCTGTCTTGGATCAATCAAGACTTCCTCATTTTGAGCAGGAGAATCTGTGTTATTTTGCCCTTGTTCAGGCTGAAGAACCTGAGGTTCAGACTCATTAATAGGCAAAGGAAGACAGGAATCAGGAGATGAAACATAAGGAAATATAGTCTCATGAAAAACAACATCTCTAGACTCCAAAATAGAGTGATTGGTCAGGTTTAATAGCTTATAAGCCTTTTTCCCAAAAGGATATCCTAGGAAGACACATGGAATAGCTCTAGGTGCAAACTTATCTCTATAAACCTTAGGAGTAGTAGCATAACACAAGCAACCAAAAGACCTTAAATGAGTAAGATCAGGAGACACACCAAACAGTTTTTCATATGGTGATACATTCTTAAGAACTTTTGTTGGAATCCTGTTGATGATGTAAGTAGATGTTAGGATGCATTCTCCCCAATAGTTTTTAGGTAAATTGGACTGAAAGGTAAGGGCTCTAGCTGTTTCTAATAGATGTTTATGTTTCCTTTCAACAATACCATTCTATTGGGGTGTGTGGAAGCATGATGTTTGATGTAAAATACCATGATCTTTGAAGAACTGAACAAGAGGATCACCCCTTCCTAATTCAAAAGCATTATTAGACCTTATGACTTTCACATTAAGACTGAATTGAGTCTGAATCATTTGTACAAACTGTTTAATAAGAGAGGAAGCATTGCTCTTTGTAGACATAAGGTAAGTCCAAGTGACTCTTGAGAAATCATCTACTATGGTTAGAAAGTATTTATGACCATTATAAGACTGTGTATGATACTTCCCTCATACATCAACATGAATTAACTGAAATGGAGCAGTAGAAAAAGAATTACTGTCTGAAAAAGCTAACTTATGCTGCCTAGCCTTAGCACAGATAGACTAAGCTTCAATTACATTATTATTATTAGTAAAAGTCTTACAATGAGGTAGAGATTTCAGTTTGTACATAGGAAGATGGCCAACCCTATTATGCCACAGAATTACATCTTTAGAAGAAGCTACATTATTAGCTAAAACATCTTTAGACTGAACTATAGTAGGTGCAGTAATGACAGCATTTTCAGCAGGTTCCTTATGCAGAATGTAGAGATCTCTTGAATTTCTACCAATGATCAAAGGCATCTTTAAATAGGAGCCCTGCAAATAACAGGCATCATGTGTGAAATGTACAGAAAATTTGCCTGATTTAATCAATTTAGCAACAGAAAGATGGTTAAACTTGAAGTTAGGCACAAGCAAAACATCACTTAGGACAATATCAGCAGAAATATTGATTTTTCCTATGTAATTAATGACAGTAACCTGACCATTAGGTAAAGAGATATAATAAGGTCTAGGTAATGGATTTAAGTAGGAAATAAGATGTTTGTTGGAGCACATATGGTCACTTGCACCACTGTCAATGATCCAGGAATTAGACATTTTATAGCAATTGACAAAAGAGAAAGAGTTACCAGCAAAGTTAGCAGAAGAAATATTGGCAGAATTAGGAATGTTCTGAATGAAATTGGTAGATGAATCAGGAGCAGAAGTAGAAGATTCCCCATGGTGATAAGAACCAAGAATACCAGCAGAATCCTGAGACTATGCATGAGCTGCAAACCTCTTGTTTCTGTTCTGTAACCTATAACACTTGTCAATTGTATGACCAGGTTTCTTACAGAATTTACACTCAATGTATCATGTTTTCTTCTGCTGGAAATTCTGAGAATTCTGACTGAAGTTCTGACTGAAATTGTTCTAACTGAAGTTCTGAGAATTAGGAGGATTGAAGTTGTTCTTGAACTTGTTGTTTTTTACCAGAAAAGAGGCAGAATCCATCTGATATTGTGTAGAATTTGGAGCCTCCTTTTGTTGTCCATCTTGTAGGAGAATGTTATATGCATCTGCAAGTTTAGGCAAGGGTTTCTGCATTAGGATGGCTCTTCTGGTAGTAGTATAGGCACCATTCAATCCCATCAAAAACTGCATCATCTTCTGATTTTCAAGAAAACCAGACTGTTTTTCTGAGGAACCACATGTACAGCCACAAGAACAAGGTGGTGTCAAGTTCATGGACTCAATTTCATCCCACAATGACTTGATCTTGGTGTAGTATGTGGTGATACTATCTGAACCTTGCTTAAATTCACATAATTTTTTCTGAACAGTGTAAAGCTGAGTTCCATTGGTCTGACCAAAGCGACTTTGCAACTCATCCCAAAGATCCTTAGATGTTGCAGAATATAGCACAGAATCTGCTATTTCAGATGAAAGAGTGTTGAGAATCCATGAAAACACCATGTCGTTGCACCTCTGCCATGCCTTTGCTCCTGTAGGGTTTGTAGAGGATGACTGTTTTAGGAAGGAACCATCAATGAAGCAAAGTTTATTCTTGGCAGACAAAGCAATCAACATAGAACGCTTCCAATTTCTGAAGTTTGAACCTTCAAACGCATGAGAAACAAGCTTTAGACCAGGATGGTCAGATAAATGAATGATCAAGGGATCATCATCATTAGTAGAATTCTGAGAATTTTGATGAACTTGATGAGGAGTTTCAGCCATTTTTGATGTTTTTCTTGAAGTATTTTAATGAAGAAGAAGAAAGATTATGGAGGATTTTATAGAAAGGATGAAGAAGATGATGAAGAAAAGTATGAAGATGATGATGAAGATTAGTATGAATATGATGAAGATGATGAAGGAAAAGAAGAAAAAACAGAGAATCTTTATCAGCGGAAGAATTATAGGATCAAATCGACGATACCATGTTAGAATGATTAATCTTGATTGATTGATTAATCATGAATGATCAATGAATTTAGAAAAAGAAAATTAAAGAGAAAATTTCAGAGATTATGAGTAATTGTTTTTGTATTAATGAATCAATATGAGCTGGTGAGTTTTCAACTCTTACAAGGTAGTATTTATAGGGGAAAGGCTACAACAACTTATAACAACCTCAACTACCCTAACTAACTCCTTCTCCTTATTTAACTAACTTTTATAACAACCTCCAACATACTTTGTATTTAACTCCATCCGTTTTACAATACTAGTCATATTTTACATTTTTTAAGTCAAATTCTGCAACTTTGACCAAGTATGACTTAAAATATAAAAATAATTATTATACGATAAAAAATATTTACAGTTTTTATCAAAATATCTTTCACAAAATTATAATTTCACCCAAACAAAACATGGTCAAAGACAAATATTGGAACGGAAAACTGAAATTGGACAATGTAGCACAAAGGAAATACATTGAACTGAATTCCAATTGCTAGAATTAGAACGACTTTTGCTTGACACTTTGTTCTTCATTTTCTACGATTAAATCTTTTATCTATTTTTTTAAGTATGACCCAACTTTATAATTACATCATGAAAAAAGGAAAAACTTTAGATGCATTTTGGTACTTTAGTGTTGCTCGACATCACATATTACCATGTAGTTCATCTATCTCAGTTATTTATTTATCTTTATATTTCAGAAAAAGACACAAATTGACGGCTTTTTTTTATATTATATAAGTTGATCCAAAATATTGATTAAACTGGAAGGATATAAATTTTAGCTAAATGATATTTAGAAGATAATTGGATTAAATTTTACTCGATGACTTTGTACAAAGAAAAACCAATTCATTTACGCATATTCTTAAAATAAAGAGGTAAACAAACAATTAAAACGGAAGAAATAATATAAAGTATTATGCAATAGATTATAATAACAGTATATCGAGTAACATATAAGGGTACTTGCAACTAAATAAATGTACATTTTCTTAGTTTCAGCATTTAGATCTAATTAACAAAATGATTGGCCGAAAAATGAGATTCATAGAACAAAAATTGACACTATTAAAAAGAGGTGATTAAAGTATTCTGCGTATTAGGTCTCAAGTTCGAATTCCCCCTCTCCTTGTTGTAATGCGACTTAGTGCGCGCTTTGATTGAAAAAAAAAAAAAAAAAAAAAAAAAAAAAGGTGATTTTGGTAATTAAAAGAATTACTATAACAACAATAAATTTACTCGTTTGTTCTTGTATAATAGATCCTTTTTTGTTATAAACAAATAAATACTCCGTAATACATTGAGAAGCAACATTTAACAAATTAAACTCATACGTAGCACGGACTATAAAAGTAAATGAGTCTTGAAAGTTGAATCTACCCTACAAAATGAGAGTGCGTCATAATAGACTAATTAATTTCGAAGGACATTGATTTTCCGTGAATTAGATATTAATTTGGGTTTTTCTATAGTATACTCTTGAGATTTTCGTTTCTTATGTTGTACTCTCACTTTTTCTATATTTTATGTTGTGCCCCTAAACTTTAAAATTTGTCTATATTATAACCAAATTATTAGTCATCACTGACTTGGTCGTTTATTTAAGCTACTAAACGACTCTTTAATCCAACCGTTTGCTTATTGATCAATTCATTTGCTTATAATAACATTCAATTACACGTTAACATGTTTAATTATATATTAGATGACTAGAAAATCACGCATAAAGTTATTTAATGATTTATGAAACAAACTTATTTTTCACGTTAAGAAAACGTTATTAAGAGTGATTTTCGAAAACTTCTATTTAATAGGGTCATTTGGCGTTAATTGGTAAGAAAAGAAGTTAAACGAAGGACACTAGGAACTCGGAAGAAAAATAACTAAAGTGGTTTAAGGATGGTTAATTTGGAGAATAAATATGAAGTTTAGGGGTATATTATAGCCAAATTTTAAATTTTAGAGGCATATCATGAAATATTAAAAATGTAAGGGTACAACATAAAAAATGGAAAATCTTTGAGATACACTATAAAAAAAAACCTACGGAGTATTAATTTTGCACAAATTCTCATATGAAGCAGATGCTTCTTTGTTACAGGTCAAATATTAAGCGAAGACAAAGGACAAGTGGAAGAGTTCTTCCCCACTTGTCTTTGTCTTTTCTTAATATTCAATTGCTTTCACAAAGAACAAGCATCTGCTTCACACAAGACTTACACTTAATTTTGTATAGAAAAAATAATACGGACTAGAGTAACTAATTTTCTATTTTATATATTATTGAGAATAGCAGTGGAATAGACGTAATGATAAAGTACTTTACATAATGAGATTGTGTAAAACAAAATTTGCAGTATGATGCTGTAATGCGTGTTCAGTTACATACTTACATTATTCCACTAACTTGTTCTTTTTTTTTGGAAAGTTTTAAGAGATTAATCTTTCCATAATTGGAAATTATAAGGTATTTTGGTAGGTAAGTCGATGTCGCGTCAGTCGTTATTCAATTATTTATGATCGATGACACACACTCTAATAACCATAATCACTTTGGATTCAACTAATTGTACATCTCACTATTAATATCGTAGCAAACCTTCCTTTTGTAATTTATGTTTCATTAATACATTTTTAGCTATTTCAACATTATTTGATTGACGTATGAGATCGAATTACACTTCTTGGGAATTAAAAATTCATATGAATTGGAAAAAAAACGTTTTGTTAGTATGATGAGATTAATTTAATGTGTGAATTTCTATCATAAGTGAACTCTTACAAGTCCAAACTTTAGATGGAATTTATGGGATTTTATACGGTACTCAACTATAAGCACTTACAAGTTATAATACTTCCTCAATATAACTTTTAGTTGGAATATAATTTTCACATGTGAGAGTCCCACATTGATGGTGGTAGGGTTCAAAAGCTCGGCCGAGTTGACTCGTTTCAGTCGATAAGTATCGGTATCGATGGTTGCCGATACGCGATATGTCGAGTTTTAACGGCTGTGTTTCTAAAATGCTTCAAAATCGTCCGAGTCGACCGAGTAAACTCGGGCATCGGGCTTGTAAAGCTGGCTCGTTCTCCCTCCACAAGGGTTTGGTCAGACTCGTTTCTTGATTCTAACAATTTTATCTTTACGATATGGCTCGTTTCTTGGTCTAGTGGTGCCAGGGGCTAGACTTGGTAGGGAGAACTGAGGTTCGATCCCCCGCAAGCCCGTTGGGAGGAGTTTAAAACCTTAACCCCGGGACACACTCCGAAACCGAATTAGTCGGCCCAAATGGGTTCGGATATCGGTAGGGAAACCAAAAAAACGATATTACTTTCACAATATCCAATATGACAATTTAATTGCTACTTTTAACATGTAAATGCTACGAGCTAATATTTTTGAAAGAAAATATAATTGTCGGCAAGTATTTTTGACGACAAACGTAAATGTGTTAATTATATGCTATAATATATACTTCCTCCATTCCGTTTGGTTCTATACATTTGATCAAAACACGGTAATTAAGGTAGAAGAAAATCAAGTGGGGTAGACAATAGAATTACCAAATTACCCCTACTTTATTCTTTAAAAAAGGACATTGCAAGTGGGTTGGGTGGGGTATTAATGAAGGGTATATTGGTCTTTTAGTTTAATAAAGTACGGACCAAAATAGAAATGTATAGAATTGATTGGAATTTTCAAAAAAGGAATATGTATAGAATCAAATGGAATGGAGGAAGTATATATTTTTATTTTAATGGTTAAAGTTTTGCACATTGAAAGTCAAGAAAATATTGAGAGTGATAAAAAGAACTTGTTCCATGCAAAATCAGGTCATCGAACCAAGTCCACAAAATGACGCAGCAAAGGAATACCAAAAGTGATACTCCGTAATAGTTAAAAAGAACTCTGTTTTAGATGGGTTTGGATCTCCTGCATTTGAGATTCCCTGTATTTGGTACATTTTACCCAATATAGTATATAAATAACATTTCCTTCCTATTTTATGTGACAAAATATAACACAGGTATATTTCTTTATCTAATAATAGTAAAATGCACCAAATGCATGGATTTTCAAATGCAGGGAATCCAAATCCGTTTTAGATGTAAGTTATTACCTTTTTATAATTTTGACAATTGACGTAAACTCATTTTGTAAGTATAATAGTTAAATCTAATCTAATTATTATCCAAAATCATTTAGTTAAAACAGATATTTATCAAAAATTCTGATCACTTTGGATCAACTTTATTGCAATTTGTAAAAAAACCGTCAATTTTAGGCTCTTTTCAAAATAGTAGGGTAAACAAATAATTGAAATTAAACTTTTTGTAAAAAGAAAAGAAAAGAAAAATCGAAATCTATTAAAAGCGAACTAGAAAAAGATTTGTCATTTGTTCTTTAAAGTCAATTGGTATGACGATTAATCCATTTTAAGCCTAAAACGGCTATACCGTCTTAGATATAATTAATTGTTCTTTTTTAGCATATAAAATTTATGAGTTATAGGAGTATTTTAATTTATTAAGTGTCAAAATAATAATCTAATTGAGCTTTTTTTTTTTAATTTTATTATTATATATATTTGATACACCGTCTTTGAGTTTAACATTTAAATAAAGGAGCTTAGATTCTTTCAAATAAACCTCATTAAACATACATATAAAAAGGCTCAAAATCAAACTCTTCCCTTCCACAACAATGAACCATGATTAGACCTGTCAAACAAGTCGAGTGGATCGGTTTCGGGTCCAAACACGGGTCAAAATATATTTTTCGCGCCTTTTTATTTACTACTTTTTAATTTTAAAAAAAAAAATTATTATATCTTTATTTTGCATACATATAGATTTTATTTGTACATATTTAACCACAAAATTGATATTTATGCAATTTTGTAATATTAAATTAAAATAGTATATTTATGAATATCATCGTAACATTTCAATCTTTGTTTTTGATATCATTTTACTATTACAGCTAATAAGATTATGGTTAAATTAATTATTAATATCAAATTATTACTTTTTGTCCATGATATATCAATTTAAAAGTTCAAAAAGACTTTTTATGCGAAATTATACTTGACTCATCAGGTGAAACGGGTCGAGTCGGGTCTTGACTCTAATTTAACGGGTCATTTCGGGTTTGGGTCGTTTCGAGTCACGGATCAAAATTTACTGGTCTTGACACAGAAAATACGGGTCGGGTGACTCGGGTCGAGTCGGGTTTGCGGATCGGATCATGTTTTGATTTGTCTAACCATAAACCATGAACTATGAAACACTTTTATTATACTGATGTAGAGTGACGGGAAAAGTTAGTTGGTTCGTTGGGAAGTTGTCGAAGGAGTTAGTCGAAATCATTAGCCTATAAATAACATCATTCATTCATTGATTCATTCATTGTAAACTCATTCATGAAATCAATAACAAAATACGTTTTCCTCACCAATCTCTCACTTTCTACTTCTATATATATTCTCTCTGTTTTTGGTTCACCATTGTTGTCGTATGTTTAGAGAACTCAAGTTACGTTCATAACTCCTACACTCTACAACATATAATTATATAAACACATACAATAATTCTCCAGTTTGTCTATATAATCTCCAAAAAATACCATTTTCTCCACTATCATTTCTCTCTCTTAACTTTGTTCATCCTTTGATTTTTATATTTTTTTTTTTAGTTTCTGCAGTTCCTTCATTTCAATCATTATTTTCGTAGTATATATATATATGACTTTTTGCTCTATTTCACGCTTTCGCTCTCTCTGTTTTATTTTTACTCTCATTTTCCTTCCTTAACATTTCTTTAGTTTTTTTTTGTTCTCGATCTTTTCAACATCCTTTTCTGGTAAATTCTTCTCATCTTCATCAAATTCTTCAGCAATTCTGTTGGGAACATGAGCTAATTTTAGTTGTTAGTCATGAATTAGGGTAGTACAATTAATTAGTCACTTGTTATTGTTAGAGTTGTTTGGTTTTTCCGAGTATCCTCTCGGTTTTCTTTCAACTCTACATATCATTGTCAAGGCATCAATATCATTTCTGCTTCAATATTCATCTTATTCTTCCATTCATATATTCCTAACAAATTCCTCTTGACATTTTCATCCATAAAAACTCTGATATTTCTCTTGGTTTTTCGTATTCCGTCCTTCATTTAGTTTAAAATAATGAAGGTAGTAATCCCTTTAGTTCTTGTGTTAGCCTCGTTAATATTAGCAACTTTAGGTTACAATGAAACAAATTTTACACAATTAGTCGATCACTTTAACACGAAAATCAACCTCACATTTCAACAAACAGTTATCATAGACGACAATTGGTGGAATGGGAGTAACGATTGTCCAATTTTTGTATTTTTTGGTGGTGCTATTCAAGTTCACAATTCATTTCCTCAAGAGAGTGAATTAATTAATCAACTCACTCAACAATATGAAGCCCTTATCATCTACATTGAGGTATTACTCCCTATTTTCTCTGTTTTTTATACCCTAGAGTCACCCGCTAGTTCCTAATTTATCACCGAGCAGTGCCGGACCTGTTAGTAGGCAGTCGGGGCCACGGCCCGAGCCGATAATGGGCTGACGTAGTGGTAGTAATGGACTATGAAGTAGGAGACTTGATGGTCAGGCGATGCATGCTATTTTCTTTTTTTTTTTTTTACTCTACTTCTTGTATTTCTTACAATTTTATTTTTTTTATTGATTTTTACTTGCATCCTAACATTTCAATTCCATCTTTCTATTGGTTTTTTAAATTTTATTTAATTTTAATATTTTTACTCCAACTATAAGTCTATAAGTTGGACTTCTTTTTTTTTTTTTTTCAATCCTACCTTAATTAAAATTTTAAATAATCTCAACTATATATAAATTTCTCGCTCTATTTCTTTTTCCTTCACAGATTGCATACTACTTTATTGTACAATCTAGTCTCTACATTTTACGTTATTCATAGTGTAATACTTGAATTATCTCTCTACTAAATATTTCACATAAATCTTATATTATATCATACAAAGTATTACAGAAATCAACTTATTAAAGTTTAACTCCAAATATCACTCTTTACTATGTACTTCCTCCATTCCAATAGCTTATATACATATTTCTTTTTTGGAAATTTCAATCAATTATATACATTTCTATTTTAGTCCGTACTTTATTAAATTAAAAGACTATTATACCTTTTATTTAGTACACACCCAACCACCCACTTGCAAACAAAGTAGGGTTAGTTTGGTAATTATATTGTCTACCTCACTTGATTTTCTTCAACCTAAATTACCGTATCATGGTCAAATGTATACTACCTATTGGAATGAAGGAAATATTTGAGTTTCATTCTTTTACTAGACTTTTTCTTTACTAAACTATGGCCCATTTAGGATCTTTTAATTTAAACTTTATTTATCATTTGTAAGTCTCACACGTTATTACGCTAATGTACTAATTAAGGATTTATTTTCATGAGAATTTAAAAGATAAACTCATATTTACTAAGTTTAGATAATAATTAATGGGATTTATTCCTAAAGTTATACGGAGTATCTTAAATCTTAATGTGTCATTATGACACATAGTGTGGGCGCACTACGCTGGGTATGATATTAACTACTCCGTATATTATTATTGTAAATTATTGTAAATACAACAATCTTAGCTAACACAGAGTATGACATTGAGTTTGATATATATAAACTCAATTTTCACTATGTTTTTTTTAACCCCTCTTATTTTTAAATTAATTTGTAATTAATTTATACATAGTTTATATAAATTTAATTTGAAATATATTGTAAATTATATATGACTGAACGTGATAATTTCACATGGTTGAATCGCGTTAAAAGTATCGTATGTTGCCACGTGGCTTACATCATTTCGGCCATGCCATAGCTCTGATCCTGACTACGTCCATGCCACTGAGTTTAATTTTGTAAATTTAAGGACAATTTAGGTTTAACCGAAACCACTCGACGACACCCTAAGTTGCATTATCCTTATGTATGTAAATTAAACTAAATAACAATTTAATTCTCGGTAATTTATGCTTATGTAGCACCGCTTTTATGGCAAGTCCATCCCTTTCGGAAGTATAGAAAAGGCTATGGCGGATGAACAAGTTAGGAATTGTCTCACCATTGAGCAATCCCTTGAAGACTTCAAGACTATCATTCTTAGCTTGAAGTCCAACATCTCTGCTAATCTTTCGCCTGTCGTCGTTTTTGGTGTCGAGTATTCCGGAGGTGAATTTGATCACAGCTTATTTTATACTCCGTACCTAGTATTAGCCGGCTTTAATACTCCGTAATATGTAAATAAGTTAAAGAACTTTTTTGCTACCACCAAAGTGATGGTATAAATAGGAAGTGTGATTATTTAAATCTAATTAAGTTTCAAAATACATGATCTAAAACATTAATTTCATCTTGAGTCAGTTTGATTTGATTTTATTTTATTTTATTTTATTTTAATAATTGTTTATTTTTCTCGTCTTCATTCCTCCTTACTTATGAACCGATAGCATTGGCGGCATACTTTCGCATCAAGTATCCACAACTTACGGTTGGCGCTCTTGCCTCATCTGCGCCTATGTTTTTGATCGGTACTAGCAATCCAAGGACTGGTTACTGTCCCATCGTTAGCCAGTACTTTGAGGTAGGTTTACCACATTATATAAGATAAAGATATTTTGACTATTTCAGTTTTGTATGTTTTCAACAAAAAATTGTTCTTTTTTCATGTAAATTTACACTCCGTATTATTGTCTAAACATAGATAGAGATCAGTCAATCCATCTTTCTCTAAATATTTATGATTTAGTGGTGCATGGTCCAACGATTTTCGATTTTCCCATTTTCGTAAAACATATACGGAGTAGTTTTGTCATAATTTAGATTAGCTAGATTGTATGCATGATATCTATTTTGTGATATATTGTCATTTTGGTGATAAATTCATTATTAATGAAACTCTCTAACTCTATTTAGGACATCAATCGAAAATGTTACCAAATTATAAAAGACTCATGGAAGAAGCTTGACGACATTGCATCTCAGATTGGGGGGATGACGCAATTGAGCCATCTATTTAAGACGTGCAGGTACTTAGTACATCCTCAAAATTTTACCTTAAACGACCATAACGACATAACGTATCCTTGATAATGAATGGGTATAAATGAGTTAGTAACATTAATGACTACTTATGTTATGTGAGTGTAAAGAGTATTTGTCCCTCAACTATAAGTCTATAACAATTAATTTTCAATTTAAAAAAATTAATTTTTTCTTACTTTTTTCAGTTTTACCAAAATTTTAAGATCTCTAAAACTTTTTCTATTAGTTAATTTTTGAATGGCGGTTTCACATAAGCAACCGTGAACATTACTATCAAATATCAATCAATACAATAGTTCAACGATCAATACGCTATTTTAAGACCGATACAACCCAAAAAAAAATTTAAAAAATGGCAGAGCCGTGGAGAAATCACGGTTTCACCGTGGTGATTTCACAGTTTGACCATGGTAGAATCGTGTTCAAATTACAATTCTACCATGGTCAAACCGTGAAATCACCACGATTCTACCACGGTGAAAGTGTGGAACTATGATTTGTCCACGGTTTGCCCTTCTTTCCAAGGTTCAAGGTTTCCAAAAATCATACGGAGTAAATTGTTTAACCCACGAAAATTTGACAAAGAACAAGAGATAATCAATAAATTGTTTACGATTTATTTGTGTGCAAATTTTAGCAAATTAAATCTGAGATTTAATCTTCAACTACAAATACATCCAACTTTAACAAAAATCAAAACTTAATTTTTTGACGATTTGCAATTTATTTTGAGTTTGAGAAGTATGTAATATCAAGTTTTGAGTTTTGGATCCCAAGATACTCCATACTAACTATTGTTTTCGCAATCTTAAATTGTAAGATGATATTTTCTTTAGTTTAGGGTGTTTAGTTTAGGAGAGTTTAAATTTAGGAGGGTTTAGTTTTGAGGGATTAACATTAAATGAGAATAAATTAGTCTTTTGTTTTAAGTACTCATTTCCGTCATATAACACCCCTCAATTAATTTCATTTTGTGTAAGCCCATTCAATCGGTTGATGCAATCAAACAACTGCTTGCTAAATTGTACTCATTGGCAGCTCAAAATAACCACCCTAATACCAAATCTTGGATTGGTCCTATCTGTGAGTCGATCAATCGAGAAAAAGGCGGCCTGAATGGAGTGGCAGAGGCTTTTACCACAAGCATAGGCAGTGTATCATCTTGTTTTGATAACGACATTATCAATTTTCACTCTCCGTTTGATAAGATCGGTTCGAACACGTCCATCGCTTGGGACTGGCAGGTATAAATCAAACAAATTTATCTATCTATCTATATATATATATACTCAAAAAACAATCACTAACGACTGGCCAATACAGACTTTGAAGAAAATAATTAACATGAAAATTTTTACTATGTTGCTTGATTATTTTCAAATCTCAACATTTACTTCAAATAATATCTTTACATAGTTAAGTTATCTTATTTTTATAATTTTCTTAAATGTGTTCATTTTGAAAAAAAAAAAAAAAAAAAAACCAAGTACTTGTATTATTTTTATTACTCCGTATTTGAAAGGTTATCAATCATCTTAATTTTCTTAAATATTCTCTATAATATTCTAAGTATTTATCAATGGTCCATTGCTTATCAATGGTCCGGATTAAATCTAGGCATAATCGGACGGTTGTAAATTTATGGGAAAACAAAAAGGTAAATGGATGATATAAAAATAAATAATATAATAATGGTTTGTGAGAGGAAATGGAGAAAAAAGAAATGGAGATGATTCATTTTGACAAAACATACGGATTTTTTTCACAATTTTTTTTTTTTTTTCACAAAACATACTTGAACTTTGTAAAACTAGCCATATCTAAAGTTCTACTTAAATTTTTATTAATAAAACAAAACTAGCCATATCTAATATTTTTATTTTGGTTTTCTTTTGTTGTTGATTAATTTACACTTTTTTTTTGGTGCAGCGATGCAGTGAAATTATATTCCCAATAGGTTGCGGGAGTGGAACAATGCTTCCGCGTGAAGATTTTAATCTGACTAAATTCCAGAATGATTGTCGATCAAGATTTGGTGTCCTGCCAAATTTAAATTTCCTCAAGACATATTTTGGTAACAAGGTACTCCGTACGTTAAATAATGGTATTCCATCCATAATTTTCTAATTATGTTTACTAATATTTTTTTGTTACTTGATCAGGACATCAAAGAAATTTTAAGAAAGAATGGAAGCAATATTATATTCTCCAACGGACTCAGAGACCCCTTTAGTGGGGAAGGGTAAGTAATAAATATGTTCTAATGTTCTATACACTTAATTCTAATAAAGTTATTTATAGATATATGAATTTTAAAACTGATAATCTTTATAAACGTCTTGTGGATAGGATTCTGGAGAATATATCTGAATCCATTGTCGCTATCAAAACAACGGAAGGTATGTTTATAAAACCATTAATAGTGTGATTTTGTAAGGGTGTTGTACTGTGGTACTTGTGTATTTTTATTCACTTGAGACTTGACCAATAATTTAGGAAGGTTTTCCACTTACGCCACTGTTGAGACTAGATAACTACACATGAGTTATGATCATGTTAACTTTGTTGAAATACACTAAATAAGTAGGATGATTTGTTTGTAATTAAATTACGGGAACATTTTTTGTTTTTTAACGGCTCTAATACAGAGCAAAGTTTAAGCCTTGTAAGATCTATTTCCGCCCCATTAGTCCATTACCCATAGCGAGTATTACAATTTTAGTATCATGCGGGTATGTAACAAGAATTAAAATATACGAAATAGTCAAGTACGAATTAGTAAAATAAGTTATGGATAAAATATAAGTTATCAATTGCATATTGTAGGCACACAACAACTGGACCTAGAAATCGGGGACAGTGAGGATCCTGGATGGTTGGTAGAACAGAGACAACAAGAATTCAAAATAATTCAGCAATGGATCGACCAACATATATCTCAAGAAAACGACGTTCGGTCGGAGAACGTCAATTCGTCCCGTTATTTGAATATCTTTTTTTGGTTTCATAATGTTGTCGTAATTTTATATGGACTAATAAAAATGTACGACTACCTTTTCCGTTAGCAAGATGTAAAGACTTATTCGGTACCTAGTTACCTTGATAAATAGTACGTGAATACTTCAGAAAAAGTATACAGTACTTCGTATATATTTACTCATAATGTTATTATTTATTTATATGTAGTATATAAAATTGTTAGCTTACACAAATTTCAATCAAATAATTAATAAAAATTACTAAAATGAAAAGTCAACGCAAAAAAATAATTTGCTTACAATTTTATTTTCATAATAATCTCTCATGGCTCATACAAAGCGTTATGTTATAGCGGAACCAAACAAACACAGCGAGAGCAAGAAAAGAAAAGAACGACACAAGAATTTTACGTGGTTCACTAACAACTTGTTAGCTACGTCCACAACCGAATGGAAAATATTTTTTACTGCGGAGAATACAAATTACAACTTTTATGAGCTATCTTTGTCAATACACAAGATACTCAAAGTTGGAGATTTTGGAGTGAGTTGAAAAACTTTAAGAGTCTCCTATATAAGTGTAGGAAGACCCAACTCTATTTTCCTCACCGATGTGGGACATTGGTACTATGTATATTAAGTACACTGCCCACAACTTATTTGTTCAACCAATGTAAGACAAAGCAACATAAGCCTATTTCCATCTTCAAGTCACATTTTAACAATTCTCCACCTTGACTTGAACGATCGCATCTTTCAACGGTCTTCAATCAAAGGTCGTATTCTCCAATCCCTCTTGTACCCAAGTACAAGACCACTTCAGCTCAACAGCCCAAAGCACATAAAATCTTCAACGAGATCTCACTTGTCTTTTTCACCTAAGACACGGGTCTTGCTTTTTTCACCCAAAGCACGGGTCTTGCCTCTTTCTCCGGAGACACGGGTCTTGCCTCTTTAATAACAGAATTTCCAACTATATCCCAATATTTTCAAAAAAAAAATCTTCGGGAAAGCCATCTGGTCCTGGACATTTGTTTTCAACTAAGCTGAAAACAGTTTCCTTAATATCTTCCTTGGTAACTTTGCTAGTAAGAAAATTATTATCTTCATCTGTTATTAATCCACTAATAAGCCTAAAATCTTCATTTCTATCAAAAAGAGCATATGCGATTCTTAGTAAATTTGAGTTTGAGAACCTAGTTGGTTTTGTATATTCTCCAACTTTTTTTTATGAGCAACTAAAAGTTGTCTAAAAATATTTCCGAAAGTAGACTGATTCCATTTTTTAGCTTTTTGCTTTAATAATTTGCATTATTGATAAAGACAGAACATATAAGATCCTTCAAACTGAAATTACCAAGACTTTCTAACAATCTTACAAAAATCCTTTCATAGTGTCCACATAAGTTCAAATCGAAAAGGTGAAATTTTCTTATGAACTTGGGCATCAAAACTTCACGGAAATAGGACAATGGTCGGAGCTTGTGAACGCATGATGTAGAAACTACATGTTTTGATAAATACTAACCCAATTAGGAGAGGCTAGTGCTCCGTCAAGTACTTCAAAAACATTATCAAAACCAATTTTATTTTTTTCTCCAAGTAAAAAAATTACCCGAAAAAGGTAGATCTACACAATTAGTGTTACTGAGAAAATTAGTTAATATTAAACACCGTGCATTGGTAACTTTTGCACCTCCTCTTTTTCGGTAGGACTCTTAATCTCATTAAGATCCCCCAATAATAATAAAGGCATATCAATATTAAGGACAAAATTTTGAAAATCATTCCAAAATTCCGACTTTTCAGCCGGTTGAGCTGGAGCATAAACAAACAAAAGACAAAACTTTACATTGTTTAAGAAGTCACACAGTTCACAAGCAATTAATCTATTCCACTTAGTCGTGACTTTTAGCGAGAATTTTAAAGATAAAGATTCTTTCAAAAATAACCAAATCTCACCTGATAACCCAATACTAGGAATGAAGTCACAATTATTAAACCCAAAATTAGATATGAGGCAAGGGTCGGGCTTAGTAGACGATTTAGTGTCACATATAACCAAAATTTTAATTCCATTTGAGGAACAAAAGAAATTTATTTCTTCGGCGAAATTCTTTCTTTTGGTACCCCTAACATTCCGGAAGGCAATATTCATGGTAAACGTAATACGGAGTAAGTTATAAGGATGCATAGGTGACTGATAACTCACAAGCTGCTAAAATCATACTCCCTCCGATTCTCGGATTCTTAACATTTGCTTTTGGCACAATAATTAAGGTGGACCAAAAAAATGGGTGGACAAGTGGGAAAACAAGTGGGGTAGTATTTAATTGTGAGATAAAAAACTTTCCAAAAAGGGAAATGTTAAGAAATGGAAAATCACCCCAATAAGGAAAATGTTAAGAATCTGGTGAATCGGAGGGAGTAAAAACTAGAAGCAGAAAACCCCATATAATGCTCAGTGTCTTAATACAAGTTGCTTGGATAGTTATAACAAACATACGAGTTCCGTCCCGACACTTAGTGCCAATATGTACGGCCAAGCATAAAAAAATGGTCGCACGCTACATTAAATCAGATAAAAAGTGCCAACAAAATAGAAAGCTCCGCGAGCTTGATAATCTCAACACTTGATAAAGAATCTATATGTGCAAGAGATGTGCAAGAGAGAAATCATGATTGACGACAATATGTGCCAACGTAAGGCAGTGATAAAAAATTGGATCAACAACGAAAAACCGTTCTAAATCCAGTAGCAAGAGCAACATCTAATAGGCTAGGCACGTGATCCAAACGATGATGCCATAGTGAAATAGACGACCCAACAGAGACCGCACTTGTAATAATAGAACTATCCTGACAAAGGTAGTAGAGTCCGTCGTGGCGATCACCCAGTCCAATCACCGCTCTCATACGCCGGTCCTGAAGAGTGCAAATGACAGCATTAGTCACAAGTTCACAGTGTAACTCGTCACACAATTGCGAAATAGATATTAAATTGCATTGGAGACGAGGAACATAGTAAACTGAGGATAACGTAATAAACAGAGTAAGCACGACTTGTCCTATTTGGGACGCACACACGCGGGTGCCATCCGGCAGCCCCACCTCGCGACCCTGCACATTACGAACATCAAGGAGAGTCGATAAATCTCCGGTGACGTGATGAGAACACCCAGTGTCGAGCAGCCACTTACCCGCAAAGTGGTGATTATATACTCCGTAAACTGTTATAGCCGTGGACTCACCCGCATCGTGCGCCGTAGGCACAGCATTAGTAGTTTCAAGCCGCGGTGTAACATTAGGAGGATCACGGTCAGCTTGAGCAGAATACGCCCCCCCCCCCCCCCGCGCCCCGTGACACTGTAGGAGCACCACCACGTGAAGAGCTGTCCTTTATAGGTTTTTGTAGACCTTTCAAATCATACCACCAATCAGGAATTTCATCAAGAAGTTCAAAACACATACTACGATCATGACCTTTGCGAGAACAATGACTACAGACCAGGTTGGGTCGTTCCGTACGAGACAGCGTTGTCGGAGCGCGCGGAGAGGGACGAGACGAAGAACGAACAGCGAAACCAGCGATTTCAGGGGGCTATGAGGTGGGATCGATTTTGGTAGAAATTGCCCTTGCCATGGAAGGTGATACACTCTATTTATATTCATTTTATGCCCCCGGTTCAGTCACATTTAGCTTGCATTTAATCGTATTTATTATGATTTTATAAGCTATTTGTTATACTTCTCGATACTGCTGCGTTTTATTTACATTTTGCAGGTTTTGGTGGTTTTGAGCCAAAACCCGGGACGTTAGGAGCAATACGAGAACCGAGCTGATAAGACCAAGCTCGAGCTCACACGGGAGCTCGGGAAGACGGACCAAGACCAAAGACATGAAGGGCCACGAGTAACTAAGATCAAAGATTAAGAAGGGCTCGAAATACTAAGGCCCAAAACAAATACTCAAAGCCAAGCATTTGGCCCAAGCAAGAGAAGAGGAGTCGGCCCATGGTTTGGGACCGGCCGGTCTGCAGACCAGGCGTGGCCGGCCGGCCCTAGTGTGTTTTCTGTCGGTTTTTGATTAAATCCGTGATTTATGTTTTGGTAACTATATAAATAAGTTAGGTCGTGAATTATAAGTTTAGGCTTTATTTTCCTAGTTTAGTTTACTGCTTAGTTTTATTTTCTCTCCTTCAAAACTCTTAGTTTTAGTTTTACTTCAAGGGATTCAATTGTAACCGTCGGTACTCCGTAAGTTTTCAGGTTTATTTCAATTGCTTTTATTCATCCTTTTGCTATGTCTTCTTTATATTGTTTTGCCTTGCCTTTAATTATGAGTAGCTAATTTCTTAATTAGGGTTTAGGGGGATTTGTGACATATGATTTAGGAACATGTTTTGAGATTAAACTGGTTGATTAAATTGTGCTCTTGATTTCTTTCTACGCGTTTTATAACAATTGAATTAGGTTTATTTCGCCTGATCACCGATTTAACTGAGTTTAATTGAACCTGAGTATGTTTTAATTTAAGATCGAAAGCCGAGTTAAAACTAGACTTACGCGAGTTAGATGAGTTGAATTTAGTAAGTTGCGAGAGCCCGCTAAATTTGCTTAAGGCTAAAATTGACTCGAGAGAGCGTTTTACAAACCTAGTCATTTGCACAGTTTAACTCTTCCGTCTTATGAACTTGCGTTCCTGAATCATTGTCATATATGAACCCGATGCCCTAATCTTTCCTTCTTATATATTTCTATTCATCTATTTTATTGCCTGCTTTAGTTTATAGCTAAACCAACACCTTTTTCACACCCTTGAGATTGACCTGTTTTGCCGACTTTAACTCTAAACTACTCCGTTTCTCTGTGGATACGATCCTGCTTGCCACTTGCTATCGTTAGTTGCTTGTTAGGTTTATTTTGATATAGGCGATACGACTTATACCTTATCAATTTTGAACCGGGGGCATAAAATGAATATAAATAGAGTGTATCAAACTCCCCCAAACCAAACCTTTGCTTGTCCTCAAGCAAACAGCGTCGGAGAAAATCAAAGTGACACGAACTAATCACGCTAGTATCTCAAAGTGGACGACCTATGCACATAGACATACAACCATAGCCTATTTCACCAAAAATAGAGCACAAGTCTCACCCGTTCACACCACATCGCAATACTAGCCTCTAACGCTTACGCAAAAGTAAAACTAACGACAAAACAATTCGAGCAAGGCCAACCGTACAAACCACTTTCATTCAACCAATCTTCCCAAATCATTTCCTTTTTCCTTTTTTCTTTTCTGTATAATCTTTTTTCTTTTTTTCTTTTCTCAAATGTGGAGCATCCCTCGTATGTAGTACCGTTTAGCTTGACGTTCACTCGGTAAAAATCGCGCTCGGGTACACATTTTTCCTTAAGGGTTACATTATTGCTCATACTCCCGGTCGCAACCAAATTCATGGCCACTGTGGTTACTCAAGTCAATGAGTCCCCTCCGAGAGCATCGAAGCATTGCTCCAACATATAAAAGATCATTCCACGCAAACCACAAACCAACATACCAACATTCCACAAACCAATGCCAAGCTCGAATGTCAAAGTCGAAAGTAAACAAGCGAAAAGCAGAAAGAATTAAGCAGATACAAGTGGGTTAGTGTTAAGGCTCGCAATCTAGTAACAGGAAACAAACCAATCGTGCAAGCTATGACAATAGAAAGTCGACTCGGAGATACTAAAGATCAAAGTAAATGTACTAATCAATTCCCCAAACTAGGCAAAGCAGGACAAAGCAGACCAAAAAGACTCGTATTTTTGTAAATTTTTGAATTTTTCGATTTTTTTTTGGGTTTTTTTTTTTAAATAAAATGCACACGAAATGAAAATGCAAATGAACTAATGAACGCGAAAGTGTTTCCCTCCCCCAAACCAAATCACACATTGTCCTCAATGTGGAAAACAGCACAACCACAAAAGCAGAGGAGGACACATAACATACGGGGTAAGGAAAAGTAAAACGAGGAAATGAGGGTAAAAAGGGGTAAAGAGGCTCACATTAGCAAGTCGGAGCTCCCCCAAACCGAAGTAAAGCGTGGAGTGCGGCTAAAATCCACGGATGTGCATCCAATTCAGTCCAACAACGAAGTACTTCGGCATAGCATGCAAGGATAAACGAAACGGCAAAGCGAGGAATGAGCAGGTGGCCACTGCTCGATCCGGACGGCCACTGGCCGACCACATTTTTCAATTTTTCGCGTTTTTTTCCTCTGTTTCAAATTTCACTCTGGCTCGGCCCTGGCCCTGGCAGAGGCCGGTTAAGGGCCTTCCTCGTGAGCTTTTTCAACATATTAAGGACTCAAAAGTCCATGAATACCTGCGCGCTGAAAATCACATAATAATACCCTCGTCTCGCTACCATAAGAAAACCAAAAGTCATAAAAACAAGCAAACCAAAAGTACAAATGCTAAATGAAAATACAACGTCATCGGGTTGCCTCCCGGAAGCGCTGGTTTATAGTCCCGCACGACTCTTCACAGCTCCAGAAAATCATGTATAAGCAGGCCAAGGTCGTTGGCCATTTGCAACAGCTTCACTTGGCGATACAGCTTCCGTTCGCCATAACACTTCTCCTCCTCGAGGCAATGCAGCATAGTCCATTATCGTAGGTCCTCGATCACGAAATGGCTCGACTGTGGGCCCTCTGTCCCCATTGTTAGCGTCGTGAGCGTCGACTGGCGCCTTTCTCTCCCCAAACCAACCTTGCGGCCATCCCGCGAAGAACTCGCAAAGAGAAGAGACATGCAAACCCTCCAACGTGTCTCCGGTGGTGTGAGGCAGTGCAGTCAATAGAACAAACTGACTCGAGACGCATAGGGGGCCGCGGGGTATCAGAATGTGCAAACGTGTGCGTTTCACCCCCCACCTTAAAGGCTATCCTCTTGCTACCCACATCAATAATCGCACCGGTGTGCCAGAATTAGATCGTCCTAAAATGATAGGAATGTGGGCATCCTCGGGCATATCTACCACTACGAAGTCGACAGGGATAAAGAACTTTCCAACCTGTACTGGGACATCGTGCAAGATTCCTAAGGGACGCTTAACTGAGCGGTCAGCCATTTGCAAAGTGATGCTAGTGGGTTCTAAAGCTGACAAGCTCATCTTTTGATAGAGGGGGTAGGGGAGGACACTGACGCTGGCTCCTAGGTCACAGAAAGCGTTCGAACCACAAACCTACCAATGGAGCACGGGATAGAAAAGGTCCCAGTGGTCGCTAAGCTTAGGAGGCTTACTACCCTGCGGTAGAAATCTTAGCTCCCCCCACAAAGGCCACAGTCGACACATCATCAAGCGTACGCTTACGAGCTAAAACATCTTTCAAAAATTTAGCGTACGCAGGAATTTGAGTAACGAGGTCAATAAAAGGGACGTTTACCTGAAGAGCTTTTATGACGTCCACGAACTTTCTGAACTTGGCCTCGGGCTCTGCGACTCGGCCGACCAGGAAATGGCAGCTTAATCTGAACTGGGGGCGTTGGAGTGGAACTAGAATCACCAAATTTAACACCCGAATCATTCTTCCCCGCAGCTACAGGTCCAGCCGGTTGGACGACCGGCTGCCGGTCGACCGGCTGTGACCTCTGTGAACACGGATTTAACGTGTTTTGACCCTCATCCTTCTCTTCTTCCTCCAAATTCACGGGGTCTCCATACATGGACCCACTTCTCAATGTAATTGCACACGCCGTGTCGTGTGGAGCTTTAGGAGGTTTCCTTGAGGCGGAAGTGTACCCGGTTGCCTTGGACGCCATGCGGCTAATCGAGCCACTTGATTTTCCAACAATTTAATTCACGGCGTCTTTAGCTTTGCCCATCCTTGTGCATTCTTTGCATCATCATCTCTTGTGACTTTTGCACCGCCATGGTCACTGAGACATTCTGCAACATCATGGCCTTCATCTCGGCCATAGGATCGGGTAGTTGAGTAGGAGGGGTGGTGGTGTGAACACGGGTTTTTGGTAGTTAAGTGGGGGTTGTGGTTGGCTTTTGTAAGGAGGTTGATAGGGGTATTTTGAGGTGGTTGGGAGTCGGGTTAAGTATGTTGTTGTTGCGGTAAGATAATAGTGACCTATCATAACCCTGGTTGATTCTCGTACGGCAGGTTTTGATAAGCGTAAACTCGCTCCTGGGTGCAAAGATACCCGTAGTATAACCTGAATCGTGCCTCGCAACAAAGATTTACATGGGCACTCGGCGAACTCCCTGCATAGCATCAAACTTTCTATTCAAATTTCGTAAAGTTGACTCATTACCGCGCTTATACTCTCACTTCCACGGTCGTTGTGTGCGGACCGTGAATTACCCCGCTTACCAAACTCGGGATGAATGGATAGCCATCTCCTCGATCAATGTCCACGCCTTATCATCGCTTGTGATATTAGCGAATCGGCCTCCCGCAGCCGGTCAAGAATAGCGCGACTCTCAGCATATAACCCATTATAAAAGGTCATTATCACCAACCAACCATCGAACCCGTGATGAGGACATTCACGAATTAACCGTTTGTAACGGTCCCACGCCTCAGCTAACGTCTCATCAAAGCTCTGCTGAAACCCCTGAATTTGACTACGGAGTTGGTTAGTCCGCTCTGGTGGATAATACTTGCGATAGAAGGCAAGAGCTAGACTTGGCCAATCCGTAATACCCGCGGCTTCCTTATTCAAATCAGTGATCCACTCACGAGCGCGATCACGTAGCGAGAAAGAACGAGATTTCCCTAATCTGGTTCTGAGTGATCCCGTTCTGCTTAATTGTAGAGCAGTAATCCGTAAAAACCTGCATATGTTTACCGGGATCCTCCGTAGGATTGCCGCCGAATTGATTACGCTCCACCAGAGTAAGAAAGGCGGGGCGAATCTCAAAATTACCCTGGACCGTATTTGGTATTGTGAATCCTTGCGGGATCGCCTCGGGCTTCGGCAACGAGTGACTATATAATTTAGGCATAGTCACGCGTGGAGGAGGACAAGTTGGAGTAATAGGAGGTGTGTCCTCTTCGTAGGACGATTGCGCTGCACTAGACTCCGAATGCGACGCTTCCTCGAAATCAAGATCAATTAACTTTCTTGCTTCCTTACGTAGTCTGTGAAATGCTCGCTCAGGTTCAGGCTCAAATGGAACTAAACCTGTAGGTGACCTGTGCATAAACAAAACTACAAGAAAACGATGAGAAATGGCGTTTCCCCGGCAATGGCGCCAAAATTGATAAGGTATAAGTCGTATCGCCTATATCAAAATAAACCTAACAAGCAACTAACGATAGCAAGTGGCAAGCAGGATCGTCTCCACAGAGAAACGGAGTAGTTTAGAGTTAAAGTCGGCAAAACAGGTCAATCTCAAGGGTGTGAAAAAGGTGTTGGTTTAGCTATAAACTAAAGCAGGCAATAAAATAGATGAATAGAAATATATAAGAAGGAAAGATTAGGGCATCGGGTTCATATATGACAATGATTCAGGAACGCAAGTTCATAAGACGGAAGAGTTAAACTGTGCAAATGACTAGGTTTGTAAAACGCTCTCTCGAGTCAATTTTAGCCTTAAGCAAATTTAGCGGGCTCTCGCAACTTACTAAATTCAACTCATCTAACTCGCGTAAGTCTAGTTTTAACTCGGCTTTCGATCTTAAATTAAAACATACTCAGGTTCAATTAAACTCAGTTAAATCGGTGATCAGGCGAAATAAACCTAATTCAATTGTTATAAAACGCGTAGAAAGAAATCAAGAGCACAATTTAATCAACCAGTTTAATCTCAAAACATATTCCTAAATCATATGTCACAAATCCCCCTAAACCCTAATTAAGAAATTAGCTACTCATA
The DNA here is from genome assembly GCA_023091065.1 of Dianthus caryophyllus. Taxonomy (NCBI): domain Eukaryota; kingdom Viridiplantae; phylum Streptophyta; class Magnoliopsida; order Caryophyllales; family Caryophyllaceae; genus Dianthus; species Dianthus caryophyllus. Next base: position 10,371,197 of record CM041522.1, on the reverse strand, counting down.
ATTAAAGGCAAGGCAAAACAATATAAAGAAGACATAGCAAAAGGATGAATAAAAGCAATTGAAATAAACCTGAAAACTTACGGAGTACCGACGGTTACAATTGAATCCCTTGAAGTAAAACTAAAACTAAGAGTTTTGAAGGAGAGAAAATAAAACTAAGCAGTAAACTAAACTAGGAAAATAAAGCCTAAACTTATAATTCACGACCTAACTTATTTATATAGTTACCAAAACATAAATCACGGATTTAATCAAAAACCGACAGAAAACACACTAGGGCCGGCCGGCCGGCTGCCGGCCTGGCCAGACCGGCCGGTCCCAAACCATGGGCCGACTCCTCTTCTCTTGCTTGGGCCAAATGCTTGGCTTTGAGTATTTGTTTTGGGCCTTAGTATTTCGAGCCCTTCTTAATCTTTGATCTTAGTTACTCGTGGCCCTTCATGTCTTTGGTCTTGGTCCGTCTTCCCGAGCTCCCGTGTGAGCTCGAGCTTGGTCTTATCAGCTCGGTTCTCGTATTGCTCCTAACGTCCCGGGTTTTGGCTCAAAACCACCAAAACCTGCAAAATGTAAATAAAACGCAGCAGTATCGAGAAGTATAACAAATAGCTTATAAAATCATAATAAATACGACTAAATGCAAGCTAAATGTGACTGAACCGGGGGCATAAAATGAATATAAATAGAGTGTATCAGAAGGTAGAAGAAAAGAGCAGGGATCAGAGGAGACAGGGGATTAAGCGGTGGGAAAAGAAAACGTGCGATGCTTCCTATACTCTCTCCTCTTTTATTTAATTGATTTTGTACGAGTGATGCTTCCTGTACTCCCTTTCCCTTTTATTTAATTCATTTTGTAATATGTTTTGTGTTTTTCTTTTTTTTTTTCCTTTTTTTTTAGAGGCTCGATACTATAACGGGTAGTAGTAGTAGTAGTACGAGTCCGCCTCACGCTACCCATGTCCTCGTTTCACCGCCTTCTTCAGGTACGCCGTATCCTTTGAGTAACTACGTCACTTCTACTGTTTTTACGGAGAAACATCGTGCTTTTATTGATGCTATTACAGTTAACAATGAACCACGTTCCTTTAAGGAAGCGGTTCAAGATGCAGGCTGGCGTAAGGCTATGGAATCTGAAATCAATGCTCTCATTGCTAACAATACTTGGACACTAGAGCCTCTTCCCCCGGGTAAGAAGGCTCTTGGCAGTAAATGGCTTTAAAAAATCAAATACAAATCCGATTCCACGATCGAACGGTTAAAAGCACGCCTTGTGGTCTTTGGCAACCATCAGACCGAGGGCGTTGATTACGATGAGACTTTTGCTCCTGTAGCCAAGATGACCACTGTCCGCGTCTTCCTCGCTGTGGCTGCCACTCAAAAGTGGCATTTACATCAGATGGACGTCCATAATGCTTTTCTTCATTGAGATTTGGAAGAGGAAGTTTACATGCGCTTACCTCCTGGGTTTGAGTCTCCGACTCCTGGCCTTGTCTGTCGCTTACGAAAATCGTTGTATGGCCTCAAACAGGCCCCACGGTGTTGGTTTGCTAAACTCGGCGTTGCTCTGAAAAAGTACGGTTTCACTCAAAGTGTCTCTGATTATTCATTGTTTTCCTACACGAAAGGTGTCATTCGTCTGCATGTGCTTATATATGTTGATGATTTGATCATTTCCGGGAATGATGAGACCGCTATCTCCATCTTTAAAAACTATCTGCACTCGTGTTTTCATATGAAGGACCTTGGTCCCTTGAAGTACTTCTTGGGTCTGGAGGCTGCGCGTCACGACGACGGTATTTTTGTGTGTCAGCGGAAATATACCCTCGATATCATTTCTGAGGCCGGCTACTTGGGTTGTAAACCATCTCCCACGCCTATAGAGCAGCACCATAGGTTGGGCTCCACCGATAGTCCTCTCTTCGACGACCCTTAACGCTATCGTCGTTTGGTTGGCCGTCTTGTGTATCTTGTTGTGACCCGTCCTGACCTTGCCTATTCTGTTCATGTTCTGTCTCAGTATATGCATGCTCCGCGGGAATGTCATTGGGCCGCCGCCCTGCGCGTTGTTCGTTACCTAAAAGGCGCCCCGGGTCAGGGGCTCTTTTTTCGCTCTGATGCTTCCCTGCTTCTCTCCGGGTGGTGTGACACGGATTGGGCAGCATGTCCTACCACTCGTCACTCTCTTACTGGCTGGCTTGTGTTCCTCGGCTCCTCTCTAGTCTCTTGGAAGACTAAGAAGCAACCTACTATTTCTCGTTCCTCTGCTGAAGCCGAATATCTCTAGCTGGCCGTCCTTACCTGCGAGATCAAGTGGCTTGTTAGCTTAAGAATAGCCTCCGTATAATGCGTTGTTTAGCTCGTATTCGTCTTATTTTCTTGCGCATAAGTCATAATTTTAGGCCGTTTTTGTCGTTTTCCCTCGTTTCCCGTCTTTTAGCTTTAAATTCCCGCTTTTGGACGAGTTACTGCTTTGTATTGGTTATATGCAGGTACTCGGGAGCACACACGAGGAGTTAGAGCAAAAGAAGCAAGGAGGAATCGAGAAAGAAGCAAGAATAGCAAGTTTGGAGAGCAAGTGGGCGACACAAAGATCGCAGGACGACAGTGTCGCCCACAGAGTAGATGTCGCCAAAGTGAGCAGAGGTCGCCCACCGGGCGAGATGTCGCCCACCGGGCGAGTCAGGCCGCCAGATCTCAGTCAGGTCGCCCACCCACTGGCCCTGTTTCACGCGACTTATTTTGGCTTCATTTTGGAGCGACTATATATACTCTAAACCCTCATTTTTCATTCCGAAGTAATTTCTAAGTAATAAAACAACATTTTAGAGTGATAAAATAGAGGATTATCTAGGGTTTTGAGTTCTTTGAAGATTATTATTGATATTCAAGTTGAAATTTGGGTATTTTGGTCTCGATCTTTCTTCTATTTTCTCTATTATCTAATTCTCTCCTCTAATTTAGGGTATAATTTCTCTTCTCTCTTCATCTTATTATTATTATTATAGTTTGAATGTTTGTAGTAATTTAGGTTTTGGTTGTAAAACTTGTTGAATCATCTCTTATTTTATATAATCTTCTTATTTTAAGTTTAGATTTGTGTTTTTGGTTGTTAATTTCACCATCTATTGCAATTTATCCATTAAAGTTTGAGTCTTTGATTATGAGTCTTATTTGGATGTTGATTATATGCTTTGATTTTGTTGTCTTGACCATGATAGTGAGTAGTCCTCTTACTAGGGGTTGATTATCCCCTAATCACCTAAGTCATGCATTAAAACCTTTTAAAAGATGAGGATTGTGGGATTTGTGTTCTTTATATGGGGTAAATAATCGCTTTGGGTTGAGGAATTGATGGGTTTTGAATCCTTGACCGTTAATGGAAGTTAGCTAGATTTTGACCTTTTTGCTCGCTCATTAGTGACTAGAAATTGTTGAACTCGGAAGGGTAAATCGTCTCTAGGATCCTCTTATATCGACCTTGACCATGGGAATGGAAGGGGGACGACCTTAGGGTACCGTCACACTTAATGCCTCTAGGTTGGGTGGAATTACTACGGGAGTAGAGTCGAGTCTAGACTAGAGAGTCTTAGAATTGAACCCGGACGGGAGAATTTTGGGTAGTTATATGGCGAGTCCACACGAATCCCTCGATCCTCGTTTGAACATTAACTTACCTATTGCATGACTAAGGTAATAAGGTGGAGAAATCGACCCCTAGTCCTTTAATCAATCGTATAACTCCTCGCTTCTTCTTCTTTTAGTTATTAGTAGCTATTGTTAGTTAGCTTTTTAGTTTATTTTAGTAGAATCGTCATAGTAGTTTCAGTCTTAATCCTTCTTTATCGATCTAGATAAACGCGTGAACAAGTACACTCATAATCACCTACTCCCTTGTGGTTCGACCCTCTCAACGCTACAATCGACCACGTGCGCTTGCGTGAGAGGTTATTTAAAACCGTAACAAGTTTTTGGCGCCGTTGCCGGGGAGCAAGGTGTTATAAGTGTAGTTTGTTTTTGTTTAGACTAGATCAATCTCTTTTGTTACTAACATCTTTGTTTAGTGTTGTTTTGCATGAGTAGACGGGCTCTCGGGTTACCACCACTTTACCCTATTAACCCCGAGATTGAAGCTACCGCACGACACCTAAACTCCGAAAGACGGAATCGGCTTGATATTTCTCCTCCATGAGAGCCTACTCCTCCGTCTTCGTCGTCTTCGACATCTTATTCTTCTGACTCGGGTGACGAGAACCCTTATATCGAGTTTGAATTAAACATGGATCCTCCACCACCTCCACCACCTCCACCAATGGCATCAATTCGTGATCAAAGTGCTCCGGGAGCACCGGGTAATTCTTCTATTTCAAGGCCTCCGGTGAACGCAAACAATTTCGAGTTGAAGACTACTCTTATTCAATTTGTCCAACAAAATTCGTTCATGGGTTTGCCAACGGAGAGTCCGACCGAGCATATTAGTACCTTCCTCGAGTTATGTGACAATGTGAAGATAAATGGAGCCTCCGATGACGCAATAAAGCTTCGATTATTTCCATATTCTTTGCAAGGTCGAGCCAAGGAATGGTTAAGGGCTCAACCTCCGGATAACTTTGATACATGGGCTAAGCTTCAAAAGGCTTTTCTTCTTCGTTTCTTTCCACCCGGAAAGACGGCTAAGTTTCGGAACGACATGTCCACCTTCACCCAAGAAGACCATGAATCCCTTTATGAAGCATGGGAAAGGTTTAGTGATTTGAAGAGGCAATGCCCTCACCATGGCATTCCTCCTTACTTGCTCGTGCTTTATTTCTACAATGGGGTTCGGCCGGAATTTCAAACGGGGATGAACGCGGCGGCAGGTGGAGCCCTAGACATGATGAATCCGAACGAGGCATTGGAGATAATCGAGAAGTTGGCTTCAAATTCACATAATTGGAGCATGGATAGTCGGAACATGAAGAAGAAGGGAAACGAGTCGGTTCAAGCTTTAAGCTCCAAGCTCGATGACTTGACGAATCAATTTTCCAAATTCATGAAAGGCGGCTCGAGTTCGTCTAACGCCCCACTACACCTTCCATGTCAACTTTGTGGTGTCAAGGGTCATGAAGCGGCCGAATGCATGAATGTTACGGAGATGGAGCAAGCGAATGCAATGACGGGGAGACAACACTTTGATCCTTACTCAAACACGTACAACCCCGGCTACGCTTTCCACCCTAACTTCTCATATGCCAACAACTCTCAAAATGCCTCACGACCGCATCAAAACACCTACAATAATCAATCACAACAAAATTCATTCAACCCACCCGGTTTTCATGGTAGACTTCACTCTCCAAATAACTTTCATCCACAACAAAATGCTCAATCTCAATCACGACCACTACAAAATCCTTTGAACCCTCATCCACCTCAACGACCGGTTTTGGATCAAGCCGTAGAGCAACTTATGATCTCAAACTCAAATTTCAATCAATTCATGGCGACCCAAACCCGGATAAATGATGAAATCCGAGCATCTCAAAAGATGAGTGAGACCCAAATCGCTCAACTCTCTCAACAAATTACCGAGATGAACTCTAATCCCGGTCGATTCCCGGGACATACCATCCCGAATCCGAAGGATCAAAAGCATTGTAACGCGGTGACTTTGAGAAGCGGTAAAGAGTTGGTTGAGGTTGAAAAACCGAAGAAATCAAAGGGTAAAGAAGTCGAAATTGGGAATGTTGAGAAACTTTGCTTATCTAAGGGCAATGACGATGTGGTGATTGAAATTGATGATGAAACGAATGAGTCGAAAGACACTCCACCTTTAAGGGTGTACACTCCCCCGGTTCCATTTCCTCAACGCCTCGCTAAGGCAAAAACGGAGCAAAAGTATGGAAAATACTTGGATATCTTGAAGAGTTTGCATGTTGATGTCCCATTTTTGGATTTAATATCCGAGATCCTGTCCTATGGAAAATTCTTGAAGGAACTTATCACGAAGAAAAGAAACCTTGACGAAGCTCAAACGGTGACTCTCTCCCACGAGTGTAGCGCCATTTTGACAAGCAAGCTTCCTCAAAAGCTTGACGATCCGGGTAGCTTCTCGATTCCATGCTCCATTTAAGGCGTGAAGATCAAAAGAGCCTTATGTGATTTGGGGGCAAGTGTAAGTTTGATGCCTTTTTCCACCTTCAAGAGGTTGAATTTAGAGGATTTGAAGCCTACAAGAATCTCTTTGCAACTAGCGGATCGGTCGGTGAAATATCCTATTGGTGTTATCGAAGATGTTCCCTTAGAAGTGGGAAAACTTGTGATCCCATGTGATTTCTATGTCATGGATATGCCCGAGGACCATCATGTGCCTATCATCTTAGGCCGCCCTTGTTTGGCAACGGGTGGAGCTAACATCGATGTCAAGAGTGGGAAGCTTTCACTTGAAGTGGGAAATGAAAAGGTTGAATTCGAACTCAACAAGTCCACTAGTCCTTCCTTGAGTGGCACTATGAATGAGAAGAACAAGAGCTCTCCAAGTAAACTATCTTTGGAGAAGAATACTCAAGAAAGTGTCAAGTGCATCTCACTACCGTTTTTGACAAAGAAGGTTAAGGCAAATGAGAAGAAGGTTGGAGAGAAAAGGAAGATGGTTAAGGACCACTATTCAAATGAGATGAGTGAAGTGCTTGGAGGGATTCAATCTCTTGTTTCAATGTTGTCGAAGGTAGTTCATGCTCAAAACGGGAAAAGGTTGAAGGTAGGAAGAAAACCAAAAGGGAATGGATGTCTTGGGCATCCAATTGGTGACCCCGGTTAGGTGACTAATAAGAAGAGTCAAGCTAGTGACTATAAAGAAGCGCTTCTTGGGAGGCAACCCAAGTAATAAATTGTTTTTGCTTTCACTTTTCTTTTGTATTTGTCTATATTTGTAGGTAACGCTCTCTCCATCAAACTCGGTGGGTTTCACAAGCATTTTCAAGCTACCTTCTTTGGTGATTCCACTCGAGCTCTCCTTGGTAATATTCTAATTCCCTTTTTCCATTACACCCCTTCCCCTAGCATTTACATTGAGGACAATGTCTAGTTCTAGTGTGGGGGAGGACGCTTTGCTATACTTGGTGGATTTGGAGATTGTGGTTTTGTTGTGCAATGTTGTGCTGAGGAGTTCGGAGAACGTGTTAGTGTATATATATGCTTTTGTTGTCTTTTCCTATTTTAAAAAAAACCAAAAAAAAATTGAAAAAATTTCAAAATTCCTAAAAATTGAAAAATTTGAAAGTTCCAAAAAGAGGTCCAAGTTTAATACTTTTTGCGCATATTGTTAATTATCTAGCTCGTCACTTGTATGAAAACGCTTATTAGAGTTACTTAATTATGCATGCTTGAATTGTTGATAACCAAACTTTTAGGGTCTATTAGGTTGTGATTACACTTCCGTTTTTCACCCTCGTTGGAATAAGTACCTACGTCGTCTAGTTTCAAGGTGACCGTTTTCGACTCGACTACCACAAAATTTCACAAAAAAAAAGGGGTAAACACAATAAATACCTCATCTCATGCCTACTTTTGCAAAGTGCTTGCTCTATATTGTTGTTTTTGGCTTCCCAAAGGTTTCAAATAAGGGTTGTGGTGACCACTTCGATGCCTCAATAACGGTCAAAAAAAAAAAATAGACCGAGAGGTAAAGAGTGAATACCCGTAAGCTATTGTCGAGCACTTGCTTCGAGCCGAGAAAACTTGCGGCGAGTTAGTGACAATTAGTGAGCGTGGGATTAGCCACACCCAAGAAAAAAAAAAAAGAGAAAGAAAAAAAAGAAAAAAAAAAAAAAAGAAAAAAGAGAAAAAAAAAAAAGAGAAAAATGTGTTAATAATTCGGGAGCCAAACCTTATAAGCACTTGTTTCCTTTTGAGATGACCTTATAGTCGAGTTGATTCGGGACGACCCTTCCTCCTATTTTTGGAGGCGAAACGCGATACTAAGGGCTTTGAACGCGAGGTTCATTATTTTTCCATCATTCCCCACATCCGTTTTGGTCCCGACGAATTTGGTTCATTAACAATACTTGCATGCATGATATAAAGTTACACTACTTTGCCTTTTTATCCAAGTGACCTCTTAGGTTTTTAACATGATTGCGTGATTAGTATCTTTGCTCGTGTAGAGAGCAAGGGAGCCACCTAGATGAGGAGGTAGGCTTATTTTAGACCGAATCGTCTTTTTTTTTATTGATCTTGTGCTTAATTGTTGGTGTCGATTCACATTTTTGAGCAAGACCCCACTTGCCTTGCACGCAACACTTCTTCCTCATGAGTGTTGCGTTGTGAGTTGAAGGGGCGGAGCGAGCCCGCTAATTGACTCGTATCGGATGTATTGTATAGATTAGTTGGTAGACTTCTTATTAGTTAGTCGTTGGTTTAGTCGTCTTGGCTTGTGTGCTTGGTTTTACTCGAGGACGAGTAAGAGTTCTAGTGTGGGGGAATTTGTTAGCTTAAGAATAGCCTCCGTATAATGCGTTGTTTAGCTCGTATTCGTCTTATTTTCTTGCGCATAAGTCATAATTTTAGGCCGTTTTTGTCGTTTTCCCTCGTTTCCCGTCTTTTAGCTTTAAATTCCCGCTTTTGGACGAGTTACTGCTTTGTATTGGTTATATGCAGGTACTCGGGAGCACACACGAGGAGTTAGAGCAAAAGAAGCAAGGAGGAATCGAGAAAGAAGCAAGAATAGCAAGTTTGGAGAGCAAGTGGGCGACACAGCATCAGTAGGGACGACAGGTCGCCCACAGGGCGAGATGTCGCCCAAAGGGCGAGAGGTCGCCCACCGGGCGAGATGTCGCCCACCGGGCGAGATGTCGCCCACCGGGCGAGTCAGGCCGCCAGATCTCAGTCAGGTCGCCCACCCACTGGCCCTGTTTCACGCGACTTATTTTGGCTTCATTTTGGAGCGACTATATATACTCTAAACCCTCATTTTTCATTCCGAAGTAATTTCTAAGTAATAAAACAACATTTTAGAGTGATAAAATAGAGGATTATCTAGGGTTTTGAGTTCTTTGAAGATTATTATTGATATTCAAGTTGAAATTTGGGTATTTTGGTCTCGATCTTTCTTCTATTTTCTCTATTATCTAATTCTCTCCTCTAATTTAGGGTATAATTTCTCTTCTCTCTTCATCTTATTATTATTATTATAGTTTGAATGTTTGTAGTAATTTAGGTTTTGGTTGTAAAACTTGTTGAATCATCTCTTATTTTATATAATCTTCTTATTTTAAGTTTAGATTTGTGTTTTTGGTTGTTAATTTCACCATCTATTGCAATTTATCCATTAAAGTTTGAGTCTTTGATTATGAGTCTTATTTGGATGTTGATTATATGCTTTGATTTTGTTGTCTTGACCATGATAGTGAGTAGTCCTCTTACTAGGGGTTGATTATCCCCTAATCACCTAAGTCATGCATTAAAACCTTTTAAAAGATGAGGATTGTGGGATTTGTGTTCTTTATATGGGGTAAATAATCGCTTTGGGTTGAGGAATTGATGGGTTTTGAATCCTTGACCGTTAATGGAAGTTAGCTAGATTTTGACCTTTTTGCTCGCTCATTAGTGACTAGAAATTGTTGAACTCGGAAGGGTAAATCGCCTCAGGATCCTCTTATATCGACCTTGACCATGGGAATGGAAGGGGACGACCTTAGGTACCGCCACACTTAATGCCTCTAGGTTGGGTGGAATTACTACGGGAGTAGAGTCGAGTCTAGACTAGAGAGTCTTAGAATTGAACCCGGACGGGAGAATTTTGGGTAGTTATATGGCGAGTCCACACGAATCCCTCGATCCTCGTTTGAACATTAACTTACCTATTGCATGACTAAGGTAATAAGGTGGAGAAATCGACCCCTAGTCCTTTAATCAATCGTATAACTCCTCGCTTCTTCTTCTTTTAGTTATTAGTAGCTATTGTTAGTTAGCTTTTTAGTTTATTTTAGTAGAATCGTCATAGTAGTTTCAGTCTTAATCCTTCTTTATCGATCTAGATAAACGCGTGAACAAGTACACTCATAATCACCTACTCCCTTGTGGTTCGACCCTCTCAACGCTACAATCGACCACGTGCGCTTGCGTGAGAGGTTATTTAAAACCGTAACATGGCTCCAGGGCCTTCTCCGGTGCTTCGGTATTACTCACCCACTCGTCCCTTTTCGTATGACAAATACCAAGCTTCATATTGCTCAGAACCCTGTCTTCCACGAACGCACGAAACACATTGAGATCGATTGTCACTTTATTCGCGATACTATTACAGAGGGTCTTATCGCCCCCTCCTACGTTAGTACTTTCACCCAGTTGGCTGATATACTTACGAAGTCCCTTGGCACGGCTCAGTTCCAATTCTTACTTAGCAAGCTGGGCATTTGTAATCTGTATGCTCCATCTTGAGTGGGGCTGAGCAAAACCGTATATACGATACGGATACGATACGGTTTTCGTATATACGGTTTTCAAAAAAGCAAAATTTTGATACGGATACGATACGAAACAAACCGTATATACGGTTTTCGTATATACGAAAAATCCGTATATACGAAACCGTATATACGGTATACGGTTTTATATATTTTTTTTCTAATTGTTTAATTTTTTAAATTTCCAAATTTAATTTTACCAAAAACACAGAAATTAAAATAAAACGAAAAATACAGAAATAAAATCGAAAATTAAAAAAAAAAAAAAAAAAAAAAGAAAAAAAAAACAAAAATACGAAAATTAAAAAAAAAACCCAAAAATCAAATAAATAAATTTAAAAAAACGAAAATAAACAGAAAAAAAAAACGAAAATTATAAATTTAAATCCAAAAATATAAAAAAAAACGAAAAAAAAAAGTGGGGAAAGTCACAATTGACATAAAATCGAATTATTGAATTCAAACATACAAAAGAAAAACTATTTAAAATTTTAAATCGATCTAAAAATTGATATACACGAAAAAATACAATATAATAAAACATAAATAAATTCGAAATATAGCACAAAAATAAAACGAAATTTGAAGAAAAAAAAAGATGCAAATACATTAAGACTTGAGATGATTGAATTAAAATGGTAGATTTAATAAAAGTATTGATGAGGAAGAGAAGATTAGTAGAGATTTGAGTTTTTTTTAGATCAAAAATTTTTTGGGGAGAGAGGAAGTTGGAAACTTGATTTTTAGGTTTTGTGTGTTAATGTGTTATCTGTGACTGTGTGCTGCGTGACTTGACTTTTTTTTTTTTTTTTATCCGTATCAAACCGTATATACGAATTGTAAAAATTACCGATACGGATACGATACGATAGAAACCGTATATACGAAACAGGCCTGATACGAAAATTCGTATATTTAAAACCGTATACCGTATCGTAAACTCTATATATATATAAAAGAGTTTTTTTCGAGTCATTTTCTTAATTTAAGGAGCTTTTGGCCCATAAAAAAATTCCACTTAGAAATAAATTAAATAATTTAAAGTCAGAAAGATAGTAATTTAAAAATAAATAATTATATGAGAACATAATTTTCGTATTTAATTAGGATACATAAGATAGTTGCTGTTGATGTCGTTCCACAGGTATATACAAATTCGTGTATCCTTTCTTTTAGTTGTGTAGTTTACGGTTTAATTGGTTCGTTTCTTCATGAGGCTGTCTCATACAAACAATCAAAAACTAATCTCTGGTGTATGTCAAATAAGGGCTGCTGCAAAAAAATTATCGCGATGTTATGGAGAAAGGAGAAAAAGCCTTTTTATCTTTCATCCGTGCATATAAGAAGCATCCATGCTCCTTTATATGTGTAGGTCTCCCTTAAAGCAGTTCTGCTTTAAGGGAGAAAGCTTCAAGAGGGGAAAAGACAAGGAACTAGTGGGGGAGGGAGATTTTCTCCCCACTTGTCCTTCACTCTTTCCCCTACTTGACTGCTTTTCTTTGTTTAAGACAAGCATCTGCCTTAAACAAGACCGCGCTTTATATTCAGGTACGACATTAAGATTGTTTGTTTTGGTTGATTACGCCGTACAGAATTTTGTGTAAAAGAGTACTTGAGTGGAATATTTTCGTCAATTTTAGGTGGAAGAAACTTGAAATTCGGAAGTTAGCTACGGGTTTTGGGTTATTGCGGCAACTGAAGATTCATTCAGGGGCGGGCCTAGGGGGGGGCCAGGGGGGGCCCGTGCCCCCCTACCCATTTTCAGAAAAATTAAATAAGTTTTTAAAGGTCCAAAATGAAACAAAGGGTTGGAGTTGTGGAGTTGGTTGATAACTTACTTGTAAGACAAAGTAATAGAGGAGGTCAAGGGTTCGTTTCCTTAATCCACCATTTTTATTTTTATTTTGCTTTTCTTCGTTTTTTAGTTTAATTTTTTTGCTTTTCTTCGTTTTTTATTTAATTTTTTTGCTTTTCAGATACTCCGTACATGAATATTAGGACATAATATAAGAAAAAACCATAGTTTGGACGATAACACTAATTAGAGTGATTTTGAAGACTACAAAAAAATAAAAAATTTACCGGCAACCAATTTATTCGTACAATTTTTTTTGTGTCGTGCCCCCCCTACCGATAATTCCTGGGTCCGCCACTGGATTCATTCTCTGTCGACTAAAGAGTTTACTCCAGCCGAAGGTGTAAAGTTAGCGGAAATCAAGTTTAAGTAAGAACTTCGTAGCCCTTCTTCATGTTCGTGTGGCAATCCTGCGCAACTGCTAACTTTTTCGTTGTTTCAGAGATAAATCTCGCGAAAAACAAAGGACACAGAACCTGCTAGAGAAGAAATCAAAAGAAAATCAAATGCCAAAGAAACGTAAAGCTGCTCCAAATAATTATCGAAGTGCTGAGATGATGATGAAGAAGACGAAAACTGCAAAGCAACGACGTGCTGTGCAAAGTAAAGAAGACGATGATGACTTGAACCAAGAGTATAGGGTACTGAAAAAGTTGAAAAAAGGCGCTATTAATGACGATGAATATGCCCATTTAATGGGAGCCCATGATTTGTTTTGATGACGACCTGTTGCATTGGTTCAGTTTGATGAGTGCTTAACAGAGAGAAGGCGCTTTTTGAGATCACAGGCTCATCGACATCAGACATGGCAAATACGAATAAATATAAATAAAATATCGAAAAAAGGGCTACTGATGAGGAAATAGATCACGTTATATAATAGCCCACATCGGGAAGGTTAATTGGTACTGTAATTACTAGACATGACAAACAGATCACGTCATGTCGTCCTGGTCGGCTTGGTCCTCGTGTCACATTTAAATTTATTCCCACCAAGCCTCGTATGTTTATTATTTTCGATTTCTTAATCCGATCTATTTAATTCATATACAAAAGAGTAAGTTAAAAAATTTAACCCACTCAATTCAATTAAGCACTAAAACTTTTAGAAGTTATTAAAAGCTTGTTTGAGCATATCAAATGCACAAAATTTTTGCGTTTTAAAAGATGTTCTAATTTGTTAGCCTAATTGATGATCCAACACTATTTTTCTAAAGGACTTAATGGTCCAAAACTGGCCATCAATATTTATGTAGTTAAATGAGTTACTATGTCAAATTATTTTTAAATTTCATGTCATGTTTGTATTCGTAATCTGTTTTTCATATCATGTTAATGTTCGCTAACTTTGATAGTTACAAAAGGCACACGCGCAGGATGGACTGACTATCTGAGACCAAAAGATAATCATTATACTACAGTTTACGAGTTTTTAAATGGTCACGTTAAACATTAAAGTGAGTATATTAAACAATACAGTGACGACATTTCATCACAATACTCATAAAAGTGGTCTTATTATATACTTTGTCTAGTAAATGATTCAAACTTTTTTACTTTTCACAATCATGTAGAAATATAAAAGTGAGTTTTTAAATGTATTGAAAAATGGAAAAAAGTAATGTAGATGGATATTATTTAAAAGGGTGTAAATGAGTGTATGTATATAAATGCATTACTTAAATTAGGTGGATATAATTTTGGTGGACTAAAACAAAGTACAAGTTACCACCCTCTAGTTGTAGGTTAACTTGTAGCCCTATCTAAACATTTCAAGTGCTTCTCATATCAGCCCATTACTTCTAGTAATCATGCATGTTTAGTAGGCCCACATATTTCACGTTTCACTTGGAGTTTTTCTATGTAAGAAATTTATTTTCTCTCATTCTCACCCAAAATTTTAGTTAGATAAATTATTATTAGAGTTTTTTTTGTCATGTGAAGCTAATTATAGAATAATTTTTTCAAATATTGTTTTAACTAAGCTAATCAAATTTTTATTTTTAATTTTCATAACATAATTATGAGTTTAGTCTCTTATCATGTGTCATAATGATACATGATTGAAAAACTCCTACTCCGTATTATTATACAGATTAAATCTGTCTTACTAGAGTTTATATTAAAATTATGTAAATTTTGAGAAGCTCAATCATTTAATTAGTTGTATTCAAAAGTTTTCTAAAATTTTGGTTTGATAATCGATTGTTTACATTCATAATATACGTAACTAAATTTGACAATTTTTAAAAATCTTCTATAGGCCGACAGTTCAGAAGATCGAGAAATGTTTGATTCAAAATTGGAGGTTATGACTTAAAACTGAAGGCTATTAAGTTAAATTTTGAAATTTTGTTGTTATGGGTCAATCTCTTTGTATATAAGTTATAATGGTTTTACAATAATCTTTTTCACTAATTTTTTAATGAGACGGTCTTTTAATTTATTGTAAGACCACTTTATTTGTGGTTATTCACAGAATTTTTGTACCCTTTTTAATGATCTGGATAGTGATGATGACGACGTTATACTATCTTAAGGATTCTTATACGAGTAATACTTTATTGGTAAACTATATAACCATTTTTAAGTAGCGATATAATTAAATTTAGTAAATCTATATTATTATTTTTTTAACTCTAATTTCTAAAATTATATTCACATAATTGCATTATTCTATTATAAAACTGTCTCAATAATTCTCTTTGAACATACTTTTACATAGAGAAAATAACATTCAATATACTCATTTTTTTTAATATAAAATGGAGAATCTAATAATAATACTCCATAATTAGGTGACATAGAGACACGAGGACATGCAAATCCTTTGGTGAGAAATGAAAAACGGAGATAAAAGGAATGAAAACAAAGGTGACCAAGCAACGTAGCCACCAAATCCATTAATATTAATATCATTATTGTCCATTAAATCCGGGCATGTGAATTTGGAGTACTTTTTAAGCAACATAATCCATTAATTCCTATTAATATACAGTAATACTTCTATCTACGAACCTAATATTTTCCTGTTTTCTTTTTATAAGATTTATCTATTCAACTTTATAACAACATAACCAAATTGGTGTAGAATAATAAAATAAAATAAAAACAATGTTTGGGATTGGACAAAATTTATGCACAAATTCTCATATGAAACAGATGCTTAGTTTAAGTATGAACGGCCAAATATTTATGAAAGACAAAGGACAAGTGGGGAAGAAAGATGTTCTTCCCCACTTGTCCCTTGTCTTTTTGTGAAATATTTGACTGTTGCGCTAAACTAAGCATCTGCTTCACACAAGACTTACACAAATTTATGTAGCATTATATTCCGTATAATTTGTTACGGAGTATTTATTACGGAGTACTTCATCCGATTTAACAGGTTCTTGACATTTGACCATTTTTGTGAGATGGATTTTAGTCAAACGTTAAAAACCTGACAAAATCAGAGAAAGTATTTCGTACAATACATGTACATAAATACTAAAAAAAATGCAAGTGAATGTCTAACAAAATGATCTTGAAAAATAAAAAAAAATAAAAATTACTTCATTACTATAAATACTACTCCGATCCATGTTATGTCTAAAAACATATTCGTACAAGATTGAAAATATAAAAAATACAGAGTAACATATAATAAATAATCAAAATAGATAAAGTATTTTATATTCGTTGTGAATTCATACACTTCGTACGTACATATATAATTATACACATTTTGACTCTTTAAATTATACATTCGTGTAATAAATTTTATAAACTTATCACAAATAAAACATAAGAATATCTTTATTTCTACTATCTAAATAAATTTCCACTAATCACATGAATTTTTCATTGGTTTAGATTATAAATGAATTCCACTAAATTAAATGGTACGGGTAATAACGACCATGGATCCATATAACTAGAGTTAGCCAAAAGACGGGCTCCAAAATTGAAGCTCGGGTGTGGACCTTGGGTGGGGGAGGGCCGGGCCTCAAATGGTCGAGCTTCCAAAATTGGGCCCAGTCCCGGCCCTTAGCCTTTAAATTTTGATATTTTTTTTTTTTTGTTTTTTTGACGGGCCCGGGAGGGCCAAGCTCCAAAAATTGGGCCCAGGCCCGACCCTTACATTTTGGCGGGTCCAAACGGGTTATGGAGGGCCGGCTCGGGCTCCAAAAACACGACCCTCAATGCTCTTCGGGCGGGGCCGGCCCGTACGTGAAGATGGTCACCTCTACATATAACAAAGTCATGTATGACGTACTCCATACTACGTACGTAGTACGGAGTAGTTAGTAAACATGGTTATTCTCTAAGAACTCCATACTTAAATTCGTATTCTTACGTAGTACGGACTTAAAAAAAATATATAAATAAAAAAGTCATTTGCTAGCTTGCTTCCAATATAACATAATTACCTTTTTAATACGGGATACTTTTTACGTAAACTACACAACTAATAATATTTTATTGTATTATCGTATTTTTTACACCTTCAGAATATGTCAAAAAGAAAATACGGAGTAGTAAAGATAAAAAATTAACAATATGGAGTATATCTACAAGACTACAAGTAGTCTACAAGTGATTATTAGGTACATCGTACATGTGAACCAACCTATTCTAATTAGTTTGAACTAATAGTCTAAACCTGTAATTAATTTATTCTTACATAATTTACACCGTAGTTAACATGATACTCACTCCATTTGAATCAATATACGGAGTACTCCCTCCATTCAAATCCACATGGTAGATTTCTATTTTGTACACTATTCACTCTTAAGCGTTCACTTTCAATTATCTCTCGATACATAAGTGTAGATATATTCATGAATGATCTTGTTTGATTCGTCTTTATGAGTACGTAATTAAAATCTAATTTTTACATTTTTTGAATAAACGTAGCTAAAGATATTTAACGCGCAAAATGCGCGTTGGCAAGTGTGAAAAAGCAAATGTGTAGTGTGGATATGAATGGAGGGAGTACATCATTAAAATATACTTCGTATTTCACATATAGACATAGTACTCAGTACAAATGTGTTAAATTAGTTGAAATAAAGGGGGTACTGTATTAATTTACCTTATTTCTATTAACTTATTTTCTAAAATGCATTTACGGAGTAGTAGATTAAAAAAATGTATTAAAAAAAGAATTTTAGAAACGATAAATTTTTCCTATATTTTTCACTGTGAAAATTTTCAATATTTTTAATTTCTAAAATTCGATGAATACCTAATACAAAGTATAATTTAGATATCATTTCTATAACTAATACGGAGTAAACTTTTAGAGACCTTCAAGCAAAGGTACACCCGATTTGAAGACCATTTCAATTATTAACACGTTATACTCCGTTATGTATCTCAATTTATCCAACTCCCGCCAAACATAATCGATCACACGAAAAAAAAAAAAAAGTTAATTATATACTGTAATCAATGAAAAAAAAATGTTTTGATATAATTTTCTTTTATTGTATTTAAAAATTAGATAAATAGTATAGTACGAAATATTTTTGTTAACAGATACTCCATACATTCAACTCCAAATGTTATATTTCTATTTTGTACACTATTCACATTTCGATCTTCAATTTTAATTATCTCTCGATATATAAGTGTAAATATATTCATGTGTGATCTTATTTGATTCGTCTTTATGAGTACATGATTAAAATCCAATTTTCATATTTTTTGCAAAAACGTAGCTAAAGATATTTACTCCGCAAAAATCGCATTGGCAAACGTAAAAAAAGAAAGTGGTAGTTTGGAGTTAAATGGAATGAGTACTACGTATGATGTAGAGTCAGAAAAATAACTTTATCACAAAGCATCATAGCCAACTATTCGTCTATTCATATCATAATTATCATTTCTATGGTGACTTTTCCTGACCCTTCATATCATCACTTTTAGGTGAGGGATTGTTTACCCAAACACACACACACATATAAATAACATGTCATTTTTGTTTAATAATTAACACCCTTAAATTGCATTTACCCCATTTCTTAATTAGTTCTGCAATTGACAATTTTATCCCTCTTATTTATATTGCACTTTTAATATACTTCCTCCATTCCAATAGATTCCATACATATTCCTTTTTTGGAAATTCCAATCAATTCTATACGTTTCTATTTTGGTCCATACTTTATCAAATAAAAAGACTAAATTACCCTCACTTTATTAACACTCATCCACTCACCCTAAACAAGTGAAAGGGCATTTTAGTCATTGTATATCTCACCCCTACATGTTTTTGTCCCACCTAAAATTTTGTGCAAAAAACAAATGTATACTACCTATTAGAATGGAGGAAGTACTTGTACAGTTGTACTTCGTAGTATCAATCTTCAATCTTCACGCACCTATATGTCATGCTTTTGAAATTTTCTAAAATACTTCCTCCATTCCATTTGATTCTATACATATTCTTTTTTCGGAAATTCCAATCAATTCTATGCATTTCTATCTTGGTCCGTACTTTATTAAACTAAAAGACCAATATACCCTTCATTAATACCTCATCCAACCCACTTGCAATGTCCTTTTTTAAAGAATAAAGTAGGGGTAGTTTGGTAATTCTATTGTCTACCCACTTGATTTTCTTCTACCTTAATTACCGTGTTTTGGTCAAATGTATAGAACCAAACGGAATGGAGGAAGTATGCCGCAATGTATTAGTTATGAAAAAAGTGAAATGAGAAAAAAATATCATAAGATAATTACTCCGTAATATATAATACTCCGTATAAAAAAATTAATTTGACATTATATAGACTTTTATCTTCAACTAGCATGTTATATACTCGTATGTGTAAGGAAATTAATTTGACTAGCTAAATTAGTCAAAGACATAGTCTCCATATAAAATTACTCGGTAAAAAACTGTAACGGAAGTGTAGCTTAATTACTCGAGAATTATATCACACATGACTATTTTTTTATATTATATATTACGGAGTAAAAATTATATCGAGAATTCTCCTGATTAATGAATAATGCGAAAAACAAAGTAAACTAAATGTATTAAATATATTGAATGATGGAAGTATAACATTGGTGCCTATATATCAATTGGGATGCCTCCATTTTATTTTTCTCCATTTCTATATAGTCTCATCAGCTTAAGACAAGCCGTAGTAGTAGAAAAGAGGGAGGTTTAGACCTCTTTTTTTATTAAAAAAATATTATAATTTTTGGATCTACTTTATTTTTTTTTCACCTAGGTCTAAAATCAAGTTTTTTTACCTAGGTCCAAAGACTCCAAACCTTCTTTTTCTCCCTTTTTTTATTTGTTTATTGTTTTATTTAATTAAATGTAATTTATTATGTGTAAATATTAAATGTAAGGTAGATAAAAATATTGATAAAATAATATGAACTTAGGTCTAGACCTAGTATTATTGTGTTAGTAAATAAGATGTATGTTTGGTGGAAAAATTAAGAGTTGTAAAAATAATATTTTAATGCAAAAGGTAGTCTTAATGGTCCATGATGCGTTAAAAAACCTGTACACTATAAATTTATAATTGAACACTTCATATTTGGTTTTAACATCAAACAAATTATTGTATTATTATATAGTTCTCATTTGTTTTAAAAAGTTATTACGGAGTATATTTCTTACACCATGGACCGAGTATTATATTTGTTGTTGTAAAAAGAATTTGTAATACAAAATATATGACGAAGTATTTTATTTTTATTTTTATTTTTAAATAATGATTATGTAACTTAGTTTTCTATTGTAAAATCAAAAATAAAAAAATTTGTGTAATAAGAATAGTACACATATCACTTTCATATATTTCCTGCTTTCACACTTTACAAACTAGTTCGCCGACCTACCCCCACCTCTTCTATCTTTATTTGAGTTTGACCCGTTGCTCTTGTATTCCTCCGTTACTTTGATTATTTTATTACGGAGTTCATTTTTTTTATTTTCAATTCCTTCGTAAAAAAAAAGTTAACTAATGAGTTAGTGGAGATATTGTTTTACTTTTATATCCTAAAAAGTTAAATAAAAGGATCTTCTATTCCCAAGATAAAACGTAATCTACCTTGCTCATCGTACCAAATTAATTACACCTTGTTGATTACGTACTACTATATTACTCTTGACACCTAAATGAATCGGTAATACGTTAATCCAACATCACCAATGTTTTGATCATGTTCTCTATTGAATCACAAAGAAAATTAGTTAAAATATCAATTGTTAATTTTACGATATGACAATCCTATAAAAAAGTCTGACTAAATAAATACAGAATAAAATCAAGACAAAATAACCGCGTGATATTTTTACAAATGTGTATGTATAAGGGTGGAGCACAAATTCGATATCTAAATGTAAAACTTTTAAAGTTAGATATCCATATCTTATTTAAATAATATTGGTAACCAATACTCGGACATGCAAAATTTTGTTATTCGGATGCAGTAACCATATAACGCCAAATTGCCAACATATACAAATATAAATAATGACACATCATTGATTTCATCTGTATACATGGTCTTTGATTCCCCAACACCTTGCTTCTTTAAGTTTAATAAAGAAATTTCCAATCACTATATATTAATTATATATTCTTGAAAAATAACAAATTTCAGTACATCTACTCTATATTAAAAAAAAAATAAAAATAAAATAAAAATAAAAAAATAAAAAATATTGGAGTAAATCGCTTGGAAATCCACATTAAATTAAGCTAGTATCCATGTTCAGTCCAAAATTCAAATATTTTGGATCGGATAGATACTTCATTGTGTGATCAAATATACAAACTTTGGATCGAATTTCGAATAACAAAATCAGATTTTTGTGATATTTTGTCCAACCCTAATTTACGTTAATTGAAACTGGTCACCATTTTAGCAACCACTAATGTCTTTGCTCGGCAATTTGGCAACTAATTTTCAGTCACTAAATATCGATACATTTTTTGTATACCAGCACATTTGTAATTGTTTAATTTGTATTGAAATTTGTCTTCACTTTTAAATAATACGGAGTACTATATATGTAATGAATTAAAAAAGATAAATATATATATAAATGAATAAAACGAAGAAAATAAGTTGCAGTAATATACAACTATTATAGGATAATTAAAATAATGAACTAAAAATAAGATCACTGATATAGTCATATTGTTAGAGTAGTGTGAACTTTATAATGTCTAAGGGTCTTTCTCCTATTGCCAATTGGTTTTGAAAAATGTGGATTGCCCTTGGATTTATAAAGTAAACTCATTCTCTCTTCCACTTGATTTTGACCAGACCCGTTACATGATTCTAACACATATGACCCATATGGCCATATGGCCATATGGATCATTTTCATATATCTTGTTTAATTTATTTATTTTACCATCAAAAATGAAAAATGAATAAAAGGCAAAGAAAGAAAAAGAAGGGGAGTAGTAAGAAAAGGAGGCATATTAAATAAGAGCTTTCCTCTTTCCTCAAAAAATTTTCTCTTTTGGATCCTTTTACTACTTCTCCTTCCTTGATTGTCCCCCTCCAAAAACAAAACCCTAGTTATGTTAGCTCATCTACATCCTCCTTCTTCTACCTTCTTTTCTTCCTTTTCCACCTAAATTTTATTTTTAATATTACCCCCTTCTTCTTCTTCTCCATATCAATTAATCTCTTTTTTTAATTCTTTATTTGCAATGTTTCATACATGTTAAAATTTCTGTGCTAAAGGAATGTGTTGTTTATATTTTTCTTTTTATGTAGAACAAAAAAAACAAGCATTACATTTTCCAACCCTTTTCACATTTCTTTTATCTCCTTTAATCATTTCCCTTTTCACACCTTCTTTTCTTTTATTTTTTTTTTCTTTTTAGCTGAAAATGGAATCAGGTAATAGTAGTAGCATGCAATCTTCTAGTGGTGCTGGTGGTGGTTGCGGCGGCGGCGGTGGTGGCGACGATCAAGAATACGAATCAAGTGCAGGAAATACAAGTGGGTATTTTTTTAATTCCGCCACCACTCCGCCACCACCTTTACAATATCATTCTACTTTTCAACAACTCATGTTCTCATCAACAACACCGCAACCACCACCGCCACAAAATTATCTCGACGCTTTCGGCGATCAGTCTAGTTTTTCGAATATCATGTTCTGGCAACCGCAACCACCACCGCAACAACAACAACCACAACAACATCAGATGATGTCGTCGCAATCGTTTCAAGATTTATCCAGTCATCAGATAAATCCGCAACTACCACCACAACAACAACAACAACAACAAGATCAAATGATTGCTAGCACAATAACAAGTAATAATCCTTTAATACCACCACCGCCGCCGCCAAGTAGTAGTAGTGCAAAACCTAGCACTAGTAAGGGGGGCGCGTCCGGGTCGGGTCAAAAAAACCCGAGAAAGCGAACACGAGCATCGAGACGAGCGCCAACGACGGTGCTGACTACAGACACGACAAACTTCCGAGCCATGGTTCAGGAATTCACTGGCATTCCATCCTCACCTTTCTCGGCCGCCGCTTCCCCTCTCCTCTCCCGCCGCCTCACGGACCTCTTCACCGCCGTCCCTCCTCGCCACCCGCCGTCTTCCGCCGTCGGCGGAGGCGGTAGCAACCTGGAAAGGCTCCTCTCCGGGTACCACCACCAACACCAATCGAGCAATAGTAGTTTCCCCTTCAGACCCTCTGCACAAAAACCATCGCTTATTATTCCTCCGCCAAACGACAGTGGCAACGAAATGAGAGGGGTAAAATTGTCAATATCATCAACGACGACGACGGGTGGATACAATTCACCAGGAGGATTGTTGTTCTCATCATCATCATCATCATCTTCTTCTAATTCTGCGGCAGTAGTAGTAGGTGGTCCCCACTTCCAAGAGTTGAGTGGAATTCTTGGTAATAATCAGTTCTTGTCTTCCACTACTACTACTACGAGTACTAATGTTGTTCCTGATATGGTGGCCGCCTCTTCCTCCTCCTTCTCCTTACCACCACCACCACCGCCACACCTCGGTATTACTGGCAGTGGTCGTGGTGGTGGTGGTTGGACCGCTGCACCATCATCATCTAACGATGATCGTAATAATAATAATACTAATCAACAACTTGAAGGGACTACGGGTGGTGGCCGTGGTGGTGATGAAGGTAATTTTCTCGATTAAATCACCGCTTAATTGAATAGTTCTTAAATAATTTTGATAAGATTATTATTATTATTATTATTATTGTATGGTACATTACTATTATTGTTATTATTATAGGACTAGTTTATATTCTTAGGAATACTAGCTAAGTGATGAAATTATTTGAATTGGGAGAAGAATAGAATCAAGTGACAAAATTAAAGTTGTTAAGGGGGATGGAGGAGAATTATTATTAATTTTTTTGTGTTTATTCAAAGTCATGATGATGATGATTATACAACTTTGTAATCATAGAGTATTTGATTAATGTATGATCATTGTTGCATATCAACCACATTACTATTTCACTAACTTCTGTCATTTTAATTCCCTATTAATTTACTTTATTCTCACTTCCAACTTTTATTTCAATTATTAGTTGATAAAATTATTATCACCATTTTTATTTTTATTTTAATTATGTATACATATAAATATATTCTTTTGGATGAGATCAAATCGTACAAAATCGGCTGCTAGGATTTGATTAGTAATATAATCATCATTGTCCCGACTTTATTTTACGCATTTTGTATATATTCGAATTATTCTGTAGGTGGTATATTGTTATACGGTCTGATACCGAGAACAATTATTTTAGATAGCTAATATTTTAAAAAAAAAATCTTTTTCCTGCTTCTATCCATCTTTTAAAAAAAAACAATGTGCTCCTTAATACGAGTAATACATTGTACGGAGTATTAGTTACGAATTTTATCTTTTCTTCATTGAAATTGTTATTGTTATAAATTCTACTCCGTAGTACATAGTACACATAAAGTTCATACATCTCATGGCTGAGCTACTTCCAAGTCATCTAATTAAATGGCACATTAATTAGCAATATAATAATAATAATAATAATAATAATAATAATAATAATAATTGTAATTTGCCAATCAACTTAGTCGGTGATTATGTAGAAATAAATTATAAATATGGAATAATTTTTTTTTTTTTTATTAATATTTTCTTGTTGTCCCATCGTAGAATTTGTATTTAATTTATTTTCTCATCATAAAAATTAAACAGACGTAAACTATTTTCTTATTATTTTATCGATTTTTGATTAAAAAGGCGGTTTCCAAAGTTAGACAAAGTGAAGTATGGAGTAGAACGTACTGCATAGTATGGATCAACGGTCCTAATCTTAAGCAAAATTTTGTAGCTTACCTTTTTCTCGTAAAATTTTGTAAAGATTTTAGAAATTCAATGTTTGGTCTTATTTTGTGAATTTCTTGGATTAATTTTTGTGCATTTTCGATGTACAAAAGCGACTTGGTATTTTGTTTTATCATTGAATTTTCTTAATCTTGCATTAAAATATCGATATTATTTTACTCGGTATTTTCTAACACTTTATCTTAAAAAAAACGGTTTTTTTTAGATCATTTTTTTTCCACCCACATTTAAATGTATGATGTGACCACAATTAAGTATTTAATGGTACTTGTCTAACACTAGTCTAAAAGAAATACCGTATGTCACAAGACTTTCTCATTTTCTAATTAGAACAATTTATCGCCGTGCACTTTTCCCTAAATCAACCTTTGATGATATAAAATTTGAGGATTCTTGTATTAAAGAGTTTGACGTGTTTTTATATTGCATTTAAATATGACCATGTTAACACTTATTGTAATTGTAACTATTAATGAAATTAAAATCTGAAATTTTTCTTATATTGTCTTTATCAATTTTTGTTTGGTTGTTGTTTCGTAAAAGATGGCAATTGAATAACTGCATTAATGGATTTTCTAACGTGTGCATAGCATGTACTCCGTGTATGTTGAGAAATTCAAAAAGACAATAAACTCAAACATTCTTGCATTGTAATTCTAATTATTGCAATAAGTAATTTTTTTTAGGTAATAATTTCAATGAATAATTCTTCTTTGAATTATTTAACATGTGCGTGCATGCTATGTGTAGCGGTCTGCACCACAAGTTAAAAAAATCTGTTCTACTAATTAGCAAGTCAAACATGTTTGGTTGCAAAATTTTCTAAAAATGTAAAATGCGATGGTTCTATGAATGGTAAATTACTTAATAATGTACTCCCTCCGTTTCAGTGATTTGTTTAGTGTTTGAGTTTTTTGTTAGAAGAATTTGAGAGAAGTGTAAACAAATGACTGAGACAGAAGGAGTAAGAATTTGTTTACTTGCTTTCCAATTGATAACTTGAAATTACTATAGGATTCTATTACCACAAACTCAAATTAAACAAATTACTTTTAAAAATTTATGTACTCCGTAAATTACATAAGCTGAATAATTTCACTTGAATTTGTATTTCATCTTAAAATGTAATCTGTAGTTCCTAGCAGATCAGTTAAACAAGCGCTCAGTGTATTCTAATTAATAAAATTACTGATATTTTATTTGATAGGATGCTATTTACAAATTTTCTAGTATTATTTATTATTTGAAAAAAAAAAATGATGATTTTTGATAAGACAAGTAAAAGTAAAATTTGAATAACATACCTTAAATTGTTTCATAGACTCCTACTTGAAATTAAAAATTAAAAGGACTATAGTCTCCAAACCTAGGACTATTATACGTTAATTTTGATTTTCATGTCATCATGTGATAGATTAGTCAATGATCAATTTTTTATCTTTAAAAAATAGAGTTCTCCCTAAACAAAATGGTAAAAGGAAATTACAATTCAATGTTTTAACATTGTCTTGATTCAAAATTTGTTTGTGGTTAATGTCAACTTTGACATTCTCAAAATTTATGCCCAGTTTTCATAAAACTAATAAATAAGCATAATAAATTATTACGCTCAATTTCCCTAATATTCGTTGTTTTATCCAAACTGAATGACCAAATCAATCGAAAATCAAAGAAAAAATGACAAGTATTTTTAATTGAAAGATTTTGGATGAGACGTGAGTTTGGTGAAATTTCGTCCAACCTATCCCTATCCAAAGATCATACAAAAATAGTTTGAATAAACAATAAGAATCAATAACTCAATTATTACAATTATTGATCCTCCATATGAGCCTATATACATTCAATTTAAACACTCAATGTTTATTGTAATTTTTTCTACGAAAGAAAATTTATTTATATATATTTTTTAATTAGACTAGTATTACTCCGTAGTCCGTACATATTACTCGGTTTATGGACTATGCATTTCATTCATTCTACCAATTGATGATGAAATTTTATCTGATCCGAATCTGACTCATGTCACACCAAGTGAGGGCAAGTTGGGTTCCATCTTATATGGATTGGATTATAATCGTAGATCTGGTATAGTACGTTAATGAATATGAATATATTAACATGATTATGTATTAGAAGTTTCAGTTGATGGTTAGACTTTTATAATCAATTTATACTCTAATCCGTCTGCTCACCGTAATGCTCATTGAGCTTAGTTAAAATGTAATAATATACCATATACGTACATGCATTATATTAGCTAAAGGTAAAAAAGATTTTGTTATCATGTAATTCGTACGTCCAACAAATTAAAATAAGAAACGTGTATGATTTCTCAATAAATGAATGATATATTGATATACATGTATGCATCAATTCAAGTCAAGTAGAAAAGCAAAGCGAACAAGTAGAATGATGTAACAGTAGACCAATAAACAACAGCAACCAATAATTCAGAGCTGTTGGAATTATACTCCGTAGTTTGTACTCCCTACTTCAATAGATTTCTATGTCGTGTGTTACGGAGTATCATCTACTTATAACTCCGTATTATTTGTTTTTTGGTCACTTCTTAAATTGATTTCTATCATTTTTAGTTGTCTAATGTTCTCAAAATTTGTAATTCTAAATTTGTTCAAAGTTCAAATTTAAATTATTCTGAATTCAAATGTTTAATTAAAAAAAATACGATTTATATAAAATTGTCAGAGTTGATATGGATTACAGAGTAACTAACTCTTTCTATAGAGTAGAGTAACTAAAATATTACGGAGTACTATTTTTTTTTTTTTTTTTTTTTTTGATATTGATGAATTGTACTAATAACTCTGGTAAAAAATAACCTTATAAATTTGCAACCATTAAATATTAGAATAGAGATAAAACATACTCGTAATTTACATGACTAATGGAGTAGTTAGGAGTATAATACTCATACTTTGATCAATTACGTAGTTGCAAGAATTTTTTTCCTTTGGTGTTGGTGTATGAAGACTTTATTTAGCTCCATATTTCCAAATTAAATAAGTCGAATAGAATCGCCCAAGTTATATTTCCTCCGTTCTATTAAATAATAGTACTCCATATAACATATTCTATATAGGTTTGCTTTATATGCACTACATCACTGCACAATTTGTTAGCCTAATGATTAAGATAGAGATATTCAACACAATACGTATCAAATTCAAATACCTCATCCCCTTTATTTATAATGCAACTAAGTGCGTGCTTCATTGACAAAAAAAAAAATATTACTTCGTACAAAATATTTTAAAATTTTGATATTAATAATGTACTCTATTCAAATTTATTCACATCATTTATTTTTTCACGTCTGCCAACTCAAATGTTTGGACGCTTTCATTTATAATTCTACATTATCAAAAATTACGAAGTAAAATAATTAGATAGATGTTGTACTCGTTGAGAAGTATCAAACAAAATCACATATGACTATATTTGATTTCGAACACTTTAAAACTATTGAAATATTTTCACTTGAATAAATAGTGTAGAGTAACATTTGTATCTCTGACGTGAATGAAGTTGAACAGAAAAAGTACTCCCTCCATTCATATCCAATGACATCCCTTCTCTTTTTTACGTACACTATTCACATAGGTGAATAATATTCGATATAATTTGTAATGTATAAATAAAAATATAGGCATCTGTGATCTTGTTTTATTCGTTCTGATAAGTATAACATTGATATCAAATTTTTATATGTTTATACAATATAGAACTGTAGATATTGTCGTTACAAAACGCGTCTCGACAAATGTGAAAAAGTGGATATGCCTTTGGATTTGAATAGAGGGAGTATCAACAAGACAATTACTCCCTTCATTACAGTGAATTGTTTATAGTTTGACTTTTTTGTAAAGGGGATTTGAGAGAAGTGTAAACAAATGATTGAAATAGAGAAAATATTAACATTTCACGGTAAAATTTAATGGAACGAGGGTCGAGGGAGGAAATATGAACTCGATAGATAAATAGATAGATAGATAGATACGGAGTATATAGAAAGAATGATTAATTGCCAAGAATAATCCGAACTGGTCCTCTTATTTCATAAATAATCCGAACTCGAATTAATCCACGAATAATCCCAACTATTAAAGTAACATTCCAATAATGTACTTTAGCCAATTTTAACATGCTTTAATCAATAAAAAAAGAAGTGAAAGCGGTTTGAACTTTACTTATAAGAGTGGAGCAAAGTTAGAGTCAATTTCACCATTTTTTTACATGTTAGAGTCGATTGAAATTGGCCAAAGTACATTATTGCGATGTTAATTCAATAGTTGGGATTATTCGTGGATTAATTCGAGTTCGAATTATTTATGGAATAAGAGGATCAGTTCGGAACTTCGGATTATTCTTGACAATTAATCCTAGAATGAAAAGGAATAAAGAAGTGGATTGTAGCAGGTAAAAAAGATTGACCAGGGAATATAATTAAACATAATTTGTTCAAAGTTTATGTTATTCAACCACATGTTTCAGACTGCACTACTTTTACGTACTACAAGTATATTTTTGCAGACTACATACTACCACACTTCCTAGCTAAAATCTGAGAGATCTAACGACAAATTATTCATTATCTCTTTTCTCTCTACAAGTATATTTTTGCAGACTACTCCGTACATACTACCACACTTCTACTGCTCTTTTCTTTATAGAATTCTAACTTATGTGTTCTAACTGAACTTATAAGAGCTGAGCTGAACTTATAGGAGCTGAGCTGAACTTATATGAGCTGAATTTATAGGAGCTGAAACTTATTGGAGTTAAATTTATTAGAATTTAAAACTTATTGAATAATAATAATAATAATAATAATAATAATAATAATAATAATTTAAATATTAATATGTTTTATAGGTGTCAATTTAAAGATAACTCAAAACGAGTCGGGAAAAAGATAAAAAAAGAGATTCGAGATGAAAGAAAAATAAAACGAATTCCAACAATTTATTTCATTTTCGACCCTTAATTTTTTTATTCCACAAAAAAAATATGAGAAACATATTATTATTATTATTATTATTATTATTATTATTATTATTATTATTATGCAATAATAATAGTTATATAAAAATAAAACATAATAGAATTTATAGAAGCTGAACTTATAAGAGCTGAACTTATAGGAGCTGAGCTGAACTTATAAAAGCTGAGCTGAACTTATAAGAGCTGAAATTAAGCTGAAAAGAACCGGGCCTTGTTGGACTTTTTCATAAGATATTAAGATATTAGTCTGATATTATTATTCTGATAAGATAATATCTTTTATATCTATTCAGTGTTATCTTATGAATATGTATGTGGTCCAATTTCAGGTAAAAATTAGTTTCTTCTGATCAAAGAAACTGACTCCTATTTTGACTAGGTCAATTATATTTTATTCTGTTCACACACAATATTTCCATAATCACCTACTACTCTTTGATGGCAAGACTAGTATATATATGAGGGTGATTTATTTGTTTTGGTCACTGAACCTACTCTCCATTATGAATATTATACACCATCTATATTGTGAGTGCGAGGGTTTGGAACCAGTCAGATCTGAAGATTATTATTATTATTGGGGTCTTCTTTATTATTATTTCTTATGATATTGAAGACTATATTTATTATTTTATAAGCAATGGCTGGAGGTATGTCTCGATCCCTTAATCGCTTCCGCATATTAATCTCATAATTGTGTTGTTTTGTATGAGATTAAATTTATAACTCTCACAGTTGGTATCAGAGCGAGTAATCGCCTCTGTCTTGCTTTTCATAGATCATACGGAGTATTTGTTCTAGAACCTGTGTGGTTGTGTATGTAATTACTCCATATATTATGGTTCTGTTTAATCGGCTACTTGTGCGATTACGGAGTATTTGTTTTCTGTCATGTATATATCTCATGGTGCTTGCTGTCATATTATGATTTTGCCATAAATGCATGCTTAGCTTGTGTCTATGTATTGTCCTTTATTATTCATGGCTCAATAGTTTGGCAAATATGTGTGATTACCTTTGTATTTGTATATTATAATTTTTTTTTGATAATAAGTTGATGATCGCATGGTTTGCAACTTGAGATTTACTTTCTTTGTTTTGCTATATTGCATATCATGGAGCACTTCGTAATTAATTCAGTGTAGTATGTGATTATTCTTTTGTACGGAGATTGTAAGATCATCTACTCTATTGTATTTATACTCCGTTTTATTATCCTTCTTGATTTATTATGATAATATGGAGTAGCTAGTATGCAAAATCCCTTGTAGGTTGGATTTTATTCCATGATATTGATTAATTGTTGGTATGCTCCGTTTTGTATAAGATTCACATGATATTTTTGGCTTATAATATATTTTTGAGCATGTGATTAGTATTTTGTTACACTAATATTTTGTGCCTTTTATGATCTTATATTGGAGTATATAAATTTGATATCTATGTACATTATGATCTTGGTACATAGACTAAAGTTGTTATGTACATTATGACTCGAGTACATAAACTAAAATAATTAATTATATGTCAAGTTAGTGGTTCAAAACTTTTATTAATTGGGGAGTAGCCACAGCACCTCCGGTTGATTTAAATTTTGTTTTGGGAACCACATTCGCAACTACACATATTTTCTTATTTTGGAATATATATTTTATGGATTTTATGTACATTACGATTTCAGTACATATCTATAATTTCTATGTACATTACGAAATAGTACATAGGCTATGGTTACTATGTGCATTATGTTTTGAGTACATAGGCTAAAATTATTAAATGTCACGTGATTAAAATTTTTATTAATTGGGGAGTAGCCACAGCATCTCTAATTAATTAAAATTTTATTTTTGGAATCACATTTAGATACTAGACATATATTGTACTGCCATTAATATTCTATATACATAATGTTGAGTATATGGACTTAAATAATTAAATGTCTAAGTAATTTGAAATTTTATTAATGAGAGAATAGCCAAAGCATCTCTAATTAATTTAATTTTATTTTGAAATTACATATGGATATAAGACATTGTTTGTGATTGATTATACATTATATGATAAGACTTACCCATAGGAATCTCATTATATTTTGTATGATTAGTCAGGATAAAATATTAAATCACGGTTCTTAATCTACCCACAGGAGTTAAGAATACAGAATTGATTTGATAGTTTTATCATTTTGTAATTACGAATTTAATTTGAGTAGAACTTTAGCCCACAGGCAAGTTTTATGTCACTAAATTCAGTTCGCATGGTTTACATAGGTAAAACATGATTTTGTTTAAATCTCAAAATTTTTGCAATGAGCATGTTGTTTAAAATCTTTGCATTAAGTTTGTCTGAAAATTTTTCTAATATGTTTCTTGAAATTCCTAAATGGGGTGATAACAATAAGGTATGGAAAAGAGGGTATTACTGCATTATGGGCTGGATGGGTATTGACTATGCTATTAAAACTATGGACCTGTCAGTACTATTGAGACTAGCAATTGTGATATGGTTGATCTTTTATGAAAGTGGGAGAGATTTAACCGTCTTTCCATTATGTTCATAAAGGCCAACATTTGTGCTAGTATATGAGGTTCATTTGAGCAATGTTTTAAAGTCAAAAACCTCCTTAGAAGCCATTGATGAGCAGTTTGCCGCTTCAGATAAGACTCTTGCTATTACCTTAATTATGTAGTTTTTATCCATGAGCCACATTGAGACTAAAGGAGCGCGTGATTATATCATGCGCATAAGGGATATTGCGGCCCGACTTAAGCTTTTGAAAGTTACCATGACTGATATGATGATTTCCTTGTCCATTTCATTTTGTGCACTCTTCCTTTGCTAATGCTCCATTTAAGATCTCTTATAATACACATAAAGATAAATGGTCAATAAACGAGCTTATGACCATGTGTGTTTAAGATTAGGAGCAATTTTTGATGGAAGAGGGTGAGAAAGTGAACCTTACTACGGTTTCTTCTTCAAAGAAGAAAAAGGGTCACGGAAAAGGAAATATTTTGTTGAGTCAACCATTTAAAAGGATCCTAAGTGTCATTTCTGTAAAAAGGAGAGACACATTCAGAAGGATTGTCCTTGGTTTAAGGCTTGACTTGTGAATAAAGGTAATTTTCTGCGTTTATTTGTTATGAATCTGCAATGGTTAATGTTAATCATAATACATGGTGGATTGATTTTGGTACCACAATCCATGTGTCAATACCCTGCAACTCTGCAATGGTATGATAAGCCTAAGGAAACCAGTGGCAAGTGAATGCTTCATCTATTTAGTAAACGAGATGAGTTCACATGTGGAGGCCACTAGAACATGCAATTTAGATCTGTTCAGTAGTTTTATTTTGCCTTTGGAAAGACATTTACGTACCAAATTTCACTAGAAATTTGATTTCCATTTTGAGACTTATACCTTTTGTATAATCCTTCAATTTTGAGATTCTGAGTTCAGTATTTTCAGAATTTTAAATGTTGTTGGAAATGGTATTCTGTCTAACGGTTTAAATTGTCTTTATTTGCAAAATAATATTATTTAAAATGCATGTTAAGGCTGGTTAAAAGAAGTATTATGATTGAAAATTCCTCTATTTTGTTGCATCGGAGATTGTGACATATCTCCATTGAAAGAGTAAAAAGATTAGTAGAAGATGAAGTACTTGTTACTTTAGATTTTACTGATTTTATACATGTGTTAGTTGCATAAAGGGAAAGCCAACTAACAAAACTCTAAATGGTGCTAAGAGGAGTTCAAAGCTGTTAGATTTCATACATACAGACGTACGTTGTCTAGTCTGAAACGCGATTAATCTAAAATGCTTTATCACCTTCATTGACGATTATTCACGATATATGATTCTCTACTTATTTCGTTCTATATACGAGACTATCGATGCTTTAAAATTGTTTAAGGCAGAAGTTGAGAATAAATGCGGTATGCGCATTAAAATCGTGAGATTAGATCGAGGTGAAAAGTACTATTGTAGATATATAGAGGACAAAATACACGTAGTCCATTTTGCTATATTTCTTTAGGAATGACTTGATCAGTGGGAGTGATCAATTTCAGGATGAAAGTATAACTGAAAAATGATCATCATGATTTTTACTCTCTAATTGATCAAAGTTGTGGATTGGTTGTTATTCATGTTCCTTAAGCTGATCAACAAGTTTAACAACCAAATGCAGAAACTCCACGAAAGTTGATAAAATTATGATAGAACATAATGTAAGTGATGACCTAGATCATCATGAGTTGGAGGAACAGGTTCACCGTGAGGCTGAATAAGTTCCATTAAGGAGATCTATCAAATTATAAAGGTCAACTATTCCTGATGATTATGAGGTGTATCTACAAAAATCGAATTGTCATTTTAGGGCCGTCAATAATTTGATTACATTTTCACAAGCCACAAGTTTAACGGTTCTGACTTGTGGATTAGTGCTACGAAAATTGAGGTGAACTCTATGACATCTAATCGAGTTTGTGATCTCGTTGAATTGCTCGATATAGTAAAAGCCCTTTGGGCAAGTGGGTCTATATGATAAATAAAGGCTCCTAGGGCAATACCGAGACACATAAAGTAAAACTCGTAGCCATATGGTTCACGCAGAACGAGAGAATTGATACGCGAAGATTTTGTTTTCTCTTATGCTACATAAATATTCTCTCTTGTTGGTCATAGCACTAGTAGTAGCTCATTTTGATCTCGAGCTACTTCATATGGATGTGAAATGACACTTCTCAATGGTGACTTAGAGGAAGAAGTTATATTAAATAACCTAAAGATTTCCTCTAAGGATGGTGAGCATTTTGTTTACAAGCTCAATAAGTTCATATACGTTTTGAAACAAACTTCCCGCAAATGACGTATGAATTTCCATAAGTTAATTACTTCATTTGGTTTAGAAGTGAATGCTATGGATCAATGTATATACCTTAAGGTCAGTGGGAGCTAAGTTTATTTCTTGTTTTGTATGTGGCTGACTACTTAGGAATGATATCGAGAAGGGACAAATGAAAATGTTCCATATGCTTCATATTTTGGTAGCATCATAAATATTTAGGTCTGTATAAGACTTGATATTGTGTATGTTTTTGATGTATAAGGAAAAATTTCAGAGTCACCCAGGAATCGATCACTATAAGGGTGCAAAGAAAGTCCTATCGTACCTTTAGAGTATTAAGGATTACATGCTTATATATAGACGAACTAATGATGTTGAATTGGTTGGCTATTCTAACTCTAGTACGGTGGCTGTGTAGACACATAAAAATCCACTACAGGATTTGTGTTCATGCTAGCTGATGGTGCCGTGTTTTGGATGAGTAGAAGGCATACCCTTATAACCAGTTTTACTATGGAAATTGAGTTCGTTTGTTGTTTTGAGATTACCTCACATGGTGTATGGTTGAAGAGTTTCATATTTGGATATAGAGTCGTTGTACTCTAATTTTCGGCCGATTAGAATGTATTTGTGATAATTCAGTTGCTATTTAGAATGTGTTCAAGAAAGAAGTGATCATCGAACACATGAGCACTGAGTTTAATAATCGCGGAATCCTTGACTAAAGGCATGCAAATTAAGAATTTCAAGGATCATTTGGTGCGATTTCGGACTTGATCCTCCATGTAAATACATTCATTATGTTTTGTCGAAACTCTTATTATGTTTAATTGGATATTTTCTCATTTTGAGTTTATGTGCACATTTCCGAGAAATATCATTTTGTTTTCGACCAAGAGTAAACATAGGGTTTGCTCATTCAGTTTAAGTGTGTGTGATTGAGTGATTAAGTATATTGTAATACATGGAAGATTAATTCTCGCTCTAAGAGAATTCGTCGCTATGATTCGTATATTTTGTCTCTCATTAAATTGGACCAAGTGGGAGAATGTTGGACTTTTTCATAAGATATTAAGATATTAGTCTGATATTATTATTCTGATAAGATAATATCTTTTATATCTATTCAGTGTTATCTTATGAATATGTATGTGGTCCAATTTCAGGTAAAAATTAGTTTCTTCTGATCAAAGAAACTGACTCCTATTTTGACTAGGTCAATTATATTTTATTCTGTTCACACACAATATTTCCATAATCACCTACTACTCTTTGATGGCAAGACTAGTATATATATGAGGGTGATTTATTTGTTTTGGTCACTGAACCTACTCTCCATTATGAATATTATACACCATCTATATTGTGAGTGCGAGGGTTTGGAACCAGTCAGATCTGAAGATTATTATTATTATTGGGGTCTTCTTTATTATTATTTCTTATGATATTGAAGACTATATTTATTATTTTATAAGCAATGGCTGGAGGTATGTCTCGATCCCTTAATCGCTTCCGCATATTAATCTCATAATTGTGTTGTTTTGTATGAGATTAAATTTATAACTCTCACAGGCCTTCCTAGCTAAAATCTGAGAGATCTAACGACAAATTATTCATTATCTCTTTTCTCTCATTATATTTTTTTTTCTATTTTTCACTTTGACTGTCTTATTTAATTCTTTACTTCTTTACCCATTTTGTAGCATCATTTACTCTTGTAATCTTTGTTTTTTTACACTTTATTTTTAATGAAGTGCTAAATTAAATCCATGCAATGACAAATGTTTTTCAATTTAATTTTGACAGGGTGTTCTTATCACATTTCTAAATATAGCCCACATTTGCATCAAAAAAAAAAATATAGCCCACATTATTTATTTGTACTTTATTTTACCAGATTTTTTTTTGGTTTTTTTTTTTTTACGGTACGTTTGTGGTGTTTAGGTTATATTTTCATATTTTGAGTATTTGCCTTGACACTTTTTTTCTCTATTTTGAGTCTTATGCCCGTGCAAATTGTACGGGTATGTTATTTATGAAATTTATGTAGGGATGTACGAATAATGAAGTCATTGTATAATGGAATTAATAAAAAAGTCTTTTAAAATGATCAAATGTGTATATGTATCGTATCACTAAAAATCACTCAAAACAACGAATTATATGAGTCATTTGTTTACAATTCCCTCATTTCTCCCTCACAAAAAAATCAAACTGTAAATAATTCATCGAAACAGATAGAGTATGTCAATATGTTATAGGGAGTATTGAATTACTGATGACATTATGCAAAAGACTAAGAGGTATGGATTTAATATACCAAGTAATATGGATTAACTTGTAAAATTATACTTTCTTCTAACTCCTTTTACTCACTTTTTGTATCTTATTTAATTTTTTAGAGTCAAACATTTAAAATTTTGACCGTAAATATTTTAAAACATAATAATAATAATAATAATAATAATAATAATAATAATAATAATAATAATAATAATAATAATAAGCCTATGGTTTCCTACCGTTCTCCTTCTCTTCTCTTGGGGAGCTGGCTTAGCTTCGCTATTGCTAAGGGGGTGGGGGCCCAGATTGTATCTCGGCTGCCCACCAATTTTGTGTAAACGTTGTTTATAATTCATTAATAATATTGAATTTTTTTTTTAAAAATAAAAATAAAAATAAAATAAAATAAAATAATAATAATAATAATAATAATAATAATAATAATAATAATAATAATAATAATAATAATAATAAGATATTTACATTGATCATCCAAAAATTTTTCCTAAAATTTTTCAACGATAAAAGCGTCATGTTAACAAAAAAAAAAAACACAGTCAAATGATAATATTGAAAATCACACGTAAAATAAATGAGATAAAAATTGTGTTTAGAAGGGAATACAAATGAAATTATATAAAGTAGCTGATAGAGGTAAATTATACAAGTATATGTTACTATCGGTCTACCAGATTTTAAAATTTAGTTAATTCCAAAATTTGTTTGGGAGTAAGTCTTTTTGAATATTTTTTCTTTGTTGCTTAATTACACACAATGTTTACTCGAATACACATTTTTTTTCCAAAGTAAAAAAACGCATGCGATTGAGCAATATATTTTTTTTGTTATCAGCATATATAATAATAATATATATATAATTAATCTGTTAGACATTTTTTTACGGAGTAATATTTTCGAATTTATCTACTTATTGTAAACAATGAAAATATTATGCACAAGAAATGTTAGAAGCAGAAAAAATAAAGTCTGTAACGACTTTGAAGTTTTTATTTTTCTTTTTGTTGCACGATGTGCAAATTTAAAAAGGTCAAGAAAACATATTTAGTGCGCAAAGCGAAGCAAGTAATTGAATTGGCTATCATTATTAAACTAATTATCAAATTAATTATGTCAAAACTATAATGATTAACAAACTGTCGGCTATTAATCTACATTATAATAAACGACTTTGAAAACATTAAACTAAGAGAAAAATATTAAACTTATGCATATAAAGTAATTTGGTGTTATACATAATAATCAACTCATTTACCTGCAACATTTGACTACTAATAATAATCTTAGTTTTTGTGGTCGAAAAGATCGAAAGAAATGACTTTAGTTTATGAGATTTTAATAAGAATGAAGAAAAGTCCAAAACAACCACAATATTTTTGTTTTACTCAACTTATAATTTTATCCATTAAAACTATACTACTCCGTACTATAAAGGGGTGTATAAACATATACTTCTAATTGTTATCCTCAAATGAATTTATGTGTTTTGGTCTTAGGTGTGCATTAGAAACTTCAAGTCAAAAGTTTTCTAATTTTGTGACATAAGCTATTGTCTTTCAATTTTTAAGGAATAAGTCTCATATAAGACCGTTTTATATCGTGGTATTTAACTTGTCAAATTAAATACAGTAAAATGTTAAAAACTAACTATTCATGTGAGATATCTCACAATAAATTCTTATATATGTATAGTTTTGTACCATTTTCAGTGATGATTGTGATATATCACATTATGGTAACCATTTTCATACCATTTGTTTCCCTATTATTGACAACTGAAATTAATTTTATTAGAAAACTTGTTGGCCTGGTGACTTTAGTACATCTATTTTATAAATAAATTAACATAATTTAGTGTGACACGTCTCACTAGAGATCGAGATACTCTAAAATTATTTTGAAACCTTTTCATTGAGACTGCATAATCTTACAATTTGCCATAATACTAGTAGATAATTAATTTAATTTGTGGCGGATTGAAATGATTATATCATTAGATTTAACTTTATATATAAAAATATATTGGATTACATATTCACATTATTACTTAATTGATCCTCTTTTTTTTTTTAACCTATTATCATCAAAATTTTTGTGGGCTTGTTATGTGTTCAAGTAAGTAAGAATTGTATATTTTATAAAGCCTAATATTGCCTACTTTTATTATCTAATGATTTTATTTTGAATAAAACCCTCATACTTATAAAGTGAATTTCTTCTACTTCGTACTTTGTTTAGGGCATGCATAAATCTATAGGCCTCTGAAACCCACTTTATCTGAATTACTAAAAATGACTTGAATTCAATTATAAATGAATGACCCTTGAATTTGAAAATATATGAACCAATTGACATGAAATATAAATATTATTTGTTTGTTAAACTTTTACATTCAAATTGACAAATCTCTTTTAGTTAAGATGATATTTTTACTTTGACCTCAAAAGAATGTATGTCCTAAAACTCTGTTGAACTGATATTGACCCGATTCAAACTTTACCTGACTCGATATAATATAAACAAATTAAAATGGTTGATGCATGACGGTCTAGATAAAATTGTATAAGAAAGTAAGGTGAATTTGTTTTAAATCAAACCAATTTAACTCAATTCGAAACTGGACCAAATGATCCGTATGTTTGCCAGATATGATTATAGCCCACGATGTCTCGTATTGCTCATGTAAGTGAGAATGATCTTCTTTATAAATTGAATTTTCTCATCCATACAAGTATTATTATCAATTGATTTTAGGATGAAACATTTTGAACATACGAAGTATAAAGTGAGCTTTCTCCTCGGTTTATAGATATGGTACATGCTCATCTTTAATGGTTCGACACACATGTCATTATGTCAAAGTATGTAATGTTTTAAATTTTTTGAAATCATGTAAAGTTATACGGAGTATCTTAATTTCATGAAATTTAGCATTCCAATTATTTTTTAGTCGTACTTGACCTCAAAATAGTCTAAAGTCATTTTAAAAAAAATACTCCGTCCTTCAATATCATTTGGAGTATTTACTCATGATTTTTTTTTTTTAAAAACAATCAACTCTTGTCATCTCATTTTAATTTTTTCTCATATAGTCCTCAACTCCTCACTCACTATTTGTCATTGTAATTGTCATTGGATTTATTAATAGTTGTGCTATGACATCATAGATTAAATGATCTTAAGTGGGGGAGTAAGTAACAATTATATTATTCTACTAACAAATACCTTATTTTCTGTTAAAAAAAATGACCCTATATAAGTATATATACATAACGTTTCCATTTAAATTTTCATCATTGCTAATTAGTCCCTATGATTTTACAATTAAGAAAGAGGTAATCCATTTTCTTTCACGATAGGTATAAAATCTTTTAGAGTAACATTTTTCAAGATTAAAAGATGAGAAAAAATAATTGTTTTAAAATTGGTTTCAAACCGGTTATAAAGATGAAAAATTTAATGAAAAGATAATTGTTTTAAAATTGGTTTCAAACCAGTTATAATTTTATTCATTAATAATTAATATGATTTATTTGTATTTAATTATCATTTTCTTGCCGTGTAAATTTTTTCACTCATAAAATAATATTTCATTTGTCACAATTATTTGTTTATACTTCTCTCAAATCTTCCCACAAAAAAATTACAGAGTAAATAATTCACTAAAACGGAGGGAATACGTAAAACAAAGGTGAAAAAGGAGTACATGGAATTGAAGGTAAGTAGAATAGATAGATAGATAGATAGATAGATAGATAGAGAGCGGTGATGATGAAAAATGGAGTGTCAATGTCATAGCAAATTTAGACAAAAAGGAAATGATTAGCATCAGATTTTGTGAGGATACGCCTAGCTTACTTGTCTTCACGCCTCTGTCTTACTCTTTTACCTTTTACCTTTTACCTCTTCACATTAACACAATTGTTTTTTCACATTTTTTGGGTAAAACGGATAATATCCATTTTACGTTTAAAATGGGTTGAATAAATAAGATAAAAGTGAAATACTTTGAATATGAAATACCTAGAAAGCTATGCCTTGTTATTTTGCTTCTTTAATTTAATCTAAGATGAGTACAATGTCACCGTTAAATGAATTAGAGTTTCCGCATGAAATTCATGTACTGTAATTCACATCAAAGCTATACCTTTTATTTTGCTTCATGTGGAAAGTAGATTCATGTGGGAACTTGTAATTCTCATCAATTAAGTTTCCGCATGAAATTCATGGGAAATGCCAAATACTACTCCGTATTTGGTAGTCATCTTGAAAGTTACAATTCACGTGGTTTAAGTTACCACATGTTGTTTGGTTAGTGGTTACCATGCAAAAACTCACAATGACACAATATATCTACAACCCCTAAAAGCCCCAAAGGGTTTACTATTGATGCAATAGTAACTTTTAGGAGCTCCAACCCCCCCACACCCCCCTTTTTCTACTCGACCCAGCTTCTTTTCTTTTCTTTTTTTTTCCAACTTCTGTTCCTACTTCTCCTTCCCAATACCTACAGTGAACTACTTCTACTCTCCTCTTCTTCCCCTTCACTACTGTTCCTAATCCTCCTTCCCAATGTCTACAGTTAATTGTTTGCCTACAAAAAAAAAAAAAGGGCCTGGGGATGGCCATTTTGTTTCTCACTCTTTCACCCACGGAGTGTTTCTATTTCGTCGCCCCCTCTTCCAAACCTCAGGTATTTTCAGTTCCCTAGAGTCGCTGTGTTTTTCTTGTGGGTTTTGTTGTTTTGTTACCTATGTGTTTTTCTTGTGGGTTTTCTTGTTTGGTTTCTTACTCCCATTTCTTTTTCCAAATTATTTTGGTTCGTTATTCCCCCCTTTTGCTGCCCAAAGTTTACAAGATGTCTTGTTATTGATGGTGTTGGTATTGTTGTGGGTTATCTTCTTTGCCTTTCCTTTCCTTTCACCTGGTTTGAATGGTCAGTGTTGTTGCTTTTAGTGTTTTTGGTTTTCGTGCTGTACCCCCCTTTTTTTACCCCAAAAAATTGCAAAATGCCTTCGTGTTGATGATGTTTATGTTGCTACAATTTGTCGTTGATTTGTCCTTCTGGTGTCTTTGTTGGCAAATTCCTGCCACAGTTATTTCAATTTTGGGATAGTTTAGTTTTTGGGATTTGTTTGTTTGGGGTTTTATCTGCTGCTTAGATTGCGTTTTCCCGACTTTGCACCTCTGCTGTAGGTTTGCATTGTGTGTTGTTCGAGCTTACTTTAGCTGTGGATCTCTTTATTCGTAGCTCACAAACATGGCTGCTCTTCTCGTGCTTTGTTGCGGCTGTTCCCGCGTTAGTTTATGTTGTGTGCATGGGCTGTCAGGCCTGTATTAGTTTCAGCTTTCTGATACTGGAAAAGATGTTGGTTGTGTGCACTGTTTGGGTTTGGGTGTCATGCTGCTGTTTAGGT
Source organism: Dianthus caryophyllus (assembly GCA_023091065.1). Lineage (NCBI taxonomy): Eukaryota > Viridiplantae > Streptophyta > Magnoliopsida > Caryophyllales > Caryophyllaceae > Dianthus > Dianthus caryophyllus. The sequence goes on along the minus strand of CM041522.1, from coordinate 10,328,935 downwards.
GGTTTTCCTGTCTTGATGTGTTGTGTGAGCTGAGAACAAGGTTTTCCCGGGGTTGTTGTGCCTTTCATTTGGGTGTGTTTGTTGGGTGGCTTTTGTAGGTGGTCTGTACGTTGGGTGTTTGGTTTCCATGTGATCTAACAGTGCGCCTTTTGGCTGTGGCTACCTGAGTGGTGGTGTTGTGATATTGATGGGATTTTGGTGTTTTGGGTATTGCAGGTGTCTTGTGTTCCTGCTGCGCTGTTTGGCTGCGATGTCCACTTCGTCGAATAGCTCAGCCAGCACTAGGTGTTCCGTTGTTGCTGAATTACCTGCGGAGTTATATTTTCGACCATATTGTGTGATTGTTAGGAATCTCCCAACTCCTAAATGCAAAACGCTATTTCCTCTGCGTGACTTTCTTCGTGACGATTTGGGATTTGATGTTTCCCAGGTCATTTCGCTGTGGCGAAATAGCAACGTGTTAGGACATGCGATAATTGAGTTTGGAAGTTCTCCGACCGATTTCAGGGCAGCAATGCGGCTTAGCCGATTCTTTGAAAAGGCTGGACATGGAAAGGGCGGTTGGCTGCAGTGTGGTCGGAAGACTGGTCCTTATCTTTGGATGGCTACCCCTGCTGACGCAGCATGGCTAGGCCCTCATCATGGCAGGTTTGCGCTTCATCCAGTGCCTAACCTTTGGAGGACACACGCTATCTGTGCAGCGGATTCTGATGAGCGCGAAGTGTACTAGAAGTTCCTTCTTTTCACCAGCCTGCAGTCAGGGTGAAGAGGAATTTCGTGCTGTGGGTCTGGTCTTTTTTTGGACAGCGTTGTTTTGGGATGCCTTCTAGGTCTGCTAATTGTAGGTCGTCTTTGCTGTTTTTTGGGGGACGACGGGTTGTAGGATGTACATGTTAGGCTTGGTTGTATCGATGGAATTGCCGACGCAGTTTCTAGGCGACTTGTTTTGTGTAGCGGTAGCTGCTAACGACTTCATACCTAATGCTATTGCTTTATTTTGTTGTAGGGTCTGCTATGTCGAATTAGACTGTTTGAATCCATGGCCATTGTACTGGAAATATTATTGACGCCTATTATGGCAATTTCTTTCCTAGACTAATTGTTATTTCAGCTATCTCGCTTGTTATTTGGGTTCCCCTGCTATTATACCTAGCCGACTCTTGACCGCTTGGGTTTGCCGTACGTGATTACACATGTTCACTTGTGGTTGCACTGGGCAACGCATGTTCGCCTGCTACCCAAAAAAGGCTGTGGTTAGGTTGTTGGTGTAAACTTTCAGCTTCCACTTACATTTCAAAGTTGAATTGTTAGCCACTCGACACACAGCAGCTGAGTTTAAAATGTGTGCTGGAGCGATAGTACAGGGTGAAGGGTCACGTTAGTTTCGCGGAAGGGTCCATCTAATCCGTCGGCTAATTCATTTATGTGCGTCTAATCCGTCTGCGGGTTACCAAAACATATAACATCTCATTATAAAGGTCAGCATGGCGTTAAGGGTCCATCATGGCGTAGGCTATTAACGCCAGTGTTGTGTACGCTAAATATTTATGTGCGTCTACATACAAACATATAACATCTCATTATAAAGTTCAACATATCCAAATAGCTGATCGATAAATGAAATCGCGAAGAAATGTAATAATTAGTCTAGATTAGAGTAAACACAGCAAATTTGACACTCCTCGAGTTAGTTTGGCCAGAACACCGATCACCTCAGTACGGTTTTGGGGGGGCAGACCCCTAATTTCGTGGCCCGCAACTCAAGTGTACTTCAACCCAAAATGGCCGTCTGATTTAGTGTTTCGAGACCCAAATTGTCTCAGACAAATTAGCTAGCTATTCCCCAGGTTTTAACAAACAGTGTCATCAGAAATGTCAAGGCAGAAGCGATGTTTCGAGACATCACCATTTCCCGTAAATCCCCGATAGCCTTCTACGACCAGCAATTATTCTATCGTCCTCAAAAAAACGTAGCTATGACTAGAGTGACTCTAGGATAAAATGCCGTTAACGTTAAATGACAGCGACGTCAGGCGGGGCGTGAAGTGTCAGCCCAAATTCGCCTCGTGTCGTTGTGCAATATTAATTGTCGAGGGTCTTATCAGTTGCGCGCAGAGACGGTTTGCTTTAATCTAAACTAACGAATATCCAAATGAGACCGTTTCCGGATACTGTTTGGTGCACAAATCCAGCCACCATGATTACCCATACTGATTTGGCTCCACACTGAAAACTATACTTGCAAGCCTACCTAATTCAGCCTAAATTTAGCTAAGGATTTGGGTTATTATTAAGCTATATTTGAAAGAGTGATCATTAGACATTAAGTTGACTTTCCTAGGCACTCAAAGCTACTCTTGTTAGGTAAAGGGCAAGTTCTGTTTGGGTTTTAAAACCCACCATTTTGAAGGTCCCAACAGCCAACTCCCAAAAATTGTCGTCTTTTCGACCGTCTCATTGTAGCGGGGATCTACGGCTAAGCTTTTCTGTGCCTTCGTGTTTTGCCAGGAAAAGGGCCCTGCCGACTGCGCTTCGCCTCCCAAAACGAAAATCTGCGGGAAAGTCAGACGTCGTAGGGAACGCGTTGAGACACATTTGTTGGGCCTGTTTGACAGACTTCCGGTGAGAGGAAATTATTCTGAAGCGCTGCAATTTGCGTTAGATATCAGGACCTTGTAGCGATTTTGGAGTTTGGTTGGCTAGGTCATTGTTCGGGACACCCATCCATTGAGCGTGCTTACGCATCTTGAAGTTACGTGGCGCTGAAAAAATAAAGCGGTTGTTGTCAATATCGGGTCTGCGGGTTGCCGTTAGTAGCCTACGCCACGATGTTTTGGTTGCCATTTCGCTGGTGCCTAGGGACATAACATTTATTTATTTAAAAACAGATGAAAATTTGCTGAACTGGCAGCCCCAAACATGTAATCGTCTCCAGAAATAGAAGCGGGTAATATATTACTCGATTTAGTGTTTTGAGACCCAAATTGCTCCGTACAGCTAGCCAGCTATTCCCCAGGTTTTAGCAAAGAAAGGCCGGTCAGAAATGTCAAGCGCAGGTTACCGCTTCGAGACATCACCATTTCCCGTAAATCCCCGATAACCTTCTACGACCAGCAATTATTCGATCGTCCTAAAAAAAAGTACCTATGACTAGAGTGACTCTAGGATAAAATGCCGTTAACGTTAAATGACAGCGACGTCGGGCGGGGCGTGAAGCGTCAGCCCAAATTCGCCTCGTGTCGTTGTGCAATATTAATTGTCGAGGGTCTTACCAGTTGCGTGCAAAGACGGTTTGCTTTAATCTAAACTAACGAATATCCAGATGAGACCGTTTCCGGATACTGTTTGGTGCACAAATCCAGCCACCATCATTACCCATGCTGATTTGGCTCCACACTGAAAACTACACTTGCAACCCTACCTAATTCAAGCTAAATTTAGCTAAGGATTTGGGTTATTATTAAGCTATATCTGAAAGAGTGATCATTAGACATTAAGTTGACTTTCCTAGGCACTCAAAGCTACTCTTGTTAGGTAAAGGACAAGTTCTGTTTGGGACTTAAAACCCACCATTTTGAAGGTCCCAACAGCCAGCTCCCAAAAATTGTCGTCTTTTCGACCGTTTCATTGTAGCGGGGATCTGCGGCTTAGCTTTACTGTGCCTTCGTGTTCTGCCAGAGAAAGGGCCCTGCCAACTGCGCTTCGCCTCCCAAGACGAAAATCTGCGAGAAAGTCAGACGTCGTAGGGAACGCGTTGAGGTGTTCGGGACGCATTTGTTGGGCCTCTTTGACAGACTTCCGGTGAGAGGAAATTATTCTGAAACGCTGCAATTTGCGTTAGATATCACGAACTTGTAGCGATTTTGGAGTTTGGTTGGCTAAGGCATTGTTCGTGACACCCATCCATTGAGCGTGCTTACGCATCTTGAAGTTACGTGCTGCTGAAAAAATAAAGCGGTTGTTGTCAATATTGGGTCTGCGGGTTGCCGTTAATAGCCTACGCCATGATGTTTTGGTCGCCATTTCGCTGGCGCCTAGGGACATAACATTTATTTATTTAAAAAGAAATGAAAATTTGCCGCACCGGTAGGCCCGAACATGTAATCGTCTCCAGAAATAGACGCGGGTTTCTAGCGACGGTTTCAGCCATTGCACATCCGCTCCACATACAACTTGACACTTGGATTAGTATTCACACTGACTGCTAAACAGACATTACTCTTCTAAAAAAGGCTAACTTACCTGTGAGTACTCATTATCAAGTAACATCACAGGCATGCGTATTTCTACTGCACACTACTAATTACCTCTACAATATTTTACCCTTGCTCTATATATAGCTGCCTTTAATATTGCACCCCCTACGCTTAACCACCTTCTAATTACTTCAACACTTAATGTTTATGCCGCGACACTCAGGCGCCGAAACCAGCTCTCGACTCCTCCAAACGCTTTCCAGTTTGCAGGTATGCGAGTTCTTTGGTTTACTTTGTGTACCTGAGACTGTTAAGCACTTCAGTATTTCAGTTTTACTGCATCATTGTGTGCTAATTATGTCTGAAATGCATGGTAACGTTGTGTGTTGTTAGTATAGTTGTGCGATAGATAAAGACGACAGACTAATATAGCGCTAAAACAAGTCTGGCCCCAAACCGAAAAGGCCTGCAACTTTTAGTTTCTTCTGTGTTGTCTAAAATTACAGTTGCTATCAACCGCTGAATTCCCGCTGTGTGTTGTATCATTATGTGACTGTACAGACAAAGTTTTGACGTTCTCGCCTTTCAGGAGATGGAAGCGCAATCAATCAAAGTAGCAATTCCATTTGCCCCGTTACTGCTAAAAATTACACAGCACCTCAAATTCCCAGAACCCACTTATCGTTTCCTTGAAAAAAATGGTAACAATGCTGTTGTGTTTGTGCGTACTGAGCCAGACAAGCTGTCGTCTGTTTACGCGGGTGGTAGGAGCAGCAGCATAGCTATCTCTTGCGAGCGGGTAGCAGAGATGGCTGTGTTGGATTTGATTAAAAGGTACCAGGTGACAGTGGAGGATATAACAGCTCATAAAACTCAGACTCTGCAGAAAAGAGCAACGCTTAACATACTCAAACGTTTGCAGCAGGAAGTGGAAAGTGGGAACATGGCCGCTGTCTGGGAATCCATTAACCAGACAAACCCGGACAGTAAACCCTCAACTACTATTGTCATTGACTACGTTGATTCAATGAGGTACATACTTCACCAAATTAACCTGCCATGTGGTCTGATCACAACCGTGGAGAGTTCCCCAGGGTCCTTCACTGCGTGGCTGACATTGCCACGGTCACCACGCCTCGCAAATCCTGAATGCATTTTCAGTGATGAATTTGACACTGAGGTTGGCGCTCGTGAAAACCTGGCCAAAAAAGTTATCCTCTTTCTGATGCCTATTTACAAGCTAGAAATAGTTGACGCAAACTACGATAGGCTGGGAAAAAATTACGATGAGATGATTCGCAAGATGACCACCGAGCAGTATTTAGCCTTGCGAGAACTCCTGGTTCCGTTTAATGGTGAAGGTAAATATGATGTTGTTGATTTTGGCGGAGGGTGCGTGACGCCAGAAGAGGCTGCCCATCAGATTCCTACCTCTACTGAACCTCCACTTCCCCCAAAGAAAAGGACTGCCCGAGAATACCTCGCAGCTTCCTCTGTGGCGCCTGAAACAAAACCCACAAACCGCACTTTCGTACCAACCCCTGCAGATCTAGCCATTGTATTTGGGCAGCCTTCAAAGCCAGTGTAATCTCGGCGTCTCGAGTAAGACAGGCTTCAAACGTTGCTGTCAGCTGCATTTGTCCAGTAGACCATGTTATTTTGAATGTGAATTGCTTATTTTGTATCCCGCTGACCGATTAGATTTGCCAACTCTTTTGATGTATTGCCTGTGAATCGCTCTTTTGTATTGCCCCTTATAGGAGGTGGCCAGGCTAGCTAATTAGTTAATGTTTATGTATGTAGACTGTACGTGTTTCAGGCGCCTATGTTACAGTTCCCGAAACAAGTAAATATCAGTTTATCTTTTCTCCAATGTGTTTTCCACTATGTGCAGCTGCAGTTTATACACTATCTGTGCATTCCGCCCCAACACACACATACACAGACTTCCCTATAAAACTTAAACCGTGTTTGATATGTGCTCTGCTTGCTTTAAAATTTTAGGTTAATCAATCTGTGCCTCGTCAAGCTCTTACAGTTTCACATATTGTTCGATTGCATTTTCCTGGCGCCTTAACACCTTCTATAACAATGACTTTCTTGACTGCAGGTCTGCTGTTTCCCACCACCTAAAAATTGACGTCTTCTTCGCGCTTTGCTCTATGGGTATACATAGTGTGCTTTCTGTTTAAATCAGTGCCTTTTCCTTTGTCGTGACTTACCCTAAATCTACTTTTCCTATGAAACGCCAGACGATTTCCCCTACTACCCACAGCAAGCAAATGCAGCCCGCTCAGATCGACGCAAGCGTGCCTATTCACAGGTGCTGGCTGGAAACCGACGGTAAGAAAGCATACTGTAGTATTTGCCATTGTAATACGCAACTCGGCGAATGACATTAATGTTCATCATGCAGGCCTGCAGCTACACACACTGCGACCCGTAGACCACCTGCCATGAAACTGACTCCTGAGCAACGTCGTAAGTGCTACTGTGGTTGTTTGTTTTCCCAAAAAAGCTTGGCTAACTCATGCTGCCCCTGCTGACCAAAAATGTGTTTAAAATGGCAGAATTACCCCGTGCACATACTGGAAGACCGCTTCCAAACAAAGGGCTAAAATTGCCGCCGTCCACTGTCTGTCTCAAATGCTGCGCAACTAAATTTGCCTATGAGACACCCCACTTCTGTTGTGGAGATGGAAGCGTTGCTCTAGCTCAGAATCAATATCCGCTGGCTCTTGTACGCCTACTAACTTCTCTAGAAGAAGACGCTGTACACTTCCGGAAATATATACGCATGTATAATAGCTTATTCGCTTTCACTTCTTTAGGAGGCAAATTTGACGCCACCACTGAGAAGGGAATATATGTTTTTAAATTACATGGACAAATTTACCATAATATTCCAGGTCTAATTCCTAACGGGGGTACACCGAAATATTTACAGCTGTATTTTTACGATGGCCAGCACGAAAGAGAACTTCGGACAAACTGTTTTACTGAAACACGTTCTGATATTATAGATATTCTAATGAAAATAACTGAAACAAACCCATACGCACAGTTCTTCAGATCTTTGAGGGAAACAAGTATTCATGAAAACACCCAAATAAAACTTAATCAAGATACGGTTCTCGACCAGAGAGTTTACAATGCTCCAACATCTGATGAAGTCGCGGTCATCTGGAGTGAAAATTCTGCCACGAGTGAATCGAACACCCCTCATATCATCGTCACTGGCAGACATGACGAAACTCATCAAATTAAGCACTATTATGGTTGCTATGATCCACTTCAATACCCACTTCTATTTCCCCGTGGCGATTGTGGTTGGGTCCGAGGTATGCCCAAACATAGTTCTGGACAGCATTCCGCTACTGTCGAAAGCACATCTGTCACTCACGTTGGTGCGCTCACAGTCGACGACTTGCTCTCTGAAGAAGCAACCCGTGAGTACTTGTTTCTTTGATGCTCTGCACTTTCAGTTTTTCGGTTAACCCTAATCAATTTTGCTCTCCCAAGAATGCCGCCAACGAAACCCGTGAATGCAGTCTTTGCCGTGAGCAATCCGCATAAAGAGAAACACATTTCGGCGCGTGCGTACTCATTCTGAGCTCGAAAGACCCAACAACCTTCTCCTTAGGGCTGGCCGTTGTCTACAGCAATACATCGTCGACATGTATGTAAAGGTTGAAAATACCCGACTCGATTATTTTAGAAACAACCAGTCAAACATCAGGGCGGAGCTGTACCAAGGGATCCTCGATACTTTTGAGGCGGGGGAAAACTGCGCGGCAAATGTTGGCCGTAGGGTAATACTGCCGCCTACATTCTTAGGGGGTCCTCGGGACATGAAAAAGCGCTACTTAAATGCAATGTCTCTCGTGCAGAAATTTGGAAAGCCTGATCTTTTTGTGACAATGACCTGCAATCCAAACTGGCCTGAGATAAAAAATCAACTAGCCCCGGGAGAAGAAGCTCAAAACAGGCCAGATTTGGTCGCTAGGATTTTCCGGGTAAAGTTACTAGCACTTAAAAAGCTAATCATGGAGAAACACATTTTCGGAAAAGTTGCTGGTTTTATCTATGTTGTGGAGTTCCAAAAAAGAGGCCTACCCCATGCTCACATGCTTATCATTTTAGCTCCGTCCGCAAAACTTAAAGGGCCAGCTGATTTTGATAAATTTGTCTGCGCTGAAATTCCTTCAGTGGATTCTCCTGAGCTGCGGGCCATAGTTCTGAAACACATGATGCATGGGCCATGCGGTGACCTGAACAACAAATGCCCATGTATGCAGTATGCAAACGGCAAAGGGAAATGTAAAAATGGATACCCGAAGAAATTCTGCGCAGAAACAACTAATAATGCAGAGGGTTATCCGTTGTATAGGCGGCGCAACACTGGCGAGACTGTTGTCATTCGAAAATGCATGCTTGACAACACATGGGTGATTCCGTACAACCCGTATTTGACACTATTGTTTGACTGCCATCTTAATGTTGAAGTGTGTTCGACAATAAAAGCCGTAAAATACTTGTACAAATATGTGTACAAAGGGCATGACAAAGTGTCTTTTAATGTTGTCAACAGCACCGACCCAAAAGCCATTGACGAAATAAGCCAATACCAATCAGGACGCTGGGTTTCTCCACCTGAAGCTGCGTGGCGAATCTTTGGTTTTGATATGTTTGAAATGTATCCGCCGGTGATGCTCTTGCCAATACATTTACCAAACATGCAATCACTTCAAATCAGACCACACGAACAGCTGGACAGGATTCTATCCAGTCCCACGAGGGCAAAGACTCCGCTCACAGAATTTTTCAGGAAGAACTCTCAAAATAGCAACAGTCGCATTCTATATGGGGATTGCCCTGACCACTACCGCTGGGACAAGGGGCCTAAAAAATGGTTGCCGCGGAAGCTGCAGCGCGGTGTTGTTGGCCGTTTGGCATTTGTAGCGCCATCTGAAGGTGAGCGCTTCTACTTACGGCTGCTGCTCCTACACGTAAGAGGACCCAAGTCATTTAACGACCTACTGTTAGTAGACGGTATACAGTGTAAGACTTTCCAAGAGGCAGCCATTAAACGGAGACTGCTAGAAGAAGACGACGCGGTTAATTCATGTCTTCAGGAGGCTGCCGCCGTTCAGATGCCAGCTGCTTTCAGACGCCTATTTGCGACTATCTTAACATTCTGCCAGCCTGCTGAGCCAAAAAACCTATGGTTGCAGTACTTTGAGGATTTGTCAGCCGACTATCATCACAGATTTCCAAACAATCCAGCAAAAGTACGCCAGAGCACAATCCGCGATGTGGAGCAGTATTTGGAGGCTATGGGTAAAACCCTTGCGACATATGATCTTGAATGCTTTGCTGATGCACAATCCGAGGAACTACGCAGAACACGGGACATAATAGACGCACTGGACACCCCTATCCCCGAACAATGCATAGCCAGTATATCTTTGCTCAACAGTGGACAGCAAGTGGCGTTTGACGCTATAATGAAATGTGTACACGAAGGAAAACCTGGCACTTTTTTCATAGACGGCCCTGGGGGTACGGGGAAAACTTTCTTATACAACGCCCTGTACGCCCAGGTACGCCTGATGGGAAAAATTGTGTTACCTACAGCAACTTCAGGGATCGCTGCGTCGAATATTCCGTCTGGACGATAAAGACATTCGCGCTTCAAAATTCCGATTGACTTGGACCAATCCCGGGCATGCGATGTTCCTAAACAAGGAAGTTTAGCAGCGCTGCTACGAGAGGCCACGATAATCATATGGGATGAAGCATCAATGGCTAGGCGTGAAAATGTAGAGTCGCTCGACACGCTACTCCGGGATCTATGTAACAGCGAACAGCCTTTTGGTGGTAAAATAGTTGTCTTCGGAGGAGATTTCCGGCAAGTTTTACCGGTTGTGCCAAACCGATCAGCATTGGAAGTTGTAGAATCAAGCCTTGTTTCGTCACCCTTGTGGCTAAATTTTATTAGAATTAGCCTGACTGAAAACATACGCGCCCGCTCAGACCCGCAGTATGCAGCGTTCCTGCTTAGTCTGGGGAATGGAGAGATGCAGCCCGAAAACGAAGGACATATCGCCTTACCTCCAGGCATGCTAACAGAAGTTTCGACAGAAAGTTAAACAACAGTTACTAAGATCGGCCAGCAAACATTCCCCGAACTATTGGACGGCAACACTGATCCTGAAATCTTCACCGATCGTGCTATCCTAACGCCGATGAACGAAGATGTCGACAGAATTAATAGCGACATGATTAACGAGTTCCCAGGAAAAGAGTTTACGTATAAAAGCTTTGACACAATGCTCGACGATAACTGCAACGTATACCCCTCGGAATTCATAAACAAATTATGTCCAGGCGGGATGACTCCCCACGACTTGGTCCTTAAAGAAAATAGTCCCGTCATTCTTCTGCGCAATCTTCTCCCTGCATTTGGCCTTTGCAACGGAACACGCTTAATCTGCCGCAGATTTTACCCTAACCTAATTGAATGCGTAATAGCGGCTGGCCATAACAAAGGTGAAGCTGTGCTGATCCCTAGAATCACGCTGAAGTCACCGACAACAAATAGCTACCCCTTCAAATTCCAAAGAAGACAATTCCCGATTAAGCTTAGCTTTGCAATGACGATCAACAAATCCCAGGGACAAACGCTCGAAAGAGTCTCGATCTATTTACCTCGGCAATGCTTCTCACCAGGCCAGCTGTACGTTGCCCTATCACGAGCCAAAAAAGCTTCGAAGGTTGCTGTCCTTTCTGTAAAAACGGACAGCTCTCAGGCTCCAAACACAGTTAAAAATATAGTGTCTTTCGAGGTACTACGTTTAGCGGGTATTGGCCGGTCGCTTACTGTGTAATTATGTAACCGATCGTATAAAACTAGAACTTTGCACTACCAATATCGATTTCAAGTTGACTTTAAAGTATTTTGCCCTGTATGAGAAGACAGCTCAATGACACAACCCTGTAGACTGACGTCGACATGCCAAAGCATATAGCTACTACCTTCCCCCTACAAAATAAGCATGCTATCAGTTTGTTCCCTACACAACACACTGGAATACATTTCAAGCTCCCTATAAATATTTAAAGCTCTAGCTTAGTAGATCCACTCTATCACACTTGACAATAAATACCTCTGCCACTGATAATAAATTGCCACTCCCAAATTCACTCATCCAAAATAAAAAAAAAAGGGAAAAACTAACTGCCCCTGAAGATTGAAAGGTATTCATCCTACATATTTGTCTCTTTCTCATTTATGAGCCGACAACTAAATAGAAACTTACTTACGCGGATCTTATGAACGGGGAATTCACCGATAGTACATGACACTAAAATGACCACAAGTAGCAGACATACAACTACCTCGCTTGTAATTGCAAGTTATCAGTCTCTAAAAGCATCTGAAACTTACTCAACACTATGTACTCACAGCTTGTTACCTCACAAACCCGCTAAATAATGATTACAATGCCATGACCAGAGACTACCCAAACTTTTAGTTGTCTGCAAATTCTAACGCAGTTTTGTCTATGACAGCAGAAGATTACCATGAAGCCCAAACGCCTGTTCTTGGATGAGTTGGATACGACGTCGAAATCCTACAGAGTGAAAGTCCGAGTAGTCGAAAAAGGACGACCTAAGACATCCCCGGCAAAAGGCACAATTTACCAGAGCGTGGTTATTCAGGATGACAAGGTAAGGCGGGTCCCTGCTAAGTTGCGTGCCTACTTTTTCAGACTATTTCGTCGCAGCCCCTTTTCAGAAAGTTAGCCCCTCCCCAACCCCCCCAAAAAGATATGGTACCCACATTTACGACTATCGAATTCTACAGGGCAATCGAATGAGAGGAGCGTTATTTGGAGACCAGGTCGACGGATACCAGGATGCATTTGTCTACAATGGAAACTACGAAATTGCAAACGCCCCTATCAAACGTTGTGATCCTCAATGGAAGCGAAAACTTGATGACCTAGATTTCCAGATGACCTTTGGTAATGACACTGTCATACAGCCTCTTGACGTTGGGAGCAGCTCCGCACCACCAAACTACACACTCATAAGCAGTATTCCAAGGGCAGCGTCAGGGGACGAAAAATACGGTGTCCATATAACTTTAATGCTTCATTAATTTTTCCCTTCTTTAAACTACCGACCGGCTAACACCTTATCTGTATGTTCAAATTAGATGCGCTGGGAATAATAGTGTACGTGGAGGAAAAGGCAAGGACAATTGCCACTAACAAAAATCGAGAAACATTTGTCCGCGAAATTTTGGTTGTCGATTCCTGGTATGTACACCAAATCTATTACTGCTCCCTATATCTGGCTTCTAAAATTGCTAATCTGTTGCCGTTTTGGTCCGGTCCAAAAACAAACCATTCAGCACTGAACACCCAGTCACAATATCAGCGTGGAATGATCTAGCAACTGCCGATGCAGATTCTCTTATGCCCTTCACGGCCGCGCCAATTGTTGTCGCCTTTACTGCTTTACGAGTTTCAGCATACAAAGGTTCCTCTAAAACTTGCAACTAGCTTGATCAATTGGGCATCACTGTACACCTTACCTGTTCCCAACAAACTTGCAGGCTTCTCCTTAGCAACAACCATGTCGACTGCTTTCATTCCAGCGCCAAAAGGACCCGCTGCAGTCACATTGCATGAATGGTATGCTACACATCAGCCACATCATAGTTCAACCAAGCGTAAAGACAATTACTACTGCACACTGAACTCTGAATGTCTTTAATTTTCCACGGACAGGGCCATCAAGAACAGGCTGCTTTTAAATACAACTCAAGCAAAGATACAGAACATCAAGCAACCAAACCACAGCTCATCGACAGGGACCATTGCTGCGCTGCTTGCTAAAAAGGTAAGTACCCTAGCGTGTAAAAGATGCGGTGGTAGTTGGCATCACTTACACTTGCTTGCTTAAATCTCTTATGAACACCTGCAGATGAGCAGCACGCTGCAGGAAGAGCGCCACTGGCTTGAGGTTCAAATTCTATCCCCAGAACTCAGCCAAATCCTTGCCTACATTGGTTGTTCCAACTGCGGTAAGAGGACAGAATGGCCCTTAGGAGAAGAGCACACCTGCAGTAGTTGCTCAAAGAACAACAGCATTGCCTGTGAAAGGTACTTCTTAAACCGGTTAAACTTCTGTCGTGGTACTAAAACTTCAGATAAACCACACTGGCAAACCGCTGGCCATACCTGAAATCTCAATGCTATGCATCGACAGGATCACATTTACTTCTGAAGTTGCCGATGAAACAGGGAAGCTCAAGATAACAGCTTTCAATGCACACGCAGAGCAGCTGCTACGCCTCAAAGCACCAGAGATCTTCCGCATGAAAGAAACGGTATGACGGTAGACACACCTCTATACAAACCTTCAACAGCTTGAACCCAAAAAAATATTACTAACTTAATTGCCAACAAAACAGGCCAGCGACGACACATTCAAAGCATTAACCGATAATATCAGGAGCAACAAATACCGAATTCAGGTCGGCCCTAAGGCAACCCTATCAAGAAACAATGTTCTACAGTGGGTCCTGAAGCAAGTAGCAGATGAACAGCCTCCCCAAAAACAAACAGACCAGGCCACGCCCGTAACCGCAGCAACTTCAGGTGGGAACAAATCCCCTACAATAGGCTCACTTGCAGAACCTGAACATGGGCCTGAACCCGGAGCAGTCCCCAACAATCCAACAAGCAATGCAGCCATAACCATGAAGGCTGAACAGCAACCCAATCCTGCAACAGCAGCGACCATAGAGTCCGCTTAAACCTCACCAGGACACTGCCCGTTTAGGAAATACAAGTATTTTGTCAGCCGCAGCAGAGCACCAAACCTGTTGTAAAAAAGTAGCTGCGAATCTTTTGAAGGGACAAACCGCAGAAACTGGGAAAAAACTCTACGCCAGCTATGTACATAACTGTAACTGTCACTATAGACAGCTTACTTTGCCGCTGTCTCATGGGCGTAGTCGTGCCAAACATGTAACCATTTTGCGTATTTGAGCAGCAATTAAATAACAAGGTCCCTGAACTATCGCCTGCCATTTAGAGGCAGTTGCAACTATGTGTGCGTTCGAATGGTCAGCTAAGACACCAATAAACGCTAACACCAAAGACCATTTGCACACAAACATCCACCCTATCCAACAGCCACACATCGCCACCAACAGCGACCCAGATTGCCGTTAGAAATACACTACTTAACGCTGCACCACCAAATAGCTACAACATAACCTCCAAATGCATACGACAAACCATAAAAACACGTCACCGATAATTCAAATTCTACACTACAACAGACTACCTATCAGACTTCCGCCTGACTTGCCAACAATGGACTCACACTTATGCTTGCTTTGTCGCGGAAAGAATACCCGCATCAGGTACCCGCCAGATCTCTAACGCCCAAAAGTACGACCACCACTCCAGCTCACCGTGATCTGAACTAAGCGCCCAACAACTAATGATAGTAAGTGTTGTTTTCAGTATTTACTTCAAAACAAACCAGAACAATCATGAAGAATAATTACAACCAAACTGATTTCACTCTAAACTGAAAATATTGCACTGCTGCTGCTTTGTCTAGCTCCTGACAGCTAAATTTGTTGTTAGGCAACGTCCCATCAACAGTCATTACATTTAAGCCTGACTTTGGTAGGTACTCAGTGCTATCGCTCTACCTATACTTCACTATTTCGAACAATCATCCCTATAGAACCCAATTCCAAGGCCATTTCAGTTACACCGCATCTAATTAGCACACAAACATGCAGCCTATCCAACATTTGAACGGCACCAAAGAATAAAGAACCCGTATTTACGCTAACAGAAAAAATACTTACCGGTGCACCCAAAAATCACTGGGCCATAACCTAAAGACGCATACAACAAACCATAAAAACACGTCACCGATAATTCAAATTATACACTAAAACAGACTACCTATCAGAGTTCCACATGACTTACCAACAATGGGCTCACACTTATGCTTGCTTTATCGCGAAGAGAACACCCGCAACAGGTACCCAACAGATCTATACCGCCCAAAAATACGACCCCCAGTCCAGCTCACCGTAATCTGAAGTAAGCGCTTACCAACTACTAATAGTAAGTGTTTGGTTCAGTATTTACTTCAAAACAAACCAAAACAATCATGAAACCTAATTATAGCCACACTGATTTGACTGTGCACTGAAAATATTGCCCTGCCACTGATTTGTCTAGCTCCTACCAACTAAATTTGCTGCTAGGCAACGTCCTATCAGCGCCCATTACATTTTAGCCTGACTTTGGTGGGTACTCAATGCTATCAGTACTTCGAACAATCAACCCTATAAAACCCAAATCCAGGGCCATTTCAGTTACACCACATCTAATTAGAACTGCCATAATCATACTTCTAAAATTGCTAAGCCAACTACAAATGGCTTTTTTTATTTGCGAGAAACTTATTGACAACTACGACATAATGCGAGACAATTATGTCGCCAGCAACCGACAAAGAATTAAAGAAAAATTTGCGTCGTTCATGAGTGAAGCAACACCGGCACCAAAACCACAGCAGCTAATAGGGCGACGAAGAGTTCCCGAGCCGATCTTTGAAAAAGAAATTATTGAGAACATCTTTAACAAGGCAGACCTCAGCACCAAGAAAAACATGGCGGTGACTTGCAAACAATGGGCTTCATGGTTTCTGGTCACAGGTGATCGGGACTACTTCATGTACCCTTTGACATTAGAGCGTGAAGAGACACCGATTTCAGTGACCCGCAAAGACCATGGAATAATAGTGGACCATTACTGCATGTGCCGCGAGGTCGAGACATTTCAAGAGGTCATTACAATTCACAATGAAAGATTTGGGCAAATGGCAGATGACGAGGACGACGCCAACTCTGAAAATAACAACGCATTGTTTCAAGTCTCGTCTGAAGAAGCCGTTGAATCAGTAACCAACCTGCATTTACTCCAACAAAGAACTAAGGCACCACGAGGGCCTTCGGCGCTACCCAGCTAAATAAAACAGGGCGCCGGTTCACTAATATCCTATCGATGCATAAGATTTAGCAGTAAATTCGATCCTTGTTTTGTGGCGGCACTCAGCCGTCAATAACTAGACTAAGCTACATTTGTATCCTAATCATCAACATGCTGTGTAAACTACTCTAAGCTGTAACCCTCGCTATCACCAATGTATAATTATTTTGTTGCCGAAAAACATATTAACGGAACACCAAATCAAGACACCCCAAAAACGCTGGATTCTGAAAACCCAAAAAAAACAAGGGAACGAAACACGGCACACAAAAGATTACAAGAGAAGTAAACCAATCGCTACCATCAAACAATAATCTGACACGCCTTACATCCCAGCCGCAACAAACAATTCTCGCCTGCGCTTGCACTCAAAAGATGAAAGCTTAAAAATCACAGAAACAAGCGCAGGGAACATCATCAACCAAAAATACATATGAAATCCAACTTCAAGTGTCTAAGAACAGATACATGCACAGTGAACTGCGACAAGAAACACTGACCAACAAAGTCACCAAAAAGGGGACAATTAAAAGCACCCCCTTTATAAAAAAAAGCTTCCCAGCTAATTACAGTTACTTCCCAACTAAACATAGGTCTATAAAAGCAGATGCAGTAGACACCTTACTCATTTCCCATTGAACCCAATCCAACAATACTCCCCCACCACAAACAAAACATAAAAAAAAGAAAACCCCTTCCTCTGCTGATTATGATATTCCCACCATACATTTAGCGCAAAGTTCCCGCTTCTCAGGTTTGAAATGTAGCTGAAGCTCAATCCAAACGACCAAACAACCAATATAATACTTCACCGTTGTCACTATTCATCGTTGTATTTGCAGGTACACACTGCTCCAAAAGTTAGCCAAGCACCAACATGTCAGAAACTTCGGAAAGTTCAACGGCCTCTACAGTTACTCAGGTCCCAAATGTACACCAGTGAAGGCGAATTTATTTTGCGCCCCTACTCAGTCATTGTTACTAATTTGCCTGATCCAGCGGCAAAGACGTACACTCCTTTAGGGGCATACATAAGAGACTACTTTAGCATTCACGTGAAGCACGTCATATCATACCGAAAGAAAGACCATTCAAGTGGCCATGCCGTTGTACACTTCAGCTGTTCACCAGCAGCATACAAAGTTGCTGTGCGTCTCCACAAAGCCTTTGAAAATGCAGGACACGGTAAGCTAGATTTTCTATTCGCAGACCATAAAGGCGGACCGTACCTATGGCTAGCAACCACAGCAGATGATCAATGGATGACAGACTACACCAAAGAGTACTTGCCGTGCATAGTCCCAGACGAATGGACAGCTGAAGCAATTAAGGATGCAGCCACAGATAGGCGTAACGTTTACCAGGCCATCAAGCGTTTCACAGTTAGATTTGCGTACGCAACCTTACAGCAGCTAGAACGCTAGCAAATTCTGGCAGATTCAGTACAAAGGAACAATGCTTGTAGATAGCTTAGTTGAAGGACGGAATGCTAGCTCGTATGATTTGAATTTATTTTTTGGAACTCTTCAGTGAAAACCGTCGCCCTTGATTCAGACCGTTGTATAAGAATGTGACGTTCATGTGTAGCTTTCGTATGCACCGCCAAAACTTGGGTTTTGAGCTGGAATTGAAATTAAAGTGATGCACTCCATCATTCCCCTTTTGCAGCCGTCCATCATCTCTCTGACAAACCCATATCTACCTTCTTTACTTGCTTTCTGCCTTCCACAAATCCATCTACAAACCCATTAATTTCTCGACTTCTGTAAAAGTAAAATAAAAAAAAAAAAAAAAAAAAAAAGGCTCTTTAAATAGTTTGCTGTACAAATTAAGTAAATGTTTTAATCTCGTGCCTCACTTCGTAAATGTGTGAAATTAATTTTGTTATTGTTGGTGTGTATGATTTAACTTGAATCGATTCGATATATGATTGTTTGTTTTCGTTGTGTGCAAGGGTTATACAAGGCGCTGAAAAGAATCAACAATAAATAACCACCCCCCAAAAAAAAAAACTAGGACCCCACATTAAATGAACCCCTAACTACCAAACTATACTCGGTATTAATAGAGTGCCACAACTCTCTTCTCTAATCACCCCCAAGAAACACAGTTTGCCTCTCCTCACAACAACACACACCCATCGGAAGTCAGGTCAGCACTACAGCAGCCACCATCGAGTCAACAAGGTATGAAATAATCTGCTCAATTGAAATAATCGTCTTTCAAAATAGCGTTTCTGCAGATCCATAAATCGCAAATACATGATCAAAGTTCTTTGCATATTAGCGTTTAGGAACGTCGGTCACTACTAGCATTACCATACTTTAGGTTTCACAGTCGCAATTAATCGACTGTAGTCGGTAACTGGTCATTAGCTTAAGAGCCAGTTTGGGTTCAACTAGAACAACTAACACCAAACTCTGATTCATGTTCTTGCCTTTTCCAGTTGTTAACCTGCATACTTCGCTGTTATACATGTTTTCACCTTTCGACAATAATTTCACACCAGCCACTGTTCACCAGTACATATGACCGATTCCAGTTAATTATATTCTAATTTTCAACCGATTGGGAT
Source organism: Dianthus caryophyllus (assembly GCA_023091065.1). Taxonomy (NCBI): domain Eukaryota; kingdom Viridiplantae; phylum Streptophyta; class Magnoliopsida; order Caryophyllales; family Caryophyllaceae; genus Dianthus; species Dianthus caryophyllus. Next base: position 10,310,063 of record CM041522.1, on the reverse strand, counting down.
GTACTTACGTTGTCACCCAAGTACACATTGTTCAGCATTCTTCATATTTTAGATATTTGGGATAGATTGTTTATGTAATGTTTCAATAGTAGTTTTCTGGTGCTCTACAAGTTCAATCGGCGCTTCCTGTAATTTTAGGGTTCTGAGTAATACCCCTACGATTAGCTGTTCATACAGCAGTAGCCGGTAGCTGTAGAACGCAGTTCACCGCACAGTCTTTTTACTCCCAAAAAACTACGGTTTCGGAAACCTCAATTTCAAATGTACAGCTAACTGTTCAACGTCTGCCCTTGGACAGGTATTTGCGAATACAATGGCAGAATCGTCGGAAGGTTCCGCAAATTCTACTGTCACGGACATGTCAGAAGGAAACTCATCAAATAATGAAATATGTCTCACGCCGTATACAATAATTGTTGAGCATTTGCCTAAACCAAAGTGTGAAACTTATGCGCCTTTGGGGGAATTTTTAAGGGACTACTTAGACGTAGATGTGAATCACGTGGTATCATATTGGGAAAAACCCACCAGTAGTGGACATGCCGTCGTGGAAATCGGGAATTCGCCAGCTGCATTTAAAGCGGCGATGCACTTACACAAGGCGTTTCAGATCACAGCACATGGCAAATTAGACTGGCAGCTCGTTGCTGAAAAGAATGGTCCGTATGTTTGGCTAGCAACTCCAGATGACGACATATGGTTAGATCCGTTTACAGACAAATACACACCATGCATCGTACCACAAAGATGGAAGGTGCAAGCTGCAGCCACAGCTGCTAGGGATGCAGCAACGGTATACCGTAGCGTCAATCTATACACGGGCAGGTTTGTCTACGCAACCTTGCAGCAACTTTCACGTTAATCACTTTTCTTCCTGATTGAATGTTCCAGCATACTACAACAGCAGTCGACAAGCACCAACTTCCCCAACTTTTGTAATGAAAAGGTATTTAAAGCAAGCGGATTTTAAAATATGTAGGACAACAGCGTTGGTGTGTGATAAAATGTTTTGTGCAGCCTTCTACCAGATACAAGTTCTAATTAGGCAGCAAGGTGATGACGTAGTTCGTTTGTCAGCATGTTTTGGGATGTTTGTGGAACCTGCAATTAGTATTTCTTTCGCTGACATTTGTTCAGCTCGTATTTTCGTACTCGTTTGTAGAACGATCTAAGTACCGCTTTCTGTTTAGATATAGACCTAGATCATTTAAGTTTCTAATCGCTGACAGAGTATTTCTATTAGCTAGCCATCCGAAATTGTTGTACTCATCAACATCGACAATCCGATAAAAATTAAACAAAGGTACTTACCGCTGGAAGTACTCAACGACTAACCCAATAATGAACATAGTCACCCTACACTAACAATTTAAATGGCAACATAATCCGCGTTGAGGGACCGCGCGCGCTAGCGCGCGGTCCAGCAACTAGTAATGTAAAAATACATTTTATGTCTCCAAATATGACTATCATTCTAACAGTTGTATACTTTTGAAACCAGTATGTGTTAGATGTGAATTTTTTGCATCCCTACTACGGTGTCGACTGCTATGAACTCATTTTTATATAATATGAGTTTTAAATTTGTCAATTGACAAATCTATCTCAAACTAGTGGTCAACTCTTTCACTCCTACAATAAAAACGTTTAAAATTTTAATTAAAATGATCTCCTTTAATCCGAATAAATGACAACCGTGAAAATTGAATAAGGTGATAAAGAGATAAAAACAAATAAAAGTAAATGATAGATGACTGAAGGGTAAATTAGTATTTGTAAAATAATTAGTGATATTTCCCAGGGTACCCCTGAGTTTTAGCAGTTTTTCCAAGGTATCCCTAGTTTGAATTTTCTTTCCAAGGTACCCCTAAACTTTAATTTAAGTTCCAACTTCCAAGCATGCCTTTATTTTTTTTCTGCCTTAATAGTGTTAAGTTAGTTAGTTACTCATTTTTTTTTTTTGAATTTGAGTTAATAAATAAACATTGCCCATGTTACCCCTTAGTTTGGGCAGATTTGTCCATCGTACCCATGAGTTTTGTCAAATTTGCTCATAGTGTGATACATGTTATTTATATACGTTTTATGCCCCCGGTTCAGTCGCATTTAGCTGCATTTACTCGTAATCATTACTAGTTTTATAGGCTATATGTTATATTTCTCGTTACTGCTGCCTTTTATTTACATTTTGCAGGTTTTGGTGGTTTTGAGCAAAAACCCGGGACGACTGGAGCATTACGAGAACCAAGCCGACGAGACCAAGCTCGAGCGCGAACAGGAGCTCGAGAATACGAACCCAAGGGCCAAAAGACATAAGAAGGCCACAAATATCAAAGGCCTACGTATAAACTAAGGCCCAAGAAGCACGTTTGGGTCTAGATTAGAAGAAGAGGAGAGCCGGCCCAACAAGGTGGGTCAGGCCGGTTGGCCAGGCCGGCTGCCGGCCGGCCGGCTGGTGCATGTTTTCTGTCGGTTTTTGGTTTAATTCGAGATTTATATTTTGGAAACTATAAATATACTCTTTAGGTCGAGACTTTTAGTTTATGCTTTATTTTACATTCAATTTCCTAGGTTAGTTTTATTGCTTAGTTCTCTCTCATACATTAAAACTCCAGTTTTAGTTTAATTTCAAGTTGGATTCAATTGTAACCGTCGGTACTCCGTAAAATTCCAGGTTTTATTTCAATTGCAATTATTTCTATTATCATGTCTTCTTATTATTGTTTTGCTTTGACTGTTGTTATGTCTAGCTAATTCCTTAATTAGGGTTTAGGGGAATTTGTGATATTTGGTTCAGGAACATGTTTTAGGATTAAATTGGTTGAATAAATTGTGCATTTGATTTCTTTCTACGCGTTTTATGTCAATTGAATTAGGATTATTTCGCCTGATCAACGATTTGTCTGAGTTTAATTGAACCTGAGTAAGTTTTGATTTAAGATCGAAAGCCGAGTTAAAACTAGACTTACGCGAGATTGATAAGTTGAATTTAGTAAGTTGCGAGAGCCCGCTAAATTTGCTTAAGGCTAAAATTGACTCGAGAGAGCGTTTTATAAACCTAGTCATTTGCACAGTTTATCTCTTCCGTCTTATAAATTTGAGTTCCTGAATCATTGTCATAATGAACCCGATGCCCTAATCTTTCCTCTTATATATTTCTTCTATTCATCTTTGCTTTTGCTTTAGTTTAGCTTAAAACAAGCCTTTTTCACACCTTGAGTTGAACCTGTTTTCGTCTGCTTTAACTTAAAACTACTCCGTTTCTCTGTGGATACGATCCTGCTTGCCGCTAGCTGCTGTTAGTTGTTTGCTAGGTTTATTTTGATTTCAGCGATACGACTTAGCTGTGTCAATTTTGGCGCCGTTGCCGGGAAAACGGCTTTTGTTAGTTATAGTTATTGTTTAGTTGCAGGTTTTTCTCCTTAGTCTCAAGGAACCTAGTTCCTTGAGGCCGTTTCTCATCGTTTTCTTGTAGTTTATTTATGCGCAGGTCACTTTCAGGTTTAATACCATTTGATCCTGAACCTGAACGTACTTTCCGCCGGACGCGTAATTTCTTCAAAGAAATCGCTGAGACCTACGAACGTGAGATAGAGGAAGCGTCGCATTCGGAGTCTAGTGCAGCGCAGTCGTCCTACGAAGAGGACACACCACCAATTACTCCAGGTTCTTCTCCACCACGAGCGACTATGCCTAAACTTTATAGTCACTCGTTACCGAAGACCGAGTCGATCCCGCAAGGATTTACGATACCTAACACGGTCCAAGGGAATTTTGAGATTCGCCCCGCCTTTCTTTCTTTGGTGGAGCGTAATCAATTCGGTGGTAATTCTACGGAGGATCCCGGGAAACATATGCAGGTTTTTACGGATTACTGCTCAACAATTAAGCAGAACGGGATTACTCAAAACCAGATTAGGGAGATGCTCTTCCCTTTTTCTTTACGTGATCAAGCGCGGGATTGGATCACGGATCTGGATAAAATTGCCGCGGGTATTACGGATTGGCCGAGTCTAGCTCTTGCATTCTATCGCAAGTTCTATCCTCCAGAGTGGACTAACCAACTCCGTAGTCAGATTCAGGGATTTCAGCAAAGTTTTGATGAGACGTTAGCTGAAGCGTGGGACCGTTACAAACGGTTGATCCGTGAATGTCCGCATCATGGATTGGGTGATTGGTTGATTATAATGACGTTTTATAATGGGTTGTTTGCTGAGAGTCGTTCTATTCTTGACTCGGCCGCGGGAGGTCGATTTGCTAATAATACAGATGACGATAAAGCGTGGCAGTTGATCGAAGAGATGGCTGTTCATTCGGCCCAGTTCGGGAAGCCACGGGGTAATTCACGGTCCGCGCACAACGACCGTGGAAATGAGAGCATGAATGCAGTTATGAGTCAACTTTCTGAGCTGAATAGGAAGTTTGATGCTATGCAGGGGAGTAGTTCGTCGAGTGCCCAAGTTATCGCTATTGCGGGGCACGATTCAGGTTATTCTACGGTATCTTTGCGCCCCAGAGCGAGTTTACGCGTGTCAGCCTTACCCTCGTAACCTGCAGTACCAGAATCAACCAGGTTATGATCGGTCACTTCTATCCTATCGTAACCAGAATGTACTTAACCCAACCACTCAACCTCCACAAAATGCCCATTATCAACCTCCTTACAAAAATCAACCAACTCCACCTAACTATCAAAAACCACCCTTCGTTCCACCTCAAGCGCACAGTACCGATCCTATGGCGAGATGAAGGCCATGATGATGCAGATGTCGCAAGTAACGTTGTCCGCTCGTAAGTCGCAGGAGATGATGTTGCGGCGGATGCAAAAGGGCGGCAAAGCTAAGGACGCAGCGATTAAACCGCTGGAGAATCAAGTGGCGCGACTCGCCGCCATGGCGTCACGACAACCGGGTACCCTTCCACCTCAAGGTAATCCTCCTAACCCTCCGCATCATACGGCATGTGCGATTACGTTGAGAAGTGGGTCAATGTATGGTGACCCTATGAACTTGGAGGAAGAGGAGAAGGATGAGGGTGAAAACACGGTGAAACCGTGTAAACAGAGGTCACAGCCGGTCGGCCGTGCCGTCGATCAACCTATTTGGACACATTCGCGAGGAAAGATGATTCGGGTGTTATTTCTGGTGCAACTTCAACGGCCCCGATTCAGATTAAGCTTCCATTTCCTGGTCGCCAGCGAGGTGCAGAGCCCGAGGCCAAGTTCAGGAAGTTCGTCGACGTCATCAAGGCTCTTCAAGTAAACGTCCCTTTTATTGACCTTGTGACTCAAATTCCTGCGTATGCTAAATTTCTGAAGGAAGTCTTAGCTCGTAAGCGTACGTTAGAGGATGTGTCAACTGTAGCTTTTGTGGGGGAGGCTAGTACTAGGCTGCAGGGTAATAAGCCACCTAAGCTTAGTGACCCGGGGACATTATCTATTCCCTGCTCCATAGGTAGGTTTGTGGTCAAGAATGCTTTATATGACCTTGGAGCGAGTGTGAGTATCCTACCCTACCCTCTGTACCAAAAGATGAACTTGTCAGCTTTAGTACCCACTCACATTACTTTACAGATGGCTGACCGTTCCGTAAAGCGTCCCTTGGGAATCCTGCAAGACGTCCCAGTACAGGTTGGAAAGTTCTTTATCCCTGTCGACTTCGTAGTGGTTGATATGCCCGAGGATGTCCACATTCCTATTATTTTGGGAAGACCTTTCCTACACACTGCTGGTACAGTTATAGATGTGGGTAACAAGACCTTAGCCTTTATGGTGGGGTATGAGAAGTTGACCTTTACCCATTCTGATACCCCACGATCACCCATGCGTCTAGAGTCAGTTTGTTCAATTGATTCTGTACCTCCGTCTCACACTACTGGAGACACTTTGGAGGTTTTGCATGTCTCTTCTCTTTGTGCAGGTTCTTCACAGGATAGCTGCAAGGATGTTTTGGGGGAGAGGAAGTTGCTGAAAACTGACGTCTACGACACTAGCGATGGGAATAGAAGGCCCACAGTCGAACCATTTCGTGATCGAGGGCCTACGATGATGGATTATGCTGCGCTACCTAGAGCTGGAGGAGTTTTATGGCGAACGGAAGCTGTTTCGCCAAGTGAAGCTGTCGCAAATGGCCAACGACCTTGGCCTAACTTGACTTGATTTCTGGAGCTTTGAAGAGTCGTGCGGGACTATAAACCAGCGCTTCCGGGAGGCAACCCGATGACGTTGTAATTTCATTTGCACTTGTACTTTGTTTGGTTTGCTTTTTATGACTTTTGGTTTTTATTGAGCGCGCGAGGAGGGCCTTAGCCGGTCAACCGGCTGCCGGGCCAGGACCGGAGCCGTAGCAAAAATTTGAAACAGAGGAAAAAACGCGAAAAAATTGAAAATAGGGGTGCCAGCCGGTTGGCCGGCTGCCGGTCTGGACCGGCCCCCAGGTTCTGTCGTTTCATTTTGTTCTTTCCTGCGTGCTACGCCGAAGTACTTCGTCGTTGGACTGACTTGGACGCATATACGTGGATTTTAGCCGCACTCCATGATTGACTTCGGTTTGGGGGAGCTCCAACTTTATAATGTGAGCACTCTTTACCCCTTTTTACCCTCATTTCCTCGTTTTAATTTCCTTACCCCGTATGTTATGTGTCCTCCTCTACTTTTGTGGTTGTGCTGTTTTCCACATTGAGGACAATGTGTGATTTGGTTTGGGGGAGGGAAGCTCTTTCGCGCTTTGCATTTTCCTTTTTGTGTTCATTTATATTTTCCTTTTTGTGTTCATTTATATTTAAAAACCCCTAAAAATCGAAAAATTTCAAAAAAATACAAAAATACGAGTCTTTTTGGTCTGCTTTGTCACGTTTGGAGAATTGATTAGTGCATTAACTTTGATCTTTAGCATCTCCGAGTCGACTTTCTATCGTCGTAGCTGCGCTATATGTTTGTTTCCTATTACTAGATTGCGAGTCTCAAACACTAGCCCGCTTGTATCTGCTTAATTCTTATCGCTTTTCGCTTGTTTACTTTCGACTTTGACATTCGAGCTTGGCATTGGTTTGTGGAACGGTTGGTTTGTTGGCATGTGGTTTGATTGGAAAGATCATATAATGTTGGAGCAATGCTTCGATGCTCTCGGAGGGGACTCATTGACTTGAGTAACCACAGTGGCCATGAACTTGGTTGCGACCGGGAGTATGAGCAATGACGTAACCCTTAAGGAAATATGTGTACCCGAGCGCGATCTTTACCGAGTGAATGTCAAGCTAAACGGTACTACATACGGGATGCTCCACATTTGCGAAAAAGAAAAAAAAAAAGAAAAGAAAAAGAATACAGAAAAGAAAAGGAAAGAGAATGGAATGATGTGGAAAGGTTTGGATGACGGAAAGTGGTACGTTCGGTTGGCCTTGCTTAAATTGAAAATGTCGTCAGTTTTACTTTGGCGAAAGCATTAGAGGCTAGCGGTATTATGTGGTGTGAATGGTTGAGACTTGTGCTCTATTTTCGGTGAAATAGGCTATGGTTGTACGTTTATGTGCATAGGTCGTCCACTTTGAGATACTAGCGTGATTAGTTCGTGTCACTTTGATCTTCTCCGACGCTGTTTGCTTGAGGACAAGCAAAGGTTTGGTTTGGGGGAGTTTGATACATGTTATTTATATACGTTTTATGCCCCCGGTTCAGTCGCATTTAGCTGCATTTACTCGTAATCATTACTAGTTTTATAGGCTATATGTTATATTTCTCGTTACTGCTGCCTTTTATTTACATTTTGCAGGTTTTGGTGGTTTTGAGCCAAAACCCGGGACGACTGGAGCATTACGAGAACCAAGCCGACGAGACCAAGCTCGAGCGCGAACAGGAGCTCGAGAATACGAACCCAAGGGCCAAAAGACATAAGAAGGCCACAAATATCAAAGGCCTACGTATAAACTAAGGCCCAAGAAGCACGTTTGGGTCTAGATTAGAAGAAGAGGAGAGCCGGCCCAACAAGGTGGGTCAGGCCGGTTGGCCAGGCCGGCTGCCGGCCGGCCGGCTGGTGCATGTTTTCTGTCGGTTTTTGGTTTAATTCGAGATTTATATTTTGGAAACTATAAATATACTCTTTAGGTCGAGACTTTTAGTTTATGCTTTATTTTACATTCAATTTCCTAGGTTAGTTTTATTGCTTAGTTCTCTCTCATACATTAAAACTCCAGTTTTAGTTTAATTTCAAGTTGGATTCAATTGTAACCGTCGGTACTCCGTAAAATTTCAGGTTTCATTTCAATTGCAATTATTTCTATTATCATGTCTTCTTATTATTGTTTTGCTTTGACTGTTGTTATGTCTAGCTAATTCCTTAATTAGGGTTTAGGGGAATTTGTGATATTTGGTTCAGGAACATGTTTTAGGATTAAATTGGTTGAATAAATTGTGCACTTGATTTCTTTCTACGCGTTTTATGTCAATTGAATTAGGATTATTTCGCCTGATCAACGATTTGTCTGAGTTTAATTGAACCTGAGTAAGTTTTGATTTAAGATCGAAAGCCGAGTTAAAACTAGACTTACGCGAGATTGATAAGTTGAATTTAGTAAGTTGCGAGAGCCCGCTAAATTTGCTTAAGGCTAAAATTGACTCGAGAGAGCGTTTTATAAACCTAGTCATTTGCACAGTTTATCTCTTCCGTCTTATAAATTTGAGTTCCTGAATCATTGTCATAATGAACCCGATGCCCTAATCTTTCCTCTTATATATTTCTTCTATTCATCTTTGCTTTTGCTTTAGTTTAGCTTAAAACAAGCCTTTTTCACACCTTGAGTTGAACCTGTTTTCGTCTGCTTTAACTTAAAACTACTCCGTTTCTCTGTGGATACGATCCTGCTTGCCGCTAGCTGCTGTTAGTTGTTTGCTAGGTTTATTTTGATTTCAGCAATACGACTTAGCTGTGTCATAGTGCCCTAAAGTTTTCACATTTTGCTCAGTGTAACCAATCCAAAAAGGTGGTTGAACTTGAGTAGGTGGTTGAATAGGTGAACTTGAGGAACTAAAATGATGGGCATGAATCTTTGCGAGGTATTGGATGCATATGTGTCTCATAAGCGAGTTTGTAGCACTTACCACTTACGAAACTATGAACATATTGCACATGTTCTTTCGTATTGTCGTATATTGTTCTACATGCATGCTAGCATTGTATACCACTTATTTGACAGTTTTCACATATACACGTACCCTTCAGTATATCCAAAGGACAAGCAAAAGTATCATCATGAACCTCAAAGTCCTCATCCCTAGCTTTGATTACCAAACAATGCATACTTTTTAGGCAAGTGGTAGCCAATATACCGTCAGCATATGGTGTTGCTTCAAGCAGATTCATCCCCTCTGCCAGTTCCACTCTCTCAGCAATTGTATCCATATAATATATTCTAAGAGTTAAGCCCGTATTAACTCTTAGGTCATTATGATTGCGTTGAAAGACACAACAAAATTAGAAGTGCTATGGTCACATGCTACAGGGTCAAACTGGTGTTTGGACCATTGTTGAGGTGCCTTGACTAGATAATCAGCAGCCGACTTTGATAATTTCCTTATTTAGACTAATATGAAACAATTTCGAAATACCATCCATTTTTTCTTTCATGTGACGAGTTATTTGCACTTGCTCGTATATGTCCGTTTTCAAGTGCAGTAAATCAAACAACTGTTGAACTTCTTAATTTGCATTAGAATCTCCGCCATCTTGATTTTTAGCTTTGCACCATTGAAACTATCCACATTCATCACATTTAGAATATAGTTTGTAAGAATTAGACGAGGTATGTCTGAAAGACCGTATATTGGACCTTCCATTACATCTCGAACATTGTTTATTTTCGACTAAAACTCCGCTAGGATATGAACTTGCCTGAGATCCAAAAGACATGACTTTTGTTTTGCTTGTATGAGTTTTTTTGGTAGTTGTAGTTGTATTTTATGAGTAATGCGATGTCTGAAATGCTGTTGGTACTTATAAGACTCTATTCCAACATCTATATTTAAAAATATAGCCGTTCTTCTTAGATTGGTTATACTAAGTAAAATGCGAAAACTCAGGGGTACCATGAGCAAATTTGACAAAACACAAGGGTACCGTGGATAAATCTGTCAAAACTCAAGGATACCATGGACAATAACTAGTTATTAATTCAAATTTAAAAAAAGGACTAACTAACTAAGTGAACACCGTTAAAACATAAAAAAATAAGGGCATGTTGGGAACTTAAACTAAAGTTCAAGGGTACCTTGGGAAGAAATGTCAAATCAGGGATACCTTGGAAAAACTGCCAAAACTTAAGGTACCCTGAGAAATATCCCAAATAATAAAATGGGGAAGTTGAACTCACCTAGTAGAGTTGGCAATATGGGCCCACAGCCCGTGGGCGGCCCGGCCTGGCCCGACCCCCAAGACATGCCCGACCCGACCCGTGGCCCGTGTCCCGTCATCCTCTTGGCCCGGTTCGGCTTGTGGCCCATCACCACGGGCAGTGGACACAAAAAGAAAAAAAGAGTGAAGTTTGGCCCGATCCGGCCCGTGGCCGGTTGAATTGGCCCTTGGACAGCCTGTTATCCAACCTATGGGCTTACCCATTTATCATTTCTATAATACTAGATTTACTATAATACTAGAAAAATTTATATTTATCATTTTTACATACATTAGTTGCGACTATAAACTTCATTTTATTATTTTTAATTTATATTTGAGACACTGCTTTTAATATAATTAATTTCTTTTCCAATTAATTTTTTTATATTTACTATTTTAATTTTTCTTTATTTACTTACAAGTGAATTTATATATTCAAATGAAATTTTAAAAATTACTTACTTATTTACATGTAATAACTTATAACTTTAAAAAAAAATTAAATTAACTTTTAAATATAATAATTATAATTTACAAATTAATTTAGAAAATTAAAATAACTAAAAAAGAAACATCAATCCCATGGAACAGCCCGAAGTGAGCCCATGGGCTAGGCCCGGCCCGAGCCCGACGGGACATGGCGGCAAAAAAAATAACGGGCTTGGGCCCGGCCCGACGGCCCGAAAGTGATGGCATGGACGGGCCAAAAAATGTTGTGGTCTAACGAGCCCATCCATGGGCCGGCCCACCGGCCGTAGACCATCTCTATCACCTAGTCACCTCGGGAAGACTTAGTGAGCAACTTCCTCCATTATGGAGTAAGATTAAGTTCTCACATTAAATTTTAAAATGGACAAACAAAAAACTACTGTAATAGTTTTTCCAATTTCTTGGAAATTTAACTAGTACAGCATTTGAGAACTGCGTACTCAATTTATACGAATGAAATTTTTAGAAGCTATTTTCTTTTATAAATATTTATTTATTTATTCAATTATTATTGTTTCACATCACAGAAAAACTACTCCATATTAGTCATCATAATAATTGTGCGTTTAAAAGATGCACATACGGAGTATATATTTATAGCCAACTCAAAAAGGCGTAAAGTATATATTTATGTGGATAACATTTGCAGCCGCCTACTTAAAAATGCATAAAAATGCTTCGTTCTTCCACGGCCGTAATTGTTTATTTTTCTAATTTTGTGCACTTTTTTTTTCAAAAGTGATAAGTAATTTTACCCGACAACATACCATTAATCACACTTTATTTTTAACCAATTGAAGATTTAAGTCATTTGTTAAGTACCTTATGTTAACGTTGTACACTTGTACTCCTATGTATTATGTTCTTGTTTTCATAAGCAAGGCCGTCTCACACACGCATAGTCAATAATATAAACAATAAATTAAAATGTAATATTTTAAATACATATAAAATACAGTTACAAAATAAACACTGTTGTGAAATGTGGATGACCATTATCGGTTATTGTATCTCTTCATGAAAGGTTACGATTATCTCGTATTTGTACTATAAATATATATCAATGTAATGTAATACACACTTGAATATCAATATATTTTCTCCCCATTATTCTCTTCATACTTGTTCTCGATGTTCTCTACGCATTCATTCTTAACAAACACTAAATTATCATGGAATAAATTTTCAGGAGCTAAGTTTAAAAAATTGCATAGTTAGTACACCGAAAACTTTACAACAACCTAATTATAAGTGAATAACTCTTGCCGATAATGCAATTAAAGTTAGGTAAAACTAAGGGATATTTGCTATGTTACCGTTGAACTTTGTGGTCTTTGTCAATGTAATATCCTGAAATAAAATAAGTAAGTTTAAAGATATAATAGTATATAATAGTAAATAATAGTAGGACTATCAAAGACTTTACAATTAAACCCATAAAATTTTAATATTATCGGCTTATTCATGGGATACTTATCAAATATTACAAGATAATTACAAAATCATAATAAAAATAATGGAAAAAAATAATGAAATCAAGGACTAGGGTACACGCATAAAGGAGAAATGACTCACCCATTAATCACCTCACTATAAATAGACATTGGTAGTAAAAGTTAAAGGGGGATGATGTTAAAAAAATAAATAAAATAAAAATATAAAGTTATCAAACTAGTTTAGTTGGGTAGAAGTAAAGTAGCCGAGGTACAAAACACACGGAGTACTACTAATCAAATTATGGTATGACTTTGAGACCTTTCATTGTAGAAAGAACTTATTTTGATATTATAAATGATAGTTATAGTTATTTTGTATAATATTGTATACAGTATGATTCTTATATATTCATGTTATATTGCTCCATATTGTTTTAATTGTCCCATATGTTATACTTGTTAAGTTAGTCTTGTAGTTATAATGTACATTTGGCCATTTGTAGCATTTGGGATACGATTATAGGAGTGAGACGACATTATTTATAATAACTTTATGTACCTGAGAAGAAGCGCGGCTCCATGTGAATTACGATTCTGGTATCCGGCAATATATAGTCGAGTGGGTCTTAGTATAGACCTGAGTATCCTGTGTACATGGATGAGGCGTGGCGTAGCACAGGGAGTATTAACTCCGTAATGTGTCTCTCTTGTATAATGGTAGACCATTAGATATGATTCTGATATGATAAATTGTTACATGTTTATAATATAATGATGATGGCATATATATATGTGTATTATGAAGACAAAGAATGAATAAAATTGACCTAGGGCCGGTGGAGGCGATCGAAGTTATATTCAGCCGGTGGTTGGCTGATCCCGTCATATTTATATCTTTTTCAGGTTTAGTTTCTGAAGAAAGGAGAAAGTGAGAGTTGACCAACAGACTTCTATTATATAGAATATATTATTTTATAGGTCAATAGTTAGACCATTACGACTAGTATTGTAATTAGTGTAGCCTTGTACTCTCTGGAAGGAGAATACGGCGGTAACGTCTCTGTAATACAGTTTAATTTATTTCATTTTTCTATTTGTAGAACCTTCCGCTGCCAGTTAAATAAGTAGGAGAAAATGGGGGCGTTACAGATTGGTATCAGAGCCTCCCGAAAGCCTTTTTAGAGCCTCGTTGGAGCCTCGTTAGAGCCAGATTGAGAGCCTCCTGAGAGTCACCCTATTACCGCTTATAGTTAAGTAAACCTAGTTAGTGCAATTTTAATTTAAACAAACTAGATTATAACCCTTAAGTTTTATTTTAAATAGGAATCAAATATAATTAGAAAAATAAACACCTACACACAAATAACAAAATGGGAGTAACTGTATACAGTAAGCTAGCTATAGAGGATATAGGATATGTGTTAGATTAATGATGTATGTATACTTATGTTACGTATTTATGTGTTTATGTGTTATATATATATATATATATATATATATATATATATATATATATATATATATATATATATATAGGGGTGGGATCCGGTGAGACCCCCTAACACGGTGAGACCTCGTGAGACCCCATGAAAATCACATTGTATGACTAAATCGAAAGCATAGGCCCGTCACTATCCTTTATTTTTATTAGTTTTCACCCTTATTTGGGTAAAAAATATAAATTACATATTAAAAATTTTAATAAAATATTTATGTCTCGGGTGAATAATATACTAGATACACAACATTGATACTGCAGATACATTAAATGACATAGTAGATACACCAAAAAAGATTAGATACACAAATAGATGTCGTAGGTACACCAAAGTTATAAAATACATTAACGACGATATAACGTGACATGATAAGGTAGTTATGAACCCCAAATATGATCCTTAGACCATAAATTAGAGAATAAAGACAACTATGCCGAATTTTCGAAATAAAAACTTTTTTAAGAAGGGGTCTCACGAGGTCTCACCGAGTTGAGGGGTCTCACCGGATCCTGAATCTATATATATATATATATATATATATATATATAACTCTCTATATATATATATATATATATATATATATATATATATATATATATATATTTTATATCAAGTCTTTTAATGTGGTTTATATATGTGCTTTAAGGATAGGTTAACTGAAATAATGAACTTAGTATTTGGAATAATATCGTAAGATACTTCGTACACATTGCTAAAAGCTTTAAAAAAAATAATATTCATAGACCAATATAAAGTGGGGCTTTGAAAATAATTAAAAAGATCAATTACATTATGGACAATATAACACCTTTACACATCAATGAAATAAAGTTTACAAGTTCTAGTAGGAAAAAAAAATAAAAAATGTAAGTTCAATTATAGAAAAAAAAGAATGTAATAAAATAATAATTGTCGTATTTGTAGCTTATAAATTCTAAAAGAAATTTGAAATTATAGGGGTACATAAATCATTCTCCTTTTTAAAGTACAAAGTGTGGTATCATAATAATAATATAAAAAAAATAAAAATAAAAAGAAAATAAATAAATTATGGCAATAAAAATAATATAAAGATTGTGATCAATCTCCTAATTGTAACAATGAACTACCAATATTCAAAAACAGATAAAGAACAAAATTTAATGTTTGAGTTCACATCTAATTATTTGAAAGAGGAAGTCGTTTAAAAAAAAAAAAAATACACTGCATATAATTTCTATAAAATAAATCATCCACTCGTCTCAATTCAAATTCAAAAGTCTCAAGTATAGTTGCAAAATAAATCAAGTGAAATTAATTTTACGAGTAGAAGCCTAAATATTTTGGTGAAAGACAAATTAAAGGATTCAACATAAAGTCAAGAATATAGTTTAAATTATATACGTGATAAACAAATTAATACGACAGATAAGTACAAAGAGAGATTAAAGATAGTTAGACTATTTAGGTGAAAGACAAATTAAAGGATTCAACATAAAGTCAAGAATATAGTTTAAATTATATACGTGATAAACAAATTAATACGACAGATAAGTACAAAGAGAGATTAAAGATAGTTAGACACGTAATTAATGATACGTATAATATTTTGACTTAAATAAAGACAAGTTTCGGGACGAAACTTATTTTAAGGAGGGTAGAATGTAATATCCTGAAATAAAATAAGTAAGTTTAAAGATATAATAGTATATAATAGTAAATAATAGTAGGACTATCAAAGACTTTACAATTAAACCCATAAAATTTTAATATTATCGGCTTATTCATGGGATACTTATCAAATAGGGTTAATTGGATATAACCCTCTTATATAACACTTTTTTTTGAAATAACCCCCTTTTATGTTTTTTTTTCTACTTAACCCCCTTTTAAGACGATTTTGTTTTTAAATCACCCCCCTTATCGGAAAAAGTCACCTTAAAATGAGATATTTCGGCCAAATTCAAATTTTGAATGTTGTTTTCTTTCTTTAATCCCTATTTTACCCTTCCCTATTTCTCTTTAATCCCTATTGTTCGCGTTAACATTCGACTTACTCCTCGTCAAAAAAGCATGACGTGACCCATGCTTCGGCTCTATGTCCATCAAGTACTTCAAAATAGGAATTAAAGAAAGAAAAAAACATTCAAAATTTGAATTTGGCCGGAATATCTCATTTTAAGGTGACTTTTTCCGATAAGGGGGGTGATTTAAAAACAAAATCATCTTAAAAGGGGGTGAAGTAGAAAAAAAAAACATAAAAGGGGGTTATTTCAAAAAAAAGTGTTATAAAAGGGGGTTATATCCAATTAACCCTATCAAATATTACAAGATAATTACAAAATCATAATAAAAATAATGGAAAAAAATAATGAAATCAAGGACTAGGGTACACGCATAAAGGAGAAATGACTCACCCATTAATCACCTCACTATAAATAGACATTGGTAGTAAAAGTTAAAGGGGGATGATGTTAAAAAAATAAATAAAATAAAAATATAAAGTTATCAAACTAGTTTAGTTGGGTAGAAGTAAAGTAGCCGAGGTACAAAACACACGGAGTACTACTAATCAAATTATGGTATGACTTTGAGACCTTTCATTGTAGAAAGAACTTATTTTGATATTATAAATGATAGTTATAGTTATTTTGTATAATATTGTATACAGTATGATTCTTATATATTCATGTTATATTGCTCCATATTGTTTTAATTGTCCCATATGTTATACTTGTTAAGTTAGTCTTGTAGTTATAATGTACATTTGGCCATTTGTAGCATTTGGGATACGATTATAGGAGTGAGACGGCATTATTTATAATAACCTGTGTACACAGAAGGGGGCGCGGCTCCATGTGAATTACGATTCTGGTATCCGGCAATATATAGCCGAGTGGGTCTTAGTATAGACCTGAGTATCCTGTGTACATGGATGAGGGCAGCGCGTAGCCTGGGGGAGTATTAACTCCGTAATGTGTCTCTCTTGTATAATGGTAGACCATTAGATATGATTCTGATATGATAAATTGTTACATGTTTATAATATAATGATGATGGCATATATATATGTGTATTATGAAGACAAAGAATGAATAAAATTGACCTAGGGCCGGTGGAGGCGATCGAAGTTATACTCAGCCGGTGGTTGGCTGATCCCGTCATATTTATATCTTTTTCAGGTTTAGTTTCTGAAGAAAGGAGAAAGTGAGAGTTGACCAACAGACTTCTATTATATAGAATATATTATTTTATAGGTCAATAGTTAGACCATTACGACTAGTATTGTAATTAGTGTAGCCTTGTACTCTCTGGAAGGAGAATACGGCGGTAACGTCTCTGTAATACAGTTTAATTTATTTCATTTTTCTATTTGTAGAACCTTCCGCTGCCAGTTAAATAAGTAGGAGAAAATGGGGGCGTTACAGTCAAATTACACATGGTGCCTCATGTCTGAAATTTGTTCATATAGTACCCTTAAATTAGGTATTTATATGCCTAATATGTTCTTTTTCCAGCAAAAAACTTGACCGTTCGAGGGTATCATGAGAAATATCCTAAAATTAATCTACCTCGATATTTGAATAAACACAAACTACTTTGTTTTGATATGTACTTCATATTTTACTATTTTTTATTGATTACTATAGAGTATTTTAGATAATTTGACCTGAATTAAAATATACGCGAGTATGACCTGATTTAAATTGATTTAAATTGTCCAATTGAAAGGATCAATAATGTAAGAGGTCTAGTTGCAATTAAGGGCTTAATCAAGTCGATTTGAGATAAAGATTGGATAAGTTTATAGAGTAGTTTTTATCATGTGAGAGGACTCACATAAACTTATTGTGAGTCCCGTCTCACATGAGAAATAGTATCGGCACAAAAGTTTTTCCTCAAACTTGAAATTAGCTTAGCACTCATTGAGTTCAGAAGCTTTAAGCATGACATCGTGATGCGATTCAGCGGAAGCATTTTAATTAGAAATATATAAAAATGATATTTGCTCCAAAATCTGGTGAAATTTCGGATCAATGGGTGTCTTCGACTAAAGACCTATTTAGCCTTAGACGGGATATGGACAATTAAACCCAAAACTTGGATTAAATTGAACCGTGATATTAATGAGACGCCGATCTCACGAATATCGGTGAGTAAGGAAGAACGCCGATTCAACCTAAACTCGAAAAATCGAAATACCTTATCGATTTATGAACACAACGCACCTTGATGTATTTTCTCAAAACTTTGTTTTGAACTTGTCTTTCTATATGATGATTGATTATGAATACATAGAATTCTATTTATACGAAACTAATTAGAAAATCCTACCTAAGAATAAAATAAAGAATCCTAAATAATTTAGGTAAATATAAACTACTTTCCTAAATAAACTAAAATAAAGAAAACTATTCCAAAATTAAGATAAAGAAATAAAATTACTAATATGAAATACAACCTAAAATAATTCAAAATTATTTAAAAATATAATTTCATTTTAAGAAACAGTTGAATGTTGATTCTTTAATGCCTCCATGGATATATTCCCGTATCATTAAAATACAACAAGGTGCGTTGTGTTCATAAAGGTCAATATAACCTAAAACAACGGTCCTATATGAGCAGAACCACCAAAAAGCTCTTGATACCTCCGTACTTGACCGTTAAGTCAAGACATCTTTAATAAAATAATTTATTAATAAATCACCAAACCACATTAAAAGGTCCATTTAATCGAAAACAAATGTAACACGGAGTAGCTTTACACAGTGACAGAAGTAGATAAGCCCAAATCCTTAAACGCTCGAATTGTGTTGGTAACAAAGTTTAGTCTCATCGTATGTTGGGCCTTCGTTTGTATTGATCTCTCCAGTTGTTAACTCTTTTTTAACCGAAACACTAACACATTAGCCCAATATACTAAAAGTTTATATGTTCACGTTGTTCTTGTTGGTCATTATTATTAATTGAATTTAAAAAGTTATTCTCATGTTGTGTGGAGTAATGATGTATAAATGGAAAAAATATAGGTATTGTTGAAATGTATTAGGCAACTTGTTATCCGAAAGGCCAACCGTTTTGTAGGTTGAGTCTAGTTCATTGTGCTACACTGTATTATATTATCTTCTGCCTTTTCATTTGCTTCTTACTTTGTATATAAAGGATTATCCCATGTACTAACACATATACAATTGAATACAAATATCTTTTATTCTCCCACAATGTTTAATATGGTATCAGAGCCCCCACAGACTGTCCAACATGGCTTCAACAACAACTTACTTCTAATGGCCGGGTTAGTAAGCCTCTTTCTCATCTTAGCCAATATCATTGCTATGTTGCTATTGCATATTTCGAGAAGCTAACACCAACCCTCAATGCCGGCAAGCCATGTTAGATGAACTACATGCTTTACAGAAAGTCAACACGTGGGATATTGTAGACCTACCTCCGGGTAAAACTGTCGTGGGTTGTAAATGGATCTACATTATTAAAACTCGCTCAGATGGCTCTATTGAGCGATACAAAGCCTGATAAATAGCTTAAGGTTGTAACCAAGAATACGGAATTGATTACGAGGAGACTTTTGCACTTATTACGCGTCTCACATCCGTTCGAACCTTGGTTGCTGTTGCCGCTAGTACGACATGGAGTCTTTTTCAAATGGATGTTAAAAATGCTTTTCTAAATGGTGATCTGATCTTTGCCAGGAAGTTTACATGCATCTGTAGATACCCGTATCCGTACCCCCCCAAAAACAAACCCGATGATGAAAAGGACTTTCATGCATGCTTTTAAAAGAGTCGAAACGGTACAAAAGTGTCTAAAACGTATTAGTCATTTTTAGCGTATTAATTTTAGGGGTGTGCATTAACGGTTACGGTAACCGAACCGTTAAGGATAACGGTTAACCGTGATAACGGTTATGCCAAAACCGTAACCATTACCTACCGTTAAGAAGCGGTTATTAACGGTTCGGTTAACCATTATAACGGTACGGTTAACCGGTTAACCGTAAACCACTATGTTACATTTTTATTTTAATTCTATAATTTCTCAAAAAAATACTAGCTACGTAAAAACATGACAAAATATTGAACGAATTTAATAGACTGGCCAAATTTAAGATGTCCATGTTTCATCGAGTACAATTTAACAACAAAGCATTCAACATTATTCAAACATTTACATAAAAAAGTCCCGATTATATTATAAAAAATCATAGAATAACCAAAGTCCAACTATTATCGAATTTATTGATTTATGAATGCTTGATTGTAACTTGTGACAAATTAACATTGTGTTTCAAAAAATTAAAGAGGATGAATGTGAAATTGTAGATTTAGGGTTTAAGTTTTTCAAAAGGAGGAAGAGTAACTTTAAAAGAATAAAGGCAGAAACAAATAAATAAAAATAAAAATAAAAATAAAAAGGAGTTTTAGGTTTAGTGGTGCACAAAAACAATACGCTATACAAGTTACTCACTCATTTTTTTTCTTTCTTTTTTTAATTTTTAAAATTTTTAAATTTTCTTAACGGTTAATCGGTTAACCGTTATCACAAAAAATGCTAACGTTCTGCATCAGATTAACCGCTATTTTTAGCAGATGCAGTTAACCGTACTTTAATTTTTAGCGATGCAGTTAACCGATAAAAGGCACGGTTATCGGTTAAACGGTTCGGTTATTTCGGTTCGGTTATTTATGCACACCCCTAATTAATTTGGATTTGCATAATCATGAAAATGAATGTCAATTTTTAGTCATCATGAGCGTAACACGAGCACAATATAGGAACGTCTTATTAAGCCAAGCCACAAAAACAGCCCAACCAGCTACAAAACGGCCCAAACTTACAAAAACGACCCAAAAACGCACACTAACACAACACTCAAAACGGGCCAAAGTGCGTCCCGTGTCACATTTTCACAAAGTTAGGTTTTATGAAACCATAAAATAATATAACCTAATATTATTTTATTTCAAGCCAAAACCGAAAAACACGACAAAAAGCACGAAACAGCGAAATTCGGACCAAAATCGAACAAAATACTTAACCCCTAAGTTAATAAAAACATAATCATTACTTAATCATACGACCAAAAA
Source organism: Dianthus caryophyllus (assembly GCA_023091065.1). NCBI lineage: Eukaryota > Viridiplantae > Streptophyta > Magnoliopsida > Caryophyllales > Caryophyllaceae > Dianthus > Dianthus caryophyllus. The sequence continues at coordinate 10,289,166 of CM041522.1, read as the reverse complement.
CCAAAAGGCGGCTGAAAAACGGCACACCAAATAAAAATAAAATCGCCAGTTGACAGGCGATTAAAAATTCAATCGCCTGTCAACAGGCGATTTTCTTTTTATTCTGGCGTGCAGCCTTTTTTGATTTCCCTACAAAATACAACCCAAATGAAATTAAATTCGCCAGTACACAGGCGATTAAGTTTTCCCCTACGCTCAAACCAGCCATTTTCTATAAATACCAACCCACTTCATTCACTTTCAAACATCGGTTTTTAACACATATACACTATTCACAAAATCCACTCAAAAATACCGTCTTTACATTTTCGAAAGGTAAACATTTTACCTACGGGCTGGACGTTTGAGACTCGGATAATGGGGTTACATTAACCCCAAACCCGATATTGGCACTAGCGAAGCCGTATTCGTAATACGGTTGTAGCAATTCGGATTCATAATCCGTCTAAACCCCGCCAATATCGCATAAATAAACGACTCATTATCACTAAAGCAAACCGACGTCACTTTTATAATTATGCAAGTCCTCATTCATGCATTAAATAACGACTAGAATCACGGATCCAACACTAAATTGTACCGCTTCATAGAGTCTTTTAGCATGTCAAAAGCGAGGTTTTTTACTGTACAAATTCTAAAGCGAGGTTGGAAAATAACGTCTATAGTAATAATTTAGTCAATAAATTATTATGTCACGTACATTTCCTGTAGCAATATGTCATGGTTTTGACAATTTACATTATTTATGCATTTTAATCGAGTCATACTTATTCGCACTTGCGTAGCGTGACTTTTAGCCCAAATATCGAAATTAAGCAAATGTTTTCAAATTAGTAGAGACTACTTTTTACGTAGGCTTTTTGATTCTTGTTTTCAAAATACACTTTGTCAAAACTTTCAAAGTAACCTCACTCAGAACCCTTCTGCGGTTTCAAACCTCGGATAGATAGGTATCGACGCACCTTGAAATCTGAGACACTCGTGTCTTGTATTTCAAGACGCGTTGAATAGGTTCCAAATTCCTTTAATATTTGGTGGCGACTCCGAAAATACACTTTCGAAAAGGATGATCTACTTTTCTTTTTGGTCACAAATTCATGCAATGATCTCCCCCATTTTTCTCAAAACTTCGCACTTTTTCCTCGAGGCGCATTCTGCTTCGCCGCAAGACGGCGTAGGGCTGGCGCAGTAGGCCGATAGGGACTAGCGATTTTTCATTTTCCCTGCACCTTCACCGCGACTCATTTGGGACGAGCATGATTTTTATTATTTTTGAAAAACTAGTTTTTCTTTTATTTTAAAATCATAAAGAAGTGAAGCTTGAAACTTTGAAAACATTTACGCTTTCGATATTTGGGCAAAAGTACGTTGAGTCGAATCCTCCCGATTCAAACCACACCCTTTGAGGAACGGCCTCAGAATCCTCGCTTCATGCGAGGTAACTCCTGACACCCTGTTCTCTCACCCTCCACGATTACAAGTACGGCATCCGTGACAAACGATCGTAACTACCAAACTCGAGCGCTCTAGGGCCGTCTTGAATTCACACCTAAGGCGTGTGTAGTCTTGCGGGTGCCCTACCTAATCGTCACTGAATGACCAGGAGGAACCTTACCCTATAAACCAAAAACCTGTGTTTATATGTACAAGTATGAAGCTATAGTACACTCACTATAGTAGTCTTTCAAAAACTTTCTGCATGTGAAAACTTTTCCTAGGCATTATACTTTTAAAATACGTCCATCTTTGAAATTGCTTTTTCAAACTTTTTTCAAAAAAGGTCATACTTTTTAAAACACGCCGTTAGGCTCTTTGACCTATAGTCATTTGAGTTTAATAAATAGGATGCCACTACATTTAAAACCGACCTAGGATAACCACTATATCCCAGGTCTTTTTCAAAACATAAATGAATTATTCGACTGACGTATCGTCATAATACATTTATTGCTAAAGGTCTTTCACAAGGCAAAAACCCGATTATGTCAATTCATTTCGGAGATTTTAAATGAAATTAACTTTTAGAACGTTAGAATTAGTTCTAAGTCGAGTGACTCTTTAGTCATCCCGATTTAATCTTTTTTCTCTCAAAAACAAAAAAACGCGGGCTCGTTCGTGATCTGAACCCGTTGATTTACTCTTTGAATCGAATGACTTATCGTCATTTTTGATTTAAATCCCTGAGTCACACGTAAAAGGCGAACAATTGATCGCCTTTTACCCAATTTTAACATCCTCAGGTCGGTTAGCCTATCGCTACTCCGGTCTGATCCTTTTTTATCATAATCCAATGTTAAACCCCTGGCAACATACCGCCAAACCGGGTCTATCAGATTATGATCATACAAATTTTCCTATCTCGAGAATAGGGACGTGTCAACACGCCTCTACCTCAAAAGCTTCCCGTGTCCTTTTAAAAGCTAAAAACACGAGTCAAGTCAAGTCACCCACTTTTTACACTTTTGCGTCTTCCTTTGGTCGTGAATGCGATTTTTCATTTGAGTCTTTTCCTTCTCTTTTAGAATCACTAAAGTTTTGAAAACTTTGTCAGGTCCGCTCATTGAAAAACCCTGGATACACGACGAACTAAGAACCGTCACTTGAACCCACCTCCGCCTCCAAAGAAGCGCTCCTACAACAGATCAAAACCAAAACCTGTCATGGCCTTTCAACACGATGAGGATCTCGGAGGACCACCACCCCAGGAGATAATCACGAACAAGTCCGACACCAATAATAAGATAGCTAGCCTCACTACGACGATCGAGCAAATGGCTATCATGCAAAAGTTTGAAGCGAGAGAAGAACGCCAGACGCTGGCGAGGAATCCGAGCGGAATGCAAAAAGGATTCGAACCATGGAAGAGCGTCTCACGAACTCAAGGGGTTACTCCATACACCAAGAAAACGAGCACATCCCAAAGAACGCCAGTCCATGCTACCGGACAAGCTAGCACTCGGCGATCTTCCCATCTTCAAAGGTCACGAAGCCCGCTCGTTCACGTCAAGGCTTTCAAAGCTAAAATGGCCATCATGGGTGTCGAACCCCTGCATGGGCTACCTTATTCCTCACTCATTAGGACGCGACAACCCAGGACATGGTTCTACGCTTTAGAGCCACACAAGAGGGGTAGTTTCGAGGACATAACGGTTGCGTTCGATCTACAGTGCCGGGACAACAATGATATCCAAGTCTCGCTACGTACTGGAGGTCCTGACTTAGAGAGACAATGAGGGTTTCTGAGTACCTGACGATGGAAGAAAGCGTATTGCCCAAATACCTAACCGTCCAAGGGACACTGACTTAATCACTAAGTTCATCAACAACCTCACCCCCGCATACCAACAACACCTACGGTACGGGAATTTTGACAACTTCTCAACCCTCAGCGTCGTCGGCGAGCTCATCGAGGACGACCTCCGTAAAGAAAATAGGAATAAGAACACGGGTCGCGGATATCAAGGAAGCTCATCTCGAGCCGCTGCCAAAGTCGAGCCCATCCATGCCATCAACGCACTGGACGCGTTAGAGGCACCACCGGTTTTTACGACACCACCAAGGCCTGCCATGCCTCCGCCAAAAGCATCATACTCACCTCCTGGTCCCAGTTCGATGAAAGCACGACGAAACTTTGACCCAATATACATGACTTACTCAAAGGCACTACAGAAACTTGTGAGCCGCAATGTACTTCAACTCATAGGACCTACTAGCGAGCCTCCCCCGGACAAGAAGCCAAAGTCGTGGGATCGAGCAGCATACCGCGAAGTTCCACAGGAATGGGGCATGACACCGAGCAATGCTTCCGCCTGAAGAACATAGTTCAGGACTTGATCGACGACAATACCATCGTAAAGCCCAGCCCGAGTCCTAAACCTTCAAACCAGCTTAACCCTCTGCATACCCATGCTATTTTTGCAAGCACACACCCCATCATCGACTGCTCTAAACTAATCATCTCAAATGATCACGAAATCAACGGCATCTGGAATACTTCTGAGGATGAAGCCGACAATGATGACATCCGCATATGTCTCCAAGATGAGCCCTACGACGAAGAGGCTCAACCCCGTCGCCCGCCAGGCAAGTACGGAGAGTTACGTCACAAGTACCCATTCAGACTATCGGACAGTGATGACGAAGTAGCCTACCTAACACGATCTGGACGTCCGTACCAAGCTTCTCTAAGGTTACTTGAACCTCAAAGCCACCCGCCAAGGTTGACTGCTCAAGGGAAGAACAAGGGGATAGTCATAGACGAGGATACGCCGCCCACTTCGCCTACCTCTGCAACCTCACCTACAAGCACTGCTCCTACGCCGCCAGCCAGCAAAGTATCATTACCTAACACTAATCCTGCGCCAGCTCCACCAGTTGATAAGGTAGCATCATCGAGCGTTACCCCGACACCCTTGCCTACGCCCGAGATCGGAGACACGCTCCACAAGCAACTCAACAAGACGAAGGCGGACATTTCAATCTGGCAGCTCTTGAGGGACTCAATGGGACATCGTGAAGCCCTCTACCAAGCATTACAGGTCACCCCAATAACATCGGAAATGTCTCCAGAGAAACTTATCAGTAACATTACACGTGAATGGCAAGCCAACGCCGTCACATTCTCGGATAAAGACCTTCCTCCATTCGGTGGCACGCATAACCTACCTCTCTACATCAACGTGGAATGCCACGGCATGACATTACCAGTCGTCCTCATCGACAATAGATCCGCAGTCAATGTCTTACCCCTTGAGACAGCCAGGAAACTGGGAATTAAGGAAAATGACTTTATCCGGGTATGCAGGACGGTGTCGGGGGCCTCACGATGGAACACGTCGCAAAGCATAAAGGGAACCATCTCCTTCCCCATTATGACAGACCGGTCATGAGAACCGAATTTCAAATCATCGACATACCCCCTCCCTACAACATGCTACTAGGTAGACCTTGGATCCACGCTACCAAGGCCGTCACCTCAACCCCACATCAAAAGGTCAGGATACCTCTGGATGACGAGATCGTCACCATCGACGCCTCGAACTTTCGGGCTACCCTCAAGCAGCAAAAGACTAATGATAGTACTGCGGAGATAAACGCCGATCCAGCCCGCGACATGTGTGGTTTCGACTTCGACTTCAACATCCGTACTCGACTGCGTAGAGAAGAAATCGGCGACTCTACGCCAAGGACGACGATAACAAATGGCCCACCATAGGTCTATCCTACGTACCATGGTCATACGAAGTCTCTCAAGGTTGGGAAGCATACAATGATCGCAAAAAATATCATGATTTCTACATGCAACCATACCACATCCTCCCCAGCCACTACTTCGTCAAAGAGGGCACTAGCAAGATTCCTAAGAACACAACCACGTACACCATTGCCGGGATTGAGCTCATTTCCGACATCGTGCGCAACAAGAACTTCAACCCTACCAACCTGATCATCCCTTACGAAGAAAAAACGCACGACGGATGGTCAAAAACCCTCGAATGGACCGACGAACAAGGCCGCACTTTCAAGATCACCACAGGTCAAGGTTACACCTTCGAAGATTCCGACTCCGGCGAAGACGAAGACAACACCCCAAACCAAAAGACTGTCTTAAAATTTAAACTCCCTCGTCGTCATCTCAAGTCTCTTACCCCAACTAAGCCCCCGGGCTACTTCCCTGACATAGTCAATTTAGCTAAAGAACTAGAGTCATTAAGGTTATCCAAAGCTCCCTCGTCTGAGCTATCTTCAAATGTAACCGCTTTTGATAACATTAATAACATGAAAGTTTTTTACTCTTTGCCTCATTTAAACTCTACTTTTCCTAATAATCGCGATAAATTTAAACCAAATAACATTGCATTATATAGATACATTGCAAGTATTGTCTCAAAACCCGAACAGGACCCCATTATCGAAGACACAACGACCATCAACATAGGAACACCCGAAGAGCCTCAAAGAACTACAACTGGGGGCTTCCCTAAGCACGGAAGAAAGGGCCACCTATACCAAGCTACTCGCAGAGTTTAAGGACGTCTTTGCCTGGTCATATAAGGACATGCCCGGCATAGACCGCGAGATAGCTGAACACCGCATCCCGATCAAGCAAGGTAGCAAACCGGTCAAGCAGAAGCTCCGACGCATCAAACCAGAATGGTCTCTCATGGTCAAAGAAGAGATCGAAAAGCAGCTACAAGCTGGGTTCATCCAAGTCATCGAATACTCAGACTGGGTCTCCAATATGGTTGCGGTTATGAAGAAAAGCGGCAAAATACGAGTATGTGCCGACTTCCGGGACCTAAACAAAGCCTGCCCAAAAGATGATTTCCCACTACCTCACATGGATATCCTAATCGATAACACAGCAGATCACGCCTTACTGTCATTCATGGATGGATATGCAAGATACAACCAAATCAAAATGGCAGCAGACGACATGCCAAAAACCACTTTCGTAACCCCCTGGGGAACATACTGCTACACAGTCATGCCATTTGGGCTCATAAATGCCGGCGCCACCTACCAACGCACTGCCACCACCTTGCTCCACGACATGATGCATAAGGAGGTTGAGGTATACGTCGACGACATGATCGTAAAGTCAAAAGAAAGGGATGACCACATCACAAACCTTCGGAAATTTTTCACCCGAATCAGGCAGTATAAGATGCGATTAAATCCACAGAAATGCACCTTTGGGGTCACATCAGGCAAGTTGCTGGGCCACATAGTAAGCCAGCGAGGGATCGAAGTAGACCCAACCAAAATCAAAGCAATAATGAGCGTGAAGACGCCGAGCAACATCGACGAAATAAGGAGTTTCTTGGGACAAGTCCAATATATCTCCCGGTTCATCAGCAAGCTTACCATGATTTGTGAGCCAATTTTCAAAAAATTGAAGAAGGAAGAGCATACGAAGTGGGACGATGACTGCCAACAAGCGTTCGACAAAGTCAAGAGCTTACTTACAAATCCACCCGTTCTGGTACCCCCACAAAAGGACTCGCCACTGTCGCTATACTTGACGACTACGCCAAACGCCATGGGTGCCATGCTCGCCCAAGAAGTCAACAACGAAGAACGGACCATCTACTACATTAGCAAAAGGTTTCACGATTACGAAACTCGGTATGAACCAGTCGAGAAAAGCTGCCTCTCACCGGTGCAGGCAACCAAAAGCTCGGACACTACCTACTCACTAGCACGACAAGAGTCTACTCCCTAATGGACCCCTCAAATACCTATTTGAAAAACCGATCTGAACGGACGTATGGCCAGGTGGACTCTACTTCTCGCCGAGTACGAACTCAAGTACCTCCCTCTGAAAGTAATCAAAGGAAGAGCGGTTTCGGACTTCCTCGCAGAAAACGCAATCATCGAACAACCCATGATCGATACAATGTCATTTCCGGACGATGGAATCTTCGCCATAGAAAGGGAGTACTGGCAATTATACTTCGACGGAGCGTCAAACTACCGCGGCTATGGAGTCAGAATACTCCTAATATCCCCAAACGGCGATCATACTCCACTCTCAATCAAGCTCGACTTCAGTGTCACGAACAACGCCGCGGAGTACGAGGCCTACATTTATGGCCTGCAGGCAGCCATCACTCTCAAGATAAAGAACCTACGGGTACATGGAGATTCATTCCTCATCATAAATCAAGTAGCGAGGGCATGGAAGATCATGAGCGAAACCCTCACCAAATACCAAGCAAAGTACAAAAACTCCTAGCCAACTTCGATTGCATTGAGTTCTATCACCTCCCAAGGGAAGAAAACCGGTTCTTGACGCCTTGTCAAAACTCATCCCTCCCGAACATGCCACCGCATACGGTTACTACCCATCATCGTCGAAAGACGTGGCGAACCAAAGATACATCCATACCATTGACCTGGGCGAAGCCGGCGACAGAGCCGTGGTATCAAGCCATAATCAACTACAAGGCAGACGACACTTACCCACCCGACAATCGATAAACGCGGACGAGGGCTATCGGGCTCCTAGCTTCCCAATTTGTGCTAGAGATGGGACAATTACTCAAGAAGACACCACAAGGGACACCGCCATATGTGTCGACTACAAGAAGAGGCGAGGAAATCATCACGCAAGTCCACGATGGCGAATGCGGACCCCACATGAACGCTCGAGCACTCTGCAAACAGATTCTACGGCTAGGATGGTATTGGACGACCATGGAAGCAGACTGTATCCAATACGTCAAGCACTGCCACAACTGCCAAATTTTCAGCAACGTCCAACATGTACCACCTTCACCACTATACAGCCTAACCTCACCCTGGCCCTTTTCAACCTGGGGCATCGATGTAATAGGAAAAGTCCACCCCATCGGAGCAGGAGGTCACTGCTTCGTGCTAGTGGCCATCGACTACTTTACTAAATGGGTAGAAGCAGCATCTTTTCGAACCCTTGGCTCCAAAGAAGTCGCCAAATTCATACAGACAAACATTATATGCCGATATGGCATACCCCATGAATTCATCAGCGATCAAGGCTCGCACTTTCAGCGCGAGACGGAAGCCATACTCACAAAATACAACATCCAACATCACAAATCCTCGCCCTATCGACCCCAAACTAATGAAGCCGTTGAAGCAGCAAACAAGACGGTCGTCACCATACTCGAGAAAATGATTGACAGTTGCAAAGATTGGCCCAACAAGATACCGTATGCATTATGGGGATACCGCACTACCATTCGCACGCCCACAGGTATGACCCCCTATTTCCTCACCTATGGCATGGAAGCCGTCCAACCAGTGGAAATAGAAATACAGTCTCTACGCATACTAATGGAAAGTAGCATCCGAGGCGAGAATGGGCGGTGAGCGATGCGAACAACTCATGCTCCGGGCCGAACGCCGACTGCATTCCCTGAGTACCGTACGAATGTACCAAGCCCGACTACAACGAGCATTCAACAAACGAGTTAAGCCACGACACATAAAAGTAGGTGATCTCGTACTAAAGTCTGTCCGTGCACCACTTCGGTCGACCCACGAGGAAAATTCAAGCCTAATCGGGTGGACCCTACCTCGTCGAGGAAATCTTCACAAAGCGGGCAGTAAAACTAACCGACTTGGACGGTCAAGAGTTTAACCTCGCGACGAACCTCGACCAGCTCAAGAAATACTACCCTTAAAAATGCCTTGCAATGTATCTATAAAATGCGAAATTTTCTAAAAATCAATTCATGGACCGGCAGGTCCTTAAACATGCTCATGGGCCGGCATGCCCCTAAACATGCATCCATCAAACACAATTCATGGGCCGGCATGCCCCTAAACATGCTCTTTCTCTCCACAAAAATCAAAAGCAATTCATGGACCGGCAGGTCCTTAAACATGCTCATGGACCGGCAGGTCCTTAAACATGCTCATGGGCCGGCATGCCCTTAAACGTGCACATTCCATAAGCAAACACAATTCATGGGCCGGCATGCCCCTAAACATGCATCCACCAAACACAATTCATGGACCGGCAGGTCCTTAAACATGCTCATGGCGGCATGCCCTAAACGTGCACATTCACCACAAAAAAGCAAACACAACTCATGGGCCGGTATGCCCTTAAACATACATTCTCGAACTACGCCGGTTTGATTCCACTCTTCGTGGATACGTAGGCAGCTTTGTAAAAAGCACAACCGATATTCAACACAAAAATGACGCGTCCAAAGCTTAAAAAGGCTGAGGATATAGTCAACACAAAAAAACCGTCTCATAACCTAATAGGTTAACATAAGGCGATATTCAATACAAAAATGACGCGTGTAAAGCTTAAAAAGGCCAAGGACATAGTCAACACAAAAATTCGTCTTTTAACCTAAGGGTGAAAAGAACGACATTCAACACAAAACGACAAACCCAAAGCTTAAAAAAGTCGAGGGAATAGTCAACAAAAATTTTCCAAAAACAACAAAAACCATGCTTGCATTCTAAACCTTTGAAAAGAGATTAGAGCCAAGGAATTTCACACAAAATAACAAGCAAAATGAGGCGAAGTCGTAAATAAAAAAAACCTGATTTTTATTAATCTTAAAAAGAACGGTTACATTTTGGATTTTTCAAACATAGGAGCATAACTACGACCTTAGAAATACACTAACAAACACTATATTACAATACGAGTCCCGGCATGTACATCGGGTTTAGGATATGTAATATATTACATAATACAACATAATATGAACATAATACTAACAAAGCACACATAAACTAAAACCAGGTTATTCTCTAAAGCAAACTTGAAACCTTCCAGCTGAATAGGGGAGCACCAACCCTCAACCCCTACGGCGACCCCCAACATTACCATGACGATCCGGAGCACCTGGCCCTGGAATACGGCGACGACCAACACGATTCACCGCCGAGAGAGGCACCGAGCTCGAAGCGCCACCCCTACCACTATTGCGTCCAAAGCGGATCGGGTCGTAGGCGGACGTCGGCGAAGGCTCGTTAAGCTCTATGGCGCGGAGACGAGCCCTCTCCACAGCACTTTCAGCAACGGTCCATTTGGAGTAAGCCCTCGACACCCGGATCGTCCCAGGAGTACCAGCCACAAGCCACTTAGGACGCATGATCCAACCACTGACCCACTCGTCGGTCACCTGGTTATTTAACACAACCATGTCCTGTACCTTCGTGTCCTGGCCAGGAATGAACTGTGCATACCCTATCTGTCGCCTCACCCGCAGGGGATGGATATAAACTCCCATCTCAAACCCACACAATAAGACTCCAGAGGGACCATCACCTACTGCGCTCGCCGTCACACTGACCACTCCCCACCAGGATACCGACCAACGTATGGCACATGACCTCACAAACTCGGGGAAATAGTCATTAGGGCGCTCGTCTGGACCCGACCATCGCATGTAACGATTGGTAACGCCTCCTGCTACATATTCGCCATCGAAGCCAAGGTCGTTCAACACACTTAGACGCTCCATCAGTCACACCTGGAGGATCAATGAACACCCTCGGTACGCATGCTCCCTATTACATGCCCGGTCGTCCAATCCAAGGATCGTCTCAGCCAGAATTAAAGCAGAAGGATTGCAACCTATTTCCATCTGCTCCACAACAGCAATTAAACGCGGATCTCCCAACAAACCCTCAGACACAGAGTCCGGGAACATATAGCAATGAACCAAGCAAAAAGCCAAAGCCCTTCTCCTAGCCACAGCAGAGATGTGCCCGTTTGCATTATTCCTAAACCATTGACACAAACGATAGAGGTTGATACGGTTCCCAACAAATAACTCTTCCACCTCATCACGGGTCATCTGGAGATAATTCTGAACCTGCCTCTTGTAGCCAAGTTCCTGCCTGACACATACAGGCAGGCCAATCCGCGTCCACCCGCCAATGGCCCCAAACTCCTCGACTAAGGGACAAACCTCTCCGCAAGGAAAGCGGAACACATGAAGGCTTGGATCCCAATACTCCAGACAAGCGTCCAGGAACTCGTACTCCATTCGGACCTGCCTTAGCCCACGAAATACGCCAACTCCGCAATCTTTCAAGAGTTTCTTCTCAGCACCCGACAAGGACGCACACCAACGGCGCAAGTTTCCTTCAAAATTCTCCATAACTCGACGAATGTTCCGTAAATATTCTGAATATTCTTGGAAAATCGAGAATAGAAGACGAGAGGATGAGTGAAATGAACTAACTTACCCCTCCTTTTATAGCCGAGATTTGCAAAACGAAATACAACACAAAAAACTTAAACGCTAGTGAACAAGCGATTAAAATAAATTACACAAAACTCACAAAACAAAACACTAATCGCCTGTAAACAGGCGATTAAAAATGAAATCGCCTGTTTACAGGCGATTTTCTTTTTCCTCCTGACAAAATTATTCGATTTCTTACACTTCTTACACACCTATACCCTAAAAATATTTAACTTATTACCCCTACACTATTTTTACCGACCTCCTAGTCGACATATACGGTCCCGTCGCGTCGTCTCGATTTGCGTGATTGACTCCCGTCTTTCGTATTTTTCGTTTTCACAAAACACGATAATCACACAAAAATGAAACACAACACAAAATATGATTTTCGCATTCACAATTTTCGTCTCAAAACGTCGTTTTAGCTCAAATTTTTTTGCTATGTCAAAAACGTCTTTTTCACGAGTCTAGAATATTTTCAAAACCAGCATTTTTCAAAAAAAAAAAAAAAACTCTTCATTTTACATTTAATTTGGTCATTAGCGAGTCAGCCTCAATCGAGACGTATATATATGCTTTTACGACTAACAATGTTTTGCAGGTACGCTCGGCAAGCAAGTACGCAAGGATTTCAAACCCGGCTACGACACAGGAATGCATTTTTTGCAACAAGACAAAATAACCAAATTATACCCATAAACACCTACAAGTCCAAAAAACCAACCAACCATAACAAATCCTGATACATAAAACCGTTACCAACAAATACTAATACTCATAATACAAGTCTGAAATATACAAGTCCAAGCCTACTACGACTGGTCACGACGCTACAAGACAAAGACGCAGGAATCAATCTCAAGACGCGCCTATCCGGCTCCTGCAACGTCAGACCCTCTAGCTGCCGAACCTTCGCTAACTCCTCGGCATGCGCGACCCATTTCGACGCGATCTCGCCCTCCTCACCGACGACCTGGCTAACTCGAGTCGCGCCTCGTAGTCTCTCTGCGCCTATGGCGTCAACAACTTTCTCGTTCACGATCAAGACGCCACCGGCGGTTTGCGCCCGCCACGACCTCCTGTGGACCTCACCGCCACCGCGAATACGAGAAATCAATTTAGCTTTACGGGGCTATATTCAAAACCTCGCCAGCAGAGTTTGACTAATGATTTTACAATAAAATCTTACTCAAACTGGGGCTATAATCAAAAACTCGCTTAACAGAGTTTGACTAATGATTTTACAATAAAATCTTACTCAAACCAGGGCTATAATCAAAACACTGCTTAACAGAGTTTGACTAATGATTTTACAATAAAATCTTACTCAAACTGGGGCTATAATCAAAAACTCGTTTAACAGAGTTTGAATCGATTTTACAATAAAATCCAATTCAAATGGGGCTATATACTACATAATACTCATCTTTGTACAAAGAAGAGGTTTAATACCTTCTTCACGCGGATCCCAACTCTCAAGGCCCGCGACGGTGACCACGGACGAGCAAGGCGCAAAGACGATCGAATGAGAGCGACCCTCGTGAACAACCAAGCAGTCCTCAACGAGCGGAGGAGGTGGAACTCAAGATCGAGGATCACGTCGCTACAAAACAAAAATAGGGTAAATTTTTGCTTCCTAAAACCAAAACACATACAAGCAAAGGGATAAACAAGCATACCTCGATCACGGCGTCGGCGAGGCATCAGTGCCCAAGTCACGTAATCCTCATCCCGCCGCGGCGAGTCGACTTCGCCCTCGTGATACACGTCCACGACGCTCATTAGCGTCGGGCGTCTCCACGAACAAAACCGAGGCGGAGGAGCAGTGCGATGAAGCCGCCGCGACCGTCTGCGTGAGACAGACGCTCACCCAAGTACCCGACGAGCCGTCGGGTCTCGATGTACACCGCCGTCCGTCGAGGGGCCGGCGGCTGCAATCGTAGGAGGGACGCCGGTAAACTTATTCCAGGGGTCGCGAACGAACTACAAAACAAAACCAAATTGTAAACCACAAAAACAAACACAAACCCAAAAACAAGCTACAAAAGACCAAAGTACAAAACACAATCACCCTTACCTTATCCATCGCCATCCCGCTGCGCACACGAGCCGCTGGCCATAGTTCAGCCAATACCCTCCGATCATTGTCACAGACGCATGAAAGCCGGGTATGTAGCCACCTGAACGTGTCCGGAGCGAGAGGGAAGCCGAGCATAGCACCAAGCCTGCAAGCAAACAGTACACACGTTATAGAAGAAAAACAGAGACAAGACAACAAAAAACTACAAAAATCAAACCTTACCTCCATCAGAAGACCAGGGCCCACAAGCAACACGTCCGAATCCTCGTCAATCCGATCAGGGCGCACTGCATCCCTCAGGTAATCTGATCAGCGGACCCAGGCGAGGTGACCCGATCAAAGTCACCTAGGCGTGACAAATCAAATACGCCATCGGACACGGCCGTCGAGGCCCGCTCCCCTTATCGCCAAAGTGGGTGGCGTCGAAACCACCACAACCACAAATGGCCCTCTGCTCTGCGCTCGCTCGAGTAGACCCCTTCTTCTTCCTCCTCCCCTCGAAGAAGTCAGCAAAACATATGGTACGAGGCTGAAACGTGTGCTCCTCGTCCTTCCCGCACTTAACCCCGTCGCCAATCAGGCGCACGACTCGTGGGCTATCGATAGGAGGTCGCCACGCCCCAGGTCAAATGCGCCCTCGCCATGGCGACCAGTGGCGGATGCCCACGAAGAAGGAGTCACGCCAACCTCGTAACCAGGCATGTGGAAGGTGTTGGTCGTATCCCAAAACCTATCCAACAACGCCTGGAAATGCAGTGGCGCGACCACCGCTTGCCCCGCACCTCCCTCCACTTCTGCACCAGGGGACCAAAAGCTGTCCCAAGCACTATATCCCGCTCCTCCTGGGTGAGCCTACCCTCAAAGACGTCAAACACCGTCCGAAACCCAGAGAAGGTCCTCATCGAGCCTAACGGAAAGCCGACCTTCACCCGGATCGACAAGTGCTCCAAGGGACTCCAAACCAGAGTCACGCCGTCCCAGTCCAGGGCCACCTGCGACCACAAACGCGGACCATGAGGGTAGTCAGGCCTCGCGCCCAGCTCGTCGACCATCCCCATGAAAACCTCCGTTGCGGCCTCAAGAGCTGCCGCACTTGCATCCTGGGCATGACCCTCGGCCTCTGCCTCAGCCTCTGCCTCTGCCTCAGCCTCAACCTCATCCTGAACCTGCTCCTGAGCCTGGCCCTGAACCTGACCCCGACCCTGGCGGCCCCGCGGCGAATAAAGAAGAACTGGCGGCGTCGGCGGCTGGCGGCGGCGGCTGAGCAGCAGCAGCAGCCGCAGCAGCCTCAGCAATCTCAACCTCGACAGTGGCCTCTGCCGCAGTCTCGTCAAGATCCTCATCCTCGTCACTCAAAGACCCCTCCGACTCAGGAGGATCCTCGTAACGGCTCCCCGGACCCCGAGCACGACCACGCCTCCGCGTGACCTCCACAGGGTCTCCCCCTGCTCCAACCTCCTCAAAAACACCGGCGACCTCAGCCTCGTCCCGGTCACCACCCTCTGCAGCGACACGAGCTCGACGTCTCGGCCTGCTGCTGCCCTCACCAGAAGCCACATCCACCTTGCGCTTCTTCGGCCTCGGGTTCCTCCGACCGCGACCACGGCCTCTAACCTGGCCCCCTCCAGGAGCCGCAGGCGCCCCTGAAGCAACGCCGTGGCCACGTCCCTGCGAAGCCCCTGCCGCAGCACCACGACCTCTGCCTCGCCCCCCTCCTGGAGCCGCAGGCGTCCCTCCAGCATCGCCACGGCCACGCCCCTGCGAAGACCCTGCAGCTACGCTCCGACCTCCACCACGGCCTCGCCCAGGAACCTCAGACGTCTCCACAGCAGCGCCACGTCCACGCCCCTGCAAAGACTCTGAGACGACACCCTGAGCCTGACCTCGGCCACCAACAGGAGACCTCGACGGCCCAGCAGCAGCTCCACTACCGCTAGCATCACCAGAAGACCGCGTCCGCTCAACGACGGTCTCCTCACGTACCACATTGGCGCGGCGACTTCGTCGAGAACGCCACGACCCGCAACACTAACCAACGGCTCGGGACCACCGGGAACAGCACCATGTCCAAGGCCACTCGCAGAAGGCCCAGGCAAGCTGACAAAGACCGGCAAACACCACTAGCGAAAAAGCGCAGAGACTCCACGGCGCCAAACTCACTCCCTGGCGTCGTAGAAGCTCCAGGCGTCTGAGGAAAAGCTCTCAGCAAGTCCGACTGAGACGGACCATCAGAAACCTCCAAGCGCGAGCATCCCGAAGTAGAGTGCTCGCCTCCGAACGATAAAGTCAACGCCGGCCAAAACCCGATCCATGTCACTGGAAGTAGGTACTGAAGGCCTAGGATCACCTGCACAAGATTCAAAGGCATACTCAGGAAACGGCAACAGCAAATCATTCTAGAAAGATCAAAACAAAGCAGAAAAAGCAAGCCATAGGCCCATTTTTGACAGATAAGGCCAAAAGGAGCGAAGCACGCGAAACCAAAATCCATGAGGCGTATACGATATAGACGTCCTACTCGATCAAGTTAAGAGTAAGCACGCCAAAAGCAGAGACCGCCAAAACAAAGCAGAAAGCGAGCCTTTTTAACCCAAAAATAGCAGAAGAGGGAAAAACGCTACAGGAAGCCAGAAACCCATATTTGCTGACACAGACCCAACCCATAAAACACAATAACCTTATGCAAAAAATTTCATGCCGAAACGATGTCCCGAACACCTCGGTGAATAAGCTTTTACAAAACACCTCCAAACTACAAAAACGACCTTTACTTGACCATAACCCAACCCAAAAAGCCCCCACTTCTCACAAAACAACCCCGTAGCCAACACAGACGACATACATTACCATACATTCCATGAACGGGGCACGCAGCGAGAAAGCGACTTTTGGAAACCTAGCCTAAACTACAAAAAACGCTCCAAAACACCTCCAAACAACACATTTCCTACAAAACAAGACCAAAAGTGTACCATACTAGCCATGAAAACACAATACAGAGAATTCGGGCAAATTTCGGAACCGAAAAATTTCGACCAAAATCGGCCCCTATACCAAAACGCACGAAAATGACGTTTTTTCGAGCCGTTATTCGCATACAAGCCACCCAAACCTTCACACTAGCACACTACAACATTTTCAAAATAACCAAGCCACTCGGGATCGCCTTACGCTACAAAAACAGAGCACAAGCCCCGATTTTACCCCTTTCTACACGGTTTCACCCCAAACGAACCGCTTTTCGCGACCATTTCAACAAACCGAACTCACCAACACGATATACTACTAATGGGTAAGCTACACTGAAGTTTTGAGCCATTTTCGAGACGTTTTCAAAAATGACCAAAATGCCCCTACACTACAAAACGCACGAAAATCGAGACCACAAGCCGGGTTTTCACACAACGACAGCAGGATAAGCTAGGCAAGCACTACACTAGCCATGATGAACGTTTTCAAGCAAAGACGAGAGCTAAGCTCGAATCAAACCAACAAAAATCGACCCTAAACCCTAGAAAACGGTTTTTTGAGCTAAAACCGACTCAAACCAAATTCAAAACACGAAAAACCGAGTGAGTTAAGTACGTACCTTGGTCCATGACGAATTGTAGGAGTCGGAAAATCGATTTTTGATCAAGAAAATCGCCAAGACGAGTTTTAGAGGTTGTCGATTTGTTTTTTTTGTTTTCGGATGAATGAACTAGCCTCCCCTCCTCTGCTCCGTTTTTGATACAAATTCACAAAACAAAAACAAAATCGCCAGTTTACTGGCGATTTTCTTTTTGTTTCTGGGTTTCTATTTCTGTTTTGGGCTGGTTTTCCTCGGCCCAATACACCTTCAACCCATCTCAAACACAATTTCAACCCAAAACCAAAAACACGTAGCCTCCTCACGAGACGTTCATAAAAACCTAACCTTTTATGAGAAAAACACGTAGCCTCCTCACGAGACGTTCATAAAAACCTAACTTTTTATGAGAAAAGCGCGTAGCCTCCTTAAGAGACGTTCATAAAAGCCTAACCACTTTTATAAAACCAAAACAAAAACACGTAGCCTCCTCACGAGACGTTCATAAAAACCTAACATTTTATGAGAAAAACACGTAACCTCCTCACGAGACGTTCATAAAAACTTAACTTTTTATGAGAAAAACCAAAAAGCGCGTAGCCTCCTCAAGAGACGTTCATAAAAGCCTAACCACTTTTATAAAACCAAACCAAAAGCGCGTAACCTCCTCTAAGAGACGTTCATGAAAGCCTAACCACTTTTATAAAGTCAATACAAAAACACGTAACCTCCTCACGAGACGTTCATAAAAACCTAACCCTTTTTATGAGAAACCAAAAACACGTAGCCTCCTCACGAGACGTTAAAATACAAAAACACGTAACCTCCTTAAGAGACGTTCATAAAAACCTAGCCCTTTTTATGAGAACCACAAAAAACGCGTAGCCTCCTTAAGAGACGTTCAAATACAAAAACACGTAGCCTCCTCACGAGACGTTCATAAAAACCTAGCCCTTTTTATGAGAAGCAAAAACACGTAACCTCCTCACGAGACGTTCATAAAAACCTAACCCTTTTTATGAGAAACCAAAAACACGTAGCCTCCCTACGAGACGTTAAAATACAAAAACGCGTAGCCTCCTTAAGAGACGTTCATAAAAACCTAACCCTTTTTATGAGAAATACAAGAACACGTAACCTCCTCACGAGACGTTCATAAAAACCTAACCCTTTTTTATCAGAAGAACACGTAGCCTCCTTACGAGACGTTCACAAAAATCTAAACCACTCTTATAAACCAAACCCCAAAACGCGTAACCTCTTCTACGAGACGTCCAACAAGGAAAGCAAAGCAAGGAGCGCAAGCCAGAAGCGCAAGCAAAGCACAGCCAGGAGCACAAGCCAGAAGCGCAAGCAAAGCAAAGGAGCGCAAGCCAGAAGCGCAAGCAAAGCAAGGAGCACAAACGGAAACACAAGCAAGGCGCCACGGTGGAGTACTCGAGCCACATGCGGTCGACATGCCCTTAAACATGTAGGACCGTCATGTCCTTAAAAACATGTCGTCCCTCCCCGCATTTCCCGACGCTAAGTCCTCGTCTCTCCCATAAGACACATGCTTAGCGCCGCCAGGTAGTATCGAGACTGTAATGGTCCGGATACTATCTTTAAGTTTGACTAACGCTTTGTCCAAGCTCAGTCAAACTGGGGGCTCTGTAGATACCCGTATCCGTACCCCCAAAAACAAACCCGATGATGAAAAGGACTTTCATGCATGCTTTTAAAAGAGTCGAAAGCGGTACAAAAGTGTCTAAATCGTATTAGTCATTTTTAGCGTATTAATTTGGATTTGCATAATCATGAAAATGAATGTCAATTTTTAGTCATCATGAGCGTAACACGAGCACAATATAGGAACGTCTTATTAAGCCAAGCCACAAAAACAAATTTCAACCAAATACAAACGGCCCAAACTTACAAAAAGCGACCCAAAAACGCACACTAACACAACACTCAAAGCGGGCCAAAGTCGTCCGTGTCACATTTTCACAAAGTTAGGTTTTATGAAACCATAAAATAATATAACCTAATATTATTTTATTTCAAGCCAAAACCGAAAAACACGACAAAAACCGAAACACGAAAACCGAAATTCGGACCAAAACTGAACAAAATACTTAACCCCTAAGTTAATAAAAACATAATCATTACTTAATCATACGTCCAAAAACCAAAAGGCGGCTGAAAAACGGCACACCAAATAAAAATAAAATCGCCAGTTGACAGGCGATTAAAAATTCAATCGCCTGTCAACAGGCGATTTTCTTTTTATTCTGGCGTGCAGCCTTTTTTGATTTCCCTACAAAATACAACCCAAATGAAATTAAATTCGCCAGTACACAGGCGATTAAGTTTTCCCCTACGCTCAAACCAGCCATTTTCTATAAATACCAACCCACTTCATTCACTTTCAAACATCGGTTTTTAACACATATACACTATTCACAAAATCCACTCAAAAATACCGTCTTTACATTTTCGAAAGGTAAACATTTTACCTACGGGCTGGACGTTTGAGACTCGGATAATGGGGTTACATTAACCCCAAACCCGATATTGGCACTAGCGGCCGTATTAAATACGGTTGTAGCAATTGATTCATAATCCGTCTAAACCCCGCCAATATCGCATAAATAAACGACTCATTATCACTAAAGCAAACCGACGTCACTTTTATAATTATGCAAGTCCTCATTCATGCATTAAATAACGACTAGAATCACGGATCCAACACTAAATTGTACCGTTTCATAGAGTCTTTTAGCATGTCAAAATTGAGGGTTTTTTCTGTACAAATTCTAAAACGAGGTTGGAAAATAACGTCTATAGTAATAATTTAGTCAATAAATTATTATTTAACGTACATTTCCTATAGCAATATGTCATTATTTTGACAATTTACATTATTTATGCATTTTAATCGAGTCATACTTATTCGCACTTGTACGTAGCGTGACTTTTAGCCCAAATATCGAAATTAAGCAAATGTTTTCAAATTAGTAGAGACTACTTTTTACGTGAGGCTTTTTGATTCTTGTTTTCAAAATACACTTTGTCAAAACTTTGAAAAAGTAACCTCACTCAGAACCCCTTCTGCGGTTTCAAACCTCAGATAGATAGGTATCGACGCACCTTGAAATCTGAGACACTCGTGTCTTGTATTTCAAGACGCGTTGAATAGGTTCCAAATTCCTTTAATATTTGGTGGCGACTCCGAAAATACACTTTCAAAAAGGATTTTCTACTTTTCTTTTTGGTCACAAATTCATGCAATGATCTCCCCCATTTTTCTCAAAACTTCGCACTTTTTCCTGCGAGGCGCATTCCGCTTCTCGCCCAAGACGGCGAGGGCGGGCGCGCGCAGGGCGTCGATATGGACTAGCGATTTTTCATTTTCCCGGTACCTTCAGCATCCTCTACCAGGATTTGACCATTCTCCCGGGAGAGTTTGTCGACTTCGTCGTGCTCTCTATGGTCTCAAACAAGCTCCACGAGCATGGTATGCGAAACTTGGTTCTGTTGTCCAGAAACTTGGGTTCTCATCTAGTCCATATGATCATGCTTTGTTCGTTCGACACACACATAGTAGATGCATTCTTCTGTTGTTATATGTGGATGACATGATTATCAGTGGTTCTAACGATGACGGCATCAAGAAGTTAAAAGCTCTTCTTAGCCAACACTTTGAGATGAAAGATCTTGGCCACTTAAATTATTTTCTTGGCTTAGAAGTGTCGTTAAATGGGTAGGGATATATCCTTTCCTAGGCAAAGTATGTTGGTGATCTCTTATCAAAAGCCGGTTTAACCGACAGTCCGACACCAATATTGCCTCTACTCCAATTGAAGCTAATGTCAAGCTTACGCCAACTGATAAAACACCTTTGTCAGACCCTACACTTTACCGATAATTGGTGGGCAGCCTTATCTACCTCACGGTCACCTGTCATGACATTGCTTATGCGGTACATATTGTAAGTCAATTCATGTCTTCGCCTCGTACTGCTCATTATGCTGATGTTCTTCGTATCCCCTGCTATGTCAAAGGAACTTTGTTTCACGGTCTTCATTTTTTTTTAACTCTCCTCTTCAGTTATATGCTTATTCAGATTCGGATTGGACGGGTGATCCGACTGATCGTCGATCTACAACTGGAAATTGTTTCTTCCTTGGCGTAGCAAAAAGCAAAATGTTTTCTCTCGATCTATTACGGAGGCGAAATACCGGGCTCTTGCTGATACTACTTCCGAACTTATATGGCTCTGATGGCTTCTCAAAGACATGGGTAGTTGGGTACTGGTCAAGGCCTACCCACTATCCTTCATTGTGACAACCAAAGTGCTATCCAAATAGCACACAACGACGTTTTGCACGAGAGAACCAAACACATTGAAGTGGATTGTCATTTCATCCGACATCATCTTCTTCAAAAGGATCTCACCCTTGTTTCCGACTCCTCTAATGAACAAAAAGCAGATTTGTTTACTAAGGCTCATCTTCCAGGTCGATTTGCGGAATTATTAGCCAAGCTCAGCGTGATTTATACGCACCCACCTTAAGCTTGAGGGGGGATGTTGAAATGAATTAGGCAACTTGTTATTGGGAAGGCCAACCGTCTTATACATTGAGTCTAGCTCATGTGGTACATTATATTATATTATCTTCTGCCTTTTTATTTGCTTCTTACTTTATATATAAAGGATTATCCCATGTACTAACACATATACAATTGAATACAAATATCTTTCATTCTCCCACAATGTCTGATAGGTATGATAACTTTTGTAATAGTTTAAAAGTTAAACCGAATATAAAAATTTGAACAATTAAATGGATAATTCCAAAAATATAAATAAAAAATTACGGAGTAACAACTTCATGAATTAGAGGGAGTATGATTCCACTCCGTATAAGAACTAAAACTACTTCAACTCTGGTATCAAATATTCAAATACGTAGTACTCCGTATTAGGTTTATAATTGTGTTTGTGTGAGGAAATGAGTTCTTTAGTTTATATTTTAAGATCTAAATTTGTATACTAATCCGTACTCACAAAATTTATATTCGGGTGCGATAGACTAGATGATGAGTAATAACGTGATCTTTCCATTAAATTTAGTCCCATAAATTTAGGTAGGGTTGAAAATTCATTGCATTATCATCCTAAATTTCCAAACCGTAACACATGATAGTCTTAGTGATCAATAGGTCTTTTTTACAACGAATATTCATTTTATTTATAAAACAATTTTGAATACTAGCTACTAGCATATATTATAGTATATATTATTTGATTGTAGAATATTGTGTAAATATTCACTTGACTTAGTTAGCTAGTTATTGCCTTGTATGTAGGTCTTACTTTGTACGACATGTATCTATATATTCCAAGGAATGACAAACCCCTAAGTGGGGATTCTAACTCTTATATGGTATCAGCCACGTTTTGCCTTTGGTAAAACTCGATCCTACCGCCACCATGTCCGGCGACGATAAAGCCGCCAAGTCATCTCTTCATCCCGTTTATACCGTAACCAATATTTAAAACAAGGTTCGTGTGCTCGATGGGACTAAAGTCACCTATGCCTCATGGGTTGACCTTTTCACGCTCCACGCTCGTGGATACCGTGTTCTTAACCACATTGATGGCACGGACCCACCGGCGAAAGACGACCCCTCCTACACTACACGGTGTGAAATCAACGCCCATGTCTTGCAATGGATCTATGGAACTATGTCCGACGAATTGCTGCCTCGCGTCCTCGACTCGAAGTCGACAGCCCAAGCGGCTTGGGATCGTGTTCGCAATATCTTTCTTAACAATAAAGGCGCACGAGCAGCGAATCTCGAACATGAATTCAGCACCCTTACGCTTGAAAGTCAACCGTCTTTCGATGCGTACTACCAACGAATCCGCGAATTGTCGGGATTACTCAAGGATGTTGGTTCTCCTGTCACGGACAAGCGTCTCGTTTTTCAACTGGTACGTGGATTACCCAAGGAGTATGACACGGTTGCGGCCCTGATAAATCAAACTCTTCCGGATTTCGAAACGGCTCAAGATATGATCGACTTAGAACATCGACGCACCTCTGCCCGCGGTGAACCCACTGCCCTCGTGGCCCCCTCTCCCCCTCAAGCTGACCCCAAAAATTGGGATGAGGGTCCCAAAGCCAGCTCTTCTCGTTCAAATGGCCACCATGGTGGACACAAGAACGACAACAACAAGCGCAACAGTGGTGGCCACAAGGGCGGGGCAGCTCGGTCCAAATCGAAGCAGTCATCTACCACTTTCCAGCAACCCTGGAATGCGACCTCCCCTTGGCTCGCTCCGTGGACCCCGCCGCCATGTCCGTACCCAACTTACCCAGGTTGGGCATCTTGATAAGCTTAGTCGCACTCGCCTAGTCAAAAATAAACCTGACAAACCTAAGGGGTAGCTAGGGTAAGTCGGGGTCGAAATCCACAGGGAGAAGGTCGCTTATGTAGGTTACTTATGGAGTGATTCTAGTCTCGGTCGGTTCGAGTGTTGATTGGTTCTATAGCTAAGGCGTAAAGGAAGGGTTTAACTTAGAAGGAGAAAGTCTAGGAAGTCGGGTTAGGCAATGGGTAAGGTTAGGTCCAGGAATGATGATCGGGTTGAATAGGTAATCGCACTTGCTAAGGATATAGCTCGTCCTCTCGGTCTTAAGCTTCCTCTAGGTCTCAAAAGCGGGCTCTCGCAACTTACAATTGAGGGTCCTAATGATTGTCTCGCGCTTCTCCTCGAACTAGGCTTTCGATCTTAAGTTCAAGGGTGCTAAAAGTTTGCTAAAACGTGATCAAGGATTCAACAAACGCAATCAAGCAAAGACAATCAAAACAAGCACAAAAACCTAACTCAAATGATCATCAAAAACAGCCCCAAACTCAACTCATGCTTCACCCTTCTCCCTAGATGAATAAACTACTCACACATGATAATAACGACGATCAAAGCAAGGGAGAATAATGAAAACATGATTAAGAAGAATATATAATGAAATGAACAACAAAGGAGAGTAGGAGTTAGCAATACCAATCAGAAAATCCAATAGCAAAAGGATGAATTCAAGCAACAAAACCGAAATAGATGATCAAACTAGCGATTACCGAGACGGGAATTGAAATACAAGAAGGAAAATTATTCAAGACCTAAATTTTTGATGGAAAGTAGTTCTAAGTGTCTATGAAGTGCTCTAAAAATTTCAGACGAAAAAGAGATGATTTGCTCCTCCAAACTGATCAAGTATTTAAAGCCAACGAAGAGTCTCACAGTCCGCCCGCCCGGGCCCATGGTCCGCCCGACCGGGCCAGGGTCATCCCGACCGGGACAATAGTGTCCCATAGAGTTCAGTCTTGGTGCTCATTTTGGCTCTTTTTGTACTTAGTTTCTTTTTGCTTTCTTGTCGTCCCAAGGCATAGGGACGAGGCCTACGTCGTCCCAAGGGGTAGGGACAAGGTCTACATTGATCATATGAGCTTCAAATCCCGTCCCAAGGTCCCGGGACACCTTCATTTGTTGAAACGAGGCTCGTGCGCAAGTGAAACGCAACGAAACCAACTCGGAACTTCACGAAACTTTGCGAAACTTCACGAAACCTCTCGAATAGCATCCTAACCTCCAAATATGCGTGTTTACCTGCAAAATAGACACAAAAATGCAGCAGTGCCAAATCAGAGAGAAATAGGAGCTGAAACGCAAATAAAAGTACGAGAATCGCAAAGAAACGCTAACGAAACAGGGGCTAAATATAAGTAAATATATGAGATATCACATCTCCGTGGCAGCCATGGCCAGCCCAACAACAGTCATGGCCTGCGACGCACCCTTCGTTGCCTTCTCCTCGCAGCAGCTCCCTCCCTGGCGCTCGCCAGGTTCAAGCTCACGTTGACGCCGCTGACCTTCATTCCGCTGCTGACATAGGGCAGGCGTTCAATGCCCTCACCCTCACACCCTGCTCGAATGGCCCATTTTATATGGACACAGGAGCGTCGTCTCAGCTCAGCGCGGACGCAGGTATACTTCGTTCCCCCACAAATCATAGTACGATTCAATCTATTTATGTCGGCAATGGCGCTCGCATTCCGGTTCATGGTTCTGGACACGCCACCATCCCTTCCCCTGACCGTTCCCTACACCTTCGTGACGTTTTATACACACTTCACATAATTAAAAACCTCATCTCCGTCCGACAATTTACCAAAGATAATAACGTTTCTGTCGAATTTGATCCTTGTGGTTTTTCTGTGAAGGATTTAGCGAATGGGAATCTAATTCTGAGGAGCAATAGTGATGGTGATTTATATCTCGGGTCAGCCGCGCCTCCTGTCAAAAAGTCCGTGTCCAGCTCTGCTCTCGTTGTCCCTGAGTCCGTGTCAAGTCCCGCTCTCGTCGCGTCTTCCTTTGATGTCTGGCATTCCCGATTAGGTCACCCGGGTGCCGCTATTTTTACTTATCTTAAGTCGCAGTCTAGCGTTGTGTCGAATAATAAGTCTCGTTCTCATTTGTGTTCTTCATGTCAAATAAGCAAGCATAGAAAGCTGCCATTTACTAATTCTTTGTCTCATACTCATGCACCTTTCGATATAATTCATAGCGATTTGTGGACGTCTCCTGTCACTAGTAAAGCCGGTTATAAATATTATTTGATACTCGTTGATAATTTTACTCAGTTTGTATGGGTTTATCCGTTAAAATATAAATCTGAAACGTTCTCTAAATTTCACAAATTTCAAGCTCTCGTTAAGACACAGTTTCAACGTCCCATTAAAGCCTTCCAATGCGACCTAGGTCGTGAGTTTGATAACAATGACTTTCGAAATTTCGCTCACACAAACAGCTTAGTTTTCCGCTTCTCTTGTCCACAAACCTCACCTCAGAATGGCAAGGCCGTACGCATGCTCCGCCGCATTAATGAAATCGTTCTTGTCCTCCTTCATCACGCTTCCGTCCCGCTTGACTTTTGGGTGGACGTTCTTTACACGGCAGTCCACCTACACAATATCATTCCCACGAAAATCCTCAACTTCCGCTCGCCCACATCTGCACTGTTTCATAAAAATCCCTCATACTCCCACTTACGTGTTTTCGGGTGTGCTTGCTACCCAAATTTATCCGCAAAACGACCCCATAAGCTAGCCCCTCGCTCCATTCAATGTGTCTTTCTCGGTTACCCTCAAGAATTCTGCGGCTATAAGTGTCTCGATGTATCCACGGGTAAGCTCATTATCTCCCGTCATGTTACTTTCGACGAGTCTATTTTTCCGTTTGCAACTCCTTCACAGAACACTCCCGTTACCCCTGCTATCCTTGACGCATCCAACTCCATACCCCCAGCTATTCTTGACGCTTTCCTACCCGCTCTCAGCCCTGCTCCACAGCCAGTCCACCCCTCACCTCCGTCCCGCCCCCGACCAACACCCAGCAACCCCGTCTCCGGAGCAACAGCCCCTGACCATCCGTCTTCCCCTGCCCTGCAACCAACCCCTGCATCTGTCACTATCCCGCCGGCCGAAACCTCTGTCAGCCCCCACACCTCACCACCACCCACACCGCTCCCTTCACTGCCTACCCCATCCCCTCCCACGACCCTCCCTAACCCCGGCTTGCGCCCTCGCACCATGACTACTCGTGCGATGAACGGAATTTTCAAACCCAAAAGCCTCACTGTCACCTCATCACCCTCCATATCACCATTACCCAAAAACCCTCATCACGCTCTCCAGGACCTGAATTGGAAAGCCGCCATGGACGATGAATATCGTGCTTTGATTGCTAATAAGACGTGGGACCTCGTACCGCGTCCGTTCGATGTTTCTGTCATCCGTTGTCTATGGCTATTTCATCATAAATCTAAGGCTGACGGTTCTCTACAGCGTTATAAGGCCCGCCTTGTAGTGAATGGCAAATGTCAACAAGTGGTCATCGATTGTGACGAGACATTCAGCCCGGTTGTGAAACCGACGACGATTCGCACCGTATTAAGCCTTGCAGTCACCCGCTCTTGGCCTATCCATCAACTGGATGTCAATAATGCTTTCTTACACGGTGACCTCGTCGAGACGGTCTATATGCACCAGCCTCCCGGATTCGTGGACCCTTCTACGCCTCATCACGTGTGTCGCCTTCGTAAGTCTCTTTATGGTCTAAAGCAAGCTCCACGGGCTTGGTTCCAACGATTTGCGACGTTTGTTTTATCTAAAGGGTTCCGCAGCAGTGCTTGTGATCATTCATTATTTATCTTCCACAATGGCTCCGACATGGCTTATTTATTATTGTACGTTGACGACATTGTTCTAACTGCGTCGAACGATATCTTGCTTCGACAAATTATCCATGATCTTTATCTGGAGTTTGCTATGTCGGACCTCGGGAGACTTCACCATTTTCTCGGGATACGGGTTCAACGAAATGCCTCTGGTCTTTTCTTGTCACAAACGCAATACGCTCGGGACATACTTAGTCGTGCTAACATGGCTTTTTGCAACCCCGTATCCACGCCTGTTGAGATCGGGTCGAAACTTAGCTCCACCGACGGCTCGGCATTCACTGATGCATCTCTCTATCGTAGCTTGGCAGGTGCCCTTCAATACCTTACGATTACTCGACCCGACATTACTTACGCCGTCCAACAGGTTTGTCTATTTATGCACGCCCCTCGCGAGCCTCATTTTCAATTTCTCAAGCGCATTTTACGATACCTCAAAGGCACCCTTGACTATGGTTTAACGATCACGCGGTCCTCTGCCAACACGTTGACCGCATACTCCGACGCCGATTGGGCTGGGTGTCCTGACTCGCGACGCTCTACTTCCGGCCACTGCATTTTTCTAGGGGACAATCTTGTGTCTTGGTCAGCCAAACGGCAGGCCACCGTTTCTTGTTCCAGCGCGGAAGCTGAATATAGGGGTGTTGCTAATGCGGTTGCCGAAACGAGCTGGTTATGTAATTTATTATCGGAGCTTCATGTTCCCATCACTAAAGCCAGCGTCGTCTATTGTGATAATATTTCTGCCGTCTACCTATCCGGCAACCCGGTTCAGCATCAGCGAACGAAACACATCGAGCTTGACATTCATTTTGTTCGCGAACAAGTTTGACTTGGGAAAGTTCATGTTATTCATGTTCCGGCCGAATACCAGTACGCCGATATCTTCACGAAGGGACTTCCTCGGCACTTGTTTACACGTTTTCGGTCCAGTCTTTGCGTTCGCCCGGCTCCCGCTTCGACTGCGGGGGTGTATTAGCATATATTATAGTATATATTATTTGATTGTAGAATGTTGTGTAAATATTCACTTGACTTAGTTAACTAGTTATTGCCTTATATGTAGATCTTACTTTGTACGACATGTATCTATATATTCCAAGGAATGACAAACCCCTAAGTGGGGATTCTAACTCTTATACTAGCATATGTTGATTATATGAATTATTATTATTATTATTATTATTATTATTATTATTTTGACATTTTCTATGTAATTTGTCATACGAATATCATTATTTGGTATTAATTCGACTATTTTAACGCTTAAGAGTTAAAATGAATAGTCCGTGTTAAATACTTCGAATTTGGCAATTTGCGCTTGAGTTAGACGACTCGCTTTTTAGCAGGTCATTTATACGTACCGATCCGAGCCCGCCCAGCCCGCCAGATGGGCCATGATTTTGATGGCCCAACCCAGTACAAACGGACTGGGGTCTAAATACTTCGAAACCGGTACCAGCTCAGCCCGATCCGTAGCCACCTCTGCTCACTTTGAATGTGCGAATGTGAGACAGGTGTATTTGAGAGTATGCATGCTACACGGAACACAAGAATAATAAGATTAGATTGATGTTGATATTGGGATATTTTGTATGTTACGAAATTGCCGTACCGTGTTGCCCAAGGTTTTCCAGACCAAAACTTCATCATAATAACTCTGCCTTGTTAAAATGTTGGCACAATCTCATATGGACTTGTGGAGTATATGGATATGCATCATTTAATGAATACAGCTTCAGAATTAAAAAGTCTTAAATATCAACTCAATATACTTGTGCTTTATATACATTTTAAAACAAAAGACAAAATTACTTGATAAAAGAATAACTCATTTTTTAAAAAATAAATAAAATATAGAGATAAATTGAGTCAATTGGTTATATACTGCATAGAATAATATGACTAATATAGCTAGGAATAAAATGAAGTAAAATCAAACTTTTGTAAGTTGTTGGGTGGTAAGAATCAAAACGTGATCATTTTTACGGAAAACAACCAAACAATTTGTAATAATTATCTTATTAAGAGTAAGGTTTTCGGAGTTTAGCTTTTATAAGGTGGCTACGCCCCTATATATACCACTATCATTCGAGACACTTTACATTGTGTAGGCATACAAACACTTAATTAAGCAAGTATGACGGTTCTATACATATGATAGACTTTTTTGCGACTCAAAGGTGACAAGGCACTTCAGTGTTTGTCGTGAGTCTTGTGACCATTTTCTTTTAATAAACTGTAATCCGAAACTATTTGTCTATTTCAATTCTAATGGTATAAAACTATTTAAATACTATACTGATCATATTTTGTTCTCTTGAAAAATTTATTGTATGACCGTCACAAATAAAAATATACACCGAATAAGTTGATTGTATAGGTGGTGGCCGGTGGGCATAGAAGGGGGGGATTTGGAGGGTAGTCCCGAGTCCCGAGGAAGAGGGAGCCAGTGAAAGTGCAGGTAATAAGCAATATACTCCCTGTGTTGCGTTGTGTGTCATGCCAAATGTGGCCGCTCCACTCTTCTCTACGCTCTATGCCTACACCTGTTTATCCATGCAAATCCATTCTTACCCTTTCATATAATTCCCCTATTTAATTTTTAATACTCCATATTACTTCCTCCATTTTAATAGGTTATATACGTTTCATTTTTTTGACATTATTTATAAGTGTGCAGAATGTTCAATATAACTTTTAAGATTTTTCCTATCTGTACCCTCTTACTTTTCATTTTTCCCAGTTGTACCCCTACATTTGGCGTATTCCCAGTTGTACCCTTAAACTTATAAACGTAGTCCCAACCGTAACCAAACTAGAGTAAACCGTTAAATTTAGCCGTTAGTTATGTTTCATATAAACTTTCACCCTTGTTTTTCAGTTTTTTCCTCCATCTTTTCGCATTAAATACCCTACTCTACCATCCATTATAAGAAACAAAGTGTTTAATGTGAAAAGATAAAAGAAAAAAACTAAATAAAAAGGGTGAAAATTCATATAAAACAAAACTAACGGCTAAATTTAACGGATTATTCAAGTTTGGTTACGGTTGGGACTAATTTTATAAGTTTAAGGGTACAACTGGGAATACGCCAAACGCAGGGGTACAACTGAGAAAAGTGAAAAGTACGAGGGTATAGATGGGAAAAACCCTAACTTTTAACATACAAATAAAAAAACAGTCAAGTGTGATCTTGTTTTAATTGTCTTATCGAGCACATTATTAATATTTAAATTTTAAAATTTTCAAGAATACGAAACCAAAGATATGAACGAAGCAAAACGAGTATTGATGTATGTATATAAAGCAAACGTATAGAACCTATTGGAAGGAAGGAAGTATTTATTTCACAAATTCTCATATTAAACAGTCTCGTATAGTAATGACTTTATTATAAAATCTCTCTCATAAAAAGTAAACCGTCAATATTTTTGATGTATTATTTGTTATAATCTGCAGTCACTACTAATTGACAGAGTAAAAGTTGGGAGATGATCTTTTCCATTTCATAGAAGGAAATAGATGGTTCATTTTCTTCAATACATGAATATTATTCCTTTTATATTATACGTCCATCGATATATCCTTTGTTACTTACAAGTGTGTCCATTATATCGTCGTTTCTTAATCTAATCTAAACCGTTGAAAGGAAATGGGGAGAATCCTAATTCATGACAGTTGTTCCCTGCCTAAAGTTTCATTCACATATACTTCCTCCATTCCAATAGGTTCTATACGTTTCACTTTTCTAACACTATTCATAAGTGTGTAAAATCTTCGATATAATGTTTAACATACAAAATAAAAAATAGTCAAGTGTGATATTGTTTTAATTGTCTTATCGAGCACATTATTAATATCAAAATTTTAAAATTTTCGAGAATACGAAACCAAAGATATGAACGAAACAAAACGAGTATTAATGTACGTGCATAAAGCAAACGTATAGAACCTATTGGAATGGAGGAAGTATAACACAAAAAAATCACTATTCATTGAAGTGAAATTTTTGATTTTTTTTATAGTGTATTGAATATAATATAAATTATAATCATGCAGGATTCTTTTGATACGTCTTAATTAAATGAGTACACTAAAAAAATATATATCAAAATTTTATAATTTTTAATAACATAAAACTCTATATATTTAGTTATATCTACCTAGAAAGACAAATGATGTCAATGAAATTGAAGAGGAGTATATGAGAGTAAGGGGTAATAGCAACACTTGTTATCTCAAGTTTCGAGAAAATAAATAAAAAATTACATGCCATTTTAACAATTACAAACCATAACTTTGTACTCGGTGTATACTTCAAAAATTATTTTTGCTATTTTAAATAAAAATTTCTCATTTCGCCCCAACTAAATGGTGTGATATGTTTGGAGTTTCAAAATTTTAAAATAAACCGATTTTAAGAGTATGACGACTCGCCTATAATCAAAATGTGATCATTTTAACGCTTATATATTGTGTCCACTTTTATCAATTATTGTGATCCCATTAAAAAATTCAAAAATGATCACATTAGGCACTAAAAAATCACATTTTAATCTCAAATAACCCGTTGCCTGCGTAAAATCATCTAGACTTATTCCTTTATGAGGATATTTCTCACTGGTGATTAATGAACAGTATCAAAAATCGAAAGCATGTACAAGTACTAGTATAGGGTGTAACCGAGCCGATATGATACTAATTTAAGCTCGAGCGAGCTCGGAAAAAATTTCTTCAGCTCGGAATCGACTCGGAATTTACCGAGCTCAAAAATTCAAAGCTTAGAATCGGTTCGGAAAATAAGAGTTTTGAGTTCACTTTGGGCTTTGTTGAATATTTTTTTTTCTACTATTTTGCTTAGATCAATTAAAATAAATATTCCTATACATAAACTTTTTTAATGAAAAATCAATCAACTAGATAATGCAAAGAAATTTTTTTTGTAGTTGTAGCAAAAATTAGGAGATGTACATCGACTAAATTAATTCTGAAAAAAAAAAAAAAAAAAAGAAGCTCAAAATCAGTTCGGATTTGGCCTAACTCAGCTCGGCTTGGACTTAAGGTCAATTTGACCAAGTTCGAATCAAGCTTTCACCAATTTAATTCTGAAAGTGTCAAGCCGGTTCTGATCATTTAGCCACGAAGCCCAACTAATAACAAGACTAGAACATAGGAATTAGTCCAACTTTATTACGAAGTATATGCACGCATTTATATATCCTTATTATTCGCATCAACCTCTTGTTCTCTCCAATATAAATACCTCCACATATTCCTCCAATTTCTCATACACTTCCAAAAATACACCCCTCTAAACTTACACAATATGGGTTATTATTATTATTATAAGATGATGATAATTTGGGCATATTTAATGCAAATAATGTTGGTGATTAATAATGTTAACGGAGGAAATTTAGTGCAAGATTTGGACATATCATGGGGTTATGGTAGAGGTAAATTTGTGAACAATGGCCAACTTATAAAGCTTACACTTGATAATTTCACTGGTTCTGGTTTTTACTCTAAGTATGAGTACCTTTTTGGTAAAATTGACATGCAAATTAAACTCGTTCCTGGTAACTCTGCTGGCACCGTCACCGCTTACTATGTACCTACCTACTACTCCCTCTTTTTTTCTTATTTACGTACTCTTCATTTTCTGAAAGTTCTTTCTGTTTCAGTTATTTATTTATTTATTTATTTATTTTGATGATCAAGTAATATTGATGTTTTTAAACCTTATAACAAGTCTCAACATTTGTGAAGGATTAGAAATATTGTTAGCTGGGTGGCGAGGAAAGATCGAACTCTTGACCTCATGACTTGAGGCTGATATCATAAATCATAATAGATGACCAATTCAACTAAAACCCTAAAGTCATGGTTGAGGCTTAATAAGGTTCTTACTCCGTATATAATATCGGTTTAGTTGGTCATCGAAATAGGTTCTTATTAGCTTGTTTACATTTTAACGTTCAACGGATACTCATTTAACGATCCTTTATACGAATTACTTCCTCCATTCAAATCCAATGACATCCCTTCTTTTTTGGCACTATTCATGTAGGCGGAGAATATTTGAAATAACTCTAATATATAAATAAATATATAGTCATGCGGGATCTTCTTTTATCTGCCTTGAAAAGTAGAACATTAATATCAGATTTTTATATTTTTATGCAATTTAAAACTATAGATATTGTCGTTACAAAATACGGCTCGACTAGGGGGAAAAAGGAAGGGATGTTATTGAATAGGAAGGGATGTTATTGAATTTGAATGGAGGGAGTATCACTTTGTAAAATAAATGGTACAAGAAGAGAAATAGTGTATTGACTTAACAAAATATTTTATAGTTTAGTGATTGTTTTATTAAACAAAATCAATAGTTGTCTAAAATAAAGGGCCCGCGTATAGCATATGCGGGTTGAGCATAGGAAGGGCCTTATAATAATCTACAAGAATAAGGGCGGGAGACATTTGATAACGTCACCCGCCCCACCAACTACAGCGGACAAGATTTTTGATTCTAGCGTCCATACCACGACTCGAATAATCGTCTTCCTCACCTGCCCCGTACTTAGGGCGGGTGCGATGCGTAACCTGTTTCCGCACGCCCTAACCGTTTACCTATTCATAGCCATAAGTACGCTTACAATAGTCTTATTTTTAAGTATACTTTTATACCATAATTCCTTAATACTTATTTAAGCGTTTGCGCACCTTAGAAACAACGATCTCTCACTTTGCTAATCAATTTTGTTTGAGAGATGCTATCTACCTAGTCTGTTTACCTTCTCCTCTAATATCAAATTTAAATAGTACATGTATATATTTTGTGTTGTCCCATAGTCCAATATTGGCAATATATTATATATTTTATGCATATGTGAGAGAAAAAAGTATTTTTAACATATGTGAGAGCCAAAAGAAAGACCGCAAAAGACTCTCCAACAGAGACTGTCCATAACTATTAGAGTATATGAAAGGATTAATAATTATATCCATCATAAATAACGTAATTATGAAGACAATTTTTTTGTTAGTTCTCCAATCGTAACGTTCGTTGTACTACCGTTACGATTGCGGGAGGGTATTAGAGTATATGAAAGGATTAATAATTATATCCATCATAAATAACGTAATTAAGTTTAGTATTTATGTTGCGGCTTTTGAGTCGACTTGTAATGTTGTATATATATTCTCATTTGAGAATCATAATAGATCAACTCAATAATAATACTATCATTTCTATGAACTCATATTTCATCTATCTTAACAATAACATTTACTCCGTATCATTTTGTTTATGCGTCAAATATAAAAGTGCGAAATTGACTTTTCAAATGTGTTTCGTTCTTATGATGTATTGATATAAACAATTTTGTTTACATGTGTCAAATTTAAATGCACCAATTCAAATTTCACATTATCTAAATTTGTTTTGTTCTTATGATTTGGTGGAACTAACAGCTACGGTCGCAAGGAGATGCATTCGATGAGATAGACTACGAGTTCCTAGGGAATATAACGGGGCAACCGTACACAGTGCATACAAATGTGTACACCGGTGGTAAAGGTGATCGAGAACAACAATTTCACCTTTGGTTCGATCCTACTACTCATTTTCATACTTACTCCATTTTGTGGAATCCACATACCATAATGTATGCTTTCTTCTATTCCTTTTCGGTTTTACGATTCTATTTTACGAAGATATATATTAGACAATTCTATTTATTTACGTAATTACGTCATTTGTATACCCTTCTTTATATGTAGTCGATTATTGCTTATCGATTTTGGTATAAATAAATGAAGGACAAGAGGATCAATAATTTTGCTGATTGATTTGAGATGATTAGTGGATTAAATTGTAAAATTAAAGAACAATCAATGGAATATATGATAAAGGTGGGGGTGTCGGAGTGTTTCTATTGAGGCCCAAGTCCGACATTCATGTGCTTCAATTTCAATTATCCGGAGGATGAAACCGATGAAGCAAATTATTAGCTGCTAAAGACGTCGAGTCACATAGTTTAAACGGATAGGTAGTTAGTTCTCGTCTATTCGTCTCAAATCCATCACAAACTTGCAATTCCTAATATAAACCATGATTGAACCCACTTTACATAAAGTTGTCACGTTTACACAAAATTCACATAAGGCGGTGGTACACGAGAGTTTGTGAGGTCGTAAATTGTAATGAAACAATGCGTAATTAGTTTTGTGTTTTGTGTTCCGATATTTGCAGATTTTCTATCGATGATATACCCATAAGGGAGTTCAAAAACAGGGAGGCGCAGGGCATTCCATTCCCGAAATTCAAGCCAATGCGGCTTCACTCGAGCCTATGGAACGCAGATCAATGGGCTACCCAAGGTGGTCGAATCAAAACTGACTGGACCCAAGCCCCTTTCAGTGCATTCTACAGAAACTTTAGGGCCGACGCGTGCGTTAAGATCGTTGGACGATCCTCGTGCTCCCCAAGGACAGCCACATGGATGAGTCGGACACTCGACGGTTTAAGCCACGGTAGGCTCAATTGGGTCCGAAAGAATTTCATGATTTATAACTATTGCACGGATTTCAAGCGGTATCCTCAAGGCCTACCTAAGGAATGCCATTTCCAAGAGTGAAAGAATGTAGCAAATTATGTGAAAATTGGCTGTTTAATGTATGTGTTCCTCTTGTATATATATATATATATATATATATAGTTTTAATAAGCATTGCAGTAATGCAAGTTGTGGTTGTAATAGTTGGACAAATGAATGTTTAGTTGAAGATGTCGAAAACACGCGAAGTCGATTAGGCTAAATTACTGCGAGGTCAAACTCAAACAGTCATACACACCCTAGTCTTGAAATAGTGATCTACGGGTTGACGCTAATTTCTCGCAACAAACGGTTTATCAAACTGTTTTTCATAGTTCATACTTCATAGTCCATATTCATATTGTTTACGGAAAGGATAAGGGGCTTTAGTCAAACTTTTCAACATTTAATTTGAATTACATTTTACTCCGTAATAAACTTTAGTATAGGACAATTATTATATGTCGAATTCATGAACAAAAAGCCCGTCTAGCTCAGTTGGTAGAGCGCAAGGCTCTTAACCTTGTGGTCGTGGGTTCGAGCCCCACGGTGGGCGCTTTTTTTAATTTTTAGTAATTTACACCATTTTATTTTTCTCGCAACGTATAGTTTACTGCTACGGAGTATTTTTTTTTTTTTTTTTAACACCAGAGTTGTTGCCTTGTTTAATACAAAAAAAAAAAAAAAATAAATAAATTTTTATTTGGCTTTGTGGTCGAATTTCGACTGTGTTACCTTTTCTTATTAATAGACTAGGAAATAAAGTTGCATACGAGTTAGCTCATTTGAAACAATGGACGTTTGGTAGTCGTAGACGTATTTGGATGATAGACATACCATCCCAAGATATGTCTTTTGTATCCGATGATATGCAATAAATGAGTAAATTGAATCCCCATAGGTTATTAAAAAAGTTATTAGGGCGGATGTGAACCTTGGAAAAGCCCATGAGCTGGCACATCTAACACGTTTGGTTAATAAATACTCCGTATAAAGAGCAGCGAAGATACAAG
The DNA here is from genome assembly GCA_023091065.1 of Dianthus caryophyllus. Classification (NCBI taxonomy): domain Eukaryota; kingdom Viridiplantae; phylum Streptophyta; class Magnoliopsida; order Caryophyllales; family Caryophyllaceae; genus Dianthus; species Dianthus caryophyllus. The sequence goes on along the minus strand of CM041522.1, from coordinate 10,251,907 downwards.
ACACAGTTCTAACAATAAAACGGGAAAACCGTCACGAGTACGACTCGCAAATTAAATTATGTAACTGATCCGATCCGACCTAAAGCATGGAATGATGAACTCTAAATAAAACGCCCATAATGTAAGCAAAATAGCAAGAGACCAAAATTAGATAAAGAAAGCATAAAAGGAAATGAGGACCATACACTACTACTACTACGAGACTATCAACTTTGTAATAACTTGTATTGTTTGGGCCATGTTAACCCCTGTAATCATTTCTGCTCAATTAGTCATGGGCCAATGTTTATTACTTCAACTGCATGAATCTTTTAGAGATATTTTTCACAGTATCCTTGAAGTTTTTAAATTTTCTCGTAATACTCTTTGTTTCGTTGGAAAAAAATTTAGCTGATCATAACTTATATTTCCGAATTCAAAATTAAATTATTGTTTTTTCAAACCAATCGTTTTCTCGAGCTCTTCGATTTGATGTAAAAAATTGTTACGTTCAGAACACGTAGTTTAAAGTTTTGATCAGTCAAAATTATTTTGTCAAACAAATTTTGACCGACCATATCAACTAGTCATGAGTTACGAATTTGGAAAATTTGATGTTCGAATTGATAGTCTTGACGAGATATACAACTTAAGAAAAAAGATTGTCAATTTCTAAATTGCTACAAGTTATGATCACTTAAATTTTTTTTAGTTTGAAAAGAGGGACTAAAGTGACAAAACTTCAGGGTACCGTGGGAAATATCTCAATCTTTTAACCATATGTGGACGTGGAAGTTAATATACTCCCTCCAACTTGTTCTGTAATTATTTTTTCGTATACGAGTTTTATTTTTTCCATCTAATTTTTTTCCTTGATTTTTTTTATTCTTATAATATATGGAGTACAAATTCTTTTCCTAAATTGTTTGTAGAACTAATTTAAAATTAGTATTTATGTTTGTTTAGGGGTGAGGTATGGAGTGGCCGACGCGGTTCACCTGTATCAGATTCGAGTCAGGCTAGTTTGGGTCAGACTAATTTCGGGTTTGCTATCCTCGGGCCAGGTCGGGTTATTTTAGTGTTCGAGTCATTTGGGTCACCTGATAAGCTAATATCAAGTTATCCATAGATAATAATTTCTTCGCCGACCGTCGTAATCATTCAGGTTGGATTATAGTTAGTCTGGTTGATTTGGACTCCAAGTCAAATTTGCGTTTAGAATGTAAGTGGGTCAGATCAAGTTTGGGTCAGATCAAATAAGTTTTATCAAATTTATTTTTAATAGAGCATACATTACTCGTGCTCAGGTAAAAATGTACTCCGTAGATACAATTAGAACAACATTTAATGAATTGATGTGAAACTCAATTACGAGTAAGACGTACTAAGCAAGTTCAACACTAGTAAACACGGCATAGAAGAACATAAAAAAGAAAAGCGTGTAATGATGCTTTCCTATAATACATGTCGCTTTGAGTAGAGGGTAGTTTACCCTAAGTGGTGTGTAAAACCATTTTGCATGTTCTTAAGAATATGTTCATAAGTGGAAAATATAGCAATAATGCAAATGACTATTTATAATAATGAAAATAATAAAATAAAATACAAAAAGGTTGAGATTTGAAAGTGTCAGAGTGATATGGTAGGCCCTTTTTAGTAGTTTGGTCACCAAGGCAGATAAACCATTTGGGATTATGGGATGTAGTAGGACCTTCATTTGGTACTTTGAAACTTTTTTTTTTTTTTTTTTTTTTTTTTTTTTTTTTTTTTTTTTTTTTGTAGCAATTCTCGCATAAAATCGTCTCACTCATGCGATGAAATTCTTACAATTAAAATGTAACTATTTTAATGCTTAAAATGACCGCTTAAGTGTAACAACTTTAAAAGCCCCATAAAATAGTCATTTTAAACGTTAAAATAATCACTTTAGCCTTAAAGTAGGCACATTTTAGTTGCAAATACCCCGTCGGAAAAATCAGATGGTTTTATGTGACCATTTACGTTTTATTTTACCATACGACATATGTGTAAACATCGTTTCATACTATGAGATTTATTACACTTCCCATTTTTTCTCATTACTTTTATAGGTCTAATTATTGTGAGGGAAAGCCTAAGTTCATAGAGTAATTGGGAAAAAAAAGGGATTAATTCACAAAGTTTTGTTTAAAATGGTTGCAAACAATTCATTTGTATAATTTTATAAAACAAATTCAAACTTAAAATCTTTTAACCCATTTTTAGACGATACGGTAAATTTATCAAAACATATCTTCTTACAATTTTGTTATCTCATAAACCACTTTTGTGACCATGATTATACTTTTTTTGTTATCACTATAACTCATTGGAGTACATTTCTAATAGAAATGTACAAGTACTTATTATCTTTTACACCATCTATTACTGATTTTGTTACCGTAGTTAAGTCATTTTGTTATCATTTACTGTATATGTTATTTTGTTATCACGTCAAACTTATGTCTTATGATTTTTCTTGGCACAATATATCACTTCATTAAATTGTTGACATTCTTTTGACAACAATGTTGTTTTGCCACATGTTATGTATATCGCATTTTGTTGTCCTTCTAATGTATTTTGTGACTTTTGTGATTCATTTTGTGTCGCTAACATTGATTTTATTATCGTGGTATTGTTACGTATTGTTAATTTATTATCTTAGTTATGTCATTTTTTACCATCGTAAGATCATGTTACCTCCGAAATGTAATTTCTATAACATTGTCGTGACAATTGCTCGAATATTATCATAAAAAGGTTATTTTGTTACCATGTGTCTGGCCTTTTTTTAACATATAAAACTCATTAGGTATATTGAGAAAGATTATGTCCCTCAAATTTTTTCATAATAAGGACTATTTCATTTGGTTTTCATTAATACTATTTTGTTTTTGCTTCTGCCCGCTAAAAAACAAAACAATACACATACTAATAAGTAATAACCCAAAAAAATTGAAAAAATTCAGTATAACCACCCATGAGTTAATATGAAAGGCGATTGGGAAAATGAAAGGCGATTCATTTTCTACCAGAAGGAATGTTTGATCATACTCCATGTGTGGTTCAGCGCAATGGGAGCACTATGGAGAAGAGGAAGACTTTCAAGTACTTCAATATGTGGGGCAAGAATGAGGAGTTTGAACATTTGATGAAGGAGTGGTGGCCTGGCTGGTCTGATGGGACACGCATGTATACATGTGTTAGGAAGTTGAAGCTTTTGAAGCATCATTTGAAGCTGTTTAATAGAGAGCAGTTCTCTGATATAGGTAATTCTGTTGGAATTGCACTGAAGAACCTCCAATTCATTCAACAACAAATATGGAGTCATCCTGGAGAGGAGGACTGGGTGAGGAAGGAGAAGGAGGCATCTGTTGAATATATGACGCTTCAGAATGCTTATGACAGCTATCTGAGACAACAAGCGAAGATGTCTTGGATCAAGGATGGAGACAGGAACACAAAATTTTTCCACGGTGTGTTGCGAACTAAAGCTATGAGGAACCAAGTCACCTCTATTCAGGATGTGAATGGGACTCCCTGCTCTGACCCGATAGAAATTCAGGAAGCATTTCTGGATTTTTATAAAACTTTGCTGGGGACTGATATTGTCACTGAGAAGGTGAACCTTCAGGTGGTGAGGAGAGGGATAGTCTGTGATGCAGAGATGACTGAAATTTTGAGGAGGCCTGTGTCTAAGGAAGAGGTGAGGAAGGTTATGTTTTCTATTCCGGAGGATAAGGCTCCTGGGCCTGATGGTTATACTAGTGGCTTTTACAAAGACGCTTGGAATGTGATTGGTGATGAGATAAGTGAGGCTATAATTGATGCTTTTGAGAGTGGACAGTGTGTGAAGCAAATAAGTGCTACGTTGATCACCCTGGTGCCTAAGTGTGCTAGGCCTACCAATGTCACTCAATTCAAGCCAATAGCCTGTTGCAATGTGATTTATAAGTGCTTATCTAAGCTTGTGTGCAACAGGTTAAATTTGGTGTTACCTTCCTTGATTAGTAGGAGTCAGGTAGGTTTTGTTAAAAGGCGCAGCATTGTGGAAAACATTCTAATTTGTCAAGATTTGGTGAAGTTGTACAACAGGAAGGCTGTGTCATCACGTTGTATGTTCAAGATGGACTTGATGAGGCCTATGATTCTATTGCTTGGGGTTTTGTGGGGCAATTGCTAGAAGCTTTTCAGTTCCCTTCTCATTTCAGAAAACTAGTGATGTTCTGCGTTACCTCTGTCTCATATTCCTTGGTAGTCAATGGTTCAAGTTTTGGTTTTTTTAAGGGAAGGAGGGGCTTACGGCAAGGGGACCCTTTGTCTCCTCTCCTTTTCACCCTCTGTATGGAGTACCTAAGCAGAATTATCTGCTGTGCTACAGAAAAGTTGAAGTTCAGGTTTCATCCTTTATGTAAAGAAGTGGGTTTGACCCATTTACTTTTTGCTGATGACCTTTTAATGTTTTGCAAGGGTGATGCAGAGTCTATTATGGTTTTGTTAAGGGCCTTTGCTTCTTTCTCTGCTGCGTCTCGTTTGAAGATGAATCCGTCCAAATCTAATGTCTACTTTAATGGAGTGAAGGATAGCTTGAAGAAGGAGATTTTGTCCGTTTCAGGTTTTGTAGAGGGTAGGCTTCCTTTTAAGTATCTGGGGGTACCAATTACAGCAGGTAGGCTGAAGAGCAGCGACTGTAATGACTTGATTGATAAGGTGGTAAGCAGAATAAGGATGGTTGGAGCCAGGAAGCTATCATATGTAGGACGATTGACATTAGTTCAATCTGTGTTTAGCACGCTTTTTAATTATTGGGCTTCAATGTTTGTGTTGCCTAAATGTGTGTTACACAGAATCTCTAACTTGTGTAGAAATTTTCTGTGGGATGGTGATGTAGTGCAGAGAAGGGTTCCTACGGTAGCATGGGAGAAAGTTTGCAGACCCAAAAGAGAAGGGGGGTTAGGTCTGAAGGATGCGGTGAGGTGGAACAATGCCTTGATAGGGAAGCTGGTGTGGTGGCTGGTATCGAAGGCCGATAGTCTATGGATCAAGTGGGTGGATCATATTTATATGAAAGGAGTGGATGTCATGGATTGTGTTGTTAAGAAGGATGACTGTTGGTATTGGAAGAAGACTATGAAAGTACGGGATCTGTTGAGGGAGGGGATTGTGAGTGAGATTTGGAGCGTTTCTCAGACTGAGTACTCGGTTAAGTCAGGGTACCGATGGCTAGATCAGCAATCAGAAGAGGTATCTTGGTTCAGGAAAGTGTGGTGCAGCAGAGGAGTTCCCAAACATCAATTCTTTGAGTGGCTGAAGCATCAACACGGGTTACGTTTGAAGGAAAATTTGTTGAGGTATGGGGTCGTTTCTGATCCTTTTTGCTGTTTATGTGGCGTGCAAGTGGAAACTGTGCACCATTTGTTTCAGCATTGCGTATTTAGTGTCCAAGTCTGGACACTGGTGGCTGACTGGCTTCGAATTTCGTATACTGAAGGGGAGGAGATGGTGCCTGCTACCAGGTGGCCTAAGATTAAAAAGCGGCTTTTGAACTTGACTGCGATGGCGGTGCATTATAATGTGTGGGAGCAACGAAATAAAGCATGGACTGAAGGTATAATAGAGCGACCAATTTTTGTAGCGAGGAAGATTGTACAGTGTCTAAAATTACGTATTGCTTTAGAGGATGATACGAAGTGGTCAATAGTCGATAAGGAATGGTGGAGGAGTTTGATGTAAATTTGTTTTGTATTGGTTTTTAAATGATTGAATGAAAGCTTACATTTCAACAAAAAAAGAAAGGCGATTCTCTTCTCCATTTCAACAAAACCCTAAAAACTTGAAAAATCCTAAAAACTCACAAATGAAAATTATTGTTTTTCTTTTTGAATGGCTAAGCTAACTTCATCAGGTAATCGTTTTAGTCCGTTGGTGGTGAGATCTGATGCGTCTGGAGGGGGAGATCGTGGTGAGAGCAGTGGTCAAAAGGGTCCTCAAACGGAGGAAGCTCGTGCGGTGAAATCGATGGGGGAATTGATAGGGAATCCTCATTTGGTTATCTCTGAGGAGGGTGCTGATAATGGACCGTGGCTACAAGACAAGGACGGAAGAGCGTTCCGGTGTTGGGAGCAATTGCTGAAGAGGAGGAGGTGGATCTGATGTTGAAATTCTCCGTGGAAGATGTTCAGAGTGAAATTGACTATTGGAATCAGGCTGTGTATTGTTATATTCTAGGGGCTAATCCTCCCAGGAATGTAGTTGAGGGTTTTGTGAGGCGTGTGTGGTCTAAATTTGACATTGATAAGGTATTTTTCATGGCAAATGGTGTGTTTCTTGTTCGATTTATGACTATGGAAAGAAGGAATGTGCTATTAGACTCTGGTTATTATATGTTTGATAGTAAACCTGTTGTAATTAAACCATGGTCTGTGAATGCTGATCTTGCCAAGACGAAGGTGGACATTGTGCCTGTTTGGGTTCGTTTCTCTGGGATTCCTTTGAAGTTCTGGGGAAATTGCTGGGACATGATTGCTAGTTTGGCTGGGAAGGTGATTAGGAAGGATCAAGCTATTATTGATAAGACAAGAGTGGGGTATGCTCGTGTGATGATTGAGACTGTGATAGATAAGCAGCTCCCCAAGGAGGTGATGTTTCTTGATGAGCATGGTGTGAAGATTGTGGTGACTGTGGAGTATGAATGGCTTCCAGTTACTTGTTTTGTATATAGAAGTTTGGGTCATATTGAGGAAAATTGCAGGAAGAGAAATAAGGAGAGGGTGAAGACTATAGTGTAGCCTATGGCACAGAAGAAGCAAGTGTGGAGGCCAGTGCAACCTAGAGTGGAGGCTGGGGTGGTGCCAGTTCCTGCTACTCCTTTACCCTTCTCTCCATTGGTGAAAACGTCTAATTCTTCACCTACTAGGGATGTTCTGAGGCTTAATATGCAGACCAGTATTGTGGGGAATCATAGTCATAGACCAGTGAGTTCAGTAGGTGCTCTGTCTTTTATGGAAGTATTAGAAAGTGCAACTGCTGCATTTGGAGGTGGGGTAGGCCAAACTGGTAAGGATCCTCCTGATAAGGTGGATAATGCATAACCTAGGTTTTTGGAATGTAAGAGGCCTCAATGGCCTGAATAAGCAGAAGCTTGTAAAATGGTTTCTGCATCAAAATGGGGTAGGTTTGTTTGGTCTTTTGAAATCTAAGTTGAAGACAAATTGTAAGGGTATTCCTGTCTGTGAGGGGTGGTGTGTTACTACTAATAACAGGAGCCATCCTGGTGGGAGAATTTGGGTTTTGTGGAAGCCTGAATGTTTTAATATTCAGGTCTTGGAATATGATGCTCAGTTCGTCCATTTAATGGTGGAAGCAATAGATGATGGCAGGCAGTTTCTGCCTACTTTGATTTATGTGTTTAATGCTGTAATGGAGAGGGTACCACTCTGGGACTTTCTGAAAGGGGTTAGGACTCATGGATTGCCTTGGTTGTGGGTTGGGGATTTTAACACTGTGTTGTCTCCTTTAGAAATGTTGGGTGGACAAACTTCTGAGAAAGAGATTGAACATTTTCGAGATTGTGTGATAGTTTGTGAAATGGAGGATTTATTTGAAAGCAACTAGGGGTCTGTTTACCTGGAGTAATAAGTAGGAGCCTCGGTCTAGAGTATATAGTAGATTAGATCGAATCATGGGCAATTTGATGTGGCTGGAGAAATATGATGATTACATGGCTCATTTCCATTCTGAAGGGATATTTGACCATTGTCCATGTACACTTTCAAGTATGAGAGAAGCTATGATGGGTAAAAGGAGCTTCAAATACTATAATATGTGGGGGGCAGAGTGATCTGTTTCTGGATTGTGTTGGCAATGTTTGGGTTATAGAAGTGACTGGGACAAAGATGTTTAAGTTGGTGAAGAAGTTAAAGTGGTTGAAGGGGCCCTTGAAGGATTTAAATCAAACTTGTTTTTCTGATATAGAAAATAGTACTACCATAGCCATGGCTCTACTTGACACAATACAGATGAAGATTAAGCTGTGGCCAGGAGACAATAATCTTGTTCAGCAGGAGTATGAAGTAGCTCAGGAGGTCAGACATTTAATTAGAGATAGAGTTAGCTTCTTAGCTCAGAAAGCAAAAGTCCAATGGGATAGAGATGGGGACAACAGCACAGCCTACTTTCATAATGCAATCAAGAAAAGGGTTTATCAAAATAAGGTTTTGCAAATAGAAGATCAGTTTGGCAATGTGAAGATCAATGGTGATGAGATTCAACAAGCATTCCTGGAGTACTACCGGAATTTGCTGGGAGCAATGAAGAAGGTGTCATCAGTGGATGTGAGGGTAGTTCAGAAAGGGAAATGTTGTACTACAGAACATTCATGGGTGTTGCTCAAGCCAATGACCAAAGAGGAGGTTAGGAAGTGTTTATTCAGTATCCCAAAGGACAAATCCCCTGGTCCCGAGGGATATACAAGCCAATTTTTTAAAGATGCATGGAGTATTGTGGGCGAAGATGTGTGTGAAGAAGTGATAAATGTTTTTGAGACTGGTCAGCTGTTAGCTCAGGTCAATACTACTATAGTCACACTCATACCCAAGATTGAAAGGCCTACTAATGTGAAGCATTTCAGACCTATTGCCTGCTGCAATGTGATTTACAATACTGTATCTAAATCGATTTGCAACAGATTGGCATTGGTTCTACCTGATATTATTAGTAGGAATCAGGGTGCATTCATACAGAGGAGGAGTATTCTTGAAAATATCTTGATATGTCAGGATTTGGCTAGAATGTATAATAGGGAGATGACCAATTCTAGATGCATCATCAAGATGGATCTTTAAAAGGCTTATGAATCCATTGAGTGGAGTTTCATAGATGAAATGTTGGGTGTTCTCAAGTTCCTGGTTAGATTCAGGGATTTAAAGTGTGTCACTACTACATCCTATTCTCTCTGCCTGAATGGGATGCTGTTTGGTTTTTTTTAAGGGGAAGAGGGGCCTTAGACATGGTGACCTTTATCACCTTTGCTTTTCACAGTATGCATGGAGTACCTGACAAGGATTTTGGAGTTTGCTGTACAAAAATAGAGGTTTAAATTCCACCCACTATGCAAAGAGCTGCAACTGACCCATTTACGTTTTGTTGATGATTTGCTGATGTTATCTAAGGGTTATGTTCAGTCTATGATGTTGTTATTGAGAGCTTTCTCTACTTTTTTTGGTGCTTCAGGATAGGGGTGAGCACGGATCGGATATCCGATCCAAACAGGTAGTTCGGATCGGATATCCAAACTCGAAATTTCTAAGTTTAATATCCATATCCGATCCAAATATTTCGGATATCCAATGTTCGGATATCCAATATATTTCGGATCAGAGGCGGATATTCATTCGGATATCCATATAACGTCATTGCACAAATAGAATGTTGATTTATCGTTAAATTTATTGTTATACCCGTTCATTTTTTTGCCTATTTTTTTCTATTAAGTCCGATAATGTATTTTAAAGTATGATTGTATTAATATCTTCACATATCACATTATATTGCTCATATAATTATTAGTTCTCTGCATTGTAGATTTAACCACAAGGTCCTGAACCCTCATTTTCGGATATTTTTCGGATATCGGATATCCGAAATTAAAAAATTAAATATCCAACGGATATCCAATATCCATAAACTTCGGATACGGATATCCAAAATTTCTAAAAAATCGGATCAGATATCCAAAAAAGCGGATCGGATATCGGATCAAAATTTTCGGATTTCGGATATTCGGATATTTTGCTCAGCCCTACTTCAGGACTTACTGCTAATGCTAGCAAGACTGAGATTGTGTTTTATGGAGTGGCTGAGGATGTGAGATCAGACATTCTACAGATTTCAGGATTTAAGAAAGGAATGCTGCCTTTTAGATATTTGGGTATACCTATCCAGCCTGGATGTTTAATTAGGGCAGACTGCAAGGTTCTGGTAGAAAAGATTGTGGCTAGAATTAGGAGTATAGGGGCAAAGAAGTTGAGCTATGCTGGTAGGCTCACTCTCATAAACTCTGTTTTAAATACTTTGCACTGCTATTGGACTTCAATCTTTTTGATTCCACAGGCTGTTATACATCGAATTGTGGCAATCTGTAGGAATTATCTATGGGATATTGGTATTAAGTATCATAGAGTTCCTCTTGTTGCTTGGGATAAGGTGTGTACTAGGAAGGATGAAGGGGGCTTAAATGTTAAACAAGCTGGGCTTTGGAACATGGCTATGGTGGGGAGGTTGGTTGATTAGTTATATACAAAGGCTGACAGATTATGGGTGCTTTGGATTGATCATGTATACTTGAAGGGCAGGAACTTGTCTGATTACAGTCCATCTGATGATGTTAACTGGAACTGGAAGAATATTTGCAGGATAAGGGAGAGGTTGAAGGCAGGGTATATTGATGGTGTTTGGATACATTGTCCTAAAGGTTATACTGTTCAGTCAGGGTATAATTGGCTGAGAGAGGATTTTTCTAAGGTGAGTTGTTACAAGGAGGTTTGGGATAGATGTAATGTTCCCAAGCATGCTTTTATAGGATGGCTCATCCAACATAGGTCCTTAAACACCAGGGATCATTTGTTTCAAATTGGTGTGTGTAACACTAATAGATGTGTCTTGTGTGAGGATGAAGTGGAAACACATGAACATTTGTTTGGTACTTGCGATCATCTTGAAGGAGCTGCAACAGTGTATGGGTTTGGCAGGTAATGGTTGTTTGTCGCAGAAGGTGAGAATTAGCAATATGATCATGATGGCATTCAAGTATCTCATTTGGGAAGAAAGGAATAGATGCAGACTAGAGTTTACTTTGAACCGGCCTTTGGTAGTATTACAAATGATTAAACAACAGGCCAAGCGAAGGTTATGGATCATTAAAGAGGAATGGTTACAAGGTCAAGATGTGTCCTGGCTAAATTCAATTGAACAATAGTGTAGTAGTTAATGTATTTTGTGATGATGAATTGTACTTAAACTGGTGTATTTTGATCTTTATTAATGATATGAGCTTACACTTAACGAAAAAAAAAAATAATTTACTGAAATGCTTACTTTTGCACGAAACGAAAAATAGTCACAATCAAAACAATTACTCCGACAAACATTATTTATATAGCTTCATCCATATATGAATAAAATGGTGTTATTTTTTTAAACAACCTTTTTCACCATTTTTTTTTTTTTATTATTTGGGTTTTTTGTCAGATAGTACCTTTTATTTAGGGTCATTTGTGAGATAATACCTTTAATTATTTTTTTTGTTTTCTGGTACCTTTTATTTTCAATTTTTGTTATAAAGTACCAAATATCGGATTCCGGTGAGAAAAAGTCAAATTTCCGGTTTGACTTTATATTTGGCATGTGTGAGACTGTGAGAGAGTGTGAGTCTTTTGTCTTTATTTCTCTTTTCTTCAATACTCCATTAATGCTCAAATCTTCTTTCTTCAATCATATTTAGAAGACCTTGTCTCTCTTCTTCACCTTCATCATTCAATCAATCACCCAAAAAAGCTCACAACTTTTTCAAAAATGACATGTTTTGAAACTCTATATATTCTAAAACCCACTTCACAAACTCAACCTTTTTCAAATGAAGCAAAAATCACAAAAAAATGACCCTCATTATCACCACTTTCTTCCTCATTTTCACCTTTCTACCCCTTCCCAAGGTAAAAACAGTGATATTCGGGATTCACTGAGTTTCAAATCTTTTGTTTGTCTTTGTCGAGCCTCATGTATCATTTCCGTTTTCGCCAAGAAAAAAATTCGATCTTTCATTGAGACGTTGGACGTTTCTAGCAATAATTTATTCGAGATTTTGTCTATCGATGTATTCTTGAATATGTCGGATTTGCGAATCTAAACCTCGCTTTTAACAAGTTTGAGGGAGTTTAATCGATTTCGTGTCTAGGGTTAGTAATTTGGAGATTTTGGATTTGGGTTCTTGCAAAATTTGTGGAAAAATTGCTCCTAATCTACGAAAACTTGGGTTTGAAAGAGTTCTACCTCTAAAATAACGTACGTGTTTGAGAACGAAGTAAGATTTGGAATTCGCGGGCAAGAAACTGAAGAATGGACGATGAAGTAGAAGAATAACAAAGGCTAATGGTGAGTTTGGTAGTTTTTAACAAACGAAAATTTAAATAAGGTAGCTTTTAACAAAAAAATGAAGTTCCAAATAAGTTTTCTCACCGGAAATTTGACTTAGTACGCCGGAATCCGATATTTGGTACTTTATAACAAAAATTGAAAATAAAAGGTACAAAATAACAAAAAAATAAATTAAAGGTACTATCTCACAAATGACCCTAAATAAAAGGTACCATCTGACAAAAAACCCTTATTATTTTGCAAAATTGTTACAATATTTTGTAAGACATATGTTGATTTAAACGACTATTAAAATACTTTCAGAGTTAGATAGTTCTGATCAAAAATTGAGGTGACTAGGATAATTATGAAAGAAAAAAGAGATCATGGTGTCAACAATTAATGACACCATGGAGATGAAGAAGAAGAAGAATGCTTAATTCCTGAGTTTCAAAATTAACAATATTCTATTTAACTCCGTAAGATTATTTTAGTGATTTAGAAAATTAAAGAGAGGGACAATATTTTAAGATATTAAAACGAACATAGTCATTTTAAGAGAACTGATTGAATATAATCAAGTACAAAAATCATTGTATAAAACTGAGTTATAAAAAAAAAATTAGCCCAAATATTGATGGTTCAACTAGTTTTATAGCTAAATCAAGTTTTGTTGAAAACTTAAAGTTTGTTTGAGTTTTCTTTTATTGGGTCCATCTCATACTAAAGAGTTGCTGAATAAAGTAAAGTTTTATAAATAAAAAATAAAAAGAGATAAATGTTGGAGCATTATTATCCACATGTGAGAGTCCCACGTTGATTGTGGAAGAGAGTATTATGTTTCTATAATGTCCAAGGGTAATCCTCTCATTGCCAATTGGGTTTGAAAAATGTGAATTGTCGTTCGACTTATGAAGTGAACTTGCTCTCTCTCCACTAGGGTTTGACCAGGCCCATTTCATGATTCTAACATGGTATCAGAGTCCGAGTTCGCCCTGGGTCCGATAAGTTTAAAAAATTAGCCCCTAAAAAAATGTCACCAGAGGAAGTCCTCTCCGAGGGTTTACTGTTGCGGTTAGAGTTTGGATTATTGTATACCACTCCTAGAGCGCTCCCATGGTTTCGCCCTGGTTTCCGAGGGAACTCACATGTGAGGAGGAGTGTTGGAGTATTATTGCCCACATGTGATTGTCTCATATTGATTGTGGGAGAGAGTATTGTGTTTTTTATAATGTCCAAGGGTCATTCTCTCTTTATCAATTGGGTTGAGAAATGTCAATTGATAAAGAGAGAATTGCCCTTGGACTTATAAAGTGGTCTTGTTCTCTTTCAACTCGGGTTCGGCCACTAGGTTGGTCAGACCCGTTTCATGATTCTAATTTTAGTAAACCAACTTTTTTGGAAAGGTATCAAAATAAAAATTATTGTGACATCGTCATACTAAAGTGTTCATGTTTTTATTTTATTTTATTTATTTTATTTTATGAATGAAAGAAGTACTCTTATATTTATTTTTCATCCACATAAAAGTGAATATGAACTACCGAGTAAGATAAAAGTAAGTAAGAGCATCCACATTAATGTGGCTCCCCATATTTTTTCTCTCGTTTTTTCATTTATCCTTCCCAGTTTACATATAGTTTTCTGCATCAATGAGATTCCACAATAATTTTTTTTCCCTTCATTTTCATGGTCCACCGCAACTTCCCTACCTACTACTCCCTCCATCCCATCTTTTTCCTCCCATTTACCCAAAAAGGAAATATCATCTTTTTCCTCCCATTTGCAAACTTTCCTTTTTCATCCATTGTTTATTATTATTTTACCCACTTGCATCATCCTTCTCCCATTTTTTATTAATATTTATTCCACTTTTTCAACTTCTACAATTTTTTATTAATACTTTTTCCACTCAAAATACTTTATCAATTGTTTATTAATATTTCTTAATATTTGGTCCAAAATGAAATGGGAGGAAAAAGGTGGGATGGAGGGAGTACAATCTAACATAAAATATTAATTTACTATTACAAAATTGTGGGCCAACAAATTGGAGAACCCTCCCAAATTAGAGGGATTCCCCATATTTTTGGTCACCTCCCCACATTATGGGGTACCTTCCTCATTGATGGACCTCTCCAAATCTCACTATTTGACACTTTTGGGGAACTAAGTTACCCACCAATTGGGTGCTCTAACATATCTCGTTTCAAAGGGTCTCCCTAGTTTTAACTTTTAAGTGGTTCTCGGGTCATAAAATTAATATTCATATACTCCGTATTTATTATACTTGAGTCCATCATTTAAATGGATGTATCTATTTTATGTTTAAATAGGGTGCGTGTACAGTGTACTATTGGCTACAGCAGCAATAGGAACATACCTTATAATTGATTCTCAGGAATTGTCTCCTCCATGCATGCTACGGAGTACATTGTAATCGTATCACTCGTACGTGCCTTTTGCTCCAACCTGTATTAATAACTATGCCATGGAGAAGAATCCCACCATTGTTGGGCTCCAGTATAAGGCTTGTTAATGGGCTTACATGTGTGGGGGGAGTGTGAAGAATCCCTTATTATATTCCCACATGTAAGTCCCACATCGGTTGTGGAGAGGTGAATTGTTTACCTTATAAAGCCCAAGGGCTACTCCTCCTATTGCCAATTGGTTTTAGGATGGAACCCCTTGGGCCTATGACGTGGGCTTTCTCTCTACCACTTGTGGGTGTGGCCCGGGCCCGTCTCTGATTTCACATGGTATCAGAGCTCATGGTTATATCCTGGGTCTCTTTGATATGAAACCGGGCCAATTATATGCCGCCGGATTTAATGGGTTACACGTTATCTCGTGTTTGTTAAAATCACCCATCCGGTTCGGCTTTGTATGCCATGGAGAAGAATCCCACCATTGTTGGGCTCCAGTATAAGGCTTGTTAATGGGCTTACATGTGTGGGGGGAGTGTGAAGAATCCCTTATTATATTCCCACATGTAAGGCCCACATCGGTTGTGGAGAGGTGAATTGTTTACCTTATAAAGCCTAAGGGCTACTCCTCCTATTGCCAATTGGTTTTAGGATGGAACCCCTTGGGCCTATGACGTGGGCTTTCTCTCTACCACTTGTGGGTGTGGCCCGGGTCCGTCTCTGATTTCACAATAACGCATTCGAGAAGATATTAAAATTTAATTATACTTGACTATATTATTTTTTATTTTATAATTTATGTTAGAAGTGATATTGAAAATTTCACTCATTTATAAATAGTGTTTAAAATTAAAGCAAATATATACTTCGTAAAATTTAGGATTTATTGGTAATTCCCACCTTTTCTAATCTTCATTTTAAAAACTTCCACCTTTTCTAACTTTTTTTAAAATCTTCCACCTTTTCTAACTATTTCTTTAAAAACTCCCACCGAAATTCCATTTTCACCAAAAAAGTTCAATTTTTACCAAAATAAAACTTTATTTTGACTAACAAAAACATTAAAATTTCACTTTTTCTTTTCACTTTTTGAATTTCGGTGGACAATAGAGTACATTCGAGACGGATATATCAAAAAAATTCTTTCATTTTTACCAAAAATAGCATTTTGGTGGGAAATTTTAAGAAAATGTTTACAAAAGGTGGGAGTTTTTAAAAAAATTTACAAAAGGTGGGAATTATTAAAGTTGTGTTTATAAATGGTGAGAATAGGGGTGTAACCGAGCCGATCTGATTCCGAGCTTGGATGAGCTCGGAATCGGCTCGGAAAAAATTTCTCGAGCTCGGAATCGGCTCTGAATTTACCGAACTCAAAAATTCAAAGCTTGGAATCGGCTCAGAAGAAGTCTCGAGCTCAACTCGAGCCCAATCCGAGCTTTGTTAGATATTATTTTTCTACGCTTTTTTTAATATCTATTATAATAAATATATTATATAACAATTATAATAAAACATTCTATTAAAAAAAAATCGATCTAAAGATATTACAAAAAGAAAAATCTATAATTGTAGCAAAATATAATGTATAGAGTACTATAGACATAGACAAAATTATATATAAAAATGAAAACGAGCCCAAATCCGAGCTTCCGATCCGAGCTTTACTAAGCTCGGAATCAGCTCGAATTTGGCCTAACTCGGCTCGGGCTCGGGCTCGGGCTCGAGATCAGTTTGACCGAGCTCGAGCCGAGCTTTGACCGATTTGATTCCGAGGGCTCGGCGAGGCGGCTCTGATCATTTACACCCCTAGGTGAGAATTATCAAATCACCCTAAAATTTATTGACAATTTTTTAAACTCCACAATGTACCCCAACATTTCAGATTGTTTTCAACCTACCCCACTCTGATTCGTTCATTAAATAAATCGTGAAATTGACTCATTAATTCAATCTGCCCCTCTCTAATTCGTATTAATTATTCTAACATATTTTTCCAGTATATACACATTAAAGAATATATAATGTACTCCCTCTATTTTAATGGGATAACCGCATTGAAATTTGCACAAATTTTAAGAGAAATGGAAAAGTTAAGGGTAATATTGGTAGTTTGGTTAGATTTGGCCCATTTATGATGGTAAAGTGTGTGGTATTTTGGTTAAATGAGTATATTGATAGGGGTAAAATTGTTATTTTAACTACTCGTATTAAAAGTTGACAAGAATAGAAGTGAGACTAAATAAGTGAAATTGCCAAAAATGGTATATAGGGCTAAATGAATAAAATTGAGGGAGTAATACGGAGTACATATAAATGTACTCCGTAGTATATTAGACACTACGTATTTTTTTCTTAGTATATTAGACACTACATAGTGTTCAAAATTAAAGCAAATATATACTTCGTACTCCCTCCATTTCAATGAGATAGCCCCATGGTCCCACTTTTCTCCTCACAAAAAGTGGGTCCATGGAGCTATTTCATTGATATAGAGGGAGTACAATTTATTGACAATTTTTTAAACTCCACAATGTACCCCAACATTTCAGATTGTTTTCAACCTACCCCTCTTTGATTCGATCATTAAATAGATCGTGAAATTGACTCATTAATTCAATCTGCCCCTCTCTGATCCGTATTAATTATTCTAACATATTTTTCCAGTATATACACATTAAAGAATATACTCCATTCGTCCCGATCCTTTGTTTACACTTTCTATTTGTGGGGGTGTACGGGTCATTTGTTTACATTTCCATAAATGATCGTGGGCCCATACTACTTTAACCACTTACCTCTATTAATTTTGATAAAGTGAACCCTTCATTGTACTTTTATTATTATTTTATTAGTTTTTTCTTTATCTCTCTCATCACATTAATAAACGTGTACTCCCTCCATTCACTCCCATTTACATCATTTGTTTTTTCACGTTTGCCAACGCGAATGTTGGAACACAAATATGTAGAGTTTTACGTTTTTAAAAATTATAAAATTTAGATATTCTTGTTGTACTCATTAAAACCTATCAAACACTACATAATATGATACGTTGTGAGAAATTCCGAAAATTACCCACTTAAATGAATAGTGGTTTTTTTCTCTTTGATGCAAATGGAAGTGAATGGAGGGAGTATAAAATAAACGTAAACAAATTATCGAAACGGTAATGTACTCCGTAGTATATTAGACACTACATATATTTTTGATGAGATTACTTCTTAATATGATTACTTTCAAATCTTTATCATATAAAAAAATCCGTTAATATAACCATATTAATTAAATAAAATAATTTATTTAAAAAAAAAAAAAAAAAAAAAAAAAAAACCTCAACTAAAACCCTTGTCAAAATTGCGTGTTGAGTGTGAGCGTTTATTTAAGTATATATGAGGCTTTTGGGGGGTTATATATATATTCACCAACACACCACAACTCTTCATTTTAATGGCATGATTTTTGCACAGAAAATTTTTCCATTTTTATTTTAATCATATAAAACTCGAACAAATATTGAATTTCCCATTCATCTTTCTCAATTATTCATACGTATGTCGATTATTATTTCAACAAAGTTTGTGTCTTTTTTATTCATGTGTTGATTTTTGACGTGGTGTTTGTATATATTTGTTGTTGAATTGTTGTTCTCTGTTTTCGTATAGGGTTGTTTGGTTTTTGTTGTTGTGTACGGAGTTTTGTTTTTCGTTGTTTTCTTCTGTGTTTTTTTTTTTTTTTTTTACTGTGGAGAAGATGAACGGTGGTGGTGGTGGTGGTGGTCGAGAAGATAACGCCTTTATCGCGGGAAATTCACATTTAATGTCGAATTACCGTAATTTATCTGATGTTGGTTCGTCTTCTATGATGCATCGTTTCAATCCTTTAGTAGATCATCAGTATAATGTGGGCCCCACTGTGTCGAATTCATCGTTGTATAGAGGGTTTAATAGTATGGATGATCTCCATTTGGCTATGGAGTTTCAGAAATTGAATGTCGGAAATGGCTCGAGTAGTAGGGTTGGTTTAGGTGACTGTAATAATGCAGTGAGATTTAGACCGTCTTGTGTCGAGAATTTTGGGTTTGGAGGGTCCTCGTTGTATAAGGATGAAGGGATGTGTAGGCTGTTGGGGGAACGTTCAAGTAATTTTGGTGATTCGGGTTTTCAACGGAGAGGAAATGGGTTGTATGGTGATCGAATGTCGTTGTATGATAGAACTGTTTCGAGGGTGAATGACCATTTTGGTAGCGGAAATGGATATTTTGGCCGTGAATTTCCTGGTAATTTTTGGCCTGTGTATGATGCTCCTGTTTTCGACGATGACACCTTCCAGCAGAATACAATGCCATTTTATGGTGTATCGAATAATGGAGGACGTTTGTCGGGGGTACTCCAGTCTAAGCAGGCACTGCTAAATCGACAAACTGCGTTGTACAATGAAATGTTGGAGCAGATGAGGGCTTCTGAACAAAGGGGAGAAAGTCCACCTCTCACGCTTTTGAAAAAGGCGAGGCACCCTTATACACTTGGTCGAAGAAAACCCACATTAAGCTCTTCATTTTCGCAAGAGAGAAATAGCGTGATTAGTAGTCCTGTGGGTAGCTGTGATTCCTCGGTTTTGGAGACTATGTTTGGCTCGTTGGCAGAAGTTCAGGGGAATATATATCATTTGGCAAAGGACCAAAATGGTTGTCGATTTCTACAAAAGAAGTGTGAAGAGGGATCATTTGAGGATGTGCAAATAATATTCGATGAAATTATCAACCATGTTTTTGAGTTGATGATTAATCCCTTTGGAAACTATCTGATACAAAAACTTTTGGATGTCTGCAATGAAGATCAGAGATTGAAGATTGTTCATATGGTTACGAAAGATCATGGAGAACTCGTTCGAGTTTGTTTGAGCACTCATGGGTAACTTACTCTTTGTTTTTACTATGACATTAACACATACATACATATATATCTTGTGATTTTATTTGACATGAAGTCGTACTTTTGTCTCAGAACAAGAGTGGTGCAGAAATTGATTGATAGCCTCAAAACGAGGAGTCAGATTTCGTTAATGATACAAGCTCTTGAGCCCGTCTTTCTTGATCTTATACAAGATTTGAATGGGAACCATGTCGTCCAACGTTGCCTGCAATGCCTGGACTGTGATGATAATAAGGTATTTGTATGATTGCAGATGCTTTCGAGCCTGAATACTGTTTCGTAAAACTTGTGTACTACGGAGTAATACTTATATGTGGCTATTTGAACAAATGGGACAGTAATGTCCTTACGGAGAAGCATGTTGTATTGTTTACTTGTGACATTACACTCAATCGATGTGTTTTTAACACGATTTTCATTATGGTCTCTTATTAACCCACAGGGTAAGGGTACACATCATCTTATGTCATTCGGGTATTTAGCCCCGTTAAACTTACTGTAGGTTTTTTTTACTGTTGTTAATCACGAAGCTTGGGTAGTTGTTGGTGGCCTGAACTTAAAGTTTATGACTACTTGTGACAGTTTATCTATGATGCCGCTGCACAATTTTGTGTTGAGATAGCAACTCATCGGCATGGCTGCTGTGTCCTGCAACGTTGCATTGCTCATTCCAGTGGTGACCACCGCAAAAAGCTGATCGATAAAGTTTGCAGCAAAGGCCTTAGTCTTGCTCAAGATCCTTTCGGGTAAAAATCTTAATTCATAACGATTCCAAAACATTTCTTAGTACTTTCTGAACAAGTAGCCTTGTCATTTTACATGTTTGACATTTCCATCTATTATGCATAGATTATGGAGGACAGTTTTTAGTATCAGTTGCGTGGTTACTTCACGCTCAGAATAGTTTGTCATACCGATAGCTTTATGATTTATTGTTGCTATTCGCTGCTGGCGAATCTGGCTGTAAGTCCATTGGTACCATGATATGTTGCGAATGAAACTCCGTGTTCTGGTTAAGATAGAGTCAGTTTAGATTTTGTAGCTCTTCCACATTCTCTGTCTGCTATACTCGTGTTCTATCGTTTAGTTTTGATACCTTGACACGATTGTTCTGAGACACCATGCGCTTTACTTGCACTCGGTGTAAAGACCATCATGAACTCGGTCTTGTCCTCTGGTATTTCGTCTTATGTTTAAACGACACATGAACTCCGGTGGTTTGTAATTTGATGTGAATCCTCTCCCAATGGAGTAAAAGTCTTTCTATTTTATTTTACTTGACTACTTGAGTATATGAATGCAAATAAAGCCAAATTATTAATTGAATACAATTACTGTTTTCGCGTCTTCTTTGCAATGGAGTTTCCGTCAGTTCGTTCAAATATCGGCTTCAATTTTCACTATGGGTCATGGGTTTCTTTTAATGTAAGGAGTAAGGCACAACTAATTTGAGTGCTTATGAGTTTCTAAAGATATTGCAAGAAGCAATCAAAAGAGTGTATGAATTAAAATCGTCGTTTTGTTTCAGGAACTATGTTGTTCAGTACATAATTGAGCTGAAAATTCCGTCAGCAGCAGCACAGCTGACGTCGAAGTTTGAAGGACACTATGTGCAGATGTCGATGCAGAAGTTCAGCAGCCACGTTGTCGAGAAGTGCCTCAAGTTCATTGTGGAAAGCCAAGCAAGAATTGTGTATGAATTGCTGTCAGTTCCTCACTTTGAGCAACTTTTGCAAGATCCTTATGCCAACTATGTGGTTCAATCTGCTCTTGAAGTCACTGAGGTTCGCTTTCTCCATCTTCACTTTTAAAGCGTTCATGAAATAACAGTATGCTCGTTTAAGTCGATTTTTGTACATGTCGACATAAGTGCTATAGATTTTCATTTAGATAGGACAAGGACAACCCGACCTTTTTTCTTCGTCTTTGAGATGTCCTTTTAGTAGTTTGTGTCCTGAAGTTTTATGAATTCATCTAAAATAGTCACGCGATGAGTTACCCTATGAGTCTCACACAAGTCATGTCTTTAAAATTGTTTCTCGTCTTTAAGGCTTGATGCTGATATAGTTTACGATATACCATGTACTTGATTGACTAAGAAATTAGGAATAAGTATGTTATGGCTAATTCTCATTTTGTATTTTACATGTGCTACTTGTATAACTTACACATACTCTGATGAAATAGTAGTGATTCGAGCCGTGCATTTACTATATGACAGGGTTCATTGAGAAAATCACTAGTAACAGCAGTTAGGCCTCATGCTACTCTTCGCACCAATCCGTATTGCAAGAAGATATTCACAAGAGGGTTGATCAACCATTGAAGAGTGAGTCCAAAGTTTTGTAACGTGGCTTCTTCGAACGTTTAGGAAAGTCAAAAAATGTTGGTTTGTTATATACGTGCTCGTTTCATCAATAACCGTCAATACCAAGCTGAAATTGTGCCCAATCGAACGGACGATTGGTGCACTATTTTTGATTAGCTTAATATGGAGTTTATTTGTGGTGGTGTTGTTTCTAAATAAATATTTACGAGTATGAGTATGGAGGGAGTAGTTGTTATTAAGGGAATTTTGATTGATGTTCTATGTTGTTTGATGTACAAACAAACAATTATTAACTTTGTGTGTTCTATGTTGTTTGATTATAAGACCATGATGTTCTTTAATGTTTAGTGACATTTTGTATGGCCCATTTACAATATGACAAAGTACAACGTAGTAGTAGTACTTTTGTACATAGGAATAATTGATTGGTCATCTATTTTACTATTCGAGACAATGGTTTTCCCCCACCTCGATTCGCATATGGTGGGGTCATATACGAGTAGTAACAAATTTTGCATAAAACCGTCTTATGTGTACAATGACTTTTTTATGATTAAAATGTGACTACTTTAATGTTTAAAGTGACAATTTTAATGCTAAAAGTGAGCACTTAAACCCCAAAAAATGGTCATTTTAAACATTAAAATAGACATATTTTAGTTACAAATACACCGTCACACGCCTGAAACGACTTTATATTACTCCCTCCGTCCCGGTCATTTGTTTACACTTTTCATTTATGGGTGTACGGGTTATTTGTTTACACTTTCCATAAATGTCTATGGTGACCCACTTGTGGAGGTGCACCCAACTTCCTTAACCAATCACATTGTTTTATTTTACTCACTTTGTACTTGTATTATTATTTTTATAGTTTTTTTTTTATTTACCTCTTTCCTCACATCGATAAATGTGTATAAAGTAAATGTAAACAAATCACCGAAACGGAGGGAATAGCATTTGTGTTTATTTATAGTTTGAGTTTGAGTTTGAGTTTGAGCTTTATCGTATTAGTCCCCCATTCAACTCCAATAGTATTACTTTTTTTTTTTTTTTGCTGACGCAAATATTGAGATTCAAATATAAACAGATTTATATTGTTAAAAATTATAAAAAATTAAAAATTTGATATTTTTATTGTATTCATTAAGATATCTTAAACAACATTTTGCAGATGGCCACCGATGGTGCTTGAGAAGGTTATAGGATACTACTCCCTTCATTTCACTCATTTAGCCTCACTCCCCTTTTTCGGCAATTTCATTCATTTAGCCTCATTACTATGTTTGGTAGCTTTTAACAATAAAAATAACATTTTTACCCCTACTATTTCACTTATTTCACTAAAATACCACACACTTTATCTTTAAAAGTGAGACCCATTTAACCAAACTACCAATATTACCCTCAATTTTTTCCCCTTTCTTAAACTTTGTGAAATACCCCATGGGGCTATCTCAATGAAATGGAGGGAGTAATATATATATATACTCCTTTTTTTCGTGTTCTTTTTTATTCAACATAATAATCTCACATACATTAAAAAAGCATAAAGTCTTAGGTAAAACGATATCACTATAATGTTAGCGACTTATCATGAGATCTGTTACATAAATGAGTGGTACAAAAAAAATAAAAATGTGAAGGCTTGGTAACGCTTCGCGCATTGGTCGAAAAAAGGCACTTTGGAACGTTTGCAAAATCTATAGAAGAACTTTGGAATCTCTGAAGTGTGACCCATCATCGGCCCCCTCTAGCCGTTAATTTTTTATTTTTTTTCAAAGAGGAGACACTAAGCCATTATAACGAGAGAATTCAAACCAAAAATCTACTGCTCAGGGAGTCTCAGCCCTGACCATTAGGTCCTGACATCCTCGGTGAAGTTTGATATACTTATTAGCACTGTTATTTTTACTTTATCCAAATAAGTATTGACATTCTTCTAAGCCCATATTTAGATACTTGCGTAAAATAGCCCCCTTCTCCCTCTTTTCTCTCAAAAAAAACCTTGAACTTCCTCTTTTATGGGGCTATTATCATCAATTTTGATGATAATAAGCCCCTCAAATTCATAAATTTCTCTATACTATTATCGATATTATTAGTATAATTAAAATTATAGAAAATAATAAAAAAAACGAGTATAATAAATACGGAGTCTCTCTTCATGGGAGTTTTGTTCCCATCTATTGATGGGTTTGTTCTCATCTTTTGGTGGGTTTGTTCCCTTTATGATTGTTCTCTTATGAGTCAGAAGATGCGGAAGATCAGCATTGTTATTGATCGTTATATGATTATACAAATATTGTCCGATTCATGGCTACACTTAATCACGTCAGAAGAAATCGATACTCGTCAAGGAAGATTCGGAGACCCTCTTATGGTTGAAAGATGTCTTATGGATGAAGGCCTGTTGAGGCCAACCGATGATGGAGACTCTGTTAAAGTGGATCAGTCTTTGAACAAGAATTTATTTTCTATGATTGTTATCGAGTTGTATCCGTTTGAGTTTGACATATGTTGTAGATGTCTTATGACTTTTTATTAATGATAATGTGATCTTTTCTCAAAAAAAAAAAGTATTGACATTCACAAATAGAGTCCGTTTGGAAACATGCATTTCATTCTCAAATTTGTATTTGGTCTAAAATGCTTGTTTGGGAACTACGTTGAATTTGGATTTGGATTTGTGTCCAATTGAAATAGCTTTGATTGAAATTCTTTAATGTAGCGTTTGGAAACTCAAATTTAATTTCAAATTTATGATTTAGAATTAGACATTTGAAATAAAGGTTTTTTAAAATCAAATCACTAGTTGTAAGAGTTCGGATTTGAAAATGACACCCTTATTTGATGTTAGCTAGTTTTCTTTAAGGGGTGAATTTGGGTTGGATTTGATTAAAATAAAAATCCAAATTCTCCAAGTTCTCAAACACCTAATTTAGTCCAAATTCAACATTTCAAATCAAATTCTTGTTCCCAAACGCATCATACTATGAGTAATCCAAATGATACCCCCACCCCCTCATTTTAAAATCCATAATTTGACATTTCAACTTTTCAAATCAAAATTTACAAATGAAATCAAGGTTCCTAAACACTATCTAATGAGTAATCCAAATGACACCCCACCCCCTCATTTTAAAATCCATAATGTATCTCACCAAAAAAAAACATAATGTAGCGTTTGGGAACTCAAATTTGATTTCAAATTTATGATTTAGAATTAGACATTTGAAATAAAGGTTTTTAAAATCAAATCACTAGTTGTGTGAGTTACGATTTGAAAATGACACCCTTATTTGATGTTAGTTAGTTTTCTTAAGGGATGAATTTGGGTTGGATTTGACTCAAATAC
Source organism: Dianthus caryophyllus (assembly GCA_023091065.1). Taxonomy (NCBI): domain Eukaryota; kingdom Viridiplantae; phylum Streptophyta; class Magnoliopsida; order Caryophyllales; family Caryophyllaceae; genus Dianthus; species Dianthus caryophyllus. The sequence goes on along the minus strand of CM041522.1, from coordinate 10,226,731 downwards.
AAAAACCAAATTTTCCAAGTTCCCAAACACCTAATTTAGGCCAAATTCAACATTTCAAATCAAATCCTTGTTCCCAAACGCATCATAGTTTGACATTTCAATTTTGCAAATCAAAATTACAAATGAAATCAAGGTTCCCAAACACTATCTTAATCTGTTGCATACTCTTTTGTTAAAAATTGTTAGAGAATTGTGAGTTTTGATATACTTAATAGTACGGCTGTATCATGTGACATTGTGATTTGTGATAATAAATCGCAAGTTCAGTTTTCCTTCACTAACTCGTACGAATTATAACAGTAAGTGTTGCATATGATTATTTGAATTGAATTGTTAACTTTTGATTGTAAATAAAATTTGTATTAAAACTTTATACCACTTTAAAAAAAAAAAAAAAATTCAAACATATAATATTGAATATAAACAAATATTTTCAAATAACTATATTTTTAGTTGAAAACGTAGATAAATGAAGAAGAAAATTCAAATCCAAATGACTGCTATTTGTTTTATAGTTTAAGATGACCATAATTTAAACTATGATTGAATCAAAACAAAATTATGCTAAGTTTGAGAAATATAATTTCATTTCAAATTTAGATTTATGCAAAATGATTTGTTGGGAAGTAGTGAACTAGTATAATTTGGATTTGGATTTGTATTTGGACTTTAGAAAACAATTTAATCTCGTAAAATTTGAACATTTGACATGACATCACATACCATGTCATTTAAAAAAATCTTTCATTATAAATGTTGAATTTCAAATCAAATCAAATATAAAATATCAAATATCAAATATTAAAAGTGAAATGTAAGTTCTCAAAGTTGCCTTAGACCAATTACATGCAAATCCAATTTCAAATTCCAAAGATCATCAAGCTAAAAGCAATAAGGTCGTGTTCTTTTCAAGTTGTATAAGTTCAACTCATTTACTCCGTATTATAAGTTTAGTTTCAGATTTTATAAGTCCAACTCTAAATAAGTTCGATCAGCTTCTATAAGCCCCAACGAACTTTAATTTTAACTGACTTCCGCTTCTATAAGTTCAGTTCTAACAAGTTTAGCTCCTATAAATTCATTTCAGTTCCTATAATTTTAGCCTCTATAAATACAGCTCTTATAAGCCGAAAAAAACAGAAACCTTAACTCTATTTATCTGATGGTTATTTTTTCAGTCACCCTAATTTGGTGTAAGCTTTAGGCAAAACGAGCACTATTGTAACTGAAACTCATTAGAGTAGTCAACCAAATATTAATTAGAAAGGAATTTGACTCATTCATCCTTAAATCAATGAGACTTGTCAAATTAAAATACTCATTAAATTTTTTTTATAGGTTTCTTAACTATGATTTCACCCTAAACTTGAGTAACAACTTTATTTATTTATTTTTTAAATAAAATAATTTGTACTTCCTAAAATTTAATTTGGGAAATGAAATTTTTTAATCATATAACTGACCATAAACAAATATACTCGTATTAGACCGAATGACTTTAACTTAATTAGATTATCACGTATGTTAACACAGCGAGATTATTTCTTAATATGATTACTTTCATATCTTTTCCGTATTAAAAAGTCCGTTAATATAACCGTATTAATTAGAATACGTAATTAAGTATAAGATTAAAAAAAAGAAAACCCTTAACTAAAAACCCTTCACATAATTGCGTGCTAAAGTGTGAGCGTTTCTGAGTGTTTCAGTCTTGTGGGTATACATTGTTGTATACACACACCAACACACACAAATTGTTCTTCATTTTTAATGCCATGAATTTTGCACAGAATTTCTTTTTTCCATTTTTATTAATAATAATGACAAAAAACTTGAACAAATATTGAATTTTCATTCATCTTTCTCAATTATTCATACATATTCTCGACTATGATCTTGTTATTTGTTCATTATTTGATCAAATTTTGTGTCTTTTTGATTCATGTGTTGCTTTTGATGTGGTGTTTGTATATTTGTTTTTGAATTGTTGTTCTCTGTTTTCGTATAGGGTTGTTTAGTATTTGTTTTTTTTTTTTTTTTTTTGTTGTTGTGTATTGTTTTTCGTTCTTCTGTTGCTGTTTTTTTTTATTTGTCTGTCTTTTTACAATGGAGAAGATGAACTGTGGTGGTGGTCGTGGTGGTGGTCGAGAAGATAACGGGTTTATCGCGGGAAATTCACATTTAGTCTCGAATTATCGTAATTTATCTGATGTTGGGTCGTCTTCTATGATGCATCGTTTCAATCCCATGGTAGATCATCAGTATAATGTGGGTCCCAGTGTGTCGAATTCATGGTTGTATAATGGGTTTAATAAAATGGACGATCTTAGTTTGGCTATGGAGTTTCAGAAATTGAATGTCGGTAATGGCCATGTATCATCTGATCATCGAAGACTCGTTACTGACTCGAGTAGTAGGGTTGGTTTAGGTGACTGTAACAATGCAGTGAGATTTAGACCGTCTTGTGTCGAGAATTTTGGGATTGGAGCGTCCCCGTTGTATAAGGATGAAGGGATGTGTAGGTTGTTGGGGGAACGTCCGAGTAATTTTGGTGATTCGGGTTTTCAACAGAGAGGAAATGGGTTGAATGGTGATCGAATGTCGTTGTATGATAGAACTGTTTCGAGGGTGAATGGCCATTTTGGTAGAGGAAATGTGATTCCACGAGGTCACGAATATTGTGACAGTGAAGTTCCTGCTCATTTTTGGTCTATGTATGGTGCTCCTGTTATCGACAATGATACCTTCCAGCAGAATACAATGTCGTTTTATGGTGCATCAAATAATGGAGGACGTTTGTCGGGGGTACTCCAGTCTAAGCAGGCGCTGCTAAATCAACGAAATGCGTTGTACAATGAAATGTTGGAGCAGATGAGGGTTTCTGAAAATCCACCTCTTGCGCTTTTGAAAAAGACGAGGCACCCTTATGCTGGTATTGGTGATAAGTACTCGAGTAGTCGCAGGAAACCCACATTTAGTTCTTCATTTTCGCAAGAGAGAAATGGCGTTATTGGTAGTCCTGTTGGTAGCTGTGATTCCTCGATTTTGGAGGCGATGTTTGGCTCGCTGGCAGAAGTTCAGGGGAATATATTTCATTTGGCAAAGGACCAAAATGGATGTCGATTTCTGCAGAGGAAGTGTGAAGAGGGATCGTTTGAGGATATACAGATAATATTCGAAGAAATTATCGACCATGTCTTTGAGTTGATGATTAATCCCTTTGGAAACTATCTGATACAGAAACTTTTGGATGTCTGCAATGAAGATCAAAGATTGAAGATTGTTCATATGGTTACAAAAGATCATGGAGAACTCGTTCGAATTTGTTTGAACACTCATGGGTAACTTACTGTTTGTTTTTACAATGTCACATATATACATATGCATCTTGCGATTTTATTTGACATGAAGTCGTACTTTTGTCTCAGAACAAGGGTGGTGCAGAAATTGATTGATAGCCTTAAAACGAGGAGTCAGATTTCGTTAATGATACGAGCTCTTGAGCCTGTCTTTCTTGATCTTATACAAGATTTGAATGGGAATCATGTCGTCCAACGTTGCCTGCAATGCCTGGACTCCGATGATAATAAGGTATTCCTATGATTGCACATGTTTTCAAGCCTGAATATTGTATCGTAACTTGTGTACTACTCCGTAATATTCTTATGCGGCTATTTGAAGCATGCTGTATTGTTCACTTGTGACATAACACTCAATCAGTGCGATTTTAAAGCGTTTTTCTTAACATTTCTTATTAACCCAGGGTAAGGGTACATACATCTTCTTCAGTAGGGTATTTAGCCCCTTGAAACATATTTTAGGTTTTTTTACTGTGTTGTTAATCAAGAAGCTTGTATAGTTATTGGTGGCCTACTGGCCTGTGCTTAAACTTAAAGTTTACGACTACTTGTGACAGTTTATCTATGATGCTGCTGCGCAATTTTGTGTTGAGATAGCAACTCATCGGCATGGCTGCTGTGTCCTGCAACGTTGCATTGCTCATTCCAGTGGCGACCACAGGAAAAAGCTGATTGATAAAGTTTGCAGCAACGGCCTTATTCTTGCTCAAGATCCTTTCGGGTAAATATCTTTAGTAATTTCATTGCATGGTTTATTGAGGACGACAGTTTGTAGTATCACTTGTGTGGCTACTCACAATTCAGAACAGTTTGTCATACCGAAAACATTATGGTTACTGTTGCTATGCGTTGCTCGTTTATACTTGATTTTTGGCATGTCAGAGGTATCATAATGTGTGGCGTATGCAACTCCATGTTTTGTTTTTGTACATTCTTATACTCGTATTTGTGCTTTCTAGTACAGTTGAGTATGGTTTTGTGAGTTTCTGAATGTGTTGCAAGAAGCAAGCAAAGTTCAATAGTGGCGTTATGTTCTAAAGTCGTCGTTATGTTTCAGGAACTATGTTGTTCAGTACATAATTGAGCTGAAAATTCCGTCAGCAGCAGCGCAGCTGATGTCGAAGTTTGAAGGACATTATGTGCACCTGTCGATGCAGAAGTTCAGCAGCCATGTTGTCGAGAAGTGCCTCAAGTTCATTGTCGAAAGCCAAGCAAGAATTGTGTATGAATTGCTGTCAGTTCCTCAATTTGAGCAACTTTTGCAGGATCCTTATGCCAACTATGTGGTTCAATCTGCTCTTGAAGTCACTGAGGTGTGTTTTGTCGTCTTTTTTTGTTTTTTTTTTCAACTCGTTCATGAAATAGTTATTGCTCGTCTAAGACGATTTTTACAGTAGAATTTAGGATGATGTTCCCTTTCCCCATTGTAATATAAATATAAGGTGACTCCGATATTAAAATTTACGTGTTTAGTAACAATGTTTCTTTGAGTACCCCTCTCTATATCTCAAATTACAAGGTTAGATGAAATTCAAAATTGTAGGTTTTGACTTTCATGTACACACAGAAAAGTAGCTTGGTTCTCTAGTATCCTAATAATATGCTAATAACATGATGTTAGATTAATCGGTTTATGTCAAGTAGTTTTTCTTGCGGTTGTTTAATATACGTGAAAATAACTTCTCACATATATACAGGGTTCCGTGAGAAAATCACTAGTAACAGCTGTTCGGCCTCATGCAACTCTTCGCACCAATCCTTATTGCAAGAAGATATTCACACGAGGGTTGATCAACCATTGACGAGTCCAAATTTTTGAAATGTGGCTTCTCGGAACATTTTGGAAAAGCTAGAAAATTGTTGTTTGGTTACACATGCTCGCTCGTTTTATCAATAATCGTCGATACCAAGCTGAAATTATTATGTCCGGTCGATCTGACCTTGGCTTGATCTCGCTTTTTTGACACGGACGATTGTTGCACAATTTCTTTGTTGTTGACTATGGAGTTTGGTTGTGTTGTTGTTCTTCGTACAAACAATAACTTGTGGGTGTGCTCTGTTGTTTAATTATATGACTATGAAATTTTTGTGACATTTTGCATGGCTCATATCATAGTACCACCCTACCACGTAGTATTGGACTATTGGTGCATATTTGATTGGTGATAATGTTTGTTACTCCCTTTATCTTAGTTATTTGTTTACACTTCTCTTAAATCACTGAAACGGAGGAATATTACTCCCTATTACATAGACGCTTTTCTTGGAATATATAGGGGTACTTTTGGTGAAGATAATTGTTTGATTGTTTATTGCAGCAATTTTTTTTTTTTTTTTTTTTTTTTTTAAATTTATACGAGTTAGTTTTAAATTTTATTTAACCTTTATGATAAGGATTGTATATTTCTGTTAGTGTTGTTTTCAAATAGTGGAGGAATTTTGTTTGGAATTGATAGGCCAACCCGAGATATTAATTTATTTGTTGGTTGTATTTGAGAGACAAGTTACTCCGTATAAACAAAGGATCGGCTTATTAAGCATGGCCTTGACATCTCAAATGAGTGTGATTGTGTGCGAATGGATATGAGACACGGGAGCATCTATTTTTTGAGTGCGAGTTCAATCATCGATGTATAACAGGGCTTGAGAGATGTTTAAAGATGTCTATACAACAGTCTACTATTGGAAACAAATGTGGAGCCGTAGGGCTGGTCTACTTCGATGTCAGGTAACCAATGCCACACCCGAAGCTTGTAGTGTTGGGTGTTGTACTGTTGTTGTGAGGGATGTAAGGAATCGTGTGAAACAGATTAGCGTTGGACTTTAAGCGAGCCGATGAGGATTGGCTACGAAATCTCGGATTGTAGTATATCTTTTGAAGAGACTGTATTGTTGCCAGAGGTGGCAATCGGGTCAGTCGGGTCGGGTTTGGGTCGGGTCAAGTCGGGTCGGGTCGTGTCGGGTTCGGGTCATATCGGGTCAAAATGCCCTTTCGGGTCATGTCGGGTCGAGTTCGGGTCGTTGTCGGGTCGGGTCGTTGTCGGGTTACATAGTGTCTCGGGTCGGGTCGGGTTCGGTTCGGGTTGTTATCGGGTCGAGTCATTTCGGGTTAAATAGTATGTGTTGGTCTCCCTTAAAACGGGTTACCCGTTTCTTGGGAGAAACGGGTCAAATAGGGGGGAAAAAGACAAGGAACTAGTGGGGGAGAACAACTTGCTCCCCCACTTGTCCTTTGTCTTTTATTAAGTATTGACCGTTTAACTAGTTTAAGACAGGTTCTGCCTTAAACAAGAATTTGTGAAATAGTATATCGGGTCGGGTTTGGGTCGGGTCGTCCTCGGGTCTGCGCGATTTTATTGAATTACTTCAATTTTTTGATGCTAAAACTAGTTTTTCGACCATTATTTGATTTAATTATTTCATTATTAAGTGTAATGTATCAAACTAAATACTAATTTGCTTTAGATTTAATCAATGCTGAGAATCTGAGATTAATAATTACCGAGTCATCAATTTAATCGGGTTAATATCGGGTCGGGTCGTCATCGGGTCGGGTCGATTCGGTCAGATCCTGGTTATCGGGTCGTTTCGTTACGGTCATCATCGAATTCGGTTAGTTGGATTAGAATTCATTTGATTATCGGGTCGTGTCGGGTTGCGAGTCATCGTCGGGTCGAGTCAGTCTTTAGATGTGATATTTTCGGGTTAATCGGGTCGGGTTTCGCTCGGGTTCGGGTCAGGTCGTGTCGGGTCAGCCTTGCCAGCTCTAATTGTTGGACGTCTCTATTTATAATCGTTTATATTTGGGTGCTATCCCCAGCCTCTCCGTTAGCAGAAACCCTAAATCAATCGAACTACCTCAAATTATCAAAATCAAAATCAAAAGAAAACCTCATCCATCCATCCATCCATCCATCCATCTTTCTTCTCAGAAAAGTGAGAAGAAGGACAAAAATGTCGCACTTTGGAAGAGCAGGTCCTCCAGACATCCGCGACACTTTCTCTCTCCTCGTCCTCAATATCACTTTCCGTACTCTTCTTCTCTACCCTTCTTTTTTTTTTTTTTTTTTGAAAAAAAATTTTTGTTTGCTGTTGTTTAATTTTAATTTTAATTTGTTAATGCAGGAACTTCAGCGGATGATTTGTACCCGTTGTTCGACCGCTACGGCAAGGTCGTCGACGTCTTCATCCCCCGCGACCGACGGTTTCCGCTTTTTCCCCCTTTTTTTTTTCTGGGAAATTTTGATTACTTGGGATTAATTTGTATTTTATTTTTGAAATTGGGTTTATTTTATATATATATTTTTTTAGGACGGGTGAATCGCGGGGTTTTGCATTTGTTCGGTATAAGTACCAAGATGAAGCTGCCAAGGCTGTCGAAAAGCTCGATGGTAGTATTCGTTGTCGTTTTTATTGCTTAATTGATTGATTGATGATTAATTGTTGATTTTGGTTTTAGGGTTTCTGAGATTGAATTATGTTTTTTTGTTTGTTTGTTTAGGGAAAGTTGTTGATGGGAGAGAAATTATGGTTCAGTTCGCCAAGTACGGCCCTAATGCTGAAAAAATGTGAGATGCTCATTCATTTACTCCGTAATTTCGGCTTTTTATTGTTTTAATTTGGTAAAGACTATTGCTTTGGTGCAATTTTAGTTGCTTAATTGGGCGACATTGTCTTGTGTCTTTGTTGTGGAAGGCTTTTGATTATTGATATGTTTTGTCGTGTAACAGTGTTGTTTTCTTAGTGATGTTAGTTGCGGTTTAAACTATAGTATGAGGATGCCATGCCCTCAGGTGCTTTAAAACTCAAGGCACTATGAGGTGTTAGCCAAAACGCTTATGTTTGGTGCCCTAGGCACGCCTGGTGTATGCGATTCACACTTACATACAAATGTCATTTTTTTCATCAGTTGATGTTACTATGCTCTTCTCTTTGCCGCATTATTTATATTTGATAAGTTGTCAAAAACTGTAACTTGGGCTCGCCCCTTATTGCGGACAGACTTTGTTGTCTCTGATCTTGCTCTTCAAACTATGATATGAACAGTTTTGTGCAAGGTCCGGTTAATATAATTTGGGGGATATTAGCCGCTGTTTTCTGCTCTTGATATATGACGGTGTTGCAGTTTATTCGCTTTGGTAGTATAAAAAAAAATTGATGTATGATTTTGTGTATGAATTTACCCTGCAATCGATTACAGAGTACATCATTTTAGTGTTACAAAACTTCTTAGAAAGTAATGGCAATTGGCAAATAATCTTCTCTCCTTCACGAGTCTGGTTTTGTTTGTGCTTTTTCAGTCAAAAGGGAAGGATACTTGAGCCTGTTGCTTCAAAAGGAAGATCAAGAAGCCCTCGTCCCAGGTTACTAACTACTACCTTTGCACACGTCTTCTGTCTTTGCATTGTTTCTCTCGCTGCTAAGAGGATCTCTCCTATAATTGTGTATGTCACATTTTTACTTTTAGGTATCGGGATGACCATAGAGAAAAAGACTCTCGAAGGAGAAGCCGTAGTAGGAGCAGAGATAGGTATGATAGGGATAGGTCTCGTGGGAGGGACAGAGATCACCGTCGTCGAAGCAGGAGCTACAGTAGAAGCCCAACCTACCGCAAAGATCATGGCAAAGGACGATACGATGAAGAAAGGCGAAGCCGGAGTAGGTCTCGTGGAAGGTATGTTTTTTATCCATTGTCTTGACAGTTGAGTTTTGTTTTTGTTTTCTCTCGTCTTGAAATATAATTCGAAGTACTTGTTTGGCAGTGGTTCTCCTGTTAGAGCTAGTCCAAGTCCTAGGAGAAGTCCATCTCCTAGGAGGTCCCCAAGGGTTGTAAGTCCTGCTGGACGTGGTCGTGATGATCGGTCTCGGTCTCCAATCTCAAAGAGCCATTCACGGGAACGTCCTGCTGATTCCCGCAGCCAGTCTCCTCGCAAATCTGATGATGTGAGTATTTTTTTTCCCAACATTAGTTGACTGATAACGTTATTGATGATTTGTCCCCGTCTCATATAGCTTTCTTTTTCAGGAGTGATTGTTGCATAACAAAGATATTGCTTGGACGAAGTCGGTACTGTGCTGGGAAAAATGGAGCTTTTGTGTTACTGCTCAATGCTTGTGTTGATTTGAAAGCTGTTGAACGTTAAAACATTTGTTTGTTGCAGTTCTTGCAGTATTCGGCTTCCATGGTATGATGTTTGAATACTATGCTGTTATATTTCCATTTTCTTTTAAATTCTACAATCGTTGGATGTCGTAACAGCGTGGAAATTTGTTTCTTCTGTCTCTGCACTACCTACTTTATATTGTCCGTCTGTTTCTAGTTCTTGACTTTTGGTGGTACGATGCCAGTTTGTTTATGTTCTATGAAATTGCTTTCATTGTCTTTTTTTTTTTGGTCTGATGAAATTGCTTTCATTGTGAAATAGGTTAAGTCCTATATACTCCATAATAAACCACTCGTATATGGCGGTGATGTAGTCCACTTCTTTTATCAGTGGTGTTTGTAGCTGATACTGAGTATTGAGTAGGATGTAGAAAATGGCAGTACATGATTTGGTTAAATGTTACGAGTATTTACAGATCTGTGTTAACCACTTTCATGCTTCATGCTCGCTCAGATTTTAACTGGACTTTTATGTTATGTTTTTTCAAAACTAAAACAAACATTAGTTTCATAAATGGTTTCTTTTTTTTTTTTTAATACTTTGACATAACTTCATGATATACTAAACTTCGGATTGAGATGGGCATACGTTTTCCCTTGTGAGATGGTGTTTTAGATTTCATGGTCATCCACACATCTTGTCAGTTGTGTAAAATGTCTGCGAGCGCTTTTAACTGCTCAACATTATGAGGAACAAGCTAATTTTTTTCCTTACATCTCAGCACGTGAACTCATTGCTGTTGCTGATCACGTGATTATTTGAGCTCGTTACTGTAGCTGAGCACGTGCCACGTGAGATTGTTGTAGCTGAGCATGTGAGCTCGTTGTTGTAGCTGAGCACTTGAGCTCGTGGTTGTAGCTGAATGGGTGATACGATGCTGTCTAATAGCAGCCGATTTGCTGCTGTTTGTTTTTACGTTGTTTGGTTTCTACGAACCAATCCATACCTCAGACCTGAACGCAGCCAGTTGATTTTGAGAATCTTATTTTGAATAGCCGTTGTGGGGAGTGAGCGTGTTTGTCTATCAGTGAACCTGAGCTCGTGGCTAGCAGAAATACTCCAAAGAATTTGTTCGTGTCAATCATTTGTTACCTGTTCGCCATGCTGAATTGCTGATTGTAAGTCTTTCTTAATTGTTACTGATTCTCCCATTTTTAAGTAAGACCGTCATCGTCTTACATTAACTGTCAGATGATGTGGCGAGGCTTTAGCATGTTGGGTGAGTTAAAATTGAAACTTCCAAACTCACCATGGAACGATCTTGCTCAAAACGCTGCCATTTGCTCCTCTTTTACGGATTCCTTACATCATCGTCACTCTCTGTCAGTTATTGACTGTTTCTATTTGTGTGCGCTGGTCGCTTTTAGCTGTTCGGTAACATATTGATTGAAGTTGTGTTGTAGTTCATTTGACGGTGCACTTGCTGGTGGTTAATTCCTGCTTGTTTGCTTGTCACTTGCGGTTGACGGCCATTTACTTAGCTTCATCGGGTTACCGGTTGCTGATTTTTGCTGGTTAACTAGTTGGAGCTGATTGCTGCATTATACTACAACTCCCCTACTTTTACTGCACCAATGCTGTTGAGTTTTTGTTACATCTATGTCGTCTCAATTTGACTTTGCAGTCGTCAACCATCTTACTATGATACTGTTGTGCGGTGAGTTAGCTTTTTCTCCTAATTGTAATCGAACCACAGTTTCCTTGCTTTGTGAGTTGTGTAGAGTAGATACCGACCACTTACATCTAAGTCTCGGAAATTGGGCTGGTCGTGCATGACGAGTTTGGCCGGAACTCGAGGGCCTGTCAAAACGTGTCGAATTGTTTGTACCCTCAGAATTAAAGAATGGTCACTTAGCTAGATGTGTCCAAGGAGTTGAGTTTAGGTTAGCATTGTCCGATGTGTTCTTGTCACAAAATTTGCCTGGGAACGATGTAGCTCAAGTGCAAAAACTGTTGCATTGAAAGAGACGATTTTCAACTGTAGGAAACTTGTCTTCTGGTTTCTAGGTCTGTATAAACTTCACCCTGTTTCTCTGCGGTTGTACGATAATCGAGAAATAATAATTTGCATGAACTTGTACTTATATTTATGTGTCTGATTTGTGGCGTATTTTCTGGCCTAATCAAACTCGCTAAACTTACACTTTTTGTGTCTGATTTGTGACGTATTTTCTGGCCGAATCAGTGTTATAGTTTACTTGCGAAAAAACGGGTCATGTTTCGAAAGCAAGGATGGGTAGGTGTTAACGTGATCAACTGCCATTCTTTTACTTCCCTATCAGCTAGTCTTCTGTATTTTTTCATAAATGTCAATTATTATCCGGGTGTTAATAAAGTAGAGGCTAAAATTAAAATTCCCTTTTCGAGTCGCAGAATATTGTCTTCCTCAAATTCATTTCATCTCTGTCTTCAAAAAAAACTGTAAAAAAAAAAAAACTTGGTATTATAGAGTTTGTAAAGGTAAAGTAAAATTGTTACTTACTCCCTACATTTTTGTTATTGACAAACATTATTAAATAAATCCTCATTATTTGCCCTATGATATAATACATCCGTTGAAATTTTGTTTCCATCATATTTTTTTGATTTATATAATTATTATATATATTTATTGCGTTATTATTGTCTAAGGAGAGAGCTCTTCATCCCTACAAGAAGTGGTGAGTTTTTTTTTTTTTTTTTTTTTTTTTTTTTTTTTTTTTTTTTTTTTTTTAACTAATTATAATTTGTAGTATAAAATTAGAGAAAATTCTCCATCTTATAATTTGTAGTATACTCACTTCCTTTTCACCAGAAAAGACTCACTTTCTTTTAAATTGCAATATCATCTAATTAGTCTCATTTTTATATATAACAACCTTTAATAAATGAAATGATATTTTTACTCTTACTAATACATTAATTTAATTTAATTATGCCCATAAGAAAAAGAAATATGAATAAAAAAATTAGAAATTAGAAATTTACTTAGGTACATCCTGATTTATAAGGATATTTTCCATGGTACCCTCAAATATTGTCAAATTACACATGGTATCTCAGTCTGAGGTTTGTTCAAATAACACCCTTAGATTGATTTTTATGTGCCCAATATGCCCTTTTCTAACCAAAACCTTGAGGACATTAGCTTATATGAATAAGGTATCAATATGTCTTTTTTTCTAACAATGTCGAGAATTAGCGTCTACAAGCCAACTGTAACAAAATTTGTTAATATTATGACCAACAGTCAAGTTTTTTGTTACTCCCTCTATTTCATTCATTTAGCCCCATATACCTTTTTTTGACAATTCCATTCATTTAGTTTCATTTCCATTCATATTAACTTTTCATATTTAAATTAACAATTATACCTCTATCAATATACTCATTTCACCAAAATACCACATACTTTATCATCACTAATGGAGCCCATTTAACCAAACTACCAATATTATCCTTAACTTTTTCACTTTTCTTAAAAATTGTGCAAATTCCAATGGGGCTATTCCATTGAAATAGAGAGAGTATAAAAAAGGCATATTTGGTGCATAAATAACAAATTTCAGACATGAGGTACCATGTGTAATTTGACAAAGTTCAAGAATACGATGAAAAATTATCCCTTAATTTAATTATATTCTTATATTTTGTTTTCTTCTTTCTAACATACTAACATGCATAAACGATCAAAAGTTTAATATTTTAGCGTCGTTTGTTTGTTAAAAACATGAAAAAGGCTTCTAAATATTCAACTCATCGTATGTGTGTGTAAGATTTAGTGACAATGTGAAAATTCAACTCTTACTAATTGTGCATTATCAATTTATCATCAATAAGTGGCAGGGTCGAATTAGGAGTAGTAATCTAACATTTATTTAAAATGAAATACGAATAAATAGACATTCTTTAGTCTTTACAATATGAAATATGGTTAATATTTGTTACTCCCTCCGTCCCGGTCATTTGTTTACACTTTTCATTTTAGGGTGTACGAGTTATTTGTTTACACTTTCCATTAATGTTCATACTTGACCCATGTGGGAGGTGGAGCCCACTCTCTTAACCAATTACATTTAACAATTTTAAGCAAACGGGACCTCATTTGTACTTATATTATTATTTTATTAGTTTTTTCTCTACCTCTCTCCTCACATCGATAAATGTGTATAAAGTAAATGTAAACAAATCACCGAGACGGAGGGAGTACATCAGATAGTGTTGTTATGATGACAAATTAATCAATTGTTAATACTTACTTTCAGTATTTTGACAAAAATTTCGATTATATTTCGATATCATAACTTGATAGGTACAACCGTACACTCCTACAAATTTAAGGCTAAGTGGGGTAACCGGTAACATAATGCAAATGACATAAAGTACGTAGGTGATATATATACGTGAAAAATAACTCTTACATAATGCAAAGTTGTTAGAAGTGTGTGACGTTTTAAATAGTTCTACCATAAATTGATATATTCCCTCACTTGTCGTTTTAACTCTCACTATTTTAGGTAATATGTGCATGTGAAGACCATATATATAAGTAGAGTAACTAAAAATAAACAGAAATTTTAGGAGAGAAAAGAGGGTGTTGTTGAAAATTATGGGTGTTGGAGGAGGTCCTACGGCGGCGGATGGTGGCCCCGGTGGCGAATACGGTGGCCGGGTCACGGTGGCCGTGGTCATCACTTGCATTGTGGCTGCCTCCGGTGGACTTATTTTTGGTTATGACATTGGTATTTCAGGTACGTAATTTGGCTTAGCTTAGTAAATATTTTTATTTTTAATTATCGAATGTTTCATCAATAGCGCATGTTTAACTTCTAGATCAAAACATAATTTTACGTGAATAATGTTGCGAGAGTGAATCCTTTATAAGGTAAAGATGCTACATGCCAATGTTTTACGTCTACAAAAGCCACGGAGGCCGGAGATCAAATATTGTCAATTGCTTTTAGTGTAAAACTTATTTTTGATGTACACAGTGAATATATCTAATCTTCTTATAATTAAATGATTTAATTCGTGACAAATCAACTTAATGATACTCCGTATTTATTTGCATATTTCATTCTATGAAATTAAAGGGATAGACGTTAGTTGCTTTTATTTTCGAACATTTCACATAATATTAACCACAATGTATGATGCACTTTATTACGCGGTCATTTGTTATTTACTTTTATAATATTACTCACGTAAAAAGCAACTAGATACAAATTTTACTAATGAAAAACTTAATTTACAAAGTCTTATGAGTACTATAAACAAATCAGTACAATTGAAAACATCTTAATTTAGTACTCCGTAGTTAGAACAGACGTATTTAGATAACAGTTCCCAAGTTCGATTCCCCTTCAAACGAGTATTTGAGTAGTAATATAATGTTAATAATGACATTTAACAAGAACAAGCAATGCATCAACAATGAAAATTACAGGGGGAGTGACAACAATGGTGCCCTTCTTACAAAAGTTTTTCCCATCAGTTTTGGCGAAGGCGGCCGACGCTAAAACCAACATGTATTGTGTATATGACAGCCAAACGCTCACCGCTTTCACTTCCTCCCTTTACATCGCCGGGTTCATATCGTCTTTCATGGCCACCCCAACTACAGCCAGGTTCGGCCGTAAGTTCACCATCGTCCTGGGTGGCTTCTGTTTCTTTGTAGGCGCTGCTGTCAATGGTGCTGCTGAAAACGTCGCCATGCTTATCATTGGCCGTCTTTTCTTAGGTTTCGGTGTTGGCTTCACCAATCAGGTCTGTTCCATCACTCCATCAGTATGTATGTCTTTTGTGAAACTGTCTTTAATTATGTGGTACTGTAAGACGGTTTTACAGGAGAGTTTACCTCTTTTTTTTTTCTTTTACAGGCGTGCCCAGTTTACCTGTCCGAGGTGGCACCACCAAAGTGGCGAGGCGCATTCAGCGCAGGTTTTCAATTCTTTTTAGGCGTAGGTGTCGTATCAGCCAACTTCATCAATTTTTTTGCCGCGAGAAATCCCTGGGGATGGCGTCTGTCGTTAGGGTTAGCCGTAGTACCGGCAACCCTAATGTCGTTTGGTGCTCTGATCATACCCGACACACCCAACAGTCTCGTGTCACGTGGCCAAAACGACAAAGCCAAACGGTCCTTAGAAAAGATACGTGGCGTGGCTGACGTGGACGCTGAGCTGGAGGAGCTTGTCAAAGCTAGCCAGGCGGCTAAAGCTGTCGACGGGGAACCCTTCAGGACGATATTCAAAAGACAATATCGGCCACAATTGGTTATAGGGACTTTAATTCCGTTCTTTCAGCAACTTACCGGGATTAATATCATTGCGTTTTATGCTCCCGTTTTGTTTCAGTCTGTCGGGTTTGGGAGAGATTGGCCTTTGATTGCTGCTATCATTTTGGGTGTCGTTAACTTGGGTTCGATTCTTGTTTCCGCTTTCATTGTTGATCGATTTGGTCGAAGGTTTTTGTTCTTAGTAGGTGGTCTTCAGATGCTCTTCTGTCAGGTAAATTCTCATTTTACTAAATCGAGTATAATGTCGTAATTGTATGGAAATAATGATTGGAGTAACGTCGAAATCTGCTGATTTCATCGTGAAGGTGGTGCTGTCGGTGATTCTAGGAGTGGCAACAGGCGTGTCAGGAACCGAGCACATGTCTCGAGGAAGTTCAATCATAGTGCTAGCACTGATGTGCTTGTATTCAGCTGGTTTCGGATGGTCGTGGGGTCCTCTGTGTTGGCTTGTTCCGAGTGAAATCTACCCGCTTAAGATTAGGGCAATCGGCCTAAGTTTAAGTGTTGCTGTCCAATTCGCGACAACATTTGTGCTTTCGCAGACGTTTTTGGCAATGCTGTGTCGTTTCAAGTTTGGGGCGTTCCTATTCTACGCCGGGTGGATGGTCATTATGACGACGTTTGCTGCGCTGTTTGTGCCGGAAACGAAGGGTATTCCTTTGGATTCCATGCACCTTTTGTGGAAAAAACATTGGTACTGGCAAAAGTTTGTGACCGATGAACACGCCTAATTTTGCCTCGTTTGTGTAATTTTGCGATCTCTTTTTATTGTATTGGCCTCTGTGGACCCATGGTATTTGTAAAAACCCGCTGTGATCGAGTCGCAAGGATATAGTGTCGGTCGGTGTTGTCGGGGATTGAAAAAACCCGCCGACATTGTCATAAGTAAACCGAGATATCGTCAAGGTTACAACTCGGGTACAATTTTCTTATTTTTCTTCCTAAAAAATGTTGTAATTTAATATTGTTTCGGTAGTATCACTTACGAGAATACGAGTTACCACAAATTTGTGCACGTAAAATTGATATAAATGTTTTATAGGAGATTTAATTGTCATGAGAAATTTAATTTGGAAAAGTAGTTGAAAATCTCTAAGCCAGAAATAAAAGGAGAGCAAGGAGGTTATTATTCCGAAATTTTTTGTTATTCAAGTAGACGAGAAATATGGATATTTGACGAAAATTCGTTTAGGATCGATAATAATTTTAGCTAAATAAATTCGAAGCGTGATTATCCGAAACATTTTAAGAATTTTGAGTTTAGATTGACAAAGTCAAAAAAAAGGTCATTGTGTATGTAGCATACAGCGATCAATATATTTACGTCAGATCCATAAATGGAGTATTGAATAATGGTTTTTATACTCGTCTTTTAGGGCTCGATCGATCTACCAGCCAAGTATTCAGTCTAACAATGAGAAGACTAAAAACACTATGAATAGACGATCCCCGAAAGATTGCTTGTGCTTTATAGGAGTAGGAGTATTACGAATGGGAAGGGTGTTCTTTTGAAGTTTTTACTTAAATGGTGCTCATTCGCAAACTATTTACGTAAATAGAGTCCTCTTGAAACTAATTACATGAAATGGGTCCACGTCATCACATTGTAACTTTTTTGTTTTTTTTTTTTTGTTTTTTTTTTTTTTGTTTTTTTTCTGAAATCAAAATAGTCGTTATATTGTATAGCGACTAGTATTGATTTCTTTGAGAAAAGTTCAGTCGCTTTGGCATATAGCGACAGGTTACTTGTCATTGTTCAGTAGCACAACAGAACACATAGCAAAAGAGTTTTGGGAAAAAAAGTGGCCAGTCGCTATATCCTATAGCGACTAAAAGTGTTGCATACCCCAACTAAAACACACGACCCAGCCTTCAAAATTCATTCTTCATACTTCAAAATTTAAAAAAAAAAAAAAACCCCCCAAAACACCAAACCCTAAATCGATTTTTACACTTCACTATGACTTTCTACCTTGAATCCAACCCAAATCTCTTTCATATTTAATTTACTAAATCTAAACTAAAAGGTATGCTTGTTATCATTAAATATTAGTTTATTTGTCAAGAAAGTAGTGTAATTAGGTGGTTGTTCATCACCCTCATCCCCTAAAACGCCCCTATTTAGTAGTATTTTGATTTTTTTTGTTAAACTATTGTGATATTTGCTGTAAAATGGAGAAGTTAAATTATCCTTTGTGTTGTTATTTCAATGGTGAAGTTGTTGTTGATAATGGGGAAGACATAAGCTACAAAGATGGTGTGCATTTTTTTGTTTTTATAAATAGTAATTCTAATTTTATTGAGCTCAATAGTTTAATATGTGAAGAGTTAGAGGTTGATTTAAGTCAATTTGTTATGAAAATTAAGATGAAATTTCCTAGTGTTAGAGGATACAAATTGATTTCTCTAAATAGTGATAGATCTTTGAGAGCTATGTGGTATAATATTTATCAATCAAAGGCCGCCTCTATGGACTTATACATTGAGTGTATACCCATTGAACAACCCATTGAAATGTCCACCGCCTCTTGTTTGCAAAGTAATACGTCATTTACAAACATGTTAAGTGAAGTAATGAGAGGTAGTGATCGTATTTTTGATGAGTCTTTGTCGGCTAATAATGTTGACCAAGATCAATTTAATGACGGTGATGAGTTTGAAGAGAATGAAGATTTGATGTTGTTAAATGAAAATGAGGATGATGACAATGGTGAAGATCTTGTAACCCCTTCTGCTCCCAGTCAGGAGTTTAGTAGGCTTTATCAAATTGATGAAGACTTTGTAAACTCTTGGCACAATACTAGTGTGAGTCAATATGAAACGGGGGGTGAGTTTTATGTTGGGCAAAGATTTAACAACAAATTGAGTTTATCACAATTAGTTCGACAATACCATATTGAAAGGAATCAAATATTCAAAACCACAGAGTCAAAGCCTTACACTGTCACCTACAAATGTTCGAGACAGCCAAATTCATGCCATTGGAGTTTAAAAGCCTCACAAAAAGATGTCACCAGTGATGCTTTCACTATCATCACATACAAAGGTCCCCACCAACCTTCATGTGTGGTTGAGGCACCACCTCTTGATCATCCCAATTTAAGTAATGTCTTCATTGCTAAACACATCAGAACACTAGTGGAAGCAGATTGGGGAGTAAAAGTTTCTTTGCTTAGAGCCTCAATTACCACTCAATTTAACTTCACGCCTTCTTATATGAAAACGTGGCATGCTAAACAAAGAGCTATGGCGGATTTGTATGGTGATTGGGAAAAGTCATATGCCTTGCTCCCACGTTACTTTCAAGCACTAAAAGAAGCAAATCCGGGGACCGTTGTGCACTTTGTCAATAAAGAAACTCCATATGAGGGTGTAGAACAATTTGATAGGGTGTTTTGGTCATTTGGTCCATCAATTAGGGGTTTCAAGCATTGTAGACCACTTATCACTATCGATGAGACTCATTTGTACGGTAAGTACAAAGGAGTTCTATTGATTGCTATTGGTGTTGACGCGAATGATCAAATATTTCCGTTAGCCTTTGCCATTGTTGATTGTGAGAGTGTAGACACTTGGAGATGGTTTATGGGTTGCATTAGGCATTATGTCACAAGACGAGAGGGTCTTTGTGTTATTTCTGATCGACATGTTGGAATTATGCGGATTATGAATGAAGTTGGTGGTGGATGGACTGAGCCACTTGCTTACCATCGCTATTGTTTTCGCCATCACGCATCTAACATGAAAACTAAATACAATAATGAGGTAAAGGAAGCGTTTTATTCTACGACAAGTGCAGCACAACCTAGGAGATTTAGGAGAGGGATGGAAAAAATTGGTGAATTGAATGAGGAGGCTAAAGCTGTTTTAGAGAGTATTCCCCTTAGCAAATGGTCTTTATGTCATGATGGTGGTTATAGATATGGCATTAAAACAACAAACAATTCTGAATGTTTTAATGGTGTGCTCAAACGTGTCCGTTTTTTGCCAATCACTGCCCTTGTCAAAGCAACATTTTTCCGGCTTAACTCTTACTTTGTTGAGAGAAGTGAAAAAGCACACGCAAGGATGTTAGAAGGTCATTTGTGGTCAGATATAGTGACGAAAAAACTTAATGAGCATGTAGAGCGTTCTGCTCATCATACCGTGTGGAGATGGAGCAAGGGATTATGCTGAGCAATACGTGTACCGACTTGCATTCCTATACTAGGAAAGGAGATGGAGCAAGGGATTATGCTCAAGATCGTGCCTTTTATATTCAATTGTGGGACAATCGTATGGAAAAGACAGTCCAACCGGGAACTCGGTACTCGGGTATGATGAGTCACGACGATCCATACTTGGAATGGTTCAAATCAATCACTCGGCTTGTCATTGGTCCGATGAGGCAAATGGTCTACGATGATTACGAAGACCACCACTACTACTACCCGACGGCGGCTGATTATCAAACTCTTTTAAGTTATTCATGCTCTTTATAGTGCAAGTACTTATTTTTGTTACTCGTAGACGGAGAGTAACGTTTACACTTATATGTTTATATTTTGCAGACGGAGAGTAACGTATACACTTACAACACAAGTAGGAGAATTCTTGAGGATATGCCTGATGACTTTCCTTTACGTCATTGTCAAGCGATCGAAAAGATGAATGCAATGTCACTTAACGCCTTGCGTAACACTAACCAAGGCCATTTAGTGAACTATGAAGAGCCAGTCGAGCAAACTCCAAGCCCTCCGAGATATAACTTTCGTCACTTACAACAACGTCTAATTGCTCCAACTCAAGATTCAATTGGAGAATCGTCAAACTCGCGCAAGGGAAAAAGTAAGAGGAAAGCTTAGATTTGTGTTGTACTTCATATTACTCCGTACTACTTTGAACAAATTATGTTGTTAAATTTCTATTGTAAGGATTGTTATTTTACCTGAAATTATGTTCATCTATGACAATTGTTGTGGTCGGTTGAATTTTAAGATTTGCTAAGCGTAGTTGTATGATGTGGCTTGTTTTGGTATTTGTTGTTTTGCCACTACGTAATAACGTGTGGAATGTAGGGTGGTTGTAGACTAGTGGCGAGAAGCTGAAAATGAAAAAACAGACAGTCGCTACCCCTTGTAGCGACTGCTTCTTTAAATTTTTTCCAATAACTTTGGCAGTTTACGTGAAAATGAGAGACACCACCAGTCGCTACCCCCTGTAGCGACTGGCATTGTAAAAAAAAATTTAGAATCAACCAGTAAGTCTGTCGTAGAGGAGAAAATGGGGGAGAACAACAGTCGCTACCCCTTGTAGCGACTGCACGGTTTTTAATTAAAACACAAATAAGTCGCTACACTGTGTAGCGACTTTAATAACTTCAGAAAAAAAAAAAAACAAAAAAGTTACAATGTGATGACGTGGACCCATTTCATGTAATTAGTTTCAAGAGGACTCTATTTACGTAAATAGTTTGCGAATGAGCACCATTTAAGTAAAAACTTCTGTTCTTTTCCTTTTCTTTAATGAAAGATTAATTAGAGTTTAATAAAAGGAATAAAATGTGAAAACTATAGAGACTAATAAACAAATAAGCACGAGCTAATAGTTTTATTTAGATAATAAATAAGTTTTTCCCATATGTATCCTCGTACTTTTCACTTTTCTCAGTTGTACCCCTGCGTTTGGCGTATTCCCAGTTGTACCCTTAAACTTATAAACGTAGTCCCAACCGTAACCAAACTAGAGTAAACCGTTAAATTTAGCCGTTATGTTTCATATAAACTTTCACGCTTGTTTTTTCAGATTTTTCCTCCATCTTTTCGCATTAAATACCCTACTCTACCATCCATTATATGAAACAAGGTATTTAATGTGAAAAGATTAAAGGAAAAAAAACTAAAAAAGAAAGGGTGAAAAGTTCATATAAAACAAAACTAACGGCTAAATTTAACGGATTATTCAAGTTTGTTTACGGTTGGGACTAATTTTATAAGTTTAAGGGTACAACTGGGAATACGTCAAATGTAGGGGTACAATTAGGAAAAGTGAAAAGTACGAGGGTATAGATGGGAAAAACCCATATATAAATATATAGATGATTAATCAATGTCTAAAAAAAAAAAAAAATTGATGTCGAAACTATAGTCTCTATGGTCTACAATTGTCACAATACAATTGGCCAAAAAAAATTAATATTAATATTATTTATAATTCTATTCAAGATGAAGATAATTAACATATGTAATTTAAAATATAATACTAAATCTACATTTGGAATCTTGATAATATTAGGATACTAAAATTGAAGATTACATATTGTTGGGGGTCGAATATCCGATTACGCTCAAGACAACAAGACGACAAATAATAGGCCCAAAAGGCCAAAGAGCCCAAACAATTCTATAAATAGCCCCTAGGGGGCAAAAGTAAAAGGGTTGGTTATTTTATCCACTCTCTTCTCTCTCTCTCTACTATCTCTCTACTCTTATATTTACCACATTAAACACTATTTTTATAGATTTCGGTACTAACTTGGGCGTCGGAGGCTCCGCCGGGAGCAAGCCCCTCGGGCCCAGAGTTCACCTTGCAGGTCGCGTACGGAGCAGGCCTAGACCCTAGAGGCCTCCCATGACGTCATTCTCGAGACCCCGAGTTTACACCCGAAACACATATTATTTCCTAAATTATGTTTGATTTAATAAATAATAAGTTAAGGAAAAAAATTACGGAGTATAAGTAAGTTATATTTTAAAATATAAAGAACAAAATATAAAAAAAAATAGTACATGTAAGTTATACTATAAATATAAGATCAAAATAAAAGCAAATTAAATATAGTAATTCACAAATTAAATATAATTGTTATATTTTTATTGTCGATTTAAGGATGTAATATATTATTATTAAACTTTAAAATGAGTGTAATTATTTATTGCAAGTAGTGAGAGTCTATGTGAATTTGTCTTTTAATTATTTTTTAGAATTTAATCATAATCATAATTTTTTGAAATATAGTACAAAAATGTATCATAATAAAAATTTAAAATATAAATAATAATTCAATTAAAAGTATATATGGAGTAAATATATATTATAATAATTGTATTAATAATGAAAATATTTTTACTAATAACAAGTATTGTACATATATAAATTATATATATATTTATAATAATAGTAACTGTGAGAGTAAAAATTATATATATTTATGATTTGGTAGGTAATCTTATCAAATCATATTTAAATGATCCATTTTTCCTATATAATACAAATTGAGTGACACCATTAAATTTTTATAGTTTAGTATTCGCATTTTAGATAAAATTGTTGCACGAAATATTACATACCATATAAAATTGTATCATAGTAAATATACACAAAAATTACATTTACCATGATACAATTTTATATGGTATATAATGATACAATTATCATAGTAAATATAATTTGTATATAAAATTGTATAATATATAATTTGTATATATATCATACAAAAAAATAATTAAAAAGATAATAATAGATGGTCGGGGCCCGGGCACGCCAACTAGTCGTTATATAAATACTAAATCGATTATTATTGTTTACCTATGTCTAGAGTTGACCGGTTGTGGAAGCTGGCCAGCACGGCTAAGAACTTTGGCCCCAATCTTTTTTTTTTTTTTTTTTTTCTTTCTTGTTGTTGGGGGCAAATGCTAAAATACTACCGTTATAAATGTACAATAGTCAATAAAATATTGATAAATGTATTTATAAGACAACATTAAATAATTAATTGAGTAATATTATTGACCGTTAATATACATATAACAGTATCATAATAGAATTATTCATTGCAGGGAGATAATGACTACTCTACGTTGACTCAAATAGAACCTTAGCCAAATCTACCCATTGCTTGAGGAAAATTTAAAAAACATGTTAAGTAACTAATCCTACAACTTGTATGCATACACCTTAAGACCTATCATGCATTAAATTTAGGTAATTTTAAAACCAATTTTCATGTGTTAAACGCGGAAATATTCTACGGCATGGTCGTTAGATGATAAATACTTCCTCCATTCCAATAGGTTCTATACATTTGCTTTATGCACGGACATCAATACTCATTTTGTTTCGTTCATATCTTTGGTTTCGTATTCTTGAAAATTTTAAAATTTTGATATTAATAATATGCTCGATAAGACAATTAAAACAAGATCACATTTGACTGTATTTAATTTGTATGTTAAAAGTTATATCGAAGATTCTACATACTTATTTGAATAGTGTCCAAAAAGTGAAACGTATAGAACCTATTGGAATGGAGGAAGTAATAAATAAGATAATTATACCGATTAATAAATGATAAAGTTCATAGAGTACTTTATCACAAGTGATACAAGAAAAAAGGTGTAGAGATCATCTAGAGTAACT
Organism: Dianthus caryophyllus; assembly: GCA_023091065.1. Classification (NCBI taxonomy): domain Eukaryota; kingdom Viridiplantae; phylum Streptophyta; class Magnoliopsida; order Caryophyllales; family Caryophyllaceae; genus Dianthus; species Dianthus caryophyllus. The sequence goes on along the minus strand of CM041522.1, from coordinate 10,202,537 downwards.
CTACCGTAGAGTTACTCCATTTTTGTCATATTACTTGTATAGAATAAAAAAAAAATCGATGAGGAACGCATATGAGGATATTTGTATAAGAGAAATATCAAAATTAAATAAATTTATTATATTTATTATGATTATCTAATTTAAAAACCAAAATTCTAGAGTAACTCTATGGTAGAGTTACTCTAGAGGATTCTGACACAGAAAAAAGATACTCCCTCCATTCAAATTCAAACTTCGCATGTCATGGTCCATTCGTCGAGGCGTATTTTGTAACGGCAATATCTATAGTTATATATTATGAAAAATTATAAAAATTTGATATTAATATTGTATTTAAGGAGACGAATCAAACAAGATCACACATGAGTCATGACTATATTATCATTTATAAAAATTTGATATTAATAAACAACCATTTTAATTTTAATAATAAATGGATGGATGTAGTAGGCGAGATGTTAAATGTCAATCCTTAAATTCCACATTTAATTGTATTCAAGATGATCAACAGTTATTGAAGGCCGGTAGATAGATTCACTTCTTAAGTGAACTCAACTTGGCTCACCAAACTTATAACACTAATGTTTTTATTTATTTTTAATTTTTCTTTTTCCTAAAACACGAATATATATACGATTTCATTGGTGCCAAAATCGTTAATAAAAGATCCGGTAAATACGAGGTACCTAATGTTGGTTAATTTCTAAAGTATGATCGATCAATTATTTTTAAAATAATTTTAACCATGTTAGATGAGATATAATATTATACACGGTATATATAGCCAATTTTATAAAACATTTTTATCACTCCATACATTGAAAAGGTTTATTACAAAGTATTTTGGTGAAAATATTTCAAAATGAGTAATTTATAAGCATCACAATTAGTTACGTTATACTCGTAATCTATATTATATACGAGTAATTTATAAGCATCACTTAAGGTAATCTATACACGAGTATAACGTAACTAATTGTGATCGACTTATTATGATCAATAACATAGAACATTATTTGATAATTCATATAAAAGCAAAGGCAAAATATTTGTAGCCGAAATAACCGAAATAATCAATACAAAAAGACAATTAAAGATCAAATAAATAAATCCATATTGAATTGAACAACCAACAAAGTGAAAAGAGAAAAGAAAACTCGAATAACATGATCAAAACTGTATGTGATCCATATCTATGATCCGAAACCTAATTGTAAATATCACAAATAACCATATCACAAATAGCATTATCAAAAAAATAAAATAACGGTTAGACAACGTTAAGCTTTAATTTAATAAAAAATTAATAAAATAGATAAAAAATAAATTGTAAATATTTAGTTTTAAAATACTTGAACAAGATTTACATATAGTGTCCATGTCGCTTGGTTACATGTAGAAATTTAATTCCCGTGAACTTTGAAAACACGTGAATTAGATAATTTACGTGAATTGCACAGACGTTTGGCTTGAATATAGGAATTGAATGTTGGAGATGGATCCAACCTTAATATAAATTCCTACATTGCGTCCCACATCGGTTGTGAGATGAGAGTTTGTCTTGTTTATAAGGCTTAAAGGCTACTCCTCCTATTGCCAATTGGTTTTAGGATGGAACCTCCTAGACCTTATAAGCGGACTCTCTCATACTCTCGGGTGTGGCCCAGGCCCGTGGAATTTAACATGGTATCAGAGCCCATGGTTGTGTGACCTGGGACTCTCGTTAGACTGGGCCTTTGTGCAGCTGGAAGAGAGGCAAGTGCCGGATCCAGCCTAATATAAATTCCCACATTGCGTCCCACATCGGTTGTGAGATGAGAGTTGGTCTTGTTTATAAGGCTTAGGGGCTACTCCTCCTATTGCCAATTGGTTTTAGGATGGAACCACTTGCTAAAAAGACGTTTTGGTACAAGTAAAACATTCAGAATATGGTAATAAACATGAAAATTATATCAAAATGTTGAAAAGAACTTGTGAGTTTTATGAGTTACAAAACTAGATTTCATTTTAAAATTTGCCCGGTAAAAATGGACTAAGGAATACTCAAAAGTATTTTAAATGGAGTAACTTTATCATAAGACCGTTCCACCTGTAAAATGTGAAACGGTCGATCGAAGTTCTCAATACTTAAACTAAGTACTGATAAATTTTATTGACCGTTTTACGAATGAAATGAAGTTGTATATTTTTTGTATGAATAGTTTCACGAGTGAAACGTTATATATATATATATATATATATATATGAAATGGTTCATTTTAAAATTTGGCATTAGAACGAGCAAATTTATAGGTGACGTGGTTATAAATGAGGGAGTACTCGTTAGAACGTACTATGTGTATACTTAATTAATCGACCCAATTTGGGAAGGTGCAATTAATAATATAGTGTAATTTAATGAATGATTCATATTTTTTTATGAACTTTCAGTATTTTAATTAATGACCGGGCATTCAAGACCTCCTTCAACTGTACTACACTCCCTCCATTTATTTCACTCTTTCGTCTTCTCATAATTATTGTGTTATCTACTGCTCCCAACACTCTATCGGAGTAATTTTATTGTTGAACCGTTATATGTGTACAGTAATCAATAAAATTACAAAACGTTGTATTTAATGCTGCATCATAAATATAATGCTTCCTTTTAGCATTTGCCATTTATTAATCATATCACATATGAGACGGGCCGGGGCCTTATCTTAAAATTTGCTTATATAACATTTCAAGATAGCATTAGGACGAAGGTATCGTGTACACTAGCTTCCTAGTTTGAATACCTACTCCCCTTTATAATGGCCTTATGCATCTTCATGAACCAAAAACAGAATTATCTCTTTGTTTAATATCAACATTAATAAAATAAGGTGTTGAGTTATCATAGTATGTAATCGTCATACTCATACAACGATTTTACATTAAATTATTAAGTTGAATTCATATATGGAGTATATTTTTCTAAAAGCTGAAAAACACCGAACACCTACGTACAATGAACTATTTGTAATATTAATGGAAGGAGTATGAAACAATTTCATGAGCTAGTTGTGATCCAAAAGAAATGGTCATAATTATTTCAAGAAACTATTATTATATATACATTTTTTTGGTACACAGAAACTATTGTTATATCGATATTAAACTAATTATAGTCGCTAAATCTAAAAGGCGATTGATTGTAGTCGCCAATTATGATCGCCCAATTTTACTTTTATTATAGTGATCAAAACTAACAACGAAACTTCTCCTATAAAATATATATGAGACCATCATGCATGTGCATACGACGAGTTGATTGCAATAAAAGATTTATGATCACTATCACAACTTTTATTTGTGGGTTTAAAGTGATTAAGGCGATCCTTTTTAAAGTTTCAAATATAATCGTATTTTGCTCAATAATAATCATAATAAATAGTACAAAGTATTATTTTTTGTCTCACTTATTTGTTTACACTAATTTTAAATTCTCTTCACAAAAAAGGTCAAACTTTTATAATTTACTAGGAGTATAATAATCACATTTTATAATCATGATCAATCCATTAAATATGTACAACATCTTCTGTAAACATCTACCATAAAATTATTACCAATGTTACAAACTTAATATTAGGAGTATTAGGACATAATTATATTATAAAAAAAAAAAATTAGAAAACGCAATCTAGAACGTAGTACATTAGATATTTAAGACGAGAAGGAGGACTGTTTTGTGCCATGCGTGCATGGTTTGCATGCACCTAACAAAACAAAACTGATTGGCGACGTCATAAGCCGCACAATTAAGCTATCGACTTGTTATATTTACAAGTTTAAATATTTTCATATGTAATTTTAAGTGTTATCCGCCGAGACAGGTCCAGATGATATTCATTATCGAAGGAGTGAAAGTTCCGTTTTATACGCTTAAAGGGTTCCATCTTAAGATCAATTGACAATAAGAGGAGTAACCTTTACAGTACACTTTATAAAGCAAACAGCTAATCTCACATTGCATTCACAATCAATGTGAGAATGATACTCCCTCCGTCCCGGTCATTTGTTTACACTTTCTATTTAGGGGGTTACGGGTCATTTGTTTACACTTTCCATAAATGGTCATGGGTGACCCATGTGGGAGGTGGGCCCCTACTCCCTTAACCAATTACATTTCATAATTTTAAGCAAGTGGGACCCCCTTTGTACTTATATTATTATTTTATTAGTTTTTTCTCTACCTCTCTCCTCACATCGATAAATGTGTATAAAGTAAATGTAAACAAATCACCGAGACGGAGGGAGTATGTGAAGTTATTAAAAGTTTATTCACATTCAGTATGCTTAATTACTAATTTCCATTTTTTTCACGATTTAACTTTTGGAAAGAAATTTATATAAATGAAGAATAAATTAAATTAAAATAGTAAGACTAAACGCAATACATACATGACACTTCTTTAGTAGAAAAAAGTATTTCTATTATGAGACCGTTATATGTGTATAAAGATCAATAAAATTAGTTAACACATTATTTATAGAAATCATAAAATGAATGATGAAACAATTTAACATGACATCAAATATGTACAATAGTCTCATTCTAAAAAACTTTACCTAGTTAAATACGAGGTACCTAATAAATACAACTAATAGGAACTTAATTTTATGATAATAAGTGATAAGAAACTTCACAATTATATTATACTCGATAATAAATATTAAAATTGTCATTTTTTATACTTTAAAAGCCTATCTAACATATTATACGATTTCGACATATTTTTTTACGATCCAACTACACACGGTTTGACAAGATTGAATGGCGACCCCCAAACTGCCACGACGATCAGGAGCGCAATTAAAAGAAGGGAAAACGTAGTTATTAGGCTGGATATTTTATTTAATAAAGGGGTGCATAATTTTGACTACACTAATACTATTCCACAAAGTCGAGAAATTGGTTAAGACTACGCCATCCTTGCTATTAAAAGTGCATCCAATTTTCTTCTCAAAATGCTGTATTTATGTCACATATATCGCGTGTCTTATTTATTTCATAATTTCATAATTGAACGTCATTAAATATTTTGTCGAATCATTCTATTACAAAGTCTAAAATAAGTGGAGAAATCTTAAAAAATGACTATCTTTCACAAAGAAAATAAAAGACCAATTACTTAATGCATAAAATTGACTGCATTTACATTAATTGTGACAGCTACTGAGTATATTGTGGCTACTATTTAGAGATATAAAAGTCATTACATTTTAGTTAATAATAGTCGTCATGTCAGTCTTTACGTGGTCACATCTTACACATCAGAAAACTCGTGTTTCACGTCTTTTACAAGACTTACTCAAGTATTAATTGTAGTAATTTAATCATAAATATCCTATAATATTTAATTAAGTAAACTAGAAACCTTCTCTCTCCATTTGTTCATCTCCCAAGTCCCTATATATAAGTTGATGAATCAAATAATAACTCCCCAACATTATATCACTCACCAACAAAAACAATATATTGCTTCAATTCTTAGTAGTAGTAGTAGTTAGGAAGTAGGAAGAGAAATAAATAAAACATTTATAAAACTCACAAAAATGGTGTCACTTCAAATACCTTTTCTTCAACTAAATCATCATCAAACAAACACAATTCTTGATTCTGAAGGCAACTCTAACTCTAAGAAAAGAAAATGGGACCATCACACTGATAATCATGACATCCTCCTTTCCAACAACCATTGGTTGTCGTCTACTCCCAAGACAGTCGCCACCACCACCACCACTACCGCCACCAATTCTTTCTTTGATGTCAACCTTCATCTCGAGACACCACTGCCATCCGAGTGGCAACGTTGTCTCGATATTCAGGTACTATATAGACATATTCTATAATGAAGCAATCTTATTGTAAACTTGTTTCACGTTAAATTAATATGAGCTAACTGCCAGTTCTGTTGGAAATCTATGTTATTTTGTCACCGTCTCCCATGACAAAAGAAAAACTATACAAATTACAAATATATAAGCGATACGGTTACACTTTGTGTAAAGAATATTCTCTGCACATCACACACTGAAAGCTACGGAGTATAACATTTACTCCCTCCTTTTCAATGAGATAGCCTCATGGGCCCACTTTTCTCCTCACAAAAAGTGGGCCCATGTGGCTATCTCATTGAAATGGAGGAAGTAATATATATGCTTCATTATATGTATTTTGAACCTATGGTGTATAAAAGATTCTTTACACCGGATGTAACGGTAGCTTTTTAAACAAACGGCCGAAACGGGGGATTCTAAACAATTGTAGTTTTTGGTATGCAGTCAGGAGAAATACACTTCTACAACACAAGAACAAAAAAGAGAACAATGAGAGATCCAAGGAAAAGTGAAGAGCCATTAATAAGTCCTAGGAATCATGATCATCATGATCATCACATGAGCTTAGACCTTCAACTTAACTTGCCTTGTGGTTCACTCAACCAAAAAACTTCACCAAAAAATTCACAACAACTAACCACAACTCCTAAGCTAAATAAATGCAGCAGCTCACCACCACCCAGAGCCTCAACCAATAGTCTCCTCAAGTGTCTGACCAGCAAAACCGTCGACAACACGGGAAAAGACGACGATGGTGAGGAGGCAGTGGTGGAGATGGTGGCGGTTGCCTGTATGCGGTGCCACATGTTGGTGATGCTTCAAAAGTCGTCACCGACGTGCCCTAATTGCAAGTTCATCCACCCACCATACCAAAACACTACTTCTACTGCTGCTGTTACTACTGTTGAGTTGTTCAACCCTAAGCTTAGCCTATCTTGCTAGTTGATAAGTTAATGAGTTTATCATGATCATGCCATTTTCTAAGAGGAAAAAAACTAATGTTAATAGTTTATACTACTGCTACTATATATAATAAAAGGGTCCAATCGCAAGTGAATGAATCTCTATTGATCGATTGACTCTTGTGTATGTATAATAGCGTGTACTTCCTCTGTTCTAAAATATGAATGATATTAAGCTTTTTAATATCGACCTAGGGTAAAATTACGTAAAAATTGAAGGAGCGATTATAAACTTAAGACTCGATTTAAATTAGCCCAAACTAACCAATTAAGCTTCTGTGCAATTTTAGAATGTCCATATCGGATGGTCGGAAAGGTAAGTTGGTAAGGCAAAGGGTGATGGGTAACCGAAGTGTCGAGTGTCGGCATTAGCCTTGTCTTTCGGCTTAAATTTTTTCTCATCATTAAATCCCAAGTACTAAAAGTACATGTTGAGCACTAATGTTTATTCTTCTTAAAAGGAAATGGGTAAAATCTAACACCTATTAATAATACAACCCAACTCCCCCACCTAGCTTACATTCATTACAATTGATTGTGTAGACACACCAAAACTTTCCTGAAACCCTATTGAATGTGAGTCAATGCTTATGGACATGAATGCTAAAACTCTATCGTATACAACAGCGGCTTACTTATGGCTTATACCATACGTGAGTATTAGTAAGTACTGTTGCGTTGTGACCATTATCGAGTAAATTGTGACGATTGTGAGGGGATTTAAAACGATCACAATTTATTCAATATTGGTTAGAATTGTACGGAGTAATAATGATGGTCATAATAACGATCACGTAAGTTCATGAATAATAGATGAGCATGACATTGACTAATTAACTACTTAGTAATACACAGTACTCGTGCAAAGTCTTAAAAAAGATGGTCGTTCACATATCAGGTGTTAGACCACTTAATTTACTCTCTCTAGACAATAGATCTTGTAAGACGGTTTCACAAAAGACTAACCGAAGCAGATTATTCAAACAGGGGTATGAATGCTACACGAATTTAACAGGTACGGTGCTAATTAATTAAGGAGCTGAACAGGTGTACTACCCATGACTGATGGAAATGCCTAGGCTTTTTGCGTGTGTAATTTATTTTTCAAAGTTCAAACTAAGACACATTGCATATATATTGGACAGCCGTAAGGTTTAGTCAGCATAAGTGAACAAGGGATTCAAGCACTCAATGTTGTATAGTCTCAACTGTCTCAATGTTGTAGCCTTACTCGATTAAATGCAACGTTTAGCTTGTTGAACTTAAAATGAGACTGTTGTATGCATACAACAACAGACTCATATAATATATACTCCGTATAATCCATCAAATGAAGGTTCCAAAACCAAGATGATGGACTGTTGTAGGCAGGGTTCAAAAACTCGGCCGAGTTGACTCGTCTCGGCCGAGAAGTCTCGGTCTCGGTGGCCGCCGATATGAGATACGGCGAGTTTTAACGGCCCATTTCAAAAGGACCCAAAATCGGCCGAGTTCACCGAGTCAACTCGGAAATCGCAAATCTCGGCCGATTTGAGCACAAAATCTCGGTGATTTGCTTTGTACTTTTGACGTTTTTTCCTCTGAAATTTGGTGGTTTTTTTTTTTTTTTTGGGGGGGCAGAGGTTAGGGATGAAGTAGTAGGGATGGGTTTTTTTTTACTTTAATTTTTTTTGTGGCTGTTACATGGAACACGTAACTTTGCCTTTGTTTTGATTTTTTTTTTCTTTTTTATTTTATTGGTTTTTGTTTCAGTTAGCTACCCCACCAAAATGAATTAATAATTATAGTCAATAGAATAAGTAAACCATAAAGAATTACGGAGTATTGTTTTGCTTATTTGTTGCTTATTACTCTGTAATCTTTACTCTGTATTATTATCAAACTAATCAAATAAAATTAGTTTTTTTATTATTAATTAATTTATATAATAATAGAATTTGGGGCCAATTTCAAGTGCTTCCTTCTTTTGATTTTCATAAGGAGCCAACTACTCCAAATTATATCTTTTCACCGTTTGAACGCCTAAATACATATATTATAATCGAATTTGTATTTTCATTATACTCTTAAAAACATTATTTCGTACATATTTAGATATAATATAACATTGTAAATATGTTTATATATAAATATCGCTAAAAAAGCTTCAAAAACAAAAATCAACCGCGACGAGCGAGTCATAGTCCGAGACAAGCGGTTCAGGACCGATACCGTGACACCGCGACCGATACCGCGATCGCGACCGATACCGATATTTAAAACCCTGGTTGTAGGCATACAACGGTCTAATGCAAGACCTAGAGGCTGTTCTTTTGGACTTTTTCAAGCTGCACTTAACTAAAAATTGTTTAATGAGTTGAAGATTATCCAAACTAAAGTTCTATTCTCTTCAAAGAGACATCTATCCACCAAATATGTTTTTCCAACTATGATTTTTCAGCTATAAATTGGTTACTTCTTTCTTTAATAAGGTCATATCGGTTTAACCTCTACCGTACTTCTCGTCACAGCCAAAAGAACGTAAACAGCAATAATAAAGCCAACAACAGAATTAGTATGACGAAATTAAGAAGGGAGAGGAGGCTAGGGGTAAAGAAAGAGAGAGGTAGAAGTTGAGTTCATTTATGGTCTAGTTATTGAATGTTCCCCCCAAACAAAAATTGATGATGAATCGTATTCACCCGAAGTAAAAATTTATAGCAAGTTAAACTACCATCGCATTGATATACAGGAGGTGCATGTTTCCGTAAATCATGACTGTTGAGTGAAACCTCTATTTTTTTCGGCTTTGGAATATGATTGAATAAGAAAAAATGAATAAAAAGACGTTCCTGCCGTTACTGGTATCAGCACATCCGTGTGACGAAAAAAAATTTGCAAATTTCATTGGATTATGAGATAAAAGGTCTGTGTTTTCGGTATAGGGAAGGTTTGTGTAAAATGTGGCCGTGTTTGCGATAAACAGAAGATTTGAGGCACTAGCGATAAACCTGAATTATTTTGGGTATTTCTAAAGCTCTTAAGTGTTCTTGTACCTTGATTGTGTCTTCCATAAAAACTAGCTTTGCTAGAGGCGGATTTAAGACGAAAGTGCATGAAACGCACAAAAGTATACAAGGTACTTACGTTTAGGTGCTAATGTAGCCGCTACAAGGCCAAGTAACACGACTAATTTACATAAAATTAAGGCCAGATATAGTGAGGCATATGAGTACATGACAACTCACAGAAAAGGATACAGGCGTTAATTAAACCGTAAAGCTGAGACTCAATTAAAGAGGGTCAGGACAGATTTGCGGGATTGCAACCAAGACCCGTGTCAAGTGAGGTGAAAGAATACGTCCGGCTAAGTCGAGCTCAGTTTTACAAATGACAACGATCCACTGGTCGTTAAGAAGTTAAGCGAAGAAACATGACGAAAAGTCATCCACAATTGTTAAACGCAATTTAAATATATTAAAAGAACTTGTAAGAGTTGTACATACCAATGTGTGCAGTTTAGAAGCACGGATTTTGGAAGCAGGAACTTGTCCCGGGAATTGCCAATTGATATTCCACATTGCTCATGAGAGAAATATGGTTTGATAAACTTGAACGTGAAGAAGCGCAAGCGATTCCCTGTATAATAAGTGGGGAAAAAAACTTCAGACAGCAGTTTCAGGAATCAACAGAACAGTGCACCTCAGCAGAGTCGAAGTAGACATCAGACCATTTTCGGCTCCAGTGAAGTTTAGCATCGGACCTCTGCTTTCCTATCTTCGAGTTTGCTCTTTTTTCTTTGCGTGTCAAATTAACAGATCTCACGACGATGCGTCAAACTTTGTTACGTTTCTTCTCCAGAGATTGCACTTATTTGAGCAGAGAGATTGATCAACAGAATAAGTCCCAGAAAATTCTCTGAAATCTTAACAGAATCAGAAACAACTATTTTTCGGAGGTACTGTTGATAAAGTAACATGATGCCAGAACACGAAACCGTATATAAGAGTCAGTTTACTAACGTAATATGAGCTTCCAATCGGACAGTGTAAGAACTCTGCATTAGATGACGTTCTTCAGAATGTTGAAGCGTTGCAGACTTTTGCGAGCTGTGAAGTTCATAGACCTTGTCACTTGCTAACTGAGTGAAGTCCATCCTCCGTGACTTATGGCACATGCTAATGATGAAATATGTCGTGCTGCTGCTGCTTCACAATGAGATCTTTCACCTGCTTTGACAACTCAGGTGACGAGTCGGGCGCACAACAGAGCTGAGAAATCTCGCCTGAAACAGCAATGCTTTGTTTTTTTTTTTTTTTGTTCAGTAACACCGTAGCAAAAGATTTTACCACTCCCTTTTTCTTCCTAGCGTCTGGCGAAGCTGAAGTGTTAGAGCCATCCAATGCACAATTATGATTCACGAGACAATCACGAGTTAAGAAATGTACAAGAGTAAAAGGGTGCCAAGAAAAATTTGCCTTCTGAAGTTCTGTGCAAATTACCAATATGCAGTTGAAACTATACTATACGATGATCGATGAATAACATGCACAAATCAGCCATATCTGGCGAACACTCAGCTATGAGATACTTGAACAATTGCACGCTACGAAGTACGAACAATAAACTCTAACCTTAAGTCCTTAAGACATCAACCCATGCAGAATCACACCCAAATCAAACTCCAGGGAATTTATTAGGTTCTGCTAGAATGACAACATTGCCTAGTCCAGGGAGTCCGGATAAACAACTACTCGTAGTTTGTTCAATAAATGAACTTAAGACGAATAATTTGCATTAACCTATCTAGTAGACAAACGCTACGTTAATTGTCTATAAAACTCCCAAATTTTTACTGGTAGGGAATTGCTTGAAATGGCGGTAATTGATGAGTGGGTTTCGGTGTTCAAAACAGAAGAAAAACTAAACCAAGTGATGGCTATCAAGGGTGGAAAGAGGTTATATGGGTAACACATCATTACCTCGGAATAATCGAGAATTTTAGTAAAATTTCATTATTTCTATAAATTCCTACCCCCGACAATGAATCCTGGCTACACTACCGCGCATAGACAATAAATTCCTACCCCCGACAATGAATCCTACCTCTGAAAATGATTAGCCACGATTATAACTTTATCCGTGGCGCAAGTGATTATCTGCCACGAGCTCATTTATCCCGTGACAAAAAATTTCTTGTGTAAACATATTAAATTAAAATTAACATGTCACAAAATAAAAATAACAATAACATAAACTAATATTTCGTATATGATAATAAGCTCATTTATCCTGTGACAAAAAATTGTTGTATAATCATAATAATTAAAAATTAATATGTGACATAATTAAGCTAACATAAATGGATTTATGATAATTTTATCATCGTGTTTTATAAAATAATTTCAAAACGTTTCCTGTTTCGATACAATCACTATTTAAATATTTAATCAAAGATATCCATTAATCTCAGTTGTTTTCTATAAATATTTTTTAAATTCTCTACGATACACATATAAACTATTTTTCTTTCCATTTAAATACACATATAAATTGTAGTATAATCATATTAAATCAAAATTAATATGTGACATAATAAAACTAACATCGCATGATTTTATTTTATATGTTAATGACGTAAATGTTATAATTTTATCCTTAAATAGTCGAGTGAAAATATGTTTTTGAGATACACAATGTTTTTTTTTTTTAATATTTTAACGCTTTTATTCCGAAAATTTTGATAAAAGTTATTGCATAATAGAAAGTCTAAAAAAGAGTTCAAGATATAAAAGAAAGGAAAAACATAAGCTCAATAACGTTAATTATACAAAATTTATACTTTGTACGTTTATCTAAAACATTGTTTGATTTAAATAATATAGTAAAATAATTAAAACTTTATAAGTTCTATAATTTTAAGTCTAATAATTTTAATAATAATATTATTAATTCAAATATTATATTAAAATAGCAAAAAAAAGTAACAATTTAAAGTTTAAATAAATAGTGAGCACAAAAATAATCAAAAATTTCCAAGTGGCACAGTGATTAATACCTCATCTACTAAATGAGAGGTCAAGATAAATGAAAGCCACAAAATCATTCGCCACGTGATTATCCGTAGCAAAAAACATACATTTATCCACGGGATAATCTCCGTGGCAGAAAAATGAAATCATGCCATGATTTAGTTTTGGCGAAGTGTTCACGGAAATTTAGTACTTGCGCCACGAATTGTGTCGAGGCGCAAGTGACAAATTGTAGTAGTAGTGGAACAGGCTCACTTAATGAGACGCTTCATAAGATCCTTCACAGCCGAGAAAATCTCCCATATCTTCGCTTTCCTTCCGTTGGACGGTTTCGCTTCAATAATAGTAGTACGATCAGCGACAGGATCAGACAAATCACCATAAGCATAAACCACAGCATCGAAATACAAACGTAGATGGCTGAGGTCAAGGTTATACTCCACCACCAACCCATCAGTAGACAGACAAAGCCTGACAGTGGTACGAGCAGCCTCAACAAAATGGCATTAAAAAATCAACAAAAAAGTTGTTTCTTTGAGTTTTGAAAAAAAATGGCCGAAAATTGTTTCTTTGAGTTTTGAAAATTGTTTCAAAACTCAAAGAAACAATTTTTTGTTTATTTTTCAATGTCTTTTATTTATTCAAAAAAAAAAAAATTCAAACTTTTCCTCTGAAATTCTCAAAAAAACCCCTGAAATTTTTTGCAAGAAATCCTGTCCAAATCGATTTAAGGCAAGTGTTATGATTTCTCATGCTTATTGCAATAAAGAAAGACCTTGGGCTGCTGATGTTTTTACTTGTTATTGCGATAGGCTTCAGAATTATTTTAGATCTGAGATCAGTGCTCTAAAGGCTGCTGTGATGCGTGATGTGAAGGGTGTTGTAACACTTGTTTTGGTTATCTATTTTTGTTTTGTTTGTAGATACCGTCTCTATTTTTGATGATGCTGGGGGCCTCATAACTCAAGAATTTGGTGATGCTACAAGTATTATCTGCCAAGCCTTCGCCTTGTATGACAAGGTTGTTTTCTTGATTAATAGTTATTTAGATAGTACATTCAAGACTTATTAATATGTTATTTTGTGACATGTTAATTTTAATTTAATATGTTTACACAAGAAATTTTTTGCCACGGGATAAATGAGCTCGTGGCAGATAATCACTTGCGCCACGGATAAAGTTATAATCGTGGCTAAATGAACATTTTTGCCACGTTTATAACTTTTTCCGTGGCGCAAGTGATTTTTGGCCACGAAATATTTCTTCCGTGGCTTAAAATTTTCCGTGGCCAAGTAAAATAGTTTTTCCCGTGGCTACATGAAAATTTGCCACGTTCCACGAATTTCCGTGGCATAAATCGTGGCCCAAGTGATCAATTGTTGTAGTGGTTATTTTTCTTTTATTTTATTTATCAAAAGTTGCAATTCACTTGAAAAAAATTTCACAAATAAAAGATGGTCAAAGTTGGACGGTTTCATCCTTTATGTAAGGGACTTAAGCTGAATCACTTAGTGTTTGCTGATGACTTGGTCTTGTTCTGTAAAGGTCAAAGTATGTCCATGAGGCTTTTGATGAAGGGTTTTCTATCCTTTTCAAGAGCATCAGGATTAGAAATGAATCAAGCTAAATCAGAAGTGGTGTTTAATGGAGTTCATCAGTCTGTTGTACAAGAGTTTTTGGTCTGTTCAGGTTTTAGACAGGGTAAGCTTTCTTTCAAGTATCTAGGGGTTCCAATTAGCCCTAGAAGATTGTCTATTTTGGAATGTAATCAGCTGTGTGAGAAAATTATGGCCAGAATTGGAGCTTGGGGTGGCAGAAAATTGTCTTATATATGCAGGTAGGCTTGTACTTGTGAATTCTGTGCTGTCTTCCCTACACAAGTACTGGGCTCAGATTTTTATCCTATCAAAGGGGGTGATTAAGAAGATAGAAGCTCTTTGTAGGAACTATCTTTGGGAGGGACATGAACACTATAGCAGAGGGGCTCCAGTGGCTTGGTCTGAAGTTTGTAAGGATAAGAAATATGGTGGACTGGGGGTCTTGGATGCTGGTTTGTGGAATAAGGCAGCCATTGGAAAGCTGGTGTGGTGGGTAGCCCATAAAGCTAATCATTTATGGGTAAAATGGGTTCACCATATATATATATCAAACAAGCAAATTGGTATGAGTATTCTCCTACACTTGAAAGTAGTTGGAGTTGGAGGAAGGTGTGTAGTGTCAAAGAACTTTTCAAGGAGTGTGTCTCTCCAGCAGAGTGGCAGTCTGATGGGCTAGGGTACACTGTGAAGAAGGGCTATCAGATGTTGCAAGGGGATTTAGTGAAGACTGTGTGGGCAAGCAAAATCTGGAACAGGTATGTTTTGCCTAAGCATTCATTCATTACTTGGCTGGGTGTTTTAGGCAAGCTTTACACAAAGAGTAGAATGAGTAGGCTGGGTATAGCAACTGATCTTGGCTGCTCTATATGTGGGGAAGGTATTGAAACTTGGTCTCACTTGCTGTCTGAGTGTATGTTCAGTAAAACTTGTGCAGAGGACTTACAGGGCTGGTTGGGACTGAGGTTTTCTTTTTTCTGAGATCTGGTCTACTGGAAGAGGGGGGGAGGAGATGGTCTTTGTTGCAAAGATTGGTTGTGTTTGCAAGCTGTTGTGCTCTGTCATACTTGATATGGGAGGTTCGTAATAGAGCAAAAATGGAGGAAATGGTGATGAGGTCGAAGGTTTTTCTGACAATGTTAAAATGTATTGTTGTAGGAAGAGTTAAAGCTATAGGTATGAACTTGAATAGTCGAGATAAGGATTGGGTAGCAAGGCTAGTATAATTTGAATGTTCGTATGATGTAATTGGAATGTTTGGTTCATTAATATCAAAGTTACATTTTACCAAATAAAGTTGGACGGTTTCATGGGTACGGCTACTATAAAATTATTACCGCATTTAAAGTGACTACTTTTACGATCAATGTGGCGACTATAAAAAGTGATCACTCAATGGGCACATTGAACACATTGTTGTTGGTACTTTGAGGTTTTACATGAGTGTGATTGAAATCTACAACAAAACAACAAACGGAATCTCGAAAATAAAACTTGGATATCTTGTAGAATCACGTACTCAATAGTGAATACGCTTTCCTCCAAGAATAATCGACCCAATATGTGCTCTTGGTTACACGATTTTTTTATGGGATAAGACTACTAGTGCACTATATGTTCGGCACTAGAATATAGAGCAAACTCTTAAAATACAAACAAGTTTTATCCAAATTTCATGGAAGAAAAGGATCAAAGATGGAGAATCTTTGAATTCTTAATAATATGATCAACTCTAAAATATTTGTTTATGTGTAAACTGTTTCTATGTTCATCTGTTAAATATACTAAATTTTTTCGTAAATATCAACCATAAAAATTAGTTAAAAATCAAAATATATGAGCGAATTAAATAGAAGAAAAACCGTTTGATGGGGGAATTAGCCGCCCACTATGGGCCGGTAAGCCGAGTGGCCCCAAGGCTCCTGAAGTTCCCAAGATGAACAGGTGAATGACAAAGTCTGTAAGAGTTAGCCGTGGAGGTACCCGCGGCCTCAGCATCTTAGGTATTTGGCTGTACGACCTACATTCTCAGCGTAAAGGCAGAAGTCAAAACAGAAAACTTTCAGTAGATCGGCCACGTCACCCGGCCAGTCGTGCACGGTCGGGTGTCAGCCCTTGCTAGAAGAAGTAATCAACGTGACAACACTACAAGATAAGGTGTCAGCTTTTCCTAACACAAAGCATAATAAGACAAGATAAGAGTATATATAAGGAAACAAAGTCAACTAGAAAAATAATATTCAATTCATATTCACAAAACACTATTTAGACTTTCTCTCTCTATTTTCCTATTCTCTACGTTTATAACTATGCTGACTTAGGCATCAAAGGGGTTCTCCTCGGACACCCCCGATGCCAGGTTTGTTCATCACGCAAGATTACAGATTGAGAGAAAGTGGACGCAGCACTCCTCAAACACACAAAACATTTGTAAACAACCTTGATTTGTGCTAGAGATACTGTAGAGAAGATAGAGCAAACAAAACAAGTCAGGCCCATTTAGAAGTAGAAGAAAGAGGGAGTGACGAGAAAATGCAGGCCCAAAGCATAAACACAAAATATAATGATGGGAGTAAAATGAGTAAACAGCCCATTGAGTTTGTAGAAGGCCCAAAGAAGATAAGCCCAACAATTAATTGGCAACAAAAGGCCTAGGAATTCTGGAGAAGAAGAAAGGAGGAAGAATGATGTACAGTGAGTTGTCAAAGTGTTTTGTTTGTTCGTGCAAATCATTCTAGGGTTGTGTGTCTATATAAAGCAAATGTAAAACCCTTTCATTGTAAGCAAAAATTATCAAAGTAATAGAAAGCGGTCGTTTGAGGTAAGGACCTCATCTCTGAGTCATCCACATTTTATCGTAACAGAGCAATGAGTTCAGTGTCTATCATGCTTAACAATGGCAAATTCTTCAGATACGTACTCTAAGTGTAATTCGCCCTAAACACCGTTAAAACAAGGTTTTGTATTGGCCCCTAACTCTGGGGTCACCAACCCCTACCGGAGCCGCAACAAAATTTGGAAAAAAAAAATGGCCTCTGACCCCAGGGGTTGTGAACCCTAACCGGGGTCAGAATAAACTCTGAAATAATATTGGCCTCTGCCCCTAGGGGTAAGAAACTCCTATAGGGGCCACAACAAAAACGTCAAAACACATTATATATCATATAATAAATGACTAATTGTTATTTTCCACCTTTTATAAACACAATTTTAAAATTTTCCACCTTTTCTAACTTTTTTTTTTTTTAAATATTTCACCTTTTATAAACATTTTCTCAAAAATTCTTATCAAAACCTCATTTTCAACATATTAAACGTTTATTTCCACTCAACAAAACATTAAATTCTCGTTTTATTTTTTCATATTTTGAGTTTCAATGCACGATAGATTTTATTAATAATTAATATATTTTAAAAAAAATTTTAAACTTTACACAAAAAAATTGCATTTTTTGTGGAAATTTTTAAGAAAAAACTTATAAAAGGTGGGAGATTTTAAGAAAAAATTACAAAAGGTGGAAAATTTTAAAAATAATACGTGTTTACCAAAGGTGAGAAATATCAAACGTAATTGCTCAACTGTACCCAAACTTTACTCAGTTGTACCCATTTTCACCATAATTTTTCCAAGACCTACCCTTTTACCATCTCCTGCCTAAGCTTTTTCTCTCTTTTTTTCAATCCAAATTCATTCAAAATCATCAATAATTTATCAAATTTTCATCAAAAAGAATTAAAATTAAATGATGAATTGAAATTTTCACATCAATTACTGTTTTTCATTTTTTTTTTTTAACTTTTTAATTATTAGGGTTTGAGGGTTATGGTGTTGGTAGTTGTGGTGGCGTGAGAGAAGGCGGGGAAAGGGCGGCGGCGGCCAGGAAGAGGGTCGGCGTTCGCTGGTGGAGGGGAGGAGGGCGCTTTCGGAGTCTTGAACCAAAGCTCGGCAAGTGAGGACGTATACATTGGTGTTTTGTTTTTATCTTTTTCAATTTTTTGAGTTATATTGTGTTTTTAGTCTTCCCTTATAAAATAGTTTCTGGTGGTGGTTTTCGTGGCGGCTTAGGGTAGGTGGTGGCTGGCGTATCAACGTTGTCGGACAGCGGTGGGGCGTGAGTGGTGGTTAGGGTCGCCTGCAGGCGTGGCGCGGAGTGCTGGCGATGGGCCTTGGTGGTCGTTCGTCGGTGGATGGTGGGTGGTGTTGGCGGTGGTAGTGGACAGTGCCCCGGTCTTGTTTGGGTGATTGGCCGCCTGGGGTTTGAGGTGGTAGTGGTGGTTTACATGGTGGTTGGGTTGAATATGGGGTAAGATTGAAGATGAAGAGAGGAGAGAGAAGATAGGGTTTTTTAATTTTTGAAATGTGGAAGGAGGAAATGAGAAGGGTAGTGGGGTCTTTTTTGGGTACAACTGAGAAAAAGTCGGGTACAGTTGAGCAATACCCATATCAAATTAGCCTATAATAAACCACTTTATCATATTATTACCCGCAAACTTGGAGTGTTACATTAATGAGTGTACTTCCCGCACCCCCAAACCCGCTATATAGCATTTCGAGTATGCCCTTTTATTTTATTTTTATTTTTTTGGCAAGAGAGGGAACGTGATACTACTACAAGAACTTAGCTGAGACAACAAGTTTGTGAGCTATCCTATTAACCGAATGAGGAATATAACTAATTTTACAGCAATGAAAAAAAGGAATATAATATATAATAGGATTAATTGCCAAGAATAATCCGAACTGATCCTCTTATTCCATAAATAATCCGAACTCGAATTAATCCACGAATAATCCCAACTATTGAAGTAAATAACATTCCAATAATGTATTTTGGCCAATTTCAATCGACTCTAACACGTAAAAAAAATGGTGAAATCGACTCTAACTTTGCCCCACTCTTTTTTTTTTTTGCTAAAATGTAAGATTTCATTCATATCCAAATCCAATACAATATCACATTGATAATTGATTACATCAAACGACTCCACCATTCTTTATCAACTAAAGTCCATTCACTAGAAGACTCGACATTCATTTGATTTTTAAGACTCGTAACAATGTTCCTCACTACAACACTCGGTCTCTCAACCAAAAACTCAATCCACGCTTTATTTCGCTGTTCCCACACACAATACATCACGGACATTTGAGCTAAAATGACTAACCTCCGCTTAAGCTTAGGCCATCTTCTCGGCATTGACATCTCCCACACATTAGCACCTTCAACATATTGGAAACCTATCCAATGAGCAAGAGCCGTCCAGACCTGGACAACGTAAACACACAGCTGAAACAGATGCTGTACGTCCTCGACCTGACAACCACATAGACAACAAAACGGGTCTTCCACAACCCCAAACTGAAACATCTTTGCTTTAACCCTTAAACCTTTATGCTGAATCATCCAAGCCAGAAATTGGTGTTTTGGAACACCCCTAGGACTCCAGATTTTCTTTGCCCCACTCTTATTTTAAGTAAAATTCAAACCGTTTTTACTTCTTTTTTTATTGATTAAAGCATGTTAAAATTGGCCAAAGTACATTATTGGAATGTTACTTCAATAGTTGGGATTATTCGTGGATTAATTCGAGTTCGGATTATTTATGAAATAAGAAGACCAGTTCGGATTATTCTTGGCAATTAATCCTATAGAATATGTAGAATAATACTATCCGCTAAGTGAGATGTTTTTAACTTCCCTGAAAATTGCCTGCTGATAAGCAGTCGGATAGTATGTGGATATGTAGGAATCTTTTGTTGATGGCCCACTGAATGGCACAACCTGCATCACACTTAATATACATTGAATGACACTCCTCATGTAACAACCCGGATTATTTAACAAAACAAAATAAGGTTTAAAAAGGTTTTAAAAGAGTAAATAGAAATGAAAATGAAAACCACGGTGGCGGAAACACCGTGAATCCGAAATTGTCACTCACAACGACTAAAAACAAACCAAACTAAATGTAAAGTAGAATAGACCTCAAGGTCTAACGTCGGGGAATAAATACCCCTTACAAATTCTAACCAAAGTACAATGAAAAGAAACTGAAACAAGTCTAATCCAATGACAACATTTTCCCAATTAGCTAGCTAGTCGACTCAACGAAGGCAAGCTACGGGTCATCCTCACAGCAACCTCACACATAAGCTCGTCTCGCGCGTACCTATAAAAAGGAAGCAACAACCACAATCAGTAGGGAGTAACTAGGTGCTCCCCAGTCGTATTTCAACATCATAAACATAATAAACAATGTACACAAGCTTACCTGGCCTACGGCCTATAATCAGAGTACCAAACAATCGACAAATCATGGGACAACAACAACATCACACGGCACAACACACACACCACACGGACCAACCACAACCCCGTCTCCAACAAATTCGACTCGTAACCAACCGACACAAGCGCAAGAGTAAGCGCAGAGCACTAGGTGAAGCAACAAGAATCACCTCGAGTGAAGCAACAAGAATCACTCAGACCCTATGGCATAACAGCAACAAGAAGTTCCTCAATCTCATAGTCTAAATTTGGCCAAATCCCACCGAGCAACAAGAACGATGACGACATTATACAAACCATAGTCTCTAACCAACATGGTTGAGAACCCATAGTCGCTCTAACTAAGCAACAAGAATAGTCGAGGGGTCATGGGCGGTATCCGTCCAAACTTGGACGTCGTAGCTCCTCACATACGTGTCAAACAGTACACGCATGCAAACTTAACTCAAGCATAAGCAACATGATCAAACCAATCATCTAACCAACTCCAATATCGTTCATACAAGCCATTACAACCTCACAACCAACCAACAATACTCCAATGATCACCACAATGTGACCAACTCAACAATAACATGCTTTAAACATCACAAGCGCACCTAACCAATACTAGGTCATGAGAGAAATGATCAGCAATCAAACAAGCCATCATATTTAATCATAATTCAACCTTAAAACCATCATTTTATGTGAAATAACATCCTAGCATGATACTAGACACAAGTTAGTATGAGGCTGACCCTTGGCTGAATACATACGATCACAATCCAACCAAAACAATGCAAAGATCACAACTTTACATTACACAATCATAACCAAAGACTCATACAACGATAAGGCCTCACACTTGTCAAAATACAACCAAGGCTACACCTAGTTACCTTGTTCAAGAGATGATTAAGCCTCAATCAGTCAATCTTCCTCCTCTTCAATAAGTATGGTATCTTCTTCACCAAGCTCTTCTTCTCCTTGATTAGGGCACCACAATTACACATACAATCATAAGAGAACACACAATAAACACATACAATAACATAATAATCATAAAACTATAATAAACAATAAGGATTACCGAAGGGATTAGCAAAGGAATGAATTAGGGCAGATTAAGGCTTGGATTGGAGAGGAATTGAATAAATTTATGTGATGTTTTAATGAGAATTAGTGAGAGAATGAAGAGATAGAAGAGAGGATTATAATGTTTAGGATGAAAAACAGCTAATAAATGATATTAGGGTTAAGGGGAGTTTAAGTATAAAAGGGATTTCGTGCAAAGCAATTTAAACAAACACAAATTGACTGATCCGGAAAAACGCACCAGAACCGGTCGGTTCCCACCCGAACCGGTCGGTTTGACCTTGGAACCGGTCGGTTACACCAGAACCGGTCGGTTCTGTGGGTCAGTTTTCAAGTCAGAGATTTTAGCTTCGAAAATCAACCTTCTAACTTAGTTTTTCACACATACTCTTCTCCATACTCCTCCTAACACCTCCTTAGCTACTCACACACCCACTCAACCGAAACCACTAAGGTTAGAGCCTCCAAGACACGCTAAAATGACGCGTGATCAAGCTAAATGACTTCCTCGAGCTAAAAATGAGAAAGACTAAGAGAAATGAAAGACGAATTAGACAATACGAACAATATAAAATGTGAAATGAGTCGGGGTGTTACACCTCATGTCCTCCAATAAGATTAATAGGATTGAAGATGTCTATATCATCATCTTCCATATCATCATTTCGCAAGGTCGTTCTTTCTTTTTGTTGTAGCAGTCTTTTCCAAGCCACCTTCATATTTGTTGTATAGATTTTCATTATTTTGGTCACTAAAATTAATGCATCATTAAACAACACATCATTCCGATTGCACCAAATACTCGAGTATGCCCTTAGTTGAACCAAACCCCGACCACACTTAAATGATCGATAATTACATTTAAATCGCCAACAATTTTGGTGGCATAACTTCATCTCCACCGTCACGTTGCTATTGTTATCAGTTTTGATTACCTCATTTCACAAAATATAAGTCTGAGTAATTTTATTATAAATCAGACTTATCATTTATTTAGAAGTTTTTTTTTTAATCATCAGATCTTTTTATACTTTATAATGGTCAATAGAATAAATGAGGTGGTGACTGGTGAGTAAATTTATTGCAGTAAGTCTCTCTTAAGACAAACACTTTGTTTTTTCCCACACATTTTGCTTTTGTCGTATTGTAAATATTTGACTCGTCTTAAATTAAGTCAAATATGCCATTTTAAATTAGAATTTGTGAATTTCTTGATCTTGCACTAATATAACGATATTATTTTAGATTTTGTCATTATTTAATGTTGTCTCATTATTTGAACTTGAAGTCTTTTTTACCGCATATACGTATAACAGTCTTATTTTAGCAATTGACTATTACCCCAAATATTTATAGAGTAGCCGAATATCGTTTCTCACATAGTGACCCATGCTAGCTTTAGTAATTACTCTGTAATAGATACGGAGTACATAGTAGAGTTTATCTCACGTGTGAGAGGCTTTAGAGCATCTGAGCATGAACAATAGAGAGGATCACCCGTCCTCTTAGCTGTCTCTCTCCTCTAAGAGAAGATCATCTCTATTATGGATATCTTGTATTCATCCTATTAGTAAGAGGAATGTAGCTTCTTCCTCTATTTTTAGAGGAAAACTCATCTTGACTCTTGTGTCCACTTCCTCTATTATTTTTATTTTTTATAATTTATAAAACTTAAAAATGATTTTATATACAATAATTAATAATATGAAAATTAAAGTAGGAGGATCCTCTCTATTATAGGAGAATAATAGAAGAAGAGAAGAAGAAGCAAGGGGATGTAGATAGTGGAAGATGTAGTGGAAGAAAGAGAGGATGATGTGTAAAAAAATTAGAGGGAGATGTGAGAAATAAGAGGATCAAATTCTCCTCTCTATAGTACATACTCTTATACTAGATATATTTTCGAGTGTGTCTCACCTTTGTACTAGTGATCCATCAACCTTGATAGCGCGATGGTAACAAAGTGAATCATCCATAGTACATACTTGTAAGTTGTAACTTGTGATAGTTGTGAATTTAGTACTCTGTAGATGTTACTGAGGAAACTAAATGTTGACATGTTGTAACTATGCACGATGAAAATAAAATTGTACAAGAATGATGGTGAATATACCTGAATATATGTAGAGACGATAGAAGAATTGTTTTTCCAGTTATGTATACTAGCCTATAATTAGAGGTATCGCGAATATATTTTTATCTAGTGGTTAAGATAGATCTATTGTGATAATACATCTCATTAATTAGACTGTTCGAACTGCTCAGGTCGAACATTAATATTAATATTGTTTCATAAAAAATCTCAATGCTCTAGCTTGAGGAGAATGTTACCGTAGTTCATATTATTGCTGAGACAATACCTCTTATGTATATTGTAGAACGAGAACTCTCATATAAGACCATTTTGTATCATAAAAGACTATTAGAAGAAAAACCAAAATATAAAATTAATTTTTTTAACATAGAACTTCCAGTTAATCATAAAAAAAAATTAGGTCGTCACTATTTGGATTGGTCTTTTACGGAATAGTATAAGACGCTGTTATACGACAGTCCATGATTCTTGAATATGTTTTAGTATGTAATATATTTGTGCATGCATGACCAAAAATTTATCACTATTATATGTTAATGCAATGATGATCGTGAAAAATATACCAAATGTGATAGTGAGAGGAGCATGAGTAAGAGTATGAACAATCGATTATATTAACTTATGAGTTGGAGAAAATTGATAGTTTGGTAGATTGTGAAATTGTCATTAAGTAATCCTAATTAATAAGCCAACAAAGTTGTTGATGGCCACATTTGTGGATAACTTGTAGTAGTTCCAAACTATTAATGTTAGGCCAACCAAACATGTCATTATTATTTAATTAATGTTGTTTTTCAGAAATTTTGTAATTTATTCATATTTATTGTAAAAATAATATGGAGTAATAATCATTTAATACAATTTGATTCATTTTATTCTTTAAATTTATTAGTATAAAATTGGTTCCTCCTCATATGGCTGTCAGCCTGTCATGGATAAGGCGAAAAAAAATACTTCGTCAGAACTTAGTGATTAACTTATTAATTTTAATACTCCGTAACTTTTATTAAAGTACTCCCTATAAGTTATGGATCTATATATAAAGCGTATAATTTCGGAAACATTATTTTTAATTGTGAACAACCTAAGAATAACTCGTGCAAATAGTTAGCTTGTCACAAACAATATGTTTAGTTCCAAGTTACTCCCAGACAATTAGAGGTGTTGATCGATTGTACTCCACCTAACCTAAGAATCCAAGAACCGATAACATTCTAATGTCCATACCCCAGAGATCAAACCAATTAGGAGGGACAAAAACCGAACTGTTCAAATCTGAATTTAAATAAAGCAAACTAGTAGAGATGATTCGAGATAAGATCGAGCTGAGTTTTAGACCGACGTACATTTACTCTTATTTTTGTACATCCTAAGTCACATTAAATTAATCAAACTCTAGTAGGATCATAAATAACCGTAAAAACTCTCTTTTATAAGTTTTCAGGGTTTGAAACCTCAATGTTAAACAAAAAAAATTCTTAGACTATCCCCATTGAAACAATTAGGGGAGGTCATGACCCAATTTAATTGGGTTAAAAAGAGTTAAGTATGGAAACTTGACTCGACTTGAATTGAGTTGAGTGGGGGAGGGAATATATTAAATTTTTTTTATTGTAAAGTTGTTTTGTTTTTAGGTAGGAAAGTTGTTATTACTTTGCCTTTTAACTCTTGTGTGTAATTTTCTTGAGCATATATTTTTAAAAGAGTCGTTAGTTTATTAAATTCATTTTTTTTAAAAAAAAAAGTATACCAACGGTCATATTTTTTTAATATCTATAAAATGAGACTAATCTTGATACTATTTGAACATCTTAAAAATTATTATATTTTTACCTTCTACTTTTTACTTCTTACAAAACAAAAAAAATAAAAATAAATAAAAAAAAATAAACACGCAAATATTATCACAAAAAAAAATTATTTGAAAAAATATTTAGAAATTGAAAATCTAAATTCCAAAAAATATAAGAAATTAAAATTATTCAATAGAAGTATATAACTTTTGATAAAAAAAAATAATTAAATGAATATAAAAGTAGGATATATAAAGTGGTGGGGTATGAAAAAAGTGGAAAAAGAGGAGTCATGACCTTGTTTAATGGGAGGATCAAACTTGTGAAAGGTTATGACTTTCAATTAAATGAGTCATGACCCAATTAGACAAATTCTCAATGGGATAGTCTTAACCGATTGATTTAAGTGCTCATGAGTAGACAATTAAGACAAAAACAGAAAAAAAAATTAGGAAACCTAAGAAACTCCGGTAAACGTGTAATTCTTTAACTAATTTTTGTCCCAACAAAATTAAACAAACCCCCACTATACACTCATCTGAAATCTCAAACACTTCCCTCCACCATAACCACCGCAGCGACCACCGTCTATGTCGCCGGCCGACGACGCCTCCGCCGCCGAAACATGCAACGCTGCCACTTGCACGGCCTTCTCCGACGACATCGACTGTCCACATTGCCGGAACTCCGACACTTCTCCGTCGCAATTCCACTCATCCTCCGCCGTCTCCGACACTAACTCCGACAAACTCCGTCGAATCATCCTCGCTTCTCTCAAAGGTTTCAGCATCGGCGCTGGTTTGAAGGGTGGATTGTCGATCTTCTCTCTCCTTGCTCGTCTCAGTCGCCGAAAATCGGCCAAGTTTTCTAGGTTTGATCTTCGATCATCTTAATTTTGATCAATTGTTGGTAATTTGATGAGTTTTTTGTTTGATTAGTGTGTGGATTTCGGTTTTAATTGTGGCAGAAATGGTGGAGGATTATCGAGTAGTGAGGAGATTATATCGGTGATTAAGGAAACGCTTCGATACGGTTTGTTCCTGGGGACATTTGCGGGGACTTTTACTTCTGTTGATGAATTTATTGCTACTTTCGGCGGTCATCGTAGGCAAGTTAATCTTCTTCTGTTGATGAATGCTGAATGATTAGCTCATGTGAAATTCCTTGAATTATTATGATTACTGTCGCTTCGTAATCATTAGATTTGAATCGATTGATTGTGTTTTGTGAGGGTGTGAACTTGCTTGTAATGTTGTAATGCAAATTTCTCTTTGTTAGAGCTCAATCTAACAGTTGCATACTACTTGCATGTATCGTACTGTTGTCGGATGTACGAAAACTTGACCTAAAGGATTTAGATTGCAATGGGATTAGTTATGTTTGATGTGATTTGGAAAAGTAGTGACAGAAAATTTTCAGGTGAATTTTGCTGTCATAATCAAAACAGGTTAATAGTACATTAGTACTTCCAATCTACTGTAAACTGTTCATTACCTTAGTACGGAATTTCTAATCAGTAATCACCTATTCCAATATTAGAAAAAAAAACCGTATCGTGGATTGTTTCTTGTTTTTACCATGCTTCAATAGGTATAAAAGAAGAATTTTTAAGTTTTGTGAATTAAGGAAGTGAATGGATAAGGGTCAGGACCTAGCAAAGAGTAAACCATAGATGGTATGTGTTACCCGTTGCTTTAAAAGGGATGGAACCCTTTAAGTTGACAAGGACTTGCTATGATGAGGCGAAATGTGTAAGCAAAACCCTCAAAAGTACGTGCCTTTTGCAAAAGGCTTACTATTGTCGCGAGAGTAAAAGTAGATATAGTGGGCAAAGGTGAACTGTATAACTACGCATCTAGCTGAATGAAATAGATATGGAGACCCCATAGTAGTGTACCTCGCTTTTGTCACAAAAAAGAACATGGAAGTACACCAAAAGAGCCCAATGTGTTTTTGTTGGTGCCTCATCCAAGGCCCGCTGTAAACGCGCTTGAGTTGCTCTTTTTCAAACTAAGCTCTTAGCCTCATTTTAGAATATTTTATCACAAAGATTGGGGAACATTCATGATTTCTCAGATTGGAAGGGAATATTGTGTTTTTGTCTATGTCCTATACTACTGATTTCCAGTAATGGTGTTATAATTTTAAAGCGACATTCTCCTATACAAAAAGATACATTACGTGTCCTTTCATTACCACACGTGCCCATCTTTTCTATTACTCATTCTCTGTCCGGTCTGTCATAGTTCACGCCTGTCATTTCGTGGTTTAGGATTATTTAGGATTTGCAATCATGTTATAGGTCTTTTTTCCTGCCCCTTACAAGTCATGTAGACCATCAACCTATGAAATGATTCATTGTGTCATACTTGTTGCTGACAGTAGGGAATATCGGATACTGGATTACTGTGTTTTCAGGACTGCAAAATGGAGGGCATTAGTAGCGGGGGGTATAGCAGGGCCGTCATTGCTATTAACTGGGTTAAATACGCAGCACAATAGTTTGACTCTCTATATTCTCATGCGAGCAGCGGTACTGGCGTCTCGTTGTGGAATAAATAGCAAGCGGTTTGGGCGCATTTGCAAGCCCTTAACTTGGGCTCATGGCGATATTTTCCTCATGTGCCTCTCGTCCTCCCAAATTTTGTAAGTACCTATTCTCTGCTATTCCAAGATAGGCATCACATTAGATTTTCACAGAAGCAAAACACGGAGACTGCATTTTTAGTTGGCAGATTACTACTTTTGCTTAGTTGAGGCCTAATGTCATTTCAGATATTAGCATTAGTGACTGAGCAAAATGACTAATTACTTCCACACAAGGTTTGCATTGTAGGGAACTGACGTGTTTTTAGATGCCAACCTAGTTTTCTAGCTAGTAGTCACAGACTCCCAAATTCTTCATATCCAATGGAGTTGAACAATACACTGCTCTTGATTCTTGATAATCTGTGTTTCTTACAATGTGAAGCAGTAGCCAGTTGAAGTAATTTTGACCCCATTTACATGTTGAGTCCTATGATATCGGTAAACTTTCCTCCCACCTCATCAGTCATCATCAATGGGACTATTGAGGAATTAGGGTTTGGTGGTGGTTATTGTTGCTACCAATCATTTTTCCGCTGCAATGAAAGTTAAAAGCCTCACACTAATTAGTCTTTATTTCTCGTACTACTCTCTCTCATCATTATTCATTCATTTGGTGTTCTTAGAACTCTAGGGGTGTGTTTGGATTGAGGGAAATGAAGGGAAAGGAAGGGAAGGGATTGAGTTTCCATCGTTTGGTTAAAAAAAAATGGAAGGAGGGAAATGGAGGGGGAGGGATTTGGAGGGATCTATTTTTCCTCCTCCAAGTTTAATCAAAATCTCTCCACAATTGGAAAGATTTGGAGAAAAAATCTATCCAAACATCCCATTCTCCCTCCCCTTCCCTTCCTTCCCTTCCCCTTCCCTCATTTTCCTTCCCCGCCCTTTCCTTCCTATTTTGTTATCCAAATACACCCTAAATATAGAGAAGAGGTGAACATGTGTTGTGTGGTCTATGAAAAAATAAAGACATGTATAACGTAGAAAGGATTCAATAACTTGTACAAGGATAAGAAATGGCTTGGTGGCTATGTGAAGTTGTGGACTAAATAGGAAGATGACGAAGTGCTAACAAAATTGGAGATTAGCTCGGTTAGGTACTTTGGTGGACCCCATGGAGGAGCTGGGGTCGTATTTGGGATTTTCTTTTAATCTTAGATTTCAAGAGTTAGTTTCGAGTAGCTACATGAAAGCATAAAATGGCATGTGCCAGGTAATGAACTTTACTTAGTGGTCGATTTGTGTACTTATGTTACAATTACTGAAAGGTACTTTGTCTTATCATTGGAATCCACGATTAAAGGAAGGGTTGTTTGTTAAATTGTATACTGACGGGATAACTTCTATCAATTATTACTTTTTGATGTAACTTTCTTCTGTTTTCAACCAGGTATGAGATTTAAGCAGGGATATGTATTTTTTCAGGTCTGCTTACATTTTGAATCAAGAATCTCTTCCTTCATCTTACAAGTCGTTCCTCAATAAACATGGTGGAAAGGACAAGTCCATCTTAGAAGGAGTGAAGCATCTTGCATGCGGGAACAATGTTCGTAATTTGGAGGCAGTAGAGAAATATTACAATTCGCTTGGTGTAAACCTCGTATTAGATCCAGAAATGAAAGTTCCCTGTTCGGTATGAAACTTCGAGCACCAAACTTAATCATACTTCTCCTGCCCATTTCGTAGTTGGAAAATATATTTATTTTGATGAAAGTATAATTTTTTGCATATACGTTCACCAATATTCTCCTGTAAAAATCTTTTCTTGGGAGGTCTGGGATATTTCACTATAGAAGTTGTCGTTTCGGCCGCAAATTGCTGTCGATACAACCTACGATATCTTATAAGTCGGTCGCTAATGAGTGCCACACCCAGCATTCAAAACTACGGTTTTAACTGACAACGTGACCAAAATGTTTCTAATTATATACCTGTGTGATTGTTTTAATATATCTGTCTTTTACTCATATTACGGCTTGATTTTTTGTTTGTTTACTTGGGGGATTCTATAAGTATCCCATGGTTGCATGTGTAATTATCGGTTTTAACTATGTTCTGAAATTTATTTGTGTTTTTATTTCAAAATGAAGTGTCGAGTGTCAATATCCATACCTTAAGTCTTGAGGAATGAGGATAGATGAACAGTGTTTTGGTAGATATCAATTAGATCTGTGCTCAACATCATTGTTCTGTCCCTCTTAATTCAAATAATCTTTTTGTTGGAGATGTAACTTGTAAGTTTTGTTACTCGCATTGTCTGACACTGAACTCCATGAATCATCCAGATGGTGCATGCGAACCAATCGTGTGAGACTCATTTCATTTCTTTTCTCATTCAAGCTTATAGAAGAGCACTACCAGTTTACCTACCAGTCTATTTGGTTCCTGCACTAATTGTCCACCGTCAAGACTTGTTGAAAAGGTAAATCCTACTCGAATTAAAAATCACTTGTAGGCTGTACACATGTCATTCTATGGCAATAAAATAGAATGTTGGCCTCTAGAACTGTTGGCTTAGCATATTAGAATTCAGTGCGTGCCTTGGTGATGCTGTTAAAAATCGAGGGTGAATGATACATTGAAGAGAATTGGTGTGTTCCGCTTCAATTTACTAAAAAAAACATTGTTGTGCACGACTAACATTTTCCTTCTGAACTTACGGAGCAATGATCATGGTGATCCATTGATATTCTTGGAGGCATCTCCGAAGGGCTACTTGTTTAGTACTCCGTACTACATTGTTGTCTTTGTCTTTGGTTTTTGTACCTTCTCCATTCTCACTTTGCTTCACTTCGGAGAATGTCATGTTTGAATAATTGTGGCGCTTCATTAATTTAAATTATACTTCATATAATACAACTTCAATCCACAAGGATAACTAGTTTGATCTTATCTGATGTTTATGTTATCATTTGAGCGCAGGCCTTTCTCAATCTTTTCGAAGAGTGTTCTCGGTATGGCAAGGTCTAGCTTGTTCTTATCTACATACTGTGCTTCTGCCTGGTGAGTGTTCTCCATATTATCTATCTTCTGCTTAAACTATATGTGCCTACGCATCTGTATGTCGGATGCTGCTTACAACTCGAAAGTTTGTACTACCCTTGCAATCACGGAGAGTGCACTACATTGTCAGTTGTGATAAATGCATTTTCAGGAATTGGAATCGATGGTTCGCGAAGCAAACATATGAGAAGTTTGATTTTCATAGTTATTGTCTCTTAATTATCTCTAATAAAAAAAACATCAAGAATTTAAGAATAATCTTTTGCAACATGACGACCTTTTCACATGGCAGACTTTTTAATGTACTAAACGATTATCCTCTGTCGATAATTAGATTATCCCCACAATTTAGAACTCATGTTGGTAGGTTGACTCATTACTTGCATTAGTTGCTTTCGCAGTTCATATGCCACCTAGGAGGTGACTTAGTGAAATTATTGGGTTTCGCAGTTCATCCCTTCCCTCGATGTGTATCCAAATAAAAGGTTAACTTTTGACGACTATAACGAGAAGACCTCCTTGGGTCTAACTGATATCCTGTCACAGGATGTGGACGTGCGTGCTTTTCAGGATATTCAAAAGATGCAACGTTCCAATGGTCGTAGTGGGGACGGTATGCCTGACACTCTGAAATTATTCTTAAAAATTACTCTTCCTTAGCCTCGTATTGTTTTTTGAAAATTGTCAGTTCTTGGGACAGTTCCCGCCTGGCCTAGCATTGGCCATTGAGAAGAAGAGCAGACGGATGGAAATATCGCTATACTGCTTCACTCGAGCAATCGAGAGTTTTTTCACTTGCATGGCCGACGTCGGATATTTGCCTCAATCTCTGATGGAAATAAAGCGAGCTGATGTGGTTGTATTTAGCTTATCTACTGCTATAATTATGCATTGTTACTCACAGGAAAGGGACGTGTTTCGATCCAAGTACCTCAATGTTCTCGATTGGGTCTTTGGTGTACCGCCTCCCCCTTGTTACACCCCACGGTATAAAAACAAATAGTTTTCAGCTTTTTACAATTTTAAAATTATACGTTGTATATGAATATTAGATTTTTTTACTAATTTTTACTTGAGCAGAATAAGTTTAATTGATATGGGGTACTTTTTATCAGGAAAGGGACGTGTTTCGATTCCTGGATTGCTAATACAGTTTCAAATCATCAAATTCGATCTGTGATGAATTTGAATCTGTATTTGCAATATTGCTATAAGATTATCTGTAAAATAAGCTCAAATCTCAGTAATCGATATGAGATATGTGTATTGATATATGGTCGAGTAAAATTTGCAGTTCAGTCTCTCTATTGATATACTTGATGCAGTCATGAACTACAGTAACGCTTCAATTTTTTTTTTCATTGAAAGCGTTTTTTTTTTTTTTTTTTTTTTTTTGTATACAAGTGCGACTTTGAGTCGTAGGACTACTGTGAACAGCTTCATTTAATTTCAATGAAAAACCGCTTTCTCGGTCACAATACTTAAAGATATATTCTGCTTTGTCTTCATATTGTATGCAATTATTATGTAGCAATCAGTTTGAGAACCATGGAACTCAGCTCCCGAAAGCAAATGCATCATTTTGAAGAAGACATTGGCCGAGATAGGCTGGGTGAAATGCCACATGGAAGTAACTATGCGCATTCTGTCATGTATGCCCAATTGAGTTGCTGTCTGAACCGTTGATTTGGAAACATGTGGACTCTGGTTCATACCCTTGAATTCCTCGATAAATGTCATTGCATCATTTGTTGGAAGAAGAAGAAGACGACGACGCTAATGTTGAGCTGCTGTGCAGTTTCATGTGTTTGTGCCTTCTGTCATGGGGTTGGCTTTGTTGCTGATATTCGTAGAATGAATGGTGCACGTACTTAGTGAAAAGAGCTAAGGTGGGTTGCGGGTAGAGTCGTATGTCCCTACGTATAATAAAAAAGGGAATAGTCGAATAAAGGTCAAACATTTGCGTAATCATGGTGTTATAATTCAATCGTTTGTCAAAGTCATCAAACTACATCTACTATACTCCAATTTTATCATCTAAACAACTCATAACTATTAACTAATACACCCTTAACTAAAAATGGATAACAATTTCTCAAAAAAAAAATGGATAACAATTAACAACTGATTAGAATAGAGTATATTTTCAACTTTTCCCTAATTTATTTATTTTAATTGTATCGACAACAGTACAATCTAAAATTTAAAAAATACTCTATAATTTAGTGTCGCTATACACCGATGTTAATATTGGCCTCTTCAAACAAACGAGTTTAACTCCTAAACTCGTATACAATACTATATCCAATATCCCCAATCATCCACACATAACTACAGTCCTAAGCAGGATAAACTAAGCGTCGAAAATCCAGAAAATATGCGGAACACGATACAAGTTGAATACAGGTCTTAATCAAACCATACATCGACGTGCCATTTTTCACAGAGCATATCATTACAACACTATTACATTAAGAAATCGTCACATACAACTTTCAGCCATATATATAGCCTGAGAGTCTAAGACCAAATAGTATCTCACTTCATTCCCATAGTTATAGCAAAGTTGTGTTCATCCGAAGCAAATAGTATCTCACTTCACCGCTCATTATTTTAAACACTCAATCAGACTTTGCTTTATTCTTTCGTAAATCTTCCCCTACAAATAAGAATTGGAGTATATTAATGATCAGAAAAATAAAAACTTCACTGATAGATGGTTAACCACGCAAAATATAGGGAACAACAATAAGCACACATAGAAGATAAAATTCTAAAACAATAAAACAAGCAAAGGTTAAGGATTACGTTAAAACCAGCATAAGCAATTTATCACATATATTAAGTGACGTAAAGCTGAGCACCTAAACTAGCCTAAGCAATCTATTCTGAAAACTTAGATCTCAAATAAAAAAAGACTCACGTACCATGATGCGAAGCAAAGTCTTGACCGTATCACCAATACTAAATTGGTGAGTGATCTCATGAATAAAGTATCAGTGTTAGCGTTAGCCATAAAACTTTGGCTCCTCATGATGTCAAGATAATCTAAAGCCTTAGCGACATCATTAGCACGAAGTTCTTTAAATATAGTATTGTAAGTGCGTTCATCAGGACATCCATTTTCGGCCATCTCCTTTAGAAGTTTAATTGTATCAGCCAACAACCCTTGCCTACATAGCACTTTAATCATTACATTATAGGTAGCAACATTTAGCCTCACAACCCCTTAGCGACAATGTAAGAGAACACCTCAACAGCTTCCGACAGTCGGTCAGGTTCACAAAGGTTATTGATTATGATGTTGTACGTATCAATACTGGGGGCAACTCTGCTACTCTTCATCTCTCTGCGCATGGACACGGCCATGTCAATCCAAGCATTTTTTAACAGGCCATCAAGCAATGAACTATAAGTGACGACATCAGGTGCCATGCGACGAGCTTTCATTTGTTCAAACTGCTGAAGTGCGAGGTCCAGTCTGTTGTCCTTGCACAACGCATTTATAATAGTATTATATGAGAAAACACTTGGGGTAATACGTGTTCCTCTTAGACGCATATGCTCAAACATGACCACAGCTTTATCAACCTATTTCTACTTACAGTTGAGTAAGCTGTTGAATATCACATTATCGGGCACAATGCCATCTTTACTCATCACATCCAAGATATTTTCAGCCTGACCCTTCTCGCCGCGTAAACAATGCCCGCGCACCAATGCACAGTAAGTAATAATATCAGCTGGCACACCTTTCTTAGACATCAATCCAAAGATAGCTCTTGCTTCATTCAAATTTGTTTCTTTACAACACATGTCAATTAACGTATTGTAAGTGTACACGTCTGGAGCAATGTTGTTATCCGACATCTCAGCCAACATACCCTTAATATCACTCCATCGCCCTTCAGTGCACATCCCACGAATTAAGGTATTATAAGTAACGACATTGGGCAAAACGCCCTTGGCTTTCATTTCCTCAAAAAGGCCAAGGGCTTCCGGTAACAACCGATCTTTACAAAGGTTATCAATTAGGCTGCTATAAATGATGACGTTAAGCATACAATGTGCTTTACGTTCCATATCACGAAGCCAATTAAGAGCACCATAATTGTCACCGACACGACAAAAGCCTTTGATCATTGTATCATATGTAACAAGGGTGGGTTGTATCCCTAAGTTGACGGCTTTATCCAGCAATCTAACAGCGAGGGACATCTTACCAGAAAAAATAAGGCCGTTAAGCAAGGTAGTGACGATGAAAATATCAGGTGAATACCCGAGCTTAATGTGCTTACCAAGAAGCGAGAAACTAAAATCAAGACGACCCAAGCGACAGTAACAATTAGCGAGGATACTAACTGAATAGTCATTGGGGCGTAAACCGGAGAGCTCAAGCTGATTAGAAAGAGTGACAATGGTGGAAAAAGGAGGGTGTGGATAAATCTTAGACATTGCGGTAAAAATTTGACAGAAGATGATCATCGAAGGACGGGGTTGTGAAGAGATCAATTGATGAAAAAGGGAAACAGGAAGATCGGGTGTAGAAAACCCTAATTTGCATTGACGGCTAACAGATTGGACAAACAATTTGTGATTTTCAACAGCACGAGAGAAATTACGGCGAACAAAATGAGGATGAAATCGAAAACCAGAACAAAAACCAAGGATACCTTGAGAAATTAAACTACACATGATGAAGCAGTAGTGAAAAGAATAAAATTAAAATTGATGAGATTGAATTAGGGTTTACAGTTGAGAATGAAATGAATTTGCCAGGAAAAAATAGGTTGAGTTTTAGTACGGAGTATTCCTTATGAAATTCATTAGTTTTGTAGAAAGAGAAGCATGGGCCCAAGGAAAGAAGAGGAAGGAGAGTCTGGCCCAAAGATGCATGATGAACGAAAACTTCTTCAGTGTGTTGACTTGTGACTTGTGTGTTGTCACTTTGGACCTGTTCTTTCCAACTTATTTTCAAAGACATTTCGATTCGCTTTAATTCATTTCGATTCGATTTAGTTCGATTCACCACTTCAATTCGATTCAAAGACTGACATGTTATTTAATTAAACTTCATTCGATTCGATTCAACTCGATTCGATTCAATTTCATTCGATTCGATTCAATTTCGATTCATTTCGAATCGATTCATTTAGTTTAGTTGATTCACTTAAAGTCAGAAAAGAATATGTGTTCTTTGTCATACATAACTCGAGCTAAAGACTTGATCTCGTTTAGATTTATAAATTTCGACATCGACGAAAATAATAACATAAGCGATAAAAGTTGAAGTTGGACTAGACTTGAAAAAATTGACCCAAAAAATGAATCGGGCCCGAAAATGTAAGTAATTTGACTTCATCCAAAACCCGAGTATATTAACCAAATCTGGTATTTTTTCTGTCTTCTTTTTTTTTTTTCCGTCATTTTTGTTGTTTAAGAATGTGAGAATTTTTGATTTTCTTCATCTTTTTGGATGATTTTTTGACCTACTTTTTCTCCTTTCTTAAATTACAAGTATAAAGTCCTCTGTATTACTTTTATTTTTGTTTAATACGAGTATGAAGTATATTCTTAAGAAATGAAATTTCAATAGTAAATGTAAATATTTTGATTATCATATTATGCTTTTTAATATTGTAACTACTAACGTAGGGGTATTTCGTACTCCCTCTATTTTAATGGGATAGCCCCATTGGAATTTACACAATTTTTAAGAAAAGTGAAAAAGTTAAGGGTAGTATTGGTAGTTTGGTTAGATGGGGTCCATTAGTGATGATAAAATGTGTGGTATTTTGGTAAAATGAGTATATTGATAGGGGTATGATTGTTATTTTAAAAATGAAAAGTTGATATGAATGGAAATGAGGCTAAATGAATGAAATTGCCAAAAAATGTATATGGGGCTAAATGAATGAAATCAGTGGCAGATCTTCAACGAAATTTGAGGGGGGGCCAGAACGTAAGTTAATTGCAAATAATCTATTAAGATCGAGTAATGTAATAGCAAATCAGATAGTCTAATGTACAGTATAATACATTAATACTACTCCTAATATAATGTGTTGGTCACTTGCTAAAATAATTATTTATAATGTCCATAAAATATCGACACTTTTTGTAAGACATTATCTTATTAGTAAAGAAAAGAAAAGTGATAACATGTAAAGGAGTAATAATATTGCCTTGTTAAATTAAGTAAAGCAAAAATCTTTAAAGATTGAGAAGTAAATTTAAAGGACAAACTTAAGGAGGAAGAAAATATTAAAATATTTTGTGATGATATTAATTATCTTATTAAATAATAAATTAAAAGGCAAAAAAGGATGACGAGTAAAATGCGGAAAAAAAGCATGAGAAATAAAATTAGCAAAAATTGTGGGTAACTAGTTTCGAACCCACAACCTACAACTTAAATGCTAGAGCTCCTACCACTAGGCCACAACAATTTCAATATACAACTCAGGAGATGATTAATACTTATCTGTAAACTCAGAGGGGGCCCGGCCCACCCCCAACTCTACCAAGTTCCGCCTCTGAATGAAATAGAGGGAGTATTAGTTAAGGTTTAGAAAGTTTGACTTGAACAATAAAATGACGCTGTTTTTTTTTTTTTACAGTATAATGTACTCTGTAATGTATTTAACGGATAATATACTATTTGTGTAGATTGCGTACACTTAACTTGATCAAATTCTAGTTATGTAAAAAATTGTTAATTGAGACTTGAGAGTGCATTTTGAGTAAACTTTGCGTGCAATTGAAGAGTACTCGTAAAGTTGTTAATGCTAGCATATTTACAATTTGAATTACTTACTTTATTGGACGCGATCAACATTAAATTTATCATTGAAAATATAAATTTCAATGCTGCCACTTTTAGTTTGAGGTGAACTCATCTTACAATTTTATGCATAAATTAAATAAAATTCAACAGACATGAATTAAAACGATATTTAATGTATCAACTAACGCCCACGATTTGCAGCGTAAGGGTGTGTTGGATAATAAAATAGGAAGTAAAGTAAGACGAACGAAAATGAGGGAAGGAAAGGGGAAGGAAATGAAGGGGAGGGAGAATGAGGGGTCGTTTATTTCGTACACGAGTATGAGTTTGGAATCATGAATCATACCTAAGCGCAGAGACAAAGCTGTTGGTAGGCCCAACAGGCTCCGGCCGGGTCAGTTTCAAAAAAATTTTCCAAATTCGTAAAAAACAATTAAAAAATAAAAACAAATTATAATAATTATAATAATTAATTTACGTCAAGTTTAACTAATTACAATTGTTACCAAAAAATATTTACTAACCAAAAATTGGATTTTATGGAACAAATCTTATTTTGGAAAATTATATTTATAAATACTATTTATAAGTTTAGTAATAATTCGCTTATTGATGCATTTCGAGATTTGAAGGAACGTCGGGTTCTATTTTAGACATTAGCTGCTATATTTTATCTATTTATTAGTATTTTGTTTTAATGTTGAAACATTTTCGTATGGATAATTATTTTTACTAATCATTTTGTTGTGTTTGCGTTAATAGCATTTTTTTAGTATAAGTTTTGTCAAATGATTGTTAAAAGTCTATAGGTACGGACGTCCTTAAAATTTGGACCCTGGTCAGGTTCGAATCTGGGCTTCGTCCCTGCCTGAGCGGTATCGGGTTGGAACTTGTTTCAGTGTTTCCTAATACCATGTGTTTGTTTCAATTTTGAGCGGTATAGGTTTCAAACTCAACTCAAGTTAAAATGTGCATTATAAAATATTTTAGATAAATTTTATGAAAATTTAAAATCATGAAAAAAACATTTTTTATCAATTAAGTATATAAGAAAATTGTTTTTACAATAGGCAATAATTTTGTTTTTTTATAACTTTAATCTCGTGTGATACTCAAGGTATCAATCTCATACCCACCTCCCTCCATGGGTATGAGAATCCCATACCTTATGGTTTGAGGTATGGGTATGAAACCCTTATAATTTTCAAACAAACATGAAGTACGGCCTATGGGCTTGATTTATTCCAAACTCATACCTCATTCCTTTTGTGTTTGAACCAAACACGCCCGGAGAGGATAATATTTGGATAGATTTTCCCTTCAAATTTTGTCTATTGTAAATCTCTCCTTTTCCTCCCCTTCATTTCCCTCAATCCAAACCCACCTTAAAATTCAAGTTTCCAACTTAAATGTGTTCCAAGAAACGAGTTTTCTATTGCCTGCAGGGTAGATGCAAACAGAGCTTCAACTTTCAAGTTTCAAGGGGTCTTAGACTCTATTGCCAAAAAACAAAAAAAAAAACACAAATATTATTATTATTATTAATTAATTTTTATTTTTATTTTTAAAAAAAAAATAAAAATAAAATAACATCCATAATACGGAGTAATTAGTTTCACCCTAGGTGCATCCATCCATGCATAATTGCATACCATAGAATTATAGAAACACAAATTCTTGTGTAAGTCGAGCCTTACAATAAATTATTGTAAGTCGACTTATTTGTACTAGATAATATAAGTTTTGTACCATTTTTTAAATAATTATGATTAGTATTACTAAATTTTCTTTAGTACCCTTATAAGTAACTTTTGTACGAGTATATTTTTTGTTTATTTTTGTACCTTTTAAACTGCAATTTGTACTTTGGTCTTACATTAATTTAATGTAAGACCTGTCTTACAGGAGACTTAGTATTATAGAAAATCCTGCCCAAAAAACTACGGAGTACTATTTAAAAAAAAAAAAAAAAAAAAAAAAAAAAAAAAAAAAAAAAAACTTCATCAGGTAATATTGTAATTGCAATAATAATAATTCTTCAACAGTCAACACTCGTAAGGGTTTTGGGGGTAAAAAACTCTTCTTCACCAGGTAAATTTTTTGCCCTTTTTTCGCTATCTCTTTTCAATTTCTCAATTTTCTGTCCATATTAATTTCATGAACTACTATTAAAAAGCTTCTTCCTTTAATTTCATCAACAATTAATCCTGTTACTTATTCATCATGCATGCAATTATGATACAATTCGAATTAAAAAAATAAAAAAAAGATGTTAGGTATTACAATTTGTCGTAAAGGGGTAGAAATTTCGATATTTTTGAGGTGAAAGTTTATTGATTGAATAAGATAATCTAAAAAAAAAAACCCAGAAATTTAACTATAAATTTCAAGTTAATTTTGGTTTAGCAGAGACGATCGCCACTGTTAACCCCTTAATTCCACCACTGTGAGGACCTGTCTTGGTTGTATGCTGCTAAAGTTTTCTTAAGTTGTCGGAAGTTTTCTGAATTTGGTTTAAATTTTTTTTTGATAAGCTGGTAAAAGTTTAGTGTTTGTTGTGTACGATTTGATTGTTAATTTTCTGAACAATTTCTTGGTAAAGTGTTTGAGATTTTGGATCGCAATGATCGCTGTATTAAAGTACTCACATTGTAGTCACAAATGTTGAATACCCGTCTTAGGGATAAGACAATGTCATAGGATAAATACGAACTTATCCCCAATGACGATAAATTCGTAGGTACACCCTAACTCTCTAACCGATCAAGAGGAAGGAAATCCGCAAGTCGGGTCAAATATCCGTAAGGGTTTTCATTGGTTACGAAAGATGATGACATGATCTTACTAGGATACCCTAGAATTTTCCATCTGATTTACTTGATTTGCTACATTTTCGTTCATTTCATAGCCGATTAAACTGAATTTGCTACATTTTTTAGTTTTGATAAAAGTAAAACGTGAAATCTACGATTTTGATCTTAATTTTTATTGTACCCTTAATTTTCTATTCCACCTCGTTTTGCTCACTTTCCTAAAATTATAGTGTATAAAGCGAATGCAACAAGTTAAAGGAATTTGTTGGAGAACAAATTAACATTGGTCCCTGATGTTTTGAAGTTATGTGGTTGTGAAATCTTAATCAACCTTTTGTTTTGAAGTAATTGTCAGAGAAATCACTTCGTAACCATGGAATTAAGGTCCCACAAGCGAAAGCGTTCTTCTGTAGCCGACGGTGGTGGCCGAGATAGGTTGAGTGAGATGCCAGATGAAGTACTTGTGCACATTCTTTCATTTATGCCCATTGTATATGCCGTTAGAACGGTCTTACTTCGTCCTTTTGGAAACCTTTGGACTTTGGTACATACTCTTAAGCTTGACATGCTTGGATTCCATGGTAGCTTTTGGACGAATCACGAGTGGGAAGAAAAAGACGACGAGCGCTTCTGCATTTTTGTCCGCAATGTGTTGGCACTTCATAAAAGGCCCACCATTAATAAATTCCATCTTTGTGTAGAGTTTAGTGATTCTAAAGAAAGGACCAAGGTCATCGATGATATAAAAACATGGCAAAGGTTCGCGTTGGATAGACAAGCAAGTGAAATTAAATTCAGTGATGGACTCGATTATGGCCGTACTAGCAGTTCGTTGTTGCCTAATTTCACTAGTCAGTCTCTTGTTACACTTGCACTTGGTTTTTGCAAAATCGAGACTCAACTTCAAGTGAATTTGCCGTCTCTGAAGAAGTTATCACTTGACCACTGTCGAATGTCTAATGAAGAATTGCAGCGATTTATATCTGGATGTCGTTCCTTACAAGAACTGGTCATTGTAGAACCTTCTGATATCGAGAAGCTAAGTTTCAGTGCACCAAACATTGATAAATTATCTCTTGTTCTACCTTTTGAACATCAAAACAGGAAACCTTTGTCGGTTGAGTGCCCCAACATTAAAACGTTGTTTTTGGAAATAGATGATCGGCTAAATATCATTGATATTCCTTCTGTCTGTGATATCTACATAAAAGAAATCTCCTTTGGAATGAACAATGAGTACATACCTGGAACGCTGGGCTCGATTTACGGAAAGCTTGATGGTGCTGAACTTATCCACTTGTCATGCGTTGCGACTCAGGTAGGTTCTTATGTTTCTTTGTTGTAAAGCAAACAATTGTTTAGTTTTTGATTTATGATGCCTTCTTTCTTTCGTTAGTGGTGTGAGATTGAAAAACCAATGTTAGTTCTTTCATTATTTGTATCAACTCACCGACTGCGTGTAAACTCTAATATGGCACTTTCTACCTATATTTCTATTGGCTTTTTATTCTTTGGCTTATTCTTACATAACCAATGTTGATTTTTCTTCCATTTCAGCAATTACTTGACTCAACACGGCATTTCTCGTCTCTGTTCAACTGCAAGTGGAAGCGTGTAGTTTTGGAATTGAAAGAGTTAAATCAACTCTACTTCGCAGGTTTTTGTCGCTTGTCGAGATGTTTAAGACACATGGAAGAACTCATCATATACACCAGTGATGTAAGTGAATTCAGTACTTTTACTCGTCTAAGTGTGTAACGGCATAGTAATAACTTATTATTCCCTCCAATCCACACATTTCATTACGTATGTTTTTTCATCGATTGTTTAGGAGAGCACATGCAAGTGGGTAATTGATGGTCTCTACATTGAACTTTAATACTAATGGTTTACCGGAAAAGAACGAATAAGTAAAGAAATCTGTAGATCAGAGGAGTATTTGTCACAAGTGAAATTTGATTACTAATGATTTAAAAGGGGTCACTAAGTAGAAGAGTCAATATTAATGACAAAATCGTCACTAATTTGTAAGGTCACTTATGATATTAGTATACGTTGATTCCAAATTTATTGTCTTCGATCATTTGATTTGATAGTCAACCAAAGTCGATCATTGTCATGCTTGATTGATTAGAACGCTATTTTCATATAATCTTTTTGAAATAGGTGGGTGCGTGTTGTACTTTGTGAGATTATCGGTCAACATGGACATCCTCCATTTGACAAATTTCTAAATGAAGTCGCCTCATGATATACGCACGACCTTGATTTCTCATTTGCAACATGAATTAATCGATAATCTTTCTCTTGTATTCATCAGGATTTCAAAGCATGTACTGAGTCGTGCCCTTCAGAAGATGATCCTTCTTTTATCGAACGACAACTTAAGACCATTATCCTGTATGGTTCTGGGAAATCTTGGAAGACTCAGCTTCAACTTGTAGAATTTTTTCTCAAAGGTGCAGGTGGCCTGAACGAATTGTTCATTCTCCCCATTAAGCATAGACTAGAGGCCGCAGAGGAGCTTGAATTTGTGAAGCGTGTCTCGAGATTGCCAAGGGCCTCAACAAGTGCCAAGGTAATGTTTGGATGACTTGTGTGCATGCGTTTTGTGTATTGCACCCGTGCTTTGACGGATACATGACTACTTATTCTCCGAGAAATGTCATGGGCAAGTCTTTGATTTTATAATTTGAAAGCTATTGCATTATCGACTTCTCCGATATTTAGATGGTGTCATGAATTTGTATGTTTCATATTTAAATGTTTTCAGAATGTTTGATCGCCCAAAAAATATCTCGGGTGGAGAATGTCTATTATACGT
Organism: Dianthus caryophyllus; assembly: GCA_023091065.1. Lineage (NCBI taxonomy): Eukaryota > Viridiplantae > Streptophyta > Magnoliopsida > Caryophyllales > Caryophyllaceae > Dianthus > Dianthus caryophyllus. The sequence continues at coordinate 10,158,832 of CM041522.1, read as the reverse complement.
TTAATATCCGCACGGAATAAATTCACTTTTAGGGCAAAGTCTAAAATAAGATTGTTTTACGCGTATGATGGGTTACATGTGATCAAAATATGATCATTTTTCATTTTAATGCTTAATGTAAAGTGACCACTTAAAATTCTCAAAAATTAGTTAGATAAAGCGTTAAAGTAGTCATTTTAACCCTGAATAGGGAGTATAAAATTTACATACAATGTCATTTGGTGCTACTATAATTCCAAATCCATGGCGAAATATATATGAGTATTTAGTATTTACATAGTTTTCACTTTTCACATAAATTTGAAATTGACAAGTTGGACTTTATAAGGTCTACCAAGTAGAGCTGGCAAATAGGGACACAACTTGAAAACACGGCATGAAATTGCCACGAAATTAACAGGTTTATATTTGGGCATGACGAGCCATTTATGTAAGTTGGTTAACACGAACACAACATAAAATCTAGTTGGTTTGAGTTTGGGTTGATTTCTTTCAACACGAACCCAACATGAATACTCTATTTAATAAAGGGTATTAATTTTTCATATACGGATTTTACTCAAGTTATATACTTTTTTTCATTATTTTTCCCACCTTACCCTTTTTTATTCCAAGAATATACAGAATTCTCTTTTTTTTATTTTCTAACAAATCTCAAATCAAATTCATTCAAGTTGCTAACTTTCAATCATTAACTTTAATAATAAATTCAATTAAGTAATAATTGTCTTTTAATTTTAATTTTGTGTTTAAACTATTGAATTTAATTATAATTTATAATTAGGGTTTGTGAATGGTTGATTATGGCGTCGACGGGTGGTTGCCAGCGGCGGTATAGGGCGGCCCTACCGTACGTCAAGTCGGAATTCAAGAAAAATTTATTTAAAAGAATTTAAGAAATTAAAAAATAAATAAAAAACAATTAAAAAAAAATGAATACAAAAAAAAAAAAAAAAAAAAAAAAAAGGAGAAACCCACGTACTACGTAGTACGTACCCAGCAAAACAAGAAATTTTTTTGGTTCTACCCACCCTTCCCTTTCCCACCGCCTTACACCGCTGCCGACAACCACCTGTCACCACCATAATCAACCATTTACAAAAATCCTAATTATAAATTATAATTAAATTCATTAAAAATTAATAAAATTTAATAGTTTAAACATAAAATTGAAATTAAAAGACAATTATTACTTAATTGAATTTATTATTGAAGTTCATGATTAAAAGTTAGCACAACTTGAATGAATTTGATTTGAGATTTGTTAGAAAAAAAAAAAAAAAATTCTGTTTATTTTTGGAGTAAAAAAGGGTAAGGTGGGAAAAATAATGAAAAAAAAGTATATAACTTGAGTAAAATCCGTATATGAAAAATTAATTACGTTAATAAATTAAATTGTCATTATTTTAATCAATTTTTCTTTTAACTTTTCAAGAATAGACACAACACGAAAACCCGACATGAAATTAACAGGTTTGACTTGAGGCATAATAACTCATTCATGTAATTATGTAATTGGGATAACGCGAGAAAGGAGACGACACGACCTATTTGCCAAATTTACTACCAAGTTTGCATAATTGCATGGGAGTGTTAATCCAAATGTAAATTATTATTCGGGCTGTCTCAATCTAGTATGAGTGTTATTCCAAATGTATATAATTATTCCGCCACTAAAAGCATTAGTGATGGAGTGACTTTATATAGTTCTACCCATGTTATGTCATACTCCGTATTTCATTAATCTTAATATTTAAGAATTTTATTCACGATATCTGAATTTTATATAAAGTTTTTTTTTAATTGGAAATATTACAATGAACAAACATTGAAAGTATTACATATTTCATTTTATACGATCTAAGTTCTTCAGAGCACGCACATTGGTGGGAAACTAAGTTCTCCAAATAAGCGATGTCACCAATCGTGGATAGGTTAATTGATGTGAGAAATGTACCAATTATGGAAAATGTGACTCATAAAATGGGGTACCTCTCAAATTTTGGAGGATTCTCATTTTTTTTTTTTTGCCTGCGTGATTCTCAATTGTTATGTCCCACAATTTATAATGTAAAGGTAATATATTAATATTGGATTGTATGTATGAAAGTTGTGTTGGTCTCCTGGAGCATGCTCATGAAGGAGAAAGGAAATTGTAGGGAACCCCATTAATGCGGAGACAAATGTAAATGAGGAAAGTAAATGATAAAATTAGTGGAATATGCGATAGATGAATGAGGAAAAAAATAGAAAAAATATGGGGAGCCACATCAATGTGGATGCTCTAAAAGGAATAAAGACTACAGAGTAACAAACCGTTTTTTTTTGGCGTCAAAGGACTATTGACTTGCTTTCAGGTCTTACTGAGTACTATTTTTTGGACTTATTTTAAAGTTTATTTAGTTCAGTTCCAATAATTATAGTTGTAATATTTATTTCTCAAATTTACATTAAATTTATGTTTTATCCAATTTTCTTTTAATTCAATTCAACACAAATACACAATTATGTCCAAAGTAATAAAAACATTCAAACCTAAGACTATAGTTTGAAATTAACTCATTTAAAATCTACTTGGTTTAACTTAAATAAATATAAAATTAAACTAAATTGAATTAAACTAACTATCAAAAAGACCTCCTATTCAAATGTAACTCAACAAAGAAAATTACGAATCTTACGTCTAGTTCCTGGTCAATGCCGATATATAAAACAGGTTAACCAAATTGGCGAACATTGAAATTGGGATGTAATTGAGTAAATTTCAATTTATATTCCAAGAGGTTCTCAAACATTATCATTGCTCAATTTTTGAATTAAGTTTCAATTTATGTTACTAAACACACCATAAATTCAAGTATTTCAAATCAATTTTAGATTGCAAACATAACCTAAAAAAAAAAATTATTATCTCTTTCTCAGTCATTTGTTTACACTTCTCTCAATTTTCTCTCACAAAAAAGTCAAATGGTAAACAATTAACTAGGACAGATACTATTTTTTTTTTTTTTTTTGCATTTATAATTGTGGCAACTTTGGGTTAAGAAAATAATTCTTACCTTTAATTTTTTTTTTATTCATTTTATTTACTAAATCATTTTTATGACTAATTTCTATTAGTGGAAGTACATTATTTTACGTATTTGCTCATTCACCCGCAAACTTTACTCTAACGCCCGCATTTTGTCATTAGGTTTCCTTAGCATACCCCTATTCAATTTTCTCAATCTCAATATTTTCTCTCTTTGTCAATCACAACTAATCAATTAAAAATTACTAATTGTGTTCTCAAGTTTGTCGAATAATTCAACTATGGATCGGATCAAGATTATTGTATCAATCAAATCAACTTATATATTGCAATTAATTTCAACTTTTTATTTTCAATAATTAAATACTTAAACTGTTAAAAATAATAATTGTTGTGGAGGTGGGGTTGGAGGCTATGGGTCGGTGGGGATAAATTCAGTGGTGGACCGGGCTATGGGAGGGTGGCAGAAAGGTGGGGACTGGGTTGCCATGGTCATCGCCGGCAGTGGTATGGCGGCATAAGGTGGTTGTAGGGGGAAAAGAGAGAATTGTTTTTAATATTGAATGTATGATTATTAAATGAGAAGGGTATTAAGGTAAATCTTGTGGGCGTTTGAGTAAATAACGCGGGTGAAAGAGCAACGCCCTTATTTTATTATAACAAAAATGGAAGAAAGGAGGAGTGAAGTTCATTCACATAAATTTACTACACTCAGTTTGGGGAAAAGTAATCCTCTTCAACCTTCATTCATCAGGTAAATTCTGCTCTTTTTACTCTTTACACCCGATTTTCTTATTAGTTTGTTCATATTAATATTTCATTCATTCTATGAAGTTCTTGCTTTAGCTTCTTTAAACAATTTTTGCCCTTTTTACTTACCCAAGAATTTGGGTAAAAGTTAAAAACCCTTTCTTCATCAGGTAAAAAAAAAATTCCCTTTTTTTCACTCATTGTTTTCAATTTCTCATATTTTTTTGTCCATATTGAATTCATGAACTACTAAAAAGATTCTTCCTTTAACTTCATTGAACTTTTGATTTGTTTAGTCACAGTAATGAAATTCTGATACTTACTCCTCATGATTTGCATGCAATTATGAAATTAAGGTTACAATTTTTCGTTAAAGGGGTTGGAATTCTTTTGGTATTTTCAAACTGACAAATTACTAATTGAATAAGATAATGTAGGGGAAAAAAAGAGGAGAAAGTTGACTAAATTTCAAGTTAATGATGGTTTAGCAAAGACGGTCGTCATTGTTAGCTCCTTAAATCCACCATTGTGAGGAGCTGTTCTGGTTGCGTGAAGTTTAGCGTTTCTTGCGTTGTTTTTGCTAACATTTTCTCAAGTTATCGGAAGTTTTCTAAATTTGCTTATGGTCTGTTTGGGAACCATCGTTTCATTTTCAAATTGGATTTGTTTCAAAGTCCCCTTGTTTGAAAAGTTAAAGGATTTGGATTTGAGCGAACACCTAGGTTGTATCCAATACAATTATAAATTTGTCATTTTCGAATTCAATCATCACCTCATCTCATTTACATAATTGGGTATTTCATTTCCAACATTTGAAATGATGTTCCGAAACACTATCGTAAGTGATTGGTAAGTTAGGAAACAATAAGATGAAGTTTGCTATAGTTTAGCGTTTCATATGTACTCTTGGTCATACCATAAACTATGGCCGTACAACTTACAATTTGCTTGTTATATTCTGAACATTTTCTTGGTTAAATGTTTGAGATTTTCGATTGCAATATTCGCACTATCGGTCACATTTTAGTCCCAAATGTTGAATATCTATCGTAGGCAAAGGACAATGTCATGGGATTGTTACCAACTTATATCCCATGTGACGACAAATTCGTAGGCACACCCTAACCAATCAAAAGAAATGAATTCTGCAAGAAGGGTTAAATATCCATTCTTCAATCCAATTAGTAGGGGTTTTCATCGGTGAGGGAAAATGATGACATGATCTTAGTGTCGTGCCTTAGATTTTTTTTTTTTTTTTTTTCTGCTGATGTACTGTTTGCTACATTTTCTTTAATAGCCGATTTACTAAGTTTGCTACTACATTTTTTAATTGGTAATGATATGCTAAATTTACTATTTTGACCTTAATTTTTGACGTACACATAACTGTTAGTAAGAATTGCATAACCTGCAAAATATACTATTAGTTTTAGTAAAATTTTACTGCACATATTGAATGTGGTAAAGTAAAGGAATTGGAGGGAGAATAAAATTTACATTGGGCCTTGATGATTTGAAGTTGTGTGAGGTTGTGAAATCTTAATCAAGCTTTTGTTTTGAAATAATTATCAGATAATTCACTTTATAACCATGGAATTAAGGTCCCACAAGCGGAAGCGTTCTTCTGTAGGCAGCGGTGGTGGCCGAGATAGGTTGAGTGAAATGCCAGATGAAGTACTTGTGCACATTCTTTCATATATGCCCATTGTATATGCTGTTAGAACAGTCTTGCTTCGTCCTTTTGGAAACCTTTGGACTTTGGTTCCTACTCTTAAGCTTGACATGCTTGGATTCCTTGGTAGCTTTTGGACGAATCATGAGTGGGAAGAAAAAGACGAGGAGCACTTCTGCATTTTCGTCCGCAATGTGTTGGCACTTCATAAAAGCCCCACCATTGATAAATTTTATCTTTGCATCGAGTTTTATGATTCTTGGGAAAGGATCATGGCTGCCGATGATATAAAAACATGGTTGAGGTTCGCGATGGATAGAAAAGCGAATGAAATTAAATTCAGTGATGGACTTGATTATGGTCGTACTTTTAGCTCGTTGTTGCCTAATTTCACAAGTCAGTCTCTTGTTACACTTGCACTCGGTTTTTGCACGTTTGACGCTCAACTTCAAGTGAACTTGCCATCTCTGCAGAAGTTATCACTTGACCATTGTAGAATGTCGAATGTAGAATTACAAGCATTTATTTCTGGATGTTGTTCCTTACAAGAACTGGTCATAGTGGAACCTTCTGATTTTGGTCGTGCGGACAGGTTGTTGTTGCCTAATTTCACAAGTCAGTCTCTTTTTACACTTGCACTCGTTTCTTGCAAAGTCGAGACGCGACATCAGGTGAACTTGCCATCTCTAAAGAAGTTATCACTTGACCATTGTAGAATGTCAGATGGAGATCTACAAGAATTTAGTTCTGGATGTCATTCCTTACAAGAACTGGTCATAGTAGAACCTTTCGGTATCAACAGGCTTAGTTTCAGCGCTCCAAACGTCGATAAACTATCTCTTGTTCTAACGTTTAAACATCAACGGAATAAACGTTTGTGGCTTGATTGCCCCAACATTAAATCTTTGGATTTGGAAATACATGGTCAGCTAGACATCATTAATGTTTCTTCTGTTCGTGAGATCTACATCAAAGAAGTCTCTTATGGAACGGAAAATGATTGCATTTCTGTAACGCTTCACTTGTTGTACGGAAAGTTTTATGGTGCTGAAGTTATCCACTTGTCATGTGTTGCGACTCAGGTAAGTTCTTTCTGTTTTTGTTGAAATTAAAACTGGCGTTTAGTCGTTGATTTATGATGCTTTTTATTCTTGAGGAGTTTGATTAGTACGATTGTATGATTTATTTCCAAACTCAAACGTCCTACCCATGAGAACATATGTCGGTTTTCTCGCAATATCGACAATTGAGGTTAGTGGATACCCGTGATTCATCTGGTGGTGTGCTTTAAATCTTAGTCTTAAGAAGTGCGACTTTGAGTTGCCATTAATCCAAAACACCTTAGTCTTATCCTTTGGCTTATTTTTACCTAACAAATGTTGATATTTCTTCCATTTCAGCAATTCCTCGATACAGAACTGAATTTCTTGTCTCGGTTTGAGTACAAGTGGAAACGTGTAGTTTTGGAATTGAAAGAGTTACGTCAAGTCGACCTAACAAGTATCGATCGCTTGATGACAAGTTTAAGTCACTTGGAAGAACTAACTATATACACCACTGAAGTAAGTGAATTCTGTATCTTTACTCCTCTAAATATAGTAATTACTCCTTCCAATCTTTCCTTTACTTTTGTTTTTTGATCGACTATTGGATAATTGATGGTCTCTACATTGAATTTTAGTATGAAAAGCTTACTCGAAAAGAAAACGTTTAAAAACATAAAGTGGATCACCCACAAGAATGTTCAGGGGGAGCATTAGACAGCGTTACCGCTGAAATTAGAGTGTTCACCCATATAAAAGAGGTCACTAAGTAAAAGAATTACGGAGTAGTATTAATGAAAAAATTGTCACTAATCTTTCGGACAAGGATGATATCAGAAGATCTTGATTTCAAAATAGAAGATCTTCGACCATTTGTCTTTGATTGTCAACCAAAGTCGATTATTGTCATGCTTGATTAATTAGAAAAGCTATATTCATATTATGAAAATCGATAGACTGAATTTCTACCTGATTTCGCCTCATGATACGTGAACTTCATTGGTTTCATTTGCAACTTGAATTAGTTTTTACCCTTTCTTCTATATATTTGTCAGGATTTCAAAGCGAGTACTGATTTGAGCTCTTTCGAAGTTTTTTTTGATGACCCACGACAACTTAAGACCATCAAATTGTATGGGTACGGAAAATCGTGGAAAACTCAGCTTCAACTTGTAGAATTTTTGCTCAAATGCGCAGATGGCCTGAGTGAATTGTTCATCTTCCCCATTAAGCATAGACTAGAGGCCGCAGAGGAGCTTGAATTTGTGAAGAGTGTGTCGAGATTGCCGAGGGCCTCAACAAATGCCAAGGTACTCTTTGAGTGACTTGTGTGCATGTCTGCTACTCCGTATGTATCATCGAACCGTGTTTTGTGTCTGTATTCGGTATCCATGCTAGAAAGCTGACGAATAACGGATACACGATGACTTATTCTGAAAGTTGTAGCATCATCGACTTGTTCGCCTCAACAGAGGGTTCTGATGCTTGAATTTACTCGCGTCTCTGGTTATTGAGAAACCGAGTAGGGAGTATCATGAGATATACAGAGTATAATTGACATACAATGTCATTTGGAACAGCGGTTCTACATGAATCTTAATCTCAAATCCGTGGCGAAATATATACGTGTATTTATATACGTAGTTTCCACAAAAAATTGAAATTAACAAGTTCTACGATGTACAGCCGATAAATAGGGACACAAGTACACAACTAGAAAACATGTCATGAAATTGATACAAAATTAACAGATTTGTGTTAAGGTGCGACTAGCCATTTACGTAAGTGGGTCAACACAAACACGACAAGAAATTTAATTGGTTTAAATTTGGGTTGATTTCATTCAACACGAACCCGACACGAATAGCCCATTTAATAAACTAAATTGTCATTATTTTAATCACTTTTTCTTTTAAATTTTCAAAAATAAATACGACACGAAATTAAAGGGTTTAACTTGATGCATTATGTCTCATTTATGTAATTGTGTACGTGGGTTAACATAAAAAAGACAAGACACGACCTATTTTTAAGTTTACTACCAAGTTTGCAAGGGAACTAGGAATTGTTTAGAATATAAAGTGAAAGTGATCAGTCTCAAATCTAGCTTGAGTGTTATTCCAAATGTAAAATATTGTTCGGGGTGTCTCAGTCTAGTATTTCCTTTGTTCTAGTGAATTGTGAGGAAAAATAATAAAGTGTAAATAAATGATTAAGACACAGAGAGTATAAGTGTTATTCCAAACCTAAACTTTTTATTCAACCACTTACAGCAATAAATGTATTTTAAAAGGTTTTTTTTATTGAATATATGAAAAAATGTTGAAAGTATTACATATTTCAACACAAATACACAATTATGTCCAAACTAATCAACACATTCAAACGTAAGACTATATAGTTTGAAATTACTCATTTAAAATCTATTCCGTTTAACTTAGATAATTTTTTTGGCAAGAGTAACTAACTTTAAAATTAAACTAAATTGAATTAAGGTGACTATTTAAAAGACCTCTTATTCAAATGTAACTCGACAAAGAAAATTTCGAATCTCTTGTCTAGATCGTGGACGGTAACAATATATAAAATGGTTCAACCGAAAATTGCAATTTAGATGGAATTGAGTAAATTTCAATTTCTATTCCAAGAGTTTCTCAAACATGTAAATTAGTAATTGCTCAATTTTGAAATTAAATCTTGATTTCATGTTACCAAACACGTCATAAATATTTCGAATCGGTTTCAGGTTTCAAACATAACCTAAAAGGAAATTCTACCCTCTTTTTTTGCCATTTATAATTGTGACAACTGTTTATTAAGAAAATTATTTACTTACATTTATTTTTTTAAATTTTTTCGTTTTATTTTATTTACTAAATCATTTTTTATGACTTTACTTTATTATTGGAAATATATTTTATTACTAAATATAAACAATTCACCAATACCACGGAGTAGGGGTGGCTAAAAGTGCGGGCCAGCCCAGCCCGGCCCGGCCCAGCCCGGTCCGTGGGCCGCATGCAGCCCGGCCCACCAGCCCACCAGCCCATTTCGACCCTGCCCGCCAGCCCATGGGCTGGGCTCTGGCCGATTTTTCCACCAATTCCCACTAAAAACCCACACTACCAACCCAAATTTCACCCGGCCCACCCCACCACCCCAAACTGGCCCACTCAAACCCAAATTTCACCCCAAATTTCAAACCCAAATTTGACCAATTTCACTGCCCATTTCGGCCCACTGAGGCCCACCGTACAAAAAGTTACCGTTATTTTTTATTTTTTATTTTAAATTTTTTTACCTTTTATTTTTACCTATAAATACTCTTACACTCTAACTCATTTTCCACACAATTCATTCTCTACTCTTCTTCATCTCATAACATTCAAACTTTAACTAAATTATCTCTTCTTTTTATTTACAATTTTACCTATCCTTTTATAGTAATACTTATATATACTTATAAATTATTAGTTATAAACTTATAATTAGATTTATACTTATAAATTATTTATACTTACATCCTTTTATAATAATACTTATATACTTATATTTATACTCTATAAATTAAGTTCTAATATTTATACTTATAAATTATTATTTATTTACTTATAAGTTTATACTTTTACTTGCATTTAAATTCTAATATTTTATTTCTAATATGGATCCAAAACAACCACAATATAACGATTTTGCACAAGAGAGAACCTATGGGATTTAATGTTTTTAATAATTTGGTCCCAGTTCTTTATTTTTAATGTTTTTGTCTTATTTAAAAAAAAAAAAATTTTTAAAAATATATATTATAGTGGTCTGCCCGCCCGCCCTTGGCCAAAGCCTGGCCAGTCAGCCGCCTGGGCTGGCTCAGAGCCCACGGCCCACTAAAGTCCAGCCCACCAGCCCGTGGGCTGGGCTTGGGCTCGTCTTTCGGAGCCCACGGCCCACATGGCCCACCCGTGGGCCGGCCCAGCCCGGCCCATGGCCACCCCTACCACGGAGTATAAAAAAAAATGGAAGAATACTCGAATGAAGTTCATTCATCTACTCACTATACTCAGTTTGGGGAAAAGTAACCGTCTTCAACCTTCATTCATCAGGTAAATTCTGCTCTTTTCACTCTTTACATTCGATTTTCTTATTAGTTTGCTCATATTAAATTTCATGCAATCTATGAAGTTCTTGCTTTAGCTTCTTTAAACAATTTTTGCCCTTTTTTACTTACCCAAGATATTGGGTAAAAATTAAAAACCCTTTCTTCATCAGGTAAAAAAGTTGATTTTTTTCACTCATTGTTTTCAATTTCTCATATTTTTTGTCCATATTGAATTCATGAACTACTAAAAAGATTCTTCCTTTAACTTCATTGAACTATTGATTTGTTTAGTCACAGTAATGAAATTCTGATACTTACTCCTCATGATTTGCATGCAATTATGAAATTAAGGTTACAATTTGTCGTTAAAGGGGTTGGAATTCTTTTGGTATTTTCAAACTGACAAATTACTAATTGAATAAGATAATGTAGAAAAAATTGAGATTTTTGACTAAATTTCAAGTTAATGATGGTTTAGCACAGACAATCGTCATTGTTAGCTCCTTAAATCCACCATTGTGAGGAGCTGTTCTGGCTGTATGAAGTTTTTATGTACTATTTTGCTCATGCCATAAACTGTGGTAGTGCAAGTTACAATTTGCTTGTTATTTTCTGAACACTTTCTTGGTTAAATGTTTGAGATTTTCGATCGCAATATTTGTCACATTTTAGTCATAAATGTTGAATATCCTGTTGTAGGCATGAGACAACGTCATGCGATAATTACCAACTTATATCCCATGTGACGACAAATTCGTAGGCAGTTAGGCACACCCTAACCAAATCAAAAGAAATGAATTTTGCAAGAGGGGTCAAATATCCATTCTTCAATCCGATTTATAGGGGTTTTCATTGGCGAGGGTCGATGATGACATGATCTTAGTGTCTTGCCTTAGAATATTTTTCCGCTGGTGCACTGTTTGCTACATTTTCTTTTATAGCCGATTAACTAAATTCTACTACATATAATTGGTAATGAAATGCTAAATTTACTATTTTGACCTTAATTTTTGGTATATAAGTGTTAGTATGAATTGCATAGCAAAATATACCATTAGTTTTCTAATTTACCCGTTTTCTACTTACTTTCGTGAAATTTTAGTGCACATATTGAATGTGGACATGTGGTAAAGTAAAGGAATTGGAGGGTGAATAAAATTTACATTGGCCCTTGATGATGTGAAGTTGTGTGAGGTTGTGAAATCTTAATCAAACTTTTGTTTTGTAATAATTGGCAGATAAATCACTTTATAACCATGAAATTAAGGTCCCACAAGCGGAAGCGTTCTTCTGTAGGCGGCGTTGGTAGTCGAGATAGGTTGAGTGAAATGCCAGATGAAGTAATTGTGCACATTCTTTCATTTATGCCCACTGTATATGCCGTTAGAACCGTCTTACTTCGTCGCTTTGGAAACCTTTGGACTTTTGTTCATACTCTTAAGCTTGACATGCTTGGATTCCTTGGTAGCTTTTGGACGAATCACGAGTGGGATGAAAAAGACGACGAGCGCTTTTGCATTTTCGTCCGCAATTTGTTGGTACTTCATAAAAAGCCCACCATTAATAAATTCCATCTTTGTGTAGAGTTTGGTGATTCTTATGAAAGGATCAAGGCTGCTACTGATATAAAAACATGGTTGAGGTTCGCCTTGGATAGACAAGCAAATGAACTTAAATTCACTGATGGATTTGATTTTGGTCGTACTTACAGTTCATTGTTGCCTAATTTCACAAGTCAGTCTCTTGTTACACTTACACTCGGCTTTTGCAAAATAGAGACTCGACTTCAAGTGAACTTGCCATCCCTAAAGAAGTTATCACTTGACCGTTGTAGAATATCTTCTAAAGACTTTCAACGGTTTATTTCTGGATGTTGCTCCTTACAAGAACTGGTCATAGTGGAACCTTATGATATGGGCAAGCTAAGTTTCAGCGCTCCAAACATCCAAAAATTATCTCTTGCTCTACCTTTTGAACGTCATAGCAAGAAACGTTTGTTCCTTGAGTGCCCCAACCTTAAAACTTTGGATTTGAAGATGCATGATCAGCTACACATCATTGATATATCTTCTGTTCGTGATATCTACATAAAAGAAATCTCCTTTGGAACGAACAATGAGTACATATCTAGATCAACGTTTGACATACTTTACCAAAAGTTTCATAGGGCTGAAGTTATCCACTTGTCATGTGTTGCGACTCAGGTAAGTTCTCTTCGTTCTTTATTGAAAAGCAAACTACTATTGTTTAGTCGTCAATTTATGATGCCTTTTATTTTAAAGGACTTAATGATTTATTTTCAAACTCAAATGTCTTACCCGTGATAGCATACGACTTTCTTGGATTACAGATAAGGGTGGTTAAGGTCTTCTAATAGTTACTATATGGTCGTGTGCTTTGAATCTTGGTTTTAAAAAGGTACGCCTTGAATGAGGCATTAATCAAAACATTGTGTCGAGGAGTTGTAGGTGCACATTTTAGACAAGATATTGTTAGGGACGGAGACTACTATGCAATTTCAATATACTTTTTCTGTCTGGTTGATTGATTATACCTCTTGTCTTTGCGCATTATGTCTACTTTTATGCCTTTGGCTTGTAGTCAACATTAATATTTTATTTGCAGTACACAATTTGTTTCAATGGGCCCTCATCACCACCGTGCGCCTCACGCCTTTTTAAACTAAGTCTTGAATTTCCCCACACTTTTTAAGGCTAACCTTTAAGCTAGCTTTTAGGATGGATAATCACATCATATCATATGTATTAGACTAATTTAGACTATTAGTGGTGTGACCGATAACCCCGATGCACGGTGTCATTGAAAAATCAATGCTAATGTTAATTCCTTTTATTATTTGTACTATGAGCACTTACATTAACTAATGGGGAGTTGTTCAAGCTTAACTAGAGGTCTCAAGTTTGAGCCCTAGGAACGTAATTGTGTTAAAACTCATGAGGGATAACTTTACCGCCCTTTGTGGTGCTGCTTGGCTCGAATCCGGACTAAACTAGATTGGTATACACCAAAAAATTCTTTTATTATTTGTATAAACTCATAGACTGCGGGTAAAGTATATCATGGTGCTTTCTGCCATGTTTCTATTGCGTTCTTGTCCTTTGGGTTATTCATACATAACTAATAACTAATGTTAATTTTTCTTCCATTTCAGCAATTCCTTGGTGCATTGCGGCATTTCTTGTTTACGTCCAGATACAAGTGGAAACGTGTAGTCTTGGAATTGAAAGAGTTACATGAAGTCTACCTCACTGGTATTTATCGCTTGATGCTAAGTTTAGAACACTTGGAAGAACTCATTATATACACCACTGAAGTAAGTGAACTCAGTACTTTTACTTCTCTAAGTGTGTAACGGCATAGTAATCACTTATTATTCCCTGCAATCCACACATTTCCTTACGTTTGTTGTATGATCGATTATTTAGGAGAGTACATGCAACTGGGTAATTTATGGTCTCTAGTCTCTACATTGAATTTTAGTATAAAAGGTTTACCCGAAAAGAAAGAATAAGTAAAGAAATAGGTAGATCAGGGGGAGTATTAGACAGCGTCACAACTGACAAGTGAAATTAGAATGTTTACTCACATTTGTCGAATGATCAGTAATGATATAAATGGGGTCACTAAGTAAGAGCATTAGTCTTAATGACAAAATTTTCACTAAACTAGTAACTAGTACGGTCACTGATGATATTAGAATATATTGATTCCAAATTTATCATCTTTGATCAATTGACTTTGATAGTCAACCAAAGTCGATTGTTGTCATGCTTAGCTTGATTGATTCTAAACGCTATTTTCATATAATCTTCTGTAAATAGGTGGGTGCATGTAGTACTACGCTGAGTGTACTGGTCGACATCGACATCCTCCTTTTGACAACCTAACTCAAACATGAACAATAGATCGATAGGATTTCTAAATAAAGTCGCCTCATGATACGTGAACTTCAAATTTGTTTCACTTGCGACTTGAATTAATTGCTAGTCTTTCTCCTGTATATTCATCAGGATTTCAAAGCCTGTGCTGGGTTGTGCCCTTCAAAAGATGATTCTTCTGTCGCACGGCAACTTAAGACCATTATCCTGTATGGTTCTGGGAAATCTTGGAAGACTCAGCTTCAACTTGTAGAATTTTTGCTCAAACGTGCAGGTTGGCTGAATGAATTGTTCATTGTCCCCATTAAGCATAGACTAGAGGCTGCGGAGGAGCTTGAATTTGTGAAGCGTGTGTCGAGATTGCCGAGGGCCTCAACAAGTGCCAAGGTACTCTTTGGATGACTTGTGTGCATGGGTGTTCTGTATCCTTTGGTAGTTCCGTGTTTTATATGTGTACTCGTATTAGGTAACCATGCTAAAAAGCTGACAATTGACGGACATGTGATGACTTATTCTCCAGAAATGACATGGGCAAGTCTTTGATGTAATATTATGAAAGCTTTAGCATCATCGACTTGTACTATTTCTCAAGCTTCATTGAATGCTTGACTTCGCCCATGTCTGTTTATTTTCAGGACACTTTGGGCTGGAGAAACCGATTAGGGAGTATCATGGGAAATATTTATTTTATTTTATTTACATGCAATGTCATTTGGTGCTACTTCAAGTAGGCGGAAGTAGCGGTTTTACATGAATCTTAATCTCAAATCCATGTCGAAATACATATTTATATAACTTTCACAAATTTTTGAAATCGACAAGTTGGACTTGTAAGGTCTACCAAGTTTGCACGGGAACTGGGGAGAGTTTCGAGTTTCGACTATGTTACTTTGGACTCGAAAAAATTGAATGGAATTGAATAAATTGTAAATAAAACTTATCAATGTTAACATTTGTAAATTGAATTCCATACTCTATATATATATTTTTTTTTGGTTCCCAACTGATATCCGAACCCATTTGGGTCGACTAATTCGGTTTCGGGGCGTGTCCCGGGGTTAAGGTTTTAAACTCCTCCCAACGGACTTGCGGGGGATCGAACCGCAGTTCTCTCTATCAAGTCTAGCCCCGGTGCCAGACCAATACCTCGTTGGTGAATTCCATAATCTATAGTGAAGGTGCTTAAACCTTATTTTAGACTTGCTCCGTATTTTTTAGTTCATTTAGTTCTGTTTGAACAAGTATTGTTGAAACACAAATATTTGGTTCACATATTCACATTAAAGTAAGTTACATTCAATCTAAATACTCGTATTTATTCAATTCAAGTAGGTCTTCTTATCAAATAACTACGTCCTTGGGCTTGAGGTTCTAATTTTTTCATGGTAGTTCCTTTGTTAACTTTGGCTTTAAAAATGATTGAATTGGCTTTGCTGAAATCGTTATTGTGACTAGCATTTGATGCTATAGAATAAATCAATTTAAAAATGGGATAAAAATGCACTATAGGGCATAGTTCTAATATAATGATTGCTTCCTCGTAGGAACGCTCTTGGATCTGGACCATTACATTTCGTGTTTTCTTACCCGACGTAGATTATATTGGCCTACAACATATCATCATCTTTTCTCATTTTTCTCGTTTCATAAAATTGACTTCTGATTAAAGAATTATAAGCATTTATTATTCTATTATTAAAATTAAATATTTTATTAATATATATCAATAATTAAGTAAGAAATTAATGACAAGATTTATTATCGCATTTTTGCATATCCCCTAAAATTCAATTGAATTTTCAAATCATCGAAACTAAACTAATTAAGCTAACCGTCGAAAAGATTAGCCCGGCAACAGAGATTTTGAATATCTAGTCCAGTGCCGATATGTATATACCGAATCAACCCAACCCGACAATCCGTGGTGTAAAATCCAACCAAGTTAGGAAACAATAAGATGAAGTTTTGTTATATTTTCGTTTCATAAAATTGACTTCCGATGAAAGACAGACATAATACTCAAGCTTTTGTTTTGATG
This sequence comes from Dianthus caryophyllus, assembly GCA_023091065.1. Classification (NCBI taxonomy): domain Eukaryota; kingdom Viridiplantae; phylum Streptophyta; class Magnoliopsida; order Caryophyllales; family Caryophyllaceae; genus Dianthus; species Dianthus caryophyllus. The sequence continues at coordinate 10,142,306 of CM041522.1, read as the reverse complement.
TTGTTGCCAGGTGAATTGTTTGAGAACCATGGAACTAAGTTCCCAAAAGCGTATACGTTCTTCTGTGGATGTCGGTAGTGGCCGAGATAGGTTGAGTGAAATGCCAGATGAAGTAATTGTGCACATTCTTTCATTTATGCCCATTGTAGATGCTGTCAGAACTGTCGTAGATGCTAACATTTTTCTTAAGTTATCGAAAGTTTTCTACATTTGCTTATGGTCTGTTTGGGAACCATCGTTTCAATTTCAAATTTGGATTTGTTTCAAAGTCCCCTTGTTTGAAAAGTTAAAGGATTTGGATTTGAGCAAACACCTAGGTTGTATCCAATACAATTATAAATTTGTCATTTTCGAATTCAATCATCACCTCATCTCATTTACATAATTGGGTATTTCATTTCCAACATTTGAAATGATGTTCCCAAACACTATCGTAAGTGATTGGTAAGTTAGGAAACAATAAGATGAAGTTTGCTATAGTTTAGTGTTTCAGGGGGCTGCGTTGGAGGCGAGAAAGTAGGTGTCACCGTGGTGGATAGGCGAGTGGGCCCGTGGCAGTCACCGATTGTTTTGGTTGGTTAGAATTTAGGGTTAATATTATTTCCAATTGTTATTATTGTTATGATATTATTGCTACGGGTGGTCTAGGTAGGCTAGTTTGGCGATGACGACGGCAACAATAGTGGTGGTGATGATATTGTTTGAATTTTTGGTGGGTTAAATTTTAGAGAGAAGAGAGAAAATAAATTTTAAGTCAATATAATTTGCAAAATGACAAAGGTAAAAGGGTCTTTGTTAGGTACAACTAATTAAAATCCAAATACACTTAAACAACATCCAATATATTACCCATCTATCTCAGTTCATTTGTTTACTAATTTCGTAAATTTTCTAATTAAAAAAAAAAAAGTCAAATATAAACCATCGACTAACTATACTCACTATAGTCAGTCTGGGGAAAAGTAACCGTCTTCAACCTTCATTCATCAGGTAAATTTTGCTCTTTTCACTCTTTACATCCGATTTTCTTATTAGTTTGTTCATATGAAAATTTCATTCATTCTGTGAAGTTCTTGCTTTACCTTCTCTAAACAATTTTTGCCCTTTTTCACTTATCCAAGAATTTGGGTAAAAATCAAAAACCCTTTCTTCATCAGGTAAAAAAAATTGCTTTTTTCACTCATTGTTTTCAATTTCTCATATTTTTTGTCCATATTGAATTCATGAACTACTAAAAAGATTCTTCCTTTAACTTCATTGAACTATTGATTTGTTTAGTCACAGTAATGAAATTCTGATACTTACTCGGTTACTCCTCATGATTTGCATGCAATTATGAAATTAAGGTTACAATTTGTCGTTAAAGGGGTTGGAGTTCTTTTGGTATTTTCAAACTGACAAATTACTAATTGAATAAGATAATGTAGAAAAAATTTGAGATTTTTGACTAAATTTCAAGTTAATGATGGTTTAGCAGAGACGATCGTCATTGTTAGCTTCTTAAATCCACCATTGTGAGGAGCTGTTCTGGCTGTATGAAGTTTTAGGGTGTGTTTAGTTTAGATTCAGGGAAATGAAGGGAAAGGAAGGGGAGGAAAAGGGAGAAATTGAGTTTCCGCTATTTGGTTACAATAGAGGGAAGGAGGGAAATGGATTTGGAGGGATCCATTTTCCCTCATCCAAGTTTAATCAAAATCTCTCCACAATTGGAAAGATTTGGAGGGAAAATTTATCCAAATACCAACATCCCATTCTCCCTCCCTTTCCCTTCCCTTTCCCTCATTTCCCTTCCCCTCCCTTTCCGTCCTATTTTGTTATCCAAACACACCTAAGCGTGTGTTTGGATAACAAAATAGGACAGAAAGGGAGGGGAAGGAAAATGAGGGAAGAGGGAGGGGAAGGAAAGGAAGGGAAGGGGAGGGAGAATGGGATGTTGGTGTTTGGATAGATTTTTCCTCCCTATCTTTCTAGTTGTGGAGAGATTTTGATTACACTTAGAGGAGGGGAAATGGATTGCTCCAAATCTCTTCCCCTCCATTTCCCTCCTTCCATCTTTTGTAACCAAACGATGGAAACTCAATCTCTCCCTTCCTTTCCTTTCATTTCCCTTAATCCAAGCACACACTGCACACCCTTAGGGTGTGTTTGGATAACAAAATAGTAAGGAGAGGGAGGGTTAGTGTTTCTTGCGTTGTTTTTTTGCTTTTTGTTAAGTTATCGGAAGTTTTCTGAATTTGGTTTAAGTGTTTGATAAGTTAAGGAAAACATAAGATGAGTCTTGCTGAAGTTTAGTGTGTTTTTATGTACTATTTTGCTCATGCCATAAACTGTGGTAGTGCAAGTTACAATTTGCTTGTTATTTTCTGAACACTTTCTTGGTTAAATGTTTGAGATTTTCGATCGCGATATTTGTCACATTTGAGTCATAAATGTTGAATATCCTGTTGTAGGCATGAGACAACGTCATGCGATAATTACCAACATATATCCCATGTGACGACAAATTCGTAGGCAGTTAGGCACACCCTAACCAATCAAAAGAAATGAATTTTGCAAGAGGGGTCAAATATCCATTCTTCAATCCGATTCGTAGGGGTTTTCATTAGCGAGGGAAGATGATGACATGATCTTAGTGTCATGCCTTAGAATTTTTTTCCGCTGATGTACTGTTTGCTACATTTTCTTTTATAGCCGATTAACTAAACTTGCTACTACATTTTTCAATTTGGTAACGAAATTCTAAATTTACTATTTTGACCTTAATTTTTGGTACATAAGTGTTGGTATGAATTGCATAGCAAAATATACCATTAGTTTTCTAATTTACCTGTTTTCTACTCACTTTCGTAATATTTTAGTGCACATATCGAATGTGGACATGTGGTAAAGTAAAGGAATTGGAGGGTGAATAAAATTTACATTGGCCCTTGATGATGTGAAGTTGTGTGAGGTTGTGAAATCTTAATCAAGCTTTTGTTTTGTAATAATTGGCAGATAAATCACTTTATAACCATGAAATTAAGGTCCCACAAGCGGAAGCGTTCTTCTGTAGGCGGCGTTGGTAGCCGAGATAGATTGAGTGAAATGCCAGATGAAGTAATTGTGCACATTCTTTCATTTATGCCCATTGTAGATGCCGTTAGAACGGTCTTACTTCGTCCTTTTGGAAACCTTTGGACTTTGGTACATACTCTTAAGCTTGACATGCTTGGATTCCTTGGTAGCTTTTGGACGAATCACGAGTTGGAAGAAAAAGACGACGAGCGCTTCTGCATTTTTGTCCGCAATGTGTTGGCACTTCATAAAAGGCCCACCATTAATAAATTCCATCTTTGTGTAGAGTTTGGTGACTCTTATGAAAGGACCAATGCTGCTAGTGATATAAAAACATGGGTGAAGTTCGCCTTGGATAGACAAGCAAATGAAATTAAATTCAGTAATGGATTTGATTACAGTCGTACTGACAGTTCATTGTTGCCTAATTGCACAAGTCAGTCTCTTGTTACACTTACAATCGGTTTTTGCAAAATAGAGACTCGACTTCAAGTGAACTTGCCATCCCTAAAGAAGTTATCACTTGACCGTTGTAGAATGTCTTCTAAAGACTTTCAACGGTTTATTTCTGGATGTTGCTCCTTACGAGAACTGGTCATAGTGGAACCTTATGATATGGGCAAGCTAAGTTTCAGCGCTCCAAACATCCAAAAATTATCTCTTGCTCTACCTTTTGAACGTCATAGCAAGAAACATTTGTTCCTTGAGTGCCCCAACCTTAAAACTTTGGATTTGAAGATGCATGATCAGCTACACATCATTGATATATCTTCTGTTCGTGATATCTACATAAAAGAAATCTCCTTTCGAATGAACAATGAGTACATATCTAGATCAACGTTTGACATACTTTACCAAAAGTTTCATAGGGCTGAAGTTATTCACTTGTCATGTGTTGCGACTCAGGTAAGTTCTCTTCGTTCTTTATTGAAAAGCAAACTACTATTGTTTAGTCGTCAATTTATGATGCCTTTTATTTTAAAGGACTTAATGATTTATTTTCAAACTCAAATGTCTTACCCGTGATAGCATACGACTTTCTTGGATTACAGATAAGGGTGGTTAAGGTCTTCTAATAGTTACTATATGGTCGTGTGCTTTGAATCTTGGTTTTAAAAAGGTACGCCTTGAATGAGGCATTAATCAAAACATTGTGTCGAGGAGTTGTAGGTGCACGTTTTAGACAAGATATTGTTAGGGACGGAGACTACTATGCAATTTCAATATACTTTTTCTGTCTAGTTGATTGATTATACCTCTTGTCTTTGCGCATTATGTCTACTTTTATGCCTTTGGCTTGTAGTCAACATTAAAATTTTATTTGCAATACACAATTTGTTTCAATAGGCCCTCATCACCACCGTGCGCCTCACGCCTTTTTAAACTAAGTCTTGAATTTCCTCACTTTTCAAGGCTAACCTTTAAGCTAGATTTTAGGATGGATAATCACATCATATGTATTAGACTTATTTAGACTATTAGTGGTGTGACCGACAACCACGATGCTCGGTGACATTGAAAAATCAATACTAATGCTAATTCTTTTTATTATTTGGACTATGAGCACTTAGATTGACTACCGGGGAGTTGTTCAAGCTTTAACTAGAGGTCTCAAGTTTGAGCCTTAGGGACGTAATCGTTTTAAAACTCATGAGGGATAACTATATCATGGTGCTTTCTGCCAATGTTGCTATTGAGTTCTTGTCCTTTGGCTTATTCATACATAACTAATAACTAATGTTAATTTTTCTTCCATTTCAGCAATTCCTTGGTGGAATGGGGCATTTCTTGTTTAGGTCCGAATACAAGTGGAAGCGTTTAATTTTGGAATTGAAAGAGTTACATGAACTCTACCTCGCTGGTATTTATCGCTTGATGCTAAGTTTAGAACACTTGAAAGAACTCGTTATATACACCACTGATGTAAGTGAATTCAGTACTTTTACTTCTCTAAGAGTTTAACGGCATAGTAATCGCTTATTATTCTCTGCAATCCACACATTTCCATTCGTTTGTTTTATGATCGATTATTTAGGAGAGTACCTGCAACTGGGTAATATATGGTCTCTACATTGAATTTTAGTATAAAAGGTTTACCCAAAAAGAAGGAATAAGTAAAGAAATAGGTAGATCAGGGGGAGTATTAGACAGCGTCACAAGTCTCATAACTCACAAGTGAAACTGGAATGTTTACTCACATTTGTCGAATGATCAATAATGGTATAAATGGGGTCACTAAGTAAAAGAATTAGTATTAATGACAACATTTTCACTAACTAGTAACTAGTGCGGTCACTGATGATATTAGTATATGTCGATTCCAAATTTATTATCTTCGATCAATTGACTTCGATAGTCAATCAAAGTCGATTGTTGTAATGCTTGATTGATTAGAAACACAATTTTCAATTTATAATTTTTGTAAATAGGTTGGTGCATGTTGTACACTGAGAGTATAGGTCGACATCGACATCCTCCCTTTGACAACCTAACTCAAACATGAACAATAGTTCGATGGGATTCTAAATAAAGTTGCCTCATGATACGTGAACTTCAAATTTGTGTCACTTGCTACTCGAATTAACCGCTAGTTTTTCTCCTGTATATTCATCAGGATTTCAAAGCCTGTACTGGGCTGTGCCCTTCAGAGGATGATTCTTCTTTGGCCGCACGGCAACTTAAGACCATTATCCTGTATGGTTCTGGGAAATCTTGGAAGACTCAGCTTCAACTTGTAGAATTTTTGCTCAAACGTGCAGGTCGCCTGAACGAATTTTTCATTGTCCCCATTAAGCATAGACTAGAGGCTGCGGAGGAGCTTGAATTTGTGAAGCGTGTGTCGAGATTGCCGAGGGCCTCAAGAAGTGCCAAGGTACTCTTTGGATGACTTGTGTGCATGCGTGTTCTGTATCCTTCCTTCCGTAGTTCCGTGTTTTATACATGTATTAGGTAACCATGCTAAAAAGCTGACAATTGACGGACATGTGATGACTTATTCTCCAGAAATGACATGGGCAAGTCTTTGATGTAATACTATGAAAGCTTTAGCATCATCGACTTGTCCGATTTTCAGATGTTGTCATGACTCATGACTCACGAATATATATACGTTGTATATGTAATCTATTTAAATGTTTTAGGTATGCTTGAATTTCCCATGTCTGTTTATTTTCAAGACAGTTTGGGCTGGAGAAATCGAGTAGGGAGTATCAAGAGAAATATTTATTTTACTCCGTATTTTATTGTATTATATTTACATGCAATGTCATTTGACGCTAGTTCTAGTAGCGGATTTACATGAATTAATCTCAATCGACGAGTGTTCACAAATTTTTGAAATTAACAAGTCGGACGTATAAGGTCTACCAACTTTGTACGGGAACTTGGGAGAGTTTCAACTATGTTAGTTTCGACTGCGAAAAATCGAATGAAATTGAATAAATTGTAAATAGAACTTATCAATGCTAAGACCTACGAAAGGTTGGATAAAGCCCTTGGATCAAAGGACTGGCTATCTTTCTTCCCTGACTCGGGAATCAAACACTACCCGATACAACTATCTGATCATGCACCTATTGAGTTTAGCTCAAGCATGATTAGCACGCAGCTGATTAGGCCTTATAAGATGGAAGCGTGGAACTTTGAATACGAAGAGGTATATACTTTGGTGAAGAATATCTGGGATTCAAGGATAGAAGGGCCGTCGTCTATCGTGCTTATGAAAAAATTATCCAAGGCTAGAATGGCCTTAAAAGCATGGTCTTTAGACAAGAAAATGGAGTGGCATGGAAAATGGTCTGACTTTGATGAGAAGTTATCAATGGAGCTTGAACATTGTTTTGCTGGAGGGGAGGATGCAGGGTTTGAGGACACCCACAATCGTCTTTGGGAGTTTTCAAAAGCAACTGCCATTTATTGGAAACAACGCGCAAAGATAAAATGGAATGCTGAAGGAGATATATGTACGCGTTATTTCTTTAATTGGGTTAAAGGAAGAAGGGGAATTAATCATATCTTGGGAATCAAGATGAAGAATAATGTCTGGACATATGACCACAAGGAATTCAGTAATCTGTTCCAGGATAGATTTACTACTATTTATAGACCAGAGATTGGGGAAAACGAACAACAAAGTTATGCTGAAAAGTTTGGTTGGTTCTTTGAAGTCAATAAGAGAAGGTTGAGTGAGCAGGAGGCTAGGGCTTTGCAGGAACCTTATACGAAACAGGAGGTCCGCAAGGCAGTCTTCCAGCTGGGTGCTCTAAAATCTCCAGGACCAGATGGGGTGCCAGCTGCTTTCTTTCAGCGCTACTGGCACGTAGTTAAGGAGGACGTCACGACAGCAGTGTTACACGCACTTGAGTCAGGTAGTATCCCAAAATTCCTCAATAAAACTTTCATAACGCTGATCCCGAAGGTATCTAACCCAGAGACGGTGGATGACTATAGACCGATAAGCTTATATAATGTAGCAATGAAGATCATTACGAAATGCATTGTAAATAGATTGAAAGGCGTCATGAACAGCCTGGTAGGGGACTTTCAGAATGCTTTTATCCAAGGAAGGAATATTGGGGATAACATTATGATTGCTCAAGAGGTCTTAAAATCAGTTAATAATCATCGTGTTGGGAGGGTGGGGAGGCTTGCTTTAAAGATTGACATGAGTAAGGCCTATGATAGGGTAAGATGGGACTTCATCTATAATACCCTTCTTTCTATGAGATTTCCATACAAGCTTGTCTGCTTGATAATGGAGTGTGTGTCAACTGTATCCTACGCAGTCCTAGTAAATGGATCGCCGCTAAATTTCTTCACACCTCAGTGTGGACTAAGACAGGGGGATCCTTTATCACCCTACCTCTTCGTCTTATGTACTGAAATCCTATCACAAAACTTAGCTAAAGCAGAAGGTATCGGTGGGTTCAGAGGAATAAAAGTGTCCAGAGAAAGCCCATCCATCTCACATCTGTTCTTTGCAGATGACTCGCTTTGCTTCTTACAAGGAGGAACTGATGCGATCTTCTGTTTGTGTGATATTCTGGATTGCTATTGTGCAGCATCAGGTCAACGAATCAACAATGATAAGTCGGCTATAGTATTTAGCCCGAGTTGCACTTTGAGCATGGTCCGTGTCGGACTAAATTGCTTTAAGGTTAAACCTTGTAAGGACCTCGGCGTCTATCTTGGCGTTCCTTCCTCTTTGGGACTGTCCAAACGGCAAACTTTTCAATTCTTGGTGGAGCGAGTAAGGAGTCGTATTAGCTCTTGGTATGGGGCGTATCTGTCACCAGCGGGTCGGTTAACTTTGATAAACTCAGTTCTGTCCTCCCTCTCTGTTTTCTCTCTATCGGTCTTTCGTATTCCGGTAAGTATTGCTAGAAGGATTAATTCCCTTTTAGCGCATTTCTGGTGGGCTGGAACGAGGGAGACAAAAACTATCCACTGGTGCAGTAATACTTTCCTTAGTTTACCCAAATCGAGGGTGGGCTAGGTATTCGCAATGTTATATGTCTTAACCAGGCTTTGCTTGCCAAACAGGCGTGGAGGATTGTCAGTGATAAAAACAGCCTGTTGAGTAAGATTTTCTATGGAAAGTATCACCCCTATGTGAATGATGTTGGCATCTTTGAGTATCCTAGACCCAATAATGAATCATGGACGTGGAAAGGAATCAGCTGGGGGCTTGAGCTGATTAATCTAAAATTAGCCTGGAAAATCGGATGGCATCCAAAGGTGAGTATCTGGGGTGCACGGTGGGTGGACGGTGGAATCCCAATGCCGAAAGCTGGATGTCAGGGGGTAAATCATCTCGACATGAATGAATGGAAGGTGAGCCACCTACAAATCGATGGGAAAGCGTGGGATGAGAGTGTAATCACGGAAATCTTCTCCGAGGAGTGGGCCACAAAGATCAGATCTATTCCCACAAGTCTGGAACAATCAGAAGACAATTTATACTGGACGGAAACAAAGTCGGGTGAATACGATGTTAAAAGTGGGTATGGGGTAGCAATGGATCATTTCTTCCAAGCTAAAAGCTCACAGAGAGATAGAAGGCGAATTCTGAACAAAAGTGCATTAAGCTATAAGGAAATCTGGGGTTTGCCTGGTCCAGCACGGTGGAAAGTGTTATTATGGAAATTAGTAAACAATTGCCTTCCACTGGGAGAAGAGTTTGCAAAAAGACACATTGATAGGGGCTTGGAATGTAAGCTTTGTGGAATAGCAAACCAAACTGAAACCTACACACATCTGTTCAGGGACTGTGAAGCTACAAAAAGACTTTGGTTTGGCAGCGACCTTGGTATTCTTTGCCAGGCTGTGGAGTGTATCGGGGTGGTGGAATGGATTCTCAATTGGTTGAAATATCTCGGGAAGCGACAGGGAGATGATGAGGACAGGAGACGAAATAACCAGATAAGGTTTTTATGTGGCCTATGGACGGTGTGGATCAGCAGAAATAATGCAATATTCCGTGGCGAGCATATCTCTCCACAGAGCATGCTCCTTATGCTCCGGGAGTTGGAAAAACAGAGCATGGATGACCCTCCTCGGAGGCCTTATCCTCGCCTGAGTAGGGATAGTGAGGAGGAAGCCACTAATAACTTTGAAGCCCATCTTGCAGGCAGTGACAGGTGTGAACAACAGTGGGAGATCATGGTAGATGCAGCATGGAACAAAGGGGGCAAGGCAGCAGCGGGATGGCTCCTTCAACAGGGTGGAATTAGAATGGGGCAAGGGCATACACGGTTTTATGCACAATCTGCTACTCAGGCTGAAGCTGTTGGCATTAGGGCAGCACTATTGTGGGCAAAGGAAAAGGAGCTGCACCACATTTCTCTTTTAACTGATTGTCTGCAGGTGGTCCAGATGCTAAACAAGACGCAAAGTATCAGCCATCATGTTAAGAGCCTTTTAAATGATTTAGATTCGTTAGCTAGTTATTTTCATTGTTTGAACGTTTGTTTTGTACCAAGGTCCAGGGTGAGGCTAGCACACGATCTTGCTAAAAAGACTGTGGCAGCATAAACCTTTTTGGACCTTCCTGCTGGCAAAAAAAAAAAAAAAAACATTTGTAAATTGATTTTGATACTATTTTCAAATCTTGTACAAGTACTATTGCAAATGTAAACTATTATCAGCCCTCTATTGTTGCCTTAGACTTGCTTTGTACGGAGCATTTTTTTTAGTTCATTTTATTTTGTTTTGTTTTGTTTTGTTTTGTTTGAGCAGGTATCGTTGAAATATTTGGTTTACATATTCACATTAAATAAATTTACGTTCAATCTAAATACTCGTATTTATTCAATTCAATAAAATCATGTCTAAAATAATACTCCGTAAAACTTAAAACCGTGTTCATTTAGTTTGAATTGTGCTCATTTAAATTGCACTAAGTTCAAACTTAAATGAAACTAGAATAAATTTCAATTGAATTTTCTAACCATCAAAAGTAAAATCTAAACCTGAATTTAAGCTAACCATCGAAAAGACTAGCTTTCAAATACCGACAACATAGGTTTTAAACATCTAGTCCAATGCCGATATTAGAGGTGGCAATTGGGTCGGTAGGGTTGGGCTTGGATCGGGTCATAAAAGCTCAAGTCATTTCGGGTCAAATATTGTATCGTGTCGGCTCGAGTTTGGGTCGGGTCATTAACAGATCTGCGTGATTTTATCGAGTTACATTAACTTTTCGCCACTAAAATTATTATTTCGACCATTTTTTGATTTAATTTCTTCGTTATTACCGAGTAAGTCATATGCATCAAAATGAACCCTAATTTGATTTCAATCTAATCAACTCTATGCTTAGACCATCCCCATTGATGGTGTGGTCATGAACACCATACATATTCTATATGTTACTTTCAATGTGGTCATGACCGTAACACTTTTTTTACTCCCATTGATACCCAACAATAAAGTAACTATTTAATCAATAAAAGATGTATACAAGCACAATAATTATGGTGAAAGTGTTCATGAACAGTGTTCATGTCATGACCACTTCTCATAAACGGTCAAACTATTATTACAAGTTTTATTGATTTTTTAATGGAAAATGTGGTCATGACCACATGTAGAAAACCCCAATGGAAATGGTCTTAAAAATTATAGGGTCATGAATCTTATCAGGTTAATAACTTAATATTAGTCGGATTGTCATCCGGTCGGGTATTGCTCGGATCGGGCCAATTTGTCGGGTCAAGGTTGCCGGCTCTACCGATATGTATATAACGAGTCAACCTGACCCGATGATCTGCGGCGTAAAATCCAATTTAACGTCCAAAATTCCCCCTATTAAGTATTAACCATTGATAAATTATCGGCGAAATTTTACTCACATTTTGGGGAAACACTAATTCTTGTGTAAGTCAGGCCTTACAATAAATTATTGTAAGTCCGTTTCATTTGTACTCGATTATATAGCTTTTGTACAATTTAAGTGATAATTATGATTAATTGTTACTAAATTTTTTTTAGTACCCCTGTTAGTGATTTTAGTAGATTTGTTTCATATTTTTGTACCCTTTTAACTGCAATTTGTACCTTAATCTCACATTAAATTAGTGTGATTAGTGTGAGTTCAGCCTCACAGCATAATTACTCTTGGGAAAAACCTTGTTCATTCATCAGGGTAAATTTTGCCCATTTCACTCCCTATTTGCAATTTCCAATTTTGTTATATTTTTGTTCATATAATATTCATTCATGTATTACTAAAAAGGTTCTTCCTTTAGTTTAATTAATCAATTGCTTGGTTTCTTTAGTGACACTAATCAAATTCTGCTACTTAATCAACATTCATGCATGCAACTGATGATGTTATTATTAGCTGATCATCACTTTGAGACTCATGAAATTAGGGTTACATTTTGGAATTAAAATGTACTCCGTAATTGTGTAATTAATTTCAAGGGTCAAAGAAATTTATTGATCATACCATAAATCACTGATGTTTGGGTTTCCGACTTCGCCATGGAAGGGACTGTTGTACAGCTACAACTCTGTTATTAGCGAATTAGCGTAACTTATATTAATTTTGACCTTAATTTTTGAATATAAAGTACTGACATAATAATAATCAAGCTTTTGTGTTAATGTTGTTGCCAGGTGAATTGTTTGAGAACCATGGAACTAAGTTTCCAAAAGCGTATACGTTCTTCTGTGGATGTCGGTAGTGGCCGAGATAGGTTGAGTGAAATGCCAGATGAAGTAATTGTGCACATTCTGTCATATGTGCCCATTGTAGATGCTGTTAGAACTGTCGTACTGCGTCGTTTTGGAAACCTTTGGACTTTGGTTCCTACTCTTAAGCTTTACATGGCCGCTATCTTTGATCAATTTGTTTTTCGTTACTATTCTGATGATTCTTATGATTATGAATATGATGATGTTGATGATGAGCGGGGCTACATTTTCATCCGCAATGTGTTGATATTTCATAAAAACCCCGTTATAGATAAATTTCATCTTTCTGTAGAGTTTAGAGATTGTAGCAAACGCACTAAGGTTGATAATGATGATATAAAAATATGGTTGAGGTTTGCGTTGGATAGACAAGCCAAGGAAATAGAACTCCGTCATGATCGTTATTTTAAAACTAGAAGTCTGGTTCCAAATTTCACTAGTCAGTCTCTTGTTACACTTGCACTCGATTATTGCAAAATTGAGACTCGACTTCTAGTGAACTTGCTGTCTCTAAAGAAGTTGGTACTTGACTATTGTTCTATGTCTAATGAAGGATTACGAAAATTTATATCAGGATGTCCTTCCTTACGAGAACTGGTCGTAAAGAATCCTGCTGATATGGACAAGCTAAGTTTCAGCGCTCCGAATGTTGATAAGTTATCTCTTGCTCTTGCTTTTAACCTTAAACGGGGGAAACTTTTGGCGCTTGATTGCCCCAATCTTAAAACTTTGGATTTGGACATCTTTGATCCGATCGACATTGTTGATGTTTCTTCTGTTCGTGATATTTATGTCAAGAATTATCGCAATAAATTCAATCATCTTAATGAATTCTACGATCAAGACATGCCTCAATTGCTTAGATCGTTTTATGGGAAGTTTGATCGCGCTGAAGTTATCCACTTGTCGTGTGACGCGTCGTGGGTAAGTTCCATTCTTTCTCTTTTTTTTGGGAAAGAACACTAGTATTGTTTCGTTGTTGACTCGTTCTCGAATTATTTGAGTAGTACGATTGTACGATCCCTTATTTTCAGACACAAAGGCTCGACCCACGAGAATGTATGTTGGCTTTCAGGTCATGTGCTTTGAATACTATTGTTTAGTCTCGACTTTGAATTAGCTTTTGGGGCGAGTTCTCTCATTATTTTTATCAGCTCATTGCTCACATACAGCGTATAAACTATATGATGTCGCTTTCTACCAATATTTCTATCGAATGCTTATCCTTTGGCTTACTACTACATGACATTGATTTGAGAAATTATAAGATATCTAATGTTCTGTTTCTTCCATTTCAGAATTTCCTTGATACAATGCAGTATTTGGATCTGTTAAAACATAGATGGAAGCGTGTAGTTTTGAAATTGTCGAGATTCTGTCAAGTCTGCCTCGTTGGCATTGACCACTTGATGAAACGTTGCATAAACTTGGAAGAACTTACTATATACACCACAAAAGTAAGTGCTACTCTTAACTTGCTGCAAGATAAAAAGTGTCGTTAACTGTAGGGTCGCTGATGATATAAGACGAGTACGTATACAAAATTCCAAATTGTCGTCTTCGTTTGACTTTGATAGTTATCGGGTAACAGTCTTGTGCTTTGCCCTGTAGTCTCACAATAATCTTGAACATGACTGTCGTCTTTAAGCCATTTCATAGACCTATATAAACTAACCGATTGTCTTTGGCCAATATATCATCAGGGTTCCAAAGCCGAAACTAATATGCTTCCTTCAGAAGTTTCGTCCACTCGTGTGAAACCGCAACTTAAGACCATCACCCTGCATGATTATGCAACGTCGTGGAAGAGTCAGCTTCAACTCGTAGAATTCTTGCTCAAAGGTGCAGCTGTCTTGGAAAAATTGGTCATTTTCAGCATTGACCGTAGGATGGAAGCCGCAGAGGAGCTTGAATTTGTCAACCGTGTGTCAAGTTTTCCGAGGGCGTCAACAAGTGCCAGGGTAGTCTTTGCTTGACTTTTGTGCATGCATATTGGTACCTATTTGTATCGGAGCTAGCGTGGGGGTGTATATATTAGGTGACTGTGCAATGCTAGAAAGCTTACCAATGACGGAAACATGATCATTCATATTTAGATGTTTTGGAATGGTTGTTTTCCACATAATAGTTACGGGGAACCGTCTGATGCTTTGATTTGCGTGCGTCTCTGTTTATTCAGGAAACTTTGGGCTGGAGACACTTCAACAGCGATTAACCCATTTCCATTATTCTCATAAGTAGTTGTATTCTTTGTCGACGATACATTTGGAAACGTCATGTTACTTTTACTCGATGAGACGCTTTAACATAAGATCATACGCTCATTGATAAACATATACTCCGTAAATACAGAAACTGAATGTTGCCAGTGACTTGTATAGTAGATTAGAAAGTGTTGTACACCTCTTCACGCGACCTCCCCAACTGCCTTTGTATAATACTTCGTCTCCATAATTTTATTCATATCATATGTTTTTTTTACATTTGTACAGACGAATGTCGCAAATGTACGATTTCATGTTTCCCCATTGAGTAAATAAATCAAAAAAATTTACTCAGTTTGGGAAAACCCTTCTTTATTCATCAGGTAAATTCTGCCCTTTTCACTCTCTATATTCAATTTTGTTACTCCGTATAATTTTTAAGTTTTTTCATATTAAATTCATGTATTCTTCATCAGGTAAATTTGTTACTTTATTCATAATGCATGCAATAGAATTAATTTTACCATTTGATTAAAAAAGATGTTACTCCTATGTATTACGAGCAGTAGAATTTATCATTAATTGGTTGGAAATTTTCGATATTTCTGACATGACAAATTACTTAAATCCGTAAACTATTGTACAACTTACAATTTATTGGTTAGACAATGGCTGAAATCGTTTCGTCAGCATACAATAGTCGAACCTAAGAAATGAAACAGAAAATTATAACCAAAGGGTCGGGCAGGCCTGGCCCGGCCTGCTACCCTGCCGGACCAGTTCATTGTCAGGCAAAACAAGGCCCGGCTCCATTTTGGGTCCGACCAAGCCGCCCTAGGCCACCTCTAGTTTCATGATATACCTCTTGGACGATGATGACGCCTATTGTTAGCACTTAGAAGGCTATCTCTAGCTGCCTGTAGCGTGTTTAAGGCCTCACTTATTGTGATTCGATCTTCTGTCAGATGGTTCGAGCACGAAATCCCAACACTAATCACAGAACTAATGCATTTTAATTTCTGCTGCTGTTCATCTTGGATTTCCTGTCGATCATAGGAATCGTCGGTTAGATTATTAGCTTCTACGAGTGTTGGATCCGCAACCAGTATCACTTGGTCGGGTAATGCTGCCTCTGCGTATGTATGAAGGTTTTCGTCTCCTTCAAATGTTGCGTCTGTTGGAGTCTTTCCTTGTTGGGTCCCGCACAAAGTATGGACACCAAAGTCCACTTGTGTTTGCTGCCTATTTTCAACAAAGTGTATAGTGCTTGACTTTATGTGGATGTTTTAAATTCTTGCGTGTGGTATTGTTTGGACTTCCATGCAAAGTAATAATGAAACTTTGTCTATATAAGGAAGTATGCATTCCTTGGTTTGGCAGAGAGAAGGGCAAGGGGTTACGAGAGATACTCCTTGGTATTGTGTTTTAGTGGTTTAGCTAAAATACAAGGCAGATCTCACATACAGCTGTGAGATATACTCACACAAATTAAACACGGGGTTGAGTCCGAGTTATGTTACTCAACTGGGTGTAGAGATGTCAATTTCACCCGTACCCGCTTTAAAACCGACTCACCCGATATAAATGGATGGATGAAAACCCGAATTAAATGGATGAAAAGCGGGTGATGGATGGATCGGGTGAAGAACCGGGTCGGATTCGGGTGGAGGTTCATCCGATCCGTCACCCGGTCCGTTGTCATCCGTTTTAGAAATCTCTACACATATTATACAAATATATTTATAATATTTATATTTATGTAAATATTTATGAAAATAGGTTACTAAATAAAGGGGAAGAAAAAAATTTGGTCCATCCGTTTATTCACCCGATCCATCCGTTTCACCCGCGGATGACGGATGGATGGATGCGGGTGATGTTAAAACCGGGTGGAAAGCGGATCGGGTGAAGCGGATGAAACCGGGTGACGGATGCGGGTGACCCTTCACCCGATCCGCATCCGATCCGTTGCCATCCCTAACTGGGTGGGGTGTGAGGGCAGTATAACGGGTCTTCTCTTACAATAATTTAGGGGTTACTCTAGGGGTATTTATTGGTCGCTTTTACCAATTATACTGGTGGTCTAGAGGGTTTATCATTGTACCTAAATTATTGTCGGGTTCAAATTGGTTTGTAATTTGACCCGATTCGTTATCTTGGCACTATCTTTATAGTGGAATTCAGTCGGTTCGGCTGGTGGGTTTTTCCTCCGTCTTGGAGGGTTTTGCCCTGGGTATTGACCCTAAAATTTGTCTCAACTTATTATTAGCTTGCGGTTATTTATACTTTTATTTTACTTGTCGATCGGTGCTTCCGTTGTGCGTCGGGAGATTGTCGTTAATTTCCCAACAAGTGGTATCAGAGCCATTTCGGTTCATTCCGAGTGGTTCGGTGTTTTGATCGATAAGGATGTCAAATATGGGTCCTCAGTTTGGAGTGCCAAAATTTGATTTTGAAAAGTAGCTTCACCCTTTGGCAGAGAAGGATGAAGGATCTCCTGGTGAATCATGGCTTGGCTAGAGCCTTGAAGGGAGATGGTGGCAAGCCGGAAAAGTTGAGTGATGACGACTGGGAAGAGATGTGTACTAAGTGTGCTAGTACCATCAGGTTGTGCATCTCGGATTCCGTCATTAACTGTGTTCTTGACGATGACTCTCCATCGGTGATATGGGAAAAGTTGGAAAAGCTTTACATGGCGAAAAGCTTAACCAACAAGTTGCTGTTGAAGCAACGGTTATATCGGTTGAGGATGGAAGAGGGTGAAAGTTTACTTGAGCACGTGAATGTGTTCAACGGACTGTTAGATGAGTTGAACAAGATCGAGGTAAAGTTGGAGGAGGAGGATAAAGCGTTATTACTCCTCAACTCTCTCCCGGATACATACGAGACGTATGTGGATACGATACTGTGCGGGAAGGATACCATTACGATGGATCAAGCGCAGGCAGCATTGTTGTCCTTTAGTGCGAGGAAGAAGGACAAGGCTGGCGGACTGAGTGTCGATGTGATTGGCGTTGCTCAGGGTGGGAGAGGTCGATCGTCTAACAGGGATTCTAGGTCGAAGCATGGCAGGTCTCGATCTAGGTTCACTTCTGGGAATAAAGAAGTGAAGTGTTTCAAGTGTGGTGACCTTGGGCATATTAGGCGGGATTGTCCTAGGAAATATGCGGATGATAAAAGCGACACCAACTTGGCTTCTGGTGAGGGAAGTAGTGATTGCTTTCTAATCCAGGAGGGTGACTTACTTGCGGTCACGGAAGAGTACGACGCACCTTCCAAGGTGAAAAAGGAGTTGGATTGTGATTGGTTTAATCACGGTTGTACCCTGGATAATAGGGTGGTGCAGACTATGGACGGAGTAGCTAACCTTCCAAGACTGCGGCAGAATCTAACTTCACTTAGTCAGCTGGACTTCCAAGGTTATGAGTCTCAAACTCATGGGGGAGCGGCGGGAGTGGCTAAGGGTGCAATGGTCCTCGTGCAGGGGGAGCTGTGTCGTGGATACTGTCTGGACGGCTATGCCGTGGAGACCTCAAGTTTCTGGGAACGGGAAAGACGTCGACGTGTTTCGTTTGCTGGCGAGGTAGACGAAAATTGTTTCCAGGTTGCAGACAGGGGCAAGGGTAAAATTCCTGCTGGTAAGGTGGAGGGGAGGAGGTCCCTTTCCAGAGACACTTGACGCGGTGTCTCGGCGGCCGTATTACACTGCATTGACCGTGGTTGTGAGTCGCAGTGAGGACCGTGTGAATCGACTCGGTGTGTGCAGCTGGTATTTTTGAAAGGTCAATGGTTGATTCCTCGGTTATACCCTTGTGCGGGAGGGGGAGATTTGTTGGGTCCCGCACAAAGTATGGACACCAAAGTCCACTTGTGTTTGCTGCCTATTTTCAACAAAGTGTATAGTGCTTGACTTTATGTGGATGTTTTAAATTCTTGCGTGTGGTATTGTTTGGACTTCCATGCAAAGTAATAATGAAACTTTGTCTATATAAGGAAGTATGCATTCCTTGGTTTGGCAGAGAGAAGGGCAAGGGGTTACGAGAGATACTCCTTGGTATTGTGTTTTAGTGGTTTAGCTAAAATACAAGGCAGATCTCACATACAGCTGTGAGATATACTCACACAAATTAAACACGGGGTTGAGTCCGAGTTATGTTACTCAACTGGGTGGGGTGTGAGGGCAGTATAACGGGTCTTCTCTTACAATAATTTAGGGGTTACTCTAGGGGTATTTATTGGTCGCTTTTACCAATTATACTGGTGGTCTAGAGGGTTTATCATTGTACCTAAATTATTGTCGGGTTCAAATTGGTTTGTAATTTGACCCGGTTACGTTGTACTGGCACTATCTTTATAGTGGAATTCAGTCGGTTCGGCTGGTGGGTTTTTCCTCCGTCTTGGAGGGTTTTGCCCTGGGTATTGACCCTAAAATTTGTCTCAACTTATTATTAGCTTGCGGTTATTTATACTTTTATTTTACTTGTCGATCGGTGCTTCCGTTGTGCGTCGGGAGATTGTCGTTAATTTCCCAACATTCCTGTCATGAGCTCAAGTAGCAATATACCGTAGCTGTATACGTCCCCTGCAGTAGACGCTTCACTTCCGAGGCCATATTCTTGACATGAAAATTTCAATCACAATTCGACACTTAGACAATGCTCAGAATCAAATTTTAATTATAAAAGAAGTAACAGTATGCATTTTTTACCTGGTGCAGCATATCCAATGGTGCCTGCGATTCCTATTGTGCTGCTTTGATTTGGATGTCGAGGTTGAGTGAGAAACCTTGCTAGTCCAAAATCACCAACGTGAGCGACCATGTCATGATCGAGTAATATGTTGCTGGGTTTTAGATCGCCATGCACGACCGGAGTTTCACACTCATGGTGGAGATAGTTGATTGCATGAGCCACGTCGATTGATATATCCACCCTTTCACGAAGGCTTAAGGTTCTGACAGCTCCATGTAACAATCCGCCAAGGCTTCTGTTGGGCATGAACTCGTACACCAAAGCTTTGAAATCGTTTCTGCGAAAATCAATACTTGAGCAAGCCGATATGAGGCCAACCAAATTCCGGTGACGGACGTTCCTCAAAGTCCTACACTCTGCCATGAAGCTTTTGTACGCTGCGTGATGTTGCAAATTTAGAACTTTCACGGCGACAGTTTTCCCATCCAAAATGCCCTTGAAAACTGATCCGAAAGAGCCTGAACCGAGTAGATTTTCCGCTGAAAACCCACCTGTCGCTTTAAGTAGCATGTCGTAAGACACTTTTATGAGTGCACCTTTCATTTCTAACCCTAATGAAAGCGGTATCTTCTCTTTTCTTTTACATGCCATGTATAACCCTGTCGCGATGGCTAGCACCCCGACAAGTGCACTTATGACAGGAATGATCAGCTTAAGCACATGAGACTTTTTTGTTTCCTTCCTTTTCTTGATTCCTTTCTCGATGCATTTAGGTAAATGCAGTTGTGGAATCCCTCCACAAAGCTTGCTATTTCCGTCAAGAAATACAGCACTTACATTTGCAAAAACTGAATTTGTCGGGACACTTCCCTGGAAGTCGTTATGCGATAAGTTCAGGTAATATATCGTGGAAATTTTAGAGAAGAAAGCTGGGATCGGGCCAGACAAGTTGTTTCGAGAAAAAATCAATTTTTTGAATGCTTGTTAAGGAAGAGTACGACGATGGAATGTCACCATGGAATGAATTCCTGGCCATATCTAGGTATTTAAGTTCCGTACACTCACCAAGACCCTCGGGAAGTACGCCTGAAAACTTATTGTTCCACAGTCTCAAGTCTACAAGGCTGGTTTTTCTACGGATCTCCAAAGGTATAGCCCCTGTCAGTCGATTATATGAGAAATCTATTTGAATAAATGAAGCAGATCCCGTAAATAGTTTGTTGTCCAAGGTTCCGTTGAGCTTATTATGTGATAGCGTCAATTCTAACAAGCTCCCACAATTTCCGATGTTTTCAGGTATACCTCCTTCAAAGCTGTTGTCATCAAAGTGAAGTTCACTCAGATATGATAAATTCCCCAAGGAATCGGGTATTCTACCTGTTAGCGCATTGGAGCGCAAATCGAGTACTTCAAGATTCTTGAGTCTCCCGAGATTGTGAGGAATAGAACTTGTCAATTTCATGTTTCCCATATCCAAAATCTGAAGGTTAACCAGATTGGAGATATCGGGAGGAAACACACCGCTTATCAAATTCTTGCCAAGTTTGAGAAACGTTAATGTCTTGGAGAAATTGGCAATCATCATAGGCAAAACTCCGAAAAACTCGTTGGATTCCAAATCCAGCACTCGTAATAGTGTACAGTTAGCTAGTGTTTCAATAAAGTTGATGTCGCCCTCGAAGTGGTTACTCGAGAGAGCTAACCCGAGCAGATTATGAAATTTGTGAAAATCACGAGGAACTTTCCCGCTGAAGTGATTCTCATAGAAATATATTTGTTCGAGGCCTGTGAAATTTGTTATGGTCGGAATTGATCCAGAAAAGTTATTTATAGCAAAGCTCAACCATGACAAATTAGGAACACTGAATCCTAAATGTGACGGAACTTCTCCGTGGAAAAAGTTTTCACTAAGATCAAGTACTTGAAGTGCAGAGAGATTGAAAAGCGACAGGGGAAGTGTTCCTGTGAGTTGGTTTCCTACAACTGCGAGGTTATTTAGGTTCCGCAGGTCAACGATGTTTTTCGGGATAGTTCCAGTGAAATTGTTAAAATCCGCGAAAATAGTTTGTAAGGAGGTAAGGTTTAGTAGGATGTCAAACAGACGTCCAGTAAGTTTGTTGATTCCAACACCGAAAAATTGTAATTTCGAGAGCGTACTTAATTCTGCAGGTAGTTCCCCCTCTAGTTTATTGTAGCCTATGTATAGAACTCTGAGGTCGGTGCAACTCGACAAGTTGCGTGGTATTTCCCCGACAAGTGAATTGTTCTTTAACCATAGTTCTCGTAACCTGGATAAATGACCTAAACTAGGGGGAATTACGCCTTGCAGACGATTACTATAAAGCGAAACATTTTTAAGGAAGGTTAAATTTCCTATAAAAGGAGATATGGTACCTGATAAACCGCGAGAGTTAAGGTCTAATGAAATGACTCTATTATGTTTTCGGCCGCAGATGACACCGAACCAATTGCAGTGGTGAATGGAGTTATTCCATGAGCTTAGAACGCCCTCAGAACGGTCTACAAGTTGGCTCTTAATAGCCAACAGTGCTACGTGGTCTGTTTCATTTCCTGAATACGCGAAAACATTTGTCGGTCCAGTCGATTTGTTATTTTGCACTAAAAACAAAAGGACGACGACGCTACATAGACAAGAAATAAAACTTAAAGGATTTTTATGGGTTTTGAGTTGAGTAAGATTCATATTTATATGCTACTGTTTTTAAGTGGGAGAATTTGTTTGGCTTAGTTAGTTTGCTTTTGTTTTGTGTTAATATATAAACAATTAAAAAAAAACCTACGTAGTTCGTAAGGGTGTGATCTGGTGGTCTGTTTTATGTTACTTCGTAATATATATCGTACACGCTTGGGGGTTTACCTAGTGTGCACCGAAGAGCGGCTGCGGATTTTCCACGCGTCCGAAGGACAAATAAGGACCTACTTCCTGATGACTATCTACATCTCCAAGTCAGTGGTCATTGCACCATCTAGTAGGATACACAAAAATTCAATATTTGACTATAAATGTTTTGAATTTTCATGGGAATTTGTCATAATATTTTTGACTCTTAATTAACCGTGTGCACACGATTCACACATTAGTAAAGCTAATCTCAGAAATCTAGTCTCTCTTTCATAATTGGAGGCGAGTTTTTTCAACGATCAGCTAACCAAAGACTTACTTCTCACTCGGTCAGTCCCTTTTAAATTGTTTCTCCTTCACACTTTTGTCAACTTTTTGAATGAACACCAACACTTGTGTTTTTTTTTTTTTTTTTTTTTTTTTGTTTCCCAACCGATATCCAAACCCATATGGACCGACTAATTCGGTTTCGGAGTGTGTCCCGAGGTTAAGGTTTTAAACTCCTCCCAACGGACTTGCGGGGGATCGAACCTCAGTTCTCCCTTTTCAAGTCAAATTTCCCACCACTGCACTGCTCAAGACCACTGTAACTAGACCAACACTTGTGTAGTTAAAGTAAAATCACAGAGAGTTCTTCTGTGTAAATTTTGTGTCTTGCATTGCCTTTTTACAGTTACAATGTTAAATATATATATATACACAAGTGTGTTCAAAACTTGCCTCGCATATCTAATCACAAATCGACTCTATACCTAAAATAAGCTCCTAAATAAGGAACGTAAATATATGAGACATAATTAAAGGATTGACCAGGGGCGATTCTAGAAGTTCCGAACGGTAGGTGCCGACAAAACTTGACAAATGGGTCCGTAAAATTATACATGACTCAAGAAAAAAATATCAGCTGTATAATACGAGTCAGATAAAAGTTAAAATTTGGGTCGAAACGAGCTATTAACGCTTTTTTTTAGAATGATTTGGTAAAATAGTGTTTTTTTTTTCAAAAAAAAGAAAATATTAAAGTTTTGTGTCGAAAATAAAACTATCTAGACTTATAAGGTGCATGTAGACTCGAATTTTTCTAAGCCACAAAACATTATCGCGCTAGGCATTTTACTACGGAGTAGATTAAATGAATTAAAAGAAATGAATTACACAATAAAACGTCATTTGAGGTGGCGTTTTTAATGAACTAACAAAAGGCCATTCAAGATGGCAGTTTTACACTAAGTAAAAGAACAAAAGTAAACTAAAAAAAAATTAAAGAAAGATGAAACGTCATTGCGAAAAGCGTTTTGTGAAATTAAGTTAAATTATAAAACTATGTGTATCATTGGTTTAAAATAAAGTCCAAATCTCGGTGAAAGAATAAAAATTACTCCGTATTATTATATAATGAGTAAATTTACAATTACAGCCATGATTTATTGCGTTTTTAAAACTTACATCCACATTGTTTTCGACTTTGTAATTAGTACCACTATGCTTGATTCGGTTAATAATTAATACCATATTTAATTCGAACCTACAAAAAAAGACCTGAAAAGACCAAAATACCCCCATTTTCACCAGCCCTCATATTACCTCTTTTGTTCTTCATTCTTTGTTATTCTTTTAATTTTTCACCTAAGTTTGAATTACTCTAATTTTTAACACCCATAATTATTGAAATCATTTAGTTAAACGTTGAAATTACTGTAAGTCGATTTTCTTTATCAGCAAACTCTTCACAGCCGTGATTCTCGAGAAGGCAAGTGAACGACACAAGCCGATAAAGTGTCATCAACACCAGTGGCACACATCTTTCTGAATTGCTATCCAAAATGTCAGATGAGAAACCTAGCAATTACCCTAATTTACCCGAAATTAGAATATCCAACATCACAATTTTATCAAAATTCACCCCCACTTAATTCACAATTACACCGTAACCCAAGTCATATATCATGCTAAAAAGTTCAAATCATCAATAAGAACGATTAAAATTCATACTTTTTCATTATGACATTTCGTGAAAGGTAGGTCAATTTCATGTTAAAATTGAATTGGGTTTATTCATTTATTTCGTGTTTATTTTGAAATAGGGGAATTTAGGGAAACCCTAGCTTTGATTTGATGATAGATACACTTAATTTCGTTTAATATACCTTGAATTAACTTTTAAAGTGTTGAATTAATAAATGATTGTAATTATTTGTTTAAAAAACCCAGAAACCCTAAATTTCGAAATTGGGGAAACTTTAATTTCTTCCTTTAATTGAGCTTGTAATGGCCGACCTGTGATGAAAATTTGTGTTTTACGATGTCGACTCCTTCCATTTTTATGTTCGTCTCCACGTTGGTGGAAGTTTTGTGATTAACAAAAAGACGATTAGTCGAAAAAAAATTTAATTTACATGAGATGAAGTATTCTCAATGAATAAAGATGAGGGCTTGAGGGGAAAAAACTAAGTTGCAAAACTAAGAAACAAATGATTTTGATGTGATGAACAGTTGTATTTAAGGAGAATATAGGAGAAGAATGAAAGAAAAAGAATGAGGGTAGAAGGGAAAGTCAGGGCCTCAGGGGTAAAATGGGTACTAAAATAAACATATAATAGCCCCCACATAGATCAACGGCTCAGATTCAAAGTTCATAGCTTCGGGTCTGTGGACAAGGGATTTTGATCCACGCGATGTTTTATTTCAAAAACATTTTTAATTTGAAAAGAGTCGCCACTAAATTTTTAGGTGGAATTTAGAAACCAATTTTAGAGAAAATGAGTTCGTGTGAGTTTACGTGTTAGGAAGTTTAAAAATAATTTCATTAATTTAACGCCTAACCCCGCCCGTTACAGTAACGGTCTCTACTAAGTAAAATCATGGCTATTATGAGTACACATGCGGATATGCAAACAGCGTTTTAACTCTAAACAAAAAAAAAGCATCCATTCTAGGTCGTTTTAATGCACATGTAATTCTGTCGAAGTTATTTAGCATGGGTTCATTTACTATTCTAGCAAACAAAGAAAAGAAACAGAAATACTTACCGACAGCATAAGATAGATTAACAAACGTTAGCGACAGACGAATAAGAATAATAGTAATCGAATATGACTAAGACATGAACAAGTGCAAACGACTATCATAACCAAACTCTATACACTAATATAAGGAAGCAACAAATAAATACGTACAAACAAACTATCAAGTGTAACTAAGTGGACATGCGGACATATGCAAATCGCAACAAACAAACACGAACAAATATACAAGCAAACGTGTAAACTGAAAATTTAATACAACTAATAATAATATGGCAAATAACGTGGGTTATCAACACGGACACATTATACGAAAACCAAAATAAGCAAACCTACATAAATATGGACAGATAACATAAGCACTCAACCACATCCTGCGAAACCCTAGACCAGACAAACCTACATGTGATGTAATTACACAACTTGAGACTTAACAAACGAAACGAAACTAGCGACAAACAGAACCGTGCACGACTCTCACATGATCAACGAAGCTAGATACCACACGAATGCCAAACGACGAAATAAGATTACGAAAATTAAACTAACACGCAAACATGGATTATAGATCTGAAAGACAACATCAGGGGTCCATCTTTAGACGATCAAAACAATTAACATGAAGTAGGTCTTACTACGAAGTCAACTAACGAGCCAGCAAAGACAAACGAACAACAGCAGGTCACGCTACACGAATCATGCTACGCGGGGACCATACATATCGAGTAGACAAGGGATGCAACACTTCCACACA
The DNA here is from genome assembly GCA_023091065.1 of Dianthus caryophyllus. Taxonomy (NCBI): domain Eukaryota; kingdom Viridiplantae; phylum Streptophyta; class Magnoliopsida; order Caryophyllales; family Caryophyllaceae; genus Dianthus; species Dianthus caryophyllus. Next base: position 10,116,519 of record CM041522.1, on the reverse strand, counting down.
CACACCAAAATCATGCTAAAAACGTGAATCGAAAACGAAATAATAATAACGACGATAAACAACAGAGCGACATAAAGTGATAAAAAACGACAGAAAGCGTTAAAAACGATAAAAACAATAATTTAAATAAAGTAAAGTGAATATTTTGCACCCTCAACTTACATGTATCGTTGACCAAATATCCGAGTCGTAATCGATTGTAAGATTTTATCCCGAGGGGCCGTCGTCGACGAAAACCAATTGTAAATCCGTACTTCGTACCAAAACTGACAGCAATTTTCAAAAGCTTGTAACTTCTTCGTTTCTCAACGAAATTTCGAACCGAAAGATGTTTTAGAATCGTGGTAAGATGAACTTTAAGATTGGGTAAACAAATCAGAAAGACTATGGTGTTTTCAACACGAAAAACGGGGTAGAACAGGTGAGGGCCGAATGAAAAGCTGAAAAACGTGCTCTGTTTTTAGAGCAGATATCTCGACTCCCTTTGAGGCTTTTTTAGGGCTTTTTGTGACTTAATCTTGTGTGTGTATGCTGTATACTTCGTGTGTAATGAAGGCTTGAGGTGGGTATGTATATATAGTGTTGATGGGTAGGGTTTCAAGGAGGAAGAGAGCAGCTTTTCCCTCTCTTTTGAGAGCTGCTGTTCTAGGCTCGGTTTAGGGTTTTTGGAGGGGGTTTTCTTGAGGGTTAAGCAAAGGTAAGTGAGTAGGATAGCTAGGGTTTTGATTTGGGTCGTGGGTAGGCGATTTGGTGGCCAGAAAAGCCTCGTCTTGGGCTGTTCAGAACAGAGCTCGGTGGTGGGAGCTGGGCTGCTATATTTCGAGCTCTTTTGGTCTAATTATTCGAAGGAAAGGAAGGGTAGTAAGGGTAGGATAGTTAGGAATCGGGTTTGGGTCATGGGTGATCGATTAGGAGCCGGGTTTGGTCTGATTACGGGCTGCCAGAAACAGGGTACAAGGGTAGGGGTTTTGGGTTGCTTTTGACGAGCTATTTTGGCTGGGCTTCTGGTCCGATCAGTCAAAGGGAAGAGCGGGTAGAAAAGGCTTTGAAATTCGTGTTGAAACGGGCTCAAAAACACTCTTTAAATCGAGCTTAAAACAATCTTTAAAACTTGCTGTTAAGAAAGCGAATTCGTCGAATACGATTTAATAAACTGTTTTAAAAGCACGAGAAACGACTTTTCAAGTCAAATGTCAAATTTGTAAAAGCGATTTTTCAAATCGAAATACTTTAAAATGATTTTTCAAATCGAAATACTTTATTTTCAATAAAATACTTGCGGCAAATAAATTTTGACAGAAATAAATTTACCTTGTTAATCATTAATTTAAATATCATTTAAATTAATAAAACATTTTGTCGACGGCGTCCGGCTTACATCGTAAAACGAACTCAAATAAATGACACGAAATACAAGTTGTCCTATCATCATAGGGTGTTTGTCGGGTTCTCTAAAAATTTCCATATCGACAGATACGGGTATCAACAGAGCCCCCACTTTGACTAAGGCTTGGACAGGCGAAAGTCAAAGTAGACCCTCGAGTCGATCGGAGATCACAACTTGAGAGCCTCACGGGTCGTTTAGGGTCCCTTAGACCTGTGTATATAAGCTCACCAGCCATAAGAAGAAATCATACCTGAAACTTGATTCTGGATGCCTTCGTTTTCATCAAAGTGTGGGTTGAGCCTTATCCTTAGGCGCCTACGTATCCGTTGTGACAGAATCAAACCCGTATCGTAGTTCGAGCTCGCTGGCCTGTAGCTTTCTGCTGCTTCGGCTCAAAACAATGATATTTGTCTACTCGATTGAGTAAAGCCTATATCTGCATTCTTTTTGGAAGTGTCACTTCTTTTAGCTTCTGCTAGTACTTCTTCATTTCGAGGATGTCATCCTGTCGTCGGGGTCTAAGGTTGATGACTTTAGAGCCCCCGGTTGGAGCGTTCCTGCCCAATCTTAACAACAAATCATAGCACACGACTCACGTAGTGAAATCTGCGACTTTTGAAACAAAAAGGATGGATCATCGATCCGAGCTGCGAATTTTTCCAAAAAATGGGTCGTCGACCTGCTGTTTTTTTTTTTTTCACAAAGGATGGATCATCGATCCGAACTGAGGATTTTTCTTTCGAAATGGGTCTTCGACCTATTTTATTCCTATTTTCAAAATTTTAACAGAAAGGATGGATCGTCGATCCGAACTGAGCACCTTTGATTGGAAATAGGTCTTCGACCCGATTTTTAAACAAAAAGGATGGATCATCGATCCGAACTGAGGATATTAATTTGGAAATGGGTCTTCGACCCGCTTTTTTAAACACAAAGGATGGATCATCGATCCGAAACCGTAAACATCTTTTGAAAATGGGTCGTCGACCGGAAACATGTTTTTTTTTTTGACAATGGGTCGTCGACCCGCATCTTGAAAAGTGGATGAGTCATCGACTCGAACTATGAACATCTTCTGAAAATGGGTCTTTAACTCGCATCTCGAAAAGTGGATGAGTCATCGACTCGAACTATAAACATCATTTGAAAATGGGTCTTCAACCCGCATTTTGATTTTAGTGGATGAGTCATCGACTCGAGCTATAAACATCATTTGAAAATGGGTCTTCAACCCGCAACTTGAAAAGTGGATGGGTCATCGACCCGAACTATAAACATCATTTGAAAATGGGTCTTCAACCCGCAACTTGAAAGGTGGATGAGTCATCGACCCGAGCTATAAACATCATTTGAAAATGGGTCTTCAACCCGCAACTTGAAAAGTGGATGGGTCATCGACCCGAGCTATAAACATCATTTGAAAATGGGTCTTCAACCCGCAACTTGAAAAGTGGATGGGTCATCGACCCGAACTATAAACATCATTTGAAAACTGGGGCCATCGACCCATATTTTGAAGGAAAAGGTGGATGGGTCATCGACCCGAGCGCAAGACATCATTTGAAAATAGGTCATCGACCCCTCTAGCAAATTTCATTTGAAAATCGAAAGAGGTCATCGACATGAACTTTGGATTTGAAAACAGGTCATCGACTCGATTTAGAGCACTTCGAATAATTCGGCCATTAACCTAGTTTAAAAACATCGTTTTTAAAGTTGGATTGCGAGTCTAACCTAGACTACAGAAGTTACTTGAAAATTGACACGGGGTATTGGGTCCTCGACCCGCTTTGCAAACGTCATTTTTTTTTAAAAAAAATTAAGAAGAGTCATCGACTCTGAATGTAAACATCATTTAGAAATTGAAATGGGCCATCGGCCCGCAAGCATCATTTTGAAAATTGAAGTGAGTCATCTGCCCGAATTTGAAATTTGACCTCGGATCATCGACCCATACTTTGCAAAAAGGTTCTTGAAATGCCAGATATTTTAAAAACGAAGCATGGCCAAGTTAGCATGAAATACGACACGAATGTGACATGAATGCAACGAGAACGTGACACGAGCAACTGACATTTGAACGTTCGACCATGACCTAAGACAACGTTTCGAAGACGAGTATACTAGTAACTGTGCAGGGTCCTTTAGGATGATTGACACGTGGTTTGAAATAGACGTGGGTTAATAGTATCATGTTCTCCCCCTATGCAAAATTCTTTGTCGATATACGAACTAACTGTCAAAGTAAGCCTCTTTGCCAATTCCCCATTAAGAAAAAGATCATTCCAAGATTGGACAATTACTTATCTGAATATTGATTCTCATCTCCATCTAAATTGAGCACTAAGACAGACTCAACAGAAGTTGCTTCATTTGGACTTTGTAAAGACCCGTAAAAAAATTGACCAGATGACAAATTAGATGATGGGTGGTGGTGGATTGTATCCCTTATTCTAAAGGATTGCCTACATATTCGCGTGGGGCGAAATCAAATCCGATGTAGTTCGATCAAGGTGCATAAACATGGCATTTTTTTTTTCGTGTGTAACACTCGAAGGTTTCACCTAAGGTATCATGTTGTATCTCATTCTAGCCTGTGAAGTACTGGCGGATCTCTTGTGGGCCCTAAACGCTTGGGTGGAGCTACATAAGCCAAAGATTCTCGGAACTCAAGACTATGTCTCCATTGCCGTTTTGAGAACGACTTAGAAAGGAATTGGTGGTACTTTCTGACCGTTTTGGCTTCGCCTCTAATTTTGACTTTGATCTTCGATCTCTGATGTGTTACCACTCAATCTTTTGTATTTTTGTTTGCATTTTTGAGGATATGCCGCGCCCTTTGGGGCTTGGGCTTGTTCTAACTTTCCTAGATCTTGCGGTGGGCGGTCGCATGTGGTCATACGTATATCACGCCGGACTCCTCTGACAGGTTCATTTGCTTATTAGGCACGCGATCGAGTACACGGAGGGCGATCCATGAATATTCGTACCTTTGGTCGCGATCAAATTCATGACCACTGTGGAGCTCCAAATTAATGGATCCTCCTCCAAAGGCAGAGGAGTAGTATATCACAAGTTGACTACCGGACCTTAGCTTTTTGGTTGTCGGAAACCCTTTTGTCTTTGTTTTTGTCTTGAGTTGGTGTTGCACCTTACCATTTAGAATCGAATATGTATTTCTACCCCAGGGACACCCTTCGAGTGCGTTGTGCATTTTTATCAGTTGGATTATGGAAGCAAATTAGAGACAAGATCAATTTCATTGATTTTGAAAGGGGTTAGAAATAATTGTGGAAAAAGAATCTTAGACTCAACTCAGACATAAGACTTGAATACGAATTCTGACTTATAATCACCAACCTCGGCTTTGAACTTTTCTCCTTTCAGGAGTTGATGCAGATGCTTGGTTTGAAAGTTACCCCACTTTTGCAACTTGATTTTGACTTAAGGAGGAGAATATGCGACTCGGGTTCAAAAATCGACACGGTTTTGACACTATTCGTAAATTGGTAGAGGTTTCATCCTATTTAACAACTCGGGATGCAAATGGACTGGACCAGATTAATCATGAAAAGACTCAGAGCTTACGACATGGTTTACAACCTAACTATGAAAATGCATGCGACATATGGACTTGAAGACAGACTCACAGTATGGGACTTAGACTCAACTAGATATGGACTTGAAGTAATTAGCTCGTGTTTGGACCAATAAGTTTCTAAGGCTTATGCAAAACTTTCAAAAATAGCTCGGATGAGACGTTGACGTGCCCTGACTCGAAACTAAAAAATTGACATGCATGACTTGGGCCCAAGCGTAGGCCTGGGTGACCTAACTAGGTTAATCCTCTAAGACTTTTTAGATGTATTAGACTTACTATACACGACTTAGATTCCAACTAGACTCGACTCGGTGCATTTCATGCTTACTCGCGACTTGAAAAGGAAACCTATTTTTGAAGTTGAGGTTTGAAATAGGCAGCACTTCGACTACCAAAAGGGCTTATTTGGTTCGAAAATTCTAGTTCAACTAGGGCTAGATTTTTACCTTCGAAAAACTTCGTTTTGGTTGGAAAGAATCCTATTCCTAAATGGGTAACATTTCAGAAGCGTTCGAGATTATTCTAATCCTAAACGTATAGCATTTCAGCTTAAAAACTATTCTTTTTTCAAAAGACGTAGTGTTAAAAAAAAATCGTTCGGGATTAATCTAATCCTAAACGGGTAGCATTTCAGCTTGAAAGGATCTTTTTTCAAAAGACTTAGTGTTGAGAATTGTTCGAGATTATTCAAATCCTAAACGGGTAGCATTTCAGCTTAAAAAAGATCTTTTTTCAAAAGACTTAATGTCGAAGACTGTTCGAGATTATTCTAATCTTAAATGGATAGCACTTCGGCTTATAAAAGGATCTTTTTTTCAAAAGATATATATTTTTTTTAAGAGAAAAAAGGTTTTAGAATTTTCTAATCCTAACGAGGAGCATTTCAACTTAAAAAGGATATTTTTTTCTAAAGACTTAGCGTCGGAGACAGTTCGAGATTATTCTAATCTTAAATGGATGTCATTTCTGCTATAAAAGGATCTTTTTTCAAAAGAGTTAGTGTTGGAAACTATTCGAGATTATTCTAATCTTAAATGGATAACATTTCGACTTATAAAAGGATTTTTTTTCAAAAGATAATTTTCTTATAAAGAAAAAAAGTTTTAGGATTTTCTAATCCTAACGAGGAGCGTTTCAGCTTAGAAAAGATTTTTTTTTTCAAAAGAGCTAATATCGAAAATTGTTTAAGATTATTCTAACCCTAGACGAATAGCATTTTAGCTTAGAAAAGATCTTTTTTCAAAAGGGGTAATATCGAAAATTGGTTAAGATTATTCTAACCCTAAACGGATAGCATTTCAGCTAAGAATAGATCTTTTTTCAAAAGAGCTAATATCGAAAATTTGATTATTCTAATCCTACACGAATAGCATTTCAGCTAGAAATGGATCTTTTTTCAAAAGAGCTAAAATCGAAAATTATTTAAGATTATTCTAATCCTAAACGGATAGCCTTTCAGCTAGGAAGAGATCTTTTTTCAAAAGAGCTAAAAATCGAAAAAAAATATAAGATTATTCTAATCCTAAGAGGATGGCATTTCAGCCAAGAAAAGATCTTTTTTTTCAAAAGAGCAAATATTCAGAAAATATCTAAGATTATTCTAATTTTAGAAGGAAAGCGTTTCAGCTTAAACAAAAATCTTTGTTTTCCGAAGGAGATAGTGTGGGACAATATTTAAGATTATTCTAATCCTAAAAAAAAAAAAAAAAAAAAAAAGAGCGTTTCAGCTAGGAATGAATCTTTTTTCAAAAGAGCTAATATCGGAAATCTTTTAAGATTATTTTGATCCTAAAAGAATAGCATTTCTGCTAGGAAAAGATTTTTTTTCAAAAGAGCTAAAAATCGAAAATAATTTAAGATTATTCTTATCCTAAAAGGAAAGCGTTTCAGCTTGGACAAAAATCTTTGTTTTTTTCGGAAAAGAAAGTGTTGGAAAATATTTAAGATTATTCTAATCCTAAAAAGACAGCACTTCAGCTTAAAGAATGATTTTTTTTTTTTTTGAAGGAGAGCATTTCAGCTCGAATCAAAATTTTTTTTCAAATGAGGTAGGTTGGAAAATATTTAAGATTATTCTAATCCTAAAAAGACAGCATTTCAGCTAGGAAAAGGTTTTTGGAAAATATTCGAGTGAAAAGGTGACAGTTTTGATTAAAAAAGGATTGAAAACATGGCTTTGGAAGTCACAGAGCAATTAGTCATACGCAGTTCAAGGATGCAATGCATGAGCTAGACTATTCTAAGTCTCAAAGAGGGTCCATGCCAATGATTCCACGTTGTTAGGGAACTCACAATCCTCCATAAGTCAGGGACGAAATGGGGAGACTGCGGTTGCTAACCTCGGCGGAACCACCTTGGTATTTAAACCAGACACAGTGAACGTCATTTCCCTACTTTGAGATCGACCCAAAGGGAGAAATGGTTCGAATCCTAACAGTATGATGCGTAAACAACGTAAAAAAGAAAGGGTACTCTAAATAGCCATCATTTTACTTTTCAAGTTTCACTGTCCCCAGCGGAGTCGCCAAATTGTGGACAAGGGATTTTGATCCACGCGATGTTTTATTTCAAAAACATTTTTAATTTGAAAAGAGTCGCCACTAAATTTTTAGGTGGAATTTAGAAACCAATTTTAGAGAAAATGAGTTCGTGTGAGTTTACGTGTTAGGAAGTTTAAAAATAATTTCATTAATTTAACGCCTAACCCCGCCCGTTACAGTAACGGTCTCTACTAAGTAAAATCATGGCTATTATGAGTACACATGCGGATATGCAAACAGCGTTTTAACTCTAAACAAAAAAAAAAGCATCCATTCTAGGTCGTTTTAATGCACATGTAATTCTGTCGAAGTTATTTAGCATGGGTTCATTTACTATTCTAGCAAACAAAGAAAAGAAACAGAAATACTTACCGACAGCATAAGATAGATTAACAAACGTTAGCGATGCATTTAATAAGAATAATAGTAATCGAATATGACTAAGACATGAACAAGTGCAAACGACTATCATAACCAAACTCTATACACTAATATAAGGAAGCAACAAATAAATACGTACAAACAAACTATCAAGTGTAACTAAGTGGACATGCGGACATATGCAAATCGCAACAAACAAACACGAACAAATATACAAGCAAACGTGTAAACTGAAAATTTAATACAACTAATAATAATATGGCAAATAACGTGGGTTATCAACACGGACACATTATACGAAAACCAAAATAAGCAAACCTACATAAATATGGACAGATAACATAAGCACTCAACCACATCCTGCGAAACCCTAGACCAGACAAACCTACATGTGATGTAATTACACAACTTGAGACTTAACAAACGAAACGAAACTAGCGACAAACAGAACCGTGCACGACTCTCACATGATCAACGAAGCTAGATACCACACGAATGCCAAACGACGAAATAAGATTACGAAAATTAAACTAACACGCAAACATGGATTATAGATCTGAAAGACAACATCAGGGGTCTATCTTTAGACAATCAAAACAATTAACATGAAGTAGGTCTTACTACGAAGTCAACTAACGAGCCAGCAAAGACAAACGAACAACAGCAGGTCACGCTACACGAATCATGCTACGCGGGGACCATACATATCGAGTAGACAAGGGATGCAACACTTCCACACACACACCAAAATCATGCTAAAAACGTGAATCGAAAACGAAATAATAATAACGACGATAAACAACAGAGCGACATAAAGTGATAAAAAACGACAGAAAGCGTTAAAAACGATAAAAACAATAATTTAAATAAAGTAAAGTGAATATTTTGCACCCTCAACTTACATGTATCGTTGACCAAATATCCGAGTCGTAATCGATTGTAAGATTTTATCCCGAGGGGCCGTCGTCGACGAAAACCAATTGTAAATCCGTACTTCGTACCAAAACTGACAGCAATTTTCAAAAGCTTGTAACTTCTTCGTTTCTCAACGAAATTTCGAACCGAAAGATGTTTTAGAATCGTGGTAAGATGAACTTTAAGATTGGGTAAACAAATCAGAAAGACTATGGTGTTTTCAACACGAAAAACGGGGTAGAACAGGTGAGGGCCGAATGAAAAGCTGAAAAACGTGCTCTGTTTTTAGAGCAGATATCTCGACTCCCTTTGAGGCTTTTTTAGGGCTTTTTGTGACTTAATCTTGTGTGTGTATGCTGTATACTTCGTGTGTAATGAAGGCTTGAGGTGGGTATGTATATATAGTGTTGATGGGTAGGGTTTCAAGGAGGAAGAGAGCAGCTTTTCCCTCTCTTTTGAGAGCTGCTGTTCTAGGCTCGGTTTAGGGTTTTTGGAGGGGGTTTTCTTGAGGGTTAAGAAAAGGTAAGTGAGTAGGATAGCTAGGGTTTTGATTTGGGTCGTGGGTAGGCGATTTGGTGGCCAGAAAAGCCTCGTCTTGGGCTGTTCAGAACAGAGCTCGGTGGTGAGAGCTGGGCTGCTATATTTCGAGCTCTTTTGGTCTAATTATTCGAAGGAAAGGAAGGGTAGTAAGGGTAGGATAGTTAGGAATCGGGTTTGGGTCATGAGTGATCGATTAGGAGCCGGGTTTGGTCTAATTACGGGCTGCCAGAAACAGGGTACAAGGGTAGGGGTTTTGGGTTGCTTTTGACGAGCTATTTTGGCTGGGCTTCTAGTCCGATCAGTCAAAGGGAAGAGCGGGTAGAAAAGGCTTTGAAATTCGTGTTGAAACGGGCTCAAAAACACTCTTTAAATCGAGCTTAAAACAATCTTTAAAACTTGCTGTTAAGAAAGCGAATTCGTCGAATACGATTTAATAAACTGTTTTAAAAGCACGAGAAACGACTTTTCAAGTCAAAAATGCATAGGTAATCTCGTTTTTTTTTTTTTTTTTTAAATTGAGCGATTTTACTATAACTTATGATTTATTAAATTGATATGCAAGTTGAATTTGTTCGAAATTGTTGTATATGTCAATTTCGAAGTATATATAAGATTATTGAATCATCAAATAATTTTTGAGTGATATGAGCTATTTCAATATTATTGCTTAAAAGCTGTAAATTTATTAAAAATCGATGATTTCAAATAATTTTGGAGATTATATCATCAAATCAAACTAATTATAAATCATCAATTGCACGATGTAGGTGTTAATAGTTAATTTTTTGTTTAATTGCAAAAATTAGGGTTTAACATTGTTTAATTATTTAAATTTTAGAAATTAGGTTTTATAGCATTTTTAATCGCAAAAAATAGGGTTCAACAATGTTTAATTGTGAAAATAAATATTTCATACTATAACTAGAATTGAATTTGTTTGACAATGCATTTGAGAAATTGATAGTTCATATATTTAGTTAAATGACTAATGTCGATATAAATATTTGCTATGATAATGAATACATATAATGTGTGGATTAGTGGTAATCAATCATCGTATAATATGATAGATTAAATATATGTTGTGACATTGTTACGAAAAACTACGATATTGTTTATTAACGGTTGTGATATTGTTAATACAACTTTGTGATATTGTTTTGTGGATAGTTATGATAATGTGTTATGTATTATTACAGATATAAAGTAACACGAATTGTGAAGTTGAAACTCTATATGAAGAAAATCGCCGATATAAAGAGGCGTCTACCGATAAATGAAGTGGTTGAACAACCATCAATCAAGAAGCTTACGGGTGCGCCTAAAAGGATTGTACAACCATTTCAAGAGACCAAGTGTGGGCCAAAAATGAAGAACAAAAGTAGATTGTGAAGGATATTGGATTTGATTGGTTTTTTTTTTTAGTTGAAGTTAACTAGAATATCTCATGGTTATGACGTTTTGTATACAATGAGATATTATTTGCATACAATATAATAATGTTTTGACAAAGTTTGATTATGTGTTTATTAAAGCGTGTTATACATAAACTTACTGTTTTGCAAACAATTGGTGACTTATTTGAAATACTTTTAATAATGATATTGTTTAACATGTAAGGTGATATTGTTAATGGCACAATGTGGTATTGTTAATCCAATTGTGTGATATTGTTTATTAATATCACGAAAGTGGATGAGTGAAAACAAATATTTATATTTGTGATATTGTTGAAGGCGAGTTATGGTGTTCTTAGTTATTGATTGTGATACTTCATTATCAGACGGTGATATTGTTAACTGTTAAGCAAGTCATATGATATTATTTCTCATAACCCGTGGCATTGTTACTATGAAACATTGAAGTAAAGATATACGAAGTATTATTTTTTTCCAAAGTGTGAAACATAATACAAATGACAAATATTGATAAAATTACTATATTGTAAGTAAGGCAATTAATCCGTGTTACAAGTCTTAGTTGAAATAAAAGTTTATTAATACAATGAAAGACTAACTAATACAATCAATTAAATAACTAATGCGAGTCTTCTTCAACAGTTCTCCTCACGGGGCCATTACCATTATCCAAGCAAATCTCACAATGAATACCTGCTTATCTAGCTGTTCTCCAGCTGCCAGAAATAGCAATTGTCTCATCACAAAGTTTGAAATAGTTATTTGAACACATGAAAAACACACAAGTTTACCAAAGGTTGAGTAAGAATATCAATCAACAAACTATGCACAATAATTGAGAAAGTAGTACTTATTCAACGTAGAGAAAGATCGTCGCGACATGGATATTGTCCATCAAATGTGATTTTATGATATTGTTTCTTAAATATGGTGATATTGTTTCACATGAAGTATGATATTGTTCATAATAACGCGAGATATTGTAAACATATATCAGTTGAACGGAAAAACTAAAAACACGAATTATAAGTGAATAGCACGAAAGGAAAATGACAGACATAAAGAAAAAGTGTAAATTACAAAGGAAAATTGAAAAATAAGATGATGAACAACATCAATTAAGAAGAAATACATGAATTAAAACAAAAATCAGCATGATGAAAGTATTAATTATAACAAAGTAACAAACAAAAGATGGTGATAAACATCAATTAAAACTGGACACCACACAAGACAGGAGCATTACATAAAGTGAAAGTAAAAATCATGATGAAAAACATCAATTAAAACCAAAAATAGATAATAAGAAAACGAAATCAGAAAAGAAAACAATAAAAGCATGATGATAATCATCAATTAAAAAGAAAACCATGAATTAATACTAAAAACGAGCATGATACATAAATAAATAACAATTTCTGTTGAGAGAAGTGTTTAATAACAACAAAAATAAAAATAACAATCATACCTGACATTGAAGACGAATTGAAGATGAGAAAACGAAATTAAAAATTGAATCAGTAGAAGAAATCAATAGACGAAAATCAATAGATGAAATCAATCAGATGAAATATGTAGATTAATATGATGAAAGTCGAGCGAAATTCAACGGAAGAACGTGCGGAAGAGAGAGAGAGGGTGAAGCTAGAGAGAGAAAGTGAATGAGGAGAATGAACGACTGATTTTGATTTAGGTTATAAATATTACATTGTTGAATGACTAATTACCCTTACTTAATTGATTTAATCTTAACCATTGGATCATCTTAATCTAATGGTTGAGATTAAGACTAATGGACTCAAAAAGAAAGGGGGGACTCATAAGATCCTATTTCTATATATATATATATATATATATATATATATATAGATAAGTTCTATCAAGTCAATGGTCTAGGGAAAGTCAGCAAGTCAGAATTGACTTTAACCAAAAAAGTTGATTTTAACAAAAAAAAAATTGATTTTAACCAAAAAATTTTTCATTTTAACAAAGCATAGTGAATTCCAAAATTTCACGGCCGGTTGACCGGCTGCCGGTCTTGGACCGGCCGGACAAAAAATTTTGGAGACCTAATCTCAGTGTTTTGTTAAAATCCATTTTTTTTTGTTAAAATCCATTTTTTTCCGGTTAAAATCCACTATTTTGGAGAATCTGAAAATCTTGACTTTGCGACTCAAAATATTTAGCTGACTCAAAATAACTTATCTCTATATAGAGTTAAGATCTGGTACATCCTATTATATATTTACATCCTACATCCTAATAAGAGCCATTGGATTAAACTAATTTCAACACTTGAGATTAAGCCACGTCGTCACTAACCAAACCACAATTCACCTGCTCATTTTCGTTCATTTTTCACCCTTACTAACTTCCACACACACACTCTCTCTCTACTTTTATCCAATATCAAAAATCCAAAACCCTAATTCACAACTCAACTAAATTAATCGACAAATTCATCAAATTCGCTAAATATTTGCTGAGACATTCATCGAAAATCGATAATCATCAGCTTTAATCACAAAAAAATTGTTCAATCTTTGTTCATAGAGTATGTAAATTGTTGAATTCAATTTTTTGAATTTCTTTCAATTATTAGATGATTTTCTGTATAATTGAGTCAATATTTAGTGTTCAATTGCAAGTTGTTGATGTTTTCTCCATTATGATTGTGTATGTTGTTGAAATTTGTGAAAATCGTTGATGTTTAAAGATTATTGAATTCAAATGTTTTGAAACTTACTTTCAATTATTGATGATTTTCTACAGTAATTTTGTTAATTTCTATTGTTCAACTGTGGATTTCTGATGTTTTGTAAATTATAATTATGTTTATGTTGCTGAAATTTGTGTTTGTTGTTGAAACTTTTGAATTCCGTAATGTGGTACATCTGCTGTATTGTTTTGGTACTTTGTTTAGTTATAAATGATACTTTATGTGTTACTATGTGATACTTTTTACTTAACCTCTGTTTACTTATTATTTACAATAGTTACTTTTTGTAATTATAAGTGATACTTTATATGTTAGCAGGTGATACTTCTTATGTATTGTTGTGATACTTCTGATGTTTTTGCATTATCATTACATTTTTGAGATTCATTGCGTTGAAATTAGGTTTAAGATTAGTTTTAGTCAATAAAGTTGTTATATTTAGTGTTTTTGTGTGTTGCTTACCGAGTGTTTGATGAAACGCCTCAATGAAGTGTGATACTTGGTAGTGTATATATTTGATAATTATTTTGTGTAGTGGTGATACTTATTGCCCACTAGGTGTTTGATTTAATGTCTCAATGAAGTGTTTGCATTTATTGTGACTTCAATTAACTTTTTATGTGATGGTATTATGTCTCAATGAGGTTGTGTTTAATTATGTTTTGTTTGATGTGTATTACAGGATATAATTTTCTCAATGTACGAAAACAAATTAGAAGGCGAGCAAATTCTTAATGACTATCACGAAACAAAGGAAGTGGTTAGACTTACTAGAAATAGTATTAGTGCGACATTTATGTAATTGAATAGGACAATCAATTTATATCATATAATATATTTTTGTATAAAGGTTGTGATATTTTGTATAGAACATTGTGATACTTTATACAGAGTATTGTAATACTTCTTGTGAAATGTGACGATACTTTTTATAGAACATTGTAATATTTTTTTTATTACATGTACGTTGTGATACTTTATAGAAGTATAAAGCATTGTGATACTTTATTTAGTAAGTAGTGGTACTTTATATGAAACATTGTGATACTTCTTGTATAAAATTGCAGTACTTCTTATATTAAGTTGTGATACTTCTAACGTTAAATCCAAATACAATGTAATTACACAAACAACATAATATCTACCACATATAAATGATGAAATTAACAAAATGAAATTCTTGAAAAATAATGTTCTTATATCTAGATCTAAACTAGCTTAAAACACCATCAAACCAACATAAATGATGTACTTGAAAAATGATATTTCTTATAAAACATTGTGATACTTTTTATAAAATGTTGTTGTACTTTATATGAAGCATTGTGATACTTCTTGTACTACATTAAGTACTTCTTATATTAAGTTTTGATACTTCTAATGTGAAATTTGAATGCAACGTTATCACACAAACAACGTTAGTTCAACCAAATAAACATGATGAAATTAACAAAAAAATTAAATTCTTGAAAAATAATATTTTTATATCTAAATGTAAACTAGCTTAAAACATCATCAAAGCGACATAAATGATATTTTATCGTTCCTCTTCAATTCGACGCCATGAATCAATGAGTCTCTGAAACTGACTGCAAAATATAAAACAACAGTTATTTTATAAATATGATTACATATAAAAAAAATTACATTCTATGTAACATTGTGTAACTAAGACTTTGTGATACTTTTTATATTAACTTTTGATACTTCTAATATAATATTTTGATACTTCTTACAACATTTTGATACTTCTTATAAATTTGAAGTATTTACTATGACAGTTATATTCTTATATAATATGCTGATACTTCTTTTATAACATTGTGATACTTACAGTGTAAATCGGTGATACTTCTGCGTAAAATAACAAGAAACATTTCATTGAGGCATTTCATCAAACACTTGGAGGACAACAGAAAAAGTACACAAACTATAAGAAACTAATCGACCAGTAAACACAAAAACCTGCGATGACGATGACGATGACGTGAAACATAAAATTGAACGATGACGATGAACACAAAAACCTAAAAAAGTTGATGATGATGAATGCGATGACGATGAACACAATAAATTCTAAAAACGAGTTATTAAACATTATAAAATCAAAAACATGATGAATTCTTAATAACTAATCATTGAACATAAAGAAATATTGAAGTTATGATGAAATCAATCATGATTTGTAGATAAATTTGGTGGAAATTTTGAGGTGTGATTAAAATTATATCAAAATCAAGGATATGATGAATGTAAAAAAATGCAAATTGATCAATGCATACCTGATATGACGATCTACTGAATATTGATTGACGAAATTGTAGTCGATTGATTAATCGATGTTTTGGAAGTTGATAGAGAGAAGGTAGAGAGAGAAAACGAAATAACGTAATGAAGGGGTGAGCTTTTAGGGGATGTTAAATACTCCGTATGTATTAATTTTATTAGTTAGTCACATTTAATTTGATCCATTGGATCTTTATGATCTTACGGCTGAGATTTGGATGTAGGATTTACAAATATGGGTAGGATTTACATGATCCTATTTCTATATATATATATATATATATATATATATATATATAGATAGAGATAAGTTCTATCAAGTCAATGGTCTAGGGAAAGTCAGCAAGTCAGAATTGATTTTAACCAAAAAAGTTGATTTTAACTAAAAACAAAATTGATTTTAACCAAAAAAATTTTCATTTTAACAAAGCATAGTGAATTCCAAAATTTCACTAGGTTGGCCATTGTAGGTCTGGGACCTACTGACAAAATTTTTTGGAGACCTAATCTCAGTGTTTTGTTAAAATCCATTTTTTTTTTTTGTTAAAATCCATTTTTTTCGGGTTAAAATCCACTATTTTGGAGAATCTGAAAATCTTGACTTTGCGACTCAAAATATTTAGCTGACTCAAAATAACTTATCTCTATATATATATATATATATATATATATATATATATATATACAGTGAGGATCCGGTGAGACCACCCCTTAAAATAAGACCGTCTCGCAAATCTGGACCGTTAGATCTAAAAATCAACTACTTAGATCTGTCATGTTTATACTAACACCCTATGTTTATTATAGTAACACATCTAAAATTATGTTATTATAACATAAATGAATATTTGTTATTATAACATAGTTTCAACATTGAGCAATTTTTTTTTTTTTTTTTTTTCTTTTTTTTTTACTTTTTTTTAATTTTTTTTAATTTTTTTTTTTTTTTTACCAAAAAAAATAAATAATAAAGAAGATACATTGTTACAGTAATAAGATATTATGTTATTATAACAGAGTGGTCTCATTTTAAGGGGTGGCCTCATTTTAAGGGAGTGGTCTCACCTGATTCAATTCCTATATATATATATATATATATATATATAGAGAGAAAAGTTATAGAGAGTCCTCCTATCCAATAGAGTCCTAGAGTCCTTATATTAGCCATAGGATCAATAGATAATGAAGGGCTGAGATTGAAAGACCATTAATTACAAAAAAAAAAAAAAAAAAAAAAAAAAAAAGAAAAAACCTGAAATTGATTGTGTAGTTACGAGGTAATTGTTGGGCTATTTGCTTTTCCAATGATGGTAAATTAATACTTTTCATTTTTCATTTCAACCCATTTCAAATTAGAAAATCTCATCCCTTCTTCTTCTTCTTCCTCTTTCTCTTCCTTTTCGGTCCAATTTTTTTTTTTTTTTTTTTTTTTTTTTTTTTTGCAACTTGCATAATCCTTATTTTATCAAAAAGATCTGCGACGGTAGTTGTTAAAACTGGAAAAAATTGAAGTCCGAGTTTGATTATAAGATGGAGAACTTGCAAATTGTAAATTTTATTGATGGTAAGTTGTTTGTTAATGGTGGATTCTTGTTTATTTAAATTTTTGTATATTATTTTTTGAAATAATATAATGATGAACATGAACATGAGGTTATATTTCCAAAATTTAAGAAGTTTTTGAAATAAACCTTTTTAGGTAGAAATCTGTAATATTTTAATTGTAAGATTTGGAATTTATTTTTTTTGATTGTCTCGAATATAAGAATTAGTAGTTACCAATTCTTTTTTTATCTGTTGAAATGCTTTATTTGTTTCTTGGAATTTCATTTATGTGAATTGATCGTTGAGTGGAGAGTTAGCTCTGAATTTGGAGATTTAAAAAATCTGATGAGATCTTTGGTTTGGTAATATGAATTTTTGAAATTCAAAATTAATAAAAAATCTGAAACGTATTTATGATGTTGGTGTTTCAAAATTTCGTTTGAAATCTTAATTATAGTGCCTGGAATTTCATTTTTTTTTTTATGAAATATATCAATTAGTGCATGGATTTGATACAAATGCTGGTTCTAATTGAAAGTTTTTTGTGAAATTAGAGTAAATATCAGTTGTAGCTGTTGCATGTTGGAACATTACTTTCTTTCGTTGAAATTTTATAAATTGTTATTGAAATTTCAAAAAATACTGTTGGTATTTCATTTTAACAGTTAATTGAAAATTTCTTTGGCAGGTTAATATCGGTGCTACAAAGACGTATAGAATGATTAAAGAACATGTAAACGGGTTCGTAAACATAAGGGCAACGCTCAACCAGTTTAAAAATTTCCAGCGAGACATGAAATGTTTCATTCACGAGAAAGATGGGCAATTGTTCATTGACCGGTTTCAAATTATGGAAAGCGTATGTGGCGAGAAAAAATGTCGATGTTGTTGTTGCAAGTAAACCGAAACGATTGTGCAAAATTGTAAGCAACTGGTACACCATGACAAGAGAAATTGTCCATTCCCTTTTGTGGAAGATTAGTAAATGTATTCTGCTACTGAAATTGTACTTTATAAAGTTGAGATTGGAATTCTGAAAAAAGTTGTTAAAATTCGTTTTATTGTTATTGAAATTTCATTTATTTGAAGATGTTATTTTAGTCAGAAGAAACGAAATAAAGACATGCTTGAAATCTCTTGCAGGTGTGTAAAAATTCTTTAGGATTTTGAGATGTGATATATGAATTTTTTTTATTAAGTGAATGACAAGTTGTAATTAATGTTGTTTAGGTCGATAATAGTTTTAAAAAAGAAGTTTAAAATCTCAATTAAATGTGTTGAAAATCTTAATTAGGTAGAATATTTGAATTGAAGGTTTAAATTAGAATACGGAAACTTAAATGTTAAAATTGAAACGAAACATATAGATAATTTAAAATTACTCATTTAAGACCAAAATACTAACCAAAGTACAAATCAGTACAAATTAAGGGATTCAAATGTTATTAGAGTTTAATGGAGTCGGAATTAAAGACGATAGTACAAAGCAAAACAAAACGAGGAGTTCAATGGGCAATAAAATGGTGACAGCGCTTCATTTAGAGAGCTTCTGAATCTTCCGCTGGACTTGACGCTGCGGTTCAATGGGCAATAAAATGGTGACAGCGCTTCATAAGGTGAGCAGGGCGAAGGGAGGGGGGTTCTGTGGGTTCCATGGAACCCCCTCCCATTTGACAAAAAATTAAAAAAGTATAAAAAAAATAAAAAAAAATAAATAAAATTTAAAAATCGACGTAATCTTTTACCCCACGCGCCATTTGAATGATGATGTAATTTAGATTATCGGAAATATTTTGTAATGTATAATATATATGAATGTTTTTAGTTTCGAAAAAAATTTCGAACCCCCTATCTGAAAACTCTGGATTCGCCACTGAAGGTGAGGCTTGGTTTTAACAAATTTGACGACGTTTTCAAGTAAGACGTCACGCTTCAGGTTGCAGTCGGCTAATAGAAGGGATGCAGCTAATTGGCAAAGAGAATTATAAACAGAATCAGTTTTTGTTATAAAGAAGAAAAATGAAATTCCATCACCAAATAAACGAATTCTAAAACCATAATATGAAATTCCAATTTTAGTAACAGAATTAAAAACACAATGACTGAACTTCCTACAAACATAGCATAAGAGGGACAAATTACAGGCACTTTTTAAACTTGCAAGAAGTTTAAAAATTAAAAAGAATTGTAATCACATAATGTGAAAATTCTAGTATGAAAAAAGACCAAAGTAAAAACAGATAATCAGTCTAAATTATAAACACGAAAAATGAAATTCCAACACCAAAAAAAACAATTTCTAAACAAAAAAAAAAAAAAAAAAAAAAAAAAAATCCAAATTCAGGTGCAGAATTGAAAACACAAATAATAAATCGGCGACAAAAAAAATGTAAGAGGAAGAAATAGTAAGCACATCATCTGAATTTCTAACTTGAGAAAACATAAATATAAACACAATCAGTTTGTATTGTAACGAAAAATAAACTGAAATTCCAACAACAAAAAATAGAATTACAAACACATAATTTGAAATTCGAAATTCAGGAACAGAAATATAAACATAGAAAACTGAAATTCGAATATAAGTGAAAAATGAATAACAATCAATTTTTAGGGTTTCCAATTTTCACTAGTAGAAAATCCCCCTATAGTGTCGAGGCTATCGTGGCGGTTCTTAAAAAAACGACACCAAAAGTAGGGTGGAAGATCTATAGTGGCGGTTCCAAGTTAAAAACGACACTAAAAATCAATGTGGAAGAGGCTTTTAGTGGCGGTTCTAACAAACAACCGCCACGATAGGTCTATAGTGGCGGTTCTAAAATAAAACCGCCACTAAAAGATGCTTCTTTTTTGTCTCACAAAGACTTTGAGAATAGTTTTTAGTGGCGGTTGTATGTTAAAACCGCCACTAAAAGTATAAGTAACCAAACTTTTAGTGGCGGTTGTAAGATACAACCGCCACTAAAAGGCACGCACTAAAAGTTAGAACCCTAAATATTTCAAAGTGGCTGTGTATCCAAAACACTTCAAATCAAAAACCAGCTCAGCCCTTCTTCTCCTTCTTCTCCGACCTTCTTCTCCGTCGTTCTTCTCTTCTCCTTCGTCCCTCCTTCGTCCGTCCCTCATCTCCTCAGCCCTCATCTCCTCCATTCTAATCAAAAACCAGCTCAGCCCTTCTTCTCCTTCTTCTCTGACTGCCATTGTTTTAAAAAATCAGCACGTCAGCCGGAGTTCTCCTCCATTCTAATCCATTATTCTGAGTAATTAAAGGTATTATTCCTATTTAATCCTTTCATTTGATTTTCTTCGATTTTAAGTGTCGATTTCATTTGATTTTCTTCGATTTAACTCGATTTATCAGAATGCCACGAGTTTCATTTTATACTCAAATCAGATGCTTGTAAAAATCGATTTGTTTAGTTTCATTTTATACTCAAATCAGATGCTAAAATCGATTTGTTTAGTTTCATTTTATACTCGATTTAACTCGATTCATTTTATACTCAAATCAGATGCTTATTCTAGTTGGTAAAAATCGTATTTTGGGGTTGGCTTTGTTGTCTATGCTTGTACGTATGTGTGTGGTTGTATGACTGTATGTGACTCAAAATAGGTTGGATTTGTTTAGTTTCATTTTGTATGACTGTATGCGACTGCTGGGTTGTTGTTTAGCCGTGAAAAGGGGGCTGTTGGCAGCCGTGTTGTGACTGTCGGATTATGGCCTGTTGTTGTTGATGTACCCATTATTGTTATGGTTGTCGTTTCGTTATTATTCCCGCTGTCAAGTCTTGTTTGCTGCCGTTATCGTCTTCTTTGTCATTCTTTGTAATTAGAATTTCTTTGCTCGATTTTTATTCACGACTGATGGCCGTGTTTTCGTGGTGTCGTGAGTTGAATTGATGTTTCGATTATGAGGATTGCCATGTAGAATGAATTGGATGCTTAAACCTTGAGTGACGCCGTGAATTCGCGTGGATGTTTGTAGCACGTTAAACTTGGTGTGTGTATATATATATACTAGCTGTGTCGTGTTATTTCTGCTGCTGTCCATCTTCGAATAGCGTAGTGTGTTGGTTCTCTTGTGCTTGGGCGTGTGTGTCGAGTGTGAATAAAGCATGACCCGTGAATGGGTCGCGTGTGTGTTGTGTGGGTGTGCGTGAGAGCTGCCGATGTGGGAGTTAGCAAGTGCGTTATGGCCATCAAATTATGGGGCAGAAAAGCGTGGAACACTAGACAATGCAATGCTAACTTAATCAAAGTTTAAGTTTAAGTTTAAGTTAGTGTAGCATCATTTTGGTTTTCATTTTAATTAATAAATGTTTGTTTTTGGTTATTAGTTACTAGTATGGATCGAAGTTGGATGTATGTACGACAATGTGAAACAGGTAGACCTATTTAATTAATTCCCAACTCATTTCTCAGCAATCCCTTTACATTGATACATGCCCTTGTCTGTTCAGGCGACAGCATTCGGCATGAGAAGCGTTGTTTACGTGCCACACATCAACCTGGATACAAAGAAAGATTATCCACATTACGTGATAAGGCCAAAGATGGTGAGCAGTGGATGAAATTTTAATGACGATTCATGTTGAGTGGAGTAACATTTATCTAAATCAAATTATATCGGTTATGCTAACGTTTTATCACCTGACGTTAATAATCCAGGGATGCCTTGTAGCGCCGACGCTGTCAATAGGTTCCATACTTCTTCAACAGGCAGCAATCACGGCCTCATTCCACTACAACAATGTCGAGATCGTTGAATCAAGACCAACTGCGAGAGTAAGTCCATGGCATTATTTATGGTCAATGTAAAATTACGTTTTTCACAGCTTTAAGGAAGCGATGTCAGAGTTGGTTTTTTTCGTCTCAAAATCTCACATATCTAAAAGTAGTCTAAAATCTCACAAATGACACGATTTAACATGGATTTGCGTTGAGACTTTTGTGCAATCAACATAAAATTTAAAACTAACCTTGTGAAAGGAAAACAGGATCTTCCCTCGCAAGACGCAGCTCGGATAATGAACAATTTATCAAATCTCGGCCAGCTCTACAACAAGGAAGACATATCAACTGATGTTGCAGTAAGAAAATACTCAAAAAAATTAAATAAGACTAAACGACAAAATCCAACGATTTCTCTTTTCCTGTTTCTGAAACCTTGCTCGATTTCATTTCAGAATGCACCTTTACATTTTCCTCAGGTATTCCTGACGGTTTCGATCTTTTTTCTTCCTCAAGCTTCCATTGATGGAGCTCCATTGCCTGCACTTATGTGACACTTTCAACTCAAGCTTCCTTTCACTAGTAATTTTTTTTGGTTAGTTTCTGTCACTTACTCTTTGTCTTTCTCTCTCTTTAGCAATAACTGCTTCTTTACACGCTTCGCTGTACATTTGCATGGTTTGCTTAAGCTCAAGCTTCAGCCTTCTCATATCATCTCAGATTCGACTTCTTCCTGCGTTTAATTTACGTACATGATTTTTTTCTCCCTTAAAGTAGGTAAGAATGTCCATTATAAAAGCCGAACTAAAGTTGAAATGTTCTTACACTTAGCTGCGATGAAGCAGTTGAGCTTCTTCCACTTTCCTGTGATATGAATGAAAAGTCACGTAAGGGGCTAAGTTCATTAATTAGCTCTTAGCGGAAAGCGTACTGATCCGACGAAACTTTGCTCTGATGAACTGGTCGATATCCTTGGCGTGCGAGTTGAATCCATATAGTCGTATAGTGATGAGGAGAAAGGAGGTCGGTACTTGTTCTATCAGAAGAGCTCACAAAGGAGATGTCTGTATCACCGTCTGGAATGTCGCTGAATAATAGCCTTTCATTTATTCTACCTGACCTGATTCGACATTTATCAAATATTTAGCTCATATCATCGACACATAGTTTATTCACTAGTATTCCCCTAGATGTTTCATTCCCCAAGTTACCACATTTATATTAAAATGGACGTTTTATATATATATATGATCATTGGACCCCGGCCCTAAATGTGTATTGAGTGTGATTGTGTTTTCTAATCACAATGATCTTTAGACATAATGTTTTATATATACGATGTAGCTGTGTATTTCGTGTGAATGTGTTTTACACATACATCTTCACGTGACGATATTTTCATTTTGTGTTTCTAGGTGGTTTTGAGAAGATCAACAACGGGAAGTTGCTAAGTTCGATCTCATGGAGTTATCGATTAGAGAAGTGTTTAGTGTATGTATGTTTGCAAATTATTGTTGTGTTTTATATTTATTTGGAGTAAACTTAGAATTTTTATGTTGGATGTGTTGTTGGTTGCATGCACATTTGAAATGAATTTTATATATCGTGTCGTTGTTGGATATATTGTTGTTGGATGTGTTGTTGTTGGCTGGATGTTGTTGTGGGATACAATGTGGTGTATATATATGTGTTGTCGGATGTGGTACGTGCAGGAACGTACTCATATGTCGATCGTCAAATTTAGACGAGGTGGATCGTCAAATTTAGACGAGGTCATGCCGAAATTTTTTCGTATTAAAAAAAAAATTAATAACATACAGTGGCGGTTGTAGCTTAAAACCGCCACTAAAAGTCTAAAATATGACTATTTTGAACAACTTTTAGTGGCGGTTGTAGCTTAAAACCGCCACTAAAAGTCTAAAATATGTCTTTTTTGAACAACTTTTAGTGGCGGTTGTAAGCTACAACCGCCACTAAAAGTCTCAAATATGACTATTTTGAACAACTTTTAGTGGCGGTTGTAGCTTAGAACCGCCACTAAAAGCTCACTTTGGTGGCGGTTCTAGCTACAACCGCCACTAAAAGTTGTTCATCAGAGCCATATTTTAGACTTTTAGTGGCGGTTGTAGCTTACAACCGCCACCAAAAGTGAGCTTTTAGTGGCGGGTCTAAGCTACAACCGCCACTAAAAGTTGTTCAAAATAGTCATATTTGAGACTTTTAGTGGCGGCTGTAGCTTACAACCGCCACCAAAAGTGAGGCCTTTGGTGGCGATTTTTACAACCGCCACTAAAAGTATACGACCCCCACATAGACGTCGCTTCAAAATCGCCACTAAAAGCCATTTACAACCGCCACTGTAAGGTGTTTTTCTACTAGTGTTTTAAAGTGAAATTCAACAGAAAAACAAGAAATATACCAATTTTTGTATCAAATTAAAAGAAGAACTCAAAAATATCAAAATGCACAAAATAAATTAGAAGTAAAACATTTACAAAAATCCTTTAAAACACAAACTAATAAATCTAAACTAAAGAACTAGAAATTAAAAATAAAAAATTTCGAAGAACACATAATTAATTGAAAATTACAGAAATGAAACTCACCTTTAATTAAATAAAAACAATGATGAAATAATTTAATGAAGAATCCGAATGAAAAATTGAGTTGCAGTGGACAAAATAATGGTGAAGAAGATGAAGTTGCAGGGGACGAAATAATGATGAAGAATTGAAGAAGATCAATTGAATCTGGGAATTTTTGGGTGGTAAATTGAAGAGTCACTAAAGAGAGAGAGAAGTATATTTTGAATTATTTTTGATATTGTGTTTTTGGGGGAACTAACTTACGTATAAACTCCTACAATTAATTTTCATTTTTTTTTTTTTTTTTCTTTTCTCGTTTTCTGTTTTTTTTTTTTTTTTTTTTTTTTTTTTAGGGGGGACATTGTATTAATTGTACTTTTAATCTAAGCCATTGATCTAATTTGATCCAATGGCTCACATTAGGACTCTAGGACTCTAACACTAACCTAGGACTCTAAAGAACCTATTTCTATATATATATATATATATATATATAAATAAGATACTTAATGTGCAATTTTTTTTTTTATGAGAGTGGATAATTATTTTGAAATGAAGATAGGGGAAAGTTACTATGTAGCACATCATATATCACGTGTAGGGGTGGCAATGAGCCGAGCTGATACCGAGCTCATGTGAGCTCGAGCTCGGCTCGTATCAAATTTTTTGAGCTCAAGCTCGGCTCGTAGCTCGACGAGCTTGTCAAATTAAAGCTCGAGCTCGGCTCGTATAACCTTTTTAGAGCTCGAGCTCGAGCTCGGCTCGTATAATATTTTCGAGCTTGAGCTCGAGCTCGAGTTTGGCTCGTATAAGCTTTTCGAGCCCGAGCTTTATAACACATTTTAGAGTAATTTAAAATCAACTAGAGAGAAAGTAAATTTGTATATCTTTTAAGTATTATGTCAAGAAAGAAGATAATTGATAAAGAATAATATTTAGAATTATTAGGAAATTAGGAGGCATATACGGAGTAATTTGGAAGTTGAATATTTAGGATGTACTAGAATTTAGGAAGTTTAAGAGGCATATAATATGAGATTTGGATTTCCAAAAATATAAGTCTTAATGATGAAGTTAGAAGTATTAGGAGAAATTTTTTAATATTTTATTGTTATAAAAAATTTCGAGCCCAACCGAGCTTAACCGAGCCGAGCTCAATAGGGCTCAGGCTCGAGCTCGTAGTCAAAAGACAGGGCTCGAGCTCGGCTCGGGCTCATATTTGACCGAGCTCGAGCCGAGCTTTGACCGAGCCGAGCCCGAGGGCTCTACGAGCCGGCTCAGCTCATTGCCACCCCTAATCACGTGTTACCCCAATGAAAAAAATACAAAACACCAAAAAGTGAGGTGTAAGTCTATCACTAACAAAATATGTAGAGATCCTAATAAAATATATTTGCATGTATATCTTCTAAATATTAATGATATAAAACAATTTCTAAATACAGTTAAAACTCTAAAATAATAAATTTGTTCGTTCTCGACTTGGGCCATTGTAAAAAATTGGAATTTTTGATAAAATAATAAGATAATAATAATGGTGGATGAGACTAGTTTTCAGTAGAGATTTTGATGAGATTTTGGTCAGACGAGGATATGAACTTGGGTGGTATAATAGAAGAAAAGATGGCGGAATTTCTAATGTCGAATTTCATAGAGCTCCATTGCCGAATCCCTTTAGGCTGGCAAGTTGTACGTGCCGTGTCAGTCGTGTTGAACTTCCCTGTGGCAAATTCTTTGAGGAATCAGTTGACGGTTTTCAAGGAGAAAGAACGGGTTGAGATCCTCATGTTTTGTGTCTCGCCCACTCGTCAAACATAGATGGAACACAAAATTTTGACAGAGGATTTCAACTCGATAAAAGCCGCAAACATGTTCATCTTACATCCTTCAATGGTCACGAGTACTCTGTACTGTATAGTATATACCATGACACTCCTTAACCTTACTTGTTAGCTTGCCTTCCCGTAGAAATTTTGTTTTCATCTTCTATCGTATTTAATCCCCGGGATTAAAAATAAACTTCATACATGTATTAATAGAGTTCAATAATATTAATTAATAAGTTAATTAATATTAAACAAACTAAAAACTTACTTAATCATCGATTTATTGTAAGCTTTACCTAATAATTATAAGCACAATTTCCTGCAATATAAATGAGATTCACAACCTTGCTTCATCAATTACATGCGGTAACTACCATACACTACGTCGTCATACTTATTACCATTGGGTCATAAGTTCTACACAAAAACAGAATGAAGATTGACGATAAACAAAGCACGCAAACTACACAAAAATTAGCTAATACTAACTGAAAGAAAAGTACCTTTCGAAAAGAATATCATTAGCAGTTTCTCAGACGCAAAGACCTCTGCATGAAGCACGCCTTAGCACTCATTCTCGCAATATGACCCAGTAAAATATCCTCTGTACCCGCCTCAACATGGGCGGATGCAGTGCAAGAGACGCTTTCAGCCGTCCCCACTAACATATTTTCATGTATGCGTTAAGAGTATGGCACATTGGCACACTTAAATTTGTTTCGATTTATCCATTGAATAGCTTTGAGATTCAAGTTTGATAAATAAATGGAAGAGATTTCAAATTTGGATACATTTATTTGAAACGAATATAGATTAATTTGGATACACTTCAACAAAATGAAGAAATGAGGTGGAGAACAAACTTCAAGCAAATTAACTTGTTTTTTTAGCCATTTACTCGTACAAGACATGATGATTGATGGCATAGAAATGATCGTTTACGGTGTGATAACAAATTAAACTGTGAAAGCTGTGATACACATACTGACATTCTACAATGAGGTAGTTTAGTCCAACAAACAAATTAATCACCGAATCAAATGGAGTACGTCAATACGGAAGATCAACCAATGAGAGTACAAATATCAAAAATTCCAGAATGACAACATACACAATTACGGCACTACAATAAAACCAGATCAAAACGCCGAAATGATAACAGCGTAAAAAAGAAAGTAGCATAAAAGATTGAGCACAAATCCTTGCACATTGAGGAAAGTACAAATGACAACAAATTGAGTACACGAGTCTGTTCAATGACACAAAACTGAAAGACACAAATAAGTTCAGAAAAAACATAATTGTGTACTGGAAACCGTCTAACTAATTGAAGAGCGTCGTAATGCAAAAGTTTGAAAACAACTCGAGGGCTATGTTACTCAGACACTTCAACCCGGAATCATGTTTGACACATGTTGGAGTGTCGAACGCGACTAGTTTGTGCAAAACTTCTAATTTTTGTTTTAAAATGAAGTGTCAAAGTAACGTGTCGTGACATGTTGTCTATGCTACGCGACACGACAGCAAAGTCAAGTGTCAGAGTAAAATAGCTCGAGGGAGAGAAAAAGAAGAGCTTAAGGATCAGGATAAAAAGAATTGAAACTTATCGGATTTGTTGGACAAGCCGACAAGGTTCAGCTAAACATAGAACACAGCCTATGTAAGTTGGATCTCAAACTCTAAAGAGCATAAATTTAAAGACTCACATAGTCACTTGCTATAGTGCTTGAAAAAAAAAATACTTGTCAAGCAAAGCCTTGTCAGCCTCACTAACATTAGGATGGATGACTAACTCCATAAATAAAGACGTAGTTTTATCATCAGCAGCAAATCCGTGGCTCCTCATTACGCGAAGATAATCCAAAGCATTGGAAACATCATCAACATTGAGAAATCCTTTTATTATCGTATCGTAAGTGCGATCATTGGGAGAAAATCCGGTGTCTTCCATCTTCTTTAAAAGTTCAGTAACATCAGTTAGCAGCCCTTGCTTACATAAAACTTTAATCATTGTATTGTAGGTAGGTACATCTGGCTGCAACCCCTTCACAACAAGGGTAGAGAACACCTCTAGTGCTTCTGTCGGTCGTCCAGCTACACAAAGACCATTTATTATGATACTGTACGTAAACATATCGGGGGCAACTCCATCCTTCACCATCTCTCTAAACAAGGACATGCCCCTATCAATCTCTGCATTTTTTAATAGCCCATCAAGCAATGAATTGTAAGTCACCACATTAGGTGCCACACCTCGATCTTTCATCTCTTCAAACTTTTGGTATGCGATTTTCACATTGTTATCCTTACATATTCTTCTAAGACGCATATCCTTAAACAAGACCATGGCTTTATCAACTTGTTTCGACTTACAGTAACCATTGATTAAAATGTTAAACGTAACAACATCAGGCTTAACACCATCTTTGGCCATGATATCTACGACATTCTTAGCCTCCTTCATCTCCCTACGCAAACAATAACCATCGAACAATGTATTGTACGTAACAATATCAGGGCGCAAGCCTCTCTTTGACATCGTCTCAAAAGTAGCCCTTGCTTTTTCAATGTTTCCTTCTTTGCAGTGCATGTCAATCAAGGTGGTGTAGGTTTCAATGTTAGGAGCACCATCGTTACTCAACATCTCGGCCCACAAATCCTCAGCTTCATTCCATTGCCCCAAACTGCAACACCCTCGAATCAAGGAAGTATAAGTAACGACATTAGGCAAAATGCCCTTTGACTTCATCTCCTCGAAAAGGTTGAGGGCTTGTGGCAACAAGCGATCTTTACAATGGCTGTCAATGAGAGTGCTGCAAAAAAAAAAAAAAAACGCCAGGCTTGAAAGGTGCTTTACGCTCCATATCACGAAGCAATTTCATAGCACCAACATTGTCACCATTGCGGCAATGACCTTTAAACAAAGCACCGTAAGTAACAAGGTCAGGTCATATCACGGATTTAATTCAACAACACTATACTTTAGTTAAGGAGGTGGGTAGTGGGCTTGGTCTTCATTGAATTCAACAACACTATACTTGATTACTTGTTTAGATCTGAATACGAAGATAAGGAGGTGGGTAGTGGGCTTGGTCATGCTAATTTTAGTTAAACGGATGATGAAGCAACTGATTAGTTAATAATGATAATATATTTTTTCATTGAATTTTACAACATATATTACGAATATTAACTTGCGTGATACGACTTATTTTTATTTAGGGTAATTAGTCGTTTAAACTTTAAACATAATTTAGCCATTTAAATTGACGGAGTACAATTCTCGGTCGTGATGAGAAAAACTCAAATATGTTTTGTCTAGAGGTCTCAAAATATATATACCAAATAACCTTTTAGGATATCATGTAATTCTAAATAAACTTCCGTCTTGAAAATAAACAAATTTTCAATATCCTCGTTACTAAACCGACATCACCATAAAAAAAATTCCCAATAACCTCAAGCATCAATTAAAATTTATTTTTCTGTCACATTGCTCTAGATGAGACAAACTTTTGTATATCAATCGATAAAAGGACGCATTGGCCGCTTAATTAACGCCGACTGTCTAAACCGAAAGTAATAGTCAATATCAACTTATAAGAATCTCATTTCAAAATTTCTAGCGTACAACAAATAACAAAAATTACAAGACCGTGTCGTAAGGTCACTAGTAGAGTTCGACCATGATCATCTACCCTCGAACTAAATTAGATTGTCTAGGTTACAAGTCTTTAGTACCCTGCAACAGCAAAGTCAATCGCACAGGAGCAAAACAGAAGGCTCGCAAACCCATATGCAGGTTTGCATGGACTTAGTAATTGCTTTTTCAAGTGTCGTTAGAACGAGGCAGACCGAAACATACGCTTTGGAAAACTTCATCTGCAATGAGAAAGCTGTTGGGTGCAATTTAGGAGTAAAAAAAAACAGGAAACATTCGGAGATCAAATTTGGGTTTGCTTGGCCAATTTCGTATTGCTCTACCAAGCAAGTATAGGAATCAATTTGAATATGCAAAACTTGGGTGGGAAAGTTAATTGCGGTTGTTTGTCGGTACGCTTTTGAGGTGCCAATCCCAAAGCGTATCCTAAAGCCTTTGCTGCCAGAACAGACACCGCATTTCCCACTTGTCAGTTGTCATTGTCGGTACCTGTCACCAAACACACATAACTCGTTTACGTCATTACTTACAACTCTTGCTTATCAAACTTCAGACACCTTCTGAAATTTTCAAACTTCAGCAGACAAACATATAATAAGAGCAGACCATAACTCCGTCGTCTTCGAGATGTAACTTTATCTCACCTTTGCTTGATAGTTCCAAGTAAACGCTAACTATCAGGAAACCTTTGGAGCCTTGCAGATTCACTTGTGGTGAGTAGCCTATCTTGTTCAGGATGCAAAATCGCTTGCCATTTCCATCCGTCAGATGTTTGTCCAAGAAATATACTACGCAATTGTTTGTTTATACGAATCGAAAGACTCAAATACCTGGCAATGGCAACAAGGGTAAGTGACAATCGTTAGCATAGTTTTGACTTTTGACCCACCAGAGTCTTGCAAATGGTCCGCAAGCAAAGCCAAACTTTCAACATGGTCTGCAAATAGTTTTATCACCATAGTTTTATTGCGTTTATTATTGTTTTACATGGAGAAAAATCACCTTTTAGATTTTCCTTGCTCGAATGTGAAAGCAAAATCCGGTACAGGCACCATTCCTAGAGTACTTGAGAACCTGGCGAAACAAAGCGAACGCACCACCCTTTAAGAAAAAATGTAGGGCTTTGAGCCAATGAGTGAATAGTACAAGAAGAGAGCTAAAACGTACTGAGAAAATTAACCCCTTAGTTGGCTATAACCTAATATAATCTATATACTCTAAGAAACTATTACAGAAACATGAATAGCTCGTATTTTTTGTAAAATCATTGAAAGCAACAGAAGAGTTAAGCATCAACTACATTGAAGAGCCACAATGTAAAGCATCTTTTCTTAGAGTAAAGCGACGAGGACTTGAGGAGGATAACATGAAAAATGAAACTTACACTTTGACTATCAGTTATATGCTACAAGGATGAGTCATTTATGATGTACAATGGGGATAATATACGCGAAAGATCCTCCAAATACCCGAGCCTAGTTGCCCTGCTCATGTAAAATGAGTGATGTCAAAATGTGGCAAAATTTTTAGCTACTTGTTGGGAAATTGATATCAAAATTGAACTACACAAACCAATAGTAGATGATTGCGAATGAAAGAATGAAAATAAGATTTATGGATTGAAAGTGATACAATGCTTCTACAAGACCCTAACAACAGCAAAGTGAATAAGTGGTCTACAAATCATTAGGGGAAAGAGAGAGAGAAATGCGGAAATTTTGACGTGGCTCTAATTTAATCCCCCAACAAGGCACAACCTATGCAAAACACCTGGTAGACTAAACATGTCAAAACCTGTAATGCACCGACGAACAACAAAAAGTCACACCTTATAGAACAAAAGCCCTATTCTTTTCGGCTTATAGGAGTTGAACTTATAAAAGTTGAACTTATAGGAGCTGAACTTATAAGAGGTGAACTCAGTTGAAATTAAAGCTTGTTGGGGCTTGTAGAAGCTGAACTACAAGAGCTGAACTTATAGGAGTTGAACTAAACTCATAAGAACTGAAATTAAACTGCAAAGAACTGGGCCAAAGTCATTTTCTTTAGATAATAGCGGCGAACAAACAAAGGTAATTCCAAAGGTATACCAAATTTAGGGGGCATTCCAAAATTAAATGTCCATACAACCACAAGAACGGTAGACCCTTGAAAGGTCAAAGGTGTCCATACAAGAGCTGAACTTATAGGAGTTGAACTAAACTCATAAGAACTGAAATTAAACTGCAAAGAACTGGGCCAAAGTCATTTTCTTTAGATAATAGCGGCGAACAAACAAAGGTAATTCCAAAGGTATACCAAATTTAGGGGGCATTCCAAAATTAAATGTCCATACAACCACAAGAACGGCAGACCCTTGAAAGGTGTTCAAAATCCAAGGCAAGCAAAAACACAATCCGAGATGCATTAAAAAGCAAAAGACCCCAGAAAAGCAAAACCTTCTGTTGAAAAAATTTGCGGCCACAAGGTCATAACTTCGAGTTTTTGATAACTGCTTAGAT
Source organism: Dianthus caryophyllus (assembly GCA_023091065.1). NCBI lineage: Eukaryota > Viridiplantae > Streptophyta > Magnoliopsida > Caryophyllales > Caryophyllaceae > Dianthus > Dianthus caryophyllus. The sequence goes on along the minus strand of CM041522.1, from coordinate 10,083,883 downwards.
GAAAATTAATGTTGTATCACGTCTAAATCGAACCTTAATCGATGATCAACAAAATTAGGTCAAAATAAGTCAAAATCATATTACAAATTAAGATGTCAAAAAAAAAAAAAAAAAGTAAAACCTACATATTGGACAGATAGATGTCGACCAAGAGTGTGTTCAACACCGGTACAGGAGACGAATGCGACAAATTCACGAACACTAGATCCCTGCAAAAATCCAAATAAATGAATTATCTCAAAAAATTAGACAAATGAATTGGAGAAAAACATATATAGGCAAACAAACTTCCGTCACACAAATCGTGTGCCCCTTTCTTCAATCGCTGTTGCTTGCTCAACTCCAACATAGGAAAAAGGGAAGTAGAGTATAGGTGGTGGCAGTTTAAGGTGGTTTTTAAAAGGGAAAAATGGAGGTAGTGAATGTGAGTGATGATGGGTTAAGATGAGGAGAAGGCAAAAAACAAGCATTGTCGTGCCTTGAAAGTTGAAACTGGCAAACCATTTTTCATATAATCTATAACTAGAACCCCCGAATTAAACTGAATGGTTGATTTTCAAAAGAGCACAAAAAACATGTAGAACAACTCACAAATGAATTGATATATATAATGCATAAGCAACCTTAAAAGCTAGCTTAAGCCCCACATTAGTCATTTGCATGACCAATGTGGGACTCAAGTTCCATACCTTGAAATGAATCGTAACAATTGCATAACAAATTTCAAACTCAAATTGGAACATGATAATTAACATTTTAATATGAATCGAAGTTGAGTTAAGTACACCCTAATAAATTGTTTAGCAACAACAAAGAATTGATGACCTACAATGAAAACATGATACTGATCAAATTAAAAAGAATCAAAGACTTTAATTACCTCGACTGTACATCTTCGGCTTTCACTCCCATAAAAGACTTTAAATTCTCCACTGAGATTTCATCCGAGGGCTGTTGGTCTTAATCCTTCGGTGTGACGTCGTACTGCACTGCCACTTGCTGTCTTGGTGCATTTTTTAGAGCTTCTGATTGATCAGTGCTGGCCGCCGCCGAAGTTTCTAGAAGTTTTATGATTTTAGTTGACAGACTATTGAAAGGTGAGAAATGGGATAGCAACTATCACTTTGATAAAAACTATGTGGTTGAAAATTGAAAAGCAAGGCAAAAGCTACAAAGTATGGGTTGGAGCTTGGTAAATAGGAATAAGTATAAGGAAGAAGCAAAAGTGATTGAAATTGTAAAGTTACCTGACCCAAAAATGACCATCCCCGAATTGATTAAAGACTCGAACTGACCCGAGATATTATTTGTCAAACTCAAAATGATTTGACTCGAAATGACTCGACCTAGATCCAACCCGAGTAACCCGTTTGCCAGCTCTAGATGTAAGTGTAAAGTTTTCCCGTGCTAAATGAACAAGCTACACATGACTGTAAATTTAGTCTGTCAAATGACACTAAACAATTAATAGAACTGAAATACTCAAACACAGTTCAGGAAAAAAATGATCATATAAATACCATTTTAACTTTTGGACAAAATGTGAGCATTTTATTAATCAATAAAAACCATTACATCCAAGTTATAGACTATACTTCATCATTGCAAGGTTAAACAAAACAACAAAAGTCAGCCACTACGCATAACCGACCACCATTAACCCTCGTCTGAACGTCAGTGATAAGACTAAATACCATAAGATACAGCGTATATTGTCAGAATCTTCTTCTGATGTCTTAGTATAAGACCAACCTTAATTAGTGACGCATAGATGTCGATCACTATTACTACGTAGGAAATTGCAGAGGTAAAGAAACTTGAAACTGAACTGCTGAGTGTTGACAAAGGGAGGTAGAAGAACGTGAAAATATCCCTGAAAAGGCAAGCCTTTTTGATATAAGTGGGATTCCTCAACAGTGAATACCAACTGCACCAAGGAAAGCAACAAAAATCAGACCCTCGGAAATACATATTTCAGAATTTTTTAATGCCAAAAGAACTAGTCAGCAATCGTAGTAAAAATAACACATGGTAATTTAGGTTTTAAGTGTGTACAATTAGTAGGTTTTAAATTTGAGCTAGATACCAATTATCCAAAGTGACAATTCAAAGTACATCCTATGATGTGGGAATAGAAGCCACACTCTCCACGACACATGTTTCATGTAACCTCGTTAAAGTCTCCAAGAACATCATCACTCAACCACTACCCAAGTCCACTTCCGACAAATCATTAATATGAAATTGCACATACTTAATCATTCATGTATTCATATTCAGATTTCAAGCAATGAATATACTGACTGGTCTGATACTCCAGTCAGAAAATGCTTCATCGATTCGTTTCCGTTCCCCTGGTGATAAAAAACAGCAATGAGTGGAAATTCAGAAAGCAATTCTCACTACTTAGTATCAGGGCACTACAACGCAAGATAATGTAATAGGAATAAAAATAATTAGGTTATAGACTCATAGCCACAAGAAAAAGAAGAGTTTAAGGATCAGGATAAAAGAATTAGCAACTTATAACATAGCGTGTGTTAATATCATAAACGTAAAGACTCACACAGTCACTTGCTATGGTGCTCAAAAAAATACTTGTTAAGCAAAGCCCTGTCAGCATGGCTAACATTAGGATGGATGAGTAACTCCATGAATATAGACGTAGTTTTATCATCGGCAGCATATCCGCGGCTCCTCATAACACTAAGATAATCCAAAGCACTGGCAACATCATTAGCTTTGAGGAATCCTTTAATTATTGTATTGTAAGTGCGTTCATCGGGAGAAACTCCAGTGTCTTCCATCTTCTTTAACAGTGCAGTAGCATCAGCAAACAGCCCTTGCAGACACAACACTTTAATCATCGTAGTGTAGGTAGCCACATTTGGCGGCAATCCCTTCGCAACAAGAGTAGTAAACACTCCTGCTGCTTCTGTTGGTCGTCCAGCTACACAAAGACCATTTATTATGATATTGTACACAGCCATATCAGGGGCAACTCCATCCTTCTCCATCTCTCTAAACAAAGACATTGCCCCATCAACCTGTCCATTTTTTAGAAGACCATCTAACAATGAACCGTAAGTGAGCACATCGGGTGCAACCCCTCGATCTTTCATCTCTTCAAACTTTTGGTATGCGAGTCGCACTCTGTTGTCCTTGCACAAGGCATCAATAAGAGTGGTATATGTGACAACATTTGGGGTTAGACGTTTTCTTCTAAGACGCATGTCCTCAAACAAGATCACGGCTTTATCAACCTGTTTAGATTTACAGTAACCATTGATTAAGGTGTTGGACGTCACAACATTGGGCTCAATACCGTCTTTTGCCATAATATCCAAGACATTCTCAGCCTCTGCCATTTCCCCCCGCAAACAGTAACCATCCAACAATGTATTGTAGGTAATAATATTAGGGCGCAAACCTTTCTCCGACATTGATTCGAAAATAGCCCTTGCTTTTTCAACATTTCCATACTTGCAGTGCATATCAATCAGGGTGTTGTAGGTTTCAATGTTGGGAGCAACATTGTTACTCGACATTTCAGCCCACAAATCTTCACCTTCATCCCATTGCCCCAAACTGCAACACCCTCGAATCAAGGAATTATAAGTAACGACATTAGGCAAAATGCCCTTGGACTTCATCTCCTCGAAAAGGTTTAGGGCTTGAGTCAACAGCCGATCTTTACAATGGGTGTCAATAAGGGTGCTATAAATGACAACGTTAGGTTTAAAAGGTGCTTTACGCTCCATATCACGAAGCAATTTCATAGCCCCGGCATTGTCACCGTTGCGGCAAAGACCTTTAAACAAAGCACCGTAAGTAACAACGTTGGGTTGTATACCCAACTTGATGATTTTATCCAACAATAAAATAGCGGGATGCAACTTATCAGACAAAATAAGACCATTGAATAAGGTGGTAATAATGACAACATCAGGAGGATAACCGAGCTTAATGCGCTTACCAAGGAGGGAAAAACCATAATCGACACGACCCAATCTACAGTAACAATTGGACATGATAGCAAGTGAATAGTTATCGGGGCGTAAACCAGAAACCTCAAGACGATGACAAAGAGTGACAACAGTGGAAAGAGGAGGGTGTGGTTTAATCTTAACCATGGCAGACAATAACTGAGTGAAGACGACAATAGAAGGTCGAGGATGCAAGGAGATTAAATGATTGAAAATAGAAAGGGGGAAATGAGGATGAGTAAACCCTAATTTGCAATGTTGTCTGACGAAATTGAGAAACAAAACAGGATCATCTGGAAAATGACTACTTCTTGTAGAAGGAAGAGTATGAGAGTGATTTCGTCGAATAAATCGAAAAGTAAATCGACGAAGAAATGCAAGAATAGCAGAAGAATGAGTATGAATAAACATGGTTTGATGGTAGTCAAGTTTAGGAAGAACAAACTAAAAAGTAAGAGAAGATAAGAATTGGCCGGGTAACAAATGAAAGTGAAGTACTCCGTAATTGTATGGGCAAATCACTAAATTTAGTCCAAGGGTAAGTGTCGGGCTTTGTATGGGCTTACTTTGTTTGTTCAAATCCGGTCTTAGCGGATTTAAATAGGCTTTATGGGCCGGCCAAATGGACTTTTTTAATTTTAAGAGAAATTTAATTAACTTAACTATTTAAGCGTCAAATTATGATAACATTATCGTAATATATAAATTTACAAATTATCTAATCGTTTTAACCGATTTACATTATTGATTCACACTAAAAATAGAGTAAAATAAAACATATTTTGTCGAATTAGATTTACAATATTATATACGTGAAATAAGATGTATGTCAATTTGACAATATCTAAATTTGTAAATATCACGTATTCACGTACGAACTTGTAACTGTTAATTATAACTTTTATACTCTTAATGTTAGACATTATTTGGTTTCTATGTAAATATATAAATTTTCAAAATTAAATTTAAATGGGTCAGGCCGAGCCAAAATTTGGGCCTATGTTTAACCCATACCCGGCCCCAAAAAATTGGGCTTTATATGGGCCGGGCTATGGGCTTTTTTGGGCCATTATTGATGCCCAGCCCTTAAAAAATGTGGTCGGGGTCAGGGTGGGCCAATGGGTTTGGTCATTCGATTAGCTCTATGAGCCTCCGTTTTGGATTGAGGTTTGGTTTTTGTTCGCAAAACGCGAAAGTGGTAAATTACTCTCTTAACTTTGTTCAATTGTGAAATCAAGTCCTTAATTTTCAATTGTAGCAAATTAACCTCTTAACTTTAACAAAAAGTGAAATTGAATCACGACTTTCAATATTCACTTAAATATCAACAAAAAATCCATAATTATTTTTTTCAACTAATATCAGTTGTTAATGACTAATTTAAAATTAATTAATTAATATAAAATTAATTATTGACCTAAAAATAATATTACATCCATCTTTAATAACCAAAATAAAAATATGATAAAATTTAATGAACTATCATTACAATCATAATATAATAATAAATTGCCTAACAATTACAAAATTGTTATGAAACCAATTATGTGGATGTCCATTGGGCTTTGAGGCCCATTATACTAGTTGTGTAAATAGGTTTTCACCCATATGATGTACTATATATATGGCTATATGTGATTAATAAAAAGCATAACCATTCCATCTATTCTCTCTTTTATTCTCTCCTTTCTCTTTCTTGTGTTTTTCTTTCTACTTTTATAACACGTTATCAGCACCAGGTTCTAATATATTGAGCATCATAAATTTATTTGTTATCTCTGTCATTCATTTATCATATATTCATATCAATTGATTAGTGTTATCAAGTTATTGGTCATATATTAACTAATTGACCATAACATCAATGGTTTAATTTTTGATTGATCATATTATCTCATTGATCTTGTTCAATCATTAGACAAGATTATTATCTCATTTACTTATTTATTAGTATTATTACAATCAATTGATAATAATTTATTTAGAATGATTATATAGCCATATTTATTCATTGGCTAATTAATCTTATGGTCATTAATTTATTGACCAATTTCTTTTGTGACTATATAGCCATATTTATTCGTTGGCTAATTAGTCTTATGGTTAATAATTTATTGATCAATTTTTTTGTGATTATATGGTCATATTCATTCATTGGTTAATTAATGATTTCCTTGGTCATATTAATTCATTGATCCAATTAAATTTTTGTCATATTACTTCATTGGCTAATTGTTCTTTTGGACATATTACTTCATTGACCAAATTAATCATACTAATTAATTGGGTATTAAAATCATACTACTTCTTATTTTGGTTAAACATCATTTTTTTATTCTTGGCTATATGACCTCGTTAGCCATGTCGAAAAATTGTCATATAAATTCATTGACTAAGTATTTCATTCATGTGATGATCATAGTCTTATAAGCATTACTATTCAACATATTGTTCGGGGTGATTTTCTCACTCTAATCGTATTCGTATTTTGGGTTTATTGGTATTATCCTTTATACGTATTTTCAGAATATCGAGGTTGATTGTGTGTTGGCAATGACGAAAGATAAAGTAATGCAAACAAAGAAAAGACACACAAAATTGTTTACGTGGGAAAAACCCTTAGAAGTAAGGGAAAAACCACGGGCACCAAGCCAGGAGAGGATTTGCACTATGATTCGGACAGAACGTACAGAACGGTCAGAGGTTCCAGACTACGAGTATACAATCGAGAGTAATTATCAGTGATTTTAGAGTGATGAGTATGAGTTATGCAGTAGATGAATAGTCCCTCGAATTATGATCTCTTTCCCCTTTTATAAGCTTCACATAACGGCTTGATTTGGCTGTTAATTGATCCCTTGATCCTCGCTGCACATTAAACTGCTTCCACCTTTCCCTCCGGTAACGTCTGGAGGTTGTAATGGCTGCCTTGATTATAGCTGAGCTGTTAGCTGACCTAGTCCATGCTTTCCAACGCCACTCTACTTCCTCCTTGGTGGGCTTCTACTCCTTTGGGCCTCGCTTGACCTCGACCATTTGGACCATTTGGACCTTTGACTTTGACTTCCCTTGACCATTTGCTAAACTCACTGGTAGCATTCACAACTTCCCAAAACAGACCATGCATCAACAACCCAGGGTGGTCTGGGTGCTGCAAGGTGGTTCCTGGATTTAGGTTAAAGATCAAAAAATCAAGTTAAAGAAACGAAATTTAACTAATCAAACCAAGGAAAAATAGCTTACCCTTACAATGATAAATTATTGAAGACAAATCTTAGATTTTTTGGTTGTTGATTATGATGGACGAATGAGAGCCATAAACCCTAATTTTTTGATTGAAATGGGGAAAATAAACAGAGTGAGTGAGGGAATGAACTTTGGGAATTTGGAGTGTTTTTGACAAATTAAATGGGTTTAATTTTTTTTGAAATGAATCAGCCCACCAAAGCCACATGCAAGCTTGTCCACACGCCAACCTGGCTACTTAACGTCTTAATTTGACAGAATTAAAGTTAATGGTCACGGAAATCATAATTAATTAAGTACAGGGTTACTAAAGTTGTTCGTTTGGAGGGTTACCTTGTGGGATTTTAAAAAGTTCAGGGTTACCTTGTAGAAAAACCCAATTAAAAATAAAAGGTACTAGAAAACAAAAAAAACAAAATTAAAAATCCTAATTCACAAATAACCTTAAAAAGGTAATTCTGCCATTCCGTTAGGTTGTATACGTTTGAACATGGCACAATTGTAACACCCGGTGTTGTCCGAGGTTATTCGGGTCGGGTTTCCCGTTGAAGTGGTCCATGTGATGAGCTCAAGTGACCTAGTGCTTAAAAGGATTGTAAGTGCTACTCATATCAACAAGATGCATCTTCTTTTCTGGTGGCTCATCTTAAGAACTCTTTGATTAAGCGTGCTTGGTGGAGAGTAGTCTTAGGATGGGTGACCTCTTGGAAGTTCTCAGGATGCGCACGAGTGAGGACAAAGTGCGCTGGAAAGGACTCGTGTTGGTTTGTGGGCGATGTACGCAGCCTGGCGAGCTACCGTGAGTGACCTTCCGGCCTTCAGTTGGGGCCGGGGTGTTACAAATGGTATCAGAGCAACCCGGCGACAGTGTGGTCGAATCCTGTGTCTTATTGGCCAAGTACGCACCTAGGTGGGGAGGATTCTGGAATGCTATATTGTAAGTAGCTACCAGGCGCAACGAGGACGTTGCGTTCTTCAAGTGGGGGTGTGTAACACCCGGTGTTGTCCGAGGTTATTCGGGTCGGGTTCCCCGTTGAAGTGGTCCATGTGATGAGCTCAAGTGACCTAGTGCTTAAAAGGATTGTAAGTGCTATTCATATCAACAAGATGTATTTTCTTTTCTGGTGGCTCATCTTAAGAACTCGGTGGAGAGTAGTCTTAGGATGGGTGACCTCCTGGGAAGTTCTCAGGATGCGCACGAGTGAGGACAAAGTGCGCTGGAAAGGACTCGTGTTGGTTTGTGGGCGATGTACGCAGTCTGGCGAGCTATCGTGAGTGACCTTCCGGCCTTCAGTTGGGGCCGGGGTGTTACAACAATAATTAAGGTAGAAGAAAATCAAATGGGGTAGAGAATATTATTACCAAAATTACCCTACTTTATTTGCAAGTGGGTGGTGGGTGGGTAGTAAATTAAGGATTGTATAGTCTTTTAAGTTGATAAAGTATGGACTAAAATAGAAACGTATATAATTGATTGAAATTTTTAAAAAAAAGAATACGTATAGAACCTAACGGAATGGAGGAAGTACTATCTAACAAAAAAAAAAAAAAAAAACCCTAATATTAATATTAAAATTTGATGTTTTTATTTTAGGGTATTGATTTTCCGTATACGGATTTTACTCCCGTTATATACTTTTTTCACTTGATTTTCCAACTATACCCTTTTTACTCTCACAATATACAAAATTTTTTTTTTAAAAAAAAAAAAAAAACAATGAATCAACAATCTACTCCGACCACCATCACCTCCGGCCATCACCGAGTTCGACCACCACCATACCGGTCGCCCACCACGCCGGAGTTCACCGCCGGCTACACATGGCGATCCCACCCTCGCCAGTGACCGGTCTTACTTAGTTACCCAAAAAACTCACAAACTAACACAATAACTACACCACCATATTGACCACCAAGCCCATCACTCACGTCGGCGCCGCCACCTCCGACCACCCTCTCCGGCCGCCGCTACCGCCTCCCGCCACCCTAAGTCGGTGCCTACCGCCGCCCCAAGTTCTTCCTTATGCAAACCCTAATTTTGATTTTAAATTAAATCCATTTAGAATTAATAAAAATTGATAATTTAATGACAATAATTGAAATTGAAAGTGATTATTACTTCATTGAATTGTTTATTGAAATTAATAATTGAATAATTGAACAATTGATTGAATTTGATTAAAAAAAAATTGGGAAAAAAAAAAGAGAGAATTTGTATACCATGGGAGTAAAAAAGGGTAGGGTTTGGAAACTAAATGAAAAAAGTATACAACGGGAGTAAAATCCGTATACGGAAAATCAATTACGTTATTTTATTGTGTGGGACAAATTAAACAAAATCATGTAGTGAAAGAATATTTATGTACGCCGTAAAACTTGTCCGATTGAACAATTTGGTAAAATAACCCACAAAATTTTACTGAGTTTTGGAAAACCCTCCTCATTTATCATGTAAATTCTGCCCTTTTTACTCTCTATATTCGAAGTAGTTTTAAGTTTGCTCATTAAATTCATGAACACTAATAAAAAGCTTCTTCCTTTTAACTTCGCAAAACAATTGATTATATTTAGTCACAGTATTGAAAATCTGTTAATTTATTATTCATTATGCATGCAATTATGAAATTAATTTTACAATTTTAGTCAAAAAGCCATCATGTATTACAATTTGTGTTAGAATTTTTCGATATTTGTCAAGTCACAAATTACTTAAATCTGCAAACTATTGTACAACTTACAGATGTCGAAAATTCGTCAGGTAGACGACCATTTGAGAGCAATGGAATTAAGGTTCGAGAAGCGTACGCGTTCGTCTTTGGGTGATTGTGGCCGTGATAGGTTGAGTGAAATGCCAGATGAAGTACTTGTACACATCCTTTCGTATATGCCCATTTTAGATGCCGTTAGAACCGTCTTACTTCGTTGTTTTGGAAACCTTTGGACTTTGGTTCCTACTCTTGAGCTTGACCTCGTCGATCGATTTATTATTAACAAAAAGAGGGAACTTTACAGTGATGATTGGTTCCACTTTTTCGTCCGCAATGTGTTGATACTTCACAAAAGGCCTTCCATAAATAAATTTCGTCTTCGTGTAAATTTCTGTAAGCATGACGAATCCCTTGCTTATGAAATGAAAATGTGGTTGAGGTCTGCCTTGGGTAGACGAGCGACAGAAATTATTTTCATTGATGAATCTAAAAATTTTCAGAACAGTTCATTTTTGCCGGATTTCACAAGTCAATTTCTTGTTAAACTTGAACTCCGCTGTTGCAAAATCGGGGCCCGGCTTAAAGTGAACTTGCCATCTCTTAAGAAGTTATTACTGGACCGTTGCTTTATGTGTGACGAAGAATTTGAAAGATTTATATCTGGATGTCCTTCCTTACAGGAATTGGGAATAATCGATCCTTCGGATATAGATAAGCTAAGTTTTAGCTTTCCAGATATCGATAAGTTTTCTCTTGTTCTTCCTTATAATCATCGAAGGAGGAATCCGGCGTTGCTTAATTGCCCCAACGTCAAAACTTTGCATTTGGATATATGCGATGGGCTACACATCAATGATGTTTCTTCTGTTCGCAATATCTATGTCAAATCAATTCTACGTATGTCATTTAATCCATACGATGACATACTTATAAGACTTAAATTGTTTTACGGCAAGCTTGATGGTGCTGAAGTTATCCATTTGTCGCATCACGCGTCTTCGGTAAGATTGTTAGTTGTTATAATACCTTTTATTCTTGAGTGATTTGAGTAGTATGATTGTATACGAATGATACTATGATTCCTTGTTTTCTTACTCATACGTCCTACCCGTGAGAACATATTTTGATTTTTATGGAATACTTTTGGCTTATTCCTACTTGACGTAATTGATTTGAGAAATTGTCGAGATAACAAATGTTCATTTTCATCCATTTCAGCAATTCCTCAATGCAATACCAAATTTGTATCTGTTACAACACAAATGGAAGCGTGTCGTTTTGGGATTGGACAAGTTCTGTCAAGATTGCCTCGTAGGCATTTATCACTTGATTAGAAGTTTAACGCACTTGGAAGAGCTCACTGTATACACCGCAGAGGTAAAGTGCATTATGTACCACTTCTATACTTTCTTAAACTAATACTCCGAAACTTATACTAAGACAACGTCACAAGTGAAATCAGAACGGTCACTCACATTTCTCGAATGATTTATTAATCTGAATTAACTGATTCGTCTTTCATCAATATATCATCAGAGTTTCAATGCCAGTCCTGCTTTGGTCCCTGGAGAAGTTTTATCTTCGCATGTGACACCACAACTGAACACCGTCACCTTGCATGGCTGTGGCAAAACATGGAAGAGTCAGCTTCCGATAGTGGAGTTCTTTCTCGGGAACGTACCTCTATTGGAAAAATTGGTCATTGTCACCATTGAGGATAGACTGAAAGCCACAGAAAAGCGTGAATTTGTCAAGCGTGTGTCAAGCCTCCCAAGGGCGTCAAAACGTGCCAGGGTACTCTTCGCTTGACTATTGTGTATTGCATTGGAGCTTGTGCGTTGTGCTAAGAAGCAGACGAATGTCGGAAAATTAAGAAGTCTTGGATGTAGTAGTCTTGAATCTTGATCAAGCACCACAAATCTCGGATTTTTTTTTTGTTGGCCTTATCAAATGTTGATTCATCGACTCACCTAATTCAGATGTTGCCATGAATCTGTAATGTTTAAATTAAGTACTCCGATTTTTTTTTTTGTTTTTTTGGTGAAATGTGAGAAATCGTCATTAATAACCCAAACTAAATACACTGTTTACATTCCTTGTTAGCACACATTTCTACCATTACTACCACCCAATCAATCCTCTACGCCTTTGACAAAAACGAAATCAGCCAAGCTTGATCTCTTGCTGGGAGTTGCTGCATACACCGTTGAACGTATATTGAGGGAATTAATTATCATTATATTTAGGTCTCGTTCTTTTCGTCTTTGCTGAAAATGAAGTGAATTGAGCTGAACTTAACTGGAGCTGTGTTGAACTTATATTTAACCGAGCTGAAACGAGCTCAAATTAAGCTACATTTTTATCATTTGGGTTGTTGTCAGAAATCTAAATTGAGCTTTTCTTTTGAAAATATTGCTCAGGTAAACCACCTGACAACCATGGAATTACAGTCCCGAAAGCGTTTGTCGCCTTCTGTGGACGTTGGTGGCCGAGATAGATTGAGTGAAATGCCAGATGAAGTAATTGTACACATTCTTTCACTTATGCCTATTATGTATGCTGTTAGAACCGTTTCACTTCGTCGATTTGGAAACCTTTGGACTTTGATTCCAAATCTCAAGTTTGACTCGGAGGAATACATTCGTAACTTTTATGTGAATCACTGTTGGGAAGAAGAAGATGACGAGCGGTTTTGTAATTTTGTCCGAAACGTGTTGAGACTTCACAAAAAACTCTCTATCAATAAATTTCATCTTATTATGGAGCTTATGTATAATTCTATGAGCATCAAGGCTGTCGATAAAGACGCGTGGTTGAGGTTTGCGTTGGAGAGACAAGCAAAGGAAATCATATTCAATGACACCGCTGCTCTGTGTGAATTAACTAGCGGTACATTGTTGCCTGATTTAACGAGTCAAACTCTTGTTACACTTGATCTCAATTGCTTCAAAATTGAGTCCCCACTACAAGTGAGCTTGCCATCTCTGAAGAAGTTATTTCTCGACCATTGTTTTATGTCTATTGAAGGATTCCAAAGATTTATGTCGGGATGTCCTTCCTTACAAGAACTTACCGTAATGGAGTCTTTTGATATCGACAAACTAAGTTTGACCGCTCCAAATCTCGAAAAGTTATCTCTTGTTCGTATTTTAGCTCATCCAGATGAGAATCCTTTGTCGCTTGATTGCCCCGTCATTAAAACTTTGCATTTGGATATACTTGATCAGCTGCACATCATGGATGTTTCTTCTGTTCGTGATATCCACGTCGAAAGTATTTTCCCTGAGTCACTCAATGGTGACAAACCTGCACTAGCTACTATGAGTAAAATGTTTTTCCGGAAGTTTGATGGTGCTGAGGTAATCCGTTTGTCACATTACGTTTCTTGGGTAAGTCCTCTTTTCTTTATTGGAAAAGAACCGTATCGTTCGACTTATTCCTACGTGTCGTTGATTTGAGAAAGTATCGAGATAACTAATGTTCGTTTTTCTTCAATTTCAGCATTTTCTTGATACAGTACAGCATTTCAATCTCTTACAACATAAATGGAAGCGCGTAGTTCTGGAATTGCAGAGTTTCTGTCAAGTCTGTTTTGTAGGCATCAGTCATTTGATGAATAGTTTAAGACACTTGGAAGAGCTCACTATATACACCACCGAAGTAAGTGCATTCAGTACCTAACTCCCCGAAGCGTGTACTGTGTGACAGCAATCACAGCATCGTTATAACTTATTATGAGACGACATCACAAATGAAATTAGAATGGGCACTCACATTTATTGAATGTTTACTAATGATGTAGAAGGGGTCACTAAATTGAAGGATCATCATTGATGATAATATTGTCACTAACTGTTGGGTCAGCGTATCAGTGATGATATTAGAGGATTAAGGACATATTCTTCTCGTCTTATTTTTCTAAACTTGTCAACCACTTGTCAGAAAATTTCAAAACACTTCAGCAAAACGACTACTAGAACTTTAGACACTTCTGCTCACACAATTTAAGGCGGAGAGAACAAGTCTTGGAATCTAAATTCTTATTTTTTATTTGACTTTGTTGGTCATCTGGTAGGAGTGTTTCACATTAGGGCTAAGGCGGTAAGGCCGCTTATGTTCGGGCCCCCCATTATCCCGCTAATTGCGAGGGCCCTATATCCCACTTTCATAATCGACCAATGTTTTTCTCATGCTTAATTTATTAAGAGCATAATGTTCATACTCTAATTTTGGATATTATAAGATTTTACAAAAAACGGTGTACTGTAGGCGTGAAATTTTTTGGATATTATAAGAAATTATTCGTATCACTCAATATGGACATCGTTCGATGATCCAAGTCAAATATGAGACTAGTGTCATTAAGTTGTTTTTTTCGCCTAACTTGAGTAATCTGATAGATTTTTACCTATATATCATCAGAATTTTGAGGCGAGTGCTGATCTGCTCCCTTTAGAAGTTTCGTCTACTTATGTTACACCGCAACTTAAGACCATCGCCGAACTGACCTGACCAACTATAACTCAACCCGAATATTTATCCATGAATAATTAACTTAATATTAGGAGACCTGAAAACGACTCTAACTCGATCAAATCAGACTCAAAAATAGTAAACCTAAAGTTAACCGTATCCAAACTGACCCGAACGATACCCAATCTACTTGACGCATTTGTCAGCTCTAACATTATTTCTCGTAATACATACAAATTTTAAAGGGAAATTCTAAGGTGGCCCTTTTTTTATTTTTTATTTTATTTTATTTTTTTTCCGTTTTTTTCGTTTTTTTCCGTTATACCCTCACTTTTTAAAATATTACTTGTATATGGTATGCCCTTAACTCCTTAAGTTTTATATTTTGTCTCTAATATGACCCTATTTATCTTTTTGTTGATTTAATTTATTAAATAACTCATCAAACTTGATAAATTATTATTTTTCTTTTTCAATTTTCGTTTTTTGATGTTTATGAAGGGAGTGATGTTGTTTATGCAGAAGTTTATGATAGATTTTTGTTATAAATTAGTGATATTAAGAATGAACTAATTTGATGATAATTGGTTGTTGTTAACACGCTCCGAAACCGAATTAGTCGGCCCAAATGGGTTCAGATATCGGTTGGAAAACCAAAAAAAAATAGATATCGTGATATCATACAAATCCTGGTTTAAAATGATAAAATTATTGATTGAGGGAAGAAATTAGGAGCACTGATTGGTACAATTATAGATTTAAGTGGCGGTTTAAATCTATGTAATGCTGAAATTAGTTATACTAGAAATAAAATTAAAACTTAGGGTTATACTCGAGAAATGGTAAAAAGGTTAAGATTATATCATAAAATTCTTTTCCCTCCGTTTCGGTGATTTGTTTACGTTTACTTATATATATTTATCGATGTGAGGAGAGAGGAAGAGTAAAAAAACAATTAAAATAATAATAGAAGTACAAATAATGTCTCACCTGCTATAAATTAGATAAAAGTAAATAATGTGATTGGTTAAAAAAATTGGGTCAACTCTCCATATGGTCACCAAAATGATTTATGAAAAGTGTAAACAAATGACCCGTATAGCAAAAGGTAAACAAATAACTGGAATAAAAGGAGTAAAAAAAAGGGTATAGCGTAGAAATCAAAAAAAATTGAGAATACACGGTAATATTTTCCAATTTTAAGAAAAAGTTGAGAGTTGTTCCATTCCACCCTTTTCTTCCAACTTTTCCTACGCGTCATCATTTCTTCTTGTTTTCATTTTTACTAGTGTTATGCCCGTGCAAATTGCACGGGCATGCTATTTTTATAATTTAAGTAAACATTATTAATAATGGAGTCGTTTTATAATAAGGTTAATGATACTTAAAATATTAATGTATATATTTATTACTGAGAAACATTTAAAATCGCAAAATTATATGGCAGACAAAAATAAGTAAGAGAAAAATTAAAGTTGGTATATAATGTGTTTAGTAAATGAGTCCTTTAAAACAACAAAATTATATGACAAATAATCATAAGTGATTGAAAAATTCAAAACATTACAGAAAAAGATGATACATTGTACAATTATTAGTATTGTAAATTGTACATCCATTATTTTATTCTAGTATTTTGATATTTATTCCCGTGCAAATTATACGGAGTATAATTTAATTACAATGTATGTTGTTAATTGCTAAATTATACAGAGTAAGTACTTTATCAACTATTACACAAAGTAATACATACTAATACTTCAACATTTATGCCCGTAGCGGTGTAATTGTTCATGTGTTTTTGAAATTTTTCAATAAAATTTCAAGAGAGTTGCCTTATCCTTCTATAGGAAATAGGTTATTTTGTTTAACGACAAAATAACCTACTCACAAACTAAGAACATGTGCCGATATATCATTTCAATATTAAATATAAAAAAGACGTTCTATTATATGGCCCAATGTAGCTGACTTCAGCTACTTGGTCCAAATTGATAGTAGCATGCTCGTGCAATTTTTTTACTCCATTATTTCAATTTTTTATTTTATGTAACTGACGTTCGAATTACCTTGAGAATAACAATTTGACAGTGCAATTTTAAAAGTAGCATGCCCGTATAATTTTAAAAGTAGCATGCCCGTGCAATTTTAAAAGTAGCATGCTAGTGCAATTTTAAAGTAGCATGCCCGTGCAATTTTTTTTACTCCATTACTTCTATTTTTTATTTTAAGTAGTTGACGTCGTAATTACCTTGAGAATAACAATTTGACAGCGCATTTTAAAAGTAGCATGCCCGTGCAATTTTAAAAGTAGCATGCCCGTGCAATTTTAAAAGTAGCATGCCCGTGCAATTTTTTTACTCCATTATTTCAATTTTTTATTTTATGTAGCTGACGTCGTAATTACCTTGAGAATAACAATTTGACAATGCATTTTAAAAGTAGCAAGCCCGTGCAATTTTAAAAGTAGCATGCCCGTGCAATTTTAAAGTGGCATGCCCGTGCAAATTTTTTCCATTGATTCAAATTTTTATTTTGTGCAGCTGAAGTCGTAATTATCTTGAGAATAACAATTTGACCGTGCAATTTTAAAAGTAGCATGCCCGTGCAATTTTTATACTCCATTAGTTCAATTTTTTGTTTTATGTAGCTGACGTTGTAATTACCTTGAGAATAACAAATAGATTGTGCAATTAGAGTAGCACATAAAGCAGTCTTACTCCTCTTATTGATCTGAGGGGATATTAAATATTATCATATTATATATAATATATAATATTTTTCTATAAACGTATTAAAAACAAAATTTGGAAAAAAATGGATGGTAATTAATGTTAATTCTGTAATATTTTTATCTTATTCCCAAATTTAATAATCTCAAATAATTTTGAAGCAGATCTGTAATTATGTAGTTTATATTAATATTTTTTACTAATGTAATTATAATTTACAATTTTTTATAACATAGAGTATAACTATATAATTGAAAGAAAACAATAGCTTCAGTAATTAAAAAAACAAAAACAAAATGAACAACACAAATTGTGAAATTAACTATGTTAGAGTTAGTGGAGGGGTCAACTTTAAAAGTCTAAAAACAACCACAGGGTGACACGTGTCCCTGTGGTTGTTGCATTGTAAGTATGATAAGTTTAAAAAAACTATATCAATTTACTACTATAAGTTGAACAACATGCCCGTGCAAATTGTACAGCTATGTTATTTAAGGAGTGTAAGTAGAAACGGCGAATAATACATGAGATTTATAAGAAATTTTTTAAAACATTTAATATGAATTAGTGTCATTGAAGATTGAAAAACATCTAAAAAAAGAAATTATATGACGAACAATAATAAGTCATCGAGTAAGTTTTAAATCTGTGCAATTCGCCTTTAAATGTCAATTTACAAATTGCACGGGTAATAAATTTGATAGCCATATGCACACGTAAGATTTAAACCCGTGCAATTTGCACGGGTATGTTTTAAATTTACATGTCAGTAGCATTTATGCCCGTGCAAATTTTTAAAAAAATGTCAAGAAACTTACTTGTGCGCTAATATTATCCAATTTGCACATGTAAGTTTTGAACTCGTTTAAATTGTACAGGTAGGTTGATAAAATTTACGTGCAAATTGCATCTATGCCCGTGCAAAATTTAAACAAAATGTCAAGAAACTTACCCGTGCAAATTGCTATCAAATTTGCTATTCGTGCAAATAGATGTCAATTTTATTATCCGAGGTCAATTTGCACATGCAATTCGCCTTAAAATGCCAATAAACTTATACCGGAGTACTGTACAAATTGCTATCAAATTTCAGTATAATAATCGTATACATTTATGCGAATTTTTAACAACACTTACCCGATATCATCTTTCATAAACGTGTATTTTATACAATAATTTATTATAACACCACCCCATTTGTACTCATTGATACCATATTCAATAAAAATTGAATTGTTCTACACCGTTAAAGTCCAATTATAATGACCAAAACCAACCCATTAGTAGTCCTATTAATTTGGGCTGAAAATCTTCTATCACCTAAAACTAAACCCTACAATTTTTAGCCTTTACCACTTTTGCTCAACTCATCTCACTCCTTCATATCTTACTCTATATCATTCGTACACTGCCGTCTCACTTCAACCCTACAATTTTTTTATTTTTTTTCTCACTTCATATCGAATTTTACATCTTAAATTTTCAATTTTTTTGATGAATTGTAATTGAACTTTTCAATTTTTACTCGAATTTTTCCATTATTTTGATGATTTTTATTCGAACTTTATAATTTTCAATATAATTATAATTATAATTATGTAACTGTAATTTTAATTTTATTTATGTAATTTATAATTTGTAATAGTCATTATAATTTATATGCTATGTAATTTTTAATTATGCATTTGTCATAATGGTACTCCGTAATTATGTACTCCGTAATTTTTATGTTATATATCAATTTTTTTTTTTAATTATATACTTCGTATCAATTTTGAAGCAGTGTGATTTACATGATAATTATGTAATTTTTTAATGTAATGTTATGTTATGTTTAAACTTGATGTTGTAATTGTAAACTAGTGATGCGGCCCGTGAATTTTACGGGACATCTATAAAACTTGTTTTGGCGTCCATCAATTTCATAATCAGAGATTTGCGCACAAATGTTGAGTGTAAATAATTATTTTCTCACAATCAAATAACAGAATAATTGTTAATTCTCACCTTTTATCAGACATATCAGAATCATGTTCAGAACCGTCGAAGTTTCTAAGTAAGTACTACGGAGTATTTACAAATAACACTTTTCATTTAACATTTCTTCTTTTTTTTTTTCTTTTTTTTTTTTTTTTTGACAAAGATGTTATAAAAAGAAAACCGAGTTTGTACAATATCATACAAAACAACTTAACCAGTAGCTAGACTAACCGACCAATGTCGGTGTGTGATAAAAAACCGAGTAATTCGGTTGATAGTATGCAAAAGGAAAATTGGGAGTAGTTTACGATGAACCAGAAGTGAAAATAAAGTTCTTGATTGAAGTAGAAAGATGGCGTTGTCCACAATTTTGTCCTCAGCGGCGCACATCGCAAGTAGAAGGATGTCTGAGCGAGCTTTCAAAGGACCGGTTGCTCTAGTGAGCACTAGCCCGAAAGAAAGTCCAGATGAGTTTTGCCACATAATTTGAGTTAGACTGTGTTGGCGTGGTTTTATAACCTGCAAAAAGAAATACACAGAAAAAGGAGGGGGAGAAATAGTACTAGAAAGTGGTACCAGAGGCTCTAGCTGCAAGGATGTAAAAGATGACTTAGCTTGAAAAGAGGAAAGGCCAAGGAGACTGTCGACTTTGTGGATGATTCGTAGAGGGTTGCCTTCCATCAATTTGAAGATGATCTCGTTTCTATATAGCCAGATGGCCTCGAAAACACACGCAAAGTAAAGAAGGGGGTAGTTGGAGCTTGCAGGGGCTCGGGCAAGGTAAAGTAGAAGATCGCCGAACCACTGTTGGAAAGGAGTGTGTGGATTTGACGGGGCGTTTAGCCCTAACTAACTGGGTCTCCACACATGCTGAATGATTTGACAGCTCTAACTTCTCGGCTTATTTTTAGACAAATAGCTTATTTACATTTTTATCACTTGCATAACAATTTGCTCGAGTCGATGTTGCACTCGGATTGCAATTAGAAAGTTGGCATGATTAGGAATAAAGTTGTGGTTTAATAAACAACATTAGTCATAGGTGAAGTCTTATGGCCAATTTAGAGCCACCCTCACATAGCTTTTGCTTCATAAGTTTCTTAAGTAGATCTGAAGCAATTAGCAGACCTTCCATAGCCATTCATATCAAATGGCAACTACAAGTACAAGTCCGTATCAATGCTTTTTACACTAATTAAATTCCCCTCCACCATGGACATCTAACCTCCCTATGACATAATTATAAATGCACAACAAAATTAAAAAAGGTAACGTGTAATAAAGAATAGATCATACTGAGCAGGTTCAACAAAACACATGAATGAGTGGGCAGGTTCAACAAAATTTGTATCAAACACAACTCGACTTACCCCAAGGCCACGTGCGGGAAGTAAATTCTGTTATTATATCCTTTGTATGTAGATAAATTAAGATACTAAAGATAGGCACGCTGATAATATTTGAGGAAAAAAATGGGAGGTACAGACCTTTAGAATGATACAGAACGGATTTCTTTGTATGTTGACGATAGAATTTGTTTGTGTTGTCTTTTCTTCATCTTTTGTTGATCTGACTATATTACCTTTGTAAAACGCAACTTGTCAAATGTCAAAAAGCAAATACACAACACTACGGCGGAGATGGCATAATTGATTAAATTAATTCTAGAAATTCTTGAGAAAGTATGGTTAACTTAGAATGATATATTTAAGCCAAGAAGAAATGTACCATGTAATCATATAATCATGTGTCTCATATACAATATAAATCATTTCTGATACCAATGAGCTAAGCTTCATCATATACCCTGGCTTTGATTTCATATGTTAGGCATGCCCTATGTGTGCTGGAGAAACAACATACGGAGTATTAGATTTCAAATAAATAGTCATGGTGGGCATTGATTCTTTGGTTTAAAGTAAAAAAAAAAAAAAAAAAAAAATACTTCATTTATGTTCTTTTGCTCACTTTAACCCTGAATGTATAAGCCAACATGCTTCTCTGAAATACTTCGTACTGCATTATATTCCAACGTAAAGTTTTCCATGCTACACAATCCCATTGTTATGATTACTCTGATTCCCAATCTACTATGTTAGGATCGAAAATTCCAGATGCGCTGTGAGTCAGGCAGTTTGAGCAAAGCATCCTACCATGCGACTCACATTTTTAGCGCGCTTCGACATAGATTACATGAGAAAGTTTCTCAAACTGAAGATTACTGCACATCAATAGTGAAAGAATAGTTGATTCAACGGCGTATGAAAACTTCAATATGTACAGGAATAAGGACCATTACTTTGAATGTTTAACTGGTAACACCAGTCGTATTTCATGTTAAATTCACATTGTGTACGCGTGTGTACATAAATAGTGACATGATTCATACAAAAAGGTGCAAAGATGAGTAATATGAAATCTTATTGCAGTTGGCTATAACTTATTTAGTACTTGGAATGGAGGTATATTTTGTTCACAAATGAAAAATGTACCTGTCGAGTTTTTAGTCTTGAGTTATGAAGTCGAATCGGGAGCGACAAACTGGGAACTGCGCTGCACGAAGTCCAAAAAATAATAAGTTGATGTTACATGGAAGTCGATTCATTCTCTCTAAACACTGATTTTAGCCTATTACCTCGTCACAATTTTACGGTGGTGAATGTAAAACATTAAATCACGATACGTCACCGTCTCACCGAAGCACAAAAGAAATCCAAGATTACAATTTACGAGTATGCCAATCCTATCGGACGATGACAGTTTCCTGACAAGCGTTCCTTGCTCAAAGGCTGTGTTTCTGCAGTTCCTAGAGCGGATCCAATCTTCGAGTTCTGCAAGCCAACACATGATAATGATAATAACGTGATCTAATTACGCAAAGAATACATCTCCATAATCATCAATTCTAAGCACAATTAACTGTAGTGTACCACAAATTTAAGAATGTTGTGGTCACATGCTGAATTCACGCTACAAGCTTGTGTGCTATTAACCCATAAAATGACAATTCTTGGCCAGTGATAACAACCTGATGTGTTAGAAGATCATCTATTTTATCAAATATACATTTTCCTTGGAAGCTATGCCAAAACCAAGACCACTATCTTATTAACTAAGGGAAACCATGCGTAATGAATTATTTCATTTCCTTAGTTATACAAGCACAAGTGATTCTTTCCACAAATGCAAGCACTTAATTTGAGCTTCTCAGCTTGAAGGACATATAGTCCTACTATGCTTCCGTGTAACTATAATGATTATGGTTAATTTACCATTCTCGCAATAAAAGCTCCTGAAATTCAATTGCAGTAATAATAAAGCATGAAATCAGACAGCACGGACATAAATTTCGCAATCGCTCAATAAACCTTCAAAAACTGATATAAAAACAATTTGGCATCAATATACACACATATCGTCTCAACACTCCCAAAAATTAAGATGGACAGGCACATAATCAATGAAAGGCTTAAATGAAGAACTTTGTAGCTGCTCTTTCGACCTTAAGAAACCACAGTTAACTAAAATTCCACAAGTAATCATCCTCGCACTAAGATCTCCTCAAGTACGAAATCAAACAATACTGGTTAATTTCTTAATTGCACTTTCAACCTTGAAAAACTGCCACACCAACAATACAACATTAAATTTACACAAATTATTAATCAAAACTGTACTTAAAACTCACAAATTTCGACTGAGTAATAATCAAGCATAAATCAAAATAACAACTTCCTAATGACAAATTTCAACAATAGAAGTACAAATATGCTTTCGGAAAAACGCACACTTTTTAGGATCATCTAAACACACTATTCTTTGATCATGGATTACGATGGAATAAAGCAAAATATCTCAATATATAGCAGATGAACAATTTTTCCTTATTCTCAACCAAATTTTCATTGATTATAGGCTTATAGTACACAAAAACATCTTCTCTGTGATTTTTTACGTTCTCGAGTTATTTGAAATTTCAATTACGAAGTATAGGTTATCAAGTCTGACCTCGTTTTCAGGCCTAGGAGGGGTGAGAAGTCGCATAGGCTATTGTGTGAATTTCCCGACAAACGACAATTAACAACCTTCCAATGAAGCTACTTTTACAAATTGAGTAATCAACGAAGATAACTTAAATAGTAAACTAATTCCTTTTTTCACCCTGTCAACAATATATAAAATTGAGATACCAAAAAGCCTGACCACAAAATTAATTGTTTATTCCTAATCCATATCCATGTAAGTATGTAACCTGAAGCTACCAAATTTATGTGAAACAATTAAGATTAATAAGGATGGGGTAATTGGGGATCACATGTAAATAGCAAAAGAACAAATAGGGCACACGCAACAGAGAAAGACTAAAGGAGGAACAACAACATGAATAAAGTCGTGCAAACCTTGTTGTTGTACCATCACCACCACGACCGCCTTTGAGTCTAGTCACCGACGTCGACGGCGTATAATAATTGTCAGACAACAAACTTTAGCCACAACTACACCTGCTGTTTTACCACTGCAGTCCGAGAGTACATTTCCAACACGACCTTCACCGTTGATTCTGTCTTTAGATAGTTTAGGATGTGTCGGATGATCATCCATTTGACTTTGGAGAGTGAAATAAAACCCTCTACCGGACAATTTCATTGGGGAAAATTGATCGGAGAGATGTTGAGAAAAACATATCGAGACAAAAGTTTTGTAAACCAACCTACAGATCCCGCATTCGTCGCAATGAAATTGCTCTTTCTCAGTCTGTAGCAAGATCAATGAATCACTATGAGAAAGGCAGGGAAAACGATAAAATTATCACAACACCGTTGTTAGTAGACTATTGAATAAATCACTACCTCATCGTCATAGAATTTGCAAACCTAGCAGAAGTACTCTCCCATGTTGACCCCACAATTTGAGCAAACTTTCGCTACCTGTACACAATTACAAACTGCAAGTCAAACACACCTTAGAATAACAACAGTACATGAGGTTTTCTCGTGTTTCAAACGCAACAAAATCAACCCGTGTTCCAACAATGGCAGGCAAGATATCACAGATTCACAGGTTATAATGGAACGGCAACAAAAACTCGAGTCGAGGAATCACCTCACCTGCTGTTCAGTGTCACAAACTGCACAAACAACCCACAAAAAACCGCATAAATCAGAGTGAAGGATGAAACCCTAGAAAACCGCCATTTTTGTACTCAATTGATTTGGGCGTTGACTGTTGAGTTTTGCTTGCAGGAACACCTTTATTGATGGATTGTTCATCTTCTTTGTAGACGTTGAATGGCAGGGTCATTTGATTTGAGGTGAGAATGAAATTACACGTGGCAGGTGTAATTTTCCATTTGGCTGAGGTGGCAGAAGGAGGAGCATTCTTGTGTGTGGTTTTTTTTGAAATATTCTCTTTTAATAGTTTATATAGATTATAATTGTAATTGTAAAGTAAACTGTAATTGAAAGTGTAGAGCAGTAGAATTGATTGAAGTAATTAAATGTATGTGAAATTAGTGGGCCCCATTGAAAAAGTTAAAGTGTAACTACAGTGCGACACGTGGCACTGTGGTTATTGCTTAGATTAATTAGATTAAATTTCAAATAATATCATCCTCCTACTCTACTTTAACTCCCCCAAACGATATCAAGTTGGGTAAAGCCAAAATGCCTCGCAATTTCTTTCCATTGTTGCTTTTTAACACTCACTCATCCTAGGGTTTGGAAAACACAAAATAAAACCCTCCTTTTCATCAGGTATCTTTTGCGATTATCACCCTCTATTTTTCTGTTTTGCTAATATTTAATCTTCATCTATGCCATTGTTGTTGTTGTTGTTGTTGTTGTTGTTGACTATTTAACACTCCCTCTGTATCTGAAAATTGAATTTTTATAGAAATTACTCCGTATTATATAAGTTGATCCAAAACTATAAGGACAGGTGCTGGTTAATGATATTGATTGAAAATTATATTAGATTTTACTTTTATACCTACAAAACTATCCAAAGTCGATTCCCAAAATAAAAAGATAAACAAATGATTGAGACAGATGAAGTTTCCTATTGGAGAATATTGGTTAGATTAGTTCAATAATGGTGACATTTAATTGTAACAATGGTTGCATTTTAGTCCCAAATACCTCGTTGTATGGATGGACGGTGTCGTATGACAGTATCTAACTTAGGCCTTGTGCTTTTGGACTGCAAACTGAACCGAAATACAAAATTGTGTTGAGCTAGGTGAGGTGTGGTTTGCTACGTTTATTTCCATTTTTAGTCGATTCGATTGATTTGCTGCATTTTTGTTGGTAGGAATAGAAGACATCGTTTAATATTCACTCTTATTTTTAAACCATAAAGCACTCATTTGTTGGTGTTAAAGGGAGTAGTAATTAAAACTGCCCTTGATTATTTTGAGTTGAGTGGTTGTTTAAAATCTTAATGAAACTTTTGTTTAGAAATTATTGTCAGGTATCACTTGAGAACCATGAAATCACGGAAGCAAAAGCGTATGAGTTATCTTCGGAACTATGACGGCCGGGATAGGTTGAGTGAAATGCCAGATGAAGTAATTGTCCACATTCTTTCGTGTATGCCCATTGTATATGCTGTAAGAACCATGTTACTTCGTCGTTTTGGAAACCTTTGGACTTTGGTTCATACCCTTGAGCTTGACGTGTGGGATCTTTTTAATCAATTTGATTTAAATCTTCAAGATGAGAATGAGTGGATGTTCCTTTTCATCCGCAATGTTTTAATACTTCATAAAAGGCCCTCCATCAACAAATGTCATGTTTCTGTACTACGTTCTCATAAAGAATCTGTCGAGGTTTCTGAAGAGGTAAAAACATGGGTGAGGTTTGCATTAGATAAACAAGCAAAGGAACTCATATTGTGTGTTGTGTCTGATTACACCATACCTACCGATTTGTCGCTGTGTAATTTCACTAGTCAGTCTCTTGTTACCCTTGTGCTCGATTCTTGCTATGTTAAGACCCAAGCTCAAGTGAACTTGCCATCTCTGAAGAAGTTATCGATTAACAATTGCGCCATTGATGATGAAGAATTCCAAAGGTTTATGAGTGGGTGTCCTTCCTTACAAGAACTGGAAATAAAGGATCCTTATTGTTTGGACAAGCTAAGTCTTAGCGCTCCAAATATCGATAAGCTATCTCTTGTTATTTCGGATCCATCTGACCCTAGGAAACCTTTGCCGTTTTATTGCCCCAACATTAAAACTTTGGATTTGAGATCATGTGAAGCGCTAGATATCACTGATATTTCTGCTGTTCGTGATATCTACATCAAATACGTTTCCGATTACGAATATGATGATGACGAAGGTACAACGCTTGAATATTTTTATGGGAAGCTAGATGGTGTTGAAGTTCTTCGTTTGTCACATCATGCGTCTCATGTAAACTCTTTTCTTCTTCTCATTATATAGAACTCGTTGGAAATACTGAGATCACGGATGTTCATTTTCTTCCATTTTCAGAAGTTCCTTGATACAGTACAGCATATGCATCTTTTACAACACAAATGGAAGCGTTTAGTTCTGGAATTGCAGAAGCTTAATCATGACTGCCTTGTAGGCATTCATCACTTGATGAGAAGTTTAAGAAACTTGGAAGAACTCACGATATACACCACAATGGTAAGTGCGATCAGTACTCTACTCCTTTAAAGTTTTAACTTACTGTGAGACGACGTCACAATCGAAATTAGAATGGGCACTCATGATAATCTTATACAAGAACATTGTCAATAAGTCGTTTCACTTGGCTATGTAATAATTTAAATGATAATCTTTCACCGATATATCATCAGGAATTTAAGGCCTACAATTTGCTCCCGTTGGAAGAATTGTCTCCGTGTGTGACTCCGCAACTTAAGACCATCACCTTGCTTGGTTGCGGGAAAACATGGAAGAGTCAGGCTCGACTTGTAGAATCCTTGTTGAAAGGCGCAACTGTTTTGGACAAATTGATCATCGTCACCACTAAACATGGACAATGCTCATGTTGGAAAGCCAATCCTGCAGAGGTTAAATTTCTTAAGCTTGTGTCTAGCTTTCCGAGAGCATCACCAACTGCACGGGTACTCTTTGCTTGACTATTGTGCATGTGTACCGTGTGTTTGTATCAGAGCTAGCGTGTTATGTATCGTATTAGCTGACCACGCTAAAAAGCAGACGAATGAATTATATCAGAACACAACCTATCTTCGGAATAAAACAATCTTACGGAAAAATTATCTTGACCATTGTGTTGTAATAACGGAAATGACTACTGTAACTATAATGAATAATCAGTCCTTGCAAACATTCAGGATAACAAGTACGAGTAACACGTACCGGAAAAGCAAGGTTTGACAATATAAATACCTCAACACTTATCCAGTAATCAATGTTGTCGGCACTTGTTCAAATCAACTCCAACGACACATCTCTCTCTTTTAATTGTGCTTTTTTTATAAAGGTAATTCGTAATGATTATAAGGACCTGTTTTTTCTGGCTTATTTTCAAAGATTCACCACCACTTCGGGCCAAAGACGACAATGTTATTTAATTGAACTTCATTCGCCTGGATTCGCTTTACTCGATCCAGATTCGATTATTTCATTTGATTCGATTCATTCGATTGATTCGATTGATTCAAATCTAAAAAATCCGAAAGAACAGGTTCTAAATGTACGGTAAGCTTCCAAATACAAATATCTATCTATCTCTCTTTTAATTGTGTTTTTTTACAATAAGTTTCTCTTAAGATGAGTTAAATATGACTCGTTTTAGCCCACTAAAAGTTCTTGCCCTCCACCAACGTAATGGTTTGTCCTCCACCAATGTAATAGCAATTGAGTACTCCCTCCATTGGCAGGATATGTGAAAGATAAAGTTAGAAGAATGAGACTAATAGAAAAAAAATTCTATAAAAAATATATGAGGCTAAATGGAAAAAATTGAGGGACTACTTTATACTCGTAATGGTTTTGCCCTCCACCAACGTAATTATATTTGAATAAATTAGTATGCCCACTTTTAGGTTAGTTATATGCTAACTTAAGCTCAAAAACGTAAGGCATTATTACTAAGGTTCCATTTAACTTCATTATCTCTCCCACAACCCACCACCTAATCCCGCTCCCTACAACCACCGCTCCTCAGCTTTGTCATTGTCTTGAACGAGAGAATTTATATAGAACGAAGAAAATTAAGTTGAAAACTCCATGTCAAGTATAACACATATGGAGTACCAAACAATTTGAAAAAAAAAAAAAAAAAAGTTCAGGCAATTTAATTTATTTAGAAATTTTAAGATTTAAAGAACATCATCCCAATGATATCGGATTTTGGTACCACTTTACCTAATCGTTATTGAAAGTACTCTTTTGTTCAAATTGATGAGCTAAGAGATTATTCTACTCATTTTCTGATAAATAATAAAATTATTAATATAAATAAGTAATAATAATAATAATAATAAAAATAAAAACGACCCAACATCACCAAGAAACTCAGGGACATCACCAAGAGACTCTTGGTGATATCTCGGTACATCACCAAGAGACTGACATCACTAAGAGTCTCTTGGTGATGACCATACTTTTTTTTAAAATTTTCGTTTTTGATAATTTATATCTCTATAATAGACAGTTTTTTTAAAAAGTTCAAATAATCATTAAAAAGTATAGAAATAATACTAATAGTGAAATCGTATTTAATTACTAAAATCGTTAAGTGTAATTAGTAAAATAAAATGTCGACTGCGCGAAATAATATGTCTACGGGCAAACGGCAAAGAGTAGTTCCCAAAATAAAAAGTGTTGTCCGTACCTCGCAAATTCTTTCAAATTAGTTAAAAAAAAAAAAAAAAAAAACACTTCACTCATCCTAGGGTTTGGAAAAAATCCCCCTTTTCATCAGGTAAACTTTTGCAATTATCACCTTCTATTTTTTTATTTTATTTTTTTGTTTTAATATTTGTTCATGTCAAAAGCTTCATTGATTTTTTGGGTCACTGTACTAGTATTCTGCGACTTAATCTTCATGCATGTTCTTGTGTACTTGTTGTTGTTATTGTTGTCGTCGTCGTCGTTGTTAGCCGGTAATCGCTTTGAGAATCATGAAATGAAAGTTACAGTTTAAAGTAAGGAGTCATTGGGTATGACAAGTTGCTGTTTTTTGTTGAACGATTTTTCGCTGTATACATTTAATACATTGTTGGAATTTTATAATTGGTACTAATTGCTCAATTAAGGAGACATATAATCGTAGCAATGGTGGCATTTTAGTCGCAAGTACCTTGTCGTAAGCAGATGGTGTCATATGACAATATCTAACTTAGGCCTCGGTCTTTTGGACTGAAATTAACTGAACTGAATAATGATATTGTATGGAGCTACGTGAGCCGTGGTTTGATATGTTTCCTTTTATAGTCAATTCAATTGATTTGCTGCATTTTTTTTTTTGGGTAGGAGTAGAAGACCTAGTTTAATACCCGTCTTGAGCAAGACTTGTTGTGGCTGGTACTGTAGGAAGTACTAATTATAACGCACCCTTGATTATTTTGAGTTGGGTTGTTTGAAATCGTAATGAAGCCTTTGTTTGAAATTATTGTTAGGTAAAATCACTTTACAACCATGGAATCACGGACGCAAAAGCGTATGCGTCCTCTCAAAAACTTTGACAGCCGAGACAGGCTGAGTGAAATGCCAGATGAAGTAATTATCCATATTCTTTCGTGTATGCCTATTGTATACGCTGTTAGAACCATGTTACTTCGTCGTTTTGGAGACCTTTGGACTTTGGTTCATACCCTTAAGCTTGACATGCTTGATTTCCGTGATCACTTATATCTAAATCATCAGTGCAAAGAAGATGAGAATGAGCGGATGTTCGTTTTCGTCCGCTATGTTTTAATACTTCATAAAAGGCCCTCCATTAACAAATTTCATATTCATGTAGCGTTCCGTTCTTCTGACGAATACGACAAAGCTTCTGGTGAGGTAAAAACATGGGTTAGGTTTGCGTTGGGTAGACAAGCGAAGGAACTCATATTATGTGATACGTGTGAGTACGACTTTTTTGCCAATTTATCGGTGCGTAATTTCACAAGTCAATCTCTTGTTACCCTTTTGCTCGACTCATGTAATCTTAAGACCCTAGTCGAAGTGAACTTGCCATCTCTGAAGAAGTTATCGATTGACAATTGCGTCATTCGTAATGAAGTTTTACTAAGGTTTATGCGTGGGTGTCCTTCCTTACAAGAATTGGAAATAAAGAATCTTGAAGGTATGGAGAGGCTAAGTTTTAGCGCTCCAAACATTGATAAGTTATCTCTTGTTCTCTCGTATTCATGTGACTGTTGGAAACCTTTACTGTTTGATTGCCCCAACCTTAAAACTTTGGAGTTGGATGTATCATGTAAATGATGAAATAGATGTCACTGATATTTCTTCAGTTCGTGATATCTACTTCATAAACTATCCCGGTAACTCATACAATGATAAATTACATACAGTACCTAAATTGTCTTACGGGAAGCTTGATGGTGTTGAAGTTCTCCATTTGTCACATTATGTGTCTCACGTAAGCTCATCTCTTTCTTTATTACAGTAAAAAATTAAAAAAAGTGTGTGGAATTATTGAGATAGCGAATATTCATTTTCTTCCATTTTCAGGAGCTCCTTGCTAAAGTACAACATTTGGATCTGTTACAACACAAATGGAAGCGTGTAGTTCTTGAATTGTGGAAGTTTGATCAAGTCTGCCCTGTAGGCATCCTACACTTGATGAGAAGTTTAAGAAACTTGGAAGAACTCACTATATACACCACAATAGTATGTGCACTTGGTACTCTACCTCTTTTAAGTTTTAACATGAGACGATGTCACAATTGAAATTAGAGTGGGCACTCATCATGGATATCAATTGATTACTAATGATATAATATGGGTACCAAGTAAAAGGAGAACTGCTGATGATAAGATTGTCACAGAATTTAAGGTCACTGATGATGATATCAGAAGAGTAACCGTCGTTCATGTTAGGGGTAAAGGCCGCTTAAATCCTGCCACCATTTACCACAATAATTTCCCCCGAACCTCTGAGGAACCAGAGTAATGTTGTATTTGACTTAGATAGTTAACCAATGTCAACCTTCCGTCGTGCTTGATGTTCTAGGTCAAGTATGCATGGGGGTAGTACTATTTTATGAAGATCAGTCCACTTAATAAAGTAGCCTCCTGATGATCTTATGCGAGAAAGTCGTCCATAAGTTGTTTCACTTAGCTATGTAAATTAACTGATAATCTTTCACCTATCAGGGTTTTGAGGCGAGTGCTGATTTGCCCCCCTTAGAAGATTCATCTCCTTACGCGACACCGCAACTTAAGAATATCACTCTGCACGGTTATGGGAAAACTTTGAAGAGTCAGCTTCGACTTGTAGAATTCTTGCTCAAAGGCGCTGCTGTTTTAGACAAATTGATCATTGTCACCACTAAACATCCACGATACCCAGGTTGGAACGCAAAACCTGCAGAAGAGCTTGAATTTGTTAAGCTTGTGTCTAGCTTCCCAAGAGCATCAACTAGTGCTCGAGTTCTCTTTGCTTGACTATTGTCCATGCATACTGCGTTTTTGTAACGGAGCTAGCGTGTTGTGTATTGTACTCCGTATTAGCTAACCATGCTAGAAAGCTTACGAATGACGAAATATTTGTAACTCTAGGATTTGTACGCTGACATTGTCGCAAAGGTAGCGTGCTGCTCTTAGCTTTGATTTTGACGAATACTCTCAACAACGTGGCAGTTCCCTCTGTATACACGTATGGATACATTTGCGTTACATTAGAAGATAGTGTGCGTACCTTTGGAGTGGAAGTAAAGATCGTTGTGTTAGCCTTATACCCATGAAAGGTGGCTAATTGACTACTGGCTTTACTATAATCACCGAATAAGTCCAAGGCTCTGTTTGGAAAAACTAGCTGAAAAGGTAGTGAAAATTTGAAAAAGCTAATTTGAGTAGCCAGAAAAGGTAGTGGCGAAAAGCTAAATTTGAATAAGTAAATTTGAAAAGGTAGTGAAAATAATGGTCGATAAGGTAGCTGAAATTAATTATGTTGTTTGGTAAAACAAGCTGAAATAATAACTGAAACAAATTAATTGACATAAAAGGGCATGATTTTTATTTTATGGATGGAATTTTAAGGGTATAATAGTAAACATATTGTAACCAGCTAGTTTATTTTTTAATAAGCTACCTGAAGTAGTTTTTTATTTCAGCTAGCTGAAATAAGTTTTCAGCTAGCTGAAATTATTTCCAGTCAACCCTTACCAAACACTTCCAGGTAAAATAGGTAGCTGAAATTTTGGTCAAACCAGCTAGCTGGTCAAATAAGCTAGCTGATTTGTGTAACCAAACAGGGCCCAAATCCCAAATCTCTAGCTTCGTTGTGATAGAAAGTAAATATATTTATAAAGGTAATCCTTGATTTTTATAAAATGTACGGTAAAAGTCCGAAGAAAAATACTACGTATTGTTATGAATAATGTATTAGATTAGTGTGGATGTCCAATGGGCCCATGACCCATAGTCTTGTTGCATACTATTAGGGTTTGACTCAAACCCTAGGCTCTCATGTACTATATATATACACCCAAGGATGAATAAGACACACAGTTATCTCTCTATTCTCTTTTACTCTCTTTATTTCACAACACGTTATCAGCACGAGACTCTATATTACTGGGCAAATAATATTTTAATTATTAATCAGATCTGATATTCGGGAGGTTCATATCAGATCTTATTATATTATTTGGCATATTCAGGTATGTCAATATATAACTAATTGAAATATCGTTCGCTTAATATAATCATATATGGTATAATCTACGGAGTAACTTTCTTGATCTTATTATATGCTGCACTACGGAGTATTGTTATATATGTGCATACATAAAAGGTGATGTATCATTCCTAATTGATTTGGCAAACTATATACTCCGCATCTCGCATGATTTGGTGGTATGCCCAAAGGTAATTAGTTAAATTGTTAGTTCATGGTTTTCTCTGACACCTTTCGGTTTCTCTAGCAAATGTAATAATTTAATTGGTCTTGGTAATGTCAGTTTAACCATAAATAATTAAGAAAGCCATTAAAAGATCTATAATATGTCTGTGTGATTGATTGTGCCGTGGTGACAATGTTTTCTTCCTTTTAATTAATTGTTGGCTTGTTACTATCTTTGCTTAATTGTCTCATGGTGATTTTTGCTTCGTATGCACTGACTCCATGGTTAATAATTTAAAATATAACACATGCTCAATTAATTCTATACTTAATTGAATTATATAGTAAAGATTTTATTTGTATAGATATGTGACAATGATATACTCCGTATTATGTTTGGTTGGTTATATTAGTATGATTATAATTTTGTCAAATAATATTTGGTACAAGTTATATACTTTGTCTCCCTATAATTGATTTGAAAGAGAAAAGTCATGAGACATAAATTAATTGAAATATTATGAGATTTATATAATGACATTCCCAGAAGCGAATGTAATATTTCCTCCCACATACGGGATGTGATTGAGGATGTGACCGCGGAGACGGTCTAAATCAGATTTCATCTAATATCGTTGTTTCCACCGGAAGTGGTCATTATCGAGATCTGACTTATAATTTAAAATTTTCCCCCACGTACGGGACGTGGGCGCGGATGTGGCCGCAAAGACGGTTACAAATTAAATTTTTGTGTAAATCTTTTCTCCTACTTGTAGTAGTTGATAATATGATCGCGGAGACGATCTAATAAGTTTTGGTTAAACTTTTTCTCCCATAGAGGGAGGTGGAGAATGTGACCAGGGTTAAGGTCATTGAGAGTTTGACCACAGTTATGGTCAAAAGTGACAACTAATTAACTAAAATTGTCCTTCCACCAGAAGTGGCTAAGGATAATATGACCTCGAGGTTGGTCATAAATTGAGCAAATAAACTTTAAAATTCTCTCCCCTGGAAGTGGGATGATGAACAATGCTCAAAGCACAAATTATTCATGCCGACTATATATGATATGTTCATATAATTTTTGGGCCGGAGATCCCATGAGTGTTATTGAATTTAGTCATATGGACTATTTTTATTTGAAATACAATTAATTTAAATACAATTTTGGGCCGGAGATCCCATGAATGAGCAAATAAATTTGCCATGATATCACTATTAAAACTCTTGACGTGGGTGATCAAGAGTTTTAGGCTTAAAATATGACATATATAAATTTGGACCTGAAGTTCCAAATATTTATCCTGTGGAGTAATACTTTGGCCTGAAGTTCAAAGTTTGAAAAATACAGTTCAAATCACATAATATTGTTCGTGGCTAGAAGTTCACAAGTAAAATTTGTGGCCGGAAGTCCACATGTAAATGTCAGTGGCCGGAGTTCCACTTGTGTAATTTATGAATTGCTAAAATTCGCAATTGAATTAATGAAACCTCTTCTGAGGATGAGTAATGTGGTTTTCTTAAATATAATATGTGGCCTTAATTGAGCCTAACGTCATGGTGTTTTGAGTCTAAATTGTATACTAAAATGATACATAACACGAAAGGCGTGTCAATCTCATTATGCGAGATGTGCAAATTTGAGAAATGTGAGAAAAATCATACTCTTTCTCATATGCAAATAATATTGTCTTAGGGACGATACATTGTGAGAACAAAAGGGTTCCACAATTATTTGAATTGAAATTGATCTCTTAGTAGATCGAGAAAATGATGAGTTATAAATGGAAAATGTGAATGTTTTGATTGACAAATGGTCGTCATTATTCCCCGAAGTGAATATGACATTACATATGAATTGAAATGGACAAATATTATACCACTTCATGTGGTTGAGGGACTAAGTGGCTAGTCCTAAACATTCACAAAGATCTATGGATCTTGTTTGATATTTCATATGTCCACCAACAATGGTGTGGGATAAATGCAAGCGATATGTGATCAATATATATTGTGAGGGAATAATCACTAAAAATCATTGCAATCGTTACATCCACTGGAAGGATGGATAAATTAACTAAAAAGAGCTGAGATTATCCTAATAATCAGTTCTGATTTATATGTCACTCAGAATGAGTAATGTGATATGTTCACAAAAGGAATATTGAGACATATAAGTCTTGCCAATATAAATGAGACACATTGGTTAGTGTCTTAAGTCACATCATAGATCTATTTGGCCAAATGTTAAAATTACATGATGAATTATTGCTAACTGGAAGTTTAGCACTATAATTTCAGTCAACAAGTTTGGTATTTAATAAGCGAATTGGTTGGGTCGTAGCCAATTTTTGTGAAAATTTGTCACGGTTTTGACAAAGAAATATTGACATGAAATACTTAAGATGTGACGATAAAGGCCATCCGGGTTCTAATTATACCCGTATTGATAAACGTGGAGTTTATCTTAAAGGTAAAATAATAAAGTGCTGAAACTCTCTCATGTATCATAAATGGTTTTAATGGCAAGACTGTACATTGAGATTGAGTCTATTGATATTATATTGGAGATCTGAATATATTACTCGAACTTAAATGTTCATGTATGGATTAAAATATATTAAGTGACATTTAGTCACATACGAGTAATTCATGTGATCGGAGATTATCACAGTTTAATTATGACATAAAGTTTTTGATTTCCTAAATTGGGCATTATAATTCAGCACTTATGCCAACTGCATAATACGATTCGACTCCCCATGTTCTATCCTTTGAATAAATTTATGATTATGGCATAAAAAGGATATGTGATATAAGGTGGTTATAGTGATCGGTTGCCCATTAAATCTATCCGGTGTTGATAGTTTTACCACCTTAGGGGGAGGATGATAAGGAAAGCTGGTAAAAACGGACAATTGGTTTTGATCCTCAACTGAACTGAAAGTTCAGTGATTTATTTGAAATCTAATGTACATCAAGTAGAGGTTCATTAAAACTAAAATGATGGTATTCATTTGGTTAAGATGATGTACTAAAATATACCAGCTTGATCTCCTTATCGAAATGTGGTATGTTTATTCATTGAAATTTATGATTTGACTATAGACATGTATGACCTGGTCTAAGGCGTATCGAGCTATAAATTAGTCATGAAAAGTATTTGTAATGAACATTAAAATTCTTGCCCAATTGAACAACATCTACACACGGGGTGTAGCATGAAAGTCATATCGGTTTACATATTTTGGTGGCAAGAATAAGCAGTTGGTACATCTATATAAATTGGGATGTCCTGGAAGTGACATAGATATCTGAATGACAATAGATGGCCTATATTGGAAAGTGAATGGAAGTATGGTACCACATATATTCAGATATCATTAATCAGTACTGACTATATCACGAGATGATAAATAGTATCGATACGTGTAAGGAACCGATATGCATTTGCATTTGCGCGCATGATCGAATAGACTAGATGATGGGCATCTAATACGTAAGTCCATTTTGCTTGTCGACATAATATATGGTTGGAAAAGAGCTCATAGACTTGAAGTCTATCTAAGGACACGGAGTCCATTAAAATCATGGTAATTGGTTTGAAGACTGTACAGTTTGCATTATCGAGTCATCATATGCATATAGAGAATAAGTTCATCATTTGCATATACATTTTAGTTTCGATACCAAATTATTGCATGTATTAGAACATATATACGTTAACTCTTAGTTCATGTCATATGCATACTCATGATTGACAATGTTTTCGTTTATATATACAAATATTTATAAGGAGATATATGCTCCTACGATTTGTAACTCCATATTGGAGTATATGATGGATGATCGTCAAATTGGTAATGACGAATCAATTGAGTTTTCGGGAAACTCATGAACCTCTATAATGATTGCGGCTATGGGCACGCATCAATTTAATACTATGGAGTAGTATAATAATTGAATTCTATGGTTTGAATTCATATAGAGGAATTTTGAAACTCTTAAAGAGTTGCAAGTCATTCTTTATTGTCTCGACCGGAAGTTTGAGACTATGTAATGTTTTGAATGCTTACAAAACTGAAGGAATTCACGGTTTGGAAGAACCAAAATATTGGAGGGATAAATCTGATTCATGATGGGATTATAAATCCGTGCGATCGATCTCCTTGAAATACTTATTGTGGATTTCAGATTCTTATCCTAATTTTAAAAAGGTATCTCCTGAAGAGATAAAATTATTCAATGAAATATGAATGGTCGCTGCACTCTTTTTCCCTTCGACTAGGTTTTTGTCCCAAAGGGTTTTTCCTAGCAAGGTTTTTAATGAGGCAGCATGGTCGACACACAAATTGGCGATATTTGAGATTATCACTTTGTCTAGACGACAAGTGTTATAGGCAATTGCACGTATGCCTATGAATGGTGGAAAGAAATTATTCTCAAGCAAGAAAATCAAATTATTATTTCAAATGAAGTCGAGAACATTACGGTCTTCTGCATATTGCGAGCTTTGAAAGGAAAAATGGTGGTCATGGTTTATTTGATCAAAGACTGTTTCAAATTTATCTACTACGAAGAATTATTTCTTGAAGACAAAAAGTTTCGTTATTATGGGCCAAGACAAGTCAAGTAACGGATGCAATCGTCAGGGGGAGTAGACACGCACTGTACTCTTTTTCCTTAACCATGATTTTGTCCCACTGGGTTTTCCATGGAAAGGTTTTAACGAGGCAGCTTATCATTTATGCGTGTTTCAAGAATGTTGTACTCTTTTTCCTTCGCTAGTGTTTTTACTATGCGGTTTTTCTAGAAAGGTTTTAATGAGGCACGTTCTGTAATGTTGGACATCCAAGGGGGAGTGTTATGAATAATGTATTAGATTAGTGTGGATGTCCAATGGGCCCATGACCCATAGTCTTGTTGCATACTATTAGGGTTTGACTCAAACCCTAGGCTCTCATGTACTATATATATACACCCAAGGATGAATAAGACACACAGTTATCTCTCTATTCTCTTTTACTCTCTTTATTTCACAACACGTATCTCTTTTAGGATTATGCATTTTTTTTTTTTTTAACAGTATTGACTTTATAATGGTCCGGCACTCCAAGTCTCCTACCCTCTATTGTCTTTATACATCCAATATACTCCGTAATTAGCATGCCAACTTTTGAGTGCGTTTATTTTTTCCAAGTTAGTTCTGGCCAAACTTATCGGACACTAACACCCTGACTCAGACCCGATCTGATACTATCCAAATATGATCCAAAATTTGAACTGACCCGACCAACTGTAACTCAAACCGAATATCCATGAATATAAACTTGATATTAGGCGACCTGAAAATTACTCAAACCCGAAATAATTCTACTCGATCAAATTAGACCGAAAATAGTAAACCTAAAGTTAACCCTATCCAAACTGATCCCAACGACACCCGACCTACTTGACCCATTTGTCATGTCTAACATTATTTGTCGTAATACATACAAATTTTAAAGGGAAATTCTACGGTGTACCTTTTTTTTTTTTTTTTTTTTTTTTTTTTTTTTTTTTTTTCGTTTTTTACGATATAACCTCGCTTTTTAAAATATTATGTGGTATGCCCCTAAGTTTAATATTCGTAATTGATCAACTGTACCCGACTTTTTCTCAGTTGTACCCTTTTCTTTCATTATTTTTCCATCACTTACCCTTGCCTATTCCAAATTTTCTCTCTTTTCATTAAAAAAAAAAAAAAAAAACCTAAAACAATCTAAAATCAACTAATTTCTTTTTCAATTAATTCAATTACTCATACGATTAATTCAATTCTTAAATTATGGATCATTGTGATGATATATTTCAAGTAATTTACTTTTTTTTTTCTTTAATTTAACTTTTGGTCATTAATTATATGGTTTATGTAATTGATTTGATATGAATTATTTGGGGAGGTTGATGGTGGTAGAGATGGTGGGGAAGGATGGGGTCGGCGACCGTGGCGGCAGGCGTGGTGGGTGGTTGGCAGTGGTTGTTTTTGATGGATTTTGTGGCGGCATGGCCCGATTTGAATTAGAACGTTTGTGGGAGTGGTGGTTGGTGATGACGGTGGCGGAACTGAGCGGTGGTGGGCTGGTCGGCACTGGGTGGTGGTGGGCGGTGGTGGGCGGTGGTGGGTGGTGGCCTAAGTGGTGGTGGTTGTTGTGGTTTAGTTGTGGTGGTTTAATGAAGATGAAGAGAGGAGAGAGAAGAGAGAATTGTTAGGTTTAGAAATATGTGGGAAACGAAATGAAAATGGCAGTGACGTCTTTTTTGGGTACAACTGAGAAAAAGTCGGGTACAGTTGATCAACACCCTTAATATTTTGTCTCTAATATGACCCTTATTATCTTTTTATTGATTTATCTTATTAAATACGGAGTAACTCATTAAACTTGATAATTCATCGTTTTTCTTCTTCGATTTACGTTTATTGATGTTTCTGAAGGGAGTAAGGGTGTTTATGCAGAAGTTGATGATAGATGTTTGTTATAAATTAGTGATATTAAAAATGAACAAATCTAATATATATAAAATCTAAAACGTTGACCATGTAAATTGACCCTTCTCCATCCGCTCTAAACAACACAAACACTCAAAATGAATCTCACGTTGCCACGTCAGCCAAAACACAATCATTTCCATGCATCAATGCACTATAAATGTCTTTACTTGGCGGAATACGAGGAGTTCAACCTTCAACTTGCTAATTGCTGGATGCAATCAATTCATTTGCTAACATTATCAGTTACGATTCTTGCATTCATGTGTGCATTTCGTTTCTAATACTTTTAATCTTAGTTTAAAAAGGCGCGCCTCGGGTGAGGCACTAGCCAAAACGCCTTGGTGCATTTTAGGTGCGCCTTTTGGACAAAGCTCAATTAACCACACACTAGTACGCACTTGCCGTATTGTTTTCAACTAGATGTTTACTTATGTCGTTCCCTTATCCCATTATTCTCGATTTTTATGCATTTACATATTTGTTAGCTTGAGAACTAATCAAAAAATTATTTTTTTCCTAAATATTTTACTCAAAAAATTGGGCGCTTCGCGTCTAAAAGGCGCGCGCCTTCGCTTTGCGCTTTGCACTTTGCGCCTTATCGCCTTGGCTCCCTAACGCCTCGGTGCGCCTTGCGCCTCTTCAAACTAAGCTTTCAATCACCCTCAACCTTTTGTCAAAATCAATGTTTTCTTCCTTCGATTCGTCTTTTAGGGTTTGTTGAATTTATTTGAATGGATTTTGCATCTGATTTTAGGGTTTTTATTGTTGCTTTTCAGGTTGTGAGCCTCAATCGGTTCATCATCAAAACGAAATACGGCAATGAAGGGGTAAACAAATTTTCTTTTTAATTGGGATTTTTTATAATTTTCGGAATTTTGCATCTTATCTATAGTTGTTATAGCAAATGTGAAGCGTCGTAAGCTATTTTTATGTACCTTTTTTCCGTAATATCCGTATTTTGTTAAGTTAATTAGTTTTAACTAATCTATTAATCTAAAAGAAACAAAATACATGAACTATTACTTTATAAATTTAATGCGTTATATTATTTGTGTAAATGTATCCGTAAATTATTACTCATCTTTCTATATTTTAACTACTTTAATATTTTTAATTTAATTATTAATATTTTTTTAAATCTAAATTTACTTTTAAGTCATTATTTAGTTAAAAAAGACTATTAAGTTAGTTGATTGAATTTATATTTAAAAATTCGAGGAGTAAATTGTCACGCCACTGTTATTGTATATACAGATAGTTATTTTTTAACTCTATTTCCATGGATGAAATATAAAATAATATTTCAAAGGTACCTCAGCATAACTTATAATAATTAATAGAATTATATAATCTACCATAACTTAAGCATCGTTATAGATTCATTATTAAAATCTGATATTGTATAAATATCTTTACATTTTGATAACGTTAAATCAAACATCTACAAACATGATATATAGTATACTCTAGACGGTCCCGTGAATTATCACGGGTAACTGCACTAGTTTGATGTTAAAAATAGATATCGTGCTATCATACAGATAATGGTTTAAAATGATAAAATATTGATTGAGGGAAGAAATTAAGAGCACTGATTGGTACAGTTATAGTCTTATAGATTTAAGTGATGGTTCAAATTTATGTAATGCTTAAATTAGTTATATTAGAAACAAAATTAAAAACTTAGGGGTTATACTTGATAAATGATACTCCCTCCATTCAAATCCAAACTTCGCATGATGTTATGGTCCATTTGTTGAGGTGTGTTTTGTAACGGTAATATCTATAGTTTTACACGATGAAAAATTATAAAAATTTGATATTATTATCGTATTTAAGAAGACGAATCAAACAAGATCACACAAGACTATATTATTATTTATATATTTGACGGAATTTCAAAGATTATCTAAGTCCATAAATAGTGTCAAATAGTGAAATGCCAAGTTTGGATTTGAATGGAGGGAGTAAGAAGGTGAATGTTATATAGTAGAATTCTAAACAAAAAAAGAGTATAGCATAGAAATCATAAAAACAAAGGAATATACGAAAAAATTTCCCAAATTTAAAAAAAAAAAAATTATAATTCTTCCATTCCACCATCTTTTCCCACTTTTCCTACGTGTTCATCATTTCTTCTCATTTCCATTTTTATTAATTTTCAAATAATGTCATCCTCCTAATCTACTTTAACTCACCAAACGATATCAAGTTACTCATCAAAAAAAAAATAAAAAATAAAAAATAAAAAAGAACCCTCCTTTTCATCAGGTATCTTTTGCAAATCAACCTTTAATTTTAAGTTTTACTAATATATTGATGTTTACCGAAGAGGTGTTAGCCTAGTGGCAATAG
Source organism: Dianthus caryophyllus (assembly GCA_023091065.1). NCBI lineage: Eukaryota > Viridiplantae > Streptophyta > Magnoliopsida > Caryophyllales > Caryophyllaceae > Dianthus > Dianthus caryophyllus. The sequence goes on along the minus strand of CM041522.1, from coordinate 10,041,856 downwards.
GCACCCTTTATTGTAATGCGACTAAGTGCACGCTTCGATTGACGAAAATATATATAGTCAAAAGTTCATTGATTGTTTTGGTCACTGTAATACATGCATGCCATTGTTGTTGTTGTCGTCATCGTTGTTAGCCGCTAATCGATTTGAGAATCATGAAATTATAGGTACATTTGATGTAAGGAGTTATTGGGTATGACAAAGTTGTTGTTGTTTTTTTTTTTTTTTTTTTTTTTTTTTTTTTTTTTAACAGTTTCTCGTTATTTAACACTCCCTATGTATCTGGAAATTGACTTTTTATATAAACTATTATATAAGTTGATCCAAAACGATAAGGATGGGTTAATGATTTTAAATGGAACTTAGATTAGATTTCGCTTTTATACCTAGAAAATCGTTCATTTAAGTCGATTCCTAAAATATAAAATGATAAACAAATGATTGAAACAGATGGAGTTTCCTATTGGAGAAAATTGGTTGCGATTTGTTCAATAATGGTGACATATAATTGTAACAATGGTTGCATTTTATTCCCAACTGCCTCGATGTATAAATAGACGGTGTCTTACGAGTTACGACTGAAGAACAAAATTGTATTGAGCTCTACGTTTCCATTTTTAGTCAATCCGATTGATTTGCTACATAAGACCTCGTTTGATATTCAAACTTTATTTTTTAACCATAAGACACTCATTTGTTGGTGTTGGAGGGAGTAATAAGTAAAACTGCCCATTGATTATATTGAGTTGAGTGGTTGTTGAATATCTTTTTGAAACTTTTGTTTTTGAAATTGTTGTCAGGTATCACTTTACTACCATGAAATCACGGAAGCAAAAGCGTATGCGTAATCTTCAGAACTATGACGGCCGGGATAGGCTGAGTGAAATGCCAGATGAAGTAATTATCCACATTCTTTCGTTTATGCCCACTGTATATGCTGTTAGAACCATGTTACTTCGTCGTTTTGCAAACCTTTGGACTTTGATTCATACCCTTGAGCTTGACATGCGTAATTTCTGTAATCCGTTTTGTCTATATCCTCAGAGGGAAGGAGATGAAAATGAGCGGATGTTTGTTTTCGTCCGCAATTTTTTAATACTTCATAAAAGGCCCACCATCAACAAATTTCATATTTCTGTACTGCTCCTTTCTTATGAAGAATCCGTCAAGGCTTCTGGTGAGGTAAAAACATGGGTGAGGTTTGCGTTAGATAAACAAGCAAAAGAACTCATAATATGTGATATGTCTGAGTACGACGTTCCTGGCGATTTATCGGTGTGTAATTTCACAAGTCAATCTCTTGTTACCCTTGTGCTCTATTCTTGTGATATTGAGACCCAAGTTCAAGTGAACTTGCCATCTCTGAAGAAGTTATCGATTAACACTTGCGTCGTTCATAATGAAGTATTCCAAAGGTTTATGCGTGGGTGTCCTTCCTTACAAGAACTGGAAATAAAGGATCCTTATTGTATGGACCAGCTAAGTCTTAGCGCTCCAAACATTGATAAGCTATCTCTCGTTATTTCGAAACCATCTCACAATATGAATCCTTTGCCGATTGATTGTCCCAACCTTAAAACTTTGTATTTGACTATATCTGATGCTCTAGATATCATTGATATTTCTGCTGTTCGTGTTATCTACATCCAAGACGTTTACAGTTACGAATACAATGATGACGAATGTACAACGCTTCAATATTTTTATGGGAAGCTAGATGGTGCTGAAGTTCTTCATTTGTCACAATTTTATGTGTCTCATGTAAGCTCTTCTCTTTCTTTATTGATGGAGTGTGTGGAATTACTGAGATAACAAATGTTCATTTTCTTCCATATTCAGGAATTCCTTAACGTGGTACAGCATTTGAATCTGCTACAACACAAATAGAAGCGTATAGTTTTGGAATTGTGGAAGCTTGATCAAGACGGCCTCGTAGGCATTCATCACTTGATCAGAAGTTTAAGAAACTTGGAAGAACTCACGATATATACGACAAGGGTATGTGCGATCAGAACTCTACTCCTTTAAGTTTTAAAGTCCTGTGAGACGACGTCACAATCGAAATTAGGATGAAATTTGAAGAGTAACCGTCTTTTGTGTTTAGGGAAAGGCCTCGTAAATCCTGCCACCATTTACCCCACTAATTACGGGAAACCTTGAGGCACTAGAGTAATGTTGTATTTGCCTTTGATAGTCAACCAATGTCGACCTTTCCTCATGCTTAATTCTATGTTCATATTCTCTCTCATGTTTTAAGTCAAATATGGATGGGGGTAGTACTAATCTACAAAGATGGATGCACTTAATAAAGTAGCCTCATGATAATCTTATACGAGAACATTGTCGATAAGTCGTTGCACTTGGCTATGTAATAAATTAACTGATAATCTTTCACCTATATATTATCAGGGTTTTGAAGCCAGTACTGATTTGTTCCCATTGAAAGATTTGTCTCCTTATGTGACATCGCAACTTAAGACCATCACCCTGCATGGCTGCGGGAAAACTTGGAAGAATCAGGTTCAACTAGTGGAATCCTTGCTGAAAGGCGCAACTGTTTTGGACAAATTGATCATCGTCACCACTACACATGGATCGTGCTCATGTTGGAAAGCCAAACCTGCAGAAGAGGTTGAATTTCTTAAGCTTGTGTCTAGGTTCCCGAGAGCATCAACAAGTGCCCGGGTACTCTTTGCTTGACTATTGAGCATGCATACCTTGTTTTCTTATCAGAGCTAGCGTGCTGTGTATTGTATTAGCTGACTACGCTATAAAGCAGACGAATGAATTAATATTAGAAGACAGCCTATCTTCGGAATGCAACAATCTTACGGAAAAATTATCTTGACCATTGTGTTGTAATAACGGAAATGACAACTGTAACTATAATGAATAATCAGTCCTATACGGATTTTTATCTCTCTTAACGAGAGCATCCCCTGAAAACCAAAATTAGAACCAAAAATAAAAACAAGAAACCAACAAAACAAAAATCAACAAAGCAACAAAACCTAATACGGAGTAATAAAACTAAAATAAATCAGCAAAACAACAAAACCCAATATCAAAACAAATGAACCCAAAAAAGACTTTAGGAATTCAAGTAGTCTAAAGTCTCAGCTTTCTAGGGGAGGTTTCTTTGCAGAGTGTATTGACACGACACGTTTGTTCGAGGTTAAAGAGCGAGTTTTAAGCGTTGAATTCGAAGTATTTCCGCCTCTTGAGAGGGTTTTATTAGCGCTTTCACAATTAGGAGGATTCAAGCTAAAATCGCACAATAGTCAACGTCAAAGTCAAAGTCAAAGTCAACGAGAAAGTCAAGGTCAAAGTCGGAGCCGAGCACAAACCATGACCCTAAAGCCAACCCGAGAATTCGTTCAAGTCAATGAAGTCAAGCTAAAGGGTTCAAGAAAGACATTGAAGAAGAGTAGATGAAAATTGGCTAAGTATGGAATTGAAGGAAAATCGTGGGAAATTGACCAGGAACAATGCGCCTGGGGCGCCTCAATTCTTGCCAGCGCTTATACTTATGGCGCTCCAATCTTGCCAGGCGCATTTCTCAAATCTTATTGCGTTTTGTTTATTTTGAAACGAGTTTTAAGGGTTTGCTAGGGGTTTTCGTTCATTATCTTTCATATTATCTTTTAAGCAGCTTTAGAGAGAGGAAAATTAGGAGAGAGATTAGGTTAAGTTTTCAAATAATCACTCTTTAATTAGTCTTTAATTTCATGTTTATGGATTTTCTCAACAATTTAGTTTATGTTTGGATGATTATGGGTAACTAAATTCCCTAGCTTTTGGTGTAATCCTTGGGTTTTCAACTCTCCTTTTGATCAATGTGAGAAAGATTTTATCTTTACTATTTCATTTGAGTATTTACTTCTCTTAATGCATTGTTTTTACATAATTCTTGGTTTTGTTACTTGTGTTGATCAATTGTGACATTTCCTTGAATTATATGCTTGAGGATTTTGGTTGTTCAATGTTTGGATGCTTTAATCTATCTTGTGTTGCATTATTATCATGTGTTATGATGTGGTATGCTGATTCATCCCTTATAATCATGTTTTGAGAAGTAAAGTTTGAATCTTTAATGCGAAACTCTTTCATGCCGATTCTTGAATGTGTTCTCATTAGATTTTCATACATTCCTCTTATGTTTACTCTTGCATGGGTTGCATGAATGCATTTGGATGTTGTTTCATCGTGTTTTTAGTGCAATTTTCACCTTGGTTTGCCGATTCATTCTTGGGTGTGTTCATGCATTGTAAGTGTTTGAGGAATTGCTTAAGTGAAGCGTAGTTTCATATTTTTAATACTCACTTGATCATTTGGTGTGCGTTGAAACCTTGTGTGATTACACCGAAAGTGCCCTTCTCATCTTGTTTAATCTCATTTTTATTGCTTGCATTTTAGTTTTAAGTTGTTTCGTGACATTAGCCTAGATTTCGTCCTTCCCTTGGGTTCGATCCTATTCTTAATCGCTATACTACGTGCTTTTGTGAATCGAATAGGTTTATATATTTGTTAATTTGACCCCTTTTATTAGCGACGTAAAAGGTGCGTTATGTATCTCAAGATACTCAAGTACGGAGTAGCATTTATTGTTAATTCCCCCAAGTTACCTTATCATTATTAGCAAGCAAGCAAGCTGATTGGGGAGTTGTCATTCAAGATGTTGAGCCCAACAACTCACCAATACAATTACATGCACGAAGAGGAAGAGGAAGAGGAAGAGGAAGAGCTACTGAGCGTCTGTTAACTATCCAAGGAAGGCTGACTGGTGGCCTATTTATACCAGTCCTTGGAGGCTATAGCATCCACCTATCATATTTGGAAAAAAAAAAAAAAAAAAACATATTTCTCGCATTTTCTTTCCAAATACGAAGTACTCCGTAGTTATCAAATTTTGAAAAAAAAAAAATTAAAAAAAAAAAACACCATTGTTGGTAAATAACAATCACTCATCTCAGGGTTTGGAAAAAAATCCTGCTTTTCATCAGGTAACTTGTGCAATAATCACCTTCTATTTTCTTTTTTTGGGTCACTGTAGTATTATTCTGCGACTTTATCTTCATGCATGCCATTGTTGTTGTTGTGGTTAGCCGGTAATCGCTTTGGGATTTATTCTGTGACTTAATCTTCATGCATGCCATTATTGTTGTTGTTGTTGTTGTTGTTGTTGTTGTTGTTGTTGTGGTGGTGGTGGTGGTTAGCCGGTAATCGCTTTGGGATTTTTGAAATTAGAGGTGCAGTCTGAAGTTAGGAGTATAATGGGGTTACTATTTGTTGAACAATTTCTGGCTAATATATTTGTTCAATCATGGTGACATACTGACATATAATTGTAACAATGGTATCGTTTTAGTAGTCGCAAGTACCTCGTTGTACGCATGAACGGTGTTATATGACTATATCTAACTTACGCCTTGCTCTTTTGGATTCAAATCAGCTGAACTGAATAACGAAATTTTATTGTGCTAGGTTAGCCGTGGATTGTTATGTTTCCACTTTTCGTTGATTCAATTGATAAGACCTACTTTAATATTCCAACTTATGTTTTTGGTATTGGATGAAGTACTAATTATAACGGACCCTTGATTGTTTTGAGTTGGGTGGTAAACTATTGTCAGGTAAATTCACTTTACAGCCATGGAATCACGAATGCAAAAGCGTGTGCGTTCTCAAGAGAACTATGACAGCCGAGATAGATTGAGTGAACTGCCGGATGAAGTAATTGTTCACATTCTTTCGTGTATGCCCACTGTATATGCTGTTAGAACAATGGTACTTCGTCGTTTTGGAAACCTTTGGACTTTCGTTCATACCCTTAAGCTTGACATGCCTGATTTCTTTAACCAATCTTATAAAAGTTGGTGGAAAGATGATGACGATGAGCGGATGATCGTTTTCATCTGCAATGTTCTGAAATTTCATAAAAGGCCCTCCATCAACAAAGTTCATATTTGTTTAGTGCTCTGTTCTCCTGACAAATCCGTCAAGGCTTCTGGTGAGGTAAAAACATGGATGAGGTTTGCGTCGGCTAGGCAAGCAAAGGTACTCAAATTATGTGTTACGACTAGTTACAAATTAACTAACACTTTATCGGTGCGTAACTTCACAAGTCAATCTCTTGTTACCCTTTTGCTCGATTCTTGCAAAGTTGAGACCCGAGTTAAAGTGAACTTGCCATCTCTGAAGAAGTTATCGATTGACAATTGCGTCATTCGTAATGAAGTTTTACTAAGGTTTATGCGTGGCTGTCCTTCCTTACAAGAAGTGGAACTAAATAATCCCTATTGTATGGACAAGCTAAGTCTAAGTGCTCCAAATATTATTAAGTTATCTCTTGTTCTTTTAAATTCACGTGAGAGTTGGAATCCGTTGCCATTTGATTGCCCCAACCTTAGAACTTTGGATTTGGATATATGGTTTGGGCTACAGATTACTGATATTTCTTCTGTTCGCGATGTCTACATCAAAAATATTTCTTGTGACGAATACTACGATGGCGAACATGCAATGCTTAAATATTTTTGCGGAAAGCTAGATGGGGCTGAAGTTCTCCATTTGTCACGTAATGTGTCTCACGTAAGCTCTTCTTCTCTTTCTTTATTAAAAAAAGAAGAGTTTGGAATTACGGAGATAACGAATGTTCAGTTTCTTCCATTTCCAGGCGTTCCTTGATACAGTACGGCATTTGCATCTGTTGCAACACCAATGGAAGCGTGTAGTTCTTGAATTGCGGAAGTTTGATCAAGTGTGCCTCGTAGGCATTCATCACTTGATGCGAAGTTTAAGAAACTTGGAAGAACTCACTATATACACCGCAGTATGTGCAGTCAGTACTCTACTTCTTTAAATTTTAACTTACTGTGAGACGACGTCACAATCGTAATTAGAATGAATAGGCACTCATTTATGTCATGAATTGATTACTAATGATACAAAAGGGATCACTGAGTAAAAGGACCCCCGCAGATGATAAGATTGTCGCAAACTATAGGGCCGCAAGCCATCTTTCGTGTTAGGGGTAACTGGGTAAGGCTGCTTAAATCATGCCACCATTACCCTACTAATTACGGGAACCCTTGAGGAACCCTCCTGATGATCTTATACGAAAATGCTGTTGATATGTTGTTTCACTTGGCTGTGTAAATTAACTGATTATCTTTCACCTACTCATATGTCATCAGCGTTTTGAGGCCAGTACTGATTTGCTCCCTTCAGAAGTCTCGTCTCCTTATGTGACACCGTAACTTAAGACCATCACCCTGCATGGTTATGGAACGTCTTTGAAGAATCACCTTCCACTTGTAGAATTCTTGCTCAAAGGCGCAGCTGTCTTGGAAAAATTGGTCATCGTTCCCACTAAAAGTCAATACTATTCACCGTGGAGTGCAAAAGATGAGCTTGAATTTGTTAAGCATGTGTCAAGCTTCCCGAGAGTGTCACCGAGTGCCAAGGTGCTCTTTGCTTGATTATTGTGTCAAGCTTCCCGAGAGTGTCACCGAGTAGCTAGCTATCAGTTGTGTAACCGTGCTAGAAGCAGACATATTACGGAAAAATGATAATTCTTCTCCGAAGTATGACTTGAATGTAAAAGATCTTATAATTCCAGATATCGTCGGAATATTCACTCCATGAATTATGCTTGCATTTTCACAAAATCATAGTCACCGTCATAATTTACTTAATTTTCGCAACATTTGGAAGCTACGAAGTTAATGAATGACGGAAATTTCCAACTTACGATTTCAAATTTTCGACTTCAATTTGTGCGAAATACTGAGCTCTACATGGAACTTAGGAGAAACTATCTTTTGAGTGTATTATCTTTTGTGCGGTCTTTTATTGCCATCTTTTAAATTATCTTACAGAGTATAAATACGGGAGTAATAGTATAGTTTTCATTGCGTAAAACTGTAAAAGTATGGTATTTATATTATTCCGTATATTTTAATGACTTGTAAGGGGAAGCTAAGGTATATAGCATTGTTCATCATATTAACCTTGAAAACATACGTTGGTATGTTTAATGATCATATTAACCTTGAAAACATACCTTGAAAACATACGTTGGTAAGGGGAAGCTAAGGTATATAGCGTTGTTAAGTCGCGGCATAAGATAACCATAACCTTAACTCTATTTAATGATCATTTCATCTCGGTCATTTGTTATCGATTGTTTATGGCACAAAAACCAACGAAATACTAGTGTTTGGCCTCTATCTTATTCTTGAGTATGGAACTATGAATTCTCTCCATTTGTCAATAAGAAATGGACGTCCATTTCTGATCCAGTGGTTCACAGGTTAAGTTGAACGAATCTAACAGTTACCAAATTACTTACAAACCCAAAAGTAAATTTTAATCTCCTCATGTTCTCTTTTGTTTCCTTTATTTTCTTATACCAAAATTTATTACCCTAAGATTATATTTTAGCCACATCCTAACCATTGGATAATAAAATGGTCCATTCATTTCTTTTTTAGAAATGGAAAGTCTTTGGATTTTTGCTCATGGTTTATGTCTTCTCTAAGAATATAGTTTTCGCTATGAAAAGTTTGGATAATCTGTCCGAATTTTCGTGCTAAGCTCCTTTTCGTTTACGAGGGAGGCGTCTGTTTTGGTGATTAAGGATGTTTTGTCTCTTGACTTACTGACAATTACTCTATTTTATCGTCGTACGAATAATGCCATGACGTCGGCCGACCATTCTCTAATTTCATGGTGGTCGATCGTTAGTCTACAACTCTACGTAATAAAGCGTAATTTGGGTCCTCCGGAGCACACCAAATATTAAATTCTTCTAGTGTTCATTACATGGGGATTAGTCGAGGGGCTTTCTGCACTCCCTACAATTCGTGTACGAAATTTCTTGGGTTAGTTGTATGTTTGCTTTTATGTTCGATCACCAAGTTGTAGTCCTTATAGTGTCAGAGGCAAACCTTCTTGGCTTGGTTTCACCCTTTCCCTTCTATGCCCATACCGCGTAAATGCATCTTATTTTTGTCACTTGATAGTTTCAAATTTTCGATGGTCTGTGAGAGTTATTTTAACGGATAAATGGGTTGTTGAAACTCGTGCTTGATCTGTAATACTCCACCATCAACTCTTTCCTACCCAATGATGCTTAATTTTATGTAGCTTAAGTTTTACAGTATACTTTATTTGTATCGTTTTATTTTGTAGTTTGTGTGTATGGGCTAGAGTGTTATACACATAGATATTTAACACTATTTCTTTTTTGAGAGAAAATAATATGAGTAAAACTCATTTGAATAAGCACAAACTCTCATATACTCATGTAAATTTTATCGTTAGACCTCTCATGTTATTAGTTTCCTTAAAATATAATTTTCTCCTCTTTTAATTATTCCACATGTGAGACAGTCTCATAGTAGACAGTACTCTAAAATAAGATCAGTCAATTGGTTTCATCAAACCCTTATTTTCTATTAAGTCATTGACAAAAATCGTATTTTTTATCATGTGCATGAAAATTACATGGCAAGAAACTCAAAATGTTATATATTCTAATATCTTTGCATTAAAAATCAAAATGTTATAATAACAAGGGTAAAAATAACTACTTTATAAAATAAGTTTTTCTAAAATATGGAGTACCTTTTAAAAAAAAAGTTTTAATATTAGTACAATATCTTTTAAAAGCCTTTTGTTTAAGATTGCTACAAAAATTCAATTTAGTGATAAAAAGTCCAATGTTTCGGATGGTGTGCGGCCATATTCGAATGGTTGAAAATGTTCTATAGCAAAAAGAAATGAACTTTTTAATCACAAAAAAGGTGTTTTACTAGCAAAAGTTAATAAAAAAAAATACTCATTAAAATTAAAATTAAAAAGTTTTTTTAAAAACCTACACCGTAAGACGATTTAAGAAAGTCGTGAAACAATAAGATTATCAAATTGGGTAACAATTAATCAAAAGAACCCTCCTTTTCATCAGGTAAGTTGATAGATAATATGATATAGTGTATTATGATAATATGATATGATAGTAATGTATTTAGAGGAATATAATATCTTTTGAAAATATTCTCTTTATTCTAAAATAAATGTTTGATTTTGGAAGGATTTAAGGAGTGTTCATGAAAATCGAAAAATATTCACAATTTTTTGTTAAAACTTACTAAAATTAGAAAAAGGATACTTATTTTGGGGAAAAAAAAAATTAATGGTAAGGGAACACTTAATTTTAAATGGAGGGAGTATTATGATATAATTATTACGGTTTAGGATAATAATCCCAAATGGATAAGCTTCAAAAAAGAATTTCAATTCCATAACTTCCTATTTTAATGGCTACTTTTATCTTTTTTTCCCCTAAATAATTATTTCCTAAATAAATATTATTTAGTTAATTTAATCTAAAACACAAAAGAAAACACAAATTTTTCATTGATTACTTTTCCCGTAAGGGGTTTAGGGTCCGATTTGGTGAACCCTTTGGAGAATTAGTGAACCCTTTTAGAAATAAGTGAAACGCGGTTGATTGATTAAAAAAAATCCTAATTTGTAATATGAGGTGAAAATAATTGCTATAGTCATAAATAAACAAATAAATAAAAATATGTGTGTTTATAAGTGAGAGAGAAAAATTTAAGACTAATTTAGGGAGTAGTTTTGGGAATCTTTGCATTTTATTTTCAGGGCATAGAATAGAAAATCCCTAATTATTATTGTTATATTTCCTAGTTTAGATGAAAGTTATAATCAATTGAACCCAACTATCTATATTAAGAACCTGTTCTTTCGCATTTTTAAATTGAATCAATCGAATCGAATCAAATGAAATAATCGAATCGAATCGAATCGAATCGAATCGAATCGAATCGAAATGAATCGAATCGAATCGAATCAAACGAAATGAAATGAACAAAAAACTGAACAGTATTATTATTATTATTATTATTATTATTATTATTATTATTATTATTATTATTATTATTATTATTATTATTATTATTATTATTATTATTATTATTATTATTATTATTAAAAACCTACAAAGTTGCAACCAACAAATTTTTATCTAACAATAGCATGAGGATATGTATTTAACCATAAAATATTGACAAATACCAATTCAATAGTTCCTACAAGTTTTAAGAGAAGATCAATGCTACCAAGAGAAGATCAATGCTACCAAGTTTTTTTTTCTTATGTATTATTTCAATGCTACCAAGTTTTTTTTCTTACGTACTTTTTTTCCACTACTTTCACATGTTTTACTAGTAGTAGTACTAGTTATCGTAGTAGTAGTGGTGATAGTAGTAGTAGTAGTACTACTATTACTACTACTAATAATAATAATAATAACAACAATAATAACAACAACAACAACAACAACAACAACAACAACAACAATAATAATAATAACAATAACAACAATAACAACAATAATAATAATAATAATAATAACAACAACAATAATTACAATATTATTTAATAATAATAATAATAATAATAATAATATAATAATAATAATAATAATAATAATAATAATAATAATAATAATAATTATTATTATTATTATTATTATTATTATTATTATTATTAATAATAATAATAATAATAATAATAATAATAATAATAATAATAATAATAATAATAATAATAATAATAATAATAATAATAATAATAATAATAATAATAATAATAATAATAATAATAATAATAATAATAATAATAATAATAATAATAATAATAATAATAATAATAATAATAATAATAATAATAATAATAATAATAATGTGAACTGAACTAAATGAAATGAATCGAATCGAATCAATCAATCGAATCAATCGAATCAAATGAAATGAATCGAATCAAATGTCTTTGAAAATAAGTCCGAAAGAACATGTTCTAATTATATAAAGCAAAACCATCCCCACAAATTTTTCCCGCCAAACTATCATGCCTAATTTAACATTGTTATGTTTCCTAAATTGATCAATATTATATTATTTTACATAATATTTAGCATTTACTTGGTCTACAATTTTATAACTTATTGTTACTTAAAATAAGTATATGAACTATTGTTTTAATTCAAATATTTAATTTAGGAAGATAATTTTTATTATTTAGCATTTACATGATCCATAATTTTATAACTGAAATAAATTGTTACTTAAAAGGAAGACTATGAACTATTGTTTTATATTGAGTTTCCATTTACAAATTATACATTTTTATTTGAGTTCTGACCATTGAACACTTTAATTTAATCATATCTTTAACATATATTTCTTATTTATCTTTCAAAGTATTTACTCTAATTTTATTTTGCCTCCATATATAAAAATTTAATTGTATTTCATTCTATTAATTTATTTTATAGCCATTAACGTAATTAAATCAAAATTTTAACACGGGTTAGTTTAATTTAAAATTAAAAACTTTAAAAATCTTTCTGTTTTCTATTTGATCAAGATTTCTGTAAATGTTAAAGCTCATACATAATATTATACAAATATGTTCTATGACTAATATCTACATTAAGCTTAACACATGTTTTTTTTTTTTTTTTTTCGCAAATAGGCCGATGCTAATTCGTTTACTCCAACATTTATGATAAATTTATTCAATATAATTCCAATTCATACTAAAATGATGCTGTCCAATTATACAATTTAAAATAAAATTAATATAGCTACAGAAGAACACAAGACTAGCCTATATTTTGATACAGTATTTTAATCCTAAGACGGGTTGAACATTTTTATTGGATTCTGACTGTTGATCCATATAAACAGATACGACTTGAACGGGTTAAATATATTAATTTGATCATGATAATTATATTATCATTTTTCTGATTTTTAATTAAAAAATTTAATTAAATCATTAATTTATTTCAGTTAACTAATAAATATGTCTGTATATACCCGTGCATCTATGCACGGGTACTGACCTAGTTAATAATAATAAACTATTCTCAATCCTTTATATACCTTAGAGCAAGTGCAATGGGAAGATCTTCCTATAAAGTTCTTTCAATGTCAAATCATCTTTTTCCAATTATTAACTTTAAAAAATTTATTTATACCACAATGAAAGAATTTTACATACTTTTTAATTAGGACCCACAATTAATTATTGCTCTTCCTAAATATATTTTATTTCTATGAAGTTTATTTTATTTCTTTGATGTTTACAAAGAACTTGCTTGTAAAATAAGAACCAAATTTTTTGTTTGACAAACCTAATGACCTGAAAAACTTTATTTTTGAGGTTCATAGACAAACCCTATTTTTAAGGTTCATATTGACAAACCCAATAACATGAGGTTCATGATCGCAAACCCAATAATAAAAACCCCCATTGTATATGCTCTCTATATATCTAATCATAAGTTTTTTGCAATTATCACCTTAATTTTCGTTTGCTTTAATTATTGTTCATGTCAACAGCTTCATTGATTTGTTGTTGTTGTTGTTGTTGTTGTTGTTGTTGTTGTTGTTGTTGTTGTTGTTGTTGTTGTTACTGGAGGGAGTAGTAATTACTAATTAGTAACGACCCTTGATTATTTTGTGTTGGATTGTTGTTTAAAAACCTTACTGAGGCTTTTTTTTTTTTTTTTTTTTTTGAAATTATAATTGTTAGGTAAATCAGTTAACTATGGAATCAGTTGACGGCCGAGATAGGCTGAGTGAAATGCCAGACGAAGTAATTATCCACATTCTTTCGTGTATGCCAATTGTATATGCTGTTAGAACCATGTTACTTCGTCGTTTCGGAGACCTTTGGACTTGGGTTCATACCCTTAAGCTTGACATGGATAATTTCTTTGATCAATTTTATCTAAAGCATCAGTGTGAAGAAGAAGAAGAAGAAGAAGATGAGAATGAGCGGATATTTCTTTTCTTCCGCAATGTTTTGATACTTCATAAAAGGCCCTCCATCAACATATTTGATATCCGTGTAGAATACAATTCTTCCGGGGAAACCGTCAAGGCTTGGGGTGAGGCAAAAACATGGGTGAGGTTTGCGTTGGATAGACAGGCAAAGGAACTCATATTATGTGATATCTCTGATTGCGAATTTACTACCAATTTATTGGTGCATAATTTCTCGAGTCAATATCTTGTTAAACTTGTGCTCGATTATTGCAATCTTGAAACCCAGTTTGAAGTGAACTTGCCATCTCTGAAGAAGTCATCAATTGACGTTTGTGTCATTCGTGATGAAGAATTACTAAGTTTTTTACGTGGGTGTCCGTCCTTACAAGAACTAGAAATAGAGAATCTTTATTATTTGGACAAGCTAAGTATTAGCGCTCCAAACATTGATAAGTTATCTCTTGTATGTGACGACTGGGAAACTTTGCCGTTTGATTGCCCCAATCTTAAAACTTTGGAGTTGGATGTATCTGATCATGGGATAGTTATTACTGATATTTCTTCAGTTCGTAATATCTACGTCAAAAACTATCCCGGTAACTCATACAATGATAAATTACATACAAAACGTAAATTGTTTTACGGGAAGCTTGATGGTGTTGAAGTTCTCCATTTGTCACGTTATGTGTCTCACGTAAGCTCTTCTTTTTTCTTTATTAATATAGAAGTGTGGAATTACTTACTGATATAATGCATTTTTCATTTTCTTCCATTTTCAGGAGTTCCTTGATACAGTACAGCATTTGGATCTGTTACAATACAAATGGAAGCGTGTAGTTCTTGAATTGCGGAAGCTTGATCAAGTTTGCCTCGTAGGCATTTATCACTTGATGCGAAGTTTAAGCAACTTTGAAGAACTCACTATATACACCGAACTAGTATGTGCATATGATATTTCATACAGCACTCTACTCCTCTAACTTACTGTCAGATGATTTCACTGTCGAAATTAGAATGCACACTCATGTATGTCAATTGATTACTATTGATATAAAAGGGGTCACTAAGTAAAAGGAGCTCTTCTGATGATAATATTGTCTTTCGTGGTCTCACAAATCGTGCCACTATTTCTTAGTAATAACTTCTTTGTACCTCTTGTATGTTGTAAGAAACTATCGGTCAGTATCGACATTGTTTGATGTTTCAAGTCAAATATGGATGGGTGTAGCACTAATTTACAAAGATGGGTTTGATAGAATAATGGAAGAGTAAGAAAGGTTTTATTAAATCAGAATTGCATAGTTACAATATCAACAGGTGATACATATATATAGGGGTACATGATAAATCTTAGCTAGAATAAAATCTCTAATTACAAAGATATGATTTTATTTACTTCCTAATTACAATGTGAACACAATAATATTGATGAGTTGATTTGCTTGACTGGGAGGTAAATAATATTTCCTTAACTAGAGTAATATGGCTAATACGCCCCCGCAAGATGGACGGCCGAAGGGTAAGACCAATCTTGACCAATCTTGATGAGTAGACGATGAACGATCGAGATGGAGCGCGTAAGGACCTGTGTCTGTATTTTAACAAGAGGGTTTTAGGGGTTGTTAAAAACGGTTGTTTTGGGTTAGTAGTGTGGGTAGAGGACGGTTGTGGTGGTGGTGTTAACATGATGGTGTTAACGTGGCAATTTTAAGGGACCTTTGCGGTGGGTGTGTAAACACAAAATTGAGTGTGTTTGCACTTAAATTATATTAATAGGGTTTTGGTTTTTGATTTTGTTTTAAGTAAATTTAATTTTATGGCTATTTTGGTGGTGTACCATAAAATTTTATGGGTGAGATTGTTCTATTATCTGAACAATATTATGGGTTGGAATAAGTAAATTTTGGTTGTGGGTTTGTGCCAAGATGGTTTTGGCTATAATTTTGGTTGTGGGTTGGATGAAATTGCGCCCATTAGAGCTTGTTTTAACCACGCGGGTTATGGGTTTTGGTTTTATCATCAGCAACAATGGTTTGCGATGGTGGTTTTGGTTATGGTTTTGGCCAAGGAGGGTTTTTGGCTAAAATTTTGGTTGTGATTAGGTTTGTGCCAAGGAGGGTTTTTGGCTATAATTTTGATTTTTGGTTTGATGCAATTCTGAGGTGGTGGCAGCGGAAAAGATGTAGGTTTTGGCCAAGTAAAATTTGGTTTTTTGGGTGGTGGTTTGGCCTCAGGATCTACTCTGAGGTGTTACCCTCTATCAAGAGCACAAGACTTTGATACCATGATAGAATAATGGAAGAGTAAGAAAGGTTTTATTAAATCAGAATTGCATAGTTACAATATCAACAGGTGATACATATATATAGGGGTACATGATAAATCTTAGCTAGAATAAAATCTCTAATTACAAAGATATGATTTTATTTACTTCCTAATTACAATGTGAACACAATAATATTGATGAGTTGATTTGCTTGACTGGGAGGTAAATAATATTTCCTTAACTAGAGTAATATGGCTAATAGGGTTCACTTATACTGCTGTATAAAGTAGGCTCACGATAATCTTGTACGATACACTGCTGTTGATAAGTAGTTTCATTTGGCTACTTGAATTAACTAATAGTCTTTCACCTACATGTCATCAGGGTTTCGAGGCGAGTACTGATTTGCCCCCTTTAGAAGTTCCACCTCCTTACGTATCACCGCAACTTAAGACCATCACCCTGCATGGTTGCGGGAAAACTTGGAAGAGTCAGCTTCGACTTGTAGAATTCTTGCTGAAAGGCGCCGCTGTTTTGGACAAATTGATCATCGTCACCACTAAATATCAACGAATCCCATATTGGAACGCAAAACCTGCAGAAGAGCTTGAATTTGCTAAGCTAGTGTCCAGCTTCCCGCGAGCGTCAACTAGTGCCCGGGTACTCTTCGCTTGACTATTGTAGTATTGTGATACTGCGTTTTTGTAACGGAGCTAGCATGTTGTGTATTGTATTAGCTAACCATGCTAGAAAGCTTAATTACGAATGACGGAATAATTATAACTCTAGGATTTGTTCACTGGCTTCTGTCTCAAAGGCAGCTTGCTGATCTTAGCTTCGATTTTGATGAATACTTTGAACAATGTGGTCCCTCTCTATACATGTACGATACGTTTGAGTTATATTAGAAGATAGCGTGCGTACTTTGGTGCGCCAGTAAAGATCGTTGTGTTAGCCTTATACTCATGAAAGGTGGCTACTTTAATCACCGAATAAGTCCATATCCCAAATCTCGAGCTTCGCTGTGATGGAAAGCTAAACATAATTTATAAAGGTAATCCATAATTCTTATAAATGTACGATAAACGTCCGAAGAAATAATTCTCTTTTTGGATTGTGCCTTTTTTTTGTACGGTATTGACTTTATAATGGTTCGACGGTCCAACCTCTATTGTCCTAATATATCCAATATAATTAGCATGTCAACTTTTGAGTTCGTTTTCTTCTATTGTCATTAGACATGACAAAACTTATCAGTCCCAAATGATATGACCAAAACAACCTGACCTGAACCCGATTCGACACCACCTGAATATGACACAAAATCCGAATTAACCCAATCTGACCTGAACCCGATTCGACACCACCTGAATATGACAAAATTTATAAAGGTAATCTCTTGTTACCCTTGTGCTCTGTTCTTGCAATATTGAGACCCAGGTTCAAGTGAACTTGCCAGGCCATCTCTGAAGAAGTTATCGATTAACACTTGCGTCGTTCATAATGAAGTATTCCAAAGGTTTATGTGTGGGTGTCCTTACTTACAAGAACTGGAAATAAAGGATCCTTATTGAATGGACCAGCTAAGTCTTAGCGCTCCAAACATTGATAAGCTATCTCTTGTTATTTCGAAACCATCTCGCAATATGAGTCCTTTGCCGTTTGATTGCCCCAACCTTAAAACTTTGTATTTGACTATATCAGATGCGCTAGATATCATTGATATTTCTGCTGTTCGTGTTATCTACATCCAAGACGTTTACAGTTACGAATACAATGATGACGAACGTACAACGCTTAAATATTTTTACGGGAAGCTAGATGGTGCTGAAGTTCTTCATTTGTCACAATTTTATGTGTCTTATGTAAGCTCTTCTCTTTCTTTATTGATGGAGTGTGTGGAATTACTGAGATAACAAATGTTCATTTTCTTCCGTATTCAGGAATTCCTTAACGTGGTACAGCATTTGAATCTGCTACAACACAAATGGAAGCGTATAGTTCTGGAAATGTGGAAGCTTGATCAAGATGGCCTCTTAGGCATTCATCACTTGATCAGAAGTTTAAGAAACTTGGAAGAACTCACGATATATACGACAAGGGTATGTGCGATCAGAACTCTACTCCTTTAAGTTTTAAAGTCCTGTGAGACGACGTCACAATCGAAATTAGGATGAAATTTGAAGAGTAACCGTCTTTTGTGTTTAGGGAAAGGCCTCGTAAATCCTGCCACCATTTACCCCACTAATTACGGGAAACCTTGAGGCACCGGAGTAATGTTGTATTTGCCTTTGATAGTCAACCAATGTCGACCTTTCCTCATGCGTAATTCTATGTTTTAAGTCAAATATGGATGGGGGTAGTACTATTCTACAAAGATGGATGCACTTAATAAAGTAGCCTCATGATAATCTTATACGAGAACATTGTCGATAAGTCGTTGCACTTGGCTATGTAATAAATTAACTGATAATCTTTCACCTATATATTATCAGGGTTTTGAAGCCAGTACTGATTTGTTCCCATTGAAAGATTTGTCTCCTTATGTGACATCGCAACTTGAGACCATCACCCTGCATGGCTGCGGGAAAACTAGGAAGAATCAGGTTTGACTAGTGGAATCCTTGCTGAAAGGCGCAACTGTTTTGGACAAATTGATCATCGTCACCACTACACATGGATCGTGCTCATGTTGGAAAGCCAAACCTGCAGAAGAGGTTGAATTTCTTAAGCTTGTGTCTAGCTTCCCGAGAGCATCAACAAGTGCCCGGGTACTCTTTGCTTGACTATTGGGCATGCGTACTGCGTTTTTGTATCAGAGCTAGCGTGTTGTGTATTGTATTAGCTGACCACGCTATAAAGCAGACGAATGAATTAATATTAGAAGACAGCCTATCTTCGGAATACAACAATCTTACGGAAAAATTATCTTGACCATTG
Organism: Dianthus caryophyllus; assembly: GCA_023091065.1. Lineage (NCBI taxonomy): Eukaryota > Viridiplantae > Streptophyta > Magnoliopsida > Caryophyllales > Caryophyllaceae > Dianthus > Dianthus caryophyllus. Next base: position 10,022,785 of record CM041522.1, on the reverse strand, counting down.
TGTTGTAATAACGGAAATGACGACTGTAACTATTATGAATAATCAGTCCTTGCAAAAATTCTGAATAAAAAGCAAGGATTGACACTGTAAATACCTCAACACTTACCCAATAATCTCAATGCTGTCGGCACTTATTCAAGTCAACTTCAACAAGTTTTACCCAATAAACCCATGCTTTCTCAACTTTTATCTTTTTTTTACCATCTTCATCAACAACCCACGTAAACTCATGGCAAGTGATTTAGCCAAGGAATTTAAATGATTTGTCCAACTTTAATTTTTGAGTTGACTAAATTACCCTTGCTATGTTTGCAACTAATTTTCGAAGCATATCAATTTGGCATTTGAAAGATATTGGTCAATGATTTATACACAAAAAATTCCTATACTGCTTACCAATTTTCGAGTTCGAGCCCGAGCTCGACGTTTGAAGCTCGTTGAGCCAAGAAAACTTGAGCTCGGCTCGGAAACAAATTCGAGTTCGGCTTGAGTTCGAACTGAACTCGTTTATCTTTATATTCTTTTAACTTCCCCGTCATTTAAGTCAAGCTAAGTAAAATATTTTCAAAAAACAAATAATATTATATTATACCTGTAGCCTAAATAACATAATTTGAAATAAAATTAATATTAAAGTATAAAATTATACGGAGTACAAAAAATAAAACAAAACCAGCACACAAGAGATTCTGAGTCGGGTCTTGGTCTTGTTGAGCTCGGGTTCGGCTCATATTAGCCAAGCTCGACTTGAGCACGTTTTGACCGAGCATGAGTCGAGCATTGACCGAGCCGATTTTGAAAGCTCGACTTAGCTTCGTATCAATTAAATGTATGTATGTATACATGAGTATGATTAAAAATAAAATTTGGTCCCAAAAAAAAAAAAATTTGGTAAATACAAATAAAATAAGGGAAATTCTCATTTGTGCCTCTAAAGAAATGACTTTTCTCACTTGTACCCCTACAATTCTCATAATCTCAATTATACCCCTGAACTTTATTAGTGAATATCAAGCATGACCAAAATTGATTTAGACGTTAATTGGAGTAAATTAATTGCCTTCTTGGCACTAATTAAGCACATGACATGGATTCCAATTATACTCCACCAATTAAGAAACTCGTTTTTATGATCTTTTCTCTAATTTTCGCCAAAATTAATTGGATTTTAAGGTAACATTTAATAGCTCCAATTAACATTTAAACCAATTTTGGTCACATATGACCTTCACTAATAAATGTCAAGGGTATAACTGAGATTAAAATAATTGCAGGGGTACAAGTGAGAAAAGTCATTCTTTCAGGGGCACAGATGAGAATTACCCATAAAATAAATACTTATTGAACTAACGGTATTTTCGGTAGATTGAAAAAGTCACCCATTTCTCTTCCTCCAACCAATAATATATTAGGTTCTCATGCGTCTCTCAGCCAACCCAACATATATTTTACATGTATTTACCTTTAATTTTTTTTTTTTTACTAGCAACTCATACAAAAAAGTTCAGTAATAAACATGGTCTTAAAGGCATGTTCACTATGTATGAAGTTTTTAAAATAATTTTGAAATTTTCTAAAGTAATACTCCGTATCACCGTATGAATTAATATGAAAATAATGATAAAGATTATTTGATAATAACTCCCCTAATTACATAGATAATTTTTAAATTACCATCCTAAAAAAAAAAACTTATAAATTATGACTATAAATGAGAGATTTTTAAAAATTGGTATAAAATTTGATTCCACCTCATTTTATGGAAGGAGTATAAATTAATCAAATCCAAAAACTTTTTTGGGCGAGATTAAAGTACAAATCGCAGTTAAAATGATACAAAAATTATGTAATGGAGTTCAAATAAGATAACTTACAATAATTTATGATAAGACTCAACCTACACGACAATTTGTATAATCCAAAGACCACCGAAGATGTCTTAGCCTAGTCATTAAGGTTAAAGTGCAGGTGATGATAGGTCGCGTGTTAGAATCCTTCAGATTGTATTAACTGCGGCTCATATTTGGAAAAAAAAAAAAAACATATTTCTCGCCTTTTCTTTCCAAATACGAAGTAGTTATCAAATTTTGAAAAAAAAAAAAAACAAAAAAAAAAAAAGAAACCATTGTTGGTAAATAACAATCACTCAAAAACAATCACTCATCTCAGGGTTTGGAAAAAAATCGTGGTTTTCATCAGGTAACTTGTGCAATAATCACCTTCTATTTTCTTTTTTCGTTTAAATATCTGTTCATGTCAAAAGCTTCATTGATTTTTTTTTGGGTCACTGTAGTGTTATTCTGCGACTTAATCTTCATGCATGCCATTGTTGTTGTTGTTGTGGTTAGCCGGTAATCGCTTTGGGATTTATGAAATTAGAGGTGCAGTCTGAAGTTAGGAGTCACTGGGTATTACAAAGTTGTTTCTTTTGTTGAACAATTTCTTGGTAATATATTGTACGAGTATAATTGTAACAATGGTGTCGTTTTAGTAGTCGCAAGTACCTCGTTGTACGCATGAACGTTGTTATATGACTATATCTAACTTACCCCTTGGTCTTTTGGATTGAAATCAACTGAACTGAATAACGAAATTTTATTGTGCTTAGGTTAGCCGTGGATTGTTATGTTTCCACTTTTCGTTGATTCAATTGATAAGACCTTCTTTAATATTCCAACTTATGTTTTTGGTATTGGATCATGAAGTACTAATTATAATGTACCCTTGATTGTTTTGAGTTGGGTGGTTGTTTGAAATCTTAATTAAGCCTTTAATTTAAAATTATTGTCAGGTAAATTCACTTTACTGCCATGGAATCATGGACACAAAAGCCTATGCGTTCTCTCGAGAACTATGACGACCGAGATAGATTGAGTGAACTACCGGATGAAATAATTGTCCACATTCTTTCGTTTATGCCCACTGTATATGCTGTTAGAACCATGTTACTTCGTCGTTTTGGAAACCTTTGGACTTTGGTTCATACCCTTAAGCTTGACATGCCTGATTTCTTTAACCAATCTTATAAACGTTGGTGGAAAGCTGATGACGATGAGCGGATGATCGTTTTCATCCGCAATGTTCTGAAATTTCATAAAAGGCCCTCCATAAACAAAGTTCATATTTGTTTAGTGCACTTTGATACATCAAGGCTTACGTGAGGTCAAAAGATGGATGAGGTTTGTGTCGGGTAGACAAGCAAAGGAACTCAAATTATGTGATACGATAAATTACGGATTAACTAGCCATTTATCGATGCGTAATTTCACAAGTCAATCTCTTGTTACCCTTTTGCTCGATTCTTGCGAAGTTGTGACCCGAGTTACAGTGAACCTGCCGTCTTTGAAGAAGTTATCGATTGACAAATGCTTCATTCATAATGAAGTCTTACTCAGGTTTATGCGTGGCTGTCCTTCCTTACAAGAACTGGAACTAAATAATCCTCATTGTATGGACAAGCTAAGTCTTAGTGCTCCAAATATTATTAAGTTATCTCTTGTTCTTTTGCATCCACGTGCGCTTTGGAATCCTTTGTCATTTGATTGCCCCAACCTTAGAACTTTGGATTTGGATATATGGTTTGGGCTCTGATTCGATATTTCTTACATTCGTGATGTCTACATCAAAAATATTTCTTGTGACGAATACTACGATGGCGAACATGCAATGCTTAAATATTTTTGCAGGATGCTAGATGGGGCTGAAGTTCTCCATTTGTCACGTGATGTGTCTCACGTAAGCTCATCTCTTCTCTTTCTTTATTAAAAAAAGAAGAGTCTGGAATTACGGAGATAACGAATGTTCAGTTTCTTCCATTTCCAGGCGTTCCTTGATACAGTACAGCATTTGCATCTGTTGCAACACAAATGGAAGCGTGTAGTTCTTGAATTGTGGAGGTTTGATCAAGTGTGCCTCGCAGGCATTCATCACTTGATGCGAAGTTTAAGAAACTTGGAAGAACTCACTATATACACCGCAGTATGTGCAGTCAGTACTCTACTTCTTTAAATTTTAACTTACTGTGAGATGACGTCACAATCGTAATTAGAATGAATAGGCACTCATTTATATCATGAATTGATTACTAATGATACAAAAGGGATCACTAAGTAAAAGGACCCCCTGCAGATGATAAGATTGTCGCAAACTATAGGGTCGTAAGCCATCTTTCGTGTTAGGGGTAACTGGGTAAGGCTGCTTAAATCATGCCACCATTACCCTACTAATTACGGGAACCCTTGAGGCACCAGAGCAATGGTGTATTTGACTTTTATAAACAAGTAATCAACCAACTTCGATTTTTCGTCATGTAAAAAAATTATGTTCATATTCTCATTTTCCACTAGGTGTACCTCTTGTTACTTGTACGAAATTATCGGTCAATATCGTCATCGTTTGATGTTCTAAGTCAAATATGCATGGGGTAGTACTATTTTACGCAGATGTGTCCACTTAATAAAGTAGCCTCCTGATGATCTTATACGAAAATGCTGTTGATATGTTGTTTCACTTGGCTGTGTAAATTAACTGATTATCTTTCACCTACTCATATGTCTTCAGCTTTTTGAGGCCACTGCCGATTTGCTCCCTTCAGTCTCGTCTCATCATGTGACACCGCAACTTAAGACCATCACCCTGCATGGTTCTGGAAGGTCTTTGAAGAGTCACCTTCCACTTGTAGAATTTTTGCTCAAAGGCGCAGCTGTCTTGGAAAAATTGGTCATCGTTCCCACTAAAACTCAATACTATTCACCGTGGAGTGCAAAAGATGAGCTTGAATTTGTTAACCATGTGTCAAGCTTCCCGCGAGTGTCACCGAGTGCCAAGGTGCTCTTTGCTTGATTATTGTGTCAAGTTTCCCGAGAGTGTCACCGAGTAGCTAGCGATCAGTTGTGTAACCGTGCTAGCAAGCAGACATATTACGGAAAAATGATAATTCTTCTCCGAAGTATGACTTGAATGTAAAAGATCTTATAATTCCAGATATCGTCGGAATATTCACTCCGTGAATTATGCTTGCATTTTCACAAAATCATAGTCACCGTCATAATTTACTTAATTTTCGCAACATTTGGAAGCTACCAAGTTAATGAATGACGGGAATTTCCAACTTACGATTCGAAATTTTCGACTTCAATTTGTGAGGAATACTGTGCTCTACATGGAACTTAGGAGAAACTATCTTACAAGAGGGATGTTATGCGTTGAGTGTATTATCTTTTGTGCGGTCTTTTTTTTGCCATCTTTTAAATTATCTTACAAAGTATTATACGGGAGTAATAGTATAGTTTTCATTGCGTAAAAGTATTGTATTTATATTATTCCGTATATTTTAATGACTTGTAAGGGGAAGGTATATAGCAGTGTTCATCTTATTAACCTTGAAAACATACAAACATTAAGTCGCGGCATAAGATAACCATAACCTTACTCTATTTAATGATCATTTCAACTCGGTCATTGTTATCGATTGTTTATGGCACAAAAACCAACGAAATACTAGTGTTTGGCCTCTATCTTATTCTTGAGTATGGAACTATGAATTCTCTCCATTTGTCGAAAAGAAATGGACGTCCATTTCTGATCCAGTGGTTAGATTAGGACCTGTTCTTTCGGACTTTTTAAGTGAATCGAATCGAATCGAATCAGTGAATCGAAGCCCGAATCAAATAATTTGGCCCAATCGAATCGAATCGAATCGAATCGAATGCGAATCGAAGTGGGAATCGAATGAAGTTCAAATTTATAACATTTTGAATCGAATCGAATCGAATCGAATCGAAGTGGAATCGAATCGAATGGCCCTGAATCGAATCGAATCGAATCAGGAAGCGAATCAAATGAGCTGAAAATAAGCTGGAAAGAACAGGTCCTAAGGACAATTTCATTTTATCCTCTGATAGTGTCCCTTATGAAAGGTTGATTAAATGGACGAGTGAATTGGGTTCCCTCCGTTCTCCTTAGATTTAGGGCGACACAACTCATTCCAGTGGTTCGTTTTGCCTAGTCTTGTCATCTCAAGTAGTCCTTTGGACTTTGGGAACTTAAGCTAGTATTACTGGCCTGAATAGCGTGCTTCCCACTTGACGTAATTGTCTACTGATAGAGTCACCCAGTCATGCTTAATTATGTCGGTATGAGCAGTTTGGCTTATTATCATATCTCGCCGTAGATACCCTCTGGTTGAAACATAGTAGTCAGACAATGTTTAGTCCTTTCATTCATCTGGATTCGAGATTCTGCTTGCTGCACATCGACAGTCTATGGTTGATTAAATGATCCCTGAAGTAAAACGCCTAGTGAAAACTGCAAAATGCTCTATTTGGGCATTACTTGTCGCATGCTCACAATGCTGACAGAAGTTAAGTACTGGGGTTCATCTTGTTAGTACGGAGTAGAAAACTTCATGCTAATATTCTTTTAAATTTTATATGTTCATGTTTTTATACGGTTTAGTGCTTTCTACTCTGCTAGTTGCCATAAATCCTGCGTTTATATTGTCAGAGCTATTGGGAATTGATAGGCTGTTCTACTTTACCAATTTTCAGCTTCTCTCGAGAGATGTTTCAAGCAGATAGAAGCTGCTGTGGCTAAGTATCGAGAAATCAAGGACAATGTGAATGAGGGACTAAAATTCTATGTTACTCTTCAGGTATCAGTTATCTCATTCTGCACACTTAACTTTTCTTTATTCATCTGAACTCCGGCTACTAAAAAATGACTCATGTATATATAAATTTAGTCTTGTGGATCTTTGTTCGAATTTGGTTGATGAAACACTTAAGAATGTTTTTGGTTTGACATTTCCTTCAATAAATGGGATGCCATGTTCTTTTTCCTTGCAAATTACTTACAATCAAAATTATTTCTTCTATTGTTCAATAATACGACAATCATTTCAATCGTGAATCTCATATTGTAGTCATTATGCTAGTATATTGGAAGAACTTGACAAAATTGTTTATGTTGCACCTGTCGAACTTCTCTTTAAACCTGCAGTGAAGCAACCATAGAAAACTGCGAAACTTTACAGAAGTCTGAATGAAGTGCTTAGTACCTACGAAGTATTTTTTATTTTTTTTGGACTCTTATCTGGTGTTTTTATGACAAACAGGATGCAATCACAAATGTGAAGCAACAATGTAGCGATTTTGTGATGACAAGAAACCTTCAATGCCAAGAAATGATTGAAGATGTGTCGAGACAAGTCTCAGGTCTCAGTTTCCGTGATCGCAACATCACAAGTAACCAGAACTACTCTTCAGTTGGACCCCATCAGCCTCCACGAACAGGGGCGTAGGGAGGGGGGGTTCTATGGGTTCTATGGAACCCCCTCCCATTTGGCAAAAAAATTAAAAAAAAATAAATAAATAAAATAATAAAATTTAAAAATCGACGTAATCTTTTACCCCCACGCGCCATTTGAATGATGATGTAATTTAGATCATGATGATGTAATTTAGACCAAAGTATTAAACCTTGAAGACTTTAACAATGGAGTTTTTTTGTTTTTTTCCAGATTTTAGTTTTTGGGAGGGAAGTGAAAGAGAAAAATATTATAATATTAATAAACAAAAAAGGAGATGGGAGAAACAGGAAAGACCAAAGGACGAGGTGTACAGTTGTAGAGTATTTTTTTATAATTATTTTGGGGACTCCAAAAATTCTACCTAGAAAATCTAACTCTCTAAAGTAACTTTTCTATTTTTTAGTGTATTTTATTTACTTCAACCTTATTTTTCAAAACTTTTAATTTATATGGAAACTCCCTTATGACTTATGAGTCTTTGTGTACTCTGTCGAACCGGGTTCACTATAGACTTCGATCTCCGAACTTGAATTGCGAATTCGAATCGAACCGAACCCCGAACTGTGTAACCTTGATTTAGATTATTGGAAATATTTTGTAATGTATAATATATATGAATGTTTTTAGTTTCGAAAAAAATTTCGAACCCCCTATTTGATAACTCTGGATTCGCCACTGTCCACGAACAACGGTGTCAGATGCTGGAAACATCCAACCTTCAGGGCAACAACCACCTTATTATCAGTCGTCACAGAATTCATCCATGCCTGGTTACGGCCACCCTCCTTATGGTTCCACGCAGCCGCCAGTCGCGGCAGGCGGTCCTTACCCTCCACAAAGCGGCCCACCGCGAGCCACGAGTACGGTCGGCCACCGCTTATCCAGGCTGGCAAGGTTCTTATTACAACGCAAATTCTCAACAGCCTGGATCTTTCCCCCGACCACCGTACACTATTCCTGGCTCTACTCATCAAAGCGGTTATTATAGGCCACCACAATAGCAGTGGCGGACCCAAAACCAATTTATTATGGGGTCCTAACAATTTTTTTTCAAATTTTTGCTATGTAAATATAATAAAAAATATTTTTTAAATGTAAAACTGAACAAAATAGACCGAAATAATTTACGATATGGTGTCCTAGGACCCCATATTCTGAAGCATGCATCCGCCAATGCACAATAGCATACTACTCTGTAGTATAATAATTCCCTTTTTTTCCTCTCGTTTTGCTTTTTCATTAACATTCATTTGTGTTTATATTTGTTTGTTTGCTCTCGGAATTGTCCGGCATATGTAAAAAATTTGTATTCAAGACGGATTGCTCATGTATAGCTCTATTCTTTACCTTGCAAACATGTAATAAAGATTAAAAACCCATGTGAAAATATCATAACGTTGCATGCTGTGCATTACTGTAATTACTATTGCTCCATTTGTTCATTGTTCTTCATATTTAATTTTGTATGTGGCTGACTACATGAGTAGTACTTTTCTTAAGTAAAAGTTTGAACATGTGAAGTGACTAACAGAACCTTGTATAAGAGTTTGAATGACTAAACATGCCGGTCGTTTCTTGTCCTCTATTTTTCGTAGGTTCGTGGCCATGTGCTTCTCTTGTAGGGAAACCATTCGCTACTATGACGAAGGATTGCAGAGTACACAATCTCAATCTTAGTATTAATTTCGGCCACGATTCCTGTATAAATGGTATGCTATGAAGAATTACAGGCCACCGGCAGTCTCACAGTTTTTGGTAGAGTTATGGATTGTGAAACCTATAAACATTAAACCGACCTAAATAATCGATCGAGAACTTGACGGATGATTCGTTAGCGTGAATTCTACGTTCGTTCGCCGGATTTGATACAAGTATCTTGAGTGACGACTAATCTGTTTTTCTAAAACAAGAGACCATAAATAAAACGAGTAATGTTAGTCAAAGTGCATTTATTAGCTGAATCAACAACATTGGCTAGAAAGTAGAAACAGTATGCAGTTACTATTTGTGGAAGTCTGTGAGTTGCAGGCTTTCAGCTGATATTTTGGGGGATCATACATTCATTCTACAGTGTAACATGGTGGACTCATGGAGTATAATTTTTCTGCAGCATGCTTTTTATGTACTCCACATGTCAAATATTTTATCAATAAGGGAAAGATTGAATAGGTGGTGTCATATACGTATTAGCCTATTAGGGACCTGTTCTTTCCAGCTTATTTTCAGCACATTTCGATTCGATTCATTCACTTGATTCGATTCGATTCGATTCATTCCATTCGATTCGATTCGATTCGATTCATTCCATTCATTCGATTCGATTCGATTCGATTCGATTCATGACTATGTTATAAATTGAACTTCATTCGATTCGATTCGATTCGATTCATTCCATTCGATTCGATTCGATTCGATTCGATTCGATTCGATTCATTCATTTGATTCGATTCGATTCGATTCATTCAATTGATTCGATTCGATTGATTCAATTCTAAAAATCGAAAGAAACGAGTCCTAAGTTGAATGAATCTAAGGGTTATCAAATTACCTACAAATTCAAAAGTAAATTTTTATTTCCTCATGTTCTCTTTTGTTTCCTTTATTTTCTTTTACCAAAATTTATTACCCTAAGATTATATTTTAGCCACATCCTAACCATTGGATAATAAAATGGTCCATTCATTTCTTTTTTAGAAATGGGAAGTCTTTGGACTTTTGCTCATGGTTTATGTCTTCTCCAAGAACACAAATGTCCATATAAAACCGTCTCACGCGTGCGACGGAGTATTTGCAACTAAAATGTGTCTACTTTAAGGTTTAAAGTGACTATTATAACGTTTAAAGTGACCATTTTAAGGAGCTTTAAAGCGGTCACATTTAACGTTAAAGTGGACAATTTAGCATTAAAATAGTCACATTTTACTCATAAGAACTCAAAATCGCATCATTGAAAGCTTGGTTTTATGCAAGACTTAGTCCTCTAAGAATATAGTTTTCGCTATGAAAAGTTTGGATAATTTGTCCGAATTTTCATGCTAAGCTTGTTTTCGCTTATGAGGTGAAAATAATTGTTGTAGTCATAAATAAACAAATAAATAAAAATATGTGAGTTTATAAGTGAGAGAGAAAAATTTAAGAGTAATTTAGGGAGTAGTTATGGGAATCTTTAATTATGAAAGGAAAATAAGAATTAATAGGTTATTGCTATATCATTAAGATTATTATCCTACGCATTTTATTTTTAGGGTATAGGATAGAAAATCCCTAATTATTATTGTTATATTTTCTAGTTTAGATGAAAGACTGAGAAAGTTATATAATCAATAGAACACAACTATTAATAATAATAAACAATTCTCAATCCTTTATATACCTTAGAGCAGGTGCAATGGGAAGATCTTCCTATAAAGTTCTTTCAATGCCAAATCATATTTTTCCAATTATCAACTTTAAAAAATTTATACCACAATGAAAGAATTTTACATACTTTTTAATTAGGACCCACAATTAATTATTGCTCTTCCTAAATACGGAGTATATTTTATTTCTTTGAAGTTTACAAAGAACTTGCTTATAAAATAAGAACCAAATTTTTAGTTTGACAAATCTAATGACCTGAAAAACTTTATTTTTGAGGTTCATAGACAAGAGTAAGGATCCTCTCCATTTTTCAAAAAGAAATGGAGGTCCATTACTTATTAATGGTTGAGATCGGTTTTTGTGAAAATCTAAGGGTTGTAAATTTTTGATAAAAATAATGTTTTAATGAAGGAGAGAGAAAATATAATAAAATATTAATGTATTAGAGAGGAAATGGAGAGAAAGAAATGGAGATGATCCAAATTGCATAGACAAACCCTATTTTTAAGGTTCATATTGACAAACCCAAGAACATGAAGTTCATGATTACAGACCCAATAATAAAAACCCCCATTGTATATGCTCTATATATATCTAATCATAAGTTTTTTGCAATTATCACCGTACCTTTAATTTTCGTTTGCTTTAATTATTGTTCATGTCAACAGCTTCATTGATTTGTTGTTGTTGTTGTTGTTATTGGAGGGAGTAGTAATTACTAATTAGTAACGACCCTTGATTATTTTGTGTTGGATTGTTGTTTAAAAACCTTACTGAGGCTTTATTTTTTATTTTTTTTTGAAATTATAATTGTTAGGTAAATCAGTTAACTATGGAATCAGTTGACGGCCGAGATAGGCTGAGTGAAATGCCAGACGAAGTAATTATCCACATTCTTTCGTGTATGCCCATTGTATATGCTGTTAGAACCATGTTACTTTGTCGTTTTGGAGACCTTTGGACTTGGGTTCATACCCTTAAGCTTGACATGGATGAGAAGATGCTTGTTTTCTTCCGCAATGTTTTGATACTTCATAAAAGGCCCTCCATCAACATATTTGATATTCGTGTGGAATACAATTCTTCCTGAATTAACGCGCTTGTGGAGAGGCAAAAACATGGGTGAGGTTTGCGTTGGATAAACAAGCAAAGGAACTCATATTATGTGATATGTCTGATTGCGAATTTTCTACCAATTTATTGGTACATAATTTCTCGAGTCAATATCTTGTTAAACTTGTGCTCGATTCTTGCAATCTTGAAACCCAGTTTGAAGTGAACTTGCCATCTCTGAAGAAGTTATCAATGGACAATTGTGTCATTTATGATGAAGGATTACTAAGTTTTTATGTGGTTGTCCTTCCTTACAAGAACTGGAAATAGAGGATCTTTATTATTTGGACAAGCTAAGTATTAGCGCTCCAAACATTGATAAGTTATCTCTTGTATGTGACGACTGTGAACCTTTGCCGTTTGATTGCCCCAATCTTAAAACTTTGGAGTTGGATGTATCTGATCATGGGATAGTTATTACTAATATTTCTTCAGTTCGTAATATCTACGTCAAAAACTATCCCGGTAACTCAAACAATGATAAATTACATACAACACGTAAATTGTTTTACGGAAAGCTTGATGGTGTTGAAGTTCTCCATTTGTCACGTTATGTGTCTCACGTAAGCTCTTCTTTTTTCTTTATTAATATAGAAGTGTGGAATTACTTACTGATATAATGCATTTTTCATTTTCTTCCATTTTCAGGAGTTCCTTGATACAGTACAGCATTTGGATCTGTTACAATACAAATGGAAGCGTGTAGTTCTTGAATTGCGGAAGCTTGATCAAGTTTGCCTCGTAGGCATTTATCACTTGATGCGAAGTTTAAGCAACTTTGAAGAACTCACTATATACACCGAACTAGTATGTGCATATGATATTTCATACAGCACTCTACTCCTCTAACTTACTGTCAGATGATTTCACTGTCGAAATTAGAATGCACACTCATGTATGTCAATTGATTACTATTGATATAAAAGGGGTCACTAAGGAAAAGGAGCTCTTCTGATGATAATATTGTCTTTCGTGGTCTCACAAATCGTGCCACTATTTGCCGTAATAACTTGCTGTACCTCTTGTATGTTGTAAGAAACTATCGGTCAGTATCGACATTGTTTGATGTTTCAAGTCAATTATGGATGGGTGTAGCACTAATTTACAAAGATGGGTTCACTTATATTGATGTATAAAGTAGCCTCACGATAATCTTGTACGATACACCGCTGTTGATAAGTAGTTTCATTTGGCTACTTGAATTAACTAATAGTCTTTCACCTACATGTCATCAGGATTTCGAGGCGAGTACTGATCTGCCCCTTTTAGAAGTTCCACCTCCTTACGTATCACCGCAACTTAAGACCTTCACCATGCATGGTTGCGGGAAAACTTGGAAGAGTCAGCTTCGACTAGTAGAATTCTTGCTGAAAGGCGCAGCTGTTTTGGACAAATTGATCATTGTCACCACTAAACATCAACGAATCCCATATTGGAACGCAAAACCTGCAGAAGAGCTTGAATTTGCTAAGCTAGTGTCCAGCTTCCCGCGAGCGTCAACTAGTGCCCGGGTACTCTTTGCTTGACTATTGTAGTATTGTGATACTGCGTTTTTGTAACGGAGCTAGCATGTTGTGTATTGTATTAGCTAACCATGCTAGAAAGCTTAATTACGAATGACGGAATAATTATAACTCTAGGATTTGTTCACTGGCTTCTGTCTCAAAGGCAGCTTGCTGATCTTAGCTTCGATTTTGATGAATACTTTGAACAATGTGGTCCCTCTCTATACATGTACGATACGTTTGAGTTATATTAGAAGATAGCGTGCGTACTTTGGTGCGCCAGTAAAGATCGTTGTGTTAGCCTTATACTCATGAAAGGTGGCTACTTTAATCACCGAATAAGTCCATATCCCAAATCTCGAGCTTCGCTGTGATGGAAAGCTAAACATAATTTATAAAGGTAATCCATGATTCTTATAAATGTACGATAAACGTCCGAAGAAATAATTCTCTTTTTGGATTGTGCCTTTTTTTTGTACGGTATTGACTTTATAATGGTTCGACGGTCCAACCTCTATTGTCCTAATATATCCAATATAATTAGCATGTCAACTTTTGAGTGCGTTTTCTTCTATTGTCATTAGACATGACAAAACTTATCAGTCCCAAATGATATGACCAAAACAACCTGACCTGAACCCGATTCGACACCACCTAAATATGACAAAATTTATAAAGGTAATCTCTTGTTACCATTGTGCTCTATTCTTGTGATATTGAGACCCAAGTTCCAGTGAACTTGCCATCTCTGAAGAAGTTATCGATTAACAATTGCGTCGTTCATAATGAAGTATTCCAAAGGTTTATGCGTGGGTGTCCTTCCTTACAAGAACTGGAAATAAAGGATCCTTATTGAATGGACCAGCTAAGTCTTAGCGCTCCAAACATTGATAAGCTATCTCTTGTTATTTCGAAACCATCTCACAATATGAATCCTTTGCCGATTGATTGCCCCAACCTTAAAACTTTGTATTTGACTATATCTGATGCTGCTCTAGATATCATTGATATTTCTGCTGTTCGGGTTATCTACATCCAAGACGTTTACATTTACGAATACAATGATGACGAACGTACAACGCTTAAATATTTTTACGGGAAGCTAGATGGTGCTGAAGTTCTTCATTTGTCACAATTTTATGTGTCTCATGTAAGCTCTTCTCTTTCTTTATTGATGGAGTGTGTGGAATTACTGAGATAACAAATGTTCATATTCTTCCATATTCAGGACTTCCTTAACGTGGTACAGCATTTGAATCTGCAACAACACAAATGGAGGCATTCATCACTTGATCAGAAGTTTAAGAAACTTGGAAGAACTCACGATATATACGACAAGGGTATGTGCGATCAGAACTCTACTCCTTTAAGTTTTAAAGTCCTGTGAGACGACGTCACAATCGAAATTAGGATGAAATTTGAAGAGTAACCGTCTTTTGTGTTTAGGGAAAGGCCTCGTAAATCCTGCCACCATTTACCCCACTAATTACGGGAAACCTTGAGGCACCGGAGTAATGTTGTATTTGCCTTTGATAGTCAACCAATGTCGACCTTTCCTCATGCTTAATTCTATGTTCATATTATCTCTCATGTTTTAAGTCAAATATGAATGGGGGTAGTACTATTCTACAAAGATGGATGCACTTAATAAAGTAGCCTCATGATAATCTTATACGAGAACATTGTCGATAAGTCGTTGCACTTGGCTATGTAATAAATTAACTGATAATCTTTCACCTATATATTATCAGGGTTTTGAAGCCGATCGATTTGTTCCCATTGAAAGATTTGTCTCCTTATGTGACATCGCAACTTAAGACCATCACCCTGCATGGCTGCGGGAAAACTTGGAAGAATCAGGTTCAACTAGTGGAATCCTTGCTGAAAGGCGCAACTGTTTTGGACAAATTGATCATCGTCACCACTACACATGGATCGTGCTCATGTTGGAAAGCCAAACCTGCAGAAGAGGTTGAATTTCTGAAGCTTGTGTCTAGCTTCCCGAGAGCATCAACAAGTGCCCGGCCGGGTACTCTTTGCTTGACTATTGGGCATGCGTGCTGCGTTTTTGTATCAGAGCTAGCGTGTTGTGTATTGTATTAGCTGACCACGCTATAAAGCAGACGAATGAATTAATATTAGAAGACAGCCTATCTTCGGAGTACAACAATCTTACGGAAAAATTATCTTGACCATTGTGTTGTAATAACGGAAATGACAACTGTAACAATAATGAATAATCAGTCCTTGCAAAAAATTCTGAATAACTAGTAATACGTACCGGAAAAGCAAGGTTTGACACTGTAAATACCTCAACACTTACCCAATAATCTCAATGCTTATTCAAGTCAACTTCAACAAGTTTTACCCAATAAACCCATGCTTTCTCAACTTTTCATCTTTTTTTTACCATCTTCAACTACAACCCACGTAAACTCATGGCAAGTGATTTAGCCAAGGAATTTAAATGATTTGTCCAACTTTAATTTTTGAGTTGACTAAATTACCCTTGCTATGTTTGCAACTAATTTTCGACGCATATCAATTTGGCATTTGAAAGATATTGGTCAATAATTTATACACAAAAAATTCCTATACTGCTTACCAATTTTCGAGTTCGAGCCCGAGCTCGACGTTTGAAGCTCGTTGAGCCAAGAAAACTTGAGCTCGGCTCGGAAACAAATTCGAGTTCGGCTTGAGTTCGAACTGAACTCGTTTATCATTATATTCTTTTAACTTCCCCATCATTTAAGTCAAGCTAAGTAAAATATTTTCAAAAAACAAATAATATTATATTATACTTGTAGCCTAAATAACATACTTTGAAATAAAATTAATATTAAAGTATAAAACTATACGGAGTACAAAAAAATAAAATAAAACCAGCACACAAGAGATTCTGAGTCGAGTCTTGTTGAGCTCGGGTTCGGCTCATATTTAGCCAAGCTCGACTTGAGCACGTTTTAACCGAGCATGAGTCGAGCTTTGACCGAGCCGATTTTGAAAGCTCGACTTCGTATCAATTAAATGTATGTATGTATACATGAGTATGATTAAAAATAAAATTTGGTCCCAAAAAAAAAAAAAAGAATTTGGTAAATACAAATAAAATAAATACTTATTGAACTAAAGGTATTTTCGGTAGATTTAAAAAGTTACCCATTTCTCTTCCTCCAACCGATAATATATTAGGTTCTCATTCGTCTCTCAGCCAACCCAACATATATTTTACATGTATTTACCTTTAATTTTTTTTTTTTTTTTTTTACTAACAACTCATACAAAAAAGTTCATTAACAAACATGGTCTTAAAGGCATGTTCACTGTGTATGAAGTTTTTAAAATAATTTTAAAATTTTCTAAAATAATACTCCGTATCACCGTATGAATTAATATGAAAAATAATGATAAAGATTATTTGATAATAACTCCCCTAATTACATAGATATTTTTTAAATTACCATCCTTTAAAAAAAACTTACTCTATAAATTATGACTATAAATGAGAGATTTTTTAAAATTGGTATAAAATCTGATTCCACCTCATTTTATGGAAGGAGTATAAATTAATCAAATCCAATAACTTTTTTGGGCGAGATTAAAGTACAAATCGCAGTTAAAATGATACAAAAATTATGTAATGGAGTTCAAATAAGATAACTTACAATAATTTATGATAAGACTCAACCTACACGACAATTTGTATAATCCAAAGACCACCGAAGATGTCTTAGCCTAGTCATTAAGGTTAAGTACCAGTGATGATAGGTCACATGTTCGAATCCTTCCCGTTGTATTGCGCTTTGCGGCTCATATTTGGAAAAAAAAAAAAAACATATTTCTCGCCTTTTCTTTCCAAATACGAAGTAGTTATCAAATTTTGAAAAAAAAAAAAAAACAAAAAAAAAAAAAGAAACCATTGTTGGTAAATAACAATCACTCATCTCAGGGTTTGGAAAAAAATCGTGGTTTTCATCAGGTAACTTGTGCAATAATCACCTTCTATTTTCTTTTTTCGTTTAAATATCTGTTCATGTCAAAAGCTTCATTGATTTTTTTTTGGGTCACTGTAGTATTATTCTGCGACTTAATCTTCATGCATGCCATTGTTGTTGTTGTTGTGGTTAGCCGGTAATCGCTTTGGGATTTATGAAATTAGAGGTGCAGTCTGAAGTTAGGAGTCACCGGGTATTACAAAGTTGTTTCTTTTGTTGAACAATGGTGTCGTTTTAGTAGTCGCAAGTACCTCGTTGTACGCATGAACGCTGTTATATGACTATATCTAACTTATTACCCCTTGGTCTTTTGGATTGAAATCAACTGAACTGAATAACGAAATTTTATTGTGCTTAGGTTAGCCGTGGATTGTTATGTTTCCACTTTTCGTTGATTCAATTGATAAGACCTTCTTTAATATTCCAACTTATGTTTTTGGTATTGGATCATGAAGTACTAATTATAATGTACCCTTGATTGTTTTGAGTTGGGTGGTTGTTTGAAATCTTAATTAAGCCTTTGATTTAAAATTATTGTCAGGTAAATTCACTTTACTGCCATGGAATCACGGACACAAAAGCCTATGCGTTCTCTCGAAAACTATGACGACCGAGATAGATTGAGTGAACTACCGGATGAAATAATTGTCCACATTCTTTCGTTTATGCCCACTGTATATGCTGTTAGAACCATGTTACTTCGTCGTTTTGGAAACCTTTGGACTTTGGTTCATACCCTTAAGCTTGACATGCCTGATTTCTTTAACCAATCTTATAAACGTTGGTGGAAAGCTGATGACGATGAGCGGATGATCGTTTTCATCCGCAATGTTCTGAAATTTCATAAAAGGCCCTCCATCAACAAAGTTCATATTTGTTTAGTGCAATCGCTCATCAAGGCTTACGGTGAGGTCAAAAGATGGATGAGGTTTGTGTCGGGTAGACAAGCAAAGGAACTCAAATTATGTGATACGATAAATTACGGATTAACTAGCCATTTATCGATGCGTAATTTCACAAGTCAATCTCTTGTTACCCTTTTGCTCGATTCTTGCGAAGTTGTGACCCGAGTTACAGTGAACCTGCCGTCTTTGAAGCAGT
Source organism: Dianthus caryophyllus (assembly GCA_023091065.1). Lineage (NCBI taxonomy): Eukaryota > Viridiplantae > Streptophyta > Magnoliopsida > Caryophyllales > Caryophyllaceae > Dianthus > Dianthus caryophyllus. Next base: position 10,004,402 of record CM041522.1, on the reverse strand, counting down.
TATCGATTGACAAATGCTTCATTCATAATGAAGTCTTACTCGAGGTTTATGCGTGGTCGTCCTTCCTTACAAGAACTGGAACTAAATAATCCTCATTGTATGGACAAGCTAAGTCTTAGTGCTCCAAATATTATTAAGTTATCTCTTGTTCTTTTGCATCCACGCAGCGCTTTGGAATCCTTTGTCATTTGATTGCCCCAACCTTAGAACTTTGGATTTGGATATATGGTTTGGGCTACAGATTACTGATATTTCTTCTGTTCGTGATGTCTACATCAAAAATATTTCTTGTGACGAATACTACGATGGCGAACATGCAATGCTTAAATATTTTTGCAGGATGCTAGATGGGGCTGAAGTTCTCCATTTGTCACGTGATGCGTCTCACGTAAGCTCTTCTCTTCTCTTTCTTTATTAAAAAAAGAAGAGTTTGGAATTACGGAGATAACGAATGTTCAGTTTCTTCCATTTCCAGGCGTTCCTTGATACAGTACAGCATTTGCATCTGTTGCAACACAAATGGAAGCGTGTAGTTCTTGAATTGTGGAGGTTTGATCAAGTGTGCCTCGCAGGCATTCATCACTTGATGCGAAGTTTAAGAAACTTGGAAGAACTCACTATATACACTGCGCATATGTCGGTCGATTACTCTACTTCTTTAAATTTTAACTTCATCGTGAGATGACGTCTGACAATCGTAATTAGAATGAATAGGCACTCATTTATATCATGAATTGATTACTAATGATACAAAAGGGATCACTAAGTAAAAGGACCCCATGAGATGATAAGATTGTCGCATGAACTATAGGGTCGTAAGCCATCTTTCGTGTTAGGGAGTAATCGGGTAAGGCTGCTTAAATCATGCCACCATTACCCTACTAATTACGGGAACTCTTGAGGCACCAGAGCAATGGTGTATTTGACTTTTATAAACAAGTAATCAACCAACTTCGATTTTTCGTCATGTAAAAAAATTATGTTCATATTCTCATTTTCCACTAGGTGTACCTCTTGTTACTTGTACGAAATTATCGGTCAATATCGTCATCGTTTGATGTTCTAAGTCAAATATGCATGGGGTAGTACTATTTTTACAGATGTGTCCACTTAATAAAGTAGCCTCCGATGATCTTATACGAAAAATGTGTTGATATGTTGTTTCACTTGGCCGTAAATTAACTGATTATCTTTCACCTACTCATATGTCTTGACTTTTTGAGGCCATCGCCGATTTGCTCCCTTCAGAAGTCTCGTCTCATCATGTGACACCGCAACTTAAGACCATCACCCTGCATGGTTCTGGAAGGTCTTTGAAGAGTCACCTTCCACTTGTAGAATTTTTGCTCAAAGGCGCAGGTGTCTTGGAAAAATTGGTCATCGTTCCCACTAAAACTCAATACTATTCACCGTGGAGTGCAAAAGATGAGCTTGAATTTGTTAACCATGTGTCAAGCTTCCCGCGAGTGTCACCGAGTGCCAAGGTGCTCTTTGCTTGATTATTGTGTCAAGTTTCCCGAGAGTGTCACCGAGTAGCTAGCGATCAGTTGTGTAACCGTGCTAGCAAGCAGACATATTACGGAAAAATGATAATTCTTCTCCGAAGTATGACTTGAATGTAAAAGATCTTATAATTCCAGATATCGTCGGAATATTCACTCCGTGAATTATGCTTGCATTTTCACAAAATCATAGTCACCGTCATAATTTACTTAATTTTCGCAACATTTGGAAGCTACCAAGTTAATGAATGACGGGAATTTCCAACTTACGATTCGAAATTTTCGACTTCAATTTGTGAGGAATACTGTGCTCTACATGGAACTTAGGAGAAACTATCTTACAAGAGGGATGTTATGCGTTGAGTGTATTATCTTTTGTGCGGTCTTTTTTTTGCCATCTTTTAAATTATCTTACAAAGTATTATACGGGAGTAATAGTATAGTTTTCATTGCGTAAAAGTATTGTATTTATATTATTCCGTATATTTTAATGACTTGTAAGGGGAAGGTATATAGCAGTGTTCATCTTATTAACCTTGAAAACATACAAACATTAAGTCGCGGCATAAGATAACCATAACCTTACTCTATTTAATGATCATTTCAACTCGGTCATTGTTATCGATTGTTTATGGCACAAAAACCAACGAAATACTAGTGTTTGGCCTCTATCTTATTCTTGAGTATGGAACTATGAATTCTCTCCATTTGTCGAAAAGAAATGGACGTCTATTTCTGATCCAGTGGTTCACAGATTAAGTTGAATGAATCTAAGGGTTATCAAATTACCTACAAATTCAAAAGTAAATTTTAATTTCCTCATGTTCTCTTTTGTTTCCTTTATTTTCTTTTACCAAAATTTATTACCCTAAGATTATATTTTAGCCACATCCTAACCATTGGATAATAAAATGGTCCATTCATTTCTTTTTTAGAAATGGGAAGTCTTTGGACTTTTGCTCATGGTTTATGTCTTCTCCAAGAACACAAATGCCCATATAAAACCGTCTCACGCGTGCGACGGAGTATTTGCAACTAAAATGTGCCTACTTTAAGGTTTAAAGTGACTATTGTAACGTTTAAAGTGACCATTTTAAGGAGCTTTAAAGCGGTCACATTTAACGTTAAAGTGGACAATTTAGCATTAAAATAGTCACATTTTACTCATAAGAACTCCGTCGCATGCATGAAACGGTTTTATGCAAGACTTACTCCTCTAAGAATATAGTTTTCGCTATGAAAAGTTTGGATAATTTGTCCGAATTTTCATGCTAAGCTTCTTTTCGCTTATGAGGGAGGCGTCTGTTTTGGTGATTAAGGATGTTTTGTCCCTTGACTTACTGACAATTACTCTATTTTATCGTCGTCTATAATATTATGAATAATACCATGACGTCGGCCGACTATTCTCTAATTTCATGGTGGTCGTTAGTCTACGACTCTACGTAATAAAGCGTAATTTGGGTCCTCCGGAGCACACCAAATTAAATTCTTCTAGTGTTCATTACATGGGGATTAGTCAAGGGGACGAAATTTCTTGGGTTAGTTGTATGTTTGCTTTTATGTTCGATCACCAAGTTGTAGTCCTTATAGTATCAGAGGCAAACCTTCTTTGGCTTGCTTTCACCCTTTCCCTTCTATGCCCATACCGCGTAAATGCATCTTATTTTTGTCACTTGATAGTTTCAAATTTTCGATGGTCTGTGAGAGTTGTTTTAACGAATAAATGGGTTGTTGAAACTCGTGCTTGATCTGTAATACTCCACCATCAACTCTTTCCTACCCAATGATGCTTAATTTTTTGTAGCTTAAGTTTTATACTTTATTTTGTATTGTTTTATTTTGTAGTTTGTGTGTATGGGCTAGAGTGTTATACATGTAGATATTTAACACTTTATTTCCAGCTGACAAGAAGGTGTTTTGAATCCGAAAACTATGGGACACAATAAGCTCTCCGTGCCAAATAAAAAGAAACAATTTGGTATGAAAAAGTTAATCCGTGATCTCTTTTATCAAACGAAAACCAAAAACATTTCTTTTTTGAGAGAAAATAATATGAGTAAAACTCATTTGAATAAGCACAAACTCTCATATACTCATGTAAATTTTATCGTTAGACCTCACATGTTATTAGTTTCCTTAAAATATAATTTTCTCCTCTTTTAATTATTCCACATGTGAGACAGTCTCATAGTAGACAGTACTCTAAAATAAGATCAGTCAATTGGTTTCATCAAACCCTTATTTTCTATTAAGTCATTGACAAAAATCGTATTTTTTATCATGTGCATGAAAATTACATGGCAAGAAACTCAAAATGTTATATATTCTAATATCTTTACATTAAAAATCAAAATGTTATAATAACAAGGGTAAAAATAACTACTTTATAAAATAAGTTTTTCTAAAATACGGAGTACCTTTTAAAAAAAAAGTTTTAATATTAGTACAATATCTTTTAAAAGCCTTTTGTTTAAGATTGCTACAAAAATTCAATTTAGTGATAAAAAGTCCGATGTTTCGGATGGTGTGCGGCCATATTCGAATGGTTGAAAAATGTTCTATAGCAAAAAGAAATGAACTTTTTAATCACAAAAAAAGTGTTTTACTAGCAAAAGTTAATAAAAAAAAATACTCATTAAAATTAAAAGGCGAAATTGCAAATAACTACCTTTTAAAACCACTTTTTTTCAAATAACTACCTTTTATAAAAAAATTTTCAAATCACTACCTTAAAACGTATTTTTGTTTTCAAATCAATACCAGTTCCCCAGAAATCTCATTTAACTCAAAAAAATAAGGATGGGAAGTGCTGAAAAGTGAAAGAATCATTGTTTGATTGAATAATATGAGAGAAAAAATTAAAAACAATGGAAGAAATTTTAGGTAAAGAGGTAAAGAGGATGAAATGAAGAGGTTAAGTTAAATAGAGGAAGAAAGGTTAGAAAAGGGTAGAAGGGTAGAATGAGTATTTGACATGGGTGTTTCAAATAAAAGGCAACAAAAATTTTCAAAGTGGTCGGAATTTGATAAAATATGACGTTTTCCGGGAAACTGGTATTGATTTGAAAACAAAAATACGTTTTATGGTAGTGATTTGAAAAAATTTATAAAAGGTAGTTATTTGAAAAAGTGGTTTTAAAAGGTAGTTATTTGCAATTTCGCCAAATTAAAATTAAAAAGTTTTTTAAAAACCTACACCGTAAGACGATTTAAGAAAGTCGTGAAACAATAGGATTATCAAATTGGGTAACAATCAAAAGAACCCTCCTTTTCATCAGGTAAGTTGATAGAGAATATGATATAGTGTATTATGATAATATGATAGTAATGTATTTAGACGAATATAATATCTTTTGAAAATATTCTCTTTATTCTAAAATAAATGTTTGATTTTGGAAGGATTTAAGGAGTGTTCATGAAAATCGAAAAATATTCACAATCTTTTGTTAAAACTTACTAAAATTAGAAAAAAGATACTTATTTTGGGAAAAAAAAATTAATGGTAAGGGAACATTTATTTTAAATGGAGGGAGTATTATGATATAATTATTACGGTTTAGGATAATAATCCCAAATGGATAAGCTTCAAAAATGAATTTCCACAACTTCCTATTTTAATGTCTACTTTTTTTTTATCTTTTTTTTTTCCCTAAATAATTATTTCCTAAATAAATATTATTTATTTAATTTAATCTAAAACACAAAAGAAAACACAAATTTTTCATTGATTACTTTTCCCGTAAGGGGTTTAGGGTTCGATTTGGTGAACCCTTTGGAAAATTAGTGAACCCTTTTAGAAATAAGTGAAACGCGAAAAATTGATTAAAAAAATCCTAATTTGTAATATGAGGTGAAAATAATTGTTGTAGTCATAAATAAACAAATAAATAAAAATATGTGAGTTTATAAGTGAGAGAGAAAAATTTAAGAGTAATTTAGGAAGTAGTTATGGGAATCTTTAATTATGAAAGGAAAATAAGAATTAATAGGGTATTGCTATATCATTAAGATTATTATCCTACGCATTTTATTTTTAGGGTATAGGATAGAAAATCCCTAATTATTATTGTTATATTTTCTAGTTTAGATGAAAGACTGAGAAAGTTATATAATCAATAGAACACAACTATTAATAATTAATAATAATAAACAATTCTCAATCCTTTATATACCTTAGAGCAAGTGCAATGGAAAGATCTTCCTATAAAGTTCTTTTAATGCCAAATCATATTTTTCCAATTATCAACTTTAAAAAATTTATACCACAATGAAAGAATTTTACATACTTTTTAATTAGGACCCACAATTAATTATTGCTCTTCCTAAATACGGAGTATATTTTATTTCTTTGAAGTTTACAAAGAACTTGCTTACTCCCTCCATTCATATCCACACTACACTTATGGTTTTTACACGGGTTTTAAGAAATGATTAAAGAAATAATAAAAGGACAACAATATAGTACAAATTCTACTTTAAATTGGGCCCAAGGTGACATTTTGTGTAAATATTGAGTGGAAATTGAAGTAAATAAGAAAAGTAGTAGTGTGGATTTGAATGGATGAAAATAGTATAGTGGTAATGTGGATATGAATGGAGGGAGTATAAAATAAGAACCAAATTTTTAGTTTGACAAATCTAATGACCTGAAAAACTTTATTTTTGAGGTTCATAGACAAACCCTATCTTTAAGGTTCATATTGACAAACCCAAGAACATGAAGTTCATGATAGCAAACCCAATAATAAAAACCCCCATTGTATATGCTCTATATATATCTAATCATAAGTTTTTTGCAATTATCACCGTACCTTTAATTTTCGTTTGCTTTAATTATTGTTCATGTCAACAGCTTCATTGATTTGTTGTTGTTGTTGTTGTTATTGGAGGGAGTAGTAATTACTAATTAGTAACGACCCTTGATTATTTTGTGTTGGATTGTTGTTTAAAAACCTTACTGAGGCTTTTTTTTTTTTTTTTTTTTTTTGAAATTATAATTGTTAGGTAAATCAGTTAACTATGGAATCAGTTGACGGCCGAGATAGGCTGAGTGAAATGCCAGACGAAGTAATTATCCACATTCTTTCATGTATGCCCATTGTATATGCTGTTAGAACCATGTTACTTTGTCGTTTTGGAGACCTTTGGACTTGGGTTCATACCCTTAAGCTTGACATGGATGAGAAGATGCTTGTTTTCTTCCGCAATGTTTTGATACTTCATAAAAGGCCCTCCATCAACATATTTGATATTCGTGTGGAATACAATTCTTCTGACGAATGCGCTTGTGGTGAGGCAAAAACATGGGTGAGGTTTGCGTTGGATAAACAAGCAAAGGAACTCATATTATGTGATATGTCTGATTGCGAATTTTCTACCAATTTATTGGTACATAATTTCTCGAGTCAATATCTTGTTAAACTTGTGCTCGATTCTTGCAATCTTGAAACCCAGTTTGAAGTGAACTTGCCATCTCTGAAGAAGTTATCAATGGACAATTGTGTCATTTATGATGAAGAATTACTAAGTTTTTTATGTGGTTGTCCTTCCTTACAAGAACTGGAAATAGAGGATCTTTATTATTTGGACAAGCTAAGTATTAGCGCTCCAAACATTGATAAGTTATCTCTTGTTAGGGCCTGTTCTCTTCGTCTGAAGTTTTCTGAACCAATCTTAAGTTTTCTGAAGTTTTCTGAAGTTTTCTGAAGTTTTCTGAAGTTGTCTGAAGTTTTCTGAAGTTTTCTAAAGTTATCTGAAGTTTTCTGAAGTTTTTTGAAATAATATGAAATAATTATTTCTTATTATTATTAAACGCAAATACAAAATTGACAAAATTACAAAAAATTAGTGGGCAGTTGAGACACAATCTGAGCTCTGACTCCCTAGCTATATCAAATATTTGTAGTACCAAGATTATTCAAATCTTTATATATATGCGCTTTTTCCACTAATATTTAATTAATATTTATATTTAATTTGTTTGATTTGATATATAATAATAAAAAGGATTAATTGCCAAGAATAATCCGAACTGGTCCTTTTATTCCATAAATAATCTGAACTTGAATTAATCCACGAATAATCCCAACTATTCAAGTAACATTCCAATAATGAACTTTGGTCAATTTTAACATGCTTTAATCAATAAAAAAAAAGTGAAAATGGTTTGAATTTTACTTGAAATAAGAGTGAGACAAAGTTATAGTCGATTTCACGGTTTTTTTTACGTGTTAGAGTCGATTGAAATTGGTGAAAGTTCATTATTGGAATGTTACTTGAATAGTTGGGATTATTCGTGGATTAATTCAAGTTCGGATTATTTATGGAATAAAAGCATCAGTTCGGATTATTCTTGGCAATTAATCCTAATAAAAAAAAAAAAAAAAAAACAACAACAACAACAACAACAACAACAACAACAATAATAATTTTAATAATAAATTTTAGCATTTATTTTCATTAATATTTGATAAATATTTATGAAAGTTTTATTAACAGTCTATATATTTAATTTGAACTAATTTTTTTTTTTATCATTTGCAATAAAATGATTTTGGATTGGTCTTATTTTTATTCAAACTATTATGATTATTATTAAAATTATTATTGTTAATAATATTATTATCACTATTATTAATAACATTAATGTTATATATAACATAGGTATTATTATTATAATTAGTTAATTTATATATTTAGAAATCTGAAGTTTTCTGAAGTAATCTGAAGTTTTCTGAAGTAATCTGAAGTTTTCTGAAGTTTTCTGAAGTAATCTGAAGTTTTCTGAAGTTATCTGAAGTTTTCTTAAGTTATCTGAAGTTTTCTGAAGTTTTCTGAACCAGGAAAAAACTTAAGATGAGGAGAACAGGCCCTTAGTCTTGTATGTGACGACTGTGAACCTTTGCCGTTTGATTGCCCCAATCTTAAAACTTTGGAGTTGGATGTATCTGATCATGGGATAGTTATTACTAATATTTCTTCAGTTCGTAATATCTACGTCAAAAACTATCCCGGTAACTCAAACAATGATAAATTACATACAACACGTAAATTGTTTTACGAAAAGCTTGATGGTGTTGAAGTTCTCCATTTGTCACGTTATGTGTCTCACGTAAGCTCTTCTTTTTTCTTTATTAATATAGAAGTGTGGAATTACTTACTGACATAATGCATTTTTCATTTTCTTCCATTTTCAGGAGTTCCTTGATACAAGATTACAAAGATTTGGATGCATTCTGATACAAATGGAGCGTGTAGTTCTTGAATTGCGGAAGCTTGATCAAGTTTGCCTCGTAGGCATTTATCACTTGATCACGAAGTTTAAGCAACTTTGAAGAACTCACTATATACACCAAACTAGTATGTGCATATGATATTTCATACAGCACTCTACTCCTCTAACTTACTGTCAGATGATTTCACTGTCGAAATTAGAATGCACGCTCATGTATGTCAATTGATTACTATTGATATAAAAGGGGTCACTAAGTAAAAGGAGCTCTTCTGGTGATAATATTGTCTTTCGTGGTCTCACAAATCGTGCCACTATTTGCCGTAATAACTTGCTGTACCTCTTGTATGTTGTAAGAAACTATCGGTCAGTATCGACATTGTTTGATGTTTCAAGTCAAATATGGATGGGTGTAGCACTAATTTACAAAGATGGGTTCACTTATATTGCTGTATAAAGTAGGCTCACGATAATCTTGTACGATACACTGCTGTTGATAAGTAGTTTCATTTGGCTACTTGAACTAACTAATAGTCTTTCACCTACATGTCATCAGGGTTTCGAGGCGAGTACTGATTTGCCCCCTTTAGAAGTTCCACCTCCTTACGTATCACCGCAACTTAAGACCATCACCCTGCATGGTTGCGGGAAAACTTGGAAGAGTCAGCTTCGACTTGTAGAATTCTTGCTGAAAGGCGCAGCTGTTTTGGACAAATTGATCATCGTCACCACTAAATATCAACGAATCCCATTTTGGAACGCAAAACCTGCAGAAGAGCTTGAATTTGCTAAGCTAGTGTCCAAATTTTCCCATGACGTCAACTAGTGCCCGGTACTCTTTGATTGACTATTGTAGTATTGTGATCTTTGCGTTTTTATGAGACTAGCATGTTGTGTATTGTATTAGCTAACCATGCTAGAAGCTTAATTACGAATGACGGAATAATTATAACTCTAGGATTTGTTCATCAAGCTTCGTCTCAAAGGCGACTGGCGATCTTAGCTTCGATTTTGATGAATACTTTGAACAATGTGGTCCCTCTCTATACATGTATGATACGTTTTAGTCACGGAGTATATTAGAAGATAGTGTGCGTACTTTGGTGTGGAAGTAAAGATCGTTGTGTTAGCCTAATACTCATGAAAGGTGGCTACTTTAATCACCGAATAAGTCCATATCCCAAATCTCGAGCTTCGCTGTGATGGAAAGCTAAACATAATTTATAAAGGTAATCCATGATTCTTATAAATGTACGATAAACGTCCGAAGAAATAATTCTCTTTTTGGATTGTGCCTTTTTTTTTGTACGGTATTGACTTTATAATGGTTCGACGGTCCAACCTCTATTGTCCTAATATATCCAATATAATTAGCATGTCAACTTTTGAGTGCGTTTTCTTGATTTCTTCTATTGTCATTAGACATGACAAAACTTATCAGTCCCAAATGATATGACCAAAACAACCTGACCTGAACCCGATTCGACACCACCTGAATATGACACAAAATCCGAATCAACCCAATCTGACCTGAACCCGATTCGACACCACCTGTGAAGAGTTTATGGATCCGAGTTTTTAGGAAAAATACCCAAGAGGGGGGGTGAATTGGGTGCTTGAAAACTTTTTCGAGTTTTCAAGACTAAAAGATATATCACGTTTCTGAGACTTAGAGTTAATCACGTTTATCTCAAGTCTGCTGGAAACGCTGAATGTTTACTGAGAAACGTGTTGGAAACGTAGAGTGGTTACTAGGAAACGCAGTGGAAATGCGATAAATAAAATTTGAAATGAAAGTGAAAAACTTAAAAAACGTAAAACGAAAGTAAAGTACGCAGCGGGTTTTGAAGTGGTTCAGTCTCACACTCCGAGACCTACGTCCACTATTCTCTTATTAATATATTAGTACCTACTCCGGATTACAATATATTAATCACTCTACAACTCTTTCAAGTTGCACTCTTTCTCTCAAGCAAAAGAAAGCTAATAGTGTCTCGACAATTGTTCACAAGAGAACGAATATGAGACGGTGCTAGCACAATTGACTTGAGTAACGATTAAACAACACAAGATTCGTTTCAATGGCCTTTTAAAAAGTTTTGCAAAAATAAAGACAAGAATGCTTAAAGATTGTTTGCAAAAAATACTTTGTTAAATTTGATAGCTCGAAAAGGTGAGAATGATTTTCTGAAAATCAAGTTTAAATAGAAGTCAAAAAGATATTGCACAAGATATTACCAAAACCGAAATTGATAAAAATAGGAAGTATAGTTGAGAAAGGTTTTGTTTCCTAAAATTAAGGACGCAATATTCTCCAAAAGATTTTACTCCTTATCCAAGCTTAAAATCATTCTCAAAGATATGTAAAAGATATTTTTAAAAGATATATCAAAAGATAATAAATATAAAGATCAGATTTTATGAAAATATCTTTTGCAAAGCAGATTTTCGAAAACAGCCTTTTGTGCGTTTCTAGCAGGGACACAGGAAACGCAGCATGGTTCCAGTGTCTTGTTCTGGAAACGTGTGTTTCCAGTAACGACACTGCAACCATAGAGTGAAACGTAAGTTTCTCTTGTTGTTTTACCATTACCCTTGTCATTACAAGGACTATATGTATACGATAAGAACTGATGCTTCATGAGTTGTAATATAGCCTTGATTTGATTCGCGTTTCCCAACAAAGACGCTTGATTCTTGCTTGGATGTTTCACAACCTACTAAGTATCATAAACACTAACAACGGATTATAGTATAGTAACAAAAATCACGGACATCATCAAAACATAACGACGTGGTCGAGTCAACAAATTCCCCCTTTTTGATGATGGCAAGTCTCCTATTTTTGTTTCTATGGGTAGTTCCCCCTCAACCTATTAGTCACCATACAAAGGTCAAACAAGAAGCGAAAAACATATAATTAGCCGTTTGTAAAAGGAAGAATCAATAAGCGATATAAAAACTAAACAATAGCATCAAGATAAGAAATGAAAAGCATAGTCGTCAAAAAGTGAGAAGGAGCAGAAAGTGTATTGCGATAACGTTTTCCCCCTCTTGACATCATTAAAAAGGAAGTGACTAGGGTAACACCGTCGCTAACCTTAAGACAAAACATTCATCATGAACATCACATGATATTAAGAGACATCATCTTCGTTAACATACTAAAGCATAAGAAGGTCAGACGATTCACACAAAATAAAACAAAAAAACATTAATTAGGTAAGTGGAGGGAAGGATTGTTTTGAAATTTGGAAATAGGAAGGAAACGGGAGGGTTGGTGTGGGAAACTGGAGATGTTTTTTGAAGAGTTTTCTGGAATCTGATGGAATCGGTCAAGAAACATGAAGTTATAGGGGAAACTTGAAGGCATAACCACATAAAAGTGTATGTCAATCGAAATATCTCTTTTGCGGTAAAAAGCATCGGAACAATGATGAATATCTCCAACATGAAAATTTTGGTCACTTCTTTCATTTTTTTTTTCATTTTTTTTTTTTTTTTTTTTGGAAGGAGATTCTAACTTTGAAATAGAACTTTTTTTTTTTTTTTTTTTTTTTTTGGAAAGAAGATAACTGGAGTGACACTTGATTCATCATCTAAAAGAGAATATTAAATTTGACCTTGATTGACACACAAGATAGAAAAGTAAGTGGTAAAGCACAAGTTATGGAAGGTTATGTAAAACATGGTTAATAAAATATTTGATATAAAGAGGAACCATGATTTTAGGATTTGTGGGTAAACTTATGGAAAGTGGTTTAGATCACAATTTTGGGTAATTGGAATGAGTGACGTGTATGGGAAGGTGTGGGAAAGAAGGTTTGACATCTTTGGGTATTTTTGGGAAACGGATTATGGGAAAGATATGGTGGTGAGATATTTGGAGAATATTTAGGAAAAATATTTCGGGAAAAATCTTGGAAGAATATAATCAATGTGGAAAATTTTACCAAGTGTGAAAAATATGAACATACGCATGCCAAAATATGTTAAGTATCAATCTCACAAAATAATGCCAATATCAAAAAGTAATGTCCTAGTGCAAGCGAGGGTGCGGACACAGTCTACGAATCCCTTTCTAGTCAATCATACGGGGTAATAATGAAGGTGCAAACACAACTTATATACTACCAAGCAAACCAATTTCTAACCGTAGCATCTCAAAACGTTCTCTAGCTAGCGGTTTAGTTAGGATATCGGCCCATTGGTTCTCGGTCTTACAAAATTCCAATTTTATGTTTCCCTTTTCCACGTTATCCCTCAAAAAATGGTGTCTAATCTCAATATGTTTAGTCCGGGAGTGTTGAGCGGGGTTTTTAGAAATAATAATCGCACTCGTATTATCACAAAAAATTGGGACACACGAGAAACTTACCCCATAATCCTTTAGTTGTTGTTTCAACCATAGTAGTTGTGAGCAAGCAAGGGCAGCGGCAATGTATTCACTCTCCGCGGTGGAAAGTGCAACGGTATTTTGCTTCTTTGAAGACCACGAAATAATGCACGGACCCACGAACGTTGCAATTCCCGAGGTACTCTTCCTATCTATCATACATCCTGCATAATCGGCATCTGAATATCCTTTGAGATCAAAGTTAGACTCCATAGGATACCATAAAAACAAGTTTTGAGTACCAACCAAGTAGCGTAATATGCGTTTCACTGCAGAAAGGTGCGTTTCCTTAGGATTTGACTGGAAACGCGCACAAGCACACACACTAAACATGATATCTGGCCTACTAGCAGTTAAATAGAGTAGAGAACCAATCATACCTCGATAAACAGTAGCATCTACTGACTTACCGTCCTCATCTAGTCCAAGTTTCGTGGTTGTGGACATGGGAGTCGCCATTGGTTTGGCGTTTATCATGGAGAAACGCGTAAGAAGCTCTTTCACGTACTTTTGTTGATGAATCTTGATCCCTTCTGGTGTTTCTTTGGATTTGAAGTCCCAAGAAGAACTTCATTAAGCCCATCATGCTCATCTCGAACGCCGAGGTCATCAACTCGGAAAAGTAAACACAAAGATCATTGTTAGTGGATCCAAAGATAATGTCATCAACATAAATTTGTACGATTAATAGATCAACCCCCTCGTTTTTCAAGAACAAGGTTTTATCAACGGAACCCCTTTTAAAACCATTTTCAATTAAATGTGTAGACAAACGATCATACCAAGCACGAGGTGCTTGCTTCAAACCATATAAAGCTTTGTCAAGTTTAAAAACATGTTTTGGAAAGTCCTTATTCAAAAAACCAGGAGGTTGTTCTACATAGACTTCCTCTTTCAAGTAGCCATTAAGAAACGCGGTCTTAACATCCATTTGAAACAGTTTAAGTCCTTTATGAGCAGCAAAAGCAATTAATAACCTGATTGCTTCCAAGCGTGCTACGGGGGCAAACGTTTCCTCATAGTCAATTCCTTCTTGTTGGTTGTATCCTTGCACCACCAATCTTGCTTTGTTTCTGACTATGACTCCGGAATCGTCGAGTTTATTCCTATAAACCCATCTTGTACCAATGACGGTGCGGTCATTTGGACGTGGCACAAGATGCCAAACTTTGTTCCTCTCAAACTGCTCTAGTTCTTCTTGCATAGCACCTATCCAATCTGCATCACTAAGAGCAACTTTGACGTTACTCGGCTCAATGGCCGAGAGAAACGAATGAAACAAACAGAAATTATTTAGAGAACGACGAGTTTGTACTCCCTTTTGTATATCAGAAATAATAGAATCAAGTGGATGCGAGCTTTGGTGTTTCCACTTCTTAGGAACAAAAGGTAATCCATGATTAGTCTGACTTTCTTCTGTGGTTTCCTCTGGAACCGCAGTTTCTGCTTCTGTTTCAATCGTTGTGGCTTCAGTGCCACTGGAAACGCTTGCGTTTCCCCCTGAACTGGACCCTGGGTCACCTGTTTCCTGTGGAACTGCAGTGTGTTCTGCGAACTCCTGCGTTTCTGGATGCGTTTCTTCAGTTTCTGGCTCAGCAAAATCTAAGGGTACATTGTTATCAGCGTTATTTTGGACAGTTTCGTCTGGAATTAGCACGTTTCCAGCATCATTCTGAATATTGTCCTCTGGATTTGCAGCAACTTCTGCGTTTCCATGAGCTGTAACCTCATCATCTATCCCTTCAAGATTGCCTTCATCATCCACGAGTTCTGGTGGATCTTGACGAGTCAAGCGAAAATCTGGATCATCTTTATCCTCATCATCCTGTGCATACTTTTCAAAGATGTCAGTTTCGTCAAAAACCACATGGACACTTTCCTCGACAACCATAGTTCTTTTGTTGTAGACTTTATATGCCTTGCTCTGATTAGAGTATCCAAGAAAAATAGCCTCATCACTTCTAGGGTCGAATTTTGACAATTGATTTTTTCCATTATTATGAACAAAACATTTGCTTCCAAAAACGCGTAAGTGAGAAATGTTAGGTTTTCGACCACGAAGTAATTCATATGGCGTTTTCTTAAGAATAGCTCTAATCGTAACACGGTTATGAATATAGCAAGCCGTATTCACGGCTTCGGCCCAAAAGCTACGGGGAAGTCCACTACATAAGAGCATGGTGCGAGCCATGTCCTCTAACGTACGGTTCATGCGTTCGACAACACCGTTTTGTTGAGGTGTCCTAGGAGCGGAGAAGTTATGCCCCACTCCTCTACCTCTACAATAGTTTATAAAAGCATGGTTGTCGAACTCAGTACCGTGGTCGGTCCTAATGGACACGAGCTTAACATCAAGCCTATTTTCAACCAATTTAATTAAGCACTCGAATTCATCAAAAGTTTCAGTTTTGGTGCTCAAAAATATTGGCCAAACATATCTTGAATAATCATCGACAATAACGAAAACGTACCTTGCACCTCCTCTACTTCTTACCTTCATGGGACCACAAAGATCCATGTGTATTAGCTCAAGAGGTCGCTTGGTACTTACCACTTTCTTTGGTTTAAACGAGGCTCTTACTTGCTTGCACCGAATGCATGTATCACAAACCTTTTCACGATCAAACTTAATGGAGGGTAAACCTTCCACAAGATTCTTGGATCTCAACATATTAAACAAAGAGCTACAAGCATGACCGACTCTTTTATGCCAAAGATCGGGGTCATTAAGAGTAACGCTCAAGCAAGTAAAAGAATCTCTAGATAAAGACTTAACATCAAGGACATACACGTTTTTAAGGCGACGTCCTTCCAAGATAATTTTACTAGATCCCTCAATTATGACCCGGCAAATATTTGAGTGGAAAACGACTTTGTTGCCACGGTCACAAAATTGGGATATACTTAGTAGATTGTGTTTTAGTCCGTCGACTAAATACACATTCTTGATAGAAAGGGAGGGAGACATACCTATTGTGCCGACACCAACAATCTTACCTGTTTTGTTGTCTCCAAAGGTTACGCTTCCTCCATCATAGGCCTCCAGTGTAAGGAATTGATTCTTGTCTCCAGTCATATGTCGCGAGCAGCCACTGTCTAAGTACCAATAGCTGTTTCCTTTCACCTTGACCTGTAAACGCATTATTCTTGAGTTCTAGGTACCCAAGCTAGGTTGGGTCCTCTCTTGTTAGTCACACAAAAAACTTGGTCCTTTCGAACCCAAAACATTTTAGTGACTTTTCCTTTGATCAACCTCTTGACAGCAACATGTGTTTCTTGACGTTTCTCATCAGTTTTAGTGGAAGAACTACACGTTTCTTTAACAGGTTTTGCGTTTCTGGTGGTGTTCACTTTAAGTTCATTAGAAGATTCACTCATATTCTTAACAAAATTCACGTTTCTAGTGATATCTTCATCGAATTTTTCACACGCCTGTTTAAAATGACCTGTTTTTCCACAGTAGTGACAGATAATATACTCAGGAAGGTCCACATATTTACGTTTCCTAAAGTCTCGTTCCCAAGGTTTAGGATTGCATTTAGAATGATCCCTACGACTGTACAAATCGTAACCTAGACCCAATTTTAAGTTATTATCCGTCTGCTTAGTCAAGAACTTGCTCACATGGGAACTAGTTTCCCATTTGTTACTGAATTTCAAAGCATGTTTCAACCTCTCATTTAAAGACACAACTTCTTTTGAAAGATTTTCCTGATTTGTGGCCAATTATCTAACTCAATGTTAACTTTGTCCAAATATGACTGAAGTTTCATCGTGAGTTTACTGATTTCAATGTTGTGATTAGTCTTTAGATGTTCTAGTTCATCCGAATGTTGTTTGAAGATTAAATCGTGATCTAAATCACACGTTTCCAGGGAATCGTCAGAATTTTTGACTGTTTCACACGCATCAAGATTTCGTTCATTTAAAACATGTAACTCATCCGTTAAGGCAACAATTCTTTCACTTAGGGATTCATTTTCAGTCTTTAAGGATTCATTTTCAGTTCTCAAATCTTTAGCGTTAGACTCCCATTGACTTTTAAATTTAGCGATTCTATCCAACTTTTCTTTTAGAAACGCATTCTCTTCGGCTATCTCCACGATTTGTTCTTTAACATCAGTTAACTCTAGACCTTGTTCATGACACGTGTCAAGAGTTTGTTCAAAGTACTTAATAAGAACATTGCGTTTAAGACTAGGAAGATCCTTTTTAAGTTCAAGACAACTTACCTCAGCATCGTCGGTTAGATCTTCAATATCAGGAAACCCAGCGTTTCCCATTAGGCAAAGATCCGTTTCTCCCGGAGCCTTACGATTTATCATGTCGATACTAAGGCTACTCAAGCACAGATGTGCTTCCTCATCCTCCTCATCATCTTCAAAGTCCGAAGGATCAAGTTCACCCCAACAAGATGCCGCCATGACCTTTCGGTAATTTTCTTGTTTCTTTTCTCGTTGGTTCTTGGACTTGATTTCTTTCCAAGAGGGGCACTCTTTTATGACATGACCAGAGGCACCACACTTGTAACAATTTCGATTTGAAGAGGAGTTTTTCGAGCTATTAGATTTCTTTGAAAAACCAGATTTATCTTGTTGTGGTTTATTCCACATTTTCTTAAATCGACGAGCAAACGTAGCCATTTCCTCCGAATCATCGTCACTATCACTAGAGGCGGCTTTTAAAACTATACCCTTGTTCTTACTAGGCTCACTCGTGCGTTTATTGAGAATTAACTCATGTGCCATAAGTGAGCCCATCAGATCTTGGTAAGTTAGTTTTGACAAGTCTTTTGCCTCCTCGATAGCAGTTACCTTAGGTTGCCATTTATCACTTAGGCTCCTAAGGACTTTACGAATCCTTTTCTCAGTTTCAATCTCGCAGCCTAAGTTTCGCAACTCATTTGTCAATTTTGAAAAGCGTGCAGACATGCTATTGATACTCTCATCCTTAGTCATAGTAAAGGACTCATATTGTTGAGTGAGCATGTCTATACGTTGATTCTTAACTTGAGAATTTCCCTCATAGGCAAGTTCTAGGGATTCCCAAAGTTCTTTGGCATTAACACAAGCGGAAAAGCGGTGGAACTCATTGGGTGAAATGCAGTTTTGAAGGAAAGACAAGGCTTTCGCATTCTTTTCTGCCTTTCTACCCTCTTCCTCAGTATAGTTTAAAACACTTTTTGCGACCGTTTTGCCCTCTTTATCAACAGTTGTTATAACATGAGGGCCAGCGAGGATAATTTTCCAACAATCCCAATCATATCCTTGGATATATTGGGAAGCCAATTGTTTCCAAGATCCGTAGTCAGAACCGTCAAAGACGGGACATTTTGGATGTCTGGAATCCATAGAGAATTAAATAAAGTAACAAAAAGACGAAAGGATCAGCCTCTTTGCGGTGTGGCAATCAAGAGAACGAGTCTCTGATACCAATTGAAGAGTCTATGGATCCGAGTTTTTAGGAAAAATACCCAAGAGGGGGGGTGAATTGGGTGCTTGAAAACTTTTTCGAGTTTTCAAGACTAAAAGATATATCACGTTTCTGAGACTTAGAGTTAATCACGTTTATCTCAAGTCTGCTGGAAACGCTGAATGTTTACTGAGAAACGTGTTGGAAACGTAGAGTGGTTACTAGGAAACGCAGTGGAAATGCGATAAATAAAATTTGAAATGAAAGTGAAAAACTTAAAAAACGTAAAACGAAAGTAAAGTACGCAGCGGGTTTTGAAGTGGTTCAGTCTCACACTCCGAGACCTACGTCCACTATTCTCTTATTAATATATTAGTACCTACTCCGGATTACAATATATTAATCACTCTACAACTCTTTCAAGTTGCACTCTTTCTCTCAAGCAAAAGAAAGCTAATAGTGTCTCGACAATTGTTCACAAGAGAACGAATATGAGACGGTGCTAGCACAATTGACTTGAGTAACGATTAAACAACACAAGATTCGTTTCAATGGCCTTTTAAAAAGTTTTGCAAAAATAAAGACAAGAATGCTTAAAGATTGTTTGCAAAAAATACTTTGTTAAATTTGATAGCTCGAAAAGGTGAGAATGATTTTCTGAAAATCAAGTTTAAATAGAAGTCAAAAAGATATTGCACAAGATATTACCAAAACCGAAATTGATAAAGATAGGAAGTATAGTTGAAAAAGGTTTTGTTTCCTAAAATTAAGGACGCAATATTCTCCAAAAGATTTTACTCCTTATCCAAGCTTAAAATCATTCTCAAAGATATGTAAAAGATATATATTTTTAAAAGATATATCAAAAGATAATAAATATAAAGATCAGATTTTATGAAAATATCTTTTGCAGCTGATTTTAAAACTTGACCTTTTGTGCGTTTCTAGCAGGGACACAGGAAACGCAGCATGGTTCCAGTGTCTTGTTCTGGAAACGTGTGTTTCCAGTAACGACACTGCAACCATAGAGTGAAACGTAAGTTTCTCTTGTTGTTTTACCATTACCCTTGTCATTACAAGGACTATATGTATACGATAAGAACTGATGCTTCATGAGTTGTAATATAGCCTTGATTTGATTCGCGTTTCCCAACAAAGACGCTTGATTCTTGCTTGGATGTTTCACAACCTACTAAGTATCATAAACACTAACAACGGATTATAGTATAGTAACAAAAATCACGGACATCATCAAAACATAACGACGTGGTCGAGTCAACAACCTGAATATGACAAAATTTATAAAGGTAATCTCTTGTTACCCTTGTGCTCTGTTCTTGCGATATTGAGACCCAAGTTCAAGTGAACTTGCCAGGCCATCTCTGAAGAAGTTATCGATTAACACTTGTGTCGTTCATAATGAAGTATTCCAAAGGTTTATGTGTGGGTGTCCTTACTTACAAGAACTGGAAATAAAGGATCCTTATTGAATGGACCAGCTAAGTCTTAGCGCTCCAAACATTGATAAGCTATCTCTTGTTATTTCGAAACCATCTCGCAATATGAGTCCTTTGCCGTTTGATTGCCCCAACCTCAAAACTTTGTATTTGACTATATCTGATGCTCTAGATATCATTGATATTTCTGCTGTTCGTGTTATCTACATCCAAGACGTTTACAGTTACGAATACAATGATGACGAACGTACAACGCTTAAATATTTTTACGGGAAGCTAGATGGTGCTGAAGTTCTTCATTTGTCACAATTTTATGTGTCTCATGTAAGCTCTTCTCTTTCTTTATTGATGGAGTGTGTGGAATTACAGAAATAACAAATGTTCATTTTTTTCCATATTCAGGAATTCCTTAACGTGGTACAGCATTTGAATCTGCTACAACACAAATGGAAGCGTATAGTTCTGGAATTGTGGAAGCTTGATCAAGATGGCCTCTTAGGCATTCATCACTTGATCAGAAGTTTAAGAAACTTGGAAGAACTCACGATATATATGACAAGGGTATGTGCGATCAGAACTCTACTCCTTTAAGTTTTAAATTCCTGTGAGACGACGTCACAATCGAAATTAGGATGAAATTTGAAGAGTAACCGTCTTTTGTGTTTAGGGAAAGGCCTCGTAAATCCTGCCACCATTTACGCCACTAATTACGGGAAACCTTGAGGCACCGGAGTAATGTTGTATTTGCCTTTGATAGTCAACCAATGTCGACCTTTCCTCATGCTTGATTCTTTGTTCATATTCTCTCTCATGTTTTAAGTCAAATATGGATGGGGGCAGTATGATTCTACAAAGATGGATCCACTTAATAAAGTAGTCTCATGATAATCTTATACGAGAACATTGTCGATAAGTCGTTGCACTTGGCTATGTAATAAATTAACTGATCATCTTTCACCTATATATTATCAGGGTTTTGAAGCCAGTACTGATTTGTTCCCATTGAAAGATTTGTCTCCTTATGTGAAATCGCAACTTAAGACCATCACCCTGCATGGCTGCGGGAAAACTTGGAAGAATCAGGTTCAACTAGTGGAATCCTTCTTTGAAAAGGCGCAACTGTTTTGGACAAATTGATCATCGTCACCACTACACATGGACCGTGCAAATGTTGGAAAGCCAAACCTGCAGATGAGGTTAAATTTCTTAAGCTTGTGTCTAGCTTCCCGAGATCATCACCAACTGCGCGGGTACTCTTTGCTTGACTATTGTGTATGCATACCGCGTTAGCGTTAATGTATCAGAGCAAGCGTGTTGTGTATTGTATTAGCTGACCACACTGAAAAGCAGACGAATGTATTATATTAGAAGACAGCCAATCTTTGGAATACAACAATCTTACGGAAAAATTATCTTGACCATTGTGTTATAATAACAAAAAATACTCCCTTTCTTTTGGCTCAACAAGTTCAGTTCAGTCACAGTAATTCCTTCTCTCACAGTAAAAAAAAAAAAAAAAAAAATACACTCAATAGATAGGAGTATAGGACATGCGGATCTATTTTCATCAAATACTTAGATCACATTATTGGTGAATTTTTACAATATACTCCGTATAGCCCAATGAAAATATTAATTTCTCACTCATCAAATCCTACAATCCATACTTTCTCAACTTTTATCATTTTTTACCATCTTCACCAACAACCCACATAAACTCATGGCAAGTGATTTAGCCAAGGAACTTTTAAATGCTTTGTCCAAGTTTAATTTTTGAGTTGACTAAATTACCCTTTATATTTGCAACTAATTTTCAAAGCATATCAATTTCGCATTTGAAAGATATTGGTCAATGAGTTATATACAAAATATTCCCTTATTATACCGCTTACCAATTTTCGAGCTCGAGCCCAGGCCCGACGTTTGAAACTCGTTGAGCCAAGAAAACTTGAGCTCAGCTCGGAAACAAATTCGAGTTCGGCTTGAGTTTGAACTGAATTCGTTTATCATTATATTCAAGCCATCATTTGAGTCAAACTAAATAAAATGTTTTCAAAAAACAAATAATATTATAAAATTATACGGAGTACGAAAAATAAAATAAAACCAGCACAAAAGAGCTTTCGAGCCGAGTCTTGTTGAGCTTGGGTTCGGCTCGTATTTAGCCAACCTCGACTCAAGCACATTTTGACCAAGCATGAGTTGAGCTTTGACCGAGCCGATTTTGAGGGCTCGACTTCGTATCAATTAAACGTATGTATGTATACATAGTATGATTAAAAAAAAGGAATAATTCACAAGAATAATCCGATCTAACACTCATCTTCCAAAAATAATTCCAACTCAAAATATTCCAAAAATAATCCCAACTATTGAAAGTTATTCCAATAATATACTTTCGCCAATTTTAACCAGCTCAAACATTACAAAAGAAGGTTAAACCGATTTCAAATTTTTTTTCTCTCTTATTCTATCTAAAATTAAAATCGGTTTGACTTTCGTATATACTATTTGAGTCGGTTAAAATTGACGAAAATATATTATTGGAATAACTTTCAATAGTTGGAATTATTCATGGAATATTTTGAGTTGGGATTATTTTTGGAAGATGGGTGTTAGTTGGGATTATTCTTGTGAATTATTCCTAAAAAAAAATAAAAAAAAAAAATAGGTAAATACAAATAAAACAAATACTTATTGAACTAAAGGTATTTTTGGTAGATTGAAAAGTTACCCAATATAAATAAATTTTTGGGTTATTCTACATGGTAACCCTGTGTTTTTTCATATTTTACGTGGTTACCCTACATTCAGAAAGATTCACGTGGTAACCTTCTACTTTATTATTATCTATCAGCGTGACCCTAAACTTGTATTCCGTCAAATTTTCAGTTAAGTAGTTAATGGAAAGTTTCGTGGCGGATTTAATTTTGTGTTTTTCTATATGGTAACCCCGTGATTTGAAAAAATTCTACATGATAACCTTATATTTGTACATAACACTCATGTTTGAAAAAAAATACTTATTAAATTAATTATTTTTCTCTTATTTTTCATTGTATAATATGTACTCCCTCTGTTTCAGTGAGTTGTTTACATTTACTTTATACACAATTATCTAGGAAAAATGAAAGATAATGAAAAAGTAATGTAAAAAGTACAAAAAGGACCCACT
Source organism: Dianthus caryophyllus (assembly GCA_023091065.1). Taxonomy (NCBI): domain Eukaryota; kingdom Viridiplantae; phylum Streptophyta; class Magnoliopsida; order Caryophyllales; family Caryophyllaceae; genus Dianthus; species Dianthus caryophyllus. Next base: position 9,981,226 of record CM041522.1, on the reverse strand, counting down.
TTTTCCAAACAAACCAATCAAACACTCCCACATGCCTCAATCAATGACCATTTTTAGAAGTGTAAATAAATGACCCGTACACCCCAAAATGGAAAGTGTAAACAAATGACCGGGACGGAGGGAGTAATATTTATTTTTTACATCCCTGTGATTGAGGACACGTCCACCCTCTCGACGTTATAGATTAAATTATTAATTATTTTCAACGCCCGAACAATACATACGCCTCTTCCTGATTGAGGTGTATTTATTCATTTAAAGTCTCCTAACCAACGAATTAACGAACTTCTAGGTTGGAACTAATTATTAATCACATTATAGACAAAAGAAGATGTGAGAGTGAGTTGTTTGAATAAAATTAATGCATTCCATCGATGTCTTTCACATAAACGAGATTAAAACATCTCATTAACAACTTATAATCAAAATTTCAATTCAAAATAAAAGTAGGATGAAAAAAAAAATGTGACTCAATGAGTAAATTTAAAAATTTATAGTGTAATAAAGTGAAAATGAGAAAAATTGATTAACTTAATGAGTATGTTCTATGCATATTCTTTTCTAAAAAAAATTAAAGAAAAATAAGGTTACCATGAAAAATATTGTAAAACACGAAGTTACCACATAGAAAAAATCATAATTAATTCTGCCACATCACTTTCCGTTAACTATTTAACGGAAAAACTAACGGAATACAAGTTTAGGGTCATGTTGATAGGTATTAATAAAGTACAGGGTTACCATGTATACTCTCCTAAAAGTAGGGTTACCACGTAAAATTTGAAAAAATACAGGGTTACCGTGTAGAAAAACTCAATCTCTTGTTAGCCTTTATCGATGCCTAATTTCACAGATTATGTGATATGAGAAATTACGGATTAACTAAGCATTTATCGATGCCTAATTTCACAAGTCAATCTCTTGTTAGCCTTTTGCTCGATTCTTGCAAAGTTAAGACCCGAGTTAAAGTGAACTTGCCATCTCTGAAGAAGTTATCGATTGACAAATGCGTCATTCATAATGAAGTTTTACTAAGGTTTATGCGTGGCTGTCCTTCCTTACAAGAACTGGAACTAAATGATCCTTATTGTATAGACAAGCTAAGTCTTAGTGCTCCAAATATTATTAAGTTATCTCTTGTTCTTTTGAATTCACGTGAGCGTTGGAATCCTTTGTCATTTAATTGCCCGAACCTTAGAACTTTGAATTTGAATATATGGTTTGGGCTACATATCACTGATAAAATATTTCTGGTGACGAATACTACGATGGCAAACATGCAATGCTTAAATATTTTTGCAGGAAGCTAGATGGGGCTGAAGTTCTCCATTTGTCACGTAATGTGTCTCACGTAAGCTCTTCTCTTCTCTTTCTTTATTAAAAAAAGAAGAGAGTGGAATCACGGAGATAACGAATGTTCAGTTTCTTCCATTTTCAGGCGTTCCTTGATACACTACAGCATTTGCATCTGTTGCAATACAAATGGAAGCGTGTAGTTCTTGAATTGGGGAACTGATGAGTTATAAAATTACCGCAAGCGCACGGGTCAGTTGTAGCACTTACGAGTCGGTCTCAGGGAGGTCAGGGACTAAGTACTAGTGTCATCTCAGATTATGAGTTATCTACGCAAATCATATATAGAATATTTATCTAATCTAATAACTAGAAATATAAACTTAAAGCGAATAAAGACTGAATAAAAGCGATAAATATAAGAAATACTAGGCGAAGGTATCATAACCAATACGAATCAATCGACGCACTAACTCCATTAACGACTTATCAAATTGTTTCTGGGGTTCTCTAAGACTAATTTGACTCTCGTGACACAATCCCGACTTCTGCTCACACTAAAACTTACAAGTTAAGACCCGACTCTCGTACGCGATCTCAAGCAAATAATTAATCATATAAACCCCAATCAACAGAATCAACAATAACGCACAACCCAATAACAAATTCAATAAGTCGGAGTCAATTCAACAACTAATCCATAAAGGTTCAACCAAACCCTAGAATAAAATACTACTCAATCATGAAATTGACAATAACAACAATAATCAAATTAAGATACATGATAAAGATAAATAAAGAGTAAAGAAAGAAGAAACTTAACTTTTGATTGCAATGAAAAAGATGAGCAATGTTGAAGTTGAGAAAACAAAGTAAAAAGCAGAAGAATTATCTAAAACCTAAACTAAAAGAAAAACTAAAATAACGTAAAGCTGATCATCCCCAAAGATGTACTACCTCCATCCAAAAATAAAGTTCCTATGGGGGTAGCACAAAAATTAAGGAAAAAATAGAGTATGTGGTGGAAAATGAAAGTTGGGTAAAATTGTGGGGTCATAATTAATATTAACCATAGAATAGGGATAAAAAGGGGTAGGAACTTTAAATATGGATGGATGAAAAGGGGAAGTAGGAACTTTAAAAATGGATGGAGGGAGTAGTATTGTTTTGTTTTTTTAACTAGGCTTAATTACATTAACTTGGGCTTATTATTTTATTTTAGCACGAGCCTACTTGCTTGATCTTTAGTAATTCTCGGCTTTGTGTTGCAATTGGACTTGTCTCGAGCTCGTTATTATTTTCCGTCGACCTTCTTGCATTAAAATACTCCGTCCTGCAATAAATATAAAATATTCGTAGTAAACCGAACAAGGAGGAAATACAATACAAAATATAGTGAAAATGCCGGAAATATGTACAAAATGACGGGGAATAAGTATATAAAATATAGGTAAAATATCGACTCATCAAACTCCCCCATGCTGAACTTTTGCTCGTCCTCGAGTAACAAAGATCGGAGAAAAATCAAAGTGTAGCTAATTTATCACGTTAGTATTTCGGACTTGACGACCTATACACAAAGACTTACCACCGTAGTCTATTTCACCAAAGATAGAGCACGGATCACAACCATTCACGCCAACAAAATATTACTCACTTCTCACGCTTTCGCAAAAATTATGTTATACCGTTTAGCATGACATTTAATCGTTAAAGATCGAGCTCGGGTAAACATATTTCCTTAAGGGTTACATCATTGCTCATACTCTCGGTCACAACCAAAATCATGGCCATTGTGGTTACTCAACTCAATGAGTCCCATCCGAGAGCATCGAAGCATTGCTCCAACATATATAAATCTTTCCAATCATACCACATTCCAACGTTCCAAACATTCCACAAACCATTGCCTTGCATGAATATACCAATATCGAAAGTAAAAGAACGAAAAGCAATAAGAATTGAGCAAATATAAGCGGGTTAATGTTTGAGATTCGCAATCTATTTCTAGGAAACAAACCAATCGTGCAAGCTAAGGCAATAGATATTCAACTCGGAGATACTAAAGATCAAAATAAGCACACTAATCGATTCTCCAAACATGACAAATCAAATGTTTTTGAAAAATTCAGCACTATATGAGCAACAAGTGAACTCGACAAAGGTCCCTCCCCCATGCTTAAACAAGACAATGTCCTCATTGTAATGAAAATGTTAATTATAAATCAGAAGACGGAAATAAAGGGTGGAAACGAGCTCACCAAATCATAGGGTATGGCTGACAAACCATCCGGGCAGCAGCATATAAACACCAAAGCATCCTCAAATCGAGTCAAAAAGCGACGAACGTCAACCTGAACGCCGAAAGTCTCACTGTGGCAGTGGTAGAGCCAACATAATCGGGAATAATAAGGTCACCGGTTAGCAGCTAGAGGCCGACGAACCTCCCCGTACATGAGTCACAAGCAGCAAATGGGACTCAATATTCTACTTGCAGCACCAACATCAACAGATCGAGCATACTGATCACATTCACGCCCAAAATTACAGCAAATATTACCCTATCTTCAGAAGAAATCGACTCACACCGACACGATATAGCAAAACAATGGTCAGCATCAGCAAGTTGAGCGTATAATCATTAGTCAGACCAAAATGGGAGCAGAAATAGATCCATATCAGTAAATAACCAAGAACTCAGAGAAGCAGAACTCAAATTTCGATCCATTATACCCCATGGTCGAGCAGAAAACAGCAAAAGTAACTCGATACACCAAATTAGCATCTCGACAACAGCAAATCGTGAAATTATAATCAGATTTCAGCTCTAAAACACAGCACAAGTCAACCCATGGCATCGAGAAACCAGGACAGCACAAAAATCATTAACGAAACGGCAACGCCTCAAATCGTTTTGTAGTTCTGACATCATACGCACATATCGCAAACTTCACTGCATGCTTACGCCCCATAAACTCGTGTCATACTTATGCAGGAGAAGGCACTTCAAATCGTCAGTTAATGACCAACATATCACCTCATAATCGAAGCCGCAAACAACAAATGTGACGTGGAACGCCAAAAATCGATCTCGACATCAGCAAGTCGAGAAATACAATATAATTTCAGTCCAAAAACGCAGCAAAAGTTGACCATATCACCAAGAACTCGATAAGCAAAAATCGAGTCAATTTTGATTCAAAATACCCCTTGATCGAGCCGAAAGAATCAAATGTCACTCAGAAAACCAACAGAGCTCCATGAGCGAGTCATACGCAGCTAAAGCAACTCAATGTGCCAAAATATTATCTCGACATCAGCAAGTCGAGACCATGAACAGTAAATCCGAGCATTACAAACCGCGGCCATCGAAATACGTAAAACCAAAGTAGAGCAACACATAAAACCTGGCTTTCATTCAAAGAGAATTGAAAATGCATAAGTCGAGCAACTGGACCTATCAATTCGAAGCATTTCGACCCCAAAAAGCTGTCTCCTTTTTTGCTGAACCTTCCGAAACCCTAATTTTACGTAGAAATCGATTTGGGGATTAGGGTTTACATAAATTGGGGCTTAGTGGTGACGACGTGGGTCTCGATGGTGTTGAAGGTCGTAGGAGAGAGGCGACAGCCCTCATAGCCGAGTCACGGACAGCAGTGACGGGGCAAAACAGCAGAGGCGACGACCCTCGTAGCGGCAGAGAAGAACAACGCAGGATAGGGGGTAATGGTGGCATGGGCGGTGGTGCTCGGTGGTCGTGAGGGAGAAGGGTCTAGGTGAGATGAATTAGGGGTGAGTGAAAAGGGTTTAGGATGGAAGAATGGAGTACATTGAAGAAGGAAAAAATGAGGACCTTTATTTTTCTTCTTCGTGTTACAGCAGCAAATGCCCTCTGGGGCTTAAAATGATGCCCTCTCGGGCATTTTTGTCTGTAAAACATTCAAAATAACTCCCAGTTTGTACAGATATGCCCCGCAGGGCATGTAATTCAGGCCCCTCAAGCTGTAAGTCTAGAAAACTCGCCAAAAAATGCAGGTATTGTCGATCTTATTCCTTCCGAAGGCACTCCTTTGAGGTCCCGAGCTAAACTTAGAAATCGTGCCATCCAACAATTTAAGAGCGGAACAACTCAACGCTCTCAAAAGACGATCGAACAACCTAGCACAAAACTCGAAAAAGTGACAATAGAAGTTAGAAATTATGCAATAAAACTCAAAAACAATAGAGATAAAACCATGAATCACAAATTTTTCCGCATCTCTATATTCACATACAACTTCCTTGTCAAACTTAGACGCATTAGAAGAATAAAACAAAGGATGAAAATCAAGCTCATATAAATCATTATCACCAAGACAATCAACATCAATTTCATCGTCACAAGAATCAATCATAGTTGCCTCATGAGGTTCGTCTAAAACATCGAGAAATGCATCCCATTTTACTTCAAAACTATCATCGAATAAACATTCAATTTCAACCTCATAAAACTTCTCAAAATTCTCATTCTCAACAAAGCACGATTTACAACTCAAATTGTCGTCACAAATCTCAACATCACCTTCTTTCAACAACTCCTCAACATCATCAAAATTCAAACCAAATGTTACGCTTTCATACTCATTCAAATACATTTTCTCAAAATCAACATCTCCTAGGGAACAATTTGACTTCAACAAAGCACATTCATCATTAAAACTCACATCGAAATGCACGCATTCATAATCACACAAATGAATTCTCTCGTCAAAATCACCATCACTACTATTCAAGCAAATCGACTCCAAAAAGGCACATTCATCATCATCAAAAATCATGGTTTCTAACTCACTTTCACTAATCGAAGTAATGACATTAACACTCATATCACTAGAAATAGCATGGTCGGGTGAATCGTAAGCAAAGCTTTCAAAAGACGACGAGTCAACATTATCCTTTAAAGCACAAGTGTCCGGTTCTCTCTTAGGCAAAACCCAATTAGAACCAATGTAAGTGTTAACGGTCGCCATGTTCTCAATCAAAACTCTAGCTTCATCCGCACTCAACTTATCAAAGGCTCCTCGAGCCGATACAATCACCCAATATCTCGTGGAAGGAAGCAAATTCTCAAAGAAAATCATAATCGTTAACCAATTTGGAATGCCATGATGGGGACAAGCTCTCAACAAACCTTTATACCGCTCCCAAGTCTCGCTCAAACTCTCATAGTCATGTTGGTAAAAGCTGAAAATTTCATTTCGTCGCATAGCGGTCTTAGAGGGAGGGTAAATTTTATCTAGAAAGCCTTGAGCTAAAGCATCCCAAGTACAAAACGTGTTTGGAGGGTGAGAATACAACCAATTCCTAGCTCCATCCTTAAGGCTAAAAGGAAAGAGAATTAATTTAACGGTATCATCTGACATCCCGGCCTTCCTAGGCAAAGCACATTTTTCATAAAAGGTTTCAAGATGGTCAAACGTCTCCTCACTCTCTAAACCACGGAAAACATCTTGCTGAACTAAACCAATTAAACCAGGATCAAATTCATACTCTAAGGCTTCCACAACTCTAATATTGATAGGTGAACCAAGAAACCTAAGTTTTGGTCCATTCAACTCAGCAAGGGTAGGCATCTTAAGGTGCACTCAACAAAACAATCGTCACAAGCAAGCGACAAATATCAAAGAAGCAAGCATATGAGCACACAAAGTAACAAGAAGCAAGTAACCAAAACATAGTCTAACAAATCTAAGACTCTCCTAATATCAATCCGTTGATCTCCCCGGCAACGGCGCCAAAAACTTGATGAGTTATAAAATTACCGCAAGCGCACGGGTCAGTTGTAGCACTTACGAGTCGGTCTCAGGGAGGTCAGGGACTAAGTACTAGTGTCATCTCAGATTATGAGTTATCTACGCAAATCATATATAGAATATTTATCTAATCTAATAACTAGAAATATAAACTTAAACTGAATAAAGACGGGAATAAAACGATAAATATAAGAAATACTAGGGCGAAGGTATCATAACCAATACGAATCAATCGACGCACTAACTCCATTAACGACTTATCAAATTGTTTACCGGGGTTCTCTAAGACGGAATTTGACTCTCGTACACAATCCCGACTTCGGTTCACACGAAAACTTACAAGTTAAGACCCGACTCTCGTACGCGATCTCAAGCAAATAATTAATCATATAAACCCCAATCAACAGAATCAACAATAACGCACAACCCAATAACAAATTCAATAAGTCGGAGTCAATTCAACAACTAATCCATAAAGGTTCAACCAAACCCTAGAATAAAATACTACTCAATCATGAAATTGACAATAACAACAATAATCAAATTAAGATACATGATAAAGATAAATAAAGAGTAAAGAAAGAAGAAACTTAACTTTTGATTGCAATGAAAAAGATGAGCAATGTTGAAGTTGAGAAAACAAAGTAAAAAGCAGAAGAATTATCTAAAACCTAAACTAAAAGAAAAACTAAAATAACGTAAAGCTGATCATCCCCAAAGATGTACTCCCTCCATCCCACCTTTTTCCTCCCATTTACCAAAAAGGAAATCCCATCTTTTTCTACCCATTTGCAAACTTTCCTTTTTTATCCATTGTTTATTATTATTTTACCCACTTGCATCATCCTTTTCCCATTTTTTATTAATATTTTTTCCACTTTTTCAACTTCTACAATTAGGTGGGATGGAGGGAGTAGTATTGTTTTGTTTTTTTTAACTAGGCTTAATTACATTAACTTGGGCTTATTATTTTATTTTAGCACGAGCCCACTTGCTTGATCTTTAGTAATTCTCGGCTTTGTGTTGCAATTGGACTTGTCTCGAGCTCGTTATTATTTTCCGTCGACCTTCTTGCATTAAAATACTCCGTCCTGCAATAAATATAAAATATTCGTAGTAAACCGAACAAGGAGGAAATACAATACAAAATATAGTGAAAATGCCGGAAATATGTACAAAATGACGGGGAATAAGTATATAAAATATAGGTAAAATATCGACTCATCAGGAACTTTGATCAAGTCTGCCTCGTAGGCATTCATCACTTGATGCAAAGTTTAAGAAACTTGGAAGAACTCACTATATATACCGCAGTATGTGCAGTCAGTACTCTACTTTATTAAATTTTAACTTACTGTGAGACGACGTCACAATCGTAATTAGAATGAATAGGCACTCATTTATGTCGTGAATTGATTACTAATGATACAAAAGGGATCACTAAGTAAAAGGACCCCTGCAGATGATAAGATTGTCGCAAACCATCTTTCGTGTTAGGGGTAACCGGGTAAGGCCGCTTAAATCACGCCATTATTACCCTACTAATTACGGGAACCCTTGAGGCACCAGAGTAATGGTGTATTTGACTTTTATAAACAAGTAATCAACCAACTTCGATTTTCGTCATGCTTTATTTATAAAAAAATTATGTTCATATTCTCATTTTCAACAAGGTGTACCTCTTGTATATTGTACGAAATTATCAGCCAATATCGTCATCGTTTGATATTCTAAGTCAAATAATTATGGGGTTGTACTATTTTACACAGATGTGTCCACTTAATAAAGTAGCCTCCTGATGATCTTATACGAAAATGCTGTTGATATGTTGTTTCACTTGGCTGTATAAATTAACTGATTATCTTTCACCTACTCACATGTCATCAGTGTTTTGAGGCCGGTACCGACACTACAACAATTTGTCACTTGCGTCACGACAAAATTCGTGGCGCAAGTACTAAATTTCCGTGGCTATGATACTTTGCCACGAAAATTTAATCGTGGCGCAAGTGACCGTGGCAAAAAAATAGCCTCGGAAAAAACTAAATCGTGGCGAGATTTGAGTTTTTTGCCACGCATTATCCCGTGGCTAAATCTAAGTTTTTGTTGTAAAAGAGATTTGAACCCCTGACCTCTCACTTATAAGTTGATTGATTAACCATTATGCCACTTGGAAATTATTGACTAATTATGCAATCAATAGTTACTTAAACTTTAATCAGGTTATTATTTTTGCGATTTTGCTATGATATTTGAAGTAATAAATTTATATTTTACATTATTAAATTTGAAATAGTAAATTTTTTGAAAAATAATTATTTCTCAACTTGAATCAGGTTATTATTTTTGCGATTTAGCTATAATATTTGAAGTAATAAATTTATATTTTACATTATTAAATTTAAAATAGTAAATTTTTTGAAAAATAATTATTTCTCAATATTGTTAAATAAATGAGGTAATATATAGACATACTACAGATAAAATTTTTGTACTTAATATTTATGAGATTATGTTTATCACTTCTTTTATATAGACCTCGTTTTTAAATTATTTCTAAGCACTAACTATGACTATTTCTTTGTTTGATTTATATGATGAATATACTCCGTATTATTTTTTTTAGTCCAAAATAATAATTCTTAAAACATTATTTAAGAGTAAAATGCCCTATTTTACCAAAAACAAGAAATATTCGTCTCTATCTTAGATATTTGGTTATACTTTAATTTTTAAAGTTAATGTTATAACACTTACACCATTAACGTATTATAATTTTTTGATTATTAAACACATGAGAAAAAAAATATTATATATGTATTTTGACATATATTTGAGTTCTGTTAGCACAAAAGTCAATTTTAATTGTTCTCTATCTTTCAAACTAATAAAATTTATTTTGTTTTGATAAAAAAATAAAAATAAAATTAGACAGTTTTAAGCACATATAAAATAAAATGATAGATTTAATAAGAAAATTATAATTTTACACAATTTTTTTTTTACTAATTATCGTGTAACGGTTTATTTTAACTTTATTATGTAACATACAAGTTATAATCTAATATAACTATAGAAGAGTTTTTTCGCCACTAAAAAATGATGTCGTGGCAAATACTCACTTGCGCCACGGAAAAAGTTATAATCGTGGCTAAATGAATGTTTTTGCCACGATTTTAACTTTTTCCGTGGCGCAAGTGATTATTTGCCACGACATATTTCTTCCGTGGCTTAAATTTCTCCCGTGGCCAATCAAAATAGTTTTTTCCGTGGCTAAAGCAAATTATGCCACGTTTCACTAATTACCGTGGCATAATTCGTGGCCCAAGTGTTAATTTGTTGTAGTGCGATTTGCTCCCTTCAGAAGTCTCGTCTCCACAAGTGACACCGCAACTTAAGTCCATCACCCTGCATGGTTATACTCATGGAACGTTTTTGAAGAGTCACCTTCCACTTGTAGAATTTTTGCTCAAAGGCGCAGCTGTCTTGGAAAAATTGGTCATCGTTCCCACTAAAAGTCAATACTATTCACCGTGGAGTGCAAAAGATGAGCTTGAATTTGTTAAGAGTGTGTCAAGCTTCCCGAGAGTTTCACCGAGTGCCAAGGTGCTCTTTGCTTGATTGTTGTGCTCGTGCATATTGGCATATTTGGATCGTAGCTAGCGATAAGTTGTGTTAACCATGCTAGCAAGCGGACATATCATGAAGAATGATAACCGTCTCTGAAGTATGACTTTAATGTAAAAGATCTTATCAAGTACCATAACTGTATTCGAGATTTCGTCTGAATATTCACTCCATGAATTATGCTTGCATTTTCACAAAATCATAGTCATCGTCATTATTTACTTTATTTTCACAAAATCATAATCATAGGCTTCTTTTCGTATATGAGGGAGGCGTCTGTGTTGGTGATTAAGGGTGTTTTGTCCCTTGACTTACGGACAATTGCTCTATTTTATCGTCGTCTATAATATTATAAATAATACCATGTTGTTGGCCGACCATTCTCTAATTTTGTGGTGGTCGTTAGTCTACGATTCTACGTAACAAAGCGTTTGGGTCCTCCGGGCACACCAAATATTAGATTCTTCTAGTGTTCATTAGATGGGGATTAGTCGAGGGGCTCTTGTTAGGTTCCATTACCTCTACTAATCCATTATTAGTTTAAATCAAATTACTCTAATTTGATGAACAAGATCTATGTAGTTACCAATTTACTTTGTGGATCTAGTTTATAGAAATTTATACCTTTCAACAAGGAAATATGGGCACAAAATGAGAACTCCTTTCTCGATTTGTTTGTTGAGCTTAGTATAAGGATGATCCTTCAAAACCCAAATTTCCAAAATAAGAAACCTCTTTCAAAGCAAAAAGGAATAAGACAAAAGGAGACTTTGTCTCCCTTTTTGTCCTTATTTGGACGGTCCAAATGGGCTTGGAGGGTCTTATTTGTTTTCCAATATTTGTCCCACAAATACTTACTTCCTCCATTCCGTTTGATTCTATACGTTTGACCAAAACACGGTAATTAAGGTAGAAGAAAATCAAGTGGGGTAGATAATGGATTTACTTAAATACCCCTACTTTATTGTTTGCAAGTGGGTTGAGTGGGTATTAGTGAAGGGTATATTGGTCTTTTAGTTTAATAAAGTAGAGACTAAAATAGAAATGTATAAAATTGATTGGAATTTCCGAAAAAGGAATATGTATAGAATCAAATGGAATGGAGGAAGTATAATTTATCACTTAATCATCCAATATGATAAAGTATAAATCATATAATTAAACTCTTAACTCTAACTAATATATATGTACACTTACATATATATTAGAATTGTACTATTACTAATCTTATTAGTCAATTAGTACACAATTAGTGAATTAACGATTAATCACTAATTCCCATCTCTTTAAATAATTTTATCGACATAAAATTAATCATCCGAGTTTCTAACTCGATTTCTCTCTAAATTAACTCACTGACTAATAACCATTAGTCGATTTATCAAGTCACTAATCTAATTGTATCTCATACAATTAATTAGCTTATTTATTTGGAGTACGTTCCTTTAGGTGTGACTCAAAGGGATCAATTGATTACCGTCGTCTCACGACAATAACATCAAACTCTAGTCAGCCAACCGTTATTGATTTACGTTAATCAATTGACAATAATACATGATTATCCCCATGTATTCCTTAATTGAGATTTATTAAGTAACCACACTATTTGTGGAGGACACATACTCCAATATTTCTGCACTCCCTACAATTATATATACTCCCTCCGTTTCGGTGATTTGTTTACATTTACTTTATATACATTTATCGATGTGAGGAGAAAGGTTGAGGAAAAACTAATAAAATAATAATATAAGTACAAAGGGGGTCCCGTCCGCTTCAAATTATCAAATGTAATTGGTTGAAGGAGTAGGGGTCACTTCCCACATGGGTAAAGCATGACCATTTTTGGAAAGTGTAAATAAATGACCCGTACGCCCCAAAATGGGCAGTGTAAACAAATGACCGGGACGAAGGGAGTATATTTTTTTAAATTACCATCCTAAAAAAAAAAAAAAAAAAAAAAAAAAAAAAAAAAATAATAAAATGACTATTGATAGGATTTGTCGCACTCTCCTAATCAAAAATAAATCCAAACTCAACACTAGAGTAGCTAGGGTAAGTCGGGTCGAAATCCACAGAGAGACGGTCGTAATGTTGGTTATTTTTAGTGATTCTAATCTCGGTTCGAGTGAGTATGGTTTAACTAGAACTAGAGCGAAGGAGAAGGGGTTAAAACTTATAAGGGAAAAGTCTAGGGAATCGAGTTAGGCAATGGGTAAGTCAAGGCCAAGGAATGATGATCGGAATGAGTAGGTATCGCACATGCTAAGGATAACGCTCGGCCTCTCGGTCTTAAGCTCCTCTAGGTCTCGAGTGCGGGCTCTCGCAACTTACACACGAGGGTCCTAATGTTTAGTGATACACTCTATTTATATACGTTTTATGCCCCCGGTTCAGTCACATTTAGCTCGTATTTACTCGTATTTACTATGACTTTAGGAGCTTTATGTTATGTTTCTCGTTACTGCTGCATTTCATTTACATATTGCAGGTTTTGGTGGTTTTGAGCCAAAACCCGGGACGTTAGGAGCAATACGAGAACTGAGCCGAGAAGACCAAGCCCGAGCGCACTTATGAGCTCGAGGACACAAGCATAAAGGCCAAAGGACTAAAGCCATACGAGTTATTAAGGGCCCAAAGGTGGAAATGGGCCAAGGATGAGCTGAATACAAGCTGGCCCAAGTTTGGCGAGCCGGCCGGTCTGGTGGACCGGCAGCCGGCCGGCCGGCTGTGGTGTACTTTTCAGTCGATTTTGATTTAATTCGTGATTTATTATTTTGGAAACTATAAATAGATGCCTTAGGTCGAATTTCAGAACTTATGCTTTATTATATATTTTTAGGTTATTGCTTAGTTCTTAGTTTTGCTTTTCTCTACATTAAAGTTCTCAAGTTAGTTTAATTTCAAGATTGCTCTTATTGTAACCGTCGGTACTCCGTAAGTTTTCAAGTTTATTTCAATTACTTTTATTCTTTCTTTTGCCATGTCTTCTTCATCTTATGTTGCTTTGCCTTTTAATATGAGTAGCTAAATTTCTAATTAGGGTTAGGGTGATTTGTGACATATGATTTAAGAACATGTTTTGAGATTAAATTGGTTGATTAAATTGTGCACTTAACTTCTTTCTACGTGTTTTATGTCAATTGAATTAGGATTATTTCGCCTGATCACCGTTTTTATCTGAGTTTAATTGAACCTGAGTATGTTTTGATTTAAGATCGAAAGCCGAATTAAAACTAGACTTACGCGAGTTAGATGAGTTGGATTTAGTAAGTTGCGAGAGCCCGCTAAATCTACTTAAGGCTGAAATTGACTCGAGAGAGCGTTTTACAAACCTAGTCAAGTTGCACAGTTTAATTCTTCCGTCTTATTAACTTGCGTTCCTGAATCGTTGTCATATATGAACCCGACGCCCTAATCTTTCTCCTTATACATTTATATTCATCTGCTTTATTGCCTGCTTAGTTATAGCTTATTCTACACACCCTTTTCATACCTTGAGATTGACCTGTTATTGCCGACTTAGCTTATTACTACTCCGTTTCCCTGTGGATTCGATCCCTACTTGCTACTATCTGCTGTTAGTTGTCATTTAGGTTTATTTTGATATAGGCGATACGACTAAACCCTTATCAATTTTGGCGCCGCTGCCGGGGAAACGGCTTTGCTAGTTTTAGTTCTTGTTAGTTTTCGCAGGTTTTTCTCCCTTGTCTCAAGGAACCTAGTTCCTTGAGACCGTTCTCACCTTTTCCTTTGAGTTATATATGCGCAGGTCACCTACAGGTTTAGTCCCTTTTGATTCTGAACCTGAGCGTACCTTTCACCGTACGCGTAATTTCTTCAAAGAGATCGCTGAGACCTACGAACGTGAACTTGAGGAAGCGTCGCAAGCGGAGTCTAGTGCAACGCAATCGTCCTACGAAGAGGACACACCTCCCCGTACTCCGTTAACTCCACCGCCAGTGACCATGCCTAAACTTTCGAGTCACTCGGTGCCTACACCGGAGTCCATCCCGAGTGGATTCACTTTGCCCGCTACGGTGCAGGGCAACTTTGAGATTCGCCCCGCCTTCTTAAATTTGGTGGAGCGGAATCAGTTCGGTGGTTATCCTACCGAAGATCCTGGTCGTCATATGCAGGTTTTCACTGATTACTGCTCGACGATTAAGCAGGCCGGGATTACGCAGGAGCAAATACGGGAAATGCTGTTCCCGTTCTCATTAAAGGACAGAGCCCGCGAGTGGATTACTGATCTCAACAAGGAGGACGCCGGTATTACTGATTGGAGTGGGTTGGCTCTAGCATTCTACTCCAAATTCTATCCTCCTGAGCGAACGAACCAAATGAGGAGTCAAATTCAAGGCTTCAAACAAACGTTCGACGAGACACTTGCTGAGGCGTGGGACAGGTACAAGAAGCTGATTAGAGACTGTCCTCATCACGGGCTCAATACTTGGTTGGTGATTATGACCTTTTACAATGGTCTTTATGCGGAGAGTCGGGCCATACTCGATTCAGCTGCTGAGGGTCGCTTTGCAAACAATACGGATGATGACAAAGCTTGGGGTCTAATAGAGGAGATGGCGGTTCACTCCGCACAGTTTGGTAAGCCACGAGGGAATTCACGGTCCGCGCATGATGACCGTGATAAGGGGAGTATTGCTGCGTTAACGAGTCAGGTTGCTGCGCTGACTGCGCAAATTTCTATGATGACAGGTGGTGGTTCTTCTAGTGCTCACGTGAACGCTGTCACAGGGCACGATATGGGTTATACTACTGGTATCTTTGCGCCCCAGGAGCAGGTTTTTGCGTATCAAAACTACAACCAAAACTTGCCCTACCAAAACCAACCTGGTTACGATAGATCACTCTTGTCTTACCGTAATCAGAATGTCCTAAACCCAACCACCCAACCGCCACAAAATCAACCTTACTTACCCCCACATAAAAATTTCCAACAAACCCCTCCAAACTACCAAAGACCCACATATGTCCCACCGGTTCAACTCGCCTCGCTGTTGATTCGGTGTGAGTGGTGAAGGCCATGATGATGCAGATGGCCAAGTCGCAGGAGATAATGATGCAGCAAATGCAGAAGAGCGACCAAGCCAAGGATGCTGCGATTAAAATGCTCGAGAACCAAGTGGCTCAATTGGCCACTTCGCAAGCATCGCGTCAACAGGGCACCTTGCCGCCCCAAGGTAATCCCCCTAATCCACCCCACGATACCGCATGTGCTATAACTTTGAGAAGTGGTACGTTCTATGATGGTTCTAAGCATTGGGGGGAGAAGGATGAAGAAAACGTGGCTGCTCCGAGAGAAAAGAGGCCCCAGCCGGTCGACCGGCAGCCGGTCGTCCATCCGGCTGGACCTGTGGCTGCGGGGAAGAATGTAATGGGTGATGATTCTAGTACTCCAGTTGCTGCTCCAACGCCCCCAGTTCAGGTACAGCTGCCATTTCCTGGTCGTCAACGCGGTGCAGAGCCCGAGGCCAAGTTCAAAAAGTTCGTGGACGTCATTCGAGCCTCCGTAAACGTCCCGCTTATAGACCTTGTTACTCAAATCCCTCGTATGCTAAATTTTTGAAAGATGTTTTAGCTCGTAGCGTCACGATTGATGACATGTCGATTGTGGCCTTTGTGGGGAAGCTAGTACTTTTGCCGCAGGTAGTAAGCCTCCTAAGCTTAGCGACCTGGGACATTTTCTATTCCTTGCTCAGAGGTCGGTTTGTGGTTCGTAATGCATTATGTGACCTAGGAGCTAGTGTGAGTGTCCTCCCTACTCCTCTACCGTAAAATGAATTTGTCGACCTTAGAACCCACTAGCATTTCCTTGCGGATGGTGGCCGCTCAGATTAAGCGCCGCTTTAGGCATCCTACACGGCGATCCTGCAGAGGTTGGAAAGTTCTTTATCCTGTAGACTTTGTAGTGGTTGACATGCCCGAGGATGCCCACATTCCTATCATTTTAGGGAGACCGCTTCTGCGCACACTTTGGTGCGATTATAGATGTGGGTAGCAAGACTATAGCATTTAAGGTGGGGGTGAAAAGCTCACGTTTGCACATTCTCGATACCGCGGTCCCCTATGCGTCTCGAGTCAGTTTGTTCTATTGACTCCGTACCTCCGTCTCACTCTACTGGAGACACTTTGGAGGGTTTGCATGTCTCTTCTCTTTTTGCAGATTCTTCACAGGATGGCTGCAAGGATGGTTTGGGGGAGAGGAAGGTCGCCAAAGTCGACGTCTACGACGCGAGTGAGGGGGATGGAAGGCCTACAGTCGAGCCATTTCGTGATCGAGGGCCTACGCTGATGGATTATGCTGCATTGCCTCGCGTTGGAGAAGTTCTATGGCGAACAACTGAGATTTCGCCGAGTGAAGCTGTGGCAGCTGGCCAACAACCTTGGCCCCCGTATTAATGATGATTTCGGAGCTTTGAAGAGTCGTGCGGGACTATAAACCAGCGCTTCCGGGAGGCAACCCGACGACGTTGTATTTTGATTTTGCATTTGTACTTTGTTTGCTTTGTTTTTATGACTTTTGGTTTTTATTGAGCGCGAGAGGACGAGGGTTTTTATGACTGATTTTAGCGCGCAGGTACTTTTGGACCTTGTCCTTAGTATTTTTGAAGAAAACGCTACGAGTATATGCATGCAGTAGGTCGGCCGTGATAGACTCGACCGGGACCGTGGAAATTTGAAAGCGAGAAGAAGAAAAAGCGAAAAATCGAAAAAATACATGGGAGCGGCCCGTACGGCCGATCTGGGCCGACCCCATGCACTGCTGACTCGTTTTTCGTTTTCTTGCGTGCTGTGCCGAAGTGCTTCATCGTTGGACTGATTTGGATGCAAATACGGGGATTTTTAGCCCCACTCCATGATTGACTTCGGTTTTGGGGAGCTCCAACCTTATCAAGTGAGCACTCTTTATCTCTTTTACCCTCTTTCTCGTCTTTCCTTTCCTTACCCCTTATGATTTGTGTCCTCCTCTGCTTGTGGTTATGCTATTTTTCCACATTGAGGACAATGTGTGATTTGGTTTGGGGGAGGGAAACACTTTCGCGTTCATTAGTTCATTTGCATTTTCATTTCGTGTGCATTTATTTTGAAAACCCAAAAAAAAATCGAAAAATTTGAAAAATTCCAAAAATACGAGTCTTTTTGGTCCGCTTTGTCCTGCTTTGTCTAGTTTGGAGATTTGATTAGTACACTTACTTTGATCTTTAGTATCTCCAAGTCGACTTTCTATTGTCATAGCTTGCACGATTGGTTTGTTTCCTGTTGCTAGATTGCGAGCCTCAACACTAACCCACTTGTATTTGCTTAATTCTTATCGCTTTTCGCTTGTTTACTTCCGACTTTGACATTCGAGCTTGGCATTGGTTTGTGGAATGTTTGGTTTGTTGGATGTGGTTTGATTTGGAAAGATCATTTTATATTTGTTGGAGCAATGCTTCGATGCTCTCGGAGGGGACTCATTGACTTGAGTAACCACAGTGGCCATGAATTTGGTTGCGACCGGGAGTATGAGCAATGATGTAACCCTTAAGGAAATATGTGTACCCGAGCGCGATTTTTACCGAGTGAACGTCAAGCTAAACGGTACTACATACGAGGGATGCTCCACATTTACGAAAAAAAAAGAATATACAAAAGAAAAGAGGAAAAAAAAGGAAATGATGTGGAAAGTATTGGTGGATCGGAAAGTGGTTCGTACGGTTGGCCTTGCTTGAATTGATTTGTCGTTAGTTTTACAGTTGCGTAAGCATTAGAGGCTAGTGATATAATGTGGCGTGAATGGTTGAGACTTGTGCTCTATTTTCGGTGAAATAGACTTTGGTTGCTTTGTTTATGTGCATAGGTCGTCCACTTGAGATACTAGCGTGATTAGTTCGTGTCACTTTGATTTTCTCCGATGTTGTTTGCTTGAGGACAAGCAAAGGTTTGGTTTGGGGGAGTTTGATACACTCTATTTATATACGTTTTATGCCCCCGGTTCAGTCACATTTAGCTCGTATTTACTCGTATTTACTATGACTTTAGGAGCTTTATGTTATGTTTCTCGTTACTGCTGCATTTCATTTACATATTGCAGGTTTTGGTGGTTTTGAGCCAAAACCCGGGACGTTAGGAGCAATACGAGAACTGAGCCGAGAAGACCAAGCCCGAGCGCACTTATGAGCTCGAGGACACAAGCATAAAGGCCAAAGGACTAAAGCCATACGAGTTATTAAGGGCCCAAAGGTGGAAATGGGCCAAGGATGAGCTGAATACAAGCTGGCCCAAGTTTGGCGAGCCGGCCGGTCTGGTGGACCGGCAGCCGGCCGGCCGGCTGTGGTGTACTTTTCAGTCGATTTTGATTTAATTCGTGATTTATTATTTTGGAAACTATAAATAGATGCCTTAGGTCGAATTTCAGAACTTATGCTTTATTATATATTTTTAGGTTATTGCTTAGTTCTTAGTTTTGCTTTTCTCTACATTAAAGTTCTCAAGTTAGTTTAATTTCAAGATTGCTCTTATTGTAACCGTCGGTACTCCGTAAGTTTTCAAGTTTATTTCAATTACTTTTATTCTTTCTTTTGCCATGTCTTCTTCATCTTATGTTGCTTTGCCTTTTAATATGAGTAGCTAAATTTCTAATTAGGGTTAGGGTGATTTGTGACATATGATTTAAGAACATGTTTTGAGATTAAATTGGTTGATTAAATTGTGCACTTAACTTCTTTCTACGTGTTTTATGTCAATTGAATTAGGATTATTTCGCCTGATCACCGTTTTTATCTGAGGTTAAATGGACCTGAGTATGTTTTGATTTAAGATCGAAAGTTAATTAAACCTAGACTTACGCGAGTTAGATGAGTTGGATTTAGTAAGTTGCGAGAGCCCGCTAAATCTACTTAAGGCTGAAATTGACTCGAGAGAGCGTTTTACAAACCTAGTCAAGTTGCACAGTTTAATTCTTCCGTCTTATTAACTTGCGTTCCTGAATCGTTGTCATATATGAACCCGACGCCCTAATCTTTCTCCTTATACATTTATATTCATCTGCTTTATTGCCTGCTTAGTTATAGCTTATTCTACACACCCTTTTCATACCTTGAGATTGACCTGTTATTGCCGACTTAGCTTATTACTACTCCGTTTCCCTGTGGATTCGATCCCTACTTGCTACTATCTGCTGTTAGTTGTCATTTAGGTTTATTTTGATATAGGCGATACGACTAAACCCTTATCATTTAGTCTCGCGCCTACCCTAGAACTAGGCTTTCGTTCTTAAGTTCAAGGGTGCTAGATACTCGCTAAAACGTGATCAAGGATTCAACGAGAGCAATCAAGCAAGACATAAACAAAGCAAGCAGAAAAACCTAACTCAAATGATCACAAACATCAACCAAAAAAAACACCCATGCTTCACCCTTCTCCCTAGATGATAAAACTACTCACACATAGCGAAAACGGAAACAAAAGCGAGGGAAAAAGATGAAAACATGATCAAGAACAATATGGAACGAAATCACAATGAAAAGAGGAGAAGAAATTAATAATACCAATCAGAAATTTGATGAAACAAAGGATGAATTCGACAACAAAACCCAAATAGACGATAAAACTAGAGCAATCCGAGTCGGGAATTCAAAGTACAAGAAGGAAAATGATTTAAACCCTAAGTTTTTTATGGAGAGTACTTTAAAGTGTCTATGAGAAGCTATAAAAAAATCAGCCGAAAATATAATGTATAAAGCCTTCAAATAGACGAAGTACTTAAAGCAAACGAGGCGTCACAAGGTTACCCCGGCCGGGGTGAAGGTGCCCCCGGGCGCGGGGGGGGGGGGGGGGGGGGGGGGGGGGGGTTGGGCCCGGACGGGATGAAGTGTGTCCCGTAGTGTTCAGATTTGTTCTTCAAATTGCACCTTCTTTGCCTTAGTTTTTCTTTGCTTTCTTCTCGTCCCAAGGCTAAGGGACAAGGCCTACGTCGTCCCAAGGGGTAGGGACAAGGTCTACATTGATCACATGAGTTTCAAATCCCGTCCCAAGGTCCCGGGACACCTTCATTGGTTGAAACGAGGCTCGTGCGCAACCGAAACGCAACGAAAACAACTCGAAACACCTTGAAACTTCACGAAACTTTATGAAACTTCACGAAACCTCCCGAATAGCATCCTAAACTCCAAATAGCTGCTTATACCTGCAAAATGGACACAAAAACGCAGCAGAGCCAAAACGGAGCGAAATAGGAGCTGAAATGCATGTAAAAGTGCGGGAAACGCAAAGTAAAGTACGTGAACATGGGGCTATATATACGTAAATATATGACACATCAAACTCCCCCAAACCGAACCGTTGCTTGTCCTCAAGCAACAAAGCATGACTAATCTATAGAGGACAAAGCGAGCAAAGAAGACTTCCCCGAACAATCACCAAACCGCAAGCAGCTAGAGCAAATGGCAATCAATCCCGAAGCAGCATGGGACGTATGGAAATAGCTAGCTAACGGATGAGAATTACAAGACGGCGCAGAATGAATAGCATGGCAATGACTTAGGCTCTCTAGCAATCAAATCACGGACCTCTCGCGGTTTTCACTCTACTCAAATGATGATCAAGGTGATATATGTGATGACACTCACCTACTCGACTAGTGGAAGTACGCCCGCAATCGAATGTGGACCAAATCTCGCATTCCCGTACACGCATAATGTCACAAAAACGAACCAAACATGAGGGCTTACATAGGATATGAGGCTGTAAAGGCCATAGAGAGGATAAGGGGTGATAAGGTGGAACAAATAGTTATGGAATCGTGGAGCTAAGCCACTAGATACCACTCGACTACTCAAGTGCTCGTCCAACCAACAAGGAACCCAATCTCATGAAAAACGGACCGAAAACAGCAAATCGATCGCCTTACACATCAACGCAACAATAGCAACAAATTTCAAGTGCTCGCTCATGTACAACAACAACAACTTTCGATTTTTGTGCACACATTCTTTCTTTGTATTTTTTTTTTTGTGTTGTGTTTATTTTTTTCAGATTTTTTTTTTCTTTTCTTGAGCAAAAAGAGCACACTCACAAAGTTGCGGAAAACCTCATCAAAAGGGTCGGGGAAACAGCAATCCCGACTCAAATTCACCAACACTCTCCAAGCACACGACATCAGCAAGTCGTAGCATGATCAAAACCCAACGAACGAGCACAAGAGTAAGCAAAAGCGATAACTAGCATGGCTAGGGTAGGCTATATGGCAATGTAGCTAGCAAACTCATGTGGGTAAGGGTATTAGGATAAAAAATGAGAGGATAAATCAAAGTAAGACAAGGTGAATAATAAGCAATCAACTAAAGCCTCATATGCAAAACATGTGACAAAATCGTGGGAAACACGGGGATAGGGGCCACACTTATGCGCGTTGATATTACGTAGCCCACGAGGAGAACTACTCACAATATAGCACGGGGACCGGGATAGATGAACCGGCCTCTGGAGGCTCAAAACCTCACAATAAGAGTAGCTAAAGTCCGCGAATGATAAAGCCAACAATTGAAAGCACGCCATCATCTGCAAGCGTCTCAACATCCCCATAGCGCTAATCCAAACAATATAAATCATGCCAAAGCCCAAAGCATACAAGGGAAGGGATGTCGGGAAAGATCAAGATAAAAACAAGCTCGCAAACAACGATCGGGATACGTATTTTTGGTATTTTTGAGAATTTTTCTGATTTTTATGGATTTTTTTTGAATTTTTCAGATTTTTTGGATTTTGTATTTTTTGGAAAATGAAAAACGAAAAAGAAAACGCAAAAATAAAAAGCAAAGCGAAGCAAAGCGTTCCTCCCCCCAAACCAAACAACACATTGTCCCCAATGTGTCCTAAAGCACATCAACCAGGGACCTTAAAATAAGGGGGATAAACGAGCAAAAGTCGCAAAAGAACAAAGTACATACAATTTATTTACAAATGAAATCGTCCCCCCAAACCAGCTTCAAACGGGGGGCGCAGCACGGTACGGGAAGTACCACCAACCGTGGGTCTCGTCATAAACGATCCCGCTACCATCGTCCATCTCATCGTCAAGTCCATCATCATCACATATTCGGCCAACAGCATTCACAGCATCCACTCGGCCATCAACATACGCAGCAGCACTCATGTTGTCTTTGATCACAGCTTTACCCGCATCCATCCTCCCTAAAGTACCTGCGCCATAATCACAACAAAGAACGGCCTCAAGAGGATCCCTCTCGAGGACTTGAGGTAAGTAATCATCCACACATTCATCAACAACGTCATCAAAAATATCGATGGAAAAGACCGACTCCTCTAACATGGGACGCTTCAAAGCGTTTGACTAGTTAAAAGCGATTTTATCACCTCCAACATCCAATGTCAACTTGCCGTTCTTGACGTCAATTATAGCACCTGCAGTGTGCAAGAAAGGTCGACCCAAAATGATAGGAATTTGGGAGTCTTCGACCATGTCAAGAACGACGAAATCGACAGGGATGAAAAATTTACCAACCTTGACAGGAACGTCCTCTAGAACACCCAAAGGGCGTTTAACAGAACGATCCGCCATTTGGAGCGTGATGTTCGTTACTTTCAAAGGTCCCATGTTAAGCTTCTCGCACAATCGAGTACCGGCATTGACGCCACGCTTGCACCTAAATCACATAATGCATTATCAATGGAAACAGTACCAATGGTGCAAGGAATTGAGAACCTACCCGGATCTTTCAATTTAGGAGGAGACCTATTTTGTAAAAGTGCACTACATTCCGCAGTGAAAGCCACGGTCTCGACCTCATTGAAAGATCTTTTACGGGTGAGTATGTCTTTTAGAAACTTAGCATAAGCCGGGACTTGCGTGACAAGCTCGGTGAAGGGAACCGTTACCTTGAGGTCCTTGACAACCTCCATAAACTTACCAAATTGTGAGTCAAGCTTAGATTTTACCACTCGGCTCGGGAATGGCAACTTGATTTGAATCGGCGGCTCGACCGGCTTAGCTGCGCTTTTCTCCTTCCCCTCCTCTTGCACACCACCAGTCTCGGCCACCTTGCTCTCCACGTGGGGCCCGCCCACGGCTGGTCCAGCCTTAGACCCTGCATCAACACCATTCTCAACATTCAAATCGTTAGTGGAAACATTAAGACTTACCTTGCTTACCTTTATGGGAGGTACATCAACATTGGGCATAGATGGCCCATCGTAGCTCGTTCCACTTCTTAGGGAGATGGCGTTGGCGGTCTCATGAGGTTGCTTGGGTTGAGACGGGAGTGCTCCAGGTGCCCTTGTGTTGCTAGAAGACGCTAATTGAGCAAGTTGAGTATCCATGGCCTTGTTGTGAGCAACCAAGGATTGAATGGTAGCGTCTTTAGCTTGTGCCTCCTTCTCCATCTTGACCATCATGGCCTCTTGATTCTTTTGCATTTGGAGCATCATGGCTCGTATTTCGGCCATAGGATCGGAGACGGGAGGAGGAGCAACCGGTGGTTGATGTTGCGGTCTAACAAAACCCGGTGGATTGAAGGGACGAGGAGCATTGTTGTTGTAAGGAACGAAGTTTTGTGGGCTGTTTTGAAGTGGTTGTTGTTGTTGTGGATTAAGGACATTTTGGCTTTTGTAGGAAAGGTTTGGATGATTCCTATAGCCTTCGTTGTAAAAGTTCGAGTAGGGGTTGTTTTGTGATTGAAAAGCATGTACATGGTGGAGATTAGATTGAGAATTCATACCTCGGCATTCCATTGAAACATGACCGGAAGCTCCACATGAGTCACATAGAGGATCGTAAGTAGTGTGCATAGCGGCTACCGATTGTCCTCGAGCTTGAGAGGAACCACTTGCATTTGACTCATCATCATCGCGGTCATTGCATCCACCTTTGCCGTAAGCAAGGCCACCTGCGTCAACATCATGCTTACCTCCACTTCTAGGAACATTCCTGGCATTACCGTATTGAGCATCGTGAATAGCCATGGCCTCTATTGTATCAAAGGCCTCCTCAACGTCAATGTTATCGGCGTCCGCTGAGGCCGAGTCAAGCACTTGGCGAGACTCGTTGTCTGATCCATTGTAGAATTGCATTACCAAAAACCACTTGTCAAGCCCATGATGAGGACATTGGCGTTGGAGCTCCTCAGTAACGCGTTCCTACGCATCAAAGAGAGACTCGTCTCCCCTTTGTCTGGAAGCTAGTTATTTGACTCAGTAGCATTGCCGCCTTCTCCGGTGGGAAGTATTTTTGATAGAAAGCCAACGCAAGAGTGCTCCAATCGGTCACCCCGTGTGCAACTCGATTCAACGAGTTCAACCATAGCTTTGCTTTATCCTTAAGTGAGAACGGGAAAAGCATTTCACGTATTTGCTCTTGGGTGACTCCGGCTTGCTTAATCGTTGAGCAATAATCACAAAAGTTCTGAACATGGAGGTTAGGATCCTCCCCGGTTCCCCCAAACTGATTACGCTCAATCAAGCTAATGAAAGCCGGCTTTATCTCAAAATTGTTGGCCGCAATAGCCGGCATAGCATTGCCGGTAGGTAGTTAAGCCGCGGTTGGCTTAGAGTGATCCGAGAGCTTCACCATCTTCTTGGGTTCGATGTGAGCTTCTTTAGAGGATGAAGTAGGAGATAAAGTAGCTTCCAAGTCCTTCAACAAGTTCTTGCGCCTAAGAAATGTACGCTCCGGCTCCGGATCAAACTGAAATGCCAAGCCTTTTTGAGACGTACGAGTGTTCCTGGGCATACACAAGCACTAGAGTAGACGTAAGTAACGGCCTCAAGGAATGGAGGTTCCTTGAGACAAGAGTAACAAAGGAGAAAAGAACCAAATAACAACAAAAACAAAAGCCGTCTCCCTGGCAACGGCGCCAAAATTTGATAGGATTTGTCGCACTCTCCTAATCAAAAATAAATCCAAACTCAACACTAGAGTAGCTAGGGTAAGTCGGGTCGAAATCCACAGAGAGACGGTCGTAATGTTGGTTATTTTTAGTGATTCTAATCTCGGTTCGAGTGAGTATGGTTTAACTAGAACTAGAGCGAAGGAGAAGGGGTTAAAACTTATAAGGGAAAAGTCTAGGGAATCGGGTTAGGCAATGGGTAAGTCAATGCCAAGGAATGATGATCGGAATGAGTAGGTATCGCACATGCTAAGGATAACGCTCGGCCTCTCGGTCTTAAGCTCCTCTAGGTCTCGAGTGCAGGCTCTCGCAACTTACACACGAGGGTCCTAATGTTTAGTCTCGCGCCTACCCTAGAACTAGGCTTTCGTTCTTAAGTTCAAGGGTGCTAGATACTCGCTAAAACGTGATCAAGGATTCAACGAGAGCAATCAAGCAAGACATAAACAAAGCAAGCAGAAAAACCTAACTCAAATGATCACAAACATCAACCAAAAAAAACACCCATGCTTCACCCTTCTCCCTAGATGATAAAACTACTCACACATAGCGAAAACGGAAACAAAAGCGAGGGAAAAAGATGAAAACATGATCAAGAACAATATGGAACGAAATCACAATGAAAAGAGGAGAAGAAATTAATAATACCAATCAGAAATTTGATGAAACAAAGGATGAATTCGACAACAAAACCCAAATAGACGATAAAACTAGAGCAATCCGAGTCGGGAATTCAAAGTACAAGAAGGAAAATGATTTAAACCCTAAGTTTTTTATGGAGAGTACTTTAAAGTGTCTATGAGAAGCTATAAAAAAATCAGCCGAAAATATAATGTATAAAGCCTTCAAATAGACGAAGTACTTAAAGCAAACGAGGCGTCACAAGGTTACCCCTACTGGTGAAGGTGCCCAGGCGCTGGTGGTGTTGGTCCGGTACGGGATGAAGTGTGTCCCGTAGTGTTCAGATTTGTTCTTCAAATTGCACCTTCTTTGCCTTAGTTTTTCTTTGCTTTCTTCTCGTCCCAAGGCTAAGGGACAAGGCCTACGTCGTCCCAAGGGGTAGGGACAAGGTCTACATTGATCACATGAGTTTCAAATCCCGTCCCAAGGTCCCGGGACACCTTCATTGGTTGAAACGAGGCTCGTGCGCAACCGAAACGCAACGAAAACAACTCGAAACACCTTGAAACTTCACGAAACTTTATGAAACTTCACGAAACCTCCCGAATAGCATCCTAAACTCCAAATAGCTGCTTATACCTGCAAAATGGACACAAAAACGCAGCAGAGCCAAAACGGAGCGAAATAGGAGCTGAAATGCATGTAAAAGTGCGGGAAACGCAAAGTAAAGTACGTGAACATGGGGCTATATATACGTAAATATATGACACATCAACTATAAATGAGAGATTTTTTTAAATTGGTATCAAATCAAATTCCACCTCATAAATAAATTTTTTGAAGAAATCTTTCTATTGTTTTAAAATACGGAGTATAATACTCGCTTTATTTCAATGGGATCGTCCCATGACCTCACTTTTCTTCTCATAAATAGTGAAGCCATGGGACTATGCCATTGAAATGGAGGGAGTATAAATTAATCAAATCCAGTAATTTTTCGGTGTGAGATTAAAATACAAATTGCAGTTAAAATGTTACAAAAATTATGTAATGAAGTACAAATAAGGTAACTCAAAATAATTTATTATAAGACGCGACCCACACGACAATTTGTGTAATTCAAATACCACCGAGAATGTTTTGGCCTAGTTGATAAGGGTAGAATACCAGTAACAATAGGTCACAGGTTCGAATTACTTCCCGTTGCCGTTGCGGCTTATATTTGAAAGAAAAAAAAAAAACATATTTCTCGCATTTTCAAATTTTGGGGCAAAAAAAAAAACAAAACATCATTGTTGCTCAATAACAATTACTGATCTCAGGGTTTGGAATAATTCCTGCTTTTCATCGGGTAAGTTCTGCAATAATCACCTTCTATTTTCTTTTTTTTCGTCTAAATATCTGTTCATGTCAAAAGCTTCATTGATTTTTTTGGGTCAGTGTAGTACGGAGTAATATTCTGCGACTTGATATTCATGCATGCCATTGTTGTTGTTGTTGTTGTTGTTGTGGTGGTGGTGGTTAGCCGGTAATCGCTTTGGGATTTATGAAGTTAGTAGTTACTGGGTTATGACAAAGTTGTTTCTTTTGTTGAACAATTTCTCGCTATTATATTGTACGAGTATAATGGGGTTACTATTTGTTCAATAATGGTGTCGTTTTAGTAGTCGCAAGTGTACCTCGTTGTAAGCATGAACGGTGTTATAGGACGGCAATATCTAACTTACGCCTAGCTTGGTCTTTTGGATTGAAATCAGCTGAACTGAATAACGAAATTTTATTGTGCTACGTTAGCCGTGGATTGTTATGTTTCCACTTTTCGTTGATTCATTTGATAAGACCTTCTTTAATATTCCAACTTATGTTTTTGGTTTTCGATGAAGTACTAATTATAACGGGCCGCCCTTTATTGTTTTGAGTTGGGTGGTTGTTTGAATTCTTAATTAAGCCTTTGTTTTAAAATTATTGTCAGGTAAATTCACTTTGCAGCCATGGAATCACGGATGCAAAAGCGATTGCGTTCTCTCGAGAATTATAACGGCCGAGATAGATTGAGTGAACTGCCGGATGAAGTAATTGTTCACATTCTTTCGTGTTTGCCCACCGTGTATGCTGTTAGAACCATGTTACTTCGTCGTTTTGGAAACCTTTGGACTTTCGTTCATACCCTTAACCTTGACATGTCTGATTTCTTTAACCAATCTTATAAACGTTGGTGGAAAGATGATGACGATGAGCGGAAGATCGTTTTCATCCGCAATGTTCTGAAATTTCATAAAAGGCCCTCCATCAACAAAGTTCATATTTGTTTAGTGGGCTGTTCTTCTGCCAAATCTGTCAAGGCTTCTGGTGAGGTAAAAAGATGGGTGAGGTTTGCATCGGGTAGACAAGCAAAGGAACTCAAATTATGTGCTACGAGAAATTACGGATTAACTACCAATTTATCGATGCGTAATTTCACAAGTCAATCTCTTGTTACCCTTTTGCTCTATTCGTGCGAAGTTGAGACCCGAGTTAAAGTGAACTTGCCATCTCTGAAGAAGTTATCGATTGACAAATGCGTCATTCATAATGAAGTTTTACTAAGGTTTATGCGTGGCTGTCCTTCCTTACAAGAACTGGAACTAAATGATCCTCATTGTATGGACGAGCTAAGTCTTAGTGCTCCAAATATTATTAAGTTATCTGTTGTTCTTTCGTATTCACGTGAGCGTTGGGATCCTTTGACATTTGATTGCCCCAACCTTAGAACTTTGGATTTGGATATATGGTTTGGGCTACAGATTACTGATATTTCTTCTGTTCGTGATGTCTACATCAAAAATATTTCTTGTGACGAATACTACGATGGCGAACATGCAATGCTTAAATATTTTTGCAGGAAGCTAGATGGGGCTGAAGTTCTCCATTTGTCACGTAATGTGTCTCACGTAAGCTCTTCTCTTCTCTTTCTTTATTAAAAAAATAAGAGCGTGGAATTACGGAGATAACGAATGTTCAGTTTCTTCCATTTCCAGGCGTTCCTTGATACAGTACAGCATTTGCATCTGTTGCAACACAAATGGAAGCGTGTAGTTCTTGAATTGCGGAAGTTTGATCAAGTGTGCCTCGTAGGCATTCATCACTTGATGCGAAGTTTAAGAAACTTGGAAGAACTCACTATATACACCGTGATCTGTATGTGCAACAAGATTTACTTCTTTACATTTTAACTTACTGTGAGACGACGTCACAATCGTAATTAGAATGAATAGGCACTCATTTATGTCATGAATTGATTACTAATGATACAAAAGGGATGACTAAGTAAAAGGACCCCTGCAGATGATAAGATTGTCGCAAACCATCTTTCGTGTTAGGGGTAACTGGGTAAGGCCGCTTAAATCATGCCAACATTACCCTACTAATTACGGGAACCCTTGAGGCACCAGAGTAATGATGTATTTGACTTTTATAAACTTCGATTTTTCGTCATGTAAAAAAATTATGTTCATATTCTCATTTTCAACTAGGTGTACCTCTTGTATATTGTACGAAATTATCGGCCAATATTGTAATAAAGTAGCCTCCTAATGATCTTATACGAAAATGCTGTTGATATGTTGTTTCACTTGGCTGTGTAAATTAACTGATTATCTTTCACCTACTCATATGTCATCAGTGTTTTAAGGCCAGTACCGATTTGCTCCCTTCAGAAGTCTCGTCTCCTCAAGTGACACCGCAACTTAAGACCATCACCTTGCATGGTTATGGAACGTCTTTGAAGAGTCACCTTCCACTTGTAGAATTCTTGCTCAAAGGCGCAGCTGTCTTGGAAAAATTGGTCATCGTCCCCACTAAAAGTCAATACTATTCACCGTGGAGTGCAAAAGATGAGCTTGAATTTGTTAAGCATGTGTCAAGCTTCCCGAGAGTGTCACCGAGTGCCAAGGTGCTCTTTGCTTGATTATTGTGTCAAGCTTCCCGAGAGTTTCACCGAGTGCCAAGGTGCTCTTTGCTTGATTGTTGTGCCTGCATATTGCATATTTGGATCGTAGCTAGCAAGGCGGACATATCATGAAAAGTGATATTCTTCTCTGAATATTCTCTCCATGAATTATGCTTACATTTTCACAAAATCATAGTCATCGTCATTATTTACTTTATCTTCACAAAATCATGATCAACTAGCTCCTTTTCGTTTATGAGGGAGGCGTCTGTTTTGGTGATTAAGGGTGTTTTGTCCATTGACACGGACAATTGCTCTATTTTATCGTCGTCTATAATATTATAAACAATACCATGATGTCGGCTGACCATTCTCTAATTTCATGGTGGTCGTTAGTGTACGACTCTACGTAACAAAGCGTTTGGGTCCTCCGGAGCACACCAAATATTATATTCTTCCAGTGTTCTTTATATGGGGATTAGTCGAGGGGCTTTCTGCACTCCCTACAATTCGTGTACGAAATTTCTTTGGTTAGTTGTATGTTTGCTTTTAAGTTTGATCACCAAGTTGTAGTCCTTGTAGTGTCAGAGGCAAACCTTCTTGGCTTGCATTCACCCTTTTATCAAACGAAAACCTAAAACCTGTCTTTTTTGAGAGAAAATAATGTGAGTAAAACTCATTGTTGAAGCACAAACTCCCATACTCATGTAAATTTTATCGTTAGACTTCTCATGTTATTACTTATTAGTCACCTTAAAATATAATTTTCTCTTCTCTTTTAATTGTTCCACGTGTAAGACCGTCTCATAGTAGACGTACTCTAAAATAAGATAAGTCAATTGGTTTCATCAAACCCTTATTTTCTCATAACTTATTGACAAAAATTGTACTCCGTAGTTTTTATCAGGTGCATGAAAATTGTATTCTAATATCTTTACATTAAAAGTCAAAATGTTATAATAACAAGGATAAAATTAACTATTACTCCGTACTACAATATCTTATAAAAGCCTTATGTTTAAGATTGCTACAAAAATTTATTTTAGTGACAAAAAGCCCCACTGTTGTGGATGGGGTGCGGCCAAATTCGATTAGTTGAAAATGTTTTTGGTGAGAAATATGTTTCCACAAGTTTCTATAGTAAAATATGATCACCAAAAACGTGTTTTAATAGTAAAATTTAACAAAAAAAAATTACTCTAAAAAGGTAGTAATTTTAAAACTTTTTTCTAAAAGATCATAATTTTAAAAAATGTTTCGTGTAATGCAATTATTTACAATTTACTTTAATAATAAGAATTCAAAAAACCCAACAATATAAAATTAAAATTAAAATTAAACTTAAAAAGTTGTTTAAAAACTTAAGATCTAAGAAAGTGATGAAACAATACAGAGTATGAAATTGGGTAACAATCAAAAGAACCCTCCTTTACTTTTCATCAGGTAAGTTTTGCAATTATTTATCACCTTCTATTTTCGTTTGCTTTAATTATTGTTCATTGATTTGTTGATGTTGTTGTTGTTATTGGAGGGAGTAGTAATTAGTAACGACCCCTGATTATTTTGAGTTGGATTAAAATTTGGTGGGACACCCGTGTTAAATTTATATAAAATTTTCTTTGTGTTTTGGACTCTTATTTATTTAACACTTTATTTGGCCATGGCCCTACTGGGCCTGGCCTGAGCTCCGTCTCTACTTCATATGGCGAGGATATATTATCTCGATAATATAGAAAGACAGATATTTAATATCTATCGATCTTTCCATATTATCGAGATATAGAAAGATAGATATTTATAATATCTATCTTTCTTTATTATCGAGATATAGTAAGGATATTGATCGTATTTCGATAATAAAGAAAGATAGATATTAAATATCTATCTTTCTTTATTATGATCAATATCCTTGCTATATCTCATAACCCTCCCTGAGTCGGAGTGTGGAAGAATCGAACGTCCGACTTGCAAATTACTTATCCTCACTCAACCAATATCTGTAACCGAAAAATTATTATTGTTAGTAACAACCATGGAATCAGTTGACAGCCGAGATAGGTTGAGTGAAATGCCCGATGAGATAATTGTCCACATTCTTTCATGTATGCCCATTGTATATGCTGTTAGAACCATGTTACTTCGTCGTTTTGGAGACCTTTGGACTTTGGTTCATACCCTTAAGCTTGACATGGATGATTTCTTTGATGAATTTTATCTAAATCGTCAGTGTGAAGAAGAAGATGAGAATTATATTGAGCGGATGATTGTTTTCTTCCGCAATGTTTTGATACTTCATAAAAGGCCCTCCATCAACATATTTGATATTTGTGTAAAATACAATTCTTCTGACGAAAGCGTCAAGCCTTGTGCTTATGGTGAGGCAAAAACGTGGGTGAGGTTTGCGTTGGATAAACAAGCAAAGGAACACATATTATGTGATATGTCTGATTGGAAATCTACTACCAATTTATTGGTGCATAATTTTTCGAGTCAATATCTTGTTAAACTTGTGCTCGTTTATTGTGATCTTGACACCGAGTTTGAAGTGAACTTGCCATTTCTGAAGAAGTTATCAATGGACAATTGTGGCATTGGTGACGAAGAATTAGTAAGCTTTTTATGTGGGTGTCCTTCCTTACAAGAACTGGAAATAGAGGATCTTTATTATTTGGACAAGCTAAGTATTAGCGCTCCAAACATTGATAAGTTATCTCTTGTATGTGACGACTGGAAACCATTGTCGTTTGATTGCTCCAATCTTAAAACTTTGGAGTTGGATGTATGTGATGGGATAGTTATTACTGATATTTCTTCAGTTCGTGATATCTACGTCAAAAACTATCCCGGTAACTCATACAATAATGATAAATTACATACAACACCTAAATTGTTTTACGGGATGCTTGATGGTGTTGAAGTTCTCCATTTGTCACGTTATGTGTCTTACGTAAGCTCCTCTTTTTTCGTTTATTAACATTAAAGTGTGGAATTGCGTACTGAGATAACGCCCTTTTCATTTTCAGGAGTTCCTTGATACCGTACAACATTTGCATCTGGTACAACACAAATGGAAGCGTATAGTTCTGAAATTGCGGAAGTTTGATCAAGTCTGCCTCGATGGCATCCAACAGTTGACGAGAAGTTTAAGAAACTTGGAAGAACTCACTATATACCCATCGTGGAAAGCAGAACCTGCAAAAGAGCTTGAATTTGTTAAGCGAATGTTAAGCTTCCCTAGAGCGTCAACAAGTGCTCGGATCCTCTTTGCTTGACTATTGTCATGCATACGCCATACTGCGTTTTTGTATCGCAGCTAGCGTGTTGTGTAACGATGCTAGAAATTTTTGCAACATTCAGAAGCTACCGAGTTGACGACTGGAATTTCCAATTTACATTTTGAAATTTTCGACTTCAATTGTAAGGAATACTGAGTTCTACTTCCAACTTGAGATAATCGTAATCATTGTTTTCTATGATAAATTTCGGACACTCTTGTCCGACTATTTTTGAGATGGTACGAAAGTAATTGATACCTCTTACCTTTCTCATCCGTATAAGGATGAATTAAATTGGTCGTCTTCTCGAGAATCAACCTAGTTTAGATATGGATACTAAATTTGTAAAACCGGTAATTGGTTTAGAAAAAAGGGTTAATTGAATATAACCCCCTTTTATAACACTTTTTTTCTAAATAACCCCTTTATATGTTATTTTTCTAACATAACCCCCTTTTAAGACACTTTTGTTTCCAAATCATCCCCAAAGTCGAAATATATTATTTAAAAGTGAAGTATTCACACCCTTAAATAGAAATTTCTCAAGATGTTTCGACATATTTTAAATATTGGTGGTTGTAACTTGAAATGGACATACCTTATAATGTCTTTAATTGTCATTTTTAGGTAAGAAAATTCGACTTTGGGAGTGATTTGGAAACAAAAGTGTTTTAAAAGGGGTTATGTTACAAAAATAACATATAAGGGGGTTATTTAAAAAAAAAAATATTATAAAAGGGGTGTAACACCCCGTGTTAATTTAAGCTAATTATAATTAGGAAATCAATAATTAATCATCTTCGCCCATTAAATTCCTAATGCAATACACTACAAGTCACTTTCGTACCTAATCTAAAACCATTTTGAATTGCTTCGAATTTGAACTTTATTCTTTCATATTCAAACTCGATAAATCAAATGAAGACTATACAACAAATTTCTCAACGACAAATTTTGGCACGCAAATCGAGGTAAAATTTATAAAAGTGGCCGAGCCACATAGGATGATTTAAATCACCTAATTCTTTTCCTAATCTACTTACTCATAATCCTAATCTCACAAAAATGGTTAAGGCTTAATCAATTTAGATTAGTACCAACAAAACATACTATAATAATATAAAATTACTATTCCTTTTGATTTAACTAACACTTTCACTAAAACTCGATATAATGAGCCACACTTATTCAAAACCGATAAACTTTTTGACGCTTGATCATAATGATTTGATTCGATAACATTCAACTAAAAATATATATTTGGACCAAACGAAATTTTTATTAAAAGTTTCGAGAATCCTAAGGCCATTTTTCATTTTTATTACTCTTCTAATGCTTTTTCTTCATTTTAATTTTTGACCTTACTTGAACCATCATTTTAAGACTATATATTTTATTTCGAGACTTTTCAAGGCCAAGAAATCGAAAATTTCAAAAAATGAAAACCGAGCCCACTTGTGATCAAAGTGGCTGGCCTCTTTGGACTCCAAAGTCCTTGCTTATCTTCTTCCATTTTCCTTCTCCTTTTGCACCATGTCTAATCCATCTTACGCACTACTAATTCATCATCATTCTAGCTTATTTAAATTAAATGTTTTATGCAAATAAATAGAAGAGCTTTCACACATTAACTTACTACATAATACAAACTACAACTACTACTACATTATATACATCACACGCACAAACAAACACACACAACAACACTTCAACTTATTTTTCTCTCTAAATAACCTACTTAACTTACTTGTAAGCATATCTTCATCTCCAAACCTCAAGAACACTTTGATCTTCAACTTCCTCCTTTACTTTTCTTCCTTAATTCATTTCTTTTCTTACTTTAAATTCACTAGAGCACTAGTGTTAATTCACCATTTATATTTATGAAACACTACATCATTTAACTTATAAATGAACATGAACATAAATCAAATCACCTAAAATATAAACATCACCTAAATTAAAAACACTACTACACTTTAAGATTTTAATTTAGCTAGTTTAGTTATAAAATCAATTACTAACTTGTGTATTTCATTTTTATGTACTCTCCTAATCAAAGACGAGGAGCAAGGTGGTGAAGACGACTTGAGCCGGTTTGATCATATTGTCGATCCCGACAACTGCTAATCTTTTCATTCATAACCTAACCTAAGGTGCCCCCGCACACTAGGTTTTAATTTTGTTAATCGCATGCTAGAAATGTTTATGTGTTATAATTATTGTGCATATGACCACCTAGCTTCATATGTTAAATTAGGAGACAAAAATCGAAAAATAAAGGTTGTTGCTCACTAACAAAACCCACGGCCAACCCCTTAATTTTTGTTCAATTTTTCGTTTTAATTTTTGTAAATTGCATGCTTAAAATACTAAGACTAATATGTACATGAATATATAATTAGTTTTTGTTTAGGACTTAAAATGAATTTGTTATGAATTTAAATGTGTTAAAATGTTTTATTGTGTTCTTGAAGTATTATTGTTATTCTTATGTTATAATGATTTTTCTTTTGTGTGTTAATGTTTGTAGTTGTTTTTCACTCATGATTAAATGTATATATGATATAGAATAAATTAGTTGTTGAATTAGAAGTATAAAAATCAAAAATCAAAATTTAGGAACATATATATATATACACGGCCTACATGAATTATTTAGACCAATTTTTAGTTTTAATTTTTCTAAATAACATATTATGATTAGTCTAGTTAAATTAGACTTGTATGAAAAATTTGAGAAAATTATATAAACATATAAAAATTTGACTAAATAATGTTCATATTAAAAACATTAGTGTTCTTCACATCTTCATTGAGTTCTTCATCATATGACTAAGTTTTGATTTATAAATTTTATAAGTTTTAGTATTTATCATTTTTGTTTACTAGTTTAAGTCACTTTAGCATAAACTAAATAATTAGTATATAAAAACCTTAAGTCAAAAACCGATAAAATTAGAAAACAAAAATAAATTGGTATGTACAAAAGGCCACGGCATTTAGGTTCATTTTTAGACCTAAAATGATTTTGTCACTTTTTATTTTTATCACTTAAGTAATTTAAATTAGTTAAAGTAATGAATTATTAACAAAAACAAAAAAAATAAAAAATAAATAGAGTAGTGTATAAAGGGCCACGGCATTTCTATTAAAATTGGGTCAATTTTGGTCAAAATGAATTTATCACTTAATCACTATAATTGATTAGTAATTAGCTTTATATTTTTATTGTAAAAAGAATCGTTAATAAAAAGAATCAACGAAACCGATAAAAATAAACGTTACATATATTAAAATGAATCACATCGTGTGTTACTACCTATGCTTAATTGTGGATAGGAGATATGGACTATTTAAAATGAACTACGATAACCTCGCTAAAATGTGGAACCGCTTAAATTTTAGCTAAGTATACGACTAAATCTAAACCGAGTTTTACTTTTGAAAAATCATTTAAATCACCAAGTATAAAAATGAACTTAACCACTTTGATTTAAATATGTTTCAAAATCACTAAATACAAAATGAACTTAACGAGTTCGATTAAAATATATTTCAAAACCGCTAAATGCAAAATGAACTTAACAACTTTAAAACTAGACTCCTAAAATATTTCCAAAAATCACTAAGTACAAAACGAACTTAACGACTTTAAAACTAGAATTCTACACTTAGAAAATAATAAGCTTAGTTTAGAATCTAAATAAAATACCAAGTATAAATATGCGAATAAAATACTAAGTATAAATATACGAATAAAATACCAAGTATAAAAATACGTATAAAATACGAGGAATAGTAAAATACGATGAATAGTAGATACGATGAATAGTAAATACGATGAATAGTAAATACGATGAATAGTAAATACGTGAATAGTATAATACGTGAATAGTAAAAATATTCAAAATTTACGATTGGACTCCAAATAAATTATTTAAGTTTCTATGTGCTTCCGTTTACCTGAAGAACTGCTAGAACTAAATTTTCATTATACAAGTTCGACGTTGTTAATTGTTATGAACTGTCACTGGAGAAATAAAGAAACGAGAAGATAATAAAGAAAGTACTTGTTAAATACTTGGGTGTCTGTCATGTTGCGAATCTATTGTGCCATCGTTAGTAAGGTAGCCGCGGATGTGGACTCTTTTTCACTCTCGATCTTGATCGAGGCGTTCTAATGACTCTCATAGTCTTTAGGCAAGCAGGCGTATACATCCCTTGAATGGGCATAAATGTTGCGTTTTGCGGTCCATACGAGGTAACGGAAGATGACCATCCCATCCGGGGACCTTGTCATTAGGTATTAATCGTTTTGGTTAGGAAAAGCATACTCTCTCGAGTAGCGAGGGTGTGTCGTTTCTAAGTGAAAGTGTGTGCACACATTAGATAAGGGATTGAATCGCCCTTCTTACCTAGTGGTATCCTTGGCGATAAAGTCCGGATTGATGTACCGTGACCATTGCGCAGCCTTGCTTTTGTAGGGTTTTGCATGCTTCCATCCCGACTTGTTGTGGTTCATAGGACAACGTATGATAGATTATCCATGTTGTATTGGATATTAGGTAGTTATCACGTCGCTACTTAGTGTTTGA
Source organism: Dianthus caryophyllus (assembly GCA_023091065.1). Classification (NCBI taxonomy): domain Eukaryota; kingdom Viridiplantae; phylum Streptophyta; class Magnoliopsida; order Caryophyllales; family Caryophyllaceae; genus Dianthus; species Dianthus caryophyllus. Next base: position 9,943,186 of record CM041522.1, on the reverse strand, counting down.
TCCGATGTGCAGATCCGAGCAGCTAGTGCACTTTGATAATTATCTATGAGAGTACACAAGCCGCTCCGTAGTCAAGACTCGCGAGTTATGTTACTATATGAATAATTGAAAAGGGTCGACTACCCCGAATATGATTGAGATGGTAATGAATTGTTGAGTATGATTGGTTATGATTGGGGTGTGATATATGATTTGATCTATACTCATGTTTGAATCATCCTGATATCCTTATGTGTTTTTGCTTGCCTGCTTGCCATCTATTTTATTTAATTGTCATGTATATCGCACATGTCTATAATTGCTATACTACGTGATTTATTTGATGTGTTTAGATTGTGTTGGGGGAGAAAACACTAATACGAGATAAACTGCAGGTACCCCGAGGACTTATGTTTATCAAATGCTGGGGATGGTTTACCTTATTTTGTACTTCGTTGTTTTGGAGAGATTTGTAATCAAACATATACTCTGTTTCATCCTAAGACTCGTACTATGTATATAGAGTTTTAATACGATAACAGCTGGTTTGTAATAAATAGACTTAATTAATTTTCCGCCTTAGTTTAATTAAAGTCACGGAAAACCAGGTTATTCTGATTAATTATCGAGTCGTCTTGCGGCCGTGAATGACTTAAAGTTATCTCACATAGCGAGGCGACACACAGGCCGTATATTCATATCGTATGTCAGGCATAGACTTATAGGATCAAATAATAAATTAGAAATCTCTAGATCGCTAAAATAACAAATTAGATCATTTTAAAATGTGAGAAAGGGTAGAATCTTAAGGACCGACCTAATAATAATAAACTAGTCAGACGAGCGATAGAATCTGAACTTTATGAATCTTTACTTGCTATTTGCTCTGTGGCTAACTCTAGTTTGACAAAGGCCCTTAGGATGACGTCCTTCAGTTACTCCCGTAACAATTTACCACAACGTCCGCCGATGATGCTATTAGGAGAGTATATACGTAGCCATTCCATCCACATAGAGCAATATGTGGAAGCCCATGGAATCATGACGGGCAGAATCTACCACACGAGGGGCATTGGTATCAGTCTGACCATGATTGAAAGCTTTCATCCATACGATGAGTTTTGGGCACCTCTGGGTTGGCGACTTCTCCGCGATTACGAGCTACACATGGATCGCATGTACCATCCGCACTCCACTTCGTAGGGTGGAGGAACCACCTGCGTGGATGGAGTATGATGAACTACTCGACAGTTTGATGATTCAAGAATATGAGCGTGACTATCCTCCATTTTCACCCAACGCCATCATACCCCCAATCATATGGGAGAGGGATCTCACCTCTGGGAGGCTCTTGAGGGTCGCAAATCATATTTAGGATCATTCGACTCCAGTTTGTAAAATATATGTAACCGACTTTTAACCATCTTAAGAACGATCTTAATATCGTCTTCTTTTCCTACGGCTATGGATGATATGTTCGGATGTGACGATTGGTGAACTTATGTATTATATTCCTTTGAAATGTAATATTTTACCCATGTATATATTTATATATATATGGAGACGTTATGTTACTACCTAGTCGTGTGCCTTTCTTAACGCATTATTTTAAAATTATACATACATATTTGTACTTCCAAATCTCATTTAAATTATTCTATCCAAATTGATTTCAGATGAGACTACCGTGCGGTAAGAGGTACTCTGAGTGGACACCAAAAGAGAAGGCCCGCAAGAAAGCCATCGAGGCCTACGCTCGACGTCAACAATTGAAGTCATGGAAGAGATCACAGGACTCGAGTGATTCGGAAATCGACTGGAAGACTAGGGCACTTAAGACTCCGTATATGGAGCATCGAGTTCCTGATCACCTCCGCCGATCCTCAGAACATACTGACGTGATCGAAGCGTTCATGCAGGGGAAGCCTGAGACATTTGAGGGAATTAGCGGGACACTTTACCCATGGATCAGGAGTATGAATGCGAGGTTCCTGGAACACTCCGTTAGAGAGGAATGGAAAACCTCCCTAGCGATTCGTGCCTTGATGAGGAGGCCAAAGCATGGTGGAGACGACTACGCTCCCACCTATACTCGAGGGTGAGTACTACCGAGCAGGGAGGACTTCAAGCTTGGCTGGAGCGACATGACTTATGCTGTTAAGTATAAGTATAGCTATGCGGAGGAGGAGCACCGCTACTCAAAATTTGCTTAGGATCTAGGGTTAACCTTTTGTCATTCTCGATCCAATTTCATATCTCTTGAGAATGTATCTAAACTTTTATGTTATTTTGCTGAACTTGTATCTAAGTTTTCACCTTAGTTCATTTCATAGAGAATGTATTAGGAGGCTTTGTAACTTTTGATGTAATCCTTTTACATTATCAATGAAATGTCGCTTACCTTGCATTTTATAATGTGTCTATCTTGTTAACTACTCAAAATTCATACAAATTCGTCTTTATTTCATTTCTGAATGGCCGCAAACGATATTCCGCATAATGACCTTAACCAACAATTCCTCAAGAGAGGCAAGAAGGAGAGGTTTTGAGGACGCAATCATGAAGATTGCTCGTAATACCCACCAATACCATGGGGCGGTAATAATCAACAAAGATTTGAAAGATTCTCCAAACACCGCCCTTTAACATACTGCTGATCCGCCGATCTTGTGGTCCTGATCAATGGATCGAGGAAATGGAGAATCGGCTGAGCTCAAGAAGATACCCCCACGTAAATGGTGAATGTGGTGGCATATTACTTGAAGGGAGAGGGCGACAGCTTGGTGGCGCTAATCGGATCTAATTTCCCACTCGTAATCTACAACCTGAGCGAGTTCAAAACGCTTTTAGAGAGCAAGTATTTCGGCAGAGCTCAGGAACAAAGAAGAAGAATTCAGGAATTTGAAACAGGGTAATATGCAACTGCAGGCATATACCGAAAAGTTCCAAGAGCTGTCAAAATTTGCTCCCAAGATAACGATCGATGAGGAAGAACTCGCCACCCGATATGTTCGGGGAATGACTTACAGTTTACAGTTGATCATGAGCGGGTTCAATTGCCGAAACTTTGCTGAAGCCTATGAGAAGGCAACAGGTATCTGGGCGTCAATCCAGAAGAACGAAGCAGAGGAGAAAGGGAAAAAGAGAGTGTTTACGCCTTCTGTGGCGAACGCCAGCTTCATTCAGAAGCCTAACTACCAACGACCTTTTCTACCAAGGCTAATCCATCAAGCCGGGGTTACCAAAGGCTCACGACTTCGCTCGAAATTCCACCTGCACCAAGCCAAGGTTTGCCCCCAATCCTCCAAGGCCTCTACCACTATACGAGTCCGATAAGTGTCGCTCTTGCCTAAAACCTCTACACCCGGGGAAACAGTGCAATGGTGCACCGATCACGTGCTTCATATGCAGAGAAGTAGGTCATAAGGCCAACGTCTGCCCTAAAAAGGGAACAATGGGTAGAGTGAACACGGGACCGCCGCCCGCCGTAAGAGTTCAGGGGAGAGTATATGTGCTATCAGAGAATGATGGTGATGCCGAGGACTGTCAGGATGTAGACGTCGTCACTGGTAAATTTTTGGTTAATTCTGTACCTGCCTTTATTTTGTTCGATACGGGTGCGTCCTTATCTTTTGTCTCAACAAAATTTCTAACAAAATCCAAACTTACAAAACCTGAACAAATACGCACTAACATATCGCTACCAAATGGCAAAAATATTTCTTGTTCTGCAAAATACAATAATGTACAAATTATGATTCACCACACAAACTTTCTTTCTGACCTGATTCTATTCGACCTTCCTGAATTCGATATAATTTTGGGAATGGATTGGTTAACTCGTCATCATGCTACGTTCAAATGCCGAGACCGGAGAATCACATTGAAGGGTCCTAATGGAACAGTGGTGACTTACCAAAATACGCCTTCAAAGGAAAAAGTGCGATTCGTGTCTGCTATGAAAATTCAGAACATGGGGAGAAAGGGACATCAAGTATTTCTGTGCTGCATCAACAAAGTGGGGGATGAGCAAAAGATCGAGAACATTCACATTGTAAATGAATACCCGGATGTGTTTCCTGATGAATCACAGTTCGCCGCACGAGGCGTAGAATTATCGATCGACTTATCACGGCACCGCACCAATCTCAAAGGCACCCTACCGAATGGCACCAATTGAACTCCAGGAACTTAAGAAACAATTGGAGGAGTTAATAGATCGAGGCTTCATCAGACCGAGTGTCTCGCCTTGGGGCGCTCCGATACTTTTTGTTAAGAAAAAGGACGGGAGTATGCGCCTATGCATCGACTACCGTGAACTCAACAAGGTTACAATCAAGAATCGTTACCCTTTGCCAAGGATAGACGACCTATTCGATCAACTCAAGGGAGCAGGTGTTTTCTCCAAAATTGATTTAAGATCGGGTTATCATCAGATAGGTGTACGAAAGGAGGACATACAGAAGACTGCGTTCCGATCTAGATACGGTCACTATGAGTTCAAAGTGATGCCTTTTGGCCTCACCAACGCACCTGCAGTGTTCATGGATCAGATGAACAGAACCTTCCACGAATACCTAGACGTTTGCGTGGTCGTATTCATAGATGACATCCTAATCTACTCGAAGACTGAGAAAGAACACGAAGAACATCTACGCACTGTATTGGAGATTTTGAGGAAAGATAAATGGTATGCGAAATTCTCTAAGTGCGAATTCTGGTTGAGTGAAGTGGCATTCCTGGGCCACGTGATTTCGAAGGAAGGAGTAATGGTAGACCCAAAGAAAGATAAGCCGTAAAGGAATGGGTCGCACCAAAGACCGTCACAGAGGTTCAAGCTTTCTAGGCTTGGGTCAAGTTACTACGCATTTATTCGCACCGACTTTTCAAAGGTAGCACGCCCAATGACTAAACTCCTACAGAAGGACTCCAAATTTGTGTGGAACGAAGACTGTGAACAGGCGTTCCTAGAACTCAAAACAAGGCTGACTACCGCACTGTCCCCAGCCCTCGCTAACCGACGGGGATGAATACGAGGTGTATAGCGATGCGTCCTTAAATGGACTAGGATGTGTCCTAATGCAGCAGGGCAAGGTGATCGCTTATGCATCTAGACAACTCAAGGTGCATGAAAAGAACTATCCAACCCATGACCTTGAACTCGCAGCAGTTGTGTTCGCTTTGAAGATTTGGCGACATTATCTTTACGGAGTCAGCATAAAGTTCTACACTGACCACAAGAGTTTGAAGTACATATTCACGCAGAAAGAGCTGAATATGAGACAAAGGAGGTGGCTAGAACTAATCAAAGATTACAAGATCGAGCTGCTCTATCACGAAGGAAAAGCAAACGTCGTAGCAGACGCTTTAAGTCGTAAGACTCCACGCTCGCTGAATAATATCTGGGAGATTCCATCCGACCTCGTTCAAGATTTGAGAAGATTGGATTTGGACTTAGTACAGTCCGACGATACTGATTTAAATGCAATGGTAGTGGAACCCGAGATACTCCACGACATCCGAGCACTACAATGGGAAGACCCTGAACTAGTAACGATTCGAGGAAGGATTCCGCCGGCGGATCAAGGATTTAAAATTTCACTGACGAGTCTTCGATTCAAAGAGAGATGGTGTATACCAAACAATGAGGCGCTAAAACGCAGAATTTTAGACGAAGCACACAGCACCCGATATTCAGTACATCCTGGGTCAGACAAGATGTACCAAGATTTGAAATTACGATTCTGGTGGATCGGGATGAAAAAGGAGATAGCCGAACACGTGGCTAAATGCTTGATTTGTCAGAAGGTGAAATTTGAACATCAAAGACCGGGAGGACTCCTACAACCGTTAGAAATACCACGAGGGAAATGGGACTCAATCTCAATGGACTTCATTATGGGACTACCGAGGACCTCGAGTGGTAAAGATGCAATCTGGGTCATAGTGGATCGATTAACAAAGTTTGCCCACTTTGTTCCGATCAAAGAGACGTGGGGATTGGATGAGTTAGCAAAGGCCTATGAGAAAGAAGTAATCAGATTGCATGGTGTGCCCCTTGATATTATTTCAGATAGGGACGCAAGGTTTACTTCCCATTTACGGAAGAAGTTGCGAAAGCCTTAGGTAGCCAGTTGAAGATGAGTACCGCATTTCACCCAGCTACAGATGGCCAGACTGAACGAACCATTCAAACCTTAGAGGACATGTTGAGAGCTTGCACGATGGAGTTTAACGCTAACTGGGAAAAGAGTTTACCTTTGATCGAGTTCTCCTACAACAACAGTTATCATGCTAGCCTCAAATGTGCCCCTTTCGAAGCTCTATATGGAAGGAAATGTCGAAGTCCAGTGTGTTGGGACGATGCTAGCGACAATGTGGGCACCGGACCCCAAGCTATTCAGGACCAAATCGAGCACATTAGGATCATCCGAGAAAGACTACTAGCAGCCCAAGATCGACAAAAGAAGTATGCTGATCAACATCGTAAGCCTATTGAATTCCAGAAAGGTGACAAGGTATTCCTGAAAGTGTCGCCCATGAAAGGGGTGAAACGATTCGGCTTAAAAGGGAAGCTGAGCCCGAAATATATAGGACCCTACGAGATACTTGAGCGGATCGGAGAAGTGGCGTATCGACTTGCTCTACCGCCTAACCTATCAAGAGTACACAATGTTTTCCACGTATCTCAACTACGGAGGTATCGATCTGATCCGAGCCACGTCGTTTCGCCCGATGTCATCGAGATCGAGCCTAATATGTTGTACTCTGAGAAACCGGTGGAAATCTTGGCACGGGAAACCAAGACCCTGAGACGAAAGGCAATACCCTTAATTAAAGTCCTTTGGAGGGGTCATAATACCGAACAAGCTACTTGGGAAACCGAGGCGTCAATGAAGGAGAAATACCCAGAACTGTTCAGCGCAGGTAACCTTAACCACCTAGTTAACTTTAAGTTTCGGGGACGAAACTTCTTTAAGGGGGGAGGATTGTAACACCCCGTGTTAATTTAAGCTAATTATAATTAGGAAATCAATAATTAATCATCTTCGCCCATTAAATTCCTAATGCAATACACTACAAGTCACTTTCGTACCTAATCTAAAACCATTTTGAATTGCTTCGAATTTGAACTTTATTCTTTCATATTCAAACTCGATAAATCAAATGAAGACTATACAACAAATTTCTCAACGACAAATTTTGGCACGCAAATCGAGGTAAAATTTATAAAAGTGGCCGAGCCACATAGGATGATTTAAATCACCTAATTCTTTTCCTAATCTACTTACTCATAATCCTAATCTCACAAAAATGGTTAAGGCTTAATCAATTTAGATTAGTACCAACAAAACATACTATAATAATATAAAATTACTATTCCTTTTGATTTAACTAACACTTTCACTAAAACTCGATATAATGAGCCACACTTATTCAAAACTGATAAACTTTTTGACGTTTGATCATAATGATTTGATTCGATAACATTCAACGAAAAAAATATATATTTGGACCAAACGAAATTTTTATTAAAAGTTTCGAGAATCCTAAGGCCATTTTTCATTTTTATTACTCTTCTACGTTTTTCTTCATTTTAATTTTTGACCTTACTTCGAACCATCATTTTAAGACTATATATTTTATTTCGAGACTTTTCGCGTGCGCGCAAATCGAAAATTTCAAAAAATGAAAACCGAGCCCACTTGTGATCAAAGTGGCCGGCCTCTTTGGACTCCAAAGTCCTTGCTTATCTTCTTCCATTTTCCTTCTCCTTTTGCACCATGTCTAATCCATCTTACGCACTACTAATTCATCATCATTCTAGCTTATTTAAATTAAATGTTTTATGCAAATAAATAGAAGAGCTTTCACACATTAACTTACTACATAATACAAACTACAACTACTACTACATTATATACATCACACGCACAAACAAACACACACAACAACACTTCAACTTATTTTTCTCTCTAAATAACCTACTTAACTTACTTGTAAGCATATCTTCATCTCCAAACCTCAAGAACACTTTGATCTTCAACTTCCTCCTTTACTTTTCTTCCTTAATTCATTTCTTTTCTTACTTTAAATTCACTAGAGCACTAGTGTTAATTCACCATTTATATTTATGAAACACTACATCATTTAACTTATAAATGAACATGAACATAAATCAAATCACCTAAAATATAAACATCACCTAAATTAAAAACACTACTACACTTTAAGATTTTAATTTAGCTAGTTTAGTTATAAAATCAATTACTAACTTGTGTATTTCATTTTTATGTACTCTCCTAATCAAAGACGAGGAGCAAGGTGGTGAAGGCGACTTGAGCCCGCTTGATCCTATTGTCGATCCCTAATAACCGCTAATCTTTTCATTCATAACCTAACCTAAGGTGCCCCAAGACACTAGGTTTTAATTTTGTTAATCGCATGCTAGAAATGTTTATGTGTTATAATTATTGTGCATATGACCACCTAGCTTCATATGTTAAATTAGGAGACAAAAATCGAAAAATAAAGGTTGTTGCTCACTAACAAAACCCACGGCCAACCCCTTAATTTTTGTTCGATCTTTCGTGTTAATGTTTGTAAATTGCATGCATAAAATACTAAGACTAATATGTACATGAATATATAATTAGTTTTTGTTTAGGACTTAAAATGAATTTGTTATGAATTTAAATGTGTTAAAATGTTTTATTGTGTTCTTGAAGTATTATTGTTATTCTTATGTTATAATGATTTTTCTTTTGTGTGTTAATGTTTGTAGTTGTTTTTCACTCATGATTAAATGTATATATGATATAGAATAAATTAGTTGTTGAATTAGAAGTATAAAAATCAAAAATCAAAATTTAGGAACATATATATATATACACGGCCTACATGAATTATTTAGACCAATTTTTAGTTTTAATTTTTCTAAATAACATATTATGATTAGTCTAGTTAAATTAGACTTGTATGAAAAATTTGAGAAAATTATATAAACATATAAAAATTTGACTAAATAATGTTCATATTAAAAACATTAGTGTTCTTCACATCTTCATTGAGTTCTTCATCATATGACTAAGTTTTGATTTATAAATTTTATAAGTTTTAGTATTTATCGTTTTTGTTTACTAGTTTAAGTCACTTTAGCATAAACTAAATAATTAGTATATAAAAACCTTAAGTCAAAAACCGATAAAATTAGAAAACAAAAATAAATTGGTATGTACAAAAGGCCACGGCATTTAGGTTCATTTTTAGACCTAAAATGATTTTGTCACTTTTTATTTTTATCACTTAAGTAATTTAAATTAGTTAAAGTAATGAATTATTAACAAAAACAAAAAAAAAAGAAATAAATAGAGTAGTGTATAAAGGGCCACGGCATTTCTATTAAAATTGGGTCAATTTTGGTCAAAATGAATTTATCACTTAATCACTATAATTGATTAGTAATTAGCTTTATATTTTTATTGTAAGAAGAATCGTTAATAAAAAGAACCAACGAAACCGATTAAAATAAACGTTACATATATTAAAATGAATCACATCGTGTGTTACTACCTATGCTTAATTGTGGATATGGAGATATGGACTATTTAAAATGAACTACGATAACCTCGCTAAAATGTGGAACCGCTTAAATTTTAGCTAAGTATACGACTAAATCTAAACCGAGTTTTACTTTTGAAAAATCATTTAAATCACCAAGTATAAAAATGAACTTAACCACTTTGATTTAAATATGTTTCAAAATCACTAAATACAAAATGAACTTAACGAGTTCGATTAAAATATATTTCAAAACCGCTAAATGCAAAATGAACTTAACAACTTTAAAACTAGACTCCTAAAATATTTCCAAAAATCACTAAGTACAAAACGAACTTAACGACTTTAAAACTAGAATTCTACACTTAGAAAATAATAAGCTTAGTTTAGAATCTAAATAAAATACCAAGTATAAATATGCGAATAAAATACTAAGTATAAATATACGAATAAAATACCAAGTATAAAAATACGTATAAAATACGAGGAATAGTAAAATACGATGAATAGTAGATACGATGAATAGTAAATACGATGAATAGTAAATACGATGAATAGTAAATACGTGAATAGTATAATACGTGAATAGTAAAAATATTCAAAATTTACGATTGGACTCCAAATAAATTATTTAAGTTTCTATGTGCTTCCGTTTACCTGAAGAACTGCTAGAACTAAATTTTCATTATACAAGTTCGACGTTGTTAATTGTTATGAACTGTCACTGGAGAAATAAAGAAACGAGAAGATAATAAAGAAAGTACTTGTTAAATACTTGGGTGTCTGTCATGTTGCGAATCTATTGTGCCATCGTTAGAAAGGTAGCCGCGTATGGGGACTCTTTCACTCTCAGTGCTGACTGAGGCGTTCTAATGACTCTCATAGTCTTTAGGCAAGCAGGCGTATACATCCCTTGAATGGGCATAAATGTTGCGTTTTGCGGTCCATACGAGGTAACGGAAGATGACCATCCCATCCGGGGACCTTGTCATTAGGTATTAATCGTTTTGGTTAGGAAAAGCATACTCTCTCGAGTAGCGAGGACTGTGTCGTTTCTAAGTGAAAGTGTGTGCACACATTAGATAAGGGATTGAATCGTCCTTCTTACCTAGTGGTATCCTTGGCAGTAAAGTCCGTTGATGTACCCGGCAGCCATTGCGCAGGCCTTGCTTTTGTAGGGTTTTGCATGCTTCCATCCTGACTTGTTGTGGTTCATAGGACAACGTATGATAGATTATCCATGTTGTATTGGATATTAGGTAGTTATCACGTACGCTACTTAGTGTTTGATCTGATGTACGGGTCTGAGCAGCTAGTGCACTTTGATAATTATCTATGAGAGTACACAAGCCGCTCCGTAGTCAAGACTCGCGAGTTATGTTACTATATGAATAATTGAAAAGGGTCGACTACCCCGAATATGATTGAGATGGTAATGAATTGTTGAGTATGATTGGTTATGATTGGGGTGTGATATATGATTTGATCTATACTCATGTTTGAATCATCCTGATATCCTTATGTGTTTTTGCTTGCCTGCTTGCCATCTATTTTATTTAATTGTCATGTATATCGCACATGTCTATAATTGCTATACTACGTGATTTATTTGATGTGTTTAGATTGTGTTGGGGGAGAAAACACTAATACGAGATAAACTGCAGGTACCCCGAGGACTTATGTTTATCAAATGCTGGGGATGGTTTACCTTATTTTGTACTTCGTTGTTTTGGAGAGATTTGTAATCAAACATATACTCTGTTTCATCCTAAGACTCGTACTATGTATATAGAGTTTTAATACGATAACAGCTGGTTTGTAATAAATAGACTTAATTAATTTTCCGCCTTAGTTTAATTAAAGTCACGAAAAACCAGGTTGTTACAAGGGGGTTGATGAGTCGGTTTTAGTATAGGTTAGTAAGATGATTTTGAGCTCATTTAGTAAGGTTTTGACGTGGTTTTACGAAGGTTTTGTGACTTGTGCGAAATGCTTTGGATTTGCGAAGTTTTGTTGTGTTTTGACGTTAGTGGGACGGTCACGAGATTTGAAGGAGCTTGGAGAAAGAGTTGGTGAAATTGGCGACCCATAGGCGACCTAGAGGTAAGCAGGTCACGAGCAAAAGGGAGAAAGCAAAGAAAATTGACAGATGAAAATTGGCGACCTGGAAGCAACCAACTGGCAACCCAGGCGCAAGCTGAACTCAGTTGAAGATTAGGGACAACGCGTTTTTGGCAACCAACTGGCAAGCTACTGGCAACCTAGGCGCAAGCTGGTTTTCCTATTCCGGATTTTATTGTAATTTTAGGAAACTTATTCTTATTTAACCTAAGACTTAACCTAGTTGTTTATCATCTTTTCATCATCATCTTTTCATTAGTTTTAGTCCTAATTAGCTTTTCTCTAATAATTTGGGGGATTTTCTCTCAAGACCATGTGTAACTAAATTATTATTTCTTGATACGATCGATTGAAGCGTCGGTACTTGATCCGTGAGATTATCTATTTCTCTACTTTTCTTTGAGTATTATTTAATTCCTTATTCTTATTATTATTGATTTTGATCTTAATTAGTGTGTACAACTAATTAGGGTTATTATTAATTAATTTGCTAGATTTGATTATTGGCTCAGTTTGCTTTATTAATCTTATCGCGGTAGCAATTGTGATTGATTTATTGTACTCCGTTTGTCGTGAATTAATCATAAAAGGAATTGAATTTGTGACTCGAGTATTAACAAATAAGTTGTTAGTATTAGTCATCTTTATTGATTCTCGTGCTAATTCTTCTATAGACTTGAACTTGATATCGCGTGATTTGGGTTAGTCTTAGAAAGGGTAATTTAGGGCATCCGATTTGACCTAATTACTGATTGAAGAGGGAATACGTTAGTTAATATTATTGAACGGTATTAGCTTTCACAATAAAGTGCTCAAGTAAAGTGGTTTAATTGTTTTCTATGATCGGTGATTTTATCGTCTGTGGATATCGTATCGTGTCAGGACCTTTCTCTTAATTGTTTCAAAAGCTTAACTTTATTATTGTTTTTAGTTAGTTCATTAGTAGTATTTACTGAACCAAAACCTCCCCCCAACCTGTTACTGTTACTTATTACTCCGTATTATTGCATTCTTTACACTTTACTTCATTACAATTAGTCTTTTTCCCTGCGGATCGACCCTTACTTCCGTTTTACTACTTGCTTAGTATATAGGATTTAAGTGATTATAAATTGTAATTTGCGGCATACGACTTTAGCCCGTCAAATTTTGGCGCCGTTGCCGGGGAATTAGGCGTTGATTGTTTTCTTTGTTTAGTGTAGTTGTATGCATAATACTCGTTCTACTAACCTGGACCTCGAGCCTTTTGACTCAGAGATTGAAAGAACACTTTACAGGTTTCGTAAGAACAAAAGAGGTCAAATCGTTGTCGTAGACGACTCGGACCAAGAGGATTTCAGCTCCGATTCTGATATTTCTGAGATTGTAGAGGAAGACGAAGTGATGGCCCAATCTATTAAGCAACTTACAGCTCCGGACCTTCGACAACAACCCTTATGCATCACAATCCCGCCTCTTGCGGAAAATGTGAACTTTGAGTTGAAGTCCGGGCTTATTCATCTATTGCCCACATTCCATGGGTTGAGTGGTGAGGATCCGAATAAACATCTATCGGATTTTCACATCGTTTGCTCGAGTATGAAGCCTGCTGCTGTGACCGATGAGCAGCTGAAGCTAAGGGCATTCCCGTTCTCACTAAAGGACGCTGCGAGGGATTGGCTCTATTATCTACCTACGGGTAGTATCGATACATGGCTCAAAATGAAGAAGGCATTCCTTGAGAAGTATTTCCCTGCCTCTCGAGCATCTCAATTGAAGAAGGAAATTTCAAATGTTGAGCAACGTGATGGGGAAACGATGTATGAGTACTTGGAGCGGTTCAAGAAGTTGTGTGGTATGTGCCCGTATCATGGGTATGAAGACCAAGACCTCATCATGTACTTATGTGGAGGGCTCAGTAAAGAGGATGCTCGTATGGTTCATGCGGCGAGTGGAGGTGGGATCACGAATAAGAGCCCCACGGAAGCAATGGCTCTGATCACCGAGTTAGCTGAGAGCTCGAGGGACTTTGATAGAAAACCTTCTAAACGGGGGGTTAATGCAGTTGGATCAAGTCATGGCATGCTTGAGGAGAAGGTGGATAGCTTGACATCTTTGGTCAAGGACTTGGTCATAGGAAGGAAGCCGGCGATGGTTTGTGGCATTTGTTCTTCTCCATCACATCCGAGTGAAAGTTGTCCGCAAATGCAAGAGGGGCTAGTGGCGGATGTGAATTCTGTCGGTTACATGGAGCCGTCTCAACGCAAGTGGGATCCGTACTCTAATACTTTCAATCCCGGTTGGAAGGCTAATCCGGCTTTTCGATGGGGTGACAATCAGAATAACCCACAACATGCTCAAGGTAACCAATCCGGTCCACCTCGTGGTCAATACATGCTTCGTCCGCAAAACCCACCACCTAACTCGCATCCTCCTTCAAGCTCATCAATGTCCACCGATGAGATGATTCGAGCTTTGGTAGCTAATCAAAGCAACTTTCAAGCTAGTGTGGCTCAGAACCAGTTGGAGACTAAGAATAGCATCGAGAATTTGGAGACTCAAATTGGCCAAATGGCCACTGCTATTAGTCGGTTGGAAGCTAGGGACTCGAATGTGCTGCCAAGTCGAACAATACCTCCTAGAGAAAATGTGAGTGCCGTTTCATTGAGGAACGGGAGACAACTAGAGGAGGTGGAGAGGAGAAAGAAGAAGACGGTAGTGGATGATGCGGCGGTTAGTGAAGAGATGGAGATTGAGGCCGCAGAAGATGAAGGCAAGATTGATGACGGTCCACTACCAAAGTATGAAACAGAAGTTCCTTTTCCGGACGCTCTTAAGTCCACACGGAAGATCGAGAAGGAGAAGGACGTCTACGAGACATTTCGTAACTGTGAGGTAAATATTCCACTTTTGAATTTGCTTAAAATTGTACCTCGTTATGCTAAGTTTTTGAAAGAGATTTGTACCCTTAAGAGAAAGAAGAGTGAACCTAAGGGTAAGGGGCCTAAGGGTAAGGTGAGTGAATATGTTTCAGCTTTGTTTCAGAAGAGATTACCCCCTAAATGTGGAGACCCCGGTATGTTTTCAATTCCTTGCACCATAGGAGACCTTAGGATTGAAAAGGCCATGTTAGATTTAGGAGCGTCAATTAATGTCATTCCTTTTTCCGTCTATGAGACTTTAAAACTTGGACCTTTGAGAGACACTAATGTGGTGATTCAATTAGCTGATAGATCTAGTGTCAATCCTAAAGGGGTGGTGGAGAATGTTATGGTGAAAGTAGATAAATTAGTCTTTCCGGCTGATTTCTATGTTTTGGACATGAAAAGTGAGTTAGATGTCATCCCCGTTCTGTTGGGTAGACCATTTTTAAAGACTGCAGGTACTAAGATTGATGTACCTAAAGGATCACTCACTATGGAATTTGATGGGACGGTAGTTAAGTTTTTGATTGCTAATCCTATATCTGATTCTAATAATGTTCACTCCTTATGTGCTATTGATGTTACTAACCATCCTCCTAAGTGCCGGAAAGTTAAATCTCCGAGCAAGCTTGTTTCTAGTGTGCAGGTTCCCCCTCCTAAATCACAAAAGCTTGTGATCTTATGGAACCATCGCAAAGATGCGGAGAAAAACCAAGGTAAGCTTGAAACTTGGTATGATAAGCTGGTTAATCGAAAGAGTTTGGTTAACGGCTCACAAGTAATTCATGTTAAATCTAGCCTTCGATCATATCCATTCTCTTCAAAGGTAAGTTGAGGTAATAATTTCTATCTCTAATCTAAAAGTCGGGTGATCAATCACTCCGCGAGATGTCGAGCCAACGACGTTAAACAAAGGCGCTTTCGGGAGGCAACCCGCGGTTTGTTGAAAAAAAAAAAAAAACACAAAACACAAAAAAAAAAAAAAAAAAAAAATTCATCGGAACATCCTTGAGCTCCGGTGATGGAGTTGGCGTCATGAGTGGTGGAACTGATGGTGAGATCGTTGTGGACACCTTGTCTATACGATCGAGTTGACTTGGTTTGGAGTAGGGGAGCTCACGCTACTACACATGATGTAACACCCGGTGTTGTCCGAGGTTATTCGGGCCGGGTTCCCCGTTGAAGTGGTCCATGTGATGAGCTCAAGTGACCTAGTGCTTAAAAGGATTGTAAGTGCTACTCATATCAACAAGATGCATCTTCTTTTCTGGTGGCTCATCTTAAGAACTCTTCAGTTAAGCGTGCTTGCTGGAGAGTAGTCTTAGGATGGGTGACCTCCTGGGAAGTTCTCAGGATGCGCACGAGTGAGGACAAAGTGCGCTGGAAAGGGCCCGTGTTGGTCTGTGGGCGATGTACGCAGCCTGGCGAGCTACCGTGAATGACATTTCGGCCTTTAGTTGGGGCCGGGGTGTTACAAATGGTATCAGAGCAACCCGGCGACCGTGTGGTCGAATCCTGTGTCTTGTTGGCCAGGTACGCACCAAGCTGGGGAGGATTCTGGAATGCTATATTGTAAGTAGCTACCAGGCGCAACGAGGACGTTGCGTTCTTCAAGTGGGGGTGTGTAACACCCGGTGTTGTCTGGGGTTATTCGCCGTCCCCCGTTGAAGTGGTCCATGTGATGAGCTCAAGTGACCTAGTGCTTAAAAGGATTGTAAGTGCTACTCATATCAACAAGATGCATCTTCTTTTCTGGTGGCTCATCTTAAGAACTCTTCAGTTAAGCGTGCTTGCTGGAGAGTAGTCTTAGGATGGGTGACCTCCTGGGAAGTTCTCAGGATGCGCACGAGTGAGGACAAAGTGCGCTGGAAAGGGCCCGTGTTGGTCTGTGGGCGATGTACGCAGCCTGGCGAGCTACCGTGAATGACATTTCGGCCTTTAGTTGGGGCCGGGGTGTTACACATGAGCTAGGAGTTTGTATGGCTTTTGTCGACACTATATGTGTAGTGCTTTCATGATACTTTCATTCAAGCGTGGGGGAGGAGGTGAGGCGTGTGGTTGGACTATGTCTACGGTATCATTGTATGGTTGATGGCTTTGGTACGTCTTGTGACGCGGTTTTCGCGGTGAGGTATGTTCGTCCTCCCTCTTTTTCTTGTGTCCTTTGCAACATTGAGGACAATGTTTCATTCAAGCGTGGGGGAGGAGAATCGTTTCGATTGTATTGTAAAGTTGTAAAATGTGCTTTTGTTTATGTTCAAAAAAAAAAAAAAAAAAAAAAAGTGAAAAAATCGAGAAAAAGAAAAGAAAAACAAAAAAAACAGAAAAAAAATACGAAAAAGAAATAAATTGAATCCTGGCTAGGTGAAAACCCGAAAGGGCGCCTAGGCAAAAGTGGGATATGTGGCCGAGGGCGGAGTGAAACCGCAAGGGCGGCACTCCGAGTAAAATGAAGAAACGAGTTGCGTGCCACGAGAGTTAGAGTGAGGTGAATAAGCTAGAGTGAAACCCGCAAGGGCGGGCACTCTAGGCAAAATGAGAGATTTAGGAAAAAAAAAATGCATTACTACTTCCTATTTTACCGGCGAGGCGACATAAGAAGGGTGACAAAGAAGGTCGGAAGGGTAGGTTAGAGGCTACGGTGAGGCGAAATCGCGGTGCACGGAGTGGAGGCACCACACTTTGCGATTGGGTTTTGGTTTGAATTGCGGATTAGAGGCGGTTAGGAGCTCGCTTGTGTGGGTTGTATGTGTGTGTGACATACGCTTTTAGATCCTTTGGAGAACGTTAGTAGCACAAGCGAGTGGGCTAGGATGGAGAAATAAGGGGCGTAGCTGGGTTTCTGTCATCATTGTCACGTTTGTCGTTGAGTCGATGGGTATGTGTTTCCTAAATTTCGAGAGTGAGTGCGAATGGCTACTACTTGAGCCATTAGAGGGAGAAGGAGTTGTTAGTTGAGAACACGACTTAGATTGTCATTGCATCCCGTGCGTTATCTTGTGAGCTAGTGTAGGTTAGATTTGTTTGGCGTTCGTTGAGTTTACTCGAGGACGAGCAAAAGCTTAAGCGTGGGGGAATTTGATGAGTCGGTTTTAGTATAGGTTAGTAAGATGATTTTGAGCTCATTTAGTAAGGTTTTGACGTGGTTTTACGAAGGTTTTGTGACTTGTGCGAAATGCTTTGGATTTGCGAAGTTTTGTTGAGTTTTGACGTTAGTGGGACGGTCACGAGATTTGAAGGAGCTTGGAGAAAGAGTTGGTGAAATTGGCGACCCATAGGCTTACTAGAGGCAAGGTGTCACGAGCAAAAGGGAGAAAGCAAAGAAAATTGACAGATGAAAATTGGCGACCTGGAAGCAACCAACTGGCAACCCAGGCGCAAGCTGAACTCAGTTGAAAATTAGGGACAGCGCGTTTTTGGCAACCAACTGGCAAGCTACTGGCAACCTAGGCGCAAGCTGGTTTTCCTATTCCGGATTTTATTGTAATTTTAGGAAACTTATTCTTATTTAACCTAAGACTTAACCTAGTTGTTTATCATCTTTTCATCATCATCTTTTCATTAGTTTTAGTCCTAATTAGCTTTTCTCTAATAATTTGGGGGATTTTCTCTCAAGACCATGTGTAACTAAATTATTATTTCTTGATACGATCGATTGAAGCGTCGGTACTTGATCCGTGAGATTATCTATTTCTCTACTTTTCTTTGAGTATTATTTAATTCCTTATTCTTATTATTATTGATTTTGATCTTAATTAGTGTGTACAACTAATTAGGGTTATTATTAATTAATTTGCTAGATTTGATTATTGGCTCAGTTTGCTTTATTAATCTTATCGCGGTAGCAATTGTGATTGATTTATTGTACTCCGTTTGTCGTGAATTAATCATAAAAGGAATTGAATTTGTGACTCGAGTATTAACAGCGTTGTTAGTATTAGTCATCTTTATTGATTCTCGTGCTAATTCTTCTATAGACTTGAACTTGATATCGCGTGATTTGGGTTAGTCTTAGAAAGGGTAATTTAGGGCATCCGATTTGACCTAATTACTGATTGAAGAGGGAATACGTTAGTTAATATTATTGAACGGTATTAGCTTTCACAATAAAGTGCTCAAGTAAAGTGGTTTAATTGTTTTCTATGATCGGTGATTTTATCGTCTGTGGATATCGTATCGTGTCAGGACCTTTCTCTTAATTGTTTCAAAAGCTTAACTTTATTATTGTTTTTAGTTAGTTCATTAGTAGTATTTACTGAACCAAAACCTCCCCCCAACCTGTTACTGTTACTTATTACTCCGTATTATTGCATTCTTTACACTTTACTTCATTACAATTAGTCTTTTTCCCTGCGGATCGACCCTTACTTCCGTTTTACTACTTGCTTAGTATATAGGATTTAAGTGATTATAAATTGTAATTTGCGGCATACGACTTTAGCCCGTCAGGGGTTATATTCAATTAACCCTAGAAAAAAATATAAAATTAAAATGAAAACCTTAAACTTTAGAGCATCTCCAATGGTTACTTTTTAAGGACTTGCTTGCAATTAAAAAAAATTTCAAGCTAATAGCTTACCATTGGAGTTGTGATGAGTAGGTGTAGCTTATGAGCATTGTAGCTCTACCAAGCTACGTAGCTTGGTTTTAAAAAATAAAATAGAAAATGTTCTAATTGGATGAAAATGACTTTGTGGGGCCATATAAGCTACAAATCGTTGGATTCTACTATTGGAGGGATATACCGCCAAAGAGCAAAGCTGCTTGAAATTTTAAAGTTCAATTCAAACTACAACCAACCATTGGAGATGCTCAAAGAAGCAAAATTGCAAATAAGTCTATCATGGTAGGGAGCATTTCGTATTTATAAATGTATCATACCGTGTAATGTAAGTGACTAAGTGGAGCGTTGATTATGGACCATTATTTCATAGGTTCAATTAATTAATTGTTTTTTTTTATGTATTGTGGACAATTTATAAAAAGAAAAATATATTGTAGAATAAATTATAAATTATAAATTATAGTCCTTTAAAAACAGAATTTTTTAATTTACAGCCCTTTAAAATTTTTCTAATCAATTGCAGCCACATATTTACTCCGATCATAAATCACAGCCAAAACGAAGCTCCGGCAAAAAAAAGTGGGTAACTTTTTATTAAAGAGTAGTTCTTGTGTAAGTCGGGACTGACGTTAATATAACGTAAGACAATACATGAGGAGTTATTAAAAAAAAAAAAGTAAAATAAAATTAAATAACAAGTAACCACCCTCATGTGAGATGTCTTACAATAAACTTATTGTAAGACTTGTCTCACATGAGAATTAGTGTTTATTAAATTCAAGTTTTTTCCCCAAAACTGATTTTTCATGACAAAAATACTCCTTCCTTATTTAATTGGTATAGTAGATAGATATTATATATACTTCTTTTCACATTTGAACAACAAATTTCAAAATCAATTTCTTTTCTATTTCTTCCTTAAATCGAATTAGGTTTACCTTGCTGATACGAATTTCTATTTCTATTTCTATTTCTTCCTTAAATCAAACTAGGTTTACATGAAATGACTACAAATTGTGGAAAAAACTTATCAATTTCCCCCAAATTTACAATTTTGGGGGAAAAAAAAAATTAGGGTTTCAAATTTTTTCCAGAAAAATTGGACAAATTTTAACCTAGCATGCAAAATGAAATAAGGAGAGTCTTCCACATATTTACTCTTGTTGTAACACCTGGTGTTGTCCGAGGTTATTCGGGCCGGGTTCCCCGTTGAAGTGGTCCATGTGATGAGCTCAAGTGACCTAGTGCTTAAAAGGATTGTAAGTGCTACTCATATCAACAAGATGCATCTTCTTTTCTGGTGGCTCATCTTAAGAACTCTTCAGTTAAGCGTGCTTGCTGGAGAGTAGTCTTAGGATGGGTGACCTCCTGGGAAGTTCTCAGGATGCGCACGAGTGAGGACAAAGTCTTATTTGGAAAGGGCCCGTGTTGGTGCAGGGCGATGTCTGCACTGGCGAGCTACCGTGAATGACATTTCGGCCTTTGGTTAAGGCGGGGCGTTACAAATGGTATCAGAGAAACCCGGCGACCGTGTGGTCGAATCCTAGGTACGCACCTAGCCGTGTGGTCGAATCCTAGGTACGCACCTAGCTGGGGAGGATTCTGGAATGCTATATTGTAAGTAGCTACCAGGCGCAACGAGGACGTTGCGTTCTTCAAGTGGGGGTGTGTAACACCCCGTGTTGTCCGAGGGTATTCTAGGGTTCCCGTTGAAGTGGTCCATGTGATGAGCTCAAGTGACCTAGTGCTTAAAAGGATTGTAAGTGCTACTCATATCAACAAGATGCATCTTCTTTTCTGGTGGCTCATCTTAAGAACTCTTCAGTTAAGCGTGCTTGCTGGAGAGTAGTCTTAGGATGGGTGCGCTGGAAAGGGCCCGTGTTGGTCTGTGGGCGATGTACGCAGCCTGGCGAGCTACCGTGAATGACATTTCGGCCTTTGGTTGGGGCCGGGGTGTTACACTTGTAATAAAGCAATCGATTTTTTAACAAAAGAATATTAAATGTAATACTTTCTCTGAGTGATGTATTAAAAAACAAAAAGTGATGAAAAATATATTTCCTTGTGCAAAGTCTGCCTTGATGTGCGAGTAAAAACTGAGTGAATGGTTGGAGATGAGAAAGTAAATGACAAAAGTTATGATGATGGTGAGTTTGAAGAGGGAGATGAAAGTAGGGGAGAGAAGAATAGAAATCGTGTAATTAAAAATAGTTGGTACAAAACGGTTTTCACAACTTAATTTTTACCGGAGAATGAGTGTGGGTGCAATTTAAAAATAGTTGGTACAAATGTGGCTGTAATTGATTAAAAAAATTTAAAAGGGCTGTAATTAAAAAATCGTGTATATAAAAGGTTGTAATTGACAATGAACCCTTCTATATTGTAAAATATATTTTATAAATGTAACCAGAAAATTAAAATTTGACAACAAATTGGATATGAATAATCGAATTTCGAAAATCAATTTTTCCGGTTACTGAAAAATCAGACAAAGTGAAAAACCGGATAACCGAGTCAGATATGAATTGCACGATATCATTAGTTTTTAAATCAAGTAACCGAATCGAATTTAAAATCCAAAGCAAGTAATCGGGTTTTACTCATTCCTAATAGACACTATGAACATTTTCTTTCGGACTTTTTAGATTTGAATCGAATCGAATCAATCGAAGTTAATCGAATCGAATCGAAATGAATGGTGATTGGATCGAATTGAATCGAATGAATCGAATCGAATGAAGTTAAATTAAATAATATAATTGTCTTTGAATCGAATCGAATGAATCGAATCGAATCGAATGGAATGAACTAAATCGAATCGAATCGAAATGATCTAAAAATAAGCTGGAAGGAACATGTCATAAAAACTCTAAATATTTTTTTTATTTCAATCGAAAATCTAATTATTTTTTTAATAACCACATTTTACCAAACGATATTAAGTTGGGTAACACCGAAATGGAAAGTAGTTCGTACTAATTAGGCAAATACGGAGTAGATGAGAAAAAGTAACTCGTAATTTGTTTCAATTGTTGTTCAATAACACTCACTCATCCTAGGGTTTTGGAGACAAAAAAAAACCCCTCATTTTCATCAGGTAACTGTTGCAATTATCACCCTCTATTTGTTTTTTGTTTTTTTGGGTATTATGTTCATGTCAAAAACTTCATTGATTGTTTTGGTCACTATAAAACTATTCTGCAACTTAATCTTCTGTTGTTGTTGTTGCTGCTGCTGCTGCTGTTGCTGTTGTTGTCGTTCTGCGACTTAATCTTCGTTGTTGTTGTTGTTGTTGTTGTTGTTGTTGCTGCTGTTGCTGTTGTTGTTGCTGTTGTTGTTGCTGTGCTGCCGTAAGCTTTGGTTTTGCTATGTTTCCAATTTCACTCGATTCAATTGATTTGCTGCATTTTGCTTTTTAGTGGAACACCTAGTTTAATGTTCGAACTTATTGTTTCCTAAAAAGCACTCTTTTATTAGTATTGGGGGGAGTACTGATTAAAACTTACCCTTGATTATTTTGAGTTGGGGCGGCTGATCAAAGTTTTAATCAAGCTTTTGTTTTGAAGTTATTGTCAGGTAAATCACATCAGAACCATGGAGTCACGGACCCAAAAGCGTATGCGCGACAGAGATAGGTTGAGTGAAATGCCAGATGAAGTAATTGTCCACATTCTTTCGTTTATGCCTATCGTATATGCTGTTAGAACCATGTTACTTCGTCGTTTTGGAGACCTTTGGACTTTGGTTCATACCCTTAAGCTTCACATGCTTGATTTCCATGATCAATTTTATCTAAATCGTCAAGTGAAAAAAGATAAGAATGAGCGGATGTACGCTTTCTTCCGCAATGTTTTGATACTTCATAAAAGGTCATCCATCAACAAATTTCATATTCGTGCACTGCGTTATTATTGTGACGAAGCCATCAAGGTTTCTGATGAGGTAAAAACATGGGTTAGGTTTGCATTGAGTAGACAAGCAAAGGAACTCATATTACATGATGACATTGATGAGTCTGAATCTGAATTTACCATTATATCAGTGCGTAATTTCACAAGTCTATCTCTTGTTACCCTTGCGCTTCATAATTGCGATATTGAGACCCGAATTCAAGTGAACTTGCCATCTCTGAAGAAGTTATTGATTGACGACTGTGTCATACCTAATGAAGTATTATGTCGGTTTATACGTGGGTGTCCTTCCTTACATGAATTGGAAATAAAGGAACCTTATGGTATGGACAAGCTAAGTATTAGCGCTCCAAACATTGATAAGTTATCTCTTGCTCTTTCGTTTAATTGGGACGATGGGAATCCTATGCCGGTTGATTGCCCCAACATTAAAACTTTGGATTTGGATGTATATGATGGTATAGCTATCACTGATATTTCTTCTGTTCGTGATATCTACATCAAAAACTATCCCGGTAACTCATACAATGATGAATTACATACAAGTAAACTGTTTTACGGGAAGCTTGATGGTGTTGAAGTTCTCCATTTGTCGCGTAATGTGTCTCATGTAAGCACTTCTCTTTCTTTATTAAAAAAAGAAAAAAGTGTGTGGAATTATTGAGATAACGTCGGTTCATTGTCTTCCATTTTCAGGAGTTCCTTGATACAATACAGCATTTGGATCTGTTGCAACACAAATGGAAGCGTGTAGTTCTGGAATTATGGAAGTTTGATGAAGTCTGCCTCGTGGGCATCCAACACTTGATGAGAAGTTTAAGAAAATTGGAAGAACTCACAATATATCCATCGGGGAATGCAACGCCTGAGTTTGAATTTGTTAAGCGCATGTTAAGCTTCCCGAGAGCGTCAACAAGTGCCCGGATACTCTTTGCTTGACTATTGAGTATGTGCGTTTTTGTATCGGCGCTAGCGTTTTGTGTTATTATCCTAGAAAGGTAACGAATTTTGGAAAAACAATAATCATCACTCGGGGTATAACTTGGGCAAATCTTGGATGTAAAAAGTGTTGATCATTTGCCATAACTCATAACTGTATTCCAGATTTCGACATGAATCATTCCTTTTTTTATCCCTTATCTGAAACTGGTATGTTTATGGTATATGTACATGAATTATGCTCACATTTCACAAAATCATAGTCATCGACGCATCGTCATTTACTTTAGTTTTTGGCAACTTTCGGAAGCTACCGACTTAATGACCAGAGTTTCCACTTTACATATCGAAATTTTCGACTTCAATTTGCAAGATTTGGGTGACGTTTCTTTTGTTTGAAGAGTGTGTGTCATTGAACCTAAAAGAATATAATCCCTTGATTGTGTTAGCTTATTAAGTACCTGTCATTTTTATTTATCATTAGGTTAGAAGGCCTTTGCAAGTAAATGATGCAGATTAAAACACGGATCTTTTGTGGCGACAGATTGGAATTAGACTATGAAACACGTTAACCTTTTTGTAATCACTGTTATTCATAAAAAGGAACAAAATTAATCAGGAGTGTATTACATGAAAGCTTATCAATCTTTTCGAATCAACTCACGAATCCAGAAGAATTTATCCGCAGAGTTATTGACTCAAACATCGTTGAGTTCACAGACGACAGATAGGAGTATTTGCAGCAACCATTGAGAATTACTTAGATAACACATTTTTCATTTTCTTCCATTTTCAGGAGTTCCTTGATACAGTACAACATTTGCATTTGTTACAACACAAATGGAAGCGTGTAGTTCTTGAATTGCAGAAGTTTGATCAAGTCTGCCTCGATGGCATCCAACACTTGACGAGAAGTTTAAGAAACTTGGAAGAACTCACTATATACCCGTCGTGGAAAGCCAAACCTGCAAAAGAGCTTGAATTTGTTAAGCGTGTGTTAAGCTTCCCTAGAGCGTCAACAAGTGCTCGAATACTCTTTGCTTGTCTATTGTGCATGCATTCTGCGTTTTTGTATCGCAGCTAGCGTGTTGTGCAACAATGCTAGAATGCAGATGAATTATGGAAAAACGATAATCGTTCTTCTGGGAATGACTTATTGACTTGGGATCAAGTACCATAACTGCATTCCAGATTTCGTCGTGAATCACTCCGTTCTTTTCCTTTTTGAAACTGGTATTGTAATGGTATCTATATATGAATTAGGCTCGCATTTGACAAAATCATAGTCATCGTCATTTTTTACTGTATTTTCACAAAATATTGAATATTGACAAGGAGGAAGATGAAGGTTGACTAGGAGAAATATAAGGGTGTGTTTGGATTGAAGGTTTTGGAAGGAAAGGGAGGGGAGGGAAAGGGAGAATACATTTTCCTTTATTTGGTTACACTTTTATGGGAGGAGGGAAAAGGAGGGGGAAGGAAACAAAGGGATTTAATTTCCCTCCATTAAACTAAAATGAAATCCTTCCATCTTTGACAAGATTTGGAAGGAAAGCTCTAATTGGACTCTCATTATACACATCATGCCTCAACTTTCATCCTCCCATTAAGCCATTTTTATTCTCCTTTCCTTCACTTCCCTCCCATTAATTTTAGCTATCCAAACATCCAAGTTTTGATTTCTCTCCCCTTCCTTCCCCTTCCCTCATTTTCCCTCCCCTCCCTTTCCCTCCTATTTTGCTATCCAAACGGACCCTAAGATAGTTGGATGAATAAGGTGAATTAAATAGAAAGTTAAATTTAACGAAATATTTTACAGAATTCTAAATTTTAGTTATGGTGTAGAATAAGTGTAGCACATCAATTAATGACACCATCCATGTTTTTGAAAACAGAGGAGACTAGTACGATATAGAAATTGAAAAAACACAGGATATCATGTAGCAAAACCTATTTTTTTTTTTCTAGATGAGCCACAAAACAATTACAATGGAGGAGGGAATTTGAACATGAGAGTTGAAGTTTAGACTAACCGTTACCTCCGTTGTAATTGTAACCTCCTAAACACACCAAACGATATCAAGTACTCCCTCCGTGCCAGTGAATTGTTTACAATTTGACTTTTTTTGTGAGGGAGATTTGAGAGAATTGTAAACAAATGACTGGAACAATCCCGATGAATTGTTTACAGTTTGACTTTTTTGTGATACAGATTTAAGATAAGTGTAAACAAATGACTGAATAGAGGGAGTAGTCCGTACTACTTCGCCAAATGCCCAAATAGTAGTTCTCTTGTGAAACTAACATAATACTAAGTTAAATGCGAGACATAAGTACAAATTATTGTTAAAATGGAATAAAAATATGAAATGAAATAAATCTACTAAACTCTTTTAGGGTACTAAAAGTTTTTAGTTACAGTTAATAATACGGAAAAATTATACTAAAATGGTACAAAAATGATACGATAAAAAACGAGACTGACTTACAAACAAGCCTCATCACAGCCAACAAAAAAAAAATTGTGATTCAAGGGTACGGAAACCTTTAGGGTAAAGAATGCTCATTACCCTACGAATAAGAAAGCTCCACGTAGCAGTGTAATTTGTACTTTTTGTGTGTCTACTGACTAAATATCCTATTTCCTACGGAGTATTTTACAAATCTTAATTAAGGGCATTCATAAATATAAAATCCTACTTTTAATTCTTTATTTTATTCTTTATTGGTCAATTAGTCAATATTTTTTTAACACTTGACGTATATGGAAATTAATTTTAAAAAGAATGGGAATTTTTTGAAGCATTGTACAATTACACAATTAAAAGAAAACAAAAATAACAAAAATCTTTTCCATATCCCTGCATGCTTTTGGTGAAGCTACGGTTGAACAGGCCTCTATAATTAAGAATGTTTTGGATCGTTTTTGCCGAGCCTCAGGTGAAAAAGTAAGTGCAGCAAAGTCGAGAGTGTTCTACTCGGGTAACACTGATATATCCATTCGCCAAGAGGTTAGTCACGCTTTGGGCTTTGAAGAAGCTGATGATCTTGGTACATATTTAGGGATGCCCACAATTAACGGTAGAGTTACGAGGCACACCTTTGCACGTTTAGAGGACAAAATTAATCAGCGGCTCTCTGGTTGGTCGACTAAAAGGCTATCTCTGGCGGGTCGTGCTACCTTAGTCCAATCTACACTTAGTACTATGGCTAATTACTGTATGCAGTCCGCAAAGATTCCAAGGACCGTTTGCGATTCCATTGATAAAAAGTCTAGAAGGTTTCTATGGGGAGGTAATGAAGATAAAAAATCTATTCATCTAATCTCATGGGAAAACATCCAGAAACCGAAATCCTTAGGTGGTCTAGGTATTCCCTCAGCTAGACAAGCGAATGCGGCTTTTCTTACTAAGTTGGGTTGGCGAGTTCTGGCGGAGCCTAGCTAATTCGTTATGGTCTCGGGTGCTACGTTCCAAATATTGTAATGGACGGTGCGATATTGATATCTTCCAACCTAAGCAGAGTATGTCGAATGTGTGGGCAGGTATAACGTCGCAGGCTAAAACTATAGCTCAGGGTACCGCTTGTGCTGTAGGGAACGGTCGTAAAACTCTTTTTTGGGACCACTGTTGGGTCGACGGAGTGACTCTGTCGGACAATATTATTGCCCCTATTCCAGATTACATAGAGAAAGCAACAGTTAGCGATATGTGGTGCGTGAATAATGGTTGGAAGTGGGATCTTTTTTCGAATTTTTTGCCTCAACATATGTTACAGAAGATTGCATCCATCTCGCTTATTCCTGACCCCGACCTTGAAGACACGTTGTATTGGAAGGGCACGTCTACAGGTAAGTTTTCAATAAAATCAGCCCTCGGCTTCTTGAAAGGTCATGACTCTACTCTTTCCCCAGAACTTCCGGTTTGGAGGATTATCTGGCGTCTTCCCGTTCAGCAAAGAATTCGTATGTTTCTCTGGCTCGCTGCTCACCAACGTCTTATGGTTAACGTTAATCGGGTACGTCGAAATATGGGGGACGACCCAGTTTGTCCGCGGTGCAATGAGGCGGAGGAAAGCACGGACCATCTACTACGTTCTTGTCCGTTCTCACGACAAATTTGGAGCCTTGTAGGTATCCTACCCTCTCACACTTCTTTTTACAGCTCGACTTTTGCGGTTTGGCTAACTGCTAATGCCAGCAATGACGTTTCGACGTCCATCGTTGACTGGCCCATTAAATTCGCTATTACTTGCTGGTGGATTTGGAAATGGAGAAATAATGTTGTTTTTGGTCGAGATGAAGAGAATCCAGTCCATCCTCACATTTTCCTCTCTAACCAGTTTGAAATTTCAAAAAAAGCTTTCGATAAGTTCGATTTTCTTACACCTTCTCCCGGGTTGGCAAGTAGAGAAATTTATATCCGTTGGCTCCCTCCACCTCACGGATGGTCTCTTCTAAATACGGATGGTGCGTCGAAGGGTGATCCGGGTCCTGCAGGTTGTGGTGGTATTTTTCGCGACGAAACAGGCAATTTCTTAAACGCCTACTTCTTTTCGTGCGGTATTTGCACATCGATGAAGGCAGAATTCCTCGCTCTTCTTGCGGGTTTAGAGCACGCCAAACACATGAGGATTGGTAAACTTATCGTTCGCATGGATAATAATTCTTGCATTCAGATCATTAACGACAATCAACTTATAAGTAATGGTCTGAAACATATTGTGAAGAGATGCAGAGACTTATTAGCAGAAGGCACATGGATGGTCAAGCTCGAACATTCTTATAGGGAAGCAAACAGGGCAAGTGATTGGCTAGCTAATCGTGGAGTTAATTCTAGCACTATTGTTACTTATTTAGACGCTCCGCCTCAGGAGCTTCGGTCCATTCTTCGGGATGATATATTTGGGGTCGCTTTACCTCGTGTAATAGCTAACTAGTTGTACGGGGTCTTCCCCTCTTTAGCACCAAAAAAAAAAAAAAAAACCCCTAAACCTTGTCAAATACTCTGTAATATTTAAAAATCATATTTGAGTATGTAATATGTTACATACTCGTTGATATTAATGTACATGATGGGAACCTTTGCCAGTTGATTGCCCCAACCTTAAAACTTTATATTTGGATGTATTTGATGGGATAGTTATTATTGATATTTCTTCAGTTCGTGATATCTACGTCAAAAACTATCCCGGTAACTCATACAATGACGAATTACATACAACACGTAAACTGTTTTACGGGAAGCTTGATGGTGTTGAAGTTCTCCATTTGTCGCGTAGTAATGTGTCTCACGTAAGCACTTGTCTTTCTTTATTAAAAAAAAAAAAAAAAAAGTGTGTGGAATTCAAAGCCTGCAGAAGTGCTTGAATCTGTTAAGCGCATGTTAAGCTTCCCGAGAGCGTCAGCAAGTGCCCGCATACTCTTTGCTTGACTATTGACTATTGAGCATGTTCGTTTTTGTACCGGAGCTAGCGTGTTGTGTTATTATACTAGAAAGCAGACGAATTATGGAAAAACGGTAATTGTTATTCGGGGCATAACTTGGGTAATTGTTATTCGGGGCATAACTTGATCATGTGCCATAACTGTATTCCAGATTTCAACGTGAATCATTCCTTTTTTATTCCTTATCTGAAACTGGTACTATAATGGTATCTATAAATGAATTATGCTCGCATTTCATAAAATCATAGTCATCGAAGAATCGTCATTTACTTAGTTCTTGGCAACTTTCGGAAGCTACTGAGTTAACGGCCGGAATTTCCAATTTACATTTCGAAATTTTCGACTTCAATTTGTAAGGAATACGGAGTTCTGCATGGAACTCCGGAGAAACTATCTTTTGTTTTTGGTGCGCAGTATTTGTGTGACGTTTCTTTAGTTTGAAGAGGGAGTGTGTTAACGAACCCACGACCTATTGTTGAATACTCCGTATTTGCACATCATAACCACTAGACGAAAATATGAGTGGTACATGCTCAATTTATCAGGATCAATTAAGCTCGATTTCATTTTCTTCAACTCATTATTTGAATATAATCCACACAAACATTACTATGACCATCCCCATTAAGCAAAATGACCTAGGTCATTTGACATGAGTGTGACTTTAAACATAAATTAGTAAATAACCATCACACAATTAAAAGGACACTTTTCCATGAAAGTCAATAAATAACCCTTGTGTATACAAAATGACACTCTATTTTTTCAACTTACTCTGCATTATATTGCAAAAAGAAAAAAAAACTTGTGTATTTTTAAGTCATTATTTTTTGAGTGGGAGGTTGATTAAACTAGTACTCCGTACTTTGTACTCCCTCCATCCCATTTTTTTCCTCCCATTTACCCAAAAAGAAAATACCATCTTTTTCATCCCATTTCACAATTTACACTACAACTTTCTAAAAATGGACACCTACTTTTTTGTGGGACCCATTTGTAACACACTCATTACCATTTGTTTACTATTATTTCTTATTCTAAGTGCCGTTTCCAAATGGGAAGAAAAAGATGGGACGGAGGGAGTAATAGATAATCACTTCCATTAAAGTGACATTTGAATGAGGATGGTCTAAGGATCCACCTGTCACCAATTAACTTTGAAAAATGTGGTTTCTTTTTGAACTTGTAAACTAAGCGCTTTATTCATTGTCAGGCCTATTTTTATGGTTTAAAATGCTATTACAACCCAAGTTTGCCCTTGGTTCGATAAGTTTAAGTTGGACCAAAATTATGTCACAGAATTTCGCTAGAATAAAATCTTTAATTACAAATATATGATTTTATATACTTTCTAATTACAATTTACAATGGGAGGTACGGTAAGTAATACTTCGTATTTCTTTAGCTTGGAGTAATACGGTTAATGGTTAATACCTCAAACTTGTGAAGTGAGGTTATTTTTTGGTTGAGACGATCTCAAAGAGCTCATTGGATATTCAAATTGATTTTCTTGACATTTTTAAGTTTCACGGTGTGAGACGATATCCGTTTTCTTTGTTTAACTTTCAAAAAATCTCAAATTTGAGTTTTTCATATAAATTGAGGGAGATTAATCCCAACCCCAAAATAAATAAAATTATGGAATATTTTATATGGTACCCCTTAGTTTTTTGACTTTCTACATGGTACCTCTACATTTTTTAAAACATACATGGTACCCCTAATTGTTGTCATTATCCATAGGTATACCCCTAAACTTTGTTTTCAAACCATTAAACTCAATTTTAGGCTTACGTGATGACTTGGATGTGTAACCAAGCTGATCATTTACTATCTCATGACATAAAGACTCTATTAAGCTCAAATTCTATCAACAATCTAATATTTAATAATATATATGGGTTATAAAATTTTACGACAAATAAGTTATTGTTTTCCTACAAAATTATCACGTCTAAGAGAAATATTGAGCTCAATAGAGTCCTTCTGTCATGGGATGAAAAAACCAAGCTTCGTTAAACGCCCAAGTAATTTTTTAACGCTTAAAAGTGAGTTTAATTGTCTGGAAACAAAGTTCAGGGGTATACTTACGGATAATGACAACAATTAGGGGTATCATGTATGTTTTCTAAAATGTAGGGGTATCATGTAGAAAGTCAAAAAATTGAAGGGTACCGTAAAAAATATCCCTACAATTATTCTCCAGTTATATAACTAAATAGGCTTATTTTGTAATAACTACCTTATAAATATAAAATTTTACAACTTACTACCTTTTATAACTTTTTTTAAAAATTACTACGGAGTACCTTTTATGCCTATTTTCTTTACAAATTGATACCTGTTTGCATCTCCAATTGATATTTTCCGGCAAAATTTCTCATTTCTCTCTCGTATCTCGCTTTTCATATACTTAACAATTCATGTCTTCACACTATGCCGACATCCTAAAAGTTAAAAATAATATAATTTTTTTATTAAATTTCATTTCATTGTACAAAAGTGGTAGCAATTTGTAAAAAAAAGTCTCATAAAAGGTAGTTATTTTTAAAAAAAAGTATAAAAGGTAATAAATGGTAAAAAAGAGTTTATATAAGGTAGTTATTAACAATTTTTCCAACTAAATATAACTAAATATTCAACGCGAGAAATTCTGAATTCAAAAAATGGCCAACAAAATAATTTTTCTACAGTTTTAAAACCCTAACTCATATAGACAACATTGTAATTAGCACAAGTGCAAGTTCTGCAACCAAAGGCGGATCCAATGGGGGTGCCACGGGTTCAACTGCACCCCCAAAGTCCAAAAATAAATACTAGTAGAAAGTTTTTTAGACATAAAATTGTAGTGTGATTTGTTGGTTGGGAGAGTCATTAATGAACTTGAGGTCAAGGGTTCAAGCCTCACTAACTAATTATCTTTTTGCATTTTCTTTTTCTTTTTTTCTTGGCATACTTTTCTTAATTATATTCCTACTTTCACAACTTTTTCTATAATGATACTAGCAAGTAGCAAACGTTGGCTACTATCAAATTTATATTTTGTGCATATTTTTCTTTTTAAAATAAAATTTGTGTATAGTGTTTGCTACATACTTCACCTTTTTTTTTAACATTTAAATTTTGTATTTATATCAAATCTAAATTTCATATTTGCGCCATGCATATTTTAAAAACAAATGCATATGAGCGCTAAAAAATAAAAGATGGTAACTGTAAAAGAATTTTCATTGATTAGGGGAAAAATGTTAAAGTGTTTATGGGGTAACAATATTATTTAAATCTTAAAAGACAAATTTATTACCCATTGAAAATCGACGTTATTTACCGGAGTATATTTTTCTGTACAAATTTTTTTTCGCACCCCCAAACCCTCGAGTCTAGATCCGCCTCTGTCTGCAACAAGGGTTTTGTTTGTGAGCTTTCAGTTGTTCATCTGTCAGAAAAACAGCTTCTTTAAATAAGGTATTTTTTCATTTTCAATTTTCCTAAGTACACTTGATTTAATCTCGGAAATTTGTTTACTTTCTCTAATTTTGTGGTGTCTAAAGTACGAAAAGGCTACTGAAACCCACGGGGTAACAAGGCTTCATTACCCATCCAATTAGTGTTGTCCAAGTGGCTTTTACAATTTAGGAAATAGGTGTAAAATGACTAAATGAGTGTCGTGCGTAATTGTTGGCGATTTGTTGCTATGCTGTTCTTATTCTACTCATTTAATTAATTAATAGATGGATTATATTTATTGTATTTAATTAAGATGAATACTCCTATTTAATTGGTGATGTGCGTAATTAATTAATTAAAAATTGTTTCAATTAAGTTAGGGTTTAATAAAAATTACTTGGAAATAATTTATCGTGAAAACGTCGAAGTGTAATAAGGTACTTGTGTATGACTTTTAAGGAATTGTCACATAAATAACGGAAATAGGGTAGGTATCGGGATTACTTAAGTGAATTAGAAGACAAACACAGACAAGTTAGTTAATAGTCGTTAATTACTTAAGTGAATTAGGAATAACACTAATACTCCCTCCGATTCAACAGGTTCTTAACGTTTGACCAAAATTTCCCTCACAAAAATGGTCAAACGTTAAGAACCTGTTAAATCGGAGGGAGTATGTTAGTTAATCACTTAAGTGACTTACGTTAATAATTTAGTCGTTAATCAAATGATGGAAATATACGATTTACGTTATACTTTTTAGTTATATTATTATAAATTATAATAAAAATTACTCCGTATTATATAACAAGTGACTTACATGTTATTATTATAATTTTTTTTTATTAATGTTAATAAATTGATAATGTTAACGTTAAATTGATGAATATGATTAAATTATAATTTCAGTGATTCTCCTGTGAGGTTGAACTCACACTAAGTTAATGTGAGACCAAGGTACAAATTACAGTTAAAAGGGTACAAAAACATGAAACAAATCTACTAAAGTCAATAACAGGGGTACTAAAAAAATTTAGTAACAATTAATCATAATTATCATTTAAATAATACAAAAACTATATATAATCGAATACAAATAAGACAGACTTACAATAATCGAGTACGTTTTCATGAGCATCAACTTAAGAGGTACGAAAATTTTCATCAGTTAATGAATTTTTTATCAATTCAATAAATATATCAAGTCAATTTTACTATACGTGAATGAGGAAAAAATAGGAAAAAAACAAATTTAGGAGAAAAAAATTAAGAAAAAAAATATCAGTTAGAGATAATATAGGAGAATTTGTAATTAAGGAAGGAGTATAACATTCCAAGTTATACGTTACACTGCATAATTAATTTTCCTTAATTAATCACTAATATTGAACTTAAAATAAGAAAAAGATTTAATTAAATTTCCACATGTAAAATTTTGATTGGTAGGGTAACAAAGAGTGGTTACCCTTAGGGTAACCTAATCAACTTCCTCTAAAGTACAAGGTATTGTGAAATTTGAGCAAAACTTTTGTTTTAGAACTAATCAATCCTCTTAACAATTTCAGGTGGATTTTGTCTGACATTTTAGTAAAGTTATATCTTTTAGAACTATGCCTTAGACTACCCGCAGGGTGGTCTTGGAAGGTAGGTCTTAACCTACCTTTTTCATTAAAATATTATTTTTTCAACTCATCACCTCCCCAACAAACCTACCTCTTAATTTACCAACACAATAACACTAGGTCTAAACCTAGGCCTTCTCATTATTTTATCAATATTTTTATATATTTCACATTTAATATTTACATATAATTTTTCTTAATATTTTTACAAACTAAATGAACGTTTTATTTTTTACTCGGATAAAATATGTAGACAAAATTTGACATGGATAAGATTTGCGGATAACAAAATTACGCAATTCGAGAGAAAGTAATTTCCTTATTTTTCTTATTAAAGATAACAATGGTAGATTGATTTAATTAATATGAAATTTGAGTTCCTTTTTATAGAGAATTAAAAAGATTTAAAGATAAAGAAAAAATCTATAACTCGACATGTGTCGCTTTATTATTTGTTGTGTTAGCTTTTTGGATATATATTATTATCAATACAAAATAAAAACTTAAAAATAAATTATGTTTTAGATTTGAGGTGGGTTTTGTGAAATTGTGTTAGATTATGTTTTATGAAATTGTGTTAGATTGTGTTAGATTTGAGGTGGGTTTTATGTTTTATGTTTTATGAAATTGTGAAATTGTGTTAGATTGTTTTATGAAATTGTGTTAGATTGTGTTAGATTGTGTTAGATTTGAGGTGGGTTTTATGTTTTATAAAAACTTAAAAATAAATTATGTTTTATGAAATTGTGTTAGATTGTTGTGTTAGATTTGAGGTGGGTTTTGTCTGAAATTCGAGTGAAGTTTATGTTTTATAATTTACTTTTTAACTACCGAATTACAATATGTTGGAATATATGTCGAGATATCGACATATATTATTCAGGGTATATGATATTTTGAATATATCATAGAGAATATTATGATTTACATAATAAATTATATGGAGTAATAATAACTTATATTATTATGTTACCTAGTTCTATATATAGGTTGTGTTATTCTGATGTAAAACACAACACAATCCTTTATACAAAGCAATCACCACAGGGACACTTGGCACCCTGTGGTAAAACTTTGACTTTCAAGATGGAGCCCACCACTATCTCTTCTCCATTTAATTTCTCAGAATACTTGCATTCTGATTACAATTTATAGTGTTAAATATTACAACCAACTACATTTAATTATGGGTATTGATTTTCCGTATACGGATTTTACTCCCATTATATATACCTTTTTCACTTGATTTTCCAACTATACCATTTTTACTCTCACAATATACAAAATAAAATTAAAAAAAAAAAAAACAACAATGAATCAACAAGCTACTCCGACCACCATCACCTCCGGCCACCACCGAGTTCGACCACCACCATACCGGTCGCCCACCACGCCGGAGTTCACCGCCGGCTACACATGGCGGTCCCACCCTCGCCGGTGACCGGTCTTACTTAGTTACCCACAAAATTCACAAACTAACATAATTTACTACACCACCATATTGACCACCAAGCCCACCCACGTCGGCGCCGCCACCTCCGACCACCCTCTTCGGCCGCCGCTACCGCCTCCCGCCACTCTAAGTCGGTGCCTACTGCCGCCCTAAGTTCTTCCTTATGCAAACCCTAATTTTGATTTTAAATTAAATCCATTTAGAATTAATAAAAATTGATAATTTAATGACAATAATTGAAATTGATAGTGATTATTACTTCATTGAATTGTTTATTGAAATTAATAATTGAATAATTGAACAATTGATTGAATTTGATTAAGAAAAATTTGGGTAAAAAAAAGAGAGAATTTGTATACCATGGGAGTAAAAAAAAGTAGGGCTTGGAAACTAAATGAAAAAAGTATACAATGGGAGTAAAATCCGTATACGAAAAATCAATTACGTTAATTATATACATTCAAATATAATTTATATAATTACAACATATCTGAAGAATAAAAAAAATATAAATTACAATAAACTCCGTACAATTTTAGTAGTAGCAAACTAAATTGAACAGAAACTAAAATTACAAACTGAATTAAGAATTTTAATTAGATTTCTATAATCATTAACATTTTTTGAAACAAAATTTAATTTAATTTAATAAATGATATATAAAATTATATTTCAATTTTAAAAAATTCAATTACATTGGAGAAAAAAAAAAAAAAAAAACTTATTTAAAAAGAAAATAAAACGAAAAAGTAACATTATTTACCCATTTGATTTAGATCTAGGATCGTCATGAAGGTCTAATTATTGTCAGTGTGTAAGTGACCGGCGGTATTCAATGAAGTCGTGTGCTTCCGACAACGATTACCGTTTGATTGATGGTGAGCGTCGAAGAATAGCAGTGCGCGATGGAAGGTGGTAGGTAGAGCGAACCTAAGAGTGGTTGCGTGTGAGTGTTACCAAGAGGCTAGAGTAAATAAGCTCAATGCAATTAGGCAGTCTATCATACTACGGAGTACGTATTAGGGTTTTCTAAAGGTTTGGGCTTGGATATATTGTGTTAGGGATTGTATTATGTTGTATATAGAATTCATTTTAGTTGGTCAATTTTATTCTATCGGTTTGTTTTGTTATAGTCCTTGGTGTTTTACACTTATTTATATTTTTTAATCAATTAATTATTATTTTTGGCCAGATAAATTATAATGTATGGTTCAATTTGCACGGGTAGTAAATATGATAGTAATTTGAACGGGTAAGTTTTTTGACATTTTTTTTTAAATTTGCACGGGAGTAAATGCAATTTGCACATAAATTTTAAACAACACATCTGTGCAGTTTACACGAGTGTAAAACTTACCTTGGCAAATTGCTATAAAATTTATTGCCCGTATAAATTCGCCTCGGATAATAATTCCGATAACAATTAGCACGAACAATAAATTTGATAGCATTTTGCACGGGTAAGTTTCTTGACTATTTATTTAAAATTTGCACTGGCATAAATGCATTTTGCACGTAAACCGCGCAAATTGATATCAAATTTATTAACCGTATAATTTACAAATTGACATTTTAATGCGAATTACAGTTGTAAATTCGTCTAATGATGAAAGACCGTGCAATTTTAAACACTGAGTTTGAAATTCGCCTTAAGTACTTTATTTTAAAATTTTATTTATGAAAGTAATTAATATTATTCATCTTACGTTTTAAAAGATGGATTGTAGTTATATCATTTATGAAAAACTTTTTGAAGAAATTATTGTATGGAGTACAATTTATTTAAGATTGTACAATGTACCATCGTATTGTATTATTATTTTCGATTACATACTGTTGTTTGTCATATAATTTTTTTTAACTGCTTTTCAATGATACTAATTAATATTGATCGTTTTAAAATACGCCTTTTAAAAAATTCTTATAAACTCATTCATTATCGGTCGTTTCTACTTGAACTTCTTAAACATTAAACACGTACAATTTGTACGGGCATAAAACAACATGATATAATCTCTTGACATTTATTACTATGTGGTTGTTGTTTGTTGACTTTCAAAGTGGGTCCAAATGTTAAACAATATACCCGTGCAATTTATACAGGTTTACATTTGCACGGGTATTTGCATGAATTTTCTATTATAGGCTACCTAAAAATTCTAGGATAATGAAATTATAATTTTGCAATTAAAATCCTATAAATATATAATCATAATATTAATTACGTTTTTTTCTAACATAATAATAATAATAATAATAATAATAATAATAATAATAATAATAATAATAATAATAATAATAATAATAATAATAATAATCCCCTCAGATTTAGAAATAGTGCAATTTGCAATTTGCACGGATTTAGTTGCACTTTTTTAGAAAAACATTGTTTTAACTATCATTTTCATCTTCTTAAAACACTTTAATTTGTATGAATTGTCATCGTTTTAGTTATCATTGCACTTTTTTGTATTGTTTTGAATTTTTTCATTACTTATTATTGTTTGTCATATAATTTCGTTGTTTTAAGTGCTTTTCAATAATACATATATACATTTGATAATTTTAAAGGTGATGTTAGTAAACCTATTATACAATCACTTCATTATTCATACTTTTTTACATGAATTTCATAAACAACTTACCCGTGCAATTTGCACGGCCATAAGACTATTATACAATCACTTCATTATTTACACATTTGATCATCTTAAAAGAGTCATTTATTAAACTCAGTATACAACGACTTCATTATTCGTACGCTTTTAAAGAAATTTCATAAAAAAAAAAAACCATATGTCCGTGCAATTATTTGTGCAATTTGCATGGGCATGATGAAATAATGATAATTTTTGCATTGTCATTTTAAAAAAATAGGTTTTTTGCAATTTACACGGGTATAAAATTACACGGACTTACAATTGTTATATAATAATGATAATTTAATTTGCACAAGTATAATATTATTATTTGTTATTTCGTATATGGTTTCTTTTTTAGGTGCACATAAATCATACTGGTCATTTCAAAAGACGTCCATTATGAACTCCTTTTAAAACTCATTCATTATCTGTCATCCTCTTCAAGAGTCACTACTATAAACAATCTGAAAATTATGATTTGTGACAGTTAAAAATAGATCTTAAATAGAACAAATAACGTATTTATAAAGAAATCTTTGAGATATTATGTACCGTTTACCATCTTATTGTCTTTTTATTAACTTTTTCTATAATGCTTTGAATTTTTCTATTATTGATGGTTGTTTGTTTGTCTTATAATTTTGTTGGTTAAGTGTTTTTTAGGACACATATACACATTTGATCATATTAAAAGACGTATTAAACTTATTATACAACAACATTATTATTTGTATTTTCCCACTTGAATTTCATAAAGAACATACCCGTGCAATTTGCACGGACATAATTATCATTAAACAACATACCCGTGCAATTTGCACGGACATAATTATGCTAAACAACCCATTATCATAATTTACAAGAGCATAATTATATGTCATGCGAGTTTTTATCTTCCGAGACCAGTGTTATTTTGTTATTTTAAGAGTCACCATTAAGAAGGGTCTAAACATTATAATATGCGATATTGGAAAAAAAAAAAAAGGTCCTACATAGAACGAATAACATAGCTTATAAAGAAGTCTTTGAGAAATTATAGTAGCGTATACCATGTTACTTTTGTATTATTCCTTTTGTCTCAGTCATTTGTTTACACTTCTCTCAAATCTTCTCCACAAAAAAGTTAAAGTGCAAACAATAATTCACTAGAACAAAAAGAGTATTTCTTTTCCTCTTAACTTTTCAGCGTTACATATTCACATTTGATCATTTTAAAAGACGTCTTAATTAAAAATTTTATACAACGACTATATTATTCGTACGTTCCTACTTAAACTTCATAAAGAACATATACCCGTGCAATTTGCACGGGCATAACACTAGTATTAATAATAATAATCAATCTCCTTCTATGAATCCTCTATTATTTAATTTCAATATGGTATCAGAGCCTCGTTCCTGAGGTCTCTCGATACGCTTCCGCTTTCTTGTCGGTGGGCGTTGCCAACCGGCGGATCCCTTGCCAATTTATGAATTGTTTATTGAAAAAAAAAAAAAATCATCAAAACCTTTTTATCAATTTCTGTCATTGATCTTTCTTGGCTTTCTAAGAGTATTCACGGTCTTGCTATGACTTTTCCATAGTATTTCATAAAGTTTTTTTTTTTTTTTTTTGGGTACACATGTCGTTGCCCTCATTTTAATTTAATGATGGTTGATTAATATGGGTTATTTAACAGGAATAATACAAACTATCACTATTCTTCTCCCAATAATCCAAACTATCATTATTCCCGCAATAATCCAAACTACTATACCTATATTTTCAAAATAGTACCACATAAAATATGACCGTTTTCTTACCTTTTGGTTCCGGTAAATGTTGTGGGACCCCTATATTTTCTAATATAGACGTTGTAGCATCTTGTCATCTTCATTATTACAAGTCCTCCATTTTTATACCAACTAAGCTTCAAAATTGAAAAATTAATTCAAAAATGAAATCTCGTATGTCATGTTCATCGTCTTCGAATACACGGATTTTAAACATATCAACCGACGTCTTATGCAACCACAATTTAGGCGCTGTTATTAGGACAATTAAGAATGGCCGAAATATGGGCAAAATATGAGTGAAATAAGACTTTTCCTTTATTTAATTTTTTTTATTGATTAAAAAAATTAAATTTGTTTTTACCGTTTTTTTGAGATGGACCATTTTGAGAATATAAGTATAATAGTTTGGATTATTACAAGATTAATAATAGTATGGATTATTGAGAGAAGAAGACTCATAGTTTGAATTACCGGTTTTTCAGGTAGTAGGTTACCATGGACCATTTTGAGAATATAGGTATAATAGTTTAGATTATTGCGGGATTATTGATAGTATGGATTATTGGGAGAAGAATAGTGATAGTTTGTATTATTCCTGTTAAATTATTAGGGAAGAAATAA
This sequence comes from Dianthus caryophyllus, assembly GCA_023091065.1. Lineage (NCBI taxonomy): Eukaryota > Viridiplantae > Streptophyta > Magnoliopsida > Caryophyllales > Caryophyllaceae > Dianthus > Dianthus caryophyllus. The sequence continues at coordinate 9,902,201 of CM041522.1, read as the reverse complement.
AAGATATGGTATATTATTAATGAATAGTTGTTGTGTTCAATTACATGAGATATATGAACTATTTATACTAATAGTTCACAATATTAGGAAAACCTAGATCTAACTAATACTAACTTATTCTCTAAGATAATAATATATCCTAACATATACTCCGTATGGTATATCTTAATAATATACCATATCTTTTATTTCTTCCCTAATACAATACGCCGCCGCACCTAAGTTAAATACCGCCGCAAAAATTAAAAACATTTTCAAATCTACCCTTATTAGTTGTTCCTAATTAACACCAATTAACCCTAATTACCCACAATCAATTACCCAAAACTAACCTAACCCTAATTACCCCCAATCAATTACTCCCTCCTACCCATATCTATTGTCCCTTTTGCCCCAATTTCTTACCCATCAAAATGTCCCTTTTGCTTTTCCCCATGAATTATTTATTATTATCTACCCCCAACTCACCCAACTATTTACCCACTACCCATTACTTTTTATTATTCTATTCAACCCTCTCTCCTATTATCTTACCCCTACCCATTACTTTTTATTATTCTATTCAACCCCATAAATTTTCTACTTTATCCCAAAAGGGACAATAGATATGGGTAGGAGGGAGTACTCAAACTAACCAAGAAAATAAAAAAAAAAAACTTACTCAATCTCCCTCTCCAAAGTCACTCTATTCTCACCAATTTCAATTCAAGGTAATTTTATTTTCTTGCATTTAAATTTTATATTTCATTTGTAGAAATGAATTAGTTGAATTTTATGTTGTTATACCCGGTTATTCCCTCCCCTAATCCCTCTTTTGGTATGGTATTATTGATTTTATTAAAAAAAAACATACGGGTTTAATTCGAGTGAAATTCTCGAATGGAGGTGCTCCATTCGAGTGAAAATCACGAATTGAGCATCCATTCGAGTGAAAATCTCGAATGGAACACCTCCATTCGAGATTTTCACTCGAATGGAGCATAGCCATTCAAGATTTTCACTCGAATAGAATCCGTATATATATATATATATATATTTTTTTTTTCTTAATTAATTAATGTATTTTGTTAAGCCCGTTATATTTTTGATTTTTGTAATTATATTAATTTGTTTAGCGTTATTTTATTAATTGATGTTCTAATTTCTAAAAATGTAGGTATCTACCTAATATGGAACGTCGGACAAAAATCAGATTGAAGGCTTCTGCAGCGCCTCGTAGTGTTGATTGTTCACAATCAGTGCCTCAGGTTGTGTCCTCAAATCTCGGCTATGTCCAGTTGAGTCAAGCAGAGTACGACCGTAATTTTGGCGAATATATTGAGGAGGAGCCAATAAATGATGCGGGTGAAGATGTTGACGTAGACGCCGAAATGGATGATTCGGCGGGCGAAGGAGAGGAAAATGTTGACGAAGAAGAGTTTGATGAGGGAGTGACTAGGTTTCCTTCGAAGCGTGGACACAGTGGCAAGGCTATTAGAGGTGCTTCGTCTTCTTCTAGTACTTCCTCAGTTCAGAAAACCGGTAGGAAAAAGAATGATGAGTGGAGGGTGAAGGTTCCCAAGGTAGGCGGCCCGGAGGTTGGCGATTTGATTCCTAGTTTTGTAGCTCACAAGGGGCAAAGGTGAAAATTAACTAACAAAAAATTAACTAACTATTGAGAATGTGGAAATTAACTAACTATTAACTAACAAAAGTGAAAATTAACTAACAAGGGGCAAAGGTGGAAATTTCTGAAAATTTGTGGCGGTATATTGTACCCCTAGGGAGATTAATGTTTTAGAATTAACCCTTTCACTATTTGAGGTGGATTTTATGTGAAATTTGAGTAAAGTGTATGTTTTAGAACTAATCCTGTATTAATTTGAGGTTGATTTAGTATGAAATTTGAGTGAAGTTTATGATTTAGAACTTACCCTTTAACTATTTGAGGTGAATTTTGTCTGAAATTTGAGTGAAGTTTATGTTTTTAATCATGCAGTTCAACCAACAATATGGCTTCTATGTCAAATGGTGTTATTGAAGATAGATTGAGTCAGATGCCTGATGAAGTGATCGTTCATATACTTTCGTGTTTGCCCACCATAGATGCTGTTAGAACCATGTTGCTTCGTCGGTTTGGGGAACTCTGGACTTTGGTTCATACTCTTTGGTTTGATTTCAATGAATACTATGAAGGACCGGATGTTGGTGGTGGAATAATTGACGAACGATCAGTCATTAGTGCAGCATTTGTTTGCTTCTCCCGTTTTGTCAGGAATGCCCTCACGCTTCATAGAAGATCCACCATTGACTCTTTTCACCTTTACATTTACGAATTTGATGTTTCTTCTGACGATCCAAACAGTTTAGAGGATGTTCAAATGTGGCTGAGGTTCGCTACTAGTAGAGGAGTAAAAAATCTCCATGTTGCTTTTATGGGGCCTGATGATTTACCTCTACCGCTTTGTGTTTTCACTTGCCAATCTATAAATACGCTTGAGGCCTCTGGATGTGCCATCGAGGAGTATGAAGAAACACAACCTTTTGTTATGGGCAGTTTAAGAAAATTAACGCTTACATGTGTGGAAAATTATGGTGACGGTTACAGCCAGTTGATATCTAGATGCCCTTCTTTGGAAGAGTTGATTATAGACGATCCTCGAGAACTGCTAGTTTTGAACATTAATAATCCGAGTGTTCGTAAGTTGTATCTCCGCCTTGAAGGTTACCGCTCCTATGGCCCTGATTCCCTTACCCTTCATTGCCCCAATGTGAAAACTTTGGATTTTTCAATTACAGCGCAGTCCCCACCATTTCAGTTGTTCGTGACTGATGTTTCGTCTCTTGAAATTGTGAATGTCAAAGATTTACCAAATAAATGTTGGTACGGACTAGTTAGGGCTATTACGAAGAACTTTCGAAATGCAGCAGAGTTTTCCTTGTCAAGAAAAGCTTTTGAGGTAGTAAATCTATGTATATTGAGTTTCTCAGCTAAATATTTGTTTCCTTTTAGCTGTATTGAAACAAACATTAGTATTTTGCAATCTTATTTATGAAAATCAAGTAACGTAACACGTCCTTTTTTTTTTTCAACAGCAATTATCTTCAATGAAGAAAGTGGATTTCCCACAGAACAATTGGAAGCGTTTAGATCTGCAGCCATGTTGGAATCATGAACGATGTCTTCAAGTTATCTTAAAGTTGGTAAAAACTTCAGTTAAGTTGGAAGAGCTCATAATAGACGTTAAACCGTCATTGGTAAGTACATTCATAGTTTTCGTACTCTGCAATATCAACTTGTATCGCTATTGTTTCATCTGTTTTTTTGTGATGAATTGATGATTTCCTCTGAATATACACAGGACACACGTGAATTACTTCGCTCAAAGGTATCTACTTCTGGGTGCAAGCCACTACTTTACCCTGAATTATCTAGCGCTTGTGTTTACCCATTTCTTAAAACCGTCACCATTCATGGGTATGAAAAGTGTTGCATGGGTCTGCTGGAACTAGTAGAAGAGTTGCTCCAAAAGGCGATCGTATTGGAGAAATTGGTAATTACCCAAGGGGTTAATCATCAAGTAACAGTGGAGGATCGTGATTTTGTTAAGAAAGTGTCAAGCTTCAAGAGAGTCTCGACAAATGCGGTTGTGGTCTTCGCTTGATAACATCGTTACACATTTGAGAAAACATGTACTCTCCAAGAATGCATTGTTATATAACAAAACGAAAAGCTTCTTTATCTGACGTCTGGCATGTTCTCTAGCTGGTTAAGTAACGCCAATTTAACGTATTATTAGGTTAGATAGGCGTCTGCAAGTAAATGATGTAGATTACAACAAGGATCTTTTGTAGTGACTGATTCGAATTAAACTATGAAATGCATTAACCTTTTGTATTCACAGGAATTTATAAAAACGAACAAAATAATTGATTCGAATTAAACTATCTACAAATTTAGCAGCTCTTTTTTTCTCACTACCTTTCGGAGGTTTTTCCTTGGCACTTGTTAATACCCTTTTAAACCGCAACACACCCCTGACGAATTCCCGCTCACAACAAGACGAAGAAGAAGAAGAAGAAGAAGAAGAAGAAGAAGAAGAAGAAGAAGAATGCTTTAACGGGTCCAAATTATTACCGACTTTGAAGCCGGAAGAAGAAGAAGAAGAAGAATGCTTTAACGGGTCCAAATTATTACCGACTTTGAAGCCCTGTTTAGTTATACGGAGCACAAATTTATATATAATGATCGACCAAAGTAAACTTTGACTAATATATTCTCCCTAAATACAATATGAGCTAAAATACGATATGGAGAACATGTTTATCATGAGGAATCGAACGTGAAGAATCTTATATTGAATCTCTGGATATATTTGCAGAAACTAATGGTTGAAGGTTGATAATGGCTGACTAACAAAGTTTAACTCGAGAAATAAAAACGTGATGGGGTGGAATGTACGAGTTAGAAGTACTGAAGACACTTACCTCAACGGTGTATATAATGAGTTCTTCCAAGTGCTGCAAACTGCTCATCAAAAAGCAAATCCCCAAGAGGCACCTTCGACAAAACATCCGCAACTCCAGAACTACACGCTTCCATCGATTTTGTAAAGGGTTGAGATGCTGTATTGTATGGAGGAATTGCTGAAATGGACACAAGTAATCTCAATCAAAATCTCAATTACTTGTCGGTTATTAAGGGTTTATTCTCTTCGTCTTAAGTTGTCTCAAGTATTTTCTGAAATCAACATCATCAGAAATCGTGGAATTGTAGTATTGTTTGCAAAAAAGGACGAACATACCTCAGAAGCCCAGCATGACGATTGGAAAACTTCAGCTGTTTCAAACTTCGTTAAAAACGTTTCAAGAGTTCTAACATTGCCATCCTCCACGCACTCTTTCTCTTCCATGTTGATACAACGGCCGTAAGAATATTTGACATTGACGTGACGAACAGATGAAACATTGATAACCTCTGGTAATAGCCAACCATCTGTTACCAAATCCAAACTTTTAAGGTTGGGGCATTCAACGAAGAAAGGATCTGGCCATGGATCATCATCGCAGAGAGCAAGAGATAACTTATCAATGTTTGGCGCACTGAAACTCAGTTTACGTAACAGGCAAGGTTTTTCAACACACAATTCTTGTAAGGAAGGGCATCCATATATAAAACATTGGAACGCTTCATCAGACATGGTACATTGGTATAGCGATAATTTCTTTAGAGACCCCAAGTTGACTTGAAGTTCGGGCATAATTTGGCAGTAAATGAGTACAAGCGTAACAAGAGACCGACTACTAAAATTAGGCAACATGGGACGATGATAAACCATTTGACCTAATCGATTAGAAAATTCGATTTCTTTGGCTTGTTTATCCATCGCAACCCACAACCAAAACATTACATGATTTGCAGCCTTGGCAAGATTTTCACGATTTAACGACTCGAGCGATAGAAAGAATGAATTTGTGAATGAAGGGTCTTTTGTGTAGCATCAACACATTGTATACGAAAGTGAAGAACTTCTCATAGTCACTCGAATATATGGTAACGTACAAAACAATAAGAATTTGGGTTTTTATACGGATACATGCTTCTAAGGATTTCCCCGACATCAAACCTAAGAGTATGCACCAAAGTCCAAAGGTTCCCAAAACGACGAAGTAAGACAGTTCTAACTGCGTCTACAGCCGGCAAACATGAAAGAATGTGGACAATTACGTCATCTGGCATTTCACTCAACCTATCTCGTCCGTCATATTTATGAATAGTCCGCATATGCTTTTGGATCAAAGTCATGGTTTTTGTATGATTCGCCTGAAAATAATATCAAAATAGACGCTATGCGGCTACGCTAGATTCTGATCAGATTTTAGACAACAGCCTTCCTCAAACTAAGCTAAACAATGATTTTCAAAGATAATAACACCAAAATCACATGATCACAGGATGAAAAATCACAATTTAGGTTTTAGATGATGAAGATTAGCCCATGTTTTTATAATGTAAAACCCTAAGTTTTGAGGGGTCTGCTGTACGTAGGGGTGAACAAAATTATGGAAGTATATGATATAGTTTTTAAATTTTACGAATTTTAGTATATATGAAATTCCGTATATATGAATTCCGTATATATGGTTCTAATCGTGTTAAAACTGTATCGGATTTTTTTGAAACTGTATATATGATATACGACACGAATTTATTTCGAGTATAACAATTACAGAATTATTATGAAGTTTTTATTACTCTCATGTGGATTCTACCTTCAATATTTGTCTATCGTCCTAATTATTATTCATTTTCTCTTATTTTTTTGTCATGTAGTTATATCAATGAACTAATAACGCTTAGTCGCTTAATTTATCTTCAATTGACCATCTCACAAGTCATCAATTGTACCAACGAGACCTTGGTCTAGTGGTGCCAGGGGCTAGACTTGGTAGGGAGAACTGAGGTTCGAACCCCCGCAAGCTCGTTGGGAGGAGTTTAAAACCTTAACCCCGGGACACGCTCCGAAACCGAATTAGTCGGCTCAAATGGGTTCGGATATCGGTTTGGAAACCAAAAAAAAAAGTCATCGATTGCAGTAAATTATTTATTCTCACCATGCTTCAGCAATTATAAACAACTTATACAACTATTTTTCACATTTATTAGAATTTTTTTTTCTTTTTTATTTTATCTATTTCTTGTCATATAATATCTTCATATTTACGGAGTATTTTTTCTAACTTTTATCAAACTCATTTTTAGTATATCGTGTACTGATAATTTTGACGTGCTGTGAAAATCGTATATACGATTACTGTATTTCTTTACTCTTACTTATGCAATAAGGTCATAATTATGTTGTAATTTATTCTATAATAAGTTAATTACTACTTAATTTCCAAATCTCTATTCCTTTTACAAGTAGGAACAGTAATAGTTTCAAGTTTCAACTTTAAGAACCTATATATATACAATACCTTTATTGTTTTTAGTACTCCTCAGTCCTCATATAATTATTCATTAACACATACAACAAATCTTATTAAACTATCAACATTCTCACTAATACTTACTTTATCAATTCAATGGCACTTCGTAATACCTTCATTCTCTTCATCGTATTCGTCGTCTCGCTACTTTCCCTAACGCAAGCTCACGATATCGCTCCAAGTTCCGACAATTATTTGTCGTCGATTGATTATCTGTTCCAGTTTGGTGACTCTATTAGCGACACGGGCAATCTTGTCATCCAAGACCCTGTCCATGCTCATAACTTCGCGTCTTTTCCTTATGGTATGACCTTACATAAGGCGTTAACTTCGCTGTCGCTGGATCAACCGCCTTAGACACCGACACCTTACAGTCTCAAGGCGTCCTTTCACCGGTCACTACGAGTTCTTTGAATGTCCAACTCGACTGGTTTCGAACCCATCTCGAGTCTGTTTGTGACACCGCTTTGGACTGCCTAGAAAAGCTTGGTAGATCCCTTGTTTTGATTGAGACAGGTGGAAACGATTATAACTACGCAATGCTACAAGGGAAGACTATGGATCAACTACGCTACTTGGTTCCTCAAGTGGTTGAAACTATCAAAAACGCGGCTAAACAAGTCATTAGCTATGGTGCGACACGAGTTTATATTCCCGGAAATTTCCCTATTGGGTGCTTACCTATTTACAAAGCGACATTTGAAAACGCCTACACGTTAGATAAGTTGGGTTGTTTAGATGGACTCAACGACTTTGCAAGATTTCACAATTCTCGTCTTATGAAGGCCATCAAAGAATTGCAACGACAGTATCTGGAGGTGGTTATTGTTTACGGAGACTACTATTCAGCATTGAGTTCGGTCCTTAAAAATGTAAGGACTCTCGGGTTTGATGTGCCAAACAAGTTCAAAGCGTGCTGTGGATCGGGTGAAAACGAGTACAATTTCAACATGACACGGATTTGCGGGAGCCAAGGGTACGTTGTTTGTGAAGATCCAAACAAGTATATAAGTTGGGACGGGATTCATATGACTCAACAAGCGTACAAGCGAATGTCTCAATGGTTGTTGCCTAGACTCGTCCGTAAACTCCACAACGTTTGAATGCTAAACATTCTTTGCTAAAAATTTCTTCCAACGTCTGATGTTTTCTATTTCATTACTTAAGATTTTCATTAGCTTTCATTCGATACACTTTTTAAACAATGTAATATTCTTGATTAATTAGCATTTTTCGTTCTTACGGGCATCCGACAGTTCTATATAAATATTTGTGTTTGCGATTACAAATGCTCGTGCATTCATAGTCTAATTAGAATTTGTCATCGCAAAAGATCCGTGTTTTTAATTTCCGTCAATACGATGTTCCCATTAAGACAACTGAACAACATTAAGAGGATAAAAAAAGTCGTCTGTTATACGAAGTTCTCATTTAAAGACCACAATCGCATTTGTCGAGCCTCTCTTGAAAACTTTGTTAACAAAATCATCACGATCCTCGACTGTTACTTGATGATTCGCCCCTTGGGTAATTACCAATTTCTCCAGTACGACTGCTTTTTGGAGCAGCACTTCTACTAGTTCGAGTAGACCCATACAACACTTATCATACCCATGAATGGTGACGGTTTTAAGCAGTGGATAAACACAATTGGTAGAGAATTCCGGGTCAAATAGTGGCTTTCGACCAGAAGCAGATATCCGCGAGTAGAATGATTCACGCATATACTGCAAATATTCAGAAGGAACCATCACGAAATCAGATGAAACAAACGTCGTAAATACAAGCTTTTTACCAACGATTCACACATACTTACCGACGACACCTCAATGTTTATCATGAGCTCTTCCAACTTCACTGAGCTTTTTACCAATTTTAAGACAACTTGAACCCATCGTTCGTGACTCCACCATGGCTGCAATTCTAAACGCTTCCAATTGTTCTGCGGAAAATCCACTTTCTTCATCGAAGATAATTGCTGAAATGAAAGAAACACGACTCGTTATGCCACTTGATTCTCTTCAATTGTTGCGGAATTTTTTGTAACAAACGAATCCTAATTCGAATACGGTAAAAAGGAAAACAAATAATAAGCCATGTTACTTGATCGACAAAATCAGTAACTTTAAAGAACAAATTTTACGTCGCTGACACAAGACAGAGAATATGCAGTCACCTAATTGCGTCTCTAAGCACAAGTGTAAACACTTTGACGTCTACCCGAAAGAAGACTAGATGAAATCGGTTCGGTCGTTGGTTTGGGACGTCTAGAGTATACCGCAGTGATGGGTTTGCGGTTTCGTCGTGGCGGTTCAGTGGTGAGAGGTGAAGTGTCTGTAGTAGATGTCTGTAGAGACATTATAGGAACATGGAGGGTGCACCAGGCGTCGGTTTCAGAGGGAGAGGATGGGGAGGATGTGTGGGTGTGGCGGGACGGGAATTCATTCTCAACAAATTTCACATGCCGAGACGTATAGAGCCGATGCGTTTTTGGGTCAAGACAGTGGTAGGCGCTTTGCGTGGTCGAATAGCCAACAAAGATACAGGCAATGGAGCGATCTTCTAGTTTATGTTTAGTATACGGTCGTAGCCAAGGGTAGCAAAGACACCCAAAATTATGGAGTTTGGTGTAGTCTGGTAAAGTGTTGTGTAATTTGAAGTATGGTGAGTGACCGTGAAGAGTTTTGGTGGGCATTCGGTTAATGAGATAGGTGGCCGTACGGAAAGCGAAGGGCCAGTAACTTAGGGGAAGGCCTGCATGGTTTAATAAGGCAAGGCCTGTTTCAACTATATGTCGGTGTCGGCGTTCGGCAAATCCATTATGTTCTGGTGTATGAGGGGGTGAAGTGTTATGGGTTATGCCTTCAGTTAGGAGAGTTTGGTTCAGTTTGGTGTACTCGCCACCATTATCAGAAAAGAAGCGACGAATAGATGTGTTAAAATATTTTTCAACAATGGCCTTAAATTGCTTAAATATAGTTGTGGTTTCAGATTTCTGTTTTAATGGATATAACCAAGTGTATTTAGTAAAGTGATCAACAAATATGACGTAATATTTATAGTGGTCTCGCGAGAGGACCGGGCTTGTCCACAGGTCCGAAAAGATTAAGTCAAGTGGTGCATTAGATCGTAACGAGGAAATTGAAAATGGGAGCTTCTTGCTCTTTGAAACATTACACGAATGACAGTTTTCATAATTAGAAATTGAAAATGGTAAAGTTTTATTAATGACTTTTATTACATCATAAGAGGGGTGGCCTAGCCTATGATGCCAAGATAACGATGACGTCCCTTTATTTGCAGCTAGAGCGATTGGTTTTGTAGGACACCATTCGTAGATGCCGTTTTTAGCGCGGCCCTGCAGCAGGGTCTCCCTCGTTTGAATTGCCTTTACAAGAAAAGAATCATGTGAGAATAGTACATAAGCATTATTATCGCGACAGAGTTGCGAGATTGATATAATATTACGGGAAATTTTGGGAACATGTAGAACATTATTAAATTGGAGATTATGGATATTGAATATACCTGTATTGGCAATTGGGAGGGTTGAGCCATCACCGATAATTAGGTCGTCGAAGCCATTATACGGGGTGTGAAAGGCTAGTGTGTCCAAGTCATGAGTTAGGTGGTGAGACGCCCCGCTGTCAAGAAGAAAATTCTGGTTTTGACGAGGACCATTAGTGTGAGCAAGATTGGCTTGTGGTGCGCCATGCTTAGGTTGAGTTTGCTGTGGCTCAGGGAAGACCAAGTCGGGGCAGAGCTTTCGAAAAGCAAAGCAAGCAGCGATCACGTGTCCAGTTTGGCGACACCATTGGCAGCGCCCTTTGAAAGGTTTGGGGTTGTTGCTGCGGGGCTGGTTAGGGCCAGCATAAGGGTGGTTTGCTGCAGCCTGGGTGTAGTGCCGGTTGGATCCACGGTGGGGTTGGTGACCTCGGTATGCCGGGTTGGCCGAGGGAACAAAGTGAGTAGGGGTGGGCTGCCGTTTGAGCAGTAGTTCGTGATGAAGGAGTTTTTCGTGTAGGGCCTCAAATGTGATCGGGTTATCTCGTGCTCTAACGGTATCAATTACCGGTTTGTAGAGTTCGTAGTCGAGGCCTTTTAGGACTTTGGAAACGATATCCTCCGGGTCAAGAGCCTTACCCAGAAGAGCAAGTTGGTCGACGCACCCTTTAATTTGGTGCATGTATTCGGTTATTGATTGGTCTGCAAGTTTGACAATTGAGTCAAGTGTATCTTTGATGCTTAAAATGTGAGGTCTTGATGGGTTAGCATAGGTTTGGGAGAGAATATCCCATGCTTCCTTTGAGGTCCGGGCAAGCACAATTAAGTATTGAATATCAGGGGAAAGGGTGCCCATAAGAGCACCAAGAATTAACCCGTCTTGTTTTAGCCATGAAAGATAGGCTGGGTTGGGTACTTCGGTTTTGTCATCCGCAAGGATGGTTTCTGAAGGAGGGGTGTCAGTACCATCCAGAAATCCAAGTAAAGAGAAGCCAAAGAAAAGTTTGGTTAACTGAAAACGCCAAGCAGTATAATTGGTTTTGTTAAGTTTGACACAATGACTTAGGTTTAATTGTGTCAATGGCTTGGTTGCATCATGAGGGTTGTGAACCACAGACTCTGTGGGGATGGTGTTGGTGGATTCAGCCATGATGAACGAGTGAGGTAGAGAAGAGGACTTACGTTTGAAAGAGGGTCGACGAGTGCGCAGATGATCGTTGGATCGCTTGTGGCCTTGGGATACCATATAAGATATTAAGTAGAATTGGTTTTCTTGAATTGATAATAATACAGTGTATGTTTACATGTATTTATAGTGTACAAGAGTATGTAGGATTCTATATTTACATTATCTCTAGAATATAAAGTTGCCATAATAACAGTGTGAATACAATTATTGATTGGTGTTGATTGCTCCTTGATTTGTGCTTGACATATTGTGTTGATTTGATTTACTGTGTGTAATAGTAACATCGTCAGAGAACAAGGTAAAGTACGAAATATGAGTAAACCGAATGGACTAAACCAGGTCGATTTTATGTCCACAGATAATGAATGATATGTTCTCAATGAAGCGAATGAACTCAAGTAAAACATACCTCAAAAGCATCCAGTTTAAAGGAAAAATCAGCAGCATTTCGAAAGTTCTTCACAATTGCCTTAACCAATCTGTTATAACATTCAATTGGTAAATACTCGACGTTTACTATTTCAAGAGACGAAACATCAGTCACCCACAACTGAGATGGCTGCAAAATTGCAATATTCAATATCTTCACATGAGGGCAATGAAGGGTAAAAGGGTCATCGACGTCGTCACTTAGGTGCAGTTCCAACCAACGAACACTCGGATTAGTAATGTTCAAAAGCCGCAATCCTTGAGGATAGCCTAACTTCAGCTTTTCCAAACACGGAAAACTAGATATCAACTGATTAAAAGCGTCATTACATCCACGAATTTTCACAAGCGATAAGTTTCTTAAAGCACCCATATGAAGAAGTCGTTCGTCTTCATACTCCTCAATCATACATCCAGAGAGCGTAAGCGTAGTTATCGATTGACTAGTAAAAACACAACGTGGTGGGGTTAAATCTTCGTTACCATTAAAACCGAAATAAAGATCTTTGACTCCTCTACTAGCAGCAAATCTAAGCCACATTTGAATTTCGCCAATCATTTCTAGATCATCAAAATAAAAGTTGTCGTAAATGTAAAGGTGGAAGGAGTCGATGGTGGATTGTCTATGAAGCATGAGGACGTTTCGGACAAAGCGGGAAAAGCTAATAAACACCTCATTAATGAGTGATGGTTCATCATCTATTGTTATTTCCTCACCATCTAGTACTCTTAGACAAAATTCGTAGAAATTAAACGAAAGAGCATTAACCAAAGTCCAGAGGTTTCCAAAACGACGAAGCAACACGGTTCTAACAGCGTCTATGGTGGGCAAATGCGAAAGTATACGAACAATCACGTCGTTGGGCATTTGACTAAACCTATCTTGAACAACACCATTTGACATAGAAGCCATTTTTTTGTTAGGTTGCATAATCAAAGACATAAACTTTACTCAAGTTTCAAACAAAATCCACCTCAAATTGTTAAAAGGGTTAGTTCTAAAGCATAAATTTGGAATTATAGAAACAAAAATCAGTATTTGTCGGCTTTATGGTATGAGACGGCTTCACATAGACTTATTCGACGGGAAAGTGATTTAGGGTTTACCAGCAAAACTGATATTATCGATTTGGGTTTGGATTCCCTGAAACTGAAAGATAACCTAAGTTTACTCGATATTACTCCGTATTACTTTCCCACTTTATGTGATAAAGATCATATAAATATATTTTTCTATCTAATACGGAGTAATTATTAGAAAACTTCACTCCAATTACAATATTTCAACTTTATGAATACTGAGCTCGATTTATTGGGTTGTTCTTTCGAGGGTATACTCACAGTAAAAGTGTAAGAAAATTGAAATTTGTAGTCATGTTTACACATTTTTTGTTAAAAAAAAGTTCTTCTAAAACATCAAAATTAAAAACGACCTGAACAATTAAAGTAGTAACATGAAGCATAATCCTTACTCACTCCGTCTCAAAATCTTCGTTAAATTTAGTACGGAGTTTTTGTGCAATCTCAAACACGATACTTTGACCGAAATTACTTTTAAATTTTATAAAATATATTAAAGATGACAAATATAAATATCTTACGAATGATAAGTAGCACCACCATAATTCAGTATGATCAGAAAACAACATCGATAGTCCACAAGCCGCGGCTATAAAATCGTGATAAGCAAAGTCAAAATATGCACCAAAACGAGAGGCTTGAGTGCTTGACGGAGTTAAGCTGTCTGGACTCTGGAGAGAAGAAAAAGAAAAAACAAACGGAATTCTATTCGCCAAATACAGAAACTCGACGAAATTTCAGAAGCACAGAATCAGCTACTGCTATGCCTGGTGAATCGTCACGTCACTGCCAATTTCATCTCTGCGTCCTCCTTTTATTATGTTTCGCATCAGACAAATACCACAGTAGCATTTGTCGAGGCTTTCTTGAACATCGATACTCGCTTAACAAAATTATACTCTTCAACTACTGTTAGTTGTTTCCTCTCCAAGGAAATTGCCAATTTCTCCAACACGATTGCGTTTTCCAGCAAAAATTGAACGAGTGTAAGCTGAGCTCCAAAAGCTTTTTCGTTGCAATGAATGGTGACGGTTTTAAGACGAGGCATCACACAAGCAGATGCGTCTGGTGAAAGCAAAATCTTTTTACCAGTACCCTGCCACTGTTTTATTAAATATCACCGGAATAAATTGTTAGATGAGAAGATGTGTAAATATTAATCAAATTTATTCGTCGGACTACAAAAAGTGGAAAAACCAGTTATACAAAATTTCACTAACCGATGATTCTCCGTTGATTTTGAGATCTTCTAGCTCCACTGAAGCCGTCAACAACTTGACGATAACTTGGAAAAATCTTTCGTTGTTCCAGCATACGTGCAAAACTAAACGCTTCCATCTATTTTGAGGATAATTTATCTTCATTGAACTCAATTGCTGACCAAGTAGCACAAACACTAGTCACGAATTGCATTCTATGATTGACATAATCGAGTTTATTTACATAATCGACGTCTAAAAGAACATAATGAATCATACTCCGTATTGAACATAATCGACGTTAGTTTACATATCGAGTTTGTTTTGCAGGATAAAGGCAATAATATACCGTAATGATTAGAAGTCGTGCAAATCTGAAACGAACAAGTAAAACATACCGAGAAAGCATGCTTTAACAGCGTAAAAGCCTCAACATTCCGATACTGAGTAACCAATGCCATAACTAGATCAGCATTACACGGTAGGGCCGTCACGTTCACTTCTTTAAGAGACGAAACATCGATAACTTCAAGCAGATATAACGGCGATGCTTTAGAATATTCAATATCCAAAGTTCTGAGCACGGGACAATTAAGGGCAACGGGGTTGTGTCTCACGCTTATGAATAGTTTAATAACACTCGGGTTACTAATGTTCAGACGTTGCAATCCTTTAGCTCTGTAAATATAGAGTTCTTCTAGAGAGGGACATCCACTTATCAGTCGTTCAAAAGCCTGGTGATTTCCACGAGCACAAATAAGCGACAATTTTCTCAAACTTACCAAGTGGAATCGAGGTTGGTCCTCAAGCTTAAACCCGGAAAGTGAAACAGTAACCAATGATTGACTGGTGAAGACACAAGACGGCAATGTATCAACACAAGAAGTGAAAAAGAAATCGAGGTCTTTGACTCCCTTATCAACAGCAAACGTCAGCCACGTCTGAACATCATCAACTACGCCTTCAACATAAAAATCGTCTTCAAACTTATCAATCGATATCTGAAAAGTATCGACTGTGGGACCTTGATGAAGCCTCAGAACATTTCGAACAAACTTAGAAAACCGCGGGAACACCCAGAAGATGTAACCTGAACCATCCATTTGATTTTCATAGTATCCTTGGAGCTCAGAACCATTAAGAGGAGAAACAGACCAGAGGTCGTCATAATGATCCAATTTAATCATTCCATCGGTGTAGTCATCGAGATCAAAGTTAAGGACGGGAACCAAAGTCCAGAGGTTTCCAAAACGACGTAGCAACATTGTTCTGACAGCGTATAGGGTTGACAGAAATGAAAGTATATGCACAAGAACTTCATCAGGCATCTCACTTAATCTATCAGTATTACTACCCTCAGAATTCTTGGGTTTCTTGCACTTGGATTGCATGGTTGCCAAATTCAACCTAACAATGACTGCAAAACCGAAACACGACTCAAAATTCAGAGAATACAAAGTCTAAAATAAGACGGTTATACATAAACTGTGCGACCTATTAATACTCCAATAATATATAACTAAAAAGTAACTACTTTAACACGTAATATGACCATTTGAAACCTTTTACAATTTAAAACGGTTTTACAAATAACGCAAATGTTAATAGGTCATTTTGAAACTATGGGAATATGAGAAGTTAGTGTTAATTAATGTATCGTTTCGTATTCTCGAGTGACTCCTTGGTTGTTTCTGACGTCTCGCATTTCAGATAACACAATGTCTCAAAAAAGACCGTCTAACACGATACACGAGTATTTTGTCAAACACCTTCGTACGTAAATTTAAAACCGTACAAATCATCTAGTTTAAGACGGTCTTATAATGAGTTAATCAAGAATGGTGTTATGAAGGCTTAAAGCAGAAATTTACAAAAGAAACGAAAAAGATGAAAGGGAGTAAAATAATTACCTGAATAAGTAAAATTCTATTGATGTCTGAGATTATGGTGATCAATTTTGCACAGCTCAAAACTGCTATGTTTAGTGTTAAGAAGAAAAAAAAAAAAACTGCTACGTTTAAGTATTTTTAACTGTGATTTAACCAGGGTTCTGTGTGAAGTGGGGTCGGTTATTTAAGGGATTTATTTCGAGTTCAAATTACGCCGAGGATATGTGTATTGTAAGGCGGGCTTACGGTTACAACCTCTAATCAAACCGTGATCTAAAAATAATGCTTAAAAAAAAAAAAAAGAACGGAGTAACAAAATGAGTTAGTCTCTCATAAAACGAATTATCTGAGTCAAATAGTTAACTTTTAAATTTTAAAGAAATATAGACAATCTTTTTTAGTTTCTATCCATTTTACTATTGTCTTATACTCCGTATATTATTTGACCCGTTTTTTTGTATAAAACGAATATATCATATCTCACAAACCTGTACTTAACTACCAGGCGCTGAAGTAGATAGCATCTCCATTGAAAATGTAAAAGCCAACACACAAGTCACAACACACGTACCGTAATTTAAAATATAAAAAATACGAAGTAATATAATTTTATACTCTGTATATCCTTATTCCTTAATCCTTATTAGGATATACGGAGTATAGGAATATGTCGAGTTATCAACATATTTATATTTAAGGAATGCGACATATAAATATATATGTAAAGAATAATTATGTTAATATTGTTGCCAACATTAATTTGTAGTCATCGATCATATGATTAAATCGTAGTCATACACTCATACTATTATAATCGTAGTCATACACTCAAATGCTAAGAAATTACTCGTCACGCGGGTGGTCACTCGCCATGGATGATGCGGCGGAAATGGAGGTGGGTTTTTATTTGTTGGTGGATGCGCGGGAGATGCTTCCTCCGCCTCCGCCCCGCCCCAATGACATCCCTAAAGGATGCCAACGAAAATATCCCACGAACTAAAGCTAACATCATTTAACCACCAAGGACAACCCGACATCATAATCATAACTCAGCTAGCAAAGTACTCCGAAAGTTGCTTTCTCATGCGAATACCACAATTGCATTTGTCGAGGCTCTCGTGAAACTCGAGACTTTCTTAACAAAATCATGCTCCTCAACAGCTATTCGACGATTTGACCCCATGCTAATTACCAATTTTTCCAATATGACTGCGTTATGTAGCAAAACTTCCACTAGTTCGAGCAGACCTTTACAACAGTTTTTTTTTTTTTTTTTTTTTTTTTTTTTTTTTTGCCAATTGGAAAGAAAGTTGGATTACAAGATAGGGTACTTTAGACCCATATTACATCCATTATTGACTATAACTAAAAAGAGCTACTAAAACGTCGGGCATAGAGACCGGGTTGTTGGAGTACGGATGACTGGGCACGAGCGTCCTTTCCTTCCTCATCTGCAAAGCTTACATCTCCCCAATATCAGCGATCGAAGTGAGCTGCATAGTGACAAGAACAGAGTGTACTTACGCTACTAGAGCGTAGAAGAGAAAGATGGAATGCAGACAACAAGGTTCTGCCTCCGGCGGAGATAAAACTCCAACACCCTGGTGATCGAACTCTACAGTCACGGAACCAAAGTACCAAGAAAACCAGCAAGCAAAAAGGCATAGCAGAAAAAGAACTCCCCTTGACCAATCTCCTGGCCAGCTTCACCATAGAAAAGCTTTCTATGGCTAATACAACCCAAACCGGACGAAATAGTAACGACATTGCCTCAGTAGGACAATTATTACCACTTAACACGTTTGAAAAAGCCATGAACGCTTTATTCTTACAAAGTAATAAAATACTGATAAAGAGAAGATGACAGGGATGCATTGATTGGAGGACAAACCACCACAACCAAACCGACCCTAACGACCAACCCCCCAAACCGAAAACCTAAGCCGCCGAAGATCGCTCTGAGAAGCATGCACTAATGTTATATAAACATGAACAGATAAAGAAACATAAAGCCAGATCGACTCCCTTCAAACCTATAGACCCCGACACATCAAATCCCTACAACTCTTAACCTTATCCCGACAAACAAGCACTCAAGCCCACCCTAAGACTCGCGAGAGCCACCAGGAACCTTAACAAACCCTGACCCATAACGGAACCGACAACGACCTCTAATAAGACGACCCAAAAAATCTGACAGGTGGGGGAGGGGGGCGAGGGGGAGGGGAACACCATGTCAGATTTTGACCCATTTAACCAATCAAAAAACCCGAATACAAGGCCCATACTCGGGCCTGGGCTAGTGGAGGTGGGGGAGGGGGCCGAGGGGGAGGGGAACACCTCCACCAGCCCTTCGACTAGACCAACAGCCGGACCAACAGTGCCGGCGACGGCAGAGGTGCCAGAAAAAGGGGCGGGGGAACAGGACCCATATAAACCAGAGGGTGGGGTGACTCATAGACCAAACATTACAAGACTGTAACGGCGGGTAGAGATCGGGTCAGTTGACTACGGCGGGGATCACAATCGGCATACCGGAAGCAGTGCATGCAAGCCAAGAACCGAGAGGAAGGGTGTTTGAGCTTTTGATGATGATCCACCGGAGATGGGCCAAAACCGACCTCATCTCCGGTGGAATAGGCTAGGGTGGTGGAGGGGGGAGGTGGTGAAGGGCTGGCGGCGCTGGTGGTATCACAGGAGAAATAGGGTTGAGTTGTTTTTTGTGAGGTTTAGTTTTTGGAGGGTTGGTTTTTTAGAGAGAAGGAGGAGAAAACTTGTAGAGAGAGAGTGAGTGTTGATTAATTCAAGGGAGCTATCTTTTCATAGTTGCTTGTTTTACTTTTACAACAGTTTTCATAGCCATGAATGATGACGGTTATAAGCAGTGGATAAACACAATTGGTAGATAATTCCGGGTACAATCGCATCTTCTGAGTGTTCTGACTACAAGTAGATAGCTCTGAGCATATATTCAGATAGAGATGAAAATAAGATGAAATGCACACGGTGGTACGCGCCAATTAATTGCAGTAGGAAAACCAGTTGTGCCGCCATATACTTACTGACGATTGTTCAACATCTATTATCAGCTCTTCCAACTTCGCTGAACTTTTCAACAACTTCAAAATAACGTGAAGGCAACGCTCATCATTCCAGCATGGCTGAAGAACTAGACGGTTCCAACTGTTCTGTGGAATGTTCACTTTCTTCATCAAAGATAATTTCTAAATAAAAAGAAATAAGACATTGTTATGTTACATAATTATCACTAACAGTAACATCAAAGAACAGATTGATGACAACACAAATTGCACTTCTACGCACATAACACGAGAAATATGATTTTGCCAATCAAGTTTTAATTGCGGAAACAACCATCGTAGACATCCGTGCATATCACCACCATGCGAGTGGAAGAAACATGTGATGAACAGACAGCAGAATTAGTATGTTTTCTGTGGAACGGCTTAGACCAGGTATATTTAATACCGAAAACAATGAATCATAGGTTCTCAATGAATAATACTCAATCAATCAAAAGCTCCATAGATTTGAATCGATCAAGTAAAACGTACCTTAAAAGCTGTTCTTGACACGGAAAAATTCGCAACGTTTCGAAATTGCTTCACAACTGCCTTAACCAATCTGCGCGAACATTTATCTGGTAGATCCTTGACATTTACTCCTTGAAGAGACGAAACATCAGTCACGTGCAACTGAAACAGTGAAGTTTCCTTCAAAATTGCCAAATCCAATACTTTCACATAGGGGCAATGAAGGGTGACAGGGTCGTCAACCACATCTCGCAGGTAAAGATACAGCTTACTAACACTCGGAGCTGTAATGTTCAAGACTCGCAGTCCTAGAGGATTGTCTAAAACTAGCTCTTCCAAAGAAGGGCATCCACTTATCAACTGATTGAAAGCGTCATTACATCCCTGAACAAGTGTAAGTGATAGTTTCCGTAAAGCACCCATATTGTAAGGTCGTTCGTTGTCATACTTCTCAATCATAAAGCCAGAGAGCGTAAGCGCAGCTAAAGATTGGCAAGTAAAAACACAACAAGTTGGGGCAAATTCATCAGCGCCGTGATAAGCAAAATGGAGATCTTTGACTCCTCTACTAACAGCGAACCTCAGCCACATTTGAATAACATCAATCATCTTTGGATCTTCAAAATAAAATTCAAATTCGTTCATATAGACGTGAAAAGTGTCAATGGTGGATCTTCTGTGATGCGTGAGGACATTTTCGACTCGGCGAGAAAACCAAGACAACATCTCAGGAATGACTGATAGTTGATCATCTACACTAAACTCATCAATTATTTTATAATAGTACTCATCGAAATCAAACCTAAGAGCGGGAACCAAAGTCCAGAGTTGGCCAAATCGACGAAGCAACATGGTTTTAACAGCATCTATGGCGGGCATACACGAAAGTATATGAATAATCACTTCATCAGGCATCTCACTCAACCTATCTTCAACAACATCGTTGATACCATTTGCCATAGAACCCATGTTTCTGTTGTACTGCATGGTTAAAACACAAGTACCCATAAAATCGAGTTTTTCAAAATTAGTGTCGAAAAAAGTTACGAAATTACTAACTTAATGCATAAGTATCTTACAAAAAAATACCTTATGAAAAACGATTTTACCAAACTTACTGCCTATTCAAAAAGAAATTAAAAAAAAAAAAATCATATATTCTACTTTTGAACATTCTGATAGAAAATTACTGCAAAAACGCATTCTAGATGACAGAAAAGATAATTTTTCAGTCTATTCACTTTCACAAAAACTCAAAACATATATATCATCAAGTCCTCAAATATTATTTCGATTGCAAAATGGCCGAAACATCCATCATCTTTATCTATCATCGAAAATTTACTCAAAATTCAACCAAACGCATCTCAAATTGTTGGAAAGGTTAGTTCTAAAACATGATCTGCACAAAGTTTAGATAACATAAACATAAAAGGTGTGATAAAGGCACAAGTAGTTTACGTGAGCAAAAACAGTAAATTTACAGAAATTATATACTCCTAAGTATATTTAACAAAATTAAGTATTAATATACAAAGAACGCTCAACGAACCTGATTATAAAGAGGGGATTAAGTTAAGTAATTAACCATTTGAATGGCTTCAATTAAAATTCACAATTATAAACCCCCGAATTCCACTTTTTAAAGTAGACCGCGTGGGATTTCACTGTAAATCTATATAATACTCCGTTAAAAATTCTGTATCGAACTTTTAATCAATAAACTAAATCGAGTGGCGTGTAAAGTAAAATCATACTCGTATTTAATTGTGAATTGATAAGAGCACATGTAATGTACTTTTATATAAACAATAACAAAAGCAAAAGGTGATTTTTTTTTTTTTTTTAATTCTTCTTGCATCTGTTTAATATAAATATTGAGGTGGGATGTGTTATGACACTCAGTAACGCTGTTATCCGTAGCCAAACATATACATCAAGCTACTGGCGTAAGAAAAAGTACGAACTTTTAGCATTATCGATTGCTATACAAGCAGATATAGAACAAGATAGTATATAAATACTTGACAAATTGATACTTGAAAGTATTTTAACACGAAATCAGGTTTTGAAATGTTCCGGTTAATACGGATTTGGCAGAGAAACTAAAGCGTGTCACAGAAATGGCTTTTGGTTTGCGATCAACACTGTGAGCTGTATCAATTATGCTTTCTTAATTCCATGTTAAAAAGAAAAAGGAGCATGCATATTCTCATTATTTAGCATCACTCACCATTAAACAAATTATGATAAAAGACATTTCGTAAAATTACCTAAACAAGCATTTCTGATGCAGTTGCAGCAAAGATTAAAGAATCAATCGTCATAATCGTCATTGCATTCCACAGGCCACAGTCGAAAATTGTCATGCAATACGTCCTTATA
Source organism: Dianthus caryophyllus (assembly GCA_023091065.1). Lineage (NCBI taxonomy): Eukaryota > Viridiplantae > Streptophyta > Magnoliopsida > Caryophyllales > Caryophyllaceae > Dianthus > Dianthus caryophyllus. The sequence goes on along the minus strand of CM041522.1, from coordinate 9,880,003 downwards.
AAAACTTTTGTAGCAAACTCAAACAACATTTCTTTAGCCTCTCCCTTACGCCCCAATGATGAACATACCTCGTATCAACGAGTTATAAGTAATCACGTTTGGCTTGATACCCACGAATTTCATGTCGGAAAAGAGGTTTAGGGCCTTATCGCATAACCTATCCTTGGAAAGGCTATCATTGAAGGTGGTGTACATGACAAGGTTAGGCTTAAACACGAGGGGCGAGAATCCATTTGGGGAAGCAAACGGAGAGCGCCATCATTGTCACCCGATACAACAAATGATCATAGTGCCATAGGTAACCTGATCTAGTTCAATGCCTAGTTTAACAACGACTTTGTCCAGCAATTAAACCGCTGATCACTTAGAATAAAGCCGTGGATTAAGGTGTTGAAAAAGACTATATCAAACTCAACAGGGTACTCCCAAGCTTAAGTGATTCACCGAAAACAGAAAACCCGAAATTGACCAGACAATTCGAGTTCTGTTGAAAGTGAAATGACAGTAGAGTGAGGTCAAAGGCGTTTTAATTTAATCAAGGCGGAGAAAAGCTGATTAAAATCAATAATACAAGGACGATGATGAAGACTCATCAATTGGGAAAAAGGGAAAGGGGAAATTCCAGATTACGAAACCCTAATTTAAATTGTTCTCTGAGGATCATCATGTTAGTCAAATTTAAGCTTGAAATTAACAGAATTGCAAAAAAAAAAAAAAATAACGGCGATGAAAACGCAAGTGATGAAATAGAGGTTGAATTTGAAATCAAGATGAAAAAGAAAACATGTTTAGCTGATTTATAAATGAAGATGAAGAATTAAGCAAAATGAAGTTAAGAGTAAAGAAGCAGAAAATTACCAGAAATTTGGAATGTAATTTGGGGGAAATTTCAACCTAATTTTTTTTTTTTTTTCCCAACCGATATCCGAACCCATTTGGGCCGACTAATTCGGTTTCGGAGCGTCTCCCGGAGTTAAGGTATTAAACTCCTCCCAACGGCCTTGCGGAGGATCGAACCGCAGTTCTTCCTACCAAGTGTAGCTCCTGACACCACTAGACCTAATTTTGTGATGGTGTAGACTAGTAGTAAGCACTTAGGGCATTCCCCTAACGGCCAACGGGCAACGGTAATCTTATGTTCCCCATTTTCGACCGTACGCACATCTAATATTTTCAAATAATGATTTGTTTCTGTGTAGCCTAGCAGGGACGTCCAATAATAAGACCGGTTTTGTGTTATCAACTAACTCACTCCTTCAAGTCCTAACACTTATCAAATTTCATGGGAAATTTTTTGAGTATTATCAACGGGTCATGATCCTCTAGAGCTACTTTATAACTCTACACCGTAAAGTTTTGACTTTTAAACTAGATAATCATAATAAATTTATTTAATTTTGATATTTTTCTTATACAAATACCCTTATATACGTTTTTCATCGATTTTTTTTTCCCGAAAAAAGGGTTTAAACTAGATAATCATAATAAATTTATGTAATTATCAAAGGGTTAATTAAATATAGGGTTAATTGCCAAACACCACCTTAAAAAAACGCATTTTGTCAAACACCACCTTTAAAAAAAAACTTGTTAATTACCACCTTTAAAAAATAATTTTTGTCAAACACCACCTTTTGGTCGGAGTTGACCAAATTCCGACGTTGACTTACCGGAATTAACATTTTTTTCTTCATTTTCATCTTTTTACTTCCCTCAGATTCGAATTATCATCCTTCAAACCCAAAATACACCATCTCAAACCAAAAATTTAACCACTAAAACCAACAAATTCGTCTTTTCAACTTAAAAAAAGTGCTCCGGTGACCAAAAATGTCGGAATTTAGTTGACCTAAGTCAAACTCAGGCCAAAAGGTGGTGTTTGACAAAAAAAAAAAAAAATTTAAAGGTGGTAATTGACAAGTTTTTTTTTTTTTTTAAAGGTAGTGTTTTACAAAATGCGTTTTTTTAAAGGTGCTGCTTGACAATTAATCCTTAAATATAACCCCTTTTATAACACTTTTTTTCAAAATAACCCCTTTATATGTTATTTTTATAACATAAATCCCCGCTTAAGACACTTTTGTTTACCAATCACCCCCAAAGTCGAAATATGCTACTTAAAAATGAAATATTCACATCCTTAAATAGGAATTTCTCAATAGGTGTCGACATATTTTAGACATTAGTGGTTGTAACTTGAAATGAGTCTATCTTATAATGTCTTTAATTGCCATTTTGGGGTTATGTTATAAAAATAACATATAAAGAGGTTATTTTGAAAAAAAAAAATTTGTTACTCGTATAAAAGATAGTTATATTTAATTAACCCTATTTTAAAATAAGTTGAATTATTGCCAATTTTGCAATTACTTACGTCATGACCGCTTAACAATATATACTTCCTCCATTCCAATAGGTTGTATACGTTTACTTTATGCACGTACATCAATTCTTAAAATTTTAATATTAATAATATGCTCGATAAGAAAATTAAAACAAGATTACATGACTGTTTTTTATTTTGCATGTTAATAATTATATCGAAGATTCTACACACTTATAAATAGTATCGAAAAAGTGACGTATACAACCTATTAAAATGGATCAAGTAGAATTTATAGAATTTCTTGCAATATATAAAATAAAGCGTAATTATACACAACAATTCACTAAAATCACCCGCCAAACCGTCACCGAATTTATTTTCCACTCTCTTAGAAATTTAGGGTTCTTCATTTCTGATACTTTTCAAATTGGAAAACCCTAATATTCATCTGGTAAATTGTTCTTCTCCAATTTTTTATGTTTTACTTTTCCAATTCATGCTTCCAACTGATTTATTTCGCATTTTCAGTCTCAGTTTACCCCTATGATTAAAGATTCTGTTGTTATTATCTTGTGATTAGTTGCATACCTTGAATGAATTTGAAACCGTTTCATCTTCTGTGAATTCTTTTTGATTCATAATATGATATGATGGTAGTGTTGAACGGCTTTTTACTCATTTGGTTTCCTTTGAATGGTTGTTTTCTCGGTTTCCGTCATTTGTTTACCTCTACTCTTTCACTTTCTGGTGTTGATTTTGGCAAAAAGATCAATGAAACCGAGAGAGTGATTTGAGATCCGTTGATTAGTTTGAGGACGATTGTTGTGTAAAATCTGAATCTAGCATTTATTCTAATGCAAAGTGTTATTTTCAGGTAATTAATCATTTTGAGAACAATGAGTTTGCCCGTAAAGCGTATTTGTTCTAATGAGAACTATGGTGGCCGAGATAGGTTGAGTGAAATGCCAGATGAAGTAATTGTGCACATTCTTTCATGTTTGCCTCCTCTAGATGCAGTTAGAACTGTCTTACTTCGTCGTTTTGGAAACCTTTGGACTTTGGTACACACTCTTAGTTTTGATGCGGAGGAATTCTACAACAGCCCTCCTAGGGATTTCAGCCAAATATCCGCTGGTCCTGATTTGTGTGCCTACTGCTCAGATGTTACCGATAAGTTCATCGTTTTCGTACGCAATGTGTTGTTGCTTCACAAAACACTCTCTATTCATAAATTTCATCTTTCTATACAAGCATTATGGTATGCTAACAAGGCTGCCGAGGATATTAAAATCTGGTTGAGGGTTGCATTGGAAAAACAAGCCAAAGAAATTGAATTTTCAGATGTATCTCACAACTCAATCTTACCTGATCTCAAAAGTCGATATCTTGTTAAGCTTGTGCTCAATTATTGCAAAATTGAGCCCCAACTTCAAGTCAACTTGGGATCTCTCAAGGAATTATGGCTACATAATTGTAACGTGTCTGACGAAGCATTCCAAAGATTTATATCTGGATGCCCTTCCTTACAAGAACTGAGTATCAAAGATCCTATTACATTAAAGAAGCTGAGGTTCAGGGCTCCAAACATTGATAAGTTGTCTCTTTCTGTCTCCAAAGTTGACCAAATGATGATTCCTTTGTTGCTTGATTGCCCCAACCTTAAAACGTTGGATTTGGTAATAAATCATCGGCTACCAAAGGTCCTTGATGTTTCATCAGTTCGCCACGTTAATGTCATGTATTTTCTCTATCGTATGAACGACGACGTGGAGGACGGGGACGAGAACGAGTATAGGATGGATGATGATGAGGATGACAAACATACAATTTTTGAAAGGTTTTTAGGGAAGTTTGAAGCTACTGAAGTTTTCCAAGTTTCATGCAAGGCTTCTGTGGTATCTTTGTCCTTTTTGAAAATGATATTACGATTTCCATGATTTCTGTTTGATTTTATGATACTATGTGCTTCTTACTTGCTTTATATGTTGTTCATTTATAAAAAAAGAGTTTTTCTAGGTGGCATCCTCGTGTTTTGAGGAAATTTAAGTGGTGAAATAACTCTTATAAGTTATAACCGAGTGTGCATTTGATGTCATGGTCTTTGGTGACTGCTGTCGATGTATGTTAGTAGCTGATCTATGCTGTTACGATATTTCTGCATATGTGCATCTGTTTTCTTACCGTCTATACATGAACTCGCATTTTGACTTTAATTAATCTTGTTAGTCCGTATTTTGTAGTATACATATGCTAAGATGCCATTACATTATTTTTTACTCCGATCATATAACCTCGTACAGAGCAACTCTGATATTTTGGCCACATGAAAATGATATTTCAAAATATTGTCGTTATTTAAGTTATTTTGTAACTTAACATATACGAGTACTCTATAATACGCGTATTGTTTCATCGAAAAAGTTTTCGGGGAACATGTATATTTGCAAAATGCCGTGCTTTAATAAAGAACTCCTAAGAGATTTAACGAAAATAAAGGTGCTTTGTAGCAGTCTTTTGTATATCGGTTACGAAGTATCATTTTGGTTATCCCTATGTCTGTGACTGTTATTGAGAAATGATTGATATTACTTGAATCCGTTTCAGGGATTCCTCTATACAATACAATATCACCGTTTTCAATATAGATGGAAGCGTGTAATTTTAGAGTTGCGGATGCTTAGTCGAAGCTGCCTCGAGGGCATTTGCCACTTGATCCGCAGTTTAGAGCACTTGGAAGAACTCGTTATATACACCACCAAGGTAAGTGTCTTTATTACCTCTAGCTCGTACTCCCCCACCCCATCACGTTTTTATCATCTCGAGTTAACGTTGTTAATTAATCATTGTTAGTTTTAACCATTAATTTCTGTAAATATACCTAGAGATCCAATATAAGATTCGTCACGTTTGATTGTGAGAAAATATCGGTAAAAGTTGACATTCATTGATCATTTCTAATAAAGATATATACTCGGTACAATGTGATGGACAATGTGTTGGACAATGTGTTGGTCAATTTGCTTACTCTGGTTATTTATTAGTCGTTTATGTATTTAACCAAACAGGAATTCGAAGTCCTTACAAATGTGGCCCCTTTGAAGCATTCTTCTTCTGCTCGTGTGATGCCACGACTTAAAACTATCACTCTTCATAGCCATGTGAAATCGTGGAACCATCAGCAACGATTGGTAGAATGTTTGCTCAAAAGCACCCCTTACGTAAACAAATTGGTAATCGTCCCCATCACGAACTGATCGACTGTAGCTGGAATTCGTCAGGCGTGTTTTGCGATTCCAAAGGGACTTAGCAAATGTCACGGTAGTATTCTTTTGCATCAAAAGTAATATATACAAACTAGTAAGTCGTAGATTGATAAGAACTAGATAATTATGATATTCGCAGGAAAAGTCATGAGTAATTCTTGACGTAGTTGGGTGGTTTTTATCCTCCATGAACTCTATTGAAATTTGTAATCTTGAGACGTTTGTAATGGCTAATTCTATATATCATAGCCGTGGTTTCATCGTTTTTCCCAATTCAGATAAAGTTGTCATGACTCGTGAGTGTGATTCGTATTTTTTAGTTCATCATCTTGCCTTCTTTTTTCGGGTTTTCATTTCATTTGAAGCGATGAGGCTATAGTAAAATGATTTTAAAGGAATCCCTTTTTTTTAAACACTCATTCGATGCAGAGTTAGTAAGCTTAGGTTGCGTATGATGGGGCTACTTTCGCCAAATAGATTGGCCATTTTTTGTTTTGATTGAGCGGAACTATGTATTCCTAGAGCTGTGCGCGTGAAAAGGATTATTTCGATCGAGATTGGATGTAGTCGATTTCAGGGATGACCTACATTTTCGGTCAAGTCAACACAAATCACATTTTTAATCTATATATTGTTAGGTCAAATTGTTGGATGTAGTCATGTCGTTTTTAAAAATGCATGGTGGTTATTAACTAAAAGGACGTTTGGCTCGGGAACGAGAAAGGGGACGAAATCAACAAAGGGAACAAAGAGGAAAGGAAAGGTTACATATTACACTGAAATATTAATATATTTGTTTTGTACATTTCCAAAATCAAACAATCTGACAACATTTCATTGATGGTCCAAACATAATCCATTTTACAATCATAACATGTTTATTGTTGCTATTTTAGATAATATGTGACCATTCTAATAAAATTTGTTACCATTCTTGTTAGTTTTGTTATGATTTTGGAATTTCCATTTTATTAATATATTTTCTCGGTTTTGAGTAGAGTTAGAAGAAAAAAGAGGCTACTTGATCTGTCTTAATTTTAAAACGGATATGCCGGTCTAAAAGAACACCTCTAGTTTGTTTAACCCCAATTTTGCAAAATATAGTCACAACCTCACAGTTAAAAACCACTGTTATAAATAAGTTTTGCTACATTGTTCATCACAATCTTCTTAAAATCAGGTAAAAATTTCTTCCTCTTTCTCAATTTCGCTTTTCATATTCTGTGTTATGTCACAGTTTTCTTCATTTTGTACGAGTATTATTTAACTAATCATTGGTCACACTCACACCATTAATTTTGAAATGTTTACCAAATATTGTTTGCTAATCATGCTGTTTATTATATTAATTGACGTGATTTTGAATGGAAGAGTACGATAAATGAATGAATTTAATGGAAAATTCATGTGAATTGGTATTTTGCAGTAAACCAATCATTTTTTATTTTTTTTGTGAACTGAGTTTTATTATTTGAGGTGGGTTTCTCTAAAATTTGAGTAAAGTTTTTATCTTTGAAATTAAATTGTTAGGTTATTACTTGAAAACCATGGAATCGAGGACGAAGAAGATGAAACCTTCAACGGGTATTAGCGGTTCCAAAGATAGGTTAAGCGACATGCCTGATCACTTGATTGTGCACATACTTTCGCTTATGCCCACGTTGGATGCTGTCAAAACCATGTTACTTCGTCGTTTCGGAAACCTCTGGACTTTGGTTCCTGTTCTTTCATTTGATTTTGATGACTATGATTCAATACTCTGCCCCCGTGTTGATGATATGTATGAGGTTTTTTTATGCTTTGTCCGCTTTATCCGGAATGTCCTTATGCTTCATCGAAACCCTACTGTTGATCGCTTCCACCTTATTATTTCTCTTGAGTCTGCTGATCTTGAGGATCCGATACTTCATGATGTTCAAATCTGGCTGAAGTTTGCTATTGATAAACAAGTCAAAGATTTGAACTTCTTTTTTGGCGGTTCTGGTTATGTGACCATTCCTCGCTGTACCCTCACGAGTCAATCTCTAGTTAAGCTTACACTTTTGGGCTGCATGCTTATGTATCAACCTCATCTGAACGTCCACATGGGAAGTTTACGGGAATTATCGCTTAGGTATTTTGAGGGAGGAGATGAGGCCATCAATCAGTTTTTGTCGGGTTGCCCATCTCTACAAGAAGTGGAAATAGACAGTTGCAATGAATTGCATGTTTTGAATGTTACCTCCTCAAGCGTTAGTAAATTGTGCCTAAACCTACCAGATCTAGACCACTCGTTCACTCTTAGCTGCCCTTACGTGAAAACGTTGGATATTTCTGTGTCATCAAGATTTAATATGCCGGATGTGGTTGCTGCTTCATCTCTTCAAGTAGTGAATATCAAGGAATTACCATATCATTTGTCTAGGGTTAAGGTGTTTCTTTGGCAAATTCGAAATGTGGAGGTTTTTACATTGTCAAGTAATGCTTTTGAGGTATGTGTCTCTTGTTCACTTGAAATTTTGTCTTGGTGATTTTGATCATTAGTAATACATAAAAAACACTGAAAACATATGATTCTTTATTAAGGTTAAGGAACATTGATTAAGAAGGTTCATTTTGTGAAACAAGGGTTTATTTTAGTTGAATGTAGCGAAAATGTTCAAAATACAGACCAAAACTCCTCCAGTGTGGGATAATTTCCATTGCTAGAGACTTGTGACATTATTGGAGATTTGTATTGTGATGCCGACACTTAAGCCCATTTACTTTGTACTTTGCACGATGTTTATCTCTTGCTGTGTCTGTTTGTTTACATTTTCCATTTGGCTATTGCACGCCTTTGCTCTCATGTACTCCTTAGTTGGCCTAAAATCTGTGCTTCCCATCAACCCCAAAGCCACTGTTTTTTTTTTTTTTTTTTTTTTTTTTTTTTTTGGCATTGCTGTGGATTGGGGTTTAATACGGGAGCGTGTTTTTTAGAGTTGATGATCAATGGGTTATTGGTGGTAGTGTTATCTGTTGTCGGTTAAGCTTTTTCAGCCCAACATAAACACACAAACAAATGGTTGAGACGGCCGTAAAAAATACATAAATGAGGGTTGGAGGAAGTAATTTCTGTATTTTGCATCATATCATCCATGTTAGGGTTTCCGCATTTTGATTTTGAGTCCAAGAGGAACAATTGTTGAGAGGGTTGCCCAAAAGCGGAAGTGTTTAGCATGTTTTACATGTAAACTCTCCCTAGTGTTCTGCAGTACTAGAGCTGTGCACGGGCTGAGTTGGTGTATCGTATCACTGAGCCAATAGCAGGTTTGGATGAGCTGGGCTGTGACGAGCTATATTTAATTTGTTTTTTCCTCAAAAATTTAGAAGGATAATAAAGTAAAAAAAGCATGTTGGGTGAGATTAGGTTTTGATATCGAGCTCCTCAACCCTGACCCTAACCTGTTTTGTAGGGCGGGTGGAGGATGGCTGGTGATAGTTTGGCTTGTTTCACTGGTCGGGTTAGCCAGACCTTTACTTAAGGTCAACTCTATGCACTACCAACTCATAATGTGCATCATGCTTGTAAATCAACTACGATGAGAGTGTGAAGTGGAAAGATGGGATGTGCCTCATGTCGGTCCCCCTGGATATGCCCTGACCCACGAAATGGCTTGACTCAATTCTGACAAAGAGGCTCATCGTGTTATCATGTGCTTATTTGAAAAGATATGATTGTACTCCACAGCCATTAACCGTGATGTGTTGTGCCCATTTGAAAAATAATAGTGTTGCACCGGATAGGTTATCCGACGTCTGGTTGTACTTCTCGTGCAGGGCATTGAGCTCAATTTCGGTTCCAGTGTCATGACCAATTTTTCAATAAGAAAAGCAACTCTAGCTACTGTCAAATACTTCGTATTGCATAATTTTTTATGGACTTTGCTCTCTTTGAAAATTAAAGGATTGGTTTTCTACAATTATTGCGATAACTTGTATTGGATGTGTAAATAGTACTCCGTATTAATTTGTTTAAATGAATGTAGCAATTCTAGAGAATCAAGGGTAAGTACTTGTCTTCTTTTTATTCAGAAATTAAGTCAGGGAAGGAAAACAAACTTCCCACAAAATAGATGGAAGCGTATTGTTCTGTGGTCGCGCTTTAAAGGTGAAAAAACTCTTCAACTGATACTTGAGTTGGCGAAAAGTTCGGTGAAGTTGGAAGAGCTTGTAATATACAGCGAATACTCATCTGTAAGTGAACTGATAATTTGATAACTGGCAGTTCCTATCATCCTATGCAGTCGATTAAAATTTGTATGATCGAGTGTTCATCTACTAATACTTGCTGAGGTACTATCTATGTAATGGCAGGGTTCTGGTGAATATCTTAACCCCGAGTTCTCTGCTAATACTTATCTAATGCCACTTCTCAAAAACGTTTTCATTCACGGCTGTGAAAGATTTTATGATCGCCAGCTTCAACTAATCGAACTCCTGCTCAGAAACGCAGTTGCCTTGGAGAAACTAGTGATTACCTTTAATAAAAGCCGAATAATAGCACTTGAGGAGTTTGCTTTTGTGAAGCAAGTATCAACATTCCGAAGGGCGTCAGCAAACGCAACTGTGATCTTTGCTTGAGAAATCCTAGTACGGTAATATTTACTTTATACTAATTTACATTTATTATGTTCCTTAATTTTATGTTTCGTCATCAGTTGGCTCTTTCTCGTTTGCTGGTTGATAATGTATGGGGAGTACGCTTTTTTCAGTGAAATAATCTTCGGTAGCTTATTGTCTAGAATTGTAACCTGCACATATTTATCCTCTTAGTTGCCTATTCCATTTTCCGTCAATGTAAACCAAGTTTTCTTTTTTAAAAAAAAAAAAAACAAAGTTGACATTGGTCGAACATTACATAAATTTGTACTTCATACGAATATGAATGGGATGAAGAATAACGTTGGTCGATTTTCTTACTCCAAGTAACTATTAGTCGTTGTAATAGCAGGATTTTCTTACTCCAAGGATTTTTTTTTAACCACCTTGCTGTGCAGCAACCAGTCTTTTTAGGTTGCGTGCATTCAACCGTCTAGCCTCTATGAGTCCGAGTTGTTGCTGCTTACGGATGACAAACATGTTACTTGGGTTGCGACAATGAGTCCAAAAGTGAGGACAACGGACCCAAAAGTGTGCATTTCATCCTCTAAATGAGGTGTATTACGACGGTGGTGGGTCGGTCTGTTATAGTGAATTTGGAGAAAGTCATACGTCTTTGGTCAAGTCATCGTGGTCAGTGGGTTATAATGGGTTTTTGGTAGGTCTTATGTCAGTTGTTTGACATGTTAGATGAATTTTAGCGCTTAGTGATTTCTTAAGATTCATCATACGGAAACTAAAATGTGATCATTTTTATACCTTTAAAATGTAGTTATCTTATACGGAGTAACTAAGACTTCACATTAGAACATATTTTCTAATATGTCCATGAGTTGCACATGATACGAAACTCGAATAATAAAACCTACTGGGTTAATACCGATGCATAAATGCACGAACATGCTTAAAAATAATTATTAGTTAACTGATGATTGAATTACTATTCTATTAAAGTAAGGATAATGGTAATATTTATGTAAATATGATAAAAATCACCCGTTATAACTGATATGTTTACGTCGTCCAACACACATTTTCATAAAAATCACCCGTTATAACTCAATGAACATATTCAACCAGACTCCGGATTTAAAAACTTTACTCCATTGAACAATTATGAAATATGATTCTTAAGCAAAGATCACAGTTGCATTCACTGACGCCCTTTTAAACTCGGATTTTTGGTTAACAAAATCAAGCTCGTCGACTGTTGTCAGTTGTTTTTTAGCAAAATAAATTACTAGTTTCTCCAAGACGACTGCGTTTTGGAGCACAAGTTTCACTAGTTGAAGCTGGACACTTCCACAGCCATAAACGGTGACGTTTTTTAGTAGCGGCATGGTGTAGGTAGCACATGACCCGGGGCTACAATTCGTAGAATGACCCTGCCATGACATATATAAGAATCCCGACAAGAATCATCAGACAAAGATTTGATCACACATTAACGTTATTAGAGTACAAAAATTTAGGAGCCGATGAGTGATACTAAATTCACTTACACACGGGATTTCGAATCCGTTTTATATTATGAGTTCTTCCAACTGTGATGAACTTTTCACCATGTCGAGAATAAGTTGAAGACATTTTTCGTCTTTCCAATAGGGCCACAAAGCATATAATTACTTTATTACTTGATTGTATATCAATTACTCCGTACTAAATACTCTATACAATATAATTAGCAACGAACTTTCAAGCAAACAATTAAAACATGCATAGCTTAAAAGCACTCTCTGACAGTATAAAAACCTCGGCATTTCGAAATTGGGTCAGAAATACATTAATTGGAGACCTAGAACAACCATCCGGTATACTCTCAGTTTTTTGACTTTCTACATGGTACCCCTACTTTTTCAAAAGCATACATGGTACCCCTAAATATTGTCATTATTGGTAAGTATACACCCGAACTTTGTTTTCAGAAAATTAAACTCAATTTTAAGCGTTAAATAATTACTTGGACGCATAACGAAGCTTAGTTTTTACTCACCCATGACCGATAGACTCTATTAGGCTCAATATCCACCTATAACCTAATATATATTGGTAAATATACGATAAAAAAATTGATGAAAAATAATTTATTGTTTTCCTATAAAATTATCACATCTAAGATAAATATTGAGCCTAATAGAGTCTCTCGGTCATGAGTAAGTAAAACCAAGCTTCGTTATGCGTCCAAGTAATCATTTAACGCTTAAAATTGAGTTTAATTTTCTGAAAACAAAATTCGGGGGTATACTTACGGATAATGACAGCATTTAGGGGTACCATGTATGTTTTTGAAAAAGTAGGGGTACCATGTAGAATGTCAAAAAACTGAGGGGCACCATATAGAATATCACTTATAAAAACATTAAATTCTCGTTTTATTTTTTCACATTTTGAGTTTCGGTGCACGATAGTTTACATTCGTGACGAATAATATTTAAAAAAAAAAAAAACTTTAATTTCACAAAAAATACATTTTGGTGGAAATTTTAAGAAAATGCTTATAAAATGTGGGAAATTTTAAGAAAACTTATAAAAGGTGGGAGTTTTTAAAAGTGTGGTTCTAAAATGTGGGAATTATTATATAAATTTTTTGTCAGATAGTACCTTTTATTTAAGGTCATTTGTGAGATAGTACCTTTAATTTTATTTTTTTTTTTGTTAAATGATACCTTCTATTTTCAAAACTTGTTAAAAGGTACCAAACTATGAAATCCGTAGAGAAAAGTCAAGGTTCCGACGAGTTGACTTACTTAGCATGTGTGAAGTTTATTAACCTTTAATTGTTAAAATGTACCTTAGTTTAGTTTCTCAACTTAATAAACTTAACCCAAATTTCCCTCCAAATTTTGGCTCCAAAATTTTCCTCCAAATCTCCCTTCAACTTTGCCTCCCATTAATTTTAGTTTCCATGTCAATTACTTAGATGAAAATAAACTTACACTTGTTCTTTCTTTCTTAAATTTCAACCTCACGTATTCCCAAAAAATATCGTCATTGTCAAACACGTTTTTTTACAGAAATAAAATGTAAATGTGACTTACCTTATAAACTAGGTTCAAACGATAATAACCTAGTTAAGAACGATACAAACTTAATTCGTTCACAGGACCTTCGATTAGAAACCAATCACATTCGATTCGTACCTTGGTACATCACGATTCACGAGCGATGCTTGGCGAAAATCGGCGGTGGGCAATGATAGTCTGCAAAGGCAGAAGGCGGCGATGAAGTCGGTGATGTGTGTGGCGATGAAACGTGAGAAGCTTAGGTTTCTCCTCTCTCTCCCTTAAACCCTTAATTGTGTTTCCTTAATTGTTATGAGCTAATGACGGTTTAGCACATTAATAAGGGCGAGAGGAGGACCGGGCTTCTTAACCTAATTAATTTAATCGGTCCGTCAACAATTAAATTAACTGGGCTACTCCCACTGAAAAGCCCAACTATTATATTTAGCTAATTACCGCATTAACTTAAGATTAACTATAGGTCCAAAATAACGTAATAATAATTAAATACAATACCGTATAAAATTATTCTTACTGTAACAACCCGGATTTTCAAACAAAATAAAATAAAGAAAAGAAAAGGATTTATAAAATAAAAGGAAAATAAAAGCGAGCCACGGTGGCGGAAACACCGTGGAATCCGGATTATTACTCACTAACCAACTAAACAACGATAAAAAGGTAGGCCTTGAGGCCTAGAAGTGGGGAATAAATACCCCTTACAAAACCAAAACCAAAGTACAATGGTAAAGCATAAATGAAGTCTAATCCAAACTAAACCAACTCGGTATCGAGACAACTCGCGAAAGGCATGCTACGGGTCTCGATCTCACGGCATTCTCACACATAAGCCGCTTCCAGCGTACCTATAAAAAAGGCAACAACCCATCGGAGAGTAACTAGGTGCTCTCCATCGATTGTGGTTGTTTCCTTTATAGATGCACGGAAGCTATAATGAGAATGCCGTGAGATCGAGACCCGTAGCATGCCTTTCTTGAGTTGTCTCAGTCGAGTTGGTTTAGTTTGGATTAGACTTCATTTATGCTTTCAGTTCATTGTACTTTGGTAGTTTTGGTTTTGTAAGGGGTATTTATTCCCCACTTCTAGGCCTCAAGGCCTACCTTTTTATCATTGTTAGGTTGGTTTAGTTAGTAATGATCCGGATTCCACGGTGTTTCCGCCACCGTGGCTCGCTTTTATTATCTTTTATTTCATAAATCCTTTTTATTCCTTTATTTTATTTTGTTGAAAAATCCGGGTTGTTACAGTTGGTATCAGAGCGAATACGCTCCCAACTCTCTTAGTCGAGTGAGTAGGTTTGACTTAGAACACCGAGTGAGAGCGTTGGGTAGACACATTAGGGGTTACGTTATTTTTGTATGCGTTTGAGTAGTTACTTGAAGTGGCATGTCTAGTAAATGCTGCTATTACCTATGCTTTTGTTTTGCAGATGACCGGAAACGTAGGAGGAGCCAACGCATCCGCCGACTCAAGGATGCTATAGTGTGATACTGGTACCTCTTTGTCGTTCATTTTTCCTTCATTGATCGACCAAACTCAACTTACTTCCTTTATTTCCATATATATATTCTCACTGCTCTCTCCGCGAGTGTAACAGTTCCATGTTCACTCTTATTCGAGGATGTCCCTACTTCTTTTTGGGGAAATCCGTCCTAGCTCCTTTCCGTGTGAGTTTGGGTCCGACCAGGTTAAGTGTCTTTGGGGTATGTGAGGCTTGGTGGAGTTGACCTAGGCTAAGAGAGCTATCCTTTCGTTATTGGGGCGAGTAGAGTTAGTTGTTCTTAGGATGGACATCGTAGCGGTAGACTCCTTCCACTTGTTTTGGGTGTCACTTTGTTCTCAAGTTTCGAGGACGAAACTTCTTTTTAGGGGGTAGGATTGTAACACCCCGACTTTTTCTAATTTATTTTATTCACTTTCTCATATTCGTTAATTTCCTAAACTTGTGATTTTCTATTTTTAGCTCGGGAAATCATTTCCTATATGGGTGAATCGGGTCTTGGTTATGGTTGAAGTAGACCCGAGTCCATGAGTGAGCTTAGGAGAATCTTAGAAGCTTGGGTAAGTAAGGGTACAAGTGGGGGTTGAAGAAAAGAAGGGAAGAAACGAGGATATGCTCTAACGTGGGTCAGAGCTAACAGCTCCGTCAGAGGAGCTAACAGCTCCGTCAGAGGAGCGAGCCGCTCCGTCAGAGGAGCGAGCCGCTCCATCAGAGCGAGCCGCTCTGGGCTCCAGAGCGAGCCGCTCCTCTACGCGGGATCAATTTTTAGGGTTTTCCCGTGTTTTCTTTTGGCTCAAGACAACAATATATTTCGTATACTCCTATTCTAAGCAACCTAATAATCTGATAAACATCCCTAATCTCTCATTCCTCTCATCCCTCTCATTCCATCCACATTCATCTCTCTTTTATCTCTCAAAATCTCTCTCCAAAACACATTCAAACACCATTGATTCTCTTGCAAGCTTTCACCTTATTCATCCTAATCTTTTCCTAGCCTTTTCCTTAGTGTATGATCTTCTTGTTCTCCCTTTTATTTTCTGGTTTCTTGTTATTTTATGTGTGTTGTTGTGTGTATTCATTGTTTGCTTGTTTGGCTTGGATCATCAAAGGAGGAGAAGGGTTTGAAGAGGGAGATACCATTCTTGTTGAAGAGGAGGACGAGTAGCACGAGTTTGAGGCTCTACAAAGGTAACTAGGTGTGATCTAGTCATGTTTTAGCATGTATGAGGCCTTGCTTGTGTTGTTGTTGATGTTCATATTGTTGTTGTGATGTTGGTTGATGTTTTGTTCATAAAATCATGCTAGAAATGTTGGCCTCATACTAGGGTTGACTTGTTATCATCTAGAATTGCATAACTATCATAATTTAATGCTAATCATGTTGGTAAATGTCAAGAAATCGAGTTGGTGATGATTGATGATGTTGGCCGAAAGGCTAGGGTGAGGGCCGAAGCCCTTGTGATGTTTGTTCCTCGGTTTTCTTCTTGTTTTTGACTTAATTATGACGGTTTATGTTGTTAGCATAAGTCACCTTATGACAAGTTATGAATTAAATTGATTATAAGTTGTTAAATGATGTTTTAATGCATGTACAAGTGAATTAATCACCTAAATCGATAATTGGTCACGTGGTAATTGAGTTTGATGCATGAAACCGTGTTTTTGAAGTGTTGGCCGTGTGGTATGCATGTTGGCCGTGAGTGGGGGACTCAGGCCGTGTGTGGGTGTGTGTGTGTGATGGTTGGTATGTCTCTTGTATGAGTCTTGGCTTGTCATAGGTTGGTAACTATGCATTGTTGAATCATGTAGTACTAGCTTGATCACTAAATAACGAATTATGGGCATGTTAATCGAATGAATGGATTGTGTAGCATGTTGTTCATCATGTACCTTGTATGTATGGTTGAATATGTTGATAATGTGATTTGTGTGGGTGTGAGTATGGTTGTATGGTTGTGTTGGAGTGTTGGAGACAGGTTGACAGGTTAACAGGTTATGCTTGGGTTAAGTTTGCACATGGGTACTGTTCTGGCACATGTGTGAGGAGATACAACGTCCTAGGATGGACGGATACCGCCCATGATCCCCTCGACTATTCTTGTTGTTTAGTTAGAGCGACTATGGGTTCTCAACCAGAAGGGTTAGAGACTATGGTTATGTTTATGCGACCACCGCTCTTGTTGCTCGGTGGAATTTGGCCAAATTTAGACTTGTGATTATTGAGGAACTTCTTGTTGCTGTTCCGCCATAGGGTTTGGGTGATTCTTGTTGCTTCACCCGGGGTGGTTCTTGTTGCTCCACCCAGTTCTCCGCGCTTACTCTCGCAATTGGTTTGAAGATGGATCGCCACATGGGTTCGATTGGTTTGGTCACAACAAGTGTTGTGCCGTGTGTTTGTGCTTGTATTTGTTTATGTTGTTTCCTCGTTGCCTGTATTGTTGATCATGTATTTGTGCTTTGGATTAGGCCTTAGGCCAGGTGAGCTAGTTGCATTGTTGTTGTTGCATTTTGTTATGTTAAAATGTGACTGGGGAGCACCTAGTTACTCCCCACTGATTGTGGTTGTTGCCTCTCTTTTTTTATAGGTATGCGCGTGAAGGGCTTATGTGTGAGAATGCCGTGAGATTGAGACCCGTAGCATGCCTTTCGCGAGTTGTCTTGATAGCTGTCGAGTTGGTTTAGTTTGGATTAGACTTCATTTATGCTTTCAGTTCATTGTACTTTGGTTTTGGTTTTGTAAGGGGTATTTATTCCCCACTTCTAGGCCTCAAGGCCTACCTTTTTATCGTTGTTTAGTTGGTTAGTGAGTAATAATCCGGATTCCACGGTGTTTCCGCCACCGTGGCTCGCTTTTATTTTCCTTTTATTTTATAAATCCTTTTCTTTTCTTTATTTTATTTTGTTTGAAAATCCGGGTTGTTACAGTTGGTATCAGAGCAACCCGGCGACCGTGTGGTCGAATCCTGTGTCTTGTTGGCCAGGTACGCACCTAGCTGGGGAGGATTCTGGAATGCTATATTGTAAGTAGCTACCAGGCGCAACGAGGACGTTGCGTTCTTCAAGTGGGGGTGTGTAACACGGTGTTATCCGAGGTTATTGGTAGGGTTCCCCGTTGAAGTGGTCCATATGATGAGCTCAAGTGACCTAGTGCTTAAAAGGATTGTAAGTACTACTCATATCAACAAGATGCATCTTCTTTTCTGGTGGCTCATCTTAAGAACTCTTCAGTTAAGCGTGCTTGCTGGAGAGTAGTCTTGGGATGGGTGACCTCCTGGGAAGTTCTCAGGATGTGCACGAGTGAGGACAAAGTGCGCTGGAAAGGACCCGTGTTGGTTTGTGGGCGATGTACGCAGCTTGGCGAGCTACTGTGAATGACATTTCGGCCTTTGGTTGGGGCCGGGGTGTTACACTTACATTCTCCCACTTGGACCATAGGTACATCTTCTTACTATTATATGCACGTAAACATAAGTTTGCAAAGGGCGCTAAATCAACTTAATGGCTTTATCTTAATTACCTCGAGAGTCCTGAAACAACAATAGAGTAATGGCGGTTCCACATTATCTACTCAACATGGTCCCTTCCATCTACTACTGAATGCTGTCCCATGACAAACGATCCGTATAGAGGAGTAAGCATAATGGTCCCTTTAATGTCTCTAGGAAAAGACTATCTCTGTTTTCAACCACCAATCATGTGTACACAAAACAATAATGTGAAAACAGAATAATTCGGAATATTCATAACATAAGGTTGATCAAAAAACAGTATCTTTTCAAAACACTAGCAATCCACATAACATAATACTAAGTGCTATTCTCAAGACCCATAAGGCTAGCATGCATCAATAATGTCTTGGGTGATAGCCCCTTAGTGAGTGGATCTGCTATATTAGCACTCGTCGTAATGTGCTCCACAGATACTGTTTTCTTCCGAACTTCCTCTTTAACTGATAAGTATTTCATCTTCATGTGTTTTATACCCTTAGAATACCTATCGTTCTTCGAAAAGAACACGGCCGTAGCATTGTCACAGAAGATTTTCAGCGGTCTTGCGATCGAGCTCAGAACGTTCAACCCCGAAATTAAGTTCCGTAACCATAATCCTTGATTTGTAGCCTCAAAGCATGCTACAAACTCGGCCTCCATAGTGGATGATGCAATAATAGTTTGCTCAGCACTTTTTCAGGAGATGGCTCCTCCCGCTAAGACAAACACGTAACCTGAGGTGCTTTTTCTGCTATCCTCGCATCCACCAAAATCTGAATCAGTGTAGCCATTCACTTCAAGCTGATCAGAATGCCTATAAGTGAGCATGTGACTCTTAGTCCCTTGTAAGTACCTTAACATCTTTTTCACAGCCTTCCAGTGTTCCATACCAGGGTTGCTTTGATAGCGACCCAACACACCTATTGCAAAACTGATGTCCGATCTGGTACAGACTTAGGCATACATAAGGCTTCCAACTATTGAAACATAAGGGATATCTTGCATTCTTTTATGTACCTCATCAGATTTGGGACATTGCTTCAAATTAAGCTTATCGCCCTTCTGAATAGGAACTATACTGGAATTGCATCCAATCATACTGAATCTCTCTAGTACCTTTGAGATATATGCCTTCTGAGACAGACTTAATGTCCTCTGTGACCTGTCATGGGATATTTCTATCCCTATCACATAGGACGCCTCACCCATATCTTTCATCTTAAAGTTACTTCATAAGAAACTCTTGGTCTCCTTGAATAAGCTCAGATCACTGCTGGCGATCAAAATATCGTCAACATACAGGACTAAAAAGGCAAACTTACTCCCACTGACCTTCAGATACATTGATCAACAATGTTTTCCATAAAACCGAAGGCAGTTATGGTATCATGAAACTTAATATACCATTGCCGAGAGGCTTGCTTAATTCCATACATTGACTTCTTTAATAAACAGACTAGGTCCTCCTTACCGTCTTCAACAAAACCTTAAGGTTGAGACATGTAGACTTCTTCCTCTAAACTTCCATTCAGAAAAGCCGTTTTCACATCCATTTGATGCAGCTCTAGATCAAAATGAGCTACTAACGCCAAAATGATCCTTAATGAATCCTTCTTCGAAACTGGAGAGAAGGTTTCATTGTAATCGATGCCTTCTTTCTGGTTGAAACCTTTAGCTACAAGGCAGGCTTTATGTCGCTCTATTTGGCCAAGGGAGTCGCGCTTGATCTTAAAGACCCATTTACTGCCGACTGCCTTATGCCCTTTAGGTAGAGCAACTAATTCCCATACTTTATTTGTAGTCATAGATTTCAATTCCTCATGCATGGCATCAATCCATTTATCAGAATCATTGCCTTTTACGGCTGAAAGCGTCAGCGGATCTTTATCCAATCCTATGTCAAACTCATGTCAGAGCATATAAACCTCATAGTCATCTGAGATAGCCGACCTACGAGGTCTTGTGGACCTCCTTACAGGAGCCTCAGCTATAGGTGTATCTGCCACTTCAATGACTTCAGGGATGGCAGGAGTCACATTGATGGGTTGAGGTTCATCATCCTTATATTGTTCCCTTGCATCGACATCGTCGATTAGAACGCCATGATTAGAGATTAGAGGTACAGAAATAGGAACCGAAGTTTCCTCTCTAATCTCATTGATGATGACCTCATCAATTCTCCCACTGACTTCGCCATCCTCTAGGAATTTGGCATTTCCAGTCTCTATTATTCTGGTGCTGTGTTTAGGACAGTAAAACTTATACCCCTTTGATTTAGAAGCATACCCGATAAAAATCCGCTAATGGTTTTAGAATCGAGTTTCTTCTCCTGAGGATTGTTGATGCATGCTTCTGCGGGGCAACCCCAAATGTGTAAATGTCTCAAACTCGGTTTCCTTCCTTTCCACAGTTCAAATGGTGTAATTGAAACTGCCTTACTAGGAATCCGGTTTGCGACATACACTACAGTCATAAGTGCGTGCATCCACAATGATCTGGGTAAGTTTGTCATACTCATCATTGCCCTTACAACATCTAATAGGGTTCTGTTACGTCTTTCAGCGACACCGTTCATCCAGGGTGAACCTGGAATTGTGTACTGAGCGACAATACCCAAGCTTTCTAGAAGTTTAGCAAATGGACCAGGATTGTGTCCTGATTCATCATATCTACCATAAAATTCTTCACCTCTGTCAGATCTGATGATTTTCACTTTCTTTCCAAGTTGCCGCTCAACCTCCTTAATGTAAAGCTCTACGGCATTTACTGATTGAGACTTTTCATGCAACAAGTAAATGTAACAATACCGTGAATAATCATCTATAAAGGTGATGAAATATTTCTCTCCAGAAAAGGAGGGAACATCAAATGGACCACATATGTCTGTATGAATGATCTCTAAAAGAGCAGTGCTCCTCGTGGCGCCCCTTTTAGTGTGTTTGGTTTGCTTGCCTTTAATGCATTACACACACGTCCCAAAATCAGTAAAATCAAGAGAAGGAATAATGTTGTCTTTTACTAACAACATCATTCTTTCCCTCGAAATATGGGCCAACCTTTTATGCCACAAGAACGCTGAATTCTCATTCGACCTTACACGTTTCACACCAACAATACTATTATCTTTAAATAAATTGAAAGAACCGTTTCCAAAAGTCACATAAAATCAATACTGTCCAGTTTAAACAATGAAATTAAATTACGAGACATTGATGGAACAAAAATTGTATCCCCTAAAAGTAATTTAAATCCACTACTTAATTCTAAACTAAAGCATCCTATAGCTTTAATGGATGCTTCAGACTTGTTTCCCATGAGTAGGTTGTAGGTTTATATCCGTATATAGACCATTAAAATCACAGGATTATAATGAAAACTTTATAAGATTTAAAGTCATAAATTGAAATTGCATAACATAATAAAGAGATTTAGAATTAACCTTTTAATCCTTGCAAAATAGGCCTAAGATCAATACCAAAAGTATGGTATCTCCTAATTGAAACACCCAAGATGAATCTAAGATATGCCCTTTGATTTGCTAGAAAAATTAGAGAGAAGAACTATTTCTTTTCTTGAGATTTTGTGTTGTGAATTATGATCAATTAATTGAGTAATTAGGTTGAGCCAAAGCCCCTAATATAGCCTCAATATTTTCGGCCCTCCTATAGTATTTGGGGAGTAATTTTACTTTCCAAAAATCACTTTCCAAAAACCAATTCCTTGTTGACCAAGGAGTCAAAGACCAATTAGGCTCTTTCTTGGAGGTTTCCTTTAGCTTTTAATATAATATAATATTACTAGTATCACATAATAATGATCCACTATAATATATCATTAAATTATTAATATCCTCATATTTATAATTTTCTAATTAATTATAACAGTTTATGATTAATTAGCTTATATTATGTCAAATAATTAAATATAACATTTTATATTCAATTCACGAATTACATTTAATTCGTCTTAGCTAAAATCATTTAATCTTTATTAAATGGCCGTATTATTATCACACACTTGACTAACATTTTAGTCAAAAACACCGACTAACCTTTTAGTCTTTTAGTAGGGCATCAATATGATCATTTTCTCAAATAATCATATCTCTCAAACACATCCTTTAGGTGTGACTTTTAGGGACCAGTTGATCACCGCCATCTGTATGACAATAACGTCAAACTTATCTAGCAAGCCAACCGTTATCGATAAACGTTAATCAACTGATTAAATACAAAATGTACCCTGTGTACCTTTTAGAGATTTATCTATGTTATTGCACTAACTGTGGAGGACACTAACTCCAACATAGGTTTCTCTCATTTTCTTTTATGGTTCGGGTCGAACTTAAACCCTGTAATGAGTTAGAAACGTGTACATTAGCATCAGAGTCTTATTGCCTGATAGACCCGGCATACTGGATGAGCTTGACTTACTGCTCGTCCAGTCCTTCCTTTTGGACTGTCCCTTTCCCTTAGAGCCCTCACCTTTATGCACAAAGTGCGCTTGAGGTATGTTATGCCCTTGAGCATTACTCAGGCGCGTGGCTTCCTGAACAAGCTTATTAGCAAGTTCATACACTGTCCATGTCTCGTTTATAGCATTGTAGCTGACATGGAATGCCTCAAACTCTTTAGGAAGTCCCTCAAAGATGAAATGCATTAATATGGGATCCTCAACTTTAAGTCCCAACTTTAACAACTTAGTGGCTAAGCTTTGCATATGCATTATATGCTTAGCCATGTCCATTTACTTTTCATCGTACTTATAATGAGACAGTTCAGAGAGAAGTTTTCCGATTAATGCCTTGTGAGAAGGCTCAAACTTCTCCTTAAGTTTTGCAAGATATTTCTTAGTTGTGTCACATTCAGTCTCTGTAATTGAGTTCTTAATGTCCACAGCAGTGACTAGACGCAAAAAAAAAAAAAAAAAAAAAAAAAAAAAAAAACAAAAAAAAAAACAGTTACCATCCTTGTCTTTCCAATCTTTATACGCCTTAAGTACTGTTGCGTCCTTCTCATCAGACTTAGGCACAGCATGACCGTGCTCCTTCAAACAATCGCTGAAACTTAACATGGACATTGAGAAAGTTACAATCTCTATCCATTCAGCGTAGTTTGATCCAGTGAGTAGAGGAACATGCACAAACATTAGTCTTTGAGTTAAAACACACAATTAGCAATAATGAATAAGACTTGTGCAATAATTGAGAAACCTAACAATTTTGATTAAACCAAGTACGGCATCTGCGGATAACCTATACCAGTCTAATCTCAATTAATTAAGTATTCTACACTTTTATGGATAAGTCACTAATATAAGCCGGTCCACCTGCGGGTAAGACCTAAGGGCTAGTAATTTATCCTCAATACTTGCTTATTCTGACCTTCACTGTCTTAATTGAGTCCACTGTGGTGTAACTCAAGCTTAATGTGAATGTCTGAGGCTTATTTAAACTTTAATGAAATCAAAGAACATGAGATGGTCCACTGCGGTGTAACTCAACTCAACTTAATAATGATTTCTCTCATTCATAGTGTAATAATTCTTTACTGAAATTTCAATCTCTTATGAATGGAAGCGACTGTGTATGCAACCAAACAAACTTACTGAGACATTTCAAACAATTATATCGACTATAAAAGAGCGCAGCGGAAGTATACGGGAAAGCCCCACAGAAAACCCCAAAAAAAAAAAAATTCATTGATCCGTTAAAATTATAAACGGAGTACTTACGAAGCCAAAAGCAAAAAAACAAGGCTTCAAATAGCAATACCAAAAATAAATAAAACGAAAGGTAACAGACCATTACAAGCCCATTACACGAGTTTAGATCCACTGCAGTTACCCCAATAACTGCATGTGTGCAGTTGTTGTCTAAATTGCTTTTAATTGATTATTTTCCATCCACATCTTCAATGAAGTTCAATCATATGCCAAACTCAACCTCTACGCATGCTTACTTCCACCATGGCACCACCTTGGTAACAAACAAGATTGACATGGACCACCACCCCGCAATCCAGTTGTTAATCACAGTTCAGTACACCCTTCCCGGAAAAAGGTTCAACAACCACCTTTAAGGTGTTATTTTCGTGACCATGGTAAGTGGAAGGAGTTGGTGGTAGGAAAAATTGAAAGTGAAGGAGGTTGTTATGTAAATAAAGGGTGTGAACTCATGAACTGCATATGTGCAGTTAACATTACAACTGCTGGGGATCCTAATCCATGGCGTTAAACATAATAAGCCACTTGATCCAAAAACTCAAAACACACGTGGTCATTAAACATTACAAAACTCTTAAACTAATACCATAATCAAACATGCCCTATAAAACAATAAGACAACACGGCTGAAACAAAAATAAAACAACAAGAACAAAACACCACCATCACCATCAACCTTAGTCCACGCTTAAAATTTCAGCCAAAACACCATTAACATCAAATCTCCATTAACAACAACTCGGCTGAGTACAACCACCATAGCCGACCATAATCTGACCCAAAAAACGACCCAAAACAGAGCCAAAAACAACCAAAACAGACCAGAAAATCTGACCCAAAAATCGACCCAAAACAGACAACTTTAACGACCAAAAAAGGTCCGATAATTATGGATAAGTTTCTAATCACAACAAGGCTCTGATACCACATATAAACTAGGTTCAAACGATAATAACCTAGTTAAGAACGATACAAACTTAATTCGTTCACAGGACCTTCGATTAGAAACCAATCACATTCAGTTACGTACCTTGGTCTGTCACGATTACGGGCGGTAAACGGCGACGAAAATCGGCGGCGGTGGACAGCGGTAGTGCAAGACAGAAGACGGCAGTAGGGAGTCGGTGATGTGTGTGGCGATGAAACGTGAGAAGCTTAGGTTTCTCCTCTCTCTCCCTTAAACCCTTAATTGTGTTTCCTTAATTGTTATGAGCTAATGACGGTTTAGCACATTAATAAGAGCGAGAGGAGGACCGGGCTTCTTAACCTAATTAATTTAATCGGTCTGTCAACAATTAAATTAACTGGGCTACTCTCACTGAAAAGCCCAACTATTATATTTAGCTAATTACCGCATTAACTTAAGATTAACTATAGGTCCAAAATAACGTAATAATAATTAAATACAATACCGTATAAAATTATTCTTACATACCTTACTTGTGCTCAAAGAACTTTTTCGACTTCGCAAAATCCAGGGAGAAAGTTTGTAACTTGTAAATTCTACAAGTCCGATTTGAATAGGCGAGGTTGTAGGTTTTTCAGGTGGGTCAATGAAAATAATACGGTTTGGCAAAGGAATGTAATCAACGATTTGTTGAGCAAAATTAGAAGCCTAAAAAATGAAGAATATAAAGCTACTGAAGCCATAGGAAGACTCCAAATGCAGATGATGGGGAAACACTTACGGAAGTTTTAGAAGAAGTGATTAAATTGAAAAAGGAGAATAAGAAGAATCAAATTTTATTAGTTGTTCTCTTTGTTTTGATTTGTATTGTTTATGTCAAATTAAGTTAGTTAATTGTATTGGTCATGGAAGTCATATGTATGTAGTGGTTATGTTTTCTGTTGAATAAAGTACGTTTGTGGTTTAAACAAATGAAGGGATGGAAGGATGAAAGAAAATTAGGGATTAAAGAAAATTAGGGATGAAACAAATGGAATTGGGAAATTAAGGGAATTATGAAAAGGATGAAAGGAAATTAGGGAAATAAGGGGTAGGTTTAAACAAATGAAGAGAATGTGGTTTTACAAGTTCCTGTAGGTTTATATCCGTATATAGACCTTAAAATCCACAGGATTATAACGAAAAACTTTATAAGATTTTAAAGTTATAAAAGAAATTGCATAACATGAATAAAAGAACAAGAATTAACCTTTAAAACCTTGTTAATTGGCCTAAGAACAATACCAAAATTATGGTACCTCCTAATTACCTCACCCAAGATGTATTTGTGATATGCCCTTTAATTGCTAGAAAGATTAGAGAGAAAACTGATTTTCTATCTCTAGGATTTTGTGTTGTAGAGTTGTGAATGAATTAGCGTGGTCTTAGAAGAGCAATTTAGGAAACTAAATATACTACTCCTAACCCTCCTTTGGCCGGCCTAGTAGGAGTCTTTGGGGAGATCTAATTCTCCTCAAATACTTCACTTGTTGATCAAGATACAAAGTGTATCGGGACAGAATGTATCTGGACACTTTTGTCTTGATCATTTTAGCTTATAATATAATGCAATTTATTAATAGTGTCATCTGTATGGACCGACTATAATATATTATAAACATCCTTATATTTATAATTGGCTAATTAATTATAACGGTTTATATTTAATTAGCTTGCATTATACAATAATTAAATATAACATTTTATATTCAATTCACGAATTACATTTAACTCGTCTTAGCCAATATTATTTAATCTGTATTAAATAGCCGTACCAACATTACACTGACTAACATTTTAGTCAGAAACATCATCACAATTGACTAACATTTTAGTCACATTTGACTAACCTTTTAGTCAACAACACTAACTAACTGTTTAGTCATTAAGTAAGGCATCAATATGATCATTTTCTCAAATAATCATATTTCTCAAACACATCCTTTAGGTGTGACTCTTGAGACAGTTGATCACCGCCATCTGTATGACAATAACGTCAAACTTATCTAGCAAGCCAACCGTTATCGATAAACGTTAATCAACTGATTAAATACGAAATGTACCCTGTGTACCTTTAGAGATTTACTTATGTTATTGCACTAACTGTGGAGGACACTAACCCCAACAGTTCCTCACACGTGCCAAATAAGATCAAGCCTGAAACTTGACTTTTTTTTCACCGGATTCCTTCATTTGATACGTTTTAACAAATTTTGGAAATAAAATGTACAATTTAAAAAAAAAAAAAAAAATTAAAGATAGGCGAAATTGCAAATAACTACCTTTTAAAACCACTTTTTTTCAAATAACTACCTTTTATAATTTTTTTTTCAAATCACTACCTTAATGTTACAAATTGTTTTCAAATCACTCCCAGACCACCGGAAACCGTCATAAATTTGAAAACTCCGACCAATTTTAATTTTTTTGTTGCCTTTAATTTGAAATAGTCATTCTATCATTTTCTAATATTTGTTCCTCTATTTAACTCAATTTCTTCATTCATCCTCTTTACCTTTAATTTCTTCCATTGTTTAAATTTTTTGAAGACAATTGAATGTTGATTGTTAGTGCACTTGAATGTGTAATTTGAAGACAATTGTGTTTGTTATTGTTAGTGCACTTGAATGTTGAATTTGTTAGCCGTGTTTTGTGGTAACAAGGTAGTTTATGGTATTTTGTAATTAGTTGAATTTGTTACCCAGTGTTTTTTGCTAACAAGCTACTTTATACTATTTTGTACTTTAATGTTGAACTTGTTACCTGTGTATTGTGGTAACTACCAAATCTATGGTATTTGAACAAAATTAAAGCTCTTGTTTTGTTTGTTTGTTGTTATTCAATTTGCGCTTAATTTGGTTAAGTCTACACATCAATTTAGAACTCCGTTCTATTATCTTTGAAAACAGTACAATTACAAGAACATTCTAAAAACCAAATAGTAGATAAGCAACGTAAACAACTAAATTAGGGAGTAAGTGAGGATGAATAAGATAAAAGAGGGAGAAATCTTAATAAGAATTAGGGAATAAGTGAGGATGAATAAGATAAAGAAAACATCAAGAAATAAAAAAATAAGGATGAAAAGAGCTGAAAATTGAAAAAACCATTATTTTGATTGAATAATTTGAGAGAAAAAAATTTAAACAATGGAAGAAATTAAAGGTAAAGAGGATGAATGAAGAAGTTGGGTTAAATAGAGGAACAAATATTAGAAAAGGGTAGAATGAGTATTTCAAATGGGTATTTCAAATTAAAGGCAACAAAAAAAAATTAAAATTGGTCGGAATTTTCAAATTTATGACGGTTTCCGGTGGTCTGGTAGTGATTTGAAAACAATTTGTAACATTAAGGTAGTGATTTGAAAAAAAATTATAAAAGGTACTTATTTGAAAAAAAGTGGTTATAAAAGGTAGTTATTAGCAATTTCGCCTTAAAGATATTATCTCACAAATGATCAAAAGGTACTATCTCATAAAAAGACCCTTATTATATATATATCCCTTATACGAAAGAAAAACAATATTAAAAATCGAGTGAGCAGTCAACCAATCGCTAAAATCACCCGCCAAACCGTCACCGAATTAATTTTCAACTCTCTTAGAAATTGTGAAACCCTAATATGAAATTGGGAAACCCTAATATTCATCTGGTAAATTGTTCTTCCCCAATTTTTTTTTTTTTATGTTTTGCTTTTCCAATTCATGCTTCGAACTTATTTATTTGGCATTTTCAGTCTCAGATTCTGCTATTTAATCACCATGCATTCATTCTGTTGTTATTAGTTGAATACCTTGAATGAATTTGACACCGTTTCATTTTCTGTGATTTCTTTTTGATTCATTTGGTTTCATTTGAATGGTTATTTTCTCGTTTCCATCATTTGTTTACCTTTACTCTTGACCTAAGGGTAAAGAAAAAGTTAATTAGATACTTTCTGTTGTTGATTTTGGCAAAAAGATCAATGAATGGAAAAAGATTGGTTTTGGTTATTGAGTCTGAAATAAAAGAAAAACGGTCAATCAATTTCTTTTGAAAATAATACATGCAAGCATATGTTTGAAACGGAGAGAGTGATTTGAGATCCGTTGATTAGTTTGAAGACGATTGTTGTGTAAAATCTGAATCTATCATTTATTCTAATGCAAAGTGTTATTTTTCAGGTAATTAATCATTTTGAGAACAATGAGTTTGCCCGCAAAGCGTATTTGTTCTAGTGAGAACTTTGATGGCCGAGATAGGTTGAGTGAAATGCCTGACGAAGTAATTGTGCACATTCTTTCATGTTTGCCTCCTCTCGATGCAGTTAGAACTGTCTTACTTCGTCGTTTTGGAAACCTTTGGACTTTGGTACACACTCTTAGTTTTGATGCGGAGGAATTCTACGACAGCCCTCCTCGGGATAAAAATCAAAGATTCTTTGGTGCTGAAATGCGTGCCTACTGCTCAGATGCTACCGATAAGTTCATCGTTTTCGTACGCAATGTGTTGTTGCTTCACAAAACACTCTCTATTCATAAATTTCATATTTCTATACAGTCATTATGGTATGCTAACAAGGCTGCTGACGATATTAAAATCTGGTTGAGGGTTGCATTGGAAAAACAAGCTAAAGAAATTGAAATTTCTGATGTATTTTGGAATATTTATCATGACGAAGTCTTAGAAATTTCAGATATATCTAGGAGTATGTATCATAACGACAAAATCTTACCTGATCTCAAAAGTCAATATCTTGTTAAGCTTGTGCTCAATTACTGCAAAATTGGTCCCCAACTTGGGATCTCTAAAGAAATTATGGCTACACGATTGTAACGTGTCTGACGAAGCATTCCAAAGATTTATATCTGGATGCCCTTCCTTACAAGAACTGAGTATCGAAGATCCTATTACATTAAAGAAGCTGAGGTTCAGGGCTCCAAACATTGATAAGTTGTCTCTTTCTGTCTCCAAAGTTGACCAAATGATGATTCCTTTGTTGCTTGATTGCCCCAACCTTAAAACGTTGGATTTGGTAATAAAAAATCGGCTACCAAAGGTCCTTGATGTTTCATCTGTTCGCCACGTTAATGTCATGTGCTTTCGCTATCGTACGGACGAAGACGTAGAGGACGGGGACGAGAACGAGTATAGGATGGATGATGATGATGATGAGGATGACAATCGTACAATTTTTGATAGGTTTTTAGGGAAGTTTGAAGCTACTGAAGTTTTCCAAGTGTCATGGCAGGCTTCTGTGGTATCTTTGTCCTTTTTGAAAATGATATTACGATTTCCATGCTTTCTGTTGATTTTGTGATACTATGTGCTTCTTACTTGCTTTATGTGTTGTTCATTTAAAAACAGAGTTTTTCTAGGTGGTATCCTCGTGTTTTGAGGAAATTTACGTGGTGAAATAACTCTTACGGAGTATAAGTTATAACTGAGTGTGCGTTTGATGTCATGGTCTTTGGTGACTGCTGTCGATGTATGTTAGTAGCTGATCTATGCTGTTACGACTTACGATATTTGTGCATATGTGCGTCTGTTTTCTTACTGTCTATACATAAACTCGCATTTTGACTTTAATTAATCTGTTAGTCCGTATTCTGTAGACTACAAATGCTAAGATGCCATTACATTATTTCTTATCATATAACCTCTTACAGAGCAACTCTGATATTTTGGACACATGAAACTGATATTTCTTAAATATTGTCGTTATTTATGTTATTTTGCAACTTAACATATACGAGTACTCCATAATACGCGTATTGTTTCATCGAAAAAGTTTTCGGGAACATGTATATTTGCAAAATGCCGTGCTTTAATAAAGAACTCCTAAGAGATTTAATGAAAATAAAGGTGCTTTGTAGCAGTCTTTTGTATATCGGTTACGAAGTATCATTTTGGTTATCTCTAAGTCTGTGGCTGTTATTGAAAAATGGTTGATATTACTTGAATCCGTTTCAGGGATTCCTCGGTACAATACGATTTCACAACTGCTTCCAAATTAGATGGAAGCATGTAATTTTAGAGTTGCAGATGCTTAGTCAAAGCCGCCTCGAGGGCATTTGCCACTTGATCCGCAGTTTAGAGCACTTGGAAGAACTCATTATATACACCAACAAGGTAAGCGTCTTTATTAACTCTAGCCGACTCCCCCACCCCATCACGTTTTTATTATCTCGAGTTAACGTTGTTAGTTAATCATTGTTAGTTTTAACCATTAATTTCAGTAAATATACCTAGAGATCCAATATAAGATTCGTCACGTTTGATTGTGAGAAAATATCGGTAAAAGTTGACATTCATTGATCATTTCTAATAAAGATATATACTCGGTAAAACGTGATGGACAATGTGTTGGTCAATTTGCTTACTCTGGTTATTTATTAGTCGTTTATGTATTTAACCAAACAGGATTTCGAAGTCCATACAAATGTGGCCCCTTTGAAGCATTCTTCTTCTTCTCGTGTGATGCCACGACTTACAACTATCACTCTTCATAGCCATATGAAATCGTGGAACCATCAGCAACGATTAGTAGAATGTTTGCTCAAAAGCACCCCTTACGCAAACAAATTGGTAATCGTCCCCATCATGAATTGATCGACTGTAGCTGGAATTCGTCAGGCGTGTTTTGCGATTCCAAAGGGACTTAGCAAATGTCACGGTAGTATTCTTTTGCATCAAAAGTAATATATACAAACTAGCAAGTCGTAGAATGCTAAGAACTAGATAACTATGATATTCTCAGGAAAAGTCATGGGTAATTCTCGACATACTTGTGTGGTTTTTATCCTCCATGAACTCTGTTGAAATTTTTAATCTTGAGACGTTTGTAATGGCTAATTCTATATATCATACCCATGGTTTCATCGTTTTTCCCAATTCAGATAAAGTTGTCATGACTCATGAGTGTGATTCGTATTCTTTTTTCGGGTTTTCATTTCATTCGAAGCGATGAGGCTATAGTAAAATAATTTTACTGGATCCCTTTTTTTATAAACACTCATTTTTGGTTTTGACTGAGCGGAACTATCTTTCCTAGAGCTGTGAAAAAGGATTATTTCGATCGATATTCGATGTAGTCGATTTCAGGGATGACCTACATTTTCGGTCAAGTTGACACAAATCACATTTTTAATCTATTTATTGTTAGGTTATTTGTAGTCATGTCATTTTTAAAAAGACATGGTGGTTATTACTTATTAATTTAGGGGACGTTTGGCTCGGGAAGGGGAAAGAGGACGGAGGACGAAATCAACAAAGAGAACAAAGGGGAAAGGAAAGGTTACATATTACACTGAAATATTACGGAGTAATATATTTGTTTTGTACATTTTCAAAATCAAACAATTTGACAACAATTCATTGATGAATGTTAACCTAATACGGAGTAATATTATAGTCCAAACACAATTCATTTTACAATCATAACATGCTTTATTGTTGCTATGTTTGACAATATGTGACCATTCTAATAAAATTTGTTACCATTCTTGTTAGTTTTGTTAAAATTTTGGAGTTTCTATTTTATTAATATATTTTCTCGGTTTTGAGTAGAGTTAGAATAAAAAAGAGGCTACCTGAATTGACCAAGGTATAACTTACTTGATCCGTCTTAATTTTAAAACGGATATGCCCGTCTCAAAAGAACACCTCTAGTTTGTTTAACCCCAAATTTGCAAAATATAGTCACAACCTCACAGTTAAAAACCGTTTTGCTACATTGTTCATCACAATCTTCTTAAATCAGGTAAAAATTTCTTCCTCTTTCTCAATTTGGCTTTTCATATTCTGTGTTATGTCACATTTTTCTTCACTTTGTACGAGTATTATTTAACTAATCATTGGTCACACCATTAAGTTAAAATGTTTAGCAAATTTGGTTTGTTAATCATGCTGTTTATATTAATTGACTTGATTTTGAATGGAAGAGTACGATAAGTGAATGAATTTATTGGAAAATTCATGTGAATTGGTATTTTGCATTAAACCAATCATTTTTTATTTTTTTTGTTAACTGAGTTTTATTAGGTTATTGATTTTCCGTATACGGGTTTTACTCCCGTTATATACTTTTTTCATTTTTTTTTCCCTCTCATACCCTTTTTTACTCATTCTCTATACAAATTTCTCTCTTTTAGTTTTCTAAGTTTACTTAACCTAAATTCATCCAATTTTCAATTATTTCAATTCAATTCAATTCAATTTATTTCAATTCAATTTCAATTTCAATTTCAATTCAATTTCAATTTCAATTCAATTTAGGTGGAAAAAAAGGTGAAAAAAGGTGAACAAAGGTGAACAAAGCTACGGCCTTAGATCCGCCACAAACAAACTCGTGCCACTGGTGGGTGGGCGAGACCATAATTCCGCCACCGGAGACCTACGCCCATGATTTGTTAGCCTCCCGCCGCCTCCCGGAAACCACCCAAATTTCAATTTTCTATGAACCCTAATTTGATTTTTAACCCAAAAATTATCAAGATTAACTCATACAATTAACATAACTTTAAGAAATAAATTGAAATTGAATTGAAATTGAATTGAAATAAATTGAATTGAATTGAATTGAATTGAATTGAATTGAATTGAAATAATTGAAAATTGGATGAATTTAGGTTAAGTAAACTTAGAAAACTAAAAGAGAGAAATTTGTATAGAGAATGAGTAAAAAAGGGTATGAGAGGGAAAAAAAATGAAAAAAGTATATGACGGGAGTAAAATCCGTATACGGAAAATCATATTCGTTTTATTATTTGAGGTGGGTTTCTCTGAATTTGAGTAAAGTTTTGATCTTTGAAATTAAATTGTTAGGTTATTACTTGGAAACCATGGAATCGAGGACGAAGAAGATGAAACCTTCAAAGGGTATTAATGGTGTCGAAGATAGGTTAAGCGACATGCCTGATCACTTGATTGTGCATATACTTTCGTTTCTGCCAACCTTAGATGCTGTCAAAACCATGTTACTTCGTCGTTTTGAAAACCTCTGGACTTTGGTTCCTGTTCTTTCATTTAATTTTGATTACTATGATTCAATACTCTCCTCCCGTGTTAATGATTTGTATGAGGTTTTTTTAAGCTTTGCCCGCTTTGTCCGGAATGTCCTTATGCTTCATCGAAACCCTACTGTTGATCGCTTCCACCTTATTGTTTCTCATGAGTGTGCTGATCTTGAGGATCCGATAATTAATGATATTCAAATGTGGCTGAGGTTTGCTATTGATAAACAAGTCAAAGATTTGAACTTCTCTTTTGGCGGTTCTGATTATGTGCCCATTCCTCGCTGTACCTTCACGAGTCAATCTCTAATTAAGCTTAGACTTTACGGCTGCCTGCTTGAGCATCAACCTCATCTGAACGTCCACATGGGTAGTTTACGGGAATTATCGCTTAAGTATGTTAAGGGAGGAGATGAGGCCATCAATCAGTTTTTGTCGGGTTGCCCGTCTCTACAAGAAGTGGAAATAGACAGTTGCTATGAATTGCATGTTTTGAATGTTACCTCCTCAAGCGTTAGTAAATTGTACCTAAACCGACCAGATCTAGACCACTCATTCACTCTTAGCTGCCCTTACGTGAAAACGTTGGATATTTCTGTGTCATCAGTATGTAATATGCCGGATGTGGTTGCTGCTTCATCTCTTCAAGTAGTGAATATCAAGCATTTACCAGATCATTTGTCTAGGGTTAAGGCGTTTCTTAGGCAAATTCGAAATGTGGAGGTTTTTACATTGTCAAGTAATGCTTTTGAGGTATGTGTTTCGTGTTCACTTGAAATTTTGCATTGGTGATTTTGATCGTTAGTAATGCATAAAAAAAACACTGAAAACATATGATTCTTTATTAAGGTTAAGGAACATTGATTAAGAAGGTTCATTTTGTAAAACATGGGTTTATTTTAGGTGACTGTGACGAGCTATATATTTTTTTTTTTCCTCAAAAATTTAGAAGGATAATAAAGTAAAAAGAGCAGGTTGGGTGGAGATTAGGGTTTGATAGCGAGCTCCTCAACCCTGACCCTTACCTGTTTTCTAGGGCGGGTGGCCCATTTGAAAAAATGGTGTTGCACCGGATAGGTTATCCGACATCTGGTTGTACTTCTCGTGCAGGGCGTTGAGCTCAATTTCGGTTCCAGTGTCATGACCAATTTTTCAATAAGAAAAGCAACTCTAGCTACTGTCAAATACTTCGTATTGCATAATTTTTTATGGACTTTGCTTTCTTTGAAAATTAAAGGATTGGTTTTCTACAATTATTGCGATAACTTGTATTGGATGTGTAAATAGTACTCCGTATTAATTTGTTTAAATGAATGTAGCAATTCTAGAGAATCAAGTGTAAGTACTTGTCTTCTTTTTATTCAGAAATTAAGTCAGGGAAGGAAAACAAACTTCCCACAAAATAGATGGAAGCGTATTGTTCTGTGGTCGCGCTTTAAAGGTGAAAAAACTCTTCAACTGATACTTGAGTTGGCGAAAAGTTCGGTGAAGTTGGAAGAGCTTGTAATATACAGCGAATACTAGGGGTGAGCAAAACCGGTTACCCGCTCCGGTTTTCAAGTTCGGTTCGGTTACCCGGTTTTAAAATGAGTGAAATTGTCAATCCATATCCAACCCGGTTAATTCGGATATCCGGTTTTCGGTATCCAAAAAAAATCGGTATCCAAAATTCGGTTAACCATATATCCACTTTATTGTCAAATATGATTTTTTTGGTCAAATTTACAAAAAAATTGCGATTTTAAATATTCTTATATATCATCCATAGTGCACCAAAAGTTAAAAAAAAAAATTGTTCACAATCTAATTGACAAACAATGTGTAAATATAGATGGAATTGAGAAAATAAAAATGGCAGTACAAGAGTAGAGACCAAGGGTGAGTAGACGTAGGAAATTACTTAATTCAGAGTGAGTAGTAGATTAGTCTACTGTCTAAGTAGTAAGTACAATGTATAATTGTACATCACCACAAACAATGGATACCGTAATTAATTTAATTTTTTTGATAATTTTTTTAAAGTAATTTTTAAAATTTTAATATTAGTTTTGATAAAAACCGGTTTAAAATCGGTTATCCGTTTTACAAATTTTAATATCCATATCCGCTCCGGTTTTGAACTGGATATTCGGATTCGGAACCCGGATTTGAAAAAAACCCGGATTTTCGGATTTTTTCGGATCGGTTTCGGTTCGGTTTCGGATATAAAAATCGGATCGGTTTTTTGTGCTCACCCCTAGTGCCGAATACTCATCTGTAAGTGAACTGATAATTTGATAACTGGCAGTTCCTATCATCCTATGCAGTCGATTTAAATTCGTATGATCGAATGTTCATCTACTAATACTTGCTGAGGCACTATCTATGTAATGGCAGGGTTCTGGTGAATATCTTAACCCCGAGTTCTCTGCTACTACTTATCAAATGCCACTTCTCAAAAACGTTTTCATTCACGGCTGTGAAAGAGTTTATGATCGCCAGCTTCAGCTAATCGAACTCCTGCTCAGAAACGCAGTTGCCTTGGAGAAACTAGTGATTACCTTTAATAAAAGCCGAATAATAGCACTTGAGGAGTTTGATTTTGTGAAGCAAGTATCAACATTCCGAAGAGCGTCAGCAAACGCAACTGTGATCTTTGCTTGAGAATCCTAGTACGGTAATATTTACTTAATACTAATTTACATTTATTACGTTCCTTAATTTTATGTTTCGTCATCAGTTGGCTCTTTCTCGTTTGCTGGTTGATAATGTATGGGGAGTACGATTTTTTGAGTGAAATCATCTTTGATAGCTTATTGTCTAAACAGCTAATGTCCAAAATATGAAATACAGTTGAAGTAATTTGTTGAAACACTAGAAAAATATACTTCATGAATCATATGATTTCAATTTTCTAGTAAGATTAACGTATGGGGCTCTGTTGTGTTATAA
The DNA here is from genome assembly GCA_023091065.1 of Dianthus caryophyllus. Classification (NCBI taxonomy): domain Eukaryota; kingdom Viridiplantae; phylum Streptophyta; class Magnoliopsida; order Caryophyllales; family Caryophyllaceae; genus Dianthus; species Dianthus caryophyllus. The sequence continues at coordinate 9,843,185 of CM041522.1, read as the reverse complement.
TTACGAGTCTCCATAGATTAATGTCCTCATTGCGTAGAATTGTAACCTGCACATATTTATCCTCTTACTTGCCTGTTCCATTTTTTGACAATGTAAACCAAGTTTTCTTTAAAAAAAACAAAGTTGATATTGGTCGAACATTACATAAAATTGTACTTCGAACAAATATGAATGGGATGAAGACTAACGTTGGTCGATTTTCTTACTCCAAGTAACTAACTATTAGTCGCTTTAATAACAGGATTTCAACTTAAGACTACCATAACCTTCATGGGTACGTGAATTCGTGGGCGTGTGTTGCGGTTCAAAAGGGATTAAGCTAGTGTGCCAAGGTAGTCTTGTTTTGCAAAATAGTACGGTAGAGAAAGTAGAAACTAGCAAACAGCATGGCCGTTTTCTCCATCAACTCTATTCAAGTTTTGTAATTTTGGACTCGTGTAATGGCTAATTTTGTAAGTAATAGTTGTAGCTTCATCGTCTTGCCCAATTCGGATAAAGTTGTCATGGATGTATCTCGTTTTCCTGGCGCGCCTTTGTTTCCCGGGTTGCAATGTAACAAAATAATATCACCAAATCCCTTCTTTTCGGGTTTATAATGAAGCGGTAGTCATTCAATACAATGCTGAATTTTTTTAACCACCTTGCTGTGCACCAACCAGTCTTAGGCTGCGTGCATTCGACCGTCAAACCTCTAGGAGTCCGAGTTGCTGCTGTTTACGGACGACAAACATATTATTCAGGTCGCTTTTGATTAGAGTCAGTTTGGAGAAAGTGATACGTCTTTGGTCAAGTCATCGTGGTCAGTGGGTTATAATCAGTTTTTCGTAGGTCTTATGTCGGTTATTTGACATGTTAGATGAGTTTCGGTGCATAGTGATTTCTTAAGATTAATCATACGGAAACTAAAATGTGATCATTTGTATACTTTTAAAATGTAGTTATCTTATACGGAGTAACTAAGACTATTAATATTAAAACAAATTTTCTAATAGGTGCATGAGTTGCACATAATATGAAACTCGAATAATAAAACCACATGGTTAATTGGGATGGTACGAGTAACTTATTTATTTAAACTAGGACATTTGAATTGGGATGGTAAGAGTAACTTATTTATCTAAACTAAGACATTCTGCTTAAATGTTCACATATCTGAACTCGTAGGTTGTCGTAATGCGGAGTATGATTCTCAAGCAAAGATCACAGTTGCATTCAGTGACGCCCTTCTAAACTTGGATACTTGGTTCACAATATTACGCTCGCCGACTGCTGTCAGTTGTTTTTTAGCAAGATAAATTACTAGTTTCTCCAAGACGACTGCGTTTTGGAGCACAAGTTCTACTAGTTGAAGCTGGACACTTCCACAGCCATAAATGGTGACGTTTTTGAGTAGCGGCATGGTGTAGGTAGCAGATGACCCTGGGCTACAATTCGCAGAATGACCCTGCCATGACATAGATACGAACCCCGACAAGAATCATCAGACAAAGATTCGATCACACATAAAAGTAATTAGAGTACAAACATTAGGACCTCGAGTTATACTAAATTCACTTACACACGGGATTTTGAATCCGTCGTATATTATGAGCTCTTTTAATTCTGATGAACTTTTCGACATGTCGAGAATAAGTTGAAGACATCTTTTTGTCTTTCCAACAGGGCCACAAAGCTATACACTTCCATCTAGTTACCGGAAAATGTATCTGGTTTCGATGACAAAAATTTTGAACAAAAAGAAAGCATATAATTAGGGATGACAATTCTGCCCAAAACCAAACCGACTCGTTCTGAGCATAAAAATCCGACCCAAACCCACTTTTTTAAAATCCAAATCCATATCCACTCAAAAAATAATTCAATCCATATCCACTACAGAATAACCCGATCCATATCCATTACCGATCTACTTCAGATCCAAACTCAACCCGATCCAAACTCAACCCGATCCAAAATATCATGTTTTAGAGTGAATTAAGCTCTATATTTTAGCTTTGAGTATGAAAATATCTTAAAAAAATACTGTAGGATGTTGAAATTTTGAATTTTGATAGAGTTTGGGTTGGATTATGGATTGGGTTATGAGTTGGACTATGGATCGAATATGGATTTGGATTTTAAAATTCATAGTGGATCGGATTTGGACTTTAGGGTTGTGGGTTAGGATCGATAATCCATTAGAAAAATGGATCGGTTTTGGTTCATGCCAAACTCAATCTGAACCTGATTCATTGTCATTTCTACATAAGTACATATAGTTACTTCATTACTTGATTGTATATCAATTAGTAAATACTCTATATAATATAAGTGTTTTTTGTCAGATAGTAACTTTAATTAAGGGTCATTTGTGAGATAATACCTTTTATTTTATTTTTTGTTTTCTAGTACCTTTTATTTTTCAATTTTGTGAAAAAGTACCAAATTATGAATTTCGGTGAAAAAAGTCAATTTTCCGGTGAGAATTCTTGTTTGGCACTTAAACCTAATAAATTTTATCTTTATCTGTTAAATCCTACCTTATTCTAATTCTAATTTACCTAAAATGTAACCCGCCTAAAATTGTTCCCTCTAAATTCACTCTTCACCCCAAAATTAAATATTTTCATTCAATTTTTTCTAACCCAAAATTAAAGTTGTCAAGTAAAAGTAGTCATTGAAAAGATCTTAAATTTAGGATGATGAGGATAAGTTTAAGGAAGTAATGAAAAAGTTGGCTAATGGTGTCTTGTTATGTGTTAAATTAAGAAAGGTGGTGAGAGAATTAATGTTGGCTAATTTGGAAGACTTTAATTGAAAGAGGGTGAAATAGATGATTAAATCAAAGAAGAAGAAGAAGAAGAAGAAGAAGAAGAAGAAGAAGAAGAAGAAGAAGAAGTTAGTTTAATGATAATTATGGAATTGATGAAAGAATTTAACAAATTAAGTTTATGTTAACAAAATAAACTAATTGAAGATATGATTTAACAAATAAAAAGAACAAAATGCTGTCGTTGTAAAATAAAACTTAGGTTAGAGTTTGTAAATGATGTTAATGAATTCATAGAACATGTTAAGCAACAAGATGAATATCAACAAGTTAAACGAGCTTAGGTGTCCTTGTGAAAAATGTAAGAATAAGAAGTACTTGCATATTCATGTTGTGCAACATCTTTATCGATCTGGATTTTGTCCTAACTACTTCGATTGGGTATGTCACGGAGAACAATTTTCTTCTGTTCAAGGCGAATCAAGTGAATCAAACAACACCTACTGAAATATGGTTATTGATGCATTAGGTTATGATACCTTAGATGTTTTGGAGGACCCTCTGATAGTAGATGAAGAATCTCCTAACCCTCAAGCAAAATCGTTTTTTGATATGTTGCTAGCCGTTGAACAACCCTTGTATGAGGGTAGCAAAGTCTCATTATTGGAGGTTGCTGCAAGAATAACCAACATAAAATGTGAGTTCAACTTAGCTCATCGATGTGTTGATAGAATTGCTTCCTTATAATGTTTGTTTCAGCCTTTTGAGTGTTAAACATTGTACTGTGTAACGATAATGAGTTGTCAATTTTGCCAAGATTGTGATAATCATGATAGATCGATCGATCTTGTGTACTATACTACTTTCGGCATCTAATCGAGTTTATTACTATTATAATATTATTGCATTGAATAGAGGCAAGTTATCAACAACTTGGTCTTTAGGGACGAGTGGTTAGGTCAGAATAAATTTGCGTTTAGGCATCAGAAGCCATGGTGTTAGGTCAAATTCTTGCCCCGCTCGTGGATATCGATGATTTTCATCTAACTAAAAGGGGTTTTCTGTTGATATGGTAGCAGCTTGCATATTGTACCATTGGATGCATTTTGATGGGCGGTCTAGCTGTTTGCCCGGCAATAAATTACCCTATTCACGGTGAATCAAGTATTGCCCATAAAGCTTGTGTTGGCCTCGGATGCATTACTTACCCTAGCCACAATAAATGGAACTATAGTTTACATACGTCTCACACCGACTTTGTAATTTCGTACTGTTCAGTTTCCATTGGCACAAACTTCAAGTCAAGAAGATGCACAACATTAAAAAGGTAAGAGATTAAGTGATTTTGACGAGCATTTTTAAGAATTTTAGGACCTGTTCTTTCGGACTTTTTAGAGCTGAACAGGCCCAGAATCAGTGAAGCCCAGCGAATCGAAATGGTGAACTAAATCGAATGAATCGAATCGAATCGAATCGAATCGAATCAATGAATTCGAATAAGTTCAAATTTACTCTTATCATTGTCTTGAAGCCCAGGCTGGAGTGAGTTAGGCCCAGAATCGAATCGAATCGAATGGCCAGGAATCGAATCGAATGGGTGGCCAGCCCGAATCGAATGAATGAGCCCAGGCGAATCGAAATGAATGAAAATAAAATTTGGAAAGAATAGGTCCTTAAAGTCAAAATATGATATTCTCAGGAAAAGTCATGGGTAATTCTTTTGCATCAAAAGTAATATATACAAACTAGCAAGTCGTAGAATCATAAGAACTACTCCCTCGAGTCCCTCCGTCCCGGTCATTTGTTTACACTTTCTATTTTGGGGCGTACGGGTCATTTGTTTACACTTTCCAAAAATAGTTATGATTGACCCATGTGGGAGGTGGCCCTACTCCCTCAACCAATTACATTTGATAAGCAAATGGGGTCCTTTTTGTATTTATATTATTATTTTATTAGTTTTTTCTCAACCTCTCTCCTCACATCGATAAATGTATATAAAGTAAACGTAAACAAATCATCGAAAAGTAGATAATTATGATATTCTCAGGAAAAGTCATGGGTAATTCTTGACGTACTTGTGTGGTTTTTATCCTCCATGAACTCTATTGAAATTTTTAATCTTGAGACGCTTGTAATGGCTAATTCTATATATCATAGCCGTGGTTTCATCGTTTTTCCCAATTCAGATAAAATTGTCATGACTCGTGAGTGTGATTCGTATTTTTTAGTTCATCATCTTGCCTTCTTTTTTCGGGTTTTCATTTCATTCGAAGCGATGAAGCTATAGTAATTTTTTTTTTTTTTTTTTTGGCAACAGTGAAAATATTTGTATTACAATAGTTAATCCTGACAATTAAGATCAGGTTTTACAATTACAATACAAATACAACATAAACTACATACAAGATAATATATGACAATTAGTATTATTATAAAAGCCGAACTGTATCCGGTAGCCAAAACAAGTGAGTGGAGTACAAAATCTTGGGCATGAGCAATGTTATCAACCATATAAGATGCACTGATGTCCTCTAGTGGCCACCTCAACTTTTGAGTCAACGAGTGACAAGAACAAGATGTACTTACGCTATAAAAGCATAGAAATGTAAAGGGGAATGCAAGCCAAAGACTGCCTCCAATGGAGTAAAGACTCCTACATCTTGGTGATCGAACCCTACACCCAATAGTACTACGAACCGAGAAGAGCAACCAGATACACCGTGTAGAACAATGCCCCTCCACCAAACTCCTGACCACAAGCATGGAAAGAGTTCCACAAACCGAATACAAAGAAAGCACTAATACCTTCCACAAGCTTATTAAAACCATATAAAATATTGACCACGAAATTAAGGACATGACACCCCAGCCCGTAGCGATTATTATTATTATTATTATTATTATTATTATTATTATTATTATTATTATTATTATTATTATTGTTGTTGTTGTTGTTATTATTATTTTGTTAGCACTAAGGATTAAAACTAAGAGCAAGTGAGTTAAGAGACAGAACACCCTTAACATTTTATACATTCGTTGTAAATCAGAAGATTAAAACCACCGCTAAACCAACCACATCCACCAATAAACCGCATCCCAACAACTCGGTTAATCATAACAGAAAACAAAACACCCGTAAATCACCATCCGAAAGACTTGGAGAAACCATACGAAACCCAAATAACCAAACCCAAAGACACCACTAAGATATCCCAAGATTCTTATTTATATTACTAATATCATTATTATATTGATAGTGATTATTATTTCCATGGAAAAGACCCCCTATTGCAAAAAATCATGCTCGCCTGCTCTTTTTTTTTATATATATATTTTTCCTTTTATTATTCTTATTTTTTATTATTTTTTTATTTTTTTTTATTTTTTTTTTATGGAAATATACTTTCTTCTTCATTTGAAAGTTTTTGTTAGTAAAAGATGAAAAAACAACCAAATACCCGACAGATGAAGATCAATTCCGGCACAGAAAACTGATAGGTGGGGGAAGGAGCGAGGGGAAGGGGAACACCATATCAGTTTCAAAAAGCCGCCATAGAACTCAAAAGGGTCCGGGCTGGAGGAGGTGGGGGAAGGGGCGAGGGGAAGGGGAACTGTTGTAGGGGAAAATGGGTTAGTTGTAATGAGGTGAAGTTAGTTACATTTGGGTCAAAGTTTGTTCCACTTTTGTGTACTCTAATCCCTCTATCGAGACTTGTACAAAGACCATCTTGTCATCTTCCTCACCAACAATTTCAGTTTGTGTCAACATATCGTATCGTTCCACCACATTATTCTCTCTTTACTCCTTTCAAACTCCACCATTGTTGTTGAGTAGAAAGTAGAACAAAGATAGAGAAAAATTTGTGTATTATTATTCTGATTTTAAATCTAAGTACAATGCTTATTAAGTATTTATACTATCTTTGACCTTCTCATAACAAACTTTGACCCCAAATGTAACTAACTTCACCTCATTACAACTAAGCCACTTTCCCCTACAACAGGAACACCTCCTCCGGGCCCAACGGCATCACTCCGGCATCGGGTAAGGGAAAAGGCCACCGGCTAAATACTAGGCCGCCGCGAAGCCATAGGACGGGATGGACAAACCAAGACTGAGGAGCAGTGGATGCATGCAAAGGTAGAGGATGATCCACAATAAGAAGGCCGGGACGAAAAAGGTGACTCGGGAGGATGCATGCAAGCCCAACTCAAGATGGATGTTTTATGGGTATTTTTTATTTTTATTTTTTAAATCAAACCACCGGAGATGGGCCTAACAACGGCCACATCTCCGGTGGTGACCGTAGTTGAAGGGGACGGTGGGAGTGGAGGGTGGCAGCGGCGGCTACTAGGTTAGGGTTTTTGGGGGGAGAGTTTGAAAGAGAAAAAGTTTAGAGAGAGAGATTTTTAAAGAGATGTGGTTGCCTAACAATTTTTAGCTATAGTAAAATGATTTTAAAGGAATCCCTTTTTTTAAACACTCGTCGATGCAGAGTTAGTAAAGCTTAGGTTGCGTATGATGGGGCTACTTTCGCCAAATAGATTGGCCATTTTTGGTTTTGATTGAGCGGAGCTACTCCCTAGAGCTGTGAAAAGGATTATTTTGATCGAGATTGGATGTAGTCGATTTCAAAAATGACTTACATTTTCAATCAAGTCGACACAAATAACATTTTTAATCTATATATTGTTAGGTTATTTGTAGTCGTGTCATTTTTAAAAATACATAGTGGTGATTAACTAAGGGGCCGTTTGGTTTGGGAAGGGGAAAGGGTGTAACACCCCGTGTTAATTTAATTCATTAATTAGCCATCAAATTCTATTTTCAAAGCTTAAATCATTTCCTAACCTTTTAACCTTTCAAAATCACATTTTTTGCAAAACATTCGTTTTGTAAAATTTCTCGACTTCTTTAATACTTTTTAAAATTTTTGAATAATAGAATAAATATTTTAATCTTAGAATTCAAAAGTAGAAATATTTCGAAAAATAGTCAAACGCACACACTTTAACTTTTATCGCTTTTGACGCCCGACTTTTTAAAAACTGACGAATTTCGTGGAAAACATTTTTAAACACAAATTAGACAATTTTAATGCTCAAATAGTAATGTGGACTTATTTGGTGATGATGGAGGGGATGATGGTTTAATTAAGTTAATAAAACATTATTTTCTAATTAAAAACCTAAATCATTTAACCTAAAAGTATACTACCATTTCTTCATTATTTTCTAAGTCAAAAAAAAACACTTCCTTGCCTCCATTTTGCCGAGTTCCTTACTCCCTTTTCTCCCTTTGGTTTTCTTTCATTTTACTCCAAAAACATCCTAAATAAAACCCTAAATATTACTCTAATACTTACTAGTATTATTTAGTTAATTAGTGGGTACTAAAGCTTACTATCTCGGGTTTATTTTGAAGGTGAAGACGAGTACGTGGGTGAAGATTTTAACCTAGATAATATCATTGACCCGGATAACCTCTAGCTTGCCAAACCGAGGTGACTAGTTATATCTCATTTTAACCTCTTTGTAAATTAATTTGTTTTGTTATTATAATTTTATGATTATGATTTTTATGTTAAATATGTTAAACATCACTTATATGAACTTGTATGTTTATGTGTAGTATAATAAAATGATAATAACTAAATAATATGTTAAATAGAGTATTGTAGTATTATGTTTATATACTTAGTTAAATTAATTTTGAGCATTTTTAATTTATGTTCATATGATTTTTATGTTTAGTTATGTTTTATTTAAGTAGTAATGTTATATAAAAATTATGTGAAATATTAAAAATGAGTTTAAAGTGATTAAAATCGAAAATGAAAATATATACATACACATAAGTTCACACGGCATTTATTATTTTTTTTAATATATTTTCACTTTTAATTTTTGTAAATTATATGTAGTATTAAGTTAGTATAAAATAGATGTTTCTATGAAAAAAAAAACTAAATTAGGAAAACAAATTATAAATTATTAAAATCGAAATTAGTGTTCTTGAGTTGTTCTTGAGTTCTTCATGTGTGTTCTTGATTTATTCATGTTGATGTTCATCCTTGTTACTCATTTTGATTTCATTTTAATTTATGTTTGTTAATAATTTGTGTTTATGTTTAGTTATTGTTTATATATATTGTTAGTATTATGTATTAAATCAACTTAAACATTATAAATCATTTAGATTAAAAAGTTAGAAAATTAAAGTGTTGAAAAACACTATTCATAAATATAAATGAAATTGTTAGTAAATTTCATTATAGTTTAAATCGTTTTAGTTTAATTAGAATAATTAAAATATAAAGACTTTAAGTTAAAAACCGATAAAATCGAAAAATGAAAATTTAGAAAACCCTAGGCTTGCTCACGGCTTCTCCTTCATTTTTAGGGTTAAATTTTGTTTTATCACTTTTTAGTTTATTGTTAATATAATTTAATTATTAGTTAATAAGTTAGAATTAAGAAATTAAAAGAAATAAATCAATTTTGACATATATATTATATCACACGACATATACATTTAAAATTGACTAAATTTGACTAAAATGAAATTATCACTAAGTCACTAAAGTTAAATATTAAATAGAATTGAATTTTTGTATAAATCGATTTAGTTATAAACAAAATATTATAAACCGATAAAAATATGTAACCGTTATAAAAATGAACTAAATCGTGTGTTACTGCCTTTGCTATTTGGACTGTTGATCTTGGACTTACGGACTTAAATGAATCATCCACGATACTATTATTTTTAAAATGAAAATCGCTAAATTTAGTTAATAGACGACTAAATTTAATTAAGTCTCATTTTAAAATGAATATCATTATCACTTTTTACAAATTGAACTTAACATTTTTAAAACTAATATTTTAAAATGAAAATCATTATCACTTTATACAAAATGAACTTAACGTTTTTGAAACTAGACTTTTAGATATTTTCAAAAATCACTAAATACAAACCGAACTTAACGTTTTTAAAACTAGACTTTTGAAATATTTTCAAAAATCACTAAGTACAAAACGAACCTAACGACTTTGAAACTAGAATTCTTGTACTTAACAAATAAAATGAAATTCTAGTTTATACTTAGGAAATATATTAATATATATGAATACGTATAAAAATACGTTTAAATATAAAAATACGTACAAGTATAGGAATACGTATAAGTATAAAAATACGTATAGAATACGAAGTATAAAAATACGAATACGTATAAAAATACGTATAAAATACGATGAATAGTGACCAATGAATAGTGTCAAGTGAATAGTGATTTATGAATAGTAAAAAGTGAATAGTGAAATACTGAAAATAATTGAAAATTTTACTAAGTATAGAAAAATTTAAAATGAATAAGTAAATGACTTAAAGTGTTTTGAAAAACACTTAAATAAAATTTGGACATACTAATCAACGTTTCAATTTAAAATCTTAAAAATGTTAATAATTAACAACACTTCAAATAATAAACGAATGTGTTATGTGATCATATGAAACCTACCATTCAAATAAAACGTTTGACGATGAGACTAGGAGAGTCTAGAAACATGTGATATGTAATATCAAATAAATAATAATCATGAGTATGTTTAAATAAAAGGTCAAGCTTGGGCCTCAGATAAGGAAACGTCAATCGTGAGTGAAGTGGGGTTAAGATAGTCTTGTGGCGGTCGCCATTCTTGGGACAAGATAATTGAATATGCCAAGGCTTTTGTCTCAGGCTTTAGGAAATAGTCGTTTTATCCTGAGTTAAGGTGCACTATGATTAGCATAGCCCATTCTTAAATTGGATACTAGTGTACATGTACTAGACTAGGGTTTTATTCCCCTATTTCGCTAAAGTTAACAGGGCATCCGTGCCGATTTGGGCGATTATAGCGGTGGTCTCCTTGCGGTGTTTCGTTCTTAGTGGGCGCGACACTAGCATTCGTTCTTGCCACATGTAAAGATCACTTGACGAGATTGTATCCAAGTTCAATCATTTCGAACACTAGAGGATGAGATGCAAGTATTATAGTATTCGGCGTGGTTTACGAGTCGAGTAAGCCTCTGCACTATGGAAGTGAGATCTGATCGATCAGAGTACAAAGGCCTACTCAGTGGTCAGGCTCGTAAGCATTATGTGTTGTGTGTTGTTTGATTAAATGAGAACGAGTGTGTACCATCTTCGAAAATTAAAGACCACAAGTTTCTGAAGTGAATCGAGTCTGCATGATGAGAATAATACGATACGTATGTATGTATGCGATCTGATATCGCTTTGTAATCTTGCTGATGTATTGTGATACTATGACTATGATATTATATGTTATTTGCTTTCATAACTGAATATCATGCTTATATGATTTATCGCTTTAACCGCATGCTTATTATGACATATATGTCTTTACATGCTGATTGTATTTAAGCATGTTTATGTTTTATCATAATGTTATGTTTATAAAGCGATAATATTAAACCAAAGTAATTGAAATCGAGGGTAAGTATGAGCATAGCTAGTCACTGTCCGCTCAGCGGGCATCCCCCCAATAGTTTATTGTGCAGGACGATCGTGGACCAGGAGCTGGTTTTTGGATGGGGCCACGAGACGTTTTTACGCTTTACTTTTGTTGTTTTTGAGAGATATGTAATATATACAACACTTTACTCTTTTAACTTCCGTATTTAGAGTTGTTCCATTCAACTCTTAAACGATGATGTAATATTTGGGTTATTTGTATAATTAATAACGCTGGTTTAAGACTTAATTAATTTCCGCCTTAGTAATTAAAGTCGACTAAAAACCAGGTTGTTACAGTTGGTATCAAAGCTGTCTTGCGACCGTGAGTAACTTAATAGTTATTTCATCTAGCGAGAGACACCTGGGCCGGACATTCATATCGTATGTCAGGCATAGACTTATAGGATCAAATAATAAATTAGAAATCTTAGATCACTAAAATAATAACTTAGATCGCTTTAAAGTGTGAGGATGGGTAGAAATCTTAAGGACCGACCATAGGCTAAGGACTTTTAAATAACGAACTACTGCCCTCAAAATAAAATACACTAACTCGCGTATGCTTGCTATTTGCTGAAGTGACTAATTTAAACTAACAACTATCCTCGGATATAAAATCAAAATAATAATTCAACTCCCGAGGATTGAAGCATCGAAGGAAGTACCAGACGGCACGGAGCGAGGACATCTGTTAAATCATAATTAATCCCATAGAAATACATTCCCTCTCTCCTACCTTTTTCATTCATACCAAGAAAATGTACAAGAAACATTTTTAAATCCTAAAACCGATGTGACCAACAATTACATCTCAATGAAATAAAATACCTAACTTCTGTGCTTACTTGCATGACTACTGTCATCACTTCTATTTTCAAGTAAATTCTATCAATGTCAAGCATGCTATCTAACGCCTTGCAAGACTAATGAATTTCTTCGCTTCCCTATTCTTTCAGAATGGCCGGCTCGATGACAGACGAGGAAAGACACCTCTGGCAGAAGAATCTTTGATCCGTTTGGCAGAAATAGCCACGGATAACGCAAACCGCCAACATCATCCAAGCGCGTTTGATCGTGTTTCACGTCATCGACCACAAGAATACTCGGGTTCAAATAACCCTATCGATCTCACGAACTGGCTTGAAGAGATGAAAAAGCTAATGGACCTGAGCAGGACACCTCCTGAGGATAGGGTCAACATAGCCGCCTATTACCTGAAGGCCGAGGCTAATGACTGGTGGAACGTGATCAAGACTAATGAACCTGACACCACGTTCACCTGGTACGAATTCGTCGAGAAGATCAAGGGGAAGTACTTTGGGTATGAGCTCCGATGTCAGAAGGAAGAGGAGTTCATAAGTCTTAAGATGGGAGACATGACACTCCAGGAATACACCGAGAAATTTCAACAGCTGGCCAAATTTGGGGCTGCGATTGCTCCCAACGATAGAGCCATGACACAGAGGTACCTGCGCAACATGTCCGCAAGTATGCGTACTCATATGAGCAGCAACACCTACACCACCTTTGCCGCAAAGATATGAATGTGCGTCAGGTCCGGGCTTCCATACAACCCAAGAGGTGAAAAAGAAGAAGAAGAGGGTATTTGTGCCTTAGATCACCGCCGAGCTTCATTCAGAAGCCGAACTACCAACGCCCGAATCAACAGAGGCCAAATTTTCAGAGACCTGCGTTCCAGAACAGGGTTCCTACTGGGAACAACGAGAGAGCCATGATAGCAGGAAGGGCTCCTCAACCAAGAGCCTTGCAGGGGAATTGTCCTATATGCAACAAGGCGCGTCATGAAGGGAAACAGTGTAATGGGCAACCAATTACTTGTTACCGTTGTAAGCTGGTAGGGCACAAGGCGAATGCATGCCCTAATGCTCCGAGACCAACACCTGTTGCGGGAGTACCACAATCTGTAGTGGTACAGGGTCGAGTTTATGTGCTCTCAGAGGTCGAGGCGGAGGAGTCACCTGGTGGCGTCATCACCGTATTTTTCTTATAAACTCATGCTTATTTGTTGTTTTGTTTGACCTTTGGGGCATCCTTGTCCTTTATATCTTCTAAGTTTGTTTCAAAGGCTAATCTCACAAAATTCGAATCAATCAACGCAAATATTTCGTTACCAAACGGAAAAATTTTCAAATGCTCCAAAATTTTCAAAGAAACTCCAATCACAATTCATAAAACAATCTTTCCTTCCGACCTTATTCTTTTTGACATGCCGGAGTTCAACGTCATACTGGGGATCGACTGGTTAACTAAATATCATGCCTTGTTCGAGTGCCGAGACCGGAAAATTCGCTTGAAGCATCCCACTGGGGCTAGGGTCACATATCAGAAGACTTCGCCAGTTAAGGGGGCGAAAATCATATCTATGCTACAACTTCAATGGTTAGAAAGAAAGGGACATCAAGTGTACCTATGCAGCGTTAACGAGGTAAAGGAAAGCGTGGACATCGGAGGTATTCACGTAGTACGGGAATTTCCTGACGTGTTCCCAGACGACTTACCAGGCTTCGCTACCGCACGTGATGTTGAATTCTCTATCGACCTTGTGCCAGGCACGGCCCCAATCTCAAAGGCACCCTATAGGATGGCACCGGTAGAACTACAGGAATTAAAGAAACAACTGGAAGAAATGATTGAAAAGGGTTTCATAAGACCGAGTGTCTCACCTTGGGGAGCACCGGTTCTCTTTGTGAAAAAGAAGGATGGCAGTATGAGACTCTGCATCGACTACAGGGAGTTAAACAAGGTGACTATTAAGAACCGCTACCCTCTGCCAAGGATCGACGATCTTTTTGATCAGCTAAAAGGCGCGGGAGTGTTTTCTAAGATCGACCTGAGGTCAGGTTATCATCAGATTGCGGTAAAGGAACAGGACATTCAGAAGACTGCTTTCAGAAGCAGATACGGCCATTATGAGTTTAAGGTCATGCCTTTCGGTTTGACAAACGCACCAGCTGTGTTCATGGATCAAATGAACAGAACCTTCCACGAGTACTTGGACATCTGCGTGGTAGTTTTCATTGACGACATCCTGATTTATTCCAAGACTGGGGCAGAACACGAGGAGCATCTTGAAGGTACCGGGAAAATGAAAAATCGCTAGTCCCTATCGACGCCCTGCGCGCGCGGAGCCTCGCCCGTCTTGGCGCGGGCGAATCGCCTCGCAGGAAAAAGTGCGAAGTTTTGTAAAAATGGGGGAGATCATTGCATGAATTTGTGACCAAAAAAGAAAAGTAGAAAATCCTTTTTTGAAAATGTATTTTCGGAGTCGCCACCAAATATTAAAGGAATTTGGAACCTATTCAACGCGTCTTGAAATACAAGACACGAGTGTCTCAGATTTCAAGGTGCGTCGATACCTATCAATCTGAGGTTTGAAAACCAGAGAAGGGGTTCGGAGTGAGGTTACTTTTCAAAGTTTTGACAAAATAAGTTTTGAAAAGCAAGAATCAAAAAGCCTACATAAGAGTAGTCTCTACTAATTTGAAAACATTTGCTTAATTTCGATATTTGGGCTAAAAGTCACGCTACGTACAAGTGCGAATAAACATGACTCGATTAAAATGCATAAATAATGTAAAATGTCAAAATAATGACATATTGCTATAGGAAATGTTCGTTAAATAATAATTTATTGACTAAATTATTACTATAGACGTTATTTTCCGACCTCGTATTAGAATTTGTGAAAAACCCTCAGTTTTGACATGCTAAAAGACTCTATGAAACGGTACAATTTAGTGTTGGATCCGTGATTCTAGTCGTTTATTTAACACATGAATGAGGACTTGCATAATTATAAAAGTGACGTCGGTTTGCTTTAGTGATATGGGGTCGTTTATTTATGCGATATTGGCGAGGTTTAGACGGATTATGAATCCGAATTGCTACAAATCAGACATTTAATACAGCCTTCGCTAGTGCCAATATCGGGTTTGGGGTTAATGTAACCCCATTATCCGAGTCTCAAACGTCCAGCCCGTAGGTAAAATGTTTACCTTTCGAAAATGTAAAGACGGTATTTTTGAGTGGATTTTGTGAATAGTGTATGTGTGTTGAAAAACCGATTATTGAAATGAATGAAGTGGGTTGGTATTTATAGAAAAATGGCTGGTTTATGGGTAGACAAAAACTTAATCGCCTGTGTACAGGCGAATTTAATTTCATCCGGCCGCTTTTTGTAGGAAAAACAAAAAAGGTCTGACACTAAAACAAAAACTTAATCGCTGTTCACCGCTATTAAGTTTTTAATCGCCTGTTAACAGGCGATTTTATTTTTGTTTTGGTGGGCTGTTTAAGCCGCCTTTGGCTAAGTGACGTATTATAGGGTAATGATTATGTTTTGTGATGTAATTGTCGTGTGGGTTAAGTAATTGTTCAGTTTTGGTCCGAATTTCGGTTTTCGTGTTTCGGTTTTTGTCGTGTT
The DNA here is from genome assembly GCA_023091065.1 of Dianthus caryophyllus. Taxonomy (NCBI): domain Eukaryota; kingdom Viridiplantae; phylum Streptophyta; class Magnoliopsida; order Caryophyllales; family Caryophyllaceae; genus Dianthus; species Dianthus caryophyllus. The sequence goes on along the minus strand of CM041522.1, from coordinate 9,827,461 downwards.
TTTCGGTTTTGGCTCGAAATAAAATAATATTAGGTTATATTATTTTACGGTTTTGTAGAGTCTAGTTTTGAAAATGTGACACGGACGCACTTTGGCCCGCTTTTCGTGTTGTGTTTTGGGTCGCTTTTGTAAGTTTGGGCGTTTGTAGCTAGTTGAAATTTGTTTTGTGGCTTGGCTTAATAAGACGTTCCTGTATTGTGCTCGTGTTATGCTCATAATGACTAAAATTGACATTCATTTTTATAACTATGCAAATCCAAATTAATACGCTAAAAATGACTAATACGTTTTAGACACTTTTGTACCGTTTCGACTCTTTTAAAAGCATGCATGAAAGTCCTTTTCATCATCGGGTTTGTTTTTGGGGGGTACGGATACGGGTATCTACAGAGCCCCCAGTTTGACTGAGCTTGGACAAAGCGTTAGTCAAACTTAAAGATAGTATCCGGACCATTACAGTCTCGATACTACCCGGCGGCGCTAAGCATGTGTCTTATGGGAGAGACGAGGACTTAGCGTCGGGAAATGCGGGGAGGGACGACATGTTTTTAAGGACATGATGGTCCTACATGTTTAAGGGCATGTCAGCCTGCATGTGGCCTGAGTACTCCCAGCTGGCGCCTTGCTTGTGTTTCCGTTTGTGCTCCTTGCTTTGCTTGCGCTTCTGGCTTGCGCTCCTTTGCTTTGCTTGCGCTTCTGGCTTGCGCTCCTGGCTGTGTTTCGCTTGCGCTTCTGGCTTGCGCTCCTTGCTTTGCTTTCCTTGCTGGACGTCTCGTAGAAGAGGTTACGCGTTTTGGGGTTTGGTTTATAAGAGTGGTTTAGATTTTTGTGAACGTCTCGTAAGGAGGCTACGTGTTCTTCTGATAGAAAGGGTTAGGTTTTTATGAACGTCTCGTGAGGAGGTTACGTGTTCTTGTATTTCTCATAAAAAGGGTTAGGTTTTTATGAACGTCTCGTGGGGAGGTTACGTGTTTTTGTATTTCTCATAAAAAGGGTTAGGTTTTTATGAACGTCTCGTGAGGAGGCTACGTGTTTTTGTGTTTCTCATAAAAAGGGCTAGGTTTTTATGAACGTCTCGTGAGGAGGCTACGCGCTTTTGGTTTTTCTCATAAAAAGTTAGGTTTTTATGAACGTCTCGTGAGGAGGCTACGCGTTTTTTGGTTGAAATGCACGTCTCGTGAGGAGGTTACGTGCTTTTCTTTTTCTCATAAAAAGTTAGGTTTTTATGAACGTCTCGTGAGGAGGCTACGCGTTTTTTGGTTGAAATGCACGTCTCGTGAAGAGGCTACGTGCTTTTCTTTTTCTCATAAAAAGTTAAGTTTTTATGAACGTCTCGTGAGGAGGCTACGCGTTTTTTGGTTGAAATGCACGTCTCGTGAGGAGGCTACGTGCTATTCTTTTTCTCATAAAAAGTTAGGTTTTTATGAACGTCTCGTGAGGAGGCTACGCGTTTTTTTGTTTTTCTCATAAAAAGTTAGGTTTTTATGAACGTCTCGTGAGGAGGCTACGCGTTTTTTGGTTGAAATGCACGTCTCGTGAGGAGGCTACGTGCTTTTCTTTTTCTCATAAAAAGTTAGGTTTTTATGAACGTCTCGTGAGGAGGCTACGCGTTTTTTGGTAGAAATGCACGTCTCGTGAGGAGGCTACGTGCTTTTCTTTTTCTCATAAAAAGTTAGGTTTTTATGAACGTCTCGTGAGGAGGCTACGCGTTTTTTTGTTTTTCTCATAAAAAGTTAGGTTTTTATGAACGTCTCGTGAGGAGGCTACGCGTTTTTTGGTAGAAATGCACGTCTCGTGAGGAGGCTACGTGCTTTTCTTTTTCTCATAAAAAGTTAGGTTTTTATGAACGTCTCGTGAGGAGGCTACGCGTTTTTTGGTTGAAATGCACGTCTCGTGAGGAGGCTACGTGCTTTTCTTTTTCTCATAAAAAGTTAAGTTTTTATGAACGTCTCGTGAGGAGGCTACGCGTTTTTTGGTAGAAATGCACGTCTCGTGAGGAGGCTACGTGCTTTTCTTTTTCTCATAAAAAGTTAGGTTTTTATGAACGTCTCGTGAGGTTTTTTGGTTGAAATGCACGTCTCGTGAGGAGGCTACGTGCTTTTCTTTTTCTCATAAAAAGTTAAGTTTTTATGAACGTCTCGTGAGGAGGCTACGCGTTTTTTGGTAGAAATGCACGTCTCGTGAGGAGGCTACGTGCTTTTCTTTTTCTCATAAAAAGTTAGGTTTTTATGAACGTCTCGTGAGGAGGCTACGCGTTTTTTGGTAGAAATGCACGTCTCGTGAGGAGGCTACGTGCTTTTCTTTTTCTCATAAAAAGTTAGGTTTTTATGAACGTCTCGTGAGGAGGCTACGCGTTTTTTGGTTGAAATGCACGTCTCGTGAGGAGGCTACGTGCTTTTCTTTTTCTCATAAAAAGTTAGGTTTTTATGAACGTCTCGTGAGGAGGCTACGTGTTTTTGTTTTTCTCATAAAAAGTTAGGTTTTTATGAACGTCTCGTGAGGAGGCTACGCGTTTTTGTTTGGTTTTGTGGGTATGTATGGGTATATTTGTGGTTCGGTTTTGATTGTAGTTGTTGGCTTTGTGTGTGACGTCCTAGGCTTCGAATATTTCGTCTTGTTGCAAAAATGCATGTTCGGGTTGTAGCCGGGTCTGAAATCCTTGCGTTTTGCTTCAGGAGTGTACTGCAAAAGTCGTTAGTCGTAAAAACACATATATATATGTCTCGATTGAGACTGACTCGCTTAGGACTAAACTAAATGCAAATGCAGGGTTTTAAAATATGCTGTTTAGAAAGTATTTTAGACTCGTAAAAAGACGCTTTTGACATTGTAAAAATGTGAGCTAAAACGACATTTTGAGACGAAAATTGTGAATGCGAAAATCGTGTTTTGTGTCGTGGTTAATTTTTGTGTTGTAGATTGTTTTGCAAATTCGGCTATAAAAGGAGGGCTAAGTTAGTTCATTTCACTCATCCTCTCGTCTTCTATTCTCGATTTTCCAAAAATATTCAGAATATTTACGGAACATTCGTCGAGTTATGGAGAGTTTTGAAGGAAACTTGCGTCGTTGGTGTGCGTCCTTGTCGGGTGCCGAGAAGAAGCTCTTGAAAGATTGCGGAGTTGGCGTATTTCGTGGGCTAAGGCAGGTTCGAATGGAGTACGAGTTCCTGGACGCTTGTCTTGAGTATTGGGATCCAAGCCTTCACGTGTTCCGTTTTCCTTGCGGAGAGGTTTGTCCCTTAGTCGAAGAGTTTGGGGCCATTGGCGGGTGGGCCAGCGGATTGGCTGCTGTATGTGTCGGCAGGAACTTGGCTACAAGAGGCAGGTTCAGAATTATCTCCAGATGACCCGTGATGAGGTGGAAGAGTTATTTGTTGGGAACCGTATCAACCTCTATCGTTTGTGTCAATGGTTTAGGAATAATGCAAACGGGCATATCTCTGCTGTGGCTAGGAGAAGGGCTTTGGCTTTTTGCTTGGTTCATTGCTATATGTTCCCGGACTCTGTGTCCGAGGGGTTGTTGGGAGATCCGCGTTTAATTGCTGTTGTGGAGCAGATGGAAATAGGTTGCAATCCTTCTGCTTTAATTCTGGCTGAGACGATCCTTGGATTGGACGACCGGGCATGTAATAGGGAACATGCGTACCGAGGGTGTCCATTGATCCTCCAGGTGTGGCTGATGGAGCGTCTAAGTGTGTTGAACGACCTTGGCTTTGATGGCGAATATGTCGCAGGAGGCGTTACCAATCGTTACATGCGATGGTCGGGTCCAGACGAGCGCCCTAATGACTATTTCCCCGAGTTTGTGAGGTCATGTGCCATCCGTTGGTCGGTATCCTGGTGGGGAGTGGTCAGTGTGACGGCGAGCGCAGTAGGTGATGGCCCCTCTGGGGTCCTATTGTGTGGGTTCGAGATGGGGGTTTACATCCATCCCCTGCGGGTAAGGCGACAGATAGGGTATGCACAGTTCATTCTTGGCCAGGACACGAAGGTACAGGACATGGTTGTGTTAAATAACCAGGTGACCGACGAGTGGGTCAGTGGTTGGATCATGCGTCCTAAGTGGCTTGTGGCTGGTACTCCTGGGACGATCCGGGTGTCGAGGGCTTACTCCAAATGGACCAGATTCTTTGAAAGTCTTTGTGGAGAGGGCTGCGTCTCGTGCCATAGAAACTTAACGAGCCTCGCCCGAAGCGTCACTTCTGACCCGATCCGCTTTGGGCGCAATAGTGGTAGGGGTGGCGCTTCGAGCTCGGTGCCTTTCGGCGGTGAATCGTGTTCGGTCGTCAGCCGTATTCCAGGCAGTGCTCCGGATCGTCATGGTAATGTTGGGGTCGCCGTAGGGGTTGAGGGTTGGTGCTCCTTTATCCGGTGGAGAGGTCTCGAGTCGGCTTCGGAGAGTAACCTGGTTTTAGTTTATGTGTAATTTGTTAGTATTATGTTCATATTATGTTGTATTATGTAATATATTACCTATCCTACACCCGATGTACATGCCGGGACTCGTATTGTAATATATAGCGTTTGTTAGTGTATTTCTAAGGTCGTAGTTATGCTCCTATGTTTGAAAAATCCAAAATGTAACCGTTCTTTTTAAGATTAATAAAAATCAGGTTTTTATTTACGACTCTGCCTTATTTTGCTTGTTATTTTGTGTGAAATTCCTTGGCTCTAATCTTTTTTCAAAGGTTTAGAATGCAAGCATGGTTTTTGTTGTTTTTAGGAAATTTTTGTTGACTATTCCCTCGACTTTTTTAAGCTTTGGGTTTGTCGTTTTGTGTTGAATGTCGTTCTTTTCACCCTTAGGTTAAAAAACGAATTTTTGTGTTGACTATGTCCTTGGCCTTTTTAAGCTTTAGACGCGTCATTTTTGTGTTGAATATCGCCTTATGTTAACCCATTAGGTTATGAGACGGTTTTTGTGTTGACTATATCCTCAGCCTTTTTAAGCTTTGGACGCGTCATTTTTGTGTTGAATATCGCCTCATGTTAACCCATTAGGTTATGAGACGGTTTTTGTGTTGACTATATCCTCAGCCTTTTTAAGCTTTGGACGTGTCATTTTTGTGTTGAATATCGCCTCATGTTAACCCATTAGGTTATGAGACGGTTTTTGTGTTGACTATATCCTCAGCCTTTTTAAGCTTTGGACGTGTCATTTTTGTGTTGAATATCGGTTGTGCTTTTTACAAACCTGCCTACGTATCCACGAAAAGTGGAATCAAACCGGCGTAGTTCGAGAATGTATGTTTAAGGGCATACCGGCCCATGAGTTGTGTTTGCTTTTTTGTGGTGAATGTGCACGTTTAGGGGCATGCCGGCCCATGAGCATGTTTAAGGACCTGCCGGTCCATGAATTGTGTTTGGTGGATGCATGTTTAGGGGCATGCCGGCCCATGAGCATGTTTAAGGACCTACCGGTCCATGAATTGCTTTTGATTTTTGTGGAGAGAAAGAGCATGTTTAGGGGCATGCCGGCCCATGAACATGTTTAAGGACATGTCGGTCCATGAATTGCTTTTGATTTTTGTGGAAAGAAAGAGCATGTTTAGGGGCATGCCGGCCCATGAATTGTGTTTGATGGATGCATGTTTAGCATGCCCGGCCCATGAGCATGTTTAAGGACCTGCCGGTCCATGAGCATGTTTAAGGACCTGCCGGTCCATGAATTGCTTTTTTAGAGAAATTTTACATTTTATAGATACATTGCAAGGCATTTTTAAGGGTAGTACTTCTTGAGCTGGTCGAGGTTCGTTGCTAGGTTAAACTCTTGACCGTCCAAGTCGGTTAGTTTTACTGCTCCGCCTGTGAAGACTTCCTTGACGAGGTAGGGTCCAGCCCAATTAGGCTTGAATTTTCCTCGTGGGTCGATTGGAAGTGGTGCTCGGACTGACTTTAGTACGAGATCACCTACTTTTATGTTTCGTGGCTTAACTCGTTTGTTGAAGGCTCGTTGTAATCGTCGTCCCATTTCGTATGCTCTTCTTTCTTCAGCTTTTTGAAGATTGGTTCGCAAATCATGGTGAGTTTACTGATAAATCGGGAGATATATTGGATTTGTCCCAAAAGGCTCCTTATTTCGTCGATGTTGCTTGGCGGCTTCATGCCCATTATTGCCTTGATTTTGGTCGGGTCTCGAAAGTCGGCACATACCCGTATTTTGCCGTTTTTCTTCATAACTGGAACCATGTTGGAGATCCAGTCTGAGTATTCGATGACTTGGATGAATTCAGCTTGTAGTTGCTTTTCGATCTCTCTTTTGACCATGAGAGACCATTCTGGCTTGATGCGTCGGAGTTTCTTTTTGACAGGTCTGGAGCCTTGCTTGATGGGGATGCGGTGTTCGGCTATCTCGCGGTCGATGCCGGGCATGTCTTTGTACGACCATGCGAAGACGTCCTTGAATTCTATGAGGAGCTTGGTATATGTGGTCCTTTCTTCCGTAAGAAGCCCCACCGTAGTCCTCGAGGTTCTTCAGGCGTGCCCATGTTGATGGTTGTTGTGTCTTCAATAATGGGGTCCTGTTCGGGTTCTGAGACAATGCTTGCAATGTATCTATATAATGCAATGTTATTTTGTTTAAAATTATCGCATTCATTAGAATATGTAGATTTTAAATGAGGCAAAGAGTAACAAAAACTTTCATGTTATTAATGTTATCAAAAGCAGTTACATTTGAAGATAGCTCAGTCGAAGCGGCTTCGGATAACCTTAATGACTCTAGTTTTTCAATTAGGTTTACTACTTTAGTAATGTAACCTAGTGATCCTGCCGTTAAGAAAATTTTGGCGTCATAAGGACGCCAGACCCTATACTCTAGGTGTAAATACTTGAATTGAAGCGCTTGAGTCGTTAGTAGATTGGGCGTTTTCTTGAGCTTTAGGCTGTTAGAGGCGGCTTGGAAGTCTGAGGCCTTTGTGGTGATGATCTTGTCATCTAAAGGTATCCTAACCTTTTGGTGGAGGCGCGGCAGGCCTTGGGGGTGCTGTAAGAATCGGCGGTGCCTTTAGTGCGCCCAGTGCGTTGATAGCGTGTATGGGCTCGACTTTGGCAGTGGCTTGAGACGAGCCTCCTTGATATCCATGACTCGTGCTTTTATTCCTATTTTCTTTGCGGAGGTCGTCTTGATGAGTTCACCGACGACGCCGAGTGTTGAAGGTCGTCGAAGTTCTTGTACCGTAGATGTTGTTGGTATGCAGGGGTGAGGTTGTTGATGAACTTGGTGATTAAATCAGTGTCCCTTGGGCGGTTAGGTATTTGGGCACAGAGTTTCTTCCAACGTGTCAGGTATTCGGTAAACCCTTCATTGTCCTTTTCCGAGTCGGGACCTCCAAAGTGCACGTGAGAGACTTGGATGTCGTTGTTGTCCCTGCATCGCAGATCGAATGCCACCGTTATGTCTTGAAACTACCAGTCTTGTGTGGCTCTAAAGAATAGAACCATGCTCCGTTGCGGGTCCGGTGAGTGTGGGAATAAAGTGGCCCAAAGCGGGGGTCGACCCCATAATGGCCATCTTGGCTTTGAAAGCTTTGGCGTGTCTGGCGGGCTTCGTGACCTTTGAAAATGGGAAGGTCGCTGAGCGCTAGCTCATCGGGTAGCATGGATCTGACGTTCTTTGGGATGTGCTCATTCTCTTGGTGGATGGAGTAGCCCCTTGCGTTCGTGAGGCGTTCTTCCATGGTTCGAATTCTTTTTGCATTCCGTTCGGATTCCTCGGCCAGGCGCACGGCGTTTTTCTCACCTTCAAACTTTTGCATGATAGCCATTTGCTCGATCGTCGTAGTGAGGCTAGCTATCCTATCATTGAGCTGTCGGACTTGTTCGGCAGTTACCTCCGGGGGGGGTGGTGGTGGTCCTCCGAGACCCTCGTCGTGTTGAAAGGCCATGACAGGTTTTGGTTTTGATCTGTTGTAGGAGCGCTTCTTTGGAGGCGGAGGTGGGTTCAAGTGACGGTTCTTAGTTCGTCGTGTATCCAGGGTTTTTCAATGAGCGGACCTGACAAAGTTTTCAAAACTTTAGTGATTCTAAAAGAGAAGGAAAAGACTCAAATGAAAAATCGCATTCACGACCAAAAGAAGACACAAAAGTGTAAAAAGTGGGTGACTTGACTTGACTCGTGTTTTTAGCTTTTAAAAGGACACGGGAAGCTTTTGAGATAGAGGCGCGTTGACACGTCCCCATTCTCGAGGTAAGAAAATTTGTATGATCATAATCGATTAACCGGTTTGGCGGTATGTTGCCAGGGTTTAACATTGGATTATGATAAAAAGGATCGGCAAAGTAGCGATAGGCTAACCGACAGGGATGTTAAAATTGGGTAAAAGGCGATCAATTGTTCGCCTTTACGTGTGACTCAGGATTTAAATCAAAAATGACGATAAGTCATTCGATTCAAAGAGTAAATCAACGGGTTCGCATCTCAACGAGCCCGCGTTTTTGTTTTTGAGAGAAAAGATTAAATCGGGATGACTAAAGAGTCACTCGACTTAGAGCTAATTGAGCGTTCTAAAAGTTAATTTCATTTAAAATCTCGAAATGAATTGACATACTCGGGTTTTGCTTTGTGAAAGACCTTTAGCAATAAATGTATTATGACGATACGTCGATCGCATAATTCATCTACGTTTTGAAAAAGGCCTGGGATATAGTGGTTATCCTAGGTCGGTTTTAAATGTAGTGGCATTTTATTTATTAAACTCAAATGACTACAGGTCAAAGAGCCTAACGGCGTGTTTTCAAAAGTATGACCTTTTTTGAAAAAAGTTTGAAAAACCAATTTCAAAGATGGACGTATTTTAAAAGTATAATGCCTAGGAAAAGTTTTCACATGCAGAATGTTTTTGAAAGACTACTATAGTGAGGGTACTATAGCTTCACACTTGTACATATAAACACAGGTTTTGGTTTATAGGGTAAGGTTCCCTCAGGTCATTCATGACGTTTAGGTAGGGCACCCGCAAGACTACACACGTCTTAGGTGTGAATTCAAGACGGGCCCTAGAGCGTTCGAGTTTGGTAGTTACGATCGTTTGTACGGATGCCGTACTTGTAATCGTGGAGGGTGAGAGAGCAGTGTGTCGGAGTTACCTCGCTTATGGCGAGGATTCTGGGGGCCGTTCCTCAAAGGGTGTGGTTTGAATCAGGAGGATTCGACTCAACGTATTTTTGCCCAAATATCGAAAGCGTAAATGTTTTCAAAGTTTCAAGCTTCACTTCTTTATGATTTTGAAATAAAAGAAAAACTAGTTTTTCAAAAATAAAAATCATGCTCGTCCCAGTGAGTCGCCACCGGTGAAGGTACCGGGAAAATGAAAAATCGCTAGTCCCTATCGACGCCTGCGCGCTTGACCTCGCCACGTCTTGGCGCCGCGGAATGCCTCGCAGGAAAAAGTGCGAAGTTTTGTAAAAATGGGGGAGATCATTGCATGAATTTGTGACCAAAAAAGAAAAGTAGAAAATCCTTTTTGAAAATGTATTTTCGGAGTCGCCACCAAATATTAAAGGAATTTGGAACCTATTCAACGCGTCTTGAAATACAAGACACGAGTGTCTCAGATTTCAAGGTGCGTCGATACCTATCAATCTGAGGTTTGAAACCAGAGAAGGGGTTGGGAGTGAGGTTACTTTTCGAAAGTTTTGCCAAAATAAGTTTTGAAAACAGTAATCAAAAAGCCTACATAAGAGTAGTCTCTACTAATTTGAAAACATTTGCTTAATTTCGATATTTGGGCTAAAAGTCACGCTACGTACAAGTGCGAATAAACATGACTCGATTAAAATGCATAAATAATGTAAAATGTCAAAATAATGACATATTGCTATAGGAAATGTACGTTAAATAATAATTTATTGACTAAATTATTACTATAGACGTTATTTTCCGACCTCGTATTAGAATTTGTGAAAAACCCTCAGTTTTGACATGCTAAAAGACTCTATGAAACGGTACAATTTAGTGTTGGATCCGTGATTCTAGTCGTTTATTTAACACATGAATGAGGACTTGCATAATTATAAAAGTGACGTCGGTTTGCTTTAGTGATATGGGGTCGTTTATTTATGCGATATTGGCGAGGTTTAGACGGATTATGAATCCGAATTGCTACAACCGTATTACGAATACGGCTTCGCTAGTGCCAATATCGGGTTTGGGGTTAATGTAACCCCATTATCCGAGTCTCAAACGTCCAGCCCGTAGGTAAAATGTTTACCTTTCGAAAATGTAAAGACGGTATTTTTGAGTGGATTTTGTGAATAGTGTATGTGTGTTGAAAAACCGATTATTGAAATGAATGAAGTGGGTTGGTATTTATAGAAAAATGGCTGGTTTATGGGTAGACAAAAACTTAATCGCCTTTACAGCAGTAATTTAATTTCATCTGGCCGTTTTTGTAGGAAAAACAATAAGGCTGCACACCCAAAACAAAAACTTAATCGCTGTTCACTTTGGCTATTAAGTTTTAATCGCCTGTTAACAGCGATTTTATTTTGTTTTAATTGGGTCATTTAAGCCGCCTTTGGCTAAGTGACGTATTATAGGGTAATGATTATGTTTTGTGATGTAATTGTCGTGTGGGTTAAGTAATTGTTCGATTTTGGTCCGAATTTCGGTTTAGTGTTTCGGTTTTGTCGTGTTTTTGGTTTTGGCTCGAAATAAAATAATATTAGGTTATATTATTTTACGGTTTTGTAGAGTCTAGTTTTGAAAATGTGACACGGGACGCACTTTGGCCCGTTTTACGTGTTGTGTTTTGGGTCGTTTTTGTAAGTTTGGGCCGTTTTGTAGCTAGTTGGGCTGTTTTTGTGGCTTGGCTTAATAAGACGTTCCTGTATTGTGCTCGTGTTATGCTCATAATGACTAAAATTGACATTCATTTTTATAACTATGCAAATCCAAATTAATACGCTAAAAATGACTAATACGTTTTAGACACTTTTGTACCGTTTCGACTCTTTTAAAAGCATGCATGAAAGTCCTTTTCATCATCGGGTTTGTTTTTGGGGGCTACGGATACGGGTATCTACACATCTCCGTATCATCTTGGGGATACTAAGGGAATATAAGTGGTATGCTAAATTTTCTAAGTGCGAATTTTGGCTCGAGAAGGTAGCATTCCTGGGTCACGTCATCTCGAAGGACGGAGTGATGGTAGATCCTGCAAAGATCGACGCAGTGAAAGAATGGAAGGCTCCCACAAATATAACTGAAATACGCAACTTCCTAGGGTTGGCAGGATACTACAGGAGGTTCGTTCCGGATTTCTCTAGGGTAGCACGACCAATGACAAAGCTGCTACAAAAAGAATCCAAATTCATATGGAGCGACGAGTGCGAGAATGCATTCCGGGAACTCAAGACAAGGCTTACCACAGCGCCCGTCTTAGCTCTCCCTATAGATGGAGACGAGTATGAAGTCTGATGGACGCCATCGAATGGCCTGGGTTGCGTACTGATGCAACAAGGGAAGGTCATTGCTTATGCGTCAAGGCAGTTAAAGGTTCATGAACGAAACTACCCAACTCATGACCTAGAATTAGCAGCTGTGGTGTTTGCTTTGAAAATCTGGCGTCATTACCTCTACGGAGTGAGTATCAAGTTCTACACGGACCACAAAAGCCTGAAATATATCTTCACGCAGAAGGAACTCAACATGAGACAACGCCGGTGGTTAGAACTGATCAAGGACTATAAGATTGAACTACTGTACCATGAGGGTAAGGCGAACGTCGTTGCTGACGCTCTGAGTAGAAAGACTACGCATACCCTTGGCAACATTTGGGAAATTCCGGCTGGTATTGTCAGAGACTTCAAGAGAATGAACTTAGAGTTAGTTCAGTCTGACGATACTGATTTGAACGCAATGATCGCAGAGCCGGAGTTATATCACGAGATTAGAGCTCTACAATGGGAGGATGAAGAACTCGTGAAAATCAGAAGGGAAATTCCTTCAGGAAACCGAGAAGGGTTTGAGATTAAACCTGACGGGAGTTTAAGATTCAAAGAAAGGTGGTGTGTGCCCGACGTACCGGTGCTAAAGAGAAAAATCCTTGACGAGGCACATAGTACACGATACTCCATACATCCTGGGTCTGATAAAATGTACCAAGACTTAAAACTGAAGTTTTGGTGGGTCCGAATGAAAGCAGAGATTGCCGAGTACGTTGCAAAGTGCCTAATCTGCCAGAAGGTGAAATTCGAGCATCAACGCCTGGGACTACTCCAACCCCTGGACATTCCTTTGGGGAAATGGGACTCCATCTCCATGGATTTTATAACAGGTTTGCCAAGAACTCACCGAAGCAATAATGCGATTTGGGTAATAGTGGACCGCTTGACCAAATCGGCCCACTTTCTACCAATCAAAGACACTTGGAGTCTTGAAGAGCTAGCTAAGGCTTATGAGAAGGAGGTGATTCGACTACACGGTGTACCACTAGACATTATCTCGGACAGGGATCCGAGATTCACCTCTCATTTTTGGGACAAGCTCCAAGCGGCATTGGGAAGCCAACTAAAGATGAGCACCGCTTTCCACCCTGCGACCGATGGTCAAACTGAGCGAACTATCCAAACGGTCGAGGACATGCTCAGGGCATGTGCTCTAGAATTTAACGAGAATTGGGAGAAAAGTCTACCTTTGATTGAATTCTCCTACAACAATAGCTTTCATGCAAGCTTAGGTTGTGCCCCATTTGAGGCACTCTACGGGAGGAAGTGTCGTAGCCCAGTCTGTTGGGACGATGCTAGTGATAACGTGGGTACTGGGCCAGAGGTTATTCAAGACCAGATTGAACACATCAAAATCATTCGTGAACGACTACAAGCGGCCCAGGACCGCCAGAAGATGTATGCTAACAAACATCGCCGACCTATTGAGTTCGAAGTCGGTGATCATGTGTTCTTAAAAGTATCACCCATGAAGGGGGTCCGACGTTTCGGTTTGAAAGGAAAACTAAGTCCTAAGTACGTTGGACCATACGAAGTACTTGAAAGAATTGGTGAGGTAGCTTATCGCCTGGCACTACCCCCCAATTTATCCAAGGTTCACAACGTGTTCCACGTTTCTCAACTAAGGAGGTACAGGAGTGACCCAAGTCATATCATTACTCCCGACGTGATCGCAGTTGAACCTAATCTGTTATACTCTGAAAAACCTGTCAAGATTCTAGCACGAGAAACCAAAGTGCTGAGGCGGAAGACGGTTCCTTTAGTGAAGGTGCTATGGAAGGGTCAATTGACCGAACAAGCAACTTGGGAGACCGAGGCCTCTATGAAGGAAAAATACCCCGAGCTGTTTATCTCAGGTGAAAATCCTATTCTTCATTCAAGTTTCGGGACGAAACTTTTCTAAGGGGGGAGGTTTGTAACACCCCGTGTTAATTTAATTCATTAATTAGCCATCAAATTCTATTTTCAAAGCTTAAATCATTTCCTAACCTTTTAACCTTTCAAAATCACATTTTTTGCAAAACATTCGTTTTGTAAAATTTCTCGACTTCTTTAATACTTTTTAAAATTTTTGAATAATAGAATAAATATTTTAATCTTAGAATTCAAAAGTAGAAATATTTCGAAAAATAGTCAAACGCGCACACTTTAACTTTTATCGCTTTTGACGCCCGACTTTTTAAAAACTGACGAATTTCGTGGAAAACATTTTTAAACACAAATTAGACAATTTTAATGCTCAAATAGTAATGTGGACTTATTTGGTGATGATGGAGGGGATGATGGTTTAATTAAGTTAATAAAACATTATTTTCTAATTAAAAACCTAAATCATTTAACCTAAAAGTATACTACCATTTCTTCATTATTTTCTAAGTAAAAAAAAAACACTTCCTTGCCTCCATTTTGCCGAGTTCCTTACTCCCTTTTCTCCCTTTGGTTTTCTTTCATTTTACTCCAAAAACATCCTAAATAAAACCCTAAATATTACTCTAATACTTACTAGTATTATTTAGTTAATTAGTGGGTACTAAAGCTTACTATCTCGGGTTTATTTTGAAGGTGAAGACGAGTACGTGGGTGAAGATTTTAACCTAGATAATATCATTGACCCGGATAACCTCTAGCTTGCCAAACCGAGGTGACTAGTTATATCTCATTTTAACCTCTTTGTAATTTAATTTGTTTTGTTATTATAATTTTATGATTATGATTTTTATGTTAAATATGTTAAACATCACTTATATGAACTTGTATGTTTATGTGTAGTATAATAAAATGATAATAACTAAATAATATGTTAAATAGAGTATTGTAGTATTATGTTTATATACTTAGTTAAATTAATTTTGAGCATTTTTAATTTATGTTCATATGATTTTTATGTTTAGTTATGTTTTATTTAAGTAGTAATGTTATATAAAAATTATGTGAAATATTAAAAATGAGTTTAAAGTGATTAAAATCGAAAATGAAAATATATACATACACATAAGTTCACACGGCATTTATTATTTTTTTTAATATATTTTCACTTTTAATTTTTGTAAATTATATGTAGTATTAAGTTAGTATAAAATAGATGTTTCTATGAAAAAACTAAATTAGGAAAACAAATTATAAATTATTAAAATCGAAATTAGTGTTCTTGAGTTGTTCTTGAGTTCTTCATGTGTGTTCTTGATTTATTCATGTTGATGTTCATCCTTGTTACTCATTTTGATTTCATTTTAATTTATGTTTGTTAATAATTTGTGTTTATGTTTAGTTATTGTTTATATATATTGTTAGTATTATGTATTAAATCAACTTAAACATTATAAATCATTTAGATTAAAAAGTTAGAAAATTAAAGTGTTGAAAAACACTATTCATAAATATAAATGAAATTGTTAGTAAATTTCATTATAGTTTAAATCGTTTTAGTTTAATTAGAATAATTAAAATATAAAGACTTTAAGTTAAAAACCGATAAAATCGAAAAATGAAAATTTAGAAAACCCTAGGCTTGCTCACGGCTTCTCCTTCATTTTTAGGGTTAAATTTTGTTTTATCACTTTTTAGTTTATTGTTAATATAATTTAATTATTAGTTAATAAGTTAGAATTAAGAAATTAAAAGAAATAAATCAATTTTGACATATATATTATATCACACGACATATACATTTAAAATTGACTAAATTTGACTAAAATGAAATTATCACTAAGTCACTAAAGTTAAATATTAATTAGAATTGAATTTTTGTATAAATCGATTTAGTTATAAACAAAATATTATAAACCGATAAAAATATGTAACCGTTATAAAAATGAACTAAATCGTATTATTCGCCTTTGCTATTTGAATTTGTTGATCTTGGACTTACGGACTTAAATGAATCATCCACGATACTATTATTTTTAAAATGAAAATCGCTAAATTTAGTTAATAGACGACTAAATTTAATTAAGTCTCATTTTAAAATGAATATCATTATCACTTTTTACAAATTGAACTTAACATTTTTAAAACTAATATTTTAAAATGAAAATCATTATCACTTTATACAAAATGAACTTAACGTTTTTGAAACTAGACTTTTAGATATTTTCAAAAATCACTAAATACAAACCGAACTTAACGTTTTTAAAACTAGACTTTTGAAATATTTTCAAAAATCACTAAGTACAAAACGAACCTAACGACTTTGAAACTAGAATTCTTGTACTTAACAAATAAAATGAAATTCTAGTTTATACTTAGGAAATATATTAATATATATGAATACGTATAAAAATACGTTTAAATATAAAATACGTACAAGTATAGGAATACGTATAAGTATAAAAATACGTATAGAATACGAAGTATAAAAATACGAATACGTATAAAAATACGTATAAAATACGATGAATAGTGACCAATGAATAGTGTCAAGTGAATAGTGATTTATGAATAGTAAAAAGTGAATAGTGAAATACTGAAAATAATTGAAAATTTTACTAAGTATAGAAAAATTTAAAATGAATAAGTAAATGACTTAAAGTGTTTTGAAAAACACTTAAATAAAATTTGGACATACTAATCAACGTTTCAATTTAAAATCTTAAAAATGTTAATAATTAACAACACTTCAAATAATAAACGAATGTGTTATGTGATCATATGAAACCTACCATTCAAATAAAACGTTTGACGATGAGACTAGGAGAGTCTAGAAACATGTGATATGTAATATCAAATAAATAATAATCATGAGTATGTTTAAATAAAAGGTCAAGCTTGGGCCTCAGATAAGGAAACGTCAATCGTGAGTGAAGTGGGGTTAAGATAGTCTTGTGGCGGTCGCCATTGCCGGACAAGATAATTGAATATGCCAAGGCTTTTGTCTCAGGCTTTAGGAAATAGTCGTTTTATCCTGAGTTAAGGTGCTCTATGATTAGCATAGCCCATTCTTAAATTGGATACTAGTGTACATGTACTAGACTAGGGTTTTATCCCCCTATTTCGCTAAAGTTAACAGGGCATCCGTGCCGATTTGGGCGATTATAGCGGTGGTCTCCTTGCGGTGTTTCGTTCTTAGTGGGCGCGACACTAGCATTCGTTCTTGCCACATGTAAAGATCACTTGACGAGATTGTATCTGAAGTTCGAATCATTTCGAACACTAGAGGATGAGATGCAAGTATTATAGTATTCGGCGTGGTTTACGAGTCGAGTAAGCCTCTGCACTATGGAAGTGAGATGCAATCGATCAGAGTACAAAGGCCTACTCAGTGGTCAGGCTCGTAAGCATTATGTGTTGTGTGTTGTTTGATTAAATGAGAACGAGTGTGTACCATCTTCGAAAATTAAAGACCACAAGTTTCTGAAGTGAATCGAGTCTGCATGATGAGAATAATACGATACGTATGTATGTATGCGATCTGATATCGCTTTGTAATCTTGCTGATGTATTGTGATACTATGACTATGATATTATATGTTATTTGCTTTCATAACTGAATATCATGCTTATATGATTTATCGCTTTAACCGCATGCTTATTATGACATATATGTCTTTACATGCTGATTGTATTTAAGCATGTTTATGTTTTATCATAATGTTATGTTTATAAAGCGATAATATTAAACCAAAGTAATTGAAATCGAGGGTAAGTATGAGCATAGCTAGTCACTGTCCGCTCAGCGGGCATCCCCCCAATAGTTTATTGTGCAGGACGATCGTGGACCAGGAGCTGGTTTTTGGATGGGGCCACGAGACGTTTTTACGCTTTACTTTTGTTGTTTTTGAGAGATATGTAATATATACAACACTTTACTCTTTTAACTTCCGTATTTAGAGTTGTTCCATTCAACTCTTAAACGATGATGTAATATTTGGGTTATTTGTATAATTAATAACGCTGGTTTAAGACTTAATTAATTTCCGCCTTAGTAATTAAAGTCGACTAAAAACCAGGTTGTTACAAAGGGAATGAAATCAACAAAGGAAACAAGGGGAAAGGAAAGGGTTACATATTATACTGAAATATTAATATATTTGTTTTGCACATTTTCAAAGTCAAACAATTTGATAACAATTCATTGATGAATGTTAACCTAATAATATTATAGTCCAACATAATCCATTTCACAATCATAACGTGCTTATTGTTGCTACGTTTGACAATACGCGACCATACTTATAAAAGGTGTTACCATTCTTGTTAGTTTTGTTATTATTTTGGAGTTTCCATTTTATTAGTATATTTTCTCCGTTTTGAGTAGAGTTACAAGAAAAAAGAGGCTACCTAAACCGACGAAGACATAACTCATTTGATCTTGTCTTTATTTTAAAACGGATATGCCCGTCTACAAGAACCCCTCTAGTTTGTTCAACCCCAAATTTTCAAAATATAGTCACAGACCTCACAGTAAAAAAAAAAAAAACTGTTTTTTGCAACATTGTTCATCACAATCTCACTCATCACAATCTTCTTGAATCAGGTAAAAATTTCTTCCTCTTTCTCAGTTTCGCTTTTTATATTCTGTGCTATGTCATAGTTTTCTTCACTTTGTACGAGTATTATTTAACTAATCATTGGTTATACCATTAATTTGAAATGTTTACCAAATTTGGTTTGCTAATCATGCTGTTTATATTAATTGACGTGATTTTGAATGGAAGAGTACGAAAAGTGAATTAAATTTAAATTAATTAGAGTTGTCGATTCTCATGATTTTTAAACTTCCACGAAAAACAAATTAATGGAAAATTCATGTGAATTGGTATTTTGCATTAAACCAATCATATTTTTTTGTGAACTGAGTATTATTATTTGAGGTGGGTTTCTCTGAAATTTGAGTAAAGTTTTTATCTTTGAAATTAAATTGTTAGGTTATTGCTTGAAAACCATGGAATCGAGGACGAAGAAGATGGATAGGTTAAGCGGGTTGCCTGATCACTTGATTGTGCATATACTTTCGTTTCTGCCAACCTTAGATGCTGTCAAAACCATGTTACTTAGTCATTTCGGAAACCTCTGGACTTTGGTTCCTGTTCTTTCATTTAATTTTGATGGCCTTGATTCAATACTCTCCCATCGTGTTGATGACTCGGACTCGGACGAGGTTGATGACTCGGGCTCGGACGAGGTTTTTTCTTGTTTTACCCGTTTTGTCCGGAATGTCCTTATGTTTCATCGAAACCCTACTGTTGATCGCTTCCACCTTATTATTTCTCGTCGTAAACATGAACTTGAGGATCCAAAGATATTTAATGATCTTCAAATGTGGCTGAAGTTTGCTATTGATAAACAAGTCAAAGATTTGAACTTCTTTTATGATGACGGTTATCATGATGTGCCCATTCCTCACTGTATCTTCACGAGTCAATCCCTAGTTAAGCTTAGACTTCGCGGGTGCAAGCTTGAGCATCAACCTCATCTACATGTCCACATGGGAAGTTTACGAGAATTATCGCTTAGTTATGTTCAGGGAAGAGATGAGAACTTCAATCAGTTTTTGTCGGGTTGCCCATGTCTTCAAGAAGTGGAAATGGACATTATTGGCGTTGACGATGAATTGCATGTTTTGAAGGTCACCTCACCAAGCGTTAGAAAGTTGTGCCTAAACCTACTGTATCTAGTCCACTCATTCACTCTTAGTTGCCCTTACGTGAAAAGGTTGGATATTTCTGTGTCATCAAAACATGAGGCATTTATGCCGGATGTGGTCGCTGCTTCATCTCTTCAAGTAGTGAATATCAAGTATTTACCAGATTATTTGTCTGAGGTTATGGCGTTTTTTAGGCAAATTCGAAATGCAGAGGTTTTTACATTGTCAAGTATTGCTTTCGAGGTATGTGTTTCTTGTTCACTTAAAATTTTGCATTGGAGATTTTTTTCGCTAGTAATACATAAAAAACGCTCTCTGAAAACATATGATTCTTTATTAAGGTTAAGGAACATTGATTAAGATTAAGGTCGGATTTTCAAAGAAGGTTCATTTGGTGAAACATGGGTTTGTTTTAGGTGAATGCGGCGAGCTGTATTGTTTTTCATTTATTTTATATTTTTCAAAAAATTAGGAAGGGTCCGGGTTAGGGTTTGATATCGAGTTCCTCTACCCTGACCCTAACCTGTTTTCTAGGCCAGGTGGCAGTGTCATGACCAATTTTTTGATAAGAGAAGCTAATCTAGTTACTGTCAAATACTCCGTCTTGCATAAAAAATTTCATGAACTTGGCATTCGTTGAGAAAGTAAAGGATTAGTTTTTTATAATTATTAAGATAACTTGTATCGGATGTTTAAATAGTATTAATTGTTGTTTTTAGAATCAAGTGTATTTACTTGTCTTCTTTTTAATCAGATATTAAGCCAAGGAATGGAAACAAACTTCCCACAAAATAGATGGAAGCGTATTGTTCTGTCGCTGCACTTTATAGACAAAAAAAGTCTTCAACTGATACTTGAGTTGGCAAAAAGTTCGGAGAAGTTGGAAGAGCTTGTAATATACAACGAATTCTCATCTGTAAGTGAATTGATATAACTGGCGGTTCCTATTATCCTATGCTGGCATGCTGCTGATTAAAACTTGTATGATCGAATGTTTATCTACTAATACTTGGTGAGGTACTATCTATGTAATGGCAGTTTAATGGTGAATATCGTAACCCCGAGTTCTCTGCTACTACTACTACTTATGTGATGCCACATCTCAAAAATGTTGCCATTCACGGCTGTGGTAGATTTTGTGATGGCGAGCTTCTACTAATCAAACTCCTGCTCAGAAACGCAGTTGTCTTGGAGAAACTCGTAATTAAAAGTCGACTGACACCACCTGAGGAGCTTGATTTTGTGAAGCAAGTATCAACGTTCAAAAGGGCGTCAGCAAACGCAACTGTGATCTTTGCTTGAGCAGACCTAGTACGGTAATATTTAATTAATACTAATTTACATTTATTATGTTCCTTAAATTTTAGGTTTCGTCAACGGTTGGCTTTTCCTCGTTTGCTGGTTGATAATGTATGGGGAGTACGGTTTTTTGAGTGAAAGCATCTTCATTAGCTTATTGTCTAAACAGCTAATGTCCAAAATATGAAATACAGTAAAAGTAATTTGTTGAAACAGTAGAAATATATACTCCGTGAATCATATGATTACAATTTTCTGGTAAGATTAACGCATGGAGCTCTGTTGTGTTAACATAATTCCACCATTTGTAGAAACCAATACGTTTATACGAGTAAAGTAGTACGCCACTCCATAGATGAATGTCCTCACCGAGTAGAATCGTAACCAGCACATTTTTATCATCTTCTTAGTTGCCTATTCCATTTCCGACAAAGTAAACCAAGTTTTCGTAAAAAAACAAAGTCAGCATTGGTTGATCGTTACATAAATTTGTACTTTGTACAATATGAACGAGATGAAGAATAAAGGTGGTCAATTTTTTTCACTCCGTCTTAAAATTAGTCGTTTTAATAACAGGATTTCAACTTAAGACTACCAACCTTCATGGGTACGTGAAGTCGTGGAACCATCAACAACGATCACTAGAATCATTGCTCAAAAGTGCCCGTTTCTTGGACAAATTGGTGATCGCCCATTCATCCCCACTAAGCACCGATTCACTTGAGCGAGAATTCGTCAGGCGTTTGTTGCGGATCCAAAGGGGTTAAACTAGTGTGCCAAGGTTGTCTTCTTTTGCTTTAAAAGTACTGTATAGAAACTAGCAACTAGCGAAGAATGTGGTTGTTTTCTCCATCAACTATTAACCAAATTTCGTAATCTTGGACTCGTGTAATGGCTAATTCTATAAGTAATAGCTATAGCTTCATTGTCTTGCCCAATTCAGATGAAGTTGTCATGATTCATGAATGTGTCTCGATGTGCCTTCTATTTCCTGGTTGCAACGTAAAAGAATGATTTCACCATTTTTTTTTTCCGGGTTTATAACGAAGCAATAGTCTTTCGATACAATAATGAACTTTTTCTAATCACCTTGCTATGCACCAAACAGACTTCTTAGGTTGGCATGCATTTGACCGTCTATGAGTTCGACTTGCTGCTGTTTAAGTAGGTCATGTGTGTGATCGTCCGAGTGGTTAATTGAGTTTTCAACGTATGAAAGCGATTTATTAAGACTTGTCGTACTAAAATGTGGCACTTTTATAACTTTAATTAAAATTAAAATTAAAATGCCGTCATCTTATTAATATTATCATGGTACTCCCTTCAGTCATTTCCATTCACATCTAACACCTTTTTAACACTATTTGCGTTGACAAAGGTAAAAAAGCAAATGATGCGAATGAATTTAAATACACCGGTAAATCAACCCTATTTCATTCTATTCCAAATGTATATATACTCCGTAGTCCGTACCAATTAACAGACTAAAACTTACCAGAAGAAAAACCCTTGTAAGTTTTGATATCTTATACTTGTATTATCTCACAATATTTTCTTTTTTTCTACAGTTTTAAGTTTTAACTAATAAATCATGTTTTAATTAGGGTTGTATCTGAATTGAGTTTTATAATTTGAGGCGAGTTTCTCTGAAATTTGAGTAAAGTTTATTTCTTTGCTTTAAAATTGTTAGGTTATTATTTGAAAACCATGGAATCGAGGACAAAGAAGATGAAACCTTCAAAGGGTATTAATCGTTTCGAAGATAGGTTAAACGACATGCCTGATCATTTAATTGTGCATATACTTTCGTTTCTGCCAACCTTGGATGCTGTCAAAACCATGTTACTTCGTCGTTTCGGAAACCTCTGGACTTTGGTTCATGCTCTTATGTTTGATTTTTGTGACTACGATGAAATACCCTTGTTTAAGGATTTTTTGAGTTTTGCCCGCTTTGTCAGAAACGTCCTCATGCTGCACAAAAGCCCTACCGTTGATAGTTTTGAACTTTTTATCGGACCCCTCAAGGTTCGTTTCGATGATCGTGAGATAATTGAAGATGTTCAAATTTGGGTGAGGTTTGCTATTGATAGGCAAGTCAAAGAACTCGACATCGTTCTGGATCGCTTTGACGATTTAGATCTTTCTCATTGTGTTGCCACAAGTCAATCTCTTACTAAGCTTAAACTTGTTGGGTGTGTGATTGAGGACCAACCTCGTGTCGGTGTCCACATGGGAAGTCTACGAGAATTAATTCTTAGTCACGTTGGAGGAAGTAATGAGGCATTCAATCAGTTGATTGCGGGATGCCCATCTCTACAAGAACTAATTATAGACACCATTGACGAATTGTACGCTTTGAATGTCACGTCTCCTAGTGTTAATAAGTTGAGCCTAATCATGCAACACCCAGAGTTCGACTCTTTTACTCTTAGTTGCCCAAACGTGAAAGTTTTGGATATCGATGTAACGTCAACAGATGAGTCATTTATGGTGAATGCGATTGATGTTTCATCTCTTCAAGTAGTGAACATTAAGAGTTTACCAGATGGTTGTTCTGGGTCTCCGATTAACGTATTTCTGACCCAATTTCGAAATGCCGAGGTTTTTACACTGTCGGAGAGTGCTTTTAAGGTATGTCTTACTTGTTTGCTTGAAATTTCTTATTATACCGGGTATTGTATTTATACAAAATCAAGTAATGCATCAAGTATTATACCGGGTATTGAATTTTTGTCGTCGAAACCAGATAAAGTTTCCGGTAACTAGATGGAAGTGTATAATGTTGTGGCCCTATTGGAATGACGCAAAATGTCTTCAACTTATTCTCGACTTGGTGAAAAGTTCAGCAGATTTAAAAGAACTCATAATATACAACGAATTCGAAATCCCGTGTGTAAGTGAATTTAGTATAACTCATGCTCCTAATATTTGTACTCTAATTACTACCTGTGTGATCGTATCTCTGTCTGAAATTATTTGTCGGGGGTCGTATCTATGTCATGGCAGGGTCATTCTGCAAATTGTAGCTCTGGGTCATCTGCTACTTATGCCATACCGCTACTCAAACACGTCACCATTTATGGCTGTGGAAGTGTCCAGCTTCAACTAGTAGAACTTCTGCTCCAAAACGCAGTCGTCTTGGAGAAACTGGTAATTTATTTTGATAGAAAACGATTGACTGCAGTCGACACGCTTAATTTTGTTAACCAAGTATCCAAGTTTAGAAGGACGTCAGCAAATGCAACTGTGATCTTTGCTTAAGAATCATATTACGACATCTTAGGAGTATAGGAGTAAGGACATGCCATGATGCGAACATTCACGTAAAAGCTGCACTCTCCGAAAAGGTATAAAAGTAAGTTACTCTCACCATCCCATTTTAAATGTCGTAGTTTAGATAAAACATTACTTGTACATAATTTTTCAATGGCACTTATCGTTTACTTATTCATAATTGTTATCAACATTACCGTTTACTTATTCAATGGCACTTACCGTCTACTCATAATTGATATCAACATTACCGAATAACTTTCAACCTCATTTAACAAAAAGAACTCGAGATTATTTAGGTTTATTCAACGAAAATAAGGGAGTATATAATATAATTGCTCAAAATTGTAGTATTGTCTTCTTATTCAAAGAGTTATACCGTCTCGGACTGTTCTCTATTCAATCAGGTACTCAATAATTGTCTCTGTCTTTCACAATTTTGATATCATACTTGTAGTCTTTCGTTGATAGTACGAAATCACGTAAATTTAAAATCTGATGATCTTGTAAAATTTTCACATAATTTTTAAACTTGTACGAAAAATGAATGAATTTCATTATTTAATAATCCCTTAGTCATTTTCTGATGGAAAATTCATGAGAATATTTAACATGATAACTATCGTTTTTCTGAGCTGGGTTTTATAATTTGAGGTGGGTTTTTCTTAAATTTGAGTAAAGTTTATTTCTTTGCAATTATATTGTTAGGTTATCACTTGAAAACCATGGAATCAATGACGAAAAATATGAAACCTTCAAAGGGTATTAATAATGGTTTTGAAGATAGGTTAAGCGGGTTGCCTGATCACTTGATTGTGCGTATACTTTCGTTTACGCCAACCCTAGATCTTTGTCGAGAACCATGTTACTTAAATCGTTTGAAACCTCTGGACTTTGGTTCCTGCACTCGTTCGCTTTGGAGGAATATGATGGAGTTGTTTGCCCTGAATTCGAAGAATTAACCGCTTTTGACATTTTCTTGAATTTTTCCCGTTTTGTCCGAAATGTCCTCATGCTGCATCGAAGTCCAACCATTGACCGTTTTGATCTTTTTATTGCACCCCTCGAGGATCATATTGAGGATCGTAAAATAATTCAAGATATTCAAATGTGGCTGAGGTTTGCTATTGATAAACAAGTCAAAGATCTCGACTTTGTTTTGGATGGTTTCAACGATTTAGTGCTTCCTCGTTGTGCTGTGACAAGTCAATCACTAACTAAGCTTGTACTTTGCGGGTGTGTGCTTGAGTACCAACCTCGTGTCGATGTCCACATGAAAAGTCTACGAAAATTAGTGCTAAGTCGTGTTAGCGTAAGTTATGAGGCATTCAATCAGTTGATAGCGGGATGCCCGTCTATACAAGAACTAATTATAGAGACCATCGGTGATTTGAACGTTTTGAATATCATGTCTCCTACTATTAGTAAGTTGAGCCTAATCATACAATATCCAGAGTACGACTCTGAGTACGGCTCTTTTACTCTTAGCTGCCCGTACGTACAAAATTTGGACATAGATGTAAGTTCAAGTCAAGAGTCATTTGCCTTGCAAGTAGACACATCAAGCGGGATGGACTAAGATTCATAGGTCGAATAAATAAGAGTTCGAGATATTATACGGTCGAGTGCATTTTGAGGTCGGGCAAGGGTAATATACGGCTCGGGTGTATACGAAGTTTCAGTCGGGTTAGGGTTAAAATACAAGTTGATCAAAACTTCTTTATCGATATTTAATTTTTATTATTTTTGGTATAACGACTAAATTTTCACTTAAATAATATTTTGAATGACAATTTTTTTACTCAACGGATTAACTCATTCTGGGTTCGGTTTTGACCCATTATTTTTGGGTCATTTCGAGTTAGGGTAGATTTTGAATTTGAGTCGAAACTGACGGATTTACTTCGGATTATTTACAAATCAGTTTCGAGCAATTTATCAAGTCAGGTCACTTTTTGACAAGTCTAGATGCAAGCAATTGATGTTGCATCTCTTCAAGTAGTGAACATTAATCCGAAGTCAAGAGTCATTTGTTTCCCTGCTTTCTAGTTTCTACCGTAGTACCGTGTAGCCTCTATGTCTTACACTCTTACCGACTTGTATGTTGAGAATATTTAATCTGTGAAATTATTAATGTATTTCGTATATCGTCTCTATTCCGTTTATTTGTATACACTTTTTATTTTGGAATGTACAGATCGTTTGTTTACACTTTTCATATACGGAGTATGTATTTGTTGAGTTATGTGAAAGTGAATCCCACATCTTTAATCCAAACATATTGATTTATTTTATTTACTTTGGAATAGGTGGGGTCCATTTTGTACGTATATAATTATTTTTTGATTTTTTCCATGTACATTTCACCTCGCATCGATAAATATGTATAAAGTAAACGCAAAAAATCACCGAAAAATGGTTAAAAAATAACGGTAGATGTTTTGAGAGCGTTTTACATATCAAAACCTATTATGTTATTAAAAGAAATTAATAAATCAAATTTTATAAGTATTCAACATCACATTTGAAATTTTATCAAGGGTTTTTTTGTTAGATACTGCCTCCATTCCAATTTACTTGTCCCCTTTTTATTTTTGAAAAATCCCAATTTACTTGTCCCCTTTGGGAAAAATTACTTAATTACCCTTAAGTCATCCTTATTGTTGGAATATTTATTTGCTCAAATTGGTATATCAAGCCCTCCCACCCCTATTATTATAAGGGTAAAATTGGAATTATAGGTAATGTTGTGAAAATTAAGAGATGATTGTGACTCTTTTCTAAATTTCTTAAATCTAGCATTTTAGTGAAATGGGACAAGTAAATTGGGATGGAGGGAGTACCTTTTATTTAGGGTCAATTGTGGGATAGTACCTTTTATTTTATTTTTTGTTTTTTAGTACCTTTTAGTTCTTATTTTTGCTAAAAAGTACTTCGTACCAAATAATGGAATCCGACGACTAAAGTCAACTTTCCGATGGTTGACCTTCATTTTTCTTCATTCTTTTTACTTTTATTTGTTAAATCATCTTCAATTTATTCTTTTTGTTAACATAAACATAATTTGTTAATTTTCTTCAATCAATTACATATTTATCATAAACACATTGAAAAAACATCATTAAACTAACATTTTTCTTATTCTTCAATTTAAACATCTTTTACATCCTTCAAATTAACTAACTTCGAATTTCGATTTTGACATCGTCAATTTGAGACTTTTACTTTCATATTTTTTTTTTTTCTTCTTCAATTTAACCTACTCTTTCACTACTTCTTCAACTTCCCCTCATCATCCTTATTTGAAATCTTTTCAGAGTACTTTTGACAACTTCAATTTTGAGTTTTCTAATATTAATGACAAGTTGTTACTTATGTTTCTATGTTCGAATCAAACCGTAAAACTTACAAAATTACAAAATTTTTCCTTGAAATTTTGAGAAGTTCAAGAAATTCGATTTGTACAAGGTAAACCACATTCGAATTTTATT
This sequence comes from Dianthus caryophyllus, assembly GCA_023091065.1. Lineage (NCBI taxonomy): Eukaryota > Viridiplantae > Streptophyta > Magnoliopsida > Caryophyllales > Caryophyllaceae > Dianthus > Dianthus caryophyllus. Next base: position 9,800,368 of record CM041522.1, on the reverse strand, counting down.
TCCATGTAAGATGTTTTCGATAGTGAATTTTTTTTCGGAATTTGTGGTAAAATGTTAAAGTAGTAGAAAATTGTGAGAAAATGTTGAATTTAGGTTTTAGAAGAAATATGTAATTTTGGGGGAAATGTCAATTTGGTGGGAATTTTTTTTGTTAGGTTATGTGTTGAAGAGAAATTAAAATTAGGTACGAGTAGTATTTAAAAAATACGGAGTAATGGTTTAGGTTTATTAGGTCTCACCTGAATTTTCGCCGGAAAATTGACTAATTTTATCGGAATTCATAATTTGGTACTCTTAATCAAAAATAAGAAATAAAAGGTACTAGAAAACAAAAAATAAAATAAAAGGTACTATTTCACAAATGACCATAAATAAAAGGTATTATGTGACAAAAAATTCTTTTATCAAAGTTTGCAAGTTTTAGAGTTATCAGTTGCTCACACTTCACAGTTATTTTTATTATAATTAAATCATTGTGTGAATATTATGGCTATTATATATTGAATTAATTGTGTTGCTCGGATTCCCATTTAAGTTTCACTTCTACGGAGTACATAATATAACTGTTACAACTTAAAATATCTATGAAGGAATTTATATTTTATACGAATATAACGGTCTCATTGAGACATTACTAAAAATACATATTCAAATTGTCGATCACGAACTTTTGGTCTGAGTTGACCAAATTCTGACGTTGACTTACCGAAACTCATGCTTTTTCTTCATTTTCATCTTCTTACCTCCCTCAAATTCAAATTTTTATCTTTCAAAACCCAAAATACATTCACTCAAACCAAGAATTTCACCAATAAAACTTAAAAATTCATCCTTCCAACTTAAAAACATGCTCCGATGACTAAAATGTCGGGATTTAGTTGATTTAAATCAAACTTAGGCCAAAGGTCGCGTTAGACAATTTTTTTTTAAAAGGTAGTAATTGACAACTTTTTTATTTTAAATACGGTGTTTGACAAAATGCATTTTTTAAAGGTTGTATTTTACAATTAATCCCTAATCTTATCATTTAATATTACGTGGTTCGATTTCACCAAAACGTAGTGACATCATTTCATAGACCATGTAACGAGGTTAATTGGGTCGAGTTGCAGTGGGTCCGTTTAGCTTGGGTATAACGATTATATTGGTTTAAGTTGTGTCGTCTCGGGTCAGTTACATGTTTGCTTTTGTTGACTCATTTTGTTTTCGGGTCAGTTCGAGTAATTCAGGCCAATTTATACAAAATTTGTTGATACATATTGTAGATCACAACATGTTTTTTTGAGGGTCTCTTTTTATTTTCATTGTCTCATCTATTATTATTGATGTAATTAGGGGTATAACTGAGCCGATCTGATACTGAGCTCATGTATGCTCGGAATCGGCTAGGAAAATTTTTCTCGACCTCGGAATCGGCTTTGAATTTACCGAGCTCAAAAATTCAAAGCTCGGAATCAGCTCAGAAGAAGTCTCGAGCTCGATTCGAACCTAATTCGAATTTTGTTGGATATTATATTTACGTTTTTTTTTTCAATATCCATTAAAATAAATATCTATATAACCATTTTATTAATATATTTTATTAAAAAATTGATCAAATGATATTACAAATAAAAAATATATACACTTGTAGCAAAATATAATGTATACATAGACTAAATTATATATAAAAATAAAAACGGGCCCAAATCCGAGCTTCCGATCCGAGCTTTACTAAGCTCGGAATCGGCTCGAATTTAGCCTAACTCAGCTCGGACTCGGGCTCAAGATCAGTTTGGTTGAGCTTTGACCGATTTGATTCTGAGGGCTCACCGAGCCAGCTCAGATCATTTACATCCCTAGATGTAATAGGCTCGACTTGAAATCTATTATTGACATAAAAGACATTGAAGTACAAATCACCTAAAGATTGAAGTAAATTTACATATATCCATTTAGAGGTCAGGTCCAATCGTGCTAGGTCAGGTCCAATCGTGCTAGGTCACAATTCCAATCATTTCTAACTTTCTATCATTTTCAATTATTTATCTTTCTCACATTATCTACCCCCATAATAACTTCTCTCTTATTGTTCTAACACTAATTCTTATGTGAGACGGGACTTACAATAAGTTTATTGTAAGTCCTCTCACATAAGGGTTAGTTATTTTTATTTTTTTATTTTTTATTTTTTATTTTTTTTTATTTATGTGCTTGTGACTTACATTAAGTTAGTGTAAGTATGGTCTTTCACAAGAATTACTCTTTTTCTAATTTACAAATTTATTTTTTTGGTTGATATTATTTTATATATTTAAAGTTGCCATTTGATGAATGCTTATTTTGAATTTTGATATTAATGATATAAAAATAATGGACTTCAAAATTGAAAAAAAAAAATCATAACAATGTTGGTACAATAAAACTTTAAGGTAGATAAATATTCTTGCAAACATATAAAGTTTAAGAATGAATGACCTTAAATTAAAATAATATGAAATTAAGTTTTACAATACATGATAACATGAAATTAAATAAGATGAAATTAAGTTTTACAATGACTTTAAAAATAAATTTTAACTTTTTTATCCACGAAAGTATTGCATTGAGGTCATTTTTCAGGGCGATATGAGTTGAGCGATCACGGATTTCACCATAAATTAGCACGAATCGGTCTTGAGCCGACCTTTGGTGACGATGGTATACAAACGGTCATCAGAAGTTGGTTGGTCTTCCTGCAATTCTGCGATTATGTTTTCATATTTAAAATATGGGAGAATGAAAAAAAACGGTCCAAAAAAATCGTCTTCTTTTGACTAGGCGAAAGTATAATTGCAATACTTTTAATACTCTAGGTCTTTTCTTTAAAACATTTTTATCAAATAATATCTCATGTTATATTCATTAACATTAACCACAAAATTGCAATACTTTCATTACTTTAGTTCTTTTCGAACTGGTCACCATTATCGATGCTGGTCACCATACACCTAAAATATGGGTGAATGAAAAAAACGGTCCAAAAAAATCGTCTTCTTTTGACTAGGCGAAAGTATAATTGCAATACTTTTATTACTTTAGATCTTTTCTTTAAAACATTTTTATCAAATAAATAGAACACTAATTGTTAGGTGAGGCTGTCTCACCATAACTTATGGTGAGACAGGTCCATCTAACACTATAAGCCCATTAAAATAAAAAAAAAAAAAAAAAAAAAAAAAAAAAAAAAAACTGGAAGATTAATTAGCTTCTCACGTCAGTTTTCTTTCTATTCTAATTCAGTTTACTTCTTTCTTCCTCTACCTTCTTCTCCAATAACATTAAACCCTAAAATTCAAAATCAAAGTAATCCAAATTTTCTGTCATCCAAATTAACGATACTTCAGGTTTGTGCTTACATTCTATGTAGTTTATTTTTAATCTCATATTTTTTAGCTTCTTTATTTTGGTTTTGATATTGTTTGATGTTAGTTTTGGTTTTTTATTGTCAGTTTTATGGACAAAAATTTATGATATCTAAGTTCTACGATGTTTAACAATAATTTGTGAGTTGTTCTTAATGATTTAGATTGTTTATATTATGGAGTTGCTATATCAACATATCATGTTTGAAGATTTAATATTTTCATGCTAAATACATATATTTTAGTGTTTTTTTTAAGTTATTTTAAGGTTATAGCTTTTTAATTTCTTGAAAGTATAGATTTTTTTCATATGTAATTTGTTGATAAAGCCAATTAACTTAATGGTAGAGTATATGCAATGCATAAGGTGTGGGTTCGAATCTCACATTGGCTATGAAAATAAAACTTAAAACCGATTGAAATGCTTTTTAACATTGACAATTTTATGTTTAGATTCTTTGTCAATAATTTAGACCCATTGTTTAATTAGTTAACTATGTTCACCTATCATATTTGTGGCAGAGCTTTGTTATGTACTTGAACAATCAGTTTTGTTATTCCGATAATAATTAAAACGTTGGGTTTTATATTCGTAACCTTACAATTTAAGTTCGTAACCTTCAGTTTTAAATTTATATCCTTTATTTTTGTATTTGATTAATAACCATTAGTTTCATATCCATAACCTTTTAGTCTAAGACTTTAAGTTTATAACCTTCCGTGTTTGATTAATAACATTAAATATTAAGTTTGTAACCTTTTGTTTTAATTTTTTAACCTTTTATTTTAAATTTATAACCTTGTTTTTCTAAGTAGAAAATTTTGTATTTTTTCGTAAAAGATGAAAGTCATGCGTCATAAGTTTTTATCCTTTTTTTCATTAAAAGACTTTTATTTTATATTCTTAACCTTTTGTTTTAAGTTAAAAACATTACGTTTTAATTTCTTATCTTTTTTAGTTGACAACACTTCATTTTACATTTTAACATTTTAATTTGTGTTCAAAACCATGGTTTTTAAATTATAAACCTAAGTTTGTTCTAACCTATATATTAAAAACGCTAACATATGTGTTTATGTTCTTCACCTTAAATTTAATATCAAAACTCATGAATTGTCACACAGCAACATTTTTTTTCGGAATCCCGCATGTTGGATAAAAGACATTGTTATTATGAAGTATTATTCTTATTTTTAATGTACAAAATATTATAAAATGGATAACAAATAAATATAAATTTAATAATCGTACGGAGTAATATTAATAAATAGTGCAATTTGTTATTCTATAATGCAATTAACTCCTTAATTAGAGGATGATTGTGGTTTTTTTTTCACCCATGCCTTACCCACGTTAAGCCTAGTTTTTTGTTTTTTTTTAAATAAAATATTAGTTGGGCTGATTTTTTTGGGCCCGTCTCACCATAACTTATGGTGAGACGGTCTCATGAGAGAGTTACTGTAAATAGAAATAATTTATCTTAATTAGGCGATCCACCGACTTTTTAATCCCTTTCCCGCCAAAACATCATTTTGACGTCAAAACCTCCTATTTCCTCCCGCCAATTTACTCAACCCTTCCCTCTCAATCAGCTTATTTAAATTAAAAAAAAAAAAAAAAAAAAAAAAAAAAAAATCAAATATTTACCGTAAATCGTAAAATCATCTCGATTTCGCAGGTAAAACCTCCGTCATTGCTTTCGATTTTTGTTTCTAATTTTAGTTATCGTTGTTGAGTTGAATTGTTGAAACTTGTTACTGCAAAATCTGAAACCCTAGAAATTTGTGAACATGTAGGTTGATTCTAGTTCGTAAATCGAAGATGACGCGAGAAGAGGCCGATATTCGAGGTGATGATATGTTAATCGACGGTTCCAATTTGCAAAACCCTAACCCTAGACAAGGCGATTCATTTGCCGATGAATTCAACCCTAATTATCTCAAAGCTTACTATGGTGATTTGCAAATCTTCTGTTTTTTTTTTTTTTTTTTTTTTTTTTTTTTCTTTTTTTTTTTTTTACAGTTTTTAGTTGAATATGTAATTTGATGTTGATTTGTTGTCTTTCAGCGAAATTGTTCCCTTATACTGAAATGTTCAAATGGATGTCGTATGGAAACGGTAATTAGTTTTCTATAATTTGATTTATTTTTTCGTTTTTAAGTTTCGATAGAGGTTGTGATTTTGGAACCCTAAAATTCTCCGTGGTGTTATGTGGGGTAGATGGAAAGCACCCGTCGTGTGATCAGTCGTACTTTAGCAGAAGGGAATTCTCGTTTACGTTGGATAATGAGATATATCTCCGGTACCAGTCATTTAAAAGTGTTGTAGAGTTTGAAAGTGCAGTCAAGGAGAAATGCCCCTTCAAAATCGATATCGGGCCTGTTTTCAGCAATGATGTAAGGCTCCTAGTCGTTTACCCTTTTCTCGTTATGTAGGGTTGATGTTGATTAATGTTCATAGCGATTGTGGATTGTCGTGTTACTTCATGATTTTTAACATTGAAATTGTTCACTTTGCTGCTAAGGTAAATGTTTGCATGTACAACCTTTCTAAATAAAACACTGCTTTGAGCGTTAGTTTACAATATTGAGCTTTTAGTGTGCTTGAGGCGCGCCTTGTATGAGGCCGTAGTAAAAAAACTCCAAGCCATTTTAGGTGCACCTTTTAGACAAGACATTGTTAGTGAGATACACTATATTCACATTTCCGAAGTTTATTTTGTCTAAATGCTTAATTACGTCGTTTGTCTTTGCCCAGCATACCTAGTTTGACACTTTGACTCCTTGGCTTGTTAGCCAACTTTAAATTCCCAAAATGGCTATTGTTGCTAAATGTTGCCTAACATTTTATTCGACGAATACGAAATCGTTTTCTAAAATAGTGTGCCGTGTGTGCAAAAGGTGTCTGCTTGGCGCCTCTTTGCAACAAGTCCTCGTCGCCTTAGTGCCTTACGCCTTTCAAAACTTGTCTTTAAGCACATGTGTGTTGAATGAATTTCTCGTTTAGATCAGACTATTGTTTTGAATGCATACTTATGTCATTGCTATTAGAATAGTCTTACCTATAATTCAGTTTGTTGATATGGAGTGCTGAAGTGGTTGTAAAATGGGCTCTGTCGTGTTCATGGGAAATTGGCGTAGGGATCTATTGTATTAGTGGCACTTCTCTACAGGAACAGCCAATTTTGGTTATTGGTAACAAAAGTTGTGACCATTACACGGAATTATCTGTTGTCCTTGCTAAGGTTATTACGGAAGCGCTTTGGTTGTGAAAAATTGATGATCCTCTAACCATTGTTTGATGCAATACTTATCTTCAGCCATCCAAGAGACACGCTTACGCACAAATCACTCCTGTAGAGAGAGAGCTCGTATTTGATATAGTAAGATCTGCAACCTTTTTATTGTTTGCTAATATATAGAGTTCATTGTTTAATCTGTGACTAATGGTTATTTTCTTTCTGCAGGACATAACAGACTACGATGATGTCAGATTTTGCTGCACTAAGGCTGATATGTGCTCTGATTGTTGGCCTCTGATGACAGTTGCTATTAAAGTTGTGGACACTGCTCTTAGATGTATTATTTTGCACCTTCAAGTTTTCGTTTTTCAGCGTGAAATTCAGTTTGTCACAGAACTTGAAACCAGTCTTTCCGTTAAGCTGATAGCTGATAGATCCTGAAAAACTAATGCTTTTGTATCATATTAAATGGATCGTCAATTTCAATTCTTTTATTGCTGTTCTTTGTTTTATTCATCTCTACTCTAAATTTTTCTTATGAAAGTGTATGTGATAGCTTTTATTGGAATATTAGACTATATTAAGTTATATCGCTTTTGTATGCAGATGATTTTGGTTTCAATCATATCCTTTGGGTATATAGTGGTCGACGTGGTGTACATTGCTGGGTTTGTGATGCGAAAGCAAGAAGGTAGGTGGACCCTGAAGAAAATTCATCATAATATTGGGTTTTGGTGATAGAAAAAATATATCTTTCAATCTGATGTTGTATTATCGTTGCAGGTTAACCAACGAACAAAGATCTTCCATAGCTGAGTATTTTCGTGTTTATAAGGTACAATTTGCAATGTGACCACTCACCATTTTCTTTTTGCTTATTCGATGAAGTGTTTATGAATTTGTATCTTCTCAGAGCAACGAGAATAGGAAGAAGGTTTCTTTTGGTGGTCCTGCTCTTCATCCGTTTCTTGTGTAAGTGTGCATCTGCATTATGCTTTCATTTGCTCTACCTTCACATTGTCATCGCTAACCATATTTTACTTAGTAGGAGGTCATATGCTGAATATATGAAGGGATTTTTTGAGGAGACATATCTTCGCAGTCAGAAATTACTATCATCCGAAGATAGATATGAGAAAGTTCTGGAGATGATTCCTGATGAATGTATACAACTTAAAACTTTAATCGGCCTGTTATCCATTATGTTATTATCACTAGCATTACTGCGCTGTCACCTTTGTCGTCATTCATCTCTATATTATGTGATGTATTGCAGCGGTTACTTCTGAACTCCGAGGAAAATGGCAGGATAGCAGAAAATCTTCCATGAGCACAGAAGATCTTAGTGTTGCTCGATGGGAACAACTAAAACAAGTTCTGCAGTCTGGGAAGCAAAAGGTATGACAATGATAGCCAAGCATTTCACAAGCTTTTAAGTTTTAACACACAGAAGCATTCCAAATAAAGAAACATATAAGTTTTTGTGAATCTACCAAATAAGGAAAACAAATACGTAATAAGCTTTTTGAATCTGAGAGAGTAATTAATTTGAATTTTATGAAGGTAAATTTGGAATTACAGATAAGGACACTGACACAGCTTAAGCATTATTTGAATAATCCTCTAGGGTGTATATCTGATTACATGCTTGGATTGGGATAAATGCATTGCAACGGCATCCTACATCTTACATTATGTCACTCATCCGACATAGTTAGTTGACCTTTTGATGCGCTGAAACTCTCGTTTACTATGAGCTTTCATTGCAAATGTCACATGATTCATCTCCATCATTGTTCTCTTTGCGCGTTTAAGTTAAGCTAGTGCTCTTCATCAACAATGATTACCTGTAAACTTCGGTGTTTGTTCAATAAATGTCTTCAAAACGTTCTTATTGATATGCGGGATTTTTGTTTCAGGGACAAGGAATACGCCGGTGTGTTGAAGAGATTGTGTTCTCTCATGTTTACCCTCGGCTTGACATGGAGGTTTGTATGTCATTGGTGTCAAATTAACTAACTAATGCCACTTAAAATAAATCCGTCTCAAGTTATGAACATGTCTTTAAACTCTAATACTATCATAGACGTCACTGGGGCTTCCTCAACAAACTCATCTTTCTTCTTGTCAGGTCTCCAAACACATGAACCATTTACTGAAAGCACCTTTCTGTGTACACCCCAAAACAGGTGGGCGTTGTTTTCATTTTAAAGTCTCTTCTTTACTAGTGTTTGCCAAAATCCTGAAACGAGATGTCGTAGATTTTTTTTTTCTTTTTCTTTTGCAAATTAAGTCGTAAAAGCTGGTGCACAAACCACTACTTGCATTTGATGTGAACTTCAAGCTGTGTTTAGAGATTTTGACTCATTTTGATTGATCGTGCTACTTTGTTGATCACTAGGTCGTGTTTGTGTTCCTATTGATCCCAATCGGTGTGAATTATTTGATCCTGCTAGTGTCCCTACGCTTTCTCAGGTGAGTCATTAAGCGCTTGCGTTGAATACCCATACATATCATCACGATCATGATCATGATCCATTTTTACGTATATTTTCGGCTTAATTTTCAGCTTTTGGAGGAACTAAACATGAAAAGCTCTGGAACTGATGTCGAACCTGGTAAGAAACACTGTATAAAGCGTACTGCTAAGAAACAAATGGAGTTTAACTCTGGGTCAATTGCCAAACACCACCTTTAAAAAACGCATTTTGTCAAACACCACCTTTAAAAAAAAAAACTTGTTAATTACCACCTTTAAAAAATAATTTTTGTCAAACACCACCTTTTGGTCGGAGTTGACCAAATTCCGACGTTGACTTACCGGAATTAACATTTTTTTTCTTCATTTTCATCTTTTTACTTCCCTCAAATTCGAATTATCATCCTTCAAACCCAAAATACACCATCTCAAACCAAGAAATTCGTCTTTTCAACTTAAAAAAAGTTTCCGGTGACCAAAAATGTCGGAATTTAGTTGACCTAAGTCAAACTCAGGCCAAAAGGTGGTGTTTGACAAAAAATATTTTTTAAAGGTGGTAATTGACAAGTTTTTTTTTTAAAGGTGATATTTGACAAAATGCGTTTTTTTAAAGGTGGTGTTTGGCAATTAATCCTTTTAACTCTGAATCTTTCTTTCATATAAAAAGCTAAACATTTTGTCAAACGCAGACCTGGATAGAACCTCCCTTGGCAAAGCAGTTGCATTTTTCCGGTCATCGTTTTTGCAGCCTCTGTTGAAATCTTGCTAGGTAAAAAGTTCGTAAATCTTAGCTATTGTATGACGCACGTTCCTGCCTTAAATTGCGACGAGCCAAAGCACAACTCCTTAATGTATGATGAAACCAGAAATGCTTTTTAATGCTATGTTACGGTGTAAAACTTGAATATCGCATTTTCCTGGTTGATTCGTTAATCATAGTTAGAGACGGAAATTTTAGCCTGTGATCCATCTGGTTGGTTGCAGGAGGACTTGGAAATTTCTTGCAGCAAAAAGCTTCAGCAGAAGAAGAATTCGATGAATTGGTGAAGGTCTTTTATTATTTTATGATTATCGTATCTCAGAAATATTTTTATAATAATATCTGCTGGACTAGGTCATTGTAAACACACTTTTGGATGGATAAATTATTTTATTATACAACCCGTTATTTATACTTGTTTTAATTATTCAAATATAAGCAAAGAACTGGAAATGGAGTATTCAAATACTCTTTAAACCTCATTGTACACATTGAAAATATTAATATTTTAATTTCTCAAATTGGAGAAAGTTGTGTACTTAAGTAATTTATAGGAAGTACATTATAAAATCGTTGCGATTTATACATAATATAAATTGCACATTTCAGTGCTTAATTAAACGGAAAATAAAGACAACCGGACAATAAGAACCGAAAACATAAAATAAACCATCTAACTTTAAGATCATCTCGTTTTTATCGTTTAATTCATCTGACATTTTAAGGTAATTTATAAATTGGGTTTTTCCCAGCTGTACCCCTGTACTATTGAGTTTTCCCAACTGTACCCCTGCGTATATCGTATTCCCAACTGTACCCCTGAGTTTCTTTAATTACTCCCAACTGTACCCCTGAGTTCCTTTAATTTACCCAAAATCATACCTGAAATCGAACAGAGGAAGGAAGGACTGCAAAAGTTCAACGATGAAGATGTTGCAACGACGATGAACTGCAAAAGTTCAATAGCAAAAGGAAGGAGATGAAAAGAACAGAGGAAGGAAGGTGAAAGGGTTTCAAAGGGTTTTAAAAAAAATTGAATCAAAAGAAAGAAATGACGGTTAATAAATTGACTCAACTTCTAATTTACAACTAATCCTTCCACGTAGGCAAATTAGGCGCTCCACATAGGCAAATTACGCATTCTAATTGGCATTTAACGTTGATAATTGACGGCTTAAGCATAATTAGTTATGGTTGGGAGTAATTAAGGAAACTCAAGGGTACAGTTAGGAATACGATATACGCAGGGGTACAGTTGGGAAAACCCAATAGTACAGGGGTACAGTTGGGAAAAACCCTTATAAATTTGTACGGAGTAAAGTTTTATTATTTAACAGTTTTTGAAAAAAAAAATATTCAAAAAACTGAAAATTATTATTCAAAACTTTAGAAATTATAAAGATTAATTGTCAAATACAACCTTTAAAAAAGTAATTTTTATCAAACACCACCTTTAAAATTTGTTTTTGCCAATTACCACCTTTATATTTTTTTTGTCGACGACGACCGTTTTGTTGGAGTTGACCAAATTCCGACATTGACTTACTGAAACTCATGTTTATTCTTCATTTTTATCTTTTTACCTCCCTCAAATTCGAATGTTCATCCTTCAAAATCAAAAATACAATGTCTCAAATCAAAATTTTCACCACTAAAACCTAAAAATTTATCATTCCAACTTAAAAAAAACGTGCACCGGTGAGCAAAATGTCGGAATTTAGTTGATTTAAGTCAAACTCATGCCAAAAAGTCGTGTTTAACAAAAAAAAGAAATTAAAGGTAACCATTGACAACTTTTTATTTTTTAAAGATGATGTTTGACAAAATGCGTTTTTTAAAGGTTATATTTGATAATTAATCCAAAAAATAAACAAAAAAAACTAATTAATATTTAAAATCGTTAAATATAATTAGTAAAATTAAACTCCGACTGTACCATGTAATACTTCGACTGCCTTCAGTACTTCCCACTACAAAGCGGGAGTGTGGGGCCGCGCAAAGTCTCCTTTATTAATGGTACATTGTGGAGATGCATTTCATTTTCAATCGATAAACCTAATACGGAGTATTAGGTTTTGAAACTTATGAATACCCATAAAAGCCAGACAAAACGAATAATAATTGAAATCAGCCCAAAAGTCAGGGGAGCCGGCCCCATGCTCAAATGTAGCTTTTTTTCACTCTTCCATTTTAAATTCATTCACACGGTAAATCTCTCGTGATACAGATGTCGAATTAACTTAATGTGAAATTAAAGTATAAATTTTAGTTGAAATGATACAAAAATATGAAATCAATGTACTAAAGTCATTTATAAGAATAATATAAATTTTTAGTGACAATTAATTATAATTATCACTAAAATGGTACAAAGACTATATAATCAATTACAAATGAGTTGGACTTTCAATAATTTGTTGTAAAACCCAACTCACACCAGTATTTGTGTTTCACGAATTAGTGGTTTTAAAAAATGTGGAAGTTCTATTAAAAAAAAATAAAATAAAATAAAAAAGGTGCGATTTTAAAAAATGAGTTGTGAAAAAGCCCTTTGTTTTTATTATTTATTCTAATAAATGAATACTCCGTATATTAATGAGGCCTTGTTTAATTGTGCATTTCAATTAACTTATTTAACCAGCTATCTGTTTTGCCTAAAAAATTTAGCTGCTTTTTTTTTTTTTTTTTATCTAAAAGTGTTTGCTGAGGTTTCTTGAAAAATATTTCAGGTAGTTGGAATAAAATTTCAGTTAGCTGAATTAAAAAGGTATTTCAAATAACTTACGAGTATTAAAAATGAGCTATCTACAATAATCCTTGTGTAGTGAGTAACTTTCTCCATAAATTCTTCCTACCTAAAAATAGGTAGGAAGCAGTAACTTCTTCACAAACCTGCACTTCACGGAATATTTAATCAAATACATTTTCGTCCAACACTACACGGAATGATCCTGCCATGCCATGACATATCTTAAATAGTTCCCACAATTATATTTTCGTCCAATCAAACTTGCACAAACTTATCAAAAGTAGGGAAGTAGTAACTTCTTCACAAACCAAATTTATATACTCGTACAGTACAGTGGTACACCCTTGCTCATACTAATTTTTCATTCTCAAGGTAATCCTTTGTTTTTAAAATTAATCAGCTACTAATTTAAGTAATTTTCAACCTCTTTCTCAATTTTGTTCTTCAGTTTTTACATTTTAATTAGTTACTATGATGATTTTTATATATTTTATTGATTTTGGTTTTCTATTAGGGTTGTCGATTCACATCATTTTTTTAAACATTTATAAAACCCAACTGGATAATTTATTAATAAAGTTTGTTTCTTTGCAATTAAATTGTTAGGTTATCACTTGAAAACCATGGAATCAATGAAGAAGAAGATGAAATCTTCAAAGGGTATTAATAATGGTTTCGAAGATAGGTTAAGCGGGTTGCCTGATCACTTGATTGTGCACATACTTTCGTTTCTGCCAACCTTAGATGCTGTCAAAACCATGTTACTTCGTCGTTTTGGAAACCTCTGGACTTTGGTTCCTTCAATTGATTTTGATTCGGATGATTATGAAAAATCAGTAGTTTCTCACGCTGATAAAGAAGTAACTCCACTTGAAGGTTTTCCGAGTTTTGTCCGCTTTGTTAAAACTGTTCTCATGCTGCATAAAAGCCCTACCATTGACCTATTTCACCTTTTTATTGGATCCTACCCGTCTACTTTGAAGGATAGTAAGATAACTGAAGATATTCAAAATTGGCTGAGGTTTGCTATTGATAAACAAGTCAAATATCTCTACTTTGTTTTTTATTGTAATGACGATTTAGCTCTTCCTCCTTGTGTTGCCACAAGTCAATCTCTAATTAACCTTGCACTTTTCGGGTGTGTGCTTGAGGATCAACCTTGTGTCGGTGTCCACATGGGAAGTCTACGGACATTATCCCTTAGTAATGTTAGAGGAACTAATGAGGCATTCAATCAGTTGATAGTGGGATGCCCGTCTCTACAAGAACTAATTATAGACACTATCGATGATTTGTACACTCTGAATGTCACATCTCCTACGGTTAGTAAGTTGAGCTTAACCATTCGGGACCCAGAGTATGACTCATTTACTCTTAGTTGCCCGAACGTGAAAATTTTGGATATTGATTTAATGTCAACAGATGAGTCATTTATGGTGAATGCGATTGATGTTTCATCTCTTCAAGTAGTGAACGTCAAGATTTCACCAGATGATTGTTTTTGGTCTCCAATTAAGGCATTTCTAACGCAATTTCGAAATGTTGAGGTTTTTACATTGTCGATGAGTGCTGGAGAGGTATGTTTTACTTTTTCGCTGGGTATTTTTTTAGGAATTGTATTTCTGATTTTGCGTTCGTTGCTAATTATCTTGCTATTCAGAATTTTTGTTGGCGAAACAAGATCAATCTTCCAATAACTAGATGGAAGCGTATAATTTTGCGGTCCTATTGGGAAGATGAAAAGTGTCTTCAACTTGTTCTTCAGCTGGTGAAAAGTTCACCACAGTTGGAAGAACTCATAATATACGACAATTTTGCGCTGACAAAAAAGAAAGAAAACAATTTTGCAATCACATCAGTAAGTGAATTTCGTATGATTCGTGCTCCTAATTTTGACACTCTAAATATCAAATATTTCTCTGAGAATTTTTGCCCACGGTCGTATCTATGTCGTGGCAGGATCATTCCGTGAAGTGTAGCCCGAAGTTATCTACAACTTATGCCATGCCGCTGCTAAAAAATGTCACCATTCATGGCTGTGTAAGCGACCAGCTTCAACTAGTTGAACTTCTGCTCCAAAATGCAGTCGTCTTGGAGAAACTTGTAATTTATTTGGATAAAAGACTACTGACAGCAGTCGATGAGCTTATTCTTGTTAGGCAAGTATCCAATTTTAGAAGGGCGTCCGCAAATGCAAGTGTGATATTTGTTTAGAGTTAAGATCCGCGAACATTCATGTAATAATTGTATTCTCCTAAAGGTAAAAAACCAAGTTACTCAGCTATCCCATTTTTAATGTCTTAGTTTTGATAAAACATAAATTTATTGTACGTCAATCAAATACTCCCTCCGTCTCGGTGATTTGTTTACGTTTACTTTATACACATTTATCGAGGTAAGGAGAGAAGTAGAGAAACAACTAATAAAATAATAATATAAGTACAAATGGGGTCCCACTTGCTTAAAATTATGAAATGTAATTGGTTAAGGGAGTAGGGGTCCATCTCCCACATGGGTCATCCATGACCATTTATGGAAAGTGTAAACAAATGACCCGTAACCCCCAAAATAGAAAGTGTAAACAAATGACCGGGACGGAGGGAGTATTATTTTTAACCTTCAAGCTTGGGGATTAGGGATGTCAGTGGGGCGGGTCTATGCGGATACCGCCCCGCATCCGCCCCAGTTAGGGTGGAGGTAGGACGTAGTTTAGTGGGTCGTGGAGCGGAGGTAGGAGCGAAAATTGACCTCCGCCGCGGGTCGTGGGGCGGAGGTGGATTCAATTTAAACTCCGCCCCGCCACCGCCTCCGCCTCGTCTCCGCCCCGTCACCCGCCCCGCTCCGCCTATATACACACTTAAACTTTTAATTTTAGATAAAGTGACAATAAAAAATAGGTATCACTATGGCCGGTCTTGTATTCACTAAATAATGTAATACTTGTGAACTTGTAGTATAATGTTGGTCGTTGCGTGTGTCGGATTAGTTTTTGAATATTTGATAACTTTGAATGTATTCCATTTGTGTTTTAATTTGATGTTAACACTGAATTGATATTTTGTATGTGTTTTTTCTATTTTTCTTGAATTTTTGACGTCGGATATTGTTATTTCATGGGGCGGGTCTGGGGCGGATGGTGAGGCGGGTTTGGGGCGGATGGTGGGGCGGGTAGGGAGGGTCTGGGGCAGGTGGGGCGGGTCTGGGGCGGATGGTGGGGCGGGTGGAGGTTTAAACTTTCCTCCGTTAGGCGGGTGGTGGAGGAGGAAATATCCTCCGCCATGGATGATGGGGCGGAGGTGGAGGTCAATTTTTATTTGCGGATGCGGAGGTAGGGGACCCTTCCTCCGCCTCCGCCCCGCCCCGATGACATCCCTATTGGGGATGAAGGGACTATAATATGTTACATACTCCATTATTTTCTACTCCGTATTAGTCTTTTGAGTTAGACATGTCATAAGATACTCTATTTGCATGCATGTAGCATTTCTTCATTTTAATTTTCTAAAATTATATATTCGTAATTGATTAATTCCTTGCGCCATTTATTCTAAGCAAACCTATTTTTTTTCCATAAAGTTTTCAATGGTTAACCTTATTTTGTTTCCAATTTAAGTCAATAAAAACTTAATCAGTTAGAACTCATTTTCAGACTTCAAACTTTGACACGTCATTTTTTCACTAATTTTTTAATCTTTAGACTTGATCCATTGAAATTATACACTTTATTCTTAACTTCATTTAAGACTTTACCTCCTCAAATTTTCACTTCATTTATTTTATTTTTTAAGTAAATTTACTTCAATATTTTTATTAATTTTGTGATACCATATTTTTCATTATAATAAATCAAACATTAAATATGGTAATTTTCATTTACTCCAATATTTTTATTAATTTCGAGTATTTGGGAAATTTTGAAGAATAGTTTGACTTTGTTTGTGATTTTGTTGAGATAATAATATGTATGGAAATTGAGGACTATTAAACATATTCATAAAATAATTCCTATTAAAATTCTTATTTTGGTCCATAATCAACAAGTAATTATAAAAAGGAATGGATACTTCTCTCGCAGCGATGCCTCGGTTTCCCAAGTAGCCTTTTCGTACCTTTAACTCCTCCAAAGTACTTTACCAAAGGCACTACCTTATTTCTTAACCTTTTGTCCTTTCGATCTAAGATACGAACATGACGCTCTTCGTAAGTCAGATTTGGCTGTACTTGCAGCGCCTCAGCCGGAACTACGTGTGATGGGTCACTACGATACCGCCTCAACTTCGACACATGAAAACCATCGTGGACCTTATCCAAGTTGGGAGGTAGGGCTAACCAATAGGCCACCTCATATATTCTCTCGAGTATCTTATACGACTGACAAACTTAAGACTAAGTATGCCTCGAACACCGAACCGCTTTACCCCTTTCATCGACGACACTTTAAGGAACACCTTGTCGCCTACCTCGAACTCAATCAGCCTACGATGTAAGTCAACATAGGACTTCTGTCGATCCTGAGCCGCCTTCATCTTCTCTCTGACCTCCTTAACATGGTTAATCGATTCCGGAATGATCTCAGGACCTAACAAAGGAGCTATCTTAAGACTAAGTATGCCCGAGTATGCAGCTTAAGACTAAGTATGCCCAATTACGACACTTTCTTTTGTATAAAGCTTTAAAAGGAGCTATCCCTATGTTTACATGGCGACTGTTGTTGTAAAAGAAATCGACCAAAGGCAAACTCTTCTTCTAACCAACATGGAACTCAAGAACACAAGCTCTAAGCATGTCCTCTAAGGTCTGCATAGTCGCTCCGTCTGACTGTCGGTCGCTGCATGAAAAGTTGTACTCATCTTCAACTGACTACCTAGAGCGTGCTGAAGTTTCTACCAAAACTAAGAACAGAATCTCGGATCACGATCAGATATGATGTCTCTCGGAATTTCGTGCAATCTAACGATTTTTCTCTAGTATGCAGAGACTAACTCCTCTAAGCTCCAAGTCTCCTTCATAGGAGTGAAATAAGCAACTTTAGTCAATCGATCAACTACAGCCCAAATTGCATTCTTACCGGTCCCTCGGGAGACTCATCATAAAATCCATTGATATAGAATCCCATTTCCAAACAGAAATTTCTAACGGCTGTAACAATCCCCCTAGTCTCTTCTCTCTTGTGTTCAAACTTCACTTTTTGACAAATCATACATCGAGCCACAAAATCAGCTACCTCTTTTTTCATGTTTGGCCACAACATATGACGTTCACGTTTCGTTTTATAATGTAAGTCATTGACTTTAATTTTTAAAAACGTAGTTGCTCTTTCACCCGCGAGTTTTGTTCAAACGCCCACTTTTTTTCATTAATTTTCCATTCCATACCCTTCTTCCGTCTAATTCTCTATGTCTACTTTTCTTGATAAACTAACCAAACTAATGTCAAAAACAACCAAAATAATTGATTTCTTTTCTCAAATTCATTGAATCATTCAATTAAAATCGTCATTTGAATAAGTTGTACGGATAAAAAAACAGTACCTTACATAATTCGAGAAACTTATTTGTCTCCTTTACAATACGTAGGTTGTTCCATGAAATTTCATCACTCTCGAAAAAAATAATTGTAATAATTAAATTGGTATGTGTAACAAATCCATTATCAGTTGTGACTTCGACATTGTAGGTGTAGCAACATATTAAATATTCTCTCATCATGACAGAGGATGGTTGATAATTGTGAGAAGATAGAGAAATTTTTATGAATTTATAAAACTAGAGTTGTTAATGAAAGGGGCGTAATCGTCATTTTCGTGGGCGTTTGAATAAATGTTGGGAGTGAAAGAGCAATACCCTTTAAAAATATATTCTCTCTCTGTTTCAGTTATTTTTTTTTACATTTTTTTTAAATTTTCTTACAAAAAAAAGTTAAGAGTAAACAATTCACTAAACGAAGGGAATATTAATCCAAAATAAAAATAATTGTAAGGTTAAATTTCTTACTCCCTCTGTCTCAGTCATTTGTTTACAGTTTGACTTTTTTCCCCTCACAAAAAAGTCAAACTGTAAACAATTCACTGAAACGAGGGAGTACGAGAAAACCATATGGGTATACGTCCGGTAATATCTAATCAAATACGGAATATTATAACGAAGAGATAGATGAGTACTCCGTAATCCGTATTTCAAAATTCAAAAATTTATTAAAAATTTGGAGGAAGTAATCAAATTCTCGGAATTTTAATCCAAATCCTCAAAATTAAAAGTAACAAGAAGACAAACGGCCGTTGTACATCAATTTCTCGTACAGTGGTACTGCCTTTCTCATACTAATTTCACATTCTCCAGATAATCCTTTCTTTTTAATCAGGTACTAATTGTCCATCTCTTTCTCAATTTCCTTCTTCAGTTTTTACATTTTAATTAGGTTACTATGATGATGATTTCGATATATACGGAGTATTTAATTTGATTAGTTCACATGGAAGCAATCACTTTTTCTGAACTGGGTTGAATAATTTCAAGTGGGTTTCTCTAAAATGTGGGTAAAGTTTGTTTCTTTGCAATTAAATTGTTAGGTTATCACTTGAAAATCATGGAATCAATGACGAAGAAGATGAAACCTTCAAAGGGTATTAATAATGGTTTCGAAGATAGGTTATGCGGGTTGCCTGATCACTTGATTGTGCATATACTTTCATTTCTGCCAACCTTAGATGCTGTCAAAACCATGTTACTTCGTCGTTTTGGAAACCTCTGGACTTTGGTTCCTACACTTAAGTTCAATTTGGACGACTACAAATTAGCAGTTTGTCACGGTGATGAAGAAGTAACCCCGTTTGAGGTTCTCTCGAGTTTTGCCCGCTTTGTTAAAACTGTTCTCATGCTGCATAAAAGCCCTACCATTGACCGATTTCACCTTTTTATTTTATCCCTTGAGCCTAATTTGAAGGATCGTAAGATAATTGAAGATATTCAAATTTGGCTGAGGTTTGCTATTGATAAACAAGTCAAAGATCTCTACTTTGTTTTTGTTAGTCATGACGATTTAGCTCTTCCTAGTTGTGTTGCCACAAGCCAATCTCTAAAAAAGCTTAAACTTTATGGGCATGTGATTGAGTTCCAACCTCGTCTCGATGTCCACATGGGAAGTCTACGAGAATTGTCGCTTAGTCTTGTTAAAGGAAGTAACAAGGCATTCAATCAGTTGATTGCGGGATGCCCGTCTCTACAAGAACTAATTTTAGACACCATCGATGAATTGGACACTCTGAATGTCACGTCTCCTACTGTTAGTAAGTTGAGCCTAACGATTGAACATCCAGAGTACGACTCTTTTACTCTTCGTTGCCCGAATGTAAAAATTTTGGATATTGATGTGACGTCAACAGATGAGTCATTTATAGTGGATGCGATTGATGTTTCATCTCTTCAAGTAGTGAACGTCAAGAGTTTACCAGAATATTCTTCTTGGTCTCCAATTAAGGCATTTCTAACGCAATTTCGAAATGTCGAGGTTTTTACATTGTCGATGGGTGCTTTTGAGGTATGTTTTACTTGTTTGCTTGCAATTTTCTGAGGAACTTTATTTTTGATTCTGAGTTCGTTGCTTATCATATGATACAATGATACAGAGTATTTACGAGTAATTATTTGAATCAATCAATGCAATAAGTGTTTGCATTCTTGCTTTCAGAATTTTTGTTGCCTAAACAAGATCAATGTTCCTGTAACTAGATGGAAGCGTATAGTTCTGTGGCCCTATTGGAAAGACGAAAAATGTCTTCAACTTATTCTCCAGTTGGTGAAAAGTTCAGCACAGTTGGAAGAACTCATAATATACAACGATTTTGCAATCGCATGTGTAAGTTAATTTCCTAAAATTCATGCTCCTAATTTTGACACTCTAAATACGACATCTGTGATCGAATTTTTGTCTGAGAATTCTTGGCGGGGATCGTATCTATGTTATGGCAGGATCATTCCGTGAAGTGTAGCCCTGGGTTACCTACTACTTATGCCATGCCGCTACTCAAAAACGTCACCATTCATGGCTGTGTAAATGAGCAGCTTCAACTGGTTGAACTTCTGCTTCAAAATGCAGTCGTCTTGGAGAAACTAATAATTTATTTTGATAAAAAACTCCTGACGACGGTCGACGTGCTTAATCTTGTTAACCAAGTATTCAAGTTTAGAAGGGCGTCAGCAAATGCGAGTGTGATATTTGTTTAAGAGTCATATTACGACAACCTAGGAGTTAATAAACGTGAACATTCACGTAAAAATTGTACTCTCCGAAAGGTATAATTACTGCATTACTTATTTTACCTTTCAAGATTGTGGTTAAATAGCTAAGGTCTAAGCCTCTAAGGAGTAGATTGGAAACTAAAAGAGGAGGTTTAAAGTGGGATGAAGGGACAATAATATGTTCCATACTCCATTATTTTTCTTTTAGTCGTTTGAGTTACTTGTAAAATATTTGCATCCATGTACGGAGTATCATTTCTTCATTTTAATTTCCCTAAAATTATTTATTACCTGTGCCATTTATTCTAAGCACACCTATTTTTTCATTTAAGTTTTCAATTCTTACCCTTATAGAGTTTCTATAAGTGAATAAAAAATTAAACTAATTAAACAAGCAGTTTTCCGCTTTTTTTTGTCCTAGTAATTTGGTGGCTTGCAATCGCACGGGTTGCACGCCCTAAATGCCGGGCTTGGTCATGTACAATTCAGTTGAGTTAAACATTTTAATGTATTGTACTCCCTCAATTTCAATAAGTTTGTATACATTTATCGGAAATGTTATAACTTAATGGTTAGGAGGGAGGAAATGTTATGATTACTCCGTAATAGTTAAGAGGGAGATACCCTTGAGTTGTAGATCTCATGTTAAAATTTTTCTACCCTGTTGTAATGATTTTATGCTCTTTTAGACAAAAAAAACCAAAAAAAAAAAAAAACAGTTGTATACATTTACTTTTTTATCAATAGAGTGAGTGGAATTTTTAATATACAATTAAAACTCTATAAATTAATATATCAGGGCCGGAGAAATTTAATAATTTAGAGAGTTATTATTTATTAATGGGTAGTGATTTTCCGTATACAGTTTTTACTCCCTTTGTATACTTTTTTCACTTGATTTTTCAACTATATCTTTTTTACTCCCACAATATACAAAAAAAAGTTTAAAAAAATTAAAACAACGAGTCGACAAGCTACTCCGGCCACTCATGATTTTAGAAGCATCAAGGCTGTTGATAAAATTGCCTGGTTGAGGTTTGCGTTGGATAGACGAGCAAAGGAAATCATATTCAATGATAGAGCTGTGTGTGACTTTACTGACGGCGGTTCGTTGTTGCCTGATTTAACGAGTCAAGCTCTTGTTAAACTTGAACTCGATTCCTGCAAAATTGAGGCCCGACTAGAAGTGAGCTTGCCATCTTTGAAGAATTTAATTCTTGACCATTGTTTTATGTCCAATGAAGGATTACAAAGCTTTATGTCTGGGTGTCCTTCCTTAAAAGAATTGACCGTGATGGATCCTTTTGATATGGACAAACTAAGTTTGAGCGCTCCAAATCTCGAAAAGTTATCTCTGGTTTGTTCTTTTCATCGAATAGATGAGAGAATCCATTGTTGCTTGATTGCCCCGTCGTTAAAACATTGCATTTGGATATACTTAATCAGCTACACATCAATGATGTTTCTTCTGTTCGAGATATTCACGTCCAACGTATTCTCCATCGATCACTACTTGCTGACAAACCTACAATGGCTACTATGCGTAAATTGTTTTACCGGAAGTTTGATAGTGCTGAAGTTATCCGTTTGTCACATGCTGTGTCTTGGGTAAGTCCTCTTTCTTTATTGGAAAAGAACCCTATCGTTCGACTTATTCCTACATGTCGTTGATTTGAGAAAGTATCGAGAACTAATGTTCATTTTTCTTCAATTTCAGCATTTTTTTGATACAATACAGCATTTCAATCTTTTACAACATAAATGGAAGCGCGTAGTTCTGGAATTGCAGAGTTTCTGTCAAGTCTGCTTTGTAGGCATTAATCACTTGATGAGAAGTTTAAGACACTTGGAAGAGCTCACTATATACACCACCCAAGTAAGTGCATTCAGTACCTCTACTCGTCGAAGTGTCTACAGTGTGACGGCATTGTAATAACTTACTGTGAGACGACGTCACGTATGAAATTAGAATGTTCACTCACTTTTATTGAATGGTTACTAATGATGTCGAAGGGGTCACTAAGTAGAAGGATCCACATTGATGATATAATTGTCACAAACTGTAGGGTCACTGATGATATTAGAAGATTAATGACGTGCTCTTCTCATCTTATTTTTCTAAACTTATCAAACCACTTCTCAGAAAACATTGGCAAAATAACTACTAGAAATTTAGACTATGATGGTCATCTGGTAGGAGTCTTTCGCGTTAGGGGTAAGGCCGCTTATGTTCAGACTGTTGTCGATAAGTTCTTTATTTTGCCTAACTGGAGTAATCTGATAGTCTTTTACCTATATATATCATCAGAATTTTGAGGCGAGTGCTGATTTGCTCCCTTTAGAAGTTTCGTCTACTTAATGTAACACCGCAACTTAAGACCATCACCCTGCATGGTTACGGGAAACCTTGGAAGAGTCAGCTTCGACTAGTAGAATTCTTCCTCAAAAGCGCAGTTGTTTTGGAGAAATTGATCATCGTCACCACTAAACATCGACTGTATCCATGGTGGAACACAGAACCTGCAGAAGAGCTTGAATTTGTTAAACTTGTGTCTAGCTTCCCGAGAGCGTCAGCAACTGCCCGAGTACTGTTTGCATGACCCTATAAATGATCCTTTTTCAAGGGTTGGGAAAAACACTCCTTTTCATCAGGTAACTTTTGCAATTATCACCTCTATTTTTTTTTTTTTTCTGTTTTAATATCTGTTCCTGTCGAAAGCGTCATTGATTTTTGGGTCACTTTAGTAATATTTCGATATTTCAACGTATCCTCAATTCCTCATGCATGCCATATTGCCGTTGTTGTTGTCGTCGTCGTTAGCTGGTAATCTCTTTGAGAATCATGAAATTAAAGGTACAATTTGAATTAACAAGTTATTGGGTTATGGGTATGACTAGTTGTGATAAACTGAACTGAAAAACGATGATAATTGTAAATAATGGCATTTTAGTCCCAAGTACCTCATTGTACGCATAGACGGTGTCATATGACAATATCTACCTTACGCCTTTTGGACGGAAATTTACTGAACTGAAAAACAAAATTGTATTGAGCTAGGTGAGCTGTGGTTTTGCCATGTTTCCATTTTTATTCGACTCCATTGATTTGCTGCATTTTTTGGGTTGGAGTCAGGGGCGTAGGGAGGGGGGTTCTATGGGTTCTATGGAACCCCCTCCCATTTGGCAAAAAATTAAAAAAATAAATAAATAAAAAAATAATAAAATTTAAAAATCGACATAATCTTTTACCCCCACGCGCCATTTGAATGATGATGTAATTTAGATCATGATGATGTAATTTAGACCAAAGTATTAAACCTTGAAGACTTTAACAATGGAGTTTTTTTTTGTTTTTTTTCCAGATTTTAGTTTTTGGGAGGGAAGTGAGAGAGAAGAATATTAAAATATTAATATTAATAAACAAAAAAGGAGATGGGAGAAACGTGAAAGACCAAAGGACGAGGTGTACAGTTGTAGAGTATTTTTTTATAATTATTTTGGGGACTCCAAAAATTCTACCTAGAAAATCTAACTCTCTAAAGTAACTTTTCTATTTTTTAGTGTATTTTATTTACTTCAACCTTATTTTTCAAAACTTTTAATTTATATGGGAACTCCCTTATGACTTATGAGTCTTTGTGTACTCTGTCGAACCGGGTTCACTATAGACTCCGATCTCCGAACTCGAATTGCGAATTCGAATCGAACCGAACCCCGACTTGTGTAACCTTGATTTAGATTATTGGAAATATTTTGTAATGTATAATATATATGAATGTTATTAGTTTCGAAAAAAATTTCGAACCCCCTATCTGAGAACTCTGGATTCGCCACTGGTACTTGGAGTCTAGAAGTAGAACACCTAGTTTAATGTTCGAACTTATAGTTTCGTATAGAGCACTCTTTTATTGGTATAGGAGGGGGTGCTAATTAAACAGGCCCTTGATTATTTTGAGTTGAACGGTTGTCCGAAGTTTTAATGAAGCTTTTGTTTTGAAATTATTGTCAGGGAGATCACTTGACTTGAGAACCCTGGAATCACAGATGCAAAAGCGTATGCGTTATCTTGAGAACTATGACGGCCGAGATAGGTTGAGTGAAATGCCAGATGAAGTAATTATCCACATTATTTTGTGTATGGCCATTGTATATGCCGTTAGAAGTTAGAACCATGTTACTTCGTCGTTTCGGAAACCTTTGGACTTTGGTTCATACCCTTAAGCTAAAATATTGTGGACCAAACACTTTACCAATAGCCAATTGGTTTTGAGATGGAACCTCCATCTAATGGACTAAACACTTTCAAAGCTATGGGCTTGTCTCATGCCCGTTCATGGCTCTATTTTTGAGCTCAATTTGTTGGTCTATGTTCAGTCCGTCAACTTTTCGGAGTACGTGACATAACGCGTTTGGATGGGTCGAAGTTGAGCAGCAAAGTTGGTGGAACGACTATAAGGGTTTTTGGAGATCATTATAGCATTTTTTTTCTTCATTTAAGAACAATTGATTGATTCCACACGTCAAACAACAACCACCACTCGCAAGAAACACTCTTATACATTACTGATACGAAGCTACTACGCAATTATTATATTTATACCTTGTACTAGTTGCAACGCACGAGAACACCCCAGCAGGTTTTCCTTCTTTGCCTAGGGTTTCTCGCGTCACCAATTTGTTGTGTGTTTTCTTCCTCGCTTTACTTTACGCACACTCGCACTTATCTCTCGACTAGTCCTCAACTCGTCCCAGTCACTTTAGGGCTACTCAAGTGGATAGCCAGTCCCCTCTCTACAATCAAATTGACCACGTAAGTGAATTTGACTAAAATAAGTACTCACACTATTCAAATTCATAACATTTGTCCTTTATAACTGTTGGACTTCCATAAAGTTAGTTAGAGTTTGTTAGAGGTTGTTAGAGGTTGTTATCTATTTTGTATATAAATACACATACCATGTACAGCATTTCATTCATTCATTTCATCAATATACATCATACACTTCTATTTACACCTTGTGTTTTCTCTCTTTTTCCTCTAATATTCTCCTTCTATTTTCAAGCTTTTATTTCCACTTTAATGGCGTCTCTCTTCGAAAATCAACATGGTATCAGAGCGGGTAACCGCTTCTGATCGCCATTGTTGACCTCGCCTTTACAATTCTTTCTTTCAATTTTGTTTTGCCCCTTTCAATTTCTTCAATTTCGCTCTTTTTCGTCGATTTCAATTACTTTTCCAGAAAACCCTAATTTCACAAAAATGGCAGAACAAAATCCTCCAACACAAGACGATTCTATGCAACTTACTTCCGCTGATCTTTTGGCGACGAAATTGGTCAACAATGTCTTCGATGGAACGAGTTTTGCAACTTGGAGACGAGGGATGGAGATTGCACTCTCGACGAAAAACAAATTAGGGTTTGTTAATGGATCAATCGAAAAGCCTTCAGCTTCATCTCCAACTGCAAAAGCATTGGTAACGATGCAACGATATGGTATTTTCATGGATTCTTAATTCTGTTTCAGGAGAGATTGCTAATTCAATCCTCTATAGCAAGACTGCACGAGAAGCTTGGAAAGATTTGAATGAAAGATTTGGTCAGACAAATGGCGCACAATTATATGGAATTCACAAGAAATTAGTTGAGATGAGTCAAGGAAATGATAATGTTGCTTCGTACTTCACCAAACTCAAGATGATTTGGGATGAACTTGATTCGATTGATTCAACTCATAATTGCTCCTGTAATTGTGCTTGTGGAGGAAAAGAAAAAGACGATAAATCACAGCAAAATCAACGTGCTGTGCAGTTTCTCATGGGTTTGAATGACTCTTTCAATGCTGTCAGAAGGACAATACTGATGCAAACACCTCTTCCCTCAGTTTCCACCATTTACAATATCTTGCTTCAAGATGAAGATCAAAAGGAGGTGAAAGTTGAGTCTCATTTTAATCAAGAGGCAGCTTCTTTCTATGCTAGAAATTCAAGAGGAAACTGGAGTGAAACTTATGGGGATAAGAATCACTCAAGAGATGAACAAAATCGAACCTTGAAAACCCTTGTAAAATCTCGGCCAAAGTGACTTTTTTTGTGATATATTTTTCTGAAATTTTGTAAACAAGGAAAATAAAAAGGATAGTGCCTAAATCTACTCACAAAGCTATAGATTTAGGGGTTTAATTAACTAAGCACTTAGCCACTAGTTAATTAGTCTCACAAATCTCAACACAAAGTAAGAGAAATATGAAGAACACTCATATAAACCTAGGGTTTCTTTTCATTCAAACAAATCTGAAAAATGTGAGGCAAGGATGAGGGTTTATATATTACCCTCATTCTAATCTTGACCCTCCATTACAACAAGATCTAAGGGCTACAATCAACCCCCAAATGCTTCAAAATACTCGGTCAAATAAGCTCACATGAGCTGAAATTTTTGAACAAATAACAACAAATACTTAAAGTAAAAAGCATAAAGTAATAAAGGTAGATAGCGACATGAATGAAAATGACATTAACATAAAACAATGTGATTGTTTGTTGGGACTTTGTTGGGCGGCTCCTAGGGACCTCCTTGAGCTAGCTTGTGAACCATGTGAGTCCTTTTATTGGAGGGTTAACTCACATGGGTGCACCCACTTTGACCACATTCCAAAATATGCACAATCTTGACTTTTTTTGTTGCTCTCCATCTTTGACTTCACCTTGACTTAGCTTGATCACTAGGGTTGGCTCGAGTTGACCATAGAATTGACTTTAGTTGACCCTTAGTGATCCCTTAGACCGAGCCCTAGGCTTGGGTTTGAGCCCATGGCCCTAACCCATGGTCTCCCAACTCTTCTCCCTTGACTTCCTTGACCAATTTTGGTCCAATCTCCTCTCCTTGGAAAGGACTTGCCCTCAAGTCCTTGGAGAACCTCTTGCTCGGCTTGCTCGACTTCATGCTTGAATCTCGGCTCAATCTTTGCTCGTTCTTGGCTTTCACGGTTTTGGTCTTCCATGGGCACCACTTAGCTAGGGTTTGTAGAAGTGGTTGAACCCCTTTGACTTGGCTCGAAGAATTGATCACATTTTCATCCTTGGTCACGGTTTCTTTGACCACGCATTCTTCCTCGAGCATTTCTTTGAGCCCTCGACTCATAACCATGCCATCCATGTATTCTTGCTCATGATCGAGCCCTCCAATGATTCTCCATCTTAAAGACCCGCTTGATCTTTCCTTGCCATCGATTTTTGCTCTTTCATTGACCACATTCTCATTGTAGTCGGTTGTTTCCTTGTTGATTGATGCTTCACCTTCATGAGGCTCCTCTCCTAGAGTCCTCCTTATCATGCTAGAGCTTCCTTCACATTTCAAGTTCACCTTCTCCTTTTGCCCTTCTTTTCTCGGCCCAAGGCACTTCAAGGCCTCTTGCTCATTCAATCTCGGCTCCAACTTCTCCTCCATGTTAGGGTTTGGCTCAATGAAGGATTCAAACAAGCATGCATTGGATTTACATCCCATCATTGGTGGTAGGGGAGCTAAGACAATGAGCTTTTCACCATACTTGAAGGAGTAGGTGTTGTCTCTTCCATGATGGGAAGAATTCTTTTCATACTCCCAAGGCCTTCCAAGTAAGACATGACAAGCATCCATATCTAACACTTCACACACAATTTCATCTTTGTAGTCTTGCCCAATCGAGGGCGAGACCTTGCATTGTTTATCGACTTTTACCTCGGCTCCTTGATTAAGCCATCTTAGTTTGTATGGATGAGGATGTTTCAAAGTAGGCAAGGCAAGCTTATCAATGAGGGTCTTGGAAGCAACATTAACACAACTTCCCCCATCGATAATCAAATTACACACTCTCCCCATGATGGTACATTTGGACCGAAATATTTGGTGCCTTTGGTCCACATTCTCATTTGATTCTTGGGTGTGCATCACTCGCCAAGTGACCAAGCTCAATCCCGAGTCCGGGGGAACAATGGTCTCGGCCACCTCTACTTCTCCAACTCCCTCTTGTTCTTCTTCCTCACAAACTAACACCTCATCGTCTCCCCAATGCACAACCTCACTTATGTTCAAGGCCCTCTTGCTAGGGCACTCCTTAGCAAAATGACCATACCCTTGACATTGGTAGCATTTCTTGAGAGGGATGGTTTTCTTAGGGCCATAGTCGATTCCCTTTCCCTTGTCAACACTTGATGGCTTAGTGGTAGGGCAAGGTTCAACAATTTTGATCCCCCCTTGGCTCGACATGGGGTTGGCTTTGGTGGTACTTTTGGTCGACTCTCCTCTCCCCTTTTCTAGCCTCTCCACACGTGTGGCCATGGTAACGGCCTCATCGAATGACCACAAGTTTTGCATTTTGACTCGATTTGCTATCCTAGGGTTTAGGCCCTCAACAAACCTTGCAATTTTTTGTTCGGGTTTCTCATTCATTTCACATTGTAGGGTGAGTTGCTCAAAGTCCCTAAGATAGGTTTCGATGGGGTGTGACTCTTGTTTTAGTTGGGCTAGCTTGAGGAACATGTCTTGAGTGTAATCTTTGGGAACAAACTTGTCTTGGAGTTTCTTTTTGAGTTTGAGCCATGACTTGATGGGTTCCTTACCCTCTCGGTTTCTTTGATTCTTAAGGTTTTCATACCAAAGGGAAGCATATCCTTTGAATTTCATGATGGCCACCTTAAAACACTTCCTATCGGAATACTCCTTGAATTCAAAAATTCTCTCAACCGACCTAAGCCAATCTAGGAGATCCTCGGGATTCAAGCTACCATAGAAATCGGGTATATCCACTTTAATATCTCGGTCATGGTCTCTAGGGTGGGCTTCAAGGGACTCTTCCGAATCCGAAAATTGATCTTCCATGTGAGGAGGAACTTGCCCTCTCCCACGGCCCCCATACCCCATCCCACGGCCTCGGCCCCTTCCCCCTTCACCCCTTGGTGGTGGTCTTGGCTCATTCATGTTTTGTTCCAAGAGTGTGTTAATAGCATTCATCATCAAGGTGCAATTACCGGTGAGTTGAGTTAATTTCTCTTCTAAATTGGAAAGTCTTGTACCCTCCCCTCTATCTCCTTCCATTTTGTGACAATTTTGTGAGATCTTTTGTGGGAATTTTGTAGAAAAATAAACAAGGTAAATAAGGAAGAAAAACGGAAAACTAAAAGGGAAAAACAAAGGGTAAACCGAGAAAACACAAGAACAAATCGAAAATGAAAAACAACTCTAAAATTTCGGCTAAGCAAGGGTTTTATGCTTCAAACCCAACCAATTCTAACACAAGTGTAGATCTTTAATCATTTTTGTAAGATTTTGTGGAAAATAAAACAAGGAAAAAAATCGAAAATTTGAAGAGGAAACTAGGAGTAACTCGAGAAACATACAAACAAAATCGAAACAAAAACAAACCTTGGCTCTGATAACCAATTTGGAGTGAAACTTATGGGGATAAGAATCACTCAAGAGATGAACAAAATCGAACCTTGAAAACCCTTGTAAAATCTCGGCCAAAGTGACTTTTTTTGTGATATATTTTTCTGAAATTTTGTAAACAAGGAAAATAAAAAGGATAGTGCCTAAATCTACTCACAAAGCTATAGATTTAGGGGTTTAATTAACTAAGCACTTAGCCACTAGTTAATTAGTCTCACAAATCTCAACACAAAGTAAGAGAAATATGAAGAACACTCATATAAACCTAGGGTTTCTTTTCATTCAAACAAATCTGAAAAATGTGAGGCAAGGATGAGGGTTTATATATTACCCTCATTCTAATCTTGACCCTCCATTACAACAAGATCTAAGGGCTACAATCAACCCCCAAATGCTTCAAAATACTCGGTCAAATAAGCTCACATGAGCTGAAATTTTTGAACAAATAACAACAAATACTTAAAGTAAAAAGCATAAAGTAATAAAGGTAGATAGCGACATGAATGAAAATGACATTAACATAAAACAATGTGATTGTTTGTTGGGACTTTGTTGGGCCGGCTCCTAGGGACCTCCTTGAGCTAGCTTGTGAACCATGTGAGTCCTTTTATTGGAGGGTTAACTCACATGGGTGCACCCACTTTGACCACATTCCAAAATAGCACAATCTTGACTTTTTTTGTTGCTCTCCATCTTTGACTTCACCTTGACTTAGCTTGATCACTAGGGTTGGCTCGAGTTGACCATAGAATTGACTTTAGTTGACCCTTAGTGATCCCTTAGACCGAGCCCTAGGCTTGGGTTTGAGCCCATGGCCCTAACCCATGGTCTCCCAACTCTTCTCCCTTGACTTCCTTGACCAATTTTGGTCCAGAAACTCTTCTGGTTCTTTCAGTTCTGCACAAAACAAAGGAGATTACAGGTCTTCAGACAACAGAAAACCTTACTTCTGCACCTTCTGCAAGAGAAATGGACACACAGTAGACAGGTGCTACAGACTGCAGAACAACAAAGGAAAGAAGTTCGCAAATTCAGCAGCAAATGAATTTGATCCTGCAGGGCCTGGTATTCTTGGTGCGTATGGAGGTCAATCTGATGCAAGTGGAACTTCAGAGATTACTCCCTTGATGATTGAGCAGTTGAAGAATATACTAAATCTTCATCAGACAAAGTCAGATGGAGTGCGGCGTCTTCCTCGGGTGGTGGAGCAAACTTTGCGGTAACTCCACTCGGTCTCTCAGTTTACATTGGTAATGACTCTTGGATTCTTGACAGTGGTGCTAGTGATCATATGTGTGCAAACATTGAGTTATTTTCTGACATGCATACCATTGCTAAACCCTATACTGTTTCCTTACCAAATGGCCAAATTGTTTGCATTAACACTGTAGGAAAAGTTCTCTTAACACCTGACATAACCCTGCACAATGTGCTTTACATACCATCTTTCAAGTACAACCTTTTGTCCATAGCTAAACTGGCCAAGCAAATGGATTCTTCCATCAACTTTACACCCACTTCTTGCTTCTTGCAGGGCTCTTCTATGAAGAAGCCAATGATGCTTGGTAAAGTCAATAGAGACCTCTATCTACACAAGCAAACTGCCTTTGATGCTCTTCACAATAATGCCCTTTTTAGTGCTCAGTTAGTTACACCTAAGAATGATGTAGCCTTATGGCATTCTAGACTAGGACACTTGCCATTGTATAAACTCAAAAGTCTTGATCTTTGTAAGGTTTCTGTAAATAATGAAAGCATGATTTCTTCTTGTCCAATTTGTGCCAAAGCAAGGCAACACAGATTTTCCTTTCAATTGAGTTCTACTCATACTTCTTCTCCTTTCCAAATGATTCACATTGATTTGTGGGGACCTTACCCTATATGTACCTACAATGGTCACAAATACTTCCTAACTATAGTAGATGATTACACAAGAACTACTTGGACACATCTCCTTAAGTGTAAAGGTAGTGCCTTTGAGTCCATCAAAAACTTCATTGAGCTTGTTCAAACACAGTTTCAGAAGTCAGTCCAAGTCATTAGGTCTGATAATGCTCTTGAGTTGGGTTCTAGTCCCACAGCTTCTTCTTATTTGGCCTCAAAAGGCATCATCCACCAAACATCCTGTATTCACACTCCTCAACAAAATGGTGTTGTGGAAAGAAAACACAAACACCTTTTGGAGACTGCTAGAGCTCTAATTTTCCAGTCCAATTTACCCAAAAAATACTGGGGTGACTGTGTTCTCACAGCCACTTACATCATTAACAGGCTCCCCACTAAAGTTCTCAATCACAACTCTCCATATGAATTGTTGTTTCACAAATCCCCTAATCTCTCTCATTTAAAAGCCTTTGGTTGTCTTTGTTTTGTCTGCACACCTAAACCAGGCAGAGGCAAACTTGATCCTAGGTCTGTGCCTGCTGTTTTCTTAGGTTACCCTTTTGGCAAGAAAGCCTACAAAGTCCTTGATCTAGAGTCCAAAGCTATCATTGTTTCTAGGGATGTAATCTTTCATGAGCACATTTTTCCCTACATCAAAGACTCCTACACAGGTTTCTTTCCCCTCCCTACCTTACCTGTTCAAAACATCATTGATCCTGTTTTTCAGTCCCCTATTGCTTCCCCTCCTACTCTTTCTCCTTTGCATCAGAGGTCTTCTCCTGAACCAAATCCTTCTCCTGACTCAAATCCTTCTCCTGACTCAAACCCTTCTCCTGAACCACACCCTTCTCCTGCACCAAATCCTACCCAACCTGTTCCCTGTCTCAGAAAATCCACCAGACCATCTCATCCTCCTTCCTACCTAAATGCTTACCATCATAATCTACCCTCCACCTCTTCCTGTAACTGTACCCTTACTTCTCTTTGCTCTTCCCCTTCCTTGGCTTGTTTTGCTGTCAGAAATGTATCTTGTTTGCATGCATCTATTACTAACCCTGTTCAGGAACCCTCGAGCTATGACCAAGCAGTGGTCTATCCTGAGTGGCAAGATGCCATAGCAGCAGAATTTTCTGCTCTTGAGGCTAATGATACATGGAGCCTCTGTCCTCTTCCTCCAAACAAAAAGGCCATCAAATGTAAATGGGTCTTCAAAGTGAAGCACAAGGCTGATGGTTCTATTGAAAGGTACAAGGCAAGGTTGGTGGTTAAGGGATATACTCAAATTGAAGGTCTTGACTATACTGAAACTTTTTCTCCTGTGGTTAAGATGACCACTCTAAGAAGTCTGGTGAGTGTAGCAGTCAAGATGGGCTGGCCTATGACTCAACTTGATGTCAACAATGCTTTTCTCCATGGTCACTTGGATGAAGAGGTATACATGGTTCCTCCCCCTGGTTTGTCTACACCTGCTCCTAATCTTGTCTGCCGCCTGCAAAAGTCTCTCTATGGGCTCAAGCAAGCCTCTAGACAATGGTATGCCAGGCTGAGTAGTGCTCTCAAGGACATGGGTTATGTTCAATCACTCAATGATTACTCTTTGTTCTCCAAGTTCATTGGCTGTAAGAGGGTGTTTATTTAAACATAAATTCAAATCTAACGGTGATCTTGAACGGTACAAAGCTCGTCTTGTTGTTAATGGCAGGTCCCAACAGGTTGGCGTTGATTGCGATGAAACTTTCAGTCCTGTCATCAAGCCTGCCACCATTCGTACCGTCCTCAGCATTGCTGTCTCTCGGAACTGGTCTATGCATCAACTTGATGTGAAGAACGCGTTTCTTCATGGTCACTTAGCCGAAACTGTCTACATGCACCAGCCTCCAGGTTTCCGCGATCCCCGTCACCCCGATCACGTCTGTCTCTTGAAACGCTCGTTATATGGTCTTAAACAGGCGCCTCGGGCTTGGTACACTCGCTTTGCTACCTTCGTTCATTCCATCGGGTTTCACCACAGCCGTGTTGACCATTCCTTGTTCGTGCTTCGTACCTCCCACCACACGGCTTTTCTCCTCCTCTATGTGGACGACATCATCCTCGTCTCCTCATCTGATTCCTTGCGACAGTCCATCATTGCCCGCCTACGTTCGGAGTTCTCCATGACTGATCTCGGCCCCCTTAGTTATTTTTTGGGCATCTCCGCCACTCGTGATACGAAGGGGTTGTTCCTGTCGCAATCCAAATATGCTGATGAGATATTGGCTCGTGCTAATATGACTACGTGTAAGCCATCTCAAACTCCGGTTGACACCAAGGCCAAACTTAGTGCTACATCCGGTCCACCTGTCTCCGACCCCACGCCAGACCGCAGCCTTAGCCGGGCGCGACTACAAGATTCACGCGTTTACGAGGCCCGACATTGCCTATGCGGTGCAGCAAATCTGCCTATATATGCACGATCCCCGGGAACCACACTACGCGGCCCTGAAGCGTATTCTACGTTATATCCGTGGTACTACCTCACACGGCATTCACATACGGCCCTCTTCTACGGGATCTCTGGTTGCGTATTCGGACGCCGATTGGGGTGGCTGTCCTGACACCCGACGTTCCACGTCTGGGTACTGCGTTTATTTGGGTGATAACATTGTCTCTTGGTCTTCTAAACGGCAACCCACTATGTCCCGCTCCAGCGCTGAAGCTGAATATCGTGGTGTCGCTAATGCTGTAGCTGAGACGTGTTGGTTACGCAACCTCCTTCTTGAGCTCCATTGTCCCTTGTCGAAAGCTACTCTTGTCTATTGCGACAATGTGAGCGCTGTATACCTCGCTGGCAACCCCGTCAACCATCAACGAACAAAGCACATTGAAATGGATATCCACTTCGTTCGTGAGAAGGTTGCTCTAGGTCACGTACAAGTACTACATGTTCCCTCCCGTTACCAGTACGCTGACATCTTCACTAAAGGTCTTCCTAAGGCCCTGTTTGATGATTTCTGCTCCAGCCTCAACGTACGCTCCCCTCCTGTTTCGACTGTGGGGGTGTAATAGAATATGTTAATATTCTGTATATAGTTAGTCAAAGATATTATTCTTGTAATCCTGTATTTTAGGTAATTAGGTTAGGAGTCTCTCCTGTATATAAACTGATTGATTTACGCTAATAAAACTCAAGGGATTATCATCTTTTATTTTTAGCTGTGTATGTTGATGACATACTAGTCACTGGTGATGATCCTGCTGAAATCCAAGCTCTCAAGGTTTTTCTCAACAACAGCTTCAAGATTAAAGACCTTGGTCCTCTACACTACTTCTTAGGCCTTGAGTTTGTTCCCACTCTATCTGGTTTCAGCATGAATCAGCACAGATTTGCTTTGGATCTGCTGGCTGAGTTTGATGTCTCATCCTCTTGTCCTGTGGTTTCTCCTCTTGATCCCTCTCTTAAACTCTCCAAGGATGATGGAGTTTTGATTGATGATCCTGGTTTGTATAGGAAGTTGGTTGGCAAGTTGAACTTTCTTACCCATACTAGACCTGATATCTGCTTTGCTGTACAACACTTAAGCCAATTCATGGCTTCTCCTCGTGTTCCTCATCTCCAGGCTGGTCTACATGTTCTGAAATACGTTGCTGGTTCACCATCCCAAGGGATTTTCCTCAACAACTCTTCTGATTTCACTTTACAGGCCTACAGTGATGCTGATTGGGCTGCTTGCCCAAACACTCGTAGGTCAGTCAGTGGCTTTGTGGTCTTCATGGGAGACACATTGATCTCTTGGAAATCCAAGAAACAACAGACTGTTTCATTGTCTTCTGCTGAGGCAGAATACAGGTCACTTAGGCGCCTCACTGCTGAACTATCTTGGCTCACTCGTTTATTGTCTGAATTGGGTGTTCCTGACCTTGTCCCTGTTCCAGTTCATTGTGATAGC
Organism: Dianthus caryophyllus; assembly: GCA_023091065.1. Classification (NCBI taxonomy): domain Eukaryota; kingdom Viridiplantae; phylum Streptophyta; class Magnoliopsida; order Caryophyllales; family Caryophyllaceae; genus Dianthus; species Dianthus caryophyllus. Next base: position 9,764,283 of record CM041522.1, on the reverse strand, counting down.
CAGGCTGCAATTCACATTGCTAAGAACCCTGTCTTTCACGAGAGAACTAAGCACATTGACCTTGACTGTCACTTTGTGCGTGAGAAACTTATTTCAGGGATGATCTCGTTGTCTCACATTGGTACTCATCATCAGCCTGCCGATCTGCTAACCAAGCCTCTTCCAGGAGTTCAACATCGTTTCTTGCTTGACAAGTTGGGGGTATGTTACACACCTCCAACTTGAGGGGGGGTGTTGGACTTCCATAAAGTTAGTTAGAGTTTGTTAGAGGTTGTTAGAGGTTGTTATCTATTTTGTATATAAATACACATACCATGTACAGCATTTCATTCATTCATTCATTTCATCAATATACATCATACACTTCTATTTACACCTTGTGTTTTCTCTCTTTTTCCTCTAATATTCTCCTTCTATTTTCAAGCTTTTATTTCCACTTTAATGGCGTCTCTCTTCGAAAATCAACAATAACACTATTTACAAACTTGAATAATATTGAAAATTTCGACTAATATATAAATGAAAATATTATCACATGTTATCTTATTTGATTCGTTTTCTTAAATAAAATATTAATATTAAAATTTGATGTTTTAATTTTATTGTGTGGGAACAAATTAAACAAAATCAAGAATATTTATGTACGCCGTAAAAGTTGTCCGATTGAACAATTAGGTAAATAAGTCAGAAAATTTTACTGAGTTTTGGAAAACCCTCCTCATTTATCAGGTAAATTCTGCCCTTTTTACTCTCTATATTCCTTTCGAAGTAGTTTTAAGTTTGCTCATTAAATTCATGTGTTCTTCATCAGCTTAATTCTGCTTTTTAGGTTTTTCCACTCTTTAATTTTGTCGATATTTAATTCATGAACTACTAAAAAGCTTCTTCCTTTAACTTCGCCAAAACAATTGATTATATTTAGTCACAGTATTGAAAATCTGTTAATTTATTCTTCATTATGCATGCAATTATGAAATTAATTTTACAATTTCAGTCAAAAAGCCATCATGTATTCCAATTTGTGTTGGAATTTTTCGATATTTGTGAAGCGACAAATTACTTAAATCTGCAAACTATTGTACAACTTACAATTCAATTTTATTGGTTAAAGTATTTGAGATTTTGGAAACCAATAATCTTAGTATTTGTCACATTTTAGTTACAGATGTCGAAAATTCGTCGTACGCATAAGCATGGGCCGAAACCCAAAACTTTTATTTGGTGTAGCGAAAATAATTTTCATAGTGTAATCTTTCATACATGCCGATCGTTTATTGTTACCCTTCTCTTAAATTCCCCTCACAAAATAAGAAAATGGTAAACAACAGACGTAGGGAGTACAAAATTTTGCGTTGTAATCCGTAATTGTTTCGAAATACTCCGTATGTGTAATCTAGTGTAGTAGAGATTTATATTACGATTCGTTTTCTTGGGATCCAGGATATCACAAATTCAGAAGAAAGGAATTCTATGAAATTCGGGAATAAGATAATGTCTTAGGATTATTAATGTTACACACAAATTCTCGTGTGAGTCAAGCCTCACACTAAGTTATTGTAAGTCAGCCTCGTGTGTACTCAATTATATAGTTTTTGTACTAGGTTAGTGATAATTATTATTAATTGTAACTAAAATTTTCATGCCTCGTCTATATGGCAATTTTAAAATGTTGTGGTTGTGAATTCTTAATCTTGCTTTTGTTCTGAAATAATTGTCAGGTAGACGACCATTTGAGAGCAATGGAATTAAAATTCCAAAAGCGGATGCGTTCTTCTTTGGGCAACTGTGGCCGTGAAAGGTTGAGTGAAATGCCAGATGAAGTACTTGTGCACATCCTTTCTTATATGCCCATTTTAGATGCCGTTAGAACTGTCTTACTTCGTTGTTTTGGAAACCTTTGGACTTTGGTTCCTACTCTTGAGCTTGACCTCATCGATCGATTTATTATTAAAAACAAGAGGGAAGTTTACAGTGATGATTGGTTCCACTTTTTCGTCCGCAATGTGTTGATACTTCACAAAAGGCCTTCCATAAATAAATTTCGTCTTCGTGTAAATTTTCGTAAGCATGACGAATCCCTTGCTTATGAAATGAAAATGTGGTTGAGGTCTGCCTTGGGTAGACAAGCGACAGAAATCATTTTCATTGATGAATCTAGGAATTTTAAGAACAGTTCATTTTTGCCGGATTTCACAAGTCAATCTCTTGTTACGCTTAAACTCAGCTGTTGCAAAATCGGGGCCCATCTTAAAGTGAACTTGCCATCTCTTAAGAGGTTATTACTGGACCGTTGCTTTATGTGTGACGCAGAATTTGAAAGATTTATATCTGGATGTCCTTCCTTACAAGAATTGGGAATAATCGCTCCTTCGGATATAGATAAGCTAAGTTTTAGCTTTCCAGATATTGATAAGTTTTCTCTTGTTCTTCCTTATAATCATCGAAGGGAGAATCCGGTGTTGCTTGATTGCCCCAACGTCAAAACTTTGCATTTGGATATATACGATGGGCTACACATCAATGATGTTTCTTCTGTTCGCAGTATCTATTTCAAATCAATTCGATGTATGTCATTTATTCCATACAATGACATATTTTTAAGACTTAAATTGTTTTACGGCAAGCTTGATGGTGCTGAAGTTATCCATTTGTCGCATCAGGCGTCTTTGGTAAGATTGTTAGTTGTTATATTACCTTTTATTCTTGAGTGATTTGAGTAGTATGATTGTATACGAATGAACTATGATTCCTTGTTTTCTTACTCATACGTCCTACCCGTGAGAACATATTTTGGTTTTTATGGAATGCTTTTGGCTTATTCCTACTTGACGTAATTGATTTGAGAAATTGTCGAGATAACAAATGTTCATTTTCATCCATTTCAGCAATTCCTCAATGCAATACCAAATTTGTATCTGTTACGACACAAATGGAAGCGTGTCGTTTTGGGATTGGACAAGTTCTGTCAAGATTGCCTCGTAGGCGTTTATCACTTGATTAGAAGTTTAACGCACTTGGAAGAGCTCACTGTATACACCGCAGAGGTAAAGTGCATTATGTACCACTTCTATACTTTCTTAAACTAATACTCCGAAACTTATACTAAGACAACGTCACAAGTGAAATCAGAACGGTCACTCACATTTCTCGAATGATTTATTAATCTGAATTAACTGATTCGTCTTTCATCAATATATCATCAGAGTTTCAATGCCAGTCCTGCTTTGGTCCCTGGAGAAGTTTTATCTTCGCATGTGACACCGCAACTGAAGACCGTCACCTTGCATGGCTGTGGCAAAACATGGAAGAGTCAGCTTCCGATAGTGGAGTTCTTTCTCGGGAACGTACCTCTATTGGAAAAATTGGTCATTGTCACCGTTGAGGATAGACTGAAAGCCAGAGAAAAGCGTGAATTTGTCAAGCGTGTGTCAAGCCTCCCAAGGGCGTCAAAACGTGCCAGGGTACTCTTCGCTTGACTATTGTGTATTGCATTGGAGCTTGTGCGTTGTGCTAAGAAGCAGACGAATGTCGGAAAATTAAGAAGTCTTGGATGTAGTAGTCTTGAATCTTGATCAAATGTTGATTCATCGACTCACCTAATTCAGATGTTGCCATGAATCTGTAATGTTTAAATTAAGTACTCCGATTTTTTTTTTTGTTTTTTTGGTGAAATGTGAGAAATCATCATTAATAACCCAAACTAAATACACAGTTTACATTCCTTGTTAGCACACATTTCTACCATTACTACAACCCAATCAATCCTCTACGCCTTTGACAAAAACGAAATCAGCCAAGCTTGATCTCTTGCTGGGAGTTGATGCATCATGCCCTTCATTCGCATCGAAATACACCGTTGAACATCTAACCTAATTCTATGGGGATGAACAACATACACCAATCCTAGCCTCATTCCTTGCTTTCCAAATAGCATACATGATTCCACACATTACCCAGACCACAAATTGCCACTGGAACACGAACCACACCTAAGCTTTGACAAATAAGCCCAAACATTTGAACTGGTGGTTCAATATAGAGCTAGACAGTACAAAGACTGTACAAAGATAAGATCTACATACAGCATCCACCTTCTTCAATATAGAGCTAGACAGTACAAAGACACTAGCCCAATATTTATGCAGGCTCATCATACTCCGAATATTTTTGCAAAGGTGGTTCTTAGCCAAAAATTTCTCGGGTTTGATTTCGACTCTTAGATTTGCTCGCTTGATCAAGTAAGTATAAAATCCTCCTCATTCGTTGGACAGCGTCGAAGAAACCCCAAGGTTTTCATCTATGCTTTAGCTTCAACAACTTACCTTTCCCCGCTACCAAGATGTCTTAGCCTAGTTGGTTATGACATAGGTATTCTGGGCGATAGGTCCCAGGTTCGAATCCCCCCTCCCCTTATTGTAATGTGACTAAGTGCGCGCTTCGATTGACCAAAAAAAAAAAAAAAAACTTACTTAGTAATATAAATAGCTTACACGATAATATCATAAATATCATATATGATATACTCGAATATCTCTTATACCATTAATACTAATATGTCGATATCTCGACTTATTTCGACATATCCTAACACCCGATGTTTTCTTAATATTAAAATAGTAACTTTTTTTAAAGTTACTACCTTTAACGTAATTTTCCTTTCAAATTATTACCTATTTTTTATTCTGATCATTATAAGTCACAATCTCCGCCAATTTAAATTTTTTTCCCACCCAAATTATACTTAACATGTGAACTACCTAGATTACTCCTCCCCCTCCTTAGTCCTAACATTATCGTAGTAAGATGGATGAGTCTTTGCTTGAGATTTGTGAAAGTTTTATCCTCATACTCGATTAAAGTAATTGAGATTTTAGTGGATCTTAAGATGAGTCTTGAGTTTACAAGACTCAACTTAAGACTGTATTTTGTGTATAATAAAAGTGAATTGAATGGGTCTCATATATTTTTAATAATACTCCCTCCGTTTCACAATTGTTCTTCCCATTTCGATTTCGCTCAAAAATTAAAGAAGGTAGATTGTGTGGGTGAGATTAAAATAGAAAAATAATAAAGTAAATTATGTGGATGAGATTGGTTAAAAGTTGACAAAAATAGAAATGGGAAGAAGATAGTGAAATTTTTTTTTGGGAGAGTGGGAAGAAGATAGTGAAATGGAGGGAGTAATATTTTACTGTTGATGAAATTCATATTAAGTCTGTGGATAAAAATGACCTCAATGCCTTTAGTATTACTTATTTAAGGGCACTTTAGACATTTCATTACCTAAGTCACCACAAATGTACCTCACCATTGTTGCTCAACAACACTAATCCTAGGGTTTTAACAAACCCCTCTTCTTCTTCATCAGGTAACTTTTGCAATTTTTACCCTCCCTTCTCTTTATTTTTTTAATCATCACTTTTAAGAATCATGTATATTGAGGGAATTAATTATCATTATATTTAGGTCTCGTTCTTTTCGTCTTTGCTGAAAATGAAGTGAAATGAGCTGAGCTTAATTGGAACTGAGTTGAACTTATATTTAGCGGTGCTGAAACGAGCTCAAATTAAGCTACATTTTTTTATCATTTGGGTTGTTGTCAGAAATCTAAATTGAGCTTTTGAAAATATTGCTCAAGTAAACCACCTGATAACCATGGAATTACAGTCCCGAAAGCGTTTGTCGCCTTCTGTGGACGTTGGTGGCCGAGATAGATTGAGTGAAATGCCAGATGAAGTAATTGTACACATTCTTTCACTTATGCCTATTATGTATGCTGTTAGAACCGTTTCACTTCGTCGATTTGGAAACCTTTGGACTTTGATTCCAAATCTCAAGTTTGACTCGGAGGAATACATTCGTAACTTTTATGTGAATCACCGTTGGGAAGAAGAAGATGACGAGCGGTTTTGTATTTTTGTCCGAAACGTGTTGAGACTTCACAGAAAAATCTCCATCAATAAATTTCATCTTATTATGGGGCTTATGTATAATTCTATGAGCATCAAGGCTGTCGATAAAGACGCGTGGTTGAGCTTTGCGTTGGAGAGACAAGCAAAGGAAATCATATTCGATGATACCGCTGCTCTGTGTGAATTAACTAGCGGTACATTGTTGCCTGATTTAACGAGTCAAACTCTTGTTACACTTGATCTCAATTGCTTCAAAATTGAGGCCCCACTACAAGTGAGCTTGCCATCTCTGAAGAAGTTATTTCTCGACCATTGTTTTATGTCTAATGAAGGATTCCAAAGATTTATGTCGGGATGTCCTTCCTTACAAGAACTTACCGTAATGGAGTCTTTTGATATCGACAAACTAAGTTTGACCTCTCCAAATCTTGAAAAGTTATCTCTTGTTCGTATTTTAGCTCATCCAGATGAGAATCCTTTGTCGCTTGATTGCCCCGTCATTAAAACTTTGCATTTGGATATACTTGATCAGCTACACATCATGGATGTTTCTTCTGTTCGTGATATCCGCGTCGAAAGTATTTTCCCTGAGTCACTCAATGGTGACAAACCTGCACTAGCTACTATGAGTAAAATGTTTTTCCGGAAGTTTGATGGTGCTGAGGTAATCCGTTTGTCACATTACGTTTCTTGGGTAAGTCCTCTTTTCTTTATTGGAAAAGAACCGTATCGTTCGACTTATTCCTACGTGTCGTTGATTTGAGAAAGTATCGAGATAACTAATGTTCGTTTTTCTTCAATTTCAGCATTTTCTTGATACAGTACAGCATTTCAATCTCTTACAACATAAATGAAAGCGCGTAGTTCTGGAATTGCAGAGTTTCTGTCAAGTCTGTTTTGTAGGCATCAGTCATTTGATGAATAGTTTAAGACACTTGGAAGAGCTCACTATATACACCACCCAAGTAAGTGCATTCAGTACCTCACTCCCCGAAGCGTGTACTGTGTGACAGCAATCACAGCATCGTTATAACTTATTATGAGACGACATCACAAATGAAATTAGAATGGGCACTCACATTTATTGAATGTTTACTAATGATGTAGAAGGGGTCACTAAATTGAAGGATCATCATTGATGATAATATTGTCACTAACTGTTGGGTCAGCGTATCAGTGATGATATTAGAGGATTAAGGACATATTCTTCTCGTCTTATTTTTCTAAACTTGTCAACCACTTGTCAGAAAATTTCAGAACACTTCAGCAAAACGACTACTAGAACTTTAGACACTTCTGCCCACACAATTTAAGGCGGAGAGAACAAGTCTTGGAATCTAAATTCTTATTTGTCTTTATTTGACTTTGTTGGTCATCTGGTAGGAGTGTTTCTCGTTAGGGCTAAGGCCGCTTATGTTTGGGCCCCCCATTATCCCGCTAATTGCGAGGGCCCTATATCCTACTTTGATAATTGACCAATGTTTTTCTCATGCTTGATTTATTAAGAGCATAATGTTCATACTCTAAATTTTGGATATTATAAGATTTTACAAAAAACGGTGTAGGCATGAAGCTTTTTGGATATTATAAGAAATTATCACTCAATATGAACATCGTTCGATGATCCAAGTCAAATATGAGACTAGTGTCATTAAGTTGTTTTTTTCGCCTAACTTGAGTAATCTGATAGTCTTTTACCTATATATATCATCAGAATTTTGAGGCGAGTGCTGATCTGCTCCCTTCAGAAGTTTCGTCTACTTATGTAACACCGCAACTTAAGACCATCACCCTGCATGGTTACGGGAAACCTTGGAAGAATCAGCTTCGACTAGTAGAATTCTTGCTCAAAAGCGCAGCTGTTTTGGACAAATTGACCATTGTCACCACTAAACATCAACGACGCCCATGTTGGAACGCAAAACCTGCAGAAGAGTTGGAATTTGTTAAGCTTGTGTCTAGCTTCCCGAGAGCGTCAAGTAGTGCCCGGGTTCTCTTTGCTTGACTTTTGTGCATGCATACTGTGTTTTTTTGTTACGGAGCTAGCATGCGTGTATACTACGTATTAGCTAACCATGCTAAAAAACTTACGTATGACGAAAAAAATAGTTATTCTAGGATTCGTGCACTGGTTTTGTTGCAAAGATAGCTTGCTGCTCTCAGCTTTGATTTTGACGAATACTCTGACCAATGTGACAGTTCCCTCTGTATACCCGTACGGCAACACGATACGTTTGAGTTATATTAGAAGATAGCGTGCGTACTTTTGGATTGGAGGTAAAGATCGTCGTGTTAGCCTTATACCCATGAAAGGTGGCTACTATAATCAGCGTGTTAGGACTGAATATGTCCATGACTCTAGTAGGGTTGGTTGTATAACAGAGGCAACCAAATACCCTTAAATCTGAGTAATCGGGCTTGACCCCAAAAAGAACCTCAAAAGGAGTTTTCCACTCCAAAACAGTAGAAGGCGTCTTGTTAATAAGATGTGTTGCGGTTAAAATACAGTCTCCCCAAAATCTAATAGGTAAGCCAGCATGAATTCTTAAAGCACGAGCAGTCTCAAATAAATGTCTGTGTTTTCTTTCTACTCGACCATTCTGTTGTGGTCTCCCAACCATTCTGCTGCAAAATACCCTTCTCCTTAAAAAACCGATGACAAGTTCTCTGAATAAACTCTGTTCCATTATCAGATCTAACAAGCTTAAGCTTAACACCGTAAATTGAACTGAAATAAACTGAGATGAATTAAATTGAACTGAATTGAGCGGTAAATAAATTGAAAAATATTTTTATTCCTCGTACATTTTACGGAGTACTCCATTAAAAAAAAAAAAAAAATGTATCATATCTCATTCCGTAGCTCTCAATTTCTTTCCAGATACTTATCTTACGGTAAACGTCCAAAGAAAATACTTTGTATCTTTTTTTACTTTATAATGGTCCGGCATTCCAAGTCTCCAACCTTTCATTGTAGTAATACATCCAATATAATTAGCATGCCAAAATTTGAGTGCGTTTTTTTCCATTGTCGTTAGTTCTGGGCAAACTGAGCTGACCCGAATGATCGGACTTCATATCCCAACAACTTGACCCAGACTCGATCCGACACTTCCCGAACATGACTTAAAACCTGAATATTTATTGCAACAAAAAAGGTTACTATCCATGAATAATAACTTGCTATTAGGCGACCCAAAAATGACTCAAGAGTAAGTCTTATGACAGACAGTCATTTTTTTAGAGCACTGTTAGACAAATATAACTAAATACTCAATATTTTTGGTCACCATACACTTACTTGAAATAATTCAACCCGACTCAAATTAGACCCAAAAATAGTAAAACTAAAATTAACCCTATCCAAACTTACCCGAAAAACGACACCCGGCCTACTTGACCCGTTTGTCAGGTCTAACATTATTATTCGTCGTAATACATACAAATTTTAAAGGGAAATTCTATGGGAAACTTTTTTTTTTTTTTTTTTTTTTTTTTTCGATATACCCTCCCTTTTTAAATATTATATGGTATGCCCCTAAATTTTATATTTTGTCTCTAATATAATCATTATTTATCTTTTTGTTGATTCAACTTATTAAATAACTCATTAAACTTAATAATTTATCATTTTTTATTCGATTTACGTTTATTGATCTTTATGAAGGGACTGATGGTGTTTATGCAGAAGTTGATGATAGATGTTTGTTATAAATTAGTGATATTAAGAATGAACAAATTTAATGATAATTGGTTGTTGTTAATAATAGATATCGTACAAATATATAGTAAATAAATTAGGAACTAAATAATTGCTAGCTACAAATAGACTATTAGAATAATACAATCTAAGGTAACTAATCAAAACAAATATATAGTAAATAAATTACATATATTTACGAATATTCTATTAATCGTGATATCATACAAATAATAGTTTAAAATGATACTCGCTCCATCCCAAATTACTTGTGCCTTTTTTGTTTTAAAAAATCTCAAATTAATTGTCCCTTTTGAAAAATTACTAAATTACCTTTATGTCTCTTACTGTGAGAATATGTATTTGCACAAATTGTTTGAAGTCTTTTTTTTGTTGCAAGGCTTGGATTGCAATTTATTTGATTGCTATTCTTTTACTTTCTACCAAGCCTTCCCACCCATATTAGTAGTATAAGAGCATGTACAATGGGTGAAATTAAAAATAAAGTTCTTTCATGCCATGTCATATTTCATCCTTTTCCATGTATAAAAACTTTTACTTCCAATGGAATAAGTTTTTAAAAAGTTCTAAGTTGAAATTATCAATATGTTAATGTCAAATCATCACCATTCATTAAATTAATCTCACAATTTTTGAGATAAGAACTAGGTTCTTATTTTAGAACCAAGTTCTTAAAAATAAACAAAAACTTTTTCACACAATGGAAGAACTTTAAAAATAAAGTTCTTATTTACAATCTCTAGAAAAGAACTTACCATTGTGTTTGCTCTAAGAGTAAAATTAAAATTATATGTAAATAATGTGAAAATTAAGAGATAATTGTGGTTTTTTTTTTTCTAAATTTCTTAAATCTAGCATTTTGATAATAGGGAACAAGTAATTTGAGAGGGAGTAACATATTGATTGAGGGAATAAATTAGAAGCACTGATTAGTACAATTATAGATTTAAGTGACAGTTCAACGTTTGGTAATGCTGAAATTATTTATATTAGAAGCAAAATCAAAATCGTAGATATACTCAATAAATAATAAGAAGGTCGAGGTTATATCATAAGAAGTGAGGATATAGCGTAGAAATTAGAAAAACCGAGGAATACACGGACACACGGTAGAATTTCCCAAATTTAAAAAAAAAAAAAGTTTGTACTTCTTTCATTCCCCCTTCTTCTCCGAACTTTTCCTACGTGTCCATCATTTCTTCTCCTTTTCATTTTTATTAATTTTCAAATAATATCATCCTCCTACTCTACTTTAATTCACCAAACGATATCAAGTTGGGTAACACTCACTCATCCTAGGGTTTGGGAAAAAGAATACCCTCCTTTTCATCAGGTATCTTTTGCGATTATCACCCTCTATTTTTCCGTTTTACTAATATTTAATGTTCATTGTTGTTGTTGTTGTTGTTGTTGTTGTTGTTGCTGCTGCTGCTGCTGTTGTTGTTGTTGTTGTTGTTCACTATTTAACACTCCCTCTATATCTGGAAATTGAAATTTTATATAAATTACTCTGTACGGAGTATTATATAAGTTGATCCAAAACGATAAGGACGGGTGCTGGTTAATGATATTGAATGAAAATTATATTAGATTTTACTTTTATACCTAGATAACTATCTCCGGTCGAATCCCAAAATAAAAAGATAAACGAATGATTGAAACAGATGGAGTTTCCTATTGGAGAATATTGGTTAGATTGGTTCAATAATGGTGACATTTAATTGTAACAATGGTTGCATTTTAGTCTCAAGTACCTCGTTGTATGGATAGACGGTGTCATATCACACTATCTAACTTAGGCCTTGAGCTTTTGGACTGCAAACTGAACCGAAAAACAAAATTGTGTTGAGCTAGGTGAGGTGTGGTTTGCTACGTTTCCATTTTTAGTCGTTCCGATTTATTTATGCTCTTTTTTTGGTAGGAGTAGAAGACCTCGTTTAATATTCGAAGTTAATTTTTTAACCATAAGGCACTCGTTTGTTGATTATTTTGAGTTGAGTGTTTGTTCGAAATCTTAATGAAACTTTTGTTTAGAAATTATTGTCAGGTATCACTTGAGAACCATGAAATCAGGGAAGCAAAAGCGTATGCGTTATCTTCAGAACTATGACGGCCGGGATAGGTTGAGTGAAATGCCAGATGAAGTAATTATCCACATTCTTTCGTGTATGCCCACTGTATATGCTGTTAGAACCATGTTACTTCGTCGTTTTGGAAACCTTTGGACTTTGGTTCATACCCTTAATCTTGACATGTGGGATTTCTTTAATCAATTTTATAAAAATCCTCTAGATAAGGATGAGCGGATGTTCATTTTCATCCGCAATGTTTTAATACTTCATAAAAGGTCCTCAATCAACAAATTTCATATTTCTGTACTGTTCCGTTCTCGTGGAGAATCTGTCAAGGCTTCTGGTGAGGTAAAAACATGGGTGAGGTTTGCGTTAGATAAACAAGCAAAGGAACTCATATTGTCTGTTGTTTCTGATTACACCATACCTACCGATTTGTCGCTGTGTAATTTCACTAGTCAGTCTCTTGTTACCCTTGTGCTCGATTCTTGCAATGTAGAGACCGAAGCTCAAGTGAACTTGCCATCTCTGAAGAAGTTATCGGTTAACAATTGTGACATTGATGATGAAGAATTCCAAAGGTTTACGCGTGGGTGTCCTTCCTTAAAAGAACTGGAAATAAAGGATCCTTATTATTTGGACAAGCTAAGTCTTAGTGCTCCAAACATCGATAAGCTATCTCTTGTTATTTCGGATCCACCTGACCCTAGGAAACCTTTGCCGATTGATTGCCCCAACATTAAAACTTTGAATTTGTGTATATGTGAAGCGCTAGATATCACTGATATTTCTGCTGTTCGTGATATCTACATCGAATACGTTGACGATTATGAATACGATGATGACGAACGTACAACGCTTAAATATTTTTATGGGAAGCTTGATGGTGCTGAAGTTCTTCGTTTGTCACATCATGTGTCTCATGTAAGCTCTTTTCTTTTTCTCATTATAAAGAACTCGTTGGAAGTACTGAGATCACGGATGATCATTTTCTTCAATTTTCAGAAGTTCCTTGATACAGTACAGCATATGCATCTTTTACAACACAAATGGAAGCGTGTAGTTCTGGAATTGTGGATGTTTGATCAAGTCTGCCTTGTAGGCCTTTATCACTTGATGAGAAGTTTAAGAAACTTGGAAGAACTCACGATATACACCACAATGGTATGTGCGATCAGTACTCTACTCCTTTAAAGTTTTAACTTACTGTGAGACGACGTCACAATCAAAATTAGAATGGGCACTCATGATAATCTTATATAAGAACATTGTCAATAAGTCGTTTCACTTGGCTATGTAATAATTTAATGATAATCTTTCACCGATATATCATCAGGAATTTAAGGCCTACAATTTGCTCCCATTGGAAGATATGTCTCCGTTTGTGACTCCGCAACTTAAGACCATCACCTTGCTTGGTTGCGGGAAAACATGGAAGAGTCAGGCTCGACTTGTAGAATCATTGTTGAAAGGCGCAACTGTTTTGGACAAATTGATCATCGTTACCACTAAACATGGACAATGCTCATGTTGGAAAGCCAATCCTGCAGAGGTTAAATTTCTTAAGCTTGTGTCTAGCTTTCCGAGAGCATCACCAACTGCACGGGTACTCTTTGCTTGACTATTGTGCATGTGTACCGTGTGTTTGTATCAGAGCTAGCGTGTTATGTATCGTATTAGCTGACCACGCTAAAAAGGAGGCGAATGAATTACGGAGTATATCAGAACACAACCTATCTTCGGAATACAACAATCTTACGGAAAAATTATCTTGACCATTGTGTTGTAATAACGGAAATGACAACTGTAACTATAATGAATAATCAGTCCTTGCAAAAATTCTGAATAACAAGTAACACGTACCGGAAAAGCAAGGTTTGACACTGTAAATACCTCAACACTTACCCAATAATCTCAATGCTGTCGGCACTTATTCGAGTCAACTTCAACAAGTTTTACCCAATAAACCCATGCTTTCTCAACTTTTATCTTTTTTTTTTTTACCATCTTCATCAACAACCCACGTAAACTCAAGGCAAGTGATTTAGCCAAGGAATTTAAATGATTTGTCCAACTTTAATTTTTGAGTTGACTAAATTACCCTTACTATGTTTGCAACTAATTTTCGAAGCATATCAATTTGGCATTTGAAAGATATTGGTCAATGATTTATATACAAAAAATTCCTATATTGCTTACCAATTTTCGAGTTCGAGCCCGAGCTCGACGTTTGAAGCTCGTTGAGCCAAGAAAACTTGTGCTCGGCTCGGAAACAAATTCGAGTTCGGCTTGAGTTCGAACTGAACTCGTTTATCATTATATTCTTTTAACTTCCCCATCATTTAAGTCAAGCTAAGTAAAATATTTTCAAAAAACAAATAATATTATATTATACCTGTAGCCTAAATAACATACTTTGAAATAAAATTAATATTAAAGTATAAAATTATACGGAGTACAAAAAATAAAATAAAACCAGCACACTAGAGATTCTGAGTCGAGTCTTGTTGAGCTCGGGTTCGGCTCATATTTAGCCAAGCTCGACTTGAGCACGTTTTGACCGAGCATGAGTCGAGCTTTGACCGAGCCGATTTTGAAAGCTCGACTTAGCTTCGTATCAATTAAATGTATGTATGTATACATGAGTATGATTAAAAATAAAAATTTTTCCCAAAAAAAAAAAAAAGAATTTGGTAAATACAAATAAAATAAATACTTATTGAACTAACGGTATTTTCGGTAGATTGAAAAAGTCACCCATTTCTCTTCCTCCAACCAATAATATATTAGGTTCTCATGCGTCTCTCAGCCAACCCAACATATATTTTACATGTATTTACCTTTAATTTTTTTTTTTTTTTTTACTAGCAACTCATACAAAAAAGTTCACTAATAAACATGGTCTTAAAGGCATGTTCACAATATATGAAGTTTTTAAAATAATTTTGAAATTTTCTAAAATAATACTCCGTATCACCGTATGAATTAATATGAAAATAATGATAAAGATTATTTGAAAATAACTCCCCTAATTACATAGATATTTTTTAAAGGGTATTGATTTTCCGTATACGGATTTTACTCCAGTTATATACTTTTTTCGCTATTATTTCCAAATTTGCCCTTTTTTACTCCCATAATATACAATTTTTTTTTTACAACTTTTCATAACCCACATTCATTCAATTTCTAATTTTTCTTTAATTAAGTTCATTAAATATTTCAATTTCTCAATGAAATTCAATGAGGTAATAATCGGTTTCAATTTTAATTTTGTTAATTAAATTATTGAATTTTATTAATTTTTAGTGGATTTAATTTAAAATTAAAATTAGGGTTTATAAGGTAGAGTAAAGGTAGTTTAGGTGGTGGCATAGGCAGCCGGCGGTGCAGGGTGGCGGCAGTGGTGGGGTAATTAGATTTACGGGACTGATTAGATTTTTGCCTTGAAGGAGCTTGCACACTATTACTACGTACTGCAAAATCACATGAATGCAATTTACTCCAATAAGATTGCAAAAGATGGCATGCACATGAAAGTGACGTAATTACACATAATCCGGCCAATGAAACTGACCCTATGCCGCCTCCAGCCGCCTCCCGGGAATCACCCAAATCCCAAATTTCTATAAATTCTAATTTGATTTTTAACCTAAATTAATCAAGATTAATAAAATTAACATAATTCTATGAAAAAAAAATTGAAATTGAATCGAATTACACTTTGTTGATTGATTATAAATTATATGAATTTAGGTTAAGAAAAGTTGGAAAAAATAAAAGAGAGAATTTTGTATAGAAAGTGAGTAAAAAGGGTAGCGAAAGGAAACTAAATGAAAAAAGTATACAACGGGAGTAAAATCCGTATACGGAAAATCAATTCCGTTTTTAAATTACCATCCTATAAAATAAAAAAAAAAACTTATAAATTATGACTATAAATGAGAGATTTTTTAAAATTGGTATAAAATCTGATTCCACCTCATTTTATGGAAGGAGTATAAATTAATCAAATCCAATAACTTTTTTGGGCGAGATTAAAGTACGTAGTAGTTATCAAATTTTGAAAAAAAAAAAACAAAAAAAAAAAAAAAAAAAAACATTGTTGGTAAATAACAATCACTGATCTCAGGGTTTGGAAAAAAATCGTGGTTTTCATCAGGTAACTTGTGCAATAATCACCTTCTATTTTCTTTTTTCGTTTAAATATCTGTTCATGTCAAAAGCTTCATTGATTTTTTTTGGGTCACTGTAGTATTATTCTGCGACTTAATCTTCATGCATGCCATTGTTGTTGTTGTTGTGGTTAGCCGGTAATCGCTTTGGGATTTATGAAATTAGAGGTGCAGTCTGAAGTTAGGAGTCACTGGGTATTACAAAGTTGTTTCTTTTGTTGAACAATTTCTTGGTAATATATTGTACGAGTATAATCGGTTACTATAATTGTAACAATGGTGTCGTTTTAGTAGTCGCAAGTACCTCGTTGTACGCATGAACGCTGTTATATGACTATATCTATCTTACCCCTTGGTCTTTTGGATTGAAATCAAGTGAACTGAATAACGAAATTTTATTGTGCTAGGTTAGCCGTGGATTGTTATGTTTCCACTTTTCGTTGATTCAATTGATAAGACCTAGTTTAATAATCGAACTTATGTTTTTGGTATTGGATGAAGTACTTATTATAATGTACCCTTGATTGTTTTGAGTTGGGTGGTTGTTTGAAATCTTAATTAAGCCTTTGATTTAAAATTATTGTCAGGTAAATTCACTTTACTGCCATGGAATCACGGACACAAAAGCCTATGCGTTCTCTCGAAAACTATGACGACCGAGATAGATTGAGTGAACTACCGGATGAAATAATTGTCCACATTCTTTCGTTTATGCCCACTGTATATGCTGTTAGAACCATGTTACTTCGTCGTTTTGGAAACCTTTGGACTTTGGTTCATACCCTTAAGCTTGACATGCCTGATTTCTTTAACCAATCTTATAAACGTTGGTGGAAAGCTGATGACGATGAGCGGATGATCGTTTTCATCCGCAATGTTCTGAAATTTCATAAAAGGCCCTCCATCAACAAAGTTCATATTTGTTTAGTGCACTGTTCTGTCAAGGCTTCTGGTGAGGTCAAAAGATGGATGAGGTTTGTGTCGGGTAGACAAGCAAAGGAACTCAAATTATGTGATACGATAAATTACGGATTAACTAGCCATTTATCGATGCGTAATTTCACAAGTCAATCTCTTGTTACCCTTTTGCTCGATTCTTGCGAAGTTGTGACCCGAGTTACAGTGAACCTGCCGTCTTTGAAGAAGTTATCGATTGACAAATGCTTCATTCATAATGAAGTCTTACTCAGGTTTATGCGTGGCTGTCCTTCCTTACAAGAACTGGAACTAAATAATCCTCATTGTATGGACAAGCTAAGTCTTAGTGCTCCAAATATTATTAAGTTATCTCTTGTTCTTTTGCATCCACGTGCGCTTTGGAATCCTTTGTCATTTGATTGCCCCAACCTTAGAACTTTGGATTTGGATATATGGTTTGGGCTACAGATTACTGATATTTCTTCTGTTCGTGATGTCTACATCAAAAATATTTCTTGTGACGAATACTACGATGGCGAACATGCAATGCTTAAATATTTTTGCAGGATGCTAGATGGGGCTGAAGTTCTCCATTTGTCACGTGATGTGTCTCACGTAAGCTCTTCTCTTCTCTTTCTTTATTAAAAAAAGAAGAGTTTGGAATTACGGAGATAACGAATGTTCAGTTTCTTCCATTTCCAGGCGTTCCTTGATACAGTACAGCATTTGCATCTGTTGCAACACAAATGGAAGCGTGTAGTTCTTGAATTGTGGAGGTTTGATCAAGTGTGCCTCGCAGGCATTCATCACTTGATGCGAAGTTTAAGAAACTTGGAAGAACTCACTATATACACCGCAGTATGTGCGATCAAGATTTACTTCTTTAAATTTTAACTTACTGTGAGATGACGTCACAATCGTAATTAGAATGAATAGGCACTCATTTATATCATGAATTGATTACTAATGATACAAAAGGGATCACTAAGTAAAAGGACCCCCCGCAGATGATAAGATTGTCGCAAACTATAGGGTCGTAAGCCATCTTTCGTGTTAGGGGTAACTGGGTAAGGCTGCTTAAATCATGCCACCATTACCCTACTAATTACGGGAACCCTTGAGGCACCAGAGCAATGGTGTATTTGACTTTTATAAACAAGTAATCAACCAACTTCGATTTTTCGTCATGTAAAAAAATTATGTTCATATTCTCATTTTCCACTAGGTGTACCTCTTGTTACTTGTACGAAATTATCGGTCAATATCGTCATCGTTTGATGTTCTAAGTCAAATATGCATGGGGTAGTACTATTTTACACAGATGTGTCCACTTAATAAAGTAGCCTCCTGATGATCTTATACGAAAATGCTGTTGATATGTTGTTTCACTTGGCTGTGTAAATTAACTGATTATCTTTCACCTACTCATATGTCTTCAGCTTTTTGAGGCCACTGCCGATTTGCTCCCTTCAGAAGTCTCGTCTCATCATGTGACACCGCAACTTAAGACCATCACCCTGCATGGTTCTGGAAGGTCTTTGAAGAGTCACCTTCCACTTGTAGAATTTTTGCTCAAAGGCGCAGCTGTCTTGGAAAAATTGGTCATCGTTCCCACTAAAACTCAATACTATTCACCGTGGAGTGCAAAAGATGAGCTTGAATTTGTTAACCATGTGTCAAGCTTCCCGCGAGTGTCACCGAGTGCCAAGGTGCTCTTTGCTTGATTATTGTGTCAAGTTTCCCGAGAGTGTCACCGAGTAGCTAGCGATCAGTTATTATGCTTAGTGCTAGCGGGACATATTACGGAAAAATGATAATTCTTCTCCGAAGTATGACTTGAATGTAAAAGATCTTATAATTCCAGATATCGTCGGAATATTCACTCCGTGAATTATGCTTGCATTTTCACAAAATCATAGTCACCGTCATAATTTACTTAATTTTCGCAACATTTGGAAGCTACCAAGTTAATGAATGACGGGAATTTCCAACTTACGATTCGAAATTTTCGACTTCAATTTGTGAGGAATACTGTGCTCTACATGGAACTTAGGAGAAACTATCTTACAAGAGGGATGTTATGCGTTGAGTGTATTATCTTTTGTGCGGTCTTTTTTTTGCCATCTTTTAAATTATCTTACAAAGTATTATACGGGAGTAATAGTATAGTTTTCATTGCGTAAAAGTATTGTATTTATATTATTCCGTATATTTTAATGACTTGTAAGGGGAAGGTATATAGCAGTGTTCATCTTATTAACCTTGAAAACATACAAACATTAAGTCGCGGCATAAGATAACCATAACCTTACTCTATTTAATGATCATTTCAACTCGGGCATTGTTATCGATTGTTTATGGCACAAAAACCAACGAAATACTAGTGTTTGGCCTCTATCTTATTCTTGAGTATGGAACTATGAATTCTCTCCATTTGTCGAAAAGAAATGGACGTCTATTTCTGATCCAGTGGTTCACAGATTAAGTTGAATGAATCTAAGGGTTATCAAATTACCTACAAATTCAAAAGTAAATTTTAATTTCCTCATGTTCTCTTTTGTTTCCTTTATTTTCTTTTACCAAAATTTATTACCCTAAGATTATATTTTAGCCACATCCTAACCATTGGATAATAAAATGGTCCATTCATTTCTTTTTTAGAAATGGGAAGTCTTTGGACTTTTGCTCATGGTTTATGTCTTCTCCAAGAACACAAATGCCCATATAAAACCGTCTCACGCGTGCGACGGAGTATTTGCAACTAAAATGTGCCTACTTTAAGGTTTAAAGTGACTATTATAACGTTTAAAGTGACCATTTTAAGGAGCTTTAAAGCGGTCACATTTAACGTTAAAGTGGACAATTTAGCATTAAAATAGTCACATTTTACTCATAAGAACTCCGTCGCATGCGTGAAACGGTTTTATGCAAGACTTAGTCCTCTAAGAATATAGTTTTCGCTATGAAAAGTTTGGATAATTTGTCCGAATTTTCATGCTAAGCTTGTTTTCGCTTATGAGGAGGCGTCTGTTTTGGTGATTAAGGATGTTTTGTCCCTTGACTTCTTGACAATTACTCTATTTTATCGTCGTCTATAATATTATGAATAATACCATGACGTCACCGACTATTCTCTAATTTCATGGTGGTCGTTAGTCTACGACTCTCGTAATAAAGCGTAATTTGGGTCCTCCGGAGCACACCAAATATTAAATTCTTCTAGTGTTCATTACATGGGGATTAGTCAAGGGGACGAAATTTCTTGGGTTAGTTGTATGTTTGCTTTTATGTTCGATCACCAAGTTGTAGTCCTTATAGTATCAGAGGTAAACCTTCTTTGGCTTGCTTTCACCCTTTCCCTTCTATGCCCATACCGCGTAAATGCATCTTATTTTTGTCACTTGATAGTTTCAAATTTTCGATGGTCTGTGAGAGTTGTTTTAACGAATAAATGGGTTGTTGAAACTCGTGCTTGATCTGTAATACTCCACCATCAACTCTTTCCTACCCAATGATGCTTAATTTTTTGTAGCTTAAGTTTTATACTTTATTTTGTATTGTTTTATTTTGTAGTTTGTGTGTATGGGCTAGAGTGTTATACATGTAGATATTTAACACTTTATTTCCAGCTGACAAGAAGGTGTTTTGAATCCGAAAACTATGGGACACAATAAGCTCTCCGTGCCAAATAAAAAGAAACAATTTGGTATGAAAAAAGTTAATCCGTATCTCTTTTATCAAACGAAAACCAAAAACATTTCTTTTTTGAGAGAAAATAATATGAGTAAAACTCATTTGAATAAGCACAAACTCTCATATACTCATGTAAATTTTATCGTTAGACCTCACATGTTATTAGTTTCCTTAAAATATAATTTTCTCCTCTTTTAATTATTCCACATGTGAGACAGTCTCATAGTAGACAGTACTCTAAAATAAGATCAGTCAATTGGTTTCATCAAACCCTTATTTTCTATTAAGTCATTGACAAAAATCGTATTTTTTATCATGTGCATGAAAATTACATGGCAAGAAACTCAAAATGTTATATATTCTAATATCTTTACATTAAAAATCAAAATGTTATAATAACAAGGGTAAAAATAACTACTTTATAAAATAAGTTTTTCTAAAATACGGAGTACCTTTTAAAAAAAAAGTTTTAATATTAGTACAATATCTTTTAAAAGCCTTTTGTTTAAGATTGCTACAAAAATTCAATTTAGTGATAAAAAGTCCGATGTTTCGGATGGTGTGCGGCCATATTCGAATGGTTGAAAAATGTTCTATAGCAAAAAGAAATGAACTTTTTAATCACAAAAAAGGTGTTTTACTAGCAAAAGTTAATAAAAAAAAATACTCATTAAAATTAAAAGGCGAAATTGCAAATAACTACCTTTTAAAACCACTTTTTTTCAAATAACTACCTTTTATAAAATTTTTTTCAAATCACTACCTTAAAACGTATTTTTGTTTTCAAATCAATACCAGTTCCCCAGAAATCTCATTTAACTCAAAAAAATAAGGATGGGAAGTGCTGAAAAGTGAAAGAATCATTGTTTGATTGAATAATATGAGAGAAAAAATTAAAAACAATGGAAGAAATTTTAGGTAAAGAGGTAAAGAGGATGAAATGAAGAGGTTAAGTTAAATAGAGGAAGAAAGGTTAGAAAAGGGTAGAAGGGTAGAATGAGTATTTGACATGGGTGTTTCAAATAAAAGGCAACAAAAATTTTCAAAGTGGTCGGAATTTGATAAAATATGACGTTTTCCGGGAAACTGGTATTGATTTGAAAACAAAAATACGTTTTATGGTAGTGATTTGAAAAAAAATTTATAAAAGGTAGTTATTTGAAAAAAAGTGGTTTTAAAAGGTAGTTATTTGCAATTTCGCCAAATTAAAATTAAAAAGTTTTTTAAAAACCTACACCGTAAGACGATTTAAGAAAGTCGTGAAACAATAGGATTATCAAATTGGGTAACAATCAAAAGAACCCTCCTTTTCATCAGGTAAGTTGATAGAGAATATGATATAGTGTATTATGATAATATGATAGTAATGTATTTAGACGAATATAATATCTTTTGAAAATATTCTCTTTATTCTAAAATAAATGTTTGATTTTGGAAGGATTTAAGGAGTGTTCATGAAAATCGAAAAATATTCACAATCTTTTGTTAAAACTTACTAAAATTAGAAAAAAGATACTTATTTTGGGAAAAAAAATTAATGGTAAGGGAACACTTATTTTAAATGGAGGGAGTATTATGATATAATTATTACGGTTTAGGATAATAATCCCAAATGGATAAGCTTCAAAAATGAATTTCCACAACTTCCTATTTTAATGTCTACTTTTTTTTTATCTTTTTTTTTTCCCTAAATAATTATTTCCTAAATAAATATTATTTATTTAATTTAATCTAAAACACAAAAGAAAACACAAATTTTTCATTGATTACTTTTCCCGTAAGGGGTTTAGGGTTCGATTTGGTGAACCCTTTGGAAAATTAGTGAACCCTTTTAGAAATAAGTGAAACGCGAAAAATTGATTAAAAAAATCCTAATTTGTAATATGAGGTGAAAATAATTGTTGTAGTCATAAATAAACAAATAAATAAAAATATGTGAGTTTATAAGTGAGAGAGAAAAATTTAAGAGTAATTTAGGGAGTAGTTATGGGAATCTTTAATTATGAAAGGAAAATAAGAATTAATAGGGTATTGCTATATCATTAAGATTATTATCCTACGCATTTTATTTTTAGGGTATAGGATAGAAAATCCCTAATTATTATTGTTATATTTTCTAGTTTAGATGAAAGACTGAGAAAGTTATATAATCAATAGAACACAACTATTAATAATTAATAATAATAAACAATTCTCAATCCTTTATATACCTTAGAGTAAGTGCAATGGAAAGATCTTCCTATAAAGTTCTTTTAATGCCAAATCATATTTTTCCAATTATCAACTTTAAAAAATTTATACCACAATGAAAGAATTTTACATACTTTTTAATTAGGACCCACAATTAATTATTGTTCTTCCTAAATACGGAGTATATTTTATTTCTTTGAAGTTTACAAAGAACTTGCTTACTCCCTCCATTCATATCCACACTACACTTATGGTTTTTACACGGGTTTTAAGAAATGATTAAAGAAATAATAAAAGGACAACAATATAGTACAAATTCTACTTTAAATTGGGCCCAAGGTGACATTTTGTGTAAATATTGAGTGGAAATTGAAGTAAATAAGAAAAGTAGTAGTGTGGATTTGAATGGATGAAAATAGTATAGTGGTAATGTGGATATGAATGGAGGGAGTATAAAATAAGAACCAAATTTTTAGTTTGACCAATCTAATGACCTGAAAAACTTTATTTTTGAGGTTCATAGACAAACCCTATTTTTAAGGTTCATATTGACAAACCCAAGAACATGAAGTTCATGATTGCAAACCCAATAATAAAAACCCCCATTGTATATGCTCTATATATATCTAATCATAAGTTTTTTGCAATTATCACCGTACCTTTAATTTTCGTTTGCTTTAATTATTGTTCATGTCATCAGCTTCATTGATTTGTTGTTGTTGTTGTTGTTATTGGAGGGAGTAGTAATTACTAATTAGTAACGACCCTTGATTATTTTGTGTTGGATTGTTGTTTAAAAACCTTACTGAGGCTTTTTTTTTTTTTTTTTTTTTTTGAAATTATAATTGTTAGGTAAATCAGTTAACTATGGAATCAGTTGACGGCCGAGATAGGCTGAGTGAAATGCCAGACGAAGTAATTATCCACATTCTTTCGTGTATGCCCATTGTATATGCTGTTAGAACCATGTACTGTTACTTTGTCGTTTTGGAGACCTTTGGACTTGGGTTCATACCCTTAAGCTTGACATGGATGAGAAGATGCTTGTTTTCTTCCGCAATGTTTTGATACTTCATAAAAGGCCCTCCATCAACATATTTGATATTCGTGTGGAATACAATTCTTCCGATTTAATGCGCTTGTGGTGAGGCAAAAACATGGGTGAGGTTTGCGTTGGATAAACAAGCAAAGGAACTCATATTATGTGATATGTCTGATTGCGAATTTTCTACCAATTTATTGGTACATAATTTCTCGAGTCAATATCTTGTTAAACTTGTGCTCGATTCTTGCAATCTTGAAACCCAGTTTGAAGTGAACTTGCCATCTCTGAAGAAGTTATCAATGGACAATTGTGTCATTTATGATGAAGAATTACTAAGTTTTTTATGTGGTTGTCCTTCCTTACAAGAACTGGAAATAGAGGATCTTTATTATTTGGACAAGCTAAGTATTAGCGCTCCAAACATTGATAAGTTATCTCTTGTTAGGGCCTGTTCTCTTCGTCTGAAGTTTTCTGAACCAATCTTAAGTTTTCTGAAGTTTTCTGAAGTTTTCTGAAGTTATCTAAAGTTTTCTGAAGTAATCTGAAGTTTTCTGAAGTTGTCTGAAGTTTTCTGAAGTTATCTGAAGTTTTCTGAAGTTTTTTGAAATAATATGAAATAATTATTTCTTATTATTATTAAACGCAAATACAAAATTGACAAAATTACAAAAAATTAGTGGGCAGTTGAGACACAATCTGAGCTCTGACTCCCTAGCTATATCAAATATTTGTAGTACCAAGATTATTCAAATCTTTATATATATGCGCTTTTTCCACTAATATTTAATTAATATTTATATTTAATTTGTTTGATTTGATATATAATAATAAAAAGGATTAATTGCCAAGAATAATCCGAACTGGTCCTTTTATTCCATAAATAATCCGAACTTGAATTAATCCACGAATAATCCCAACTATTCAAGTAACATTCCAATAATGAACTTTGGTCAATTTTAACATGCTTTAATCAATAAAAAAAAAAGTGAAAATGGTTTGAATTTTACTTGAAATAAGAGTGAGACAAAGTTATAGTCGATTTCACGGTTTTTTTTACGTGTTAGAGTCGATTGAAATTGGTGAAAGTTCATTATTGGAATGTTACTTGAATAGTTGGGATTATTCGTGGATTAATTCAAGTTCGGATTATTTATGGAATAAAAGCATCAGTTCGGATTATTCTTGGCAATTAATCCTAATAAAAACAACAACAACAACAACAACAACAACAACAACAACAACAACAACAACAATAATAATTTTAATAATAAATTTTAGCATTTATTTTCATTAATATTTGATAAATATTTATGAAAGTTTTATTAACAGTCTATATATTTAATTTGAACTAATTTTTTTTTTATCATTTGCAATAAAATGATTTTGGATTGGTCTTATTTTTATTCAAACTATTATGATTATTATTAAAATTATTATTGTTAATAATATTATTATCACTATTATTAATAACATTAATGTTATATATAACATAGGTATTATTATTATAATTAGTTAATTTATATATTTAGAAATCTGAAGTTTTCTGAAGTAATCTGAAGTTTTCTGAAGTAATCTGAAGTTTTCTGAAGTTTTCTGAAGTAATCTGAAGTTTTCTGAAGTTTTCTGAAGTAATCTGAAGTTTTCTGAAGTTATCTGAAGTTTTCTTAAGTTATCTGAAGTTTTCTGAACCAGGAAAAAACTTAAGATGAGGAGAACAGGCCCTTAGTCTTGTATGTGACGACTGTGAACCTTTGCCGTTTGATTGCCCCAATCTTAAAACTTTGGAGTTGGATGTATCTGATCATGGGATAGTTATTACTAATATTTCTTCAGTTCGTAATATCTACGTCAAAAACTATCCCGGTAACTCAAACAATGATAAATTACATACAACACGTAAATTGTTTTACGGAAAGCTTGATGGTGTTGAAGTTCTCCATTTGTCACGTTATGTGTCTCACGTAAGCTCTTCTTTTTTCTTTATTAATATAGAAGTGTGGAATTACTTACTGACATAATGCATTTTTCATTTTCTTCCATTTTCAGGAGTTCCTTGATACAGTACATACAGCATTTGGATCTGTTACAATACAAATGGAAGCGTGTAGTTCTTGAATTGCGGAAGCTTGATCAAGTTTGCCTCGTAGGCATTTATCACTTGATGCGAAGTTTAAGCAACTTTGAAGAACTCACTATATACACCAAACTAGTATGTGCATATGATATTTCATACAGCACTCTACTCCTCTAACTTACTGTCAGATGATTTCACTGTCGAAATTAGAATGCACGCTCATGTATGTCAATTGATTACTATTGATATAAAAGGGGTCACTAAGTAAAAGGAGCTCTTCTGGTGATAATATTGTCTTTCGTGGTCTCACAAATCGTGCCACTATTTGCCGTAATAACTTGCTGTACCTCTTGTACGTTGTAAGAAAC
The DNA here is from genome assembly GCA_023091065.1 of Dianthus caryophyllus. Lineage (NCBI taxonomy): Eukaryota > Viridiplantae > Streptophyta > Magnoliopsida > Caryophyllales > Caryophyllaceae > Dianthus > Dianthus caryophyllus. Next base: position 9,738,115 of record CM041522.1, on the reverse strand, counting down.
TATCGGTCAGTATCGACATTGTTTGATGTTTCAAGTCAAATATGGATGGGTGTAGCACTAATTTACAAAGATGGGTTCACTTATATTGCTGTATAAAGTAGGCTCACGATAATCTTGTACGATACACTGCTGTTGATAAGTAGTTTCATTTGGCTACTTGAACTAACTAATAGTCTTTCACCTACATGTCATCAGGGTTTCGAGGCGAGTACTGATTTGCCCCCTTTAGAAGTTCCACCTCCTTACGTATCACCGCAACTTAAGACCATCACCCTGCATGGTTGCGGGAAAACTTGGAAGAGTCAGCTTCGACTTGTAGAATTCTTGCTGAAAGGCGCAGCTGTTTTGGACAAATTGATCATCGTCACCACTAAATATCAACGAATCCCATTTTGGAACGCAAAACCTGCAGAAGAGCTTGAATTTGCTAAGCTAGTGTCCAGCTTCCCGCGAGCGTCAACTAGTGCCCGGGTACTCTTTGATTGACTATTGTAGTATTGTGATACTGCGTTTTTGTAACGGAGCTAGCATGTTGTGTATTGTATTAGCTAACCATGCTAGAAAGCTTAATTACGAATGACGGAATAATTATAACTCTAGGATTTGTTCACTGGCTTCTGTCTCAAAGGCAGCTTGCTGATCTTATCTTCGATTTTGATGAATACTTTGAACAATGTGGTCCCTCTCTATACATGTATGATACGTTTTAGTCATGGAGTATATTAGAAGATAGTGTGCGTACTTTGGTGTGGAAGTAAAGATCGTTGTGTTAGCCTTATACTCATGAAAGGTGGCTACTTTAATCACCGAATAAGTCCATATCCCAAATCTCGAGCTTCGCTGTGATGGAAAGCTAAACATATTAGAGATATGAATGGATTAATAATTATATCCATCATGAATGGATTAATAATTATATCCTATTCCTATGAATTCATACTCCTAAAATCTAACATGGTATCAGAGCCGAAAGGCTTCTGAGGACCAAACCTTCACGTCTTTCCGCTACCTGCCGGTGGACAAAATCGATAACGTCCACCGGCGGGTTTAACCACCAACAAAACACAAATAAAAAAAAAAAAAAAAAAGATTAAAATAAAATTCTAATCGACATAAGCTACTACAATTTTTTTAATTGAAATGCAATTATATTAGTCCATTGTTTGATTTGCCTTCGTTTTCGTCATTATGGAGGAGGCAGTGGTTTCCCACTTTCCTCAAGTTGTGGGTTTACTCCGTATTGTGATATGGAGGAGTACGTTTTGATTCTTACAAGGGTTTCAATCAACGTTTTCCCATTTCAGTTTGTTTTACTTGACAAGAAAAAAAATAAAATAAAAAAATTCCTTTTAAAGATTGTCTGGCGAGTCCTATACGCACCTAAGTATTGTCTGGCGAGTCCTATACGCACGTATTGGGTAGGTTGTTACCCTCTTATATATGTACTGGCGAGTTACGCATTTAAAGATTGTCTGGCGAGTCCTATACGCACTTATTTTACCACTATCTTGAATACTGAAGATGAAGATTGAAGATTCTCCAATCGCAACGTTCGTTGCACTACCGTTACGATTGCGGGAGAGTATTAGAGATATGAATGGATTAATAATTATATCCATCATAAATAACGTAATTAAGTCTAGTATTTATGTTATGTCTTTTGAGTTGCCTTGTAATGTTGTATATATTCCTCATTTGGGAATCATAATACATAACTCATAATAATAATACAATTACAATTCCTATTCCTATGAATTCATACTCCTAAAATCTAACAAAACATAATTTATAAAGGTAATCCATGATTCTTATAAATGTACGATAAACGTCCGAAGAAATAATTCTCTTTTTGGATTGTGCCTTTTTTTTTGTACGGTATTGACTTTATAATGGTTCGACGGTCCAACCTCTATTGTCCTAATATATCCAATATAATTAGCATGTCAACTTTTGAGTGCGTTTTCTTGATTTCTTCTATTGTCATTAGACATGACAAAACTTATCAGTCCCAAATGATATGACCAAAACAACCTGACCTGAACCCGATTCGACACCACCTGAATATGACACAAAATCCGAATCAACCCAATCTGACCTGAACCCGATTCGACACCACCTGAATATGACAAAATTTATAAAGGTAATCTCTTGTTACCCTTGTGCTTTGTTCTTGCGATGTTGAGACCCAAGTTCAAGTGAACTTGCCAGGCCATCTCTGAAGAAGTTATCGATTAACACTTGTGTCGTTCATAATGAAGTATTCCAAAGGTTTATGTGTGGGTGTCCTTACTTACAAGAACTGGAAATAAAGGATCCTTATTGAATGGACCAGCTAAGTCTTAGCGCTCCAAACATTGATAAGCTATCTCTTGTTATTTCGAAACCATCTCGCAATATGAGTCCTTTGCCGTTTGATTGCCCCAACCTCAAAACTTTGTATTTGACTATATCTGATGCTCTAGATATCATTGATATTTCTGCTGTTCGTGTTATCTACATCCAAGACGCTACGCTGATTCTGAATACAATGATGACGAACGTACAACGCTTAAATATTTTTACGGGAAGCTAGATGGTGCTGAAGTTCTTCATTTGTCACAATTTTATGTGTCTCATGTAAGCTCTTCTCTTTCTTTATTGATGGAGTGTGTGGAATTACTGAAATAACAAATGTTCATTTTCTTCCATATTCAGGAATTCCTTAACGTGGTACAGCATTTGAATCTGCTACAACACAAATGGAAGCGTATAGTTCTGGAATTGTGGAAGCTTGATCAAGATGGCCTCTTAGGCATTCATCACTTGATCAGAAGTTTAAGAAACTTGGAAGAACTCACGATATATACGACAAGGGTATGTGCGATCAGAACTCTACTCCTTTAAGTTTTAAATTCCTGTGAGACGACGTCACAATCGAAATTAGGATGAAATTTGAAGAGTAACCGTCTTTCGTGTTTAGGGAAATGCCTCGTAAATCCTGCCACCATTTACCCCACTAATTACGGGAAACCTTGAGGCACCGGAGTAATGTTGTATTTGCCTTTGATAGTCAACCAATGTCGACCTTTCCTCATGCTTAATTCTATGTTCATATTCTCTCTCATGTTTTAAGTCAAACATGGATGGGCGTAGTACTATTCTACAAAGATGGATCCACTTAATAAAGTAGCCTCATGATAATCTTATACGAGAACATTGTCGATAAGTCGTTGCACTTGGCTATGTAATAAATTAACTGATCATCTTTCACCTATATATTATCAGGGTTTTGAAGCCAGTACTGATTTGTTCCCATTGAAAGATTTGTCTCCTTATGTGAAATCGCAACTTAAGACCATCACCCTGCATGGCTGCGGGAAAACTTGGAAGAATCAGGTTCAACTAGTGGAATCCTTGCTGAAAGGCGCAACTGTTTTGGACAAATTGATCATCGTCACCACTACACATGGACCGTGCAAATGTTGGAAAGCCAAACCTGCAGATGAGGTTAAATTTCTTAAGCTTGTGTCTAGCCTCCCGAGATCATCACCAACTGCGCGGGTACTCTTTGCTTGACTATTGTGTATGCATACCGCGTTAGCGTTAATGTATCAGAGCAAGCGTGTTGTGTATTGTATTAGCTGACCACACTGAAAAGCAGACGAATGTATTATATTAGAAGACAGCCAATCTTTGGAATACAACAATCTTACGGAAAAATTATCTTGACCATTGTGTTATAATAACAAAAAATACTCCCTTTCTTTTGGCTCAACAAGTTGATTCGATCCACGAGAATTCCTTCTCTCACAAAAAACAAAAAAATACACTCAATAGATAGGAGTATAGGACATGCGGATCTATTTTCATCAAATACTTAGATCACATTATTGGTGAATTTTTACAATATACTCCATATAGCCCAATGAAAATATTAATTTCTCACTCATCAAATCCTACAATTCATACTTTCTCAACTTTTATCATTTTTTACCATCTTCACCAACAACCCACATAAACTCATGGCAAGTGATTTAGCCAAGGAACTTTTAAATGCTTTGTCCAAGTTTAATTTTTGAGTTGACTAAATTACCCTTTATATTTGCAACTAATTTTCAAAGCATATCAATTTCGCATTTGAAAGATATTGGTCAATGAGTTATATACAAAATATTCCCTTATTATACCGCTTACCAATTTTCGAGCTCGAGCCCAGGCCCGACGTTTGAAACTCGTTGAGCCAAGAAAACTTGAGCTCGGCTCGGAAACAAATTCGAGTTCGGCTTGAGTTTGAACTGAATTCGTTTATCATTATATTCAAGCCATCATTTGAGTCAAACTAAATAAAATGTTTTCAAAAAACAAATAATATTATAAAATTATACGGAGTACGAAAAATAAAATAAAACCAGCACAAAAGAGCTTTCGAGCCGAGTCTTGTTGAGCTTGGGTTCGGCTCGTATTTAGCCAACCTCGACTCAAGCACATTTTGACCAAGCATGAGTTGAGCTTTGACCGAGCCGATTTTGAGGGCTCGACTTCGTATCAATTAAATGTATGTATGTATACATAGTATGATTAAAAAATATTCCTAAAAAAAAATAAAAAAAATAGGTAAATACAAATAAAACAAATACTTATTGAACTAAGGTATTTTTGGTAGATTGAAAAGTTACCCAATATAAATAAATTTTTGGGTTATTCTACATGGTAACCCTGTGTTTTTTCATATTCTACGTGGTTACCCTACATTCAGAAAGATTCACGTGGTAACCTTCTACTTTATTATTATCTATCAGCGTGACCCTAAACTTGTATTCCGTCAATTTTTCAGTTAAGTAGTTAACGGAAAGTTTTGTGGCGGATTTAATTTTGTGTTTTTCTATATGGTAACCCCGTGATTTGAAAAAATTCTACATGATAACCTTATATTTGTACATAACACTCATGTTTGAAAAAAAATACTCATTAAATTAATTATTTTTCTCTTATTTTTCATTGTATAATATGTACTCCCTCTGTTTCAGTGAGTTGTTTACATTTACTTTATACACAATTATCTAGGAAAAATGAAAGATAATGAAAAAGTAATGTAAAAAGTACAAAAAGGACCCACTTTTTCCAAAGAAACCAATTAAACACTCCCACATGCCTCAATCAATGACCATTTTTAGAAGTGTAAACAAATGACCCGTACACCCCAAAATGGAAAGTGTAAACAAATGACCGGGACGGAGGGAGTAATATTTATTTTTTACATCCCTGTGATTGAGGACACGTCCACCCTCTCGACGTTATAGATTAAATTATTAATTATTTTCAACGCCCGAACAATACATACGCCTCTTCCTGATTGAGGTGTATTTATTCATTTAAAGTCTCCTAACCAACGAATTAACGAACTTCTAGGTTGGAACTAATTATTAATCACATTATAGACAAAAGAAGATGTGAGAGTGAGTTGTTTGAATAAAATTAAGTGTAGGTCTCCCTTAAAACGGGTTACCCGTTTTAAGGGAGAAACGGGTCAAATACCCTCACAAAAGACAAGGAACTAGTGGGGGAGGGAGATTTTCTCCCCCACTTGTCCCTTGTCCTTTTCCCCCTACTTGACCCGTTTTAAGGGTTTAAGACGGGTTACCCGTCTTAAACAAGAATTGGTGTAAAATTAATGCATTCCATCGATGTCTTTCACATAAACGAGATTAAAACATCTCATTAACAACTTATAATCAAAATTTCAATTCAAAATAAAAGTAGGATGAAAAAAAATTGTGACTCAATGAGTAAATTTAAAAATTTATAGTGTAATAAAGTGAAAACGAGAAAAATTGATTAACTTAATGAGTATGTTCTATGCATATTCTTTTCTAAAAAAAATTAAAGAAAAATAAGGTTACCATGAAAAATATTGTAAAACACGAAGTTACCACATAGAAAAAATCATAATTAATTCTGCCACATCACTTTCCGTTAACTATTTAACGGAAAAACTAACGGAATACAAGTTTAGGGTCATGTTGATAGGTATTAATAAAGTACAGGGTTACCATGTATACTCTCCTAAAAGTAGGGTTACCACGTAAAATTTGAAAAAATACAGGGTTACCATGTAGAAAAACTCAATCTCTTGTTAGCCTTTATCGATGCCTAATTTCACAGATTATGTGATATGAGAAATTACGGATTAACTAAGCATTTATCGATGCCTAATTTCACAAGTCAATCTCTTGTTAGCCTTTTGCTCGATTCTTGCAAAGTTAAGACCCGAGTTAAAGTGAACTTGCCATCTCTGAAGAAGTTATCGATTGACAAATGCGTCATTCATAATGAAGTTTTACTAAGGTTTATGCGTGGCTGTCCTTCCTTACAAGAACTGGAACTAAATGATCCTTATTGTATAGACAAGCTAAGTCTTAGTGCTCCAAATATTATTAAGTTATCTCTTGTTCTTTTGAATTCACGTGAGCGTTGGAATCCTTTGTCATTTAATTGCCCGAACCTTAGAACTTTGAATTTGAATATATGGTTTGGGCTACATATCACTGATAAAATATTTCTGGTGACGAATACTACGATGGCAAACATGCAATGCTTAAATATTTTTGCAGGAAGCTAGATGGGGCTGAAGTTCTCCATTTGTCACGTAATGTGTCTCACGTAAGCTCTTCTCTTCTCTTTCTTTATTAAAAAAAGAAGAGAGTGGAATTACGGAGATAACGAATGTTCAGTTTCTTCCATTTTCAGGCGTTCCTTGATACACTACAGCATTTGCATCTGTTGCAATACAAATGGAAGCGTGTAGTTCTTGAATTGGGGAACTGATGAGTTATAAAATTACCGCAAGCGCACGGGTCAGTTGTAGCACTTACGAGTCGGTCTCAGGGAGGTCAGGGACTAAGTACTAGTGTCATCTCAGATTATGAGTTATCTACGCAAATCATATATAGAATATTTATCTAATCTAATAACTAGAAATATAAACTTAAAACTGAATAAAGACGGGAATAAAACGATAAATATAAGAAATACTAGGGCGAAGGTATCATAACCAATACGAATCAATCGACGCACTAACTCCATTAACGACTTATCAAATTGTTTACCGGGGTTCTCTAAGACGGAATTTGACTCTCGTACACAATCCCGACTTCGGTTCACACGAAAACTTACAAGTTAAGACCCGACTCTCGTACGCGATCTCAAGCAAATAATTAATCATATAAACCCCAATCAATGTAATCAACAATAACGCACAACCCAATAACAAATTCAATAAGTGAGTCAATTCAACAACTAATCCATAAAGGTTCAACCAAACCCTAGAATAAAATACTACTCAATCATGAAATTGACAATAACAACAATAATCAAATTAAGATACATGATAAAGATAAATAAAGAGTAAAGAAAGAAGAAACTTAACTTTTGATTGCAATGAAAAAGATGAGCAATGTTGAAGTTGAGAAAACAAAGTAAAAAGCAGAAGAATTATCTAAAACCTAAACTAAAAGAAAAACTAAAATAACGTAAAGCTGATCATCCCCAAAGATGTACTACCTCCATCCAAAAATAAAGTTCCTATGGGGGTAGCACAAAAATTAAGGAAAAAATAGAGTATGTGGTGGAAAATGAAAGTTGGGTAAAATTGTGGGGTCATAATTAATATTAACCATAGAATAGGGATAAAAAGGGGTAGGAACTTTAAATATAGATGGATGAAAAGGGGAAGTAGGAACTTTAAAAATGGATGGAGGGAGTAGTATTGTTTTGTTTTTTTAACTAGGCTTAATTACATTAACTTGGGCTTATTATTTTATTTTAGCACGAGCCTACTTGCTTGATCTTTAGTAATTCTCGGCTTTGTGTTGCAATTGGACTTGTCTCGAGCTCGTTATTATTTTCCGTCGACCTTCTTGCATTAAAATACTCCGTCTTGCAATAAATATAAAATATTCGTAGTAAACCGAACAAGGAGGAAATACAATACAAAATATAGTGAAAATGCCGAAAATATGTACAAAATGACGGGGAATAAGTATATAAAATATAGGTAAAATATCGACTCATCAAACTCCCCCATGCTGAACTTTTGCTCGTCCTCGAGTAACAAAGATCGGAGAAAAATCAAAGTGTAGCTAATTTATCACGTTAGTATCTCGGACTTGACGACCTATACACAAAGACTTACCACCGTAGTCTATTTCACCAAAGATAGAGCACGGATCACAACCATTTACGCCAACAAAATATTACTCACTTCTCACGCTTTCGCAAAAATAAAACTAACGATAAAGGATATTTAAATTCAAGCAAGGCCATCCATTCGAACCACTTCCCGTACAACCATTTCTTTCCACATTTCCTTTTTTTTTTTTTTTTTTGTTGTTCCTTTTTTTTTTTTTACAAATGTAAAGCATCCCTCGTATGTTATACCGTTTAGCATGACATTTAATCGTTAAAGATCGAGCTCGGGTAAACATATTTCCTTAAGGGTTACATCATTGCTCATACTCTCGGTCACAACCAAATTCATGGCCATTGTGGTTACTCAACTCAATGAGTCCCATCCGAGAGCATCGAAGCATTGCTCCAACATATATAAATCTTTCCAATCATACCACATTCCAACGTTCCAAACATTCCACAAACCATTGCCTTGCATGAATATACCAATATCGAAAGTAAAAGAACGAAAAGCAATAAGAATTGAGCAAATATAAGCGGGTTAATGTTTGAGATTCGCAATCTATTTCTAGGAAACAAACCAATCGTGCAAGCTAAGGCAATAGATATTCAACTCGGAGATACTAAAGATCAAAATAAGCACACTAATCGATTCTCCAAACATGACAAATCAAATGTTTTTGAAAAATTCAGCACTATATGAGCAACAAGTGAACTCGACAAAGGTCCCTCCCCCATGCTTAAACAAGACAATGTCCTCATTGTAATGAAAATGTTAATTATAAATCAGAAGACGGAAATAAAGGGTGGAAACGAGCTCACCAAATCATAGGGTATGGCTGACAAACCATCCGGGCAGCACCATATAAACACCAAAGCATCCTCAAATCGAGTCAAAAAGCGACGAACGTCAACCTGAACGCCGAAAGTCTCACTGTGGCAGTGGTAGAGCCAACATAATCGGGAATAATAAGGTCACCGGTTAGCAGCTAGAGGCCGACGAACCTCCCCGTACATGAGTCACAAGCAGCAAATGTGACTCAATATTCTACTTGCAGCACCAACATCAACAGATCGAGCATACTGATCACATTCACGCCCAAAATTACAGCAAATATTACCCTATCTTCAGAAGAAATCGACTCACACCGACACGATATAGCAAAACAATGGTCAGCATCAGCAAGTTGAGCGTATAATCATTAGTCAGACCAAAATGGGAGCAGAAATAGATCCATATCAGTAAATAACCAAGAACTCAGAGAAGCAGAACTCAAATTTCGATCCATTATACCCCATGGTCGAGCAGAAAACAGCAAAAGTAACTCGATACACCAAATTAGCATCTCGACAACAGCAAATCGTGAAATTATAATCAGATTTCAGCTCTAAAACACAGCACAAGTCAACCCATGACATCGAGAAACCAGGACAGCACAAAAATCATTAACGAAACGGCAACGCCTCAAATCGTTTTGTAGTTCTGACATCATACGCACATATCGCAAACTTCACTGCATGCTTACGCCCCATAAACTCGTGTCATACTTACGCAGAAGAAGGCACCTCAAATCGTCAGTTAATGACCAACATATCACCTCATAATCGAAGCCGCAAACAACAAATGTGACGTGGAACGCCAAAAATCGATCTCGACATCAGCAAGTCGAGAAATACAATATAATTTCAGTCCAAAAACGCAGCAAAAGTTGACCATATCACCAAGAACTCGATAAGCAGAAATCGAGTCAATTTTGATTCAAAATACCCCTTGATCGAGCCGAAAGAATCAAATGTCACTCAGAAAACCAACAGAGCTCCATGAGCGAGTCATACGCAGCTAAAGCAACTCAATGTGCCAAAATATTATCTCGACATCAGCAAGTCGAGACCATGAACAGTAAATCCGAGCATTACAAACCGCGGCCATCGAAATACGTAAAACCAAAGTAGAGCAACACATAAAACCTGGCTTTCATTCAAAGAGAATTGAAAATGCATAAGTCGAGCAACTGGACCTGTCAATTCGAAGCATTTCGACCCCAAAAAGCTGTCTCCTTTTTTGCTGAACTTTCCGAAACCCTAATTTTACGTAGAAATCGATTTGGGGATTAGGGTTTACATAAATTGGGGCTTAGTGGTGACGACGTAGGTCTCGATGGTGTTGAAGGTCGTAGGAGAGAGGCGACAGCCCTCATAGCCGAGTCACGGACAGCAGTGACGGGGCAAAACAGCAGAGGCGACGACCCTCGTAGCGGCAGAGAAGAACAACGCAGGATAGGGGGTAATGGTGGCATGGGCGGTGGTGCTCGGTGGTCGTGAGGGAGAAGGGTCTAGGTGAGATGAATTAGGGGTGAGTGAAAAGGGTTTAGGATGGAAGAATGGAGTACATTGAAGAAGGAAAGAATGAGGACCTTTATTTTTCTTCTTCGTGTTACAGCAGCAAATGCCCTCTGGGGCTTAAAATGATGCCCTCTCGGGCATTTTTGTCTGTAAAACATTCAAAATAACTCCCAGTTTGTACATATATGCCCCGCAGGGCATGTAATTCAGGCCCCTCAAGCTGTAAGTCTAGAAAACTCGCCAAAAAATGCAGGTATTGTCGATCTTATTCCTTCCGAAGGCACTCCTTTGAGGTCCCGAGCTAAACTTAGAAATCGTGCCATCCAACAATTTAAGAGCGGAACAACTCAACGCTCTCAAAAGACGATCGAACAACCTAGCACAAAACTCGAAAAAGTGACAATAGAAGTTAGAAATTATGCAATAAAACTCAAAAACAATAGAGATAAAACCATGAATCACAAATTTTTCCGCATCTCTATATTCACATACAACTTCCTTGTCAAACTTAGACGCATTAGAAGAATAAAACAAAGGATGAAAATCAAGCTCATATAAATCATTATCACCAAGACAATCAACATCAATTTCATCGTCACAAGAATCAATCATAGTTGCCTCATGAGGTTCGTCTAAAACATCGAGAAACGCATCCCATTTTACTTCAAAACTATCATCGAATAAACATTCAATTTCAACCTCATAAAACTTCTCAAAATTCTCATTCTCAACAAAGCACGATTTACAACTCAAATTGTCGTCACAAATCTCAACATCACCTTCTTTCAACAACTCCTCAACATCATCAAAATTCAAACCAAATGTTACGCTTTCATACTCATTCAAATACATTTTCTCAAAATCAACATCTCCTAGGGAACAATTTGACTTCAACAAAGCACATTCATCATTAAAACTCACATCGAAATGCACGCATTCATAATCACACAAATGAATTCTCTCGTCAAAATCACCATCACTACTATTCAAGCAAATCGACTCCAAAAAGGCACATTCATCATCATCAAAAATCATGGTTTCTAACTCACTTTCACTAATCGAAGTAATGACATTAACACTCATATCACTAGAAATAGTATGGTCGGGTGAATCGTAAGCAAAGCTTTCAAAAGACGACGAGTCAACATTATCCTTTAAAGCACAAGTGTCCGGTTCTCTCTTAGGCAAAACCCAATTAGAACCAATGTAAGTGTTAACGGTCGCCATGTTCTCAATCAAAACTCTAGCTTCATCCGCACTCAACTTATCAAAGGCTCCTCGAGCCGATACAATCACCCAATATCTCGTGGAAGGAAGCAAATTCTCAAAGAAAATCATAATCGTTAACCAATTTGGAATGCCATGATGGGGACAAGCTCTCAACAAACCTTTATACCGCTCCTAAGTCTCGCTCAAACTCTCATAGTCATGTTGGTAAAAGCTGAAAATTTCATTTCGTCGCATAGCGGTCTTAGAGGGAGGGTAAATTTTATCTAGAAAGCCTTGAGCTAAAGCATCCCAAGTACAAAACGTGTTTGGAGGGTGAGAATACAACCAATTCCTAGCTCCATCCTTAAGGCTAAAAGGAAAGAGAATTAATTTAACGGTATCATCTGACATCCCTACTTTCCTAGGCAAAGCACATTTTTCATAAAAGGTTTCAAGATGGTCAAACGCCTCCTCACTCTCTAAACCACGGAAAACATCTTGCTGAACTAAACCAATTAAACCAGGATCAAATTCATACTCTAAGGCTTCCACAACTCTAATATTGATAGGTGAACCAAGAAACCTAAGTTTTGGACCATTCAACTCAAAGAAGGGTAGGCATCTTAAGGTGCACTCAACAAAACAATAAATCGCAAGCAAGCGACAAATATCAAAGAAGCAAGCATATGAGCACACAAAGTAACAAGAAGCAAGTAACCAAAACATAGTCTAACAAATCTAAGACTCTCCTAATATCAATCCGTTGATCTCCCCGGCAACGGCGCCAAAAACTTGATGAGTTATAAAATTTCCGCATGGCCATCTCGGGTTGTAGCACTTACGAGTCGGTCTCAGGGAGGTCAGGGACTAAGTACTAGTGTCATCTCAGATTATGAGTTATCTACGCAAATCATATATAGAATATTTATCTAATCTAATAACTAGAAATATAAACTTAAACTGAATAAAGACGGGAATAAAACGATAAATATAAGAAATACTAGGGCGAAGGTATCATAACCAATACGAATCAATCGACGCACTAACTCCATTAACGACTTATCAAATTGTTTACTGGGGTTCTCTAAGACGGAATTTGACTCTCGTACACAATCCCGACTTCGGTTCACACGAAAACTTACAAGTTAAGACCCGACTCTCGTACGCGATCTCAAGCAAATAATTAATCATATAAACCCCAATCAACAGAATCAACAATAACGCACAACCCAATAACAAATTCAATAAGTCGGAGTCAATTCAACAACTAATCCATAAAGGTTCAACCAAACCCTAGAATAAAATACTACTCAATCATGAAATTGACAATAACAACAATAATCAAATTAAGATACATGATAAAGATAAATAAAGAGTAAAGAAAAAAGAAACTTAACTTTTGATTGCAATGAAAAAGATGAGCAATGTTGAAGTTGAGAAAACAAAGTAAAAAGCAGAAGAATTATCTAAAACCTAAACTAAAAGAAAAACTAAAATAACGTAAAGCTGATCATCCCCAAAGATGTACTCCCTCCATCCCACCTTTTTCCTCCCATTTACCAAAAAGGAAATCCCATCTTTTTCTACCCATTTGCAAACTTTCCTTTTTTATCCATTGTTTATTATTATTTTACCCACTTGCATCATCCTTTTCCCATTTTTTATTAATATTTTTTCCACTTTTTCAACTTCTACAATTAGGTGGGATGGAGGGAGTAGTATTGTTTTGTTTTTTTTTTAACTAGGCTTAATTACATTAACTTGGGCTTATTATTTTATTTTAGCACGAGCCTACTTGCTTGATCTTTAGTAATTCTCGGCTTTGTGTTGCAATTGGACTTGTCTCGAGCTCGTTATTATTTTCCGTCGACCTTCTTGCATTAAAATACTCCGTCTTGCAATAAATATAAAATATTCGTAGTAACCGAACAAGGAGGAAATACAATACAAAATATAGTGAAAATGCCGGAAATATGTACAAAATGACGGGGAATAAGTATATAAAATATAGGTAAAATATCGACTCATCAGGAACTTTGATCAAGTCTGCCTCGTAGGCATTCATCACTTGATGCAAAGTTTAAGAAACTTGGAAGAACTCACTATATATACCGCAGTATGTGCAGTCAGTACTCTACTTTATTAAATTTTAACTTACTGTGAGACGACGTCACAATCGTAATTAGAATGAATAGGCACTCATTTATGTCGTGAATTGATTACTAATGATACAAAAGGGATCACTAAGTAAAAGGACCCTATAGATGATAAGATTGTCGCAAACCATCTTTCGTGTTAGGGGTAACCGGGTAAGGCCGCTTAAATCACGCCATTATTACCCTACTAATTACGGGAACCCTTGAGGCACCAGAGTAATGGTGTATTTGACTTTTATAAACAAGTAATCAACCAACTTCGATTTTCGTCATGCTTTATTTATAAAAAAATTATGTTCATATTCTCATTTTCAACAAGGTGTACCTCTTGTATATTGTACGAAATTATCAGCCAATATCGTCATCGTTTGATATTCTAAGTCAAATAATTATGGGGTTGTACTATTTTACACAGATGTGTCCACTTAATAAAGTAGCCTCCTGATGATCTTATACGAAAATGCTGTTGATATGTTGTTTCACTTGGCTGTGTAAATTAACTGATTATCTCTCACCTACTCACATGTCATCAGTGTTTTGAGGCCGGTACCGACACTACAACAATTTGTCACTTGCGCCACGACAAAATTCGTGGCGCAAGTACTAAATTTCCGTGGCTATGATACTTTGCCACGAAAATTTAATCGTGGCGCAAGTGGCCGTGGCAAAAAAATAGCCTCGGAAAAAACTAAATCGTGGCGAGATTTGAGTTTTTTGCCACGCATTATCCCGTGGCTAAATCAAAGTTTTTGTTGTAAAAGAGATTTGAACCCTTGACCTCTCACTTATAAGTTGATTGATTAACCATTATGCCACTTGGAAATTATTGACTAATTATGCAATCAATAGTTACTTAAACTTTAATCAGGTTATTATTTTTGCGATTTTGCTATGATATTTGAAGTAATAAATTTATATTTTCCATTATTAAATTTGAAATAGTAAATTTTTTGAAAAATAATTATTTCTCAACTTGAATCAGGTTATTATTTTTGCGATTTAGCTATAATATTTGAAGTAATAAATTTATATTTTACATTATTAAATTTAAAATAGTAAATTTTTTGAAAAATAATTATTTCTCAATATTGTTAAATAAATGAGGTAATATATAGACATACTACAGATAAAATTTTTGTACTTAATATTTATGAGATTATGTTTATCACTTCTTTTATATAGACCTCGTTTTTAAATTATTTCTAAGCACTAACTATGACTATTTCTTTGTTTGATTTATATGATGAATATACTCCGTATTATTTTTTTTAGTCCAAAATAATAATTCTTAAAACATTATTTAAGAGTAAAATGCCCTATTTTACCAAAAACAAGAAATATTCGTCTCTATCTTAGATATTTGGTTATACTTTAATTTTTAAAGTTAATGTTATAACACTTACACCATTAACGTATTATAATTTTTTGATTATTAAACACATGAGAAAAAAAATATTATATATGTATTTTTGACATATATTTGAGTTCTGTTAGCACAAAAGTCAATTTTAATTGTTCTCTATCTTTCAAACTAATAAAATTTATTTTGTTTTGATAAAAAAATAAAAATAAAATTAGACAGTTTTAAGCACATATAAAATAAAATGATAGATTTAATAAGAAAATTATAATTTTACACAATTTTTTTTTACTAATTATCGTGTAACGGTTTATTTTAACTTTATTATGTAACATACAAGTTATAATCTAATATAACTATAGAAGAGTTTTTTCGCCACTAAAAAATGATGTCGTGGCAAATACTCACTTGCGCCACGGAAAAAGTTATAATCGTGGCTAAATGAATGTTTTTGCCACGATTTTAACTTTTTCCGTGGCGCAAGTGATTATTTGCCACGACATATTTCTTCCGTGGCTTAAATTTCTCCCGTGGCCAATCAAAATAGTTTTTTCCGTGGCTAAAGCAAATTATGCCACGTTTCACTAATTACCGTGGCATAATTCGTGGCCCAAGTGTTAATTTGTTGTAGTGCGATTTGCTCCCTTCAGAAGTCTCGTCTCCACAAGTGACACCGCAACTTAAGTCCATCACCCTGCATGGTTATACTCATGGAACGTTTTTGAAGAGTCACCTTCCACTTGTACAATTTTTGCTCAAAGGCGCAGCTGTCTTGGAAAAATTGGTCATCGTTCCCACTAAAAGTCAATACTATTCACCGTGGAGTGCAAAAGATGAGCTTGAATTTGTTAAGAGTGTGTCAAGCTTCCCGAGAGTTTCACCGAGTGCCAAGGTGCTCTTTGCTTGATTGTTGTGCCTGCATATTGGCATATTTGGATCGTAGCTAGCGATAAGTTGTGTTAACCATGCTAGCAAGCAGACATATTGCGGAAAAATGATAATCGTCTCTGAAGTATGACTTTAATGTAAAAGATCTTATCAAGTACCATAACTGTATTCGAGATTTCGTCTGAATATTCACTCCATGAATTATGCTTGCATTTTCACAAAATCATAGTCATCGTCATTATTTACTTTATTTTCACAAAATCATAATCATAGGCTCCTTTTCGTATATGAGGGAGGCGTCTGTGTTGGTGATTAAGGGTGTTTTGTCCCTTGACTTACGGACAATTGCTCTATTTTATCGTCGTCTATAATATTATAAATAATACCATGTTGTTGGCCGACCATTCTCTAATTTTGTGGTGGTCGTTAGTCTACGATTCTACGTAACAAAGCGTTTGGGTCCTCCGGGCACACCAAATATTAGATTCTTCTAGTGTTCATTAGATGGGGATTAGTCGAGGGGCTCTTGTTAGGTTCCATTACCTCTACTAATCCATTATTAGTTTAAATCAAATTACTCTAATTTGATGAACAAGATCTATGTAGTTACTAATTTACTTTGTGGATCTAGTTTATAGAAATTTATACCTTTCAACAAGGAAATATGGGCACAAAATGAGAACTCCTTTCTCGATTTGTTTGTTGAGCTTAGTATAAGGATGATCCTTCAAAACCCAAATTTCCAAAATAAGAAACCTCTTTCAAAGCAAAAAGGAATAAGACAAAAGGAGACTTTGTCTCCCTTTTTGTCCTCATTTGGACGGTCCAAATGGGCTTGGAGGGTCTTATTTGTTTTCCAATATTTGTCCCACAAATACTTACTTCCTCCATTCCGTTTGACTCTATACGTTTGACCAAAACACGGTAATTAAGGTAGAAGAAAATCAAGTGGGGTAGATAATGGATTTACTTAAATACCCCTACTTTATTGTTTCCAAGTGGGTTGAGTGGGTATTAGTGAAGGGTATATTGGTCTTTTAGTTTAATAAAGTAGAGACTAAAATAGAAATGTATAGAATTGATTGGAATTTCCGAAAAAGGAATATGTATAGAATCAAATGGAATGGAGGAAATATAATTTATCACTTAATCATCCAATATGATAAAGTATAAATCATATAATTAAACTCTTAACTCTAACTAATATATATGTACACTTACATATATATTAGAATTGTACTATTACTAATCTTATTAGTCAATTAGTACACAATTAGTGAATTAACGATTAATCACTAATTCCCATCTCTTTAAATAATTTTATCGACATAAAATTAATCATCCGAGTTTCTAACTCGATTTCTCTCTAAATTAACTCACTGACTAATAACCATTAGTCGATTTATCAAGTCACTAATCTAATTGTATCTCATACAATTAATTAGCTTATTTATTTGGAGTACGTTCCTTTAGGTGTGACTCAAAGGGATCAATTGATTACCGTCGTCTCACGACAATAACGTCAAACTCTAGTCAGCCAACCGTTATTGATTTACGTTAATCAATTGACAATAATACATGATTATCCCCATGTATTCCTTAATTGAGATTTATTAAGTAACCACACTATTTGTGGAGGACACATACTCCAATATTTCTGCACTCCCTACAATTATATATACTCCCTCCGTTTCGGTGATTTGTTTACATTTACTTTATATACATTTATCGATGTGAGGAGAAAGGTTGAGGAAAAACTAATAAAATAATAATATAAGTACAAAGGGGGTCCCGTCCGCTTCAAATTATCAAATGTAATTGGTTGAAGGAGTAGGGGTCACTTCCCACATGGGTAAAGCATGACCATTTTTGGAAAGTGTAAATAAATGACCCGTACGCCCCAAAATGGGCAGTGTAAACAAATGACCGGGACGAAGGGAGTATATTTTTTTAAATTACCATCCTAAAAAAAAAAAAAAAAAAAAAAAAAAAAAAAAAATAATAAAATGACTATTGATAGGATTTGTCGCACTCTCCTAATCAAAAATAAATCCAAACTCAACACTAGAGTAGCTAGGGTAAGTCGGGTCGAAATCCACAGAGAGACGGTCGTAATGTTGGTTATTTTTAGTGATTCTAATCTCGGTTCGAGTGAGTATGGTTTAACTAGAACTAGAGCGAAGGAGAAGGGGTTAAAACTTATAAGGGAAAAGTCTAGGGAATCGGGTTAGGCAATGGGTAAGTCAAGGCCAAGGAATGATGATCGGAATGAGTAGGTATCGCACATGCTAAGGATAACGCTCGGCCTCTCGGTCTTAAGCTCCTCTAGGTCACGAGTGCGGGCTCTCGCAACTTACACACGAGGGTCCTAATGTTTAGTCTCGCGCCTACCCTAGAACTAGGCTTTCGTTCTTAAGTTCAAGGGTGCTAGATACTCGCTAAAACGTGATCAAGGATTCAACGAGAGCAATCAAGCAAGACATAAACAAAGCAAGCACAAAAACCTAACTCAAATGATCACAAACATCAACCAAAACAAACACCCATGCTTCACCCTTCTCCCTAGATGATAAAACTACTCACACATAGCAACTAAACAAAAGCGAGGGAAAAAGATGAAAACATGATCAAGAACAATATGGAACGAAATCACAATGAAAAGAGGAGAAGAAATTAATAATACCAATCAGAAATTTGATGAAACAAAGGATGAATTCGACAACAAAACCCAAATAGACGATAAAACTAGAGCAATCCGAGTCGGGAATTCAAAGTACAAGAAGGAAAATGATTTAAACCCTAAGTTTTTTATGGAGAGTACTTTAAAGTGTCTATGAGAAGCTATAAAAAAATCAAATTAAAATATAATGTATAAAGCCTTCAAATAGGCGAAGTACTTAAAGCAAAGCAGGCGTCACAAGGTTACCCGTAGGGGTGAAGGTGCCGGACGGTTGGTCGGACGGGATGAAGTGTGTCCCGTAGTGTTCGGGATTTGTTCTTCAAATTGCACCTTCTTTGCCTTAGTTTTTCTTTGCTTTCTTACCGTCCCAAGGCTAAGGGACAAGGCCTACGTCGTCCCAAGGGGTAGGGACAAGGTCTACATTGATCACATGAGTTTCAAATCCCGTCCCAAGGTCCCGGACACCTTCATTGGTTGAAAGCGAGGCTCGTCTTGCAAAGCCAGCAAAAAACAACTCGAAACACCTTGAAACTTCACGAAAGTTTATGAAACTTCACGAAACCTCCCGAATAGCATCCTAAACTCCAAATAGCTGCTTATACCTGCAAAATGGACACAAAAACGCAGCAGAGCCAAAACGGAGCGAAATAGGAGCTGAAATGCATGTAAAAGTGCGGGAAACGCAAAGTAAAGTACGTGAACATGGGGCTATATATACGTAAATATATGACACATCAAACTCCCCCAAACCGAACCGTTGCTTGTCCTCAAGCAACAAAGCATGACAGGAAAATAGAGGACAAAGCGAGCAAAGAAGACTTCCCCGAACAATCACCAAACCGCAAGCAGCTAGAGCAAATGGCAATCAATACCGAAGCAGCATGGGACGTATGGAAATAGCTAGCTAACGGATGAGAATTACAAGACGGCGCAGAATGAATAGCATGGCAATGACTTAGGCTCTCTAGCAATCAAATCACGGACCTCTCGCGGTTTTCACTCTACTCAAATGATGATCAAGGTGATATATGTGATGACACTCACCTACTCGACTAGTGGAAATGCGCGCAATCGAATGTGGACCAAATCTCGCGATTCTGTACACGCATAATGTCATAAAAACGAACCAAACATGAGGGCTTACATAGGATATGAGGCTGTAAAGGCCATAGAGAGGATAAGGGGTGATAAGGTGGAACAAATAGTTATGGAATCATGGAGCTAAGCCACTAGATACCACTCGACTACTCAAGTGCTCGTCCAACCAACAAGGAACCCAATCTCATGAAAAACGGACCGAAAACTGCAAATCGATCGCCTTACACATCAACACAACAATAGCAACAAATTTCAAGTGCTCGCTCATGTACAACAACAACAACTTTCGATTTTTGTGCACACATTCTTTCTTTGTATTTTTTTTTTGTGTTGTGTTTATTTTTTTCAGATTTTTTTTTTCTTTTCTTGAGCAAAAAGAGCACACTCACAAAGTTGCGGAAAACCTCATCAAAAGGGTCGGGGAAACAGCAATCCCGACTCAAATTCACCAACACTCTCCAAGCACACGACATCAGCAAGTCGTAGCATGATCAAAACCCAACGAACGAGCACAAGAGTAAGCAAAAGCGATAACTAGCATGGCTAGGGTAGGCTATATGGCAATGTAGCTAGCAAACTCATGTGGGTAAGGGTATTAGGATCAAAAATGAGAGGATAAATCAAAGTAAGACAAGGTGAATAATAAGCAATCAACTAAAGCCTCATATGCAAAACATGTGACAAAATCGTGGGAAACACGGGGATAGGGGCCACACTTATGCGCGTTGATATTACGTACCCCACGAGGAGAACTACTCACAATATAGCACGGGGACCGGGATAGATGAACCGGCCTCTGGAGGCTCAAAACCTCACAATAAGAGTAGCTAAAGTCCGCGAATGATAAAGCCAACAATTGAAAGCACGCCATCATCTGCAAGCGTCTCAACATCCCCATAGCGCTAATCCAAACAATATAAATCATGCCAAAGCCCAAAGCATACAAGGGAAGGGATGTCAGGAAAGATCAAGATAAAAACAAGCTCGCAAACAACGATCGGGATACGTATTTTTGGTATTTTTGAGAATTTTTCTGATTTTTATGGATTTTTTTTGAATTTTTCAGATTTTTTGGATTTTGTGATTTTTTGGAAAATGAAAAACGAAAAAGAAAACGCAAAAATAAAAAGCAAAGCGAAGCAAAGCGTTCCTCCCCCCAAACCAAACAACACATTGTCCCCAATGTGTCCTAAAGCACATCAACCAGGGACCTTAAAATAAGGGGGATAAACGAGCAAAAGTCGCAAAAGAACAAAGTACATACAATTTATTTACAAATGAAATCGTCCCCCCAAACCAGCTTCAAACGGGGGGCGCAGCACGGTACGGGAAGTACCACCAACCGTGGGTCTCCTCATAAACGATCCCGCTACCATCGTCCATCTCATCGTGAAGTCCATCATCATCACATATTCGGCCCACAGCATTCACAGCATCCACTCGGCCATAACATACGCAGCAGCACTCATGTTGTCTTTGATCACAGCTTTACCCGCATCCATCCTCCCTAAAGTACCTGCGCCATAATCACAACAAAGAACGGCCTCAAGAGGATCCCTCTCGAGGACTTGAGGTAAGTAATCATCCACACATTCATCAACAACGTCATCAAAAATATCGATGGAAAAGACCGACTCCTCTAACATGGGACGCTTCAAAGCGTTTCACAAGTTAAAAGCGATTTTATCACCTCCAACATCCAATGTCAACTTGCCGTTCTTGACGTCAATTATAGCACCTGCAGTGTGCAAGAAAGGTCGACCCAAAATGATAGGAATTTGGGAGTCTTCGACCATGTCAAGAACGACGAAATCGACAGGGATGAAAAATTTACCAACCTTGACAGGAACGTCCTCTAGAACACCCAAAGGGCGTTTAACAGAACGATCCGCCATTTGGAGCGTGATGTTCGTTACTTTCAAAGGTCCCATGTTAAGCTTCTCGCACACCGAGTACGGCATGACGCTCACGCTTGCACCTAAATCACATAATGCATTATCAATGGAAACAGTACCAATGGTGCAAGGAATTGAGAACCTACCCGGATCTTTCAATTTAGGAGGAGACCTGTTTTGTAAAAGTGCACTACATTCCGCAGTGAAAGCCACGGTCTCGACCTCATTGAAAGATCTTTTACGGGTGAGTATGTCTTTTAGAAACTTAGCATAAGCCGGGACTTGCGTGACAAGCTCGGTGAAGGGAACCGTTACCTTGAGGTCCTTGACAACCTCCATAAACTTACCAAATTGTGAGTCAAGCTTAGATTTTACCACTCGGCTCGGGAATGACAACTTGATTTGAATCGGCGGCTCGACCGGCTTAGCTGCGCTTTTCTCCTTCCCCTCCTCTTGCACACCACCAGTCTCGGCCACCTTGCTCTCCACGTGGGGCCCGCCCACGGCTGGTCCAGCCTTAGACCCTGCATCAACACCATTCTCAACATTCAAATCGTTAGTGGAAACATTAAGACTTACCTTGCTTACCTTTATGGGAGGTACATCAACATTGGGCATAGATGGCCCATCGTAGCTCGTTCCACTTCTTAGGGAGATGGCGTTGGCGGTCTCATGAGGTTGCTTGGGTTGAGACGGGAGTGCTCCAGGTGCCCTTGTGTTGCTAGAAGACGCTAATTGAGCAAGTTGAGTATCCATGGCCTTGTTGTGAGCAACCAAGGATTGAATGGTAGCGTCTTTAGCTTGTGCCTCCTTCTCCATCTTGGCCATCATGGCCTCTTGATTCTTTTGCATTTGGAGCATCATGGCTCGCATTTCGGCCATAGGATCGGAGACGGGAGGAGGAGCAACCGGTGGTTGATGTTGCGGTCTAACAAAACCCGGTGGATTGAAGGGACGAGGAGCATTGTTGTTGTAAGGAACGAAGTTTTGTGGGCTGTTTTGAAGTGGTTGTTGTTGTTGTGGATTAAGGACATTTTGGCTTTTGTAGGAAAGGTTTGGATGATTCCTATAGCCTTCGTTGTAAAAGTTCGAGTAGGGGTTGTTTTGTGATTGAAAAGCATGTACATGGTGGAGATTAGATTGAGAATTCATACCTCGGCATTCCATTGAAACATGACCGGAAGCTCCACATGAGTCACATAGAGGATCGTAAGTAGTGTGCATAGCGGCTACCGATTGTCCTCGAGCTTGAGAGGAACCAGCTTGCATTTGACTCATCATCATCGCGGTCATTGCATCCACCTTTGCCGTAAGCAAGGCCACTGCGTCAACATCATGCTTACCTCCACTTCTAGGAACATTCCTAGCATTACCGTATTGAGCATCGTGAATAGCCATGGCCTCTATTGTATCAAAGGCCTCCTCAACGTCAATGTTATCGAAGCGTCCGCTAGAGGCCGAGTCAAGCACTTGGCGAGACTCGTTGTACAGTCCATTGTAGAATTGCATTACCAAAAACCACTTGTCAAGCCCATGATGAGGACATTGGCGTTGGAGCTCCTTGTAACGTTCCTACGCATCAAAGAGACTCGTCTCCCCTTTGTCGGAGGCTTGTTATTTGACTCAGTAGCATTGCCGTCTTCTCCGGTGGGAAGTATTTTTGATAGAAAGCCAACGCAAGAGTGCTCCAATCGGTCACCCCGTGTGCAACTCGATTCAACGAGTTCAACCATAGCTTTGCTTTATCCTTAAGTGAGAACGGGAAAAGCATTTCACGTATTTGCTCTTGGGTGACTCCGGCTTGCTTAATCGTTGAGCAATAATCACAAAAGTTCTGAACATGGAGGTTAGGATCCTCCCCGGGGTTTCCCCCAAACTGATTACGCTCAATCAAGCTAATGAAAGCCGGCTTTATCTCAAAATTGTTGGCCGCAATAGCCGGCATAGCATTGCCGGTAGGTAGTTGAGCCGCGGTTGGCTTAGAGTGATCCGAGAGCTTCACCATCTTCTTGGGTTCGATGTGAGCTTCTTTAGAGGATGAAGTAGGAGATAAAGTAGCTTCCAAGTTCTTCAACAAGTTCTTGCGCCTAAGAAATGTACGCTCCGGCTCCGGATCAAACTGAAATGCCAAGCCTTTTTGAGACGTACGAGTGTTCCTGGGCATACACAAGCACTAGAGTAGACGTAAGTAACGGCCTCAAGGAATGGAGGTTCCTTGAGACAAGAGTAACAAAGGAGAAAAGAACCAAATAACAACAAAAACAAAAGCCGTCTCCCCGGCAACGGCGCCAAAATTTGATAGGATTTGTCGCACTCTCCTAATCAAAAATAAATCCAAACTCAACACTAGAGTAGCTAGGGTAAGTCGGGTCGAAATCCACAGAGAGACGGTCGTAATGTTGGTTATTTTTAGTGATTCTAATCTCGGTTCGAGTGAGTATGGTTTAACTAGAACTAGAGCGAAGGAGAAGGGGTTAAAACTTATAAGGGAAAAGTCTAGGGAATCGGGTTAGGTAATGGGTAAGTCAAGGCCAAGGAATGATGATCGAATGAGTAGGTATCGCACATGCTAAGGATAACGCCGCCTCTCGGTCTTAAGCTCCTCTAGGTCTCGAGTGCGGGCTCTCGCAACTTACACACGAGGGTCCTAATGTTTAGTCTCGCGCCTACCCTAGAACTAGGCTTTCGTTCTTAAGTTCAAGGGTGCTAGATACTCGCTAAAACGTGATCAAGGATTCAACGAGAGCAATCAAGCAAGACATAAACAAAGCAAGCACAAAAACCTAACTCAAATGATCACAAACATCAACCAAAACAAACACCCATGCTTCACCCTTCTCCCTAGATGATAAAACTACTCACACATAGCGAAAACGGAAACAAAAGCGAGGGAAAAAGATGAAAACATGATCAAGAACAATATGGAACGAAATCACAATGAAAAGAGGAGAAGAAATTAATAATACCAATCAGAAATTTGATGAAACAAAGGATGAATTCGACAACAAAACCCAAATAGACGATAAAACTAGAGCAATCCGAGTCGGGAATTCAAAGTACAAGAAGGAAAATGATTTAAACCCTAAGTTTTTTATGGAGAGTACTTTAAAGTGTCTATGAGAAGCTATAAAAAAATCAGCCGAAAATATAATGTATAAAGCCTTCAAATAGACGAAGTACTTAAAGCAAACGAGGCGTCACAAGGTTACCACTGGTGAAGGTGCCCGGACGGTTGGTCCCGGACGGGATGAAGTGTGTCCCGTAGTGTTCAGATTTGTTCTTCAAATTGCACCTTCTTTGCCTTAGTTTTTCTTTGCTTTCTTCTCGTCCCAAGGCTAAGGGACAAGGCCTACGTCGTCCCAAGGGGTAGGGACAAGGTCTACATTGATCACATGAGTTTCAAATCCCGTCCCAAGGTCCCGGGACACCTTCATTGGTTGAAACGAGGCTCGTGCGCAACCGAAACGCAACGAAAACAACTCGAAACACCTTGAAACTTCACGAAAGTTTATGAAACTTCACGAAACCTCCCGAATAGCATCCTAAACTCCAAATAGCTGCTTATACCTGCAAAATGGACACAAAAACGCAGCAGAGCCAAAACGGAGCGAAATAGGAGCTGAAATGCATGTAAAAGTGCGGGAAACGCAAAGTAAAGTACGTGAACATGGGGCTATATATACGTAAATATATGACACATCAAACTCCCCCAAACCGAACCGTTGCTTGTCCTCAAGCAACAAAGCATGACAGGAAAATAGAGGACAAAGCGAGCAAAGAAGACTTCCCCGAACAATCACCAAACCGCAAGCAGCTAGAGCAAATGGCAATCAATACCGAAGCAGCATGGGACGTATGGAAATAGCTAGCTAACGGATGAGAATTACAAGACGGCGCAGAATGAATAGCATGGCAATGACTTAGGCTCTCTAGCAATCAAATCACGGACCTCTCGCGGTTTTCACTCTACTCAAATGATGATCAAGGTGATATATGTGATGACACTCACCTACTCGACTAGTGGAAGTACGCCCGCAATCGAATGTGGACCAAATCTCGCATTCCTGTACACGCATAATGTCATAAAAACGAACCAAACATGAGGGCTTACATAGGATATGAGGCTGTAAAGGCCATAGAGAGGATAAGGGGTGATAAGGTGGAACAAATAGTTATGGAATCGTGGAGCTAAGCCACTAGATACCACTCGACTACTCAAGTGCTCGTCCAACCAACAAGGAACCCAATCTCATGAAAAACGGACCGAAAACTGCAAATCGATCGCCTTACACATCAACACAACAATAGCAACAAATTTCAAGTGCTCGCTCATGTACAACAACAACAACTTTCGATTTTTGTGCACACATTCTTTCTTTGTATTTTTTTTTTGTGTTGTGTTTATTTTTTTCAGATTTTTTTTTTTCTTTTCTTGAGCAAAAAGAGCACACTCACAAAGTTGCGGAAAACCTCATCAAAAGGGTCGGGGAAACAGCAATCCCGACTCAAATTCACCAACACTCTCCAAGCAATACCACATCAAAGAAGTCGTAGCATGATCAAAACCCAACGAACGAGCACAAGAGTAAGCAAAAGCGATAACTAGCATGGCTAGGGTAGGCTATATGGCAATGTAGCTAGCAAACTCATGTGGGTAAGGGTATTAGGATCAAAAATGAGAGGATAAATCAAAGTAAGACAAGGTGAATAATAAGCAATCAACTAAAGCCTCATATGCAAAACATGTGACAAAATCGTGGGAAACACGGGGATAGGGGCCACACTTATGCGCGTTGATATTACGTACCCCACGAGGAGAACTACTCACAATATAGCACGGGGACCGGGATAGATGAACCGGCCTCTGGAGGCTCAAAACCTCACAATAAGAGTAGCTAAAGTCCGCGAATGATAAAGCCAACAATTGAAAGCACGCCATCATCTGCAAGCGTCTCAACATCCCCATAGCGCTAATCCAAACAATATAAATCATGCCAAAGCCCAAAGCATACAAGGGAAGGGATGTCAGGAAAGATCAAGATAAAAACAAGCTCGCAAACAACGATCGGGATACGTATTTTTGGTATTTTTGAGAATTTTTCTGATTTTTATGGATTTTTTTTGAATTTTTCAGATTTTTTGGATTTTGTGATTTTTTGGAAAATGAAAAACGAAAAAGAAAACGCAAAAATAAAAAGCAAAGCGAAGCAAAGCGTTCCTCCCCCCAAACCAAACAACACATTGTCCCCAATGTGTCCTAAAGCACATCAACCAGGGACCTTAAAATAAGGGGGATAAACGAGCAAAAGTCGCAAAAGAACAAAGTACATACAATTTATTTACAAATGAAATCGTCCCCCCAAACCAGCTTCAAACGGGGGGCGCAGCACGGTACGGGAAGTACCACCAACCGTGGGTCTCCTCATAAACGATCCCGCTACCATCGTCCATCTCATCGTGAAGTCCATCATCATCACATATTCGCCCACAAAGATTCACAAAGATCCACTCGGCCATAACATACGCAGCAGCACTCATGTTGTCTTTGATCACAGCTTTACCCGCATCCATCCTCCCTAAAGTACCTGCGCCATAATCACAACAAAGAACGGCCTCAAGAGGATCCCTCTCGAGGACTTGAGGTAAGTAATCATCCACACATTCATCAACAACGTCATCAAAAATATCGATGGAAAAGACCGACTCCTCTAACATGGGACGCTTCAAAGCGTTTCACAAGTTAAAAGCGATTTTATCACCTCCAACATCCAATGTCAACTTGCCGTTCTTGACGTCAATTATAGCACCTGCAGTGTGCAAGAAAGGTCGACCCAAAATGATAGGAATTTGGGAGTCTTCGACCATGTCAAGAACGACGAAATCGACAGGGATGAAAAATTTACCAACCTTGACAGGAACGTCCTCTAGAACACCCAAAGGGCGTTTAACAGAACGATCCGCCATTTGGAGCGTGATGTTCGTTACTTTCAAAGGTCCCATGTTAAGCTTCTCGCACACCGAGTACGGCATGACGCTCACGCTTGCACCTAAATCACATAATGCATTATCAATGGAAACAGTACCAATGGTGCAAGGAATTGAGAACCTACCCGGATCTTTCAATTTAGGAGGAGACCTGTTTTGTAAAAGTGCACTACATTCCGCAGTGAAAGCCACGGTCTCGACCTCATTGAAAGATCTTTTACGGGTGAGTATGTCTTTTAGAAACTTAGCATAAGCCGGGACTTGCGTGACAAGCTCGGTGAAGGGAACCGTTACCTTGAGGTCCTTGACAACCTCCATAAACTTACCAAATTGTGAGTCAAGCTTAGATTTTACCACTCGGCTCGGGAATGGCAACTTGATTTGAATCGGCGGCTCGACCGGCTTAGCTGCGCTTTTCTCCTTCCCCTCCTCTTGCACACCACCAGTCTCGGCCACCTTGCTCTCCACGTGGGGCCCGCCCACGGCTGGTCCAGCCTTAGACCCTACATCAACACCATTCTCAACATTCAAATCGTTAGTGGAAACATTAAGACTTACCTTGCTTACCTTTATGGGAGGTACATCAACATTGGGCATAGATGGCCCATCGTAGCTCGTTCCACTTCTTAGGGAGATGGCGTTGGCGGTCTCATGAGGTTGCTTGGGTTGAGACGGGAGTGCTCCAGGTGCCCTTGTGTTGCTAGAAGACGCTAATTGAGCAAGTTGAGTATCCATGGCCTTGTTGGCGAGCAACCAAGGATTGAATGGTAGCGTCTTTAGCTTGTGCCTCCTTCTCCATCTTGGCCATCATGGCCTCTTGATTCTTTTGCATTTGGAGCATCATGGCTCGCATTTCGGCCATAGGATCGGAGACGGGAGGAGGAGCAACCGGTGGTTGATGTTGCGGTCTAACAAAACCCGGTGGATTGAAGGGACGAGGAGCATTGTTGTTGTAAGGAACGAAGTTTTGTGGGCTGTTTTGAAGTGGTTGTTGTTGTTGTGGATTAAGGACATTTTGGCTTTTGTAGGAAAGGTTTGGATGATTCCTATAGCCTTCGTTGTAAAAGTTCGAGTAGGGGTTGTTTTGTGATTGAAAAGCATGTACATGGTGGAGATTAGATTGAGAATTCATACCTCGGCATTCCATTGAAACATGACCGGAAGCTCCACATGAGTCACATAGAGGATCGTAAGTAGTGTGCATAGCGGCTACCGATTGTCCTCGAGCTTGAGAGGAACCAGCTTGCATTTGACTCATCATCATCGCGGTCATTGCATCCACCTTTGCCGTAAGCAAGGCCACTGCGTCAACATCATGCTTACCTCCACTTCTAGGAACATTCCTAGCATTACCGTATTGAGCATCGTGAATAGCCATGGCCTCTATTGTATCAAAGGCCTCCTCAACGTCAATGTTATCGAAGCGTCCGCTAGAGGCCGAGTCAAGCACTTGGCGAGACTCGTTGTACAGTCCATTGTAGAATTGCATTACCAAAAACCACTTGTCAAGCCCATGATGAGGACATTGGCGTTGGAGCTCCTTGTAACGTTCCCATGCATCAAAGAGAGACTCGTCTCCCCTTTGTCGGAAGCTAGTTATTTGACTCCGTAGCATTGCCGTCTTCTCCGGTGGGAAGTATTTTTGATAGAAAGCCAACGCAAGAGTGCTCCAATCGGTCACCCCGTGTGCAACTCGATTCAACGAGTTCAACCATAGCTTTGCTTTATCCTTAAGTGAGAACGGGAAAAGCATTTCACGTATTTGCTCTTGGGTGACTCCGGCTTGCTTAATCGTTGAGCAATAATCACAAAAGTTCTGAACATGGAGGTTAGGATCCTCCCCGGGGTTTCCCCCAAACTGATTACGCTCAATCAAGCTAATGAAAGCCGGCTTTATCTCAAAATTGTTGGCCGCAATAGCCGGCATAGCATTGCCGGTAGGTAGTTGAGCCGCGGTTGGCTTAGAGTGATCCGAGAGCTTCACCATCTTCTTGGGTTCGATGTGAGCTTCTTTAGAGGATGAAGTAGGAGATAAAGTAGCTTCCAAGTCCTTCAACAAGTTCTTGCGCCTAAGAAATGTACGCTCCGGCTCCGGATCAAACTGAAATGCCAAGCCTTTTTGAGACGTACGAGTGTTCCTGGGCATACACAAGCACTAGAGTAGACGTAAGTAACGGCCTCAAGGAATGGAGGTTCCTTGAGACAAGAGTAACAAAGGAGAAAAGAACCAAATAACAACAAAAACAAAAGCCGTCTCCCCGGCAACGGCGCCAAAATTTGATAGGATTTGTCGCACTCTCCTAATCAAAAATAAATCCAAACTCAACACTAGAGTAGCTAGGGTAAGTCGGGTCGAAATCCACAGAGAGACGGTCGTAATGTTGGTTATTTTTAGTGATTCTAATCTCGGTTCGAGTGAGTATGGTTTAACTAGAACTAGAGCGAAGGAGAAGGGGTTAAAACTTATAAGGGAAAAGTCTAGGGAATCGGGTTAGGTAATGGGTAAGTCAAGGCCAAGGAATGATGATCGGAATGAGTAGGTATCGCACATGCTAAGGATAACGCTCGGCCTCTCGGTCTTAAGCTCCTCTAGGTCTCGAGTGCGGGCTCTCGCAACTTACACACGAGGGTCCTAATGTTTAGTCTCGCGCCTACCCTAGAACTAGGCTTTCGTTCTTAAGTTCAAGGGTGCTAGATACTCGCTAAAACGTGATCAAGGATTCAACGAGAGCAATCAAGCAAGACATAAACAAAGCAAGCACAAAAACCTAACTCAAATGATCACAAATATCAACCAAAACAAACACCCATGCTTCACCCTTCTCCCTAGATGATAAAACTACTCACACATAGCGAAAACGGAAACAAAAGCGAGGGAAAAAGATGAAAACATGATCAAGAACAATATGGAACGAAATCACAATGAAAAGAGGAGAAGAAATTAATAATACCAATCAGAAATTTGATGAAACAAAGGATGAATTCGACAACAAAACCCAAATAGACGATAAAACTAGAGCAATCCGAGTCGGGAATTCAAAGTACAAGAAGGAAAATGATTTAAACCCTAAGTTTTTTATGGAGAGTACTTTAAAGTGTCTATGAGAAGCTATAAAAAAATCAGCCGAAAATATAATGTATAAAGCCTTCAAATAGACGAAGTACTTAAAGCAAACGAGGCGTCACAAGGTTACCCCGGCCGGGGTGAAGGTGCCCAGGCGGGAGGAGGGGTTGGTCCCGGACGGGATGAAGTGTGTCCCGTAGTGTTCAGATTTGTTCTTCAAATTGCACCTTCTTTGCCTTAGTTTTTCTTTGCTTTCTTCTCGTCCCAAGGTTAAGGGACAAGGCCTACGTCGTCCTAAGGGGTAGGGACAAGGTCTACATTGATCACATGAGTTTCAAATCCCGTCCCAAGGTCCCGGGACACCTTCATTGGTTGAAACGAGGCTCGTGCGCAACCGAAACGCAACGAAAACAACTCGAAACACCTTGAAACTTCACGAAACTTTATGAAACTTCACGAAACCTCCCGAATAGCATCCTAAACTCCAAATAGCTGCTTATACCTGCAAAATGGACACAAAAACGCAGCAGAGCCAAAACGGAGCGAAATAGGAGCTGAAATGCATGTAAAAGTGCGGGAAACGCAAAGTAAAGTACGTGAACATGGGGCTATATATACGTAAATATATGACACATCAACTATAAATGAGAGATTTTTTTAAATTGGTATCAAATCAAATTCCACCTCATAAATAAATTTTTTGAAGAAATCTTTCTATTGTTTTAAAATACGGAGTATAATACTCTCTTTATTTCAATGGGATCGTCCCATGACCTCACTTTTCTTCTCATAAATAGTGAAGCCATGGGACTATGCCATTGAAATGGAGGGAGTATAAATTAATCAAATCCAGTAATTTTTCGGTGTGAGATTAAAATACAAATTGCAGTTAAAATGTTACAAAAATTATGTAATGAAGTACAAATAAGGTAACTCAAAATAATTTATTATAAGACGCGACCCACACGACAATTTGTGTAATTCAAATACCACCGAGAATGTTTTGGCCTAGTTGATAAGGGTAGAATACCAGTAACAATAGGTCACAGGTTCGAATTACTTCCTGTTGCCGTTGCGGCTTATATTTGAAAGAAAAAAAAAAACATATTTCTCGCATTTTCAAATTTTGGGGCAAAAAAAAAAACAAAACATCATTGTTGCTCAATAACAATTACTGATCTCAGGGTTTAGAAAAATTCCTGCTTTTCATCGGGTAAGTTCTGCAATAATCACCTTCTATTTTCTTTTTTTTCGTCTAAATATCTGTTCATGTCAAAAGCTTCATTGATTTTTTTGGGTCAGTGTAGTACGGAGTAATATTCTGCGACTTGATATTCATGCATGCCATTGTTGTTGTTGTTGTTGTTGTTGTTGTTGTTGTTGTTGTTGTTGTTGTTGTTGTTGTTGTTGTTGTTGTCGTCGTCGTTGTTGTGGTGGTGGTGGTGGTTAGCCGGTAATCGCTTTGGGATTTATGAAGTTAGTAGTTACTGGGTTATGACAAAGTTGTTTCTTTTGTTGAACAATTTCTCGCTATTATATTGTACGAGTATAATGGGGTTACTATTTGTTCAATAATGGTGTCGTTTTAGTAGTCGCAAGTGTACCTCGTTGTAAGCATGAACGGTGTTATAGGACGGCAATATCTAACTTACGCCTAGCTTGGTCTTTTGGATTGAAATCAGCTGAACTGAATAACGAAATTTTATTGTGCTACGTTAGCCGTGGATTGTTATGTTTCCACTTTTCGTTGATTCATTTGATAAGACCTTCTTTAATATTCCAACTTATGTTTTTGGTTTTCGATGAAGTACTAATTATAACGGGCCGCCCTTTATTGTTTTGAGTTGGGTGGTTGTTTGAATTCTTAATTAAGCCTTTGTTTTAAAATTATTGTCAGGTAAATTCACTTTGCAGCCATGGAATCACGGATGCAAAAGCGATTGCGTTCTCTCGAGAATTATAACGGCCGAGATAGATTGAGTGAACTGCCGGATGAAGTAATTGTTCACATTCTTTCGTGTTTGCCCACCGTGTATGCTGTTAGAACCATGTTACTTCGTCGTTTTGGAAACCTTTGGACTTTCGTTCATACCCTTAACCTTGACATGTCTGATTTCTTTAACCAATCTTATAAACGTTGGTGGAAAGATGATGACGATGAGCGGAAGATCGTTTTCATCCGCAATGTTCTGAAATTTCATAAAAGGCCCTCCATCAACAAAGTTCATATTTGTTTAGTGGGCTGTTCTTCTGCCAAATCTGTCAAGGCTTCTGGTGAGGTAAAAAGATGGGTGAGGTTTGCATCGGGTAGACAAGCAAAGGAACTCAAATTATGTGCTACGAGAAATTACGGATTAACTACCAATTTATCGATGCGTAATTTCACAAGTCAATCTCTTGTTACCCTTTTGCTCTATTCGTGCGAAGTTGAGACCCGAGTTAAAGTGAACTTGCCATCTCTGAAGAAGTTATCGATTGACAAATGCGTCATTCATAATGAAGTTTTACTAAGGTTTATGCGTGGCTGTCCTTCCTTACAAGAACTGGAACTAAATGATCCTCATTGTATGGACGAGCTAAGTCTTAGTGCTCCAAATATTATTAAGTTATCTGTTGTTCTTTCGTATTCACGTGAGCGTTGGGATCCTTTGACATTTGATTGCCCCAACCTTAGAACTTTGGATTTGGATATATGGTTTGGGCTACAGATTACTGATATTTCTTCTGTTCGTGATGTCTACATCAAAAATATTTCTTGTGACGAATACTACGATGGCGAACATGCAATGCTTAAATATTTTTGCAGGAAGCTAGATGGGGCTGAAGTTCTCCATTTGTCACGTAATGTGTCTCACGTAAGCTCTTCTCTTCTCTTTCTTTATTAAAAAAATAAGAGCGTGGAATTACGAACATAACGAATGTTCAGTTTCTTCCATTTCCAGGCGTTCCTTGATACAGTACAGCATTTGCATCTGTTGCAACACAAATGGAAGCGTGTAGTTCTTGAATTGCGGAAGTTTGATCAAGTGTGCCTCGTAGGCATTCATCACTTGATGCGAAGTTTAAGAAACTTGGAAGAACTCACTATATACACCGCATCTGTATGTGCAGTCAGTACTCTACTTCTTTACATTTTAACTTACTGTGAGACGACGTCACAATCGTAATTAGAATGAATAGGCACTCATTTATGTCATGAATTGATTACTAATGATACAAAAGGGATGACTAAGTAAAAGGACCCCTGTAGATGATAAGATTGTCGCAAACCATCTTTCGTGTTAGGGGTAACTGGGTAAGGCCGCTTAAATCATGCCAACATTACCCTACTAATTACGGGAACCCTTGAGGCACCAGAGTAATGATGTATTTGACTTTTATAAACTTCGATTTTTCGTCATGTAAAAAAATTATGTTCATATTCTCATTTTCAACTAGGTGTACCTCTTGTATATTGTACGAAATTATCGGCCAATATTGTAATAAAGTAGCCTCCTAATGATCTTATACGAAAATGCTGTTGATATGTTGTTTCACTTGGCTGTGTAAATTAACTGATTATCTTTCACCTACTCATATGTCATCAGTGTTTTAAGGCCAGTACCGATTTGCTCCCTTCAGAAGTCTCGTCTCCTCAAGTGACACCGCAACTTAAGACCATCACCTTGCATGGTTATGGAACGTCTTTGAAGAGTCACCTTCCACTTGTAGAATTCTTGCTCAAAGGCGCAGCTGTCTTGGAAAAATTGGTCATCGTCCCCACTAAAAGTCAATACTATTCACCGTGGAGTGCAAAAGATGAGCTTGAATTTGTTAAGCATGTGTCAAGCTTCCCGAGAGTGTCACCGAGTGCCAAGGTGCTCTTTGCTTGATTATTGTGTCAAGCTTCCCGAGAGTTTCACCGAGTGCCAAGGTGCTCTTTGCTTGATTGTTGTGCCTGCATATTGCATATTTGGATCGTAGCTAGCAAGCATTCATATTGCGGAAAAGTGATATTCTTCTCTGAATATTCTCTCCATGAATTATGCTTACATTTTCACAAAATCATAGTCATCGTCATTATTTACTTTATCTTCACAAAATCATGATCAACTAGCTCCTTTTCGTTTATGAGGGAGGCGTCTGTTTTGGTGATTAAGGGTGTTTTGTCCATTGACACGGACAATTGCTCTATTTTATCGTCGTCTATAATATTATAAACAATACCATGATGTCGGCTGACCATTCTCTAATTTCATGGTGGTCGTTAGTGTACGACTCTACGTAACAAAGCGTTTGGGTCCTCCGGAGCACACCAAATATTATATTCTTCCAGTGTTCTTTATATGGGGATTAGTCGAGGGGCTTTCTGCACTCCCTACAATTCGTGTACGAAATTTCTTTGGTTAGTTGTATGTTTGCTTTTAAGTTCGATCACCAAGTTGTAGTCCTTGTAGTGTCAGAGGCAAACCTTCTTGGCTTGCATTCACCCTTTTATCAAACGAAAACCTAAAACCTGTCTTTTTTGAGAGAAAATAATGTGAGTAAAACTCATTGTTGAAGCACAAACTCCCATACTCATGTAAATTTTATCGTTAGACTTCTCATGTTATTACTTATTAGTCACCTTAAAATATAATTTTCTCTTCTCTTTTAATTGTTCCACGTGTAAGACCGTCTCATAGTAGACGTACTCTAAAATAAGATAAGTCAATTGGTTTCATCAAACCCTTATTTTCTCATAACTTATTGACAAAAATTGTACTCCGTAGTTTTTATCAGGTGCATGAAAATTGTATTCTAATATCTTTACATTAAAAATCAAAATGTTATAATAACAAGGATAAAATTAACTATTACTCCGTACTACAATATCTTATAAAAGCCTTATGTTTAAGATTGCTACAAAAATTTATTTTAGTGACAAAAAGCCCCACTGTTGTGGATGGGGTGCGGCCAAATTCGATTAGTTGAAAATGTTTTTGGTGAGAAATATGTTTCCACAAGTTTCTATAGTAAAATATGATCACCAAAAACGTGTTTTAATAGTAAAATTTAACAAAAAAAAAATTACTCTAAAAAGGTAGTAATTTTAAAACTTTTTTCTAAAAGATCATAATTTTAAAAAATGTTTCGTGTAATGCAATTATTTACAATTTACTTTAATAATAAGAATTCAAAAAACCCAACAATATAAAATTAAAATTAAAATTAAACTTAAAAAGTTGTTTAAAAACTTAAGATCTAAGAAAGTGATGAAACAATACAGAGTATGAAATTGGGTAACAATCAAAAGAACCCTCCTTTACTTTTCATCAGGTAAGTTTTGCAATTATTTATCACCTTCTATTTTCGTTTGCTTTAATTATTGTTCATTGATTTGTTGATGTTGTTGTTGTTATTGGAGGGAGTAGTAATTAGTAACGACCCCTGATTATTTTGAGTTGGATTAAAATTTGGTGGGACACCCGTGTTAAATTTATATAAAATTTTCTTTGTGTTTTGGACTCTTATTTATTTAACACTTTATTTGGCCATGGCCCTGCTGGCCTGAGCTCCGTCTCTACTCCATATGGCGAGGATATATTATCTCGATAATATAGAAAGATAGATATTTAATATCTATCGATCTTTCTATATTATCGAGATATAGAAAGATAGATATTTATAATATCTATCTTTCTTTATTATCGAGATATAGTAAGGATATTGATCGTATTTTGATAATAAAGAAAGATAGATATTAAATATCTATCTTTCTTTATTATGATTAATATCCTTGCTATATCTCATCACCCTCCCTGAATCGGAGTGTGGAAGAATAGAACGTCCGACTTGCAAATTACTTATACTCACTCAACCAATATCTGTAACCGAAAAATTATTATTGTTAGCTAAATCAGTTAACCATGGAATCAGTTGACAGCCGAGATAGGTTGAGTGAAATGCCAGATGAGATAATTGTCCACATTCTTTCATGTATGCCCATTGTATATGCTGTTAGAACCATGTTACTTCGTCGTTTTGGAGACCTTTGGACTTTGATTCATACCCTTAAGCTTGACATGGATGATTTCTTTGATGAATTTTATCTAAATCGTCAGTGTGAAGAAGAAGATGAGAATTATATTGAGCGGATGATTGTTTTCTTCCGCAATGTTTTGATACTTCATAAAAGGCCCTCCATCAACATATTTGATATTTGTGTAAAATACAATTCTTCTGACGAAAGCGTCAAGCCTTGTGCTTATGGTGAGGCAAAAACGTGGGTGAGGTTTGCGTTGGATAAACAAGCAAAGGAACTCATATTATGTGATATGTCTGATTGGAAATCTACTACCAATTTATTGGTGCATAATTTTTCGAGTCAATATCTTGTTAAGCTTGTGCTCGTTTATTGTGATCTTGACGCCGAGTTTGAAGTGAACTTGCCATTTCTGAAGAAGTTATCAATGGACACTTGTGGCATTGGTGACGAAGAATTAGTAAGCTTTTTATGTGGGTGTCCTTCCTTACAAGAACTGGAAATACAGGATCTTTATTATTTGGACAAGCTAAGTATTAGCGCTCCAAACATTGATAAGTTATCTCTTGTATGTGACGACTGGAAACCATTGTCGTTTGATTGCTCCAATCTTAAAACTTTGGAGTTGGATGTATGTGATGGGATAGTTATTACTGATATTTCTTCAGTTCGTGATATCTATGTCAAAAACTATCCCGGTAACTCATACAATAATGATAAATTACATACAACACCTAAATTGTTTTACGGGATGCTTGATGGTATTGAAGTTCTCCATTTGTCACGTTATGTGTCTTACGTAAGCTCCTCTTTTTTCGTTTATTAACATTAAAGTGTGGAATTGCGTACTGAGATAACGCCCTTTTCATTTTCAGGAGTTCCTTGATATCGTACAACATTTGCATCTGGTACAACACAAATGGAAGCGTATAGTTCTGAAATTGCGGAAGTTTGATCAAGTCTGCCTCGATGGCATCCAACAGTTGACGAGAAGTTTAAGAAACTTGGAAGAACTCACTATATACCCATCGTGGAAAGCAGAACCTGCAAAAGAGCTTGAATTTGTTAAGCGAACGTTAAGCTTCCCTAGAGCGTCAACAAGTGCTCGGATCCTCTTTGCTTGACTATTGTCATGCATACGCCATACTGCGTTTTTGTATCGCAGCTAGCGTGTTGTGTAACGATGCTAGAATGCAGATGAATTATGGAAAAACGATAATTGTTCTTCGGGGTAGGACTTATATTGACTTGGGTAAGTCTTGGATGTAAAAGTCTTGATCAAGTACCATAACTGCATTCCAGATTTCGTCGTGAATTAGGCTCCCTTTTTTATTCCTTATTCGAAACTGGTATAGTGTAATGGTATCTATACATGAAATAGGCTCGCATTTGACAAAACATTGTCATCGTCATTATATACTTAATTTTTGCAACATTCAGAAGCTACCGAGTTGACGACTGGAATTTCCAATTTACATTTTGAATTTTTCGACTTCAATTGTAAGGAATACTGAGTTCTACTTCCAACTTGAGATAATCGTAATCATTGTTTTCTATGATAAATTTCGGACACTCTTGTCCGACTATTTTTGAGGTGGTACGAAAGTAATTGATACCTCT
Source organism: Dianthus caryophyllus (assembly GCA_023091065.1). Lineage (NCBI taxonomy): Eukaryota > Viridiplantae > Streptophyta > Magnoliopsida > Caryophyllales > Caryophyllaceae > Dianthus > Dianthus caryophyllus. The sequence goes on along the minus strand of CM041522.1, from coordinate 9,699,647 downwards.
TACCTTTCTCATCCGTATGAGGATGAATTAAATTGGTCGTCTTCTCGAGAATCAACCTAGTTTAGATATGGATACTAAATTTGTAAAACCGGTAATTGGTTTAGAAAAAAGGGTTAATTGAATATAACCCCTTTTATAACACTTTTTTTCTAAATAACCCATTTAATATGTTATTTTTCTAACATAACCCCCTTTTAAGACACTTTTGTTTCCAAATCATCCCCAAAGTCGAAATATGCTATTTAAAAATGAAGTATTCACACCCTTAAATAGAAATTTCTCAAGATGTTTCGACATATTTTAAACATTGGTGGTTGTAACTTGAAAGGGACATACCTTATAATGTCTTTAATCGTCATTTTTAGGTAAGAAAATTCGACTTTGGGAGTGATTTGGAAACAAAAGTGTTTTAAAAGGGGTTATGTTACAAAAATAACATATAAGGGGGTTATTTAAAAAAAAAAGTATTATAAAAGGGGGTTATATTCAATTAACCCTAGAAAAAAATATAAAATTAAAATGAAAACCTTAAACTAATAGCATCTCCAATGGTTACTTTTTAAGGACTTGCTTGCATTTAAAAAAAAAATTCAAGCTAGTAGCTTACCATTGGAGTTGTGATGAGTAGGTGTAGCTTATGAGCATTGTAGCTCTACCAAGCTACGTAGCTTGGTTTTAAAAAATAAAATAGAAAATGTTCTAATTGGATGAAAATGACTTTGTGGGGCCATATAAGCTACAAATCGTTGGATTCTACCATTGGAGGGATATACCGCCAAAGAGCAAAGCTGCTTGAAATTTTAAAGTTCAATTCAAACTACATACAACCAACCATTGGAGATGCTCTAAGAAGCAAAATTGCAAATAAGTCTATCATGGTAGGGAGCATTTCGTATTTATAAATGTATCATACCGTGTAATGTAAGTGACTAACTGGAGCGTTGATTATGGACCATTATTTTCATAGGTTCAATTAATTAATTGTTTTTTTTATGTATTGTGGACAATTTATAAAAAGAAAAATATATTGTAGAATTAATTATAAATTATAGTCCTTTAAAAACACAATTTTTTAATTTACAGCCCTTTAAAATTTTTCTAATCAATTGCAGCCACATATTTACTCCGATAATAAATCACAGCCAAAACGAAGCTCCGGCAAAAAAAAGTGGGTAACTTTTTATTAAATTCAATTTTTTTCCCCAAAACTGATTTTTCATGACAAAAATAATCCTTCCTTATTTAATTGGTATAGTAGATAGATATTATATATACTTCTTTTCACATTTGAACAACAAATTTCAAAATCAATTTCTTTTCTATTTCTTCCTTAAATCGAATTAGGTTTACCTTCTTGTCACAATTTCTATTTCTATTTCTATTTCTTCCTTAAATCAAACTAGGTTTACATGAAATGACTACAAATTGTGGAAAAAACTTATCAATTTCCCCCAAATTTACAATTTTGGGGGAAAAAAAAAAGTAGGGTTTCAAATTTTTTCCAGAAAAATTGGCCAAATTTTAACCTAGCATGCAAAATGAAATAAGGAGAGTCTTCCACATATTTACTCTTGTAATAAAGCAATCGATTTTTTAACAAAAGAATATTAAATGTAATACTTTCTCTGAGTGATGTATTAAAAAAACAAAAAGTGATGAAAAATATATTTCCTTGTGCAAAGTCTGCCTTGATGTGCGAGTAAAAACCGAGTGAATGGTTGGAGATGAGAAAGTAAATGACAAAAGTTATGATATAGATGATGGTGAGTTTGAAGAGGGAGATGAAAGTAGGGGAGAGATGAATAGAAATCGTGTAATTAAAAATAGTTGGTACAAAACGGTTTTCACAACTTAATTTTTACCGGAGAATGAGTGTGGGTGCAATTTAAAAATAGTTGGTACAAATGTGGCTGTAATTGATTAGAAAAATTTAAAAGGGCTGTAATTAAAAAATCGTGTATATAAAAGGTTGTAATTGACAATGAACCCTTCTATATTGTAAAATATATTTTATAAATGTAACCACAAAATTAAAATTTGACAACAAATTGGATATGAATAATCGAATTTCGAAAATCAATTTTTCCGGTTACTGAAAAATCAGACAAAGTGATCGAAAAACCGGATAACCGAGTCAGATATGAATTGCACGATATCATTAGTTTTTAAATCAAGTAACCGAATCGAATTTAAAATCCAAAGCAAGTAATCGGGTTTTACTCATTCCTAATAGACACTATAACTATAACTCTAAATATTTTTTATTTCGACCCAAAATCTTTTTTTTGCGGTAAGGAGGGGTATTATTAAACTAAATCAAAAGCCGCGAGTTCAAGAATCGACGGTGGAAAGTCATTGAAATACATCAGCTCATCCCCACTGCTATAGCAAAGACGCGCGATATAGTGCGCTACAGTATTTCCCCTTTGCTTAACATGTGAAAAACTACAAGACTCTAAAAAATTTGATGAAAATAACACATTGTCGACAACTAACCCCACCAGGCCACGATCAGCTCCTTTCTTCGATATAGCTATGACTGCTTGTAGAGAATCGGTCTCAAAGATGATGTTGCGATGACCCAAGGAAACGCTTCGTTGAATGCCATAACACCGAAATGGAAAGTAGTCCGTACTAATTAGGCAAATACGGAGTAGATGAGAAAAAGTAACTCGTAATTTGTTTCAATTGTTGTTCAATAACACTCACTCATCCTAGGGTTTTGGAGACAAAAAAAAACCCCTCATTTTCATCAGGTAACTGTTGCAATTATCACCCTCTATTTGTTTTTTGTTTTTTTGGGTATTATGTTCATGTCAAAAGCTTCATTGATTGTTTTGGTCACTATAAAACTATTCTGCAACTTAATCTTCTGTTGTTGTTGTTGCTGCTGCTGCTGCTGTTGCTGTTGTTGTCGTTCTGCGACTTAATCTTCGTTGTTGTTGTTGTTGTTGTTGTTGTTGCTGCTGCTGTTGCTGTTGTTGTTGCTGTTGTTGTTGCTGTGCTGCCGTAAGCTTTGGTTTTGCTATGTTTCCAATTTCACTCGATTCAATTGATTTGCTGCATTTTGCTTTTTAGTGGAACACCTAGTTTAATGTTCGAACTTATTGTTTCCTAAAAAGCACTCTTTTATTAGTATTGGGGGGAGTACTGATTAAAACTTACCCTTGATTATTTTGAGTTGGGGCGGCTGATCAAAGTTTTAATCAAGCTTTTGTTTTGAAGTTATTGTCAGGTAAATCACATCAGAACCATGGAGTCACGGACCCAAAAGCGTATGCGCGACAGAAATAGGTTGAGTGAAATGCCAGATGAAGTAATTGTCCACATTCTTTCGTTTATGCCTATCGTATATGCTGTTAGAACCATGTTACTTCGTCGTTTTGGAGACCTTTGGACTTTGGTTCATACCCTTAAGCTTCACATGCTTGATTTCCATGATCAATTTTATCTAAATCGTCAAGTGAAAAAAGATAAGAATGAGCGGATGTACGCTTTCTTCCGCAATGTTTTGATACTTCATAAAAGGTCATCCATCAACAAATTTCATATTCGTGCACTGCGTTATTATTGTGACGAAGCCATCAAGGTTTCTGATGAGGTAAAAACATGGGTTAGGTTTGCATTGAGTAGACAAGCAAAGGAACTCATATTACATGATGACATTGATGAGTCTGAATCTGAATTTACCATTATATCAGTGCGTAATTTCACAAGTCTATCTCTTGTTACCCTTGCGCTTCATAATTGCGATATTGAGACCCGAATTCAAGTGAACTTGCCATCTCTGAAGAAGTTATTGATTGACGACTGTGTCATACCTAATGAAGTATTATGTCGGTTTATACGTGGGTGTCCTTCCTTACATGAATTGGAAATAAAGGAACCTTATGGTATGGACAAGCTAAGTATTAGCGCTCCAAACATTGATAAGTTATCTCTTGCTCTTTCGTTTAATTGGGACGATGGGAATCCTATGCCGGTTGATTGCCCCAACATTAAAACTTTGGATTTGGATGTATATGATGGTATAGCTATCACTGATATTTCTTCTGTTCGTGATATCTACATCAAAAACTATCCCGGTAACTCATACAATGATGAATTACATACAAGTAAACTGTTTTACGGGAAGCTTGATGGTGTTGAAGTTCTCCATTTGTCGCGTAATGTGTCTCATGTAAGCACTTCTCTTTCTTTATTAAAAAAAGAAAAAAGTGTGTGGAATTATTGAGATAACGTCGGTTCATTGTCTTCCATTTTCAGGAGTTCCTTGATACAATACAGCATTTGGATCTGTTGCAACACAAATGGAAGCGTGTAGTTCTGGAATTATGGAAGTTTGATGAAGTCTGCCTCGTGGGCATCCAACACTTGATGAGAAGTTTAAGAAAATTGGAAGAACTCACAATATATCCATCGGGGAATGCAACGCCTGAGTTTGAATTTGTTAAGCGCATGTTAAGCTTCCCGAGAGCGTCAACAAGTGCCCGGATACTCTTTGCTTGACTATTGAGTATGTGCGTTTTTGTATCGGCGCTAGCGTTTTGTGTTATTATCCTAGAAAGGTAACGAATTTTGGAAAAACAATAATCATCACTCGGGGTATAACTTGGGCAAATCTTGGATATAAAAAGTGTTGATCATTTGCCATAACTCATAACTGTATTCCAGATTTCGACATGAATCATTCCTTTTTTTATCCCTTATCTGAAACTGGTATGTTTATGGTATATGTACATGAATTATGCTCACATTTCACAAAATCATAGTCATCGACGCATCATCAATTACTTTAGTTTTTGGCAACTTTCGGAAGCTACCGACTTAATGACCAGAGTTTCCACTTTACATATCGAAATTTTCGACTTCAATTTGCAAGATTTGGGTGACGTTTCTTTTGTTTGAAGAGTTTGTGTCATTGAACCTAAAAGAATATAATCCCTTGATTGTGTTAGCTTATTAAGTACCTGTCATTTTTATTTATCATTAGGTTAGAAGGCCTTTGCAAGTAAATGATGCAGATTAAAACACGGATCTTTTGTGGCGAATGATTGGAATTAGACTATGAAACACGTTAACCTTTTTGTAATCACTGTTATTCATAAAAAGGAACAAAATTAATCAGGAGTGTATTACATGAAAGCTTATCAATCTTTTCGAATCAACTCACGAATCCAGAAGAATTTATCCGCAGAGTTATTGACTCAAACATCGTTGAGTTCACAGACGACAGAGAGGAGTATTTGCAGCAACCATTGAGAGTTACTTAGATAACGCATTTTTCATTTTCTTCCATTTTCAGGAGTTCCTTGATACAGTACAACATTTGCATTTGTTACAACACAAATGGAAGCGTGTAGTTCTTGAATTGCAGAAGTTTGATCAAGTCTGCCTCGATGGCATCCAACACTTGACGAGAAGTTTAAGAAACTTGGAAGAACTCACTATATACCCGTCGTGGAAAGCCAAACCTGCAAAAGAGCTTGAATTTGTTAAGCGTGTGTTAAGCTTCCCTAGAGCGTCAACAAGTGCTCGAATACTCTTTGCTTGTCTATTGTGCATGCATTCTGCGTTTTTGTATCGCAGCTAGCGTGTTGTGTAACAATGCTAGAATGCAGATGAATTATGGAAAAACGATAATCGTTCTTCTGGGAATGACTTATTGACTTGGGATCAAGTACCATAACTGCATTCCAGATTTCGTCGTGAATCACTCCGTTCTTTTCCTTTTTGAAACTGGTATTGTAATGGTATCTATATATGAATTAGGCTCGCATTTGACAAAATCATAGTCATCGTCATTTTTTACTGTATTTTCACAAAATATTGAATATTGACAAGGAGGAAGATGAAGGTTGACTAGGAGAAATATAAGATAGTTGGATGAATAAGGTGAATTAAATAGAAAGTTAAATTTAACGAAATATTTTACAGAATTCTAAATTTTAGTTATGGTGTAGAATAAGTGTAGCACATCAATTAATGACACCATCCATGTTTTTGAAAACAGAGGAGACTAGTACGATATAGAAATTGAAAAAACACAGGATATCATGTAGCAAAACCCATTTTTTTTTTCTAGATGAGCCACAAAACAATTACAATGGAGGAGGGAATTTGAACATGAGAGTTGAAGTTTAGACTAACCGTTACCTCCGTTGTAATTGTAACCTCCTAAACACACCAAACGATATCAAGTACTCCCTCCGTGCCAGTGAATTGTTTACAATTTGACTTTTTTTGTGAGGGAGATTTGAGAGAATTGTAAACAAATGACTGGAACAATCCCGATGAATTGTTTACAGTTTGACTTTTTTGTGATACAGATTTAAGATAAGTGTAAACAAATGACTGAATAGAGGGAGTAGTCCGTACTACTTCGCCAAATGCCCAAATAGTAGTTCTTTTGTGAAACTAACATAACACTAAGTTAAATGCGAGACATAAGTACAAATTATTGTTAAAATGGAATAAAAATATGAAATGAAATAAATCTACTAAACTCTTTTAGGGTACTAAAAGTTTTTAGTTACAGTTAATAATACGGAAAAATTATACTAAAATGGTACAAAAATGATACGATAAAAAACGAGACTGACTTACAAACAAGCCTCATCACAGCCAACAAAAAAATTGTGATTCAAGGGTACGGAAACCTTTAGGGTAAAGAATGCTCATTACCCTACGAATAAGAAAGCTCCACGTATAGTAGCAGTGTAATTTGTACTTTTTGTGTGTCTACTGACTAAATATCCTATTTCCTACGGAGTATTTTACAAATCTTAATTAAGGGCATTCATAAATATAAAATCCTACTTTTAATTCTTTATTTTATTCTTTATTGGTCAATTAGTCAATATTTTTTTAACACTTGACGTATATGGAAATTAATTTTAAAAAGAATTGGAATTTTTTTTTGAAGCATTGTACAATTACACAATTAAAAGAAAACAAAAATAACAAAAATCTTTTCCATATCCCTGCATGCTTTTGACACATATCAAGAACCCTAAACCTTGTCAAATACTCTGTAATATTTAAAAATAATATTTGAGTATGTAATATGTTACATACTCGTTGATATTAATGTACATGATGGGAACCTTTGCCAGTTGATTGCCCCAACCTTAAAACTTTATATTTGGATGTATTTGATGGGATAGTTATTATTGATATTTCTTCAGTTCGTGATATCTACGTCAAAAACTATCCCGGTAACTCATACAATGACGAATTACATACAACACGTAAACTGTTTTACGGGAAGCTTGATGGTGTTGAAGTTCTCCATTTGTCGCGTAGTAATGTGTCTCACGTAACTACGTAAGCACTTCTCTTTCTTTATTAAAAAAAAAAAAAAAAAAAAAAAGTGTGTGGAATTCAAAGCCTGCAGAAGTGCTTGAATCTGTTAAGCGCATGTTAAGCTTCCCGAGAGCGTCAGCAAGTGCCCGCATACTCTTTGCTTGACTATTGAGCATGTTCGTTTTTGTACCGGAGCTAGCGTGTTGTGTTATTATACTAGAAAGCAGACGAATTATGGAAAAACGGTAATTGTTATTCGGGGCATAACTTGGGTAATTGTTATTCGGGGCATAACTTGATCATGTGCCATAACTGTATTCCAGATTTCAACGTGAATCATTCCTTTTTTATTCCTTATCTGAAACTGGTACTATAATGGTATCTATAAATGAATTATGCTCGCATTTCATAAAATCATAGTCATCGAAGAATCGTCATTTTCTTAGTTTTTGGCAACTTTCGGAAGCTACTGAGTTAACGGCCGGAATTTCCAATTTACATTTCGAAATTTTCGACTTCAATTTGTAAGGAATATACGGAGTTCTGCATGGAACTCCGGAGAAACTATCTTTTGTTTTTGGTGCGCAGTATTTGTGTGACGTTTCTTTAGTTTGAAGAGGGAGTGTGTTAACGAACCCACCACCTATTGTTGAATACTCCGTATTTGCACATCATAACCACTAGACGAAAATATGAGTGGTACATGCTCAATTTATCAGGATCAATTAAGCTCAATTTCATTGGATATTTCCACCCTCGAACTTTGGCAGATTACACATGGTACCCCATGTGTGAGGTTTGTTCACATGGTACCCCTAAACTTTGTAAATATGTGCCCAATATGCCCATTTTGTGACGGAAAACTTGACGACGTTAAGTTTAAAGAAGAATGCACCAATTATGAGTTTAGAGTACAATTAAAGCCACATTATTCCTCAATTAAATGCTATTATGTGTTGATTAATTAGTATAAATTTTGTTGATTAGAGTACAAATAATAGCATTTAATCGAGGAATAATGTTGGTCTAAATGTACCCTAAACTTATAATTGGTGCCTTCTTCTATAAAATTAACGTCATCAAGTTTTCCGTCACAAAATGGGCATATTGGGCACATATTCACAAAGTTTAGGGGTACCATGTGAACAAACCTCACACATGGGGTACCATGTGTAATCTGCCAAAGTTCGAGGGTACCGTGGGAAATATCCCTTTTCTTTAACTCATTATTTGAATATAATCCACACGAACATTACTATGACCATCCCCATTAAGCAAAATGACTTGGGTCATTTGATGTGAGTGTGACTTTAAACATAAATTAGTAAATAACCATCACACAATTAAAAGGACACTTTTTCATGAAAGTCAATAAATGACTCTTGTGTATACAAAATGACACTCTATTTTTTCAACTTATTATATTGCAAAAAGAAAAAAAGCTTGTGTATTTTTAAGTCATTATTTTTTGAATGGGAGGTTGATTAAATTAGTACTCCCTCCATCCACAATTAAAGTTCATACTCCCTCCATTCAATTCAACATGGCATATTTGCTTTATGCACAAGTTTTAAGGAAAAATTAAAATAATAATAAATAGGACAAAAAGGGGAGAGTTGATTGGGTGGGTTTAAAAATTGGTTTAAAAATTGATTTAAAAATTGGTTTTGAGTGAGGAAATAAGTGGGCCATATAGGATGAAAATAGAAAGTGATAGTGTGGATTTGAATGGATATAAAAGGTATAGTAGTAGTGTGGAGTTGAATGGAGGGAGTTAGGGGTGTTCACCGGTCCAAACCCGGACCGGACCTATTAGGACCGGGGACCGGATGCCCAAAAATTTCAAACCCGGAGACCGGACCGGTTAGAAGGAAACCCGGACCGGACCGGACCTAAACCCCTTAGGTCCGGGTTTGGACCGGACCGGACCACATAATAAAGGGGTTTTAGAGGGTTTTTTTCTATTTAGGACCGGACCGGACCGGACCGGACTTAAGACCGGTTGTCAAAATTTTTGAGGACCGAAGTCCGGACCTATTAGTATCCGGTCCGACCCGGACCGGACCTTTCGGTCCGGGTCGGTCCGGTTTTCCGGTCCGGACCAATTTTTGAACACCCCTAGAGGGAGTATGTGGGTGGAGGGAAAAAATAAGAGAAAGGGAGGATATAAGGTGGAAAATGAAAGGAGAGAAAAATTGTGGGGTCAGAGTTAATAATTTCCACATAAAATAGACCAAAAAGGAAAAATTGTAAGTATGAACTTTAAATTTGGATGTACCAAAAAGGAAAGTAGGAACTTTAATTGTGGATGGAGGGAGTACTTTGTAATAGATAATCACTTCCATTAAAGTGACATTTGAATGAGGATGGTCTAAGGATCCACCTGTCACCAATTAACTTTGAAAAATGTGGTTTCTTTTTGAACTTGTAAACTAAGCGCTTTATTCATTGTCAGGCCTATTTTTATGGTTTAAAATGCTATTACAACCCAAGTTTGCCCTTGGTTCGATAAGTTTAAGTTGGACCAAAATTATGTCACAGAATTTCGCTAGAATAAAATCTTTAATTACAAATATATGATTTTATATACTTCCTAATTACAATTTACAATGGGAGGTACGGTAAGTATTAAGTAATACTTCGTATTTCTTTAGCTTGGAGTAATACGGTTAATGGTTAATACCTCAAACTTGTGAAGTGAGGTTATTTTTTGGTTGAGACGATCTCAAAGAGCTCATTGGATATTCAAATTGATTTTCTTGACATTTTTAAGTTTCACGGTGTGAGACGATATCCGTTTTCTTTGTTTAACTTTCAAAAAATCTCAAATTTGAGTTTTTCATATAAATTGAGGGAGATTAATCCCAACCCCAAAATAAATAAAATTATGAAATATTTTATATGGTACCCCTTAGTGTTTTGACTTTCTATATGGTACCTCTACATTTTTTAAAACATACATGGTACCCCTAATTGTTGTCATTATTCATAGGTATACCCCTAAACTTTGTTTTCAAACAATTAAACTCAATTTTAGGCTTACGTGATGACTTGGATGCGTAACCAAGCTGATCATTTACTATCTCATGACATAAAGACTCTATTAAGCTCAAATTCTATCAACAATCTAATATTTAATAATATATATGGGTTATAAAATTTTACGACAAATAAGTTATTGTTTCCCTACAAAATTATCACGTCTAAGAGAAATATTGAGCCTAATAGAGTCCTTCTGTCATGGGATGAAAAAAACAAGCTTCGTTAAACGCCCAAGTAATTTTTTAACGCTTAAAAGTGAGTTTAATTGTCTGGAAACAAAGTTCAGGGGTATACTTACGGATAATGACAACAATTAGGGGTATCATGTAGAAAGTCAAAAAATTGAGGGGTACCGTAAAAAATATCCCTACAATTATTCTCCAGTTATATAACTAAATAGGCTTATTTTGTAATAACTACCTTATAAATATAAAATTTTACAACTTACTACCTTTTATAACTTTTTTTTAAAATTACTACCTTTTATGCCTATTTTCTTTACAAATTGATACCTGTTTGCATCTCCAATTGATATTTTCCGGCAAAATTTCTCATTTCTCTCCCGTATCTCGCTTTTCATATACTTAATAATTCATGTCTTCACACTATGCCGACATCCTAAAAGTTAAAAATAATATAATTTTTTTTATTAAATTTCATTTCATTGTACAAAAGTGGTAGCAATTTGTAAAAAAAAAAGTCTCATAAAAGGTAGTTATTTTTTAAAAAAAGTATAAAAGGTAGTAAATGGTAAAAAAAGAGTTTATATAAGGTAGCTATTAACAATTTTTCCAACTAATATTCAACGCGAGAAATTCTGAATTCAAAAAATGGCCAACAAAATAATTTTTCTACAGTTTTAAAACCCTAACTCATATAGACAACATTGTAATTAGCACAAGTGCAAGTTCTGCAACAAGGGTTTTGTTTGTGTGCAATAAATTTGTTTTTTGTGTGCAAGTGGAGGGTACTTGACCCGTTTTAAGCTTAAAACGGGTATGTTGGTCTTAAACAAGAATTTGTGTTGAGTAATTGATTGGGGGTAATTAGGGTTAGGTTAGTTTTGGGTAATTGATTGTGGGTAATTAGGGTAATTGATTGTGGGTAATTAGGGTTAATTGGTGTTAATTAGGAACAACTAATAAGGGTAGATTTGAAAACTAACCTAACCCTAATTACCCCCAATCAATTACTCAAACTAACCAAGAAAATAAAAAAAAAACTTACTCAATCTCCCTCTCCAAAGTCACTCTATTCTCACTAATTTCAATTCAAGGTAATTTTATTTTCTTGCATTTAAATTTTATATTTCATTTGTAGAAATGAATTAGTTGAATTTTATGTTGTTATACCCGGTTATTCCCTCCCCTAATCCCTCTTTTGGTATGGTATTATTGATTTTATTAAAAAAAAACATACGGGTTTAATTCGAGTGAAATTCTCGAATGGAGGTGTTCCATTCGAGTGAAAATCACGAATAGAGGTGCTCCATTCGAGTGAAAATCACGAATTGAGCATCCATTCGAGTGAAAATCTCGAATGGAACACCTCCATTCGAGATTTTCACTCGAATGGAGCATAGCCATTCAAGATTTTCACTCGAATAGAATCCGTATATATATATATATATTTTTTAATTAATTAATGTATTTTGTTAAGCCCGTTATATTTTTGATTTTTGTAATTATATTAATTTGTTTAGCGTTATTTTATTAATTTATGTTATAATTTCTAAAAATGTAGGTATCTACCTAATATGGAACGTCGGACAAAAATCAGATTGAAGGCTTCTGCAGCGCCTCGTAGTGTTGATTGTTCACAATCGGTGCCTCAGGTTGTGTCCTCAAATCTCGGCTATGTCCAGTTGAGTCAAGCAGAGTACGACCGTAATTTTGGCGAATATATTGAGGAGGAGCCAATAAATGATGCGGGTGAAGATGTTGACGTAGACGCCGAAATGGATGATTCGGCGGGCGAAGGAGAGGAAAATGTTGACGAAGAAGAGTTTGATGAGGGAGTGACTAGGTTTCCTTCGAAGCGTGGACACAGTGGCAAGGCTATTAGAGGTGCTTCGTCTTCTTCTAGTACTTCCTCAGTTCAGAAAACCGGTAGGAAAAAGAATGATGAGTGGAGGGTGAAGGTTCCCGAGGTAGGCGGCCCGGAGGTTGGCGATTTGATTCCTAGTTTTGGAGCTCACAAGGGGCAAAGGTGAAAATTAACTAACAAAAAATTAACTAACTATTGAGAATGTGGAAATTAACTAACTATTAACTAACAAAAGTGAAAATTAACTAACAAGGGGCAAAGGTGGAAATTTCTGAAAATTTGTGGCGGTATATTGTACCCCCAGGGAGATTAATGACTAACCCTTTCACTATTTGAGTGAAGTTTAATGTTTTAGAATTAACCCTTTCACTATTTGAGGTGGATTTTATGTGAAATTTGAGTAAAGTGTATGTTTTAGAACTAATCCTGTATTAATTTGAGGTTGATTTAGTATGAAATTTGAGTGAAGTTTATGATTTAGAACTTACCCTTTAACTATTTGAGGTGAATTTTGTCTGAAATTTGAGTGAAGTTTATGTTTTTAATCATGCGCTTCAACCAACAATATGGCTTCTATGTCAAATGGTGTTATTGAAGATAGATTGAGTCGATGCACGATGAAGTGATCGCTCATATACTTTCGTGTTTGCCCACCATAGATGCTTTGTTAGAACCATGTTGCTTCGTCGGTTTGGGAACTCGACTTTGGTTCATACTCTTTGGTTTGATTTCAATGAATACTATGAAGGACCTGATGTTGGTGGTGGAATAATTGACTAACGATCAGTCATTAGTCTTTGCATTTGTTTGCTTCTCCCGTTTTGTCAGGAATGCCCTCACGCTTCATAGAAGATCCACCATTGACTCTTTTCACCTTTACATTTACGAATTTGATGGTTCTTCTGACGATCCAAACACTTTAGAGGATGTTCAAATGTGGTGAGGTTCGCTACTAGTAGAGGAGTAAAAATCTCCATGTTGCTTTTATGGGGCACGATGATTTACCTCTACCGCTTTGTGTTTTCACTTGCCAATCTATAAATACGCTGAGGCCTCTGGATGTGCCATCGAGGAGTATGAAGAAACACAACCTTTTGTTATGGGCGAGTTTAAGAAAATTAACGCTTACATGTGTGGAAAATTATGGTGACTAACATGACCGGTTGATATCTAGATGCCCTTCTTTGGAAGAGTTGATTATAGACGATCCTCGAGAAGCGCTAGTTTTGAACATTAATAATCCAGTGTTCGTAAGTTGTATCTCCGCCTTGAAGGTTACCGCTCCTATGGCCCTGATTCCCTTACCCTTCATTGCCCCAATGTGAAAACTTTGGATTTTTCAATTACAAATGTGATCCCCACCATTTCAGTTGTTCGTGACTGATGTTTCGTCTCTTGAAATTGTGAATGTCAAAGATTTACCAAATAAATGTTGGTACGGACTAGTTAGGGCTATTATGAAGAACTTTCGAAATGCAGCAGAGTTTTCCTTGTCAAGAAAAGCTTTTGAGGTAGTAAATCTATGTATATTGAGTTTCTCAGCTAAATATTTGTTTCCCTTTAGCTGTATTGAAACAAACATTAGTATTTTGCAATCTTATTTATGAAAATCAAGTAACGAACACGTCCTTTTTTTTTTTTCAACAGCAATTATCTTCAATGAAGAAAGTGGATTTCCCACAGAACAATTGGAAGCGTTTAGATCTGCAGCCATGTTGGAATCATGAACGATGTCTTCAAGTTATCTTAAAGTTGGTAAAAACTTCAGTTAAGTTGGAAGAGCTCATAATAGATGTTAAACCGTCATTGGTAAGTACAATCATAGTTTTCGTACTCTGCAATATCAACTTGTATCGCTATTGTTTCATCTGTTTTTTTGTGATGAATTGATGATTTCCTCTAAATATACACAGGACACACGTGAATTACTTCGCTCAAAGGTATCTACTTCTGGGTGCAAGCCACTACTTTACCCTGAATTATCTAGCGCTTGTGTTTACCCATTTCTTAAAACCGTCACCATTCATGGGTATGAAAAGTGTTGCATGGGTCTGCTGGAACTAGTAGAAGAGTTGCTCCAAAAGGCGATCGTATTGGAGAAATTGGTAATTACCCAAGGGGTTAATCATCAAGTAACAGTGGAGGATCGTGATTTTGTTAAGAAAGTGTCAAGCTTCAAGAGAGTCTCGACAAATGCGGTTGTGGTCTTCGCTTGATAACATCGTTACACATTTGAGAAAACATGTACTCTCCAAGAATGCATTGTTATATAACAAAACGAAAAGCTTCTTTATCTGACGTCTGGCATGTTCTCTAGCTGGTTAAGTAACGCCAATTTAACGTATTATTAGATTAGATAGGCGTCTGCAAGTAAATGATGTAGATTACAACAAGGATCTTTTGTAGTGACTGATTCGAATTAAACTATGAAATGCATTAACCTTTTGTATTCACAGGAATTTATAAAAACGAACAAAATAATTGATTCGAATTAAACTATCTACAAATTTAGCAGCTCTTTTTTTCTCACTACCTTTCGGAGGTTTTTCCTTGGCACTTGTTAATACCCTTTTAAACCGCAACACACCCCTGACGAATTCCCGCTCACGTAAATTCAATGCTTAATGGGGACGATCACCAATTTGTCCAAGAAAGGCATGCTTTTGAGGTACGACTCTACTACACGTTGCTGATTATTCCACGATTTCACATGGCCATGAAGGGTGATAGTCTTTAAGTTGTGGCATCACACATGAAGAAGAAGAAGAAGAAGAAGAAGAAGAAGAAGAAGAAGAAGAAGAAGAATGCTTTAACGGGTCCAAATTATTACCGACTTTGAAGCCCTGTTTAGTTACACGGAGCACAAATTTATATATAATGATCGACCAAAGTAAACTTTGACTAATATATTCTCCCTAAATACAATATGAGCTAAAATACGATATGGAGAACATGTTTATCATGAGGAATCGAACGTGAAGAATCTTATATTGAATCTCTGGATATATTTGCAGAAACTAATGGTTGAAGGTTGATAATGGCTGACTAACAAAGTTTAACTCGAGAAATAAAAACGTGATGGGGTGGAATGTACGAGTTAGAAGTACTGAAGACACTTACCTCAACGGTGTATATAATGAGTTCTTCCAAGTGCTGCAAACTGCTCATCAAAAAGCAAATCCCCAAGAGGCACCTTCGACAAAACATCCGCAACTCCAGAACTACACGCTTCCATCGATTTTGTAAAGGGTTGAGATGCTGTATTGTATGGAGGAATTGCTGAAATGGACACAAGTAATCTCAATCAAAATCTCAATTACTTGTCGGTTATTAAGGGTTTATTCTCTTCGTCTTAAGTTGTCTCAAGTATTTTCTGAAATCAACATCATCAGAAATCGTGGAATTGTAGTATTGTTTGCAAAAAAGGACGAACATACCTCAGAAGCCCAGCATGACGATTGGAAAACTTCAGCTGTTTCAAACTTCGTTAAAAACGTTTCAAGAGTTCTAACATTGCCATCCTCCACGCACTCTTTCTCTTCCATGTTGATACAACGGCCGTAAGAATATTTGACATTGACGTGACGAACAGATGAAACATTGATAACCTCTGGTAATAGCCAACCATCTGTTACCAAATCCAAACTTTTAAGGTTGGGGCATTCAACGAAGAAAGGATCTGGCCATGGATCATCATCGCAGAGAGCAAGAGATAACTTATCAATGTTTGGCGCACTGAAACTCAGTTTACGTAACAGGCAAGGTTCTTCAACACACAATTCTTGTAAGGAAGGGCATCCATATATAAAACATTGGAACGCTTCATCAGACATGGTACATTGGTATAGCGATAATTTCTTTAGAGACCCCAAGTTGACTTGAAGTTCGGGCATAATTTGGCAGTAAATGAGTACAAGCGTAACAAGAGACCGACTACTAAAATTAGGCAACATGGGACGATGATAAACCATTTGACCTAATCGATTAGAAAATTCGATTTCTTTGGCTTGTTTATCCATCGCAACCCACAACCAAAACATTACATGATTTGCAGCCTTGGCAAGATTTTCATGATTTAACGACTCGATAGAAAGAAGGAATTTGTGAATGAAGGGTCTTTTGTGTAGCATCAACACATTGTATACGAAAGTGAAGAACTTCTCATAGTCACTCGAATGGTAACGTACAAAACAATAAGAATTTGGGTTTTTATACGGATACATGCTTCTAAGGATTTCCCCGACATCAAACCTAAGAGTATGCACCAAAGTCCAAAGGTTCCCAAAACGACGAAGTAAGACAGTTCTAACTGCGTCTACAGCCGGCAAACATGAAAGAATGTGGACAATTACGTCATCTGGCATTTCACTCAACCTATCTCGTCCGTCATATTTATGAATAGTCCGCATATGCTTTTGGATCAAAGTCATGGTTTTTGTATGATTCGCCTGAAAATAATATCAAAATAGACGCTATGCGGCTACGCTAGATTCTGATCAGATTTTAGACAACAGCCTTCCTCAAACTAAGCTAAACAATTATTTTCAAAGATAATAACACCAAAATCACATGATCACAAAACATCAAAATTTATAATTAGAAGGGTAAGTTGTGATCGAAATCAAAGATATAAAGAAATAAAGTTATATGAATTGGAAAATCAAAAGGGAGGATGAAAAATCACAATTTAGGTTTTTTAGATGATGAAGATTAGCCCATGTTTTTATAATGTAAAACCCTAATTTTTGAGGGGTCTGCTGTACGTAGGGGTGAACAAAATTATGGAAGTATATCATATAGTTTTAAATTTTACGAATTTTAGTATATATGAAATTCCGTATATATGAATTCCGTATATATGGTTTTAATCGTGTTAAAACTGTATCGGATTTTTTTGAAACTGTATATATGATATACGACACGAATTTATTTCGAGTATAACAATTACAGAATTATTATGAAGTTTTTATTACTCTCATGTGGATTCTACCTTCAATATTTGTCTATCGTCCTAATTATTATTCATTTTCTCTTATTTTTTTGTCCTGTAGTTATATCAATGAACTAATAACGCTTAGTCGCTTAATTTATCTTCAATTGACCATCTCACAAGTCATCAATTGTACCAACGAGACCTTGGTCTAGTGGTGCCAGGGGCTAGACTTGGTAGGGAGAACTGAGGTTCGAACCCCCGCAAGCTCGTTGGGAGAAGTTTAAAACCTTAACCCCGGGACACGCTCCGAAACCGAATTAGTCGGCTCAAATGGGTTCGGATATCGGTTTGGAAACCAAAAAAAAAAAGTCATCGATTGCAGTAAATTATTTATTCTCACCGTGCTTCAGCAATTATAAACAACTTATACAACTATTTTTCACATTTATTAGAATTTTTTTTTTCTTTTTTATTTTATCTATTTCTTGTCATATAATATCTTCATATTTACGGAGTATTTTTTCTAACTTTTATCAAACTCATTTTTAGTATATCGTGTACTGATAATTTTGACGTGCTGTGAAAACCGTATATACGATTACTGTATTTCTTTACTCTTACTTATGCAATAAGGTCATAATTATGTTGTAATTTATTCTATAATAAGTTAATTACTACTTAATTTCCAAATCTCTATTCCTTTTACAAGTAGGAACAGTAATAGTTTCAAGTTTCAACTTTAAGAACCTACTCCGTATATATATACAATACCTTTATTGTTTTTAGTACTCCTCAGTCCGTATATATATACACATACAACAAATCTTATTAAACTATCAACATTCTCACTAATACTTACTTTATCAATTCAATGGCACTTCGTAATACCTTCATTCTCTTCATCGTATTCGTCGTCTCGCTACTTTCCCTAACGCAAGCTCACGATATCGCTCCAAGTTCCGACAATTATTATTTGTCGTCGATTGATTATCTGTTCCAGTTTGGTGACTCTATTAGCGACACGGGCAATCTTGTCATCCAAGACCCTGTCCATGCTCATAACTTTGCGTCTTTTCCTTATGGTATGACCTTACATAAGGCGTTAACTTCGCTGTCGCTGGATCAACCGCCTTAGACACCGACACCTTACAGTCTCAAGGCGTCCTTTCACCGGTCACTACGAGTTCTTTGAATGTCCAACTCGACTGGTTTCGAACCCATCTCGAGTCTGTTTGTGACACCGCTTTGGACTGCCTAGAAAAGCTTGGTAGATCCCTTGTTTTGATTGAGACGGGTGGAAACGATTATAACTACGCAATGCTACAAGGGAAGACTATGGATCAACTACGCGACTTGGTTCCTCAAGTGGTTGAAACTATCAAAAACGCGGCTAAACAAGTCATTAGCTATGGTGCGATATGGGTGCTTACCTATTTACAAAGCGACATTTGAAAACGCCTACACGTTAGATAAGTTGGGTTGTTTAGATGGACTCAACGACTTTGCAAGATTTCACAATTCTCGTCTTATGAAGACCATCAAAGAATTGCAACGAGAGTATCCGGAGGTGGTTATTGTTTACGGGAGACTACTATTCAGCATTGAGTTCGGTCCTTAAAAATGTAGGGACTTTCGGGTTTAATGTGCCAAACAAGTTCAAAGCGTGCTGTGGATCGGGTGAAAACGAGTACGTACAATTTCAACATGACACGGATTTGCGGGAGCCAAGGGTACGTTGTTTGTGAAGATCCAAACAAGTATATAAGTTGGGACGGGATTCATATGACTCAACAAGCGTACAAGCGAATGTCTCAATGGTTGTTGCCCAGACTCGTCCGTAAACTCCACAACGTTTGAATGCTAAACATTCTTTGCTAAAAATTTCTTCCAACGTCTGATGTTTTCTATTTCATTACTTAAGATTTTCATTAGCTTTCATTCGATACACTTTTTAAACAATGTAATATTCTTGATTAATTAGCATTTTTCGTTCTTACGGGCATCCGACAGTTCTATATAAATATTTGTGTTTGCGATTACAAATGCTCGTGCATTCATAGTCTAATTAGAATTTGTCATCGCAAAAGATCCGTGTTTTTAATTTCCGTCAATACGATGTTCCCATTAAGACAACTGAACAACATTAAGAGGATAAAAAAAGTCGTCTGTTATACGAAGTTCTCATTTAAAGACCACAATCGCATTTGTCGAGCCTCTCTTGAAAACTTTGTTAACAAAATCATCACGATCCTCGACTGTTACTTGATGATTCGCCCCTTGGGTAATTACCAATTTCTCCAGTACGACTGCGTTTTGGAGCAGCACTTCTACTAGTTCGAGTAGACCCATACAACACTTATCATACCCGTGAATGGTGACGGTTTTAAGCAGTGGATAAACACAATTGGTAGAGAATTCCGGGTCAAATAGTGGCTTTCGACCAGAAGCAGATATCCGCGAGCAGAATGATTCACGCATATACTGCAAATATTCAGAAGGAACCATCACGAAATCAGATGAAACAAACGTCGTAAATACAAGCTTTTTACCAACGATTCACACATACTTACCGACGACACCTCAATGTTTATCAAGAGCTCTTCCAACTTCACTGAGCTTTTTACCAATTTTAAGACAACTTGAACCCATCGTTCGTGACTCCACCATGGCTGCAATTCTAAACGCTTCCAATTGTTCTGCGGAAAATCCACTTTCTTCATCGAAGATAATTGCTGAAATGAAAGAAACACAACTCGTTATGCCACTTGATTCTCTTCAATTGTTGCGGAATTTTTCGTAACAAACGAATCCTCATTCGAATACGGTAAAAAGGAAAACAAATAATAAGCCATGTTACTTGATCGACAAAATCAGTAACTTTAAAGAACAAATTTTACGTCGCTGACACAAGACAGAGAATATGCAGTCACCTAATTGCGTCTCTAAGCACAAGTGTAAACACTTTGACGTCTACCCGAAAGAAGACTAGATGAAAACGTAAGTCGTAACATCGTCAGAGAACAAGGTAAAGTACGAAATATGAGTAAACCGAATGGACTAAACCAGGTCGATTTTATGTCCACAGATAATGAATGATATGTTCTCAATGAAGCGAATGAACTCAAGTAAAACATACCTCAAAAGCATCTAGTTTAAAGGAAAAATCAGCAGCATTTCGAAAGTTCTTCACAATTGCCTTGACCAATCTGTTATAACATTCAATTGGTAAATACTTGACCTTTACTATTTCAAGAGACGAAACATCAGTCACCCACAACTGAGATGGCTGCAAAATTGCAATATTCAATATCTTCACATGAGGGCAATGAAGGGTAAAAGGGTCATCGACGTCGTCACTTAGGTGCAGTTCCAACCAACGAACACTCGGATTAGTAATGTTCAAAAGCCGCAATCCTTGAGGATAGCCTAACTTCAGCTTTTCCAAACACGGAAAACTTGATATCAACTGATTAAAAGCGTCATTACATCCACGAATTTTCACAAGCGATAAGTTTCTTAAAGCACCCATATGAAGAAGTCGTTCGTCTTCATACTCCTCAATCATACATCCAGAGAGCGTAAGCGTAGTTATCGATTGACTAGTAAAAACACAACGTGGTGGGGTTAAATCTTCGTTACCATTAAAACCGAAATAAAGATCTTTGACTCCTCTACTAGCAGCAAATCTAAGCCACATTTGAATTTCGCCAATCATTTCTAGATCATCAAAATAAAAGTTGTCGTAAATGTAAAGGTGGAAGGAGTCGATGGTGGATTGTCTATGAAGCATGAGGACGTTTCGGACAAAGCGGAAAAGCTAATAAACACCTCATTAATGAGTGATGGTTCATCATCTATTGTTATTTCCTCACCATCTAGTACTCTTAGACAAAATTGTGAGAAATTAAACGAAAGAGCATTAACCAAAGTCCAGAGGTTTCCAAAACGATTTAAGCAACACGGTTCTAACAGCGTCTATGGTGGGCAAATGCGAAAGTATACGAACAATCACGTCGTTGGGCATTTGACTAAACCTATCTTGAACAACACCATTTGACATAGAAGCCATTTTTTTGTTAGGTTGCATAATCAAAGACATAAACTTTACTCAAGTTCCAAACAAAATCCACCTCAAATTGTTAAAAGGGTTAGTTCTAAAGCATAAATTTGGAATTATAGAAACAAAAATCAGTATTTGTCGGCTTTATGGTATGAGACGGCTTCACATAGACTTATTCGACGGGAAAGTGATTTAGGGTTTACCAGCAAAACTGATATTATCGATTTGGGTTTGGATTCCCTGAAACTGAAAGATAACCTAAGTTTACTCGATATTACTCCGTATTACTTTCCCACTTTATGTGATAAAGATCATATAAATATATTTTTCTATCTAATACGGAGTAATTATTAGAAAACTTCACTCCAATTACAATATTTCAACTTTATGAATACCGAGCTCGATTTATTGGGTTGTTCTTTCGAGGGTATACTCACAGTAAAAGTGTAAGAAAATTGAAATTTGTAGTCATGTTTACACATTTTTTGTTAAAAAAAAGTTCTTCTAAAACATCAAAAATTAAAAACGACCTGAACAATTAAAGTAGTAACATGAAGCATAATCCTTACTCACTCCGTCTCAAAATCTTCGTTAAATTTAGTACGGAGTATTTGTGCAATCTCAAACACGATACTTTGACCGAAATTACTTTTAAATTTTATAAAATATATTAAAGATGACAAATATAAATATCTTACGAATGATAAGTAGCACCACCATAATTCAGTATGATCAGAAAACAACATCGATAGTCCACAAGCCGCGGCTATAAAATCGTGATAAGCAAAGTCAAAATATGCACCAAAACGAGAGGCTTGAGTGCTTGACGGAGTTAAGCTGTCTGGACTCTGGAGAGAAGAAAAAGAAAAAACAAACGGAATTCTATTCGCCAAATACAGAAACTCGACGAAATTTCAGAAGCACAGAATCAGCTACTGGCCTACTGCTATGCCTGGTGAATCGTCACGTCACTGCCAATTTCATCTCTGCGTCCTCCTTTTATTATGTTTCGCATCAGACAAATACCACAGTAGCGTTTGTCGAGGCTTTCTTGAACATCGATACTCCCTTAACAAAATTATACTCTTCAACTACTGTTAGTTGTTTCCTCTCCAAGGAAATTGCCAATTTCTCCAACACGATTGCGTTTTCCAGCAAAAATTGAACGAGTGTAAGCTGAGCTCCAAAAGCTTTTTCGTTGCAATGAATGGTGACGGTTTTAAGACGAGGCATCACACAAGCAGATGCGTCTGGTGAAAGCAAAATCTTTTTACCAGTACCCTGCCACTGTTTTATTAAATATCACCGGAATAAATTGTTAGATGAGAAGATGTGTAAATATTAATCAAATTTATTCGTCGGACTACAAAAAGTGGAAAAACCAGTTATACAAAATTTCACTAACTGATGATTCTCCGTTGATTTTGAGATCTTCTAGCTCCACTGAAGCCGTCAACAACTTGACGATAACTTGGAAAAATCTTTCGTTGTTCCAGCATACGTGCAAAACTAAACGCTTCCATCTATTTTGAGGATAATTTATCTTCATTGAACTCAATTGCTGACCAAGTAGCACAAACACTAGTCACGAATTGCATTCTATGATTGACATAATCGAGTTTGTTTACATAATCGACGTCTAAAAGAACATAATGAATCATACTCCGTATTGAACATAATCGACGTTAGTTTACATATCGAGTTTGTTTTGCAGGATAAAGGCAATAATATACCGTAATGATTAGAAGTCGTACAAGATCTGAAACGAACAAGTAAAACATACCGAGAAAGCATGCTTTAACAGCGTAAAAGCCTCAACATTCCGATACTGAGTAACCAATGCCATAACTAGATCAGCATTACACGGTAGGGCCGTCACGTTCACTTCTTTAAGAGACGAAACATCGATAACTTCAAGCAGATATAACGGCGATGCTTTAGAATATTCAATATCCAAAGTTCTGAGCGCGGGACAATTAAGGGTAACAGGGTTGCGTCTAACGCATATGAACAATTTGATAACACTCGGGTTACTGATGTCTAGACGTTGCAATCCTTTAGCTCTGTAAATAAACAGTTCTTCTAGAGAAGAACACCCACTTATCAGCCGTTCAAAAGCGTGATCATCTCCACGAGCACGAATAAGCGACAATTTTCTCAAACTTCCCAAGTGGAATCGAGGTTGGTCCTCAAGCTTAAACTCAGACAATGAGATGGTAACCAATGATTGACTGGTGAAGACACAAGACGGCAATGTGTCAACATAAGAAGTAAAATCGAAATCGAGATATTTGACTCCTCTATCAATAGCAAACTTCAGCCACATATGAACATCATCAACTACATCTTGGACGTATAAATCGTCTTCAAACTTGTCAATCAATATCTGAAAAGTATCGATTGTGGGACCTCGATGAAGCCTCGGAACATTTCGAACAAACTTAGAAAACCGCGGGAACACCCAGAAGATGTAACCTGAACCATCCATTTGATTTTCATAGTATTCTTGGAGCTCAGAACCATTAAGAGGAGAAACAGACCAGAGGTCATCATAACGGTCCAACCTAATCATTCCATCGGTGTAGTCATCGAGATCAAACTCAAGGACGGGAACCAAAGTCCAGAGGTTTCCAAAACGACGAAGCAACATTGTTCTGACAGCGTCTAGGGTTGACAGAAATGAAAGTATATGCACAAGAACTTCATCAGGCATCTCACTTAATCTATCAGTATTACTACCCTCAGATTTCTTGGGTTTCTTGCACTTTGTTTGCATGGTTGTTAACCTAACAATGACTGCAAATCCGAAACACGACTCAAAATTCAGAGAATACAAAGTCTCAAATAAGATGGTTATGCTTAAACTATGCGACCTATTTAGTACTCGTATGTTAATAGCATGGATTAATTCTCGTACGCAAGGGTCATATGCGTACGCTAAAAAGTAACTACTTTAACACGTAATATGACCATTTGAAACCTTTTACAATTTAAAACGGTTTTACAGATAACGCAAATGTTAATGGTTCATTTTCAAAACCAAGGGAATATGAGAAGTTAGTGTTAATTAATGTATCGTTTTGTATTCTCGAGTGACTCCTTGGTTGTTACTCACGTCTCGCATTTCAGATAACACAATGTCTCAAAAAAGACCGTCTAACACGATACACGAATATTTTGTCAAACACCTTTGTACGTAAACAGTTAAAAATCATCTAGTTTACAAAATATAGAGTTAATGGGTCATTTTAAAAACCTGATTAAGTACTTGGTAGCAAAATTAAAGAACAGAATCAAGAATGGTGTGATGAAGGGCTTAATGCAGAAATTTAATTTACAAAAGAAACGAAAAAGATGAAACGAGCAAATTAATTACCTGAATGAGTAAAATTATATATTGATGCCTGAGATTATGGTGATCAATTTTGCACGCCTCAAAACTGCTATGTTCAGTGTTAAAGAAGTAAAAAAAAAATAACTGCTATGCGTAAGTATTTTTTAACTGTGATTTAACCAGGGTTCCTTGTGAAGTGGGGTGGGTAAGTGGGTTATTTATGGGTAATTCTCCTGTGAGGTTGAACTTATACTAAGTTAATATGAGATCAACGTACAAATTGTAGTTAAAGGGGTACAAAACAATGAAATAAATTTACTAAAGTCACTAACACAGGTACTGAAATGATTTAGTAACAATTAATCATAATTATCACTTAAATAATACAAAAGTTATATAATCGGGTACAAATGAACCGGACTTACAATAATTTATTGTAAGGCCCAACTTGCACAAGAATTAGTGGTTATTTAAAGATTTATTTCTCAGGAAGATGTAGCCTTGCAGTGTGTCGAGGATTTAAGTCATCGATTTATGATTCAGGTTGTGAGGACCAACTTTAAGGGCGCAATAAGACTATCTCCATTCAAGGGTCATGACTTAGGTCATGAAGTACTTGGGTCAAGTTAATGACAATTAAGTATAAAATTAACATGACTTTCTCCCAAACTAGATCAAGTGATGATTTAGGTCATAACTTGGGTCACATATTTAATTTTATTATTTAATTGGTTTGGCACAAAAATTATTGTAAATATAATAATTGATTGAATATAAAAATATAAAATGTAAATGGAAAAGTGTAAAAATAATTGATAATGAATTTGGTGATTTAGGTGGTGACTTTTTGGATGGGAGTAAAAAGTAGGTCAAATAAAAATAGTGAAATTAAGAGTTACGGAGTAATAGATTGGTGACTTAGTTATTGGATGGGGATGGTCTAAAGGCTATCAGGTTGTGAGGACCAACTTTAACAATTAACATAACTTTATAAAAAAAATGACATAACTTTATAAAAAAAAATTGAAATTAAATCGAATTATTACTTTGTTAAATTGATTATCGAAATTATTAATAGAAATAATTGAAAATTGCATGAATTTAGGTTAAAAAAAGTTAGAAAAATAAAAGAGAGAATTTTGTATAGAAGGTGAGTAAAAAAGAGTATGGAAGGGAAAAAAAATGAAAAAAATATATAACGAGAGTAAAATTCGTATACGGAAAATCATACGGAGTATTCGTTTTACAATTACTTACGTCATGACCGCTTAACAATATACTTCCTGCATTCCGTTTGATTCTATACGTTTGACCAAAACACGGTAATTAAGGTAGAAGAAAATCAAGTGGGGTAGATAATGGAATTACTTAAATACCCCTACTTTATTGTTTGCAAGTGGGTTGAGTGGGTATTAGTAAAGGGTATATTGGTCTTTTAGTTTAATAGAGTAGAGATTAAAATAGAAATGTATAGAATTGATTGGAATTTCCAAAAAAGGAATATGTATAGAATCAAATGGAATGGAGGAAGTATAATTTATGGAATTTCTTGCAATATACGGAGTATAAAATAAAGCGTAATTATACACACCGAATTTATTTTCAACTCTCTTAGAAATTTAGGGTTCTTCATTTCTGAAACTTTTTCAAATTGGAAAACCCTAATATTCATCTGGTAAATTGTTCTTCCCCAATTTTTACTTTTCCAATTCATGCTTCCAACTTATTTATTTCGCATTTTCAGTCTCAGTTTACCCCTATGATTAAAGATTCTGTTGTTATTATCTTGTGATTAGTTGAATACCTTGAATGAATTTGAAACCGTTTCATCTTCTCTGAATTCTTTTTGATTCATAATATGATATGATGGTAGTGTTGAACGGCTTTTTACTCATTTGGTTTCCTTTGAATGGTTGTTTTATCGTTTCCGTCATTTGTTTACCTCTACTCTTTCACCTAAGGGCAAAGAAAAATTTGATTACATCACTTTCTGGTGTTGATTTTGGCAAAAAGATCAATGAAACCGAGAGAGTGATTTGAGATCCGTTGATTAGTTTGAGGACGATTGTTGTGTAAAATCTGAATCTAGCAGCATTTATTCTAATGCAAAGTGTTATTTTCAGGTAATTAATCATTTTGAGAACAATGAGTTTGCCCGCAAAGCGTATTTGTTCTAATGAGAACTATGGTGGCCGAGATAGGTTGAGTGAAATGCCAGATGAAGTAATTGTGCACATTCTTTCATGTTTGCCTCCTCTAGATGCAGTTAGAACTGTCTTACTTCGTCGTTTTGGAAACCTTTGGACTTTGGTACACACTCTTAGTTTTGATGCGGAGGAATTCTGCAACAGCCCTCCTAGGGATTTCAGCCAAATATCCGCTGGTCCTGATTTGTGTGCCTACTGCTCAGATGTTACCGATAAGTTCATCGTTTTCGTACGCAATGTGTTGTTGCTTCACAAAACACTTCCTATTCATAAATTTCATCTTTCTATACAGGCATTATGGTATGCTAACAAGGCTGCCGAGGATATTAAAATCTGGTTGAGGGTTGCATTGGAAAAACAAGCCAAAGAAATTGAATTTTCAGATGTATCTCACAACTCAATCTTACCTGATCTCAAAAGTCGATATCTTGTTAAGCTTGTGCTCAATTATTGCAAAATTGAGCCCCAACTTCAAGTCAACTTGGGATCTCTCAAGGAATTATGGCTACACAATTGTAACGTGTCTGACGAAGCATTCCAAAGATTTATATCTGGATGCCCTTCCTTACAAGAACTGAGTATCAAAGATCCTATTACATTAAAGAAGCTGAGGTTCAGGGCTCCAAACATTGATAAGTTGTCTCTTTCTGTCTCCAAAGTTGACCAAATGATGATTCCTTTGTTGCTTGATTGCCCCAACCTTAAAACGTTGGATTTGGTAATAAATCATCGGCTACCAAAGGTCCTTGATGTTTCATCTGTTCGCCACGTTAATGTCATTTGTCATGTGCTTTCACTATCGTACGGACGAAGACGTAGAGGACGGGGACGAGAACGAGTATAGGATGGATGATGATGATGATGAGGATGACAATCGTACAATTTTTGATAGGTTTTTAGGGAAGTTTGAAGCTACTGAAGTTTTCCAAGTGTCATGGCAGGCTTCTGTGGTATCTTTGTCCTTTTTGAAAATGATATTACGATTTCCATGATTTCTGTTTGATTTTATGATACTATGTGCTTCGTTCTTACTTGCTTTATATGTTGTTCATTTATAAAAAAGAGTTTTTCTAGGTGGCATCCTCGTGTTTTAAGGAAATTTAAGTGGTGAAATAACTCTTATAAGTTATAACTGAGTGTGCATTTGATGTCATGGTCTTTGGTGACTGCTGTCGATGTATGTTAGTAGTCGATCTATCTTTATTACGATATTTTTGCATATGTGCGTCTGTTTTCTTAGTGTCTATACATGAACTCGCATTTTGACTTTAATTAATCTTGTTAGTCCGTATTTTGTAGTATACATATGCTAAGATGCCATTACATTATTTTTCTCCGATCATATAACCTCGTACAACTCTGATATTTTGGCCACATGAAAATGATATTTCAAAATATTGTCGTTATTTAAGTTATTTTGTAACTTAACATATACAAGTACTCTATAATACGCGTATTGTTTCATCGAAAAAGTTTTCGGGGAACATGTATATTTGCAAAATGCCGTGCTTTAATAAAGAACTCCTAAGAGATTTAACGAAAATAAAGGTGCTTTGTAGCAGTCTTTTGTATGTCGGTTACGAAGTATCATTTTGGTTATCCCTATGTCTGTGACTGTTATTGAGAAATGATTGATATTACTTGAATCCGTTTCAGGGATTCCTCTATACAATACAATGTCACCGTTTTCAAAATAGATGGAAGCGTGTAATTTTAGAGTTGCCGATGCTTGGTTCAATCTGCCTCATGGGCATTTGCCACTTGATCCGCAGTTTAGAGCACTTGGAAGAACTCATTATATACACCAACAAGGTAAGCGTCATTATTATCTCTAGCTCGTACTCCCCCACCACATCACGTTTTTATTATCTCGAGTTAACGTTGTTAATTAATCATTGTTAGTTTTAACCATTAATTTCTGTAAATATACCTAGAGATCCAATATAAGATTCGTCACGTTTGATTGTGAGAAAATATCAGTAAAAGTTGACATTCATTGATCATTTCTAATAAAGATATATACTCGGTACAACGTGATGGACAATGTGTTGGTCAATTTGCTTACTCTGGTTATTTATTAGTCGTTTATGTATTTAACCAAACAGGAATTCAAAGTCCTTACAAATGTGGCCCCTTTGAAGCATTCTTCTTCTTCTTCTTCTTCTTCTTCTCGTGTGATGCCACGACTTAAAACTATCACTCTTCATAGCCATGTGAAATCGTGGAACCATCAGCAACGATTAGTAGAATGTTTGCTCAAAAGCACCCCTTACGTAAACAAATTGGTAATCGTCCCCATCACGAACTGATCGACTGTAGCTGGAATTCGTCAGGCGTGTTTTGCGATTCCAAAGGGACTTAGCAAATGTCACGGTAGTATTCTTTTGCATCAAAAGTAATATATACAAACTAGCAAGTCGTAGAATGATAAGAACTACTCTAGATAATTATGATATTCTCACGAAAAGTCATGGGAAATTCTTGACGTACTTGTGTGGTTTTGATCCTCCATGAACTCTGTTGTAATTTTTATTCTTGAGTTACTAAGCTTAGGTTGCGTATGATGGGGCTACTTTCGCCAGATAGATTGGCAATTTTTGGTTTTGATTGAGCAGAACTATCTATTCCTTGAGCCGTGAAAAGGATATTTCGATCGAGATTGGATGTAGTCGATTTCAGGGATGACCTACATCGGCAGATTAATAGTGAGAAGGGCATGTATTAAGCTAGTGGGAAGCAGCAAAAAGGAGAAAAGAAGAGCTAAAAAAGCTCAAAAATTGGCAGCAAAACAACAACAATCATCTTCAACTTCAAGTTCAAGCAACAACAACAATGCTGCTGTACAATTTCCACCAGAAGAATTTTACAAAATGGTACGTGAATGATGAGTTTGACAAACTTCCTGAACTTGGTAGGCTTATGGATGGTTTACAACGGAAAATTGTTCGCGGCACCGTCCATAGTTGGAGTCATCGTCGTTTCACTCAACTCCCTTCCATCCTCGCCAAATCTCTCTTCTGGCTTCAGGTTTACTATCTACCTTTCTTGTTGTTGTTCTTGTTGTTGTTTTGTGTTTTTTGTTTTCATTTTTGGGAATATCATGAACATATATGTGTGAAAGACTTGTTTTTTACTTTCTACAAAAAAAAAAATAGAGGCTTGTAGTTTTTTTAAACGTGGGTTTTAATTTGTTGGATTATATTCGTATAATATAAGTAGATCTGGGTTTTTTAAACATGGGTTTTTGTGGAAGACCGAAGATCTAGATTCTACCTCCTTAAAAAAGTTGGTTCCTTTTTTTGATAACCCAAAAACAACGTTGTTTATAAATTGAAAAAGTTACCACCTTTAAAAGTAATTGTGGTTATAAAAGTTAGTAATGATCAGTTTAATTTGTTCACGTGTTTTATGTATCAGAAAATTTATCTTTCAGTAAAGTTACTCTTATAATATGAGGCTTTGTGTTTGTAGATCGAATTTTTACAACATGAATCTTTTTAAGGTGTTGAATCATCTGTGGAACATCTATATAGAAATAAAACGTATACAGAAGTGTTTTGTGAACAACAACAAGAAAGGTAGATAGTAAACCTGAAGCCAGAAGAGAGATTTGGCGAGGACGGAAGGGAGTTGAGTGAAACGACGATGACTCCAACTATGGACGGTGCCGCGAACAATTTTCCGTTGTAAACCATCCATAAGCCTACCAAGTTCAGGAAGTTTGTCAAACTCATCATTCACCATTTTGTAAAATTCTTCTGGTGGAAATTGTACAGCAGCATTGTTGTTGTTGCTTGAACTTGAAGTTGAAGATGATTGTTCCTGTTCTTTCATTTAATTTTGATGACTATGATTCAATACTCTCCCCCCGTGTTAATTATTTGTATGATGTTTTTTTAAGCTTTGCCCGCTTTGTCGGGAATGTCCTTATGCTTCATCGAAACCCTACTGTTGATCGCTTCCACATTATTATTTCTGATCAGTATGATCTTGAGGATCCGATGATTCTTGATGTTCAAATGTGGCTGAGGTTTGCTATTGATAAACAAGTTAAAGATTTGAACTTCTCTTTTGGCGGTTCTGGTTATGTGACCATTTCTCGCGGTACCTTCACGAGTCAATCTCTAGTTAAGCTTAGACTTTACGGCTGCGTGCTTGAGTATCACCCTCATGGCCTCATCTGAACGTCCGCATGGGAAGTTTACGGGAATTATCGCTTAGGTATATTGAGGGAGGAGATGAGGCCATCAATCAGTTTTTGTCGGGTTGCCCGTCTCTACAAGAAGTGGAAATAGACAGTTGCAATGAATTGCATGTTTTGAATGTTACCTCCTCGAGCGTTAGTAAATTGTGCCTAAACCTACCAGATCTAGACGACTCATTCACTCTTAGCTGCCCTTACGTGAAAACGTTGGATATTTCTGTATCATCAAGATTTAATATGCCGGATGTGGTTCCTGCTTCATCTCTTCAAGTAGTGAATATCAAGGAATTACCATATCATTTGTCTAGGGTTAAGGCGTTTCTTAGGCAAATTCGAAATGTGGAGGTTTTTACATTGTCAAGTAATGCTGTTGAGGTATGTGTTTCTTGTTCACTTTAAATTTTGCATTGGTGATTTTGATCATTAGTAATACATAAAAAACACTGAAAACATATGATTCTTTATTAAGGTTAAGGAACATTGATTAAAAGGTTCATTTTGTGAAACGTGGGTTTATTTTTGTTGACTGTAGTGATGATAGTATGGCGTAAATGTTCAAAATACAGAGCGAAACTCCTCTAGTGTGGGATGATTTCCATTGCTAGAGACTTGTGACATTATTGGAGATTTGTATTGTGAATTGTGATGCCGACACTTAAGCCCATGTACTTTGTACTATGCACGATGTTTATTTCTTGCTGTGTCTGTTTGCTTACATTTTCCATTTGGCTATTGCACGCCTTTTCTCTCATGTACTCCTTAGTTGGCCTAAAATCTGTGCTTCCCATCAACCCCAAAGTCACCATTTTTTTATTTTTTTTTGGCATTGCTGTGGATTGGGGTTTAATTTTTCCCTAATGCAGTAATACGGGAGCGTGTTTTTTAGAGTTGATGATCAATGGGTTATTGGTGGTAGTGTTATCCGTTGTCGGTTAAGCTTTTTCAGCCCAACATAAACACGCAAACAAATGGTTGAGACGGCAGTAAAAAATACATAAATGAGGCTTGGGTTTCCGCATTTTGATTTTGAGTCCAAGAGAGAGGAACAATTGTTGAGAGGGTTGGCCAAAAGCGGAAGTTCTTACATGTAAACTCTCCTAGTGTTCTGCAGTACTAAAGCTGTGATACTGAGCCAATAGCAGGTTTGGATGAGCTGGGCTGTGACGAGCTATATTTAATTTTGATATCGAGCTCCTCAACCCTGACCCTAACCTGTTTTCTAGGGCGGGTGGCAGATGGCTGGTGATAGTTTGGCTTGTTTCACTGTTCGGGTTAGCCGGACATTTACTTAAGGTCAACTCTATGCACTACCAACTCATAATGTGCATCATGCTTGTAAATCAACTTATGTGATTGTGTCCTATGTTTTAGTCTACGATGAAAGTGTTAAGTGGCAAGATGGGATGTGCCTCATGTCGGTCCCCCTGGATATGCCCTGACCCACGAAATGGCTTGACTCAATTCTGACAAAGAGGCTCATTGTGTCGTGTTATCATGTGCTTATTTGAAAAGATATGATTGTACTCCACAGCCATTAACCATGATGTGTTGTGCCCATTTGAAAAAATGGTGTTGCACCGGATAGGTTATCCGACATCTGGTTGTACTTCTCGTGCAGGGCGTTGAGCTCAATTTCGGTTCCAGTGTCATGACCAATTTTTCAATAAGAAAAGCAACTCTAGCTACTGTCAAATACTTCGTATTGCATAATTTTGTATGGACTTTGCTTTCTTTGAAAATTAAAGGATTGGTTTTCTACAATTATTACGATAACTTGTATTGGATGTGTAAATAGTATTCCGTATTAATTTGTTTAAATAAATGTAGCAATTAAGTCAGGGAAGGAAAACAAACTTCCCACAAAATAGATGGAAGCGTATTGTTCTGTGGTCGTGCTTTAAAGGCGAAGAAAGTCTTCAACTGATACTTGAGTTGGCGAAAAGTTCGGTCAAGTTGGAAGAGCTTGTAATATACAGCGAATACTCATCTGTAAGTGAATTGATAATTTGATATAACTGGCAGTTCCCATCATCTACTAATACTTGCTGAGGTACTATCTATGTAATGGCAGGGTTCTGGTGAATATCTTAACCCCGAGCTCTCTGCTACTACTTATCTAATGCCACTTCTCAAAAACGTTTTCATTCACGGCTGTGAAAGATTTTATGAGCGCCAGCTTCAACTAATCGAACTCCTGCTCAGAAACGCAGTTGCCTTGGAGAAACTAGTGATTACCTTTAATAAAAGCCGAATATTAGCACTTGAGGAGTTTGATTTTGTGAAGCAAGTATCAACATTCCGAAGGGCGTCAGCAAACGCAACTGTGATCTTTGCTTGAGAAATCCTAGTACGGTAATATTTACTTTATACTAATTTACATTTATTATGTTCCTTAATTTTATGTTTCGTCATCAGTTGGCTCTTTCTCGTTTGCTGGTTGATAATGTATGGGGAGTACGCTTTTTTCAGTGAAATAATCTTCGGTAGCTTATTGTCTAAACAGCTAATGTCCAAAATATGAAATACATTTAAGTATTTTGTTGAAACACTAGAAAAATATACTTCGTGAATCATATGATTACGATTTTCTAGTAAGATTAACGTATGAGGCTCTGTTGTGTTACATAAATCCACCGTTTGTAGAATCCAATACGAGTCTCCATAGATTAATGTCCTCATTGCATAGAATTGTAACCTGCACATATTTATCCTCTTAGTTGCCTATTCCATTTTCCGTCAATGTAAACCAAGTTTTCTTTTTAAAAAAAAAAAAAAAAAACAAAGTTGACATTGGTCGAACATTACATAAATTTGTACTTCATACGAATATGAATGGGATGAAGAATAACGTTGGTCGATTTTCTTACTCCAAGTAACTATTAGTCGTTGTAATAGCAGGGTTTCAACTTAAGACTACCAACCTTCATGGGCACGTGAATTCATGGAACCATCAAGCATCAGCAACAATCAGTAGAATTTGTCGGGCGTGTGTTGCAGTTTGAAAGTGATTAAACTAGTGTGCCAAGGTAGTCTTCTTTTGCTTTAAAAGTACTGTATAGAAATTAGAAACGAGTTTCGTAATCTTGGACTCGTATTATGGCTAATTCTGCAAGTAATAGTTGTAGTTTCATCGTCTTGCCCAATTCAGATGAAGTTGTCATGAATGTAACTCTTATACTTGACGTGCCTTCAATTCTATTTACTGGGTTGTTACGTAACAAAATGATTTCACCAAATCCCTTTTTTTCGGGTTTATAACGAAGCAGTAGTCATTCTGTACAATGCTGAAAATTTTTTTAACCACCTTGCTGTGCAGCAACCAGTCTTTTTAGGTTGCCTGCATTCAACCGTCTAGCACTCTAGCCTCTATGAGTCCGAGTTGTTGCTGCTTACGGATGACAAACATGTTACTTGGGTTGCGACAATGAGTCCAAAAGTGAGGACAACGGACCCAAAAGTGTGCATTTCATCCTCTAAATGAGGTGTATTACGACGGTGGTGGGTCGGTCTGTTATAGTGAGTTTGGAGAAAGTCATACGTCTTTGGTCAAGTCATCGTGGTCAGTGGGTTATAATTTGGTATGGCTTAGTAATAATAAAAATAATAATCGTAATAATAATTCGCTTTGGTGCCCGATTCCTGTTGGGTTCGCCCTTGTCTTGGACCTTGTGGCGATTTCGGTAAAGGGAATGGTTGAGGGGGTCTCGCTGCGCGTCTCTTGTCTGTGTTTCCTAAGTGTTTGTTGGGCTGGCGCCTACCACGTTCGATCACCAAGACGTATGGGGTGCTTACCCCTTGGAAGCATGGGCTGGCGTCTACCACGTTCGATCACCTAGACGTATGGGGTGCTTACCCCTTGGAAGCATGGTCTCTATGCTTGCTTCTCCCTTTCTCCTTCTACGTCCTCGCAGCGTAAGTGCATCTTGTTCTTGTCACGGGTTAGCACTGTTGTCCCGATGGATCCGGGAAGCCACCAGTCATGCAGATTTCGTGGATGAAGAATCTCGTGCCCAGTTCGCTTTCTACCAACATACGGCTGTCACTTGGCGACTATTTCTTATCTTTAGTTTCTATCTATGTTATTGTAATTTATGTTATTGTAATTTTAGGGCGTTTTACTTAGTAAGTAGGTACGGCTCTCGGAGCGGTACACACTATAACTTGTAAAACACTCTCTTTACGGTTGGCGAAAAAAAAAAAAAAAAAAAAAAAAGATTCATCATACGGAAACTAAAATGTGATCATTTTTATACCTTTAAAATGTAGTTATCTTATACGGAGTAACTAAGACTTCACATTAGAACATATTTTCTAATATGTCCATGAGTTGCACATGATACGAAACTCGAATAATAAAACCTACTAGGTTAATACCGGTGCATAAATGCACGAACATGCTTAAAAATAATTATTAGTTAACTGATGATTGAATTACTATTCTATTAAAGTAAGGATAATGGTAATATTTATGTAAATATGATAAAAATCACCCGTTATAACTGATATGTTTACGTCGTCCAACACACATTTTCATAAAAATCACCCGTTATAACTCAATGAACATATTCAACCAGACTACGGATTTAAAAACTTTACTCCGTTGAACAATTATGAAATATGATTCTTAAGCAAAGATCACAGTTGCATTCACTGACGCCCTTTTAAACTCGGATTCTTGGTTAACAAAATCAAGCTTGTCGACTGTTGTCAGTTGTTTTTTAGCAAAATAAATTACTAGTTTCTCCAAAACGACTGCGTTTTGGAGCACAAGTTTCACTAGTTGAAGCTGGACACTTCCACAGCCATAAACGGTGACGTTTTTTAGTAGCGGCATGGTGTAGGTAGCACATGACCCGGGGCTACAATTCGCAGAATGACCCTGCCATGACATATATAAGAATCCCGACAAGAATCATCAGACAAAGATTCGATCACACATTAACGTTATTAGAGTACAAAAATTTAGGAGCCGATGAGTGATACTAAATTCACTTACACACGGGATTTCGAATCCGTTGTATATTATGAGTTCTTCCAACTGTGATGAACTTTTCACCATGTCGAGAATAAGTTGAAGACATTTTTCGTCTTTCCAATAGGGCCACAAAGCTATACACTTCCATCTAGTTACGGGAAAATTTATCTGGTTTCGATGACAAAAATTCTGAACAAAAAGAAAGCATATAATTACTTTATTACTTGATTGTATATCAATTACTCCGTACTAAATACTCTATACAATATAATTAGCAACGAACTTTCAAGCAAACAATTAAAACATGCATAGCTTAAAAGCACTCTCTGACAGTGTAAAAACCTCGGCATTTCGAAATTGCGTCAGAAATACGTTAATTGGAGACCAAGAACAACAATCCGGTACACTCTTAACCATATTAAATCTTTATTTTCACTTAAAAAAAATTAAATTCTCGTTTTATTTTTTCACATTTTGAGTTTCGGTGCACGATAGTTTACATTCGTGACGAATAATATTTAAAAAAAAAAAAACTTTAATTTTCACAAAAAATACATTTTGGTGGAAATTTTAAGAAAATGCTTATAAAATGTGGGAAATTTTAAGAAAACTTATAAAAGGTGGGAGTTTTTAAAAGTGTGGTTCTAAAATGTGGGAATTATTATATAAATTTTTTGTCAGATAGTACCTTTTATTTAAGGTCATTTGTGAGATAGTACCTTTAATTTTATTTTATTTTTGTTAAATGATACCTTTTATTTTCAAAACTTGTTAAAAGGTACCAAACTATGAAATCCGTAGAGAAAAGTCAAGGTTCCGACGAGTTGACTTACTTAGCATGTGTAAAGTTTATTAACATTTAATTGTTAAAATGTACCTTAGTTTAGTTTCTCAACTTAATAAACTTAACCCAAATTTCCCTCCAAATTTTTCCTCCAAATCTCCCTTCAACTTTCCCTCCCATTAATTTTAGTTTCCATGTCAATTACTTAGATGAAAATAAACTTACACTTGTTCTTTCTTTCTTAAATTTCAACCTCACGTATTCCCAAAAAATGTCGTCATTGTCAAACACGTTTTTTTACAGAAATAAAATGTAAATGTGACTTACCTTACTTGTGCTCAAAGAACTTTTTCGACTTCGCAAAATCCAGGGAGAAAGTTTGTAACTTGTAAATTCTACAAGTCCGATTTGAATAGGCGAGGTTGTAGGTTTGTCAGGTGGGTCGATGAAGATAATACGGTTTGGCAAAGGAATGTAATCAACGATTTGTTGAGCGAAATTAGAAGCCTCAAAAATGAAGAATATAAAGCTACTGAAGACCATAGGAAGACTCCAAATGCAGATGATGGGGAAACACTTACGGAAGTTTTAGAAGAAGTGATTAAATTGAAAAAGGAGAATAAGAAGAATCAAATTTTATTAGTGGTTCTCTTTGTTTTGATTTGTATTGTTTATGTCCAATTAAGTTAGTTAATTGTATTTGTCATGGAAGTCATATGTATGTAGTGGTTATGTTTTCTGTTGAATAAAGTATGTTTGTGGTTTAAACAAATGAAGGGATGAAAGGATGAAAGGAAATTAGGGATGAAAGAAAATTAGGGATGAAACAAATGGAATTGGGAAATTAAGGGAAATTATGAAAAGGATGAAAGGAAATTAGGGAAATAAGGGGTAGGTTTAAACAAATGAAGAGAATGTGGTTTTACAAATTCCTCACACGTGCCAAATAAGGTCAAGCCTGAAACTTGACTTTTTTTCACCGGATTCCGTCATTTGATACGTTTTAACAAATTTTGGAAATAAAAGGTACAATTTAACAAAAAAATAAAATTAAAGATACTATGAATCAAAAGGTACTATCTGATAAAAAGACCGACCCTGAGCAGTCAACCAGTCGCTAAAATCACCCGCCAAACCGTCACCGAATTAATTTTGAAATTGGAAATTGTGAAACCCTAATATGAAATTGGGAAACCCTAATATTCATCTGGTAAATTGTTCTTCCCCAATTTTTTTTATGTTTTGCTTTTCCAATTCATGCTTCGAACTTATTTATTTGGCATTTTCAGTCTCAGATTCTGCTATTTAATCACCATGCATTCATTCTGTTGTTATTAGTTGAATACCTTGAATGAATTTGACACCGTTTCATTTTCTGTGATTTCTTTTTGATTCATTTGGTTTCATTTGAATGGTTATTTTCTCGTTTCCATCATTTGTTTACCTTTACTCTTGACCTAAGGGTAAAGAAAAAGTTAATTAGATACTTTCTGTTGTTGATTTTGGCAAAAAGATCAATGAATGGAAAAAGATTGGTTTTGGTTATTGAGTCTGAAATAAAAGAAAAACGGTCAATCAATTTCTTTTGAAAATAATACATGCAAGCATATGTTTGAAACGGAGAGAGTGATTTGAGATCCGTTGATTAGTTTGAAGACGATTGTTGTGTAAAATCTGAATCTATCATTTATTCTAATGCAAAGTGTTATTTTTCAGGTAATTAATCATTTTGAGAACAATGAGTTTGCCCGCAAAGCGTATTTGTTCTAGTGAGAACTTTGATGGCCGAGATAGGTTGAGTGAAATGCCTGACGAAGTAATTGTGCACATTCTTTCATGTTTGCCTCCTCTCGATGCAGTTAGAACTGTCTTACTGGCTGCTTTGGAAACCTTTGGACTTTGGTACACACTCTTAGTTTTGATGCGGAGGAATTCTACGACAGCCCTCCTCGGGATAAAAATCAAAGATTCTTTGGTGCTGAAATGCGTGCCTACTGCTCAGATGCTACCGATAAGTTCATCGTTTTCGTACGCAATGTGTTGTTGCTTCACAAAACACTCTCTATTCATAAATTTCATATTTCTATACAGTCATTATGGTATGCTAACAAGGCTGCTGAC
The DNA here is from genome assembly GCA_023091065.1 of Dianthus caryophyllus. Lineage (NCBI taxonomy): Eukaryota > Viridiplantae > Streptophyta > Magnoliopsida > Caryophyllales > Caryophyllaceae > Dianthus > Dianthus caryophyllus. The sequence goes on along the minus strand of CM041522.1, from coordinate 9,660,636 downwards.
GATATTAAAATCTGGTTGAGGGTTGCATTGGAAAAACAAGCTAAAGAAATTGAAATTTCTGATGTATTTTGGAATATTTATCATGACGAAGTCTTAGAAATTTCAGATATATCTAGGAGTATGTATCATAACGACAAAATCTTACCTGATCTCAAAAGTCAATATCTTGTTAAGCTTGTGCTCAATTACTGCAAAATTGGTCCCCAACTTCTAGTCAACTTGGGATCTCTAAAGAAATTATGGCTACACGATTGTAACGTGTCTGACGAAGCATTCCAAAGATTTATATCTGGATGCCCTTCCTTACAAGAACTGAGTATCAAAGATCCTATTACATTAAAGAAGCTGAGGTTCAGGGCTCCAAACATTGATAAGTTGTCTCTTTCTGTCTCCAAAGTTGACCAAATGATGATTCCTTTGTTGCTTGATTGCCCCAACCTTAAAACGTTGGATTTGGTAATAAAAAATCGGCTACCAAAGGTCCTTGATGTTTCATCTGTTCGCCACGTTAATGTCATGTGCTTTCGCTATCGTACGGACGAAGACGTAGAGGACGGGGACGAGAACGAGTATAGGATGGATGATGATGATGATGAGGATGACAATCGTACAATTTTTGATAGGTTTTTAGGGAAGTTTGAAGCTACTGAAGTTTTCCAAGTGTCATGGCAGGCTTCTGTGGTATCTTTGTCCTTTTTGAAAATGATATTACGATTTCCATGCTTTCTGTTGATTTTGTGATACTATGTGCTTCTTACTTGCTTTATGTGTTGTTCATTTAAAAACAGAGTTTTTCTAGGTGGTATCCTCGTGTTTTGAGGAAATTTACGTGGTGAAATAACTCTTACGGAGTATAAGTTATAACTGAGTGTGCGTTTGATGTCATGGTCTTTGGTGACTGCTGTCGATGTATGTTAGTAGCTGATCTATGCTGTTACGACTTACGATATTTTTGCATATGTGCGTCTGTTTTCTTACTGTCTATACATAAACTCGCATTTTGACTTTAATTAATCTGTTAGTCCGTATTCTGTAGACTACAAATGCTAAGATGCCATTACATTATTTCTTATCATATAACCTCTTACAGAGCAACTCTGATATTTTGGACACATGAAACTGATATTTCTTAAATATTGTCGTTATTTATGTTATTTTGCAACTTAACATATACGAGTACTCCATAATACGCGTATTGTTTCATCGAAAAAGTTTTCGGGAACATGTATATTTGCAAAATGCCGTGCTTTAATAAAGAACTCCTAAGAGATTTAATGAAAATAAAGGTGCTTTGTAGCAGTCTTTTGTATATCGGTTACGAAGTATCATTTTGGTTATCTCTAAGTCTGTGGCTGTTATTGAAAAATGGTTGATATTACTTGAATCCGTTTCAGGGATTCCTCGGTACAATACGATTTCACAACTGCTTCCAAATTAGATGGAAGCGTGTAATTTTAGAGTTGCAGATGCTTAGTCAAAGCCACCTCGAGGGCATTTGCCACTTGATCCGCAGTTTAGAGCACTTGGAAGAACTCATTATATACACCAACAAGGTAAGCGTCTTTATTAACTCTAGCCGACTCCCCCACCCCATCACGTTTTTATTATCTCGAGTTAACGTTGTTAGTTAATCATTGTTAGTTTTAACCATTAATTTCAGTAAATATACCTAGAGATCCAATATAAGATTCGTCACGTTTGATTGTGAGAAAATATCGGTAAAAGTTGACATTCATTGATCATTTCTAATAAAGATATATACTCGGTAAAACGTGATGGACAATGTGTTGGTCAATTTGCTTACTCTGGTTATTTATTAGTCGTTTATGTATTTAACCAAACAGGATTTCGAAGTCCATACAAATGTGGCCCCTTTGAAGCGTTCTTCTTCTCGTGTGATGCCACGACCTAAAACTATCACTCTTCATAGCCATGTGAATTCGTGGAACCATCAGCAACGATTAGTAGAATGTTTGCTCAAAAGCACCCCTTACGTAAACAAATTGGTAATCGTCCCCATCACGAACTGATCGACTGTAGCTTGAATTCGTCAGGCGTGTTTTGCAATTCCAAAGGGACTCAGCAAATGTCACGGTAATATTCTTTTGCATTAAAAGTAATATATACAAACTAGCAAGTCGTAGAATCATAAGAACTAGATAATTATGATACTCTCAGGAAAAGTCATGGGTAATTCTTGACGTACTTGTGTGGTTTTTAATTTTTATCCTCCATGAACTCTATTGAAATTTTTAATCTTGAGACGTTTGTAATGGCTAATTCTATATATCATAGCCGTGGTTTCATCGTTTTTCCCAATTCAGATAAAGTTGTCATGACTCGTGAGTGTGATTCGTATTTTTTAGTTCATCATCTTGCCTTCTTTTTTCGGGTTTTCATTTCATTCGAAGCGATGAAGCTATAGTAAAATGATTTTAAAGGAATCCCTTTTTTTTTTTTAAACACTCATTCGATGCAGAGTTAGTAAGCTTAGGTTGCGTATGATGGGGCTACTTTCGCCAAATAGGTTGGTCATTTTTGGTTTTGATTGAGCGGAGCTTTCTATCCCTAGAGCTGTGAAAAGGATTATTTCGATCGAGATTGGATGTAGTCGATTTCAGAAATGACTTACATTTTCGGTCAAGTCGACACAAATAACATTTTTAATCGATATATTGTTAGGTTATTTGTAGTCATGTCATTTTTAAAAATACATGGTGGTTATTAACTAAGGGGACATTTGGTTCGGGAAGGGGAAAGGGAACGAATTCAACAAAGGAGAAAGGAAAGGGTTACATATTACACTGAAATATTAATATACTCTCTTCATTCCAAAATAATTGCCCTTTTTCTATTTTTGGAGGATTTAAGAATTGCTAATGAAAATGAATTTTTTTTTGCAAATCCTTTGTTAAGCTTACTATAAATAAAAAGAGGACAATTATTTTGGGAAAATTTTTAAGGAAAGGGGACAATTATTTTGGGACGAAGGGAGTATTTGTTTTGCACATTTTCAAAGTCAGACAATTTGATAAAAATGCATTGATGAATGTTTACCTAATAATATTATAGTCCAAACTCCAAACATACATTATTCATTTTACAATCATAACATGCTTATTGTTGCTATGTTTGACTATGCGTGATCATTCTAATAAAAGTTGTTACATTCTTGTTAGTTGTGTCATCATTTTGGAGTTTCCATTTTATTAATATATTTTCTCCGATTTGAATAGAGTTAGAAGAAAAAAGAGTTGCCTGAACTGGCCAAGACAAAACTTATTTGATCCGTCTTAATTTAAAAACGGATATGCCCGTCTAAAAGAACACCTCTAGTTTGTTTAACCCCAAATTTTCAAAATCACAAATTGACCTTACAATAAGTTATTGTAAGTTCGTCTCATTTGTACTCGATTATGATTTTTTGTACTATTTTAGTGATAATTATGATTAATTGTAACTAAATTTGTTTAATGTTTTTATACCCTTTTAACTACAATTTATATTCCGATCTTGCATTAAGTTAGTACTCCGTATAAGGTTAGTCACACAGGAATAGTTACACACCTCACAGTTAAAAAAAAAAAAAAAAAAACAAGTAAATAAATAAATAAACAAAACTTATAAATAAGTTTTGCAACATTGTTAAACACAATCTCACTCATACAATCTTCTTAAATCAGGTATAAATTTCTTCCTCTTTCTCAATTTCGCTTTTCATATTCTGTGTTATGTCACAGTCTTCTTCACTTTGTACGAGTATTATTTAACTAATCATTGGTCACACTCACACCATTAATTTGAAATGTTTAGCAAATTTGGTTTGCTAATCATGCTGTTTATATTAATTGACGTGATTTTGAATGGAAGAGTACGAAAAGTGAGTGAATTTTATTAGAGTTGTCGATTCTCATGATTTTTAAACTTCCACGAAAAACAAATGGATTTTAATTTAGGTTGCGTTTGAAAACTTGAAATTAATTTGAAATTCTTGAATTCAAATGTGAAATTTGAAATGTTGAATTTTAATTCCAAATCTAATTCCATTGTGATATTTGGTGGCGCATGGAATTGGAATTGACAATTTTAACATACAAATTTTGTTAAAAATTTATAACAAAATGAAATTTAAGACTATTGTATAAACTTTTAAAATAATATTTTAAGATTTTACTAATTTTTAAATCATACGGAGTAAGTGTGAAAAAACTAAAAGGAGGAGGAATTCAAATGATTACCCAAAGCATAGGAATTGAAATGAATCCAAAATTCCAAATTGAACTACCATGGAATTAGGATGGAATTGAACCAATTCCAATTTCAATTCTTGGAGTTCCCAAACATTGAAATTGGCTCAATTCCGGAAAATTCAATTCCGGGTTGCCAAACATGCCATAATGGAAAATTCATGTGAATTGGTATTTTGCATTAAACCAATCATTTTTTTGTGAACTGAGTTGTATTATTTGAGGTGGGTTTCTCTGAAATTTGAGTAAAGTTTTTATCTTTGAAATTAAATTATTAGGTTATCACTTGAAAACCATGGAGTCGAGGACGAGGAAGATGAAACCTTCAATGGGTATTAGTGGTTCCAAAGATAGGTTAAGCGACATGCCTGATCGCTTGATTGTGCACATACTTTCGCTTATGCCCACGTTGGACGCTGTCAAAACCATGTTACTTCGTCGTTTCGGAAACCTATGGACTTTGGTTCCTGTTCTTTCATTTAATTTTGATGACTATGATTCAATACTCTACCCCCGTGTTAATAATTTGTATGATGTTTTTTCAAGCTTTGCCCGCTTTGTCCGAAATGTCCTTATGCTTCATCGAAACCCTACTGTTGATCGCTTCCACATTATTATTTCTGATCAGTATGATCTTGAGAATCCGATGATTCTTGATGTTCAAATGTGGCTGAGGTTTGCTATTGATAAACAAGTTAAAGATTTGAACTTCTCTTTTGGCGGTTCTGGTTATGTGACCATTCCTCGCGGTACCTTCACGAGTCAATCTCTAGTTAAGCTTAGACTTTACGGCTGCGTGCTTGACTATCACCCTCATCTGAACGTCCGCATGGGAAGTTTACGGGAATTATCGCTTAGGTATGTTGAGGGAGGAGATGAGGCCATCAATCAGTTTTTGTCGAATTGCCCGTCTCTACAAGAAGTGGAAATAGACAGTTGCAATGAATTGCATGTTCTGAATGTTACCTCCTCGAGCGTTAGTAAATTGTGCCTAAACCTACCAGATCTAGACGACTCATTCACTCTTAGCTGCCCTTACGTGAAAACGTTGGATATTTCTGTATCATCAAGATTTAATATGCCGATAGTGGTTGCTGCTTCATCTCTTCAAGTAGTGAATATCAAGTATTTACCAGATCATTGGTCTAGGGTTAAGGCGTTTCTTAGGCAAATTCGAAATGTGGAGGTTTTTACATTGTCAAGTAATGCTTTTGAGGTATGTGTTTCTTGTTCACTTGAAATTTTGCATTGGTGATTTTCATCGTTAGTAATACATAAAAAAACACTGAAAACATATGATTCTTTATTAAGGTTAAGGAACATTGATTAAGAAGGTTCATTTTGTGAAACATAGGTTTATTTTTGTTGACTGTAGTGATGATAGTATGGCGAGAATGTTAAAATACAGAGCGAAACTCCTCCAGTGTGGGATGATTTCCATTGCTAGAGACTTGTGACATTATTGGAGATTTGTATTGTGATGCCGACACTCAAGCGCATTTACTTTGTACTTTGCACGATGTTTATTTCTTGCGGTGCCTGTTTGTTTACATTTTCCATTTGGCTATTCCACGCCTTTGCTCTCATGTACTCCTTAGTTGGCCTAAAATCTGTGCTTCCCATCAACCCCCGAGTCACTATTTTATTTTTATTTTTTTTATTTTTTTATTTTTTTTTTTGGCATTGCTGTGGATTGGGGTTTAATTTTTCCCTAATGCAGTAATACGGGAGCGTGTTTTTTAGAGTTGATGATCAATGGGTTATTGGTGGTAGTGTTATCCATTGTCGGTTAAGCTTTTTCAGCCCAACATAAACACGCAAACAAATGGTTGAGACGGCCGTAATAAATACATAAATGAGGCTTGGAGGAGGTAATTTCTGTATTTTCCATCATACCATCCATGTTAGGGTTTCCGCATTTTGATTTTGAGTCCAAGAGAGAGGAACAATTGTTGAGAGGGTTGCCCAAAAGCGGAAGTGTTTAGCATTTCTTACATGTAAACTCTCCTAGTGTTCTGCAGTACTAGAGCTGTGCACGGGCTGAGTTGGTCGGGTTAGGGTTGGTGTATTGTATCACTGAGCCAATAGCAGGTTCGGACGAGCTGGGCTGTGACGAGCTATATTTATTTTTATTTTCCTCAAAATTTTAGAAGGATAACAAAGTAAAAAGAGCAGGTTGGGTGAGATTAGGTTTTGATATCGAGCTCCTGAACCCTGACCCTAACCTGTTTTCTGGGGCGGGTGGCAGATGGCTGGTGATAGTTTGGCTTGTTTCACTGGTCGGGTTAGCCGGACCTTTACTTAAGGTCAACTCTATGCACTACCAACTCTTATGTTTTAGTCTACGATGAAAGTGTGAAGTGGCAAGATGGGATGTGCCTCATGTCGGTCCCCCTTGATATGCCCTGACCCACAAAATGGCTTGACTCAATTCCGACAAAGAGGCTCATTGTGGTCGTGATATCATGTGCTTATTTGAAAAGATATGATTGTACTCCACAGCCATTAACCGTGATGTGTTGTGCCCATTTGAAAAAAAATGGTGTTGCACTGGATAGGTTATCCGACGTCTGGTTGTACTTCTTGTGCAGGGCATTGAGCTCAATTTTGGTTCCAATGTCATGACCAATTTTTCAATAAGAAAAGCTACTCTAGCTACTGTCAAGTACTTCGTATTGCATAATTTTGTATGGACTTTGCTTTCTTTGAAAATTAAAGGATTGGTTTTCTACAATTGTTACGATAACTTGTATTGGATATGTAAATAGTATTCCGTATTAATTTGTTTAAATAAATGTAGCAATTAAGTCAGGGAAGGAAAACAAACTTCCCACAAAATAGATGGAAGCGTATTGTTCTGTGGTCGAGCTTTAAAGGCGAAGAAAGTCTTCAACTGATACTTGAGCTGGCGAAAAGTTCGGTGAAGTTGGAAGAGCTTGTAATATACAGCGAATACTCATCTGTAAGTGAATTGATAATTTGATAACTGGCAGTTCCTATCATCCTATGCAGTTGATTAAAATTTGTATGATCGAATGTTCATCTACTACTACTACTTACTGAGGTACTATCTATGTAATGGCAGGGTTCTGGTGAATATCTTAATCCCGAGTTCTCTGCTACTACTTATCTAATGCCACTTCTCAAAAACGTTTTCATTCACGGCTGTGAAAGATTTTATGATCGCCAGCTTCAACTAATTGAACTCCTGCTCAGAAACGCAGTTGCCTTGGAGAAACTAGTGATTACCTTTAATAAATGCCGAATAATTGCACTTGAGGAGTTTGATTTTGTGAAGCAAGTATCAACATTCCGAAGGGCGTCAGCAAACGCAACTGTGATCTTTGCTTGAGAAATCCTAGTACGGTAATATTTACTTCATACTAATTTACATTTATTATGTTCCTTAATTTTATGTTTCGTCATCAGTTGGCTTTTTCCTGTTTGCTGGCTGCTAATGTATGGGGAGTACAATTTTTTGAGTGAAATCATCTTCTGTAGCTTATTGTCTAAACAGCTAATGTCCAAAATGTGAAATACAGTTTAAGTAATTTGTTGAAACACTAGAAAAATATACTTCGTGAATCATATGATTACGATTTTCTAGTAAGATTAACGTATGGGGCTCTGTTGTGTTACATAAATCCACCGTTTATAGAAACCAATACGAGTCTCCATAGATTGATGTCTTCATTGCGTAGAATTGTAACCTGCACATATTTATCCTCTTACTTGCCTGTTCCATTTTCCGACAATGTAAACCAAGTTTTCTTTAAAAAAAACAAAAAAACAAAAAAACAAAAAAAAAAAAAACAAAGTTGACGTTGGTTGCACATTTCATAAATTTGTACTTTGAACACATATGAATGGGAAGAAGACTAACGTTGGTCGATTTTCTTACTCTGAGTAACTAACTATTAGTCGCTTTAATAACAGGGTTTCAACTTAAGACTACCAACCTTCATGGGTACGTGAATTCGTGGGCGTGTGTTGCAGTTCAAAAGGGATTAAACTAGTGTGCCAAGGTAGTCTTCTTTTGCAAAATAGTACTGTAGAGAAAGTAGATGGTCGTTTTCTCCATCAACTCAATCCAAATTTCGTAATCTTGGACTCGTGTAATGGCTAATTCTGCAAGTAATAGTTGTAGCTTCATCGTGTTGCCCAATTCTGATAAAGTTGTCATGGATGTATCTCGTATTCTTGGCGCGCCTTCGTTTCCCGGGTTGCAATGTAACAAAATATTTCACCAAATCCCTTTTTTTTCGGGTTTATAATGAAGCAGTATGTAGTCATTCAATACAATGCTGAATTTATTTTTTTTAACCATCTTGCTGAGCACCAACCCGTCTTAGGCTGCGTTCATTTGACCGTCAAGCCTCTAGGAGTCCGAGTTGCTGCTGTTTACGGATGACCAACATATTATTCGGGTTGCTTTTGATTAGAGTCGGTTTGGAGAAAGTCATACGTCTTTGACATGTAGAGTTTCAGTGCGTAGTGATTTCTTAAGATGAATCATACAGAAACTAAAATGTGATCATTTTTATACCTTTAAAATGTAGTTATCTTATACGGTGTAACTAAGACTATTAATATTAAAACAGATTTTCTAATATGTGCATGAGATGCACATGATACGAAACTCGAATAATAAAACCTACTGGGTTAATACCAGTGAATAAGTGCATGGACAAGCTTAAAAATATTTATTAGTATTCTACTTCGTATTAAAGTAAGGATAATGGTAATATTTATAAAATTATGATAATGAAACTGATATGTTTATATCGTCCAACACACGTTTTCATAAAAATCACCCGTTATAACTTAATGAACATTTTCAACCAGGCTTCGGATTAAAAAAGTTTACTCCATTGAACAATTATGAATAAGTAATGTTGAGAACAAATATGAACTCCCTAGGTTGTTGTAGCAAAGATCACAGTTGCATTCACTGACGCCCTTCTAAACTTGGATACTTGGTTCACAAAATTACGCTCATCGAGTGCTGTCAATTGTTTTTCAGCAAGATAAATTACTAGTTTCTCCAAGATGACTGCGTTTTGGAGCACAAGTTCTACTAGTTGAAGCTGGACACTTCCACAGCCATAAATGGTGACGTTTTTGAGTAGCGGCATGGGATAAGTAGCAGATAACCTGTGGCTACTATCTGCAGAATGACCCTGCCATGCGATAGATATGAACCCCGACAAGAATCGTCAGACAAATATTCGATTACACATAAAGTTATTAGAGTACAAAAATCAGGAGCCCGAGTTATACTAAATTCACTTACACACGGGATTTTGAATCTGTTGTATATTATGAGTTCTTCCAACTGTGATGAACTTTTCACCATCTCGAGAATAAGTTGAAGACATTTTCGTCTTTCCAACAGGGCCACAAAGCTATACACTTCCATCTAGTTACCGGAAAATTTATCTGGTTTTGATGACAAAAATTCTGAACAAAAAGAAAGCATATAACTACTTCATTACTCGATTGTATATCAATTACGAGTACTAAATACTCTATACAATATAATTAGCAACGAACTTTCAAGCAAACAAGTAAAACATGCATACCTCAAAAGCACTCTTTGACAGTGTAAAAACCTCGGCATTTCGAAATTGGGTCAGAAATACGTTAATTGGAGACCAAGAACAACCATACGGTACACTCTTAATGTTCACTACTTGAAGAGACGAAACATCAATCGCATTCACCATAAATGACTCATCTGTTGACGTTACATCGATATCCAAAACTTTCACGTTTGGGCAACGAAGAGTAAAAGACTCGTACTCTGGGTGTTGCATGATTAGACTCAACTTACGAACACTAGGAGACGTGACATTCAAAGCATATAATTCATCAATGGTGTCTATAATTAGTTCTTGTAGAGACGGGCATCCCGCTATCAACTGATTGAATGCCTCGTTACTTCCTCTAACATGACTAAGAGACAATACTCGTAGACTTCCCATGTGGACACCGAGACGAGGTTGGTCCTCAATCACACACTCGAAAAGTTTAAACTTAATTAGAGATTGACTTGTGGCAACACAAAGAGGAAGATCTATATCGTCGTGGCCATCATAAATGAATTCGAGATCTTTAACTTGTTTATCAATAGCAAATCTCAACCAAACTTGAATATCTTCAATCATCTTACAATCCTCAAAACAACTATTGAGGGGTCCGATATAAAGGCGAAATCTTTCAATGGTAGGGCTACAATGTAGCATGAGGACGTTTCGGACAAAGCGTGCAAAACTTGAAAAAACCTTAAACACCCGTACTTCTGTTCCTCCATCATCGTCATAATAATCGAACATAAAAGCAGGAACCAAAGTCCAAAGGTTTCCAAAACGACGAAGTAACATGGTTTTAACAGCATCTAAGGTTGGCAAAAACGAAAGTATATGCAAAATCAAGTGATCCGGCATGTCACTTAACCTATCTTTGAAACCATTAATATGTTTCATCTTCTTCGTCCGCGATTCCATTGTTTTCAAGTGATAACCTTTAAGAATTTTAATTGCAAAGAAATCAAATTTCAGAAAAAACCAACCTCAAAAATATAAAAACTCAGTTAAGAAAAAGTGAATTGTTTTCTTGTAAAATACCAATACAAATGAATACACAGTATTTGGCCTAATCATCTAATTAAGGGATTAAACGATTAAATTCTTACGTTCATCGTAAATTGAAAATCAAATTAGTTAACAACATTGAGAAAAAAGAAAAGAATTTGTACCAAATTAATTAGAATTTTTCATTTGATGAATGAGATGAGAATGAAGAGTGTATCAAAAGTGAGGGTATAACAACTTAACAAGGGTTTTTCTTATGGTTAGTGGATTTGTGTCATTGGATTTGTGTCATGACCTAGTGGTCACGGTAGAAATACCGAATCGAACATGAGTCGTACTGCTCAGACTACTTCAGTTCTGACCACCAGGCTAAGACATCCTCGGTGTCAATAAACACATTATGTTGTTATGTAAATTTATGGGTGTTACTTGTATACAACGGTTCTATGTTAAATTTTGTTTGCTTACTAAGTTTTAGGTCCAATTATTCTGTATTTTGTCAAAACTGATTATAATTGAATTAGGTAAGGTTAACTTATTAGAAATTACTACTATGAAATCGTCGTACATGTAAGCTACATGATGCTGTAGTTTAACCATTGTGGGAGTTTGTAGCTTTAAAGCGGTTTAATTTGCTTGAATTATTGATGTGGCAAGGTAAGCTACAGGGTTTTGTAGCTTGTCATTGGAGATGCCCTAAGCCGTGCGGTGACGTTTATGCGGAGTATGTTTTGTAACATTATCTTGGTTAAAAAATTTTAAATTTACTTTCAAACAGCTTTAACTATTTACATTTTACCTAATTAGCCGACATTGTATTCTTATTGTTAAAATAAATTGTTTTTTTTTTTTTTTGTTTAAAGGAGACACAAAGTTATTACAACGGGCAAGGGAATTCAAAATTGGTAACTTCTTCCTCACCACCCGACCATGACATTTCGATGAAATAATTATCAATAAGTCTCTCTTATAATGGATGTTCCTTTCTTAAAACGGATCGAGTATCACCACTTGCACATAAACAAATATTTTACTTTTTTTCAATATCTTTTTCCTTTTATCTTATGCTAAATATTCGATTATCTTACATTATACCGTTGTAAATGAAAATTTGGGAATAACAATATACAAAAATATATTCTTCCTTAAGACCCTTGACTCCAGACAAAATCAAGTGATCAATTTTATGTACTTATTTAAATTCTGATACTTTTCAATTATTATCAAAATTGGAAACCCTAATCTTCACCTGGTAAATTGTTCTTCTCCATCCTCTGTTTTACTTTTCAAATTCATGCAACAAACTTGTTTATTTTGCGTTTTTAGTCTCAGTTTACCCTTGTGATTAAAGATTCTGCTATTTTAATCACCATGCATTCTACTGTTATTATCTGGTGATTAGTGACGAACCTTTTACGTCGTTAATAAAAGGGCCAAATTAATCAATTTATAAACCTCGCTAAGTAAGCACCAAAACGTAGTATACGGTAAGTAAGGGTCGAACCCAAGGGAAGGCCGAGCGATAGACTCGATTAAACCTAATTAGCTAGACTATTAAAACGGACCAAAACGAAATATAACTCGTAACAATGGGGGGATATGTTGAATTTATGATTGAGAACTACTAATTAAAACAACAAGAGTGAAAGACAAACACAACTATGATTCTAGAAATGTAGAGAAAAATGAGAACTTAAAGTGTTGGTTCATATTAATATCCATCATCCAAATATAACATCGATCATAGCCAAACTCAAGTGAAAATATTGTTACTTACTATCAACAAAGGCTTGAACAAGTGAAAAACATCTATTCTCACAAATTCTTACGATAACATGCAACTCAAATCAATCTAGAAAGAATTTAACATAAATTGAGCAAAGAAAACGATAGTTTTAAGTATGAATTCACAAGAATAATCTAATCCTCGTGTAACTCACTAATCTCCTCCCTAATCAACACAACAATCCACAAATCCATGAGATAATTGCATCAACAATGTCACACAATAGATAATTTACCAACAATCTAGAGATAAAAACCTAATGACAATAGATAAATTCACTAATCATATGATGATCAAACATAAAACTAATGAATTAATCATAAACAACATTAAAAACAAGAGGAGATTAAACAATAATAAGAAAAGATAGAAACTTTGGCTCACAATGAATATTGGATGACTTCAAATCAATACAAACCAACAAAAGAGAGATTAGCCACCCATATTTGGCTTAATTTCCATAAATCCTTGAAGAGAAATGCTAATTACCCACTAATTACTCACTAATTAAAATCTAATGATAAACTAATGACAAACTAAAGTTTTAGATCTAAAACTAAAGATGGTGTCTTGGAAGATAAGGTAAGGATAACTATGTAAGAGATAAGGATGAGAATCCCCCAAATACTCGTCAAAAAAAGAAATGAAATGGTACAGTTTGGAGCTAGGCGCCCAGGGCGCAATTTCTGGCGCCTAGGGCACATTCCTGCTGGAAGCCGATTTTGTAAAGGCCATATCTCACTCGTTTCTTGGCGGAATTAAGCGTGTGACCTGCCGTTGGAAAGGTATTGAGATTTGAGATGAACTATCGTCTCCACTTGGTCTTGCATCCATTGGAGGTCTAAAACTTGAGATATAACCATTTGAAGTTGACCTTGCATCGACTTTGATTCACCTTGACTTGACTTTGACCTTGACTTTTCTTGTAACCGTAATTTAGCCTCAGTTTCCCATTTACGTCCAAAGCACAATAATCCATCTAAAAAGTGGGAATTATAAGATTCTCGAGGGCTAAATTCTCGGTCTTAACATCGTAAAAACGTGTCTTATCAACTCCCCCATGCTTAGATCTTTGCTCGTCCCGATCAAAGTAAACCGAAAAATAGTACTCTTCCCTCACACATCTTCCTCCTTATGACTCCCTCGTCTATATCGTTCCTAATCTCACGTCACCCTTCTTATAACTCCCTCTTTTCCTCACTTTTGATGTCACCAACTCCAAACCCCTCACTCCTAACTTCCTCGACAACTAATTCTCCAAGCATAAACACCACAAACCAAAATAGAGTAGGAATGCCTCACGTTAACCAAAGCAATCCTTTAGTCCCCTCCTTATATCTCCCCACTTGGTGAGCGCCATAAATACAAATTCAAAGCCTTCTTAACATCCAAAGGCCTCACCAAGTGCTCCTACCCTACCTCCCTCCGAACACCACAATATATCACCGTATAACAAGCAAGACGCAAGCAAATTCTAAAGATTAAGCCCATAGTACGGGATATTAAATACTAGCCTCATACTTAGGAGGTAAATATGGCCCATTTTTTTCATTTTGCAGCTCTTTTGACCTCGATTTTTCTTGCCAAAAAGGACACATACTAAGGCATCCTTAAGGCGAGGCCCCCCAAGTTTTGCATAGGCCGCCCTTTCGGGTTTTCAACTTATCGGGGTATATTATTTTATTTTTTTATTTTTTTTTGATCATGCATAAAATGCGACATAAAATTAGATAAAAGACATCTAAAATCAAGAGGTAGGTGTAACCTAGCTCCTCCCCCACCCTTAAATCGAGCAGTGTCCTCAATGCGACTAGGACAAGTAAAAAAACGGAGAGAAAGCTAACTATTACAAGGAAAACATGTCCTCACAGTGCAAATGTGACTCAAAATTATACACACCAAGACAATGAATAACATCACAACAAAAAGAGAGGTGATTTCTCCCAGATGAAGTTGAGCATTAAACCAACACAACCACCACAATATCTCAAATATATGAGAGAAAGATATGAGTATAACAATGTAAATCGGGTGAGTGAGTGATCGAAAGAAAAGTTTAACAAAGTGTGTACTTGTGAGAGACTAAAAGAATGTTTAATAGTAGAAGTATGGTCTTTTTGTGAATGATGGAAACCCAAAAGGAAGTAGTATCAATATCTAAGAGAATGTAGATGAATAGATGTAGATGAAGGTTATGAGAGTAGAAAAAATGAAATGGAGTGTATGAAGGGGCAAGAAATGGAATGATAGGTGAAAAGATAAGAGGAGAAATTGGTTCTTTGATACTTACAACGTGGACGATTTTTCATTTTTTTCGGTCCTTGTCCAAGATATAGCCTCCCTAGGCCATCAAGGACAACACTTCCATTTCCCATGGATCATCATTTTTCTTTTCTTTTTCACCCAATACCTCCTTATTACACCATTTCTTGATCTTGATTTATTATCTACACACTCAAAGAAACATTGAAAGCAAAAGAAAATACGAGTTGCATCTTGCAAGCGCACTTGTTTATTGTCGTTAGCTCGACTTAATTCATCAAACCTCAAATAATTCACAACTTATAAAACAATTTAAAGCTCTAAGCAATTTGTCATGCTCACTTGAAAAGAAAGATGAGAAATGAACATAGCAAATGAGAAGATAGATCAAGTATAACCAAACATCGCTAATGTGAGAATAAGCATACAACAATTGATAATGTTTTTTTGCGAAAAATGTAAGCATTATCATTAATCTCCAAAATAGCACAGTTACAAAACAATCAATTTAGTCTAAACAAGATGTCGACTCTTAAGCCACTTTACATCATTTTCGCTCCATTTACTCATGCTACATAACGACACTCTATTCCGTACTATCATTTTCATATACTCGACCGCTAGTTGTGGTACCTCAACATACATATAAATCCTTGCAATATTTCGTTGACGCCAAATCGCATACCAGGAGGCCAATATGACCATGTTGACAACAATCTTCTTCGCCTTTGACCACCGTCGACCAGACACCGTTAGAAGCATATGATGATTAACGATGAAAGCATCTAACCATCCAAGAGCACCTCGGTAGATCGCTATACTATAGACACACTCCTGAAATAAATGCGTTACAGTCTCCGTGGATGCTGAGCATATACAACACTCATCCTCCTGTGTAATACCAAATTGTTTCAATCTATCCCTCAACAAAAGACCATTATTCGAAATAAGCCAAGCCATGAAAACATGCTTTGGAGGAGCCAAAGAAGACCAAATATGTTTAGACCAGACCACCTCCAGCCTTTTCGGTCGCAAACAATTGTAGACACGTTTCACAGAAAAAGAATCATCGAGAGCAAAGTTATCAAGTAATTGAGTTTTCACCCGACATATACACTTCCAATGCCAACTTGCATCAGTTTTGGGAGTATACGTCGTACAATCAGAGCCTTTCATATACAAATGATCAACCCATAACACCCAAAGCCTATCCGCTTTGGTAGCAATCCGATGCACAAGCTTACAAATAACAGCCGTATTCCAAATCTCACTCCATCTCAAACCTAACCCACCTTCTTTCTTGGGAACACAAATACGCTCCCACCCAACATGTGAGAACCCATGATAATCCGCTCGACCTTCCCACAAAAAATGACGACAAATAGCGTCAATTCGACGAACTACACCTTTAGGAAGAACAAAAATCATAGCCCAATAATTAAAGAGGGTAGACAACACAGATTGAACCAGTGTGAGCCGTTCCGCATACGATAAATGTCTAGCACCAAGAGATTTGATACGGCTTGTAACCCTATCAATAAGCACAGAGCAATCACGAATTTTCAGCCGACCAACAGTAATCGGGACACCTAAGTACGTATTTAAATGGCAGCTGCCCTTCAACAAAACCAGATAAGGAAAGTATCTCAGCTTTTACCTCAGCCTTCACACCATTAAAGTAGACATTAGATTTGGTAGGGCTAATATGCAGGCCAGAAGCATTCGAGAAAGCAGCAAAACTCCGGAGTAACACCATAATGGAGGCTGCATCACCTTTACAAAATAGCAACAAGTCATCCGCAAACATGAGGTGAGTAAGTTTCAATTGTTTACAAAGAGGATGATATTTAAACTTCAGTCTGTTAGTTGCACACTCCAAAATACGACTCAGGTATTCCATACATAGTATGAACAGTAGAGGTGACATCGGGTCCCCTTGTCGTAACCCTTTCTGACCTTTAAAAAAACCAAACATTTCACCATTTAGAACTAATGAATACGCAGCACTAGTCACACAATCCAACATCAATTTTCGAAAGTGGCTAGGAAAATTAAAGGCCGTTAGCAGCTCCCCCAAGAAATCCCAACTTACCGAGTCGTAAGCCTTCATTAGGTCAACTTTAAACATACACCGAGGAGAACACGATTGCCTATTATATAGTCGAACCAAATCCTGACAAATCAGAATATTCTCCACAATGTTCCTGCCTTTGACAAAACCCGACTGATTCGGACTAATAATCTCAGGTAAAACTTGATTCAGCCGAGTACACACCAACTTAGAAATGCACTTATAGAGAACATTACAGCAAGCAATCGGACGAAATTGGGTGACCATAGTAGGCCGATCACATTTAGGAACAAGAGTAATGGAAGCCGCATTTAGTTGTTTAAGGATATTACCAGAAGAGTAAGCACTGATCACCGCTTCACAAACCTCATCGCCTATAATAGGCCATGCATCTTTAAAGAAGGCACTTGTATATCCATCAGGTCCCGGCGATTTCGAATCAGGAATAGAGAAAATAATACCTCGAATTTCAGCCTTCGTAACAGGACGAGCCAAAATCTCATGATGTCTCTCTGTACAAATCATACCCAGTCGAATAATATCACTGTTCACTAAAGAAGTGTTCACCGCAGTTCCTAGTAATGTTTTACTCCATTAATACCTCGAGTATAATATTCCAAGAACGCTTCCTTAATGCCTTGAGGATCCATCTTTTCAACACCATTAACATCCTTAATCATAATAACTTGGTTCCGTAGTTGCCTAGATCGTATCACTCCATGGAAATATTTAGTGTTCATATCACCACCCTTTAACCAATCACATTTCGCCTTTTGTTGAAGATACGACATATAAGAACGTTGCAACTCAACAACCTCAGCAGCAGGCGTTTCTTTTTGAAGCCAGTAATTATCTAAGGGGTTAACAGCTAGTTTCTGTTGAATGAACTCCAAATTCTTTAGTGCCAAAGCGTAGCTATTACCAATATCCGCAAAAAAATCCTTATTGAATTGCTTTAAGTGGCGCTTCAGCAATTTCAGTTTACTCACAAATTGAAACATCCTTGTTCCTCGAATTCTTATGTTCCACCAAATCGACAAATTCGGTATAAAGGTCTCAGGCTTACCCCACGTGGTAAAATACTTAAACGCTCTAGGTGTAACACCCCGACTTTTTCCCTTTTATTTAAATAATTCATCTCGTTTAAGTTCGTATTTTAATTCTAGCGATTTTCTCGTTTGTAGCTCGAGAAAGTCATTTCCTATGCTTACGCGTTGTTTAGTCGAGTCGTGGTTGAGCTAATCAGGGAGTTCGTCGAGTGTGTGTGAGTATGTGGAGGAGCTTAGGGGTGTTTAGAGGGTCTTGGAGCTGATCCAAGGGGTTCTGATGAGCTAGGTGCGAGCAGGAGTTCGCGTGTAGTCATCCGAGGAAAAACAGAAGAAAGGCGCGAGCAAGGCGAGAGCTACGCGCGACCAGCGCGCGAGCAGAGAGCGGGCCGCTCTGGTGGGAGCGAGCCGCTCCTGAGCAGAGCGAGCCGCTCTGGTGGGAGCGAGCCGCTCCACCCTGATCCGCGGGTTTTGTTGTTTTGATCCGTAATTAATTAGGACTTAATTACTTAGCTTTTAAACCTTATTTTTGCCCTAATCCTTCATTATTCTCCTATTCTATTAACCCCAAACTAAAACCCTCTCTTCTCTCTCCTTTCATCCTCATTATTTCTCATCAAAAAAAATCATCACAAAACTCAACCAAAACTCTCCTAATCAAACTCTAATCATCTCCTCATCCTCTCCTTTCAATTCTCTTTGGTAAATTCATCATCTTTAGGTTAACTTCTGTAATTTATATTATTATATGTTGTTTAATGTGTATATTGATGTGTTCTCTTGTATTTTATGTGTTGTTTGATGCCCTAATCGAAGGAGAGACTTTGGGTGAAAACCGAAGGTTCGGATTTCTCAGACCCAGGTTCGCTAAACTGAAGATCGCCGGAGATCCGACCGTTAGATTTGGCTGAAATTTTGTGAGGATGTTCCTGACTCTTGGGTCTACCTTTTCACCGTTCAGAATTTCAATCGGAGCTCTGAATCGTCTGTTATCGCGTCTGAACAGAAGAGTTAAAAACTGTGCTTTTCTTTGGCTTGTTTGGAAAAGGTAACTAGGTGTAGCCCTAGACATATTTTAACTTGTGTGAGACCATATGATTGATTGAGGATGAATTGGTTGTTGTTATGTATGCAAAGCTATGATCTTTGGGTTGGTTGTGCTATGAAATTATGATCTTTGGTCTTAATTGTGATGGTCTCAAACTATTGTGTCTAATGTGATGAATTGGGATGTTTGTCATATTGAATTTGAGTTATATTGTTATTATGTTGATTAAAGATGATCACTTTGGGAATTATAATGGTTTATTATGGCTACTCTTGAGTTCTTATGGTTATTACTCCGTATTAAGCTTGTTATTGTATGGTTGGTCATAGGTCATGTTGAGCATGAGTATGAATTGGATAATTACGTTGTAATGAGTTTAAGATGGATAATATAGTGGTATGGCGAGTAAAGGATGATTGATAAGATATGGATTATGAGTTGATATATTGTTAGGTATGTTTACCTTTGTTATAATTATGTTTTGTAGAGATATGTTATGAATTGGGGTTACTTGGTTTACTTTAATGGTTGTAATTGTTGTATTGTTGGTATTGGAGATGGGGTTATGATGTGTTGTTGGAGATTGTGCTAATGCTTGAGTTAAGTTTGCATGCGTGTACTGTTTGGCACGTATGTGAGGAGCTACGACGTCCTAGTTTGGACGGATACCGCCCATAGTCCCCTCGGCAATTCTTGTTGCTTAGTTAGAGCTATTATGGGTTCTCAACCATGTTGGTTAGAGACTATGGTTTGATATATGTCGTCATCGTTCTTGTTGCTCGGTGGAATTTGGCCAAATTTAGACTAATGAGTTTGAGGAACTTCTTGTTGCTGTTCCGCCATAGGGTTGAGTGATTCTTGTTGCTTCACTCGAGGTGATTCTTGTTGCTTCACCTAGTGCTCTGCGCTTACTCTCGCGCTTGTGTTGTTTGGTTACGAGTTGGGTTGAGTAGAGAAGGTTGTTGGTGACGCGTGGTGAGTGTGTTGGATGTGCCGTGTGGTTGTGGTGGTTGTGCCGTGTTGTTTGTTGTTGTTGTTCTTTTTATTGTCGGTTGTTTATACTTTGTTTATAGGTCGTAAGACGAGATGGTTAACTAATGAGTTGGCTTGATGATACTCTATATTTATTATACCCTTGGGTTGTATGTTGAATTGTTGTTCATTTTGGTTATGTTGAAATATGACTGGGGAGCATCTAGTTACTCCTCACTGATTGTGGCTGTTACTTTCTTTGTGGCAGGTTTGTTAGCGAGGACGGGTGACGAGTGAGGATAACCGCGAGAATAGCTCATTTATTATAGTCGTACCGTTTTAGTGGTTTGTATCAGTTCAGAGCTTGTTTTTCAGTTATCTTTTGTAAGAGTATTTATTCCCGATTATTTAGACTTTGAAGTCTAAACCGTTGTTTAGTTAGTGGCGATCCGGATTCCTCGGTGTTTCCGCCACCGTGGCTCGCTTTTATTTTATTTTCTTTTGTAAATCCTCTTTTTCTTTATTTTTATTTTGTTGGAAAATCCGGGTTGTTACACTAGGTAAACAAGAGCCCCCCAAAGACGCTTTAACAATACGTACAAGGAGTATGATCAAAAATGCCTTCAGGCAAAAATGGGCATAAACCAAATTCATCTTATCACACCACTCTTTGTTGATCAACACTCGATCAAGACGACTATAAATTCTAGCTGTGCCTTCCTGCTTATTATTCTACGTAAAGAAAGCCCCTACAACAGGGCTATCAGTCAAACCACACGAGGTTAAGCAACCCTGAAATTCATCTATCTCCAAGCTAGAACACTGACCACCAAGCCTCTCACCATGCGAAATTACACAATTAAAGTCACCACAAACAACCCATGGTAATTGAATAGTCTGGGAGATCGTTTGAAGTTGATGCCGTAAGACTCGTCTCTCACGTAAGTCATTAAAGGCATAAACAAACGAAATAACAAACACCTTACCAGAGACTAAATCCTCCACCCGTAAGGTGACACACTGTGCCGAGTAATCATAAAACTCCAACTGAAACAACCTAGGATCTCAAATGACCCAAATGCGACCACCCTTATGCCAAGCATTATTCGTCGAAACACTCCAACCATCCAACAAAATTTCAGACAGATGAGACTTAGACAAAGTATGTAACTTCGTCTCCAAGAGGGCAAACAAACCAACATTATTATGATGGAGGAACCATTTAACGTGACGTTGCTTTGCATGCTTGTTTAACCCCCGTACATTCCAGAAACCAAAGTTATTCATTCCCCACCACTTGGTGAGGACCATTATCACTGACCCCAATACCCTTCTTAGGAGTATTGATACTATTTAAAACCTCAAGGAATGATTGTTGCCCAAAATTGTTCAAACTGTAGCCTCCATCCCCCATATCCTGCTTACTCAATCTAATAATAGGACGAGCAGTGACTTAGTCAAACCTGCCCCTTGTCTTCCCACAGGCGTAGGCGTAACAAGGTGAAAGGTTGCATGTGCTACAGGTGTAACAATAGGTGTAACAATAGGTGTAATTATAGGACGAACAAGAGGTATAACCTTTGGACGCCAAACCTTCGACATTACAGGAGCAGGCCCTTGATCAGATTTAGCCTTTTTACAATCATTCTCCAAGTGCCCCACACCTTGACAGTTAGAGCATAGAACCGGCTTCCATTCATATTCAGTCCTGACCTCGACCATCTTACCATGTTCATCCAAGAACCTGACAGAATCCAGCATATTCTCACCAAATTTCACCTCGACCAAAATACGGGCGAAACCAATTCTCGTTTTCTCCTCAGTAGCCTTATCACATTTAATAAAAGACCCAAGCAGCCCAACAATACGACTAATTCCTTTCCCCCAAAACTTCAAGGGAAGTCGATGTAATCGAATCCAAACAGGGACAGATTGGACCTCATGCTTAACAAGCTCAATATCATCCTTCCAATCCCGAACTATCAATGGTTTATTGTCAAATAGGTAATGTGCTTGTCCTAAAACCACTGATTTTGCCTCCATCGAAGCAAATCAAACCAGAAAAACTCCATTGGGTAAGAAAGATACCTTATCGATTTGATGTCGCCCCCAAACTCGTTTAATAAAACCCTCAACGACGTCCCATGGAGGGTTCGCCCCCAGAATGAAACAGACCACTGCCTGTTGCCAGTAGGACAGCTCCTCCTGAACCTCCGCCTCCGAAAATTGCAGTAGTTGCTCAGGTTCCTCCTCAATCACTTCCAATAACCCAGGCAAAACAGTCGAGGCAGTAGCATCCCCATTCAGCTCACTCGACACCAACTGATCAAGATTTATCGGCGGAATTCCAATAACCTCATGAATGTTTCGATCCTTCCTTGCATCAGCACTCAAAAGACCACCAGCTTTTGACAAAACATGTCACTAATGTCACTAATGTCATTCTCAAACATGTCACTAATGTCTATGTATGTTTCTTTGTAAGACGATTTGGTCCTAGAGACGACCGGAAAAAAAGAAACCAAAGTCAATTCATCAATATGGTCAAGTCTCTCAATTTCCTCAACTAACCCCTCTAGCATTTTATCTCCTTGTTTTTCCTCCTTAATGACATCTAATGTGTCTCCAAGGTTAGATGCATCACTCATGACAATGCCCGCATGCAAATCATCACCACAATGTGGGGTCTCAACACTAGTCAAGGGAGAGGTGTCATCAAACACACAAATGGATTGCAAGGGAGATGTATGACACTCATGTTCACCATCCTCATCATCAAATATGTCAACAAGATCATTCAAGAGAAATGTTGAGGGGTGGAGGTCATCATAAACATTCACATCAACAATATGAGATTCTTGCACATTGGGCTCTAACTCATCTTGACTCATTAGATCACCGACTCTCCTAGACAAGGTACTCACTTGATCTTCCAAACCTTTAATGCTAGACCTCGTCTCAAATTGGGTTTCATTCACTATGTCATACAAGTTAGACATGTTGGTAGCAAGATCCTTAATCATATCCTCTGTTGACATGTATGAATCATCGTGAAAAGTGGAGGTCTCAAAGTGTTGGGGTTGGGATTGGCTCGAGAGTGAGTTGTGCATCTCCCACTCCTTAGTGTCATGTGCCAAGTATTCAAACAACTCCCAATTATAATCATAGTTCGTCTCACAAAATTGTCCCTCACTCAAAGAGTGGACATGTCCCCAAGTTTCATAGTTCATACCATCATAAATCACATGACAAATCTCTCAAATATCATAAGCACAACAAGAATGAGTCACATATGCATGAAGTCGATCAAAATAACGATAAAACAACTCATTCTCATATTGGGGAAAATGAAATGGAGCCATCAAGCAAGAAAGATTTCAACGAAAACTAACGGTAAACTAAAAACAAAAATATTTACAAACTAAACTACACTACTCTACTCTACCCTAAGCCTAGCCAATTGCCTTCCCCGGCAACGGCGCCAAAATTTGACGAACCTTTTACGTCGTTAATAAAAGGGCCAAATTAATCAATTTATAAACCTCGCAAAGTAAGCACCAAAACGTAGTATACGGTAAGTAAGGGTCGAACCCAAGGGAAGGCCGAGCGATAGACTCGATTAAACCTAATTAGCTAGACTATTAAAACGGACCAAAACGAAATATAACTCGTAACAATGGGGGGATATGTTGAATTTATGATTGAGAACTACTAATTAAAACAACAAGAGTGAAAGATAAACACAACTATGATTCTAGAAATGTAGAGAAAAATGAGAACTTAAAGTGTTGGTTCATATTAATATCCATCATCCAAATATAACATCGATCATAGCCAAACTCAAATGAAAATATTGTTACTTACTATCAACAAAGGTTGAACAAGTGAAAAACATCTATTCTCACAAATTCTTACAATAACATGCAACTCAAATCAATCTAGAAAGAATTTAACATGAATCGAGCAAAGAAAACGATAGTTTTAAGTATGAATTCACAAGAATAATCTAATCCTCGTGTAACTCACTAATCTCCTCCCTAATCAACACAACAATCCACAAATCCATGAGATAATTGCATCAACAATGTCACACAATAGATAATTACCAACAATCTAGAGATAAAAACCTAATGATAATAGATAAATTCACTAATCATATGATGATCAAGCATAAAACTAATGAATTAATCATAAACAACATTAAAAACAAGAGGAGATTAAACAATAATAAGAAAAGATAGAAACTTTGGCTCACAATGAATATTGGATGACTTCAAATCAATACAAACCAACAAAAGAGAGATTAGCCACCCATATTTGGCTTAATTTCCATAAATCCTTGAAGAGAAATGCTAATTACCCACTAATTACTCACTAACTAAAACCTAATGATAAACTATAGTTCTGCTCTCTCCAAAACCCTAGCCCCCTTCATCTTCTTTCTCCCAAAAAAAAACCCTTTCTCCCTTTTAATAATTCGGGGCTACCATTGACATCCAATTGTCGATGGTAAGCCCCAAAACTGAATTAATCTTTGATATCATATGTTTTTCTATTATTATCTTAATAAAAGTCTCTCCTTTAGTGAGAGTTTTCAGTTCCTCTTTGTAGGATTTTTTCAGTACCTCTTTATGGGGTGTTTTTGGTTTGTTATTTATCAATATAATAGTTCTTTGATAACTCGTTGGATGATAGTTCAATGGATACACGTTAATCGTCAACAATCAACGGAGCAAGGCGGTTTCTCTACCATGGTCATTCGAATTGAAGGATCCCCTCAAAGGCTACATGGAGATAGCGATACGAGGCTGTGCCGAATTGTCAAATTAGGGTTTGAGATCTTTCATTCTATAAGAGAAATTTGTACTTTGATTATCATTAGATTTGTTATTCGATTTAACATATTCGTTGTAATTGTCATTTGATGTTTTGTTAATGAATTATTATTATAAAAAAAAAAAAAAAACCTAATGATAAACTAATGACAAACTAAAGTTTTAGATCTAAAACTAAAGATGGTGTCTTGGAAGATAAGGTAAGGATAACTATGTAAGAGATAAGGACGAGAATCCCCCAAATACTCGTCAAAAAAAGAAATGAAACGGTGCAGTTTGGAGCTAGGCGCCCAGGGCGCAATTTCTGGCGCCTAGAGCGCATTCCTGCTGGAAGCCGATTTTGTAAAGGTCATATCTCACTCGTTTCTTGGCGGAATTAAGCGTGTGACCTGCCGTTGGAAAGGTATTGAGATTTGAGATGAACTATCGTCTCCACTTGGTCTTGCATCCATTGGAGGTCTAAAACTTGAGATATAACCATTTAAAGTTGACCTTGCATCGACTTTGATTCACCTTGACTTGACTTTGACCTTGACTTTTCTTGTAACCGTAATTTAGTCTCGGTTTCCCATTTACGTCCAAAGCACAATAATCCATCTAAAAAGTGGGAATTATAAGATTCTCGAGGGCTAAATTCTCAGTCTTAACATCGTAAAAACGTGTCTTATCAACTAGTTCATTAGTTGAAAAGCTCGATTAAATTTGATAACCGTTTCATTTTCTGTGGTTTGTAATTGATTCATACTATATGATGATGATGTATCTTTAACAACTTCTTACTCATTTGAGACCGTTTCATTGTCTAATGGAAAATTCTTGGTCAATAATTGAATTGGTATTTTGCATGAAACTAATTTGAGGTGGGTTTCTCTGAAATTTGAGTAAAGTTTTTATCTTTGGAATTAAATTGTTAGGTTATTGCTTGAAAACCATGGAATCGAGGACGAAGAAGATGAAACCTTCAAAGGGTATTAATGGTGTCGAAGATCGGTTAAGCGACATGCCTGATCACTTGATTGTGCACATACTTTCGTTTCTGCCAACCTTAGATGCTGTCAAAACCATGTTACTTCGTCGTTTTGGAAACCTCTGGACTTTGGTTCCTGCTCTTTCATTTGATTTTAATGACTATGATAGAATGCTTTTCCCCCGTGTTGATGACTATGACTCGGACTCGGACTCGGTTTTTTCATGTTTTACCCGTTTTGTCCGGAATGTCCTTATGTTTCATCGAAACCCTACTGTTGATCGCTTCCACCTTATTATTTCTCGTGTCGATTATGAACTTGAGGATCCAAAGATAATTAATGATCTTCAAATGTGGCTGAAGTTTGCTATTGATAAACAAGTCAAATATTTGAACTTCTTTTCTGACGGTTATGATGATGTGCCCATTCCTCGCTGTATCTTCACGAGTCAATCTCTAGTTAAGCTTAGACTTCGCGGGTGCATGCTTAAGCATCAACCTCATCTACATGTCCACATGGGAAGTTTACGAGAATTATCGCTTAGTTATGTTCGGGGAAGAGATGAGAACTTCAATCAGTTTTTGTCGGGTTGCCCATGTCTACAAGAAGTGGAAATAGACATTGACGATGAATTGCATGTTTTGAAGGTCACCTCACCAAGCGTTAGAAAGTTGTGCCTAAACCTACCGAATCTAGTCCACTCATTCACTCTTAGTTGCCCTTTCGTGAAAATGTTGGATATTTCTGTGTCATCAAGACGTAACGCATTTATGCCAGATGTGGCTGTTGCTTCATCTCTTCGAGTAGTAAATATCAAGAAGTTACCAGATCATTTGTCTGAGGTTAAGGCATTTTTTAGGCAAATTCGAAATGCAGAGGTTTTTACATTGTCAAGTAATGCTTTCGAGGTATGCGTGTCTTGTTCACTTAAAATTTTGCATTGGAGATTTTGATCGCTAGTATTAATTGTTGTTTTTAGAATCAAGTGTAAGTGCTTGTCTTCTTTTTAATCAGAACTTAAGCCGAGGAATGAAAACAAACTTCCTACCAAATAGATGGAAGCGTATTGTTCTGTGGCCACGCTTTATAAGCGAAGAACGTCTTCAATTGATACTTGAGTTGGCGAAAAGTTCGGAGAAGTTGGAAGAGCTTGTAATATACAGCGAATACTCATCTATAAGTGAATTTATATAACCGGTAGTTTCTATTATCCTATGCTGCTGATTAAAACTTGTATGATCGAATGTTCATCTACTAATACTTGGTGAGGTACTATCTATGTAATGGCAGCGTAATGGTGAATATCGTAACCCCGAGTTCTCTGCTGCTACTACTTCTGTGATGCCACATCTCAAAAACGTTGCCATTCACGGCTGTGGTAGATTTTGTGATGACCAGCTTCTACTAATCAAACTCCTGCTCAGAAACGCAGTTGTCTTAACTCGTAATTAAAAGTCAACTGACGGTTTCAAAAAAAAAAGTCAACTGACACCACCTGAGGAGCTTGATTTTGTGAAGCAAGTATCAACGTTCAAAAGGGCGTCAGCAAACGCAACTGTGATCTTTGCTTGAGCAAACCTTGTACGCCTGTACGGTAATATTTACTTTATACTAATTTACATTTATTAAGTTTCTTAAATTTTAGGTTTCGTCAACGGTTGGCTTTTCCTCGTTTGCTGGTGATAATGTATGAGGAGTACGGTTTTTTGAGTGAAAGCATCTTCATTAGCTTATTGTCTAAACAGCTAATGTCCAAAATATGAAATACAGTAAAAGTAATTTGTTGAAACACTAGAAATATATACTTCGTGAATCATATCATTACGATTTTCTGGTAAGATTAACGCATGGAGCTCTGCTGTATAACATAATTCCACCATTTGTAGAAACCAATACGTTTATACGAGTAAAGTAGTACACCACTCCATAGATTAATGTCCTCACCGAGTAAAATCGTAACCTGCACATTTTTATCATCTTCTTAGTTGCCTATTCCATTTCCGACAAAGTAAACCAAGTTTCCTTAAAAAAAACAAAGTCGGCATTGGTTGATGGTTACATAAATTTGTACTTCGTACAATATGAATGAAATGAAGAATAAAGGTGGTCAATTTTTTTTTACTCCGTGTAAATATTTGTCGTTTTAATAACAGGATTTCAACTTAAGACTACCAACCTTCATGGGTACGTGAAGTCGTGGAACCATCAACAACGATCACTAGAATCATTGCTCAAAAGTGCCCATTTCTTGGACAAATTGGTGATCGTCCATTCATCCCCACTAAGCACCGATTCACTTGAGCGAGAATTCGTCAGGCGTTTGTTGCGGATCCAAAGGGGTTAAACTAGTGTGCCAAGGTTGTCTTCTTTTAATTTGCTTTAAAAGTACTGTATAGAAACTAGCAACTAGCGAAGAATGTGGTTGTTTTCTCCATCAACTCTAACCAAATTTCGTAATCTTGGACTCGTGTAATGGCTAATTCTATAAGTAATAGCTATAGCTTCATTGTCTTGCCCAATTCAGATGAAGTTGTCATGAATGTGTCTCGACGTGCCTTCTATTTCCGGGTTGCAACGTAAAAGAATGATTTCACCATATCCTTTTTTTTTCCGGGTTTATAACGAAGCAATAGTCTTTCGATACAATAATGAACTTTTTCCAACCACCTTGCTATGCACCAAACAGACTTCTTAGGTTGGCATGCATTTGACCGTCTATGAGTTTGACTTGCTGCTGTTTAAGTAGGTCTTGTGTGTGATCGTCCGAGTGGTTAATTGAGTTTTCAACGTATGAAAGCGATTTATTAAGATTTGTCGTACTAAAATGTGGCACTTTTATAACTTTAATTAAAATTAAAATGCCGTCATCTTATTAATATTATCATGGTACTCCCTTCAGTCATTTAAATACACCGGTAAATCAACCCTATTTCATTCTATTCCAAATGTATATATACTCCGTAGTCCGTACCAATTAACAGACTAAAACTTACCAGAAGAAAAACCCTTGTAAGTTTTGATATCTTACTTGTATTATCTCACAATATTCTTCTTTTTTACTACAGTTTTAAGTTTTAACTAATAAATCATGTTTTAATTAGGGTTGTATCTGAATTGAGTTTTATAATTTGAGGCGAGTTTCTCTGAAATTTGAGTAAAGTTTATTTCTTTGCAATAAAATTGTTAGGTTATTATTTGAAAACCATGGAATCGAGGACAAAGAAGATGAAACCTTCAAAGGGTATTAATCGTTTTGAAGATAGGTTAAACGACATGCCTGATCATTTAATTGTGCATATACTTTCGTTTCTGCCAACCTTGGATGCTGTCAAAACCATGTTACTTCGTCATTTCGGAAACCTCTGGACTTTGGTTCATACTCTTATGTTTGATTTTTGTGACTACGATGAAATACCCTTGTTTAAGGATTTTTCGAGTTTTGCCCGCTTTGTCAGAAACGTCCTCATGCTGCACAAAAGCCCTACCGTTGATAGTTTTGAACTTTTTATCGGACCCCTCAAGGTTCGTTTTGATGATCGTGAGATAATTCAAGATGTTCAAATTTGGGTGAGGTTTGCTATTGATAGGCAAGTTAAAGAACTCCACATCGTTCTGGATGGCTTTGACGATTTAGATCTTTCTCGTTGTGTTGCCACAAGTCAATCTCTAACTAAGCTTAAACTTGTTGGGTGTGTGATTGAGGACCAACCTCGTGTCGGTGTCCACATGGGAAGTCTACGAGAATTAATTCTTAGTCACGTTGGAGGAAGTAATGAGGCATTCAATCAGTTCATAGCGGGATGCCCATCTCTACAAGAACTAATTATAGACACCATTGACGAATTGTACGCTTTGAATGTCACGTCTCCTAATGTTAGTAAGTTGTGCCTAATCATGCAACACCCAGAGTTCGACTCTTTTACTCTTAGTTGCCCAAACGTGAAAGTTTTGGATATCGATGTAACGTCAACGGATGAGTCATTTATGGTGAATGCGATTGATGTTTCATCTCTTCAAGTAGTGAACATTAAGAGTTTACCAGATGGTTGTTCTGGGTCTCCGATTAATGTATTTCTGACCCAATTTCGAAATGCCGAGGTTTTTACACTGTCGGAGAGTGCTTTTAAGGTATGTCTTACTTGTTCGCTTGAAATTTCTTATTATACCGGGTATTGTATTTATACAAAATCAAGTAATGCATCAAGTGTTTGCTTTCTTTTTGTTCAAAATTTTTGTCGTCGAAACCAGATAAAGTTTCCGGTAACTAATGATTAATTAATGATGTTTCCGGTAACTAATGATTAATTAATGATTTTGTGCCAATCTGGCTGAAGTTTATGTCGTCGAAACCAGCGAGGAATGGTGGTTATTAACTAAGGGGACGTTTGGTTCGGGAAGGGGAAAAGAAAGGGTACATATAACACTGTAATATTAATATATTTGTTTTGCACATTTTCAAAATCAAACAATTTGATAATAATTCATTAATGAATGTTAACCTAATAATATTATAGTCCAAACATAATCCATTTTACCATCATAACATGCTTATTGTTGCTATGTTTGACAATATGTAACCATTCTAATAAAATTTGTTACTATTCTTGTTAGTTTGTTACTCCCTCCATTTCATTCATTTAGCCCCAATTTCTTTTAATGGCATGTTTGGCAACCCGGAATTGGAATTCAATTCCGGATTTGAGCCAATTTCATTGTTTGGGGAACTCCAAGAATTGGAATTGGAATTAGCTTAATTCCATCCCAATTCCATGGTAGTTCAAATTTGGTTCATCTCAATTCCTATGGTTTGGGTAGTCATTTGAATTCCTCCTCCTTTTAGTTTTTTCACACTTACTTCGTTTGAATTAAAAATGAGTAAAATCTTAAAATATTATTTTAAAAGTCGATACAATAGTCTTAAATTTCATTTTGTTATAAAGTTTTAACAAAAATTTTATATTAAAGTTGTCAATTCCAATTCAAATTCCATGCGCCACCAAACATCACTATGGAATTGGATTTGGAATTGAAATGTAACATTTTTGAATTCAAGAATTTCAAATGAATTCCAAGTTCCCAAACGCAGCCTTACGGAATTTTCATTCATTTAGCCCCATTTCCAAATTCATCCGTTTTAAGCATTGGAAATTACCATATTACCCCCACTTTTCACATTTCCACACAAATATAACCCCTACCTTCAATAAAAAGACCACTTTATCCCTACTCTATTCAATTTCCTTAAACTTTGAGCCAACTCCTAATAGGGTTAACTCAATGAAAAGGAGGGAGTATCATTTTAAAGTTTCCATTTTATTACTACCTCTGTCTCATTCATTTGTTTACACTTCTCTCAAATCCCCTCACAAAAAAGTCAAACTGTAAACAAATCACTGAAACGGAGGAAATAATATATTTTCTCGATTTTCAGTAGAGTTTGAAAAGAAAAAACAGGTTGACTGAACTAGCCAAAACATAAGTTAATTGATCTGACTTAATTTTAAAACGGATATGGCCATCTACCCGAACACCTCTAGTTTGTTTAACCCCAAATTTTCAAAATATAGTCACAGACCTCACAGTTTTGCAACATTGTTCATCACAATCTCACTCATCACAATCTTCTTAAATCAGGTAAAAATTTCTCCCTCTTTCTCAATTTGGCTTTTCATATTCTGTGTTATGTCACAGTTTTCTTCACTTTGTACGAGTATTATTTTACTAATCATTGGTCACACTCACACCATTAATTTGAAATGTTTAGCAACTTTGGTTTGCTAATCATGCTGTTTATATTAATTGACGTGATTTGAATGGAAGAGTACGAAAAGTGAATTAAATTTAAATTAATTAGAGTTGTCGATTCTCATGATTTTTAAACTTCCACGAAAAACAAATTAATGGAATTTTCATGTGAATTGGTATTTTGCATTAAACCAATCATATTTTTGTAACGAAATTGAGTCATTGCAAAGAGTCCCACATCGACCGTATGGGAGGTTGATGTGGGGTTTATATAGGGCAAGGGTCTACCACCCCTTAAGCTAGCTTTTGGGGTGGGCTTATGGTCTTTGTCCTATATCGTTGGCTCAAGTTCTCTCATTCGTCTCGGGGCGTTCGAGGTTAAACTCCTGCGTCCTACAACATTTGTGGAGTTTCCGGAGCAATCCCTTGATTCCGTTACAATTTTTTTGTGAACTGAGTATTATTATTTGAGGTGGGTTTCTCTGAAATTTGAGTAAAGTTTTTATCTTTGAAATTAAATTGTTAGGTTATTGCTTGAAAACCATGGAATCGAGTTCAAAGGGTATTATTGGTGTCGAAGATAGGTTAAGCGGGTTGCCTGATCACTTGATTGTGCATATACTTTCGTTTCTGCCAACCTTAGATGCTGTCAAAACCATGTTACTTAGTCGTTTCGGAAACCTCTGGACTTTGGTTCCTGTTCTTTCATTTAATTTTGATGACCTTGATTCAATACTCTCCCATCGTGTTGATGGCTCGGACTCGGACTCGGACTCGGACGAGGTTGATGACTCGGACTTGGACGAGGTTTTTTCTTGTTTTACCCGTTTTGTCCGGAATGTCCTTATGTTTCATCGAAACCCTACTGTTGATCGCTTCCACCTTATTATTTCTCATGTCAATTATGAACTTGAGGATCCAAAGAT
Source organism: Dianthus caryophyllus (assembly GCA_023091065.1). Taxonomy (NCBI): domain Eukaryota; kingdom Viridiplantae; phylum Streptophyta; class Magnoliopsida; order Caryophyllales; family Caryophyllaceae; genus Dianthus; species Dianthus caryophyllus. The sequence goes on along the minus strand of CM041522.1, from coordinate 9,628,137 downwards.
ATTTAATGATCTTCAAATGTGGCTGAAGTTTGCTATTGATAAACAAGTCAAAGATTTGAACTTCTTTTATGATGACGATTATCATGATGTGCCCATTCCTCACTGTATCTTCACGAGTCAATCTCTAGTTAAGCTTAGACTTCGCGGGTGCAAGCTTGAGCATCAACCTCATCTACATGTCCACATGGGAAGTTTACGAGAATTATCGCTTAGTTATGTTCGGGGAAGAGATGAGAACTTCAATCAGTTTTTGTCGGGTTGCCCGTGTCTACAAGAAGTGGAAATGGACATTTTTGACGATGAATTGCATGGTTTGAAGGTCACCTCACCAAGCGTTAGAAAGTTGTGCCTAAACCTACTGTATCTAGTCCACTCATTCACTCTTAGTTGCCCTTACGTGAAAAGGTTGGATATTTCTGTGTTTTCAAGACATGAGGCATTTATGCCGGATGTGGTCCCTGCTTCATCTCTTCAAGTAGTGAATATCAAGAATTTACCAGATTATTTGTCTGAGGTTAAGGCGTTTTTTAGGCAAATTCGAAATGCAGAGGTTTTTACATTGTCAAGTATTGCTTTCCAGGTATGTGTTTCTTGTTCACTTAAAATTTTGCGTTGGAGATTTTGATCGCTAGTAATACATAAAAAACGCTCTCTGAAAACATATGATTCTTTATTAAGGTTAAGGAACATTGATTAAGATTAAGGTCGGATTTTCAATGAAGGTTCATTTGGTGAAACATGGGTTTGTTTTAGGTGAATGCGGCGAGCTGTATTGTTTTTCATTTATTTTATATTTTTCAAAAAATTAGGAAGGGTCCAGGTTAGGGTTTGATATCGAGTTCCAGTGTCATGACCAATTTTTTGATAAGAGAAGCTAATCTAGTTACTGTCAAATACTCCGTCTTGCATAAAAAATTTCATGAACTTTGCATTCGTTGAGAAAGTAAAGGATTAGTTTTTTATAATTATTAAGATAACTTGTATCGGATGTTTAAATAGTATTAATTGTTGTTTTTAGAATCAAGTGTAATTACTTGTCTTCTTTTTAATCAGATGTTAAGCCCAGGAATGAAAACAAACTTCCCACAAAATAGATGGAAGCGTATTGTTCTGTGGCCGCACTTTATAGACAAAGAAAGTCTTCAACTGATACTTGAGTTGGCAAAAAGTTCGGAGAAGTTGGAAGAGCTTGTAATATACAACAAATTCTCATCTGTAAGTGAATTGATATAACTGGCGTTTCCTATTATCCTATGCTGGCATGCTGCTGATTAAAACTTGTATGATCGAATGTTTATCTACTAATACTTGGTGAGGTACTATCTATGTAATGGCAGCGTAATGGTGAATATCGTAACCCCGAGTTCTCTGCTACTACTACTTATGTGATGCCACATCTCAAAAATGTTGCCATTCACGGCTGTGGTAGATTTTGTGATGGCCAGCTTCTACTAATCAAACTCCTGCTCAGAAACGCAGTTGTCTTGGAAAAACTCATAATTAAAAGTCGACTGACACTACCTGAGGAGCTTGATTTTGTGAAGCAAGTATCAACGTTCAAAAGGGCGTCAGCAAACGCAACAGTGATCTTTGCTTGAGCAGACCTAGTACGGTAATATTTACTTTATACTAAATTACATTTATTATGTTCCTTAAATTTTAGGTTTCGTCAACGGTTGGCTTTTCCTCGTTTGCTGGTTGATAATGTATGGGGAGTACGGTTTTTTGAGTGAAAGCATCTCCATTAGCTTATTGTCTAAACAGCTAATGTCCAAAATATGAAATACAGTAAAAGTAATTTGTTGAAACAGTAGAAATATATACTCCGTGAATCATATGATTACGATTTTCTGGTAAGATTAACGCATGGAGCTCTGTTGTGTAACATAATTCCACCATTTGTAGAAACCAATACATTTATACGAGTAAAGTAGTACACCACTCCATAGATTAATGTCCTCACCGAGTAGAATCGTAACCTGCACATTTTTATCATCTTCTTAGTTGCCTATTCCATTTCCAACAAAGTAAACCAAGTTTTCTTAAAAAAACAAAGTCGGCATTGGTTGATCGTTAACATAAATTTGTACTTCGTACAATGAATGAGATGAAGAATAAAGGTGGTCAATTTTTTTCACTCCGTGTTAAAATTAGTCGTTTTAATAACAGGATTTCAACTTAAGACTACCAGCCTTCATGGGTACGTGAAGTCGTGGAACCATCAACAACGATCACTAGAATCATTGCTCAAAAGTGCCCGTTTCTTGGACAAATTGGTGATCGCCCATTCATCCCCACTAAGCACCGATTCACTTGAGCGAGAATTCGTCAGGCGTTTGTTGCGGATCCAAAGGGGTTAAACTAGTGTGCCAAGGTTGTCTTCTTTTGCTTTAAAAGTACTGTATAGAAACTAGCAACTAGCGAAGAATGTGGTTGTTTTCTCCATCAACTCTAACCAAATTTCGTAATCTTGGACTCGTGTAATGGCTAATTCTATAAGTAATAGCTATAGCTTCATTGTCTTGCCCAATTCAGATGAAGTTGTCATGAATGTGTCTCGACGTGCCTTCTATTTCCGGGTTGCAACGTAAAAGAATGATTTCACCATATCCTTTTTTTTTTCCGGGTTTATAACGAAGCAATAGTCTTTCGATACAATAATGAACTTTTTCTAACCACCTTGCTATGCACCAAACAGACTTCTTAGGTTGGCATGCATTTGACCGTCTATGAGTTCGACTTGCTGCTGTTTAAGTAGGTCTTGTGTGTGATCGTCCGAGTGGTTAATTGAGTTTTCAACATATGAAAGCGATTTATTAAGACTTGTCGTACTAAAATGTGGCACTTTTATAACTTTAATTAAAATTAAAATGTCGTCATCTTTTTAATATTATCATGGTACTCCCTTCAGTCACTTTGCGTTGACAAAGGTAAAAACGCAAATGATGCGAATGAATTTAAATACACCGGTAAATCAACCCTATTTCATTCTATTCCAAATGTATATATACTCCGTAGTCCGTACCAATTAACAGACTAAAACTTACCAGAAGAAAAACCCTTGTAAGTTTTGATATCTTACTTGTATTATCTCACAATATTCTTCTTTTTTTCTACAGTTTTAAGTTTTAACTAATAAATCATGTTTTAATTAGGGTTGTATCTGAATTGAGTTTTATAATTTGAGGCGAGTTTCTCTGAAATTTGAGTAAAGTTTATTTCTTTGCAATAAAATTGTTAGGTTATTATTTGAAAACCATGGAATCGAGGACAAAGAAGATGAAACCTTCAAAGGGTATTAATCGTTTCGAAGATAGGTTAAACAACATGCCTGATCATTTGATTGTGCATATACTTTCGTTTCTGCCAACCTTGGATGCTGTCAAAACCATGTTACTTCGTCGTTTCGGAAACCTCTGGACTTTGGTTCATACTTTTATGTTTGATTTTTGTGACTACGATGAAATACCCTTGTTTAAGGACTTTTCGAGTTTTGCCCGCTTTGTCAGAAACGTCCTTATGCTGCACAAAAGCCCTACCGTTGATAGTTTTGAACTTTTTATCGGACCCCTCAAGGTTCGTTTTGATGATTGTGAGATAATTCAAGATGTTCAAATTTTTGTGAGGTTTGCTATTGATAGGCAAGTCAAAGAACTCGACATCGTTCTGGATGGCTTTGACGATTTAGATCTTTCTCGTTGTGTTGCCACAAGTCAATCTCTTACTAAGCTTAAACTTGTTGGGTGTGTGATTGAGGACCAACCTCGTGTCGGTGTCCACATGGGAAGTCTACGAGAATTAATTCTTAGTCACGTTGGAGGAAGTAATGAGGCATTCAATCAGTTCATAGCGGGATGCCCATCTCTACAAGAACTAATTATAGACACCATTGACGAATTGTACGCTTTGAATGTCACGTCTCCTAGTGTTAGTAAGTTGAGCCTAATCATGCAACACCCAGAGTTCGACTCTTTTACTCTTAGTTGCCCAAACGTGAAAGTTTTGGATATCGATGTAACGTCAACGGATGAGTCATTTATGGTGAATGCGATTGATGTTTCATCTCTTCAAGTAGTGAACATTAAGAGTTTACCATATGGTTGTTCTGGGTCTCCAATTAATGTATTTCTGACCCAATTTCGAAATGCCGAGGTTTTTACACTGTCGAAGAGTGCTTTTAAGGTATGTCTTACTTGTTCGCTTGAAATTTCTTATTAGACCGGGTATTGTATTTATACAAAATCAAGTAATGCATCAAGTATTTGCTTTCTTTTTGTTCAGAATTTTTGTCGTCGAAACCAGATAAAGTTTCCCGTAACTAGATGGAAGTTTATAATGTTGTGGACCTATTGGAATGACGCAAAATGTCTTCAACTTATTCTCGACTTGGTGAGAAGTTCAGCAGATTTAGAAGAACTCATAATATACAACGAATTCGAAATCCCATGTGTAAGTGAATTTAGTATAACTCGTGCTCCTAATATCTGTACTCTAATTACTATTTACTACCTGTATGATCGTATCTCTGTCTGAAATTTTTTGTCGGGGGTCGTATCTATGTCATGGCAGGGTCATTCTGCGAATTGTAGCCCCGGGTCATCTGCTACTTATACCATACCGCTACTCAAACACGTCACCATTTATGATTGTGGAAGTGTCCAGCTTCAACTAGTAGAACTTCTGCTCCAAAATGCAGTCGTCTTGGAGAAACTAGTTATTTATTTTGATAGAAAACAATTGACTGCAGTCGACACGCTTAATTTTGTTAACCAAGTATCCAAGTTTAGAAGGGTGTCATCAAATGCAACTGTGATTTTTGCTTAAGAATCATACTCCGTATTATGACAACTTAGGAGTAAAGACACGCATGCGAACATTACTTGTTCATTAAATGTTCAATGGCACTTACCGTTTACTCGTAATTGATATCAACATTACTGAATAAGTTTCAACCTCATTTAACGAAAAGAACTCAAGATTATGTAGGCTTATTCAACGAAAATAAGGCAGTATAGTAAAATTGCTCAGAATTTTAGCACTGTCTTCTTATTTAAAGAGTTATACTGTCTCAGACTTGTACTCTGTTCAACCAGGTACTCCATAATTGTCTTCGTCTTTCTCAATTTTGATATCAAAATCGTTTTGAGGATCGTTTGATAATTCAAGATATTCAGATGCGGTTGTGGTTTGCTATTGATAAACAAGTCAAAGATCTCGACTTTGTTTTGGATGGTTTCAACGATTAGTGCTTCCTCGTTGTGTTGCCGCAAGTCAATCACCAACTAAGCTTGTACTTTCTGGGTGTGTGCTTGAGTACCAACCTCGTGTCGATGTCCACACGAAAAGTCTACGTAAATTATTGCTTAGTCATGTTAGAGTAAGTAACGAGGCTTTCAATCAGTCGATAGCAGGATGCTCGTCGTCTCTACAAGAATTAATTATAGAGATCATCGATGATTTGAACGACTATATTATGTCTCCGACTGTATTACGTCTCCGACTGTTAGTAAGTTGAGCCTAATCATACAATACCCAGAGTACGACTCTTCTGCTCTTAGCTACCCGTACGTATAAATTTTGGTCAAGTCATGAGTCATTTGTCTTCCTGCTTTCTACCGCGTACCCTCTATGTCTTACACTCTTACCTTGTATGTTGCGAATATTTAATCTGTGAAATTAATAATGTATTTCGTATAAATGGTTAAAATTTTTACGGTAGATGTTTTGAGAGCGTTTTACTTATCAAAATCTATTACGAGTAGTTATTAAAAAAAATTAATAAACCAAATTTTATAAGTACCATTAATGTGAGAGGCTTCGCAACAAATTTATAGTGTGATCATTTCATTTGAAAAGTTATTAAAGTTTAAAAGTTATCAGTTATTCAACAGGTCGATTATATCCTAGGGTCGAACCCTATGAATATGAGCTATTTGGTCAATGAATGATTGAATGGGTCAAATTACCCTAAAAGGGTACATCATAGGGGTGCATCGATCGTACCCTTTAGGGATAACAAGGCATTTATTGGTTGTACACGAGGGTAAGATTATTGGTATGGACGGGTTGACCCTAACCCGAACGTCTTAGTCGGGGCATTAGTTGGAGGACCGAATTTTGAGGACAATTTTACGGATGCTAGGGGTAATAATGTGCAAACTGAAGCATGTACTTGTAATAATGCTCCTTTAGGCCCTGTTCTTTTCGGCTTTTTTGAGCTGAACTTATAGGAGCTGAGCTGAACTTATAAAAGCTAAACTTATAGGAGCTGAAGTCAGTGTTAATTAAAGCTTAGTAGGGTTTATAGGAGCTGAATTTATTAGAGCTGAACTTATAGAAGCTCGTACTTATAATAATGTGCAAAATTTATAAGAGCTAAAATTATAGGAGCTGAACTAAACTTATAGGAGCTGAGCTAAACTTATAAGAGTTGAGCTGAATTTTAAGAATTAAATTAAGCTGAAAAGAACATGGGCTTAGTTGAAAATTTTGCTATGAACTTAAGGGCCTACAAAAAGGGTCAAAAGATTATTCATATTCAATTGCATCTTCAAAGTAAGACTTGAATTGGGCAAAGTATACATTCATGGAGGCAATTGAGCATTTGAGCCCCATATGGTGATGTAATGCATCACTAAGATGGTACTAAAAGTCCCCTTCAAATGTTAGGGTGATTTTTGTACCACTTTTGCATTTCTGTTTCTTTAATTGTAATTGTCATTGTATATTATATATGAAGTATAATTTAAACTATAATTACATACTACTCAGCTAAATCAGTTAAGGGTTCTAAATCAGTCAACCACGTAGTATAAATTTATAATTAGTGTGAATTTTTGTAAATTGTCTATCACTAAATCAGTTAAGGGTTCTTTTAATTTACTTATCTATCGTCCAAACATGAGCAATTCAACATAACTACATAAGGTATAATATGAAATCTTTTTGCCAATTAAGGTGATTCAATTCTAATTCTTGTTAAATATGGAGTATCATCTACTAAATGAAGCATTGATTACTAAAGAATAGACTATAGAGGTGGTCATGTGACAGACCACAAAAGCTGTGGTCGGGGCAAGACTCGTTACAAATTGGACTGGCCCATGGCGGGTCGTATCGAGCAAATTGCGATCCCTGGATAGACCGAGCAGGACTGACCTACACAAATGGTCACCTCTAATACAAAGCATTAGTCTAATAATAAAATCTATTGACCCATCCTTAAAAGTATAAGATTATCCTCATCAAGGGCAAGGACAAGGTTTTGAGAGTTTTTCTCGAAAAAATAAAGCTAAAAGAAATGAAAAGGGAGGAACTAAGAGCATGCACAATGGAGAGTAAAAACTCTCCTTTTAGTCTCTCTCTCTTCTAAAAGGCCTTCCCCTCCAATGCAGCTCTCTTTTCATTTTCCTCTAAGTTTGAGGATGCCTCTAAGTTAGGGGTAATCTTGTGTTGGCTTATGTGCCATTTTAGTATTATTATATTAGTTTTAATTATTGTTTTGGTTTTTTTTTATATTACTCTTTATATAATATACATGAAAATATGTACTATTACTATTATTTCTAAGCTCTAAAAATATTAATCATAATATTTTAGATGAAATTATTATTGTGTCTTAATTTTTTTTTATTTTTTTAAATTATTTTGTTTGATTATATATCATAATTTTCTTATTTTTCACAAAATTTGTTTCTTGTAAATTTATTTCTTGTATTATGCTTCTAATTAATTTAGTTTTATAGTAAAAACTAAATTTTAGGTATTATATATTGAAATATTAAAAAAAAAAAAAAAACAAAAAAAAAAAACAAAGGGAAGCCTCTCCATTGTGGGAGAAAAATAAGTAAACCTTAAAGAAAAGGTAACAGAATAAAAAAAATAAAAAAATGATGTGTTATACTTCCTCCGATTCATTAGATTGGTAACATTTTCCTTTTTGGGGTGATTTTTCATTTGTTAACATTTCCCTTTTTGGAAAGTTTTTTATCTCACAATTAAATACTACCCCACTTGTTTTCCCACTTGTTCACCCACTCTTTTTGCCTTTCTTAATTATCGTGCCATATTGAAATGTTACCAATCTAATGAATCGGAGGGAGTAATACAATAGCAGGAGAGAGATGATAAAAGGAGACCTCTCCAATGCACATGCTCTTGCCAATCTAGCTCAAGTCGAGTGTCATTGCCCTTGTCTTAACACATGTCACACTTTTAATTGGCTAAAAAGAATGTATTTATTTTAAATATTACAACCAATATATTTTACATGTAATGAATTCATAATGCTTTTTTTTTTTTAGAATTTTTAAATATTAATTATTATAAATATTAGTTATATTATTAATAAAAGAATTATTAAATACTATAGATGGGTAAACTTAGGGCTTGATGGGGTGAATAAATAAGAATCAGATTTTATAGATGGTTTATTGTTAAAAAAATATTATTTTATTGTGAAAATTAGGGTAAAGATGGTCAATGAAAATCACTAATGACTTAATGAGGATAGTCATTAGTCAAGTACCTCTTGTGATCGACGTTTTTTTTAGTGTCACTAAATAATTGATACTTGTTAGTGGTTACCATACATCTAAAATGTGGGTGAATAAAAAAGCGGTCTAAAAAAATTGTCTTTTTAAGACTAGGTGAAAGTATAATTGCAAATTTGCAATACTTTCATTACTTTAGTTCTTTTCGTTAAAATATTTTTATCAAATAAATACGGAGTACTTTTTAAGCCCTTTCCCGCCAAAACACCATTTTGACGTCAAAACCTCTTATTTCCTCCCGCCAATTTACTCAACCCTTCTCTCTCAATCAGCTTATTTAAAAATAAAAATAAAAATAAAAATAAAAACCAAATATTTACCGTAAATCGTAAAATCATCTCGATTTCGCAGGTAAAACCTCCGTCATTGCTTTCGATTTTTGTTTCTACTTTTAGTTATCGTTGTTGAATCGAATTGTTGAAACTTGTTACTGTAAAATCTGAAAACCCTAGAAATTTGTGAACATGTAGGTTGATTCTAGTTCGTAAATCGAAGATGACGCGAGAAGAGGCCGATATTCGAGGTGATGATATGTTAATCGACGGTTCCAATTTGCAAAACCCTAACCCTAGACATGGCGATTCATTTGCCGATGAATTCAACCCTAATTATCTCAAAGCTTACTATGGTGATTTTCAAATCTTCTGTTTTATTTTTACAGTTTTTAGTTGAATTTGTAATTTGATGTTGATTTGTTGTCTTTCAGCGAAATTGTTCCCTTATACTGAAATGTTCAAATGGATGTCGTATGGAAACGGTAATTAGTTTTCTATAATTTGATTTATTTTTCGCTTTTAAGTTTCGATAGAGGTTGTGATGTTGAAACCCTAAAATTCTCCGTGGTGTTATGTGGCGGGTAGATGGAAAGCACCCGTCGTGTGATCAGTCGTACTTTAGCAGAAGGGAATTCTCGTTTACGTTGGATAATGAGATATATCTCCGGTACCAGTCATTTAAAAGTGTTGTGGAGTTTGAAAGTGCAGTCAAGGAGAAATGCCCCTTCAAAATCGATATCGGGCCTGTTTTCAGCAATGACGTAAGGCTCCTAGTCTTTTACCCTTTTCTTGTTATGTTGGGGGTTGATGTTGTTGATTAATGTTCATAGCAATTGCGGATTCCCCGTGTTACTTCATGATTTTTGACATTGAAATTGTTCACTTTGCTGCTAAGGTACATCACTACATGTTTGCATGTACAACCTTTCTAAATAAAACACTGCTTTGAGCGTTAGTTTACAATAATGAGCCTTTAGTGCCCTTGAGGCGCGCCTTGTATGAGGCCGTAGTAAAAAATTCCAAACCATTTTAGGTGCGCCTTTTAGACAAGGCATTGTTAGTGAGATACACTATATTCACATTTCCCAAGTTTATGTTGTCTAAATGCTTAATTACGTCGTTTGTCTTTGCCCAGCATACCTAGTTTGACGCTTTGACTCCTTGGCTTGTTAGCCAACTTTAAATTCCCAAAATGGTTATTGTTGCTAAATGTTGCCTAACATTTTATTCCACGAATATGAAATCGTTTTCTAAAATAGTGTGCCGTGTGTGCAAAAGGTGTCTGCTTGACGCCTCTTTGCAACAAGTCCTGGTCGCCTTAGTGCCTTACGCTTTTCAAAACTTGTCTTTAAGCACATGTGTGCTGAATGAATTTCTCGTTTAGATCAGACTATTGTTTTGAATGCATTCTTATGTCATTGCTATTAGAATAGTCTTACCTATATTTCAGTTTGTTCATATGGAGTGCCGAAGTGGTTGTAAAATGGGCTCTGTCATGTTCATGTGAAATTGGCGTAGGAATCTGTTGTATTAGTGGCACTTCTCTACGGGAACAGCCAATTTTAGTTATTGGTAACAAAAGTTGTGACCATTACACGGAGTTATCTGTTGTCCTTGCTAAGGTTATTACAGAAGCGCTTTGGTTGTGAAAAATTGATGATCCTCTAACCATTGATCTTTGTTGCAATACTTATCTTCAGCCATCCAAGAGACACGCTTACGCACAAATCACTCCTGTAGAGAGAGAGCTCGTATTTGATATAGTAAGATCTGCAACCTTTTTATTGTTTGCTAATAAATAGAGTTCATTGTTTAATCTGTGACTAATGGTTATTTTCTTTCTGCAGGACATAACAGACTACGATGATGTCAGATTTTGCTGCACTAAGGCTGATGTGTGCTCTGATTGTTGGCCTCTGATGACAGTTGCTATTAAAGTTGTAGACACTGCTCTTAGATGTATTATTTTGCACCTTCAAGTTTTCGTTTTTCAGCGTGAAATTCAGTTTATCACAGAACTTGAAACCAGTCTTTCCGTTAAGCTGATAGCTGATAGATCCTGAAAAACTAATGCTTTTGTATCATATTAAATGGATCGTCAATTTCAATTCTTTTATTGATGTTCTTTGTTTTATTCATCTCTACTCTAGATTTTTCTTATGAAAGTGTATGTGATAGCTTTTATTGGAATATTAGATTATATTAAGTTATACCGCTTTTGTATGCAGATGATTTTGGTTTCAATCATATCCTTTGGGTATATAGTGGTCGACGTGGTGTACATTGCTGGGTTTGTGATGCGAAAGCAAGAAGGTAGGTGGACCCTGAAGAAAATTCATCATAATATTAGGTTTTGGTGATAGAAAAAATATATCTTTCAATCTGATGTCGTATTATCATTGCAGGTTAACCAACGAACAAAGATCTTCCATAGCTGAGTATTTTCGTGTTTATAAGGTACAATTTGCAATGTGACCACTCACCATTTTCTTTTTGCTTATTCGATGAAGTGTTTATGAATTTGTATCTTCTCAGAGCAACGAGAATAGGAAGAAGGTTTCTTTTGGTGGTCCTGCTCTTCATCCGTTTCTTGTGTAAGTGTGCATCTGCATTATGCTTTCGTTTGCTCTATACCTTCACATTGTCATCGCTAACCATATTTTACCTAGTAGGAGGTCATATGCTGAATATATGAAGGGATTTTTTGAGGAGACATATCTTTGCAGTCAGAAATTACTATCATCCGAAGATAGATATGAGAAAGTTCTGGAGATGATTCCTGATGAATGTATACAACTTAAACTTTCATTGTCCTGTTATCCATTACGTTCTTATCACTAGCATTACTGCGCTGTCACCTTTGTTGTCATTCATCTCTATATTATGTGATGTATTGCAGCGGTTACTTCTGAACTCCGAGGAAAATGGCAGGATAGCAGAAAATCTTCCATGAGCACAGAAGATCTTAGTGTTGCTCGATGGGGACAACTAAAACAAGTTTTGCAGTCTGGGAAGCAAAAGGTATGACAATGATAGCCAAGCATTGCACAAGCTTTTAAGTTTTAATACACAGAAGCATACCAAATAAAGAAACATATAAGTTTTTGTGAATCTACCAGATAAGGAAAACAAATACGGAATAAGCTTTTTGAATCGGAGAGAGTATTTAAATTGAATTTTATGAAGTTAAATTCGGAATTACAGATAAGGACACTGACACAGCTTAGGCGTTATTTAAGTAATCCTCTAGGGTGTATATCTGATTACATGCTTGGATTGGGATAAATGCATTGCAACGGCATCCTACATCTTACATGATGTCACTCATCCGACATAGTTAGTTGACCTTTCGATGCGCTGAAACTAGAAAGAGCTTTCATTGCAAATGTCACATGATTCATCTCCATCCTTGTTCTCTTCGCGCGTTTAAGTTAAGCTAGTGCTCTTCATCAACAATGATTACTTGTAAACTTCGGTGATTGTTCAATAAATGTCTTCAAAACGTTCTTATTGATATGCGGGATTTTTGTTTCAGGGACAAGGAATACGCCGGTGTGTTGAAGAGATTGTGTTCTCTCATGTTTACCCTCGGCTTGACATGGAGGTTTGTATGTCATTGGTGTCTAATTAACTAACTAATGCCACTTAAAATAGATCCGTCTCAAGCTATGAACATGTCTTTAAACTCTAATACTATCATAGACATCACTGTGGCTTCCTCAACAAACTCATCTTTCTGCATGTCAGGTCTCCAAACACATGAACCATTTGCTGAAGGCACCTTTCTGTGTACACCCCAAAACAGGTGGGCGTAGTTTTCATAGCTGGTGCACAAATCACTACTTGCATTCGATGTGAACTTCAAGCTGTGTTTTGAGATTTTGTGAATTTTGATTAATCGTGCTACTTTGTTGATCACTAGGTCGTGTTTGTGTTCCTATTGATCCCAATCGGTGTGAAATATTTGATCCTGCTAGTGTCCCTACGCTTTCTCAGGTGAGTCATTAAGCGCTTGCATTGAATACCCGTACATATCATCACACATATATACTACATACCAGCTTAACCTCTCATGTTAGTCATGTAGTCTACAAAACCAGCTTTATATATCCATTCTGACGTATATTTTCGGTTTAATTTGCAGCTTCTGGAGGAACTAAACATGAAAAGCTCTGGAACTGATGTCGAAACTGGTAAGAAACACTGTACATACTGCTGAAGAAACAAATGGAATTTAACTCTGAATCTTTCTTTCATATAAAAAGCTAAGCATTTTTGTCAAACGCAGACCTGGATAGAACCTCCCTTGGCAAAGCAGTTGCATTTTTCCGGTCATCGTTTTTGCAGCCTCTGTTGAAATCTTGCAAGGTAAAATGTTCGTAAATCTTAGCTATTTGTATGATGCACGTTCCTGCGTTAAATTGCGACGAGCCAAAGCACAACTCCTTAATGTACGATGAAACCGAAAATGCTTTTTAATGCTATGTTACGGTGTAAAACTTGAATATCGCGTTTTCCTGGCTGATTCGTTAATCATAGTATGAGACGGAAATTTTAGCCTGTGCTCCATCTGGTTGGTTGCAGGAGGACTTGGAAATTTCTTACAACAAAAAGCTTCAGCAGAAGAAGGATTTGATGAATTGGTGAAGGTCTTCTATTATTTTATGATTATCGTATCTTAGAAATACTTTTATAATATCTGCTGGACTATGTAATGGTAAACACCGTTTTGAATGGATAAAATTATTTTATTATATAAGCCGTTAATTATACTTGTTTTAAATATTTAAATATAAGCAAAGAACCGAAAAATGGGGCATTAAAATACTCTTTAAACCTCATTGTACACATTGAAATGTTAATATTTTAAATTCTCAAATTGGAGAAAGACGTTTACTGATGGAATTTATACAATATAAATTAGGATATTATGTAATTTCTCTAATATAAATTACTTAAGTAAACGACTTTCTCTCATATAATTTATACGGAGTGTATAATATTATGTAGAAAAATTTAAAAGAAAAATTAGTTTAAAAAACTTAATTTCCAATCAAATGTGTCTATTTTTTGTGGGGAACATGAGCACATGTCATAAACTCATAATCAAGCGTTAACAACTTGACTACTTGTAATCTAGATAGTTAGAGCGTAGCACTAAAAATACACCAATTTGTATGATACAATTACACAAATACACAACATGATGTAATTTTGCACAATTTTGCACATTATACAATAGTAAGTTTTGCATAAAACCGTTTCACACATGCGACGAAGCTCTTATGAGTAAAATGTAATTATTTTAATGCTTAAAGTGACCACTTTAATGCTAAATGTGATCACTTTAAAAACTTCATAAATTGGTCACTTTAAACCTTAAAGTATACACATTTTAGTTACAAATACCCCGTCCCACGCGTGAGACGGTTTTATGTAAACATTTATGTTATACAATCAGAGGAAATTTAAAAAATGAGTAAGAATAGATAAGATGATACTTCCTCCATTCCATTTGATTCTATACATATTCCTTTTTCGGAAATTCCAATCAATTCTATACATTTCTATTTTAGTCTCTACTTTATTAAACTAAAAGACCAATATACCCTTCACTAATACCCACTCAACCCACTTGCAAACAATAAAGTAGGGGTATTTAAGTAATTACATTATCTACCCCACTTGATTCTCTTCTACCTTAATTACCGTGTTTTAGTCAAACGTATAGAATCAAACGGAATGGAGGAAGTATGTTTTGTAGTGTTTGCTTTGACGATAGAATTGGCAAAACATAACATAACGACAATTACACATATTGTAATTTTACAGTAATTCTCCTGTAAGGCACAACTCACACAAAATTAATGGGAGACCAAAGTACAAATTGCAGTTAAAAGGGTACAAAAACATGAAACAAATCTACTAAAATCACTTACAGGGGTACTAAAAATTTTTAAAAACAATTAATCATAATTATCACTTAAATAATACAAAAGGTATATAAACAAGTACAAATGAGGTGAACTTACAATAACTTATTATAAGTCCTGACATAAGAATTTGCGGTAATATTAACATTTCAATTCCTCGATAATCGTTTAACATAAAATAAACGATCTAGTGATCTACGGAGTACGTATTACTTGCAAAGTTGCAAGCAATAGATGATGAGTATTTCAAAATGCGAAAAACTATTAAAAATTTGGAGGGAGTAATCAAATTTTCTCGGAATTTAAACCCAAATCCTCAAAATTAAAAGAAACTACGGAGTAGAAGACAAACGGTCATTGTACATCAATTTATACTCGTACTAATTTTTCATTCTTCAGATAATCCTTTGTTTTTAAATTTTAATCAGGTACTACTTTTCTACCTCTTTCTCAATTTTGTTCTTCAATTTTTAACTTTTAATTAGGCTGCTATGATACATAATTTCGATATATTCAATTGATTTGGTTTTCAATTAGGGTTGTCGATTCACGTGATAAAAACGAATTACATTTAATTATTTCCCATGAAAACAATCACTTTTTCTGAACTGGGTTGAATAATTTCAACTGGGTTTCTCTAAAATGTAAGTAAAGTTTGTTTCTTTGCAATTAAATTGTTAGGTTATCACTTGAAAATCATGGAATCAATGACGAAGAAGATGAAACCTTCAATGACGAAGAAGATGAAACCTTCAAAGGGTATTAATAATGGTTTCGAAGATAGGTTAAGCGGGTTGCCTGATCACTTGATTGTGCATATACTTTCGTTTCTGACAACCTTAGAGGCTGTCAAAACCATGTTACTTCGTCGTTTTGGAAACCTTTGGACTTTGGTTCCTTCAATTGATTTTGATTCACAGGATTACGAAGAATCAGTAGTTTGTTGCGGTGATAAAGAAGTAACCCCACTTGAAGTTTTTTCGAGTTTTGCCCGCTTTGTTAAAACTGTTCTCATGCTGCATAAAAGCCCTACCATTTACCTATTTCGCCTTTTTATTGGATCCTACCAGTGTAATTTGAAGGATTATAAGATAATTGAAGATATTCAAATTTGGCTGAGGTTTGCTATTGATAAACAAGTCGAAGATCTTTACTTTGTTTTTGATTGTTATGACGATTTAGCTCTTCCTCATTGTGTTGCCACAAGTCAATCTCTAACTAAGCTTGAACTTTTTGGGTGTGTGATTGAGGACCAACCTCGTGTCGGTGTCCACATGGGAAGTCTACAGATATTATCGCTTAGTAATGTTAGAGGAAGTAATGAGGCATTCAATCAGTTGATAGCGGGATGCCCGTCTCTACAAGAACTAATTATAGACACTATCGATGAATTGGACACTTTGAATGTCACATCTGCTACAGTTAGTAAGTTGAGCTTAACCTTTCAGCACCCAGAGTATGACTCATTTACTCTTAGTTGCCCGAACGTGAAAATTTTGGATATTGATGTGACGTCAAGAGATGAGTCATTTATGGTGAATGCGATTGATGTTTCATCTCTTCAAGTAGTGAACGTCAAGATTTTACCGTATGGATGTTCTTGGTCCCCAATTAAGGAATTTCTAATGCAGTTTCGAAATGTTGACGTTTTAACATTGTCGATGAGTGCTATTGCTTTAGGGGTATGTTTTACTTTTTCGCTGGGTATTTTTTTAGGAGTTGTATTTTTGATTTTGTGTTCGTTGCTAATTATATGATACAAAGTATCAATTAATGCAGTAATTACTAAGTCTATGCTTTCTTGCTATTCAGACTTTTTGTTGGCGAAACAAGATCAATTTTCCAGTAACTAGATGGAAGCGTGTAAATTTGCGGTCCGATTGGGAAGATGAAAAGTGTCTTCAACTTGTTCTTCAGCTGGTGAAAAGTTCACCACAGTTGGAAGAACTCATAATATACAACAATTTTGCAATTGAATTTGTAAGTGAATTTTTCTAAATGTGACATCTGTGATCAAATATTTCTCTGAGAAGTTTTGCCCACGGTCGTATTCTATGTCATGGCAGGATCATTCCGTGAGGTGTAGCCCCAGGTTACCTACTACTTATGCCATGCCGCTACTCAAAAACGTCCTCATTCATGGGTGTGTAAGTGACCAGCTTCAACTGGTTGAACTTCTGCTCCAAAATGCAGTCGTCTTGGAGAAACTAGTAATTTACTTGGATAAAACACTCATCGATCGCAATGATTTAGCTTAATCTTATTCGGAAAGTATCCAAGTTTAGAAGGGCGTCAGCAAATGCAAGTGTGATATTTGTTTAAGGGTCATATTATGACAACCGGAATACTTTCCGAATAAGAGTAACTTGGGTCATACGGAGTATTTGTTTAAGGGTCATATCCAAGTATTCACGTAATAATTGTACTCTCCTAGAGGCTAGAGGTAAAAACCCAAGTTACTCGCTATCCAATTTTTAATGGCTTAGTTTTGATAAAACATAAATTTATGTGTAGAGATTCTCTAAAATAACTCTACCGTAGAGTTACTTTATTTTTGTCACATTGCTTGCATAGAATAAAAAATTTCTTTCCATCCATCACCCAAACGGGTTCACCAATTTTATGTAGGGTATCTTTTTGGTTCGGATTCGGCGAAGCCGCCGGGACATCCCGGAAAAGGTTTTAGCGGCACCGTAAAATTGTACCCTACCTTTTTTGGGAAAAAAATTCGATAAGAAACACATATGAGGATATTTGTATAAGAGAAATATTAAAATTAAGGGTTTTCCTAACATATGCATACCATGCACATGTTAAGAAACTCAATAAAATAAACTAAAATATTCTTGCATTGTAATTTTTATTGTTGCAATAAGTTATTTTTTTTAGGAAATAATTTCGATGAACATTTTCTTTTTTAATTACTTAATATGTGCATGATATGCACACTTTAGAAAAACTCATTTATTATACTCCGTACGTCAATCAAAATATTATTTTACCCTTCAAAGTTGGGGTTGAATAGATTAGGAGTTGATTGAAAAATAAAAGAATAACGAGGATGTTTAAAGTGGGATGAAGGGACATGTAAGATATTTGCATGTAGGGCTGTTCAAAAATTGGTCCGGACCGGCAAACCGGACCGACCCGGACCGAAAGGTCCGGTCCGGGTCGGATACTAATAGGTCCGGTCTTCGGTCCTCAAAAATTTTGACAACCGGTCTTAGGTCCGGTCCGGTCCTAAATAGAAAAAAACCCTCTAAAACCCCTTTATTATGTGGTCCGGTCCGGTCCAAACCCGGACTTAAGGGGTTTAGGTCCGGTCCGGTCCGGGTCTCCTTCTAACCGGTCCGGTTTGAAATTTTTGGGCATCCGGTCCCCGGTCCTAATAGGTCCGGTCCGGGTTTGGACCGGTGAACACCCCTATTTGCATGTATCTATCTTAGTTATTTGTTTACACTTATTTTAAATCTCCATTACAAAGAAATGAAAGTATAAATAATTCACTGGTAATGAGGAGTAGCATTTCTTCATTTTAATTTTCGAAAATTATTTATTCGTAATTGATTAATTCCTTGTGCCATTTATTCTAAGCTCACCTTTTTTTTCCATAAAGTTTTCAATTCTTAACCTTATTGAGTTTCCAAATTAAGTCAATAAAAACTTAAGCAGTTAAACTAAGTTTAGTCACAAACTCATTTTCAAACTTCAGACTTTGACACGTCAAATTTTTGAATCTTCACACTCAACCCATTGAAATTATATACTTTATTCCTAACTTGACTTTATCACCTCAATTTTTCACTTTATATATTTTACTTATTAAATAAATTTACTTCAATATTTTTATTAATTTTGTGATATCATATTTTTTTCATTATAATAAATCAAACATTAAATATCGTCATTTTCATTACTCCAATATTTTTATTAATTTTGAGTATTTGGGAAATTTTAAAGAATAGGTTGATTTTGTTTTTGATTCTATTGAGATAATAATATGTATTGAAATTGGGGACTATTAAACATATTCATAAAATAGTTCATATCAAAATTCTTATTTTGATCCATAATCAACAAATAATTATAAAAAGAAATGGATACTTATCTCGCATCGATGCCTCGATTTCCCAAGTAGCCTCCTCGTACCTTTAACTCCTCCAAAGTACTTTATCCAAAGGCACTACCTTATTTCTTAAACTTTTGTCCTTTCGATCTAAGATACGAACATGACGGTCTTCGTAAGTCAGTTTTGGCTCTAATTGCTGCGCCTCAGCCTGAACTACGTGTGATGGGTCACTATAATTGATGCGAAAAGACAGCGGAAGTAGACATATACGGTACAAAAATAATAAGGGATGAGCAGACACCAAGTTAGAACTATAACTTGATGAACGAGATTGACTAACCAAGACCTATTGGTTCCAATCGAGCAACAATTAGCAGTCGCGTCCTAATCAGCCACTAGTTTAGATCGTACGCAACAATCTGAAAACTCACAAATAAACGACCCACGTTTTTTGAGAGAGCAAGTTTTATATTTCATCAAATTCTATTTTTCAAATGAATTACAAGTTCACTATATATAGGAGAAACTAAACTAAATATAACTAAATACGACCAGATTCATTATTTAAGTTAAATGAATCTGAAACTAAATATAAATAGGTTCATTATCTAAGTTTAATTAATCTAAAACTAATTATGACTTGATTCATTATTTAAGTTCAATGAATCTTAAACTAAATATAGCTAAATTAATTGTCTAAGTTTAATATATTTAAATATAATTTTATCCATCGTATACGTATCACATATACGTATCATCCGCTCTTTCTTAAAAAAGAATCGTCCCGATTCTTGTGTCTTCTAATGCCTGGATTAAACACAGTTGATGATTGATTTTGGCTCCACGAGCACACTTGCCTACCCAAATTAATTCTCACTACAATTTCCACGAAATATCCACCACCACTATTAATTGTCTTGGAAAAGTCATGTAACTCACAAGTCGATTCTTTAAAATAAAAACCATTGTGATGCTCATATGAATAGGCAACACCAATTAATGGATTCTTATAAGTGGCAGTGCTAACTATGATTTTGTTGGTACTTTGTAATTGTTGCATATGTTTGCTCAAACATATCTGTTCCAAACTAGACGGAACGTCCTCATCATAAACATCAAAAATAGGAGGCAAGTTTGGATCAAAATTCTGCCCCACTGGATCGTCTTGGTTTGAGGAAATCAAGAGCCGAAGCTCTGATACCATATGATGCGAATCAACAGCGGAAGTAGACATAATAAGATAGTAAAATAGTAATATAATCCCAAACCATGAGAATTGAGGACAATTCTTCTTAAAGGGGGAGGGGATGATCCGAGAATGACGAGCTCAAGTGAATACGTTGCAATCTCGGTTTCAAGACCAAACGGGTCCGACTTGTTTGGCTCATATCTCGAGAATTACTTAACGCTTTCTAGTCATTCAAAATGGAGAAGCTCAATGACTTAATTAGGACTTTCCTTATTTTATTTTACATATTGTTCGAGCCTATATATAAGGCCTCCCCCCTATCAGTTAAAGAATGAATTGACGTTATTTTTAATCAAGAAAAACCAGAAAACCCTAATTGCTTTGTTGTGGCAATTGAGTTCTCAGATCGACGCGTTTCGATCAAATTCTCAGGTTAGTTTTCGACGCGATTGAATTCTAACTCGATTGGTTCTCAATAGGTCTTGGGAATCAATCACCATTGTTCGAATAATAGGTCTTATTAGAGCAAATATCCTTTCATTCTTGTTCGATTGATTTCATTTCGCTCAACCCTAATTTACGAGTTATTATTCTCATATTTGATCGTTAATGGTGTTATTCTTGTTGCTGATTACTATCTCGAACTTTTGATTATTTTTGTTTCTGCTACTATGAAAAGCCGGTTTGAATTCGTATCAACGATACCGCTTCAACTTCGACACATGAAAACCATCGTGGACCTTATCCAAGCTAGGAGGTAGGGCTAACCTATAGGCCACCTCACTTATCCTCTCGAGTACCTTGCAATGGATCGGGTTCGGATCGGGTGGAGCTTCACCCGAATCCATCACCCGACTCCACCCACTCCACCCGAATCCATCATCCATCCGACTTACCTTCACCCGAATCCAATCCACCCATCATCCACGGGTGAATCGGGTGAATCGGGTGGTCCAATGGATGATAAATTAACAAAAGAAAAAAACAAGAAGTCGAAAATATTAACGACGAGGATGCAGATTGAAGCTTTAGAAATGTAAATCTGGATTTTTTGGGAAAAAATCAAGTAGAATTTGGGGGATTTACTAAGTTAGGGTTTTTGTTAGAGAAGAGAATACAAGTTGAAGGCAGTAAGTCATCCACATCCACAAAATAATTGAGTCTTTTGAGTGGTGTTGGTAATTGAGGCAGTAACTCCAGTAAGTCATCCACATCCACAAAATAAAAAAGGCAGTAAGTTGTATACTCTACTCCGTACTTAATTTTTATTTTTATTATTTTGGTTTTTTTTTTGAGTACATGAGTATTTATTTACTTATTTTTATTTGTAAAATTTATTAATTTTTTTTTTTTTTATAAGATTTTGGTAATTATTAAAAAATAGTATTTTTTAATCGGGTGAATGTCGGGTTCGGGTGGTTGATGGATTGGATGAAGGCTCACCCGAATCCAATCCGACCCATCATCCGACTCGTCCGTAATCCATCTTTCATCCATTTAAGTCGGGTTGTAATCCATTAACCTGGATCGAGTGGATCGGGTTTTTTCGGGTTCGGGTCAAATTGCCATCTCTACTTGGAAGAGCTCACTATATACACCACCCAAGTAAGTGCATTCATGTAGTAATATCTAAAAAAACAGAAGAATTCTCTCTCTAAAATTAAAAACGAGAGTTTTTTCTCTTCTTCCAAGAGTGTCTCATCTTTATGATTGGTCTGGTCTTAGGTTTGCTTCTACATCACTCTTTAGACCTTTCTCCTTCTTTTTTACCTAATCAAAAGCTTGTAATCATTGATAGTTTGGTTTTTTAGTGGTTTAACGTGCTTAAGCTTGCATCTTTTGGTATTCCACCAATCCTTTTGCATGCATTGTTTTCTCAATCATTATTTTCCAAAACTCTCCCCTCTTTATTAAATACCTTCTTTCTGTCCCTTTCTCATTCTTTTGATTACCATCTTTCAACCACTTTCATTTATTGTACTTTTTTAACTTTCCAAAACCTATATATATGGAACGTGCGGAGGAGTTTATGGCAGAGGAGATAGAGTTTCTCTCTGATAATGCATGGAGGCCTCCAAGAGCAGGGCCTATAGCACACTTTGAGGCTCCATACATTGATGAATCGATTGCGTTTTGGAGTAATAGTGTTCTAGCTTACTGTGTTGATTATCGAAGCTTCAACAGACTAGATTTGCTGCAAAGGTTTGTGGATGATCATTGGGTCTCCCGTGGCCATATTTCAGTAAGAAGGCTGGAAGATCTCTTTGTTTTCCACTGTGCAGAAGCCCTGGAGGATCTAGTGAAGAGAAGTGTGGCTGCAATAGCTGGCGCCCTTTTCGTTTTCGCTCGTTGGACACCAGGTTTGGTTCCACGTACAATAAGGTTTCCAAGGGCATGCATGTGGGTAAGAGTATGTGGTCTTCCTCTTGAGTATTTGAACATGCATGTAGCTAATGTTATAGGTAATATCCTAGGGCACCAATTTGAGGTGGATGCGTTCGAAGGCATTCCTGATCATGACTATTTACGAATAAGGGTTTGTATTTCTTTGGAAGACCCTCTCATGCCTGGTTTCTTTATTGCATGCGAGGATAGTAAGATTATGTGGGTTCAGTTTCGGTATGAGGAACTGTTTAAGTACTGTGTTCGTTGTGGTCGTATTAGTCACAAAGTATCAAGGTGTACGATAGGCCGTCATCAAATTGTGGAGAGTATTCAAGCCATGATGGGAGGGGTGTGTGAGAGAGGTTTCATGGTTGTGCAATCCCAGAATTTGTATACCATGTTTAATCTCGACCTAAGGGCAATGCCTTGTACTTCAAGGCATGTGACCTCAAGAGTGACTCTGGGTCATCATCCAGGAGTGCGTCCAAGGGCAGATTATTTTGTGGACAGAGTGGTGGATATCGATATTGGGGCTACAGGTGGTGGTAGAATATATCCAGGCATGGAGTTTAACATTTATGATCAGCCTTTCGCTAGCCCAATCCTTTTTCCTTCGTACCATAATTTTAATGACTTGTATGCTCGAGCTAATGCTCCACAAGCTGCTAGAGATATGGAGGTGGAAGTGAACAGAAATGACCAGGCGCAGGTTGAGGTTCAGGATGCTGTTATGGATCAGATTGGGGAAGAGTTGGGTGTGCAGGGTGCTAGGATTCAGGATCATGCAGCTGACATGCATGCAAATGACTTTGTAGGGGAGGGGATTAATAATATTAACATACCTGAAATTCCTCCATTTGTTGATCCTGATCCTTACTTTGCTTTCTTACAGCAAGAAGGTGAGGTTACCATTGATAACCATGACAGAAATTTTCAGAACATTATGGACAGACGTCTTAGAGCAGATGAGTTTGGAGCCCTGAGTGAAGAAGAGCAAAGAGGCTACTATCAGGTTTTTAACTTGGTTGCAGAGCTACCACCGGAGAACTTCAATGAAGCTGAGAGGAATGCTGAGCTTAGGGAGATGGCAGAGGGGATTCTTCAAGGGGTACCAGTCCAAGTGATTGATAATGAGAATAATAATGGTGAGCCTTGGCCTCAATGGGAACAACCTCCTATTGAGCCTGAAATTCCAGAAGAGATACAAAATGGGGTTCAGCAGGATGGGATGGATATGGAGGATGAGGGTGCTGAAGGTGTGGGTGCTGACTTTTATAACCAGGGTTCAGATTATGATTGGCCTGAGTTGTCTCCTGAGTCTTCTTCGACTCATTCTGGTGTCCTAGCTAGGGAAGGACAGGATGCCTTGGATACGAGGGCTAGCCCAGTTGTACCAGGTGCCCAAATTCAAGTGGAGCAATTTGTGGAAGACCAAGAAGTCGAGGCTAACAGAGGTGCTGCTGGCCAGAATGAGGGAGCTGAGGTAGTGGTTGAAGTGGGGGTAGGTTCTGATAACTTGGCTCTTGTAGAGGGGAACAGTGCAGAGGGTAGTGATATTACTGATAATTGGAATATCCTATCAGCCCACGCTCTCAAAGACTACGGTCCTTGTCCTGACACAGTCTCTGATAGCGGTCTGATGAACACCAAGGTGAACAGTAAGGATAAATGGCGCAGGATTTGTGGTATGAGGAGGTTCAAAAGGCAGAAGAGGGAGGGGTTTTTTGGTGGCAATGAGCGCAGGGTGTGTGGGAAGAGAAAGGCAGAATCTGTGCCCTGCTTGGTATCAGCCGTGGATGCTGGTAGTGTTGGAGATGAGGCTACTTCCAGGGGCAGTGGACTGATTTCTTGCAAAAGACAGTGTGGGGGATGGTCTTTTATGGAAGCGGGTAGGTCAGAGTTTACTGTTGCATTTGAAGATTCTGCAAGGGTTATACGTGAAGACATGATTGAAATGGCTGAAGATTTTGGTGAAGCTGGTGTTAAAGGGAATGGTGGTAGGTTCGTGGATGGTCTTACGGGGATTGAACCAGATCAATTCCCTCACCTTGGATGATTGGTCTTTCGTGGAATTGTAGGGGTTTTCTAAATGCGCTCGCCCCTAGAATTCCGAAAATTAGAGCGTTATCTATCCTAAATAACTATGATTTTATTTTTTTGCAAGAAACTAAATGCCTTGTCAAGGATATTATCCCAACTTTTAAATCTCTAGGCTATTCTAATTTTAGTGGTGTCGATGTAGTAGGCAAATGTGGTGGTCTTTTTGTAACTTGGAAGAATCGTTGTAACTTCCAATGTGTACTCGAATGCAAAAACTACATTATTTTGAGTTATTCGAATGGTAGTAGTATTTTATGGTATATTTGTCTTATGTATGGTGAGCCTGTTTTTGCGAAAAGACGGGCTTTTTGGGAGTCGTTTAGGGAAGTCTTATTAAGTCTAGAGCGTCCTTTTATTATGATAGGAGATATTAACCAAGTCGAGTACATGGAAGACAAGAAAGGTGGCAAATTCCAATCCATTGATGGGGCGGAATGGTATACTATGTGGAAAGCCTCTCTCGCTCTTGTAGATGTCCCATTCAAGGGGCATCGCTTCACATGGTGCAATAAAAGATTTGGCTCACAGCCTATCTTTGAACGTCTGGATAAAGCGTATGCTTCGTATGATTGGTTTACTTCTTTTCCGGAGGCGCAAGTTTTACATCATCCTATAGCCATTTCTGATCATGCTTCTGTTGAAATCGACTTTAAAGTTCCTACAAATAAGAGAAAAAGATTTTACAAAATGGAGGCTTGGAATCTAGAAAACAAGGAATGTGTGGAGCTCATCAAGGAGAAGTGGTCCCACTTGAGTAATTGCAGACGTCCGATTCCATGTCTAAAGAAACTTGGTTTAATCAGGAACTCTATGTTTCAATGGTCTATGAAGAAGAAGAAGGAATGGATCAAGGACTGGGATGAGTTTGATGGAAAGCTAAATAACTCGTTAGATAAAGCTTTTACGGAAGATAATTTTGTAGACTATGCTACTGTTTTACAAAAAGTTGATCACTACGCTGAAGCGGTTGACTTATATTGGAAACAAAGAGCTAAATTAAAATGGTCAGTGGATGGTGACACTTGCACAAAATTCTTTTTTAATTGGGTGAAAGGCAGGGCAGGAGGTAATTTCGTGCGTTGTATTAGGAATGAGGAGAATGATTGGCAGTTTAAGGAGTCGGTGATTGGGGATATTTTTACGGAGTATTTTCGAAAGGTATTCACGGAAGAGGTGAACTTGCATGATGATGAGGGCCGTGAGGAATACTTACATAACTTCCTCCGCCCGGTCGAAAATAGAGTTAGTGATGAGGATGCTAGGAAGCTTGAGAAGCCTTATACAGCAAAGGAGGTCCGGACAGCAGTGTTTCAAATGGGGGCGCATAAATCTCCAGGACCTGATGGTATCCCGGCTCTCTTCTATCAGAAATGTTGGTTTCTTCTTAAGAAGGAGGTTACGGATTTGATTCTTCATATTTTGAATAATGGTGATATTCCGGAAGGTATAAATAGAACCTTCCTTGTGCTAATTCCGAAGGTGGATAATCCTGAAACTCCGGGTAATTACAGACCTATTAGTCTTTGCAATGTTAGTATGAAAATTATGACTAAGTGCATTGCTAATAGAGTGAAAAAGATTATTGGAGGTATCATAGGTGAGAATCAAAATGCTTTCATACCAGGGAGAAATATCCAGGACAATGTCCTAATTACCCATGAGCTCTTACACTATATAAAAAAATTCCAAAAAGGGTAAGACCGGTAAGGTAGCCTTCAAGGCTGATATGAGTAAAGCATACGACAGAGTTAACTGGGTGTTCCTGAACGCCACACTGCTTAGGTTGGGCTTTCCAGCATCTTCGGTGGATCTTATTATGAAATCTGTGAGGTCTGTCTCTTATGAGGTTTTGCTGAATGGGACACCGCTTCAAAGGTTTTCTCCAAATAGGGGGTTGAGACAAGGTGACCCTCTATCACCGTACTTATTTGTTCTGTGTATGGAGGTTCTTTCAGCGAATTTATGTAAAGCACAAGAATTGGAGGAGATAGCGGGAATTCGTATTTCTAGAAGGGCTCCACCAGTTTCACATCTCTTCTTTGCTGATGATTCGATTTTCTTTACTGAGGGGAAACCAGAGAAATGCGAAGCTTTATTGAGTATTATTGATGACTTTTGCACACTATCGGGACAAAGAATCAACCAACAGAAATCTGCTTTGTGCTTCAGTCCAAACACGGGTAATGCTATACGGGATATTTTTACAGGGTACTTAGAAGTGGTTGAGTCAACAGGGCTAGGGATTTATTTAGGATTGCCTACGGATTTCTCGGGCTCAAAAAAAGATATCTTCAACTTCACTATAGAACAAGTTCATAGGAGAATCAACTCTTGGAATGGTACTTTACTTTCACCAGCGGGGCGACTAACTTTGGTCTCTTCTATTCTGTCTACCCTCTCTGTTTATGTTCTATCGGCTTTCAAAGTTCCGGTAAGTGTGTCGAATAAGATCAACAGTATCTTGGCACAGTTTTGGTGGGCAGGAAAAAGGATGGGGAAAGTTACCCACTGGGGGAGTAAAAATTTGATCAGTTTACCAAAGAGTAAAGGAGGTATTGGAGTTCGAAACATTAAGTGTCTCAACCAAGCTTTGTTAGGCAAGTTGGCTTGGCGTATTATTGTGGAGAAAGATACTTTATTCAGTAAGGTGTTCCAAGCAAAATATCTGAGTAATGGCCGATCGGTCTCGTCCTGGTTGATGGATAAGAGTTTTAATTCATCTTGGGGTTGGAGAGGTATTTGTTGGGGCTTCCAACTTATTGAAGGTAACTTAGCGTGGAAGATGGGTAGTCCTACAGATCTTAAAACCTGGGAGTGCCGCTGGGTTAATGGTGAACAACCTGTTGCACAGAATCAGTCTACGGGGACGCTTGATTACGCTAACGTCTCTTCGCTCATCTCGGACAGTGGGAATTGGGATACCAGATGCTTAGCCACAGTGATGGATGAGTTTTGGGTACGGAAAGTTATAGCAGTCCCGATCCCTCTGACTCCTTGCCGAGATAAGATTTTCTGGAAGCTTTCATCGAGTGGTCTGTACAGTGTTAAATCAGGTTATGGACTAGCGTTAGGAAATTATTTTAATAGCCATGCAACTTTGAAGGATCGTCATAGAATATCAGCTTTTTCTGACAAGTTCCTTAGGAAGACTCTTTGGAGATTACCAGGTCCGTATAAGTGGCGTATTCTTATTTGGAGAATTTTAACAGATACTATTCCTGTTGGAAAGGAGCTCCGCAAAAGGAATATGGATGTTTACCCTTATTGTAGATCGTGTGGTGATGAGAATAATGAAGAATCGACGAGTCACCTTTTTAGGGATTGTCCGCTCACAAAAAGGATTTGGATGTCTTGCTCCTTAGGGATTCACATTGACTCAGCTGGACCTATTCCTTTTAAATCTTGGTTGTGTAATTGGCTGACTTATCTTCAGAGCCTGCAGGATTCAGGGAAGACAGTTATGTCTTTCCTCAATGTAATCTGGAATCTTTGGTACGATAGAAATACTATGGTTTTCAATAACACCGGCCACTGTGTTCAAAGACTCACGGCCAATATTAAGTGGTCCGACAGTTTGACTTGGACTGCTCAGCAACGTCTTACGGTTAATGGTCATGAGGAGGACAAGGACTCAGAGTCGGATATTCAAAAAATCAAATCCTATGAGCCGTTTATGTTAGTGGAGGGAGGTGGAAATTGTGGTTTTTTTCGCATTAAGTGTGACGCTGGTTGGGATAAGAATGGGAAG
This sequence comes from Dianthus caryophyllus, assembly GCA_023091065.1. NCBI lineage: Eukaryota > Viridiplantae > Streptophyta > Magnoliopsida > Caryophyllales > Caryophyllaceae > Dianthus > Dianthus caryophyllus. The sequence goes on along the minus strand of CM041522.1, from coordinate 9,599,886 downwards.
GCGGGTTTTGGTTGGGTTGTATTGGCCACGGTGGGAAATGTTTACTATGAAGGAAGCTGTCCAGGGTTTGCAGAATCAGCCTTGCAAGCAGAACTAAAAGCGCTGAGGTTAGCGATGGTTTGGGCGGTGAATAATAATCTTCTTCATGTAGCGTTTATGTTGGATTGTCTACCGGCGGTTCTCCAACTCACAGGTTTAGTGGAAAGATCGCATTTAGCGGAAGTTTTAATCCAGGATATTTTATGTTCATCGGTTCTTTTTCATTGTTGTTCGATTAGTTATGTTCCTAGATTTCTCAATAGGAAAGCGCATAATCTAGCCTTTAAGGCTAAACAATTGTAATTTTCCTGTGTGGGCTATTGCCAAAAAAAAAAAAAAAAAAAAAAAAAAAAAAAAAAAAAAGTAAGTGCATTCAGTACCTCTACTCGTCGAAGTGTCTACTGTGTGACGGCATTGTAATAACTTACCGTGAGATAGAGATGGCAATGGGTCCAAGACCCGGCCCGGATCCGCTAGACCCGACTCGAATGGGTCGGGTTTGGATCTTAATTTTTTGGACCCGATGGATCCGGGTCGGATCCGGGTCTTCTATATATATGGATCCGGGTCGGATCCGGGTCTTATAAATAAGACCCGGATCCGACCCATGGACCCGAATAAAAATAAAATATAATAAAAATTAGAATGAAAAATAAAAAATACACAATGCACATCATTAAACTCCACGATACATACAAAAAACCTTAATTAGAAACACTTAAACAACGCACAATGTCATTGCTTCCTCTAAACCTTCATCGTTTTTTCGACTTTTCTCGGTTATTCCACACTTTTCTCGGCTCTTTTTCACTTTTCCTTTACTTATTTAATCTTTCATTTAAATATTTAACCATTAACTTATGGTTGATTATTTTTTTAGAACTAAGATTGAATTTTATTAGTTTTATTGTCGTCATTATGTTGGATTTTTATTATGTAGTACGAAACGATGATAAAATTTTCAAAAAAAAAAAAAAACACATTTTGGACCCGGACCCGAATTGGACCCGGCGGGTCTGGATCTGGGTCTATAATTTTTAGACCCGGCGGATCCGGGTCGGATCTGGATCTAACAATGGGAATGCGGGTCCGGGTCTGGATCCCCTCGGACCCGACCCGGATCCGGCCCATTGCCATCCCTACCGTGAGACGACGTCACGTATGAAATTAGAATGTTCACTCACATTTATTGAATGATTACTAATGATGTCGAAGGGGTCACTAAGTAGAAGTAGACCTGACAATCGGATGGGTCGAGTCGGATTCGAGTCGGATATTTTTCGGCTCGGGTTATTTTATTGTCGGATTGCCTCGACTCATGTGCTTGCTTGGGTCGAATCGGGTTTGGTCGGGTCGTTTTGGTTCATCACTTATGTCGAGTATCAGGTTGGAGCGGGTAACACGTGATCGGGTTTCGGATTATATGTGGTCGGGTAACTCAATTGACGAGTCGTGTAATAGTTCATATCGGGTCAGCAATATTTTCAAACAGGTCGTATCGGGTCGACAATATTCTTAACCAACTCATATCGGGTCAACAATGCTCTCAACCAATTCATATCGATCAGTAATATTCTTAGCCGGTTAATATTGGATTATGTTAAAATTTATTCTTCTTTTAATATCATTACCATTATAACAAAATTAATTTAACCATCACGAAATTTTATTTAGAGTACAATTTACAGCTCAAAGTTAAAAAGGATGAAAATTAATAAGATCTTGTTTACAACCCTAAAATTAAAATTCATTATTTGAGTCCGTTAATAGTCGGATCAACAGAACTTCATTAAACAATTAAATTGTGTACATGAGCTGAACATACAATGAACATTTACACTTGTAACATTTTTATACCGGTTATCGGATAAACATTTACACTTGTAACATTACAATGAACATTTACACTTGTAACATTTTTATACGGAGTACATTAATGTTTACATGTAAAAATATTAAAATGTATTGATCAGTATGAGATGAGGAAAAAAAATAATGATACAAGGGATGATTTTTGATCAATTTGTTTTATCGGGTCGCGTCTAGTCAGCTTGGTTGTTATAAAGTTAATGTGTTCTGGGATATTTATGCAATTGTCGGTTATTTGAAACTCATTCGGGTCGGTTATTTTTCTTGTCGAGTTTGAATCGGCTTGGGTGTTATCGGGTTCGAATTATACCGGTTATCGGATTTGACTATGTATCGGGTGATGTTGGGTCGGGGTGGGTCGATTTCGGGTACCTTGACTAATAGTATTATCGATTAATAGACGGGTCCGATTTCGAGCGAGTCGGATCGGTTTTGTCAAGTCGAGTCGGGTTTTGCCAGGTCTAAGTAGAAGGATCAACATTGATGATATAATTGTCACAAACTGTAGGGTCACTGATGATATTAGAAGATTAATGACATGCTCTTCTCATCTTATTTTTCTAAACTTATCAAACCACTTCTCAGAAAATTCCAGAAAACATTGGCAAAATAACTACTAGAAATTTAGACTATGATGGTCATCTGGTAGGAGTCTTTCGCGTTAGGGGTAAGGCCGCTTATGTTCAGACTGTTGTCGATAAGTTGTTTATTTTGCCTAACTGGAGTGATCTGATAGTCTTTACCTATATATATCATCAGCATTTTGAGGCGAGTGCTGATTTTCTCCCTTTAGAAGTTTCGTCTACTTATGTAACACCGCAACTTAAGACCATCACCCTGCATGGTTACAGGAAACCTTGGAAGAGTCAGCTTCGACTAGTAGAATTCTTCCTCAAAAGCGCAGTTGTTTTGGAGAAATTGATCATCGTCACCACTAAACATCGACTGTATCCATGGTGGAACACAGAACCTGCAGAAGAGCTTGAATTTGTTAAACTTGTGTCTAGCTTCCCGAGGCGTCGAATCGCCGAGTAATCGCTTGTTGCATGACCCTATAAATGATCCTTTTTCAAAGGTTTTTCATCAGGTAACTTTTGCAATTATCACCTCTATTTTTTTCTGTTTTAATATCTGTTCCTGTCGAAAGCGTTATTGATTTTTGGGTCACTTTAGTAATATTTCGATATTTCAACGTATCCTCATGCATGCCATATTGCCGTTGTTGTTGTCGTCGTCGTTAGCTGGTAATCTCTTTGAGAATCATGAAATTAAAGGTACAATTTGAAGTAACAAGTTATTGGGTTATGGGTATGACTAGTTGTGATTGTGGCCATTTTGGGTGTTATATTCCGGGAACTTATTAGCATTTATTAAAATTACTCTCTCGTCATGCCATAACCTGCTTAACGACTTCCCAATTTTATTTTATTTTTCCTTTAATAATCTGTATATTTTAGTAGTAGAATGGGTTACGGTTTGTTTAGTAATGATCATAATTGTAAATAATGGCATTTTAGTCCCAAGTACCTCATTGTACGCATAGACGGTGTCATATGACAATATCTACCTTACGCCTTTTGGACGGAAATTAACTGAACTGAAAAAACGAAATTGTATTGAGCTAGGTGAGCTGTGGTTTTGCCATGTTTCCATTTTTATTCGACTCCATTGATTTGCTGCATTTTTTGGGTTGGAGTCTAGAAGTAGAACACCTAGTTTAATGTTCGAACTTATAGTTTCGTATAGAGCACTCTTTTGTTGGTATAGGAGGGGGTGCTAATTAAACAGGCCCTTGATTATTTTGAGTTGAACGGTTGTCCGAAGTTTTAATGAAGCTTTTGTTTTGAAATTATTGTCAGGGAGATCACTTGACTTGAGAACCCTGGAATCACAGACGCAAAAGCGTATGCGTTATCTTGAGAACTATGACGGCCGAGATAGGTTGAGTGAAATGCCAGATGAAGTAATTATCCACATTATTTTGTGTATGGCCATTGTATATGCCGTTAGAAGTTAGAACCATGTTACTTCGTCGTTTCGGAAACCTTTGGACTTCGGTTCATACCCTTAAGCTAAAATATTGTGGACCAAACACTTTACCAATTGCCAATTGGTTTTGAGATGAAACCTCCATCTAATGGACTAAACACTTTCAAAGCTATGGGCTTGTCTCATGCCCGTTCATGGCTCTATTTTTGAGCTCAATTTGTTGGTCTATGTTCAGTCCGTCAACTTTTCGGAGTACGTGACATAACGCGTTTGGATGGGTCGAAGTTGAGCAGCAAAGTTGGTGGAACGACTATAAGGGTTTTTGGAGATCATTATAGCATTTTTTTTCTTCATTTAAGAACAATTGATTGATTCCACACGTCAAACAACAACCACCACTCGCAAGAAACACTCTTATACATTACTGATACGAAGCTACTAAGCAATTACGGAGTATTATATTTATACCTTGTACTAGTCGCAACGCAGGAGAACACCCCAGCAGGTTTTCCTTCTTTGCCTAGGGTTTCTCGCGTCACCAATTTGTTGTGTGTTTTCTTCCTCGCTTTACTTTACGCACACTCGCACTTATCTCTCGACTAGTCCTCAACTCGTCCTAGTCACTTTAGCGCTACTCAAGTGGATAGCCAGTCCCCTCTCTACAATCAAATTGACCACGTAAGTGAATTTGACTAAAATAAGTACTCACACTATTCAAATTCATAACATTTGTCCTTTATAACACTATTTACAAACTTGAATAATATTGAAAATTTCGACTAATATATAAATGAAAATATTGTCACATGTTACTTTATTTGATTTGTTTTCTTAAATAAAATATTAATATTAAAATTTGATGTTTTAATTTTAGGAAAATTTAAAATGAATAAACCAACTTATTAGTGATCTTCCATTAATAAACCAACTTTTTAATTAACTCTGAATAAATCAACCTTTACCCTCCATCTTCCATTATTAAACTATCTTGATTTTAACTATCTTGATTTTATTGAGAGTTAATTAAAAGGTTGGTTTATTTATGGAAAACCACTTAAGGATGGTTTATTCATGTTTCTTAATTTTATTGTGTGGGAATAAATTAAACAAAAACGTTGTCCGATTGAACAATTAGGTAAATAAGTCAGAAAATTTTACTGAGTTTTGGAAAACCCTCCTCATTTATCAGGTAAATTCTGCCCTTTTTACTCTCTATATTCGAAGTTGTTCTAAGTTTGCTCATTAAATTCATGTGTTCTTCATCAGCTGAATTCATGAACTACTAAAAAGCTTCTTCCTTTAACTTCGCCAAAACAATTGATTTTATTTAGTGACAGTATTGAAAATCTGTTAATTTATTATTCATTATGCATGCAATTATGAAATTAATTTTACAATTTCAGTCAAAAAGCCATCATGTATTACAATTTGTGTTGGAATTTTTCGATATTTGTGAAGCCACAAATTACTTAAATCTGCAAACTATTGTACAACTTACAATTTTATTGGTTAAAGTATTTGAGATTTTGGAAACCAATAATAATCTTAATATTTGTCACATTTTAGTTACAAATGTCGAAAATTCGTCGTACGCATAAGCATGGCCCGAAACCCAAAACTTTTATTTGGTGTAGCGAAAATAATTTTCATAGTGTAGTACTCCCTCTGTCTCAGTCGTTTGTTACCCTTCTCTTAAATTCCCCTCACAAAATAAGAAAATGGTAAACAACAGACGTAGGGAGTACAAAATTTTGCATTGTAATCCGTAATTGTTTCGACTTTCGAAATAGTCCGTATGTGTAATCTAGTGTAGTAGAGATTTATATTACGATTCGTTTTCTTGGGATCCAGGATATCACAAATTCAGAAGAAAGGAATTCTATGAAATTAGGGAATAAGATAATGTCGTAGGATTATTAATGTTACACACAAATTCTCGTGTGAGTCAAGCCTCACACTAAGTTATTGTAAGTCAGCCTCGTGTGTACTCAATTATATAGTTTTTGTACCAGTTTAGTGATAATTATTATTAATTGTAACTAAAATTTTCATGCCTCGTCTATATGGCAATTAAAATGTTGTGGTTGTGAATTCTTAATCTTGCTTTTGTTCTGAAATAATTGTCAGGTAGACGACCATTTGAGAGCAATGGAATTAAAGTTCCAAAAGCGGATGCGTTCTTCTTTGGGCAACTGTGGCCGTGATAGGTTGAGTGAAATGCCAGATGAAGTACTTGTGCACATCCTTTCTTATATGCCCATTTTAGATGCCGTTAGAACTGTCTTACTTCGTTGTTTTGGAAACCTTTGGACTTTGGTTCCTACTCTTGAGCTTGACCTCGTTGATCGATTTATTATTAACAACAAGAGGGAAGTTCACGTTGATGATTGGTTCCACTTTTTCGTCCGCAATGTGTTGATACTTCACAAAAGGCCTTCAATAAATAAATTTCGTCTTCGTGTAAATTTTCGTAAGCATAACAAATCCCTTGCTTATGAAATGAAAATGTGGCTGAGGTCTGCCTTGGTTAGACAAGCGACAGAAATCATTTTCATTGATGAATCGAGAAATTTTAAGAACAGTTCGTTTTTGCCGGATTTCACAAGTCAATCTCTTGTTACGCTTAAACTCAGCTGTTGCAAAATCGGGGCCCGGCTTAAAGTGAACTTGCCATCTCTTAAGAAGTTATTACTGGACCGTTGCTTTATGGGTGACGAAGAATTTGAAAGATTTATATCTGGATGTCCTTCCTTGCAGGAATTGGGAATAATCGATCCTTCGGATATAGATAAGCTAAGTTTTAGCTTTCCAGATATCGATAAGTTTTCTCTTGTTCTTCCTTATAATCATCGAAGGAGGAATCCGGTGTTGCTTGATTGCCCCAACGTCAAAACTTTGCATTTGGATATACACGATGGGCTACACATCAATGATGTTTCTTCTCTTCGCGATATCTATGTCAAATCAATTCTACGTATGTCATTTATTCCATACGATGACATACTTATAAGACTTAAATTGTTTTACGGCAAGCTTGATGGTGCTGAAGTTATCCATTTGTCGCATCAGGCGTCTTCGGTAAGATTGTTAGTTGTTATAATACCTTTTATTCTTGAGTGATTTGAGTAGTATGATTGTATACGAATGAACTACGATTCCTTGTTTTCTTACTCATACGTCCTACCCATGAGAACATATTTTGGTTTTTATGGAATACTTTTGGCTTATTCCTACATGGCGTAATTGATTTGAGAAATTGTCGAGATAACAAATGTTCATTTTCATCCATTTCAGCAATTCCTCAATGCAATACCAAATTTGGATCTGTTACGACACAAATGGAAGCGTGTCGTTTTGGAATTGACGGAGTTCTGTCAAGATTGCCTCGTAGGCATTTGTCACTTGATTAGAAGTTTAACGCACTTGGAAGAGCTCACTGTATACACCGCAGAGGTAATGTGCATTATAGTACCACTTCTATACTTTCTTAAACTAATACTCTGAAACTTATACTAAGACAACGTCACAAGTGAAATCAGAACGGTCACTCACATTTCTCAAATGATTTATTAATCTGAATTAACTGATTCGTCTTTCATCGATATATCATCAGAGTTTCAAAGCCAGTCCTGCTTTGGTCCCCGTAGAAGTTTTATCTTCGTATGTGACACCGCAACTGAAGACCGTCACCTTGCATGGCTATGGCAAAACTTGGAAGAGTCAGCTTCCGATAGTGGAGTTCTTGCTCGGGAACGTAACTCTATTGGAAAAATTGGTCATTGTCACCGTTGAGGATAGACTGAAAGCCACAGAAAAGCGTGAATTTGTCAAGCATGTGTCAAGCCTCTCAAGGGCGTCAAAACGTGCCAGGGTACTCTTTGCTTGACTATTGTGTATTGCATTGGAGCTTGTGTGTTGTGCTAAGAAGCAGACGAATGTCGGAAAATTAAGAATTTTTTCTCTGGGATATGACATGGGCAAGTCTTGGATGTAGTAGTCTTGAATCTTGATCAAGCACCACAAATCTCGGATTTTTTTTTTTGTTGGCCTTATCAAATGTTGATTCATCGACTCACCTAATTCATATGTTGCCATGAATCTGTTATGTTTAAATTAAGTACTCCGAATTTTTTTTTGTTTTTTTGGTGAAATGTGAGAAATGATCATTAATAACCCAAACCAAATACACTGTTTACATTCGTTATTAGCACATACATTTCTACCATTACTACAACCCAATCAATCCTCTACGCCTTTGACAAAAACGAAATCAGCCAAGCTTGATCTCTTGCTGGGAGTTGCTGCATCCTGCCCTTCATTCGCATCGAAACACACTGTTGAACGTCTAACCTAGCCTCATTCCTTGCTTTCCAAATAGGGCCGGGGGGATGAGCAACATACATACCAATCCTAGCCTCATTCCTTGTTTCAAATACCACTCCTTTTCTGCAAAAAAAAAAGAATAAGTAGTATTCGTAACACCTACATAACATGGAGTCGCACTAGCTTAGTTGGTTTGGGGATTAAATTTAATTTGGGAGGTCAAGGGTTCGTATTATTTTGACTCGCAATATGCTTCTTTATTTTCGTCTAATTAATTTTTTTAACACCAAATTATTTTCATCTATATATTTTCTGTTTATTTTTCTAGGCATTTAACACTACTTTATGAAAATTGTACTCCGTAGTTCCTTTTGATTACTTTGTCAATATTTTTCTTTAATACGGACTACATGAACAATAATACGTTTAAACCTAGTTTTTCGTTACTTTTAATCTCTTAATTTTTTTTTATTATATTTTCAATACCAATGCATATATTAGACGCGTTACGATTAAGACATAATTAAAAAAAAAAAAAACTACATCAACGCCGATTGTATTTATTTGGATGATTTAAATGATCAAGTACATTTTTTTTTGTTAAATCGCACCCAATTTTTGTTTTACAGTTTTTTTTTTTTTTTTTTCTCGTACGGTGCCCCCCTCACGTCAAATCCTGGGTCCGCCACTGCTCTTGGCACCATCCACTGAGACCCATTATAACCATCTTTGAACTTGTCTCAAATCTGACATAACTTCCTCCAACTCCAATTGTTGTGCAAGGGAGCTGGCACTCCCACCGATCTGTTGGGGATACTAGGTGTCCGTCAACAATTGTGCATTGACTTCGTAGAAGTCATGGACCAAATATGAGATTATGATAATCGGATAAATTGGGTGGTCATAATGTCTTGCTAGAGGCCGCTTATGATCTGAGTATTTAGAATATTACATCGGTTTAGTCCGGTCCAATTGGGTCACACAACGGTACCCTAATGGATTTATATACGGTTAATTGGCATAATTAGATTAGTGCATTAACCTTTCGGGTTAGACCCGAGAACTTGTGTTTATACCGTAATCTATAGTAGATTGATAGACGGTCTCGTAATGCGTGCCACACTCGTGCATGTGTGACACATGGCACACAAGTGTGCATGCATTGGCCAACATAAAGGTGGTGTTTGATTGGCCAATTTGTTGGTGCAAATTCATTGGTTCTTGGTTAATGATTATGTCTAACTTTAATCATATAACTTGAGGCAAGTGTGCTGAGAATTTTCAGCATTAGATGCATGCAAAAATCAGAAAAAACATAGCACACAAACACACCAAAATCAGCCAAAAGAGAGGAGAGAAAGAGAGGAGAAAAACCGAGTTTTTGCTCCATACTTTCTCAAGCTTAGAGCTTAATTCCTACACACAAGTTCACTCATCCTTTTACGGTTCTAGTAAACCAAGAGAGGAGTAATCCAAGGGTACTAGTGGACTTCAATTGAGGAGCAACATTTGGGGCTCTCGGGTTAATCTCGGCAATACCGGAGGAAATCACGCTACGAGGGTATAACTTCTAACTTGAGCTTGTGTGCATATGATTCGATCTTGTTTTAGTGTCTAATTTATTCCGCCTTAGTATTAGACACACCTTCACGATCAACCCCTCGATCTTAAGTACACATGATGAACCCACTTAATCCAAAGATGATCAGCTTAGCTAGCAATCCACAAGACATACTTGCCCATAGCTGCAATATTCCAAATCAAACAATCCTCCAAACCAAGGCCACCACACTTCTTTTCCTTACATAAATCAGACCAAGAAACCAAATGGTCTTTTGAGTAAGTGGTAGACCTTTTCCAAAAATAAGATCTACGTACAACATCCACCTTCTTTAATATAGAGCTAGGCGGTACAAAGACACTAGCCCAATATTTATGCAGGCTCCATCATACTCCGAATATTTTTGCAAAGGTGGTTCTTAGCCAAAAATTTCTCGGGTTTGATTTCGACTCTTAGATTTACTCGCTTGATCAAGTATAAAATCTTCCTCATTCGTTGGACAGTGTCGAAGAAACCCCAGAATTTCATCTATGCTTTAGCTTCAACAACTTACCTTGCCCCGTTGCGTCACAATTGACTTCCTAAATAGGATTAATTGATACTTACTATTGTCTTATACGGAGTACCTAGTAACTTCTTTTAAAGTTACTACGTTTAATGTACTTTTCCTTTCAAATTATTACCTATTTTTTATTCCTTTCAAATAAGTCACAATCTGCGGCCAATTTAAATTTTTTCCCACCCAAATTATACTTAACATGTCAACTTCCTAGAATACTCCTCCCCCTCCTTAGTCCTAACATTATCCTAGTAAGATGGATGAGTTTTAGCTTGAGATTTGTGAAAGTTTTATCCTCATACTTGGTTAAAGTAATTGAGATTTTAGTGGATCTTAAGATGAGTCTTGGGTTTACATTACTTTACAAGACTCAACTCAAGACTGTATTATGTGTGTAATAAAAGTGAATTGAATGGGTCTCATATATTTTTAATAATAATATTTTACTGTTGATGATGGAATGAAACTAGATGGGTTAAGTTTCACTCAAAGGATGAACTAAAATCGATTTGTGATGGTGTTGAATATTTCGGCCAAAGTGACAATTTTTGTGAAGTATTTTTCTGATTTTTGTAAGCAAAAAGAAAACATAAAAGATAGTACTAAATCTACACACAAAGTAATAGACTTAGGTTTCAATTAGTTAAGCACAAAGCCACTAACTAATTGCTCACTAAACTCAAGCACAAAGCTAAGAGAAAATGAAAACACTCAAGTTTTAGGGTTCAATCTTTTAATCATTCAAATCTGAAAAATATGATGTGAGAATGAGGGTTTATATAATACCCTCACTCTAATCTTGGCCATACATTACAAAGAGGATCTAAGGGCTCACAAGAGTCCCTAAATGATACAAAATAACGGCTAAAAGGGCTCACATGTGAGCTGAAAATTTTCAATGTAAAAGACAAACTATAAAGCATAAAGGTGATGGTGACACTTGACTCCATCCTCTCCCTTCTTTGTTTATGATCATCCAAGGGTCCTTGAGTGAGCCTTGGGGTTGGGTTAGGACGGTCCAAGGGCCTCTTCACTTTGATTTTTACAAGCTAAAACATTAAAGCATAAAGTGACGAAATGATACGAATGAAAATGACATAAACATAAAACAATGTGATGACTTGGGATATTTGTTTGTAGCCGGCTCCATGGGACCTCCTTGAGCTAGCTTTTGTGAGCCATGTGAGTCCTTTATTGGAGGATTGACTCACATGGGTGCACCCATTTTGACCACATTCAAAAATAGCATGTTCATTGACTTTTAATTGCTCTCCAACTTGACTTCTCTTGACTTCTCTTGACCACCAAGTATGGCTTGATTTGACCATAGAATTGACTTCACTTAGCTCTTGGTGGCCCCTTGGACCATGGTCTAGGCTTGGGTTTGAGCCCAAGGACTCAACCCTTGGCTAAACTCCATCTCGTCCTTGACCACCTTGACCATTTTTGGTCCAGATGAAACTCATATTAAGTCTGTGGATAAAAATGACCTCAATGCCTTTAGTTTTAGTTATTTAAGGGCACTTTAGACATTTCATCACCTAAGTCACCACAAATGTACCTCACCATTGTTGCTCAACAACACTAATCCTAGGGTTTTAACAAACCCCTCTTCTTCTTCATCAGGTAACTTTTGCAATTTTTACCCTCCCCCCCCTTTTTTTTTTTTTTTTTAATCATCACTTTTAAGAATCATGTATATTGAGGGAATTAATTTATCATTATATTTAGGTCTCGTTCTTTTCGTCTTTGCTGAAAATGAAGTGAAATGAGCTGAGCTTAATTGGAGCCGAGTTGAACTTATATTTAACAGAGTCAGAACGAGCTCAAATTAACCTACATTTTTATCATTTGGGTTGTTGTCAGAAATCTAAATTGAGCTTTTCTTTTGAAATTATTGCTCAGGTAAACCACCTGATAACCATGGAATTACAGTCCGGAAAGCGTTTGTCGCCTTCTGTGGACGTTGGTGGCCGAGATAGATTGAGTGAAATGCCAGATGAAGTAATTGTACACATTCTTTCACTTATGCCTATTATGTATGCTGTTAGAACCGTTTCACTTCGTCGATTTGGAAACCTTTGGACTTTGATTCCAAATCTCAAGTTTGACTCGGAGGAATACATTCGTAACTTTTATGTGAAGCACCGTTGGGAAGAAGAAGATGACGAGCGGTTTTGTATTTTTGTCCGAAACGTGTTGAGACTTCACAAAAAACTCTCCATCAATAAATTTCATCTTATTATGGAATTTATGTATAATCCTATGAGCATCAAAGCTGTCGATAAAGACGCGTGGTTGAGGTTTGCGTTGGAGAGACAAGCAAAGGAAATCATATTCAATGATATCGGTGCGCTGTGTGAATTAACTAGTGGTACATTGTTGCCTGATTTAACGAGTCAAACTCTTGTTACACTTGATCTCAATTGCTTCAAAATTGAGGCCCCACTACAAGTGAGCTTGCCATCTCTGAAGAAGTTATTTCTCGACCATTGTTTTATGTCTAATGAAGGATTCCAAAGATTTATGTCGGGATGTCCTTCCTTACAAGAACTTACCGTAATGGAGTCTTTTGATATCGACAAACTAAGTTTGACCGCTCCAAATCTCGAAAAGTTCTCTCTTGTTCGTATTTTAGCTCATCCAGATGAGAATCCTTTGTCGCTTGATTGCCCCGTCATTAAAACTTTGCATTTGGATATACTTGATCAGCTACACATCATGGATGTTTCTTCTGTTCGTGATATCCACGTCGAAAGTATTTTCCCTCAGTCACTCAAGAGTGACAAACCTGCACTAGCTACTATGAGTAAAATGTTTTTCCGGAAGTTTGATGGTGCTGAGGTAATCCATTTGTCACATGATGTGTCTTGGGTAAGTCCTCTTTTCTTTATCGGAAAAGAACCATATCGTTCGACTTATTCCTACGTGTCATTGATTTGAGAAAGTATCGAGATAACTAATGTTCGTTTTTCTTCAATTTCAGCATTTTCTTGATGCAGTACAGCATTTCAATCTCTTACAACATAAATGGAAGCGCGTAGTTCTGGAATTGCAGAGTTTCTGTCAAGTCTGTTTCGTAGGCATCAGTCATTTGATGAATAGTTTAAGACACTTGGAAGAGCTCACCATATACACCACTGAAGTAAGTGCATTCAGTACCTCTACTCCCCGAAGCGTGTACTGTGTGACAGCAATCACAGCATCGTTATAACTTATTATGAGACGACATCACAAAAGAAATTAGAATGGGCACTCACATTTATTGAATGTTTACTAATGATGTAGAAGGGGTCACTAAATTGAAGGATCATCATTGATGATAATATTGTCACTAACTGTTGGGTCAGCGTATCAGTGATGATATTAGAGGATTAAAGACATATTCTTCTCGTCTTATTTTTCTAAACTTGTCAACCACTTGTCAGAAAATTTCAGAACACTTCAGCAAAACGACTACTAGAACTTTAGACACTTTTGCTCACACAATTTAAGGCGGAGAGAACAAGTCTTGGAATCTAAAATCTTACTTGTCTTTATTTGACTTTGTTGGTCATCTGGTAGGCGTGTTTCACGTTAGGGCTAAGGCCGCTTATGTTCGGGCCCCCCTTTATCCCGCTAATTGCGAGGGCCCTATATCCTACTTTGATATTCGACCTATGTTTTTCTCATGCTTGATTTATTAAGAGCATAATGTTCATACTCTAAATTTTGGATATTATAAGATTTTACAAAAACCGGTGTAGGCGTGAAGCTTTTTGGATATTATAAGAAATTACTCGTATCACTCAATATGGACATCGTTCGATGATCCAAGTCAAATATGAGACTAGTGTCATTAAGTAGTTGTTTTTTTTGCCTAACTTGAGTAATCTGATAGTCTTTTACCTATATATCATCACCCTGCATGGTTACGGGAAACCTTGGAAGAGTCAGCTTCGACTAGTAGAATTCTTGCTCAAAAGCGCAGCTGTTTTGGACAAATTGACCATTGTCACCACTAAACATCAACGACGCCCATGTTGGAACGCAAAACCTGCAGAAGAGTTGGAATTTGTTAAGCTTGTGTCTAGCTTCCCGAGAGCGTCAAGTAGTGCCCGGGTTCTCTTTGCTTGACTATTGTGCATGCATACTGTGTTTTTTTGTTACGGAGCTAGCATGCATGTATACTATTAGCTAACCATGCTAAAAAGCTTACGTATGACGAAAAAAATAGTTATTCTAGGATTCGTGCACTGGTTTTGTTGCAAAGATAGCTTGCTGCTCTCAGCTTTGATTTTGACGAATACTCTGACCAATGTGACAATTCCCTCTGTATACCCGTACGGCAACACGATACGTTTGAGTTATATTAGAAGATAGCGTGCGTACTTTTGGATTGGAGGTAAAGATCGCCGTGTTAGCCTTATACCCATGAAAGGTGGCTACTATAATCAGTGCGCGTGTTAGGACTGAATTTGTCCGTGACTCTAGTAGGGTTGGTTGTATAACAGAGGCAACCAAATACCCTTAAATCTGAGTAATCGGGCTTGACCCCAAAAAGAACCTCAAAAGGAGTTTTCCACTCCAAAACACTAGAAGGCATCTTGTTAATAAGATGTGTTGCGGTTAAAGTACAGTCTCCCCAAAATCTAATAGGTAAGCCAGCATGAATTCTTAAAGCACGAGCAGTCTCCAATAAATGTCTGTGTTTTCTTTCTACTCGACCATTCTGTTGTGGTCTCCCAACAACAGAATTCTGCTGCAAAATACCCTTCTCCAAAAACCAATGACAAGTTCTCTGGATAAACTCTGTTCCATTCAGATCTAACAAGCTTAAGCTTAACACCATAAATTGAACTAAAATAAACTGAGATGAATTAAATTGAACTGAATTGAGCGGTAAATAAATTGAAAAATATTTTTATTCCTCGTACATTTTACGGAGTACTCAATTTAAAAAAAATTAAAAAATAAAAAATAAAGGAAAAATTCAAATTCAAACGGGGACAAAAAAAAGGTCAAATCGATTTTAATTTTAGATAGAATAAGGGTGAGAAAAATTTAAAAGCGGTTTAACTTTCTTTTGTTAAAGTATATTATCGGAATAATTTTCAATAGTTGAGATTATTTTGGGATTATTTTGAGTTGGATTATTATATCTCATTCCGTAGCTCTCAATTTCTTTATAGTTAAAGAAATCACCTTACTGCCTGACTCATCTTAGGGTTTGGAAAAAATCCCCCTTTTCATCAGGTAATTTTTGCAATTATCACCTTCTATTTTTTTAAATTTTTTTATTTGTTCATGTCGAAAGCTTCATTGATTCTTTTGGTTAATGTAATACGTAGTAGTATTCTGCGACTTAATCTTCATGCATTGGATTGTTGTTGTTATTGTTGTCATCGTCGTTAGCCAGTAATCGCTTTGAGAATCATGAAATTAAAGCTACATTTTAACGTAAGGAGTTATTATTGGGTATAACAAGTTAATTTTTGTTGAACGATTTCTCGCTACATACATTTATATATAATGGTTACTATTTGCTCAATAATGGTGACATATAATCGTAAAATTGGTGGCATTTTAGTCGCAAATACCTTGACATAGGATCATATGACAATATCTAACTTAGTCCTTGGTCATTTGGACTGAAATTAACTCAGGTGAATAACGATATTGTATAGAGCTAGGTGAGCCGTGGATCGCTTTGTTTCCATTTACAGTCGATTCAATTGGTTTGCTGCATTTTTTTATTCTGTTTTGGTAGGAGCAGAAGACCTAGTTTAATACCCGTCTTAAGCAATACTTGTTGTGGTTAGTATTGGAAGGACTACCAATTAAAATTGGCCCTTGAATCCTTGATTATTTGGGGTTGGGTTGTTATTTGAAATCTTAATGAAGCTTTTCTCTTGAAATGGTTGTCAGGTTAATCTCTTTACAACCATGAAATCATGGACGCAAAAGCGTATGCGTCCTCTCAAGAACCATGATGGCCGAGATAGGTTGAGTGAAATGCCAGATGAAGTAATTGTCAATATTCTTTCATCTATGCCCATTGTATATGCTGTTAGAACCATGTTACTTCGTCGTTTTGGGGACCTATGGACTTTGGTTCATACCCTTAAGATTGACATGCTTAACTTCTTTCATCAATTTTATCTAAAGCGTCGGTTGGAAGAAGATGAGAATGAGCGGATGCTTGTTTTCGTCCGCAATGTTTTGATACTTCATAAAAGGCCCTCCATCAACATATTTCATATTCATGTTATGTTCCGTTCTTCTGACGAATATGACAAAGTTTCTGCTGAGGTAAATACATGGGTTAGGTTTGCGTTGGGTAGACAAGCAAAGGAACTCATATTATGTGATACGTGTGAGTACTTTTTTGCCAATTTATCGGTGCGTAATTTAACAAGTCAATCTCTTGTTACCCTTTTGCTCGATTCGTGTAATGTTGAGACCCGAGTTCAAGTGAACTTGCCATCTCTGAAGAAGTTATCAATTGACAATTGCAACATTCATAATGATGGATTACTAAGGTTTATATGTGGGTGTCCTTCCTTACAAGAACTGGAAATAAAGAATCCTGAAGGTATTGACAATCTATGTTTTAGCGCTCCAAACGTTGATAAGTTATCTCTTGTTATTTCGGATTCACGTGAAGGTAGGAAACCTTTGCCGGTTGATTGCCCCAACCTTAGAACTTTGGAGTTGGATGTATATGATGGGATACATATCGTTGATATTTCTTCAGTTCGTGATATCTACATAGAAAACTATCCCGGTTACTTATACAATGATAAATTACGTGCAACACGTAAATTGTTTTACGGGAAGCTTGATGGTGTTGAAGTTTTCCATTTGTCACAAGATGTGTCTTACGTAAGCACTCCACTTTCTTTATTACTGTATAAAAAGAAGAGTGTGGAATTATTGAGATAATGAATGTTCATTTTCTTCCATTTTCAGATGTTCCTTGATACAGTACAGCATTTGAATCTGTTACAACACAAATGGAAGCGTGTAGTTCTGGAGTTGTGGAAGTTTGACCAAGTCTGCCTTGTAGGCATCCAACACTTGATGAGAAGTTTAAGAAACTTGGAAGAACTCACGATATGCACCTCAATAGTGTGTGCTCTCAGTACTCTACCTCTTTTAAGTTTTAACTTAGTGTGAGACGATTTCACAATCGAAATTAGAATATGGGCACTCATGTATATCAATTGATTACTAATGCTATAAAAGGGGTCACCAAGTAAAAGGAACATTGCTGAGGATAGTATTGTCACAAAATTTAAGGTCATTGATGATATTACAAGTGTAACCGTCGTTCGTGTTAGGGGTAAAGCCGCATAAATCCTGCCACCATGGACCGTGACTGACACGGAACCCCTGAGGGACCATAGTAATGTTGTATTTGACTTTGATAGTTAACCAATGTCAACTTTCCGTCGTGCTTGATGTTCTAGGTCAAGTATGCATGGGGGTAGTACTATTTTATGAAGATGGGTCCACTTAATAAAGTAGCCTCCTGATGATCTTATACGAGAAAGTCGTCCATAAGTCGTTTCACTTCGCTATGTAAACTAACTGATAATCTTTCACCTATCAGGGTTTTGAGGCGTACAATTTCTACAATAAGACCGTCTCATACTATGAGACTAGCTAAGACTAGCTGCCATGTCATCAAATTTGTTATCTTAAATTACAATTACTCAAATTCCTATACTAACCTTCACTGACATTAATCTTTCCCCACTACGGCACTACCACTCCTAACTAATCACTGTTAATTTTCACCATTAACCCCAGCCATGTCTAACCATTCTTTTCAACTTTTTTTTTTTTTTAATTTTATCTTTAATATTTATTCAATCCACTCTAGATAAAAGAAGATTTGGTGTAAACAACTGAACATATTGTGGGCAATTTTCGATATTTATTTCGAATTCATACGCCATTAATATACTACTGTACAAAGTTATTTTAAGTTACATCAAAAGTAACTTATATATATTTCAATAGTAATGTTAATTCATTTAAATAATAAATATAATATCAAATTTTTGAAAGAAAATGAGTTACGTTTGAAAACATTATGGTTATGTTTCAAAGGTTATAGAATTATTTTGGTTAATAACGATGTAAAATTAAGGTATATCGTAGTTGGCGAAATTAGGGAAAACTAGAAGCTTAATGTTGTCGGGAATAAGCAAATTGGGAATAAGTGGGTTGAACCACCATGAAGCAGCGTGGTACAACGGTGGTCGGTGCAAGAAGGATATTTTAGAAACAATTTGGACGAAGTTGGTGGTAATTGGGGTTAAAGATGGTCGGCACGGTACGACGGTGCTCGGTGGCGGTGGACTTTAGCGAGTTTGATGACAACGGTGCCGGTCAAGTGATGGGCGATCGATGACAACGGTGCCGGTCGAGTGATGGGTGATAGAAAATACGGTGGTTTCAAGATTTGTTGGGGGATGTGGTCGGTAGTTTTTTGGGGGTTATTAATTGGTGAGGATGAGAGAGAAATAATAGTTGATTAAGGGTGGAGTGGTGTATGATTGGTGTCTCATAGTATGAGGCAGTCTCACCGTAGAAATGCGTGTGCTGATTTGCCCCTTTTAGAAGATTCATCTACTTATGCCAATGGCGGATCTTTGTAGTGTCGGGGGTGGGCCGGGCCCCCCCTGAGTTTTGAGTCAAATACTAGTAATCCCATTAAATGTGCATGAGAAATATTGTTGCTCAGTGGTTTGGGTGGTAACTTTGGTAGGGTGGGTTTGGGGTTCAAAACTTCCTACACCCATTTTTTTCTTATTTTTTTGTACGTTTTAGTTTGTATCTTTTACAACTTAAGTTTGGGCTTCTTTGATTATACTTTTCAATCTTCTTTGATTATACTTTTCAATCTCTCATGACTTTTGCTTAAATTGAACAAGGTAATATTACTATTGCTTAATAAATTTTAGTAAAATTATATTTTACAAAAAAATGTCAATATTTATGAACATTATACTCCCTCTATTTCAATCATTTGTTTATCTTTCTATTTATGGACGAAGTACTAATTGACGTTTTTATTTATATAATAAAATAATTTGATCCAAAATGGTCAATGATTTTGAAAGTTCTTGATCACGCCTAATTTATTTTGAATGATAAAGGTTAAATTTTTGTCACGTAAGTTAATTAGGCGTACTACTCCGTACATTATACTTATTACTACTAAACCTATATTTCGGCCCCCCGTCAAATTTTGTTGAAGGTCCGCATAAGTCTTATGCGACACCGCAACTTAAGACCATCACTCTGCATGGTTATGGGAATACTTGGAAGAATCAGCTTCGACTTGTAGAATTCTTGCTCAAAGGCGCTGCAATTTTAGACAAATTGATCATTGTCACCACTAAACATCGATACCCATGTTGGAACGTGAAACCTGCAGAAGAGCTTGAATTTGTTAAGCTTGTGTCTAGCTTCCCAAGAGCGTCAACTAGTGCCCGAGTTCTCTTTGCTTGACTATTGTCCATGCATACTGCGTTTTTGTAACGGAGCTAGCGTGTTGTGTATTGTATTAGGCTATTAGCTAAGTAGCTAACCATGCTAGAAAGCTTACGAATGATGACATAATTATAACTCTAGGATTTGTACGCTGACATTGTCGCAAAGGTAGTGTGCTGCTCTTTGCTTTGATTTTGACGAATACTCTAAAGTCTAAACAACGTGACAGTTCCCTCTGTATACACGTATGATACATTTGTGTTATATTAGAAGATAGTGTGCGTACCTTTGGAGCGCAAGTAAAGATCGTTGCGTTAGCCTTATACCCATGAAAGGTGGCTACTATAATCACCGAATAAGTCCAAATCCCAAATCTTGAGCTTCTGAAACTCTGAAAGTAAATATATTTATAAGGATCAATTGTTGAAAACTATCTTGTAAATACACTTATTTGCAAAATACTACGGAGTACCTTTTAATCATTTTTTTTGCAAAACATCACTTAAACATATATTTTTATGTTGAACACTACCAAAAAGCAAATTTCGGCCCAAACAAAGTCAAATATCCGATGTTCACCATTAGAGACACGTGAATCTATACATTTCCTTCTAAATTTCCCTTTTTCTGTCCGTTTCGTTTGGACCGGATATAATTAGGTTCGGTCTTTGGGTCTTGAAAATTTTGATAATCAGTCTTAGGTTCGATCCAATCTGTTCTAAATTTGATAAAAGCCGTTTAAAGTCCTATATTAAGTGGTCATGTAAAGGGTTTAGGTTAGGTCCAGTCCTGGAATATTTTGGTGGTCCATTCTTCCGTCCTAAGAGGCCCTATCCGGTCCGAGATAAGGGAAATAAAGCGAAATGAAGAGTTTGTTTAGGAAAATAATGTTGGATATAATACGGTGTTCTTCGGTACTCCGTCAAAATACCGACATATAAGGGTAACTTGGATAATGATCGAATCGCGAAACCGCTTTCCTTTGAGAGTATTTCGACCCTTACATTTGCCCCGGGTATCAATCCCTCGCAGGATACGACGATCAACAAAACCTCTCGTTCTTGGCAAAAAGAAGCGAGAGTATACTAATAGAGTTTTGTTGTGTTTGTTTAATTGACTCACAAAAAATCTGATTTTTCATGTTCTATATTATCTCATTTATTGCAAAAGGGTGGAGTATATATAAATAACACGCACCCTTACAAAATGACTTATTAACACCTTTTCGGTTTTAATACAATCCCGATTACACTTAACGGGAATCCCGTGATTCACTTAAATCACCAACAAATAAAAGAAATCGCATACAGAGGAGGGAAGAAATGAACCAAAATGAAGAGTTTGTTAAGAGAAATAAAAGAAGTCGCGTGTCTCTGGTGGTCAACATCGGATTTTGATTTTTTTTTGGGCCGAAAAATGCTTTTTGGAAGTGTTCGACACAAAAATATATGTTTAAGGTACTGTTTTGCAAAAAAAAAAAAAAAAAAAAAAAAAAAAAAAAAAAAAAAAAAAATGGATTTAAAGTTAGTGTTTTGCAAAGAGATGTATTTATAAGGTAGTTTTTAACCATTAATCATATTTATAAAGGTAATCCTTGATTCTTATAAAGGTACGGTAAACGTCCAAAGAAAATACTTTGTATCTTTTTTTACTTTATAATGGTCCGGCATTCCAAGTCTCCAACCTTTCATTGTAGTAATACATCCAATATAATTAGCATGCCAAAATTTGAGTGCGTTTTTTTCCATTGTCGTTAGTTCTGGGCAAACTGAGCTGACCCGAATGATCGGACTTCATATCCCAACAACTTGACCCAGACTCGATCCGACACTTCCCGAACATGACTTAAAACCCGAATATTTATTGCAACAAAAAAGGTTACTATCCATGAATAATAACTTGCTATTAGGCGACCCAAAAATGACTCAAGAGTAAGTCTTATGACAGACAGTCATTTTTTTAGAGCACTGTTAGACAAATATAACTAAATACTCAATATTTTTGGTCACCATACACTTACTTGAAATAATTCAACCCGACTCAAATTAGACCCAAAAATAGTAAAACTAAAATTAACCCTATCCAAACTTACCCGAAAAACGACACCCGGCCTACTTGACCCGTTTGTCAGGTCTAACATTATTATTCGTCGTAATACATACAAATTTTAAAGGGAAATTCTATGGGAAACTTTTTTTTTTTTTTTTTTTTTTTTCGATATACCCTCCCTTTTTAAATATTATATGGTATGCCCCTAAATTTTATATTTTGTCTCTAATATAATCATTATTTATCTTTTTGTTGATTCAACTTATTAAATAACTCATTAAACTTAATAATTTATCATTTTTTATTCGATTTACGTTTATTGATCTTTATGAAGGGACTGATGGTGTTTATGCAGAAGTTGATGATAGATGTTTGTTATAAATTAGTGATATTAAGAATGAACAAATTTAATGATAATTGGTTGTTGTTAATAATAAATATCGTACAAATATATAGTGAATAAATTAGGAACTAAATAATTGCTAGCTACAAATAGACTATTAGAATAATACAATCTAAGGTAACTAATCAAAACAAATATATAGTAAATAAATTACATATATATACGAATATTCTATCAATCGTGATATCATACAAATAATAGTTTAAAATGATACTCGCTCTATCCCAAATTACTTGTCCCTTTTTGGTTTTAAAAAATCTAAAATTAATTGTCCCTTTTGAAAAATTACTAAATTACCTTTATGTCTCTTATTGTGAGAATATGTATTTGCTCAGATTGTTAAGTCTTTTTTTTTGTTGCAAGGCTTGGATTGCAATTTATTTGATTGCTTTTCTTTTACTTTCTACCAAGTCTTCCCACCCATATTAGTAGTATAAGGGTAAAATTAAAATTATATGTAAATAATGTGAAAATTAAGAGATTATTGTGGTTTTTTTTTTTCTAAATTTCTTAAATCTAGCATTTTGATAATAGGGAACGAGTAATTTGAGATGGAGGGAGTAACATATTGATTGAGGGAATAAATTAGAAGCACTGATTAGTACAATTATAGATTTAAGTGACAGTTCAACTTTTGATAATGCTGAAATTATTTATATTAGAAGCAAAATCAAAATCGTAGATATACTCAATAAATAATACTCCCTCCGATTCTCGGATTCTTAACATTTGCTTTTGGCACAATAATTAAGGTGGACCAAAAAAATGGGTGGACAAGTGGGAAAACAAGTAGGGTAGTATTTAATTGTGAGATAAAAAACTTTCCAAAAAGGGAAATGCTAAGAAATGGAAAATCACCCCAATAAGAAAAATGTTAAGAATCTGGTGAATCGGAGGGAGTAAGAAGGTCGAGGTTATATCATAAAAAGTGAGGATATAGCGTAGAAATTAGAAAAACTAAAGAAATTAAAATTTCCCAAATTTAAAAAAAAAAGTTTGTACTTCTTTCATTCCCCCTTCTTCTCCCAACTTTTCCTACGTGTCCATCATTTCTTCTCCTTTTCATTTTCATTAATTTTCAAATAATATCATCCTCTATTTTTCCGTTTTACTAATATTTAATGTTCATTGTTGTTGTTGTTGTTGTTTTTGCTGCTGTTGCTGCTGCTGCTGTTGTTGTTGTTCACTATTTAACACTCCCTCTATATCTGGAAATTGAAATTTTATATAAATTACTCTGTACGGAGTATTATATAAGTTGATCCAAAACGATAAGGACGGGTGCTGGTTAATGATATTGAATGAAAATTATATTAGATTTTACTTTTATACCTAGATAACTATCTCCGGTCGAATCCCAAAATAAAAAGATAAACGAATGATTGAAACAGATGGAGTTTCCTATTGGAGAATATTGGTTAGATTAGTTCAATAATGGTGACATATAATTGTAACAATGCTTGCATTTTAGTCTCAAGTACCTCGTTGTATGGATAGACGGTGTCATATGACAGTATCTAACTTAGGCCTTGAGCTTTTGGACTGCAAACTGAACCGAAAAACAAAATTGTGTTGAGCTAGGTGAGGTGAGGTGTGGTTTGCTACGTTTCCATTTTTAGTCGTTCCGATTGATTTATGCTCTTTTTTTGGTAGGAGTAGAAGACCTCGTTTAATATTCGAAGTTAATTTTTTAACCATAAGGCACTCGTTTGTTGATTATTTTGAGTTGAGTGTTTGTTCGAAATCTTAATGAAACTTTTGTTTAGAAATTATTGTCAGGTATCACTTGAGAACCATGAAATCAGGGAAGCAAAAGCGTATGCGTTATCTTCAGAACTATGACGGCCGGGATAGGTTGAGTGAAATGCCAGATGAAGTAATTATCCACATTCTTTCGTGTATGCCCACTGTATATGCTGTTAGAACCATGTTACTTCGTCGTTTTGGAAACCTTTGGACTTTGGTTCATACCCTTAATCTTGACATGTGGGATTTCTTTAATCAATTTTATAAAAATCCTCTAGATAAGGATGAGCGGATGTTCATTTTCATCCGCAATGTTTTAATACTTCGTAAAAGGTCCTCAATCAACAAATTTCATATTTCTGTACTGTTCCGTTCTCGTGGAGAATCTGTCAAGGCTTCTGGTGAGGTAAAAACATGGGTGAGGTTTGCGTTAGATAAACAAGCAAAGGAACTCATATTGTCTGTTGTGTCTGATTACACCATACCTACCGATTTGTCGCTGTGTAATTTCACTAGTCAGTCTCTTGTTACCCTTGTGCTCGATTCTTGCAATGTAGAGACCGAAGCTCAAGTGAACTTGCCATCTCTGAAGAAGTTATCGGTTAACGATTGTGACATTGATGATGAAGAATTCCAAAGGTTTACGCGTGGGTGTCCTTCCTTAAAAGAACTGGAAATAAAGGATCCTTATTATTTGGACAAGCTAAGTCTTAGTGCTCCAAACATCGATAAGCTATCTCTTGTTATTTCGGATCCACCGACCCTAGGAAACCTTTGCCGATTGATTGCCCCAACATTAAAACTTTGAATTTGTGTATATGTGAAGCGCTAGATATCACCGATATTTCATTGCTCGTGATATCTACATCGAATACGTTGACGATTATGAATACGATGATGACGAACGCATTACAACGCTTAAATATTTTTATGGGAAGCTTGATGGTGTCAAGTTCTTCGTTTGTCACATCATGTGTCTCATGTAAGCTCTTTTCTTTTTCTCATTATAAAGAACTTCGTTGGAAGTCTTGAGATCACGGATGATCATTTTCTTCAATTTTCAGAAGTTCCTTGATACAAGATAAAGATATGCATCTTTTACAACACAAATGGAAGCGTGTAGTTCTGGAATTGTGGATGTTTGATCAAGTCTGCCTTGTAGGCCTTTATCACTTGATGAGAAGTTTAAGAAACTTGGAAGAACTCACGATATACACCACAATGGTATGTGCGATCAGTACTCTACTCCTTTAAAGTTTTAACTTACTGTGAGACGACGTCACAATCAAAATTAGAATGGGCACTCATGATAATCTTATATAAGAACATTGTCTTTCACTTGGCTATGTAATAATTTAATGATAATCTTTCACCGATATATCATCAGGAATTTAAGGCCTACAATTTGCTCCCATTGGAAGATATGTCTCCGTTTGTGACTCCGCAACTTAAGACCATCACCTTGCTTGGTTGCGGGAAAACATGGAAGAGTCAGGCTCGACTTGTAGAATCATTGTTGAAAGGCGCAACTGTTTTGGACAAATTGATCATCGTTACCACTAAACATGGACAATGCTCATGTTGGAAAGCCAATCCTGCAGAGGTTAAATTTCTTAAGCTTGTGTCTAGCTTTCCGAGAGCATCACCAACTGCACGGGTACTCTTTGCTTGACTATTGTGCATGTGTACCGTGTGTTTGTATCAGAGCTAGCGTGTTATGTATCGTATTAGCTGACCACGCTAAAAAGGAGGCGAATGAATTACGGAGTATATCAGAACACAACCTATCTTCGGAATACAACAATCTTACGGAAAAATTATCTTGACCATTGTGTTGTAATAACGGAAATGACAACTGTAACAATAATGAATAATCAGTCCTTGCAAAAATTCTGAATAACAAGTAACACGTACCGGAAAAGCAAGGTTTGACACTGTAAATACCTCAACACTTACCCAATAATCTCAATGCTGTCGGCACTTATTCGAGTCAACTTCAACAAGTTTTACCCAATAAACCCATGCTTTCTCAACTTTTATCTTTTTTTTTTTACCATCTTCATCAACAACCCACGTAAACTCAAGGCAAGTGATTTAGCCAAGGAATTTAAATGATTTGTCCAACTTTAATTTTTGAGTTGACTAAATTACCCTTACTATGTTTGCAACTAATTTTCGAAGCATATCAATTTGGCATTTGAAAGATATTGGTCAATGATTTATATACAAAAAATTCCTATATTGCTTACCAATTTTCGAGTTCGAGCTCGACGTTTGAAGCTCGTTGAGCCAAGAAAACTTGAGCTCGGCTCGGAAACAAATTCGAGTTCGGCTTGAGTTCGAACTGAACTCGTTTATCATTATATTCTTTTAACTTCCCCATCATTTAAGTCAAGCTAAGTAAAATATTTTCAAAAAACAAATAATATTATATTATACCTGTAGCCTAAATAACATACTTTGAAATAAAATTAATATTAAAGTATAAAATTATACGGAGTACAAAAAATAAAATAAAACCAGCACACTAGAGATTCTGAGTCGAGTCTTGTTGAGCTCGGGTTCGGCTCATATTTAGCCAAGCTCGACTTGAGCACGTTTTGACCGAGCATGAGTCGAGCTTTGACCGAGCCGATTTTGAAAGCTCGACTTAGCTTCGTATCAATTAAATGTATGTATGTATACATGAGTATGATTAAAAATAAAATTTTTTCCCAAAAAAAAAAAAAAGAATTTGGTAAATACAAATAAAATAAATACTTATTGAACTAACGGTATTTTCGGTAGATTGAAAAAGTCACCCATTTCTCTTCCTCCAACCAATAATATATTAGGTTCTCATGCGTCTCTCAGCCAACCCAACATATATTTTACATGTATTTACCTTTAATTTTTTTTTTTTTTTACTAGCAACTCATACAAAAAAGTTCACTAATAAACATGGTCTTAAAGGCATGTTCACAATATATGAAGTTTTTAAAATAATTTTGAAATTTTCTAAAATAATACTCCGTATCACCGTATGAATTAATATGAAAATAATGATAAAGATTATTTGATAATAACTCCCCTAATTACATAGATATTTTTTAAAGGGTATTGATTTTCCGTATACGGATTTTACTCCAGTTATATACTTTTTTCGCTATTATTTCCAAATTTGCCCTTTTTTACTCCCATAATATACAATTTTTTTTACAACTTTTCATAACCCACATTCATTCAATTTCTAATTTTTCTTTAATTAAGTTCATTAAATATTTCAATTTCTCAATGAAATTCAATGAGGTAATAATCGGTTTCAATTTTAATTTTGTTAATTAAATTATTGAATTTTATTAATTTTTAGTGGATTTAATTTAAAATTCAAATTAGGGTTTATAAGGTAGAGTAAAGGTAGTTTAGGTGGTGGCATAGGCAGTCGGTGCAGGGTGGCGGCAGTGGTGGGGTAATTAGATTTACGGGACTGATTAGATTTTTGCCTTGAAGGAGCTTGCACACTATTACTACGTACTGCAAAATCACATGAATGCAATTTACTCCAATAAGATTGCAAAAGATGGCATGCACATGAAAGTGACGTAATTACACATAATCCGGCCAATGAAACTGACCCTATGCCGCCTCCAGCCGCCTCCCGGGAATCACCCAAATCCCAAATTTCTATAAATTCTAATTTGATTTTTAACCTAAATTAATCAAGATTAATAAAATTAACATAATTCTATGAAAAAAAAATTGAAATTGAATCGAATTACACTTTGTTGATTGATTATAAATTATATGAATTTAGGTTAAGGAAAGTTGGAAAAAATAAAAGAGAGAATTTTGTATAGAAAGTGAGTAAAAAGGGTAGCGAAAGGAAACTAAATGAAAAAAGTATACAACGGGAGTAAAATCCGTATACGGAAAATCAATTCCGTTTTTAAATTACCATCCTATAAAATAAAAAAAAAAAACTTATAAATTATGACTATAAATGAGAGATTTTTTAAAATTGGTATAAAATCTGATTCCACCTCATTTTATGGAAGGAGTATAAATTAATCAAATCCAATAACTTTTTTGGGCGAGATTAAAGTACGTAGTAGTTATCAAATTTTGAAAAAAAAAAAACAAAAAAAAAAAAAAAAAAAAAAACATTGTTGGTAAATAACAATCACTGATCTCAGGGTTTGGAAAAAAATCGTGGTTTTCATCAGGTAACTTGTGCAATAATCACCTTCTATTTTCTTTTTTCGTTTAAATATCTGTTCATGTCAAAAGCTTCATTGATTTTTTTGGGGTCACTGTAGTATTATTCTGCGACTTAATCTTCATGCATGCCATTGTTGTTGTTGTTGTTGTTGTTGTGGTTAGCCGGTAATCGCTTTGGGATTTATGAAATTAGAGGTGCAGTCTGAAGTTAGGAGTCACTGGGTATTACAAAGTTGTTTCTTTTGTTGAACAATGGTGTCGTTTTAGTAGTCGCAAGTACCTCGTTGTACGCATGAACGCTGTTATATGACTATATCTAACTTATTACCCCTTGGTCTTTTGGATTGAAATCAACTGAACTGAATAACGAAATTTTATTGTGCTTAGGTTAGCCGTGGATTGTTATGTTTCCACTTTTCGTTGATTCAATTGATAAGACCTTCTTTAATATTCCAACTTATGTTTTTGGTATTGGATAAAGTACTAATTGTTTTGAGTTGGGTGGTTGTTTGAAATCTTAATTAAGCCTTTAATTTAAAATTATTGTCAGGTAAATTCACTTTACTGCCATGGAATCATGGACACAAAAGCCTATGCGTTCTCTCGAGAACTATGACGACCGAGATAGATTGAGTGAACTACCGGATGAAATAATTGTCCACATTCTTTCGTTTATGCCCACTGTATATGCTGTTAGAACCATGTTACTTCGTCGTTTTGGAAACCTTTGGACTTTGGTTCATACCCTTAAGCTTGACATGCCTGATTTCTTTAACCAATCTTATAAACGTTGGTGGAAAGCTGATGACGATGAGCGGATGATCGTTTTCATCCGCAATGTTCTGAAATTTCATAAAAGGCCCTCCATAAACAAAGTTCATATTTGTTTAGTGCACTTTGCTCATCAAGGCTTCGTGAGGTCAAAAGATGGATGAGGATTGTGTCGGGTAGGCAAGCAAAGGAACTCAAATTATGTGATACGATAAATTACGGATTAACTAGCCATTTATCGATGCGCAATTTCACAAGACAATCTCTTGTTACCCTTTTGCTCGGTTCTTGCGTAGTTGTGACCCGAAAGTTACTGATGAACTCCGTCTTTGAAGAAGTTATCGATTGACAAATGCTTCATTCATAATGAAGTCTTACTCAGGTTTATGCGTATTGTCCTTCCTTACAAGAACTGGAACTAAATAATCCTCATTGTATGGACAAGCTAAGTCTTAGTGCTCCAAATATTATTAAGTTATCTCTTGTTCTTTTGCATCCACGTGCGCTTTGGAATCCTTTGTCATTTGATTGCCCCAACCTTAGACCTTTGGATTTGGATATATGGTTTGGGCTCTGATTCATCGATATTTCTTCCATTCGTGATGTCTACATCAAAAATATTTCTTGTGTGAATACTACGATGGCGAACATGCAATGCTTAAATATTTTTGCGAGGATGCTAGATGGGGTGAAGTTCTCCATTTGTCACGTGATGTGTCTCACGTAAGCTCTTCTCTTCTCTTTCTTTATTAAAAAAGAAGAGTTTGGAATTACTGAGATAACGAATGTTCGATTTCTTCCATTTCAGCGTTCCTTGATACAAGATCTGACATTTGCATCTGTTGCAACACAAATGGAAGCGTGTAGTTCTTGAATTGTGGAGGTTTGATCAAGTGTGCCTCGCAGCATTCATCACTTGATGCAAAGTTTAAGAAACTTGGAAGAACTCACTATATACACTTGATATGTGCGGTCGATTACTCTACTTCTTTAAATTTTAACTTCATCGTGAGGCAGCGTCACAATCGTAATTAGAATGAATAGGCACTCATTTATGTCATGAATTGATTACTAATGATACAAAAGGGATCACTAAGTAAAAGGAGCCCATGAGATGATAAGATTATCATGAAACTATAGGGTCGCAAGCCATCTTTCGTGTTAGGGGTAACTGGGTAAGGCTGCTTAAATCATGCCACCATTACCCTACTAATTACGGGAACCCTTGAGGCTCCAGAGTAATGGTGTATTTGACTTTTATAAACAAGTAATCAACCAACTTCGATTTTTCGTCTTGTAAATAAATTATGTTCATATTCTCATTTTCAACTAGGTGTACCTCTTGTTAATTGTACGAAATTATCGGCCAATATCGTCATCGTTTGATGTTCTAAGTCAAATATGCATGGGGTAGTACTATTTTACACAGATGTGTCCACTTAATAAAGTAGCCTCCTGATGATCTTATACGAAAATGCTGTTGATATGTTGTTTCACTTGGCTGTGTAAATTAACTGATTATCTTTCACCTACTCATATGTCTTCAGCTTTTTGAGGCCACTGCCGATTTGCTCCCTTCAGAAGTCTCGTCTCATCATGTGACACCGCAACTTAAGACCATCACCCTGCATGGTTCTGGAAGGTCTTTGAAGAGTCACCTTCCACTTGTAGAATTTTTGCTCAAAGGCGCAGCTGTCTTGGAAAAATTGGTCATCGTTCCCACTAAAACTCAATACTATTCACCGTGGAGTGCAAAAGATGAGCTTGAATTTGTTAACCATGTGTCAAGCTTCCCGCGAGTGTCACCGAGTGCCAAGGTGCTCTTTGCTTGATTATTGTGTCAAGTTTCCCGAGAGTGTCACCGAGTAGCTAGCGATCAGTTGTGTAACCGTGCTAGCAAGCAGACATATTACGGAAAAATGATAATTCTTCTCCGAAGTATGACTTGAATGTAAAAGATCTTATAATTCCAGATATCGTCGGAATATTCACTCCGTGAATTATGCTTGCATTTTCACAAAATCATAGTCACCGTCATAATTTACTTAATTTTCGCAACATTTGGAAGCTACCAAGTTAATGAATGACGGGAATTTCCAACTTACGATTCGAAATTTTCGACTTCAATTTGTGAGGAATACTGTGCTCTACATGGAACTTAGGAGAAACTATCTTACAAGAGGGATGTTATGCGTTGAGTGTATTATCTTTTGTGCGGTCTTTTTTTTGCCATCTTTTAAATTATCTTACAAAGTATTATACGGGAGTAATAGTATAGTTTTCATTGCGTAAAAGTATTGTATTTATATTATTCCGTATATTTTAATGACTTGTAAGGGGAAGGTATATAGCAGTGTTCATCTTATTAACCTTGAAAACATACAAACATTAAGTCGCGGCATAAGATAACCATAACCTTACTCTATTTAATGATCATTTCAACTCGGTCATTGTTATCGATTGTTTATGGCACAAAAACCAACGAAATACTAGTGTTTGGCCTCTATCTTATTCTTGAGTATGGAACTATGAATTCTCTCCATTTGTCGAAAAGAAATGGACGTCTATTTCTGATCCAGTGGTTCACAGATTAAGTTGAATGAATCTAAGGGTTATCAAATTACCTACAAATTCAAAAGTAAATTTTAATTTCCTCATGTTCTCTTTTGTTTCCTTTATTTTCTTTTACCAAAATTTATTACCCTAAGATTATATTTTAGCCACATCCTAACCATTGGATAATAAAATGGTCCATTCATTTCTTTTTTAGAAATGGGAAGTCTTTGGACTTTTGCTCATGGTTTATGTCTTCTCCAAGAACACAAATGCCCATATAAAACCGTCTCACGCGTGCGACGGAGTATTTGCAACTAAAATGTGCCTACTTTAAGGTTTAAAGTGACTATTATAACGTTTAAAGTGACCATTTTAAGGAGCTTTAAAGCGGTCACATTTAACGTTAAAGTGGACAATTTAGCATTAAAATAGTCACATTTTACTCATAAGAACTCCGTCGCATGCATGAAACGGTTTTATGCAAGACTTACTCCTCTAAGAATATAGTTTTCGCTATGAAAAGTTTGGATAATTTGTCCGAATTTTCATGCTAAGCTTCTTTTCGCTTATGAGGGAGGCGTCTGTTTTGGTGATTAAGGATGTTTTGTCCCTTGACTTACTGACAATTACTCTATTTTATCGTCGTCTATAATATTATGAATAATACCATGACGTCGGCCGACTATTCTCTAATTTCATGGTGGTCGTTAGTCTACGACTCTACGTAATAAAGCGTAATTTGGGTCCTCCGGAGCACACCAAATATTAAATTCTTCTAGTGTTCATTACATGGGGATTAGTCAAGGGGACGAAATTTCTTGGGTTAGTTGTATGTTTGCTTTTATGTTCGATCACCAAGTTGTAGTCCTTATAGTATCAGAGGCAAACCTTCTTTGGCTTGCTTTCACCCTTTCCCTTCTATGCCCATACCGCGTAAATGCATCTTATTTTTGTCACTTGATAGTTTCAAATTTTCGATGGTCTGTGAGAGTTGTTTTAACGAATAAATGGGTTGTTGAAACTCGTGCTTGATCTGTAATACTCCACCATCAACTCTTTCCTACCCAATGATGCTTAATTTTTTGTAGCTTAAGTTTTATACTTTATTTTGTATTGTTTTATTTTGTAGTTTGTGTGTATGGGCTAGAGTGTTATACATGTAGATATTTAACACTTTATTTCCAGCTGACAAGAAGGTGTTTTGAATCCGAAAACTATGGGACACAATAAGCTCTCCGTGCCAAATAAAAAGAAACAATTTGGTATGAAAAAAGTTAATCCGTATCTCTTTTATCAAACGAAAACCAAAAACATTTCTTTTTTGAGAGAAAATAATATGAGTAAAACTCATTTGAATAAGCACAAACTCTCATATACTCATGTAAATTTTATCGTTAGACCTCACATGTTATTAGTTTCCTTAAAATATAATTTTCTCCTCTTTTAATTATTCCACATGTGAGAGCAGTCTCATAGTAGATGACTCTAAAATAAGATCAGTCAATTGGTTTCATCAAACCCTTATTTTCTATTAAGTCATTGACAAAAATCGTATTTTTTATCATGTGCATGAAAATTACATGGCAAGAAACTCAAAATGTTATATATTCTAATATCTTTACATTAAAAATCAAAATGTTATAATAACAAGGGTAAAAATAACTACTTTATAAAATAAGTTTTTCTAAAATACGGAGTACCTTTTAAAAAAAAAGTTTTAATATTAGTACAATATCTTTTAAAAGCCTTTTGTTTAAGATTGCTACAAAAATTCAATTTAGTGATAAAAAGTCCGATGTTTCGGATGGTGTGCGGCCATATTCGAATGGTTGAAAAATGTTCTATAGCAAAAAGAAATGAACTTTTTAATCACAAAAAAGGTGTTTTACTAGCAAAAGTTAATAATAAAAAATACTCATTAAAATTAAAAGGCGAAATTGCAAATAACTACCTTTTAAAACCACTTTTTTTCAAATAACTACCTTTTATAAAAATTTTTTCAAATCACTGCCTTAAAACGTATTTTTGTTTTCAAATCAATACCAGTTCCCGTAAATCTCATTTAACTCAAAAAATAAGGATGGGAAGTCTTTGAAAAGTGAAAGAATCAGTGTTTGATTGAATAATATGAGAAAAAATTAAAAACAATGGAGGAAATTTTAGGTAAAGAGGTAAAGAGGATGAAATGAAGAGGTTAAGTTAAATAGAGGAAGAAAGGTTAGAAAAGGGTAGAAGGGTAGAATGAGTATTTGACATGGGTGTTTCAAATAAAAGGCAACAAAAATTTTCAAAGTGGTCGGAATTTGATAAAATATGTCGATTTCCGGGAAACTGGTATTGATTTGAAAACAAAAATACGTTTTATGGTAGTGATTTGAAAAAAAATTTATAAAAGGTAGTTATTTGAAAAAAAGTGGTTTTAAAAGGTAGTTATTTGCAATTTCGCCAAATTAAAATTAAAAAGTTTTTTAAAAACCTACACCGTAAGACGATTTAAGAAAGTCGTGAAACAATAGGATTATCAAATTGGGTAACAATCAAAAGAACCCTCCTTTTCATCAGGTAAGTTGATAGAGAATATGATATAGTGTATTATGATAATATGATAGTAATGTATTTAGACGAATATAATATCTTTTGAAAATAGTCTCTTTATTCTAAAATAAATGTTTGATTTTGGAAGGATTTAAGGAGTGTTCATGAAAATCGAAAAATATTCACAATCTTTTGTTAAAACTTACTAAAATTAGAAAAAAGATACTTATTTTGGGAAAAAAAATTAATGGTAAGGGAACACTTATTTTAAATGGAGGGAGTATTATGATATAATTATTACGGTTTAGGATAATAATCCCAAATGGATAAGCTTCAAAAATGAATTTCCACAACTTACTATTTTAATGTCTACTTTTTTTTTTATCTTTTTTTTTTTTTCCCTAAATAATTATTTCCTAAATAAATATTATTTATTTAATTTAATCTAAAACACAAAAGAAAACACAAATTTTTCATTGATTACTTTTCCCGTAAGGGGTTTAGGGTTCGATTTGGTGAACCCTTTGGAAAATTAGTGAACCCTTTTAGAAATAAGTGAAACGCGAAAAATTGATTAAAAAAATCCTAATTTGTAATATGAGGTGAAAATAATTGTTGTAGTCATAAATAAACAAATAAATAAAAATATGTGAGTTTATAAGTGAGAGAGAAAAATTTAAGAGTAATTTAGGGAGTAGTTATGGGAATCTTTAATTATGAAAGGAAAATAAGAATTAATAGGGTATTGCTATATCATTAAGATTATTATCCTACGCATTTTATTTTTAGGGTATAGGATAGAAAATCCCTAATTATTATTGTTATATTTTCTAGTTTAGATGAAAGACTGAGAAAGTTATATAATCAATAGAACACAACTATTAATAATTAATAATACTCCCTCTGTTCAGAAATATAAGTCGTTTTCGTTTTTCAATGTAAGCCTTTGTTTTTTGTTTTTACAAAAAGTTACTGGTTGAAAAATTACAAAAATTATACCATTAAATTCCTCACGAAAAATGCTTTCATATGAGTACCATTTTCATCATGTTATCTTTTATATTTTGGGAGATATCGAAGAGAGAAGTTGTCGTCTCGAAAAGTGAGAACGACTTATATTGTTGAACAGAGGGAGTAATAAACAATTCTCAATCCTTTATATACCTTAGAGCAAGTGCAATGGAAAGATCTTCCTATAAAGTTCTTTTAATGCCAAATCATATTTTTCCAATTATCAACTTTAAAAAATTTATACCACAATGAAAGAATTTTACATACTTTTTAATTAGGACCCACAATTAATTATTGCTCTTCCTAAATACGGAGTATATTTTATTTCTTTGAAGTTTACAAAGAACTTGCTTACTCCCTCCATTCATATCCACACTACACTTATGGTTTTTACACGGGTTTTAAGAAATGATTAAAGAAATAATAAAAGGACAACAATATAGTACAAATTCTACTTTAAATTGGGCCCAAGGTGACATTTTGTGTAAATATTGAGTGGAAATTGAAGTAAATAAGAAAAGTAGTAGTGTGGATTTGAATGGATGAAAATAGTATAGTGGTAATGTGGATATGAATGGAGGGAGTATAAAATAAGAACCAAATTTTTAGTTTGACAAATCTAATGACCTGAAAAACTTTATTTTTGAGGTTCATAGACAAACCCTATCTTTAAGGTTCATATTGACAAACCCAAGAACATGAAGTTCATGATTGCAAACCCAATAATAAAAACCCCCATTGTATATGCTCTATATATATCTAATCATAAGTTTTTTGCAATTATCACCGTACCTTTAATTTTCGTTTGCTTTAATTATTGTTCATGTCAACAGCTTCATTGATTTGTTGTTGTTGTTGTTGTTGTTATTGGAGGGAGTAGTAATTACTAATTAGTAACGACCATTGATTATTTTGTGTTGGATTGTTGTTTAAAAACCTTACTGAGGCTTTATTTTTTATTTTTTTTTGAAATTATAATTGTTAGGTAAATCAGTTAACTATGGAATCGATTGGCCAGTAGAGATAGGCTGAGTGAAATGCCAGACGAAGTAATTATCCACATTCTTTCGTGTATGCCCATTGTATATGCTGTTAGAACCATGTTACTTTGTCGTTTTGGAGACCTTTGGACTTGGGTTCATACCCTTAAGCTTGACATGGATGAGAAGATGCTTGTTTTCTTCCGCAATGTTTTGATACTTCATAAAAGGCCCTCCATCAACATATTTGATATTCGTGTGGAATACAATTCTTCTGACGAATGCGCTTGTGGTGAGGCAAAAACATGGGTGAGGTTTGCGTTGGATAAACAAGCAAAGGAACTCATATTATGTGATATGTCTGATTGCGAATTTTCTACCAATTTATTGGTACATAATTTCTCGAGTCAATATCTTGTTAAACTTGTGCTCGATTCTTGCAATCTTGAAACCCAGTTTGAAGTGAACTTGCCATCTCTGAAGAAGTTATCAATGGACAATTGTGTCATTTATGATGAAGAATTACTAAGTTTTTTATGTGGTTGTCCTTCCTTACAAGAACTGGAAATAGAGGATCTTTATTATTTGGACAAGCTAAGTATTAGCGCTCCAAACATTGATAAGTTATCTCTTGTATGTGACGACTGGGAACCTTTGCCGTTTGATTGCCCCAATCTTAAAACTTTGGAGTTGGATGTATCTGATCATGGGATAGTTATTACTAATATTTCTTCAGTTCGTAATATCTACGTCAAAAACTATCCCGGTAACTCAAACAATGATAAATTACATACAACACGTAAATTGTTTTACGGAAAGCTTGATGGTGTTGAAGTTCTCCATTTGTCACGTTATGTGTCTCACGTAAGCTCTTCTTTTTTCTTTATTAATATAGAAGTGTGGAATTACTTACTGACATAATGCATTTTTCATTTTCTTCCATTTTCAGGAGTTCCTTGATACAAGACATCTGACATTTGGATCATTCTGATACAAATGGAAGCGTGTAGTTCTTGAATTGCGGAAGCTTGATCAAGTTTGCCTCGTAGGCATTTATCACTTGATGCGAAGTTTAAGCAACTTTGAAGAACTCACTATATACACCAAACTAGTATGTGCATATGATATTTCATACAGCACTCTACTCCTCTAACTTACTGTCAGATGATTTCACTGTCGAAATTAGAATGCACGCTCATGTATGTCAATTGATTACTATTGATATAAAAGGGGTCACTAAGTAAAAGGAGCTCTTCTGGTGATAATATTGTCTTTCGTGGTCTCACAAATCGTGCCACTATTTGCCGTAATAACTTGCTGTACCTCTTGTATGTTGTAAGAAACTATCGGTCAGTATCGACATTGTTTGATGTTTCAAGTCAAATATGGATGGGTGTAGCACTAATTTACAAAGATGGGTTCACTTATATTGCTGTATAAAGTAGGCTCACGATAATCTTGTACGATACACTGCTGTTGATAAGTAGTTTCATTTGGCTACTTGAACTAACTAATAGTCTTTCACCTACATGTCATCAGGGTTTCGAGGCGAGTACTGATTTGCCCCCTTTAGAAGTTCCACCTCCTTACGTATCACCGCAACTTAAGACCATCACCCTGCATGGTTGCGGGAAAACTTGGAAGAGTCAGCTTCGACTTGTAGAATTCTTGCTGAAAGGCGCAGCTGTTTTGGACAAATTGATCATCGTCACCACTAAATATCAACGAATCCCATTTTGGAACGCAAAACCTGCAGAAGAGCTTGAATTTGCTAAGCTAGTGTCCAGCTTCCCGCGAGCGTCAACTAGTGCCCGGGTACTCTTTGCTTGACTATTGTAGTATTGTGATACTGCGTTTTTGTAACGGAGCTAGCATGTTGTGTATTGTATTAGCTAACCATGCTAGAAAGCTTAATTACGAATGACGGAATAATTATAACTCTAGGATTTGTTCATCAAGCTTCGCCTCAAAGGCGACTGCGATCTTAGCTTCGATTTTGATGAATACTTTGAACAATGTGGTCCCTCTCTATACATGTACGATACGTTTGAGTTATATTAGAAGATAGCGTATGCATTTTTGGTGCGCCAGTAAAGATCGTTGTGTTAGCCTTATACTCATGAAAGGTGGCTACTTTAATCACCGAATAAGTCCATATCCCAAATCTCGAGCTTCGCTGTGATGGAAAGCTAAACATAATTTATAAAGGTAATCCATGATTCTTATAAATGTACGATAAACGTCCGAAGAAATAATTCTCTTTTTGGATTGTGCCTTTTTTTTGTACGGTATTGACTTTATAATGGTTCGACGGTCCAACTTCTATTGTCCTAATATATCCAATATAATTAGCATGTCAACTTTTGAGTGCGTTTTCTTCTATTGTCATTAGACATGACAAAACTTATCAGTCCCAAATGATATGACCAAAACAACCTGACCTGAACCCGATTCGACCCCACCTGAATATGACAAAATTTATAAAGGTAATCTCTTGTTACCCTTGTGCTCTGTTCTTGCAATATTGAGACCCAAGTTCAAGTGAACTTGCCAGGCCATCTCTGAAGAAGTTATCGATTAACACTTGCGTCGTTCATAATGAAGTATTCCAAAGGTTTATGTGTGGGTGTCCTTACTTACAAGAACTGGAAATAAAGGATCCTTATTGAATGGACCAGCTAAGTCTTAGCGCTCCAAACATTGATAAGCTATCTCTTGTTATTTCGAAACCATCTCGCAATATGTCCTTTGCCGTTTGATTGCCCCAACCTTAAAACTTTGTATTTGACTATATCAGATGCGCTAGATATCATTGATATTTCTGCTGTTCGTGTTATCTACATCCAAGACGCTACGATTCTGAATACAATGATGACGAACGTACAACGCTTAAATATTTTTACGGGAAGCTAGATGGTGCTGAAGTTCTTCATTTGTCACAATTTTATGTGTCTCATGTAAGCTCTTCTCTTTCTTTATTGATGGAGTGTGTGGAATTACTGAGATAACAAATGTTCATTTTCTTCCATATTCAGGAATTCCTTAACGTTAGTCTGACATTTGAATCTGCTACAACACAAATGGAAGCGTATAGTTCTGGAAATGTGGAAGCTTGATCAAGATGGCCTCTTAGGCATTCATCACTTGATCAGAAGTTTAAGAAACTTGGAAGAACTCACGATATATACGACAAGGGTATGTGCGATCAGAACTCTACTCCTTTAAGTTTTAAAGTCCTGTGAGACGACGTCACAATTGAAATTAGGATGAAATTTGAAGAGTAACCGTCTTTTGTGTTTAGGGAAAGGCCTCGTAAATCCTGCCACCATTTACCCCACTAATTACGGGAAACCTTGAGGCACCGGAGTAATGTTGTATTTGCCTTTGATAGTCAACCAATGTCGACCTTTCCTCATGCTTAATTCTATGTTCATATTATCTCTCATGTTTTAAGTCAAATATGGATGGGGGTAGTACTATTCTACAAAGATGGATCCACTTAATAAAGTAGCCTCATGATAATCTTATACGAGAACATTGTCGATAAGTCGTTGCACTTGGTTATGTAATAAATTAACTGATCGATTTGCTCCCATTGAAAGATTTGTCTCCTTATGTGACATCGCAACTTAAGACCATCACCCTGCATGGCTGCGGGAAAACTTGGAAGAATCAGGTTCAACTAGTGGAATCCTTGCTGAAAGGCGCAACTGTTTTGGACAAATTGATCATCGTCACCACTACACATGGATCGTGCTCATGTTGGAAAGCCAAACCTGCAGAAGAGGTTGAATTTCTTAAGCTTGTGTCTAGCTTCCCGAGAGCATCAACAAGTGCCCGAGTACTCTTTGCTTGACTATTGGGCATGCGTACTGCGTTTTTGTATCAGAGCTAGCGTGTTGTGTATTGTATTAGCTATAAAGCAGACGAATGAATTAATATTAGAAGACAGCCTATCTTCGGAATACAACAATCTTACGGAAAAATTATCTTGACCATTGTGTTGTAATAACGGAAATGACAACTGTAACTATAATGAATAATCAGTCCTTGCAAAAATTCTGAATAACTAGTAATACGTACCGGAAAAGCAAGGTTTGACACTGTAAATACCTCAACACTTACCCAATAATCTCAATGCTTATTCAAGTCAACTTCAACAAGTTTTACCCAATAAACCCATGCTTTCTCAACTTTTCATCTTTTTTTTACCATCTTCAACAACAACCCACGTAAACTCATGGCAAGTGATTTAGCCAAGGAATTTAAATGATTTGTCCAACTTTAATTTTTGAGTTGACTAAATTACCCTTGCTATGTTTGCAACTAATTTTCGACGCATATCAATTTGGCATTTGAAAGATATTGGTCAATGATTTATACACAAAAAATTCCTATACTGCTTACCAATTTTCGAGTTCGATCCCGAGCTCGACGTTTGAAGCTCGTTGAGCCAAGAAAACTTGAGCTCGGCTCGGAAACAAATTCGAGTTCGGCTTGAGTTCGAACTGAACTCGTTTATCATTATATTCTTTTAAGTTTTAACTTCCCCATTATTTAAGTCAAGCTAAGTAAAATATTTTCAAAAAACAAATAATATTATATTATACCTGTAGCCTAAATAACATACTTTGAAATAAAATTAATATTAAAGTATAAAATTATACGGAGTACAAAAAATAAAATAAAACCAGCACACAAGAGATTCTGAGTCGAGTCTTGTTGAGCTCGGGTTCGGCTCATATTTAGCCAAGCTCGACTTGAGCACGTTTTAACCGAGCATGAGTCGAGCTTTGACCGAGCCGATTTTGAAGGCTCGACTTCGTATCAATTAAATGTATGTATGTATACATGAGTATGATTAAAAATAAAATTTGGTCCCCAAAAAAAAAAAAAGAATTTGGTAAATACAAATAAAATAAATACTTATTGAACTAAAGGTATTTTCGGTAGATTGAAAAAGTTACCCATTTCTCTTCCTCCAACCGATAATATATTAGGTTCTCATTCGTCTCTCAGCCAACCCAACATATATTTTACATGTATTTACCTTTAATTTTTTTTTTTTTTACTAACAACTCATACAAAAAAGTTCACTAATAAACATGGTCTTAAAGGCATGTTCACTGTGTATGAAGTTTTTTTAAAATAATTTTGAAATTTTCTAAAATAATACTCCGTATCACCGTATGAATTAATATGAAAAATAATGATAAAGATTATTTGATAATAACTCCCCTAATTACATAGATATTTTTTAAATTACCATCCTATAAAAAAAAAACTTATAAATTATGACTATAAATGAGAGATTTTTTAAAATTGATATAAAATATGATTCCACCTCATTTTATGGAAGGAGTATAAATTAATCAAATCCAATAACTTTTTTGGGCGAGATTAAAGTACGTAGTAGTTATCAAATTTTGAAAAAAAAAAAAAAAAGAAACCATTGTTGGTAAATAACAATCACTCAAAAACAATCACTCATCTCAGGGTTTGGAAAAAAATCGTGGTTTTCATCAGGTAACTTGTGCAATAATCACCTTCTATTTTCTTTTTTCGTTTAAATATCTGTTCATGTCAAAAGCTTCATTGATTTTTTTTTGGGTCACTGTAGTATTATTCTGCGACTTAATCTTCATGCATGCCATTGTTGTTGTTGTTGTTGTGGTTAGCCGGTAATCGCTTTGGGATTTATGAAATTAGAGGTGCAGTCTGAAGTTAGGAGTCACTGGGTATTACAAAGTTGTTTCTTTTGTTGAACAATTTCTTGGTAATATATTGTAGGGAGTATAATCGATTACTATAATTGTAACAATGGTGTCGTTTTAGTAGTCGCAAGTACCTCGTTATTGTACCCATGAACGGTGTTATATGACTATATCTAACTTATGCCTTGGTCTTTTGGATTGAAATCAACTGAACTGAATAACGAAATTTTATTGTGCTTAGGTTAGCCGTGGATTGTTATGTTTCCACTTTTCGTTGATTCAATTGATAAGACCTTCTTTAATATTCCAACTTATGTTTTTGGTATTGGATCATGAAGTACTAATTATAATGTACCCTTGATTGTTTTGAGTTGGGTGGTTGTTTGAAATCTTAATTAAGCCTTTAATTTAAAATTATTGTCAGGTAAATTCACTTTACTGCCATGGAATCATGGACACAAAAGCCTATGCGTTCTCTCGAGAACTATGACGACCGAGATAGATTGAGTGAACTACCGGATGAAATAATTGTCCACATTCTTTCGTTTATGCCCACCGTATATCTTTGTTAGAACCATGTTACTTCGCTGCTTTGGAAACCTTTGGACTTTGGTTCATACCCTTAAGCTTGACATGCCTGATTTCTTTAACCAATCTTATAAACGTCGGTGGAAAGTCGATGACGATGAGCGGATGATCGTTTTCATCCGCAATGTTCAAATTTCATAAAGGCCCTCCATCAACAAAGTTCATATTTGTTTAGTGCAATCGCTCACAAGGCTTACGGTGAGGTCAAAAGATGGATGAGGTTTGTGTCGGGTAGACAAGCAAAGGAACTCAATTTATGTGATACGATAAATTACGGATTAACTAGCCATTTATCGATGCGTAATTTCACAAGTCAATCTCTTGTTACCCTTTTGCTCGATTCTTGCGAAGTTGTGACCCGAGTTCTGATGAACTGCCGTCTTTGAAGAAGTTATCGATTGACAAATGCTTCATTCATAATGAAGTCTTACTCGAGGTTTATGCGTGTCGTCCTTCCTTACAAGAACTGGAACTAAATTATCCACATTGTAGGGACAAGCTAAGTCG
This sequence comes from Dianthus caryophyllus, assembly GCA_023091065.1. Taxonomy (NCBI): domain Eukaryota; kingdom Viridiplantae; phylum Streptophyta; class Magnoliopsida; order Caryophyllales; family Caryophyllaceae; genus Dianthus; species Dianthus caryophyllus. The sequence goes on along the minus strand of CM041522.1, from coordinate 9,557,003 downwards.
TAGTGCTACAAATATTATTCAGTTGTCTCTTGTTCTTTTGCATCCACGTGCGCTTTGGAATCCTTTGTCATTTGATTGCCCCAACCTTAGAACTTTGGATTTGGATATATGGTTTGGGCTACAGATTACTGATATTTCTTCTGTTCGTGATGTCTACATCAAAAATATTTCTTGTGACGAATACTACGATGGCGAACATGCAATGCTTAAATATTTTTGCAGGATGCTAGATGGGGCTGAAGTTCTCCATTTGTCACGTGATGTGTCTCACGTAAGCTCTTCTCTTCTCTTTCTTTATTAAAAAAAGAAGAGTTTGGAATTACGGAGATAACGAATGTTCAGTTTCTTCCATTTCCAGGCGTTCCTTGATACAGTACAGCATTTGCATCTGTTGCAACACAAATGGAAGCGTGTAGTTCTTGAATTGTGGAGGTTTGATCAAGTGTGCCTCGCAGGCATTCATCACTTGATGCAAAGTTTAAGAAACTTGGAAGAACTCACTATATACACCGCAGTATGTGCAGTCAGTACTCTACTTCTTTAAATTTTAACTTACTGTGAGACGACGTCACAATCGTAATTAGAATGAATAGGCACTCATTTATGTCATGAATTGATTACTAATGATACAAAAGGGATCACTAAGTAAAAGGAGCCCCGCAGATGATAAGATTGTCGCAAACTATAGGGTCGCAAGCCATCTTTCGTGTTAGGGGTAACTGGGTAAGGCTGCTTAAATCATGCCACCATTACCCTACTAATTACTGGAACCCTTGAGGCTCCAGAGTAATGGTGTATTTGACTTTTATAAACAAGTAATCAACCAACTTCGATTTTTCGTCTTGTAAAAAAATTATGTTCATATTCTCATTTTCAACTAGGTGTACCTCTTGTTAATTGTACGAAATTATCGGCCAATATCGTCATCGTTTGATGTTCTAAGTCAAATATGCATGGGGTAGTACTATTTTACACAGATGTGTCCACTTAATAAAGTAGCCTCCTGATGATCTTATACGAAAATGCTGTTGATATGTTGTTTCACTTGGCTGTGTAAATTAACTGATTATCTTTCACCTACTCATATGTCATCAGCTTTTTGAGGCCAGTACCGATTTGCTCCCTTCAGAAGTCTTGTCTCCTCAAGTGACACCGCAACTTAAGACCATCACCCTGCATGGTTCTGGAAGGTCTTTGAAGAGTCACCTTCCACTTGTAGAATTTTTGCTCAAAGGCGCAGCTGTCTTGGAAAAATTGGTCATCGTTCCCACTAAAACTCAATACTATTCACCGTGGAGTGCAAAAGATGAGCTTGAATTTGTTAACCATGTGTCAAGCTTCCCGCGAGTGTCACCGAGTGCCAAGGTGCTCTTTGCTTGATTATTGTGTCAAGTTTCCCGAGAGTGTCACCGAGTAGCTAGCGATCAGTTGTGTAACTGTGCTAACAAGCAGACATATTACGGAAAAAATGATAATTCTTCTCCGAAGTATGACTTGAATGTAAAAGATCTTATAATTCCAGATATGGTCGGAATATTCACTCCATGAATTATGCTTGCATTTTCACAAAATCATAGTCACCGTCATAATTTACTTAAATTTTCGCAACATTTGGAAGCTATAAAGTTAATGAATGACGGAATTTCCATCTTACGATTTGAAATTTTCGACTTCAATTTCTGAGAAATACTGAGCTCTACATGGAACTTAGGAGAAACTATCTTACAAGAGGGATGTTATGCGTTGAGTGTATTATCTTTTGTGCAATCTTTTTTCGCCATCTTTTAAATTATCTTACAGAGTATTATACCGGAGTAATGGTATAGTTTTCTTTGCATAAAAGTATGGTATTTATATATATAGCATTGTTCATCTTATTAACCTTGAAAACATACAAACATTAAGTCGCGGCATAAGATAACCATAACCTTAACTCTATTTAATGATCATTTCATCTCGGTCATTTGTTATCGATTGTACGTTTATGGCACAAAAACCAACGAAATACTAGTGTTTGGCCTCTATCTTATTATTGAGTATGGAACTATGAAATCTCTCCATTTGTCAAAAAGAAATGGACGTCCATTTCTGATCCAGTGGTTCACACGTTAAGTTGAACGAATCTAACGGTTACCAAATTACATACAAATTCAAAAGTAAATTTTAATCTCATCAGGTTTTTTTTTTTTCCTTTTTTTTTTTTGTTACCAAAATTTATCACCCTTAGATTATTTTTTAGCCACACCCTAACCTTTGGATAACAAAATGGTCCATTCATTTTTTTCTTTTAGAAATAAAAAGTCTTTGGGCTTTTGCTCATGGTTTATGTCTTCTCTAAGAATATAGTTTTCGCTATGAAAAGTTTGGATAATCTGTCCAAATTTTCGTGCTAAGCTCCTTTGCGTTTACAAGGGAGGCGTCTGTTTTGGTGATTAAGGATGTTTTGTCCCTTGACTTACTGACAATTACTCCATTTTATCGTCGTACGAATAATGCCATGACGTCGGCCGACCATTCTCTAATTTCATGGTGGTCGTTAGTCTACGACTCTACGTAATAAAGCGTTTGGGTCCGAAAAACATACTCCGTATTTCATGCTGGAGTATTTCAAATTACAAGACTTACTCAAAAAACATACTCCGTATGATGCTTAATCTAGCCAATGATGGTGGTCGTTAGTCAAAAAACATACTCCGTACTCCGTACGTAATAATACTCTAGCCCATTCTCTAATTTCATGGTGGTCGTTAGTCTTCATTCTCGTGCTTGATCTGTAATACTCCACCATGGCACCATCAACTCTTTCCTACCCAATGATTACCTGGCAAAAATCGTATTTTCTATCAACTCTTTCCTACCCTTATTTTCTGTTAAGTTATTGACAAAAATCGTACGGAGTATTTTTTTTATCATGTGCATGAAAATTACCTGGCAAGAAACTCAAAATGTTATATATTCTATATCTTTGCATTAAAAATCAAAATGTTATAATAACAAGGGTAAAAATAACTACTTTATAAAATAAGTTTTTCTAAAATACGGAGTACCTTTTAAAAAAAGTTTTAGTATTAGTACAATACCTTTTAAAAGCTTTTTGTTTAAGATTGCTACAAAAATTCATTTTAGTGATAAAAAACCCGATGTTTTGGATGGTGTGCGGCCAAATTCGATTAGTTGAAAATGTTTTTGGTGAGAAATATCTTTTCACGAGTTTCTATAGCAAAAAGAAATGAACTTTTTAATCACCAAAAACGTGTTTTACTAGCAAAATTTAATAAAAAAAAAAAACTCTTAAAAGATAGTAATTTTAAAAAAAAATTCTAAAAGATTATAATTTTAAAAAACGTTTAGTGTAATGTAGTTATTTACAATTTACTTTAATAATAAGAATTAATATTTTTATGAAAATATTCAAAAAAATCCAACAATATAAAATTAAAATTAAAATTAAAGTTAATTTTTTTTTTTTTAAAACCTACACCGTAAGATTTAAGAAAGTCGTGAAACAATAAGAGTATCAAATTCGGTAACAATATTACAATGATTTTTTTCACATTCAAACAAAGACCTCTATTAATAAAATTAATCTTTCACTCAAAAAAAAAAAAAAAAAAAAAAGAACCCTCCTTTTTCATCAGGTAAGGGTCTGTTCTCTTCGTCTTAAGTTTTCTGAACCAATCTTAAGTTTTTTGAAGTTTTCTAAAGCTATCTGATCTGAAGTTATCTGAAGTTTTCTGAAGTGTTTTTTAAATAATATGAAATTATTATTATTATTATTATTATTAATTTTTTTTTTTTTTTTTTTTTTTTTTTTTTTTTTTTTTTTGCAGAGAAATCAGGTGGGATTTTCATTAAATGATCCCTAGATTTCCTACAAGGGAGAGTCAAGACGACCACCCAAAACTAGCCTACGCATAACAAGAAATGTATTCCTCTGACATACCACAATTATGGAAATACATTCGAGAGCAAACTATTATTATTATTATTCTTATTATTATTATTATTATTATTATTATTATTTTTATTATTATGGTAACTGTAATTGTTATTATATTTGTTACTTTTTATTTTATATTTTTAACGAGTTTCGCCTAAATTTATCTTCTTTTAGAAACAATAGCAAGCAATATATTTTAGCATTTATTTTCATTAATATTTGATAAATATTTAAGAAAATTTTATTAACAGTCTATATCTTTAATTTGAACTAATTTTTATTTATGATTTGCTCTAAAATGGTTTTGGATTGGTCTTATTTTTATTCAAATTATTATCAATATTATTATAATTATTATTCTTAATAATATTATTATCACTATTATTAATAACATTAATGTTATATATAACTTAGGTATTATTATTATTAGTTAATTTATTTATTTAGAAATCTGAAATTTCTGAAGTAATCTGAAGTTTTCTGAAGTTATCTGAAATTTTCTGAAGTTATCTGAATTTTTCTGAATTAGAGAAAAACTTAAGATGAGGAGAACAGGCCCTAAGTTGATAGAGAATATGATATATTTTGAAAATATTCTCTTCATCCCAACATAAATGTCGTCTTTCAATTTTGGAAGGATTTAAGGAGTGTTCATGAAAATCGAAAAATATTCACAATCCTTTGATAAAACTTACCAAAATTAGAAAGATGACACTTATTTTGGAAAAAAATTTAATGAAAAAAGAACACTTATTTTAAATGGAGAGAGTATTATGATATAATTAGGGTTATTGTTATATTTCCTAGTTTAGATGAATGTCTGATAAGGGTTATATAATCAATAGAACACAACTATAAATAATAATAAACTATTCTCGATTCTTTATAATCATCTTTTCCCAGTTAGCAACTTTAAGAACTTTATACTATAATGGAAGAATTTTACATACTTTTTAATTAGGATCCACAATTAGTAAGAACCAAGTTTTTGGTTTGACAAACCAATGACCTTTGGAAAGACTAAATTTTAAGGTTGATATTGACAAATCCAAGAATATGAGGTTCAGAATAGCAACCCCCATTATATATGCTCTATATCTTATCATAACTTTTTTGCAATTACCACCTTTAATTTTTGTTTGCTTTAATTATTGTTTATGTCAACAGCTTCATTGATTTGTTGTTGTTGTTATTGGAGGGAGTAGTAATTAGTAACGACCCTTTGACTATTTTGAGTTGGATTGTTGTTTAAAAACCTTACTGAGGCTTTTTTTTGTTTTGAAATTATTGTTAGGTAAATCAGTTGACAACCATGGAATCAGTTGACGGCCGAGATAGGTTGAGTGAAATGCCAGACGATGTAATTATCCACATTCTTTCGTGTATGCCCATTATATATGCTGTTAGAACCATGTTACTTCGTCGTTTTGGAGACCTTTGGACTTGGGTTCATACCCTTAAGCTTGACATGGATAATTTCTTCGATCAATTTTATCTATATCGTCAGTGTGAACAAGAAGATGAGAGTGAGAATGAGCGGATGGTTGTTTTCTTCCGCAATGTTTTGAGACTAAATAAAAGGCCCTCCATCAACATATTTGATATTTGTGTAAAATACAATTCTTCCGGCGAAAGCGTAAAGCCTTGTGCTTGTAGTGAGGCAAAAACATGGGTGAGGTTTGCGTTGGATAAACAAGCAAAGGAACTCATATTATGTGATATGTCTGATTGCGAAGTTCAAACCAATTTATTGGCGCATAATTTCACAAGTCAATATCTTGTTAAACTTGTGCTCGTTTATTGCAATCTTGAAACCCAGTTTGAAGTGAACTTGCCATCTCTGAAGAAGTTATCAATGGAAAATTGTGTCATTTATGATGAAGAATTACTAAATTTTTTATGTGGGTGTCCTTCCTTACAAGAACTGGAAATAGAGGATCTTTATTATTTGGACAAGCTAAGTATTAGCGCTCCAAACATTGATAAGTTATCTCTTGTATGTGACGACTGGGAACCTTTGCCGTTTGATTGCCCCAATCTTAAAACTTTGGAGTTGGATGTATCTGATCATGGGATAGTTATTACTGATATTTCTTCAGTTCGTAATATCTACGTCAAAAACTATCCTGGTAACTCATACAATGATAAATTACATACAACACGTAAATTGTTTTACGGGAAGCTTGATGGTGTTGAAGTTCTCCATTTGTCACGTTATGTGTCTCACGTAAGCTCCTCTTTTTCGTTTATTTAACATTAAAGTGTGGAATTGCTTACTGAGATAATGCATTTTTCATTTTCTTCCATTTTCAGGCGTTCCTTGATACAGTACAACATTTGGATCTGTTACAACACAAATGGAAGCGTGTAGTTCTGGAATTGCAGAAGTTTGATCAAGTCTGCCTCGATGGCATCCAACACTTGACGAGAAGTTTAAGAAACTTGGAAGAACTCACTATATACCCGTCGTGGAAAGCAAAACCTGCAAAGGAGCTTGAATTTGTTAAGCGCATGTTAAGCTTCCCTAGAGCGTCAACAAGTGCTCGGATACTCTTTGCTTGATTATTGTGCATGCATACTGCGTTTTTGTATCGCAGCTAGCGTGTTGTGTAACAATGCTAGAATGCAGATGAATTATGGAAAAACGATAATTGTTCTTCGGGGTATGACTTATATTGACTTGGGTAAGTCTTGGATGTAAAAGTCTTGATCAAGTACCATAACTGCATTCCAGATTTCGTCGTGAATTAGGCTCGCTTTTTTATTCCTTATTCCTTATTCCAGATTTCGTCGTGAATTAGGCTTGCTTTTTTGCAACATTCAGAAGCTACCGAGTTAACGACAGGAATTTCCAATTTACCTTTCGAAAATTTCAACTTCAATTTGTAAGGAATACTGAGTTCTACTTGCAACTTGAGATAATCGTAATCATGTTTTCAATGATAAATTTCGGACACTCTTGTCCGACTATTTTTGAGGCGGTACGAAAGTAATTGGTACCTCTTACCTTTCTCATCCGTATAAGGATGAATTTGGTCATATTCTCGAGAATCAACCTAGTTTAGGTATGGATATTGCCGGGTATGGATACTAAATTTGTAAAACCGGTAATTGGTTTAGAAAAAAATTACTCCGTATAAAATTACAATGAAACTTCAATTAAGAAGCAAAATAACAAATAAGTCTATCATGATACGGAGTATCAAATAAGAAGTATTTATTAATGTATCATACCGTGTATTGTGGACAACTTATTAAAGGAAAAATAAATTGTAAAATATATTTTATAAATGTAACCACAAACTTAAATTTTGACAACAAAGTGGATATAAGTAATCGAATTTCGAAAATCGATTTTTCCAATTACTGAAAAATCAGACAAATTGAAAAGCCGGATAACTGAGTCAGATATGAATTGCATGATATCATTAATTTTTAAATCAAGTAACCGAATCAAATTTAAAATCCAAAGCAGGTAACCGATTTTTGCTCATTACTAATAGACACTATAACTCTAAATATATTTTATTTCGACCCAAAACCGAATTACGGAGTATCTTTTGGTGTTAGGATCGTCTAGAGTTGATTTATGGTAGAGTTGATAGAGTTTACCATAAATGATATTTGAAAAAAGTAATTAATATATTGACAATTATATTAAGGGTTTTTCTATCCTATGCCCACTAGACATAAAATAAGGAAAATAAATTTAAAGAGTTTTTTCATCTCCCACTCATGGGAAGGTGAAAAAAAAATATTTTTTATTTATTTTTTGTCATTAATTATGGGTGGTTATTACTAATTTTAGGCGATTAACCTATGCCTAATGGGCATAGGTTAGAAAAACCCTTATATTAATAACAAAGAAATCATTAAACTCTATATGGTAAAGTTATTTTTCAACTCTAGAGGATCTCAAGTCTATTTTTTTAATACTGTGTTGGGTAACACCGGAATGAAAAGTAGTCCGTACTAATTAGGCAAATACGGAGTAGATGAGAAAAAGTAATTCGCAATTTCTTTCAATTGTTGCTTAATAACACTCACTCATCCAGTCATCCTAGGGTTTGGAGATAAAAAAAATTAAAAAAAAAAAAAACAAAACCTCAATTTCATCAGGTAACTGTTGCAATTATCACCCTCTATTTTTGTTTTTTTGTGTATTAATGTTCATGTTATAAGTTGTTGTTGTTGTTGTCGTCGTCGTCGTCATCGTTAGGCGGTTATTGCTTTGAGAATCATGAAATTAAAGGTACATTTGATGTAACAAGTTTGTTTTTTGAACGGAAATTAACCCAACTGAAAAATGGAATTGTATTGTGCTAAGTGAGCTGTGGTTTTGCTATGTTTCCACTTTCACTCGATTCAAAATTTGCTGCATTCTGTTTTTTGGTAGAATACTAAGAATAGAACACCTAATAGTTTAATGTTCGAACTTATTGTTTCTTATAAAGCACTCTTTTGTTGGTATTGGAGGGAGTACTGATTAAAACTGACCCTTGATTATTTTGAGTTGGGCGGTCGTTCAACGTCTTAAATGAAGCTTTTGTTTTGAAATTATTGTCAGATAAATCACTTGAGAACCATGGAATCACGGACCCAAAAGCGTATGCTCTACAGAGATAGGTTGAGTGAAATCCCAGATGAAATAATTGTCCACATTCTTTCGTGTATGCCTATCGTATATGCTGTTAGAACCATGTTACTTCGTCGTTTTGGTAACCTTTGGACTTTGGTTCATACCCTTAAGCTTGACATGCCTGATTTCTATAATCAATTTTATCTAAATCGCCGGGAGAAGGAAGATGAGAATGAGCGGATGTATGCTTTCTTCCGCAATGTTTTGATCCTTCATAAAAGGCTATCCATCAACAAATTTCATATTCGTGTACTGCTTTATTATCCTGACGAAGCCGTCAAGGCTTCTGAGGTAAAAACATGGGTGAGTTTTGCATTGGGTAGACAAGCAAAGGAACTCATATTACGTGATGTGTCTTATTTTCAATTTACTACCATTATATCAGTGCGTAATTTCACAAGTCTATCTCTTGTTACCCTTGTGCTTCATTATTGCGATATTGAGACCCAAATTCAAGTGAACTTGCCATCTCTGAAGAAGTTATTGATTGCCGACTGCGGCATACCTAATAAAGTATTACGTAGGTTTATACGTGGGTGTCCTTCCTTACAAGAATTGGAAATAAAGGACCCTTATGGTATGAACAAGCTAAAGTATTAGCGCTCCAAACATTGATAAGTTATCTCTTGTTCTTTCGTATAAATGTGACATTTGGTATCCTTTGCCGGTTGATTGCCCCAACCTTAAAACTTTGGATTTGGATGTATATGATGGTATAGTTATCACTGATATTTCTTCAGTTCGTGATATCTACATCAAAAACTATCCTGGTAACTCATACAATGATGAATTACATACAACACGTAAATTGTTTTATGGGAAGCTTGATGGTGTTGAAGTTCTCCATTTGTCACAAGATGTGTCTCACGTAAGCACTTCTCCTTCTTTATTACTGTAAAAAGAAGTGTGTGGAATTATTGAGATAACGAATGTTTCATTTTCTTCCATTTTCAGGAGTTTCTTGATACAATTCAGCATTTGGATCTGTTGCAACATAAATGGAAGCGTGTAGTTCTGGAATTGTGGAAGTTTGATGAAATCTGCCTCGTAGGCATCCAACACTTGATGAGAAGTTTAAGAAACTTGGAAGTACTCACAATATACCCATCGGGAAATGCAAAGCCTGAGTTTGAATTTGTTAAGCGCATGTTAAGCTTCCCGAGAGCATCAAGGATACTCTTTGCTTGACTATTGAGTATGTGCGTTTTTGTATTGGAGCTAGCGTTTTGTGTTATTATCCTTGAAAGCAGACGAATTTTGGAAATACGATAATTATTATTCGGGGTATAACTTGGGCAGATCTTGGATGTAAAAAGTGTTGATCATTTGCCGTAACTGTATTCCAGATTTCGACATGAATCATTCCTTTTTTTTATTCCTTATCTGAAACTGGTATTGTTATGGTATCTATACATGAATTATGCTCACATTTCACAAAATCACAGTCATCGACGCATCGTCATTTACTTAGTTTTTGGCAACTTTCGGAAGCTACTGACTTAATGACCGGAATATCCAATTTACATTTCGAAATTTTCTTCAATTTGTAAGGAATACTGAGTTCTAAATGGAACTTTGGAGAAACTATTTTTTATTTTTGGTACGCAAGATTTGGGTGACGTTTTTTAAGTTTGAAGAGAGTGTGTCGTTGAACCCACGACCTATTGTTGAATATTTGGACATCATAAGTCAGAAGACTCGTAACCACTAGACCAAAATATCATTGGTACTTTGGAGAAACTATAACATTAACTTGTTTAATTTATCCCGATCAATCAAGCTAGATTTCATTTTCTATTCCTCATTGTTTGAGTATAAACTATAATCCACGTAACCTTTACGAAGGGTCACTGTTACCAATTGATTTTAAGAAATTGGAATTGTTTTTTTTTTTTTTTTAACTTGAGCGCTTTTATCGTTGCCAGACCATTTTCATGGTTTAAAATGCTATCACAACTCGAGTTCGCCCTTGATTTGATAAGTTTAAATTGGACTAAAATTACTAAATATAAATGTATATAATTAAATATAAATGTATATCCAAAGAAAGAAATTCTGAATTCAAAAAATGGCCAACAAAATAAAATTTCTACAGTTTTAAAACCCTAACTCGTATAGACAACATTGTAATTAGCAGAAGTGCAAGTTGATTTAATAAGGTATTTTTGTTGCCTTGGTTCAAAAAATGGCCAACAAAATAAAATTTCTACAGTTTTAAAACCCTTGATTTGGGGTTTTGTTTGTGAGCTTTCAGTTGTTCATCTGTCAGAAAAACAGCTTCTTTTAATAAGGTATTTTTGTTGCCTTGGTTCATTTTCAATTTTGCTAAGCACACTTGATTTAATCTCGGAAATTTGTTTACTTTCTCTAATTTTGTGGTGGCTAAAGTACTTGGTATTGTGAAATTTTAGCAAAGTTTTTGTTTTACAACTAATCCTCTTAACAATTTCAGGTGAATTTTGTCTGACATTTTAGTAAAGTTACATCTTTTAGAACTAAGCCTTCAAATATTTGAGGTGGGTTTTGTCTGAAATTCGAGTAAAGTTTATGTTTTAGAATTTACCCTTTAACTATTAGGTGGATTTTATGTGAAATTTGAGTGAAGGTTCTTGTTTTAGAATTAACCCTTTCACTATTGGAGGTGGATTTTGTCTGAAAGTTGAGTAAAGTGTATGAAAGTTGAGTGAAATTTATGTCTTAGAATCAACCCTTTAACAATTTGAGCTGGATTTTGTCTGAAATTTGAGTGAAGTTTATGTTTTTAATCTTGCAGTTCAACCAAAAACATGGCTTCTATGTCGAATGGTGTTACTAATGTTCTTGAAGATAGATTGAGTCAGATGCCTGATGAAGTCATTGTTCACATACTTTCGTGTTTGCCCACCATAGATGCTGTTAGAACCATGTTGCTTTGTCGGTTCGGGGAACTGTGGACTTTGGTTCATACTCTTTGGTTTGATTTCGATGAATACCGTGAAAGAATGGTTGTTGGTGGTGGATTAATTGATGAACCATCAGTCATTAATGCAGCGTTCGTTTGCTTTTCCCGCTTTGTCCGGAGTGCCCTCATGCTTCATAGAAGATCCACCATTGACACTTTTCACCTTTACATTTGCGAATCTGATGTTTATTCTAAGGATCCAAAGAGTTTTGACGATGTTCAAATGTGGCTGAGGTTCGCTACTAGTAGAGGAGTAAAAAATCTCCATGTTGCCTTTATGGGGCCTGATGATTTACCTCTACCGCTTTGTGTTTTCACTTGCCAATCTATAAATACGCTTGAGGCCTCCGGATGTATCATCGAGGAGTATGAAGACAAACAACCTTTTGTTATGGGCAGTTTAAGAAAATTAACGCTTACAAGTGTTGAAAATTATGATGACGGTTACAGCCAGTTGATATCTAGATGCCCTTCTTTGGAAGAGTTGATTATAGACGATCCTCGAGAACTGCTACTTTTGAACATTACTAATCCGAGTGTTCGTAAGTTGTATCTCTGCCTTGAAGGTTCCCGCTCCTATGGCCCTGATTCCCTTACCCTTCATTGCCCCAATGTGAAAATTTTGGATTTTTCAATTACAGCACAGTCCCCGCCATTTCAGTTGTTCGTGACTGATGTTTCGTCTCTTGAAGTTGTGAATGTCAAGGATTTACCAAATAAATGTTGGTACGGACTAGTTAGGGCTATTACGAAGAACTTTCGAAATGCAGCAGAGTTTACCTTGTCAAGAAAAGCTTTTGAGGTAGCAAATCTATGTATATCGAGTTTCACAGCTAATTTATTGTTTCCCTTTTGCTGTATTGAAACGAGTATTAGTATTTTGCAAATCTTATCCATGAGAATCATGTAACGTAGCACGTCTTTTTCTTTTCTTCAGAAATTATCTTCAATGAAGGAAATGGATTTCCCGCTGAACAATTGGAAGCGTTTAATTTTGCAGCCATGCTGGAATCGTGAACGATGTCGTCAAGTTATCTTAAAGTTGGTAAAAAGTTCAGTGAAATTGGAAGAGCTCATAATAGATGTTGAACAGTCATCGGTAAGTACAATCATGGTTTTCTTACTCTGCAAGATCAGTTTGTATCACTAAGTTCGTTTCATCTGATTTTTGTGATGGCTCCCTCTGTATACAGGATACGTGTGAATTCATTCGCTCAAAGATACCTACTTCCGATCGCAAGGCACTACTTTTCCCTGAATTAGTTAGCGCTTGTGATTATCCACTGCTTAAAACCGTCACCATTCTTGGGTATGAAAAGTGTTGTATAGGTCTGGTCAAACTAGTAGAAGTATTGCTCCGAAATGCAGTCGCATTGGAGAAATTGGTAATTACCCTAGGGGCGAATCATCAAGTCACAGTCGAGGATCGTGATTTTGTTAACAAAGTGTCAAGTTTCAAGAGAGGCTCAACATATGCAGTCGTGGTCTTCGCTTGATAACATTATAACGCATTTGAGAACATATGTACTCTCCAAAAACGCATTGTATATTACGGAAAACTTCTTTATCAGACGACATCTGATTGTGTTAGCTTATTAAGTATCCGCCAGTTTGATTTATCATTAGATTAGATAGGCGTTTGCAAGTAAATGATGCAGATTAAAACACGGATCTTTTGTAGCGACTGATTGGAATTAGACTATGAAATACGTTGACCTTTTTGTAATCACTGTAATTCATAAAAACGAACAAAACTAATCAGGAGTGTATTATATGAAAGCTTATCAATCTTTTCTAATCAACTCACGAATCCAGAAGAATTCATCAGTAGAGTTATTGACTCAAACATCGTTGAGTTCACAGACGAGTCGACAGAGAGGAGTCTTTGCAGCAACCATTGAGAATTGACACATTTTTCTTTTATTAATATAGAAGTGTGGAATTACTTACTGAGATAACACATTTTTCATTTACTTCCATTTTCAGGAGTTCCTTGATACAGTACAACATTTGCATTTGTTACAACACAAATGGAAGCGTGTAGTTCTTGATTTGCAGAAGTTTGATCAAGTCTGCCTCGATGGCATCCAACACTTGACGAGAAGTTTAAGAAACTTGGAAGAACTCACTATATACCCGTCGTGGGAAGCAAAACCTGCAAAAGAGCTTGAATTTGTTAAGCGCGTGTTAAGCTTCCCTAGAGCGTCAACAAGTGCTCGGATACTCTTTGCTTGTCTATTGTGCATGCATACTGCGTTTTTGTATCGCAGCTCGCGTCTTGTGTAACAACGCTAGAATGCAGATGAATTGTGGAAAAACGATAATCATTCTTCGGGGAATGACTTATTGACTTGGGATCAAATGCCATAACTCCATTCCAGATTTCGCCGTGAATCACTCTGTTTTTTTTCCTTTTTGAAACTGGTATGGTAATGGTATCTATATAAAATCATAGTCATCGTCATTTTTTACTGTATTTTCACAAAATATTGAATATTGACGAGGAAGATGAAGGTTGACTAGGAGAAAGATAAGATAGTTGGATGAATAAGGTGAGTTAGATAGAAAGTTAGATTTAACGAAATATTTTACGGAAATCTAAATTTTAGTTATGGGGTAGAATAAGTGAAACACATTAATTAAGGACACCATCGATGTTTTTGAAAATAGAGGAGTATCATATAGAAATTGAAAAAAACACAGAGAATATCATGTAGGAAAACTTTTTTTTTTTTTTTTTTTTTTTAGATGAGCCACAAAACGATTACAACGGAGGAGGGAATTTGAACATGAGAGTTGAGAGTTGAGACTAACCGTTACCTCCGTTGTAACTTGTAACCTCCTAAACACACCAAACGATATTAAGTAGTCCGTACTCTGTACTATTTCGCCAAATGGCCAAATAGTAATTCTCTTGTGAAACTAACCTAATACTAAGTTAATGCGAGACATTACAAATTATAGTTAAAATGATATAAAAATATGATATAAATCTACTAAAGTCCTTTTATAATACTAAAAATTTTAGTTACAGTTAATAATACGGAAAAATTATACTAAAACGGTACAAAAATTATACGATAGAAAACGAGACCAACTTACAACAAGCCTCACAGCTAGACCTGGCAAAACAGACCCGACCCCATAAGGCTGACCCGAGACCCGAAAGTGACCCAACAATCGCAAACCCGAAAGTGACCCGACCCACACCTGACCCGTTTTGCCTTGACCCGAAATTGACCCGAAACCCAAATTGTAAAAAATATTCTTGGTGATTTCAAATGATTTAAAACTTACTCCGTATTTGATATCGTATAATCAATTAATATCAATTAACCTTTTGACAAAAAAAAAAATGTTTCTTTTACCAAAAATTTTCATTTTGACCTGAAAGGAGCTTGACCTGACCCGACACAAATTGACCCGAACCCGAAATGACCTGAAACCCAAAATAACCCGACCCGACCTAATATAATACTTCAATTAAACCCAAAATGACCCGATGCAGACCCAACCCAATTGACCCGTTTGTCAGGTCTACACACAGCCAACAAAAAAATTTGTGATGCTCAAATAGATGAGCGAAAAGTAAGTCGCAATTTCTTTCCGTTGTTGCTCAATTACACTCACTCATCCTAGGGTTTGAGAAAAAAAAAAAAAAAAAAAAAAAAAAAAAACCCCTCATTTTCATCAGGTATCTTTTGCAATTATCACCCTCTATTTTGTTTTTTTTGTTTTTTTCATTTAATATTATTAATGTTCATGTCAAAAGAAACATTGATTGTTGTTGTCGTCGTGGTTGTCGTCATCTTCTTCGTTAGCTGGTAATCGCTTTGAGAATTATGAAATTAAAGGTACAGTTTGAAGTAACAAGTTATTTTTTGAACGGAAATTAACCCAACTGAAAAACGGAATTGATGTGAACTGTTGTTTTTGCTCCGTTTCCATTTTTAGTCGATTCAATTGATTTGCTGCATTTTTTTTTTTTTGGGGGTAGGAGACTAGGAGTAAAAGACCTAGTTTAATGTTCGAACTTATCGTTTCCTTTTTTGAGTTGGGCGGTTGATCGATGTTTTAATGAAGCTTGGAGTAGAACACCTAGTTTACTGATTTAAACTGAACCTTGATTATTTTGAATTAGGTTGTTGATCGAAGTTTTAATGAAGCTTTTGTTTTGAAGTTATTGACAGGTAAATCACATGAGAATCATAGAACTACAGACGCAAAAGCGTATGCGTTCTCTCAAGAACTTTTACGGCCGAGATAGGTTGAGTGAAATGCCAGATGAAGTAATTATCCACATTCTTTCGTGTATGCCTATTTTATACGCTGTTAGAACCATGTTACTTCGTCGTTTTGGAGACCTTTGGACTTTGGTTCATACCCTTAATCTTGACATGCTTGATTTCTTATGCAATGAATTTTATCTAAATCGTCAGTTGAAAGAAGATAAGAATGAGCAGATGTACGTTTTTGTCCGCAATGTTCTGAGACTTCATAATAGGCCTTCCATCAACAAATTTCATGTACGTATACTGCTTTATTATTCTGACGAAGCCAGTAAGGCTTCTGGTGAGGTAAAAACATGGGTTAGGTTTGCATTGAGTAGACAAGTAAAGGAACTCATATTATGTGATATGTCTAATTTTGAATGTGATATGTCTAATTTTGACATTCGTACCACTATATCGGTGCGTGATTTCACAAGTCAATCGCTTGTTACCCTTGTGCTTGCTTTTTGCGATGTTGAGACCCAAGTTCAAGTGAACTTGCCATCTCTAAAGAAGTTATCAATTGACAATTGCGGCATAGATGATAAAGTATTACGAAGGTTTATATCTGGGTGTCCTTCCTTACAAGAATTGGAAATAAAGGATCCTTGTAGTATGGACATAAGCTTTAGCGCTCCAAACATTGATAAGTTATCTCTTGTTCTTCCAGATTCATATGACAGTTGGGAACCTTTGCCAGTTGATTGCCCCAACCTTAAAACTTTATATTTGGATGTATATGATGGGATAGTTATTATTGATATTTCTTCAGTTCGTGATATCTACGTCAAAAACTATCCCGGTAACTCATACAATGACGAATTACATACAACACGTAAACTGTTTTACGGGATGCTTGATGGTGTTGAAGTTCTCCATTTGTCGCGTAATGTGTCTCACGTAAGCACTTCTCTTTCTTTATTAAAAAAAAAAGAAGTGTAGAATTATTGAGATAACGTCGGTTCAGTTTCTTCCATTTTCAGGCGTTCCTTGATACAGTGCAGCATTTGGATCTGTTACAACACAAATGGAAGCGTGTTGTTCTGGAATTGTGGATGTTTGATCAAGTCTGCCTCAATGGCATCCATCACTTGATGAGAAGTTTAAGAAACTTGGAAGAACTCACAATTACTATACACCCATCGTGGAATTCAAAGCCTGCAGAAGTGCTTGAATTTGTTAAGCGCATGTTAAGCTTCCCGAGAGCGTCAGCAAGTGCCCGCATACTCTTTGCTTGACTATTGAACATGTTCGTTATTGTACCGGAGCTAGCGTGTTGTGTTATTATACTAGAAAGCAGACGAATTATGGAAAAACGATAATTGTTATTAGGGGCATCAGTTGGGCAAATCTTGGATGTAAAAAGTCTTGATCATGTGCCATAACTGTATTCCAGATTTCAACGTGAATCATTCCTTTTTTATTCCTTATCTGATCTGAAACTGGTACTATAATGGTATCTATACATGAATTATGCTCGCATTTCATAAAATCATAGTCATCGAAGAATCGTCATTTACTTAGTTTTTGGCAACTTTCGGAAGCTACTGAGTTAACGGCCGGAATTTCCAATTTACATTTCGAAATTTTCGACTTCAATTTGTAAGGAATACGGAGTTCTGCATGGAACTCCGGAGAAACTATCTTTTGTTTTTGGTGCGCAGTATTTGTGTGACGTTTCTTTAGTTTGAAGAGGGAGTGTGTTAACGAACCCACGACCTATTGTTGAATACTCCGTATTTGCACATCATAACCACTAGACGAAAATATGAGTGGTACTTGCTCAATTTATCAGGATCAATTAAGCTCGATTTCATTTTCTTTAACTCATTATTTGAATATAATCCACATGAACATTACTATGACCATCCCCATTAAGCAAAATGACCTAGGTCATTTGACGTGAGTGTGACTTTAAACATAAATTAGTAAACACAAATTCTTGTTTGAGACGGAAGACCCGTTTCTCCAACTTAAGACGGGTCGGGTACTCGGGTATGACCCGTTTTTCTTTCTTTCTTTTTTTTTTTTTTTTTTTTTTTTTTTGAAAATTTTTTTAAGACCCAATTATTTTTTAAATCTTTTATCGAAAATCGTATTTATAGGGTAATTAAAAATGGTAACAAAGTAGACAAAAATGGTAACATATTATATTATATTGGTAACATATTATGAAACCTCAGTTTTAATGGGTTTGTTTTCCTTAAAAGATAATGTTGTCCTTTTATACAAACAGGTAACCATTTAGTATAATAATGTTACCATGTTAGTTTTCAGGGTTTGTATTCCTTAAAAGATAATGTTGTCCTTTTATATATACAGGTCACCCTTTACAACAACAATGTTACCATCTCATTTTTCAGCTCAACTGAGGTTTCAATGTGTTTGTTTTCCTTGAAAGAAAATGTTGCCCTTTTATACAAACAGGTAACCCTTTAGAAAAACAATGTTACCATTTTATTTCTCAGCTAAACTAATGTTTCAAAGGGTTTTTTGTCCTGCAAAGATAATGTTGTCCTTTAATACAAACAGGTCACCATTTAGTACTACAATGTTACCGTCTTAGCTTTCAGCATAACTTTAATGTTTCCATGGATTTGTTTTACTTGAAAGAAAATGTTACCCATTTATGCAAACAGGTCACCCTTTACAACAACAATGTTACCATCTCTACTTCCAAAAATTACACGTCATTAGTAATAATATTTCTATTTTTTGAAAATTATGTGTAACACAAACCCACCACTTAAAACAATAATTTACACCAACCCAGAAATTTCAAACTCACAGAAAATAAATAAAGATACAGAAAAAAAAAAAAAAAAAAAAAAAAAAAGTAATAAAATATTTTTTTTGCTTGTTATTGTTGTTAAACACCTTCCTTTTGCATCAAATTCACGCAGCATCAAAAGTAAAAAAAAAGTAATAAAAAGTACGGAGTAATAAATAAAGATACAGAAAAAAAAAAAAAAAGAAAAAAAAAAAAAAAAAAAAAAAAAAGTAATAAAACAATAGATTCACGCAGCAACACTTCGTTAAACACCTTCCTTTTGCATCAAATTCATGCCTCCCATGTTTATATGATTAAAGTTTCAATTTTTTTGCTTGTTATTGTTGTTGTGTTTCTGGGTTTTAATTTGTATGAAATGGAAGAGAGAGAGAGAGAGAGGGAAAAAAAAAATGAAATGGGAGAGAGGGAAAGGCAGCAAGAGAGGAGAAGGAGAGGAGAAGAGAGGAGGCTACTCTATTTTATACAACCCTAATTTAGATCCGATCCGTTTCTCTTGTAAGACGGGTTGACCCGTCTTACAAGAGACTAATTGGTAAGTAAATAACCATCACACAATTAAAAGGACACTTTTCCATGAAAGTCAATAAATGACCCTTGTGTATACAAAATGACACTCTATTTTTTCAACTTATTATATTGCAAAAAGAAAAAAAAAAAAAAAAAAGCTTGTGTATTTTTAAGTCATTATTTTTTGAATGGGAGGTTGATTAAACTATTACTCGTACTTTGTAATAGATAATCACTTCCGTTAAAGTGACATTTGAATGAGGATGGTCTAAGGATCCACCTGTCACCAATTAACTTTGAAAAATGTGGTTTCTTTTTGAACTTGTAAACTAAGCGCTTTATTCATTGTCAGGCCTATTTTTATGGTTTAAAATGCTATTACAACCCAAGTTTGCCCTTGGTTCGATAAGTTTAAGTTGGACCAAATTTATGTCACAGAATTTCGCTAGAATAAAATCTTTAATTACAAATATATGATTTTATATACTTCCTAATTACAATTTACAATGGGAGGTACGGTAAGTAATACTTCGTGTTTCTTTAGCTTGGAGTAATACGGTTAATGGTTAATACCTCAAACTTGTGAAGTGAGGTTATTTTTTGGTTGAGACAATCTCAAAGAGCTCATTGGATATTCAAATTGATTTTCTTGACATTTTTAAGTTTCAAGATGTGACACTTTTGTATTATTCCCTATGTCTCAGTCATTTGTTTACACTTCTCTCAAATCTTCTCCACAAAAAAGTTAAAGTGCAAACAATAATTCACTAGAACAAAAAGAGTATTTCTTTTCCTCTTAACTTTTCAGCGTTACATATTCACATTTGATCATTTTAAAAGACGTCTTAATTAAAAATTTTATACAACGACTATATTATTCGTACGTTCCTACTTAAACTTCATAAAGAACATATACCCGTGCAATTTGTACGGGCATAACACTAGTATTAATAATAATCAATCTCCTTCTATGAATCCTCTATTATTTAATTTCAATATGGTATCAGAGCCTCGTTCCTGAGGTCTCTCGATACGCTTCCGCTTTCTTGCCGGTGGGCGTTGCCTACCGGCGGGATCCCTTGCCAATTTATGAATTGTTTATTGAAAAAAAAAAAAAAAAAATCATCAAAACCTTTTTATCAATTTCTGTCATTGATCTTTCTTGGCTTTCTAAGAGTATTCACGGTCTTGCTATGACTTTTCCATAGTATTTCATAAAGTTTTTTTTTTTGGGTACACATGTCGTTGCCCTCATTTTAATTTAGTGATGGTTGATTAAATTTATTAGGGAAGAAATAAAAGATATGGTATATTATTAAGATATACCATACTCCGTATATGCCCTCATTTTAATTTAGTGATGGTTGATTAAATTTATTAGGGAAGAAATAAAAGATATGGTATATTATTAAGATATACCATACTCCGTATATGTTAGGAAATATTATTATGAATAGTTGTTGTGTTCAATTACATGAGATATATGAACTATTTATACTAATAGTTCACAATATTAGAAAATCTAGATCTAACTAATACTAACTTATTCTCTAAGATAATAATATATCCTAACATATATGGTATATCTTAATGGAAAATTTACCATGAATAATCCATCCTATGGGTGGTCTTCCAAAAATAAACCGTCCTTTATTTAATCCCAGAATAAACCAAACTATCGTATTATTCTTCTCTAAATAGACCGATCCTAACTTTCACTTGTTGGTAACCTGTAAAAACAGGTCACCTCTTTCTTATTTCTAAACTGAAAGACTTCCATTACAATGAATGACAACTCAAGACCACCAAAATCACAAACAACCGGTCATCACCTATTCCATGGTGGTCATTATCTTTTCCCCTATTCCGGTCATCACCACCGGTGACTCATCAAATCTGACGACCACCGTATGTTCTCTCTCAGGTTGTCGACTCCACCGCCGTCGCCCTTCGCTGCACCACCTCACCACCTTCATCTCTCCCTTGTGTGAAAATCTAAAAATCTAAAACCACCACCAACCTTAATTCCGACCACCTTGTTTGCCTTAATCATCTGCGTTATTCATCTCTGCCGGGACTAACCCACCGCAACATCCACTCCGTCAACTTCCTTTTTCCATTCATGAAATTTAGACTGAAAATTGATGAGAGGATAAGGTGGTTGATGAGGCTTGAGATTTGAGGGGTTTTAATTTTCCGGTGAGACGGTTTTAAGGGAAGAGGCGGTGGAAGTGGTCAACGATGGACATGGAAGGTGGTTCTACTGGTGATGTAAATGGAAGGTGCGTGGTGCTAAATAGAGGTCAATATTAGACAATTAGTTGCTGATAGATTTTTTTTACCTGTTGTACAGGTTACCGGTAACTCGGTCTATTTAGGGAAGAATGATATGATAGTTGGGTTTATTGTGGGATTAAATATACGACGGTTTATTTTTGGAAGACCACTCATAGGATGGATTATACATGTTAAATTTTCCTATCTTAATAATATACCATATCTTTTATTTCTTCCCTAATACAATACGCCGCCGCACCTAAGTTAAATACCGCCGCAAAAATTAAAAACATTTTCAAATCTACCCTTACTAGTTGTTCCTAATTAACACCAATTAACCCTAATTACCCACAATCAATTACCCAAAACTAACCTAACCCTAATTACCCCCAATCAATTACTCAAACTAACCAAGAAAATAAAAAAAAAAACTTACTCAATCTCCCTCTCCAAAGTCACTCTATTCTCACCAATTTCAATTCAAGGTAATTTTATTTTCTTGCATTTAAATTTTATATTTCATTTGTAGAAATGAATTAGTTGAATTTTATGTTGTTATACCCGGTTATTCCCTCCCCTAATCCCTCTTTTGGTATGGTATTATTGATTTTATTAAAAAAAAAACATACGGGTTTAATTCGAGTGAAATTCTCGAATGGAGGTGCTCCATTCGAGTGAAAATCACGAATAGAGGTGCTCCATTCGAGTGAAAATCACGAATTGAGCATCCATTCGAGTGAAAATCTCGAATGGAACACCTCCATTCGAGATTTTCACTCGAATGGAGCATAGCCATTCAAGATTTTCACTCGAATGGAGCATAGCCATTCAAGATTTTCACTCGAATAGAATCCGTATATATATATATATATTTTTTTTCTTAATTAATTAATGTATTTTGTTAAGCCCGTTATATTTTTGATTTTTGTAATTATATTAATTTGTTTAGCGTTATTTTATTAATTGATGTTCTAATTTCTAAAAATGTAGGTATCTACCTAATATGGAACGTCGGACAAAAATCAGATTGAAGGCTTCTGCAGCGCCTCGTAGTGTTGATTGTTCACAATCGGTGCCTCAGGTTGTGTCCTCAAATCTCGGCTATGTCCAGTTGAGTCAAGCGATCTGGCCAGTAATTTTGGCGAATATTTTGAGGAGGAGCCAATAAATGATGCGGGTGAAGATGTTGACGTAGACGCCGAAATGGATGATTCGGCGGGCGAAGGAGAGGAAAATGTTGACGAAGAAGAGTTTGATGAGGGAGGGACTAGGATTCCTTCGAAGCGTGGACACAGTGGCAAGGCTATTAGAGGTGCTTCGTCTTCTTCTAGTACTTCCTCGATTGAAACCGGTAGGAAAAAGAATGATGAGTGGAGGGTGAAGGTTCCGAGGTAGGCGGCGGAGGTTGGCGATTTGATTCCTAGTTTTGGAGCTCACAAGGGGCAAAGGTGAAAATTAACTAACAAAAATTAACTAACTATTGAGATTGTGGAAATTAACTAACTATTAACTAACAAAAGTGAAAATTAACTACCAAGGGGCAAAGGTGGAAATTTCTGAAAATTTGTGGCGGTATATTGTACCCACAGGGAGATTAATGACTAACCCTTTCACTATTTGAGTGTAGTTTAATGTTTTAGAATTAACCCTTTCACTATTTGAGGTGGATTTTATGTGAAATTTGAGTAAAGTGTATGTTTTAGAACTAATCCTGTATTAATTTGAGGTTGATTTAGTATGAAATTTGAGTGAAGTTTATGATTTAGAACTTACCCTTTAACTATTTGAGGTGAATTTTGTCCAAATTTGAGTGAAGTTTATGTTTTTAATCATGCAGTTCAACCAACAATATGGCTTCTATGTCAAATGGTGTTATTGAAGATAGATTGAGTCAGATGCCTGATGAAGTGATCGTTCATATACTTTCGTGTTTGCCCACCATAGATCTTTGTTAGAACCATGTTGCTTAAATCGGTTTGGGGAACTCTGGACTTTGGTTCATACTCTTTGGTTTGATTTCAATGAATACTATGAAGGACCGGATGTTGGTGGTGGAATAATTGACGAACGATCAGTCATTAGTGCTGCATTTGTTTGCTTCTCCCGTTTTGTCAGGAATGCCCTCACGCTTCATAGAAGATCCACCATTGACTCTTTTCACCTTTACATTTACGAATTTGATGTTTCTTCTGACGATCCAAACAGTTTAGAGGGCGTTCAAATGTGGGTGAGGTTCGCTACTAGTAGAGGAGTAAAAATCTCCATGTTGCTTTTATGGGGCACGATGATTTACCTCTACCGCTTTGTGTTTTCACTTGCCAATCTATAAATACGCTTGAGGCCTCTGGATGTGCCATCGAGGAGTATGAAGAAACACAACCTTTTGTTATGGGCGCTTAAGAAAATTAACGCTTACATGTGTGGAAAATTATGGTGACTGATTCTGACCGGTTGATATCTAGATGCCCTTCTTTGGAAGAGTTGATTATAGACGATCCTCGAGAACTGCTAGTTTTGAACATTAATAATCCGAGTGTTCGTAAGTTGTATCTCCGCCTTGAAGGTTACCGCTCCTATGGCCCTGATTCCCTTACCCTTCATTGCCCCAATGTGAAAACTTTGGATTTTTCAATTACAGCGCAGTCCCCACCATTTCAGTTGTTCGTGACTGATGTTTCGTCTCTTGAAATTGTGAATGTCAAAGATTTACCAAATAAATGTTGGTACGGACTAGTTAGGGCTATTACGAAGAACTTTCGAAATGCAGCAGAGTTTTCCTTGTCAAGAAAAGCTTTTGAGGTAGTAAATCTATGTATATTGAGTTTCTCAGCTAAATATTTGTTTCCCTTTTTAGCTGTATTGAAACAAACATTAGTATTTTGCAATCTTATTTATGAAAATCAAGTAACGAACACGTCTTTTTTTTTCAACAGCAATTATCTTCAATGAAGAAAGTGGATTTCCCACAGAACAATTGGAAGCGTTTAGATCTGCAGCCATGTTGGAATCATGAACGATGTCTTCAAGTTATCTTAAAGTTGGTAAAAACTTCAGTTAAGTTGGAAGAGCTCATAATAGACGTTAAACCGTCATTGGTAAGTACAATCATAGTTTTCGTACTCTGCAATATCAACTTGTATCGCTATTGTTTCATCTGTTTTTTTGTGATGAATTGATGATTTCCTCTGAATATACACAGGACACACGTGAATTAATTCGCTCAAAGGTATCTACTTCTGGGTGCAAGCCACTACTTTACCCTGAATTATCTAGCGCTTGTGTTTACCCATTTCTTAAAACCGTCACCATTCATGGGTATGAAAAGTGTTGCATGGGTCTGCTGGAACTAGTAGAAGAGTTGCTCCAAAAGGCGATCGTATTGGAGAAATTGGTAATTACCCAAGGGGTTAATCATCAAGTAACAGTGGAGGATCGTGATTTTGTTAAGAAAGTGTCAAGCTTCAAGAGAGTCTCGACAAATGCGGTTGTGGTCTTCGCTTGATAACATCGTTACACATTTGAGAAAACATGTACTCTCCAAGAATGCATTGTTATATAACAAAACGAAAAGCTTCTTTATCTGACGTCTGGCATGTTCTCTAGCTGGTTAAGTAACGCCAATTTAACGTATTATTAGATTAGATAGGCGTCTGCAAGTAAATGATGTAGATTACAACAAGGATCTTTTGTAGTGACTGATTCGAATTAAACTATGAAATGCATTAACCTTTTGTATTCACAGGAATTTATAAAAACGAACAAAATAATTGATTCGAATTAAACTATCTACAAATTTAGCAGCTCTTTTTTTCTCACTACCTTTCGGAGGTTTTTCCTTGGCACTTGTTAATACCCTTTTAAACCGCAACACACCCCTGACGAATTCCCGCTCACGTAAATTCAATGCTTAATGGGGACGATCACCAATTTGTCCAAGAAAGGCATGCTTTTGAGGTACGACTCTACTACACGTTGCTGATTATTCCACGATTTCACATGGCCATGAAGGGTGATAGTCTTAAGTTGTGGCATCACACATGAAGAAGAAGAAGAAGAAGAAGAAGAAGAAGAAGAAGAATGCTTTAACGGGTCCAAATTATTACCGACTTTGAAGCCCTGTTTAGTTACACGGAGCACAAATTTATATATAATGATCGACCAAAGTAAACTTTGACTAATATATTCTCCCTAAATACAATATGAGCTAAAATACGATATGGAGAACATGTTTATCATGAGGAATCGAACGTGAAGAATCTTATATTGAATCTCTGGATATATTTGCAGAAACTAATGGTTGAAGGTTGATAATGGCTGACTAACAAAGTTTAACTCGAGAAATAAAAACGTGATGGGGTGGAATGTACGAGTTAGAAGTACTGAAGACACTTACCTCAACGGTGTATATAATGAGTTCTTCCAAGTGCTGCAAACTGCTCATCAAAAAGCAAATCCCCAAGAGGCACCTTCGACAAAACATCCGCAACTCCAGAACTACACGCTTCCATCGATTTTGTAAAGGGTTGAGATGTCCGTATTGTATGGAGGAATTGCTGAAATGGACACAAGTAATCTCAATCAAAATCTCAATTACTTGTCGGTTATTAAGGGTTTATTCTCTTCGTCTTAAGTTGTCTCAAGTATTTTCTGAAATCAACATCATCGAAATCGTGGAATTGTAGTATTGTTTGCAAAAAAGGACGAACATACCTCAGAAGCCCAGCATGACGATTGGAAAACTTCAGCTGTTTCAAACTTCGTTAAAAACGTTTCAAGAGTTCTAACATTGCCATCCTCCACGCACTCTTTCTCTTCCATGTTGATACGACGGCCGTAAGAATATTTGACATTGACGTGACGAACAGATGAAACATTGATAACCTCTGGTAATAGCCAACCATCTGTTACCAAATCCAAACTTTTAAGGTTGGGGCATTCAACGAAGAAAGGATCTGGCCATGGATCATCATCGAAGAGAGCAAGAGATAACTTATCAATGTTTGGCGCACTGAAACTCAGTTTACGTAACAGGCAAGGTTCTTCAACACACAATTCTTGTAAGGAAGGGCATCCATATATAAAACATTGGAACGCTTCATCAGACATGGTACATTGGTATAGCGATAATTTCTTTAGAGACCCCAAGTTGACTTGAAGTTCGGGCATAATTTGGCAGTAAATGAGTACAAGCGTAACAAGAGACCGACTACTAAAATTAGGCAACATGGGACGATGATAAACCATTTGACCTAATCGATTAGAAAATTCGATTTCTTTGGCTTGTTTATCCATCGCAACCCAACCAAAACATTACATGATTTGCAGCCTTGGCAAGATTTTCACGATTTAACGACTCGATAGAAATTAAAGAAGGAATTTGTGAATGAAGGGTCTTTTGTGTAGCATCAACACATTGTATACGAAAGTGAAGAACTTCTCATAGTCACTCGAATGGTAACGTACAAAACAATAAGAATTTGGGTTTTTATACGGATACATGCTTCTAAGGATTTCCCCGACATCAAACCTAAGAGTATGCACCAAAGTCCAAAGGTTCCCAAAACGACGAAGTAAGACAGTTCTAACTGCGTCTACAGCCGGCAAACATGAAAGAATGTGGACAATTACGTCATCTGGCATTTCACTCAACCTATCTCGTCCGTCATATTTATGAATAGTCTGCATATGCTTTTGGATCAAAGACATGGTTTTTGTATGATTCGCCTGAAAAGAATATCAAAATAGACGCTATGCGGCTACGCTAGATTCTGATCAGATTTTAGACAACAGCCTTCCTCAAACTAAGCTAAACAATGATTTTCAAAGATAATAACACCAAAATCACATGATCACAAAACAGCAAAATTTATAATTAGAAGGGTAAGTTGTGATCGAAATCAAAGATATAAAGAAATAAAGTTATATGAATTGGAAAATCAAAAGGGAGGATGAAAAATCACAATTTAGGTTTTAGATGATGAAGATTAGCCCATCTTAATTATACTAAAATAAAGACCACACTCCATAAATTTTCCCGCTCAACTGATATTTGGGCTTGGGCTTGAAAATAGCAAATTTAAAATTACAATCTTATTGGCCCAAATATTTACCATAATCCTTTCTTCATCGAAGATAATTGCTGAAATGAAAGAAACACGACTCGTTATGCCACTTGATTCTCTTCAATTGTTGCGGAATTTTTTGTAACAAATGAATCCTCATTCGAATACGGTAAAAAGGAAAACAAATAATAAGCCATGTTACTTGATCGACAAAATCAGTAACTTTAAAGAACAAATTTTACGTCGCTGACACAAGACAGAATATGCAGTCACCTAATTGCGTCTCTAAGCACAAGTGTAAACACTTTGACGTCTACCCGAAAGAAGACTAGATGAAAACGTAAGTCGTAACATCGTCAGAGAACAAGGTAAAGTACGAAATATGAGTAAACCGAATGGACTAAACCAGGTCGATTTTATGTCCACAGATAATGAATGATATGTTCTCAATGAAGCGAATGAACTCAAGTAAAACATACCTCAAAAGCATCTAGTTTAAAGGAAAAATCAGCAGCATTTCGAAAGTTCTTCACAATTGCCTTAACCAATCTGTTATAACATTCAATTGGTAAATACTCGACGTTTACTATTTCAAGAGACGAAACATCAGTCACCCACAACTAGGATGGCTGCAAAATTGCAATATTCAATATCTTCACATGAGGGCAATGAAGGGTAAAAGGGTCATCGACGTCGTCACTTAGGTGCAGTTCCAACCAACGAACACTCGGATTAGTAATGTTCAAAAGCCGCAATCCTTGAGGATAGCCTAACTTCAGCTTTTCCAAACACGGAAAACTAGATATCAACTGATTAAAAGCGTCATTACATCCACGAATTTTCACAAACGATAAGTTTCTTAAAGCACCCATATGAAGAAGTCGTTCGTCTTCATACTCCTCAATCATACATCCAGAGAGCGTAAGCGTAGTTATCGATTGACTAGTAAAAACACAACGTGGTGGAGTTAAATCTTCGTTACCATTAAAACCGAAATAAAGATCTTTGACTCCTCTACTAGCAGCAAATCTAAGCCACATTTGAATTTCGCCAATCATTTCTAGATCATCAAAATAAAAGTTGTCGTAAATGTAAAGGTGGAAGGAGTCGATGGTGGATTGTCTATGAAGCATGAGGACGTTTCGGACAAAGCGGGAAAAGCTAATAAACACCTCATTAATGAGTGATGGTTCATCATCTATTGTTATTTCCTCACCATCTAGTACTCTTAGACAAAATTCGTAGAAATTAAACGAAAGAGCATTAACCAAAGTCCAGAGGTTTCCAAAACGACGAAGCAACACGGTTCTAACAGCGTCTATGGTGGGTAAATGCGAAAGTATACGAACAATCACGTCGTTGGGCATTTGACTAAACCTATCTTGAACAACACCATTTGACATAGAAGCCATTTTTTTGTTAGGTTGCATAATCAAAGACATAAACTTTACTCAAGTTTCAAACAAAATCCACCTCAAATTGTTAAAAAGGGTTCGTTCTAAAACATAAACTTGGAATTATAGAAACACAAATCAGTATTTGTTTTCTTTATGGTATGAGGCGACTTCACATAGACTTATTCGACGGCAAAGTGATTTAGGGTTTTCCAGCAAAACTGATATTATTAATTTGGGTTTGGATTCCCTGAAACCGAAAGAAAACTTAACTTTACTCGATAAAGATTAAAATATTACTCTGTATTACATCCCAACTTTATGTGATAAATATCATATAAATATATTTTTCTATCTATTACAGAGTAATTAGAAAACTTCATCCCGTTTACAATATTTTAACTTTATGACTTATTGGGTTGTTCTTTGAAGAGTAGACTCACACTAAAAATTGTATCAAAAATGTCACGCGATGTCCTACCTTAGACTTTTTAAACATAAGACTAGTTGGAGGGAGTAATAGAATGTCTCGGAATTTTAACCCAAATCCTCAAAATTACCAAGATGTTCTAGCCTAGTGGTCGAAACGGAAGCAACCTAGCTCATACTAATTTAACATTCTCCACATAATCCTTTGTTTTTAATCAGGTACTAATTGTCCACCTCTTTCTCAATTTCCTTCTTCAGTTTTTACATTTTAATTAGGCTACTATGATGATGATTTCGATATATTTAATTGATTTGGTTTTCAATTAGGGTTGTCAATTCACATGATTTTTTTAAACATGTAAAAAAAAACTCGTATGAATTTGATAATTTCATATGAAGGCAATCACTTTTTCTGAACTGGGTTGAATAATTTCAAGTGGGTTTCTCTAAAATGTGAGTAAAGTTTGTTTCTTTGCAATTAAATTGTTAGGTTATCACTTGAAAATCATGGAATCAATGACGAAGAAGATGAAACCTTCAAAGGGTATTAATAATGGTTTTGAAGATAGGTTAAGCGGGTTGCCTGATCACTTGATTCTGCATATACTCTCGTTTCTGACAACCTTAGATGCTGTCAAAACCATGTTACTTCGTCGTTTTGGAAACCTCTGGACTTTGGTTCCTTCAATTGATTTTGATTCCGAGGATTATGAAAAATCAGTAGTTTTTCGCGGTGATAAAAAAGTAATTTCGTTTGAAGTTTTTTTGAGATTTGCCCGCTTTGTTAAAACGGTTCTCATGCTGCATAATAGCCCTACCATTGACCGATTTCACCTTTTTATTAGACCCATAGTGTTTTATTTTAAGAATCATAAGATAATTGAAGATATTCAAATTTGGTTGAGGTTTGCTATTGATAAACAAGTCAAAGATCTCTACTTTGTTTTAGGTGGTTATGGCGATTTTGCTCTTCCTCGTTGTGTTGCTACAAGTCAATCTCTAACTAAGCTTGAACTTCACGGGTGTGTGATTGAGGACCAACCTCGTCTCAGTGTCCACACGGGAAGTCTACGAGAATTGTCGCTTAATCATGTTAGAGTAAGTAACGAGGCATTCAATCAATTGATAGCGGGATGTCCATCTCTACAAGAACTAATTATTGACTCCATCGATGAATTGGACACTCTGAATGTCATGTCTCCTAGTGTTAGTAAGTTGAGCCTAACGATTGAACGCCCAGAGTACGACTCTTTTACTCTCAGTTGCCCAAACGTGAAAATTTTGGATATTAATGTAATGTCGAGAAATGAGTCATTTATGGTGAATGTGATTGATGCTTCATCTCTTCAAGTAGTGAACATCAAGAGTTTACAAGATGGTTGTTCTTGGTCTCCGATTAAGGCATTTCTAGCGCAATTTCGAAATGTTGAGGTTTTTACATTGTCGATGGGTGCTTTTGAGGTATGTTTTACTTGTTCGCTTGGAATTGTCAGAGGACCTTTATTTTGTATTTGAGTTCGTTGGTAAGTACTTACGAGTATAAAATCAAGTACTGCAGTAAGTGTTTGCTTTTTTGATGTTAGAATTTTTGCCGGCGATACAAGATTAGTTTTCCGGTTACTAGATGGAAGCGTATAGTTTTGTGGCCCGATTGGATAGACCAAAAATGTCTTCAACTTATTCTCAACTTGGTGAAAAGTTCAGCAGAGTTAGAAGAACTCGTAATATACAATGAATTCAAAATCACGTTGGTAAGTGAATTTAGTATTAACTCGTGCTCCTAATTTTTTTACTCTAATTATTACTTGTGATTAAATATTTGTCTAATAATTCTTGTGTGGGGTCGTAACTATGTCTATGGCAGGCTCATTATGCGAATTGTAGCCTCGGATTATCCGCTACTTATGCCATGCCGCTACTCAAAAACGTCACCATTCATGGCTGTAGTAGTCTCCAGCTTCAACTAGTAGAACTTTTGCTGCAAATCGCAGTTGGCTTGGAGAAACTGGTAATATATTTTGATAAACAACAACTGACGCCAGTCGACGAGCTTGATTTTGTTAACCAAGTATCCAAGTTTAGAAGGGCGTCAGCAAATGCGACTGTGATTATTTATTACTCCCTCCATCCCACTTTATTTGTCCCCTTTTATTAAAATGTTAGATTTAAGAAACTTAGAAAAAAGCCACAATCAACCCTTAATTTTCATAACATTTACATATAATTCCAAATTTACCCTTATACACTAATATGGGTGGGAGACTTCAAATGTAGCCTTCAAATAAAAACACAAGGGCTTGCATTTCTTGGACTTGAGTTAATACAAGGGTAATTTAGTCATTTTTCCAAAAGGGACAATTAAATTGGAATTTTTTTAAAACCAAAAGGGGACAAGTAAAGTGGAATGGAGGGAGTAATTAGCTTTTTTTTTTTTGTTTTTGTGATTCTTTACTAAAGAATTTTACTAAAGAAAACTTAGTGTCAGGTATCCATGTAATCTTTTCCTGCTTATTGTCATTCTTCAGTAATTACTCCGTAGCTTTTTTTCGTTCTTGTGATTTCTACTGGCATCCGACAGCCGTCGAAGCTTTCTGATAATATACCAGCTTCGGCGTCATTTAACCAAGACAACCAAACAACAACAATCAAATATATGTCTTCTGTAATAAAGCACAATGTTCTCATTTAGAGATGACAATTGCTTTTGTCGAGCCTCTCCTGAAACTTGACACTTAGGGCCTGTTCTCTTCATCTTAAGTAATTTCCTGGTTCAGAAAACTTCAGATAACTTCAGAAAACTTCAGATAACTTCAGATAATTATAAAAAACTTCAGAAAACTTCAGATAACTTCAGAAAACTTCAGAAAACTTCAGATAACTTCAGAAAACATCAGATAACTTCAGAAAACTTCAGATTTCTAAATAAACTAATTAACATAAAAAATAACAAAAATAATTGTAATAATAATAATAATGATAATAACAACAATCAATCAATCCATAACAATAATATTAATAATAATGATAATAACAATTATAATTACAATTATTAATAATAATAATATTATTATTATTATTATTATTATTATTATTATTATTATTATTATTATTATTATTATTATTATTATTATTATTATTAGTACTACTACTACTACTACTATTATTATTATTATTTTAATATAAACAAAATTGCCCCAAAAATATTTTATTGCAAATCATTAATAAAACATCTATTTCAAATTACGTCTACAGACTTTTAATACCCATACAAATTTGTTTCATCAACTTCAACATCTGTATCATCCAAAGAAACATTGGTTCCTGATAAGGAATCCCATATACTTTTTGATATGTGGTCGCGAACCTTATTCATCTCTGTTTTTCGGTCTACATTAAATAAGTCAGAATCAACTCGTTCCTCGACGGTTAAAGCACCTTCGAAAATTGGTCTTCCTAGTGTATGCAGGCGACATATGTTATGAAGGGTGATAGTTGAGAATATAAGTGCGATTTGATATTTTTCCTTCATCTGAGGCATCACTCTTAGAATCTTCCATCTACTTTTGAGTATTCCAAATATTCTTTCAATTCTCGTTCGTAGTGACGAATGTCGATAATTGAAATGTTCAAAAATCCCTTGAGGTTCTACTCCATTCCTAAATTCTGGAAGATGCATTCTTAGTGTTCGATCGCAATACGGAGCCAAGTAACCTCGAGTATTTGTGTATCCAGAGTCCACTAGATAATATTTACGTAACCACATAAAACAAATATTAGACTATATATATAACACTAAGCAACGGTTATGATAAACAAAGGTATATTATTTTATATTTACCTGAAGGCGGGTGAGAAAATCTAAATTCGGCTTTTGTAAGAGACTCACTCCATACAGTTATGTCATGGGCACTACCTTCCCATCCAACATTAACAAAAGTGATTAATAAGTCAAAAGAACAAGCAGCCATAATATTCCATGTTTTGTTACTTTTTCGTCCTCTATATGGTATTCCGTCTTGATCGTTTATAACTGCATCTATGTGTGTTCCATCAATGGCGCCCACACAATCCTAAAACATTAACAATACATATAAGAAATAATGTAGTATTATAATACATTAGTAAATTAATACAGGTGATTGAATAAACTTACCTTAAAAAAAGGCCAATACTTTGAGTCGTTTGATACTTCTGGAGGTACCTCGTCCAAATCTTGATATGGTGCAATGATCTCGGTCGACAGTTTAAGTAGAGCTTTTAAGACTTGCCTAAAATATTTGCTAATTGTTGATGTAGAGTGTTTAAATATATCAGCAACATCACGATATGCAGCCCCTTTAGCCATTATATATAGGGTAATACCTACTTGTTCAGCTACTGCTATGAACCTTCCATCTTGTAGCAAGTTCCTTTCAACCATCACATTTACTAGTTGTACAAATAAGGTTCTATCTAATCGCAGTTGTTCTTGACATAAACCCGGATGAGCAGTTAATAATCTATGAATATATTCACTTCCACTTTCTCCACCTACCCTCATCGGAATCCTCTTTGGTGTAGATTCCAATATCTTCATTCTTTGTAACATAACGAATAATATGCCAGCAATTACATATTCATCCATTCTACAGACAATAGTTAGATATAAGAAATCATTATATAAAAATTAATTATTAATCATGCAATAGAAATTCAAATTTAACATAGAAAGCATAAGAAACATATCCTAAATATAAAATTAAAATGATCACCAATAACTTCTAAATATTCCAGTAATAACTAGAGTTGAAAAAAAAATAGATTTAAAACAATTAATAATCACTCGTCATTGGCCTATAACATTCTCCTTCATAGTAAACATTTTCATTTAAATACATGAGTTTCTGGTCGTCATGAGAAAGTGCCAAGAAAAAATCGCCGTTATCACCCTCACGTAAAAATTTCATAGCTCTGAGAATGTAAGCATGCCCTCGAACCCTAACATCATCAATTGAGTTTAGAGCTTCTGAAAGTTTATCATATTTAGTTTGGGAAGTATCTTGCCGCTTAGAAGAGCTCGATGCAAACTCCTTAAAAATACTCACGCACTCCTCCCAATCCTCACTCTTTGACATTCCGCTCCCACATGAACTTCTACGCTTTTTGGAAACAACTTTGTTAGAAGATTTTTTTTTGGTAGACCTTGATGGAGATCTACTTCCCTCATCACTACTATCGTTGGAGTCACAGTTCATAGGGTCATTACCCTCTTCACCACTATCTCCAGATCCTTCGTCATTACTAAGTAAAGTTGCTACCAAAGCAGGAGAACTACTAAGAAACCCAGAAGCACATCTTCCATTAAAAAGAGTGGTAAGATCATCTAAATTGGGAAGAGGTTTTTTGCGATATGATGAGCCTTTCCATTTATATTTCTGCATTTATCCAAAAAAATTAACTTAATAATATGATAATTTATATCATTAACACATAATTTAAATGTTATTTTAACAAACAAAAATACATACCGCAACATAAGCTGTCCATTTCTCTTCATTTTCCACGACAACAGCACCATTTACTGGATCTATTGCTATACCAGTCCACTTAGTCAATGCATCCCATGCTTTGTATCTTAATTTCAAGTCATCATAGTGGTTTCTTAGTTGCCTAAGTGTAAATTTTTTCGATGTCATTGCATTCAAAGTTTCAACCATTCCATTCCAATCCCATTTGGAACGACCAGTTGCCTTTTCTGTAATACATAATTTGATAAACTTTGTTGTTGCGGAGTCGGTCCATCGCATTCTTTCACTCTCGTCTTTTTTGCCCTTATCTTTTGCCATCTTTTCTCCCAACATATATTATATGTAAACAATGATTTTATGCCAATTTATTTTCAGAAAAATGTGAACAAATATAAATAAAAATAACTATAGTTTCAAGTTTCAAACCTACGCAAACTCGAAAAATAAAATGTGAACAAATATAAATAAAAATAACTATAGCCTCCTCATCTCTGTTATTCCTACTTTCAAGTTTCAAACCTACGCAAACTCAAAAAATAAAATAAAATAAAAAAGGATCATTGATTATGCGGCCTTTTATTTGGCAGGAATTCCACCTCCTTTAATTTCAATTTTGCATTTTGATTTTCCATCATCGATCTCCTCCATTCATATTCATATTCATATAACAACAAGTGATTAAATTTATATAACAAATTTAGAAACAATTTGTACGTAGCCAAGTAGTATAACAACAAGTAATATAAAATTGCACGTGCAAATAATTTATACGTAGCCAAGTAGTATAACAACAATTTATACGTAGCCAAGTAGTATAACAACAAGGTATTGATGAAATATTCATACGTAGTCAATGTATATATTAACTTGTAGGTAATTACTATATGCTATTGATGAAATAATTAACTTATCAAATTTGACTCCATTTTACATGATAAAATTCTATGATGGAAAAAACGCCTCAAACATTAGGGTGACCATCAATTATCTTGATAAATATAGTTTTATAAAACTATGACTAAGCTAAGATAAGTAAGTATATAACATTTAATAATAATAATAATAATAATAATAAAGATTCGAGTATGTCCAGTTTTAATAAAATAAATAAACCTTTAAATTTTTTTGTTGTCAAAAACATTTTCTCAAAGTCTACATAATTTAAAAAAAATTATTTTTAAGTAAATAAGTTTAAAATTGTTGGAAGTTAAATTTGGGTGAAATACTGAAAGCGAAAATAAAATGTTATATATAAAAATAATAATAATAATAATAACAACAATATTATTATTATT
This sequence comes from Dianthus caryophyllus, assembly GCA_023091065.1. Lineage (NCBI taxonomy): Eukaryota > Viridiplantae > Streptophyta > Magnoliopsida > Caryophyllales > Caryophyllaceae > Dianthus > Dianthus caryophyllus. Next base: position 9,520,950 of record CM041522.1, on the reverse strand, counting down.
ACTATTATTGTTATTATTATTATTTTATTATTATTATTATTATTATTATTATTATTATTATTATTATTATTATTATTATTATTATTATTATTATTATTATTATTATTATTATTATTATTATCATTATTATTATTATTATCATATTAATTTTAAAACTTCAGAAAACTTCAGATAACTTCAGAAAACTTCAGATAACTTCAGATAACTTCAGAAAACTTCAGAAAACTTCAGATTACTTCAGAAAACTTCAGATTTTTACAAAAAACTTCAGAAAACTTCAGATAACTTCAGAAAACTTCAGAAAACTTAAGATTGGTTCAGAAAACTTCAGACGAAGAGAACAGGCCCTTAGTTAACAAAATCAAGATCCTTGACTGTTTTAAGCCGTGGATAAACACCATCGGTAGATAATTCCCGGTTAAATAGTGGCTTTCGACTGGAAGCAGATATCTCTGAGTGAAATAATGCACGCGCATCCTGCGTATATTCAGATGGAACCATCACAAAATCAGATGAAACGAACTTAGTAATTAAATCTGATATTGCGAAGTAGGATAACCATTTACGCTGTATTTACTTGCCGACAATTGTTTAACGTCTACTTCGTATTATGAGTTTTTTCTGATTTCGCTGAACTTTTAACCAATTTTAAGATAACTTGAAGACATCGTTCGTGATTCCACCATGGCTGCAAAGCTAGGCACTTCCAATTGTTCTGCGGAAAGTCCACTTTTTTCATCAAAGACAGCTGCTGTATAAAAAGAAACAAATTAATCCTCGCTCATATGCAGCAAAACGTAAACAATGTTTAGCTGTGTTACCCGACATACATAACATATACGACACTAAACAGTAACTTTAAAGCGCAAATTGACGGCAACAAAAATTTAGCGTCACTGACACAAGCCACATAACACGCAGTCACATAATTGCACGTCTAAGACTCTAAGCACAAATATGAACACTGTGATTTTGTCAATGAAGTTCTCCAGTATAGTAGACATTTCGACTAGACTGTGCATACCACCATGTGAGTCTACTTGAAAGAAAACTAGACGAACACGTAACACCAGAGAACAAAGTAATGTACGGAATATGAATCAGCTGTATGACTAAACCAGGTCTATTTATATCAACGGGTAATATCCGTAATGAAATAATGAATGATGTGTTCTCGATGAACGATTCATTATCAATCAAAAGCCCCTCAAAATTTGAAGCGGTAAAGTAAAACTTACCTCAAAAGCATTTATTTTCAAGGAAAAATCAGCAACATTTCGAAAGCTCTTCAGAATTGCCTTAACCAATCCGTACCAACATGCATTTGGTAAAGACATGACATATACTATTTGAAGAGATGAATTACCAGTCACCGACAACTGAAACGGTGGTGAGTGAAATCTAATCGCAATATCCAATATTTTAACGTAAGGGCAATGAAGAGTAACAGGGTCGTCAACCACATCGTCTAGGTGCAGGTACAACTTACTAACACTCGGATTTGTAACGTTCAAAACTCGCAGACCTTGAGCAGTGTCTAAAACCAGCTCTTCCAAAGAAGGGCATCCAGAAATCAACTGATCGAAAGCTTTGTTACATCCACGAACACATATAAGCGATAAGTGTTATAAAACACCCATATGAAGAGGTCATTTCTCACCATAATCCTCAATCATACATCCAGAGAGCGTAAGCATAGTTATGTATTGGCACGTAAAAACACAGCGCGGAGGGGCTAATTCATCACTGCCGTTAAAAGCAAAATAGAGATCATAGATCTTTGACTCGTCTACAAGCAGCGAACCTTATCCACATTTGAACATCATCAATCATTTGAGTTGCTGCAATCAAAGCTCACAGATGAAAACCTGAGTTCCACTGTTCAAACCTTGAGTTGCTCCCCTTTTATTTTTGAGTTATTTGCTTTCACAATTAAAGTTTAATTCATATGACGATTTTATACGAGCATTTGTAGTTTTTGTTGGCATTGATACACGACTGGTTGGGAGTTTTTTACGAGACTCTAGAGGTACCGAATAATCCCTCGAGATAATAATAATAATAATAATAATAATAATAATAATAATAATAATAATAATAATAATAATAATAATAATAAGAAATGACTTTGAGGGAGTACTCTGTAACTTGATACACCATTATTTTACAATTGCTTATCAAGCTTATCTATTTTGTGAAAAAAATTCGGAAATTGTTGTAGCTCACAGCGGCTTCTGCAAATTTTTAAAAACCTTGTACGCTAAAGCGTTACCCTGTAAATTTTGAACTGGGAAAATATTGTATTCTCGCGGCAATAGTAATCTTCTAAAATAAAATAAAAAAAGAATATCATAAATGGGAGTACGGAGTACGGAGTAATATTTAGTGTCTAATACAGACTAAGACAATCGAACAACATTAATCGGATTAAAAAAGCCTCGTGTAATGCGATATTTTCCTTTAACGACCACAATCGAGGCTCTCTTGAAACTTAACACTTTGTTAACAAAATCACGATCCTCGACTGTAACTATATGATTCACCCCTCGGGTAATTACCAATTTCTCCAATACGACTGCATTCCGTACCAACACTTCTACTAGTTCGAGCAGACCCATACAGCACTTATCATACCCGTGAATGGTGACGGTTTTAAGCAGTGGATAAACACAATCGGTAGATAATTCCGGGTCAAGTAGTGGCTTTCGACCAGAAGCAGATATCTGTGAGCATAATGAAAGACGCATATTCTGCATATATTCAGAGGAAACCGTCACAAAAATCAGATGAAACGAACGTAGTAAATTCAAGCTTATATTGCGAAGTAGAAAAACCATTTATTTACATCACACATACTTACCGACGATTGCTCAACGTCTATCACAAGCTCTTCCAACTTCACTGAGCTTTTTACCAATTTTAAGACGATTTGAACCCATTGTTCATGACTGCAGCATGGCTGCAGTTCTAAACGCTTCCAATTGTTTTGCGGGAAATCCACTTTCTTCATCGAAGATAATTGCTGAAATGAAAAGATACAAAACTTGTTTTGCCACTTTATTCTCTTAAATTGTTGCGGAAATTATTTTCAACAAACTAATCCTCGTTTCAGTACAGCAAAGGGGAATTAAATATTCAGCCGTGTAAAAGCGTAAATTGATGGCAACACATATATGAGTAAACTTATGTCGATGAACGATTCATAATCGATCAAAAGCTGCTCAAATTTGAAGCGATAAAGTAAAACTTACCTCAAAAGCATCTATTTTAAAAGAAAAATCAGCAGCATTTCGAAAGTTCTTCACAATTGCCTTAACCAATCCATTCCAACACTCAGTAGGTAAAAACATGACGTTTACTTGTTGAAGAGACGAAACATCAGTCACCCACAACTGAAATGGCTCGGATTTCGAAAATATTTCAATATTCAATATCTTCACATGAGGGCAATGAAGGGTAAAAGGGTCATCGACCTTGTCACTTATTCGCAAGGCCAACCAACGAACACTCGGATTAGTAATGTTCAAAAGTCGCAATCCTTGAGGACTGCTTAAAACCAGCTTTTCCAAAGACGGGAAACTAGATATCAACTGATTAAAAGCGTCATTACATCCACGGATACCTATAAGCGATAAGTTTCGTAAAGAACCCATATGAAGAGGTTGTTCGTCTTCATACTCCTCAATCATACATCCAGAGAGCAGAAGCGTAGTTATCGATTGACTAGTAAAAACACAACGCGGTGGGGTTAAATCTTCATTACCATTAAAACCGAAATAAAGATCTTTTACTCCTCTACTAGCAGCGAATCTAAGCCACATTTGAACTTCGCCAATCATTTCTAGATCATCAAAATAAAAGTTGTCGTAAATGTAAAGGTGAAAGGAGTCGATGGTGGATTGTCTATGTAACATGAGGACGTTTCGGACAAAGCGGGAAAAACAATCAAACATCTCATTATAAAGTGATGGTTCATCATCTATTGTTATTTCCTCACCATCTAATATTCTTAAACAATATTCGTAAAAATCAAACGAAAGAGCATCAACCAAAGTCCAGAGATCTCCAAAACGACGAAGCAACACGGTTCTAACAGCGTCTATGGTGGGCAAATGCGAAAGTATACGAACAATCACGTCATCGGGCATTTGACTCAACCTATCTCGAACAACACCATTTGACATAGAAGCCATCTTTTTGTTAGGCTGCATGATCAAAGACATAAACTTTACTCAAGTTTCAAACAAAATCCACCTCAAATTGTTTAAAAGGGTCACATAGAAACTAAAAGATAACTTATTCGACAGGAAAGTGATTTAGGGTATGAGACGGCTTCACATAGACTTATTCGACAGGAAAGTGATTTAGGGTTTTCCAGCAAAACTGATATTACCGATTTGGGTTTGGATTCCCTGAAACTAAAAGATAACTTAAGTTTACTCGATAGATTAAAATATTACTCCGTATTACTTTCCCACTTTATGTGATAAAGATCATATAAATATATATTTTTCTATCTAATACGGAGTAATTAGAAAACTTCATCCCGTTCACGATATTTCAACTTTATGAATCCCAAACTCGATTAATTGGGTTGTTCTTTCGAGGGTATACTCACAGTAAAAATTTATGAAAATTGAAATTTGTAGTCATGTTTAACACATTTCTTTTAAAAAAGTTCTTCTAAAACATCAAAAATAAAAAATGACCTGAACACAATAAAGTAGTAACACGAAGCATAATCCTTACTCACTCCGTCTCAAAATCTTCGTTAAATTTAGTATTTGTGCAATCTCAAACACGATACTTTGACCGAAATTACTTTTAAATTTTACAAAATATATTAAAGATGACAAATATATATATCTTACGAATGATAAGTAACGCCACCATATTCAGTCCAGAAGCCGCCACCATAAAATCGTGATAAGCCAAGTCAAAATATGCACCCAAACGAGAGGCGTGACGGAGTTAAGCTGTCTGGACTCCAGTGAGAAGAAAAAGAAAACAACAAACAGAATTCTATTCGCCAAATACAGAAACTAGTAAACTCGACGGAATTTCAGAAGCACAGAATCAGCTACTGCTATGCCTGGTGAATCGTCACGTCACTGCCAATTTCATCTCTGCGTCCTCCTTTTATTATGTTTCACATCAGACAAATACCACAGTAACATTTGTCGAGGCTTTCTTGAACATCGATACTCGCTTAACAAAATTATACTCTTCAACTACTGTTAGTTGTTTCCTCTCTAAGGAAATTGCCAATTTCTCCAACACAATTGCGTTTTCCAGCAAAAACTGAACGAGTGTAAGCTGAGCTCCAAAAGCTTTTTCATTGCAATGAATGGTGACGGTTTTAAGAAGAGGCATCACACAAGCAGATGCGTCTGGTGAAAGCAAAATCTTTTTACCAGTACCCTGCCACTGTTTTATTAAAAACCACCGGAATAAATTGTTAGATGAGAAGACGTGTAAATATTAATCAAATTTATTAGTCGGACTACAAAAAGTGGAAGAACCAGTTATACAAAATTCACTAACCGATGAATCTCCGTTGATTTTGAGATCTTCTAGCTCCACTGAAGCCGTCAACAACTTGACGATAACTTGGAAAAATCTTTCGTTGTTCCAGCATACGTGCAAAACTAAACGCTTCCATCTATTTCGTGGATAATTTATCTTCATTGAACTCAATTGCTGACCAAGTAGCACAAACACTTGTCACGAATTGCATTAAAATTGTCGCGCATAACCAAAAACAAATTGATGAAAACAAGATTCAGGCGAATTCACAAGCTAAGTTTTTTTTTTTTTTGTGCATTCTATGATATTTCGAGCAAAAATGTATCTAAAAATAAGCAAAAAGTTCGGATTCACGCATATTATTCCAGCATGAATTAAGGCCCTCCAAAAGAACATAATGAACATAATCGACGTTAGATTATATATCGAGTTTGTTTTGCAGGATAAAGGCAATCATATACCGTAATGATTAGGAAGTCGTGCAAGATTTGAAACGAACAAGTAAAACATACCGCGAAAGCATGCTTTAACAGCGTAAAAGCCTCAACATTCCCAAACTGAGTAACCAATGCCATAACTTGATCAGCATTACACGGTAGTGCCGTCACGTTCACTTCTTTAAGAGATGAAACATCGGTAACTTCAAGCATATATAACGGCGATGCTTTAGAATATTCAATATCCAAAGTTCTGAGCGCGGGACAATTAAGGGTAACAGGGTTGCGTCTAACGCATATGAACAATTTGATAACACTCGGGTTACTGATTTCTAGACGTTGCAATCCTTTAGCTCTGTAAATAAACAGTTCTTCTAGAGAAGAACACCCACTTATCAGCCGTTCAAAAGCATGATCATTTCCACGAGCACGAATAAGCGACAATTTTCTCAGACTTCCCAAGTGGAATCGAGGTTGGTCCTCAAGCTTAAACTCAGACAATGAGACGGTAACCAATGATTGACTGGTGAAGACACAAGACGGCAATGTGTCAACATAAGAAGTAAAATCAAAATCGAGATATTTGACTCCTCTATCAATAGCAAACTTCAGCCACATATGAACATCATCAACTACATCTTGGACGTATAAATCGTCTTCAAACTTGTCAATCAATATCTGAAAAGTATCGATTGTGGGACCTCGATGAAGCCTCAGAACATTTCGAACAAACTTAGAAAACCGCTGAACACCCGGAAGATGTAACCTGAACCATCCATTTGATTTTCATAGTATTCTTGGAGCTCGGAACCATTAAGAGGAGAAATGCACTGCAGGTCGCCATAACGATCCAAATTAATCATTCCATCGGTGTAGTCATCGAGATCAAACTCAAGGACGGGAACCAAAGTCCAGAGGTTTCCAAAACGACGAAGCAACATTGTTCTGACAGCGTCTAGGGTTGACAGAAATGACAGTATATGCACAAGAACTTCATCAGGCATCTCACTTAATCTATCAGTATTACTACCCTCAGAATTCTTGGGTTTCTTGCACTTGGATTGCATGGTTGCCATTTGCCAACCTAACAATGACTGCAAATCCGAAACACGGCTCAAAATTCAGAGAATACAAAGTCTCAAATAAGACGGTTATGCTTAAACTATGCAACCTATTCAATACTCGTATGTTAATAGCATGGATTAATTCTCGTACGCAAGGGTCATATGCGTACGACCCATAATATATGGCTAAAAAGTAACTACTTTAACACGTAATATGACCATTTGAAACCTTTTACAATTTAAAACGGTTTTACAGATAACGCAAATGTTAATGGTTCATTTTGAAACCAAGGGAATATGAGAAGTTAGTGTTAATTAATGTATCGTTTCGTATTCTCGAGTGACTCCTTGGTTGTTTCTGACGTCTCGCATTTCAGATAACACAATGTCTCAAAAAAGACCGTCTAACACGATACACGAGTATTTTGTCAAACACCTTCGTACGTAAATTTAAAAATTGGAGATATTGTCGAGATATCGACAATATCGTTGTTGGAATATATGTCGAGATATCGACATATATTATTTAGGTAATATGAGATTACGAATATCTCATATAGAATAATTATTATTACAGAATAAATTATAGAAGGCAATATGTCTAGGTTATTATGTTAGTTGTTCACTATATAAGGTTGAGTAATTGTAATGTTAAAGGACAACGAATTCAATCAATAATATAATCTCTTCATTCATGTATTCTCTCCTCTAAAATCCTTTATGGTATCAAAGCCAATCGGCTTCTGAGGACCAATTTCGAATTTCCGCTGCCTCGCCGGTGGGTTTAAAATATACACCCACCGGCGGGACTCCAATTACAAACTCATTTAAAAAAAAAAAAAATCACAATTTCAATTAGTGCTTTGTGATGTGATACCCTTTTTTTTTTCCGAGAATTTGGTATTACGTACTCCGTAATATTGTTTCGGTCAGTTTTGGTTTTGGAAGGGCTATTATTGGCCCCTTTTTAATAAGGGAATCAATGACTCTCGCTTGTTGGCTTGTTTGATGGTTTGCGGCCTACCTAAGTGTCGCGGGTTTGTGACCTACCTAAGAGTCACTGTTGTTGAGGGTTTGTGACCTACCTAAGAGTCACCTTTGTTGATGGTGTGTGGCCTACCTAAGTGGCGCCTCTGTCGTTTGTGGCCTACAGAAGTGCTGCAGTTGTTGGACAAGATGACGAAGAATCAAAGATGAAGCACTTTGAATTTTTTTTGTCATTTTCATTTATTTTATCTTATTGTAATGTCAAACTCATGGTAATTTTTGCAAATTACCATAAGTTTGAGGGGGATATTGGAGATATTGTCGAGATATCGACAATATCGTTGTTGGAATATATGTCGAGATATCGACATATATTATTTAGGTAATATGAGATTACGAATATCTCATATAGAATAATTATTATTACAGAATAAATTATAGAAGGCAATATGTCTAGGTTATTATGTTAGTTGTTCACTATATAAGGTTGAGTAATTGTAATGTTAAAGGACAACGAATTCAATCAATAATATAATCTCTTCATTCATGTATTCTCTCCTCTAAAATCCTTTAAAAACCGTACAAATCATCTAGTTTAAGACGGTCTTATAATGAGTTAATCAAGAATGGTGTTATGAAGGCTTAAAGCAGAAATTTACAAAAGAAACGAAAAAGATGAAAGGGAGTAAAATAATTACCTGAATAAGTAAAATTCTATTGATGTCTGAGATTATGGTGATCAATTTTGCACAGCTCAAAACTGCTATGTTTAGTGTTAAGAAGAAAAAAAAAAACTGCTACGTTTAAGTATTTTAACTGTGATTTAACCAGGGTTCTGTGTGAAGTGGGGTCGGTTATTTAAGGGATTTATTTCGAGTTCAAATTACGCCGAGGATATGTGTATTGTAAGGCGGGCTTACGGTTACAACCTCTAATCAAACCGTGATCTAAAAATAATGCTAAAAAAAAAAGAACGGAGTAACAAAATGAGTTAGTCTCTCATAAAACGAATTATCTGAGTCAAATAGTTAACTTTTAAATTTTAAAGAAATATAGACAATCTTTTTTAGTTTTTATCCATTTTACTATTGTCTTATACTCCGTATATTATTTGACCCCTTTTTTTGTATAAAACGAATATATCATATCTCACAAACCTGTACTTAACTACCAGGCGCTGAAGTAGATAGCATCTCCATTGAAAATGTAAAAGCCAACACACAAGTCACAACACACGTACCGTAATTTAAAATATAAAAAATACGAAGTAATATAATTTTATACTCTGTATATCCTTATTCCTTAATCCTTATTAGGATATACGGAGTATAGGAATATGTCGAGTTATCAACATATTTATATTTAAGGAATGCGACATATAAATATATATGTAAAGAATAATTATGTTAATATTGTTGCCAACATTAATTTGTAGTCATCGATCATATGATTAAATCGTAGTCATACACTCATACTATTATAATCGTAGTCATACACTCAAATGCTAAGAAATTACTCGTCACGCGGGTGGTCACTCGCCATGGATGATGCGGCGGAAATGGAGGTGGGTTTTTATTTGTTGGTGGATGCGCGGGAGATGCTTCCTCCGCCTCCGCCCCGCCCCAATGACATCCCTAAAGGATGCCAACGAAAATATCCCACGAACTAAAGCTAACATCATTTAACCACCAAGGACAACCCGACATCATAATCATAACTCAGCTAGCAAAGTACTCCGAAAGTTGCTTTCTCATGCGAATACCACAATTGCATTTGTCGAGGCTCTCGTGAAACTCGAGACTTTCTTAACAAAATCATGCTCCTCAACAGCTATTCGACGATTTGACCCCATGCTAATTACCAATTTTTCCAATATGACTGCGTTATGTAGCAAAACTTCCACTAGTTCGAGCAGACCTTTACAACAGTATTTTTTTTTTTTTTTTTTTTTTTTTTTTTGCCAATTGGAAAGAAAGTTGGATTACAAGATAGGGTACTTTAGACCCATATTACATCCATTATTGACTATAACTAAAAAGAGCTACTAAAACGTCGGGCATAGAGACCGGGTTGTTGGAGTACGGATGACTGGGCACGAGCGTCCTTTCCTTCCTCATCTGCAAAGCTTACATCTCCCCAATATCAGCGATCGAAGTGAGCTGCATAGTGACAAGAACAGAGTGTACTTACGCTACTAGAGCGTAGAAGAGAAAGATGGAATGCAGACAACAAGGTTCTGCCTCCGGCGGAGATAAAACTCCAACACCCTGGTGATCAAACTCTACAGTCACGGAACCAAAGTACCAAGAAAACCAGCAAGCAAAAAGGCATAGAAAAAGAACTCCCCTCGACCAATCTCCTGGCCAGCTTCACCATAGAAAAGCTTTCTATGGCTAATACAACCCAAACCGGACGAAATAGTAACGACATTGCCTCAGTAGGACAATTATTACCACTTAACGCGTTTGAAAAAGCCATGAACGCTTTATTCTTACAAAGTAATAAAATACTGATAAAGAGAAGATGACAGGGATGCATTGATTGGAGGACAAACCACCACAACCAAACCGACCCTAACGACCAACCCCCCAAACCGAAAACCTAAGCCGCCGAAGATCGCTCTGAGAAGCATGCACTAATGTTATATAAACATGAACAGATAAAGAAACATAAAGCCAGATCGACTCCCTTCAAACCTATAGACCCCGACACATCAAATCCCTACAACTCTTAACCTTATCCCGACAAACAAGCACTCAAGCCCACCCTAAGACTCGCGAGAGCCACCAGGAACCTTAACAAACCCTGACCCATAACGGAACCGACAACGACCTCTAATAAGACGACCCAAAAAATCTGACAGGTGGGGGAGGGGGGCGAGGGGGAGGGGAACACCATGTCAGATTTTGACCCATTTAACCAATCAAAAAACCCGAATACAAGGCCCATACTCGGGCCTGGGCTAGTGGAGGTGGGGGAGGGGGCCGAGGGGGAGGGGAACACCTCCACCAAATTTCTTCGACTAGACCAACAAATGGGACCAACGGTCTGGCGACGACAGAGGCGCCGGAAGAGGGGGCGGGGGAACAGGACCCATATAAACCAGAGGGTGGGGTGACTCATAGACCAAACATTACAAGACGGTAACGGCGGGTAGAGATCGGGTCAGTTGACTACGGCGGGGATCACAATCGGCATACCGGAAGCAGTGCATGCAAGCCAAGAACCGAGAGGAAGGGTGTTTGAGCTTTTGATGATGATCCACCGGAGATGGGCCAAAACCGACCTCATCTCCGGTGGGAAAGGCTAGGTGGTGGAGGGGAGGTGGTGAAGGTCAAGTGGCGCTGGTGGTATCACAGGAGAAATAGGGTTGAGTTGTTTTTTGTGAGGTTTAGTTTTTGGAGGGTTGGTTTTTTAGAGAGAAGGAGGAGAAAACTTGTAGAGAGAGAGTGAGTGTTGATTAATTCAAGGGAGCTATCTTTTCATAGTTGCTTGTTTTACTTTTACAACAGTTTTCATAGCCATGAATGATGACGGTTATAAGCAGTGGATAAACACAATTGGTAGATAATTCCGGGTACAATCGCATCTTCTGAGTGTTCTGACTACAAGTAGATAGCTCTGAGCATATATTCAGATAGAGATGAAAATAAGATGAAATGCACACGGTGGTACGCGCCAATTAATTGCAGTAGGAAAACCAGTTGTGCCGCCATATACTTACCGACGATTGTTCAACATCTATTATCAGCTCTTCCAACTTCGCTGAACTTTTCAACAACTTCAAAATAACGTGAAGGCAACGCTCATCATTCCAGCATGGCTGAAGAACTAGACGGTTCCAACTGTTCTGTGGAATGTTCACTTTCTTCATCAAAGATAATTTCTAAATAAAAAGAAATAAGACATTGTTATGTTACATAATTATCACTAACAGTAACATCAAAGAACAGATTGATGACAACACAAATTGCACTTCTACGCACATAACACGAGAAATATGATTTTGCCAATCAAGTTTTAATTGCGGAAACAACCATCGTAGACATCCGTGCATATCACCACCATGCGAGTGGAAGAAACATGTGATGAACAGACAGCAGAATTAGTATGTTTTCTGTGGAACGGCTTAGACCAGGTATATTTAATACCGAAAACAATGAATCATAGGTTCTCAATGAATAATACTCAATCAATCAAAAGCTCCATAGATTTGAATCGATCAAGTAAAACGTACCTTAAAAGCTGTTCTTGACACGGAAAAATTCGCAACGTTTCGAAATTGCTTCACAACTGCCTTAACCAATCTGCGCGAACATTTATCTGGTAGATCCTTGACATTTACTCCTTGAAGAGACGAAACATCAGTCACGTGCAACTGAAACAGTGAAGTTTCCTTCAAAATTGCCAAATCCAATACTTTCACATAGGGGCAATGAAGGGTGACAGGGTCGTCAACCACATCTCGCAGGTAAAGATACAGCTTACTAACACTCGGAGCTGTAATGTTCAAGACTCGCAGTCCTAGAGGATTGTCTAAAACTAGCTCTTCCAAAGAAGGGCATCCACTTATCAACTGATTGAAAGCGTCATTACATCCCTGAACAAGTGTAAGTGATAGTTTCCGTAAAGCACCCATATTGTAAGGTCGTTCGTTGTCATACTTCTCAATCATAAAGCCAGAGAGCGTAAGCGCAGCTAAAGATTGGCAAGTAAAAACACAACGAGTTGGGGCAAATTCATCAGCGCCGTGATAAGCAAAATGGAGATCTTTGACTCCTCTACTAACAGCGAACCTCAGCCACATTTGAATAACATCAATCATCTCTGGATCTTCAAAATAAAATTCAAATTCGTTCATATAGAAGTGAAAAATGTCAATGGTGGATCTTCAGTGACGCGTGAGGACATTTTCGACTTGGCGAGAAAACCAAGACAACATCTCAGGAATGAGTGATAGTTGATCATCTACTCTAAATTCATCAATTAGTTTATAATAGTACTCATCGAAATCAAACCTAAGAGCGGGAACCAAAGTCCAGAGTTGGCCAAATCGACGAAGCAACATGGTTTTAACAGCATCTATGGTGGGCATACACGAAAGTATATGAATAATCACTTCATCAGGCATCTCACTCAACCTATCTTCAACAACATCGCTGATAAGTGATACCATTTGCCATAGAACCCATGTTTCTGTTGTACTGCATGGTTAAAACACAAGTACCCTATAAAATCGAGTTTTTCAAAATTAGTGTCGAAAAAAGTTACGAAATTACTAACTTAATGCACAAGTATCTTACGAAAAAATACCTTATGAAAAACGATTTTACCAAAATTACTGCCTATTCAAAAAGAAATTAAAAAAAATAATCATATATTCTACTTTTAAACATTCTGATAGAAAATTACTGCAAAAACGCATTCTAGATGACAGAAAAGATAATTTTTCAGTCTATTCACTTTCACAAAAACTCAAAACATTTATATCATCAAGTCCTCAAATATTATTTTGACAGAAAAATGGCCGAAACATCCATCATCTTTATTTATCATCGAAAATTTACTCAAAATTCAACCAAACGCATCTCAAATTGTTGAAAAGGTTAGTTCTAAAACATGATTGGCACAAAGTTTAGATAACATAAACATAAAAGGTGTGATAAAGGCACAAGTAGTTTACGCGAGCAAAAACAGTAAATTTACAGAAATTATGTACTCCGAAGTATTTAACAAAATTAAGTATTAATATACAAAGAACGCTCAACGAACCTGATTATAAAGAGGGGATTAAGTTAAGTAGTTAACCATTTGAATGGCTTCAATTAAAATTCACAAATATAAACCCCCGAATTCCACTTTTTAAAGTAGACCGCGTGGGATTTCACTGTAAATCTATATAATACTCCGTAAAAAATTCTGTATCGAACTTTTAATCAATAAACTAAATCGAGTGGCGTGTAAAGTAAAATCATACTCGTATTTAATTGTGAATTGATAAGAGCACATGTAATGTACTTTTATATAAACAATACAAAGGCAAAAGGTGAATTTTTTTTTTTTTTTTAATTCTTCTTGCATCTGTTTAATATAAATATTGAGGTGGGATGTGTTATGACACTAAGAGCATGTACAATGGGTAGTTTTTTGCATTGAGATTGTAAATAAGAACTCAAAAAAAAAGTTTTTGCCATTGTGAAATAAAGTTTGTCCTTTAAGTTACAAAATGAGTTTGAAAAGTAGAACTTGGTTCTTCCAAAAATCAAGAAAACTAACAATAAATAATTAATTAAAATTAAAATTGACAATTAAATGGAAAATATTAATATATAGTGTGGGTCCCATTAAAAAACTTATTTAAAGTTCTTCCATTGTAACTAAATGTTCTTCATTTTTGAGTTTGTAAAAATGTGACATGGTAAAGGTATAAAGTTCTCCCATTGCACTTGCCCTAAGTAACGCTGTTATCCGTAGCCAAACAAATACATCAAGCTACTGGCGTAAGAAGAAGTACGAACTTTTAGCATTATTGATTGCTATATAAGCATATACTTCCTCCATTCCAATAGGTTGCATATGTTTCACTTTTTGGACACTATTCATAAGTGTGTAGAATCTTCGATATAACTTTTAACATACAAAATAAAAAATAGTCATGTGTGATCTTGTTTTAATTGTCTTATCGAGCACATTATTAATATCAAAATTTTAAAATTTTTGAGAATACGAAACTAAAGATATGAACGAAACAAAACGAGTATTGATGTACGTGCATAAAGCAAACGTATACAACCTATTGGAATGGAGGAAGTATAAAACAAGATACTTCGTAGTAAATAAATACTGACCAATTGATACTTCAAAGTACGCCAACACGAATCAGATTTTGAAACGCTGCGGTTATAATACGGATTTGGCAGATAAACTAAAGCGTGTCACAGAAAAGGCTTTTGGTCTGCGATCAACGCTGTGAGCTTTATCAATTATGCTTTCTTAATTCCATGTTAAGAAAAAAAAAAAAAAGAAAAAAAAAAGAAGACATGCATATTCTCATTACTTAGCATCATTTATCATTAAACAAATTATGTTAAAAGACATTTCCTAAAATTACCTGAACAAGCATTTCTGATGCAGTCTTGCAGTAAAGAGTAAATCGTCATTGCGTTCCACGGCCACAGTTGAAATTGTGATGCAATATGTCCTTATAAAAACTTTTGTAGCAGCGCACCAAAAAAAAAATAAAAAAAATAAAAAAAAAAAAAAAAAAACTTTTGTAGCAAACTCAAACAACATTTCTTTAGCCTCTCCCTTACCTCGTATCAACGAGTTACAAGTAATCACGTTTGGCTTGATACCCGCGAATTTCATGTCGGAAAAGAGGTTTAGGGCCGATAACCTATCCTTGGAAAGGCCATCATTGAAGGTGATGTACATGACAAGATTAGGCTTAAACACGAGGGGCGAGAATTCATTTGGCGAAGCCAACGGAGAGCGCCATCATTGTCCCCGATACAACAAATGATCATAGTGCCATAGGTGACCTGATCTAGTTCAATGCCTAGTTTAACAACGACTTTGTCCAACAATTAAACCGCTGATCACTGAGAATAAAGCCGTGGATTAAGGTGTTGAAAAAGACTATATCAAACTCAACAGGGTACCCCCCGAAATTGACCAGACAATTCGAGTTCTGTTGAAAGTGAAATGACAGTAGAGTGAAGTCAAAGGCATTTTAATTTAATCATGGCGGAGAAAAGCTGATTAAAATCGATAATACAAGGAAGACGATGAAGACTCATCAATTGGGAAAAAGGGAAAGGGGAAATTCCAGATTACGAAACCCTAATTTAAATTGTTTCTGAGTGTTGAAATTCGGACGGCCACTTTAATTATGGTTGTTACTATAATTAATTCAACTTGTTATCAAGGTTATTATGGCAAAAATAATTGAGGTAATAAAATCAGTTTTTATTACTCGTTATACGAAAAGATTTTGTAACCCCCTTACTCATATCTATATAAGGTTAATATTTCAATAGAAAAGCATGGCCTTAAGATACGACATACACACAACACAAATAAGACAGATACACGGTTGAGCCATCCATCGCTACGGGGCTCGGGACTTGGGGCGTGGACATATGCGGTGACTCTAGTAGCCACCGTGAAACGGTTTTCGTGGGTAAGGAGCGAACACAACGATCCTCCGCTTCCGCTTCCGCATCGATTAAGGTACTCCACTTTCCTACAGTGGTATCAGAGCCAATGTGTTTGGCCCTTACCCGATTTATTGTAAAATTCGTTTTTTCAATCGGTATTGTCTTTGCCTCCTTTCTTGGCTTCTGAAAATTCGGTTTTAATTTCCTGTAAAAAATTTTTTGGGTTTGAATAATAAGAAAATTGTTTTTATTTATTCAAAGTTCTGTACTTTGATTAGATAAAAAGATATCTCACCCACCGAAAGGTCCACCATAATCGACACCATAGACCACGCATCGTCGCCGGAAACTCCGTGTGTCCGTCTCATGACGATCCCGTCAAAGCGTGGTGTCGAATGAGAGGCGCGTATGTGTCACGCGCCGTGACTGAGGCCACGCGTGAGCAGCGAGGCTAGGTCCAGAAGAATCGCCTGTTGCCGATCTATTCTATAACCGTGGTGGTTTCACTGTTGATGTCGATAAACAAGGACCGACGAACAAATCCTCCATTATTTATTTCTGTATTCCATGTGTTGGAAACATAATGAATTGAACTTTCTGGGTTAGAGTTTTTTTATTTTCGGATTTATTTTGTATAAATCGTCAAAGTTTTCTTGGTTCTTAACATAGAAAGGTTGGAGTCTTGGAGATGTGTTCTGATTCTCTCTGCAAATTTTTTTTTGGCTTGTTTTTCACTCTAAGTGGGCTTTGTGCCCCACTTTTTGTTTTGGCAGTGCTAATTTTTTTTTGGGTGTTGCTTAACTGTACCCGAATTTTTCTCACTTGTACCCGAAAAAGACTTAGATACCCTTCTCATTTCCTCCTCGCACTTTTCTATTCCCATAAATTCTCTCTTCTCTCTCCTCTTTTCATCTTCTATTTTTCCTAAATTCAATCTAACCTTCATTCAAACCATAATAAACAATTTTTAAACAATAATAATAATGAAAAAAAAATTAAAAAAAAATAATAATAAAAAAATAAATTAAAGAAAAAAAAAAAAAAAAAAAAAAAAACATGTCAAACACGGGGGTCTTCCACAACCCCCCCCCCCTTCTTCAACCACCCTAAACCACCACCAGAGCACCGTCGACCCACGACCCCGACAACCACAACCACCACCACCGCAGCAACCACCCCCACCACCATGACTACCACCCTCAAACACCCAAAAAAACCCTAAATAAAAATCAATAACTGATTTGTATTAATTAATGAACAAAAATTAAAAAAAATAAATACCAATTACTTGAAACAAGTCATCAATATTGTCCATAATCGAATCATTATTGTCCATAATTGATATATTGAACGAATTAGGGAGTTAATTGGTTGATTATTGATGATTTTAGGTTACTTTTAGGGTGAAGGTATTGAAGGTGAAAAAGAGAGAATAATTAGGTTAAGAAGGGCAGAGAGTGGAAAAATTATGAGAAAAAAGGGCAGAGAGTGGAAAAATTATGAGAAAAAAGGGTACAAGTGAGAAAAAACCGGGTACAGTTGAGTAATTACGTTTTTTTTTATTAGTTCTTTATATTTATTTACTGTGTGCTTAATTTGTTTATACATAGTATAATGTGGTTTTCTCTTTTCATTTTATTAACGTATGAGTATGTTTATATTTTATATTTGTTATAATATGCGGAGTACTTGTTGTTGTATAAATTAGTTTTATACGGTTATTTTACTCATATGTCATATAAAGCAAGACGGATTTATTAGTGTGTCTAATATTCGAATAAGTTTCGTTTGATTGTATTCCGTATCAAGCTATGTAATTTTGTTTTACACACTTTATATAATGTCTTAGTGATATTGTTTTTACATAGCTAATTCTTTTTGGCTAAAATATTATACGAATATGTTTCGTTATATTTCAAGTATTCACTCCGTATTAGAGACATTGTAAATTTATTTTTACACCTTCCAAAATATCTTAGTGATATTTTTTTTATGCTAATTCGTTTAGCGTAATCATTAGTGCGAATCTGTTTCGTTCTAAGTTACAAGAACTATTAAATTTATTTTTGTGAATATGTTTCACATGTTTTTGGAGTGCAAATCGTAGTGTAATTTTGTTTTATACTTATGGTTAAGTTTAATAAGATTGTACCATGTAATTTGTTTTCATGTACAATATTTTAAATCTAAGTGATTTATTTTCTCATAATTCTTTATGAGTGCGTTTCATAAAATTTATTCTATATACGAAATTAATTTCTTAGTGAAATCTATTACGAAATGTCGTTTGTGAATACGTTTCATAAATATTTTTGACATATTGCCCACGCTAAAATATTTAAGTAATATTTTGAAATGGCCTTGTCAAATTGTATATATGTACATTAAATAACTTAGTGTTATTTACAATTAAGTTAATTTGTTTAACAATTTATGGGTAGAAGATATACTACATTTGTTGTAGTATACATTTTGGTATATGTTAGTAATATTAAAATGCAAGTTCTTTTTAACCATATTATCTATACGAATACCTTTCGTATTAATTGTTTAGTCATTATTGTATAATTATGTATTATACACGATTACGATTTATGATTATATCTAAGAGATATAATTAATCTTGCAATTTTAATTTACATACAAGAATTATATCTTTGTGATATTGAATTTACGTAAATTTGTTTTACGTATTGTCAGAAATTTGTGTCTTAGTGATACTTGTATTATATAAATCTGTTTTACAATTCTGATGTAATTGCCTTATTTATTTTTCATACAATTAAATTTTGTAATATCTAAGTGATATTATTTATGTGAATTTGTTTTACATAAAATTCTATATCTTATTGATATTTTGTATCTTTTCGTACAAATTTTATGTCTAAGTGATATATAAATTTTGTTGTAAATTTGTTTTACATTATTTATCATCAAAGTGATGATTTATTGATGCCATACGCAGCCGACTATATATTTATGTAATATATTTTTGGTGTCGTAAATTTGTTTTACGAAGTGGGAGATGTATGTCTAAATATATTATACTCTCGTATGAAAAATTAATTTCATTTAGGATCCTTGGGAATCTTAGTGATTACAAGTTGTACACAAATAAGTGTGTAAATTTGTTAGAGTTATCATATAAGTTATGATTGAACTCTCAATTTGAAGTATTTTGCAAATTAATACGTTATGCAAATATAGCTTAGTCAATATTTAAGTAATATTGATTATTTCAAGTACTAATTTGTTTAGCTACTTTTATGGGGTGAATGAATTAGTTTCATTTTATTTACGTTTTGAGCTAATTAAGTTATTAATTTTTGTATAGTATATGTCATTCGAGATGATTATGAGCTTAGCGAAATTTTCGATCTTATGACATATATGAAAGAATATCAGTAATTTAATTACAAACGTGCCTAAGGTCCATTATTAGTAAATGCTGACGACATATATTCTATAGTGATTTGTTCACTAATAGCAGATGAAAATTAGTTTTTCAAATGTGAGAATATTTATAGATTCTGTCGATTACTATAATCGGCGCTTGATATTCTGCTAAATGAGTAGAATTTATTAAGGATCCATTTCATTATACCATTCTTATTGTAAAAATGTGATTGCGACGCATGCTAAATTGTGTTGTTTTGTATGCGTATCGACCTATATTTAAGACATTATTTGTGTCTTAGAAAACGAGAAACAATGTGTATGTCACATTCGGTTTAACTTCAATTAAGGCTTTGCGCTTTAAGTTTTGAATTATTTGACCATTGATAAGTTATGTACTTATTAACAAGTTGTAGTTTCTACCAACAACGAATTCTGTGTCATAAGTGACTTGAAATGTGTTGGCGGAATGTGTACGGGATTATATAGTTTTTTTATAGTGTGATGTGTTCACCACCCATTTTTTTTAGGTTACCTAAATGAAAATAAAGTGTCCTTGGACTCTAAAATTTTCTATTGCCTATGGTAACGATCGGTCGTGTTCATCATTTATCATATTTTTTAAAGAATTGGTATGTGGTTTTTTTTTTTTTTTTTTTTTTTTTTTTTTTTTTTTTTGACATCGTACGAGTAAGTATTGATTAGAGAAGTATATGGCGTACTTGATATGTTACAAGTACATGCCAAAATAAGTGTCATTTTGCTTGTGTTAGTCCCAAGCTGAAATTGACTATGATTTTAATTCTATAAGAGTTAAAAAGTTTTGTCCATAAGCATTAGTTGCTTAATCCCTGAATTTTTGGGCTTTAAAAGAGGTGGACAAACAGTTTTCTAGTTCGTAGTAATGAGATGATTATACCTACGTTCATCATGTGTTGGTGAAATTTATCATCTCGATTATATTTATGCAATGTGTTGCATAATACAATATTCTCTACGATTCTCGTATGTGATGTCATTATTTTAGCAATTAGTTTGCCATAATTTTAATTTGGATTCTAATTTAAGCTTTCGATTTAGTAAATTTTATATATGGCAATGTGTTAGCCATAATTTTCGGGGGGAATATGTTTCTCTCGTTTTGGACAGAATTTATTATTATTTTACGCTTGTTATTCATTTTAATTATGCCCATCTGTTTGTTGTCTAGAATCTCTTATCATTTAATCCATCTTGATATTTTTGCGGGATTCGTATTTTATGATATAGATGATACCATTTCACCTTCCCTTTTAGCGATGAACATTTTTATGTGGTTGTGTGCCCGTTACTTCATCTATTATGAAATTATTGATACGTTCAAACATTTCAAATAAGGGTGTACAATCAATTGATGTGAAGAGTCAGAACTCTTTGGTAATATTGATTGTCAATAAATCTTTGATTAGTTCAAAGAATAGGGGACGTTTTCTTAGTCTTTATTGTGTGTTCGATGAAAACATGTATGCTTGACATACGTAGAGGAATTTAGACTTTGGTCACAGTCTTCGTTTAGACTTAGTAAAGGTCACTGCTTATGGCGGTGTGCATCCTTAAGTCTATAAAGTTGGTGATAGTTTCAAATTAGTTTTTGGAACGATAATTTGGTTCATTTACATTTTAATATATGTTAAGTTATGTACTACCCGCAGTGTGGTGATTCGCTTATGGATTGGTTCCTGAGTATTTGTGGAATTTAATAGACTATTATCTTGTATAAGTTACAAGAACTATCTCTTGGTGAGTGGGAGGATTTAGAATTCTTATGGACACCAAGGATAGTATAACTTCTCAAAATGTTTTTGGGATATTGGGAGCAATCCTATAGTCCAAGTGGTGGATTTGTCTATTAATTCATTCACTAAAGAGCATATTTTCACTCTAGTGTTGAGTGAAAGTCTACAACAAAAGTCTGTCTTTATGTGATAATTGTGCTCGTCTGAAGAAAGTGAGAGATTTTAGCTTCTTCCGTATCTTCTTATTCTACTCTTTTAGTAAGAGCATGTAACCTAATTTTGAGATGGATGACTAATATGAGAGATGATGGATATCGTGATTGTTATGGTCTAAGTTGATAAGGTAGAAGACTAAATTGACATTCTCATTTGTTGGTTTTGGTCTAAGTGTTCTTCTAGATTTTGGTTGTCCATTTATTTAAATATGTTTTAAGTTTTATGGACGTAAAGACTTACTTATTTTCTGAATAATGAGTTTATGCTGGAAAAGAGTAGTACATGGATTGATCGATTAAGTTTGTCTTAATTGGTGAAAATTACATACGTTGTGTATCCTTAGAATTTATTCATGTCTTAAAGAGTTTTGTCAGTCTTTGATATTTTATCCCTTTAAGTCAGGTGGCTGTTTGCTTTGTAAGTGGATAATAATATCTATATTAATATGTCGAGTACTATTTAAATAGATTGTGTTTCTATTTTATTTGGTGACTTGTTTATCCTTATCTTGGACCTTGTCTAAAGCAGATGGAAATATTAAGTATATGAATATTGATTCATATTGTGATACAACATGTTGTGTACATGGTTAGCGATAAGTTTGGTGCTTATTGTAAGTTTGACTTATGGCAAGCCTTAATGCGATACTTTTATAGCATGCATTGACAAGTCTTCTATAAGACTAGAGATCATCGTCGAAAGATGTTTTTCAATCTCATAAGTTGAGTTGAGTGCACAAACGATCGAGTGTTAAGTGCACATTCTTGTTATGGACTTGAAGGGTTTGTACTCTTCTAGAACTTTTAAGCTTGTGGAGTTTAGAATGTTCTAACGCATACGTTGCTTGTTTAGGCACGTAAAAGGTGTCACCAGGCTTTATGATTGACCTAGTCACACAGGTAATCACCTTGACGCTTGAGTAGCGTGCAAGATGAGACAGAGCCATATGAGCACTAGTTAAGTGTGTATATGTGGATCATCTTTATACTTGTGGAGTAGCGGAAAGATGTTGGCTCGTAATGTAGTCGCCTTAGTATGTCTAAGATGAGACCTTTAGTAGTCGAAGTGTGAAAACACCCTAATTTCACACTAAGCCTCAAAACCGAATATCGAGTGTCGGATTGGATATGAGTATATCAATCTAGTGGCTCGGGTTAGATACTTAAGTAGTATCTAGACTTAGTATTCGCACGACATAGAAAAGTGACATGCCCATCACAGTGGGAGCTATGTTGTGACACATATATCATACTACAGTGGCGGATCTTGAAAACAATTTGTGGGGGGGCCGGTCAATGTAAATAATCGAGTTAATGAAATGTGATTCTGGAATTTTGTGTACTCCGTAAGGGAAAAGAAAAAGAAATTTATGACGACTTACGGTTAACGATCTCTACCACAAAAATCTAATATATGGTTGAGGAAAACAAGTTTAATACTCCAAGTGATATGAATAAACTGTGAATAATTTTTGATATCCGCGTAGTTTAAACTATATAAATTGCTCGTAACGAGTTGTTCCGCTTTTAATAAAAATATAATACAACTAATATCATACTCCGTACTATTTTTATTACTTACTTGCATTGATTATATAAATCGAAGCAAATTCTTTTACGTACTCTATGAGTATAATTTTACAATTACCTTGTCAAAATGAAACAAAGGTAATGTTTCGATTTTGGAAATATAAAAAAAAGTGAAATATTTATGAATGAAAAACTAAATAGTAAAAAAGTTAAGCTAACGTTTCGATTATGAAAATAGGCAAAAAAAAAAAAAATCAAAGACGATTCAATTCAATAGTGAATGAAATAAAACTTCAATATTCTACTATTTAAAAAAAAAGGCATTAGAGGGGTTTGAACCCTTGACCAAAAGATAATTAAGAGTCTTTATCAGCTAGCTCCAAGACTACCACTGAGACATGGATTGGTTTTTGTTTTACTTTAGCAACATTAGTAGATATCTTAAACGTCAGGGGGGGCCAGGCCCCCGGCCGCGTTAACCAAGTTCCGCCTCTGTCATACTATGTGTGTTTTTTCGACCGTTGTAGGAGTGATGGAGTTTTCCCTACTCTATCACTGTGTGATCCCTATAGGTATAACGTCTTTGTGGTGCAAGCCCTTCGACTTAGAGTGTGTTAAAAGTCGAGATTTGATGATGCTACCTTGGTATGACTCCTAAGGACCTTAAGGATTGGGTTCGTCGGACCATATTAGGAAAGCTGTCAAGTTAAGATGGAATTTCATTAGTGTCTAAGGAATGATTAATTCAACTTCACCATGTTAAGCCCGGCCGGCGGTTATATTGAGTATATAACTACGTAACATGTTATAGCATAAAGGGACAGAGTATGCTGCGGTGTTGTTTGAATGATCTAGGGAATCGTCATTGTGAAAGTGTTATGTTAGTTTGATGGAGACTTAATATAACACTACTTGTTTCTTAAAAACCGGTCGCACACCTAATTTCCCGTATGAGACGTGATTCGTTTTTTTCTGTTAAGTTGTGTGTTGTTTTTTTTCCGACATAGTTGGTTATGTACCAAGTAGTAGTGTCGAACTTGGTTGTGTAGCCAAGTGGGAGTATCGACCTCGGTTATGTGGCCGAGTGGGAGTGTTGAAATTCGGACGGCCACTTTAATTATGGTTGTTACTATAATTAATTCAACTTATTATCAAGGTTATTATGGCAAAAATAATTGAGGTAATAAAATCAGTTTTTATTACTCGTTATACGAAAAGATTTTGTAACCCCCTTACTCATATCTATATAAGGTTAATATTTCAATAGAAAAGCATGGCCTTAAGATACGACATACACACAACACAAATAAGACAGATACACGGTTGAGCCATCCATCGCTACGGGGCTCGGGACTTGGGGCGTGGACATATGCGGTGACTCTAGTAGCCACCGTGAAACGGTTTTCGTGGGTAAGGAGCGAACACAACGATCCTCCGCTTCCGCTTCCGCATCGATTAAGGTACTCCACTTTCCTACACTGAGGATCATCATGTTAGTCAAATTTAAGCTTGAAATTAACAGAATTGAAAAAAAAAAATAATACTTGGCGATGAAAACGCAAGCGATGAAATAGAGGTTGAATTTGAAATCAGGATAAAAAGAAAACATGTTTAGCTGATTTATAAATGAAGATGAAGAATTAAGCAAAATGAAGTTAAGAATCTTTTCTACAAAGCAACAACCACAGGGACACGTGGCACCCTGTGGTTAATTGCTAGCTTCTCAAAGTGGGACCCCCCACTATCACTCAAAATTTTAATTTCTTTCCTCACATTTTCTTTTATTCCATGACCCAAAAATAAAGAACTCCGTATTTTTTAACCAAAAAACCACTGAAAAAAGAAAAACAAATCTGCTAAGGAGAAAAAAAAAATTAATTTTCAACACAAAATTAATCAGCAATTGAAAAAAAATAAGAAAAACCCAGTAAAAACAAACTCACTCCAGATAAAATCTAAAAATTTCCAAATATTATAAAAAAAAAAAAAATCAAAACCTTCTTAAATTTGCTAAAAGAATTAATTAAATTTAAGATTAAATACACCAAAAACAAATTTTAAAATACAAAATCAAGCCCCAGAATTTTTGGCCCAATCAAAAATTTCAAAGCTAAAAAAAAAAACATAAAAAAAATAGGGATGATGATACTTTGACTTGCGGGAACAAGCACCCTGATTTTTTTCCTCCCCAAATTAATTGCATAATCAACAAAAATAGAAACTCGAACAATCAACACGAACAGAGATTATTATAATTAATTGTTCGAGTATATAATGTTGATTATTATCATGTAAAAGAGTGGGATTTAATTTGTAGGAATTACAAAAATAAGTAGGATGAAATTTGGGGATTTAGGGTTTATGAATAAATGAAATTGAAAGAGAGAGAGAGAACTAAAGAAGATTGAAAGGTAAACGAGTGAATCACTGAATTATAATGAAAACTTTTATAAGATTGACTTTGTAAGATTTAAACCTAACATCACAGGATTATAATGAAAACTTTTAACATCACAGGATTTAAACTTTTATAATGAAAACTTTTATAAGGTAAACGAGTTAAGAATCTTCAGTGATTTATAAAAATAAGTAGGTTTATATCGGTATATAGACCTCTAAAATCACAGGATTATAATGAAAACTTTTATAAGATTTAAAGACATAAATCAAAATTGTATAATAAAGTATAAAGATTCAAGAATTAACCTTCTAATCCTTGTAATTGGCCTAAGATCAATACCAAAAATATGGTATCTCTTAATTGAAACACCCAAGATGTGATTGTGATATGCCTCTTGAGATTGCTAGAGAATTAGAGAGAAAAGAACAATTTCTTTTTCTTCAAGTTTTGTGTTGTGTGCTAGTGTGATTATGAAATTAGGTTAAGATGAGAATTATAGTGTGATTAGGTTAAGTAGAGAGGAAGAAACCAATATGCTCCCCACCCTAAATCCACACGTCTAAAACAAGGGAATTGAAGAAGTGGACTTTTCACTTCTAAATTTTCAAGCCCAAAACTCATTAAAAGGTTTAACCCATTTAATTAGTATTATGTAGCTTTTAATATATAATGTAATTTATAATATCCATATATTATAATTAATCATAAATATCCTTATATTTATAATTTGCTAATTTATTATAACTGTTTAAAATTAATTAGCCTACATTATACGCAATAATTAAATATAACCTTTTATATTCAATTTACGAATTACAGCTAATTCCTCTCATCTAATATCATTTAATCATTATTAAATAATATTCATCATCACACTTGACTAACTCTTAGTCACATTTAACTAACCTCTTAGTCAACAACACTGACTAACCGTTTAGTCATTAATTAAGGCATCGATATGATCATTTTCTCAAATAATCACATCTCTCAAGCACATCCTTTAGGTGTGACTCTTAGGGACCAGTTGATCACCGCCATCTGTATGACAATAACGTCAAACTTATCTAGCAAGCCAACCGTTATCGATAAACGTTAATCAACTGATTAAATACGAAATGTACCCTGTGTACCTTTAGAGATTTATTTATGTTATTGCACTAACTGTGGAGGACACTAACTCCAACAATCTCCCACTTGTCCGTACAAGTGTAGGTGCGATAACCGATTCTTATATCCATAATAAATTTCTCCCATTCAATGTAAACCAATTTGCAATGTCCGTACTTTCAAAGGTCGTAGTTCACAAGTGATCAGTATCATGAGTGGTTTCCCCGACTAGAGAGTAACTTAACTGATAAACGAATCAATATTCGAGCATGGCCATGCATTTTCAGTTACAGCTCCTCGAGTGGCCCTGAGAATAAATATTATAACTCGATAGAAGTTTGGATATTTCCCTCAACTCGAATCGTGCAAATGTCAGCGCAACATGAAATGACCCAGTGAAAATCTACTTGGCCTCCTGTTACGGTCGTAGTGAGAAAGAAACCAAAGCCACCCAAAATCGCCTTAATCCCAAGAGGCGATCGATAGTCAAATGAATCGACTCTAGGAACACTATGGATGTCCTATCCACGACCCGGCACCTAATGTTACGAAACATTTAGGACTCCATGTAGTCGTCACAAAAATTGTCTGTAGCGATTTGATAAACCGCATCTGTGATCGATCGATCAACGGTTTGACTTATGGCTCGTTGAACCCACCATCAATCGACGTCACAAAATGATTGCGAGTTATCGGCTCATGTGGCGATCACGGACCAAAACACAATATAAAGCGATTCGATTCACTTTGAGGTGTTCAACGTTATGCGCTGACAACCCTCATGAAAAACAATATATAAAACAAAACAATGATTTTATTAGAAGTTTTACGAAAAACAAGTGTCAAATCCATACAAACAACTAATACAACTCAGGAACACGCATAATTCCCATGGATTTAACGTGTCCTTCATGCTTATCATGTGTCAACGGCTTAGTGAGAGGATCTGCTATGTTATCATCCGTAGCAATCTTGTCAATCACTATCTCCTTCTGCTCCACGTAATCTCGGATCATGTGAGCCTTCCTTTGCACGTCTTGAGACTTGTTCTTTGGACTTGGCTCCTTTGCCGGGAAGATGGCACCACTATTGTCGCGATAGATGGTGATCGGGTCATTCGAACTAGGAACTACGATTAGTCCTTGTAGGCCAGCGCATCCATATAGCTTCCTTCGCAGCTTCGGAAGCAGCATAGTACTCGGACTCAGTTGTTGAATCTGCTATAACAGTTTGTTGGAGCTTTTCCAGTTGACCGCAGCGCCATTAAGAGTAAAAACGAATCCTGATTGAGACTTCGAGTCATCTCGATCCGTTTGGAAACTAGCATCTGCGTAACCGATTGCGCATAGCTCAGTGTCTCCTCCATAAGTCAATACTCAATCTTTAGTCCTCCGTAGGTACTTAAGAATGTTCTTTACGGCCATCCAGTGTGCTTCACCTGGATTGCCTTGGTATTGGCTCGTCATACTCAATGCATATGCCACGTCCGGACGTGTGCATATCATGGCATACATGATCGATCCTATAGCTGACGCATATGGAATCCGACTCATGCGTTCGACCTCTTCAGATGTCTTTGGTGCTTGAGCTTTACTCAAGTGCACCCCAGAGATCATTGGAAGATTCCCCTTCTTGGAGTTGGTCATGCTGAACCTCTCAAGAATCTTATCTATATAAGACTCCTGACTGAGGGATAACATCCGTCGTGATCTATCTCTATAGATACGGAGCCCCAAAATACGTTGTACCTCACCCAGATCCTTCATCTGGAAATGGTTCTTTAACCATACTTTTACCGAAGTTAAGAGAGGTATGTCATTCCCAATCAAGAGTATGTCATCGACATACAGTATTAGGAAGACAATCTTGCTCCCACTCGACTTGATATATAGACATGGTTCCTCGACCGATCGAGTGAATCCATTCTCCTTTATCACTTGGTCGAAGCGATGATTCCAACTCCGTGAAACTTGCTTAAGTCCATAAATGGAACGCTTAAGCTTGCAAACCTTCTTAGGATTTTTAGGATCAGTGTAACCTTCGCGCTGTACCATGTACAACTCCTCCTCCAAATAACCGTTTAAGAAGGCGGTTTTCACATCCATTTGCCAAATTTCATAGTCATGAAAAGCGGCAATCGCTAAGAGAATCCAAATGGAACGAAGCATGACTACAGGTGCAAAGATCTCATCATAGTGCAACCCTTGCACTTGAGTGAAACCCTTTGCCACTAGTCGTGCCTTGTATATATCTGGTTGTCCTTCTACAGATCGCTTTATCTTGTAAAGCCATTTGCACTGAAGAGGCCTAGCCTTATCAGGTAAGTCAACCAGATCTCATACATGGTTCTCGTACATAGAGTCCATCTCGGATTGCATGGCTTCTTGCCAAAGCTTTGAGTCGGAACATGTCATGGCACCTTTACAGGTTACGGGTTCGTTACTCTCAAGGAGTAAAACGTCGTCTCTCCCATTCTCCTCGACCATACCGATGTATCTGTCTGTAGGAATGGAGAGTCTACCCGACCTTCTGGGTTCCAAAGGGACATTAACCGCAGCAGACGAAGGAAGAACAGTTTCCTCCATTGGTTGCTCGGTTGTTGGTTCTGGAATCTCCGACAGATCGAAGGTTCTATTACTTCTCTTGTCCTTAAGAAACTCTTTCTCTAAGAACTTCACACTAGCCGCAACAAAAACTCGTTGTTCGGTAGGCGAATAGAAGTAATGACCAAACATTCCTTTTGGATAACCAATAAAGTATGTCTTGACCGATCGCGGGCCGAGCTTATCCTCGTGTCTCCACTTGACATAAGCCTCGCACCCCCAAACCCTAGTAAAGGACAAGTTAGGGACCGTTCCCTTCCATAACTCGTATGGAGTCTTGTCAAAAGCTTTAGTCGGATTTCGGTTAAGTATAAGAGCAGCTGAGAAAAGAGCATAACCCCATAATGAGTCAGGTACAACCGTGTGACTCATCATGGATCGAACCATATCAAGTAATGTTCGATTTCTGCGTTCGGACACACCATTCAGTTGTGGTGTTCCGGGTGGGGTTAATCAGTAGTACTATCCGCGCTCTTTCCGGTGTCGATCAAACTCAGTTGAAAGATATTCACCACCACGATCCGAACGTAGTGCTTTTATCTTTCTATCCAGTTGGTTCTCAACCTTATTCTGGAATTCTTTGAACTTATCAAAGGACTCACTTTTATACTTCATTAAGTAGACATAACCATATCTACTCAAATCGTCCGTGAAAGTGATAAAATACCTATAGCCATCTCTAGCGTTGATTGACATAGGTCCGCATACATCAGTATGTATGAGTCCTAATAGGTCAGCAGCGCGCATTCCAACACCTTTGAAGAAAATTCGAGACATTTTTCCTATAAGACATGATTCACACGTGCCAAAAGTTTCATAGTCAAATGGGGCGATTGTCCCATTACCAATAAGCTTTTTCACGCGTTTCTCATTTATGTGTGTCATACGGCAATGCCATAGATACGTTTGATCTTTGTCACCAACCTTTGCTTTCTTGTTACTCACATGCATGATCTCTGTGGTTTGATCTAAAACATAAATTCCGTTCATGGAAACAGCTTTAGCATAAATCATTTCATTTAAAGAGAAAATACAGCTATTATTCTTTATCAAAAATGAAAATCCTTCTTTATCAAGAACGGATACAGAAATAATGTTTTTCGATAAACTAGGTACATAATGCTTGATTATTGAAATAACTCAAATCCACTAGGGAGTTGGATTACATATGTCCCTCTGCGAAGCAGCGGCAACTCTTGCTCCATTCCCCACTCGCAGTCTACATCACCTCTTGCCGAGTTACGATGCTTCTTAAGCCCTGCAAATGATTGCCTGAGATGAGAACCACAACGATTATCTAGTACCCAAGTTAGAAACTTGCATGGTTAATCTCAATCATATGAATAAAAGAAGACATACCAACGGGAGGCGGCGGCTGCTTTTATGTCCTCGGCGTACAGGGCGATTCGCCTCCAATGCCCAGGCATGTGGCAATGGTGGCACTCCATGGTCTGCTTAGCTTTTGCCTTGCCTTGTGGTCTACCGCTAGACTCGCCAGGCCCACTCTTAGCAACCACTGGCTTCTTAAATTTCGGTTTACCTACAGCTAGGTTAGCCGGAGCCTTACCCTTACCCTTCTTGTTGCCAATCAAGAGAACATCTTGTTTCGTGCTCCCACTCAACTTCAGATCACTCTCCGTCTGTACGAGGAGTGAATGCAGCTCATGCAGACTTTTCTGCATGTCATTCATGTAGTAGTTTGCCCTAAAGAGGGCATACCCATCATGAAGAGAGTGGAGCACTCGATCAATGATGATCTTCTCATCGATCTTGCAACCCAGCTCCTCCAGTTTTTCAACATTCTCGATCATGTCGAGAAGGTGTGGACCAACCGGTTGGCCCTTCTGGAGTCTAGCCTCAAAGAAACGGGTGGTATACTCGTAACTCTTAATTCTCGGTGCTTTCGAGAATTCTTTGGTTAGGGTGGTGAAAATCTTGTTTGCACCTTGGGTTATGAACCGTCTTTACAAATTGGATTCCATTGCTTCAGAAAACTTCAGATTTCTAAATAAATAAATTAATTAAATAATAATAATAATAATAATAATAATAATACCTAAGTTATATATAACATTGATGTAATTAATAATATGGATAATAATATTGTTAACAATAATAATTATAATAATGATCATAATAATTTGAATAAAAATAAGACCAATCCAAAATCATTTTATTGCAAATCATAAATAAAAAAAAAATTATTTCAAATTAAATATATAGACTTTTAATAAAATTATCTTAAGTATTTATATGTCAAATCAAACAAAATAAACATAAATATTAATCAAATATTAGTGGAAAAAGCGAATCTAATATATATATAAAGCAGAAACCATGGTCTCTATGGTCGACATTTGTCACAATATAATTGGTCTAAAAAATTAATATTAGTATTATTCATAATTCTACTATTGCTAGGATTTTAGATGAAAAAATATTAACATATGTAATTTAAAATATAAAACTAAATCTACAATTGAAATCTTTACTATATTAGAAGTTTCCAAAAAAAAATTAATTGAAGATGTTTTTAATTGAGAAGAAAAATAATAATTTCAAAATAAACAATTATATGACACATAATTACCTTATTTAATTTTTAGGTAAGTCCTCATCCCTTTTTGTATATATATACATCAAAAACTTTAGCTAGATTTTTTTTAGGTACGTACTATGTTAAATAGTTTTACTTTATTATGTTTTAATTATGATTACAATTTGTGTTAAATTTATTTTTTTACGGTGTACTCCCTCTAATTTCATTTGTTCTTCTCACTTTCCCTTTTTAACCTGAAGGTACCCGGATCGGACCTATCTCGACGCCTCGCGCGAGCTTGCTCGAATAGGAGCAAGGCGCTACGCGAGAAAATTGCATAAGTGCAAATGTGTGCGAGTTTGCTATGGGGGATATCATTGCTTAAATGCTTGAAAATCGATTTGAAATTGCTTTTTGGAGTCGCCACCAAATTTAAAGGAATTTGGAACCTTTTCGATGCGTCTTAAATTATAAGACGCGTGTCTTAGAATTCAAGGCGCGTCGATACCTCTCCTCCTAAGGTTATTGTGAAACCAGAGTGGATTCGGGGCAAGGTTACTTTTGAAAGTTAATCAAAAACGTTTTATGAAAAACTGAAATCAAAAGCCTACGTAAAGTAGTCTTTACTGATTTGAAAACAAGTATTTAATTTCGATGTTTGAGCTAAATAAAACGCTACGTACAAGTGCGAATAATGACTCGATAATAATGCGAAAATAATGAATGTGAATCGTCAAGTCATGACGTTTTGCTATAGGAAATATACGTAAAATAATTAATTCATTGATTTGAATTAATATAAAACGTTATTTTCCGACTTTTGTCTAATTCTAGTATTTTGAAAAACCCTCAGTTTTGCATGTTTAAAAGACTAGTTGAAACGGTATAAGTTTATGTCGAATCCGTGTTTAGTCAATATTTAATGCATGAATGAGAATTTGCGTAATGTAAAATGTAACGTCGGTTTGCTTTTAGTGACAGTGAGTCGTTTGTTTATGCGATATTGGCGGGGTTTAGACGGATTAGGAATCCGAATTACTACAACCGTATTACGAATACGGGTTCGTTATGCCAATATCGGGTTGGGTTAATGTAACCCTTGTCCGAGTCTAATCCGAAGGTAAAGTGTTTACCTTAAAATGCAAAGACGACAATTCGAAAATGCATAAGAGTTAGAGAGGGAGTAGAGGAGTTGTTGTTGTGTTGTAAGTTGTGTTTATGAGGGGGTATATATAGAGAAAGGTTGAGTTGCAACGAGGTTTAGCGAGCAAACAAGCAAAAACAGCCGCCTGTTGACAGGCGGCCTGAATTCCAGCCGCCTGTTGACAGGCGGCCTCAAATCCAGCCGCCTGTTGACAGGCGGCCTCAATTCCAGCCGCTAGTCAACTGGCGGCTGGTTTGGGTCTGCTTTTCGGGCCGCTTTTCTTAGCTGACGGGTGTGATGTTTTTAGGTCGATTTTAGGGGGGTTTTGTTTGTTAAAGGCCAAAAGTTTTTGGTCCTCTTTGAAATTTGAAGTTGTTTTTACGATTTCGAAGTTTCGTCTCGCTTTTGTCGTGTTTTTCGATTTTGGCTCGAAATAAAAATGTTTCGTGTTGTATTATTTTGTAACGTCGTAAAATTTGGTTTTACGAAAATGTGACTCGGGAGTCGTGTTGACTCGTTTTGAGCGCGTATTTTGTGACTCGCGGGTTGTTTTTGTAGGTTGTTTTTGTAGGTTGTGTTTTTTTGTGGGCTGTTTTGTGGGTGAAATAATCGTGTCGTGCGTCTTGGCTTGAAATATGACAACAAAAATAAATGTTTATTTTACGGAATATGCAAACTTAAATTAATACGTTAAAAACGACTAAAATGTTTTAGACACTTTGTACCGTTTCGTCTATTTATAAAACATGCATAAAAGTCCTTTTTCGTCATCGGGCTTGTTTTTGGGGGGTACGGATACGGGTATCTACAGAGCCCAGTTTGGTGAGCTTGGACTAAAGCGCTAGTCAAACTTAAAGAGATAGTATCCGGACCACTACAGTCTCGATACTACCTGGCGGCACTAAGCATGTGTCTCGGGGAGAGACGAGGACTTAGTACCGGGAAATGCGGGGAGGGACAACATGTTTAGGGACATGACTGTCCTGCATGTTTAGGGGCATGCCGGCCTGTTGGACTCGTGACAGAGGTTCAAAAAGTTTTTGTATGACTCGTAAAAGAGGTTTAAAATGTTTTTGTATGACTCGTAAAAGAGGTTTAGGTGCTTTGTATGACTTGTAAAAGAGGTTTAGGTGTTTTTGTGTGACTCGTAAAAGAGGTTTAAAATGTTTTTGTATGACTCGTAAAAGAGGTTTAGGTGCTTTGTATGACTCGTAAAAGAGGTTTAAAATGTTTTTGTATGACTCGTAAAAGAGGTTTAGGTGTTTTTGTATGACTCGTAAAAGAGTGCAACATTTTGAGAGCGGGTTTGTAATGCAAAGTGAATCGTGATTATGAAATGAAAACGGGATGGGCTTGAAAGAAAAGAAAAAGAGCAAAAGCCCAAACCCCATAAGGTAAAAACGAGAAAGAGGAAGGAAGTAGTACACTTCCAAAATTTGAAACACAAAGTAAAAAAAATCTACAGAAGCAGTGTAAGAAGGAGAGGAGACCACCGAAAACAAGAAGGAGAGGAGCACGCCTCATTTCACTCGATTTTGGCGATTTTTAGCTCGAAATTTGTCGTTTCGCCTCCTACATTTCATCATGGATCAGGGTAAGCACCTAATCCCCTTGTTAATTTGCGTTTTGGAGCTGATTTGGGTGGTTTTTAACTCGAAAAGTCGATTTCTAGGGTTTGTAGAAAACCGTCTTTGAATTTCGAATTTGAGCTTTGTTGTTGTTTGGAAATGATAGTGATGACTTGTACGATGCTTGTGTTGCTGTTGTTCATTGATTTTGGGTAAAACCGGGGCTGTTTGCCTCGGTTTTCGTGTACTTGGTATAGGAGCGTTTTGGTCGTTTTTGAATTTCGTCTCGAAACTTGCTCAAAATTTCCGGGTGTTTTGCTTTTGAGTAGTATGATGCTTGTGTATACTTGTCTTGTCGAAAAGTGCACAAGAATGGTGTGTTTCGGGTGAGAAACGTGTCGTATGCACACGTGGTCACTTTGGGCCGAGATTTTCAGCCTTTGAAATTGGCTGAAAATTGTAAATTTAAGTTGTGATGGCTAGTGTAGGTGATGAATGGTCGTATTTCGTAAAGAAAATATCTTTTGAGGGTATTCTGAAGCATTTTTGTGGAGTTAGAAACGGAGTTGGTCTTGGTCACTTCTGTTGTTCTTGCTATCGTTTGCTGTTATCTTGCTTTGCTTGCTTCGAAATCTTATGTAGAGTCTTGATCGGAGTAATATGATGGATGACGATCTTGTTTGAATGATTTGATGTGAAAAACGAGGCCGAAAAAGCTGATTTTCGTATGAGCACGTATATGGGCCAGAAAAAGTTGAAAAATTTTCGGTCTCAGAATAGACTAAAAACTTCAAACTTAAGCTATTATGACTAGTATAGTGTATATCTAGCCCTGCTTTGTTGAGAATGTGTCATTTTGTGGTGTTTTGCGTGGTTTTTGTGTTTTTAAAGTGACGCTCCCTCGAGGGGAGGTTCCTTGCTTTTCGTGGCCTGATCCTTGAGTAGTACGTTATAGGGAGGGCTTGATTTGCTTAGTGGGTGATTTTGTGATGGTTTCAGGCTATCTGTTAAAATAGGCCTAAGATTGCTTTTCCTGCTGCTTTTGTTGCTTTTGTTGAATTGTCGTCACTTTTTGCTATTCTTTTTGAGCTGTTGCTGCTTTCATTTGTCCTTGTTGAGCTGCTGTTGCTTTTATTTCTTAAACTAATTATGAATTAGCTTTTGGAAAATACGTTTTTGGTTGTGACCTGATTGTGATTTTTGTTACTTTGAATCTGGATGACATTCCATTATCTGGATGACTTGAATCTGCAGGAATGGTGTGATAGGCTCAGCTTTGGAGTCGGGACCGGGGATACGCCTACTCCCACGTCCGGGTTTTATCCGCAATTGGAGATCTCTGAGGACATTTCTCAGTCTGCTTTGTTCGATCTTTCTTCCCAGTTCGAGTCTTGATCGGCCAGTGCACCTTTCAGACGTATGGGCGTGGTCGGTCGGAATCCCAGGCCTAGGAAGCGTCCGAGTACAGAGCATGATGGTCGTGGGGGAGGCAGGTCTCGTAGTGGTGACGTGGTGGTGGCGGTAGTGGCACTTAGTGGGGCTCCGACGTTAAGCGGTAGTCTTTGTCGCGTGGCGGCAGAGCCGATTCTGGTGGTGCTAGGGGTGCTCGTGGAGTCAGAGGCTCGGGTGGAGCCAGAGGCAGAGGTAGAGGTAGAGGCTCAGGTGCGAGTAGAGGTAGAGGCTCAGGGGGAGCTGGAGGCTCGGGGAGAGCGATGGCCCGAGGATGACGAGGAGAGGCGATGGTCTTTGAGGAGGGCGATTGAGGAGCTCCTGTAGATCTGGAGGTCGCCAGGCTAGCGGTATTAGGAAAGGTTGTTTCTGGGGATGGGGGAGGACTTCGACATGAGGCGCTCCTACCCACATGGACCGCGCTTGTGGGCGGGAATAGCCAAGGATCAGGACGGTCGGCGCTGAGTCTGGAGGCCGAGCACTTATCGACCAGTGCGGGTTGGATATAAGCTAGAAATGAGGACCTTCTCGGGGTACCAGACGGCCTTTAAGGCCTTTAACTTGTACCTGCCTCCTGAGTCGCAGGAGATCATCTTTCGTTCGGCTTTTGGTCCACTTGTTAGGAAGTGGAAGGAGGTTAGCGACAAGCGGGTGGTTTCACATTTGTCTTTGGTGCGGGCGTTGATGGACCGTTACTGGGATACCACCAACACGTTCCACATGCCTGGTTATGAGGTAGGCATTACCTTTACCGACCTTCTTTGTTGTCTACGGTGCGCATGGGGACACGCATATCCCGTGGGATCTGGAGCGTCCTACCATGGCTAGTGAGATAGTCTTGGGTTTGGTAGGCGACGGTATCCCGTGTCCGGCGGACGAGGAGTATTCCTTCCAGCCTCATACGAAATGGTTTAACGCGTTCTTCGAAGGCAATGGGAGGAAACAGGTTAGTGAGATCGACCCACGGCGAGCGCGCTTGTGGCTTTGGTGGTTCTGTCGCTACGCATTTTGGGGACAAGTCGCGGGCCCGGCAGTGTTCTTTGGCCGGGTGACTTATCTCGGCTTGGGGAATACGATTGGGTTACTCCTGCGCTGAGTGTGCTGACTAGATTTTGTCCGGACGCTGTCCGTCCTGACAAGATCGACTCTGGGTCGCGTCCGTCCTTGGTGGGCCCTGGCTTGCTGATGGAGGTATGTTTTGTTCTGCTTGCATGATTCTGTGTTTTGTTGTAGTTGTATTTCTGTGAGTTTTGTGACTAATTGTTGTCTTGTCTGCAGGCTTGGTGTTATGCGCATTTCCCTTCGCTTCTGCCGGCTAGTCGGAGTGTGAATCTGACGTATCCGGCGTTCCACTGTTATGCGACGATGGAGCGCCAGGGTACCGGTTGTCGCTACGAGACGGCCCGGAAGGCGTTAATCGCGACCGACAAGGTAACTGAGGCCTTTCTTTGTGCTTTTGGGCCTTGGCCTGGCGTATTTCGTATTTCTCACCGGTTTCTGGCTTCTGCAGTTTGTTGCGAAGCCCTGGATGCTTTGCGGATGTTCCTCAAGCGATTGCGGCTCGTTTTGGAGCCTTGGACCGCCAATGGCGTATACATAAATCGCGATTCGACTCTTCTTGGTTTTGGGAAGCGGATGGTGCGGCCAGGCAGGCGATCGGTTCGTGGTACCGGTGACCGCCGCGAGTTTTGTTCGTCTGAGCGCCCAGATGCGGGCGTTAAATCGAGATGCGTCTGCGCGAGGTGAGTCGGACTCTGCATTGCGGCCGGAGGAGGACTACGAGTCGTGGCGCCGGATTCGTTGGCTCCTCTTTGTTGTCGAGGTATGTTGTGATTGCTTTTGCCTTTGGTTTTGATCATATTCAAAAAGCAAAAATTGATCCTGATTTTTGTGAATTGCAGCCTCGTGATCCGGATATGGAGTTCCGTACCAAGTCGTTTCTGAGGTCTTGGAGTTTGAGCACGGTAATTTGCTACCATAAGTTTCATTTGTCGGAGTGTAGCTCGTCGGCCGGATGGAGGGTTGCAGCAGTGGGGTTCGAAAGTGAAAAAGGTGATATTTGTGATTATGTAGTATGCGTATTATTATATGGTATAGCCCCCAGTTTGACTTAGGTTTTAATGTAAAACTTGAGTCAAACTAGCTGCATTTGTTTCTGATTTTAGCCCCCAGTTTGACCTAAGTTTTAGTGTAAAACTTGAGTCAAACTAGTTGTATCTGTTTTTGGTTTTAGCCCCCAGTTTGACTTAGGTTTTAGTGTAAAACTTGAGTCAAACTAGTCAGATATCATTTACGATTTTAGCCCCCAGTTTGACCTAAGTTTTAGTGTAAAACTTGAGTCAAACTAGTTGTATCAGTTTTTGATTTTAGCCCCCAGTTTGACCTAAGTTTTAGTGTAAAACTTGAGTCAAACTAGTTGTATCTGTTTTTGATTTTAGCCCCCAGTTTGACCTAAGTTTTAGTGTAAAACTTGAGTCAAACTAGTTGTATCTGTTTTTGATTTTAGCCCCCAGTTTGACCTAAGTTTTAGTGTAAAACTTGAGTCAAACTAGTTGTATCTGTTTTTGATTTTAGCCCCCAGCTTGATTGATATTTCGTTTGACAGGTGGCGGCTGCCGTCCATCGGAGGCTATGGCAAACGGCGGTTAGGTGGCGGACCGCGTTCAATGATCAAGCCGTTGAAATTGGTAATGTCTGGTCGGCGAGATTGAGCGGATGCAGTTGGCCGGATCTGACGTGGCCAGGGAGTTGAGTCTGTGCGATCAGGAGATCGCTCGGTTACGTGAGGAGTTACGTCGTAGAGACGAGCCGCAGGCGTAGGGAGTTGTGTATGGTTATGTATGTATTGTGCATGTGGTTGTGCGTAGATATGTATTGGAAGGAGTATGTTTGTATATGGTTGTATTTAGATATTTAGGAGTATTATTTTGTAATCGGCGTATTAGACGTATTATTGTGGTAGTGTATAGTTAGACGTAGGTACGGTATGGTATTGGACTTGGGGCCTCGTATGGCTGCGTATGCGAATGCTGCGCGTTTTTTTTGAATGAAAAGCAGGTGTTAGGGCCTCGAAGGGCTTTATTTTCCGTTGTGTGATGTGGTTTCGACGAGCTAGGGAAAGGTAATGCCTGCTATGAGCGTCCTTGAGCGCGTGTAACCTGCAAATGTTTCGTTAGTGATGCGAAATCGCGAATCTCGATTGAGATTAGACGTAGTATAACAGAAATGCGTAAAAGATGTGATTAAAATATGTGCGAAACGTGTTTTGACGAACGCAAAATGCAGAGTTTGTAAAAATTGTTTTGACGAAAAGAAGGAAAGAACTATTTTCGAAAGTTGCAGAAAGCGAGGAACGTGATTTATGTGACGTTTTGTGTTGAAAATAATCGCGTCGGAACAAAAACTTCGTCGTGAGAAAAATTTTTAGAAAATAGGGAGGTAAAACGAGGTAAGGGCTCGTAGAAATGTATCTTGTGTAAAAGGGTGAGAAAGTAGTAAAAACCGAAGAGTAAAACGAAGTAGCAGGAAGAAGCGTAGCCGCCATTAACGGTAATTTGCGTTTCACCGCTAGTATCTTGGCGGTGAATTTCAAGCTAGTATCTTGGCGGTGTATTTCTTTTTTTTTTTTTTTTTTGTTTTTCGTTTTTGATGTTGGCTATAAAATGGTGCTACGTCCATGCTTCATTCTCACAACTTCAAACTCCACTACTTCACTTTCACTTGTTCCATTTCCACTTGTTTCGATTTTCGACAAATATTCACAATATTTTGTTGAACGCTTTCGAGCCATGGAACACTTTGATGGGAATTTAAGAAGTTGGTGCTCGTCTTTGTCTGGTATTGAAAAGAATGGGCTTGGCGACCTTGGAGTCGGTGTTTTCATTGGTTTGAGGCAAGTCCGGGAGGAACCCGATTTCCTCGATGCATGCTTGGAATACTGGGACCCCGTGTATCATGTTTTTCGCTTTCCGGGCGGAGAAATTTGTCCGTTAATCGAAGAATTTTCGGCGCTTTCGGGGATGGTGCGAGAGCCATGCACGTGGTTGTCGGCGGAGTTAGGTATCGTGAGGAAAGTTCAGAACTTTCTTATGATGACCCGTGACCAGACTGCTGACCTTTTCCTCGGGGGGAAGCTGAATATTTATCGTCTCTGTCAGCGGTTCATGAACCGTAATAACCAGACGATTACTCCTGCGGCTAGGCAGAGGGCTCTTGCACTCTGCCTTGTGCATCGCTATATGTTCCCGGACTCGTTGTCCGGCGGGGTTTACGGGGAGGCCAGGCTTATCTGCGTGGTTGAGCAGATGGAGCTTGGCCACAACCCTGCTATGCTGATCCTGGCGGAGACCATCCTGGGCCTGGACGACCGCGCTGTCAACCGGATGCACGCTTATCGAGGATGCCCGAGGATACTCCAGGTGTGGCTAATGGAGCGGCTGAGCGTGCTGACGCCCATAGGTGATAACGAGGAGTTTAAAGCCGGAGGGGTGACCAGCCGAGGGATGCGTTGGGATGGCCCGAATGGTCGGCATCCTGATTATTTTGCCGATTTTGTGAGGACGTCGCCTATCCGTTGGGCGATATCGTGGTGGAGGCTGGTGTCCGTGACCGGGAGTTCAATAGCGAATGCTCCGACCGGTGTGATGCTTCTGGGCTTCGAGATGGGTACCTTCATCCATCCCTTAAGAGTCAGGCGCCAGCTTGGTTATGCACAGAAGATACCTGGGAAGGACACGCTGGCTCAAGACATGTTCATTCTGACCCCCCAGATGATCAACGATTGGCTTGGCGCATGGATGAGCCGCGTTACCTGGCCTGTGTTGGCGACGCCAGAGACGATTCGAGTCTCTCGTGCGTACACCCGGTGGACGACGGAGGAGAGTGCTAGTAGGAGGGCCCATTATCGGGCTGTAGAGCTGAACGAGCCACCTCCGACAGCTGCTTTCGATCCGGTTCGTTTTGGACGTAACCGCAGGGCCGGGGAGGGCTCTAGCTCAGGTGGCGCGTCGTCAAGCGGTACGGTGTTTGACCGTGTAGGCGGACGCATGTCTGTGCACGATAGGCTGGGAGAGCCAAGGTCTGACGCTCCGTACCGAGATCCAAGAGCCAGGGACCCCAGGAGGCGCAGGAATTGAGCCGTTGAGCTGATGGTGACAATGGTGGATGTGAGTTGGTTGTGCCTGTACTTGTCGTAATGTTGTTGTAGTGTCTGCTGTAGTATTTCTGGTATGCTGTCTGTACCTAAGACCCGAGGATGTTGCCGGGCGTAGATTAGCAGTGTAGTTTATGTACCCTTTTATGTTCCCGAGAGAAAAATCCAAAAATGTAACGACTTTCATTTATGCTTAATAAAATGAGAGTTTCTGTTTAATGTTTGCCTTGTCGTTTGTATTTACATACGGAAGAACGGTTTGCGTTTACTGTGCCCTTGACTTTTTTAAGTTTCGGGCGTGTCATTTTTGTTTTGAATGTTGTCTGCATCGTATTGCAGACGTAAGTTTTGTGTCGACTATGTTCTTAGCCTTTTTAAGCGTTGAACGTGCCTTTTTGTGTTGAATGCGGTCGCGCTTCTTGCAAAGCTGCCTACGTATCCACGCTAGTGGAATCAGACCAACGTAGTTCGGAGTTGTATTTTGTGTTGAATGTGCATGTTTAGGGGCATGCCGGCCCATGGATTTGTTTTTGTTTGTTTTTTTTTTGTACAGGGAGTGCACGTTTAAGGGCATGCCGGCCCAGGTTGCGATGTTGTTATTTCGAATACATGCTATATATAGATACGTTGCGTATTGTTTCAAGGGTAGTATTTCTTTAGCTGATCCATGTTGGTTGCCAGGTTGAATTCTTGACCGTCAAGGTCAGTTAACTTGACTGCTCCTCCTGAGTAAATTTCTTTAACCAGGTAGGGTCCGGCCCAGTTAGGTTTGAATTTTCCTCGCGGGTCAACTGGAAGGGGTGCTCGTACTGATTTCAAAACCAAGTCTCCCACTTTTATGTTTCGTGGCTTGACTCGCTTATTGAATGCTCGCTGTAACCGTGCTTGGTACATGCGTACAGTGCTTAAAGAGTTCAGTCGACGTTAAATGCAGGAGCATGAGTCGCTCGTAGCGTTCTCGAGCCCACTCTGCCTCTGGAATGCCGCTTTCCATCAAAATGCGCAGTGATTTCATTTCTATTTCCACAGGTTGTACGGCTTCCATGCCGTAGGTGAGGAAATAGGGCGTCATGCCCGTGGGTGTGCGAATGGTGGTACGGTACCCCCACAATGCAAATGGTATCTTGTTGGGCCAGTCTCGGCAGCTGTCGATCATTTTCTCGAGGATGGTGACGACTGTTTTGTTTGTCGCCATTGCTACCGTTAGTTTGAGGTCGTTATGGCGAGGATTTGTGATGTTGGATATTGTATTTGACGAGTATTGCTTCTGCTTCGCCTTGGAAATGAGTGCCCTGGTCGCAGATAAACGCGTGAGGTATCTTAGTATCGACGGATGATATTCGTTTGAATGAATTTTGCGACTTCTTTGGAACCTAAGGTTCGGAAAGATGCTGCTTCTACCCATTTCGTGAAGTAGTCGATGGCAACTAGGACGAAGCAGTGACCACCTGCTCCGATAGGATGTACCTTGCCAATCACGTCTATGCCCCAAGTTGAGAAGGGCCATGGTGATGTGAGACTGTACAAAGGTGAGGGTGGTGCGTCTTTGTACATTCTTTGAAAATTTGGCGATTATGGCGATTGCTTGGCGTATTGGGCCTTGATCGATTCCATGGTTGTCCAGTACCATCCTAACCGTAAAATCTGTTTACAGAGTGCTCTAGCATTCATGTGGGGGCCACATTCGCCGTCATGGACTTGCGCGATGATTTCCTGCCCTTTTTTGAAGTCAACGCACACGAGTAATGTACCCTGGGGCGTCTTTTTGAGCAGCTGTCCCATTTCCAGGACGAATTGGGCAGCCAAGAGTCTTATGGCTCGTTTGCCTCGTTTATCCAGATCGTGAGGATATGTATCGTTGAGTTTGTAATTGAGGATGGCACGATACCATGGCTTCGCCTGCTCATTGACCGTCGATGTCGAGGCGTGGATATATCTGGCTCGTCGCGTCGCCGGCGGCGATGGGTAACGTTCCACGTTCGGAGGCATATTAGCGAGGGCGAGAGTTTGGGCGGTAGCGTCGTGGCCGGTTTTCTTCTCTTGGTAGGTGGTAGAATTCTATGGAGTTGAATTCGACCAGGAGCTCTTGCACTTTGGCTTGGTATTTGGAGAGCGTTTCGTTCATGATTTTCCAAGCCCCCGTCACCTGGTTTATGATGAGGAATGAGTCGCCATGAACCCTTAGGTTTTTGATGTTAAGGGCTATGGCTGCTTGCAGACCGTAAATACATGCCTCGTATTCTGCTGCGTTGTTTGTGACGGTGAAATCGAGCTTTATTGAGATTGGCGTATGATCGCCGTCTGGCGAGATTAGGAGTATCCCGACGCCGTAGCCGCGGTAATTGGATGCCCCGTCAAAGTATAGCTGCCAGTATTCAGTTTATCTTTGAAAATCCGTCGTCCGAACGGAGCAGTAGTGTCATCAGATCGCCAGCGATTGCGTTTTCTGCGAGGAAATCTGAGACTGCTCTGCCTTTGATGACTTTCAGAGGGACACATTTCAGCTCGTATTCAGCTAAAAGCAAGGTCCATCTGGCCATTCGCCCATTCAAAA
Organism: Dianthus caryophyllus; assembly: GCA_023091065.1. NCBI lineage: Eukaryota > Viridiplantae > Streptophyta > Magnoliopsida > Caryophyllales > Caryophyllaceae > Dianthus > Dianthus caryophyllus. The sequence continues at coordinate 9,477,344 of CM041522.1, read as the reverse complement.
CAGGTTTTTCGAACAGGTACTTGAGAGGATCCATGAGGGAGTAAACTTTTGTTGTATGTGCGAGGAGGTAGTGTCTGAGCTTTTTGGTGGCCCAGACCAGAGCGAGGCAACTTTTCTCGACTGGTTCGTATCGAGTTTCATAGTCCTGGAACTTTTTACTAATGTAGTAAATAGCACGTTCTTCGTTGTTGACTTCTTGAGCCAGCATAGCACCCATTGCGCTGGGTGTCGTTGTTAAGTACAGGGATAGTGGTAAGTCTTTCTGTGGTGGCATTAAAACGGGTGGGTTTGTGAGCAAACTCTTGACTTTGTCGAATGCTTGTTGACAGGCGTCGTCCCATTTCGTATGCTCCTCCTTTTTCAGCTTCTTGAAAATGGGTTCGCAAATCATTGTGAGTTTGTTGATGAACCTGGAGATGTATTGTACTTGGCCCAGAAAACTTCTGATTTCGTCAATGTTGGTTGGTGCTTTCATGTCTGTTATGGCTTTGATTTTGACAGGGTCGATTTCAATGCCTCGCTGACTGACCACATGACCCAGGAGCTTCCCGGAGGTAACCCCAAAGGTGCATTTTTGCGGGTTGAGCCTCATCTTGTATTGTCTGATTCGAGTGAAGAATTTGCGCAGGTTGGCGATATGGTCGTCTCTTTCCTTTGATTTGACAATCATATCGTCTACGTATACCTCCACTTCATTATGCATCATGTCGTGAAGTAATGTAGTTGCGGTGCGTTGGTACGTTGCGCCGGCGTTGATGAGCCCAAAAGGCATAACCGTGTAACAGTATGTGCCCCAAGGCGTAATGAACGTGGTCTTTGACATGTCTTCTTCCGCCATTTTTATCTGATTGTAGCCGGCGTAGCCGTCCATGAATGACAGTAGTGCGTGGTCGGCCGTGTTATCGACGAGGATATCTACATGCGGTAGCGGGAAGTCGTCCTTCGGACTTGCTTTGTTCAGGTCTCGGAAGTCTGCGCAGACTCGAATTTTACCATTTTTCTTCAGAACGGGTACCATGTTTGACACCCAATCGGAATATTCATTAACCTTTATGAAACCTGCTTGCAGTTGTTTCTCGATCTCCTCTTTGACCATGAGGGACCATTCGGGTTTGATGCGGCGAAGCTTTTGTTTAACAGGTTTGGCGTCTGGCTTGATAGGGATACGATGCTCTGCGATTTCGCGGTCGATGCCAGGCATGTCTTTATATGACCAGGCGAAGACGTCTTTGAACTCTGTGAGTAGCGCTGTGAATGCGGCTTTTTCTTCTGTGTTTAAGGAAGCCCCCAACTGCAGTTCCCTGGGTTCCTCGAGTGTACCTACATTGATGATCGTCGTGCCTTCAATGATGGGATCCTGCTCGGGTTTAGAAACAATGTTCGCAACGTATTTATATAATGCAATGTCGTTTCGTTCAATGTTATCGCAAACGCTAGAAAATGCAGAATTTAAAGGCAAACAAGGCGAAGAGTAGCCAGAAACGTTCATGTTATTAATCTTGTTGAAATCGGTTACATTTGAAGATGGCTTCGCTGCGGAAGCTTTGGACACGCTAACTAACTCAAGTCCCTTAGCGAGATCTAAGATCTCGGGGGACACGACTACACTTGCAGACTGCTTCGCTGCGGAAGCTTTGGACAGCCTAACTAGCTCTAGTTCCTTGGCGAGGTCTACATCCTCGGGAACATAGCCGCAGGGCTTAGTTGGCCTAGTAGACGCGACCTTATTACGAGGGAGCCTAAACTCTACGACAGACTCTTGACTGGAGTTATCATCTTCGCCGTTCTCTGAGTCAGAGTCTTCAAATGCGCAGCCTTGCCCTGTAGTGATCTTGTAGGTACGTCCCTGATCATCGGTCCAGCTCAGAGTCTTCGACCAGCCATCATGTGTTCCTTCTCCCCATGGGAGGATCAGAACAGTGGGATCGAAGTGATTATTGCGCATGATATTGGAGAGCAGCTCGATCCCTGCGGTAGTGAAAGTGGTGACGTCCTTGGGTAGCTTGACTGCACCCTCGTCGATGAAGTATTTATTGAGACGGAGATAGTAAGGGTCCATGCGGAAGTCTCTGCGGTTTTTGCGAGCGTCGAGTGCCCGCAGACCCCTAGTGACGTCGTGTGACCAGGGTATGAAACCTAGGCCCTGGGAGGGGTATTTTTGATCGTAGTTGCCTTTATAAAGCTTGGCTCGCTTTTCCTCTGCAGTTAAAGTACAGATCTCAAAGTCGAAACCGCATAGGTCATCTGCGGTGTCAGTTGTTATTCCTGCAGCATTCTTATCGGACCTCGGTTGTTTCAGAGACGCTTTGAAGTTCGAGGCCCCAATAGTGACGATCTCATCGCCCAGAGGAATCTTGACCTTCTGGTGGAGGGTCGAGGTAATAGCCTTGGTAGCATGTATCCAAGGCCTGCCGAGTAGCATGTTGTACGTCGGCGGGATATCGATAATTTGAAATTCCGTTTCCCTCACGACTGGTCCGGTCATGAGGGGAAAGGTTATGGTCCCTTTGATGGTTCGGCGAGTGCCGTCGATGCCACGGCAGCGTCGGCGCGAGGATGAAATCATTCTCCTTGATTCCTAACTTCTACCGCGTGGCGAGGCGGGCGTTGACAGAAGCGGGTTATCAATGAGGACCACGAGCGGTGTCATACCGTGGCACTCCGCGTTGATATCTGATGGCAGATTATGGTGCCGCCAAACGGAGGTAGATCCCTGTCGGTAAATGTTATGGCCCCTTCCTGCCATTCTCGAGTGATATGGCTGATGAGTTTTGTCGGGGATAACTCTGTGGTAACAGGCGTGACCTGCAGCGCGTTGTACAGGGCCTCACGATGCCCAAGTGAGTCCTGTAGTAGCTGCCAGATCGAGATGTCAGCCTTCGTTTTGAGGAACTGCTTTTGAAGCGTGTCCTCAATGTTAGGCAGAGATGATGGAGTTGTGCTCGACGAGGGAACGTCAGTTGTTGGAGGAGCGGCGCTCGTCGAGGGAGTAGCGCTCGTTGACGGAGCCGTGTTTGTTGCTGATGTGGATACAACTGTCGGTTGAGGAGTAGTAGTGTTGTCAATGACAACATTCTTACCCTTATCCTTGCTCGAGGGTCGGTTAGGTTCCAGTAGTGATAATGGAGCCTGGTAGGGACGACCTGATCGAGTGAGGTAGGCCACCTCATCATCACCGTCAAGAGGATGGATAGTGGTATCGATGGGCGTAGCGCCGTATATTGGTGGCGGGTCTCGGGGGTCATGGACCACCGGTCCCTCTGTTTCTGGTTTTTTGACCTCCGGGAAGCGGAGGTCTTCGTCGCTGCTGCTGTCGTCCTCATCTGTGCTGTCCCAAATACCATGGATTTCATGGTCGTTGTGTTCGATCAGGTGAGAACAATCGATGATAGGATGTGTGCCGACGAAAATTGCATGTGTATGCAATGGGTTATATTGATTTGAGGGCTTTGGGCCCGCGTTAGGTGCTTCGATAGTCTTGTTATCGAGCAGATCTTGAATTATGTTTTTTAGACGGGCGGTTTTAGTGTCGTGGCCACTGCCCTGTGAAATTCACGAGAAGCATTTTGGTCCCGAGATTCGGTTTCTTGTCTGGGGGTGGCTCGCTAGTAGGCCCCAGAAGTTGGATGACGTTCTTTTTCACAAGACGTTGCAAGGCTTTTGCATACGTCATGCCAATCGGGTCGAAGTTACGTCTCGGTTTGAACGAGGTAGAAGCTGATGCTTTGGGCGATGATGTAGCGGCGTTACGGGTGTTGGGAACACCGGGAGGTGCTAGTTCGCCCAGGCGTTAATAGAAAGGTTGGTTCGATCTTGGTGACGGCTCGGGATGAGCTGCCACGATATCCGCCGGAGCCTTTGGATGACCTCTCGCTACGGAGATCGTCTTGATCGGTGACCCTACGGTGGCGAGAGAGGAAAGCTATCAAAGTTTCCATATCGCGATCTTCTTGATATCGGAGTGAGGTTGTTGATAAACTTGGTGATCAACTCGAGTCCTTAGGGCGGTTGGGGACCCGAGCACCGAAGTTTCTTCCATCGAGTGAGATACTCAAAGAAACCCTCGTTTCTTTTTGGGCCAGGACCTCCAGGAGCGTCACGGAGACACAGGTATCGTTGTTGTCTCTGAATCGTTGATCAAATTGGATTGTAATATCCTCAAATGTGGGGATAAGGTGTGAATCCAAGGAGTAAAACCAGGCCCGCCAGATGCGTCGAGTGAGTGTGGGAAGAGCTCGGCCAGCCGATTTCGACCCCCATGATGGCCATTTTTGATTTGAAAGCCTTGATGTGTACCAACGGGCTCGTGTCCCTTGAAGATGGGAAGATCGGTGGCGAGCCTGTTTGGCGGTGGGACTTGATGCTCGTGGGGATATTCGTTTTCTTTGTGGATAGAATAACCGCTTAGCATCCGTAGCGTTCTTCCATGGCGCGGAGTTTCTTGGTAAGACGCGTGCCATCTCGTCAGCATGACGCTTAGCAATTTTTTCAGACTCGAATTTTTGCATGACAGCCATTTGTTCCATCATGGCCATCAGATTTGAAACTTTGTCATTGAGCAGTTGGACTTGCTCAGCAGTCACCGGCGGTGGCGGAGGTGGTTGTGGTACCTGATTCTCTTCTTCTTCGTAACCTTCCATAGTGCTAGTTTCTTTTGGCGGTGGAGTATTAAAGAGACCGTAAGTAGCGTAAGGACCGTAGTATGCTCGTTTCTTCGGAAGCGGAGTGGGATTTAAGTGGCGATCTTTGGTAAGTCGTGTATCCAGGACCCTGTAACGAAATAACCTGCAAGATCTCAAATCTTAGTGACTCGAAAAAGAAAAGAAAAGACTCAAACTCGCATTCGCAACTAGAGTATATAAAAAAAACGAAAATGTGCAAGACTCGACTCGTGTGTTTTGGCTGAAGAGACACGGGAAGCTTTTGAGGTAGGAATATGTCGGCATATTCCTGGTCTCGAGGTAATAAAACGTTTTGTATGATCACGTCTGATTAGTCTCGGTCAGCAGTATGTCGCCTGGGACTGATCGTTAGATCGTGATGCGAAAAAGGAGTCAAAACGAAATAGCGATAGGCTATCTGATTTGAGGATGTTAAAAAAGTAAAAAGGCAGGTATTGTTTTGCTTTTTACGTGTGGTAAAGGAAATTAAACCAAAATGACGATAAGTCAGTTGGTTTAATAAAATGACAGGTTCGCGTCTGAACGATCCCGCGTTTTGCTTGAAAAGATGCCTGCTTTAGCCGAGATGACTAGTGAGTCATTCGGACTAGAAATGTGTAATGCAAGAGTGATTGTGTTGATTGAAATTCCGAGGTGGATTGTCATCTCGGGTTTTGCTTTGTGAAAAGATTTTTCGATAAACGGACTATGACGATACGTCAGTCGTATAGCTCGTTTATGTTTTGTAAAAGTCAGGAAATATAGTGGTTATCTCCAAACGATGTAATAGTGTGTTATTCGTCTGGTTTATTTGACTATAGGTCAATAAACTTGACGTTAATGTTTTTGAAAGCATGACTTTGAAAAACGTTTTAAAAGGAGATTTTGAAAAGACGTTTTTGAATGCATATGCTTTTGAAAAGAAAATTTGCATGGATTTGTTTGAAAGACGACCATAGTGAGGGTACTATAGCTTCGTATTTGTACGTATAAGACACGGGTTCTTGGCTTTCGGGTAAGGTTCCCTCCGGTCATTCCCGCAACGTTTGTGTAGGGTTATCCGCAAGATCGCACACATCCAAGTGTGAATTCAATACGGGTCCTAGAGCGTCCGAGTTTGACTGTTACGATCGTTTGTACGGATGCCGTACTTGTAATCGTGGAGAGGTGAGAATTCGGTTTGTCCGGAATAGTCTCGCTTATGAAGCGAACGCTATTGGGGGCCGATTCTCGAGGGGTGTGGCTTGAAAATCCCGAGGGATTTGACTCAACGTTAAATTGCTCAAACATCGAAAGCGTAGTTGTTCTCAAATTTTCAAGTTTTGCCTCTTTGTGTTTTTAAAATAAAAGAAAAAGTTTTTCTTAAAAATAAAAAGAAACAGCTAAGTCCCCAGCGGAGTCGCCAACTGAAGGTACCCGGATCGGACCTATCTCGACGCCTCGCGCGAGCTTGCTCGAATAGGAGCAAGGCGCTACGCGAGAAAATTGCATAAGTGCAAATGTGTGCGAGTTTGCTATGGGGGATATCATTGCTTAAATGCTTGAAAATCGATTTGAAATTGCTTTTTGGAGTCGCCACCAAATTTAAAGGAATTTGGAACCTTTTCGATGCGTCTTAAATTATAAGACGCGTGTCTTAGAATTCAAGGCGCGTCGATACCTCTCCTCCTAAGGTTATTGTGAAACCAGAGTGGATTCGGGGCAAGGTTACTTTTGAAAGTTAATCAAAAACGTTTTATGAAAAACTGAAATCAAAAGCCTACGTAAAGTAGTCTTTACTGATTTGAAAACAAGTATTTAATTTCGATGTTTGAGCTAAATAAAACGCTACGTACAAGTGCGAATAATGACTCGATAATAATGCGAAAATAATGAATGTGAATCGTCAAGTCATGACGTTTTGCTATAGGAAATATACGTAAAATAATTAATTCATTGATTTGAATTAATATAAAACGTTATTTTCCGACTTTTGTCTAATTCTAGTATTTTGAAAAACCCTCAGTTTTGCATGTTTAAAAGACTAGTTGAAACGGTACAAGTTTATGTCGAATCCGTGTTTAGTCAATATTTAATGCATGAATGAGAATTTGCGTAATGTAAAATGTAACGTCGGTTTGCTTTTAGTGACAGTGAGTCGTTTGTTTATGCGATATTGGCGGGGTTTAGACGGATTAGGAATCCGAATTACTACAACCGTATTACGAATACGGGTTCGTTATGCCAATATCGGGTTGGGTTAATGTAACCCTTGTCCGAGTCTAATCCGAAGGTAAAGTGTTTACCTTAAAATGCAAAGACGACAATTCGAAAATGCATAAGAGTTAGAGAGGGAGTAGAGGAGTTGTTGTTGTGTTGTAAGTTGTGTTTATGAGGGGGTATATATAGAGAAAGGTTGAGTTGCAACGAGGTTTAGCGAGCAAACAAGCAAAAAGCGGCCGCTGTTGTGACAGCGGCTGAATTCACCGCTGTTGACAGGCGGCCTCAAATCCAGCCGCCTGTTGACAGGCGGCCTCAATTCCAGCCGCTAGTCAACTGGCGGCTGGTTTGGGTCTGCTTTTCGGGCCGCTTTTCTTAGCTGACGGGTGTGATGTTTTTAGGTCGATTTTAGGGGGGTTTTGTTTGTTAAAGGCCAAAAGTTTTTGGTCCTCTTTGGGCTGAAGTTGTTTTTTACGATTTCGAGTTTCGCGTCTCGGTTTTTGTCGTGTTTTTCGATTTTGGCTCGAAATAAAAATGTTTCGTGTTGTATTATTTTGTAACGTCGTAAAATTTGGTTTTACGAAAATGTGACTCGGGAGTCGTGTTGACTCGTTTTGAGCGCGTATTTTGTGACTCGCGGGTTGTTTTTGTAGGTTGTTTTTGTAGGTTGTGTTTTTTTGTGGGCTGTTTTGTGGGTGAAATAATCGTGTCGTGCGTCTTGGCTTGAAATATGACAACAAAAATAAATGTTTATTTTACGGAATATGCAAACTTAAATTAATACGTTAAAAACGACTAAAATGTTTTAGACACTTTGTACCGTTTCGTCTATTTATAAAACATGCATAAAAGTCCTTTTTCGTCATCGGGCTTGTTTTTGGGGGGTACGGATACGGGTATCTACATAACCCATTTTGTTTTTTCTTCCCATTTCCTTTTAAGTCCAAAATGTGTGATTTTCCTTTACTTTGACCCCACATAATTTCTCTACTCTTATTTTCACCCACACACTTATAACTTCTTAATTTTGACAATTTCTTGTGTGAGACGGGCCTAACGATAACTTATTGTGAGACGTCTCTTAGATGGTGGTTACTTTATAATTTTTTATAATTTTTTTTAATCTTTGTCTTACATAAGTTATCGTTAGGCCCGTCTCACACAAGAATCACTACTTAATTTTTGCTAAAAAATAATATGGGAAAATCATTACAAATGGGAGGGAGTATTTGATAAGAGTGTTTAAAATTTGAATATTTTTATTTCTTAATTACTATGTTTGAAACTTAAACATACCTTGATTAAATTACTGTTAATTTTTTTTTCTTTGTATGCTGTAGATTTATATTTTACGTTCAAGATTTGATGTTTTTTATTGAACAAACTTCATTATAACTTAATAGAAAAACTAATGAATATGTAACATGAAAGGTAAGAATATGTAACATGAAATGTAAAAGTGATGTATAATATCTATCGATTATCTTATTTTTAAATCAAGTTATTAGATATGGTTGTATGATAATATTTGTAATGCTTAATGCGTAATCTTTTAGTTAGTTTAATAGTATATATTAAGTTTTGATTTGATTGTTAATCTCAATTTTTTATAAGAGCATCTTCTAATTAAGAAAAAAAACATGTTCAGTATAATGATAGGGTAAAGTTTGATTTAATGACAAAATTCCAATTTCTTTATTACCCCATTTTAACGTAACAAAAAAAGAATATATGTAATTAACAAAAAAAAAATGGTGTAGTATAATTAACATATGTAATCTAAAATATAATACTAAATCTACAATTGGAATCCTTAAAATTGTAGGATAGCAAAATTGAAGAATACATATATTGCCTTAAATATATTGGATTAAATATTCAAGTTAAAGGAAAAAAAATATAATTAAGTTATATTTTAAAATATTAAAAAAAAATTAAAAAAAAAAATGAAAGAGCAAAAGAAATATGGTAATTCGTAGAATTTTAAAAAGTCAAATAATATTTGATTTAAAAATAAGTTAAAGGAAAAAAAATAGTATTAGGTAAGTAATATAAAATATAATTACCAAATAAACGAAAAACAAATATGATAAATCATAGATTTTAGAAAATTATCATATTAAATACGATAAAAGCCGAAAAGAACATGGCCTTAGTATTTATATTTTAGAAATTTTGTCATATTAAATATAATAGAAAATTATATCATAATTGGTAAATATATAAACTAGAAAAAATATATAAAAATTACATTTTATACTTATTTTTAAATTTTAATAATAATGATAGATAGCCCGGACGGGGACGGGCACGCCAACTAGTATATATATAAATTTGAATATTTTTGGTATTACAAATATTGTCCTCAACATTTATCGTAAATGAAATAAAAAGTTCAAGTTAATAATTCTAAAAGAAGATAAATTTAAGGGAAATTGGATAGAAGAAAATAAAAGTAGCATAATAATAATAATAATAATAATAATAATAATAATAATAATAATAATAATAATAATAATAATAATAATAATAATAATAATAATAATAATAATAATAATAATAATTATAATAATAATGATAATAATAATAATAATAATAATAATAATAATAATAATAATAATAATAATAATAATAATAATAATAATAATAATAATAATAATAATAATAATAATAATAATAATAATAATAATAATAATAATAATAATAATAATAATAATAATAATAATAATAATAATAATAATAATAATAATAATAATATCATATTATTTCTAAAAACTTCAGAAAAACTTAAGATAACTTCAGAAAATTTCAGATAATTTCAGACAATTTCAGAAAATTTCAGATTACTTTAGAAAACTTAAGATTGGTTCAGAAAACTTCAGACGAATAGAACATGCCCTTAATTATCAATAGTACTTCGATTTGCTTTATGAATTCTCTCATCTCGAAATAATCTTATGTTCGCCATTTTCGACCTCACGCGCGTCTAACATTTTCAAATAATGGTTTGTTTGTTATTAGCAGGGACGTCCAACAGTAATACCGATTTTCGACCTCAGGTGCCATTAAGAAAATTCGACGTTGACGGTGATTTTGGAACAAAAGTATTATAAATATAAGGGTGTTATTTAAAAAAAAATGTTATAAAAGAGGTTATATTTAAGTAACCTTATTTTAAAATACGTTGAATTATTGCCAATTTTGCAATTACTTAAGTCATGGCCGCTTAACAGTATTAAATTTATGGAATTTCTTACAATATATAAAATCAAACGGAGAAAATAAAACTTTTAATTTTTTTTTTAGAAAGGGTTAATTGGACATAATCTCCTTTTATAACATTTTTTTTCAAAATAACCTCCTTATATGTTATTTTTATAATATAACCCCTTTTAAAAACACTTTTGCTTCAAAATATGCTACATAAAAATTAAAAATTCACACTCAAAAATAGATTTTTTCTCAAGAGGTTTCGACATATTTTAGTTATTAATTGTTGTATCGTGAATGGGGTGTAGTTTAAAATGTATTTGGTTGCCATTTTTAAGTAACAAAAATCGACTTGGGGGTGATTTGGATAAAAAGTGTTATAAAAGAGATTATATTCAATTAACCATTTGGTAAAACTACATGCTCCGTATGTGTGCACTGGTTAAACCCCCGAATTAGGCATAACCTCAAATTTTTAACATTTTTCACAAGATTGCTCCTAGACCCATGAAAATTTTACCCATATTTTAACCATTAGACCACACCCTTGTGGCGATGATGGAAGGATTTTGATGGAAGGATCCGAAAAATTCTACATGGTGCCCCTGAGTTTTTAGAGTTTCTACATGGTACCCCTTGTTTTTGGAAACACACACGGTGCCCCTGTATTATCTAATTACCATTAGGCGTAACCTTCAGTTTTATTTCCGTCTAATCTACTCTAATTTTGGCGTTAAATGCTTATGTGGCTGCTTGGTTGGATGCTTATTTGGCATTGTGGGCTCTACTCACTTTAGGCTGATTAAAATAAGAAACCCCCTATTATTTTCAAAACTCTCTTCCTTCTTCTACACTCTATGTTCTCTCTCTTTTCCTTCGTCTGAAAATTGCAGAAATGGGTATGTATTTTTTGCTTCGTCTGAAAACTCTCTTCCTTCTTGTTTTCTGCTTCAGTTATCATCATCACGCATCCATCATCATCTATTCATCAGAATAGGTATGTGATTTTTTTAATTTTTTTTGCTTGCATATCATAATTTAGATGTAAAACCCTAAATTAGCAAAATTAATTTCTGATAAATTCATGATACAAATTGCAGAAATGGGTAAAGTGTTGTTGAAAATGCATTGTATGGGTCGTGATGTTGATGTTATGGTTGAAGATGTTGACAAAACCCTTTTAATTGATATCTATCTAGAACTTTTTGATGAGGCTGTCAAAAAAGGGGTTCGTCTTCCTGAAAATCCATCTTTAGGGTATTCTTGTAAGAAGAAACATGTTTATTTGAGGGATGATAATGACCTTATGGATATGTTTAGTAGGTGTGATGGGATGAAAGAGATAGATATTTGGATTGGGACAGAGAGCAGACCATGTAAAACCCTTGAACTTGCTAAAACTTTGAGAGCATCGAATAATCAAGGAAATGCAGAAGTTGTTCCTGATCCTATTGTTGCTAATATACATTCTGAACACATCTCAAACCCTCAATTTAGGCCCAAATTACCTTGCAAGAGAGTGAGAAAACCTGACCCCATTACTGATAACCCACTTCCTGTTATTGAGATACTTCTTGATGAGATTACTCTTGATGAGATGCCTCTTACTGTGGATGAGAGACCTGCTATGAACACCCCAAGCAAAAGAAATTCAATCAAATCTCCTTGTAAGACTAATGCTAGGGTGTTACAAACATCATCTCCTAGAAGAAGTCCTAGGTTATCCAAAGCACTATCAACCAATGCACCTTCTTCTCAGTTAAGTCAAGGCACTGAAAATCCTTCACAAGTAATCCTAGACACTGAAAATCCATCTGAAAATCGACCTCAAGCCACTGAAAATCCATCTAACATATTCAGAAAACTCCCTAAGACTTCAGCTAAGAGATTAGGTAAGTTTGTTGCTAAGAAACCAAGTAAGAGGAACTTGGGTCAAGTGAGTAGTTACAAAAGTAAAAGAGGTGGAAGAGTGGTGTATGAGCAGGTAAGTGAAGATGATGACAGTGACAATTCTTACATGCCTTCTGATGATGACATAGATGATGAAGTTGAGGATTTAAGTGATTTAGAGGTTGAGGATAATTTGGTAACATCTGTATTGGAGTTTATTGATGATGGATATGTGCCATTTCAAGATCATGCTTGGTGTGGGGATGAGGGAGAATATCAAAGGCAGGTGTTTAGGAATGGTGAGCTGTATGACTCAAAGGAGTTTGGGTCAATTTGTTTGAGGCCATGGATGTTATTCATGGACAAAGGGCATTTCAGGGAAGTCTTAAGGGATTTTTGCATTCAAGAAGGCTTTAGTTTGGTTGTTGTAAGGGCATGCAATAGGAGGTACACTGCTGATTGTGCCTCACTAAAGTGTCAATGGAGAATACATGCTAGTGTTCTACAAGATGGAGTTACTTGGGCTATCAAGAGTATTAGGAACCCTGAGCATGGTTGTGAGGGCATTAGGACAAATAATCCTATGGCTAATTGTAAGTGGGTGGCTAAGAAATTTATGGAAGACATAAGAGCAAATCCAGTCATCATAGCTACTTCAATTAAATCATTGTTGATGGAGAGGTATGGACTTGAGATGGCAAATTCATCCATTTATAAAATGAAGGGTTTAGCTCTTAAGGAAATAAATGGAGGCCATGATGATTCATATAGACTATTGCCTAGGTATTGTGAAGTTTTAAAGGAAACAAACCCTGGGAGTACTGCTCATTGCTCTTGGGTTCAATTGGAGACTCCTACAAGGTCACTTCAATTCAAAAGTATAGTTGTGGCTTTCAAAGCCCAAACAGAGGGCCTGATTAGGGGATGTAGGAGTCTTATTGGGGTTGATGGTACTCACTTGAAGGGCAACTATGATGGGGTTCTTCTATCTGCTGTTACTCTTGATGGCAACCAAGAGCTATTCCCTGTTGCAGTTGCAGTTGTTGAGGCTGAGAACAAAGACAGTTGGTCTATGTTCTTTTGGCATCTTAAAAATCTTCTCAAAGACAGTGATAGAACAAACTGGACAATAATTTCAGATAGGCAGAAGGTACTTTTATATTTTTTTTTTTTTTTTTTTTTTTTTTTTTTTTTTTTTTTTTTTTTTGTAACATTACAATAAGCATTACAATAAGCATTACAAACATCAAACTAATACATTTCACGTAAAAGTTCACAGTTGAAGTAAATTCGACAAGGACCGTCTTCAACTCAACAATACCGTCTTCTGTGATTCTAGCATCGACATCTTCGACTTCATCTTGACTCCATGTGCCCATCTACTCTTGTAAGCCTTGGTAATGGTGACATGATCTTCCGACAGCCACATTACAAAAAGATTACAATCTAAGCATTTGAAGTAAGCTTTCCTTGGGTTGTTAACGGATCGCGATATCTTAATTATAGCATTTTTTCCACAACGATTACAACATTGGTTCCTAAATTCAATACCATCTAAGGGTGATTTCCTCCAAGATGAAGAAGAAGACATGGCTCAAAAACAAAAGAAAAGGAAAAAAAAGAGATCGACTGTGAAAGAGGAAGAAAGCAAAAGGAAGAAATGAGGTGATGTAAAATATTGGTACTACAGGGGCACGTAGAAATGAAATAAATGTGCTGAAGAAAAAGTGAATAAATTTGGGCCAAGGAGATTAAATAAACCAATTTTGGAGGGAAATTAAGTAAAATATTGGAGGGAAAATGAAATTTGGAGGGAAAAAAATTCAGGCCCACAATGCCAAATAAGCATCGAACCAAGCAGCCAACCAAGCAGCCACATAAGCATTTAACGCCAAAATTAGAGTAGATTAGACGGAAATAAAACTGAAGGTTACGCCTAATGGTAATTAGATAAAAATAAAACTGAAGGTTACGCCTAATGGTAATTAGATAATACAGGGGCACCATGTGTGTTTCCAAAAAATAAGGGATACCATGTAGAAGCTACAAAGCTGAGCACTATGTAGAATTTCCCAAAAAAAAAATCTAGTGAGCGACCAACCAGTCACTAAAATCACCCGCGGCCGCCAAACCGTCACCGAATTTATTTTCAACTCTTTTAGAAATTTAGGGTTCTTCATTTCTGATACTTTTTCAAATTGGAAAACCCTAATCTTCATCTGGTAAATTGTTCTTCCCCAATTTTTTATGTTTTACTTTTCCAATTCATGCTTCCAACTTTTTTGTTTCGCATTTTCAGTCTCAGTTTACCCCTATGTATTAAAGATTCTGCTATTTAATCACCATGCATTCTGTTGTTATTATCTTGTGATTAGTTGAATACCTTGAATGAATTTGAAACCCGTTTCATTTTCTGTGAATTCTTTTTGATTCATAATATGATATGATGTAGTGTTGAACGGCTTTTTACTCATTTGGTTTCCTTTGAATGGTTGTTTTCTCGGTTTCCGTCATTTGTTTACCTCTACTCTTTCACCTAAGGGCAAAGAAAAATTTGATTACATCACTTTCTGGTGTTGATTTTGGCAGAAAGATCAATGAAACCGAGAGACTGATTTGAGATCCGTTGATTTGTTTGAGGACGATTGTTGTGTAAAATCTGAATCTAGCATTTATTCTAATGCAAAGTGTTATTTTCAGGTAATTAATCATTTTGAGAACAATGAGTTTGCCCGCAAAGCGTATTTGTTCTAATGACAACTTTGATGGCCGAGATAGGTTGAGTGAAATGCCTGACGAAGTAATTGTGCACATTCTTTCGTGTTTGCCTCCTCTAGATGCAGTTAGAACTGTCTTACTTCGTCGTTTTGGAAACCTTTGGACTTTGGTACACACTCTTAGTTTTGATGCGGAGGAATTCTTCACCAGCCCTCCTCGGGATTTCAGCCAAATAATCGCTGGTCCTGATTTGTGTGCCTACAGCTCAGATGTTACCGATAAGTTCATCGTTTTCGTACGCAATGTGTTGTTGCTTCACAAAACACTCTCTATTCATAAATTTCATCTTTCCATAGAGGCATTATGGTATGCTAACAAGGCTGCCGAGGATATTAAAATCTGGTTGAGGGTTGCATTGGAAAAACAAGCCAAAGAAATTGAATTTTCAGATGTACATGGTTATCTTAATCATCACGACTCAATCTTACCTGATCTCAAAAGTCGATATCTTGTTAAGCTTGTGCTCAATTACTGCAAAATTGAGCCCCAACTTCTAGTCAACTTGGGATCTCTAAAGAAATTATGGCTACACAATTGTAACGTGTCTGACGAAGCATTCCAAACATTTATATCTAGATGCCCTTCCTTACAAGAATTGAGTATCAAAGATCCTATTACATTAAAGAAGCTGAGGTTCAGGGCTCCAAACATTGATAAGTTGTCTCTTTCTGTCTCCAAAGTTGACCAAATGAAGATTCCTTTGTTGCTTGATTGCCCCAACCTTAAAACGTTGGATTTGGTAATAAATCGTCGGCTACCAAAGGTCCTTGATGTTTCATCAGTTCGCCACGTTAATGTCATGTATTTTCTCTATAATACGAACGACGACGTGGAGGACGGGGACGAGAACGAGTATAGGATGGATGATGATGAGGATGGCAAACATACAATTTTTGAAAGGTTTTTAGGGAAGTTTGAAGCTACTGAAGTTTTCCATGTGTCATGCAAGGCTTCTAGGGTATCTTTGTCCTTTTTGAAAATGATATTACGATTTCCATGTTTTCTGTTTGATTTTATGATACTATGTGCTTCTTACTTGCTTTATATGTTGTTCATTTATAAAAAAGAGTTTTTCTACGTGGCATCCTCGTGTTTTGAGGAAATTTAAGTGGTGAAATAACTCTTATAAGTTATAACTGAGTGTGCATTTGATGTCATGGTCTTTGGTGACTGCTGTCGATGTATGTTAGTAGCTGATCTATGCTGTTACGATATTTCTGCATATGTGCGTCTGTTTTCTTACTGTCTATACATGAACTCGCATTTTGACTTTAATTAATCTTGTTAGTCCGTATTTTGTAGTATACATATGCTAAGATGCCATTACATTATTTTTTACTCCGATCATATAACCTCGTACAGAGCAACTCTGATATTTTGGCCACATGAAAATGATATTTCAAAATATTGTCGTTATTTAAGTTATTTTGTAACTTAACATATACGAGTACTCTATAATACGCGTATTGTTTCATCGAAAAAGTTTTCGGGGAACATGTATATTTGCAAAATGCCGTGCTTTAATAAAGAACTCCTAAGAGATTTAACGAAAATAAAGGCACTTTGTAGCAGTCTTTTGTATATCGGTTACGAAGTATCATTTTGGTTATCCCTATGTCTGTGACTGTTATTGAGAAATGATTGATATTACTTGAATCCGTTTCAGGGATTCCTCTATATAATACAATGTCACCGTTTTCAATATAGATGGAAGCGTGTAATTTTAGAGTTGCGGATGCTTAGTCGAAGCTGCCTCGAGGGCATTTGCCACTTGATCCGCAGTTTAGAGCACTTGGAAGAACTCATTATATACACCACCAAGGTAAGTGTCTTTATTACCTCTAGCTCGTACTCCCCCACCCCATCACGTTTTTAACGTTGTTAATTAATCATTGTTAGTTTTAACCATTAATTTCTGTAAATATACCTAGAGATCCAATATAAGATTCGTCACGTTTGATTGTGAGAAAATATCGGTAAAAGTTGACATTCATTGATCATTTCTAATAAAGATATATACTCGGTACAATGTGATGGACAATGTGTTGGACAATGTGTTGGTCAATTTGCTTACTCTGGTTATTTATTAGTCGTTTATGTATTTAACCAAACAGGAATTCGAAGTCCATACAAATGTGGCCCCTTTGAAGCATTCTTCTTCTTCTCGTGTGATGCCACGACTTAAAACTATCACTCTTCATAGCCATGTGAAATCGTGGAACCATCAGCAACGATTAGTAGAATGTTTGCTCAAAAGCACCCCTTACGTAAACAAATTGGTAATCGTCCCCATCACGAATTGATCGACTGTAGCTGGAATTCGTCAGGCGTGTTTTGCGATTCCAAAGGGACTTAGCAAATGTCACGGTAGTATTCTTTTGCATCAAAAGTAATATATACAAACTAGCAAGTCGTAGAATGCTAGATAATTATGATATTCTCAGGAGAAGTCATGGGTAATTCTTGACGTATTTGTGTGGTTTTTATCCTCCATGAACTCACTCTATTGTACGGAGTAATTTTTAATCTTGAGACGTTTGTAATGGCTAATTCTATATATCATAGCCGTGGTTACGTCGTTGTTCCCAATTCATATAAAGTTCTCATGACTCATGATGGGGACGATTACCAATTTGATATTTTTATTATGCTACGGAGTATATGATATTTTAAGGATTAAATTCAATTTTCTATCTTAATATAAAATAGGAAAATTCTCATTTGTCCCTGAAGGATTAACTTTTATCATATGTACCCATGTATTAGGGAAAAAATAAATAATATGGTATATTAGTAGAATATACCATAATTAGGATATATTATTGTCTTGAAGAAGAATAAGTTAGTATAATCTAGATTTAAGATTTTCTTATTATCGTGAGTTATTATAAATAGCTCACACATCTTTTATAATTGAACAATTATCAATAATAATTCTTCCTTAAATCTTTATCTATTGTATATCTTATCACCATGGCCTTTACGCTTTCTTAATTTTACCCTTAAACTTAGTTAATTAGTCTCAAACGTGACCTATGACATAATTAACGTTAATTAGGTCGTTAACTTCATAAAGGTAGCTAATTTTTCAAATTTTGCCTACAACACCATTATTTGAGATTTAATCCGTAGTTACTAATTTATCATTCATCTTCAACCCCAAACATTCTTCATCTTCATAAGTACCACTCCTTTCCTAAGCTTCTGCCTTAATTACATGCTCATCACCTAACCACATAACCAAAGTATTGCAATCAATACATTTCAAATGAGCTTTTCTGAATTAGATGTTCAACAAGAAATCTTTAAAATTGCATTCCTTTGACATAAACTGCAGGTTTGATTTCGAAATTTAGCTCTTCTATAGGCTTGTTTCTTCTCCAACTGAAGAAGAAGACATGGTGAATAAAAACTATGAGATTTTAAAAAGAAAAATTAAAAGGGGACATAAATGAAATAAATTGGGGGTGAAGAAAAGTATGAAAAATGGGATATTCAACGGAAAAGGAGCGGTGGAAGATGAAATATATATCTGGAGGGAAATTAATAAAAATAAAGGAGGAAAATTAAATTGAAAAATTGGAGGGAAAACTAGGAAAAGCTAAGGAGCTCAAGTCACACGCAAAATCACTGCCACGCCAATTAACGGACCTAAATAATGTTAGTTACGTCTTAGGTCACGTTTGAGACTAATTAATTAAGTATAAGGGTACAATTAAGAAAGTGTAAGAGGCATGGATACATGTGAGAAAGTGAATCTTTTAGGGGTACAAAAGAATTTCCTTATAAAATATTAATATATATCGATTTTTCTAATATATGTCATTATGTTAGTGTGTTAATATATTTTAAAAATAAATTATGACAATATAATAATACCCAATTATACATGTTAGAAAAATATTATTTTAAAGAGTTAATTGAATATAACCCCCTTTTATAATACTTTCTTTTTTTTTTCAAAATACCCCTTTATATATGTTATTTTTATAACATAACCCCTTTTAAGACATTTTTGTTTCTCAATCACCCCTAAAGTCGAAATACGCTACTTAAAAATAGAATATTTACACCGTTAAATATGGATTTCTCAATAGGCGTTGGACATATTTTAGACGTTAGTGGTTGGAACTTGAAATGAGCATACCTTATAATGTCTTTAATTGCCATTTTTAAGTAAGAAAATTCGACGTTGAAGTCATTTTGAAGCAAAAGTGTCTTAAAAGGGGTTATGTTATAAAAATACTCCAATTTATATTTCATCACCATTTTCAAAAAAAGTGTTATCAAAATACTCCATTTTTATTTTTCAAAAAGGGGTTATAAAAATAACCCTCTTATATTTAATTAACCCTTACAGAGTATGTCATATTCAAAAAAAGTGTTATAAAATGAGGTTATATTTAATTAACCCTATTTTAAAATACGTTGAATTATTGCCAATTTTGTAATTACTTACGTCATGGCCGCTTAACAGTATAAAATTTATGGAATTTCTTGCAATATATAAAATCAAGCGTAATTATACACAACAAGAAAATAAAACTTATAATTTTTTAAATAATACTAAAGTATAAATACGGAGTATTATAGTTTCGACATTTTTGGGTTTTTCCCAACTGTACCCTTGTACTTTTCACTTTGTCCCAGTTGTACCCCTGCGTTTGGCGTATTTGCAGTTGTACCCTTAAACTTATAAAATTAGTCTCAACCGTAACAAAACTTGAATAATTCGTTAAATTTAGCCGTTAGTTTTGTTTTATAAGAATTTTCACCCTTTTTATTTAGTTTTTTTCTTTAATTTTTTCACATTTAGGACATGTTCTTTCCAGCTTATTTTCAACTCATTTCTGGGCCTGGGCTCACCACTTCTGGGCCTGGGCCTGGCCTGGGCCAAATTCCATCTGGGCCTGGGCTTCACTTCACCACTTCTGGGCCTGGGCCTACTGGGCTTCAAAGACAAGATGAGAAATTTGAACTTCATTAAGTTCGATTCGATTCATTCGATTCGATTCGATTCATTCGATTCGATTCGATTCATTCATTTGATTCGATTCGATTCGATTCATTCGTTTGATTCGATTCGATTCGATTCTAAAAATGCGAAACAACATGTTTTTAACACCTTATTTCTTATAATGGAGGGTAGAGTAGGGTATTTAATGCGAAAAGATGGAGGAAAAAACAAAAAAAAAAAAAAACAAGGATGAAAGTTTACATGAAACATAACTAACGGCTAAATTTAACGGTGTACTCTAGTTTGGTTATGGTTGTAACTACGTTTATAAGTTTAAGGGTACAACTGATAATACGCCAAATGCAGGGGTACAACTGGAAAAAGTGAAAAGTACGAGGGTACTTATGCTAAAAACCCTTTGAATTTTTGATGAATGTGTTATATGTGTAGGATCCGAAAGAAAAAAAAATATTAAAACACAAATTCTTGTTTAAGACAGATGCTTAAAGTCTTAGAAAAACGGTCAAATACTCACAAAAGACAAGTGATGCTGGGAGAAAGTTGTTCTCCCCCACTAGTTCTTTGTCTTTTTCCCCCATATTTGACCCGTTTCTCCCAAGAAACGGGTAACCCGTTTTAAGGGAGACCAACACATATTAAAAATGGAGTGAGCAGTGAACCAGTCACTAAAATCACCCGCCAAACCGTCACCGAATTTATTTTCAACTCTTTTAGAAATTTAGGGTTCTTCATTTCTGATACTGTTTCAAATTGGAAAACCCTAATATTCATCTGGTAAATTGTTCTTCACCAATTTTTTTATGTTTTACTTATTTATTTCGCATTTTCAGTCTCAGTTTACCCCTATGATTAAAGATTCTGCTATTTAATCACCATGCATTCTGTTGTTATTATCTTGTGATTAGTTGAATACCTTGAATGAATTTGAAACCCGTTTCATTTTCTGGGTGAATTCTTTTTGATTCATAATATGATGTAGTGTTGTACGGCTTTTTACTCATTTGGTTTCCTTTAAATGGTTGTTTTCTCGGTTTCCGTCATTTGTTTACCTCTACTCTTTCACCTAAGGGCAAAGAATAATTTGATTACATCACTTTCTGGTGTTGATTTTGGCAAAAAGATCAATGAAACCGAGAGAGTGATTTGAGATCCGTTTGAGGACGATTGTTGTGTAAATTCTGAATCTAGCATTTAGTTTGAGGGATGACCTACATTTTCGGTCAAGTCAACACAAATCACATTTTTAATCTATATATTGTTAGGTTATTTGTATCATGTCATTTTTAAAAATAAATGGTGGTTATTAACTAAGGGGACGTTTGGTTCTGGAAGGGGAAAAGAAAGGTTACATGTTACACTGTAATATTAATATATCTGTTTTGCACATTTTCAAAATCAAACAATTTGATAATAATTCATTGATGAATGTTAACCTAATTGTGGTAATATTATAGTCCAAACATAATCCATTTTACAATCATAACATGCTTACTGTTGCTATGTTTGACAATATGTGACCATTCTAATAAAATTTGTTACTCCGTACTATTCTTGTTAGTTTGTTACTCCCTCCATTTCATTCATTTAGCCCCATTTCCAAATTCATCCGCTTTAAGCATTGGAAATTACCATATTACCCCCACTTTTCACATTTCCACACAAATATAACCCCTACCTTCAATACAAAGACCACTTTATCCCTACTTTATTCAATTTCCTTAAACTTTGAGTCAACTCCTAATAAGGTTAACTCAATGAAAAGAAAGGAGTATCATTTTGAAGTTTCCATTTTATTAATATATTTTCTCGATTTTCAGTAGAGTTAGAAAAGAAAAAACAGGTTGACTGAATTAGCCAAAACATAAGTTATTTGATCTGACTTAATTTTAAAACGGATATGCCCATCTAACCGAACACCTCTAGTTTGTTTAACCCCAAATTTTCAAAATATAGTCACAGACCTCACAGTTTTGCAACATTGTTCATCACAATCTCACTCATCACAATCTTCTTAAATCAGGTAAAAATTTCTCCCTCTTTCTCAATTTGGCTTTTCATATTCTGTGTTATGTCACAGTTTTCTTCACTTTGTACGAGTATTATTTAACTAATCATTGGTCACACTCACGCCATTAATTTGAAATGTTTAGCTACTTTGGTTTGCTAATCATGCTGTTTATATTAATTGACGTGATTTTGAATGGAAGAGTACGAAAAGTGAATTAAATTTAAATTAATTAGAGTTGTCGATTCTCATGATTTTTAAACTTCCACGAAAAACAAATTAATGGAATTTTCATGTGAATTGGTATTTTGCATTAAACCAATCATATTTTTTTGTGAACTGAGTATTATTATTTGAGGTGGGTTTCTCTGAAATTTGAGTAAAGTTTTTATCTTTGAAATTAAATTGTTAGGTTATTGCTTGAAAACCATGGAATCGAGGACGAAGAAGATGGATAGGTTAAGCGGGTTGCCTGATCACTTGATTGTGCATATACTTTCGTTTACGCCAACCTTAGATCTTTGTCAAAACCATGTTACTTAGTCATTTGAAACCTCTGGACTTTGGTTCCTGTTCTTTCATTTAATTTTGATGGCCTTGATTCAATACTCTCCCATCGTGTTGATGACTCGGACTCGGACGAGGTTGATGACTCGGGCTCGGACGAGGTTTTTTCTTGTTTTACCCGTTTTGTCCGGAATGTCCTTATGTTTCATCGAAACCCTACTGTTGATCGCTTCCACCTTATTATTTCTCGTGTCGATTATGAACTTGAGGATCCAAAGATATTTAATGATCTTCAAATGTGGCTGAAGTTTGCTATTGATAAACAAGTCAAAGATTTGAACTTCTTTTATGATGACGGTTATCATGATGTGCCCATTCCTCACTGTATCTTCACGAGTCAATCTCTAGTTAAGCTTAGACTTCGCGGGTGCAAGTTTGAGCATCAATCTCATCTACATGTCCACATGGGAAGTTTACGAGAATTATCGCTTAGTTATGTTCAGGGAAGAGATGAGAACTTCAATCAGTTTTTGTCGGGTTGCCCATGTCTACAAGAAGTGGAAATGGACATTATTGGCGTTGACGATGAATTGCATGTTTTGAAGGTCACCTCACCAAGCGTTAGAAAGTTGTGCCTAAACCTACTGTATCTAGTCCACTCATTCACTCTTAGTTGCCCTTACGTGAAAAGGTTGGATATTTCTGTGACTTCAAAACATGAGGCATTTATGCCGGATGTGGTCGCTGCTTCATCTCTTCAAGTAGTGAATATCAAATATTTACCAGATTATTTGTCTGAGGTTAAGGCGTTTTTTAGGCAAATTCGAAATGCAGAGGTTTTTACATTGTCAAGTATTGCTTTCGAGGTATGTGTTTCTTGTTCACTTAAAATTTTGCATTGGAGATTTTTTTCGCTAGTAATACATAAAAAACGCTCTCTGAAAACATATGATTCTTTATTAAGGTGAAGGAACATTGATTAAGATTAAGGTCGGATTTTCAAAGAAGGTTCATTTGGTGAAACATGGGTTTGTTTTAGGTGAATGCAAGTAGCTGTATTGTTTTTCATTTATTTTATATTTTTCAAAAAATTAGGAAGGGTCCGGGTTAGGGTTTGATATCGAGTTCCTCTACCCTGACCCTAACCTGTTTTCTAGGCCAGGTGGCAGTGTCATGACCAATTTTTTGATAAGAGAAGCTAATCTAGTTACTGTCAAATACTCCGTCTTGCATAAAAAATTTCATGAACTTTGCATTCGTTGAGAAAGTAAAGGATTAGTTTTTTATAATTATTAAGATAACTTGTATCGGATGTTTAAATAGTATTAATTGTTGTTTTTAGAATCAAGTGTATTTACTTGTCTTCTTTTTAATCAGATATTAAGCCAAGGAATGGAAACAAATTTCCCACAAAATAGATGGAAGCGTATTGTTCTGTCGCCGCACTTTATAGACAAAAAAAGTCTTCAACTGATACTTGAGTTGGCAAAAAGTTCGGAGAAGTTGGAAGAGCTTGTAATATACAACAAATTCTCATCTGTAAGTGAATTGATATAACTGGCGGTTCCTATTATCCTATGCTGGCATGCTGCTGATTAAAACTTGTATGATCGAATGTTTATCTACTAATACTTGGTGAGGTACTATCTATGTAATGGCAGTTTAATGGTGAATATCGTAACCCCGAGTTCTCTGCTACTACTACTACTTATGTGATGCCACATCTCAAAAATGTTGCCATTCACGGCTGTGGTAGATTTTGTGATGGCGAGCTTCTACTAATCAAACTCCTGCTCAGAAACGCAGTTGTCTTGGAGAAACTCGTAATTAAAAGTCGACTGACACCACCTGAGGAGCTTGATTTTGTGAAGCAAGTATCAACGTTCAAAAGGGCGTCAGCAAACGCAACTGTGATCTTTGCTTGAGCAGACCTAGTACGGTAATATTTAATTAATACTAATTTACATTTATTATGTTCCTTAAATTTTAGGTTTCGTCAACGGTTGGCTTTTCCTCGTTTGCTGGTTGATAATGTATGGGGAGTACGGTTTTTTGAGTGAAAGCATCTTCATTAGCTTATTGTCTAAACAGCTAATGTCCAAAATATGAAATACAGTAAAAGTAATTTGTTGAAACAGTAGAAATATATACTCCGTGAATCATATGATTACAATTTTCTGGTAAGATTAACGCATGGAGCTCTGTTGTGTTAACATAATTCCACCATTTGTAGAAACCAATACGTTTATACGAGTAAAGTAGTACGCCACTCCATAGATGAATGTCCTCACCGAGTAGAATCGTAACCAGCACATTTTTATCATCTTCTTAGTTGCCTATTCCATTTCCGACAAAGTAAACCAAGTTTTCGTAAAAAAACAAAGTCAGCATTGGTTGATCGTTACATAAATTTGTACTTTGTACAATATGAACGAGATGAAGAATAAAGGTGGTCAATTTTTTTCACTCCGTCTTAAAATTAGTCGTTTTAATAACAGGATTTCAACTTAAGACTACCAACCTTCATGGGTACGTGAAGTCGTGGAACCATCAACAACGATCACTAGAATCATTGCTCAAAAGTGCCCGTTTCTTGGACAAATTGGTGATCGCCCATTCATCCCCACTAAGCACCGATTCACTTGAGCGAGAATTCGTCAGGCGTTTGTTGCGGATCCAAAGGGGTTAAACTAGTGTGCCAAGGTTGTCTTCTTTTGCTTTAAAAGTACTGTATAGAAACTAGTAACTAGCGAAGAATGTGGTTGTTTTCTCCATCAACTATTAACCAAATTTCGTAATCTTGGACTCGTGTAATGGCTAATTCTATAAGTAATAGCTATAGCTTCATTGTCTTGCCCAATTCAGATGAAGTTGTCATGAATGTGTCTCGACGTGCCTTCTATTTCCGGGTTGCAACGTAAAAGAATGAACTATTAACCATATCCCTTTTTTTTCCGGGTTTATAACGAAGCAATAGTCTTTCGATACAATAATGAACTTTTTCTAACCACCTTGCTATGCACCAAACAGACTTCTTAGGTTGGCATGCATTTGACCGTCTATGAGTTCGACTTGCTGCTGTTTAAGTAGGTCTTGTGTGTGATCGTCCGAGTGGTTAATTGAGTTTTCAACGTATGAAAGCGATTTATTAAGACTTGTCGTACTAAAATGTGGCACTTTTATAACTTTAATTAAAATTAAAATTAAAATTAAAATGCCGTCATCTTATTAATATTATCATGGTACTCCCTTCAGTCATTTCCATTCACATCTAACACCTTTTTAACACTATTTGCGTTGACAAAGGTAAAAAAGCAAATGATGCGAATGAATTTAAATACACCGGGTAAATCAACCCTATTATACTCCGCAAAAAGGCTACAAGTACACCTAGTGTACCAAGCCCTTTGGTACATGACTAATGGGAAGCATCCAAGTGGATTACAAAAAAAAATTATAATAATAAAAAAACAAGACCATCCATATTCCATTTTTACTTCATAATCGTAATCGTAATTAGATTTAAGTTCAAATTTTAAAAAAATTCAAATTTTTCACAAGACCATCCATATTCCATTTTTACTTCATAAATTTCCTTTTTTATTTACTTTTGCTTTAGAAATCAATTTATTTTTTGCAAACTTTATATTTTCGTAAATTTTTGTAATCACAGAAGAAAAAACAAAAATATCTTAAAATGTTTTGATTTTCTTTTAGTTTAATAAGTTCTATTAAAGAAAAACAATTGAAATAAAAATTTCATATATTTATATGCGAATATTCTTTTCAATAATATAAATAAATTGTTGTATGATGTAAAAAATTAATATTTTTTTCGTTAAACGAAATTAAAATCGATTAAAAAAAACCATTAATGTAAGATTCGACTATAACGTGTAGTCTTTTGATTATAGTTTTTATTATTTTTATGAGATAGATTAAGTTAAAATAAATTATGTTCATCTTCAATAAATAATTCATCTTGGCGCAAATCCTTAAATTAATTTGGTGCAATTAGTAAATAATTTTGACGTCATTATAACTTGCTAATCTCCCTTAAAATTTCATTTCCAACATCTATTTTTATAGATCTCACAAGTCCACATGGCATGAATTGAATGGATATGTACCAAAGCCTTTGGTACACTAGGTAGGTGTAAGCGTAACATCTTCCTATACTCCGTAGTCCGTACCAATTAACAGACTAAAACTTACCAGAAGAAAAACCCTTGTAAGTTTTGATATCTGACTTGTATTATCTCACAATATTCTTCTTTTTTTTTTTCTACAGTTTTAAGTTTTAACTAATAAATCATGTTTTAATTAGGGTTGTATCTGAATTGAGTTTTATAATTTGAGGTGAGTTTCTCTGAAATTTGAGTAAAGTTTATTTCTTTGCAATAAAATTGTTAGGTTATTATTTGAAAACCATGGAATCGAGGACAAAGAAGATGAAACCTTCAAAGGGTATTAATCGTTTCGAAGATAGGTTAAATGACATGCCTGATCATTTAATTGTGCATATACTTTCGTTTCTGCCAACCTTGGATGCTGTCAAAACCATGTTACTTCGTCGTTTCGGAAACCTCTGGACTTTGGTTCATGCTCTTATGTTTGATTTTTGTGACTACGATGAAATACCCTTGTTTAAGGACTTTTCGAGTTTTGCCCGCTTTGTCAGAAACGTCCTCATGCTGCACAAAAGCCCTACCGTTGATAGTTTTGAACTTTTTATCGGACCCCTCAAGGTTCGTTTCGATGATCGTGAGATAATTGAAGATGTTCAAATTTGGGTGAGGTTTGCTATTGATAGGCAAGTCAAAGAACTCGACATCGTTCTGGATCGCTTTGACGATTTAGATCTTTCTCATTGTGTTGCC
Organism: Dianthus caryophyllus; assembly: GCA_023091065.1. Classification (NCBI taxonomy): domain Eukaryota; kingdom Viridiplantae; phylum Streptophyta; class Magnoliopsida; order Caryophyllales; family Caryophyllaceae; genus Dianthus; species Dianthus caryophyllus. Next base: position 9,450,236 of record CM041522.1, on the reverse strand, counting down.
ACAAGTCAATCTCTTACTAAGCTTAAACTTGTTGGGTGTGTGATTGAGGACCAACCTCGTGTCGGTGTCCACATGGGAAGTCTACGAGAATTAATTCTTAGTCACGTTGGAGGAAGTAATGAGGCATTCAATCAGTTCATAGCGGGATGCCCATCTCTACAAGAACTAATTATAGACACCATTGACGAATTGTACGCTTTGAATGTCACGTCTCCTAGTGTTAGTAAGTTGAGCCTAATCATGCAACACCCAGAGTTCGACTCTTTTACTCTTAGTTGCCCAAACGTGAAAGTTTTGGATATCGATGTAACGTCAACAGATGAGTCATTTATGGTGAATGCGATTGATGTTTCATCTCTTCAAGTAGTGAACATTAAGAGTTTACCAGATGGTTGTTCTGGGTCTCCGATTAACGTATTTCTGACCCAATTTCGAAATGCCGAGGTTTTTACACTGTCGGAGAGTGCTTTTAAGGTATGTCTTACTTGTTCGCTTGAAATTTCTTATTATACCGGGTATTGTATTTATACAAAATCAAGTAATGCATCAAGTATTTGCTTTCTTTTTGTTCAGAATTTTTGTCGTCGAAACCAGATAAATTTTCCGGTAACTAGATGGAAGTGTATAATGTTGTGGCCCTATTGGAATGACGCAAAATGTCTTCAACTTATTCTCGACTTGGTGAAAAGTTCAGCAGATTTAAAAGAACTCATAATATACAACGAATTCGAAATCCCATGTGTAAGTCAATTTAGTATAACTCATGCTCCAAATTAATATTTGTACTCTAATTACTACCTGTGTGATCGTATCTCTGTCTGAAAATTTTTGTCGGGGGTCGTATCTATGTCATGGCAGGGTCATTCTGCGAATTGTAGCCCCGGGTCATCTGCTACTTATGCCATACCGCTACTCAAACACGTCACCATTTATGGCTGTGGAAGTGTCCAGCTTCAACTAGTAGAACTTCTGCTCCAAAACGCAGTCGTCTTGGAGAATCTAGTAATTTATTTTGATAGAAAACAATTGACTGCAGTCGACACGCTTAATTTTGTTAACCAAGTATCCAAGTTTAGAAGGGCGTCAGCAAATGCAACTGTGATCTTTGCTTAAGAATCATATTACGACATCTTAGGAGTAAGGACATGCCATGATGCGAACATTCACGTAAAAGCTGCACTCTCCGAAAAGGTATAAAAGTAAGTTACTCTCACCATCCCATTTTAAATGTCGTAGTTTAGATAAAACATTACTTGTTCATAATTTTTCAATGGCACTTATCGTTTACTTATTCATAATTGTTGTCAACATTACCGTTTACTTATTCAATGGCACTTACCGTCTACTCATAATTGATATCAACATTACCGAATAACTTTCAACCTCATTTAACAAAAAGAACTCGAGATTATTTAGGTTTATTCAACGAAAATAAGGGAGTATATAATATAATTGCTCAAAATTGTAGTATTGTCTTCTTATTCAAAGAGTTATACCGTCTCGGACTGTTCTCTATTCAATCAGGTACTCAATAATTGTCTCTGTCTTTCACAATTTTGATATCATACTTGTAGTCTTTTGTTGATAGTACGAAATCACGTAAATTTAAAATCTGATGATCTTGTAAAATTTTCACATAATTTTTAAACTTGTACGAAAAATGAATGAATTTGATTATTTAATAATCCCTTAGTCATTTTCTGATGGAAAATTCATGAGAATATTTAACATGATAACTATCGTTTTTCTGAGCTGGGTTTTATAATTTGAGGTGGGTTTTTCTTAAATTTGAGTAAAGTTTATTTCTTTGCAATTATATTGTTAGGTTATCACTTGAAAACCATGGAATCAATGACGAAAAATATGAAACCTTCAAAGGGTATTAATAATGGTTTTGAAGATAGGTTAAGCGGGTTGCCTGATCACTTGATTGTGCGTATACTTTCGTTTCTGCCAACCCTAGATGCTGTCAGAACCATGTTACTTCGTCGTTTCGGAAACCTCTGGACTTTGGTTCCTGCACTCTCGTTCAGTTTGGAGGAATATGATGGAGTTGTTTGCCCTGAATTCGAAGAATTAACCGCTTTTGACATTTTCTTGAATTTTTCCCGTTTTGTCCGAAATGTCCTCATGCTGCATCGAAGTCCAACCATTGACCGTTTTGATCTTTTTATTGCACCCCTCGAGGATCATATTGAGGATCGTAAAATAATTCAAGATATTCAAATGTGGCTGAGGTTTGCTATTGATAAACAAGTCAAAGATCTCGACTTTGTTTTGGATGGTTTCAACGATTTAGTGCTTCCTCGCTGTGTTGTGACAAGTCAATCACTAACTAAGCTTGTACTTTGCGGGTGTGTGCTTGAGTACCAACCTCGTGTCGATGTCCACATGAAAAGTCTACGAAAATTAGTGCTAAGTCATGTTAGCGTAAGTTATGAGGCATTCAATCAGTTGATAGCGGGATGCCCGTCTATACAAGAACTAATTATAGAGACCATCGGTGATTTGAACGTTTTGAATATCATGTCTCCTACTATTAGTAAGTTGAGCCTAATCATACAATATCCAGAGTACTCTGAGTACGACTCTTTTACTCTTAGCTGCCCGTACGTACAAAATTTGGACATAGATGTAAGTTCAAGTCAAGAGTCATTTGCCTTGCAAGTAGACCTGTCAAACGGGATGGACGGGCGATTCATAGGTCGAATAAATAAGAGTTCAGATATTATACGGGTCGAGTGTATTTCGGGGTCGGGCAAGGGTAATATACGGCTCGGGTGTATACGAGTTTCAAGTCGGGTTAGGGTTAAAATACAAGTTGATCAAAACTTCTTTATCGATATTTAATTTTTTATTATTTTTGGTATAACGACTAAATTTTCACTTAAATAATATTTTGAATGACAATTTTTTTTTACTCAACGGATTAACCTGCTACGGGTTCGGTTTTGACCCATTATTTTTGGGTCATTTCGAGTTAGGGTAGATTTTGAGTTTGAGTCGAAACTGACGGATTTACTTCGGATTATTTACAAATCAGTTTCGATCAATTTATCAAGTCAGGTCACTTTTTGACAAGTCTAGATGCAAGCAATTGATGTTGCATCTCTTCAAGTAGTGAACATTAATCCGAAGTCAAGAGTCATTTGTTTCCCTGCTTTCTAGTTTCTACCGTAGTACCGTGTAGCCTCTATGTCTTACACTCTTACCGACTTGTATGTTGAGAATATTTAATCTGTGAAATTATTAATGTATTTCGTATATCGTCTCTATTCCGTTTATTTGTATACACTTTTTATTTTGGAATGTACAGATCGTTTGTTTACACTTTTCATATATGTATTTGTTGAGTTATGTGAAAGTGAATCCCACATCTTTAATCCAAACATATTGATTTATTTTATTTACTTTGGAATAGGTGGGGTCCACTTTGTACGTATATAATTATTTTTTGATTTTTTCCATGTTCATTTCATCTCGCATCGATAAATATGTATAAAGTAAACGCAAAAAATCACCGAAAAATGGTTAAAAAATAACGGTAGATGTTTTGAGAGCGTTTTACATATCAAAACCTACTCCGTATTAGTTATTAAAAGAAATTAATAAATCAAATTTTATAAGTATTCAACATCACATTTGAAATTTTATCAAGGGTTTTTTGTTAGATACTCCCTCCATTCCAATTTACTTGTCCCCTTTTCATTTTTGAAAAATCCCAATTTACTTGACCCTTTGGGAAAATTACTTAATTACCCTTAGGTCATCCTTATTGTTGGAATATTTATTTGCTCAAATTGGTATATCAAGCCCTCCCACCCCTATTATTATAAGGGTAAAATTGGAATTATAGGTAATGTTGTGAAAATTAAGAGATGATTGTGACTCTTTTCTAAATTTCTTAAATCTAGCATTTTAGTGAAAGGGGACAAGTACCTTTTAGTTCTTATTTTGTTTTTTAGTACCTTTTAGTTCTTATTTTTGCTAAAAAGTACTCCGTACCAAATAATGGAATCCGACGACTAAAGTCAACTTTCCGATGGTTGACCTTCATTTTTCTTCATTCTTTTTACTTTTATTTGTTAAATCATCTTCAATTTATTCTTTTTGTTAACATAAACATAATTTGTTAATTTTCTTCAATCAATTACATATTTATCATAAACACATTGAAAAAACATCATTAAACTAACATTTTTCTTATTCTTCAATTTAAACATCTTTTACATCCTTCAAATTAACTAACTTCGAATTTCGATTTTGACATCGTCAATTTGAGACTTTTACTTTCATATTTTTTTTTTCTTCTTCAATTTAACCTACTCTTTCACTACTTCTTCAACTTCCCCTCATCATTCTTATTTGAAATCTTTTCAGAGTACTTTTGACAACTTCAATTTTGAGTTTTCTAATATTAATGACAAGTTGTTACTTATGTTTCTATGTTCGAATCAAACCGTAAAACTTACAAAATTACAAAATTTTTCCTTGAAATTTTGAGAAGTTCAAGAAATTCGATTTGTACAAGGTAAACCACATTCGAATTTTATTTCCATGTAAGATGTTTTCGATAGTGAATTTTTTTTCGGAATTTGTGGTAAAATGTTAAAGTAGTAGAAAATTGTGAGAAAATGTTTGAATTTAGGTTTTAGAAGAAATATGTAATTTTGGGGGAAATGTCAATTTGGTGGGAATTTTTTTTGTTAGGTTATGTGTTGAAGAGAAATTAAAATTAGGTAGTATTTAACAAATACGGAGTAATGGTTTAGGTTTATTAGGTCTCACCTGAATTTTCGCCGGAAAATTGACTAACTTTATCGGAATTCATAATTTGGTACTCTTAATCAAAAATAAGAAATAAAAGGTACTAGAAAACAAAAAATAAAATAAAAGGTACTATTTCACAAATGACCATAAATAAAAGGTATTATCTGACAAAAAATTCTTTTATCAAAGTTTGCAAGTTTTAGAGTTATCAGTTGCTCACACTTCACAGTTATTTTTATTATAATTAAATCATTGTGTGAATATTATGGCTATTATATATTGAATTAATTGTGTTGCTCGGATTCCCATTTAAGTTTCACTTCTACTGAGTACATAATATAACTGTTACAACTTAAAATATCTATGAAGGAATTTATATTTTATACGAATATAACGGTCTCATTGAGACATTACTAAAAATACATATTCAAATTGTCGATCACGAACTTTTGGTCTGAGTTGACCAAATTCTGACGTTGACTTATCGAAACTCATGCTTTTTCTTCATTTTCATCTTCTTACCTCCCTCAAATTCAAATTTTTATCTTTCAAAACCCAAATTACATTCACTCAAACCAAGAATTTCACCAATAAAACTTAAAAATTCATCCTTCCAACTTAAAAACATGCTCCGACGACTAAAATGTCGGGATTTAGCTGATTTAAATCAAACTTAGGCCAAAGGTCGCGTTAGACAATTTTTTTTTAAAAGGTAGTAATTGACAACTTTTTTATTTTAAATACGGTGTTTGACAAAATGCATTTTTTAAAGGTTGTATTTTACAATTAATCCCTAATCTTATCATTTAATATTACGTGGTTCGATTTCACCAAAACGTAGTGACATCATTTCATAGACCATGTAACGAGGTTAATTGGGTCGAGTTGCAGTGGGTCCGTTTAGCTTGGGTATAAGTGTATAACGATTATATTGGTTTAAGTTGTGTCGTCTCGGGTCAGTTACATGTTTGCTTTTGTTGACTCATTTTGTTTTCGGGTCAGTTCGAGTAATTCAGGCCAATTTATACAAAATTTGTTGATACATATTGTAGATCACAACATTTTTTTTTTGAGGGTCTCTTTTTATTTTCATTGTCTCATCTATTATTATTGATGTAATTAGGGGTATAACTTAGCCGATCTGATACTGAGCTCATGTATGCTCGGAATCGGCTAGGAAAATTTTTCTCGACCTCGGAATCGGCTTTGAATTTACCGAGCTCAAATATTCAAAGCTCGGAATCAGCTCAAAAGAAGTCTCGAGCTCGACTCGAACCTAATTCGAACTTTGTTGGATATTATATTTACGTTTTTTTTTTCAATATCCATTAAAATAAATATCTATATAACCATTTTATTAATATATTTTATTAAAAAATTGATCAAATGATATTACAAATAAAAAATATATACACTTGTAGCAAAATATAATGTATACATAGACTAAATTATATATAAAAATGAAAACGGGCCCAAATCCGAGCTTCCGATCCGAGCTTTACTAAGCTCGGAATCGGCTCGAATTTAGCCTAACTCAGCTCGGGCTCGGGCTCAAGATCAGTTTGGTTGAGCTTTGACCGATTTGATTCTGAGGGCTCACCGAGCCAGCTCAGATCATTTACATCCCTAGATGTAATAGGCTCGACTTGAAATCTATTATTGACATAAAAGACATTGAAGTACAAATCACCTAAAGATTGAAGTAAATTTACATATATCCATTTAGAGGTCAGGTCCAATCGTGCTAGGTCAGGTCCAATCGTGCTAGGTCACAATTCCAATCATTTCTAACTTTCTATCATTTTCAATTATTTATCTTTCTCACATTATCTACCCCCATAATAACTTCTCTCTTATTTTTCTAACACTAATTCTTATGTGAGACGGGACTTTGTAGATACCCGTATCCGTACCCCCCTAAAGCAACCCGATGATGAAAATGGACTTTTATGCATGTTTTATAAATAGACGAAGCGGTACAAAGTGTCTAAAACATTTTAGTCGTTTTTAACGTATTTATTTAAATTTGCATTTTTCGTAAAATGGAACATTAATTTTGTCGCCTATTTTAAGCTAAAATACGACACGATTATTTCACCCACAAAAGTAACCCACAAAAGCAGCCCACAAAAACGGCCTCACAAAAAAAAAACAACCCACAAATACATAAATACACACTCAAAACGGGCCCACTCACCTCACGAGTCACATTTTCGTAAAATCAAATTTTACGATATTACAAAATAATACAACGCAACACGATTTTATTTCAAGCCAAAATCGAAAAACACGACAAAAACCGAAACACGAAACACGAAACAAAACGAAACCAAAAACGTAAAACTTTGGTCCAATGGACCAAAGCTTCAAGCACCCTCCTAAAAACCCACGGATCAAAGGCATGATCCTCGACAAAAAATGACAACCCAATGCAATCCTACGACCTCACAGCCGCCAAACTCAGCCCAACACAAAATACACATACATACTAATCGTCTGTTGACAGACGACTTGTATTGTAGTCGTCTGTCAACTGACGACTTCTTTGGGCCTTTCTTTGCTACTGACGATTAGTTTGGGCCTGGAAACGTGCTCTGATGATTTGCTTTGTATTTTCAGCCCACTTTCTCGTCTACTATATATATACGCACACACACAACAATTCAAGAAAAAGATAATACACGTACAACTTGAACATTTTACAACTTACAACACAACAACTTCTCTACTCTCTCTCTAACACTTATGCATTTTCGAATTGTCGTCTTTGCTTTTTAAGGTAAACACTTTACCTTCGGATTAGACTCGGACAAGGGTTACATTAACCCAACCCGATATTGGCATAACGAACCCGTATTCGCAATACGGCCAGTAGTAATTCAGTTCCTAATCCGTCTAAACCCCGCCAATATCGCATAAACAAACGACTCACTGTCACTAAAACAAACCGACGTTACATTTTACACTTAAGCAAATTCTCATTCATGCATTAAATTACGACTAAAACACGGATTTGACATTAACTTGTACCGTTTCACTAGTCTTTTAAACATGCAAAACTGAGGGTTTTCAAAATACTCGAATTAGACAAAAGTCGGAAAATAACGTTTTATATTAATTCAAATCAATGAATTAATTATTTTACGTATATTTCCTATAGCAAAACGTCATGACTTGACGATTCACATTCATTATTTTGCATTATTATCGAGTCATTATTCGCACTTGTACGTAGCGTTTTATTAGCTCAAACATCGAAATTAAGTACTTGTTTTCAAGCTAGTAAAGACTACTTTACGTAGGCTTTTTGATTTCAGTTTTTCATAAAACGTTTTGATAAAACTTTCAAAAAGTAACCTTGCCCCGAATCCACTCTGGTTTCACAATAACCTTAGGAGGAGAGGTATCGACGCGCCTTGAATTCTAAGACACGCGTCTTATAATTTAAGACGCATTGAAAAGGTCCAAATTCCTTCAAAATTTGGTGGCGACTCCAAAAGCAATTTCAAATCGATTTTCAAGCATTTAAGCAATGATATCCCCCATAGCAATATTCGCACACTTTTGCACTTACGCAAATTTTCTCGCGTAGCGCCTCGCTCCTATTCGGGCGAGCTCGCGCGAGGCGTCGAGATAGGGCCGATCCGGGTACCTTCAGTTGGCGACTCCGCTGGGGACGAGCACGTTTTTATTTTTAAAGAAAATAAACTTTTTCTTTTTATTTTAAAAACACAAGAGGCAAAACTTGAAAATTTGAAAACAAGTACGCTTTCGATGTTTGAGCAAATTTTACGTTGAGTCACATCCTCCGGGATTTTTGAGCCATACACCCTCGAGAATCGGCCCCTAATAGCGTTCGCTTCATAAGCGAGACTATTCAGGACAAACCGAATTCTCACCCTTTCACGATTACAAGTACGGCATCCGTACAAACGATCGTAACAGTCAAACTTGGACGCTCTAGGACCCGTATTGAATTCACACTTAAACGTGTGCAATCTTGCGGATAACCCTACACAAACGTTGCGGGAATGACCGAAGGGAACCTTACCCACAAGCCAAAAAACCCCGTGTCTATACGTACAAATGCGAAGCTATAGTACCCTCACTATAGTCGTCTTTCAAAACAAAATCATGCAAAACATTTTCAAAGCATATGCATTCAAAAACGTCACTTCAAAATGCATTTTCAAACGCTTTTCAAAAAAAGCATGCTTCCAAAAAAACACTAACGTCAGGTTTACTGACCTATCGTCAAACGAACCAGACAAACAACACGCCGCGACATTCAAACTCGATCAGAAATAATCACTACATTTCCGATCCTTTACAAAACATAAATGAGTTATACGACTGACGTATCGTCATAATTCATTTATCGCAAAGCATTTCACAAAGCAAAACCCCAAAATGTCAATTCATTTCGGGTATTTTAATCAAAACAATTGCTTTTACACTATGCATCTGAAACACTTCGGGCCGAATGACTTTCTAGTCATCTCGATCCAAACAAACATCTTTTCAAAAACAAAACACGGGATCGTTCAAACACGAACCCGTCATTTTACATGTCAAATCAGCTGGCTTATCGTCATTTTGATTCGACTTTTTCTATAGCACACGTGCACGTAAAAGGCAAGCAATATTTGCTTTTTACTCGTTTTAACATCCTCAAATCGAGTAGCCTATCGCTATTTCGTTTTGACTCCTTTTTCATATCACAATCTAACGATAAGCCCCTTAGCGACATACTGCTAACCTGGGCTAATCAGATGTGATCATACGAAACTTTTTTACATCGAGACTAGAGATATGTTGACATATCCCTACCTCAAAAGCCTCCCGTGTCTTTTCAGCTAAAAAACACGAGTCAAGTCCTACACATTTCTTTTTACACTTTATTTGGGTTGCAAATGCGAGATTGAGTCTTTTCTTTCATTTTCGAGTCACTAAAGTCTGAAGCTTTGCAGGTTTACCCACTAAAAAAGCCCCGGATACACGGCTCGCAGAAGAAACATGGATCCCCATTTCAACCTTCCAACCAACGAAGTTGCCCCTCCCTCGAACCTGCAATCACCCGTGACCGCTGAACACATTCAGCTGCTCAACGACAAAGTCACAAATCTCACAGCTTAGCTCGAACATTTAGCCGTCATGCAAAAGTTCGAAACCATGAAGAACGCTAAACTCTTTACCGAGGAGTCTGCTCGACATGCTGAAAGGATTCAATTCCTGGAAGACAAAATTCGCAAAAACGAGCCGGCCAAAGCTACAGGCCACAGGCACCAAGGCAGCACATCTCGAACCGCCGCAAAAACTAAGCCAGCCAGCACTGTCAACTCTGATGCACTAGCGGCATCACCTGTGTTCACAACGCAGCCTACGCTTGCTACACCTAAGTCATCCTCTGCGGGGCCATCCTCGTCAAAACAACGACGAAATTTTGACCCCCTCTACATGCCTTACTCTAAGGCATTGAAAAAGTTCCTGAAGAGGAACATTCTGCGGCTTCCCAGCCCCACCAACATACCACCTAAGCACAAGAAAACAAAGTCATGGAACCAAAACGCCTACTGTGAATTCCACAGGGGTAATGGGCATGACACCGAGGATTGCTTCCGTCTGAAGAATGCAATCCAAGACATGATCGACGACAAGACGATCGAAAAACCAAGCGCGGCTCCCAAGCCATCACACCAGCATAACACACCCCGTGCTCGCACTATATTCGTGGGAACATTTCCCATTCTTGAATGCTCTCATCCGGCTACCACAGACAACCACGAGGTCAACGTCGTTAGCAGCGATACCAACGACTGCAACGACAGCACTAAGCACGTTCACAAGACAAAAACAAAAACAAAAGCAAGGCACGCGGACGAGAAAGGGGTCTTCGTACAGGTCCCTTATCTACATCCCATCAGGTGGTCCGACAGCGACGACGAGGTTTCATACCTCCCACATATGCACCAAGCTCCTCTAGAACCGCCAGGGTTCCCGTCCAGGCTCACAAACAACAACAAGGACAAGGGCATACTCGTGGACGAGACTGCTCCACCTGTTTCCTCAACCTGGCCTGGCGCCAAGGATACGCTGCCAAAGCAACTTCCAAAAACAAAATCAAGCACTTCAGCCTGGCAACTCTTGCAGGATTCACCCAGGCATCGCAAGGCCCTTCGTCGAATCCTACAGGTCACTCCGGTGGCAAGACAGATGCCTCCGGCGCAATTTGTTAGCCACATCATCCGGATCAAGCACGGGTACTATAACTTTTTCTAACGCGACCGCCGCCTTTCGAGCCGCACACAATATGGCACTCCACATAATCAGATTGTCGGGGCATGACATTACCCGTTACCCTGATCGATAACGGTTCTTGATCAACGCCCCTGCCTCTTTGCGGCCGCTAAACCGGGATTGGGCGAAGACGACTTCACTCCTGTTCGCATAACGCGTGGCAAAGATCTGACGGCACACTCCGTAGTATAAAGGCATCATCTCACCGTCGTCATGGCGAGAACATGTCGTGACGAAATCAATTCCAGGTCATGGACATTCCCCGACATACAATATGTTCTTTGGCGGACCACGGATTCACGCAACTGTGGTCCCTTTCACAACTCTGCACCAGAAGGTTAAACTACCTCTGGACGACAAAATTGTCACCGTCAAAGCCTCGAACTTTCGAGCAACCCTCCTACACTTGAGAAAGCATCGACGAATCCACCAATGACGCAGGTGGTTTCAAATCAAGCATCTACGCCTAAGGTTTAGGGTCCCACGTCATCATGACGCCAGGTCTTCTAAGCCAACCAGGACGCGCAATTACATTCCTAAATAGTAGACCTAGTTTAGGATTTTAGAGTTTGTAGGGTTGTCCTATGCTCTATAGTCTGAGCAATTTTCAAATGTAACTGTTTTTAACAACATTAATGACAAGAATGTTTTCGGTTACACTTTGCCTCGTTTTGCCTCTTTACTTTCGCACATTCTCTTTTGCACACTCTAACGTTTGCGATAACATTAAACAAAACAACATTGCATCATATAAATACATTGCAGGCACTGTTTCCAGACCTAAGCAGCCTTCCGTCCCTGAACATACAACAACCACCAACGCCAAAACACCTCAGGAACCCGGAAAATTACCACTGCAAATTTCCCCAAGCACAGACAAAAACATACATCCTCCAAACTACTCACAAAAACCAACGACATCCTCACCTGATCTCACAAAGACATACCTTGACCAAAAACCACACCTTGACAAAAGCAGGGCATCAAGCCCATCAAACAAAAATCACAACACGTCGTCCAAGCCAACAAAGACGCTAACTGGACATCAAACACAATCCCAGCCACGAACAAAAAGGGCAAAATCCCAGTCTACACTAGCTCACGCAACCTAAACAAAGCAAGTCCAAAAGACAACCTCTTACGCATCGACGTCCTCGTCGATAACACCACAAAAAAAAAAAAAAAAAAAAAAAAAAAAAGACTCCACAATCAGTCAGGTGTCCAACCACCACGATCATAATACAGGAATACTCCTACTAATCACAAAAGACAGCCACATACCCCTCTCTCAGGGCTTCAAAGTCACCACTAATACCACAGCGTACGAAGCACATGTCTACGACCTGCAAGGATCCACAGACACATTACCCAACCTTTCATCCCTGTTAAACAAACCCCCACACATCCAAATACTACCCATTGGCGCAAAACGGCGCAACAAACCCGCATATACCCATGCTTCCAACCACACTGGGGGCTGAACATACAAAACCCTGATATCAAACCATTCCTAACTACAAAACAACCAACACCCACGAAACATTCTGCAATGTATTTATAAGATGCAAACAAACAAACAAAATGTTAAAAATCGCAATTTCACGGACCGACATGTCCTTAAACGTGTACAAACACAATTCTACGGGCCGGCATGCCCTTAAACATGCACCCTCTACAAACACAATTCTCTGGGCCGGCATGCCCCTAAACGTGCACATTCAACACAAAATGTAACTCTGAACTACGCCGGTCTGATTCCACTCACGTGGATACGTAGGCAGCTTTGCAAGAAGCGCGACCACCATTCAACACAAAATGACGCGTTCGACGCTTAAAAAAGGCTGAGAACATAGTCGACACAAAACATACTTCTGCAACTCGAAATAGACCAACATTCAACACAAAAACGACGCGCCCAAAGCTTAAAAAGGTCGAGGGCACAATCGACACAAAAATGACACGCCTAAAGCTTAAAAAGGTCGCAGGCACAGTCAACACAAACGCAAGATCATGATCCAAAGCTTAAAAAAGTCGAGGATATAACTCTTTTTACAAAACAGCAAACGAGGCAAACGTAAACGAAAACGGTCATTTCATTAACTATAGTCAAAAGTAGTTACGTTTTGGATTTTCCGTCTCTAGAGCAAAAGACAAAACTATGACCTCTGATGTCCCCTTAGGTCTTAGGAGTAACAAGGCAGACTACAATGTCAACAGAGTTTTGAGTTGACGACGAACTACAACAAGGTTCCTTCGACGCCATAGACATCCCTCAACATCCCTTCAATTCCATGGACCACAGATCACAAGCGGAGGCAACAGCTTTTCCACACCAAAAACACCAAACACCACCCTCTCTTGCAACGCATCGCCCGACCACAAACCCTGGCCACTACAGCAGTTACACCCATTTTTGCACTAAAAACACATTCCCCTTACTTAAACAGAACGCAGCCGTGTATCACGTCACCCCGTTTTACACCCCTGCTTTATGACTTTTTTGTTTTTCACATTCAAAAAACCCGTCATTCTCAAACACACTTTCAGCTCTACGCAAATTACAATTCTCGCATTTCGCAACTCATATTTCAAAAAGCACAATTTTTTACATTGCATTTTCATCAAAATACTTTTTTTGCAAACTTCATACATCATTTCTGTCAAAACACGTTTTACACATGTTTTCACATAAAACACGAGGCATTTTCTTAAAACTGCATTTTCACACATTTCGAGGCCCATAATCTCAATCGAGATTCGCGGTTTCGCCCAACTAACATTACATTGCAGGTCTCAAAGTACAGCTACAAGCAAGGTCAGCCAACGACCACAACCACCTAACGGCATCCATGCAAAGACGCTAACACAAGACATTTCCTGTACGGTACGACGCAACTCCTCATGCAACGTGTCAAGGTAGGCCCGGTAGTCACCTGGTCTCCATCTCCTCCTGCACCTCGGCCGTCAAAACGAAAGATCAGCACGCTGGGGGCTAAAATCAAAAGCAGCTACAACGAGTTTGACTAACGGTTTACTCTAAAACCTAAGTCAAACTGGGGGCTAAAATCAGAAGCAGCTACAGCAAGTTTGACTAACGGTTTACTCCAAAACCTAAGTCAAACTGGGGGCTAAAATCAGAAGCAGCTACAGCAAGTTTGACTAACGTTTTACACTAAAACCTAAGTCAAACTGGGGGCTAAAATCAGAAGCAGCTACAGCAAGTTTGACTAACGGTTTACTCCAAAACCTAAGTCAAACTGGGGGCTAAAATCAGAAGCAGCTACAGCAAGTTTGACTAACGTTTTACACTAAAACCTAAGTCAAACTGGGGGCTAAAATCAAAAGCAGCTACAACGAGTTTGACTAACGGTTTACTCTAAAACCTAAGTCAAACTGGGGGCTAAAATCAGAAGCAGCTACAGCAAGTTTGACTAACGGTTTACTCCAAAACCTAAGTCAAACTGGGGGCTAAAATCAGAAGCGACTACAAAGAAGTTTGACTAACGTTTTACACTAAAACCTAAGTCAAACTGGGGGCTACACCATATAATACAAATTCACAAAAATCAGGATCAATTTTTGCTTTTCCCGCAAAAGTCACAAAAATCAGGATCAATTTTTGCTTTTCCCGCAAAAGTCAAACAAAACACAAAAACCTCTTTACGAGTCCCACAAAAACATCAAACCTCTTTACGAGTCCCACAAAAACATCAAACCTCTTTACGAGTCCCACAAAAACACTAAACCTCTTTACGAGTCAAACAAAAGCACTAAACCTCTTCACGAGTCACAAAAACACCTAAACCTCTTTACGAGTCAAACAAAAGCACTAAACCTCTTCACGAGTCACAAAAACACCTAAACCTCTTTTACGAGTCAAGCCAAGCACTAAACCTCTTTACGAGTCAAACAAAGCACCAAACCTCTTTATGAGTCTCACAAAAACACTAAACCTCTTGACGAGTCGCAAAAACACCTAAACCTCTTTACGAGTCAAACAAAAGCACTAAACCTCTTTTACGAGTCAAACAAAACACTAAACCTCATTACGAGTCAAACAAAAACACTAAACCTCTTCACGAGTCAAACAAAACACAAAAACCTCTTAACGAGTCAAACAAAACACAAAAACCTCTTTACGAGTCAAGCAAAACACTAAACCTCTTTTACGGGTCACAAAGTACCAAACCTCTCTACGAGTCCTACAAGAACACCAAGCCTCTTACGAGTCCAACAAAAACACCGTGCCTCTTCTACGAGTCAAATACACGAACACACGGCCTCTTACACAAGTCGTACACTTGTTACGAGAATGACATTGAAACACAAGCACCAGATCAAGCACGCAGCAAGCATTCAACACACAAAGTTCGACCAGACTGCAAAATGTCATCAAGAAGCATTCAACAATAGCAACCATCTCATGCAAAGCACTATACAGAAGCATCCAAGCAACACGCAGGCTGGCAGGCCCCTAAACATGCAGGACCGTCATGTCCTTAAACATGTACCGCCCTCCTCAAGATTTCCAAGACTAAGTCCTCGTCTCTACCCGAGACACATACTTAGCGCCGCCAGGTAGTATCGAGACTGTAATGGTCCGGATACTATCTCTTTAAGTTTGACTAGCGCTTTAGTCCAAGCTCAGTCAAACTGGGGGCTCTGTAGATACCCGTATCCGTACCCCCCTAAAGCAACCCGATGATGAAAATGGACTTTTATGCATGTTTTATAAATAGACGAAGCGGTACAAAGTGTCTAAAACATTTTAGTCGTTTTTAACGTATTTATTTAAATTTGCATTTTTCGTAAAATGGAACATTAATTTTGTCGCCTATTTTAAGCTAAAATACGACACGATTATTTCACCCACAAAAGCAACCCACAAAAGCAGCCCACAAAAACGGCCTCACAAAAAAAAACAACCCACAAATACATAAATACACACTCAAAACGGGCCCACTCACCTCACGAGTCACATTTTCGTAAAATCAAATTTTACGATATTACAAAATAATACAACGCAACACGATTTTATTTCAAGCCAAAATCGAAAAATACGACAAAAACCGAAACACGAAACACAAAACAAAACGAAACCAAAAACGTAAAACTTTGGTCCAATGGACCAAAGCTTCAAGCACCCTCCTAAAAACCCACGGATCAAAGGCATGATCCTCGACAAAAAATGACAACCCAATGCAATCCTACGACCTCACAGCCGCCAAACTCAGCCCAACACAAAATACACATACATACTAATCGTCTGTTGACAGACGACTTGTATTGTAGTCGTCTGTCAACTGACGACTTCTTTGGGCCTTTCTTTGCTACTGACGATTAGTTTGGGCCTGGAAACGTGCTCTGATGATTTGCTTTGTGTTTTCAGCCCACTTTCTCGTCTACTATATATATACGCACACACACAACAATTCAAGAAAAAGATAATACACGTACAACTTGAACATTTTACAACTTACAACACAACAACTTCTCTACTCTCTCTCTAACTCTTATGCATTTTCGAATTGTCGTCTTTGCATTTTAAGGTAAACACTTTACCTTCGGATTAGACTCGGACAAGGGTTACATTAACCCAACCCGATATTGGCATAACGAACCCGTATTCGCAATACGGTTGTAGTAATTCGGATTCCTAATCCGTCTAAACCCCGCCAATATCGCATAAACAAACGACTCACTGTCACTAAAGCAAACCGACGTTACATTTTACACTTAAGCAAATTCTCATTCATGCATTAAATTACGACTAAAACACGGATTTGACATTAACTTGTACCGTTTCACTAGTCTTTTAAACATGCAAAACTGAGGGTTTTCAAAATACTCGAATTAGACAAAAGTCGGAAAATAACGTTTTATATTAATTCAAATCAATGAATTAATTATTTTACGTATATTTCCTATAGCAAAACGTCATGACTTGACGATTCACATTCATTATTTTGCATTATTATCGAGTCATTATTCGCACTTGTACGTAGCGTTTTATTAGCTCAAACATCGAAATTAAGTACTTGTTTTCAAGCTAGTAAAGACTACTTTACGTAGGCTTTTTGATTTCAGTTTTTCATAAAACGTTTTGATAAAACTTTCAAAAAGTAACCTTGCCTAATCCACTCACGGTTTCACAATAACCTTAGGAGGAGAGGTATCGACGCGCCTTGAATTCTAAGACACGCGTCTTATAATTTAAGACGCATTGAAAAGGTCCAAATTCCTTCAAAATTTGGTGGCGACTCCAAAAGCAATTTCAAATCGATTTTCCAGCATTTAAGCAATGATATCCCCCATAGCAATATTCGCACACTTTTGCACTTACGCAAATTTTCTCGCGTAGCGCCTCGCTCCTATTCGGGCGAGCTCGCGCGAGGCGTCGAGATAGGGCCGATCCGGGTACCTTCAGACTTACAATAAGTTTATTGTAAGTCCTCTCACATAAGGGTTAATTTTTTTTATTTTTTTATTTTTTATTTTTTATTTTTTTTGATTTATGTGCTTGTGACTTACATTAAGTTAGTGTAAGTACGGTCTTTCACAAGAATTACTCTTTTTCTAATTTACAAATTTATTTTTTGGTTGATATTATTTTATATATTTAAAGTTGCCATTTGATGAATGCTTATTTTGAATTTTGATATTAATGATATAAAAATAATGGACTTCAAAATTGAAAAAAAAAAATCATAACAATGTTGGTACAATAAAACTTTAAGGTAGTTAAATATTCTTGCAAACATATAAAGTTTAAGAATGAATGACCTTAAATTAAAATAATATGAAATTAAGTTTTACAATACATGATAACATGAAATTAAATAAGATGAAATTAAGTTTTACAATGACTTTAAAAATAAATTTTAACTTTTTTATCCACGAAAGTATTGCATTGAGGTCATTTTTCAGGGCGATATGAGTTGAGCGATCACGGATTTCACCATAAATTAGCACGAATCGGTCTTGAGCCGACCTTTGGTGACGATGGTATACAAACGGTCATCAGAAATTGGTTGGTCTTCCTGCAATTCTGCGATTATGTTTTCATATTTAAAATATGGGAGAATGAAAAAAAACGGTCCAAAAAAATCGTCTTCTTTTGACTAGGCGAAAGTATAATTGCAATACTTTTAATACTTTAGGTCTTTTCTTTAAAACATTTTTATCAAATAATATCTCATGTTATATTCATTAACATTAACCACAAAATTGCAATACTTTCATTACTTTAGTTCTTTTCGAACTGGTCACCATTATCGATGCTGGTCACCATACACCTAAAATATGGGTGAATGAAAAAAACGGTCCAAAAAAATCGTCTTCTTTTGACTAGGCGAAAGTATAATTGCAATACTTTTATTACTTTAGATCTTTTCTTTAAAACATTTTTATCAAATAAATAGAAATAATTTATCTTAATTAGACGATCCCAGCGACTTTTAAATTACTCAACCCTATTTCCTCCTATTTCCTCCCGCCAATTTACTCAACCCTTCCCTCTCAATCAGCTTATTTAAATTAAAAAAAAAAAAAAAAAATCAAATATTTACCGTAAATCGTAAAATCATCTCGATTTCGCAGGTAAAACCTCCGTCATTGCTTTCGATTTTTGTTTCTAATTTTAGTTATCGTTGTTGAGTTGAATTGTTGAAACTTGTTACTGCAAAATCTGAAACCCTAGAAATTTGTGAACATGTAGGTTGATTCTAGTTCGTAAATCGAAGATGACGCGAGAAGAGGCCGATATTCGAGGTGATGATATGTTAATCGACGGTTCCAATTTGCAAAACCCTAACCCTAGACATGGCGATTCGTTTGCAGATGAATTCAACCCCAATTATCTCAAAGCTTACTATGGTGATTTGCAAATCTTCTGTTTTTTTTTTTTTTTTTTTTTTTTTTTTTTTTTTTAACAGTTTTTAGTTGAATTTGTAATTTGATGTTGATTTGTTGTCTTTCAGCGAAATTGTTCCCTTATACTGAAATGTTCAAATGGATGTCGTATGGAAACGGTAATTAGTTTTCTACAATTCGATTTATTTTTTCGTTTTTAAGTTTCGATAGAGCATGTGATGTCGGAACCCTAAAATTCTCCGTGGTGTTATGTGGCGGGTAGATGGAAAGCACCCGTCGTGTGATCAGTCGTACTTTAGCAGAAGGGAATTCTCGTTTACGTTGGATAATGAGATATATCTCCGGTACCAGTCATTTAAAAGTGTTGTGGAATTTGAAAGTGCAGTCAAGGAGAAATGCCCCTTCAAAATCGATATCGGGCCTGTTTTCAGCAATGACGTAAGGCTCCTAGTCTTTTACCCTTTTCTTGTTATGTTGGGGGTTGATGTTGTTGATTAATGTTCATAGCAATTGCGGATTCCCCGTGTTACTTCATGATTTTTGACATTGAAATTGTTCACTTTTCTGCTAAGGTACATGTTTGCATGTACTACCTTCTATATAAAACACTGCTTTGAGTGTTAGTTTACAATAATGAGCCTTTAGTGTCCTTGAGGCGCGCCTTGTATGAGGCCGTAGTAAAAAATTCCAAACCATTTTAGGTGCGCCTTTTAGACAAGGCATTGTTAGTGAGATACACCATATTCACATTTCCCAAGTTTATGTTGTCTAAATGCTTAATTACGTCGTTTGTCTTTGCCCAGCATACCTAGTTTGACGCTTTGACTCCTTGGCTTGTTAGCCAACTTTAAATTCCCAAAATGGTTATTGTTGCTAAATGTTGCCTAACATTTTATTCCACGAATACGAAATTGTTTTCTAAAATAGTGTGCCGTGTGTGCAAAAGGTGTCTGCTTGGCGCCTCTTTGCAACAAGTCCTCATCGCCTTAGTGCCTTACGCCTTTCAAAACTTGTCTTTAAGCACATGTGTGTTGAATGAATTTCTCGTTTAGATCAGACTATTGTTTTGAATGCATTCTTATGTCATTCCTATTAGAATAGTCTTACCTATATTTCAGTTTGTTAATATGGAGTGCCGAAGTGGTTGAAAATGGGCTCTGTCGTGTTCATGTGAAATTGGCGTAGGGATCTGTTGTATTAGTGGCACTTCTCTACAGGAACAGCCAATTTTGGTTATTGGTAACAAAAGTTGTGACCATTACACGGAATTATCTGTTGTCCTTGCTAAGGTTATTACAGAAGCGCTTTGGTTGTGAAAATTGATGATCCTCTAACCATTGTTGTTTGTTGCAATACTTATCTTCAGCCGTCCAAGAGACACGCTTACGCACAAATCACTCCTGTAGAGAGAGAGCTCGTATTTGATATAGTAAGATCTGCAACCTTTTTATTGTTTGCTAATGTATAGAGTTCATTGTTTAATCTGTGACTAATGGTTATTTTCTTTCTGCAGGACATAACAGACTATGATGATGTCAGATTTTGCTGCACTAAGGCTGATATGTGCTCTGATTGTTGGCCTCTGATGACAGTTGCTATTAAAGTTGTGGACACTGCTCTTAGATGTATTATTTTTGCACCTTCAAGTTTTCGTTTTTCAGCATGAAATTCAGTTTATCACAGAACTTGAAACCAGTCTTTCCGTTAAGCTAATGCTTTTGTATCATATTAAATGGATCGTCAATTTCAATTCTTTTATTGCTGTTCTTTGTTTTATTCATCTCTACTCTAAATTTTTCTTATGAAAGTGTATGTGATAGCTTTTATTGGAATATTAGACTATATTAAGTTATATCGCTTTTGTATGCAGATGATTTTGGTCTCAATCATATCCTTTGGGTATATAGTGGTCGACGTGGTGTACATTGCTGGGTTTGTGATGCGAAAGCAAGAAGGTAGGTGGACCCTAAAGAAAATTCATCATAATATTAGGTTTTGGTGATAGAAAAAATATATCTTTCAATCTGATGGTATTATCATTGCAGGTTAACCAACGAACAAAGATCTTCCATAGCTGAGTATTTTCGTGTTTATAAGGTACAATTTGCAATGTGACCACTCACCATTTTCTTTTTTGCTTATTCGATGAAGTGTTTATGAATTTGTATCTTCTCAGAGCAACGAGAAGCGGAAGAAGGTTTCTTTTGGTGGTCCTGCTCTTCATCCGTTTCTTGTGTAAGTGTGCATCTGCATTATGCTTTTTCATTTGCTCTACCTTCACATTGTCATCGCTAACCATATTTTACTTAGTAGGAGGTCATATGCTGAATATATGAAGGGATTTTTTGAGGAGACATATCTTCGCAGTCAGAAATTACTATCATCCGAAGATAGATATCAGAAAGTTCTGGAGATGATTCCTGATGAATGTATACCACTTAAACTTTAATTGACCTGTTATCCATTATGTTCTTATCACTAGCATTACTGCGCTGTCACCTTTGTCGTCATTCATCTCTATATTATGTGATGTATTGCAGCGGTTACTTCTGAACTCCGAGGAAAATGGCAGGATAGCAGAAAATCTTCCATGAGCACAGAAGATCTTAGTGTTGCTCGATGGGGACAACTAAAACAAGTTCTGCAGTCTGGGAAACAAAAGGTATGACGATGATAGCCAAGCATTTCACAAGCTTTTAAGTTTTAACACACAAAAGCATACCAAATAAAGAAACATATAAGTTTTTGTGAATCTACCAGATTCACAAAACAAATACGGAATAAGCTTTTTGAATCGGAGAGAGTATTTAATTTGAATTTTATGAAGGTAAATTTGGAATTACAGATAAGGACACTGACACAGCTTAAGCGTTATTTAAGTAATCCTCTAGGGTGTATATCTGATTACATGCTTGGATTGGGATAAATGCATTGCAACGGCATCCTACATCTTACATGATGTCACTCATCCGACATAGTTAGTTGACCTTTCGATGCGCTGAAACTAGAAAGAGCTTTCATTGCAAATGTCACATGATTCATCTCCATCCTTGTTCTCTTCGCGCGTTTAAGTTAAGCTAGTGCTTTTCATCAACAATGATTACCTGTAAACTTCGGTGTTTGTTCAATAAATGTCTTCAAAACGTTCTTATTGATATGCGGGATTTTTGTTTCAGGGACAAGGAATTCGCCGGTGTGTTGAAGAGATTGTGTTCTCTCATGTTTACCCTCGGCTTGACATGGAGGTTTGTATGTCATTGGTGTCAAATTAACTAACTAATGCCACTTAAAATAAATCCGTCTCAAGCTAAGAACATGTCTTTAAACTCTAATACTATCATAGACGTCACTGTGGCTTCCTCAACAAACTCATCTTTCTGCATGTCAGGTCTCCAAACACATGAACCATTTGCTGAAGGCACCTTTCTGTGTACACCCCAAAACAGGTGGGCATAGTTTTCATAGCTGGTGCCTGGTGCACAAACCACTACTTGCATTCGATGTGAACTTCAAGCTGTGTTTTGAGATTTTGTGAATTTTGATTAGTCGTGCTACTTTGTTGATCACTAGGTCGTGTTTGTGTTCCTATTGATCCCAATCGGTGTGAATTATTTGATCCTGCTAGTGTCCCTACGCTTTCTCAGGTGAGTCATTAAGCGATTGCGTTGAATACCCCTACATATCATCACAATCATATACTCCATATACTCCATACCAGCTTAACCTCTCATGTTAGTCATGTAGTCTACAAAACCAGCTTTATATATCCATTCTGACATATATTTTCGGTTTAATTTGCAGCTTTTGGAGGAACTAAACATGAAAAGCTCTGGAACTGATGTCGAAACTGGTAAGAACCACTGTATAAAGCATACTGTTAAGAAACAAATGGAGTTTTACTCTGAATGCTAAGCATTTTGTCAAACGCAGACCTGGATAGAACCTCCCTTGGCAAAGCAGTTGCATTTTTCCGGTCATCGTTTTTGCAGCCTCTGTTGAAATCTTGCAAGGTAAAAAGTTCGTAAATCTTAGCTATTGTATGATGCACGTTCCTGCGTTATAGCCAAAGCACAACTCCTTAATGTATGATGAAACAGGAAATGCTTTTTAATGCTATGTTACGGTGTAAAACATTGAATATCGCGTTTTCCTGGCTGATTCGTTAATCATAGTATGAGACGGAAATTTTAGCCTGTGCTCCATCTGGTTGGTTGCAGGAAGACTTGGAAATTTCTTACAGTAAAAAGCTTCAGCAGAAGAAGGATTCGATGAATTGGTGAAGGTCTTTTATTATTTTATGATTATCGTATCTTAGAAATATTTTTATAATATCTGCTGGACTATGTCATTGTAAACACACTTTTGGAGGGATAAAATTATTTTATTATACAACCCGTTATTTATACTTGTTTTAAGTATTCAAATACGAAGTATAAGCAAAGCAGTGAAAATGGAGTATTCAAATACTCTTTAAACCTCATTGTACACATTGAAATATTAACATTTTAATTTCTCAAATTGGAGAAAGTCGTATACTTGCGTAATTTACCCATTATAAAATCGTTGCGATTTATACCTAATATAAATTGCACATTTCAGTGCTTAATTAAACGGAAACTAAAGACAACCGGACAATAAGAACCGAAAACATAAAATAAACCATCTAACTTTAAGATCATCTTGTTTTTATCGTTTAATTCATCTGGCATTTTAAGGTAATTCATAAATTTGTACGGATTAAAGTTTTATTATTTAACAATTTTTGAAAAAAAATTCAAAAAACTGAAAATTATTATTCAAAACTTCAGAAATTATAAAGATTAATTGTCAAACACAACCTTTAAAAAAGTAGTTTTTATCAAACACCACCTTATAATTTGTTTTTGCCAATTACCATCTTTAAATGAAACCAAAAAATTACCATCTTTACATTTTTTTTGTCGACTACGACCGTTTTGCCGGAGTTGACCAAATTCCGACATTAACTTACTGAAACTCATGTTTATTCTTCATTTTTAGTTTTTTACCTCCCTCAAATTCGAATGTTCATCCTTCAAAATCAAAAATACAATGTCTCAAATCAAAATTTTCACCACTAAAACCTAAAAATTTATCATTCCAACTTAAAAAAAAACGTGCACCGGTGAGCAAAATGTCGAAATTTAATTGACTTAAGTCAAACTCATGCCAAAAAGTCGTGTTTAACAAAAAAAAAAAAATTAAAGGTGACCATTGACAACTTTTTATTTTCTAAAGATGATGTTTGACAAAATGCGTTTTTTAAAAGTTGTATTTGGCAATTAATCCAAAAAATAAACAAAAAAACTACTCTTAATATTTAAAATCGTTAAATGTAATTAGTAAAATTAAACTCCGACTACACAATGTAATACTTCCTCCATCCCAAATTAATTGTCCCCTTTCTATTTTGGGATGATTTAAGGGATGTCAATGAAAATGAGAAAATTTTGAAAATCATTTGTTAAAACATACTAAATAATTTGGAAAAAAATTTAGTGGAAAGGGAACAAGTAATTTGGAATGAAGGGAGTACTTCGACTGCGTTCAGGACTTCCCACTACAAAGCGGGAGCGTGGGGCCGCGCAAAGTCTCCTTTATTAATGGTACATTGTGGAGATGCATTTCATTTTCAATCGATAAACCTAATATTAGGTTTTGAAACTTATGAATACCCATAAAAGCCACACAAAACGAATAATAATTGAAATCAGCCCAAAAGTCAGGGGAGCCGGCCCCATGCCCAACTGTAGCTTTTTTTTCACTCTTCCGTTTTAAATTCATTCACACGGTAAATCTCTCGTGATACAAATGTCGAATTAACTTAGGGCCTGTTCTGTTCGTCTGAAGTTTTCTGAAGTTGTTTGAAGTTTTCTGAAGTTATCTGAAGTTGTCTGAAATTATCTGAAATTTTCTGAAATTATAATAATAATAATAATAATAATAATAATTATTATTATTATTATTATTATTATTATTATTATGGTAATTGTAATTGTTATTATACGGAGTATTTGCTACTTTTATTTATTTATTTTTTAACGAGTTTCGCTAAATTAATCTTCTTTAAAATTATTAACTTAACTTTTTGTTTCATTTACGATAAACTTTGAGGATAATATTTGTAGTACCAAGAATATTCAAATCTTTATATACATGCGCTTTTTCCACTAATATTTAAATACTAGAAAATTTTAGCAAGCAATATATAACAATAATAATAATAAATTTTAGCATTTATTTTCATTAATATTTAGGAAAATTTTATTAACAGTCTATATATTACTTGAACTAAATTTTTATTTATGATTTACTATAAAATGGTTTTGGATTGGTCTTATTTTTATTCAAATTTTTATCAATATTATTATAATTATTTTTCTTAATAACATTATTATCACTATTATTAATAACATTAATGTTATATATAACTTAGCTATTATTATTATTATTAGTTAATTTATTTATTTAGAAATCTGAAGTTTTTTGAAGTAATCTGAAGTTTTCTGAAGTAATCTGAAGTTTTCTGAAGTAATCTGAAGTTTTCTGAAATTATCTGAAATTTTCTTAAGTTATCTGAAGTTATCTGAAGTTTTCTGAACTAGAGAATAACTTAAGATGAGGAGAACAGGCCCTTAATGTGAAATTAAAGTATAAATTTTAATTGAAATGTTATAAAAATGTGAAATTAATCTACTAAAGTTGCTTATAAGAATAATATAAATTTTTAGTGACAATTAATTATAATTATCACTAAAATGGTACAAACACTGTATAATCGAGTATAAATGAGTCGGACTTATAATAATTTGTGGTAAGGTCCAATTCACAATAGTATTTGTGTATAAAAACATAATCATGTTCAGAATTCAGAATTCGACCATTTCTTTTCGACCTCTCCGATTTGATATAAAAACATATTCATGTTCAGAACACATAGTTTCAAGTTTTTTGTCGGTCAAAGTTATTTTATTGAAAAATTTCGACTGATCATTTCTACTAGTTACGAGTTCCGAATCTGTAAATTTTGATGTTTAAATTGATCGTCTTAACGAGATGTATGGCTTAGGAAAAATGATTTTCAATTTATAAACTCATAGCTACGAGTTAAGCTCAATGAAAGTTTTTTTTAGCGTGAAGAGAGGGTATCACGGGTAAAGCGGCAAACCTCGAGGTACCATGAGTCCATGAGAAATATCCTTATAAATTATATCCTTTTTACGTCAATTTACCAAAAAAAATATAATTAGTTTTAGCCAACTTATCAGTTCAGCTACCTTTTCAACTTTTCGGCTTTTAGTTATATTTTCATCTTATTTTTCCAAACAGAGCCTTAGAAGTCGTGGGAAAAAAATAGCTACACCTATTACTTTATATACTACACTTCTAATCCACTGAAATGCTAACATTTTTTTTTTTTCTGGATAATTCATCCAATTGTTAACATTTATATTTCAATTTTACTTTTTAACTATAAAAAATAAAAAAATCACTTTAACTTTTACTCTTTCCGTCTTATCTCATAAGTCAGCACACCTCATAACATATACTCCGTATTATGTATTTAGGTAATTGTAATACAAAAATCTCACCCGCCTAAAATTTTCATCCAAAAGTAAATTTTAACAAAAGGGTGAATTTTGGATACGCAAAATATGACGGTGTGGAAAAATTATGTTGCACGCTATATTATACTCCCTCTGTCCCAGTCATTTGTTTACAGTTTGACCTTTTTCCCCTCACAAAAAAGTCAAACTGTAAACAATTCACTGAAAAGGAGGGAGTTGCTCTTTCTAGTAGCGATTTAAATGAAATCGTTTAGCACTTGATGGGGTGATGGGTGTTACAAAAAAACAACAACGATGAATTAGATAAAGTACCTCTACTACACAAAATAATACTCCCTCCGATCATTTGTTTACACTTTCCATTTTGGGGTGTACGGGTCATTTGTTTGCACTTCTCAAAATGGTCATTGATTGAGGCATGTGGGAGTGCTTAATTGGCTTCTTTGGAAAAAGTGGATCCTTTTGTACTTTTTACATTACTTTTTCATTTTTTTTTCATTATCTTTCATTTTTCCTAGATAATTGTGTATAAAGTAAATGTAAACAACCCACTGAAACGGAGGGAGTAAGTTTTTTATTTGTTAGGTTAGTGTAACAATAGTTAAGTAGGAAAAACTTATTAGTTATTACCATAATAGAAAAATTCTTAAATAGGTCCCACAATTACATTTTCGTCCAACCAAACCAGCACAAACTTCTGAAAAGTAGGGAAGTAGTATCTTGTTCACAATGGAATAAGAACTCCCCCATTCCTCATTGCTATTGCCCTTATATACTCGTACAGTGGACAGTGGTACACCCTTGCTCATACTAATTTCTCATTCTCAAGATAATCCTTTGTTTTTAAAATTTAATCAGCTACTAATTTAAGTAATTTTCTACCTCTTTCTCTATTTTGTTCTTCAGTTTTTACATTTTAATTAGTTACTATGATGATTTTGATATATTTTATTGATTTTGGTTTTCAATTTGGGTTGTCGATTCACATCATTTTTTTAAAACATGTATATAACCGAACTGGATAATTTATTAATAAAGTTTGTTTCTTTGCAATTAAATTGTTAGGTTATCACTTGAAAACCATGGAATCAATAAAGAAGAAGATGATATCTTCAAAGGGTATTCATGGTTTTGAAGATAGGTTAAGTGGGTTGCCTGATCACTTGATTGTGCATATACTTTCGTTTCTGCCAACCTTAGATGCTGTCAAAACCATGTTACTTCGTCGTTTTGGAAACCTCTGGACTTTGGTTCCTTCAATTGGTTTTGATTCGGACGATTATGAAAAATCAGTAGTTTCTCGCGCTGATAAAGAAGTAACTCCACTTGAAGGTTTTCCGAGTTTTGCCCGCTTTGTTAAAACTGTTCTCATGCTGCATAATAGCCCTACCATTGACCTATTTCACCTTTTTATCGGACCCTTGAAGGATAGTAAGATAATTGAAGATATTCAAAATTGGCTGAGGTTTGCTATTGATAAACAAGTCAAAGATCTCTACTTTGTTTTTTTTTGTGATGACTATTTAGCTCTTCCTCCTTGTGTTGCCACAAGTCAATCTCTAATTAACCTTGAACTTTACGGGTGTGTGCTTGAGGATCAACCTTGTGTAGGTGTCCACATGGGAAGTCTACGGACATTATCCCTTAGTAATGTTAGAGGAACTAATGAGGCATTCAATCAGTTGATAGTGGGATGCCCGTCTCTACAAGAACTAATTATAGACACTATCGATGATTTGTACACTCTGAATGTCACATCTCCTACGGTTAGTAAGTTGAGCTTAACCATTCAGGACCCAGAGTATGACTCATTTACTCTTAGTTGCCCGAACGTGAAAATTTTGGATATTGATTTAATGTCAACAGATGAGTCATTTATGGTGAATGTGATTGATGTTTCATCTCTTCAAGTAGTGAACGTCAAGATTTCACCAGATGATTGTTTTTGGTCTCCAATTAAGGCATTTCTAACGCAATTTCGAAATGTTGAGGTTTTTACATTGTCGATGAGTCTTTGGAGAGGTATGTTTTACTTTTTCGCTGGGTATTTTTTAGGAATTGTATTTTCGATTTTATGCGTTCGTTGCTAATTATCTTGCTATTCGTAATTTTTGTTGGCGAAACAAGATCAATCTTCCAATAACTAGATGGAAGCGTATAATTTTGCGGTCCTATTGGGAAGATGAAAAGTGTCTTCAACTTGTTCTTGGTGGTGAAAAGTTCACCACAGTTGGAAGAACTCATAATATACGACAATTTTATCTTGACAAAAAAGAAAGAAAACAATTTTGCAATCACATCAAGAAGTGAATTTCGTATGATTCGTGCTCTAATTTTGACACTCTAAATATCAAATATTTCTCTGAGAATTTTTGCCCACTGGTCGTATCTATGTCATGGCAGGATCATTCCGTGAAGTGTAGCCCGGTTATCTACAACTTATGCCATGTCATTTGCTAAAAATGTCACCATTCATGGTCGTAAGCGACCAGCTTCAACTAGTTGAACTTCTGCTCCAAAATGCAGTCGTCTTGGAGAAACTTGTAATTTATTTGGATAAAAGACTACTGACAGCAGTCGATGAGCTTATTCTTGTTAGGCAAGTATCCAATTTTAGAAGGGCGTCCGCAAATGCAAGTGTGATATTTGTTTAGAGTTAAGATCCGCGAACATTCATGTAATAATTGTATTCTCCTAAAGGTAAAAAACCAAGTTACTCAGCTATCCCATTTTTAATGTCTTAGTTTTGATAAAACATAAATTTATTGTACGTCAATCAAATATTATTTTTAACCTTCAAGCTTGGGGATGAAGGGACTATAATATGTTACATACTCCATTATTTTCTACTCCGTATTAGTCTTTTGAGTTAGACATGTCATAAGATACTCTATTTGCATGCATGTAGCATTTCTTCATTTTAATTTTCTAAAATTATATATTCGTAATTGATTAATTCCTTGCGCCATTTATTCTAAGCAAACCTATTTTTTTTCCATAAAGTTTTCAATGGTTAACCTTATTTTGTTTCCAATTTAAGTCAATAAAAACTTAATCAGTTAGAACTCATTTTCAGACTTCAAACTTTGACACGTCATTTTTTCACTAATTTTTTAATCTTTAGACTTGATCCATTGAAATTATACACTTTATTCTTAACTTCATTTAAGACTTTACCTCCTCAAATTTTCACTTCATTTATTTTATTTTTTAAGTAAATTTACTTCAATATTTTTATTAATTTTGTGATACCATATTTTTCATTATAATAAATCAAACATTAAATATGGTAATTTTCATTTACTCCAATATTTTTATTAATTTCGAGTATTTGGGAAATTTTGAAGAATAGTTTGACTTTGTTTGTGATTTTGTTGAGATAATAATATGTATGGAAATTGAGGACTATTAAACATATTCATAAAATAATTCATATTAAAATTCTTATTTTGGTCCATAATCAACAAGTAATTATAAAAAGGAATGGATACTTCTCTCGCAGCGATGCCTCGGTTTCCCAAGTAGCCTTTTCGTACCTTTAACTCCTCCAAAGTACTTTACCAAAGGCACTACCTTATTTCTTAACCTTTTGTCCTTTCGATCTAAGATACGAACATGACGCTCTTCGTAAGTCAGATTTGGCTGTACTTGCAGCGCCTCAGCCTGAACTACGTGTGATGGGTCACTACGATACCGCCTCAACTTCGACACATGAAAACCATCGTGGACCTTATCCAAGTTGGGAGGTAGGGCTAACCAATAGGCCACCTCATATATTCTCTCGAGTATCTTATACGACTGACAAACTTAAGACTAAGTATGCCTCGAACACCGAACTGCTTTACCCCTTTCATCGACGACACCTTAAGGAACACCTTGTCGCCTACCTCGAACTCAATCAGCCTACGATGTAAGTCAACATAGGACTTCTGTCGATCCTGAGCCGCCTTCATCTTCTCTCTGACCTCCTTAACATGATCAATCGATTCCGGAATGATCTCAGGACCTAACAAAGGAGCTATCTTAAGACTAAGTATGCCCGAGTATGCAGCTTAAGACTAAGTATGCCCAATTACGACACTTTCTTTTGTATAAAGCTTTAAAAGGAGCTATCCCTATGTTTACATGGCGACTGTTGTTGTAAAAGAAATCGACCAAAGGCAAACTCTTCTTCTAACCAACATGGAACTCAAGAACACAAGCTCTAAGCATGTCCTCTAAGGTCTGCATAGTCGCTCCGTCTGACTGTCGGTCGCTGCATGAAAAGTTGTACTCATCTTCAACTGACTACCTAGAGCGTGCTGAAGTTTCTACCAAAACTGAGAACAGAATCTCGGATCACGATCAGATATGATGTCTCTCGGAATTTCGTGCAATCTAACGATTTTTCTCTAGTATGCAGAGACTAACTCCTCTAAGCTCCAAGTCTCCTTCATAGGAGTGAAATAAGCAACTTTAGTCAATCGATCAACTACACCCAAATTGCATTCTTACAGGTCCTCTGAGACTCATCATAAAATCCATTGATATAGAATCCCATTTCCAAACAGAAATTTCTAACGGCTGTAACAATCCCCCTAGTCTCTTCTCTCTTGTGTTCGAACTTCACTTTTTGACAAATCATACATCGAGCCACAAAATCAGCTACCTCTTTTTTCATGTTTGGCCACAACATATGACGTTCACGTTTCGTTTTATAATGTAAGTCATTGACTTTAATTTTTAAAAACGTAGTTGCTCTTTCACCCGCGAGTTTTGTTCAAACGCCCACTTTTTTTCATTAATTTTCCATTCCATACCCTTCTTTCGTCTAATTCTCTATGTCTACTTTTCTTGATAAACTAACCAAACTAATGTCAAAAACAACCAAAGTAATTGATTTCTTTTCTCAAATTCATTGAATCATTCAATTAAAATCGTCATTTGAATAAGTTGTACGGATAAAAAAACAGTACCTTACATAATTCGAGAAACTTATTTGTCTCCTTTACAATACGTAGGTTGTTCCATGAAATTTCATCACTCTCGAAAAAAATAATTGTAATAATTAAATTGGTATGTGTAACAAATCCATTATCAGTTGTGACTTCGACATTGTAGGTGTAGCAACATATTAAATATTCTCTCATCATGACAGAGGATGGTTGATAATTGTGAGAAGATAGAGAAATTTTTATGAATTTATAAAACTAGAGTTGTTAATGAAAGGGGCGTAATCGTCATTTTCGTGGGCGTTTGAATAAATGTTGGGAGTGAAAGAGCAATACCCTTTAAAAATATATTCTCTCTCTGTTTCAGTTATTTTTTTTTACATTTTTTTTAAATTTTCTTACAAAAAAAAAGTTAAGAGTAAACAATTCACTAAACGAAGGGAATATTAATCCAAAATAAAAATAATTGTAAGGTTAAATTTCTTCTTTCACTGCTCGATCGTTTGTTTACTTTGACTTTTTCACTCATAAAAGTCAAACTGTAAACAATTCACTGAAACGAGGGAGTACGAGAAAACCATATGGGTATACGTCCGGTAATATCTAATCAAATACGGAATATTATAACGAAGAGATAGATGAGTACTCCGTAATCCGTATTTCAAAATTCAAAAATTTATTAAAAATTTGGAGGAAGTAATCAAATTCTCGGAATTTTAATCCAAATCCTCAAAATTAAAAGTAACAAGAAGACAAACGGCCGTTGTACATCAATTTCTCGTACAGTGGTACTGCCTTTCTCATACTAATTTCACATTCTCCAGATAATCCTTTCTTTTTAATCAGGTACTAATCGTCCACCTCTTTCTCAATTTCCTTCTTCAGTTTTTACATTTTAATTAGGTTACTATGATGATGATTTCGATATATACGGAGTATTTAATTTGATTAGTTCACATGGAAGCAATCACTTTTTCTGAACTGGGTTGAATAATTTCAAGTGGGTTTCTCTAAAATGTGGGTAAAGTTTGTTTCTTTGCAATTAAATTGTTAGGTTATCACTTGAAAATCATGGAATCAATAACGAAGAAGATGAAACCTTCAAAGGGTATTAATAATGGTTTCGAAGATAGGTTATGCGGGTTGCCTGATCACTTGATTGTGCATATACTTTCATTTCTGCCAACCTTAGATGCTGTCAAAACCATGTTACTTCGTCGTTTTGGAAACCTCTGGACTTTGGTTCCTACACTTAAGTTCAATTTGGACGACTACAAATTAGCAGTTTGTCACGGTGATGAAGAAGTAACCCCGTTTGAGGTTCTCTCGAGTTTTGCCCGCTTTGTTAAAACTGTTCTCATGCTGCATAAAAGCCCTACCATTGACCGATTTCACCTTTTTATTTTATCCCTTGAGCCTAATTTGAAGGATCGTAAGATAATTGAAGATATTCAAATTTGGCTGAGGTTTGCTATTGATAAACAAGTCAAAGATCTCTACTTTGTTTTTGTTAGTCATGACGATTTAGCTCTTCCTAGTTGTGTTGCCACAAGCCAATCTCTAAAAAAGCTTAAACTTTATGGGCATGTGATTGAGTTCCAACCTCGTCTCGATGTCCACATGGGAAGTCTACGAGAATTGTCGCTTAGTCTTGTTAAAGGAAGTAACAAGGCATTCAATCAGTTGATTGCGGGATGCCCGTCTCTACAAGAACTAATTTTAGACACCATCGATGAATTGGACACTCTGAATGTCACGTCTCCTACTGTTAGTAAGTTGAGCCTAACGATTGAACATCCAGTGCGACTCTTTTACTCTTCGTTGCCCGAATGTAAAAATTTTGGATATTGATGTGACGTCAACAGATGAGTCATTTATAGTGGATGCGATTGATGTTTCATCTCTTCAAGTAGTGAACGTCAAGAGTTTACCAGAATATTCTTCTTGGTCTCCAATTAAGGCATTTCTAACGCAATTTCGAAATGTCGAGGTTTTTACATTGTCGATGGGTGCTTTTGAGGTATGTTTTACTTGTTTGCTTGCAATTTTCTGAGGAACTTTATTTTTGATTCTGGGTTAGATTGCTTATCATATGATACAATGATACAGAGTATTTACGAGTAATTATTTGAATCAATCAATGCAATAAGTGTTTGCTTTCTTGCTTTCAGAATTTTTGTTGCCTAAACAAGATCAATGTTCCTGTAACTAGATGGAAGCGTATAGTTCTGTGGCCCTATTGGAAAGACGAAAAATGTCTTCAACTTATTCTCCAGTTGGTGAAAAGTTCAGCACAGTTGGAAGAACTCATAATATACAACGATTTTGCAATCGCATGTGTAAGTTAATTTCCTAAAATTCATGCTCCTAATTTTGACACTCTAAATACGACATCTGTGATCGAATCTTTGTCTGAGAATTCTTGGCGGGGATCGTATCTATGTTATGGCAGGATCATTCCGTGAAGTGTAGCCCTGGGTTACCTACTACTTATGCCATGCCGCTACTCAAAAACGTCATCATTCATGGCTGTGTAAATGAGCAGCTTCAACTGGTTGAACTTCTGCTTCAAAATGCAGTCGTCTTGGAGAAACTAATAATTTATTTTGATAAAAAACTCCTGACGACGGTCGACGTGCTTAATCTTGTTAACCAAGTATTCAAGTTTAGAAGGGCGTCAGCAAATGCGAGTGTGATATTTGTTTAAGTGTCATATTACGACAACCTAGGAGTTAATAAACGTGAACATTCACGTAAAAATTGTACTCTCCGAAAGGTATAATTACTGCATTACTTATTTTACCTTTCAAGATTGTGGTTAAATAGCTAAGGTCTAAGCCTCTAAGGAGTAGATTGGAAACTAAAAGAGGAGGTTTAAAGTGGGATGAAGGGACAATAATATGTTCCATACTCCATTATTTTTCTTTTAGTCGTTTGAGTTACTTGTAAAATATTTGCATCCATGTACGGAGTATCATTTCTTCATTTTAATTTCCCTAAAATTATTTATTACCTGTGCCATTTATTCTAAGCACACCTATTTTTTCATTTAAGTTTTCAATTCTTACCCTTATAGAGTTTCTATAAGTGAATACAAAATTAAACTAATTAAACAAGCAGTTTTCCGCTTTTTTTTGTCCTAGTAATTTGGTGGCTTGCAATCGCACGGGTTGCACGCCCTAAATGCCTGCTTGGTCATGTACAATTCAGTTGAGTTAAACATTTTAATGTATTGTACTCCCTCAATTTCAATAAGTTTGTATACATTTATCGGAAATGTTATAACTTAATGGTTAGGAGGGAGGAAATGTTATGATTACTCCGTAATAGTTAAGAGGGAGATACCCTTGAGTTGTAGATCTCATGTTAAAATTTTTCTACCCTGTTGTAATGATTTTATGCTCTTTTAGACAAAAAAAACAAAAAAAAAAAAAAACAGTTGTATACATTTACTTTTTTATCAATAGAGTGAGTGGAATTTTTAATATACAATTAAAACTCTATAAATTAATATATCAGGGCCGGAGAAATTTAATAATTTAGAGAGTTATTATTTATTAATGGGTAGTGATTTTCCGTATACAGTTTTTACTCCCTTTGTATACTTTTTTCACTTGATTTTTCAACTATATCTTTTTTACTCCCACAATATACAAAAAAAAGTTTAAAAAAATTAAAACAACGAGTCGACAAGCTACTCCGGCCACTCATGATTTTAGAAGCATCAAGGCTGTTGATAAAATTGCCTGGTTGAGGTTTGCGTTGGATAGACGAGCAAAGGAAATCATATTCAATGATAGAGTGTGTGTGACTTTCTTGTGGCGGTTCGTTGTTGCCTGATTTAACGAGTCAAGCTCTTGTTAAACTTGAACTCGATTCCTGCAAAATTGAGGCCCGACTAGAAGTGAGCTTGCCATCTTTGAAGAATTTAATTCTTGACCATTGTTTTATGTCCAATGAAGGATTACAAAGCTATATGTCCAGGTGTCCTTCCTTAAAAGAATTGACCGTGATGGATCCTTTTGATATGGACAAACTAAGTTTGGCGCTCCAAATCTCGAAAAGTTATCTCTGGTTTGTTCTTTTCATCGAAAAGATGAGAATCCATTGTTGCTTGATTGCCCCGTCGTTAAAACATTGCATTTGGATATACTTAATCAGCTACACATCAATGATGTTTCTTCTGTTCGAGATATTCACGTCCAACGTATTCTCCATCGATCACTACTTGCTGACAAACCTACAATGGCTACTATGCGGAAATTGTTTTACCTAAGTTTGATAGTCTTTGAAGTTATCCGCTTGTCACATCTTTGTGTCTTGGGTAAGTCCTCTTTCTTTATTGGAAAAGAACCCTATCGTTCGACTTATTCCTACATGTCGTTGATTTGAGAAAGTATCGAGAACTAATGTTCATTTTTCTTCAATTTCAGCATTTTTTTGATACAATACAGCATTTCAATCTTTTACAACATAAATGGAAGCGTAGTTCGAATTGCAGAGTTTCTGTCAAGTCTGCTTTGTAGGCATTAATCACTTGATGAGAAGTTTAAGACACTTGGAAGAGCTCACTATATACACCACCCAAGTAAGTGCATTCAGTACCTCTACTCGTCGAAGTGTCTACTGTGTGACGGCATTGTAATAACTTACTGTGAGACGACGTCACGTATGAAATTAGAATGTTCACTCACTTTTATTGAATGGTTACTAATGATGTCGAAGGGGTCACTAAGTAGAAGGATCCACATTGATGATATAATTGTCACAAACTGTAGGGTCACTGATGATATTAGAAGATTAATGACATGCTCTTCTCATCTTATTTTTCTAAACTTATCAAACCACTTCTCAGAAAACATTGGCAAAATAACTACTAGAAATTTAGACTATGATGGTCATCTGGTAGGAGTCTTTCGCATTAGGGGTAAGGCCGCTTATGTTCAGACTGTTGTCGATAAGTTCTTTATTTTGCCTAACTGGAGTAATCTGATAGTCTTTTACCTATATATATCATCAGAATTTTGAGGCGAGTGCTGATTTGCTCCCTTTAGAAGTTTCGTCTACTTAATGTAACATGCATCTTAAGCCCATCACCCTGCATGGTTACGGGAAACCTTGGAAGAGTCAGCTTCGACTAGTAGAATTCTTCCTCAAAAGCGCAGTTGTTTTGGAGAAATTGATCATCGTCACCACTAAACATCGACTGTATCCATGGTGGAACACAGAACCTGCAGAAGAGCTTGAATTTGTTAAACTTGTGTCTAGCTTCCCGAGAGCGTCGTGAATCGCCTGAAATCTTGTTTGCATGACCCTATAAATGATCCTTTTTCAAGGGTTGGGAAAAACACTCCTTTTCATCAGGTAACTTTTGCAATTATCACCTCTATTTTTTTTTTCTGTTTTAATATCTGTTCCTGTCGAAAGCGTCATTGATTTTTGGGTCACTTTAGTAATATTTCGATATTTCAACGTATCCTCAATTCCTCATGCATGCCATATTGCCGTTGTTGTTGTCGTCGTCGTTAGCTGGTAATCTCTTTGAGAATCATGAAATTAAAGGTACAATTTGAATTAACAAGTTATTGGGTTATGGGTATGACTAGTTGTGATAAACTGAACTGAAAAACGATGATAATTGTAAATAATGGCATTTTAGTCCCAAGTACCTCATTGTACGCATAGACGGTGTCATATGACAATATCTACCTTACGCCTTTTGGACGGAAATTTACTGAACTGAAAAACAAAATTGTATTGAGCTAGGTGAGCTGTGGTTTTGCCATGTTTCCATTTT
This sequence comes from Dianthus caryophyllus, assembly GCA_023091065.1. Lineage (NCBI taxonomy): Eukaryota > Viridiplantae > Streptophyta > Magnoliopsida > Caryophyllales > Caryophyllaceae > Dianthus > Dianthus caryophyllus. Next base: position 9,412,983 of record CM041522.1, on the reverse strand, counting down.
TATTCGACTCCATTGATTTGCTGCATTTTTTGGGTTGGAGTCTAGAAGTAGAACACCTAGTTTAATGTTCGAACTTATAGTTTCGTATAGAGCACTCTTTTATTGGTATAGGAGGGGGTGCTAATTAAACAGGCCCTTGATTATTTTGAGTTGAACGGTTGTCCGAAGTTTTAATGAAGCTTTTGTTTTGAAATTATTGTCAGGGAGATCACTTGACTTGAGAACCCTGGAATCACAGATGCAAAAGCGTATGCGTTATCTTGAGAACTATGACGGCCGAGATAGGTTGAGTGAAATGCCAGATGAAGTAATTATCCACATTATTTTGTGTATGGCCATTGTATATGCCGTTAGAAGTTAGAACCATGTTACTTCGTCGTTTCGGAAACCTTTGGACTTTGGTTCATACCCTTAAGCTAAAATATTGTGGACCAAACACTTTACCAATTGCCAATTGGTTTTTAGATGGAACCTCCGTCTAATGGACTAAACACTTTCAAAGCTATGGGCTTGTCTCATGCCCGTTCATGGCTCTATTTTTGAGCTCAATTTGTTGGTCTATGTTCAGTCCGTCAACTTTTCGGAGTACGTGACATAACGCGTTTGGATGGGTCGAAGTTGAGCAGCAAAGTTGGTGGAACGACTATGAGGGTTTTTGGAGATCATTATAGCATTTTTTTTTCTTCATTTTAGAACAATTGATTGATTCCACACGTCAAACAACAACCACCACTCGCAAGAAACACTCTTATACATTACTGATACGAAGCTACTACGCAATTATTATATTTAAACCTTGTACTAGTCGCAACGCACGAGAACACCCCAGCAGGTTTTCCTTCTTTGCCTAGGGTTTCTCGCGTCACCGATTTGTTGTGTGTTTTCTTCCTCGCTTTACTTTACGCAGACTCGCACTTATCTCTCGACTAGTCCTCAACTCGTCCTAGTCACTTTAGCGCTACTCAAGTGGATAGCCAGTCCCCTCTCTACAATCAAATTGACCACGTAAGTGAATTTGACTAAGACAAGTACTCACACTATTCAAATTCATAACATTTGTCCTTTATAACGCTATTTACAAACTTGAATAATATTGAAAATTTCGACTAATATATAAATGAAAACTAGCTTAGATCCCGTGCATAAATGCCCGGTTATTAAAGATATTATATTATTCTAATTAATAAAAATATAAGCAATAAATTATTTGAAGAATAATAATATAATAATTAATTTAATTAGATTATAATGTAACAATGAAAAAATAAAGATTCTCTTTAAAAACAAAAAGGTAAAATATATAAAGTACATAAATTTTATTTTTATAGACTTTATTTGTTAAGCTTATGCCTATCATTTATTTTTGATTAAAAAAGAAGATTTTTTTTTTTTTTGAAATAGTGAATAAGTTTAGTACTTTACAGTAAGTTATAAATTTAAATAACAATAATGGATAATAAATATATATAATACTTATTTGGAAGTTTAAGAATAGGAGTTGGAAATAAAACAATAGATTAAGTTGCTTAGTTGTCGATTTTATTATAAATTAAAATAAAAAGTAAAATATTAAAATAAGTAAGTAATGAATTTAGTACAAATATTATACTGTTAATAAAACCAACATTTTATTTTTTTATGCATAAAATAAGTATAAACATGATTATTGTAGATAATCAATGTAGACTTAAAATCATATTATATGAGGAATGATGTAAGCATTGAGTTTTGGCGGGAAAAAATTGCACAGAATCGCGACATGTGGCATTGATGATGTCAGCGAAAACTGTCAATTAGTATAATAAAGATATTGTCACATGTTACCTTATTTGATTTGTTTTCTTAAATAAAATATTAATATTAAAATTTGATGTTTTAATTTTAGGATTAATTGCCAAGAATAATCCGAACTGGTCCTCTTATTCCATAAATAATCCGAATTCGAATTAATCCACGAATAATCCCAACTATTGAAGTAACATTCCAATAATGTACTTTGGCCAATTTCAATCGACTCTAACACGTAAAAAAATGGTGAAATCGACTCTAACTTTGCCTCACTCTTATTTTAAGTAAAACTCAAACCGTTTTCATTTCCTTTTTTGTTGATTAAAGCATGTTAAAATTGGCCAAAGTACATTATTGGAATATTACTTCAATAGTTAGGATTATTCGTGGATTAATTCGAGTTCGGATTATTTATGAAATAAGAGGACCAGTTCGAATTATTTTTGCCAATTAATCAACAAATTAAACAAAATCATGTAGGGAAAGAATATTTATGTAGGCCGTAAAAGTTGTCCGATTGAACAATTAGCTAAACTAGTTTGCATGCCCGGCCCCGCCCGGGCTAACTATATTTATATTAAAAATTAATTTTATATAAATTTACATTATATTAAATATTTGTCCAGTTTATACATTTACTATTTATGACATATTAACATTATATTAAATACTTGTCTAGTTTATACACTTACTATTTATGACATATTTGGATGAAATTCTTGAAATCATAATTAAGTATAATTGTTAATCATACTTCAATTAATATAAAATTATTGTCAATGCATACATTATCAATGTATACTCTCATGGAAAATATTATTTTGATATAAAATTAATGATATTAAATCTATGAGTTCTTCTTGGTGTTTTATTTCAAATATAAACTCACAAATATTAAATTTTTCCTAATGTGAGTCATAATATTTTTTAGGTAAGTTTTATTTAAATATCACAGAGAATTAGTTATTTTAAATAACAATAAAAATTAAATACTAAATTTTCCTAATGTAACCTAACTAATTTAATTGTCATTAAAAAGTATATTACTTTCAAAAATTTATTTATTTTATTTTTCACACCTTCCAAATATAATGTATTTATTTTTTCCAATTTTAATTTGGAAATATAGAGTGTTTGTTACAATATTTGGTTATATATTTTTAAGAATATTTGATTATGTTTAAGGTAATTTTTTTTTTTTAAATGCTTTACTAAAAATAAACTTATTTTATTTTAGAATTCTAATAATATTAAAATATCCAATTATAATAAGCTTAATAAGTTTTATTATATATTAATATAATAACTTAGATTATATATATTAAAATAATATTTTTTTTATCAACCAATTATATTAAAACAAATGTCGACCATAGAGACCATGGTTTCTGCTTTATATATATATATATATATATATATATATATATATATATATATATAGGGTTGAGTTCCCATGAGAAGTACCCCTTATATGAGAAATATGAGAAATAATCATAACCATTCATTATTTTAATCTAAGGGTTGAGATTTATAGTGTTTTGATGAGGGGAGATTTATTTATTTATTTATCTTTTTTTTTTTTTTTTTAATGTGAGGGGAGATTTATTTATTTTTTTTTTTTTTTATGAGGGTGGATTTATTTTTTTTGTTTTTTTTTTCTTTATGAGGGGGGATTTATTTTTTTTTTGTTTTTTTTTTCCTTTCATATTTTTTCTTTTTTTCTTTTTTTTTTTCCAGTTTTTTTTTTTCCATTTTTTTTTTTTTTTTTAGTTTTTTTTTTTTTTTTTTTTTTTTTTTTTTTTTTTTTTCAATTTTTTCTTTTTTTTTTTTTCAATTTTTTTTTTTTGTTTCATGTTTTGAAATGAACCTCGTTTGTAAATGTAATGAACCTCGTATGAAAATGAAATGAACCTCGTATTTGAATGAAATAAATCTCGTATGTAAATGAAATGAAATGAATCTCATATGTAAATGTAATGAACCTCGTTTGTAAATGTAATGAACCTCGTATGTAACTGAAATGAACCTCATTTATTACTGAAATGAACCTCGTATGTAACTGAAATGAACCTCGTACGTAAATGAAATGAATCTCGTATCTAAATATAATGAACCTCGTATGTAAATGAAATGAACCTCGTATTAGAATGAAATGAATCTCGTATGTAAATTAAATGAATCTCGTATGTAAATGAAATGAACCTCGTATTTGAATGAAATGAATCTCGTATGTAAATGAAATGAATCTCGTATGTAAATGTAATGAATCTCGTTTGTAAATGTAATGAACCTCATATGTTACTGAAATGAACCTCGTATGTAAATGAAATGAACCTCGTATGTAAATGAAATAAATCTCGTATGTAAATGTAATGAACCTCGTTTGTAAATGAAATGAACCTCGTATTTGAATGAAATGAATCTCGTATGTAAATGAAATGAATCTCGTATGTAAATGTAATGAACCTCGTTTGTAAATGTAATGAACCTCGTATGTAACTGAAATGAACCTCATTTGTTACTGAAATGAACCTCGTATGTAACTGAAATGAACCTCGTATATAAATGAAATGAACCTCATTTGTTACTGAAATGAACCTCGTATGTAAATGAAATGAATCTCGTATGTAAATGAAATGAATCTCGTATGTAAATGTAATGAACCTCGTTTGTAAATGAAATGAACCTCGTATTTGAATGAAATGAATCTCGTATGTAAATGAAATGAATCTCGTATGTAAATGTAATGAACCTCGTTTGTAAATATAATGAACCTCGTATGTAACTGAAATGAACGTTATTTGTTACTGAAATGAACCTCGTATGTAACTGAAATGAACCTCGTATGTAAATGAAATGAATCTCGTATGTAAATATAATGAAACTCGTTTGTAAATGAAATGAACCTCGTATTTGAATGAAATGAATCTCGTATGTAAATGTAATGAACCTCGTATGTAACTGAAATGAACCTCATTTGTTACTGAAATGAACCTCGTATGTAATTGAAATGAACCTCATTTGTCACTGAAATGAACCTCGTATGTAAATGAAATGAACCTCGTATGTAAATGTAATGAACCTCGTATGTAAATGTAACGAACCTCGTTTGTAAATGTAATGAATCTCGTATGTAAATGTAATGAACCTCGTATTAAAAAAATCAAAAAGAAAAAAAATTTAAAAAAAACAAAGAAACAAAAAAAATGGAAAAACAAAAAAATGAAATTAAAAAAAAAATAATTGAAAAAAAAAAAAAAAAAAAAAAAAAAAAAAAAAAAAAAAAAAAAAATCTCCCCTCACAAAAAAAAAAAAGGAAAAAAAAAACAAAAAAAAAGAAAACAAATCTCCCATCACAAAAAAAAGAAAAGGAAAAAAAACAAATAAAAAAAAAAAAACAAAACTCCTCTCAAAAAAAAAAAAAAAAAAAAAAAAAAAAAAAAAAAATTCTCCCCTAACAAAAAAAAAAGAAAAGAATAAAAAAAAAAAATGAAAAGAAATCACTCATCACAAAAAAAAAAGAAAAAAAAGAAAAAAAATAAATAAATCTCCCCTCAAAACAAAACAAAAAAAAAAAAAAAAAAAAAAAAAAAAAAAATTCTCCCCTAACAAAAAAAAAAAAAAAAAAGGAAAAAAAAAAAAAAACAAAAAAAAAAAAAAACAAATCTCCCATCACAAAAAAAAAAATAAAAAAATAAAAAAACAAATCTCCCATCAAAAAAAAAAAAAAAAATACAATGTATATCAACTCTTAGATTAAAACAATCAATGGTTATGATTATTTCTCATATTTCTCACCTAAGCCCTATTTCTCATATGAACCTAAATCTATATATATATATATATATATATATATATATATATATATATATATATATATATAAGGATCCGGTACATCCTAACATCTTTGTACATCCTACATCCTAATCTAAGCCCTTAGATCAAAGGAATGGAGGGCCAAGATTGAGCCAAAAAAAAGCGCGCAGCCTAACTATTAGTTATAAAGTTACTATGATTTGTTTTGATACTTTTAGTTCTAAATAGTGATACTTTCAGTTATCGTAAGTGATACTTTTTGTAGGATGTAAGACATAAATATTTTGCTATAGATTTACAGCATCGTGATACTTTTAGTGTAACACTGTGAAACTTTTAGTGTAAATTAGTGATACTTTTAACATATTGTGACATAATATAAAATAAAGTGATACTTCCACATAATGTTTTGTTACTTTTAACATAATATTGTGATACTTCTTATATTAACATTTGATACTTCTTACAATAAATTCATATATATATATTGAGTAATGAAACATTGTAGAATTAAAATCATAATGAATTCAACAGCATCGTGATACTTCTTGTGTAATAATATGATACTTTCAGTTTAAATTAGTGATACTTCTATTTTAAAAAATAATATTACAAGCAACTCATTGAGACATTTCATCAAACACTTAGTGTACAACACACAAGAACACAATAATAACTTAATTGAACATAGTAGTTCCACCACATCAAAGTGAGATGACGATGAACGATCACGATCACGATGAACATCAAATTGAACGATGACGATAATGATGACGTTGAACGCAAAAGTTTCAGTTGATGATGAAGATGAATGATGATGAAAACATAAAATTGAACGATGACGATATGAAAATTCAACATAAATCGATGCATAAATTGATCGAGGAGAATTATATTTTTATTTAGCACAATTAAATGTAGAAATTGGTAGATGAGAATTGAATGACAAAAAAAAAAAAAAAAAAAAAAAAGAATTGAAAAAAAAAAAGAAAAAAAAAAGAAAAAAAAATAAAAAAATATGAAAGAAAAAATAAAAAATAAATAAATCCCCCCTCATAAAGAAAAAAAAAAAAAATAAAAAAAATAAATCCCCCATCATAAAGATAAAAACAAATAAAAAAAATAAATCCCCCCTCATAAAGGGGAAAAAAAACAAAAAAAATAAATTCACCCTCATAAAAAAAAAAAATTAAATAAATAAATCTCCCCTCACATTAAAAAAAAAAAAATAATAATAAATAAAAAATAAATAAATCTCCCCTCACCAAAAAAACTATAAATCTGAGCCATTGGATCATCAAGATCCTAGGGCTGAGATTTGGATGTAGGATGTATAATTGTTGGGAGGATGTATAAGATCCTATTTCTATATATATATATATATATATATATATATATATATATATATATAGAAATAGGATCACATGAATCCTCAAATTTGGTGAGTCTGCATCCACTTCCTCAACCCTTAGATCTACTTGATCTAATGGTTGAGATCTTACCACACGATATCTCTCTCCTAATTTATTTTTAGATTTTTTTTTCCCTTTTAATTTTCTTGATTTATGTTTTTTTCTTAAATTGTTTGGTCAACCTCTTTTTACGTTTTTCTTTTTTTCCTTTTTTTTTTTTTTTTTTTTTTCACAATTTTTTTTTTTTTCACAATTTTTTTTTTTTTTTTTTTTTTTTTTTTTTTTTTTTTTTTTTTTTTTTACAATTTTTTTGCCTTTAATTTTTATATTACTTGATACAATGTTATTCTTTGTTATTTAGTCTGCAATCAATGTTACTTTAAAATGTAACACATTTTGCTCTAATATTTTTTTTTTTTTTTTTTTTGTTTGCCTTTAATTCTTATATTACTTGATACAATGTTATTGTTCCTTCGAAGTGCAATCAATGTTACTTTAAAATGTAACACATGTTACTCTAATAACTTATTTTAAAATGTAACACATGTTACTCTAATATTTTTTTTTGCCTTTAATTCTTATATTACTTGATACAATATTACTGTTACTTCGAAGTGCAATTAATGTTACTTTAAAATGTAACTCCTGTTACTCTAATAACTTAAACGGAGTACATGTTATTTTAACAAATTTTTATATATTTTCTTGATACGATATTCAATGTTACCTTAAAGTATAACAACTGTTACTCTAATAGCTTATATGTGTTATTTTAACAAATTTTTATTAATCCTTAAGTATTTTTTGATACGATGTACATTATTTCAAAGTGTAACAATTGTTACTCTAATAGCTTTTACGTTTTATTTAACAAAATTTTATTAATCCTTCTATTTTCTTGATGCGATGTTACTATTTCTTTGACGTGAAACCAATGTTACTTTAAAGTGTAACAATTGTAACTCTAATAGCTTGTACGTGTTATTTTAACAAACATTTATTAATCCATATATTTTCTTGATACGATATTATTGTTACTTCAAAGTGCAATCAATGTTACTTAAAGGGTAACAACTGTTACTCTAATAGCTTGTACATGTTACTTTAAGTTATAATACTTGACAAAATCATGGTAATAAAATTTTATATAATTATTCGTCAATTGTTACTTTAACGTTTATTTGTTATTACCTTAATATAATAAAAAAAAATAACAAAAACATTGAAATAATCAAATAATTGAAAAATTAAAAGAATTTAAAAAAATAACAAAATCGTTAAAAACAAAAAAAAAAAAAAACAAAAACAATGAAATAATTAAATAACTGAAAAACTAAAACAATTTAAAAAAAAACGTAAAAAAAAAAAAATCGTAAAAAAAAAACGTAAAAAAAAAAAAAAAAAATTCGTCAAAAAAAAAAAAAAAAAAATCGTCAAAAAAAAACATAAAGAAAAAAAAAATAAAAAAAAAATTCGTCAAAAAAGCGTAAAAAAAAAAAAAAAAAAAAAAAAAATCGTCAAAAAAAAAGTAAAAAAAAAAAATATAAAAATAAAAAAAGAAAAGAAAAAGAAAAAGAAAAAGAAAGAAAGAAAGAAAAAAAAAAAAAAAATAAAAGAAATCTCAACCATTGATTTCATTAGATCCAATGGCTCAAGATTGTACTGAAAGGATGCACCAAATATAAAGGGATTAAATGTGATCATACTGCATATATATATATATATATATATATATATATATATATATATAGAGAGTAAAGTTATATAGAGTCCATGTAGTTGAGAGAGTCCTAGAGTCCTTATATTAGCCATAGGATCAATAGACAATGTAGGGCTGAGATTACAAGTGAATTAATTACAAAAAAAAAAAAAAAAAAAAAAAAAAAAAAAAAAAAAGTAAAATTAGTTGTACAGTTACGAGGCAATTGTTGGGTTATTTGCTTTTTCAATGATGGTTAATTATTATTTTTCATTTTTCATTTGAACTCATTTCAAATTACCAAATTCTCTCCCTTCTTCTTCCTCTTTCTCTTTTTTTTCGGTCCATTTTTCCATTTTTTTTTTAATTTGCAACCTGCATAATCCTTACTTTCTTGAGTGGATCTGCGGCACAACTTGTTAAAACTGCAAAAAAATGAGAATTTCGTGCTTTTTTTTATTAGTCTTGTTTTAATGGAAGAATTTTTATTTTAATTTTTTGGTTTTAATCTATAAATTTGAAATTCAAGTTTGTTTACTTTTTGGTGTTTTGATGTTGTTGCAGGTGTAAATAGATTAGAGTAAAAGATGGTGGATTTGCAAGAAGAAAGTGTAAAAAGGTTTGAGTTTTAAAACATTCGTGTAGTTGGAAGACGAGTAGTCGGAATTTTAAAAATATATGTTAAAATTTCATTTTTGGGTCTTAAAATTTCATTTTTGTATTTTTACGATGTGGGCAGAATAATAAGTTAAATCGTATCCAAATGGTGGTACTGCATTTTTGATGTTATATTTTCTTGAGTGGATCTGCAAAAGAACTTGTTAAAACTGCAAAAAAAGGAGAATTTCGTGCTTTTTTTATTAGTCTTGTTTTAAAGGAAGAATTTTTATTTTATTTTTTTGGTTTTAATCAATAAATTTGAAATTCAAGATTGTTTACTTTTTGGTGTTTTGATGTTGTTGCAGGTGTAAATGGATTAAAGTAAAAGATGGTGGATTTGCAAGAAGAAAGTGTAAAAGGTTTGAGTTTTAAAATGTTCGTGTAGTTAGAAGACGAAAGTGGTCGGAATTTAAAAAATATATGTTAAAATTTCATTTTTGGGTCTTAAAATTTCATTTTTGAATTTTTTACGATGTGGGCAGAATAAAAAGTCGTTCATTGTCTCTAATTTAAGGTTAGTAAATTGGAATTTCTTTTACTAGACTTAAAATTTTAAATTATGGTGCTGAAATTTCATAAGCGGTATATGTTGTTTGTCGACTAACATTGTTATGAAATTGAAATTCTATTCTACAGGCTTAAAATTCTAAATTTTGTTGTTGAAATTTCAAAATTGAAATATATTATTTGTATTACTAGTAGTGCATTTAAATTTTGTGTAGAAATTTCAGAATTTGAATCTTTTTTTATCACTGGAGTTGTGTAATAATTAGGCTCTTTGTCTTGTTTGGTGTTGTGAACGAGGGTTGATGCTGAAAAAAATCGTACAATATGGTCTGGCGGATTGGCAAGGTGTTTGGCAATTTTGTTTTGTTCGATCAAACTTACTCGACCAACAAATACTCAATGGTTAAAAAGGCTTCAGTTTGATGAGACTCACCTAACGGGTCTGGTGACATCGACGATGAAGTTTAGTGTGATTAGATTGGAATGAATTTGTAACGTATTTAGTTTATGGCAAGTTTATTCAGTTATTGTAATTTTATCGTTGTTACCGAATTATTTTTCTTTGTTTAATGAGCAAAAGAAAGAGTTTCATTCGAAGATTGAAATTATATACTAGTATGTAACTGTTGGAGTTACAAATACTTAACACCGAAAATCATTGACACTATGTGAGTTGTTGTTGAGGTTTTTTAAAATTATGTTGAAATCCTAAAAAAACATGTTGAGATTCTAGAAAATGTGAGTTGAGGTTATGTTATGATTAGTACATATAGTAGGATTATTTAGCAAAATTCAGAACATACTTATCAAATTTTCAAATGTACTTGTTGAATTGTTAGTATATTGAGTATACATAGTGGAAATTCTAAAAGAATTTCTTGCAATTTCAAATAAGGTTGTTAAAATTTCAAATATATGTGTTGAAATTCTGTTATGGTTACAAACATAGCAGAATTTTTATATTTAGGAATTGATGTTATAGTTTTTCAAATATACGAGTATGTTGAAATTGCATAAAGATGAAACATAGTTGATTTATAACTACTAAATTGAGATGAAACATAAAGATGAAACATAGTTGATCTAAAACCAAAGTACAAACCAATGTAAAAATGAAAACAAATTAATCGGTTCAATATTGACATAGTTTAATAAAGACGGTGTTTCACAACGATTGGACAAAGCAAAACAAAGCGAAGGGTTCAATGAGCAGTTAAATGGTGACAGCGCTTCATTTAGAGCACTTCTACATCTTCCGCTGTATCTGACGCTGCGCTTTAAGCAACTTTATAAGGTCAGGCTTCCTCTTCAGAAATTGGGAGACGTTTTTAAGTAAAACATCACGCTTCAAGTTGACTGAGTAGAAGTAGAGGATAGGTCAACAGCACGGGGGGTTGTTAGCTTCTTCATCCTTGAAGCAGCGTTAGTGTACCAAGAGTGGCAAGCAATCGCATTCCGTCGCATGTGCATATACAACTCATGAACCTCCTACAAACATAAACGTAAGACAAACAAATTACAATAATTTAAAAAGAGAATTCCAGAATGTAAAAAGAGAATTCCAGTATGTAAAAAGAGAATTCCAGTAAGACAACTAAATTACAGTAATTTAAGAAATTTAAGAAAAAAAAAAGAATTGTAATCACATAATATGAAATTCCAGTATGTAAAAAGAGAATTTATAACAGATAATCAGTTTCTCTTATAAACACAAAAAAATGAAATTCTAACAGACGAAAAACGAATTATAACACATAATATGAAATTCCAATTTCAGGAAGAAAATTATAAACACAATTAATGAACATAATTATAAACACAATCAGTTTCTATTGTAACTAAAAAAACTGAAATTCTAGTAACAAAAAAAAAGAATCATATTCACATAATCTGACAATCAGTTCTCAAAAAAAGAATTCTAAGAGTATAATCAGGAATTTTAAGAGAGAAAAAAGAATATGACACACATTACCCTAAAATTACAGCATGTCTGTTTTTCTTAAAACACAATAAAAATGAAATTCCAACAGCAAAAAAACGAATTATAAACACAAAATATGAAATTCCGATTTCAGGAACAGAATTATAAACATAATTAAAGAACCACCTACAAACATGGGACAAAATTTATATCGACAAAAATGGGACAAAATTTAAAATCACTAAAAACAGCAGAAAAAGGAATAACAATCAATTTTTAGGGTTTCCAATTTGAAGAACTTAATGAAGAACTTAACATAAAAATTAAATCTTTAAGTTAAAAATTCAACCTAGTTTGAAATCAAAAAAATTACAAACTGAAAAATCAATTACAATTATAAGTTATAAAATTCAACCTAATTTGTAACTAAATAATACGAAATACGAAAAACCAAAAAAAAAAAAAAAAAAAAAAGAAAAAAAAACCGAAAAATCAAAGGAATAACAATCAATATTTAGGGTTTTCAATTTTTTTAGTGAAAGTTTGACAGAAAAACAAGAAATATACAAATTTCTGTATCAAATTAATAGAAGAACCCAAAAATAAATAAATCAAAACATAAAAATTAAAACTTGAACTACAAAATCTAAACGAAAATTAACGAGATGGAACTCACCTTTTATCAAACAAAAATAACGATGACAGTGTTCAATAAGAAATCTGAATGATAGCAATGGCGAAAAAGATGAAGAATTGAAAAAGATGAATTGAATTTGAGAGTTGAAGAAGATGAATTGAATCAGAAATTTTTTGGGGAGAAAAATTGAAGAGTCATTAATTTTGGAGAGAGAGATTGAAAATATTTGAATTAATTGTGAATTGTGTTTTTTTTGGAGGAGTAAGGTGAATGTTCTTTTGTTCTTCTCGTTTTCTGTTGTTTTTTATTTCTTTTTTCTTTTTTTTTTTTTTTTTGTCATTTTTCTCTTTTTCTGTTTTTTTTTTTTTTTTTTTTTTTTTTTTTTGAGGGGGACAATGCATTTATTGTAAAGTTAATCTCAGCCATCCATTGAATTTGATCTAAGGGCTGAGATGAGAACTCTAGGACTCTAAGACTAAGGGTGGACTCTAAATAACCTATTTCTATATATATATATATATATATATATATATATATATATATATATTAGATAACTCAGAAAGTTTTACTGAGTTTTGGAAAACCCTCCTCATTTATCAGGTAAATTCTGCCCTTTTTACTCTCTATATTCGAAGTTGTTCTAAGTTTGCTCATTAAATTCATGTGTTCTTCATCAGCTGAATTCTGCTTTTTAGGTTTTTCCACTCTTTTGTCGAAATATAATTCATGAACTACTAAAAAGCTTCTTCCTTTAACTTGGCCAAAACAATTGATTTTATTTAGTGACAGTATTGAAAATCTGTTAATTTATTCTTCATTATGCATTCAATTATGAAATTAATTTTACAATTTCAGTCAAAAAGCCATCATGTATTACAATTTGTGTTGGAATTTTTCGATATTTGTGAAGCGACAAATTAATTAAATCTGCAAACTATTGTACAACTTACAATTTTATTGGTTAAGGGTGTGTTTGGATTGAGGGAAATGAAGGGAAATGAAGGGGAGGGAAAGAGAGGGATTGAGTTTTCATCGTTTGGTTACAAAAAATGGAAGGAGGGAAATGGAGGGGGAGGGATTTGGAGGGATCCATTTTCCCTCCTCTAAGCCTAATTGGAATCCCAAATAGGCAAGATTTGGAGGAAAAATGGTATCCAAACACCACCATTTCCCCTCCCCTTCCTTTCCCTTCCTTCTCGTTCCCTCATTTCCCCTCCCCTCCCTTTCCCTCTTATTTTGCTATTCAAACACACCCTAAAAGTATTTGAGATTTTGGAAACCAATAGTCTTAGTATTTGTCACATTTTAGTTACAGATGTCGAAAATTCGTCGTACGCATAAGCATGGGCCGAAACCCAAAACTTTTATTTGGTGTAGCGAAAATAATTTTCATAGTGTAGTACTCCCTCTGTCTCAGTCATTTGATACCCTTCTCTTAAATTCCCCTCACAAAATAAGAAAATGGTAAACAACAGACATAGGGAGTACAAAATTTTGCATTGTAATCTGTAATTGTTTCGAAATTCTCCGTATGTGTAATCTAGTGTAGTAGAGATTTATATTACGATTCGTTTTCTTGGAATCCAGGATATCACAAATTCAGAAGAAAGGAATTCTATGAAATTAGGGAATAAGATAATGTCGTAGGATTATTAATGTTACACACAAATTCTCGTGTGAGTCAAGCCTACACTAAGTTATTGTAAGTCAGCCTCGTGTGTACTCAATTATATAGTTTTTGTACCCGTTTAGTGATAATTATTATTAATTGTAACTAAAATTTTCATGCCTCGTCTATATGGCAATTTTAAAATGTTGTGGTTGTGAATTCTTAATCTTGCTTTTGTTCTGAAATAATTGTCAGGTAGACGACCATTTGAGAGCAATGGAATTAAAGTTCCAAAAGCGGATGCGTTCTTCTTTGGGCAACTGTGGCCGTGATAGGTTGAGTGAAATGCCAGATGAAGTACTTGTGCACATCCTTTCTTATATGCCCATTTTAGATGCCGTTAGAACTGTCTTACTTCGTTGTTTTGGAAACCTTTGGACTTTGGTTCCTACTCTTGAGCTTGACCTCGTTGATCGATTTATTATTAACAACAAGAGGGAAGTTCACGTTGATGATTGGTTCCACTTTTTCGTCCGCAATGTGTTGATACTTCACAAAAGGCCTTCAATAAATAAATTTCGTCTTCGTGTAAATTTTCGTAAGCATAACAAATCCCTTGCTTATGAAATGAAAATGTGGCTGAGGTCTGCCTTGGTTAGACAAGCGACAGAAATCATTTTCATTGATGAATCGAGAAATTTTAAGAACAGTTCGTTTTTGCCGGATTTCACAAGTCAATCTCTTGTTACGCTTAAACTCAACTGTTGCAAAATCGGGGCCCGGCTTAAAGTGAACTTGCCATCTCTTAAGAAGTTATTACTGGAACGTTGCTTTATGGGTGACGAAGAATTTGAAAGATTTATATCTGGATGTCCTTCCTTGCAGGAATTGGGAATAATCGATCCTTCGGATATAGATAAGCTAAGTTTTAGCTTTCCAGATATCAATAAGTTTTCTCTTGTTCTTCCTTATAATCATCGAAGGAGGAATCCGGTGTTGCTTGATTGCCCCAACGTCAAAACTTTGCATTTGGATATACACGATGGGCTACACATCAATGATGTTTCTTCTCTTCGCGATATCTATGTCAAATCAATTCTACGTATGTCATTTATTCCATACGATGACATACTTATAAGACTTAAATTGTTTTACGGCAAGCTTGATGGTCTTTGAAGTTATCCATTTGTCGCATCAGGCGTCTTCGGTAAGATTGTTAGTTGTTATAATACCTTTTATTCTTGAGTGATTTGAGTAGTATGATTGTATACGAATGAACTACGATTCCTTGTTTTCTTACTCATACGTCCTACCCATGAGAACATATTTTGGTTTTTATGGAATACTTTTGGCTTATTCCTACTTGACGTAATTGATTTGAGAAATTGTCGAGATAACAAATGTTCATTTTCATCCATTTCAGCAATTCCTCAATGCAATACCAAATTTGGATCTGTTACGACACAAATGGAAGCGTGTCGTTTTGGAATTGACGGAGTTCTATCAAGATTGCCTCGTAGGCATTTGTCACTTGATTAGAAGTTTAACGCACTTGGAAGAGCTCACTGTATACACCGCAGAGGTAAAGTGCATTATAGTACCACTTCTATACTTTCTTAAACTAATACTCTGAAACTTATACTAAGACAACGTCACAAGTGAAATCAGAACGGTCACTCACATTTCTCGAATGATTTATTAATCTGAATTAACTGATTCGTCTTTCATCGATATATCATCAGAGTTTCAAAGCCAGTCCTGCTTTGGTCCCTGTAGAAGTTTTATCTTCGTATGTGACACCGCAACTGAAGACCGTCACCTTGCATGGCTATGGCAAAACTTGGAAGAGTCAGCTTCCGATAGTGGAGTTCTTGCTCGGGAACGTAACTCTATTGGAAAAATTGGTCATTGTCACCGTTGAGGATAGACTGAAAGCCACAGAAAAGCGTGAATTTGTCAAGCATGTGTCAAGCCTCTCAAGGGCGTCAAAACGTGCCAGGGTACTCTTCGCTTGACTATTGTGTATTGCATTGGAGCTTGTGTGTTGTGCTAAGAAGCAGACGAATGTCGGAAAATTAAGAATTTTTTCTCTGGGATATGACATGGGCAAGTCTTGGATGTAGTAGTCTTGAATCTTGATCAAGCACCACAAATCTCGGAGGACTAAAGATTGGGTATTGACTTATGGTGGAGACACTGAGCTATGCGCAACCGGTTACGCAGACGAGCTCATAAACAACAACTGACGCCAGTCGACGAGCTTGATTTTGTTAACCAAGTATCCAAGTTTAGAAGGGCGTCAGCAAATGCGACTGTAATTCTTTATTAATTAGCTTTTTTTTGTTTTTGTGATGCACTTAAAAACAATGTAATCTTTTCCTGCTTATTGTCATTCTTCAGTAATTACTCCGTAGCTTTTTTTCGTTCTTGTGATTTCTACTGGCATCCAACAGCCGTCGAGGCTTTCTAATAATATACCAGCTTCGGCGTCATTTAACCAAGACAACCAAACACCAATAATCAAATATATAAGTCTACTGTAATAAAGCACAATTTTCTCATTTAGAGATGACAATTGCTTTTGTCGAGCCTCTCTTGAACTCGACACTTAGTTAACAAAATCAAGATCCTTGACTGTTTTAAGCCGTGGATAAACCCCATCGGTAGATAATTCCCGGTTAAATAGTGGCTTTCGACCGGAAGCAGATATCTCTGAGTGAAATAATGCACGCGCATCCTGCGTATATTCAGATGGAACCATCACAAAATCAGATGAAACGAACTTAGTAATTAAATCTGATATTGCGAAGTAGGATAACCATTTACGCTGCATGTACTTACCGACAATTGATTAACGTCTATTCTGAGTTTTTCTAACTTCAGTGAACTTTTTACCAATTTTAAGATAACTTGAAGACATCGTTCGTGATTCCGCCGTGGCTGCAAAACTAGGCACTTGCAATTGTTCCGCGGAAAATCCACTGTTTTCATCAAAGATAGTTGCTGTATAAAAAGAAACAAATTAATCCTCGTTCATATGCGGCAAAACGTAAACAAACTTTTAGCTGTGTTGCCCGATATACATAACATATACGACACTAAACAGTAACTTCAAAGCGCAAATTGACGGCAACAAAAATATAGCGTCACTGACACAAGCCACATAACACGCAGTCACATAATTGCACGTCTAAGACTCTAAGCACAAATATGAACACTGTGATTTTGTCAATGAAGTTCTCCAGTATAGTAGACATTTCAACTAGACTGTGCATACCACCATGTGAGTCTACTTGAAAGAAAACTAGACGAACACGTAACACCAGAGAACAAAGTAATGTACGGAATATGAATCAGCTGTATGACTAAACCAGGTCTATTTATATCAACGGGTAATGTCGTAATGAAATAATGAATGATGTGTTCTCGATGAACGATTCATAATCAATCAAAAGCCCCTCAAAATTTGAAGCGGTAAAGTAAAACTTACCTCAAAAACATTTATTTTCAAGGAAAAATCAGCAGCATTTCGAAAGCTCTTCACAATTGCCTTAACCAATCCGTACCAACAATCACTTGGTAAAGACATGACATTTACTATTTGAAGAGATGAATTATCAGTCACCGACAACTGAAACGGTGGAGAGTGCAATGTAATAGCAAAATCCAATATTTTAACATAGGGGCAATGAAGGGTAACAGGGTCGTCAACCACATTGTGTAGGTTCAGGTACAGCTTACTAACACTCGGATTAGTAATGTCCAAAACTCGCAGACCTTGAGCACTGTCTAAAACCAGCTCTTCCAAAGAAGGGCATCCACATATCAACTGATCAAAAGCGTCATTACATTCACGAACACATATAAGCGATAAGTGTTTTAAAACACCTATATGAAGAGGTCATTTGTCACCATAATCCTCAATTATACATCCAGAGAGCGTAAGCGTAGTTATGTATTGGCACGTAAAAACACAGCGTGGAGGGGCTAATTCATCACTGCCGTTAAAAGCAAAATAGAGATCATAGATCTTTGACTCGTCTACAAGCAGCGAACCTCATCCACATTTGAACATCATCAATCATCTTCGGATCCTCAAAATAACCATCAAATTTGAAAATGTAAAGGTGAAAAGTATCAACAGTGGATCGTCTATGAAGCACGAGTACATTCTAGACTAGGCGAGAAATGCGTAAGAACACCTCACAAAGTTTTGATTGTTCATCAATTATTAAAATGGTTAACTAATATAACAAATTAAGTATGAAGAATACACAACATAAATGATACTCCGTACATACCTGTTTAAAAGGAGAGTTTTTTTCTTTTTTATGGGGTAGATTAATCATTTGAGTTGCTGCAATCAAAGCTCACAGATGAAAACCTGAGTTCCACTGTTCAAACCTTGAGTTGCTCCCCTTTTATTTTTGAGTTATTTGCTTTCACAATTAAAGTTTAATTCATATGACGATTTTATACGAGCATTTGTAGTTTTTGTTGGCATTGATACACGACTGGTTGGGAGTTTTTTACGAGACTCTAGAGGTACCGAATAATCCCTCGAGATAATAATAATAATAATAATAAGAAGAAGAAGAAATGACTTTGAGGGAGTACTCTGTAACTTAATACACCATTATTTTACAATTGCTTATCAAGCTTATCAATTTTGTGAAAAAAATTCGGAAATTGTTGTAGCTCACAGCGGCTTCTGCAAATTTTTAAAATACCTTGTACGCTAAAGCGTTACCCTGTAAATTTTGAACTGCGAAAATATTGTATTCTCAAGGCGATAGTAATCTTCTAAAAAAAAAAAGAAAAAGAAAAAAGAATATCATAAATGGGAGTACGGAGTATGGAGTAATATTTAGTGTATAATACAGACTAAGACAATCGAACAACATTAATCCGATAAACAAAGCCTCGTGTAATACGATATTTTCCTTTAATGACCACAATCGAGGCTCTCTTGAAACTTGACACTTCGTTAACAAAATCACGATCCTCGACTGTAACTATATGATTCACCCCTCGGGTAATTACCAATTTCTCCAATACGACTGCATTCCGTAGCAACACTTCTACTAGTTCGAGCAGACCCATACAACACTTATCATACCCGTGAATGGTGACGGTTTTAAGCAGTGGATAAACACAATCGGTAGATAATTCCGGGTCAAGTAGTGGCTTTCGACCAGAAGCAGATATCTGTGAGCATAATGAAAGACGCATATTCTGCATATATTCAGAGGAAACCGTCACAAAAATCAGATGAAACGAACGTAGTAAATTCAAGCTTATATTGCGAAGTAGAAAAACCATTTATTTACATCACACATACTTACCGACGATTGCTCAACGTCTATCACGAGCTCTTCCAACTTCACTGAGCTTTTTACCAATTTTAAGACGATTTGAACCCATTGTTCATGACTGCAGCATGGCTGCAATTCTAAACGCTTCCAATTGTTTTGCGGGAAATCCACTTTCTTCATCGAAGATAATTGCTGAAATGAAAAGAAACACGACTTGTTTTGCCACTTTATTCTCTTAAATTGTTGCGGAAATTATTTTCAACAAACTAATCCTCGTTTCAGTACAGCAAAGGGGAATTAAATATTCAGCCGTGTAAAAGCGTAAATTGATGGCAACACATATATGAGTAAACTTACGTCGATGAACGATTCATAATCGATCAAAAGCTGCTCAAATTTGAAGCGATAAAGTAAAACTTACCTCAAAAACATCTATTTTAAAAGAAAAATCAACAGCATTTCGAAAGTTCTTCACAATTGCCTTAACCAATCCATTCCAACACTCAGTAGGTAAAAACATGACGTTTACTTGTTGAAGAGACGAAACATCAGTCACCCACAACTGAAATGGCTCGGATTTCGAAAATATTTCAATATTCAATATCTTCACATGAGGGCAATGAAGGGTAAAAGGGTCATCGACCTTGTCACTTATTCGCAGGGCCAACCAACGAACACTCGGATTAGTAATGTTCAAAAGTCGCAATCCTTGAGGACTGCTTAAAACCAGCTTTTCCAAAGACGGGAAACTAGATATCAACTGATTAAAAGCGTCATTACATCCACGGATACCTATAAGCGATAAGTTTCGTAAAGAACCCATATGAAGAGGTTGTTCGTCTTCATACTCCTCAATTATACATCCAGAGAGCAGAAGCGTAGTTATCGATTGACTAGTAAAAACACAACGCGGTGGGGTTAAATCTTCGTTACCATTAAAACCGAAATAAAGATCTTTGACTCCTCTACTAGCAGCGAATCTAAGCCACATTTGAACTTCGCCAATCATTTCTAGATCATCAAAATAAAAGTTGTCGTAAATGTAAAGGTGAAAGGAGTCGATGGTGGATTGTCTATGTAACATGAGGACGTTTCGGACAAAGCGGGAAAAACAATCAAACATCTCATTATAAAGTGATGGTTCATCATCTATTGTTATTTCCTCACCATCTAATATTCTTAAACAATATTCGTAAAAATCAAACGAAAGAGCATCAACCAAAGTCCAGAGGTCTCCAAAACGACGAAGCAACACGGTTCTAACAGTGTCTATGGTGGGTAAATGCGAAAGTATACGAACAATCACGTCATCGGGCATTTGACTCAACCTATCTCGAACAACACCATTTGACATAGAAGCCATCTTTTTGTTAGGCTGCATGATCAAAGACATAAACTTTACTCAAGTTTCAAACAAAATCCACCTCAAATTGTTTAAAAGGGTTAGTTCTTAAACATAAATTTGGAATTATAGAAACAAAAATCAACATTTGTCGGCTTTATGGTATGAGACGGCTTCACATAGACTTATTCGACAGGAAAGTGATTTAGGGTTTTCCAGCAAAACTGATATTACCGATTTGGGTTTGGATTCCCTGAAACTAAAAGATAACTTAAGTTTACTCGATAGATTAAAATATTACTCCGTATTACTTTCCCACTTTATGTGATAAAGATCATATAAATATATATTTTCCTATCTAATACGGAGTAATTAGAAAACTTCATCCCGTTCACGATATTTCAACTTTATGAATCCCAAACTCGATTAATTGGGTTGTTCTTTCGAGGGTATACTCACAGTAAAAATTTAAGAAAATTGAAATTTTTAGTCATGCTTACACATTTTTTATTTAAAAAAGTTCTTCTAAAACATCAAAAATAAAAAACGACCTGAACAATAAAGTAATAACACGAAGCATAATCCTTACTCACTCCGTCTCAAAATCTTCGATAAATTTAGTATTTGTGCAATCTCAAACACGATACTTTGACCGAAATTACTTTTAAATTTTATAAAATATATTAAAGATGACAAATATATACGGAGTATATCTTACGAATGAATGATAAGTAACACCACCATAATTCAGTATGATCAGAAAACAACATCGATAGTCCACAAGCCGCCACCATAAAATCGTGATAAGCCAAGTCAAAGTATGCACCCAAACGAGAGGCTTGACGGAGTTAAGCTGTCTGGAATCTGGAGAGAAGAAAAAGAAAAAACAAACGGAATTCTATTCGCCAACTACAGAACCTAGTAAACTTCAGGAACAATCAAGTCACGGAAAAATCTACGCTCACACTTTCAAAACTCGATGGAGTTTCAGAAGCACAGAATCAGCTACTGCTATGCCTGGTTAATCGTCACGTCACTGCCAATTTCATCTCTGCGTCCTCCTTTTATTATGTTTCGCATCAGACAAATACCACAGTAACATTTGTCGAGGCTTTCTTAAACATCGATACCCGCTTAACAAAATTATACTCTTCAACTACTGTTAGTTGTTTCCTCTCTAAGGAAATTGCCAATTTCTCCAACACGATTGCGTTTTCCAGCAAAAATTGAACGAGTGTAAGCTGAGCTCCAAAAGCTTTTTCATTGCAATGAATGGTGACGGTTTTAAGAAGAGGCATCACACAAGCAGATGCGTCTGGTGAAAGCAAAATCTTTTTACCAGTACCGTGCCACTGTTTTATTAAAAACCACCGGAATAAATTGTTAGATGAGAAGACATGTAAATATTAATCAAATTAATTAGTCGGACTACAAAAAGTGGAAGAACCAGTTATACAAAATTCACTTACCGATGAATCTCCATTGATTTTGAGATCTTCTAGCTCCACTGAAGCCGTCAACAACTTGACGATAACTTGGAAAAATCTTTCGTTGTTCCAGCATACGTGCAAAACTAAACGCTTCCATCTATTTTGAGGATAATTTATCTTCATTGAACTCAATTGCTGACCAAGTAGCACAAACACTAGTCACGAATTGCAATAAAATTGTCGCGCATAACCAAAAACAAATTGATGAAAACAAGATTCAGGTGAATTCACAATAAAATCTTTCGTTGTTCCAGCATGAATAATTAAGGCCGTCTAAAAGAACATAATGAATTGTAATGAACAAAATCGACGTTAGATTATATATCGAGTTTGTTTTGCAGGATAAAGGCAATCATATACCGTAATGATTAGAAAGTCGTGCAAGATTTGAAACGAACAAGTAAAACATACTGAGAAAGCATGGTTTAGCAGCGTAAAAGCCTCAACATTCCCAAACTGAGTAACCAATGCCATAACTTGATCAGCATAACACGGTAGCGCCGTCACATTCACTTCTTTAAGAGATGAAACATCGATAACTTCAAGCAGATATAACGGCGATGCTTTAGAATATTCAATATCCAAAGTTCTGAGTGCGGGACAATTAAGGGTAACAGGGTTGCGTCTAACGCATATGAACAGTTTGATAACACTCGGGTTACTAATGTCTAGACGTTGCAATCCTTTAGCTCTGTAAATAAACAGTTCTTCTAGAGAAGAACACCCACTTATCAGCTGTTCAAAAGCATGATCATTTCCACGAGCACGAATAAGCGACAATTTTCTCAAACTTCCCAAGTGGAATCGAGGTTGGTCCTCAAGCTTAAACTCGGACAATGAGACGGTAACCAATGATTGACTGGTGAAGACACAAGACGGCAATGTGTCAACATAAGAAGTAAAATCGAAATCGAGATATTTGACTCCTCTATCAATAGCAAACTTCAGCCACATATGAACATCATCAACTACATCTTGGACGTATAAATCGTCTTCAAACTTGTCAATCAATATCTGAAAAGTATCGATTGTGGGACCTCGATGAAGCCTCAGAACATTTCGAACAAACTTAGAAAACCGCGGGAACACCCAGAAGATGTAACCTGAACCATCCATTTGATTTTCATAGTATTCTTGGAGCTCAGAACCATTAAGAGGAGAAACAGACCAGAGGTCGTCATAACGGTCCAACCTAATCATTCCATCGGTGTAGTCATCGAGATCAAACTCAAGGACGGGAACCAAAGTCCAGAGGTTTCCAAAACGACGAAGCAACATTGTTCTGACAGCGTCTAGGGTTGACAGAAATGAAAGTATATGCACAAGAACTTCATCAGGCATCTCACTTAATCTATTAGTATTACTACCCTCAGAATTCTTGGGTTTCTTGCACTTTGATTGCATGGTTGCCAACCCAACAATGACTGCAAATCCGAAACACGACTCAAAATTCAGAGAATACAAAGTCTCAAAAAAGACGGTTATGCTTAAACTATGCGACCTATTTAATACTCGTATGTTAATAGCATGGATTAATTCTCGTTACGCAAGGGTCATATGCGTACGACCCATAATATATAGCTAAAAAGTAATATGACCATTTGAAACCTTTTACAATTTAAAACGGTTTTACAGATAACGCTAATGTTAATGGTTCATTTTGAAACCAAGGGTATATGAGAAGTTAGTGCATGTTAATTAATGTGTGGTTTTGTATTCTCGAGCGACTCCTTGGTTGTTTCTCACATCTCGCATTTCAGATAACACAATGTCTCAACTCTCAAAAAAGACCGTCTAACACGATACATGAGTATTTTGTCAAACACCTTCGTAGTTCGTACCAAATCATATAGTTTAAGTAGAGTTAATGGGTCATTTTAAAAACCTGATGAATACTTCGTAGCGGTGTGAGGAAGTCTTAAAGCAGAAGTTTACAAAAGAAAGGAAAAAGATGAAAGGAGTAAATTAATTACCTGAATGAGTAAAATTATATATTGATGCCTGAGATTATGGTGATCAATTTTGCACACCTCAAAACTGCTATGTTCAGTGTTAAAGAAGTAAAAAAAAAAAAAAAAAAAAAAAAAAAAAAAAGGGCTATGTTTAACAGTTTAAGTACGAAGTATTTTTAACTGTGATTTAACCAGGGTTCTTGTGAAGTGGGGACGTGGGGTGTGTGAAGTGGGGTGGGTTATTTAAAGGATTTATTTCGAGTTCAAAATTACGCCAAGGATAAGTATATTGTAAGGCGGGTTTACGGTTACAACCTCTAATCAAATTGTGATCCAAAAATAATGCTGAAAAAAAGACAGTCCATCACAAAAATATACACAATTCTCTCACCAATACACCACCAACAAACCACCTTAAACCACCACAAAAACAAACACTAACCCCCAAACCCCAACCGGCCGCCCTCCACCCTACGCCGTCGTCGCCTTGACCCATGCCGCCGCACATTCCCTTGCCGCTAGCCACCGACTACCGCCACTAACCACCCCTTCACAAATCTTATAATCATCCATTTACAAACCCTAATTTTAAAATTAACTTAAATCTATTGAAAATTAATAAAAATCGATAATTTAAACACAAAAGTTGAAATTAAAAACGATTAGAAGTTATAATTGAAGTTAATGATCAAAAATTGAAAATTTGAATGAATTTGTTTGAAGATTAGTTAGGAAAAAAAAAAAAAAAAAGAATTGTGTATATTTTTTGAGTAAAAAAGAGTAGGGTTGGAAATAATAATGAAAAAAAAAAAAAAAAAAAGTATACAATGGGAGTAAATTCCATATATGAAAAATCAAGGGATATTTCACTGCCTCGACTTTGGCGGATTACATAGTACTTACATGTGTGAGGTTTGTTCACATGGTACCCCTAAACTTTGTGAATATGTGCCCAATATGCCCATTTTGTGACGGAAAACTTGACGACGTTAATTTTATGGAAGAAGGCACCAATTATGAGTTTAGGGTACATTTAGACCAACATTATTCCTCGATTAAATGCTATTATTTGTACTCTAATCAACAAAATTTATACTAATTAATCAACACATAATAACATTTAATTGAGGAATAATGTGATTTTAATTGTACTCTAAACTCATAATTGGTGCATTCTTCTTTAAACTTAACGTCGTCAAGTTTTCCGTCACAAAATGGGCATATTGGGCACATATTTACAAAGTTTAGGGGTACCATGTGAACAAACCTCACACATGGGGTACCATGTGTAATCTGCCAAAGTTCGAGGGTACCGTGGGAAATATCCCAAAAATCAATTACGTTTCATTATAGTAGTTGTCTACTTATCTCTAGGTCTCTAACTGTTACTCTGTGACATCATATCATATACTCCCTCCATTCAATTCCATTCACAACATTTCACTTTTTCACATTAGTCGAGGCAAATGTCGGAACGAAAATATCTACAATTTCACTCGATAAAAAAATCTAAAAATTGAATATAATATTGTACCCATAAAGACGAATCAAACAAGATCACACACGACTATATTTTCATTTATAGATTGTCGGGAATTTCAAAGATTCCCGACATAGTTGAATAGTGTCAATAAAGCAAATGTAGTGAATGGAGTTGAATGGAGGGAGTACTTTGTAATCCGTATATAATGATATGACTAGTTGACTACAATGTAATATTAACAACAACATAGCATATATTCTTTACGATATATTCTTAATCCGTTGAGATCCTCTAGAGTTACAAAAAAAACTCTACATGGTAGAGTTTACCTATATTAGTAAAGATTGTATTTTTTTACTTTTATTGCAATTAAAAATATACTCATATCTTATGCTTATATTCAATTATGGTAAACTCTATGAACTCTACTAAAAATTAACTCTAGAGGATCCTAACACATTTTTAATACACTGCAATTTGCAGACGTAATATGTCGATATCTCGACATATTCTAAAATAGGCAGAACAATCCTTAATATAAGAAGTAAGAACTACTCCTAAGTAGACCTGGCAAACGGGTCAATCGGGTCGGGTCTGGGTCGGGTCAGTTCGGGTCGGGTCATTTCGGGTTTGATTGAAGTATCATATCGGGTCGGGTCGGGTCGGGTCATTTCGGGTTTCGGGTCGATATCGGGTCATTTCGGGTTCGGGTTAATTTGGGTCGGGTCGGGTCAGGTCCCTTTCGGGTCAAAATGAAAATTTTTGGTAAAAGAAACATTTTTTTTTTCTTCAAAAGGTTACTTTTTAAGGTTTTTAGGTATATAATTGACGTTAATTGATTATACGATATCAAATAAGTTATTTTTAAATCATTTGAAGTCACCAAGAATATTTTTTATCGGGTCAATTTGAGTTTCGGGTCAATTTCGGGTCACGGCATAACGGGTCGGGTCTGGGTCGGGTCGGGTCATTTCGAGTTCGGGTCAATTTTGGGTTTGTGATTGTCGGGTCACTTTCAGGTCTCGGGTCAGCCTTATCGGGTCGGGTCAATCGGGTCGGGTCTGTTTTGCCAGGTCTACTCCTAAGTCCTATAATAATACTCCGTATCTGAAAAGCCAATTCACAGTAGCTTCAACTTTTAGCTCCTTTAACCCATACTTTGCTATCTGCCATTTCGTGTAATTATGTATCCCATGCTTTTTCCCGTACTTTCCAATTCACATTTAATTCAGGGATGACCTCTCAAGTATCAATATATCTTGCTTGTTCTATACTCTCTCGATTCAAATCTAATTGTATCATCATGTCGTAACTCATAACGCATTCGTCGAGATACATTTTGCGACATTATCTACTCTAAGGGTGTGTTTGAATTGAGGGAAATGAAGGGAAAGGAAGGGGAGGGAAAGGGAGGGATTGAGTTTCCATCGTTTGGTTACAAAAAATGGAAGGAGAGAAATGGAGGGAGAGGGAATTGGAGGGATCCATTTTCCCTCCTCTAAGCCTAATTGGAATCCCTCCAAAATAGGCAAGATTTGGAGGGAAAATGGTATCCAAACACCATCATTTCCCCTCCCCTCCCCTTCCTTCCCCTTCCTTCCCCTTCCCTCATTTCCCCTCCAAATCTTGCCTATTTTGAAGGGGAGGGGAAGGGAAATGGTAGTGTTTGGATACCATTTTCCCTCCAAATCTTGTCTATTTTGAAGGGACTCCAATTAGGTTTTGAGGAGGGAAAATGGATCCCTTCAAATCCCTCCCCCTCCATTTCCTTCCCTTCATATTTTGTATCCAAACAAAGGAGAATCAATCTTCCCATTTCCCTTCCCTTCTTTTCCCTCCATTTCCCTCAATCCAAACACACCCTAATATTTATACGTTATGATAAATTATAAACGTTGAAAAATTAATCTTGTATACAAGAAAACGAATAAAACAAGATCACTCAAGAAGGATACCATCATTTAACCACCAAGGACAACTCGACATCATAATCATAACTCGGATAGCAAAGTACTCCGAAAGTTGCTTTCTCATGCGAATACCACAATTGCATTTGTCGAGGCTCTCATGAAACTCGAGACTTTCTTAACAAAATCATGCTCCTCGACAGACGACAGCTATTCGACGATTTGACCCAATGGTAATTACCAATTTTTCCAATATGAATGCTTTCCGTAGCAAAACTTCCACTAGTTCGAGCAGACCTTTACAACAGTTTTCATAGCCATGAATGGTGACGGTTATAAGCAGTGGATAAACACAATCGGTGGATAATTCCGGGTACAATAGCGTCTTATGAGTGTTCTGACAACAAGTAGATAGCTCTGAGCTCAGTAATTCATGCTTCTCCTGCATATATTCAGAGATAAAAATAAGATGAAATGCACTCGGTGGTACGCGCCAATTAATTGCAGTCGGAAAACCAGTTGTGCCGCCATATACTTACCGACGATTGTTCAACATCTATTATCAGCTCTTCCTACTTCGCTGAACTTTTCAACAACTTCAAAATAACGTGAAGGCAACGTTCATCATTCCAGCATGGCTGAAGAACTAGACGGTTCCAACTGTTCTGTGGAAAGTTCACTTTCTTCATCAAAGACAATTTCTGAATAAAAAGAAATAAGACTTGTTATGTTACATGAGTATCACTAATAGTAACATCAAAGAACAGACTGATGGCAACACAAATTGCACTTCTACACACATAACACGAAAAATATGATTTTGCCAATCAAGTTTTAATTGCGGAAACAACCATCGTAGACATCCGTGCATATCACCACCATGCAGAATTAGTATGTTTTCTGTGGAACGGCTTAGACCAGGTATATTTAATACCGAAAACAATGAATCATAGGTTCTCAATGAATAATACTCAATCAATCAAAAGCTCCATAGATTTCAATCGATCAAGTAAAACGTACCTTAAAAGCTGTTCTTGACAAGGAAAATTTCGCAACGTTTCGAAACCGCTTCACAACTGCCTTAACCAATCTGCGCGAACATTTATCTGGTAGATCCTTGACATTTACTGCTTGAAGAGACGACATATCAGTCACGTGCAACTCAAATGGCGGAGATTCCTTTAAAATTGCTATATCCAATATTTTCACATAGGGGCAATGAAGGGTGACAGGGTCGTCAACCACATCTCGCAGGTGAAGATACAGCTTACTAACACTCGGAGATGTAATGTTCAAAACTCGCAGTCCTAGAGGATTGTCTAAAATCAGCTCTTCCAAAGACGGGCATCCACTTATCAACTGATTGAAAGCGTCATTACATCCCTGAACAAGTCTAAGTGATAGTTTCCGTAAAGCACTCATATTGTAAGGTCGCTCATCATCATACTTCTCAATCATAAAGCCAGAGAGCGTAAGCACGGCTAAAGATTGGCAAGTAAAAACACAACGAGTTGGGGTAAATTCATCAGCGCCGTGAAAAGCAAAATGGAGATCTTTGACTCCTCTACTAACAGCGAACCTCAACGGCTCAGCCACATTTGAATAACATCAATCATCTCTGGATCTTCAAAATAATATTCAAATTCGTTCATATAGACGTGAAAAGTGTCAATGGTCGATCTTCTATGACACGTGAGGACATTTTCGACTTGGCGAGAAAAGCAAGACAACATCTCAGGAATATGCTACCTAAAAATTGATACGGAGTACTTTTTTTTCCTCAATCACCCCCAAAGTCGAAATATACTACTTAAAAATAGAATATTCACAACCTTAAATAGGGATTTCTCAATAAGTATCGACATATTTTAGACATTAGTGGTTGTAACTTGAAATGAGCATACCTTATAATGTTTTCAATCGCCGTAAGAAAATTCGACGCTGGAGTTGATTTTGAAGGAAAATTGTCAAGGGGTTATGTTATAAAAATAACATATAAGAGGTTTATTTTTTTAAAAAAAAAAAGTGTTATAAAAGAAAGTTATATTTAATTAACCCTATTTTAAAATACATTGAATTATTACCAATTTTGCAATTACTTACGTCATAGCCGCTTAACAGTATAGAATTTATGAAATTTCTCGTAATCATACACAACAAGAAAATAAAACTTTTAATTCTTTTAATAATACGAAAGTATAACTAGGGAGTATTATAGTTTCGACAAATATTTTGATGAATGTGAAGACGAGGCAAATGTGAAAAGGTAAAACTACATGCTCCGTATATTCTTATACGAAAGAAAAACAAAATTAAAAATCGAGTGCGTCAACCAGTCACTAAAATCACCCGCCAAACGTAAACCGTCACCGAATTTATTTTCAACTCTCTTAGAAATTTAGGGTTCTTCATTTCTGATACTTTTTCAAATTGGGAAACCCTAATATTCATCTGGTAAATTGTTCTTCCCCAATTTTTTCTGTTTTACTTATTTATTTCGCATTTTCAGTCTCAGTTTACCCCTATGATTAAAGATTCTGCTATTTAATCACCATGCATTCTGTTGTTATTATCTTGTGATTAGTTGAATACCTTGAATGAATTTGAAACCCGTTTCATTTTCTGGGTGAATTCTTTTTTATTCATAATATGATATGAGAGTAGTGTTGTACGGCTTTTTACTCATTTGGTTTCCTTTGAATGGTTGTTTTCTCGGTTTCCGTCATTTGTTTACCTCTACTCTTTCACCTAAGGGCAAAGAATAATTTGATTACATCACTTTCTGGTGTTGATTTTGGCAAAAAGATCAATGAAACCGAGAGAGTGATTTGAGATCCGTTGATTAGTTTGAGGACGATTGTTGTGTAAAATCTGAATCTAGCATTTATTCTAATGCAAAGTGTTATTTTCAGGTAATTAATCATTTTGAGAACAATGAGTTTGCCCGCAAAGCGTATTTGTTCTAATGACAACTTTGATGGCCGAGATAGGTTGAGTGAAATGCCTGACGAAGTAATTGTGCACATTCTTTCATGTTTGCCTCCTCTCGATGCAGTTAGAACTGTCTTACTTCGTCGTTTTGGAAACCTTTGGACTTTGGTACACACTCTTAGTTTTGATGCGAAGGAATTCTATGACAGCCCTCCTCGGGATAAAAATCAAAGATTCACTGGTCCTGAAATGCGTGCCTACTGCTCAGATGTTACCGATAAGTTCATCATTTTCGTACGCAATGTGTTGTTGCTTCACAAAACACTCTCTATTCATAAATTTCATATTTCTATACACTCATTATGGTATGCTGACAGGGCTGCTGACGATATTAAAATCTGGTTGAGGGTTGCATTGGAAAAACAAGCTAAAGAAATTGAAATTTCAGATGTATCTTGGAATATGTATTTTAACGAAGTCTTAGAAATTTCAGATATATCTTGGAATATGTATCATAGCGACAAAATCTTACCTGATCTCAAAAGTCGATATCTTGTTAAGCTTGTGCTCAATTACTGCAAAATTGAGCCCCAACTTCAAGTCAACTTGGGATCTCTAAAGAAATTATGGCTACACAATTGTAACGTGTCTGACGAAGCATTCCAAACATTTATATCTGGTTGCCCTTCCTTACAAGAATTGAGTATCGAAGATCCTATTACATTAAAGAAGCTGAGGTTCAGGGCTCCAAACATTGATAAGTTGTCTCTTTCTGTCTCCAAAGTTGACCAAATGATGATTCCTTTGTTGATTGATTGCCCCAACCTTAAAACGTTGGATTTGGTAATAAATCGTCGGCTACCAAAGGTCCTTGATGTTTCATCAGTTCGCCACGTTAATGTCATGTATTTTCGCTATTGTACGAACGACGACGTGGAGGACGGGGATGAGAACGAGTATAGGATGGATGATGATGAGGATGACAAACATACAATTTTTGAAAGGTTTTTAGGGAGGTTTGAAGCTACTGAAGTTTTCCAAGTGTCATGCAAGGCTTCTGTGGTATCTTTGTTCTTTTTGAAAATGATATTACGATTTCCATGGTTTCTGTTGATTTTATGATACTATGTGCTTCTTACTTGCTTTATATGCTGTTCATTTATAAAAAAGAGTTATAACTGAGTGTGCATTTGATGTCATGGTCTTTGGTGACTGCTGTCGATGTATGTTAGTAGCTGATCTATGCTGTTACGATATTTCTGCATATGTGCGTCTGTTTTCTTACTGTCTATACATGAACTCGCATTTTGACTTTAATTAATCTTGTTAGTCCGTATTTTGTAGTATACAAATGCTAAGATGCCATTACATTATTTTTTACTCCGTATCATATAACCTCGTACAGAGCAACTCTGATATTTTGGCCACATGAAAATGATATATCAAAATATTGTCGTTATTTAAGTTATTTTGCAACTTGACCTATACGAGTACTCTATAATACGCCTATTGTTTCATCGAAAAAGTTTTCGGGGAACATGTATATTTGCAAAATGCCGTGCTTTAATAAAGAACTCCTAAGAGATTTAACGAAAATAAAGGCGCTTTGTAGCAGTCTTTTGTATATCGGTTACGAAGTATCATTTTGGTTATCCCTATGTCTGTGACTGTTATTGAGAAATGATTGATATTACTTGAATCCGTTTCAGGGATTCCTCAATACAATACAATGTAACGAAAGTTTTCAAAATAGATGGAAGCGTGTAATTTTAGAGTTGCGGACGCTTAGTCAAATCTGCCTCGAGGGCATTTGCTACTTGATCCGCAGTTTAGAGCACTTGGAAGAACTCATTATATACACCAACAAGGTAAGTGTCTTTATTAACTCTAGCTCGTACTCCCACACCCCATCACGTTTTTATTATCTCGAGTTAACGTTGTTAATTAATCATTGTTAGTTTTAACCATTAATTTCTGTAAATATACCTAGAGATCCAATATAAGATTCGTCACGTTTGATTGTGAGAAAATATCTGTAAAAGTTGACATTCATTGATCATTTCTAATAAAGATATATACTCGGTACAACGTGATGGACAATGTGTTGGTCAATTTGCTTACTCTGGTTATTTATTAGTCGTTTATGTATTTAACCAAACAGGAATTCGAAGTCCTTACAAATGTGGCCCCTTTGAAGCATTCTTCTTCTTCTTCTTCTTCTTCTCGTGTGATGCCACGACTTAAAACTATCACTCTTCATAGCCATGTGAAATCGTGGAACCATCAGCAACGATTAGTAGAATGTTTGCTCAAAAGCACCCCTTACGTAAACAAATTGGTAATTGTCCCCATCACGAACTGATCGACTATAGCTGGAATTCGTCAGGCGTGTTTTGCGATTCCAAAGGGACTTAGCAAATTTCAGGGTAGTATTCTTTTGCATCAAAAGTAATATATTCAAACTAGTAAGTCGTAGAATGATAAGAACTAGATAATTATGATATTCGCAGGAAAAGTCATGGGTAATTCTTGACGTACTTGAGTGGTTTTTATCCTCCATGAACTCTATTGAAATTTTTAATCTTGAGACGTTTGTAATGGCTAATTCTATACTCCGTATATCATAGCCGTGGTTTCATCGTTTTTCCCAATTCAGATAAAGTTGTCATGACTCGTGAGTGTGAATGTGTGATTCGTATTTTTTAGTTCATCATCTTGCCTTCTTTTTTCGGGTTTTCATTTCATTCGAAGCGATGAAGCTATAGTAAAATGATTTTAAAGGAATCCCTTTTTTTTTAAACACTCATTCGATGCAGAGTTAGTAAGCTTAGGTTGTGTATGATGGGGCTACTTTCGCCAAATAGATTGGCCATTTTTGGTTTTGATTGAGCGGAGCTATCTATCCCTAGAGTTGTGAAAAGGATTATTTCGATCGAGATTGGATGTAGTCGATTTCAGGGATGACCTACATTTTCGGTCAAGTCGACACAAATAACATTTTTAATCTATATTTTGTTAGGTTATTTGTAGTCATGTCATTTTTAAAAATACATGGTGGTTATAAACTTAGGGGACGTTTGGTTCGGGAAGGGGAAAGGGAACGAATTCAACAAAGGAGAAAGGAAAGGATTTAAGGATTGATAATGAAAATGAATTTTTTTTTTTTTTGCAAATCATTTGTTAAAACTTACTATAAATAAAAAGAGGATAATTATTTTGGGAAAGTTTTTAAGGAAAGGGGACAATTAATTTAGGATGGAGGGAGTATTTGTTTTGCACATTTTCAATGTCAAACAATTTGATAAAGTGTAGGTCTCCCTTAAAACGGGTTACCCGTTTTAAGGGAGAAACGGGTCAAGTAGAGGGGAAAAAGACAAGGAACTAGTGGGGGAGGGAGATTTTCTCCCCCACTTGTCCTTTGTCCTTTCCCCCTACTTGACCCGTTTTTCTTGTTTGAGACGGGTTACCCGTCTCAAACAAACCCGTCTCAAACAAGAATTGGTGTTTGATAAAAATGCATTGATGAATGTTAACCTAATAATATTATAGTCCAAACATTCATAATTCCTCATAGGACAATCATAACATGCTGATTGTTGCTATGTTTGACAATGCGTGATCATTCTAATAAAAGTTGTTACATTTTTGTTAGTTGTGTCATCATTTTGGAATTTCCATTTTATTAATATATTTTCTCCGATTTGAATAGAGTTAGAAGAAAAAAGAGCTGCCTGAACTGGCGAAAACAAAACTTATTTGATCCGTCTTAATTTAAAAACGGATATACCTGTCTAAAAGAACACCTCTAGTTTGTTTAACCCCAAATTTTCAAAATCACAAATTGGCCTTACAATAAGTTATTGTAAGTTCGTCTCATTTGTACTCGATTATGTAATTTTTGTACTATTTTAGTGATAATTATGATTAATTATAACTAAATTTGTTTTATGTTTTATACTCTTTTAGCTGCAATTTATATTCCGATCTTGCATTAAGTTAGCACTCCGTATAAGGTTAGTCACACAGGAATAGTCACAGACCTCACAATTAAAAAAATAAAAAATAAAAAATAAAAAAAATAAAAAAAAAATAAAAAAACTTATAAATAAGTTTTGCAACATTGTTAAACACAATCTCACTCATACAATCTTCTTAAATCAGGTATAAATTTCTCCCTCTTTCTCAATTTGGCTTTTCATATTCTGTGTTATGTCACAGTTTTCTTCACTTTGTACGAGTATTATTTTACTAATCATTGGTCACGCCATTAATTTGAAATGTTTAGCTACTTTGGTTTGCTAATCATGCTGTTTATATTAATTGACGTGATTTTGAATGGAAGAGTACGATAAGTGAATGAATTTTATTAGAGTTGTCGATTCTCATGATTTTTAAACTTCCACGAAAAACAAATGGATTTAAAACTTTAATTAATTTAAAATGTTGCATTTTAATTCCAAATTCAATTCAATTGTGATATTTGGTGGCGCATGGAATTAGAATTGAAACTTTAATATACAAATTTTGTTAAAAATTTATAACAAAATGAAATTTAAGACTATTATATAAACTTTTAAAATAATATTTTAAGATTTTACTACTCCGTAATTTTTAAGTCTAAGTGTAAAAAACTAAAAGGAGGAGGAATTCAAATGACTACCCAAAGTATAAGAATTAAAATGAACCCAAATTGAACCACTATGGAATTAGGATGGAATTGAACCAATTTCAATTTCAATTCTTGGAGTTCCCCAAACATTAAAATTGGCTCAATTCCGGAAAATTCAATTCCGTGTTGTCAAACATGCCATAATGGAAAATTCATGTGAATTGGTATTTTGCATTAAACCAATCATTTTTTTGTGAACTGAGTTGTATTATTTGAGGTGGGTTTCTCTGAAATTTGAGTAAAGTTTTTATCTTTGAAATTAAATGGTTAGGTTATCACTTGAAAACCATGGAGTTGAGGACGAGGAAGATGAAACCTTTAATGGGTATTAGCGGTTCCAAAGATAGGTTAAGCGACATGCCTGATCGCTTGATTGTGCACATACTTTCGCTTATGCCCACGTTGGATGCTGTCAAAACCATGTTACTTCGTCGTTTCGGAAACCTATGGACTTTGGTTCCTGTTCTTTCATTTAATTTTGATGACTATGATTCAATACTCTACCCCCGTGTTATTAATTTGTATGATGTTTTTTTAAGCTTTGCCCGCTTTGTCCGGAATGTCCTTATGCTTCATCGAAACCCTACTGTTGATCGCTTCCACATTATTATTTCTGATCAATATGATCTTGAGCATCCGATGATTCTTGATGTTCAAATGTGGCTGAGGTTTGCTATTGATAAACAAGTCAAAGATTTGAACTTCTCTTTTGGCGGTTCTGGTTATGTGACCATTCCTCGCGGTGCCTTCACGAGTCAATCTCTAGTTAAGCTTAGACTTTACGGCTGCGTGCTTGAGTATCACCCTCATCTGAACGTCTGTAAAATGAGCTATGTGGAAGCCTTGTTGTCTAAAGTTCAGCCCAAAGTTCAGCCCACTACAAACAATGAAGGCTTGGTGTCAAAGCAAGAAACATGTCCAAGTAATACACAAGACATGGTCCAAAGAAAGTGTGGCCCAAACATCCACTCAGCCCATTACTCTCAAAGAGAAGGAAGAGCAGGAAACTCAGTGTGCAAGGTAGAAAACTCGTTGTGCAAGGCATAGTGAGCTGGAGCTTTGATCAATTTTGTCTGTTTGTCAGAAAATCATCCTAGGGTTAAGCACTCTTTCTTACATATATATACAACACATTGTACATTGTAATGGGCAGATTTGGTGAATGAAAAGTTAATCTGAAATCCCTCAACCATTGAAGGTGATATCTAAACCTATCTTTGTTGTTGATTTATTTGTGTGATTGTGTTATCATGAGTCAAGGTTATCGAATTCTTCATGGTATCAGAGCCTTGTGCTCTTGATAACCATTGAAGCCCCTTATCTGTGTTTGTGTTTTCGTCTCCTGTGTAAAGCTTGCATCTTTATTTCTGTACTCTCTGTTTTTCGTGTGTTTTAGTCATGGCTGGAGCTGATAACACTGTTACTACTATTACCCCATCGACCCATCAGACATAACCCTTCTGAGGGCATGCAAACTCTCAAACTCACATCTGAACTCCTGGGCATTGAGAACTATGGTCCATGGAGGCGACAAATGGAGTTGGCTTTGTCTGCAAAAAGAAAGCTAGGGTTTGTTACAGGGGCTGTGAAGAGGGATGGAAGTGATGTAATCAAACAAGAGGCATGGGACACTTCAAACAATTTGGTGATCTCATGGATCTTACAGAATTTAAGTGAAAGAATCAAGTCTATTGTGATGTATACTCGCACAGCCAAAGAAATCTGGGAAATCTTGGAGAGACGATATGTTGTGGCCAATGGTGCTAAGAAATTTCAGTTGAACAAGAAGTGTTATGAGATAGAACAGAATGGAAGGACTGTGGAGGAGTACTACACTCAACTTCAAATGGTCTGGGATGAGTTGGATAACATAAGCACTCTACCCAGCCTTACTCAGAAAACAGCAGAAATGGAAACTTATCTCAAGGCTTTGCAACAGCAAACAGAAGAAAGGCATTTGTTTCAGTTTCTCAATGGTCTGGACAAGGACTATTCTGTCATGAGGAGCAATATTCTGATGGTGACCCCTTTGCCCTCTGTTGAATCAGCTGTTTCCATGTTTCTTCAAGAGGAAACTCAGAAGTACAACATCAATACTGGGAAGAATCCAGACATGTCTGCCTTCATGATCAAAGGAGGTAGTGAGAATGAGGCCTGCAAACATTGTGGGAGAAGAAATCACAAGTCTGATCTGTGTTGGGAAGTGATTGGTTACCCCAGTGGACATCCAAAGAACAGGAGACCTGTGTCTGGTGCTAATCAAAAGACTCAGAACTTCTTCAAGCCATCCTTTAACAACAGCAGATATGTGAAGCCTGGGGATAATCAAGGAAATACTCCTCAAACTTACTATAATCAGAAGTTCAAGGCTGGTCAAGGATTCAAGACACCAAGGAAGCGTGACTAATGCTAAAACTGATCTGGCAACAGCTATTGATGCAGCAACTCAACAATTGGAGCATCTGTTGAAATTGGTACCTGGGAATGGTGGAAATGGCTCAAAGACTGAAGGAGACACAGATGAAGAACTAGATTGCAACTTTGCAGGTATTGCATCTTACAAGAGAAACCTTGAATTTAAACATCAGTGGGTGATAGATTCTGGGGCTTCAGATCACATGGTGGGTGATAAATCACTGTTAACAAACACCTGCTATTTGACAAATGGACCAAGGGTGAATATGCCAAATGGGGGTGTGACTAAAGCCACACATAGAGGAGATGTTGTTCTGTCTAAAAACCTTGTGCTTAAAAATGCTTTGTTCATTCCTGAGTTCAGACAAAACCTCTTTATGCATGCAAAGGCCGATAAGAGAGCAGTGGTCGTAAGGTGGTGTTTAGTGATACATCTTGCTATGTGCAGGAATGTAGAGGAAGAGAAGTGAAGTGCATAGGAGAGGCCAGAGATGGGTTATATTACTTGAGAAATGAAGATGATGCTACTGTTTTTGCTCAGAAGAATAATGTAGGTGTAACTACTTTTGCTACTAATCTGAATGAGAACTTTGATGAAGTCTTTCCTAAGAATGCCTCTGGTATTGATTCCTCTATTAATCATGTGTCTACTTTTAATTTGTGGCATAATCGACTTGGTCACACACCTTTGCATGTGCTGAAAAATATTGATGATCTAAATTTGAGAAATGAAAAGGGAAATGAGATTTGCATCACCTGTCCTATGGCTAAATTGACTAAAACCCCTTATCATTTGAGCATGTCTGAGACTAAAGGTCCTTTTGAATTGATCCATATAGATATATGGGGTCCTTATAGAGTAGCATACAAGGGAAATTACAGATTTTTCCTCACTATTGTTGATGATTACTCTAGAGGGACATGGGTGTACTTGTTAGTACACAAATCAGAAGCTTACATTAACATTAAAAATTTTTGTGAGTATGCTAAAACTCAGTTTGGAAAACAAGTGAGAATCATAAGATCAGATAATGCTTGGGAATTTGATGATAAGCATTGTATTGCTTACTTCAATGAAAATGGTATTGTTCATCAAACAAGTCTCATTGATAGACCTCAGCAGAATGGAAGAGTTGAGAGGAAGCATAGGCACTTACTTGAAATGAGTAGATCTTTGAGGTTTCAAGCTGGTTTGTCCCTTGGATATTGGGGAGATTGTGTCAAGTGTGCTGCATATGTTATCAATAGGATTCCTAGTCCTGTTATCAAAGGCAAGACACCATATGAGTGCATATATGGAGTTAAGCCTAAGTATGATCAGCTTAAAGCCTTTGGATGTTTGGGAATGGTGTATAATCCTGATAGAACTAAGGATAAGTTTCAACCTAGGGGTTTGCCTTGCATATTTCTGGGATATCCTGTGAATCAGAAGGGTTATGTTGTGCAAGACTTGATAAGTAAAAAGAGATTTGTGTCCAGAGATGTAAGGTTCTTTGAGTCTGTGTTTCCCTTATCCACACACTCCAAGGGAAAATATCTGAGTCCTGTTCCTGTGAGTCTGCCTGATTCTACAGAACAAGCTGTGACAGGAGGCTTGGAAGACAATGTTTACAGTGAGGCACCAACAATGGAAGCTGTGGAGGCTGAGCAAATGACAGAGGAAAATGAAGCTGCTCATGAATCTGATGCTGAGAACACGGATCAGCAGACTGCTGATGCTGAAAATAATGAAAGGAGGCCTGCAAGAGAAAGAAGAGCTCCATCCTGGATGACTGATTATGTAACTGACACAAGAAGAAGAAGACAGATAACAAATCCTGAAGCAATACACAGAGTTACTAACACTGATGTGAATCAGTCTTTTGTGAATATGGTTCAGAATGTTGGAATGATAATGGAACCCTACTTCTTCAAAGATGCTGTGAAGGAGCAAGTATGGGTGGATGCTATGAACAAGGAGTTAGATGCTCTTGAACAAAATGAGACATGGGATATAACCCCTCTTCCCTCTAACAGAAAAGCCATAGGTTGTAGATGGTTGTACAAAGTGAAGTACAAACCAGATGGAAATGTGGAAAGATACAAAGCAAGATTGGTCATACAAGGGTGTAGGCAAAGAGAAGGCTTGGATTACACTGAAACTTTTGCCCCAGTGGCAAAAATGACTACTGTAAGATCCTTGTTGGCTGTGGCAGCTATGCATGACTGGAAATTGTATCAAATGGATGTGACCAATGCATTTCTACATGGAGATCTCAATGAAGAAGTGTACATGACACTACCCTATGGTTACTACAAGCAGGGAGACAGAATGAAGAAATCTGATATTCCTCCTGAGAGATGTAAGGGTTCAATGGTATGCAAATTGAAGAAAGCCTTGTATGGCTTAAAGCAGGCACCTAGACAATGGTTTGCCAAGCTATCTCATGCTCTTTTGCACACAGGATTTGTTAAGTCTCAGGCTGATCACTCTTTATTTGTGAAAAATCAGGGGGAGAAGCTTACAGTGGTGCTCATTTATGTGGATGACATGGTCATCACAGGAAATGATGAATCTGAAATACAGAATCTGAAGGAGGCTCTAAAACTACAATTTCACATGAAGGATCTTGGGCTGTTAACTTATTTTCTGGGTATTGAGGTAGCAAAGACAGACCAAGGTCTGTTTCTGTCACAGAAGAAGTACACTCATGATCTTCTGCAAGAGTTTGGAATCAACAAAGAAAGAGCCTTGAGAGTACCCTTGGATGCTCACACAAAATTGGAACCAAACAAAGGCACTCCTCTGCTCAATCCTGAAGTTTATAGAAGACTTGTGGGTAAGCTGATATATTTAACAATAACCAGACCTGATATTTCTTTCTCTGTGCAATTGTTAAGTCAATTTGTACAAGCTCCTACATCTGATCACTTACAAACTGCAAGGAGGGTCTTGAGATACTTAAAGTCAGCACCTGCGCAAGGAGTCCTCTTAGCCAAATCATCTGCTGTAAGGCTTAGTGCCTATTGTGACTCAGATTGGGCCTCTTGTCCCTATACAAGAAGGTCCACTACTGGGTTCTGTATCCTCTTGGGGAAGTCTCCTATCTCTTGGAAGTCGAAAAAGCAAAGTGTGGTTGCAAGGTCTTCAGCTGAAGCTGAATACAGGGCCATGGCCTTGACTGTGTGTGAAGTAACTTGGTTAAGATCACTTCTTAAAGACCTTGGTCTGAAGCATCTACCAAGTGTTACTCTCCATTGTGATAATCAAGCTGCACTCTCTATTGCTGCCAATCCTGTTTACCATGAGCGTACCAAGCATATAGAGGTTGATTGTCACTACATTCGTGAGAAGATGGCTCAAGGTGAAGTGTCACCTGTATATGTTCCTGGGTGTAGACAATTAGCGGATGTGTTAACTAAGCCTCTTCAAATGTCAGCCCACTACAAATTACTTGGCAAGATGGGAGTGAAGAAGACTCCTCACTCACATCTTGAGGGGGAGTGTAAAATGAGCTATGTGGAAGCCTTGTTGTCTAAAGTTCAGCCCAAAGTTCAGCCCACTACAAACAATGAAGGCTTGGTGTCAAAGCAAGAAACATGTCCAAGTAATACACAAGACATGGTCCAAAGAAAGTGTGGCCCAAACATCCACTCAGCCCATTACTCTCAAAGAGAAGGAAGAGCAGGAAACTCAGTGTGCTGAGTTTACGGGAAGTTTACGGGAATTATCGCTTAGGTATGTTGAGGGAGGAGATGAGGCCATCAATCAGTTTTTGTCGAATTGCCCGTCTCTACAAGAAGTGGAAATAGACAGTTGCAATGAATTGCATGTTCTGAATGTTACCTCCTCGAGCGTTAGTAAATTGTGCCTAAACCTACCAGATCTAGACGACTCATTCACTCTTAGCTGCCCTTACGTGAAAACGTTGGATATTTCTGTATCATCAAGATTTAATATGCCGATAGTGGTTGCTGCTTCATCTCTTCAAGTAGTGAATATCAAGTATTTACCAGATCATTGGTCTAGGGTTAAGGCGTTTCTTAGGCAAATTCGAAATGTGGAGGTTTTTACATTGTCAAGTAATGCTTTTGAGGTATGTGTTTCTTGTTCACTTGAAATTTTGCATTGGTGATTTTCATCGTTAGTAATACATAAAAAAACACTGAAAACATATGATTCTTTATTAAGGTTAAGGAACATTGATTAAGAAGGTTCATTTTGTGAAACATAGGTTTATTTTTGTTGACTGTAGTGATGATAGTATGGCGAGAATGTTAAAATACAGAGCGAAACTCCTCCAGTGTGGGATGATTTCCATTGCTAGAGACTTGTGACATTATTGGAGATTTGTATTGTGATGCCGACACTCAAGCGCATTTACTTTGTACTTTGCACGATGTTTATTTCTTGCGGTGCCTGTTTGTTTACATTTTCCATTTGGCTATTCCACGCCTTTGCTCTCATGTACTCCTTAGTTGGCCTAAAATCTGTGCTTCCCATCAACCCCCGAGTCACTATTTTATTTTATT
Source organism: Dianthus caryophyllus (assembly GCA_023091065.1). NCBI lineage: Eukaryota > Viridiplantae > Streptophyta > Magnoliopsida > Caryophyllales > Caryophyllaceae > Dianthus > Dianthus caryophyllus. The sequence goes on along the minus strand of CM041522.1, from coordinate 9,370,918 downwards.
TTATTTTTTTTTTTTTTTTTTTTTGGCATTGCTGTGGATTGGGGTTTAATTTTTCCCTAATGCAGTAATACGGGAGCGTGTTTTTTAGAGTTGATGATCAATGGGTTATTGGTGGTAGTGTTATCCATTGTCGGTTAAGCTTTTTCAGCCCAACATAAACACGCAAACAAATGGTTGAGACGGCCGTAAAAAATACATAAATGAGGCTTGGAGGAAGTAATTTCTGTATTTTCCATCATACCATCCATGTTAGGGTTTCCGCATTTTGATTTTGAGTCCAAGAGAGAGGAACAATTGTTGAGAGGGTTGCCCAAAAGCGGAAGTGTTTAGCATTTCTTACATGTAAACTCTCCTAGTGTTCTGCAGTACTAGAGCTGTGCACGGGCTGAGTTGGTCGGGTTAGGGTTGGTGTATTGTATCACTGAGCCAATAGCAGGTTCGGACGAGCTGGGCTGTGACGAGCTATATTTATTTTTATTTTCCTCAAAATTTTAGAAGGATAACAAAGTAAAAAGAGCAGGTTGGGTGAGATTAGGTTTTGATATCGAGCTCCTGAACCCTGACCCTAACCTGTTTTCTGGGGCGGGTGGCAGATGGCTGGTGATAGTTTGGCTTGTTTCACTGGTCGGGTTAGCCGGACCTTTACTTAAGGTCAACTCTATGCACTACCAACTCTATGTTTTAGTCTACGATGAAAGTGTGAAGTGGCAAGATGGGATGTGCCTCATGTCGGTCCCCCTTGATATGCCCTGACCCACAAAATGGCTTGACTCAATTCCGACAAAGAGGCTCATTGTGGTCGTGATATCATGTGCTTATTTGAAAAGATATGATTGTACTCCACAGCCATTAACCGTGATGTGTTGTGCCCATTTGGATAAAAAATGGTGTTGCACTGGATAGGTTATCCGACGTCTGGTTGTACTTCTTGTGCAGGGCATTGAGCTCAATTTTGGTTCCAATGTCATGACCAATTTTTCAATAAGAAAAGCTACTCTAGCTACTGTCAAGTACTTCGTATTGCATAATTTTGTATGGACTTTGCTTTCTTTGAAAATTTAAGGATTGGTTTTCTACAATTGTTACGATAACTTGTATTGGATATGTAAATAGTATTCCGTATTAATTTGTTTAAATAAATGTAGCAATTAAGTCAGGGAAGGAAAACAAACTTCCCACAAAATAGATGGAAGCGTATTGTTCTGTGGTCGAGCTTTAAAGGCGAAGAAAGTCTTCAACTGATACTTGAGCTGGCGAAAAGTTCGGTGAAGTTGGAAGAGCTTGTAATATACAGCGAATACTCATCTGTAAGTGAATTGATAATTTGATATAACTGGCAGTTCCTATCATCCTATGCAGTTGATTAAAATTTGTATGATCGAATGTTCATCTACTACTACTACTTACTGAGGTACTATCTATGTAATGGCAGGGTTCTGGTGAATATCTTAATCCCGAGTTCTCTGCTACTACTTATCTAATGCCACTTCTCAAAAACGTTTTCATTCACGGCTGTGAAAGATTTTATGATCGCCAGCTTCAACTAATTGAACTCCTGCTCAGAAACGCAGTTGCCTTGGAGAAACTAGTGATTACCTTTAATAAAAGCCGAATAATTGCACTTGAGGAGTTTGATTTTGTGAAGCAAGTATCAACATTCCGAAGGGCGTCAGCAAACGCAACTGTGATCTTTGCTTGAGAAATCCTAGTACGGTAATATTTACTTCATACTAATTTACATTTATTATGTTCCTTAATTTTATGTTTCGTCATCAGTTGGCTTTTTCCCGTTTGCTGGCTGCTAATGTATGGGGAGTACAATTTTTTGAGTGAAATCATCTTCTGTAGCTTATTGTCTAAACAGCTAATGTCCAAAATGTGAAATACAGTTTAAGTAATTTGTTGAAACACTAGAAAAATATACTTCGTGAATCATATGATTACGATTTTCTAGTAAGATTAACGTATGGGGCTCTGTTGTGTTACATAAATCCACCGTTTATAGAAACCAATACGAGTCTCCATAGATTGATGTCTTCATTGCGTAGAATTGTAACCTGCACATATTTATCCTCTTACTTGCCTGTTCCATTTTCCGACAATGTAAACCAAGTTTTCTTTAAAAAAAACAAAAAAACAAAAAAAAAAAAAACAAAGTTGACGTTGGTTGCACATTTCATAAATTTGTACTTTGAACACATATGAATGGGAAGAAGACTAACGTTGGTCGATTTTCTTACTCTGAGTAACTAACTATTAGTCGCTTTAATAACAGGGTTTCAACTTAAGACTACCAACCTTCATGGGTACGTGAATTCGTGGGCGTGTGTTGCAGTTCAAAAGGGATTAAACTAGTGTGCCAAGGTAGTCTTCTTTTGCAAAATAGTACTGTAGAGAAAGTAGATGGTCGTTTTCTCCATCAACTCAATCCAAATTTCGTAATCTTGGACTCGTGTAATGGCTAATTCTGCAAGTAATAGTTGTAGCTTCATCGTGTTGCCCAATTCTGATAAAGTTGTCATGGATGTATCTCGTATTCTTGGCGCGCCTTCGTTTCCCGGGTTGCAATGTAACAAAATATTTCACCAAATCCCTTTTTTTCGGGTTTATAATGAAGCAGTATGTAGTCATTCAATACAATGCTGAATTTTTTTTTTTTTAACCATCTTGCTGAGCACCAACCAGTCTTAGGCTGCGTAGCCTCTAGGAGTCCGAGTTGCTGCTGTTTACGGATGACCAACATATTATTCGGGTTGCTTTTGATTAGAGTCGGTTTGGAGAAAGTCATACGTCTTTGACATGTAGAGTTTCAGTGCGTAGTGATTTCTTAAGATGAATCATACAGAAACTAAAATGTGATCATTTTTATACCTTTAAAATGTAGTTATCTTATACGGTGTAACTAAGACTATTAATATTAAAACAGATTTTCTAATATGTGCATGAGATGCACATGATACGAAACTCGAATAATAAAACCTACTGGGTTAATACCAGTGAATAAGTGCATGGACAAGCTTAAAAATATTTATTAGTATTCTACTTCGTATTAAAGTAAGGATAATGGTAATATTTATAAAATTATGATAATGAAACTGATATGTTTATATCGTCCAACACACGTTTTCATAAAAATCACCCGTTATAACTTAATGAGCATTTTCAACCAGACTTCGGATTAAAAAAGTTTACTCCATTGAACAATTATGAGTAAGTAATGTTGAGAACAAATATGAACTCTCTAGGTTGTTGTAGCAAAGATCACAGTTGCATTCACTGACGCCCTTCTAAACTTGGATACTTGGTTCACAAAATTACGCTCGTCGAGTGCTGTCAATTGTTTTTCAGCAAGATAAATTACTAGTTTCTCCAAGATGACTGCGTTTTGGAGCACAAGTTCTACTAGTTGAAGCTGGACACTTCCACAGCCATAAATGGTGACGTTTTTGAGTAGCGGCATGGGATAAGTAGCAGATAACCTGTGGCTACTATCTGCAGAATGACCCTGCCATGCGATAGATATGAACCCCGACAAGAATCGTCAGACAAATATTCGATTACACATAAAGTTATTAGAGTACAAAAATCAGGAGCCCGAGTTATACTAAATTCACTTACACACGGGATTTTGAATCTGTTGTATATTATGAGTTCTTCCAACTGTGATGAACTTTTCACCATCTCGAGAATAAGTTGAAGACATTTTTCGTCTTTCCAACAGGGCCACAAAGCTATACACTTCCATCTAGTTACCGGAAAATTTATCTGGTTTTGATGACAAAAATTCTGAACAAAAAGAAAGCATATAACTACTTCATTACTCGATTGTATATCAATTACGAGTACTAAATACTCTATACAATATAATTAGCAACGAACTTTCAAGCAAACAAGTAAAACATGCATACCTCAAAAGCACTCTTTGACAGTGTAAAAACCACGGCATTTCGAAATTGGGTCAGAAATACGTTAATTGGAGACCAAGAACAACCATACGGTACACTCTTAATGTTCACTACTTGAAGAAACGAAACATCAATCGCATTCACCATAAATGACTCATCTGTTGACGTTACATCGATATCCAAAACTTTCACGTTTGGGCAACGAAGAGTAAAAGAGTCGTACTCTGGGTGTTGCATGATTAGACTCAACTTACGAACACTAGGAGACGTGACATTCAAAGCATATAATTCATCAATGGTGTCTATAATTAGTTCTTGTAGAGACGGGCATCCCGCTATCAACTGATTGAATGCCTCGTTACTTCCTCTAACATGACTAAGAGACAATACTCGTAGACTTCCCATGTGGACACCGGGACGAGGTTGGTCCTCAATCACACACTCGAAAAGTTTAAACTTAATTAGAGATTGACTTGTGGCAACACAAAGAGGAAGATCTATATCGTCGTGGCCATCATAAATGAATTCGAGATCTTTAACTTGTTTATCAATAGCAAATCTCAACCAAACTTGAATATCTTCAATCATCTTACAATCCTCAAAACAACTATTGAGGGGTCCGATATAAAGGCGGAATCTTTCAATGGTAGGGCTACAATGCAGCATGAGGACGTTTCGGACAAAGCGGGCGAAACTTGAAAAAACCTTAAACACCCGTACTTCTGTTCCATCATCATCGTCATAATAATGGAACATAAAAGCAGGAACGATAGTCCAAAGGTTTCCAAAACGACGAAGTAAAATGGTTTTAACAGCATCTAAGGTGGGCAGAAACGAAAGTATGTGCACAATCAAGTGATCAGGCATGTCGCTTAACCTATCTTTGAAACCATTACTACCCTCTGAAGGTTTCATCTTCTTCGTCCGTGAATCCATTGTTTTCAAGTGATAACCTTTAAGAATTTAATTGCAAAGAAATAAACTTTATTCAAATTTCAGAAAAACCAACCTCAAAAATATAAAAACTCAGTTAAGAAAAAGTGAATTGTTTTCTTGTAAAATATCAATACAAATGAATACACAGTGTTTGGGCTTAATTATCTAATTAATTGAAAATCAAATTAGTTAACAATATTGAGAAAGAAGAAGAGAAGGAGCAGTGTATCGAAAGTGAGGGCATAACAATTAACAAGGGTTTTTCTTATTACTCCATCTATTTCACTCAATTAGCCCCATTTCCTTTTTCGGCAATTTCACTCATTTAGCCCCATTACTATTTAGGACAACTTTATACAATCAAAATAACACTTTTACCCCTACTAATATATTCATTTTACCAAAATACCACACACTTTATCATTTAAAATGGACCCCACTCAACCAAACTACCAATATTACCCTTAATTTTTTATTTTCCTTAAAAATTGTGAAAAAGCCCATGTGGCTTTTTCAATGAAATAGAGGGAGTAACAATTAACAAGGGTTTTACGATGTTAGTCTTATTAATATGGAATTATGGACTATGGATAGAGTAGCCCTCAAACCGCGCCTAAACCCGTAATTCTATTCAAACTACGGATTTTCTAATATGTATATAAGGTTCACATGCTAAGAAACCCCAAACCCGTAATTCTATTTAATCGTTCTGGTGTAACTTCATTAACATACGTACCCTATGAATATGTTATAAAACCCGTTTTTTTAAATTTCATCAATTCATATTTTCCGGTGAAAATAAACCTCAATTCCATTAATTTTTTAAAAAATTCATTCAATATTTTGAAGAATAGTAATGCTAAAATGGAAGAATAATACTTCCTCCAGACCTCCATTACGTTAGGTTGTATATGTTTGACCATAACACAAAAATTAAGGTAAGATCAGAAAAACAAGTGGAGCAGAGAATATTATTATCAAAATAACTCTACTTTATTGTAAGTGGATGGGTGGGTGGGTGGCCTAGAGCTGGCAAAAAAACGGGTCGTGCCGTGCTTCGGGCCGGCCCGTCGTGCCCAACCAAAAATTAGGCCCGCCCAAAACACGGATTTCGTGCCTTCGGGCCGGGCTCGGGCCGGGCCAATTTTTTTTTTTTTGAAATCGAAGCCTGGGCCAGGCACGGGTAAAATTCTGATGCGCAGCCAAACCGCAAGCAACTCGACACACCTAGCACTGAACGTACATGTAAAAAACAGATGGGAGCATGACTCAAAACCATCTCCACACATAAAACAAACACCATCAGTGAGCACACCATATTTACGTATTCTGTCCAAAGTGAGCAGCCTCTGCCATCGGACTAACCAAGCCACAAAAGACCACTTAGGGAGATTGAATTTGTTCCACACATCATGAGCCCACATTACCTTATCCTGTTGTCCTCGAAGCCAAGCATAGCCATCATGAATGGTATAAGTCCCATCAGATGCACACCACTGTCCATTAACGTAACCTGAGTGAAACACATCCCTTGTCTTGCAAATTCTCCTCCACGCCCAACTCGCAGTCATACCAGGTCTATAACTCATCCAAGGCACACCTTTTAAGTAGATATGATTGACCCATCTAACCCAAAGGTGATCTTTCTTCATAGCTAACCACCAAATAAACTTACCAATTGCAGCCAAATTCCATTTTTTGCAATCAATAACACCCAAGCCTCCCTTGCTCTTCTCCCTTGCTCTTATTCAGCAATGGATAAGTGTGGTTTTTGGAATGTTAGGGGCATTAATAGCCCGAATAAGCAGTTAGATGTTAAGTGGTTTCTTACTCAAAATAAATTTAGTATGTTTGGGTTACTTGAAACAAAGATAGCTCCTGGCTCTATGAATAAGGTCCTTCCTATTTTTAGTTCTAGTTGGTCAATTTGTACGAACTCAAGCATTCACAAGGGTGGTCGAGTCTGGCTGTTGTGGGATCCTACTGTGGTTGATGTGAACATTAAATGGCTAGATGCACAGTGTATTGTAGCTGATGTCTTGGAAAGAGGGGCCTCTATACCTCTGCAAGTCATTATGGTGTATGCGTTTAATAAGATTCATGAGAGAACCCAACTTTGGGAGAATTTGGTTAAGTTTAGACATCATCATGGTCCTTGGATGGTGTGTAGTGATTTTAACAATGTCCTACGCCCTAGTGAAAGGTTGGGAGCTGAGGTCTCTCTACAAGAGCTTGGTCCATTTGTGGAGTGCATTGGTAAATGTGGTTTAAATGAGTTGCCTACCCAAGGTGCTTATTTTACATGGTCCAATAAACAAGCAGGTGCTGCCAGAGTGTGTAGTCGAATTGATAGAGTTTTGGTGAATGATCAGTTTCTTCTTGCTTATCCTAATGCCATTGCTACCTTTTTACCAGAAGGATTGTATGACCACTGTCCCTGTCTTATTAAATTGAGACACGTGGATGTGATTAGGTCACCTCGGTTTAGATATTTTAATATGTGGAGTATGGACCCGGATTTCTTGGGGACTGTTCAGGCTGGTTGGGCTACCAAGGTGACTGGTACAGCTATGTTCCAGGTTACCTCTAAACTCAAGTTGCTGAAATTTGATTTGAAAGCTCTTAATAAGAGTTCTTTTGCTAATATAGAGGGGAGTGCTGAGATAGCAATGCAGGCCCTGAGAGATGTGCAACTCCTGCTTCAACGCAAGCCAGATGATGATAGGTTAATTCAGTTGGAGGTGCAATTACGTGATTCAGCTAGGGATTTGGCTTTGGCCAGAGCTTCCTTTCTTCAGCAGAAGGCCAAGACTGACTGGTTAGGACTGGGAGATAGCAATACTGCCTATTTTCATAGTCACATTAAGGCTAGAAGAGTTCATAATAGGGTTCTGGTTCTTAAGGATATGCTGGGTGTGGAGAGAGATACCCAAGAGGATATTCAAGAGGCGTTTACGGTTTATTATAAGACCATTTTGGGAAGTAGTAGGAGAGTGAAACCTGTCCATGTACCTACGGTGAGGCAAGGAATTATTGTGGCCGAGGAGATGTGGCCTAGTTTAACAGCAGTGCCTACTCAGAATGAGATCAAGGAAGCTATTTTTAGTATTCCGAATGATAAAGCTCCTGGACCTGATGGGTACTCTAGCAAATTTTTCAAGGATACATGGAACATAGTGGGTGAAGAGGTGTGTATGGCTGTACAGGACTTTTTCAGGACTGGCAAACTTTTGAAGCATATTAATGCTACGGTATTGACCCTTATCCCTAAGGTCTCTCATCCTAAATCTGTTACTGAATTTAGGCCAATTGCATGCTGTAACATCATCTCTAAATGCATCTCAAAGATCTTGTGCTTCAGACTTGGTTTGGTCTTGCCCGAGTTGATTAGTTGTAATCAAAGTGCTTTTGTGAAAGGAAGGCAAATTGTTGAGAATGTTCTGATTTGTCAAGATTTAGTCAAGTTATACACTAGGAAGCATTGCTCCCCTAGATGTCTTCTTAAGATAGACTTGCGGAAAGCCTATGACTCTGTGGAATGGCAGTTTGTGGAGCATATGCTCTGTGCTCTAAACTTCCCTCCTAAACTCACTCAGCTCATCATGATGTGGGTCAGGAGTCCTTGGTACTCTATGACTGTTAATGGAGTCAATTTTGGTTTTTTTAAGGGTGAAAGGGGCTTACGACAAGGTGACCCTTTGTCTTCTTTGCTTTTCACTATATGCATGGAGTATTTGTCTAGGATTTTAGTGGTAGTCTCTGGTTTTCAGGGATTCCACCATCATCCTTTGTGTGGCAAAATGAAACTCAACCACTTGTGCTTTGCTGATGACTTGCTTTTGTTCTCAAGAGGCGATTTCCAATCTGTCAAGCTTCTCCTCAGAGGCTTTATTACTTTCTCAGAGGCTTCTGGTTTGGTCATGAATCAGGAAAAGTCAGATTTGTATTGTAATGGAATACCTCAGGGTGTGTTGGATAGCATACTGAAGATTTCTGGTTTCAGGAGAGGGACTGTTGACTCGACCACGTCGTTATGTTTTGATGATGTCTTTGATTTTTGTTACTATACTATAATCCGTTGTTAGTGTTTATGATACTTAGTAGGTTGTGGAGTATCCAAGTTCGAATCAAGCTTCACTATTGGGAAACGCGAATCAAATCAAGGCTATATAGCATCTCATGAAGCACTAGCTCTTAATGTATACATATAGTCCTTGTAATGACAAGGGTAATGGTAAAACAACAAGAGAATCCCACGTTTCACTCTGAGGTTGTAGTGTCGTTGCTGGAAACGCACGTTTCCACAACAAGACACTGGAACCGTGAGTTATACTCTGCGTTTCCAGAAACTCTGCGAGAAACACAGAGAATAACTTTCAAGGCTATTTTCGAAAGATTTGTTTTGAAAAGATATTTTCTGGAAAATCTGATCTTTGAAATTATTATCTTTTGAAATATCTTTTACAATATTTAAAGAATGATTTTTAGCTTGGATAAGAAGTAAAAAGATTTTTAGAATATTTCTCCTATCTTTCTTTTGGAAACAAAACCGTTTTAAACAATACTTCCTACTTTTAAGTGATTTCGGTTTTGGAAAAATATTTTCGTGCAATATCTTTCAACTTCTATTTAAGTTCAAACTTTGAAAAATCATTCCTTACCCTTTTCGAGCATTAATTTTAAATCTAAGCATTTTGCAAATCTGTTTTAAGCATTCATTGTTTTTAATTTGCAAAACTTTTACAAAGGCATTTGAAACGATTCTCGTGTTGTTTAATTGTTACTCAAGTCAATTGTGCTAGCACCGTCTCATATTCGTTCTCTTGTGAACAATTGTCGAGACACAATTAGCTTTCTTTTGCTTGAGAGAAAGAGTGCAACTTGAAAGAGTTGTAGAGTGATTAATATATTGTAATCCGGAGTAGGTACTAATATATTAATAAGAGAATAGTGGACGTAGGTCTCGGAGTGTGAGACTGAACCACTTCAAAACCCGCTGCGTACTTTACTTTTGTTTTACGTTTACAAGTATTTTCACTTACGTTTCATTTACGTTTCTCAGTTATTCACTTACGTTTCCAACGAGTTTCTCAATAATTATTCTGCGTTTTCAGTAGACTTAAGTTAAACGTCATTAACTCTAAGTCTTAGAAACGTGATAATTCTTTTAGTCTTGAAAACAAGAAAAAGTTTTCAAGCACCCAATTCACCCCCCCTCTTGGGTACTTTTCCTTAAAATTCGGATCCATAGACTCTTCAATTGGTATCAGAGACTCGTTCTCTTGATTGCCACACATAAAGAGGTGATCCTTTCGTCTTTGTTACTTTATTTATCTATCTATGGATTCCGGACATCCAAAATGTCCCGTCTTTGGCTGATTCGACTACGGTCTTGAAACAATTGGCTTCCCAATATATCCAAGGATATGATTGGGATTGTTGGAAAATTATCCTCGCCGCCCTCATGTTATAACAACTGTTGATAAAGAGGGTAAAGCGGTCATAAAGAGTGTTTTAAACTATCTTGAGGAAGAGGCGTAAAAGCGAGAAAGAATGCGAAAGCCTTGTCTTTCCTTCAAACCGCATTTCTCCCAATGAGTTCCACCGCTTTTTCCGCTTGTGTTAATGCCAAAGAACTTTGGGAATCCCTAGAACTTGCCTATGAGGGAAATTCTCAAGTTAAGAATCAACGTATAGACATGCTCACTCAACAATATGAGTCCTTTACTATGACTAAGGATGAGAGTATCAATAGCATGTCTGCACGATTCTCAAAATTGACAAATGAGTTGCGAAACTTAGGCTGCGAGATTGAAACTGAGAAAAGGATTCGTAAAGTCCTTAGGAGCCTAAGTGATAAATGGCAACCTAAGGTAACTGCTATCGAGGAGGCAAAAGACTTGTCAAAACTAACTTACCAAGATCTGATGGGCTCACTTATGGCACATGAGTTAATCCTCAATAAACGCACAAGTGAGCCTAGTAAGAACAAGGGTATAGTCTTAAAAGCCGCCTCTAGTGATAGTGACGATGATTCAGAGGAAATGGCTGCGTTTGCTCGTCGGTTTAAGAAAATGTGGAATAAACCACAACAAGATAAATCTGGTTTTTCAAAGAAATCTAATAGCTCGAAAAACTCCTCTTCACATCGAAATTGCTACAAGTGTGGTGCCTCTGGTCATGTCATAAAAGAGTGCCCCTCTTGGAAGGACATCAAGTCCAAGAACCAACGAGAAAAGAAATAAGATAATTACCGAAAGGTCATGGCGGCATCTTGTTGGGGTGAACTTGACCCTTCGGACTTTGAAGATGATGAGGAGGATGAGGAAGCACATCTGTGCTTGAGCAGTCTTAGTATCGACATGATAAATCGTAAGGCTCCAGGAGAAACGGATCTTTGCCTAATGGGAAACGCTGGGTTTCCTGATATTGAAGATCTAGCAAGCGATCTTTGAGGTAAGTTGTCTTGAACTCAAAAAGGATCTTCCTAGTCTTAAACGCAATGTTCTTATTAAGTACTTTGAACAAACTCTTGACACGTGTCATGAACAAGGTCTAGAGTTAACTGATGTTAAAGAACAAATCGTGGAGATAGCCGAAGAAAATGCGTTTCTAAAAGAAAAGTTGGATAGAATCGCTAAATTTAAAGGTCAATGGGAATCTAACGCTAAAGATTTGAGAACTGAAAATGAATCCTTAAAGACTGAAAATGAATCCCTAAGTGAAAGAATTGTTGCCTTAACGGATGAATTACATGTCTTAAATGAACGAAATCTTGATGCGTGTGAAACAGTCAAAAACTCTGACGATTCCCTGGAAACGTGTGATTTAGATCACGATTTAATCTTCAAACAACATTCGGATGAACTAGAACATCTAAAGACTAATCACAACATCGAAATCAGTAAACTCACTATGACACTTCAGTCATATTTGGACAAACTTAACATTGAGTTGGATAATTCGGTCTCTAATTGTGAAAGTCTTTCAAAAGAAGTTGTGTCTTTAAATGAGAGGCTGAAACATGCCTTGAAGTTCAGTGACAAGTGGGAAACCAGTTCCCATGTGAGCAAATTCTTGACTAAACAGACGGATAACAACTTAAAATTGGGTCTAGGTTACGATCTATATAGTCGTAGAGATCATTCCAAATGCAATCCTAAACCTTGGGAACGGGACTTTAGGAAACGCAAGTATGTAGACCTCCCTGAGTATATCATTTGTCACTATTGTGGAAAAACTGGTCATTTCAAACAGGCGTGTGAAAAATTTGATGAAGATATCACTAAAAACGTGAATTTTGTTAAGAATATGAGTGAATCTTCTAATGAACCTAAAGTGAACACCACCAGAAACGCTAAACCTGTTACAGAAAACGCTAAACCTGACAAGGAAACGCATAGTTCTTCCACTAAAACTATTAAGAAACTTCAAGAAACACATGTTGCTGTCAAGAGTTTGATCAAAGGAAAAGTCACTAAAATGTTTTGGGTTCGAAAGGACCAAGTGTTTTGTGTGACTAACAAGAGAGGACCCAACCTAGCTTGGGTACCTAAAACTCAAGAATAATGTGTTTACAGGTCAAGGCGAAAGGAAACAGCTATTGGTACTTAGACAGTGGTTGTTCACGACATATGACTGGAGACAAGAATCAATTTCTTTCGCTGGAGGCCTACGATGGAGGAAGCGTCACCTTTGGAGACAACAAAACAGGTAAGATCATTGGTGTTGGTACAATTGGTATGTCTCCCTCCCTCTCCATCAAGAATGTGTATTTGGTCGATGGACTAAAGCACAATCTTCTAAGTATATCCCAATTTTGTGACCGTGGCAACAAAGTCGTTTTTCACTCAAATATTTGCCGGGTCATAATTGAGGGATCTAGTAAAGTTATCTTGGAAGGACGTCGCCTTAAAAACGTGTATGTCCTTGATGTTAAGTCTTTATCTAGAGATTCGTTTACTTGTTTGAGTGTTACTATAAATGATCCGGATCTATGGCACAAGAGACTCGGTCATGCTTGCAGCTCCTTGCTGAATATGTTGAGATCCAAAAGTCTTGTGGAGGGTTTACCCTCTATAAAGTTTGATCGTGAAAAGGTTTGCGATACGTGCATTCGGTGTAAGCAAGTGAGGGCTTCGTTCAAACCGAAAAGGGTGGTAAGTACCAAGCGACCTCTTGAGCTACTACATATGGATCTTTGTGGCCCTATGAAGGTAAGAAGTAGAGGAGGTGCAAGGTATGTTTTTGTTATTGTTGATGATTACTCAAGATATGTTTGGCCAATCTTTTTGAGCACCAAAACTGAAACTTTTGATGAATTCGAGTGCTTAATAAAATTGGTTGAAAATAAGCTTGATGTAAAACTCGTGTCTATTAGGACCGACCACGGTACTGAGTTCGACAACCATGCTTTCATAAACTATTGCAGAGGTAGAGGAGTGGGGCATGATTTCTCCGCTCCTAGGACACCTCAACAAAACGGTGTTGTCGAACGCATGAACCGTACATTAGAGGACATGGCTCGCACCATGCTCTTATGTAGTGGACTTCCACGTAGCTTTTGGGCTGAAGCCGTTAATACGGCGTGCTATATTCATAACCGTGTTACGATTAGAGTCATTCTTAAGAAAACGCCATATGAATTACTTCGTGGTCGAAAACCCAACATTTCTCACTTACGCGTTTTTGGTAGCAAATGTTTTGTTCATAATAATGGAAAAAATCAATTGTCAAAATTCGACCCTAGAAGTGATGAGGCTATTTTCCTTGGATACTCTAATCATAGCAAGGCATATAAAGTCTACAACAAAAGAACTATGGTTGTCGAGGAAAGTGTCCATGTGGTTTTTGACGAAACTGACATCTTTGAAAAGAATGTGCAGGATGATGAAGATAAAGATGATCCAGATTTTCGCTTGACTCATCAGGATCCACCAGAAATCGTGGATGATGAAGGCAATCTCGAAGGGATAGATGATGAGGTTACAGCTCATGGAAACGCAAAAGCTGCTGCAACTCCAGAGGTCAACAACCAGAATGATGCTGGAAACGTGCTTATTCCAGGAGAAAATGACCAAAATACAGCTGATAACAATGTGCCCTTAGATTTTGCTGGACCAGAAAATGATGAAACGCATCAAGAAACGCAGGAACCAGTAGCACAGACTGCGGTTCCACAGGAAACAAGTGACCCAGGGTCCAGTTCAGGGGGAAACGCAAGTGTTTCCAGTGGCACTGAAGCCACAACGGTTGAAACAGGAGCAGAAACTGCGGTTCCAGAGGAAACCATAGAAGAGAGTCAGAATACTCATGGATTACCTTTTGTCCCTAAGAAGTGGAAACACCAAAGCTCGCATCCACTTGACTCTATCATTTCAGATATACAAAAGGGAGTACAAACTCGTCGTTCTCTAAATAATTTCTGTTTGTTTCATTCGTTTCTCTCGGCCATTGAGCCGAGTAATGTCAAAGTTGCTCTTAGTGATGCAGATTGGATAGGTGCTATGCAAGAAGAACTAGAGCAGTTTGAGAGAAACAAGGTTTGGCATCTTGTGCCACGTCCAAATGACCGCACCGTCATTGGTACACGATGGGTTTATAGGAATAAACTCGACGATTCCGGAGTCATAGTCAGAAACAAAGCAAGATTGGTGGTGCAAGGATACAACCAACAAAAAGGAATTGACTATGAGGAAACGTTTGCCCCCGTAGCACGCTTGGAAGCAATCAGGTTATTAATTGCTTTTGCTGCTCATAAAGGACTTAAACTGTTTCAAATGGATGTTAAGACCGCGTTTCTTAATGGCTATTTGAAAGAGGAAGTCTATGTAGAACAACCTCCTGGTTTTTTGAATGAGGACTTTCCAAAACATGTTTTCAAACTTGACAAAGTTTTATATGGTTTAAAGCAAGCACCTCGTGCTTGGTATGATCGGTTGTCCACACATTTAATTGAAAATGGTTTTAAAAGGGGTTCCGTTGATAAAACCTTGTTCTTGAAAAACGAGGGGGTTGATCTATTAGTCGTACAAATTTATGTTGATGACATTATCTTTGGATCCACTAACAATTATCTTTGTGTTTACTTTTCCGAGTTGATGACCTCGGCGTTTGAGATGAGCATGATGGGTGAATTCAAGTTCTTCTTGGGACTTCAAATCCAGCAAAACACAAGAAGGGATCAAGATACATCAACAAAAGTACGTTAAAGAATTACTTACGCGTTTCTCCATGATTAATGCCAAACCAATGACTACTCCGATGTCCACAACCACGAAACTTGGACTCGATGAGGACGGTAAGTCAGTAGATGCTACTGTTTATCGAGGTATGATTGGTTCTCTACTCTATTTAACTGCAAGTCGGCCAGATATCATGTTTAGTGTGTGTGCTTGTGCGCGTTTCCAGTCAAACCCTAAGGAAACGCACCTTTCTGCAGTGAAACGCATATTACGCTACTTGGTTGGTACTCAAAACTTGTTTTTATGGTATCCTATGGAGTCTAACTTTGATCTCAAAGGATATTCAGATGCCGATTATGTAGGATGTATGATAGATAGGAAGAGTACCTCGGGAATTGCAACGTTCGTGGGTCCGTGCATTATCTCGTGGTCTTCAAAGAAGCAAAACACCGTGGCGCTTTCCACCGCGGAGAGTGAATACATTACCGCCGCTCTTGCTTGCTCACAACTACTATGGTTGAAACAACAACTAAAGGATTATGGGGTAAGTTTCTCGTGTGTCCCAATTTTTTGTGATAATACGAGTGCGATTATTATTTCCAAAAACCCCGCTCAACACTCCCGGACTAAACATATTGAGATTAGACACCATTTTTTGAGGGATAACGTGGAAAAGGGAAACATAAAATTGGAATTTTGTAAGACCGAGAACCAATGGGCCGATATCCTAACTAAACCACTAGCTAGAGAACGTTTTGAGATGCTCCGGTTAGAAATTGGTTTGCTCGGTAGTACCTAAGTTGTGTTCGCACCTTCATTATTACCCCGTATGATTGACTAGAAAGGGATTCGTAGACTGTGTCCGCACCCTCGCTTGCACTATGACATTGCTTTTTATTGTTGGCATTATTTTGTGGGATTGATACTTAACATATTTTGGCATATGTATGCTTCATATTTGTCACACTTGGTAAAATTTTGTACATTGATTATTGTTCCAAATCTTTTACCCAAATATTTTCCAAATATAAATACCCACAATATTCTCCACACCTTGCCCACCGTATATTTTTTTATATATCCACCTCTCAGCCTTCCCAAGCACGCCACCCTATTCCTTCTCTCTCTTCCCTTATTTAACCCAACCTTATCCTTTTAACCTTTCTTTATTTCCCTCACCTACCACATTCACAACTTACCACAAAACCCTTCCTCTCCCTTTTTACCGTCTTCTTCTTCCCAAAACTCCCTTCCTTTTCTTTTCCTTACTGAAATCATGGCCCCCAAACCAAAAACAAATACCCCTTCTCTTGACCTCACTGATACTTCGGAACCTTCCTCTGTGAGGCGTGCGCTCTCGGCGTCCTTAGTCTGCTTTAAAAACCCCGCAACGTCAAGGTAAACGATCTCGTGTTGACACTACTCCTGAGATTACCATGGTTGATGAAGAGGGAAACAACTCTGAGAATGATGAGGTTCCTCTTCCTTCGGGACTTGAGCCTTTGAGAACTCGGCTCAAAATGGCACGCATGAGTTATGTAGAGTGTGAACGCGCAATTGAGGTACTGTCTCATCCACTCTTTCCTTGTTGTCATATTCCTGTGGACTGGCTGGAAAGGCCTGAGTTGGAGTTTTTAAAGAAGATTGTGGAAATACAGCAATGTGGGTCGTTTCTCTGCTATTCGGGACCATAGCTATGAAAGGGATGACCACGGCGTTTCACGAGAATACTGCTGCTCTCCTTGCATTTACAAAGGACGAAGAAGGTCTCACTCCGGTTGTTACCGAGCTTCGCAACCAACTCACTACCGTGGCTGACACTCAGCGAGCAATACTTGGGCTGCTTCGCTCTCACCCTGCTCCACCTGCTTCCCAGGATCCCCAGCCAAGCCAACGTTACCAGTCCCCCTTCCCAGCACTTACCTACTACTAATCCCAGCTTGTTATCCTTCTGAACAATTGATGTTTTTTTGTTTTTATCTTGTGTGACATCTCTGAACTATTTCTGCTGTTCTGTGTTGACGAATATGATTTCCCTTAATATCATCTAATGCTAATGTTTAATGCTTTGTCTTATGGTTAGCGACGGTGTTACCCTAGTCACTTCCTTTTTAATGATGTCAAGAGGGGGAAAACGCTATCGCCACACACTTTTTGCTCCTTCTCACGTTTTTGATGACCTTGCTTCTCATTTTCTATCTTGATGCTATAGTTTCGTTTTTATATCACTTAGTGGTTCTTCCTTTTACAAACGGCTTGTTTTACGTTTTTTTGATTCTCGTTTGACCTTTGTATGGTGACTATTAGGTTGAGGGGGAACTACACATAGAAACAAAAATAGGAGACTTGCCATCATCAAAAAGGGGGAATTTGTTGACTCGACCACGTCGTTATGTTTTGATGATGTCTTTGATTTTTGTTACTATATTATAATCCGTTGTTAGTGTTTATGATACTTAGTAGGTTGTGGAGTATCCAAGTTCGAATCAAGCTTCACTATTGGGAAACGCGAATCAAATCAAGGCTATATAGCATCTCATGAAGCACTAGCTCTTAATGTATACATATAGTCCTTGTAATGACAAGGGTAATGGTAAAACAACAAGAGAATCCCACGTTTCACTCTGAGGTTGTAGTGTCGTTGCTGGAAACGCACGTTTCCACAACAAGACACTGGAACCGTGAGTTATACTCTGCGTTTCCAGAAACTCTGCGAGAAACGCAGAGAATAACTTTCAAGGCTATTTTCGAAAGATTTGTTTTGAAAAGATATTTTCTGGAAAATCTGATCTTTGAAATTATTATCTTTTGAAATATCTTTTACAATATTTAAAGAATGATTTTTAGCTTGGATAAGAAGTAAAAAGATTTTTAGAATATTTCTCCTATCTTTCTTTTGGAAACAAAACCGTTTTAAACAATACTTCCTACTTTTAAGTGATTTCGGTTTTGGAAAAATATTTTCGTGCAATATCTTTCAACTTCTATTTAAGTTCAAACTTTGGAAAATCATTCCTTACCTTTTTCGAGCATTAATTTTAAATCTAAGCATTTTGCAAATCTGTTTTAAGCATTCATTGTTTTTAATTTGCAAAACTTTTACAAAGGCATTTGAAACGATTCTCGTGTTGTTTAATTGTTACTCAAGTCAATTGTGCTAGCACCGTCTCATATTCGTTCTCTTGTGAACAATTGTCGAGACACAATTAGCTTTCTTTTGCTTGAGAGAAAGAGTGCAACTTGAAAGAGTTGTAGAGTGATTAATATATTGTAATCCGGAGTAGGTACTAATATATTAATAAGAGAATAGTGGACGTAGGTCTCGGAGTGTGAGACTGAACCACTTCAAAACCCGCTGCGTACTTTACTTTTGTTTTACGTTTACAAGTATTTTCACTTACGTTTCATTTACGTTTCTCAGTTATTCACTTACGTTTCCAACGAGTTTCTCAATAATTATTCTGCGTTTTCAGTAGACTTAAGTTAAACGTCATTAACTCTAAGTCTTAGAAACGTGATAATTCTTTTAGTCTTGAAAACAAGAAAAAGTTTTCAAGCACCCAATTCACCCCCCCTCTTGGGTACTTTTCCTTAAAATTCGGATCCATAGACTCTTCAATTGGTATCAGAGACTCGTTCTCTTGATTGCCACACCGCAAAGAGGCTGATCCTTTCGTCTTTTTGTTACTTTATTTATCTATCTATGGATTCCAGACATCCAAAATGTCCCGTCTTTGACGGTTCTGACTACGGGTCTTGGAAACAATTGGCTTCCCAATATATCCAAGGATATGATTGGGATTGTTGGAAAATTATCCTCGCTGGCCCTCATGTTATAACAACTGTTGATAAAGAGGGTAAAACGGTCGCAAAGAGTGTTTTAAACTATACTGAGGAAGAGGCGTAAAAGCGAAATGAATGCGAAAGCCTTGTCTTTCCTTCAAAACTGCATTTCTCCCAATGAGTTCCACCGCTTTTCCGCTTGTGTTAATGCCAAAGAACTTTGGGAATCCCTAGAACTTGCCTATGAGGGAAATTCTCAAGTTAAGAATCAACGTATAGACATGCTCACTCAACAATATGAGTCCTTTACTATGACTAAGGATGAGAGTATCAATAGCATGTCTGCACGATTCTCAAAATTGACAAATGAGTTGCGAAACTTAGGCTGCGAGATTGAAACTGAGAAAAGGATTCGTAAAGTCCTTAGGAGCCTAAGTGATAAATGGCAACCTAAGGTAACTGCTATCGAGGAGGCAAAAGACTTGTCAAAACTAACTTACCAAGATCTGATGGGCTCACTTATGGCACATGAGTTAATCCTCAATAAACGCACAAGTGAGCCTAGTAAGAACAAGGGTATAGTCTTAAAAGCCGCCTCTAGTGATAGTGACGATGATTCAGAGGAAATGGCTGCGTTTGCTCGTCGGTTTAAGAAAATGTGGAATAAACCACAACAAGATAAATCTGGTTTTTCAAAGAAATCTAATAGCTCGAAAAACTCCTCTTCAAATCGAAATTGCTACAAGTGTGGTGCCTCTGGTCATGTCATAAAAGAGTGCCCCTCTTGGAAGGACATCAAGTCCAAGAACCAACGAGAAAAGAAACAAGATAATTACCGAAAGGTCATGGCGGCATCTTGTTGGGGTGAACTTGACCCTTCGGACTTTGAAGATGATGAGGAGGATGAGGAAGCACATCTGTGCTTGAGCAGTCTTAGTATCGACATGATAAATCGTAAGGCTCCAGGAGAAACGGATCTTTGCCTAATGGGAAACGCTGGGTTTCACGATATTGAAGATCTAGCAAGCGATCTTTGAGGTAAGTTGTCTTGAACTCAAAAAGGATCTTCCTAGTCTTAAACGCAATGTTCTTATTAAGTACTTTGAACAAACTCTTGACACGTGTCATGAACAAGGTCTAGAGTTAACTGATGTTAAAGAACAAATCGTGGAGATAGCCGAAGAAAATGCGTTTCTAAAAGAAAAGTTGGATAGAATCGCTAAATTTAAAGGTCAATGGGAATCTAACGCTAAAGAATTGAGAACTGAAAATGAATCCTTAAAGGCGAAAATGAATCCCTAAGTGAAAGAATTGTTGCCTTAACGGATGAATTACATGTCTTAAATGAGCGAAATCTTGATGCGTGTGAAACAGTCAAAAACTCTGACGATTCCCTGGAAACGTGTGATTTAGTTCACGATTTAATCTTCAAACAACATTCGGATGAACTAGAACATCTAAAGACTAATCACAACATCGAAATCAGGAAACACACTATGACACTTGACCATATTTGGACAAACTTAACATTGAGTTGGATAATTCGGTCTCTAATTGTGAAAGTCTTTCAAAAGAAGTTGTGTCTTTAAATGAGAGGCTGAAACATGCCTTGAAGTTCAGTGACAAGTGGGAAACCAGTTCCCATGTGAGCAAATTCTTGACTAAACAGACGGATAACAACTTAAAATTGGGTCTAGGTTACGATCTATATAGTCGTAGAGATCATTCCAAATGCAATCCTAAACCTTGGGAACGAGACTTTAGGAAACGCAAGTATGTAGACCTCCCTGAGTATATCATTTGTCACTATTGTGGAAAAACTGGTCATTTCAAACAGGCGTGTGAAAAATTTGATGAAGATATCACTAGAAACGTGAATTTTGTTAAGAATATGAGTGAATCTTCTAATGAACCTAAAGTGAACACCACCAGAAACGCTAAACCTGTTACAGAAAACGCTAAACCTGACAAGGAAACGCATAGTTCTTCCACTAAAACTATTAAGAAACTTCAAGAAACACATGTTGCTGTCAAGAGTTTGATCAAAGGAAAAGTCACTAAAATGTTTTGGGTTCGAAAGGACCAAGTGTTTTGTGTGACTAACAAGAGAGGACCCAACCTAGCTTGGGTACCTAAAACTCAAGAATAATGTGTTTACAGGTCAAGGCGAAAGGAAACAGCTATTGGTACTTAGACAGTGGCTGTTCACGACATATGACTGGAGACAAGAATCAATTTCTTTCGCTGGAGGCCTACGATGGAGGAAGCGTCACCTTTGGAGACAACAAAACAGGTAAGATCATTGGTGTTGGTACAATTGGGCTTCTATTTTTGTCCTTCCTGTTGCTGTGATGAATAGGGTAGTGGCAATTTGTAGAAACTACCTCTGGGATGGAAGTGAGGATTATCATAAGTCTCCTTTGATTGCATGGGATACAATTTTACTTAGTTGTACCCAACAAAGACTCTTTTATTTACCCTTGTCATTTTGCACATCATATTGACTCAAAATTTATTTTCTCTATTCTCTCTCTAAAATTTAACCCACCAAAAATTCAAACCATATCATCACCACCACTATTGCCGTCGTCGTCGCCAAACTCGCCTACCTAGACCACTCGTAGCAATAATACCATAACAATAATAACAACAATAATGAAAATAATAAAAAGATAGAAAAACCAAAACAACCATGAAGATTAACCCTAAATTCTAACCACCCAAAACCCTAGCACCGGCAGCCACCGCCATTGCCACCGCCATAATCGGTGACTGCCACGGGCCCACTTGCCTATCCACCACGGCGACACCTACTTTCCCGCCTCCAACGCAACCACCTGGAAAATGCTCGTGAAGGCAAGGGTGGTGCTCATCGATCCGCAGCAAAGTCGCCTCCATTGTTTTCCGTTGGATGTTGAATTGAGTCGATTTTAGTAATGGTGGAGATTATTAATCAATTAGTAGAAATACATTGTAGTGTTTTTTTAGTTTCTGCAAATTTTTTTGGTTTTCCATCTTTGATTTTTTATACTTGTGACAGCGATGGTGTTTAGTTGTCATTGAAATCATAATTAATTGATTCAATTTTTCTTTTTTGGTGCACTTGATTAAATTATTTGGGGAAATTCAACTTTTTCATTTTTTATCGCAGACTTTCTTTAAATTTTTACCCAAACAGACTTTAACTTCATTAAGAATCATAAACCGTAACCTAATTACAATTTAACGTTAAGTAGGCCCTAATTTAAGGGGTTTTGTTGCTGGGTTCAAAATAAATTAAACAGCTTCATTTTAATTGGGGATTTACACGTCATTTTCCAAGTCAACAAAAAGGTGTCATGTCACCTCTTAAACGTTCAAAATTAGCGCCTACTTAACGTTAAATTGTAATTAGGTCACGGTTTATAGTTATTAATGAAGTTAAGGGGTACACTGTGTAAAGCTAAAAAAAGAGGGGTACACGGTAGAAAATGAAAAAGTTGGAGGGTACACCGTAGAATTTCCCAATTATTTGTTGTTATTGTCCACATGACTTCTTCGTTGTTTATCAATACATTTCGATGAATCTTAATCAATTTAATTAAAGTTTGTATGAGTTTTAGTTTAACTTGATTAATTGGAAAAGAGAGAAAATTTAGGTTATAAAAGGGCAGTGACGGAAATTTTATGGTAGAAAAGGGTACAAGTGATTAAAACTCGGGTACAGTTGAACAATTACGTTACTTTATGTTGATGTTTTCCTTGTACAATGGGTCACTGATTTTAATTTTTTGAAAAATATATTAATCTAGAAAAATAAAAATTGTAATGTAAAATTTCTTGAAGATTATATGAGCATTTCGAAATGCGAAAATTTATTACAAATTTGGAGGGAATAATCAATTTTCCCAAAATTAAAAGAAATGTTTCCCTTATTTATTTTTTTTTTTTTTTTTTGTCTTATTCTAAATATTTGACTCGTCTTAAACTAATACAGTACACCATACTGTTTTAGATGATTTTTTTTTGGTAAAAATTTAAATGAAAATTTGTGAATAAACAAGACTTATATATACCAAATATCTTTTTTTGTACGTATTTAATTTGTGATACTCGTAGTTATCAATTATCAAAAGTGGAAACCCTAATCTTCACCTGGTAAATTGTTCTTCTCCATCCTCTGTTTTACTTTTCCAATTCATGCAACAAACTTGTTTATTTCACGTTTTTATTCTCACTTACCATTTGTTATTAAAGATTCTGCTGTTTAATCACCATGCATTCTACTGTTATTATCTGGTGTGATTAGTTCATTAGTTGAAAAGCTTGATTAAATTTGATACCGTTTCATTTTCTTGTGATTTTTAATTTATTCATACTATATGATGATGTTTCTTGAACAACTTCTTACTCATTTCATTGTCTAATGGAAAATTCTTGGTGAATAATTGAATTTGGTATTTTGCATGAAACTAATTTGAAGTGGGTTTCTCTGAAATTTGAGTAAAGTTTTTATCTTTGGAATTAAATTGTTAGGTTATTGCTTGAAAACCATGGAATCGAGGACGAAGAAGATGAAACCTTCAAAGGGTATTAATGGTGTCGAAGATCGGTTAAGCGACATGCCTGATCACTTGATTGTGCACATACTTTCGTTTCTGCCAACCTTAGATGCTGTCAAAACCATGTTACTTCGTCGTTTTGGAAACCTCTGGACTTTGGTTCCTGCTCTTTCATTTGATTTTAATGACTATGATAGAATACTTTTCCCCCGTGTTGATGACTATGACTCGGACTCGGACGAGGTTTTTTCTTGTTTTACCCGTTTTGTCCGGAATGTCCTTATGTTTCATCGAAACCCTACTGTTGATCGCTTCCACCTTATTATTTCTCATGTCGATTATGAACTTGAGGATCCAAAGATAATTAATGATCTTCAAATGTGGCTGAAATTTGCTATTGATAAACAAGTCAAAGATTTGAACTTCTTTTCTGACGGTTATGATGTGCCCATTCCTCGCTGTATCTTCACGAGTCAATCTCTAGTTAAGCTTAGACTTCGCGGGTGCATGCTTAAGCATCAACCTCATCTACATGTCCACATGGGAAGTTTACGAGAATTATCGCTTAGTTATGTCTGGGGAAGAGATGAGAACTTCAATCAGTTTTTGTCGGGTTGCCCGTGTCTACAAGAAGTGGAAATAGACATTGACGATGAATTGCATGTTTTGAAGGTCACCTCACCAAGCGTTAGAAAGTTGTGCCTAAACCTACCGAATCTAGTCCACTCATTCACTCTTAGTTGCCCTTTCGTGAAAATGTTGGATATTTCTGTGTCATCAAGACGTAAGGCATATATGCCGGATGTGGTTGCTGCTTCATCTCTTCGAGTGGTGAATATCAAGAATTTACCAGATCATTTGTTTGAGGTTAAGGCGTTTTTTAGGCAAATTCGAAATGCAGAGGTTTTTACATTGTCAAGTAATGCTTTCGAGGTATGTGTTTCTTGTTCACTTAAAATTTTGCATTGGAGATTTTGATTGCTAGTAATACATAAAAAACGCTCTCTGAAAACATATGATTCTTTATTAAGGTTAAGGAACATTGATTAAGATTAAGGTCGGATTTTCAAAGAAGGTTCATTTGGTGAAACATAGGTTTGTTTTAGGTGAATGCGGCGAGCTGTATTGTTTTTCATGTATTTAATATTTTTCAAAAATATAAGAAGGGTCCTGGTTAGGGTTTGATATCGAGTTCCTCAACCCTGACCCTAACCTGTTTTCTAGGGCGGGTGGCAGTGTCATGACCAATTTTTGTTTAAGAAAAGTTAATCTAGTTACTGTCAAATACTTCGTCTTGCATGAAAATTTCATGGACTTTGCATTCGTTGAGAAAGTAAAAGATTAGTTATTTATAATTATTATGATAACTTGTATCGGATGTTTAAATAGTATTAATTGTTGTTTTTAGAATCAAGTGTAATTACTTGTCTTCTTTTTAATCAGAAATTAAGCCGAGGAATGAAAACAAACTTCCCACAAAATAGATGGAAGCGTATTGTTCTGTGGCCGCGCTTTATAGTCGAAGAAAGTCTTCAACTGATACTTGAGTTGGCGAAAAGTTCGGAGAAGTTGGAAGAGCTTGTAATATACAACAAATACTCATCTGTAAGTGAATTGATATAACTGGCGGTTCACCATATCCGGGTTGCAACGTAAAAGAATGATTTCACCATATCCCCTTTTTTTTTTCGGGTTTATAACGAAGCAATAGTCTTTCGATACAATAATGAACTTTTTTTAACCACCTTGCTATGCACCAAACAGACTTCTTAGGCTGGCATGCATTTGACCGTCTATGAGTTCGACTTGCTGCTGTTTAAGTAGGTCTTGTGTGTGATCGTTCGAGTGGTTAATTGAGTTTTCAACGTGTGAAAGTGATTTATTAAGACTTGTCGTACTAAAATGTGGCACTTTTATAACTTTAATTAAAATTAAAATTAAAATTAAAATGCCGTCATCTTATTATTATTATCATGGTACTCCCTTCAGTCATTTTCATTCACATCTAACACCTTTTTAACACTATTTACGTTGACAAATGTAAAAAAAAAGCAAATGATGCTAATGAATTTAAATACACCGGGTAAATCAACCCTATTTCATTCTATTCCAAATGTATATATACTCCGTACCAATTAACAGACTAAGGCTTTGTTTGGGAAAACTATCTGAAACTGAAAAGCTAGCTGAAAATAACAAACTGATAAGCTAGCTAAAATTATTACTCTATATTGTTTGGTAAAACAAGCTGAAATAATAACTGAAATAAATTAATTGACATAAAACGACATGATTTTTATTTTATGTATGGAGTTATAAGGGTATAATAGTAAACATCAAATAAGTTTTCAGCTAGCTAAAAGTATTTCCAGTCAACCCTCACCAAACACTCCCAGGTGAAATAGGTAGCTGAAATTTTAGTCAAACCAGCTAGCTGATCAAATATAAGCTAGTTGATTTGTGCAATCAAACAGGCCTAACACTTACCGGGAGAAAAACCTTTGTAAGTTTTGATATCTTACTTGTATAAAGAGGTGGCAATCGGGTCACTCGGGTCGGGTTTGGGTCGGGTTGTATCGGGTCGGGTCGTATCGGGTTCGTCGATTCGGGTCATAACAATGTTTGGGTCGATTTCGGGTCGGGTTCGGGTCGTATTGGGTTCGGGTCATGTCGGGTTATAACAGTGTTCGGGTCTGTCTCGGGTCGGGTCCGGGTCATATCGGGTCGGGTCATTAAAGCTAAAATTGTCGGGTCAATCGGGTTCGGGTCAAATTCGAGACACTAATAATTTAGGCTTAAATTTTAGCGCCTAAACAAATTTTAAAATTTTAATATTTTTCAAACCAATATTTGAATTTTTAATTATATCTGAATCTCAAAATGTCAAATATATTATTTGGTGTATATTTGAAAGATTGAAATTTTAAAAAAAAAGTTTCAAAATTTCTTTAAAATCTTCAAAG
The DNA here is from genome assembly GCA_023091065.1 of Dianthus caryophyllus. Classification (NCBI taxonomy): domain Eukaryota; kingdom Viridiplantae; phylum Streptophyta; class Magnoliopsida; order Caryophyllales; family Caryophyllaceae; genus Dianthus; species Dianthus caryophyllus. Next base: position 9,344,606 of record CM041522.1, on the reverse strand, counting down.
TTTCAGGTCAATTCGGGTCACGGGTCATTTCGGGTCGGGTCAGCTATCAAATAAACTCGGGTTGAATCAGGTTACGGGTCATCTCGGCTCGGGTCGGGTCAGGTTTGATTTCGGGTCAAACTTTATCGGGTCGTGTCGGATTACGGGTCGTCTTCGGGTCGGTTCAGGTCGGTTTTGGGTCACTATAGTTTCGGGTCATATCGGGTCGGTTTTGCACGGGTTCGGGTCGGGTCGCTCGGGTCGGGTCAAGCTTGCCAGCTCTACTTGTATTATCTCACAATATTCTTCTTTTTTCTACACTTTTAAGTTTTAACTAATAAATCATGTTTTTAATTAGGGTTGTATCTGAATTGAGTTTTATAATTTGAGGCGAGTTTCTCTAAAATTTGAGTAAAGTTTATTTCTTTGCAATAAAATTGTTAGGTTATTATTTGAAAACCATGGAATCGAAAACGAAGAAGATGAAACCTTCAAAGGGTATTAATGTTTTCGAAGATAGGTTAAACAACATGCCTGATCATTTGATTGTGCATGTACTTTCGTTTCTGCCTTTGGATGCTGTCAAAACCATGTTACTTCGTCGTTTCGGAAACCTCTGGACTTTGGTTCATGCTCTTATGTTTGATTTTTGTGACTACGATGAAATACCCTTGTTTAAGGACTTTTCGAGTTTTGCCCGCTTTGTCAGAAACGTCCTCATGCTGAACAAAAGCCCTACCGTTGATAGTTTTGAACTTTTTATCGGACCCCTCAAGGTTCGTTTTGATGATCGAGAGATAATTGAAGATGTTCAAATTTGGGTGAGGTTTGCTATTGATAGGCAAGTCAAAGAACTCGACATCGTTCTGGATGGCTTTGACGATTTAGATCTTTCTCGTTGTGTTGCCACAAGTCAATCTCTAACTAAGCTTAAACTTGTTGGGTGTGTGATTGAGGACCAACCTCGTGTCGGTGTCCACATGGGAAGTCTACGAGAATTAATTCTTAGTCACGTTGGAGGAAGTAATGAGACATTCAATCAGTTCATAGCGGGATGCCCATCTCTACAAGAACTAATTATAGACACCATTGACGAATTGTACGCTTTGAATGTCACGTCTCCTAGTGTTAGTAAGTTGTGCCTAATCATGCAACACCCAGAGTTCGACTCTTTTACTCTTAGTTGCCCAAACGTGAAAGTTTTGGATATCGATGTAACGTCAACGGATGAGTCATTTATGGTGAATGCGATTGATGTTTCATCTCTTCAAGTAGTGAACATTAAGAGTTTACCAGATGGTTGTTACGGGTCTCCGATTAATGTATTTCTGACCCAGTATGGAAATGCCGAGGTTTTTACACTGTCGGAGAGTGCTTTTAAGGTATGTCTTACTTGTTCGCTTGAAATTTCTTATTATACCGGGTATTGTATTTATACAAAATCAAGTAATGCATCAAGTGTTTGCTTTCTTTTTGTTCAGAATTTTTGTCGTCGAAACCAGATAAAGTTTCCGGTAACTAATGATTAATTAATGATGTTTCTGGTAACTAATGATTAATTAATGATTTTGTGCCAATCTGGCTGAAGTTTATGTCGTCGAAACCAGCGAGGAATGGTGGTTATTAACTAAGGGGACGTTTGGTTCGGGAAGGGGAAAAGAAAGGTTACATATAACACTGTAATATTAATATATTTGTTTTGCACATTTTCAAAATCAAACAATTTGATAATAATTCATTAATGAGTGTTAACCTAATAATATTATAGTCCAAACATAATCCATTTTACAATCATAACATGCTTATTGTTGCTATGTTTGACAATATGTAACCATTCTAATAAAATTTGTTACTATTCTTGTTACGGAGTAGTTTGTTACTCCCTCCATTTCATTTATTTAGCCCCAATTTCCTTAAATGGCATGTTTGGCAACCCGGAATTGGAATTCAATTCCGGATTTGAGCCAATTCCATTGTTTGGGGAACTCCAAGAATTGGAATTGGAATTAGCTCAATTCCATCCCAATTCCATGGTAGTTCAAATTTGGTTCATCTCAATTCCTATGGTTTGGGTAGTCATTTGAATTCCTCCTCCTTTTAGTTTTTTCACACTTACTTCGTATGAATTAAAAATGAGTAAAATCTTAAAATATTATTTTAAAAGTCGATACAATAGTCTTAAATTTCATTTTGTTATAAAGTTTTAACAAAAATTTTATATTAAAGTTGTCAATTCAAATTCCATGCGCCACCAAACATCACTATGGAATTGGATTTGGAATTGAAATGCAACATTTCAAATTTCACATTTGAATTCAAGAATTTCAAATGAATTCCAAGTTCCCAAACGCAGCCTTACGGAATTTTCATTCATTTAGCCCCATTTCCAAATTCATCCGTTTTAAGCATTGGAAATTACCATATTACCCCCACTTTTCACATTTCCACACAAATATAACCCCTACCTTCAATAAAAAGACCACTTTATCCCTACTCTATTCAATTTCCTTAAACTTTGAGCCAACTCCTAAGAGCAAGTACAATGGAAGAACTATATATATAGTTCTTCCTTTTTTCAACACATTTTTATACAATTTAAAATTTAAAGACTTTTTAACACAATGAAAAAACTTTTTAATTTGTTCATAATTGACCCCACTCCTATTTTTATTCACCAATAAATTATTTTACTTTACATTGTAACTTGAAAAAACTTAGTTCTTAAATAAGAACCTAATTCTTTCTTCAACAAACCCAATAATCAACACAATGGAAAAAACTTTATTTATAAAGTTCTTATTGAAGAACTCAATGCAAAAACTCACCATTGTACTTGCTCTAATAGGGTTAACTCAATGAAAAGGAGGGAGTATCATTTTAAAGTTTCCATTTTATTACTACCTCTGTCTCATTCATTTGTTTACACTTCTCTCAAATCCCATCACAAAAAAGTCAAATTGTAAACAAATCGCTGAAACGGAGGAAATAATATATTTTCTCGATTTTCAGTAGAGTTAGAAAAGAAAAAACAGGTTGACTGAACTAGCCAAAACATAAGTTAATTGATCTGACTTAATTTTAAAACGGATATGCCCATCTAACCGAACACCTCTAGTTTGTTTAACCCCAAATTTTCAAAAGATAGTCACAGACCTCACAGTTTTGCAACATTGTTCATCACAATCTCACTCATCACAATCTTCTTAAATCAGGTAAAAATTTCTCCCTCTTTCTCAATTTGGCTTTTCATATTCTGTGTTATGTCACAGTTTTCTTCACTTTGTACGAGTATTATTTAACTAATCATTGGTCACGCCATTAATTTGAAATGTTTAGCTACTTTGGTTTGCTAATCATGCTGTTTATATTAATTGACGTGATTTTGAATGGAAGAGTACGAAAAGTGAATTAAATTTAAATTAATTAGAGTTGTCGATTCTCATGATTTTTAAACTTCCACGAAAAACAAATTAATGGAATTTTCATGTGAATTGGTATTTTGCATTAAACCAATCATATTTTTTTGTGAACTGAGTATTATTATTTGAGGTGGGTTTCACTGAAATTTGAGTAAAGTTTTTATCTTTGAAATTAAATTGTTAGGTTATTGCTTGAAAACCATGGAATCGAGTTCAAAGGGTATTATTGGTGTCGAAGATAGGTTAAGCGGGTTGCCTGATCACTTGATTGTGCATATACTTTCGTTTCTGCCAACCTTAGATGCTGTCAAAACCATGTTACTTAGTCGTTTCGGAAACCTCTGGACTTTGGTTCCTGTTCTTTCATTTAATTTTGATGACCTTGATTCAATACTCTCCCATCGTGTTGATGGCTCGGACTCAGACTCGGACGAGGTTGATGACTCGGACTTGGACGAGGTTTTTTCTTGTTTTACCCGTTTTGTCCGGAATGTCCTTATGTTTCATCGAAACCCTACTGTTGATCGCTTCCACCTTATTATTTCTCATGTCAATTATGAACTTGAGGATCCAAAGATATTTAATGATCTTCAAATGTGGCTGAAGTTTGCTATTGATAAACAAGTCAAAGATTTGAACTTCTTTTATGATGACGATTATCATGATGTGCCCATTCCTCACTGTATCTTCACGAGTCAATCTCTAGTTAAGCTTAGACTTCGCGGGTGCAAGCTTGAGCATCAACCTCATCTACATGTCCACATGGGAAGTTTACGAGAATTATCGCTTAGTTATGTTCGGGGAAGAGATGAGAACTTCAATCAGTTTTTGTCGGGTTGCCCGTGTCTACAAGAAGTGGAAATGGACATTTTTGACGATGAATTGCATGGTTTGAAGGTCACCTCACCAAGCGTTAGAAAGTTGTGCCTAAACCTACTGTATCTAGTCCACTCATTCACTCTTTGTTGCCCTTACGTGAAAAGGTTGGATATTTCTGTGTTTTCAAGACATGAGGCATTTATGCCGGATGTGGTCGCTGCTTCATCTCTTCAAGTAGTGAATATCAAGAATTTACCAGATAATTTGTCTGAGGTTAAGGCGTTTTTTAGGCAAATTCGAAATGCAGAGGTTTTTACATTGTCAAGTATTGCTTTCCAGGTATGTGTTTCTTGTTCACTTAAAATTTTGCATTGGAGATTTTGATCGCTAGTAATACATAAAAAACGCTCTCTGAAAACATATGATTCTTTATTAAGGTTAAGGAACATTGATTTAGATTAAGGTCGGATTTTCAATGAAGGTTCATTTGGTGAAACATGGGTTTGTTTTAGGTGAATGCGGCGAGCTGTATTGTTTTTCATTTATTTTATATTTTTCAAAAAATTAGGAAGGGTCCGGGTTAGGGTTTGATATCGAGTTCCAGTGTCATGACCAATTTTTTGATAAGAGAAGCTAATCTAGTTACTGTCAAATACTCCGTCTTGCATAAAAAATTTCATGAACTTTGCATTCGTTGAGAAAGTAAAGGATTAGTTTTTTATAATTATTAAGATAACTTGTATCGGATGTTTAAATAGTATTAATTGTTGTTTTTAGAATCAAGTGTAATTACTTGTCTTCTTTTTAATCAGATGTTAAGCCCAGGAATGAAAACAAACTTCCCACAAAATAGATGGAAGCGTATTGTTACGTGGCGCACTTTATAGACAAAGAAAGTCTTCAAGCGATACTTGAGTTGGCAAAAAGTTCGGAGAAGTTGGAAGAGCTTGTAATATACAACAAATTCTCATCTGTAAGTGAATTGATATAAGCGGCGTTTCCTATTATCCTATCTTTGGCATCTTCTTGATTAAAACTTGTATGATCGAATGTTTATCTACTAATACTTGGTGAGGTACTATCTATGTAATGGCAGCGTAATGGTGAATATCGTAACCCCGAGTTCTCTGCTACTACTACTTATGTGATGCCACATCTCAAAAATGTTGCCATTCACGGCTGTGGTAGATTTTGTGATGGCCAGCTACTACTAATCAAACTCCTGCTCAGAAACGCAGTTGTCTTGGAGAAACTCGTAATTAAAAGTCGACTGACACCACCTGAGGAGCTTGATTTTGTGAAGCAAGTATCAACGTTCAAAAGGGCGTCGACAAAGCATAGCTGTGATCTTTGCTTGAGCAGACCTAGTACGGTAATATTTACTTTATACTAATTTACATTTATTATGTTCCTTAAATTTTAGGTTTCGTCAACGGTTGGCTTTTCCTCGTTTGCTGGTTGATAATGTATGGGGAGTACGGTTTTTTGAGTGAAAGCATCTTCATTAGCTTATTGTCTAAACAGCTAATGTCCAAAATATGAAATACAGTAAAAGTAATTTGTTGAAACAGTAGAAATATATACTCCGTGAATCATATGATTACGATTTTCTGGTAAGATTAACGCATGGAGCTCTGTTGTGTAACATAATTCCACCATTTGTAGAAACCAATACATAAGTTAATTGATCTGACTTAATTTTAAAACGGATATGCCCATCTAACCGAACACCTCTAGTTTGTTTAACCCCAAATTTTCAAAAGATAGTCACAGACCTCACAGTTTTGCAACATTGTTCATCACAATCTCACTCATCACAATCTTCTTAAATCAGGTAAAAATTTCTCCCTCTTTCTCAATTTGGCTTTTCATATTCTGTGTTATGTCACAGTTTTCTTCACTTTGTACGAGTATTATTTAACTAATCATTGGTCACACTCACACCATTAATTTGAAATGTTTAGCAACTTTGGTTTGATAATCATGCTGTTTATATTAATTGACGTGATTTGAATGGAAGAGTACGATAAGTGAATTAAATTTAAATTAATTAGAGTTGTCGATTCTCATGATTTTTAAACTTCCACGAAAAACAAATTAATGGAATTTTCATGTGAGTATTATTATTTGAGGTGGGTTTCTCTGAAATTTGAGTAAAGTTTTTATCTTTGAAATTAAATTGTTAGGTTATTGCTTGAAAACCATGGAATCGAGGACGAAGAAGATGAAACCTTCAAAGGGTATTAATGGTGTCGAAAATAGGTTAAGCGACATGCCTGATCACTTGATAGTGCATATACTTTCGTTTCTGCCAACCTTAGATGCTGTCAAAACCATGTTACTTCGTCGTTTCGGAAACCTCTGGACTTTGGTTCCTGTTCTTTCATTAAATTTTGATGACGATGATTCAATACTCTCCCCCTGTGTTAATGACTCGGACTCGGTAGAGTTTTTTTCTTGTTTTACCCGTTTTGTCCGGAATGTCCTTATGTTTCATCGAAACCCTACTGTTGATCGCTTCCACCTTATTATTTCTCGTGTCAATTATGAACTTGAGGATCCAAAGATATTTAATGATCTTCAAATGTGGCTGAAGTTTGCTATTGATAAACAAGTCAAAGATTTGAACTTCTTTTATGATGACGGTTATCATGATGTGCCCATTCCTCACTGTATCTTCACGAGTCAATCTCTAGTTAAGCTTAGACTTCGCGGGTGCAAGCTTGAGCATCAACCTCATCTACATGTCCACATGGGAAGTTTACGAGAATTATCGCTTAGTTATGTTCGGGGAAGAGATGAGAACTTCAATCAGTTTTTGTCGGGTTGCCCATGTCTACAAGAAGTGGAAATGGACATTATTGACGTTGACGATGAATTGCATGTTTTGAAGGTCACCTCACCAAGCGTTAGAAAGTTGTGCCTAAACCTACTGTATCCAGTCCACTCATTCACTCTTAGTTGCCCTTATGTGAAAAGGTTGGATATTTCTGTGTCATCAAGACATGAGGCATTTATGCCGGATGTGGTCGCTGCTTCATCTCTTCAAGTAGTGAATATCAAGAATTTTCCAGAGTATTTGTCTGAGGTTATGGCGTTTTTTAGGCAAATTCGAAATGCAGAGGTTTTTACATTGTCAAGTATTGCTTTCGAGGTATGTGTTTCTTGTTCACTTAAAATTTTGCATTGGAGATTTTTTTCGCTAGTAATACATAAAAAACGCTCTCTGAAAACATATGATTCTTTATTAAGGTTAAGGAACATTGATTAAGATTAAGGTCGGATTTTCAAAGAAGGTTCATTTGGTGAAACATGGGTTTGTTTTAGGTGAATGCGGCGAGCTGTATTGTTTTTCATTTCGGGTTAGGGTTTGATATCGAGTTCCTCTACCCTGACCCTAACCTGTTTTCTAGGCCGGGTGGCCCGGGTGGCAGTGTCATGACCAATTTTTTGATAAGAGAAGCTAATCTAGTTACTATCAAATACTCCGTCTTGCATAAAAAATTTCATGAACTTTGCATTCGTTGAGAAAGTAAAGGATTAGTTTTTTATAATTATTAAGATAACTTGTATCAGATGTTTAAATAGTATTAATTGTTGTTTTTAGAATCAAGTGTAATTACTTGTCTTCTTTTTAATCAGATATTAAGCCAAGGAATGAAAACAAACTTCCCACAAAATAGATGGAAGCGTATTGTTCTGTGGCCGCACTTTATAGACAAAAAAAATCTTCAACTTATACTTGAGTTGGCAAAAAGTTCGGAGAAGTTGGAAGAGCTTGTAATATACAACAAATTCTCATCTGTAAGTGAATTGATATAACTGGCGGTTCCTATTATCCTATGCTGGCATGCTGCTGATTAAAACTTGTATGATCGAATGTTTATCTACTAATACTTGGTGAGGTACTATCTATGTAATGGCAGTTTAATGGTGAATATCGTAACCCCGAGTTCTCTGCTACTACTACTACTTGTGTGATGCCACATCTCAAAAATGTTGCCATTCACGGCTGTGGTAGATTTTGTGATGGCCAGCTTCTACTAATCAAACTCCTGCTCAGAAACGCAGTTGTCTTGGAGAAACTCGTAATTAAAAGTCGACTGACACCACCTGAGGAGCTTGATTTTGTGAAGCAAGTATCAACGTTCAAAAGGGCGTCAGCTAACGCAACTGTGATCTTTGCTTGAGCAGACCTAGTACGGTAATATTTACTTTATACTAATTTTCATTTATTATGTTCCTTAAATTTTAGGTTTCGTCAATGGTTAACTTTTCCTCGTTTGCTGGTTGATAATGTATGGGGAGTACGGTCTTTTGAGTGAAAGCATCTTCATTAGCTTATTGTCTAAACAGCTAATGTCCAAAATATGAAATACAGTAAAAGTAATTTGTTGAAACAGTAGAAATATATACTCCGTGAATCATATGATTACGATTTTCTGGTAAGATTAACGCATGGAGCTCTGTTGTGTAACATAATTCCACCATTTGTAGAAACCAATACATTAGTTGCCTATTCCATTTCCGACAAAGTAAACCAAGTTTTCGTAAAAAAACAAAGTCAGCATTGGTTGATCGTTACATAAATTTGTACTTAGTACAATATGAACGAGATGAAGAATAAAGGTGGTCAATTTTTTTTCACTCCGTCTTAAAATTAGTCGTTTTAATAACAGGATTTTAACTTAAGACTACCAACCTTCATGGGTACGTGAAGTCGTGGAACCATCAACAACGATCACTAGAATCATTGCTCAAAAGTGCCCGTTTCTTGGACAAATTGGTGATCGCCCATTCATCCCCACTAAGCACCGATTCACTTGAGCGAGAATTCGTCAGGCGTTTGTTGCGGATCCAAAGGGGTTAAACTAGTGTGCCAAGGTTGTCTTCTTTTGCTTTAAAAGTACTGTATAGAAACTAGCATCTAGCGAAGAATGTGGTTGTTTTCTCCATCAACTATTAACCAAATTTCGTAATCTTGGACTCGTGTAATGGCTAATTCTATAAGTAATAGCTCTAGCTTCATTGTCTTGCCCAATTCAGATGAAGTTGTCATGAATGTGTCTCGACGTGCCTTCTATTTCCGGGTTGCAACGTAAAAGAATGATTTCACCATATCCCCTTTTTTTTCGGGTTTATAACGAAGCAATAGTCTTTCGATACAGTAATGAACTTTTTTTAACCATCTGCTGTTTACGGATGAAAAACAAGTCACTTGAGTTGCTATGGGTTTAAGTAGGTCTTGTGTGTCATCGCCAGAGTGGTTAATTGAGTTTTCAACGTGTGAAAGTGATTTATTAAGACTTCTCGTACTAAAATGTGGCACTTTTAAAATTAAAATTAAAATGCCGTCATCTTATTATTATTATCATGGTACTCCCTTCAGTCATTTTCATTCACATCTAACACCTTTTTAACACTATTTACGTTGACAGACGAAAAAATAAATAAATAAAATAAAGCAAATGATGCTAATGAATTTAAATACACCGGGTAAATCAACCCTATTTCATTCTATTCCAAATGTATATACTTCGTACCAATTAACAGACTACGGCTTTGTTTGGGAAAACTATCTGAAAAGGTAGCTAAAAGCTGAAAAGATAGCTGAACTGAAAAGCTAGCTGAAAATAACAAACTGATAAGGTAGCTAAAATTATTATATTGTTTGGTAAAACAAGCTGAAATAATAACTGAAATAAATTAATTGCCATAAAATGACATGATTTTTATTTTATGGATGAAGTTATAAGGGTATAATAGTAAACATCAAATAAGTTTTCAGCTAGTTGAAATTATTTCCAGTCAAACCTCACCAAACACTCCCAGGTGAAATAGGTAGCTGAAATTTTAGTCAAACCAGCTAGCTGGTCAAATAAGACCATCCCCATCCAACATTCAACTGAATTGAATCATGACTCAAATTTACCCTTAATTTAATTCTACAAGTTTGATCTAGTTGCACCCTCCCATCCAAACAAAGTCATGATTTAAATCATCAATTAATTATTTTATACTCCGTACTTTTTACCATTTTCAATTATTTTTTGTCTTTTTAATTAATTTTTAACCAATTAAAAGTGGACACAAACTAAATCACAACTTGATTCAATTTCACAAAACTAAGTCACCACTTGATCTATATTGCAAGTCAATCATGCTAATTTTGTAATTAAATGGTAATTAAGATGACCCAAGTGAGTCATGAACTACTTAAAAAGTTTGGATGGGGATGATATAAGCTACGAGTAGTTGATTTGTGCAACCAAACAGGCCTAAAACTTACCAGGAGAAAAACCCTCGTAAGTTTTGATATCTTACTTGTATTATCTCACAATATTCTTCTTTTTTCTACACTTTTAAGTTTTAACTAATAAATCATGTTTTTAATTAGGGTTGTATTTGAATTGAGTTTTATAATTTGAGGCGAGTTTCTCTGAAATTTGAGTTAAAGTTATTTCTTTGCAATAAAATTGTTAGGTTATTGTTTGAAAACCATGGAATCGAGGACAAAGAGATGAAACCTTCAAAGGGTATTCATTGTTTCGAAGATAGGTTAAACAACATGCCTGATCATTTGATTGTGCACATATTTTCGTTTCTGCCAACCTTGGATACTGTCAAAACCATGTTACTTCGTCGTTTCGGAAACCTCTGGACTTTGGTTCATGCTCTTATGTTTGATTTTTGTGACTACGATGAAATACCCTTGTTTAAGGACTTTTCGAGTTTTACCCGCTTTGTCAGAAACGTCCTCATGCTGAACAAAAGCCCTACCGTTGATAGTTTTGAACTTTTTATCGGACCCCTCAAGGTTCGTTTTGATGATCGTGAGATAATTGAAGATGTTCAAATTTGGGTGAGGTTTGCTATTGATAGGCAAGTCAAAGAACTCGACATCGTTCTGGATGGCTTTGACGATTTAATTAGATCTTTCTCGTTGTGTTGCCACAAGTCAATCTCTAACTAAGCTTAAACTTGTTGGGTGTGTGATTGAGGACCAACCTTGTGTCGGTGTCCACATGGGAAGTCTACGAGAATTAATTCTTAGTCACGTTGGAGGAAGTAATGAGGCATTCAATCAGTTCATAGCGGGATGCCCATCTCTACAAGAACTAATTATAAACACCATTGACGAATTGTACGTTTTGAATGTCACGTCTCCTAGTGTTAGTAAGTTGAGCCTAATCATGCAACACCCAGAGTTCGACTCTTTTACTCTTAGTTGCCCAAACGTGAAAGTTTTGGATATCGATGTAACGTCAACGGATGAGTCATTTATGGTGAATGCGATTGATGTTTCATCTCTTCAAGTAGTGAACATTAAGAGTTTACCAGATGGTTGTTCTGGGTCTCCGATTAATGTATTTCTGACCCAATTTCGAAATGCCGAGGTTTTTACACTGTCGGAGAGTGCTTTTAAGGTATGTCTTACTTGTTCGCTTGAAATATCTTATTATATATATCGGGTATTGTATTTATACAAAATCAAGTAATGCATCAAGTATTTGCTTTCTTTTTGTTCAGAATTTTTGTCGTCGAAACCAGATAAAGTTTCCGGTAACTAATGATTAATTAATGATGTTTCCAGTTACTAACGATTAATTAATGATTTTGTGCCAATCTGGCTGAGGTTTATGTCGTCGAAACCAGCGAGGAATGGTGGTTATTAACTAAGGCGACGTTTGGTTCGAGAAGGGGAAAAGAAAGGTTACATATTACACTGTAATATTAATATATTTGTTTTGCACATTTTCAAAATCAAACAATTTGATAACAATTCATTGATGAATGTTAACCTAATAATATTATAGTCCAAACATAATCCATTTTACAATCATAACATGCTTATTGTTGCTATGTTTGACAATATGTGACCATTCTAATAAAATTTGTTACTATTCTTGTTAGTTTGTTACTCCCTCCATTTCATTCATTTAGCCCCATTTCCAAATTCATCCGCTTTAAGCATTGGAAATTACCATATTACCCCCACTTTTCACATTTCCACACAAATATAACCCCTACCATCAATACAAAGACCACTTTATCCCTACTTTATTCAATTTCTTTAAACTTTGAGTCAACTCCTAATAAGGTTAACTCAATGAAAAGGAGGGAGTATCATTTTGAAGTTTCCATTTTATTAATATATTTTCTCGATTTTCAGTAGAGTTAGAAAAGAAAAAACAGGTTGACTGAACTAGCCAAAAGTCCAAAACATAAGTTATTTGATCTGACTTAATTTTAAACACAAATTATTGTGTAAGGCAAGCCTTACAATAAGTTATTGTAAGTCAGTCTTGTTTGTACTCGATTATATAGTGTTTGTACCATTTTAGTAATAATTATTATTAATTGTAACTAAAATTTTTTAGTACCCCTAAAAGTGACTTTAGTAGATTTGTTTTAAGTTTTTGTATCCTTTTAACTACAATTTGTACTCTTGTCTCGCATTAACTTAATGTAAAACTAGTCTTACAGGAGAATTACTGAATTTTAAATTAGATATGCCCATCTACCCGAACACCAATTTGGATCCTCTCCATTTCTTTCTCTCCATTTCCTCTCTAATACATCAATATTTTAATATATTTTCTCTCTCCTTCATCAAAACATTATTTTTATCAAAAATTTACAACCTTTAGATTTTCACAAAAACCGATCTCAACCATTAATAAGTAATGGACCTCCATTTCTTTTTGAGAAATGGAGAGGATCCTTAGTCCCGAACACCTCTAGTTTGTTTAACCCCAAATTTTCAAAAGATAGTCACAGACCTCACAGTTTTGCAACATTGTTCATCACAATCTCACTCATCACAATCTTCTTAAATCAGGTAAAAATTTCTCCCTCTTTCTCAATTTGGCTTTTCATATTCTGTGTTATGTCACAGTTTTCTTCACTTTGTACGAGTATTATTTAACTAATCATTGGTCACGCCATTAATTTGAAATGTTTAGCTACTTTGGTTTGCTAATCATGCTGTTTATATTAATTGACGTGATTTTGAATGGAAGAGTACGAAAAGTGAATTAAATTTAAATTAATTAGAGTTGTCGATTCTCATGATTTTTAAACTTCCACGAAAAACAAATTAATGGAATTTTCATGTGAATTGGTATTTTGCATTAAACCAATCATATTTTTTTGTGAACTGAGTATTATTATTTGAGGTGGGTTTCTCTGAAATTTGAGTAAAGTTTTTATCTTTGAAATTAAATTGTTAGGTTATTGCTTGAAAACCATGGAATCGAGGACGAAGAAGATGGATAGGTTAAGCGGGTTGCCTGATCACTTGATTGTGCATATACTTTCGTTTCTGCCAACCTTAGATGCTGTCAAAACCATGTTACTTAGTCATTTCGGAAACCTCTGGACTTTGGTTCCTGTTCTTTCATTTAATTTTGATGGCCTTGATTCAATACTCTCCCATCGTGTTGATGACTCGGACTCGGACGAGGTTGATGACTCGGGCTCGGACGAGGTTTTTTCTTGTTTTACCCGTTTTGTCCGGAATGTCCTTATGTTTCATCGAAACCCTACTGTTGATCGCTTCCACCTTATTATTTCTCGTGTCGATTATGAACTTGAGGATCCAAAGATATTTAATGATCTTCAAATGTGGCTGAAGTTTGCTATTGATAAACAAGTCAAAGATTTGAACTTCTTTTATGATGACGGTTATCATGATGTGCCCATTCCTCACTGTATCTTCACGAGTCAATCTCTAGTTAAGCTTAGACTTCGCGGGTGCAAGTTTGAGCATCAACCTCATCTACATGTCCACATGGGAAGTTTACGAGAATTATCGCTTAGTTATGTTCAGGGAAGAGATGAGAACTTCAATCAGTTTTTGTCGGGTTGCCCATGTCTACAAGAAGTGGAAATGGACATTATTGGCGTTGACGATGAATTGCATGTTTTGAAGGTCACCTCACCAAGCGTTAGAAAGTTGTGCCTAAACCTAATGTATCTAGTCCACTCATTCACTCTTAGTTGCCCTTACGTGAAAAGGTTGGATATTTCTGTGACTTCAAAACATGAGGCATTTATGCCGGATGTGGTCGCTGCTTCATCTCTTCAAGTAGTGAATATCAAATATTTACCAGATTATTTGTCTGAGGTTAAGGTGTTTTTTAGGCAAATTCGAAATGCAGAGGTTTTTACATTGTCAAGTATTGCTTTCGAGGTATGTGTTTCTTGTTCACTTAAAATTTTGCATTGGAGATTTTGATCGCTAGTAATACATAAAAAACGCTCTCTGAAAACATATGATTCTTTATTAAGGTTAAGGAACATTGATTACGATTAAGGTCGGATTTTCAAAGAAGGTTCATTTGGTGAAACATGGGTTTGTTTTAGGTGAATGCGGCGAGCTGTATTGTTTTTCATTTATTTTATATTTTTCAAAAAATTAGGAAGGGTCCGGGTTAGGGTTTGATATCGAGTTCCTCTACCCTGACCCTAACCTGTTTTCTAGGCCAGGTGGCAGTGTCATGACCAATTTTTTGATAAGAGAAGCTAATCTAGTTACTGTCAAATACTCCGTCTTGCATAAAAAATTTCATGAACTTTGCATTCGTTGAGAAAGTAAAGGATTAGTTTTTTATAATTATTAAGATAACTTGTATCGGATGTTTAAATAGTATTAATTGTTGTTTTTAGAATCAAGTGTAATTACTTGTCTTCTTTTTAATCAGATATTAAGCCAAGGAATGGAAACAAACTTCCCACAAAATAGATGGAAGCGTATTGTTCTGTGGCCGCACTTTATAGACAAAAAAAGTCTTCAACTGATACTTGAGTTGGCAAAAAGTTCGGAGAAGTTGGAAGAGCTTGTAATATACAACAAATTCTCATCTGTAAGTGAATTGATATAACTGGCGGTTCCTATTATCCTATGCTGGCATGCTGCTGATTAAAACTTGTATGATCGAATGTTTATCTACTAATACTTGGTGAGGTACTATCTATGTAATG
Source organism: Dianthus caryophyllus (assembly GCA_023091065.1). Lineage (NCBI taxonomy): Eukaryota > Viridiplantae > Streptophyta > Magnoliopsida > Caryophyllales > Caryophyllaceae > Dianthus > Dianthus caryophyllus. Next base: position 9,329,403 of record CM041522.1, on the reverse strand, counting down.
GCAGTTTAATGGTGAATATCGTAACCCCGAGTTCTCTGCTACTACTACTACTTATGTGATGCCACATCTCAAAAATGTTGCCATTCACGGCTGTGGTATATTTTGTGATGGCCAGCTTCTACTAATCAAACTCCTGCTCAGAAACGCAGTTGTCTTGGAGAAACTCGTAATTAAAAGTCGACTGCCACCACCTGAGGAGCTTGATTTTGTGAAGCAAGTATCAACGTTCAAAAGGGCGTCAGCAAACGCAACTGTGATCTTTGCTTGAGCAGACCTAGTACGGTAATATTTAATTAATACTAATTTACATTTATTATGTTCCTTAAATTTTAGGTTTCGTCAACGGTTGGCTTTTCCTCGTTTGCTGGTTGATAATGTATGGGGAGTACGGTTTTTTGAGTGAAAGCATCTTCATTAGCTTATTGTCTAAACAGCTAATGTCCAAAATATGAAATACAGTAAAAAAGTAATTTGTTGAAACAGTAGAAATATATACTCCGTGAATCATATGATTACAATTTTCTGGTAAGATTAATGCATGGAGCTCTGTTGTGTTAACATAATTCCACCATTTGTAGAAACCAATACGTTTATACGAGTAAAGTAGTACGCCACTCCATAGATGAATGTCCTCACCGAGTAGAATCGTAACCAGCACATTTTTATCATCTTCTTAGTTGCCTATTCCATTTCCGACAAAGTAAACCAAGTTTTCGTAAAAAAACAAAGTCAGCATTGGTTGATCGTTACATAAATTTGTACTTTGTACAATATGAACGAGATGAAGAATAAAGGTGGTCAATTTTTTTCACTCCGTCTTAAAATTAGTCGTTTTAATAACAGGATTTCAACTTAAGACTACCAACCTTCATGGGTACGTGAAGTCGTGGAACCATCAACAACGATCACTAGAATCATTGCTCAAAAGTGCCCGTTTCTTGGACAAATTGGTGATCGCCCATTCATCCCCACTAAGCACCGATTCACTTGAGCGAGAATTCGTCAGGCGTTTGTTGCGGATCCAAAGGGGTTAAACTAGTGTGCCAAGGTTGTCTTCTTTTGCTTTAAAAGTACTGTATAGAAACTAGCAACTAGCGAAGAATGTGGTTGTTTTCTCCATCAACTATTAACCAAATTTCGTAATCTTGGACTCGTGTAATGGCTAATTCTATAAGTAATAGCTATAGCTTTATTGTCTTGCCCAATTCAGATGAAGTTGTCATGAATGTGTCTCGACGTGCCTTCTATTTCCGGGTTGCAACGTAAAAGAATGATTTCACCATATCCCTTTTTTTTTCCGGGTTTATAACGAAGCAATAGTCTTTCGATACAATAATGAACTTTTTCTAATCACCTTGCTATGCACCAAACAGACTTCTTAGGTTGGCATGCATTTGACCGTCTATGAGTTCGACTTGCTGCTGTTTAAGTAGGTCATGTGTGTGATCGTCTGAGTGGTTAATTGAGTTTTCAACGTATGAAAGCGATTTATTAAGACTTGTCGTACTAAAATGTGGCACTTTTATAACTTTAATTAAAATTAAAATTAAAATGCCGTCATCTTATTAATATTATCATGGTACTCCCTTCAGTCATTTCCATTCACATCTAACACCTTTTTAACACTATTTGCGTTGACAAAGGTGAAAAAGCAAATGATGCGAATGAATTTAAATACACCGGTAAATCAACCCTATTTCATTCTATTCCAAATGTATATATACTCCGTAGTCCGTACCAATTAACAGACTAAAACTTACCAGAAGAAAAACCCTTGTAAGTTTTGATATCTTAGACCATGTTTATTGGTAGTTGGAGGAACTAGTTTAAGAGTAGTTTAGATAAATTTTTGCAAAAAAATAAAAGAAAACTAAAATAAAAAACTTAAACTAGTTGGAGCAAATATCCAAACTAGTTGGTCATAAGAACACTTGGAACTAGTTCTAAACTAGTACAAGTGTCAATTTATTATTGGTCAACCAAATTTGTAAGTGTTTATTTTTTAAACTTTAGTTTTATTTTTTATTTTACAAAATATAAAAATTTGAAAATTATACCAAAATTCATATTTTTTCATGCTTTACAATTAGAGATCCATTTTCGTATCCTTCGGAGTAACTATATTTATTTATTTTTCGTTGATTTTTTTTTTAAAATTTATCACTAATTGTAAAATTAACTTGTAAAAAATTTAAAAACCTAAAGTAATAAAAAAATATTTAATCATAATTTAATAAAGTATAGAATGTAGAGATTAGAGTAGTTTATGTTAAACTACGGATAAAGTGTGAAAAGTTGAAAGTACTTGGAGAAAGTAGTTGAAGATTATGAAGAATAGGAAAATATTATTTTATTGCCTAAACTACTTTAAACTAGTTGGAGCTAAACTACGGATAAACATGGTCTTACTTGTATTATCTCACAATATTTTCTTTTTTTCTACAGTTTTAAGTTTTAACTAATAAATCATGTTTTAATTAGGGTTGTATCTGAATTGAGTTTTATAATTTGAGGCGAGTTTCTCTGAAATTTGAGTAAAGTTTATTTCTTTGCAATAAAATTGTTAGGTTATTATTTGAAAACCATGGAATCGAGGACAAAGAAGATGAAACCTTCAAAGGGTATTAATCGTTTCGAAGATAGGTTAAACGACATGCCTGATCATTTAATTGTGCATATACTTTCGTTTCTGCCAACCTTGGATGCTGTCAAAACCATGTTACTTCGTCGTTTCGGAAACCTCTGGACTTTGGTTCATGCTTTTATGTTTGATTTTTGTGACTACGATGAAATACCCTTGTTTAAGGACTTTTCGAGTTTTGCCCGCTTTGTCAGAAACGTCCTCATGCTGCACAAAAGCCCTACCATTGATCGTTTTGAACTTTTTATCGGACCCCTCAAGGTTCGTTTTGATGATCGTGAGATAATTCAAGATGTTCAAATTTGGGTGAGGTTTGCTATTGATAGGCAAGTCAAAGAAGTCGACATCGTTCTGGGTGGCTTTGACGATTTAGATCTTTCTCGTTGTGTTGCCACAAGTCAATCTCTTACTAAGCTTAAACTTGTTGGGTGTGTGATTGAGGACCAACCTCGTGTCGGTGTCCACATGGGAAGTCTACGAGAATTAATTCTTAGTCACGTTGGAGGAAGTAATGAGGCATTCAATCAATTGATAGCGGGATGCCCATCTCTACAAGAACTAATTATAGACACCATTGACGAATTGTACGCTTTGAATGTCACGTCTCCTAGTGTTAGTAAGTTGAGCCTAATCATGCAACACCCAGAGTTCGACTCTTTTACTCTTAGTTGCCCAAACGTGAAAGTTTTGGATATCGATGTAACGTCAACGGATGAGTCATTTATGGTGAATGCGATTGATGTTTCATCTCTTCAAGTAGTGAACATTAAGAGTTTACCAGATGGTTGTTCTGGGTCTCCGATTAATGTATTTCTGACCCAATTTCGAAATGCCGAGGTTTTTACACTGTCGGAGAGTGCTTTTAAGGTATGTCTTACTTGTTCGCTTGAAATTTCTTATTATATATATCGGGTATTGTATTTATACAAAATCAAGTAATGCATCAAGTATTTGCTTTCTTTTTGTTCAGAGTTTTTGTCGTAGAAACAAGATAAAGTTTCCCGTAACTAGATGGAAGTGTATAATGTTGTGGCCCTATTGGAATGACGCAAAATGTCTTCAACTTATTCTCGACTTGGTGAAAAGTTCAGCAGATTTAAAAGAACTCATAATATACAACGAATTCGAAACCCCGTGTGTAAGTGAATTTAGTATAACTCATGCTCCTAATAGTTGTACTCTAATTACTACCTGTGTGATCGTATCTCTGTCTGAAAATTTATGTCGGGGGTCATATCTATGTCATGGCAGGGTCATTCTGCGAATTGTAGCCCCGGGTCATCTGCTACTTATGCCATACCGCTACTCAAACACGTCACCATTTATGGCTGTGGAAGTGTCCAGCTTCAACTAGTAGAACTTCTGCTCCAAAACGCAGTCGTCTTGGAGAATCTAGTAATTTATTTTGATAGAAAACAATTGACTGCAGTCGACACGCTTAATTTTGTTAACCAAGTATCCAAGTTTAGAAGGGCGTCAGCAAATGCAACTGTGATCTTTGCTTAAGAATCATATTACGACATCTTAGGAGTAAGGACATGCCATGATGCGAACATTCACGTAAAAGCTGCACTCTCCGAAAAGGTATAAAAGTAAGTTACTCTCACCATCCCATTTTAAATGTCGTAGTTTAGATAAAACATTACTTGTTCATAATTTTTCAATGGCACTTATCGTTTACTTATTCATAATTGTTGTCAACATTACCGTTTACTTATTCAATGGCACTTACCGTCTACTCATAATTGATATCAACATTACCGAATAACTTTCAACCTCATTTAACAAAAAGAACTCGAGATTATTTAGGTTTATTCAACGAAAATAAGGGAGTATATAATATAATTGCTCAAAATTGTAGTATTGTCTTCTTATTCAAAGAGTTATACCGTCTCGGACTGTTCTCTATTCAATCAGGTACTCAATAATTGTCTCTGTCTTTCACAATTTTGATATCATACTTGTAGTCTTTTGTTGATAGTACGAAATCACGTAAATTTAAAATCTGATGATCTTGTAAAATTTTCACATAATTTTTAAACTTGTACGAAAAATGAATGAATTTGATTATTTAATAATCCCTTAGTCATTTTCTGATGGAAAATTCATGAGAATATTTAACATGATAACTATCGTTTTTCTGAGCTGGGTTTTATAATTTGAGGTGGGTTTTTCTTAAATTTGAGTAAAGTTTATTTCTTTGCAATTACTCCGTATATTGTTAGGTTATCACTTGAAAACCATGGAATCAATGACGAAAAATATGAAACCTTCAAAGGGTATTAATAATGGTTTTGAAGATAGGTTAAGCGGGTTGCCTGATCACTTGATTGTGCGTATACTTTCGTTTCTGCCAACCCTAGATGCTGTCAGAACCATGTTACTTCGTCGTTTCGGAAACCTCTGGACTTTGGTTCCTGCACTCTCGTTCAATTTGGAGGAATATGATGGAGTTGTTTGCCCTGAATTCGAAGAATTAACCGCTTTTGACATTTTCTTGAATTTTTCCCGTTTTGTCCGAAATGTCCTCATGCTGCATCGAAGTCCAACCTTTGACCGTTTTGATCTTTTTATTGCACCCCTCGAGGATCATATTGAGGATCGTAAAATAATTCAAGATATTCAAATGTGGCTGAGGTTTGCTATTGATAAACAAGTCAAAGATCTCGACTTTGTTTTGGATGGTTTCAACGATTTAGTGCTTCCTCGTTGTGTTGTGACAAGTCAATCACTAACTAAGCTTGTACTTTGCGGGTGTGTGCTTGAGTACCAACCTCGTGTCGATGTCCACATGAAAAGTCTACGAAAATTAGTGCTAAGTCGTGTGAGCGTAAGTTATGAGGCATTCAATCAGTTGATAGCGGGATGCCCGTCTCTACAAGAACTAATTATAGAGACCATCGGTGATTTGAACGTTTTGAATATCATGTCTCCTACTGTTAGTAAGTTGAGCCTAATCATACAATATCCAGAGTACGACTCTTTTACTCTTAGCTGCCCGTACGTAAAAAATTTGGACATAGATGTAAGTTCAAGTCAAGAGTCATTTGCCTTGCAAGTAGACCTGTCAAACGGGATGGACGGGCGATTCATAGGTCGAATAAATAAGAGTTCAGATATTATACGGGTAGAGTGTATTTCGGGGTCGGGCAAGGGTAATATACGGCTCGGGTGTATACGAGTTTCAGGTCGGGTTAGGGTTAAAATACAAGTTGATCAAAGCTTCTTTATCGATATTTAATTTTTCATTATTTTAGGTATTACGACTAAATTTTCACTTAAATAATATTTTGAATGATTTTTTTTTTTACCCAACGGATTAACCTGCTATGGGTCCGGTTTTAACCCATTATTTTTGAGTAATTTCGGGTTAGAGTAGATTTTAAATTTGGGTCGAAAATGACGGATATACCTTGGATTATTTACAAATCTATTTCGAGCAATTTATCAAGTCAGGTCACTTTTTGACAAGTCTAGATGCAAGCAATTGATGTTGCATCTCTTCAAGTAGTGAACATTAATCCGAAGTCAAGAGTCATTTGTGGTCAAGTCAAGAGTCATTTGTTTCCCTGCTTTCTACCGTACTACCGTGTAGCCTCTATGTCTTACACTCTTACCGACTTGTATGTTGAGAATATTTAATCTGTGAAATTATTAATGTATTTCGTATATCGTCTCTATTTCGTTTATTTGTATTATTGTATATACTTTTTATTTTGGAATGTACATATTATTTGTTTACACTTTTCATATATGTATTTGTTGAGTTATGTGAAAGTGAATCCCACATCTTTAATCCAAACATATTGATTTATTTTATTTACTTTGGAATAGGTGGGGACCGTGGGGTCCACTTTGTACGTATATAATTATTTTTTAATTTTTTCCATTTATCTTTTTCATCGCATCGATAAATATGTATAAAGTAAACGTAAAAAATCACCGAAACGGAGGGAGTAAATTGTTAAAAAATTACGGTAGATGTTTTGAGAGCGTTTTACATATCAAAACCTATTAGTTATTAAAAGAAATTAATAAAGCAAATTTTATAAGTACCATTCATGTGAGAGGCTTCACAACAAATTTATAGTGGGATCATTTCCTTTGAAAATTTATCAAACTTTAGAAGTTATCAGTTACGGAGTATTCAACATCACATTTGAAATTTTATCAAAGTTTGAAAGTTTTAGAGTTATCAGTTTCTCACACCTCACAGTTATTTTGATTATAATTATATCACTGTGAATATAAATGTGTAGTTATATATAAACAATCTTATGATTTTTGTTTCTGATTTTGATTATTTTTTTGATTATTTGTTAATTTTATTGGTTGTGATTATTTGAGTGATATTTACAAGTTTTGATTGTTAGTTTTTTGGTTCATAGTAACTTGACTAACTTCTTTGAAAAAAAATGATTTTTAAAAAAATAAATTCAATGAGTATAATATTCAAAGTAAAAATAATTTCATGTAAAAAAAAAAGTTTCATTCCCTTATTTCATACCAAACAGCTAAAAAGGAAATTTATAGAAAAATTAATATCTTTCCAGGCTGTACCAAACAACAACCTAAATTCAGGGTAATCCCATTCTTTTCCCTTCATTTTCCTTTCTGATTCTTTTTCCCTTTCCCCTGCACATACCAAACGCCCCCTTATTACATGGTTCGATTTCACCAAAACGTAGTAACATCATTTCATAGACCATGTAACAAGGTTAATTGGGTCGAGTTGTAGTGGGTCCATTTAGCTTGGGTATAACGATTATATTGGTTTAAGTTGTGTCGTCTCGGGTCAGTTACATGTTTGCTTTTGTTGACTCATTTTGTTTTCGGGTCAGTTCGAGTAATTCGGGCCAATTTATACAAAATTTGTTGATACATATTGTAGATCACAACATGTTGTTTTGAGGGTTTCTTTTTATTTTCATTGTCTCATCTATTATTATTGATGTAATTGGCTCGACTTGAAATCTATTATTGACGTAAAAGACATTTATCACCTGAAGATTGAAGTAAATTTACATAGATCCATTTAGAGGTTAGGTTGTCTAGGTCAAGTCCAATCGTATTAGGTCACAATTTCAATCATTTTTAACTTTCTATCATTTTCAATTATTTATCTTTCCCACAGTATCTACCCTCACAACAATTTCTCTCTTATTTTTCTAATTTTCAAATTTATTTTATATATTTAAACTTTAAAGTTACCATTTGATGAATGCTTATTTTGAATTTTGATATTAATGATATAAAAATAAGGGACTTCAAAATTGGAAAAAAAAAAAATCATAACAAAGTTGGTACAATAAAACTTTAAGGTAGATAAATAATCTTGAAAACATATAAAGTTTAAGCATGAATGACCTTAAATTAAAATAACATGAAATTAAGTTTTACAATACATTATAACACGCTTTAAAAATAAATTTTAACCTTTTTACCCTTGAAAGCATTGCAATGAGGTCATTTTTCAGGGCGATATGAGTTAAGTGATCACAGATTTCACCATAAATTAGCACGAATCGGTCTTGAGCCGACCTTTGGTGACAATGGTATACAAGCGGGTCATCAGAAGTTGGTTGGTCTTCCTGCAATTCTGAACTATGTTTTCATAGTTAAAATAGGTTTCAGTGTTTCACGCTTATCCTCCACTATCATATTTTGTATGATAATACAAGTAGTGAGAGTTTTTCCCACCATAGTTTTATCTCAAAAAAGACATGAACGTTTGATTAACGCAAAAGAAAAAAAAAAAAATTGGACACCAAAAGCATGCTCAACATCTTTGCAGCAGCTTTTTTGGCGAATAACAAATAACCTATGTTTTAGAATTTGAGGAGCAGTAATTGATTAACAAATGTCGCTCAACCTGGATATGTACCAAAATAATATCTCATGTTATATTCATTAACATTAACCACAAAATTGCAATGCTTTCATTACTTTAGTTTTTTCGAACTGGTCACCATTATCGATGATGGTCACCATATACCTAAAATATGGGTGAATGAAAAAAAACGGTCCAAAAAAATCGTCTTCTTTTGACTAGGCGAAAGTATAATTGCAATACTTTTATTACTTTAGGTCTTTTCTTTAAAACATTTTTATCAAATAAATAGAAATAATTTATCTTAATATAGGTTGCACGGACACTTCTAATTTTTGGTGTTCCCGTGTCGGACACCGTGTCGGACACGGACACACGTAGGACACACCTCCAAACGTGTCGGACACGCGTCGAACCGTGTCCTCGGTTTATTTTTTAAATAAGACGTGTCGGACACGGCCCAATTAATTTGGACACGGCCCGTGTCTAACGGACACCCCAAAATACTAACTTTTTCATTTATAAAAGATGACAAAATTGAAAAAAATTCCAAAAAGAGTACGATAGTCACATAGTCAATAACGAAATTGTCACTCATCTTCTCCTCTTTTCACTTCGTTCATTCTATCGCCCACCACCCACCCTTCAACATCATCGGCCGCCTCCGACCGCCGCCCATAAACAAGTATTTAGGTATTGATTGTTTTTTACTCCGTATGACTTTGTGAGCTATAAATGATCACGATTTACATGTTAGTTGGTATGAGTAATAAATTCCCTTTATTTTAACATGTATATTGGTTTTTTCCTGCCGTGTCCCGTATCCTATAAAATCAAATTGACGTGTCCCGTATCGCGTGTCGTGTCCGTGTCCATTTTGGTGCAACCTAGATCTTAATTAGGCGATCCCGCCGAGGCGCCGACTTTTTAATCCCTTTCCCGCCAAAACATCATTTTGACGTCAAAACCTCCTATTTCCTCCCGCCAATTTACAACACCCTTCCCTCTCAATCAGCTCATATTTAAAAAAAAAAAAAAAAAATTCAAATATTTACCGTAAATCGTAATATCATCTCATCTCAATTTCGCAGGTAACATCTCCGTCATCGCTTTCGATTTTTGTTTCTAATTTTAATTATCGTTGTTGAGTTGAATTGTTGAAACTTGTTACTGCAAAATCTGAAACCCTAGAAATTTGTGAACATGTAGGTTGATTCTAGTTCGTAAATCGAAGATGACGCGAGAAGAGGCCGATATTCGAGGTGATGATATGTTAATCGACGGTTCCAATTTGCAAAACCCTAACCCTAGACATGGCGATTCATTTGCCGATGAATTCAACCCTAATTATCTCAAAGCTTACTATGGTGATTTGCAAATCTTCTGTTTTTTTTTTTTTTTTTTTTTACAGTTTTTAGTTGAATATGTAATTTGATGTTGATTTGTTGTATTTCAGCGAAATTGTTCCCTTATACTGAAATGTTCAAATGGATGTCGTATGGAAACGGTAATTAGTTTTCTATAATTCGATTTATTTTTTCGTTTTTAAGTTTCGATAGAGCATGTGATGTCGGAACCCTAAAATTCTCCGTGGTGTTATGTGGCGGGTAGATGGAAAGCACCCGTCGTGTGATCAGTCGTACTTTAGCAGAAGGGAATTCTCGTTTACGTTGGATAATGAGATATATCTCCGGTACCAGTCATTTAAAAGTGTTGTGGAATTTGAAAGTGCAGTCAAGGAGAAATGCCCCTTCAAAATCGATATCGGGCCTGTTTTCAGCAATGATGTAAGGCTCCTAGTCGTTTACCCTTTTCTCGTTATGTAGGGTTGATGTTGATTAATGTTCATAGCGATTGTGGATTGTCGTGTTACTTCATGATTTTTAACATTGAAATTGTTCACTTTGCTGCTAAGGGACATGTTTGCACGTACAACCTTTCTAAATAAAACACTGCTTTGAGCGTTAGTTTACAATAATGAGCCTTTAGTGTCCTTGAGGCGCGCCTTGTATGAGGCCGTAGTAAAAAATTCCAAACCATTTAAGGTGCGCCTTTTAGACAAGGCATTGTTAGTGAGATACACTATATTCACATTTCCCAAGTTTATGTTGTCTAAATGCTTAATTACGTCGTTTGTCTTTGCCCAGCATACCTAGTTTGACACTTTGACTCCTTGGCTTGTTAGCCAACTTTAAATTCCCAAAATTGTTATTATTGCTAAATGTTGCCTAACATTTTATTCGACGAATAAGAAATCGTTTTCTAAAATAGTGTGCCGTGTGTGCAAAAGGTGTCTGCTTGGCGCCTCTTTGCAACAAGTCCTCGTCGCCTTAGTGCCTTACGCCTTTCAAAACTTGTCTTTAAGCACATGTGTGTTGAATGAATTTCTCGTTTAGATCAAACTATTGTTTTGAATGCATTCTTATGTCATTGCTATTAGAATAGTCTTACCTATATTTTAGTTTGTTGATATGGAGTGCCGAAGTGGTTGTAAAATGGGCTCTGTCGTGTTCATGTGAAATTGGCGTAGGAATCTGTTGTATTAGTGGCACTTCTCTACGGGAACAGCCAATTTTAGTTATTGGTAACAAAAGTTGTGACCATTACACGGAGTTATCTGTTGTCCTTGCTAAGGTTATTACAGAAGCGCTTTGGTTGTGAAAAATTGATGATCCTCTAACCATTGTTGTTTGTTGCAATACTTATCTTCAGCCATCCAAGAGACACGCTTACGCACAAATCACTCCTGTAGAGAGAGAGCTCGTATTTGATATAGTAAGATCTGCAACCTTTTTATTGTTTGCTAATGAATAGAGTTCATTGTTTAATCTGTGACTAATGGTTATTTTCTTTCTGCAGGACATAACAGACTATGATGATGTCAGATTTTGCTGCACTAAGGCTGATATGTGCTCTGATTGTTGGCCTCTGATGACAGTTGCTATTAAAGTTGTAGACACTGCTCTTAGATGTATTATTTTGCACCTTCAAGTTTTCGTTTTTCAGCGTGAAATTCAGTTTATCACAGAACTTGAAACCAGTCTTTCCGTTAAGCTGATAGCTGATAGATCCTGAAAAACTAATGCTTTTGTATCATATTAAATGGATCGTCAATTTCAATTCTTTTATTGCTGTTCTTTGTTTTATTCATCTCTACTCTAGATTTTTCTTATGAAAGTGTATGTGATAGCTTTTATTGAAATATTAGACTATATTAAGTTATATCGCTTTTTTATGCAGATGATTTTGGTTTCAATCATATCCTTTGGGTATATAGTGGTCGACGTGGTGTACATTGCTGGGTTTGTGATGCGAAAGCAAGAAGGTAGGTGGATCCTGAAGAAAATTCATCATAATATTGGGTTTTGGTGATAGAAAAAATAAATCTTTCAATCTGATGTCGTATTATAATTGCAGGTTAACCAATGAACAAAGATCTTCCATAGCTGAGTATTTTCGTGTTTATAAGGTACAATTTGCAATGTGACCACTCACCATTTTCTTGTTGCTTATTCGATGAAGTGTTTATGATTTTGTATCTTCTCAGAGCAACGAGAATAGGAAGAAGGTCTCTTTTGGTGGTCCTGCTCTTCATCCGTTTCTTGTGTAAGTGTGCATCTGCATTATGCTTTCATTTGCTCTACCTTCACATTGTCATCGCTAACCATATTTTACTTAGTAGGAGGTCATATGCTGAATATATGAAGGGATTTTTTGAGGAGACATATCTTCGCAGTCAGAAATTACTATCATCCGAAGATAGATATGAGAAAGTTCTGGAGATGATTCCTGATGAATGTATACAACTTAAACTTTCATTGTCCTGTTATCCATTACGTTCTTATCACTAGCATTACTGCGCTGTCACCTTTGATGTCATTCATCTCTATATTATGTGATGTATTGCAGCGGTTACTTCTGAACTCCGAGGAAAATGGCAGGATAGCAGAAAATCTTCCATGAGCACAGAAGATCTTAGTGTTGCTCGATGGGGACAACTAAAACAAGTTCTGCAGTCTGGGAAGCAAAAGGTATGACAATGATAGCCAAGCATTTCACAAGCTTTTAAGTTTTAACACACAAAAGCATACCAAATAAAGAAACATATAAGTTTTTGTAAATCTACCAGATAAGGAAAACAAATACGGAATAAGCTTTTTGAATCGGAGAGAGTATTTAATTTGAATTTTATGAAGTTTAATTCGGAATTACAGATAAGGACATTGACACAGCTTAAGCGTTATTCAAGTAATCCTCTAGGGTGTATATCTGATTACATGCTTGGATTGGGATAAATGCATTGCAACGGCATCCTACATCTTACATTATGTCACTCATCCGACATAGTTAGTTGACCTTTTGATGCGCTGAAACTCTCGTTTACTATGAGCTTTCATTGCAAATATCGCATGATTCATCTCCATCCTTGTTCTCTACGCGCGTTTAAGTTAAGCTAGTGCTCTTCATCAACAATGATAACCTGTGAACTTTGGTGTTCGTTCAATAAATGTCTTCAAAACGTTGTTATAGATATGCGGGATTTTTGTTCCAGGGACAAGGAATTCGCCGGTGTGTTGAAGAGATTGTGTTCTCTCATGTTTACCCTCGGCTTGACATGGAGGTTTGTATGTCATTGGTGTCTAATTAACTAACTAATGCCACTTAAAATAGATCCGTTTCAAGCTATGAACATGTCTTTAAACTCTAATACTGTCATAGACGTCACTGTGGCTTCTTCAACAAACTCATCTTTCTGCATGACAGGTCTCCAAACACATGAACCATTTGCTGAAGGCACCTTTCTGTGTACACCCCAAAACAGGTGGGCGTAGTTTTCATTTTAAAGTCTCTTCTTTACTAGTGTTTGCCAAAATCCTGAAACGAGATGTCGTAGATTTTGTTTTTTCTTTTGCAAATTAAGTTGTAAAAGCTGGTGCACAAACCACTACTTGCATTTGATGTGAACTTCAAGCTGTGTTCAGAGATTTTGACTCATTTTGATTAATTGTGCTACTTTGTTGATCACTAGGTTGTGTTTGTGTTCCTATTGATCCCAATCGGTGTGAAATATTTGATCCTGCTAGTGTCCCTACGCTTTCTCAGGTGAGTCATTAAGCGCTTGCATTGAATACCCGTACATATCATCACAATCAGATACTACATACCAGCTTAACCTCTCATGTTAGTCATTTAGTCTACAAAACCAGCTTTATTATCCATTCTTACGTATATTTTCGGCTTAATTTGCAGCTTTTGGAGGAACTCAACATGAAAAGCTCTGGAACTGATGTCGAAACTGGTAAGAAACACTGTATAAAGCATACTGCTAAGAAACAAATGGAGTTTAACTCTGAATCATTCTTTCATATTAAAAGCTAAGCATTTTGCCAAACGCAGACCTGGATAGAACCTCCCTTGGCAAAGCAGTTGCATTTTTCCAATCATCGTTTTTGCAGCCTCTGTTGAAATCTTGCAAGGTAAAATATTCGTAAATCTTAGCTATTTGTATGATGCACATTCCTGCGTTAAATTGCGACGAGCCAAAGCACAACTCCTTAATGTATGATGAAACCGGAAATGCTTTTTAATGCTATGTTACGGTGTAAATTATTGAATATTGCGTTTTCCTGGTTGATACGTTAATCATAGTATGAGACGGAAATTTTTTAGCCTGTGCTCCATCTGGTTGGTTGCAGGAGGACTTGGAAATTTCTTACAGCAAAAAGCTTCAGCAGAAGAAGGATTCGATGAATTGGTGAAGGTCTTTTATTATTTTATGATTATCGCATCTTAGAAATATTTTTATAATATCTGCTGGACTATGTCATTGTAAACACACTTTTTGATGGATAAAATTATTTTATTATACAATCTGTTATTTATACTTGTTTTAATTATTCAAATATAAGCAAAGCAGTGAAAATGGAGTATTCAAATACTCTTTAAACCTCATTGTACACATTGAAATATTAATATTTTAATTTCTCAAATTGGAGAAAGTCGTGTACTTGCGTAATTTACCCATTATAAAATCGTTGCGATTTATACATAATATAAATTGCACATTTCAGTGCTTAATTAAACGGAAACTAAAGACAACCGGACAATAAGAACCGAAAAGATAAAATAAACCATCTAACTTTAAGATCATCTTGTTTTTATCGTTTAATTCATCTGACATTTTAAGGTAATTCGTAAATTTGTACGGAGTAAAGTTTTATTATTTAATAGTTTTTGAAAAAAAATTCAATAAACTGAAAATTATTTTTCAAAACTTTAGAAATTATAAAGATTAATTGTCAAACACAACCTTTAAAAAAGTAGTTTTTGTCAAACACCACCTTTAAAATTTGTTTTTGCCAATTACCACCATTACATTTTTTTGTCGACTACGACCCGTTTCGCCGGAGTTGACCAAATTCCGACATTGACTTACCGAAACTCATGTTTATTCTTCATTTTTAGTTTTTTACCTCCCTCAAATTCGAATGTTCATCCTTCAAAATCAAAAATACAATGTCTCAAATCAAAATTTTCACCACTAAAACCTAAAAATTTATCATTCCAACTTAAAAAAAACGTGCACCGGTGAGCAAAATGTCGGAATTTAGTTGACTTAAGTCAAACTCATGCCAAAAAGTCGTGTTTAACAAAAAAAAAAGGAAAATTAAAGGTAACCATTGACAATTTTTTATTTTTTAAAGAAAATGTTCGACAAAATGCGTTTTTTAAAAGTTGTATTTGGCAATTAATCCAAAAAATAAACAAAAAAAACTAATTAATATTTAAAATCGTTAAATGTAATTAGTAAAATTAAACTCCGACTGCACAATGTAATACTCCCTCCATCTCAAATTAATTGTCCCATTTTTATTTTGGGATGATTTAAGGGATGGTAATGAAAATGAGAAAATTTTGAAAATCATTTGTTAAAACATACTAAATATAGAAAGGGGACAAATAATTTGGGAAAAATTTTAGTGAAAATGGGACAAGTAATTTGAAAGGGAGGGAGTACTTCGACTGCGTTCAGAACTTCCCACTACAAAGCGGGAGTGTGGGGCCGCGCAAAGTCTCCTTTATTAATGGTACATTGTGGAGATGCATTTCATTTTCAATCGATAAACCTAATACGGAGTATTAGGTTTTGAAACTTATGAATACCCATAAAAGCCACACAAAACGAATAATAATTGAAATCAGCCCAAAAGTCAGAGGAGCCGGCCCCATGCTCAACTGTACGGAGTAGCTTTTTTTCACTCTTCCATTTTAAATTCATTCACACGGTAAATCTCACATGATACAGATGTCGAATTAACTTAATGTGAAATTAATGTATAAATTTTAGTTGAAATGGTACAAAAATGTGAAATCAATCTACTAAAATCACTTATAAGAATAATATAAATTTTTAGTGACAATTAATTATAATTATCACTAAAATGGTACAAACACTGTATAATCGAGTACAAATGAGTCGGACTTACAATAATTTGTTGTAAGGTCCAACTCACAATAGTATTTGTGTATAAAAACATAATCATGTTCAGAATTCAGAATTCAGAATTTGACCATTTCTTTTCGAACTCTTCGATTTGATATAAAAACATATTCATGTTCAGAACACATAGTTTCAAGTTTTTTGTCGGTCAAAGTTATTTTATTGAAAAATTTCGACTGATCATTTCTACTAGTTACGAGTTCCGAATCTGTAAATTTTGATGTTTAAATTGATCGTCTTAACGAGATGTATGGCTTAGGAAAAATGATTTTCAATTTATAAACTCATAGCTACAAGTTAAGCTCAATGAAAGTTTTTTTAGCATGAAGAGAGGGTATCACGGGTAAAGCGGCAAACCTCGAGGTACCATGAGAAATATCCTTTATAAATTATATCCTTCTTACGTCGTTTTACCAAAAAAATATAATTAGTTTTAGCCAACTTATCAGTTCAGCTACCTTTTCAACTTTTCGGCTTTTAGTTATATTTTCATCTTATTTTTCCAAACAGAGCCTTAGAAGTCGTGGGAAAAAAATAGCTACACCTATTACTTTATATACGGAGTACTACACTTCTAATCCACTGAAATGTTAACATTTTTTCTTTCGGGATAATTCATCCAATTGTTAACGTTATTTTCAACTAAAAAAAATCACTTTAACTTTTACTCTTTCCGTCTTATCTCATAAGTCAGCACACCTAATAACATATATTATGTATTTAGGTAATTGTAATACAAAAATCTCACCCGCCTAAAATTTTCATCCAAAAGTAAATTTTAACAAAAGGATGAAAGCAAAATATGATGGTGTGGAAAAATTATGTTGCACGCTATATTATACTCCCTCTATCCCAGTCATTTGTTTACAGTTTGACTTTTTTCCCCTCACAAAAAAGTCAAACTGTAATAAATTCAAGTAGCTCTTTCTAGTGGCGATTTAAATGAAATCGTTTAGCACTTGATGGGGTGATGGACTGATGGGTGTTACAAAAAAAACAACGATGAATTAGATAAAGTACCTCTACTACACAAAATAATACGGAGTAAGTTTTTTATTTGGTAGGTTAGTGTAACAATTACGGAGTACACAAATTCTCATATAAAGCAGAATCTGCCTTAAGTCTTAAAGACGGCCAAATAGCAGGATAAGACAAAAGTAAAAAGTGTAAGAAAAAATGAAGTGTTTTGTCTTATGTGTGCAAGTAGATGAGTATTTGACCCGTTTTAATCTTAAGACGGATAACCCGTCTTAAAAGAGACTTATTGTACAGAGTATTAGGTAGGAAGAACTTATTAAATAGGTCCTACAATTACATTTTCGTCCAACCAAACCAGCACAAACTTATGAAAAGTAGGGAAGTAGTAACTTGTTCACAATGGAATAAGAACTCCCCCATTCCTCATTGCTATTGCCCTTATATACTCGTACAGTACAGTGGTACTGGTACACCCTTGCTCATACTAATTTCTCATTCTCAAGATAATCCTTTGTTTTTAAATTTTAATCAGCTACTAATTTTAGTAATTTTCTTCCTCTTTCTCTATTTTGTTCTTCAGTTTTTACATTTTAATTAGTTATTACTATCATGATTTTTATATATTTTATTGATTTTGGTTTTCAATTAGGATTGTCGATTCACATCATTTTTTTAAACATGTATATAACCGAACTGGATAATTTATTAATAAAGTTTGTTTCTTTGCAATTAAATTGTTAGGTTATCACTTGAAAACCATGGAATCAATGAAGAATAAGATGATATCTTCAAAGGGTATTGATGGTTTTGAAGATAGGTTAAGTGGGTTGCCTGATCACTTGATTCTGCATATACTTTCGTTTCTGACAACCTTAGATGCTGTCAAAACCATGTTACTTCGTCGTTTTGGAAACCTCTGGACTTTGGTTCCTTCAATTGATTTTGATTTGGAGGATTACAAAGAATCAGTAGTTTGTCGTGGTGATAAAGAAGTAACCCCTCTTGGAGTTTTTTCGAGTTTTGCCCGCTTTGTTAAAACTGTTCTCATGCTGCATAAAAGCCCTACCATTGACCGATTTCACCTTTTTATTGGATCCCTCGAGTCTAATTTGAAGGATCGTAAGGTAATTGAAGATATTCAAAATTGGCTGAGGTTTGCTATTGATAAACAAGTCAAAGATCTCTACTTTGTTGTTTATTGTAATGACGATTTAGCTCTTCCTCCTTGTGTTGCCACAAGTCAATCTCTAATTAACCTTGAACTTTTCGGGTGTGTGCTTGAGGATCAACCTCGTGTCGGTGTCCACATGGGAAGTCTACGGACATTATCCCTTAGTTATGTTAGAGGAAGTAATGAGGCATTCAATCAGTTGATAGTGGGATGCCCGTCTCTACAAGAACTAATTATAAACACTATCGATCAATTGTATGCTCTGAATGTCACATCTCCTACAGTTAGTAAGTTGAGCTTAACCATTCAAGGACCAGAGTATGACTCATTTACTCTTAGTTGCCCAAACGTGAAAATTTTGGATATTGATTTAATGTCAACAGATGAGTCATTTATGGTGAATGCGATTGATGTTTCATCTCTTCAAGTAGTGAACGTCAAGATTTTTCGAGATGGTTGTTTTTGGTCTCCAATTAAGGCATTTCTAACGCAATTTCGAAATGTTGAGGTTTTTACATTGTCGATGAGTGCTGGAGAGGTATGTTTTACTTTTTCGCTGGGTATTTTTTTAGGAATTGTATTTCTGATTTTGCGTTCGTTGCTAATTATCTTGCTGTTCAGGCTTTTTGTTGGCAAAACAAGATCAATGTTCCAGTAACTAAATGGAAGCGTATAATTTTGCGGTCCTATTGGGAAGATGAAATGTGTCTTCAACTTGTTCTTCAGCTGGTGAAAAGTTCACCACAGTTGGAAGAACTCATAATATACGACAATTTTACGTATATCACATCAGTAAGTGAATTTCGTATGATTCGTGCTCCTAATTTTGACACTCTAAATATCAAATATTTCTCTGAGAATTTTTGCCCACGGTCGTATCTATGTCATGGCAGGATCATTCCGTGAAGTGTAGCCCCAAGTTATCTACAACTTATGCCATGCCGCTGTTAAAAAATGTCACCATTCATGGCTGTGTAAGCGACCAGCTTCAACTAGTTGAACTTCTGCTCCAAAATGCAGTCGTCTTGGAGAAACTTGTAATTTATTTTGATAAAAGACTACTGACAGCAGTCGATGAGCTTATTCTTGTTAGGCAAGTATCCAATTTTAGAAGGGCGTCCGCAAATGCAAGTGTGATATTTGTTTAGAGTTAAGATCCGCGAACATTCACGTAATAATTGTATTCTCCTAAAGGTAAAAAACCAAGTTACTCAGCTATCCCATTTTTAATGTCTTAGTTTTGATAAAACATAAATTTATTGTACGTCAATCAAATATTATTTTACCCTTCAAGCTTGGGGTTGAATAGATAAAGAGTTGATTGAAAAATAAGAGTTAAAGAAGATGTTTAAAGTGGGATGAAGGGACTATAATATGTTCTATACTCCGTTATTTTCTATTAGTCTTTTGAGTTAGACATGTAATAAGATACTCTATTTGCATGCATGTAGCATTTCTTCATTTTAATTTTCAAAAATTATATATTCGTAATTGATTAATTCCTTGCGTCATTTACTCTAAGCAAACCTATTTTTTTTTCCATAAAGTTTTCAATGGTTAACCTTATTTTGTTTCCAATTTAAGTCAATAAAAACTTAATCAGTTAGAGCTCATTTTCAGACTTCAAATTTTGACACGTCATTTTTTCACTAATTTTTTAATCTTTAGACTCAATCCATTGAAATTATACACTTTATTCTTAACTTCATTTAAGACTTTACCTCCTCAAATTTTCACTTCATTTATTTTATTTTTTAAGTAAATTTACTTCAATATTTTTATTAATTTTGTGATACCATATTTTTCATTATAATAAATCAAACATTAAATATGGTAATTTTCATTTACTCCAATATTTTTATTAATTTCGAGTATTTGGGAAATTTTGAAGAATAGTTTGACTTTGTTTGTGATTTTGTTGAGATAATACGGAGTAATATCTATGGAAATTGAGAACTATTAAACATATTCATAAAATAATTCATATCAAAATTCTTATTTTAGTCCATAATTAACAAATAATTATAAAAAGGAATAGATACTTTTCTCGCATCGATGCCTCGGTTTCCCAAGTAGCCTACTCGTACCTTTAAGTCCTCCAAAGTACTTTAACCAAGGAAACTACCTTATTTCTTAACCTTTTGTCCTTTCGATCAAAGATACGAACATGACGCTCTTCGTAAGTCAGATTTGGCTCTACTTGCAGCGCCTCAGCCTGAACTACGTGTGAACACCTTGAACTCAATCAGCCTACGATGTAAGTCAGCATAAAACTTCTGTCGATCCTCAGCCGCCTTCATCTCCTCTCTGATCACCTTAACCTGGTCAATAAATTCCTGAATGATCTCAGGAAAACTTGTACTCATCTTCAACTGATTACCTAGAGCGTTCTGAAGTTTCTTCCAAAACTGAGAACAGAATCTCGGATCACAATCTGATATGATGTCGCTCGAAATCTAGTGCAATCTAACGATCTTTCTCAAGTATACAAAGGCTAATTCCTCTAAGTTCAAAGTCTCCTTCGTAGGAGTGAAATGAGCAACTTTAGTCAATCGATCAACTACAACCCAAATTGCATTCTTACCGGTCATCGTCCTCGGGAAACCCATTACAATATCCATCGATATAGAATTCCATTTCCAAACAGAAATTTCTAACGGCTGTAACAATCTCCCTGGTCTCTTGTGTTCGAACTTCACATTCTGACAAATCATACATCGTGTCACAAAATCAGCTACCTCTTTCTTCATGTTTGGCCACCAGAAATGACGCTTCAAATCTTTATACATCTTGGTATCTCCGTTCCACACCATATGACGTTGACGTTTTTATTTTATAACGTAAGTCATTGACTTTAATTTTAAAAAAATTATACGGAGTATTAATCCAAAATAAAAATAATTATAAGGTAAAATTTCTTACTCCGTATGAAACGTTGAGAACACCATATGAGTATACGTCCACTAATATTTAATCAAATACGGAGTATTCTAACGAAGAGATAGATGAATACTCCGAATTGCAAAATGCAAAAATTTATACGGAGTAAAAATTAGTCAAAATTTGGAGGGAGTAGTCACATTTCTCGGAATTTTAACGCAAAATCCTCAAAATTAAAAAAAAAACAAGAAGACAAACGGCCTGTTGTACATCAATTTGAAAAAAAACCCGGATTTTCGGGTTTTTTCGAATCGGTTTCGGTTGTTTTTTTGCTCACCACTGTAACAGTGGTACACCCTTGTTTAGGGCTGAGCAAAACCGTATATACGATACGAATACGATACGGTTTTCGTATATACGGTTTTAAAACTTGTAATTTTATGATACGAATACGATACGGTTTAAACCATATATACGGTTTTCGGATATACGGTTTCCGTATATACGAATACGGTTTTAATACTCCTAAACATTAAACATACAACTTATATATGACCAAAACCGTATATACGATACGAATACGATACGGTTTTATGTATATACGGTTTTTAAACATGTAAATTTTAATAAAAATTAGGTTTTTTTTTCTCTTTTTTAAAAAACCGTATCAAAACCGTATATACGAAAGTCAAAATTTACCGATACGAATACGATACGGTTTTAACCGTATACACGAAATTCGTATATACGATACGGTTTTGACACGAAGTTTCGTATATTTAAAACCGTATACCGTATCGTATTCGTATATAAAAACCGTATCGTATCATTTTGCTCAGCCCTACCCTTGTTCATACTAATTTCTAATTCTCCACATAATCCTTTCTTTTTAAATTTTAATCAGCTACTAATTTTCTACCTTTTTTTTCAATTTTGTTCTTCAGTTTTGACATTTTAATTACTCCCCCCATTTGTTTAAAGTTTGACTTTTTTGTGAGAGAGATTTTCTCCTTCAGTTTTGCAGTCGACGAGCGTAATCTTATGAGGCAAGTATCCAAGTTTACAAGGGCGTCTGCAAAAGCAAGTGTGATATTTGTTTAAAGGTCGTATTATGACGACCTGCTAGGAGTTAAGCTCCGCGAACATTCACGTAATAATTGTACTCTCCTAAAGGTTAAAAAACCAAGTTAAGATCCGCGAACATTCACGTCAATCAAATAATATTTTACTCTTCAAACTTGAGGTTGAATAGATAAAGAGTTGATTGATATAGAAGAGTTCAAGAGGATGTTTAAAGTGCGATGAAGGGACTATAATATGTTCTATATACTCCGTATTTTCTTTTATTCTTTTGAGTTAGATACGTAAGATATTTGCATGCATACATAGGAAAACCACGTAGTAACAAAGGGTAGCACATGTTACCCCTAAATCAACAAAAAATTTACAAAAATATAATTGTATGTTACTTCAAAATATACTTACAAGGCAAAAAATCATATGTTATGTTCTGAAAATTATTTTCGCTACCCTGACAAAAAGTTTCTACCTTCGCCCCTGCACGCATGTAGCATTTCTTCATTTTAATTTTCGAAAGTTATTTATGCATGTAGCATTTCTTCATTTTTTTTTCCATAAAGTTTTCAAATGTTAACCTTATTTTGTTTCCAATTTAAGTCAATAAAAACTTAATCAGTTAGACTAAGTCTATCCACAAACTCATTTTCACACGTCACTTCTCCACTAATTTTTTAATCTTCAGACTCAACCCATTGAAATTTTACACTTTAATCTTAATTTCATTTAAGACTTTATCACCTCAAATTTTCACTTCGTTAATTAATTAGTCCATATTAATTGTTGTTGCTAATTGGCATGAATAATTTTATACGGGGTAGTGTTTTTTGGGTTACCTTGTTAATTAAATCGGTCTAACAATAAGCTAATGTTAGACCGTCTTAGTGCAGTACACCAATTTATACTCTGAACTTCAAAATGCAAAAATTTATTAAAAATTTGGAGGGAGTAGTCAAATTTCTCGGAATTTTAACCCAAAATCCTCCAAATTAGAAGAAACAACAAGACAAACGGCATGTTGTACATCAATTTATACTCGTACAGTACAGTGGTATACCCTTGCTCATACTAATTTCTCATTCTCCAGATAATCCTTTGTTTCTAAATTTTAATCAGGTACTAATTTTCTACCTCTTTTTCAATTTTGTTCTTCAGTTTTTACATTTTAATTAGTTACTATGATGATTTTTATATATTTAATTGATTTGGTTTTCTATTAGGGTTGTCGATTCACATGATTTTTTTAACATGTATGAAAACGAATGAATTTAATTATTTCACATGAAAACAATCACTTTTTTTGAACTGGGTTGAATAATTTAAACTGGGTTTCTTAAAAATGTGAGTAAAGTTTGTTTCTTTGCAATTAAATTGTTAGGTTATCACTTGAAAACCATGGAATCAATGAAGAAGAAGATGATATCTTCAAAGGGTATTGATGGTTTTGAAGATAGGTTAAGTGGGTTGCCTGATCAATTGATTGTGCACATACTTTCGTTTCTGCCAACCTTAGATGCTGTCAAAACCATGTTACTTCGTCGTTTTGGAAACCTCTGGACTTTGGTTCCTTTAATTGAGTTTGATTTGGAGGATTACGAAGAATCAGTAGTTTCTCACGCTGGTAAAGAAGTAACCCCGTTTGAGGTTTTCTTGAGTTTTACTCGCGTTGTTAAAACTGTTCTCATGCTGCATAAAAGCCCTACCATTGACCGATTGTACCTTTATATTGGACACCATGCTTTTCTTCTTAACGATGATAAGATAATTGAAGATATTCAAATTTGGCTAAGGTTTGCTATTGATAAACAAGTCAAAGATCTCGACTTCAATTTTGTTGGCCGCGAATATATATATCTTCCTCTTTGTGTTGCTACATGTCAATCTCTGACTAAGCTTAAACTTTTTGGGTGTGTGATTGAGGATCTACCTCTTGTTGGTGTCCACATGGGAAGTCTACGAGAATTATCGCTTAGTCATGTTGTAGGAAGTAATGAGATAGTCAATCAGTTGATAGCGGGATGCCCGTCTCTACAAGAATTAACTATGGACACCATCCATGAATTGGACACTCTTAATGTTACGTTTCCTACTGTTAGTAAGTTGAGCCTAACCATTCACCATCCAGACTACATCTCTTTTACTCTTAGTTGCCCGAACGTGAAAATTTTGGATATTGATGTAACGTCAACAGATGAGTCATCTATGGTGAATGCGATTGATGTTTCATCTCTTCAAGTAGTGAACGTCAAGAGTTTGCCAGGTGGTTGTTCTGGGTCTCTGATTAATGTATTTCTGACCCAAGTTCGAAATGCCGAGGTCTTTACACTGTCGACGGGTGCTTTTGTGGTATGTCTTACTTGTTTGCTTGGAATTTCTGAGGACCTTTATTTCCGATTTTGAGTTTGTTCCTAATTTATGATACAGAGTACTCCGTATTTGGGAGTAAATGAATAGAATCAAGTAGCGCAGTAAATGTTTGCTTTCTTGCTGTCCAGAATTTTTGTTGGCGAAAAAAGATCAATTTTCCGGTAACTAGATGGAAGTGTATAGTTTTGTGGTCTTATTGGGATGAAGAAAAATCTCTTCAACTTATTCTCAACATGGTGAAAAGTTCAGCAGAGCTAGAAGAACTCATAATATACAACGAATACACAACCGCATGTGTAAGTAAATTTCGTATAACTCGTGCTCCTAATTTTTCTACTCTAATTACAACATGTGTGATCGAATCTTTGTCTCTGATAATTCTTGTCGGGGGGGTCATATCTTTGTCATGGCAGGATCATTCTTTGAAGTGTAGCCCCGGGTTATCTACTACTTATGCCATGCCATTACTCAAAAACGTCACCATGCATGGCTGTGGAAGTGACCAGCTTCAAATGGTTCAACTTTTGCTCCAAAATGCAGTCATCTTGGAGAAACTATTAATTTATTTTAATAAAAAAACACCTGACCACGGTCGACGAGCGTAATCTTGTTAACCAAGTATCTAAGTTTAGAAGGGCGTCAGCAAATGCAAGTGTGATATTTGTTTAAGAGTCATATTACGACAACCTAGGAGTTCAGATAGGCGAACATTCACGTAAAAATTGTACCGTCCGAGTCTTCGAAAGGTAAAAACCTATTTGGCTCTATTCTATTTGATCTTATTACTCTTATTATTAGGCTAACTTTATACGGGTATGATGATGGGTATGAAGATGAATATGAAACTAAGATTTGCATGAGATTTGCTTCATACCATGGATAAAGAAGTTCAGCTGTACCAAAGTCTCAGGATGAGTCTTTGATTTCCAAGACCCACTTTGATATTTGTGAATAGTGTTTATTTTATTATTTTATTATTTTATTATTTTATCAATTATGATAAAGAGTATATAAGATTTTCTTATCCAATTAAATTGGTCATGTAATGAAAAAAATAAAAAATTATATTAAAAAATTATTTTTATTAAAAAAATTTGGCTAACACAAAAAAAAAAGAATAAATCATTTTATGAGAAGTCTCACGCCTTGACATGATCAGCTACCGTAAAGAAAGAAGTAAATTTAGTGTTAATACGGAGTAAATGTTTTATCATTTCCAAGTGGAACTGTCTCATAGTGCAAATTTATACTCCGTATCATTTAGTGACCACAAAATAAATGGAGATATTGAAGTAATGAAAAAAAAAAAAAAAAAAAAAGTTAAATGAAAATTTGAGGTGACAAAGTCTGAAATGGGTTTGAGAATAAAGTGTATTATTTTAGTGAGTCTGAGAGTATATGAGTCTGAGTCTGAAAAATGAAAAGTTAGTGGAAAGATGAGGTGGCAGAGTCTGAAGTCTGAAAATGAGTCTGGATAAAGTTAGCCTTATTGTTGTTGTTGTAGTAGTATATTGTCATTTATGATATTATTATTATTATTATTATTATTATTATTATTATTACTACTAGTATTTTAGTTATTTTATTGTTACCACTTACCTTTAGTCAGAACGCAACTTAATATAATTACTCGACTTTAAAATATATAAAACTCGACTTACAGCACTAATTTTAACTTAATAATATTACTCGACTTTAAAATATATAAAACTCGACTTACAACACTAATTTTTGTTATTTACTTTTTCATCTCACAACTTATTAAAATATAATATAATCTCCTTTTTTGTTTGACTTTTGTGCCACTCAAAATAGCAATATTATAATTCGATGTTAGAGGATTTGAGAGACTGCAAAAGAGACTGTCCAAAAGTGAGTGCCCTTAGATCCTCATCAAACGACTCAAAAATTTAGTGTGTTGCTCTTTCACCCGCTTAATTTACTTTAACGCCCGCGTAATTTACAAATATGCCTTTTTCATTTGTCCCCCAAAATTCAAAACACTCAAAATAAAAAACCTTAAAAAATTATACAATTAAATTGCTTAATCTTCAATCAAAAAAGTCGATTATCAAGGTACCACGGTTAGATCATCGAACATAAAATTTTTTTATTTACATTTCCAACCCTCGTCGCTAATGAATTGTGAGGAGTGATGGGAATTGACATGCATCTGAGTGAAACTCAATCATGGTTGAATAATATTATTTCGTAGAATTTTACATTAATCTCCAATGCTCACACAAAAAAATCAACAAACTTGAGAAGTACACAATTATTATCTCACCCCTTTCTCCTCCGAACTCAATTTTCTAGAAAAGCTTAATCAAAAAATTATTAAAACAAATTGATATTCACGTATCTGACACATAGAACCTGTTCTTTCGAACTTTTTAGAGCTGAATCAATCGAATCAATCAAGTGAATCAAATAAATCAAATGAAATAATCAATCGAATCGAATGAAGTTCAAATAAATAACATAAATCTTTGAATTGAATCGAATCAAGTGCTAAATCGAATCGAATCGAATCGAATAGAATGAATCGAATCGAATCAAATGTCTTTGAAAAGAACAGGTCCATAAATATCAATCCATAATCATTATATTTGAGAATACGAGAATAATTTGATTAGTTTGATTAATTTTGAGTTCATTTCATTTAAATGTTAAAGAGAGAAAAGTTTGAGATTTGAAAGTGACAAGGACAGTATTAAAATGCGGGCGTTAAAGTAAAGATTGCGGGTGAATGAGCAATTATGAAAATTTAGCTCCAAAATTTAAAAGAAAACATTAGTTTAAAATTTTTTTTAATTCTAATCAAAAGTCTATATTTTTTGTGGGGTACATAAGCACATATCATAAATCAAGCGTTAACAACTTGAGTGACCTAGATAGTTAGAGGCTTAGAGCATAGCATTAAAAATACACAAATGAGTACTCCGTATGAATACACAACATGTCGTAATTTTGCACATAATTAGACGATTAGAGCAAATTTAAAAAATGAGTAAGAATAATAAATAGGATAATATGTTTCATACTGTTGGCTTTCATAACAGAATTGGCAAAACATAACATAACAACAATTTACAATACACATATTGTAATTTAAATATTTCAATTCCTCAAATTGAAGATAATCGTTTAACATAAAATAAACGATTTACTCTCTTTGTTTTAATGAATTATTTATGAAAGAAATTTGAGCAAGTCTTGCATAAAACCGTTTCACGCGTGCGACGAAGTTCTTATGAGTAAAATGTGACTATTTTAAAGCTTAAAGTGTACACTTTAACGCTAAATGTGACCACTTTAAAACTCCATAAAACGGTCACTTTAAACGTTAAAATAGCCACTTTAAACCCTAAAGTAGACACATTTTTGTTGAAAATACCCCGTCGCACGCGTGAGACGGTTTTATGTGAGAAATTGTGAAGAAATTTAAGAGAGTGTAAACAAATGACTAAGACAAGGGAGCAGACGAACCGTATTACTTACTTCTTCCATTTCAATAGGTTCTATACGTATTCTATTTTAGTAAATTCCAATCAATTGTATACATTTCTATGTTAGTCCATACTTTAGATTACACCCTTCATTCCAATATACGGAGTAGTAAGTGAATAATAGAGTTATTTTAGTAATCATATTTTAGTCCATACTTGATTTTCTTCCACAGTTCCACCTTAATTATCGTATTATGATCAAACGTATACTACCTATCGATATGTTAGAAGTATTTACTTGCAATAGATGATGAGCATTTCAAAATGCGGAAAAATTATTAAAATTTTGGAGGGAGTAATCAAATTTGTCGGAATTTTAACTCAAATCCTCAAAATTAAAAGAAATTAGAAGACTAACGGCCGTTGTACATCAATTTATACTCGTACTAATTTTTCATTCTCCATATACTCCGTAATACATTGTTTTTAAATTTTAATCAGGTACTAATATTCTACCTCTTTCTCAATTTTGTTCTTCAGTTTTTACATTTTAATTATGGTACTATTATAGGTAGATAATATCGATATATTTAATTGATTTGGTTTTCAGTTAGGATTGTCGATTTACATGATTTTTTTAAACATGTATAAAACGAATGGATTTAATTATTTCCCATGAAAACAATCACTTTTTCTGAACTGGGTTGAATAATTTTAACTGGGTTTCTCTATATTGTGAGTAAAGTTTGTTTCTTTGCAATTAAATTGTTAGGTTATCACTTGAAAATCATGGAATCAATGACGAAGAAGATGAAATCTTCAAAGGGTATTGATGGTTTTGAAGATAGGTTAAGCGGGTTGCCTGATCACTTGATTGTGCATATACTTTCGTTTCTGACAACCTTAGATGCTGTCAAAACCATGTTACTTCGTCGTTTTGGAAACCTCTGGACTTTGGTTCCTTCAATTGATTTTGATGCAGAGGATTACAAAGAATCAGTAGTTTGTCGTGGTGATAAAGAAGTAACCCCTCTTGAAGTTTTTTCGAGTTTTGCCCGCTTTGTTAGAACTGTTCTAATGCTGCATAAATGCCCTACCATTGACCAATTTCGCCTTTTTATTGGATCCTACCAGTCTAATTTGAAGGATCATAAGATAATTGAAGATATTCAAATTTGGCTGAGGTTTGCTATTGATAAACAAGTCAAAGATCTCTACTTTGTTTTTGATTGTTATCACGATTTAGTTCTTGCTCTTCCTCGTTGTGTTGCCACAAGTCAATCTCTAACTAAGCTTGAACTTTTCGGGTGTGTGATTGAGGACCAACCTCGTGTCGCTGTCCACATGGGAAGTCTACGGATATTATCGCTTAGTAATGTTGGAGGAAGTAATGAGGCATTCAATCAATTGATAGCGGGATGCCCGTCTCTACAAGAACTAATTATAGACACTATCTTTGAATTGGCCACTCTGAATGTCACGTCTCCTACGGTTAGTAAGTTGAGCTTAACCATTCAGCACCCAGAGTATGACTCATTTACTCTTAGTTGCCCGAACGTGAAAATTTTGGATATTGATGTAACGGCAGGAGATGAGCCATTTATGGTGAATGCTATTGATGTTTCATCTCTTCAAGTAGTGAACGTCAAGAGATTACCAGATGGTCGTTCTTGGTCTCCTATTAGTGCATTTGTAACGCAATTTCGAAATGCCGAGGTTTTTACGCTGTCGAAGAGTGCTTTTAAGGTATGTTTTACTTGTTTGCTTGGAATTTTCTGAGGAACTTTATTTTTGATTTTTTGAGTTCGTTGCTAATTTATGATACAGAATACTCCGTATTTAGGAGTAAACGTATTGAATCAAGTAACGCAGTAAATGTTTGCTTTCTTGCTGTTCAGAATTTTTGTTGCCTAAACAAGATCAATGTTCCTGTAACTAGATGGAGGCGTATAGTTCTGTGGCCCTATTGGAAAGACGAAAAATGTCTTCAACTTATTCTCCAGTTGGTGAAAAGTTAAGCACAGTTGGAAGAACTCATAATATACAACGATTTTGCAATCGCGTGTGTAAGTTAATTTCGTATAACTCGTGCTCCTAATTTTTCTACTCTAATTACAACATGTGTGATCGAATCTTTGTCTCTGATAATTCTTGTCGGGGGGTCATATCTTTGTCATGGCAGGATTTGAAATGTATCCCCGGGTTATCTTCTACTTATGCCATGCCGTTACTCAAAAACGTCACCATGCATGGCTGTGGAAGTGACCAGCTTCAAATGGTTCAACTTCTGCTCCAAAATGCAGTCGTCTTGGAGAAACTATTAATTTATTTTGATAAAAAACTACTGACGACGGTTGACGAGCTTAATCTTGTTAATCAAGTATCCAAGTTTAGAAGGGCGTCAGCAAATGCAAGTGTTATCTTTGTTTAAGAGTCATATAACGACAACCTAGGACTTCAGATAGGCGAACATTCACGTAAAAATTGTACTCTCTGAGGCGGATCTAGATTTAAAGGTTTGGGGTGCAGACATTTTTGTTACTATAACATATCGTCAAATTCGATAATACCGCCTTTTACGATGTTGATTATATTGTTACCCCATAAACACTTTTAACCTTTTTCCCCTAGTCAATGAAAATTCTTTATTTTTGGTGTTTTATATTGGGATAAAAGAAATTTATAAATTTAAAAACCGAAAAAAAGATCTTACATCAATGCGAAAATATTCATGAAAAATTCATATAACTTTTTTAAACCCGTATCAATTAAAAATTACGAGTAATATCTAAAAAAAGTTTTAGACGTTTATTAAAAAATCGACAGTCAAATAATTTTAAAATTTTTATCGTAACAAATAACAAGAAACATAAAAAAACGAAAAAAAAAAAAAATTCACGATTTTGGGTGTTTAGGCGGGCCCACCCCACGCCTCCTCCCAGCCCAAGGCGTAGCCACCCCACGCCTAGCCCCTGACCCAATTTTTTTTTTTTGTTATTTTAAATAGATAAAAATTAATGATAAATGAAACATTAAAGTTGTGATAGTGTAATGGTTAGTATATTAATTTTTAAGTTTGAGGTTGTAGGTTCAAATCTCACTAATTGTAAATATTTTATTTTCTATTTTTTCATTTAATATAATATAGTTTAGTTTACACTTTTGTTATAATTTTTCACTACGAGTACTACGTTTTTTAATTTTTTTTTTATCAATTTTGCTAATACAATTATTTCGGTTGATATTAAGTAATCAAGAATACAAAAGTCGGTGTTTAAATTTGTTAAGCGTAATTAGAAAAATAAAACATTTGACTTAAACGTAACGACGACAAAAGTTGCAAATTTAGCGAAAATTTCAAAATTTTCAAAATTGTAATTTCAAAATTGAACAACTATTCCTATTTTGGCCAATTTTAACCTACTTTAATCAATAGGGAAAAAAAAAGAAGGTGAAACCAGTTTAATTTTTTATTTAAAATAAGAGTGAAGTAAAGTTATAGTCGGTTTCACCAATTTCTTTACATGTTAGGGTCGATTAAAATTGGCCAAAGTACATTACTGGAATGTTTATATTGAGATTATTCGTGGATTAATTCGAGTTCGGAGTATTTACGAAATAAGATGACTAATTCAAATTATTTCGGACAATTCCAAAAAACAATTGTTTTATACTCCGTATTGGTTAGTACTTAGTACATCCATTACTCATACTTGATACTCCCTCTATTCAAATCCATTGGCATTTCTTTATTTTTCACATTTGGCGAGACGCATTTTTTAACGATAATATCTATAATTTTAAAAGATTTCACACGACTATATTTTTATTTATATACTACGAGTTATAAAAAAAAAATGCTTAGTAAGGGATACCAACGGAGGCATTAGTAGATACTCCGTACTAATTTCTCAATCTCACCCTGCAAACAAAATAATCCTTTTTGTTGTAATCAGGTACAAATTGTCATCATCTTTCTCAATTTTGATATCATAATTGTATTATTATGTCCACATTATTCTTCAATTTCCACACTTTTAACTAATCATTCATGCTTCTTGTTATTGCTACTAGTTTATAACGTCAACTTAAAATCTGATTGATTTGAATCTTTATTATACTAAATGACAGTTCTCGCTGACATCATCAATGCCACATGTCGCGATTCTGTTCATTTTTTTCCCGCCAAAATACAATGCTGACATCATTCATCATACAGTACATTTTTAAGACTAGATTCATTATTTATGATTATCACTTCTAAATTATAAAGCTAAGTACATTTTTTTTATTTTAATATTTCACTTTTTGTTATATACTCCGTATATATTTATAATCAAATGAAAATTAGTAGCTTTTTCTAATATTTTGTTTGTAACTCCATATTAAAGTTTCAAATAAGATTTAGATAGCTAATTAACTTTTTTAACAATATATTTATGTTGAATTCATTACGAAGTACTCGCCTATTTTAATATTGATTGTATTTAATTTTTTCTAAATCGTAAATAAATGTTGGGCTATTTTACATATAAAGTCGATAATACAAAATTTATGCAGGTTATATAATTTAGCTATTTTATATGAAATATTTATTTATTTATTACTCTATGTATGTACAGTCAAATGATCATTATGTTATTATCCTTTTATCACAAATTCTTGTGTAAGTCAGTACTTACAATAAATTATTGTAAGTTCACCTCATTTGTACCCGTTTATATAACTTTTGTACTATTTAAGTGATAATTATGATTAATTGTTACTAAAAAAATTTTAGTACCCATGTAAGTGATTTTAGTAGATTTGTTTCATGATTTTATACCTTTTTAACTACAATTTGTACTTTGGTCTCACATTAATTTTGCGTAAGTTGTGCCTTACAAGAGAATTACTATCCTTTTATTTATCACTTATATTTATATTAGTTATAAATAATATAAATCTATAATATCCGTGCATTTATGCACGGGATCTAAACTAGTATTTAATTAATTTGGTTTTCAGTTAGGGTTCGTCAATTAAGATGTTTGCTAGTCGTTGTCTGATGAAAAATTCATGTTTATTGGTATTTTACATTGAAAACAATTACTTTTTCTGAACGAAGCTTGAACTTTCCGGTTGTGTGCTTGAGGACCAACCTCTTGTCAATGTCCACATGAAAAGTCTACGAAAATTATTGCTTCGTGATGTTAGAGGAAGTAATGAGGTTTTCAATCAGTTGATAGCGGGATGCACGTCTCTACAAGAACTAATTCTAGACACCGTCCATGGATTGAACGTTTTGAATGTCACGTCTCCTAGTGTTAGTAAGTTGAGCCTAACCATTCAATTATACCCATGGTGTGACTCATTTACTCTTACTTGCCCGAACGTGAAAATCTTGGATATTTGTGTATCATCAAGTGATGTGTTGTTGCTTACGGTGAATGCGATTGATGTTTCATCTCTTCAAGTAGTGAACGTCAAGGGTTTATCCTTCCACAATTGGTCTCTAACTAAGGCATTTCTGAGTCAATTTCTAAAAGTCGAGGTTTTTACACTGTCGAGGGATGCTTATCAGGTACTTCAATGTTTTACTTGTTCGCTTGACAATTTTCAGAGGAACTTTATTATTGATTTTGAGTTAGCGTCTTTACCGTGTTGAATTTCTTATGAAAATTCTATTGCTTGTGGCCTGTGGGCTGTGCTTGATTAAGTTCAATGACATTATTATTTGCGATTCTATCAATATTAGTAGTGAGTTTATGTTAGTATGTTACTAATGTTTATTATACGGAGTAATTATTAATTATATAGAATCAATTTCGCAATAAGTTTTATTTTCTGTTTCTTCAGAATCTTTGTTGGGTATACAATTTCGATGTTCCAGTAACTAGATGGAAACGTATAGTTTTGTGGCCCTATTGGGAAGCCAAAAATTGTCTTCAAGTTTTTCTCGCGTTGGTGAAAAGTTCTGCTGAGTTGGAAGAACTTATAATATATAACAAATTCGAAAGCCCGTGTGTATGTGAATTTAGTATATACTACGTATGACTTATGTGTGATCAAATCTTCATCTAATAATTATTTCCGTAATTGTATCTATTTCATGGCAGGATCAATGTGCACCTAGAAATCCCCAGTTATCTACTACTAGTGTGATGCCGCGGCTAAAAAACGTCACCATTCAAGTCCGTGGAAGATGTACTAAAGTCCAACTTCAATTGGTAGAACTTTTACTCGGAAACGTAATTGTCTTGGAGAAACTGGTAATTACCTTTGAACAGAAACGGCCGACAACAGTCGAGGAGGTTGATTTTGTTGAGCAAGTATCGAGGTTTAGAAGAGCGGCAGCCAACGCTATCGTGATGTTTGCTTGAGAATCAGTGCATCAGCGAAAGCAATGCTAAGTTCAAAGTGAAGAAGTTGTGATAGAATAATGAAGAGTAGGATAGCTATTTTATTAATTGAGAATTGCATAATAAACATTAATGTATGTTAGTAACCGACTCAAATAATAATATACTGCATAGAAGCCCTACCTACCATTGACTGTTTGGAAGAAGATGAAAGCGAAAAATTAACCAATTTGGAGGTTTTCTCGGGGTTTTCTTGCTTTGTCCGTAACATCCTCATGCTGCATAGAAGCCCCACCATTGACCGTTTTCACCTTGTTATCCTACCTTTCGAAGGTTATTTTCAAAATCGCAAGGAAATTCAAGATAATCATATGTGATTGAGGTTTGCTACTGAAATACAAGTTTTTTTTTCTTTTTTTTTTTTTTTTTTTTTCAGTAGTAGATCAGAATCATTTTGTTGCCGCTTTCCTAGCAAGGAAATGGGCTCCCCAAATTTCCGATCGCGAACAGAACCTAATTTAAAGACAATGAAAAAACGATGCTAATCGATTAATATCATTTAAGATGTAGCTACTGTAGTGATTAGAACCCGAAGTGGTGCCTAATTGTTGGACAATTCGCTGGCAGTCCGAAAGTAACTCCAGATGTAGGATGGGTTTGTTAGATGCCCAAAGAATAGCTTCTCCAATACCAATCGCTTCTGCCTGTTCAGTTGTTTCTGCTCTGAAGGTTTTATACCCACAGTACAAGTGTTTGTTATCTGCAAAAAGTATCCAACCAGCTCCTGCTCTTCCATCTTTGTGCCAGGACGCATCTACCATTATAAAACCTATATATAAGCATAAGAGCAATAGTAATGGGGTGTTCTTAGCATGGAGATTTTCAACAAGAACTTAATTAATTAAGTTTGTCCATTGTAGAATTAAGTTCTTGCACAAATTAAGCCAATCAAAGCTCAATAAAGAGGATTCCTTTTGCTGAAAAAGTTATTCAAGAACTTTATATAAAGTTCTTATTATTGTAGTAAAAAGTTCTTACACATTAAAATTGTCAAAATATTACATGGCAAAGAAAAGAACTTAATATTAAGTTCACCATTGGACTTGCTCTAAGGATTTACCTGACAGTAAATGTTTCCTATTAAAAAAAAACCAGTTTTTTTTCTTATCTTTATCCGAATCATTCTTAGAAATCGCTGTTGACGACCTATTACTATTTTTTTCCCCTTATGTCGTTAGAGATTGCAGTCAGAGCATCTTTAGTGAATGTCTTCCATAATTGGATTGCAGCTAGGTAGTTCATAGTATTATTATTAAATCTAGCATCATTTCTGATAATCCAAATTGTCCGTAAGAGGCCCAGGAATAGAATTTGTCTCCGTAAACTATCTTCTAGGTTATGTTTTTTCCCTTTTTCGAAGAATGTCATCCAATTACATAACCAGATATTCACGGAACAACAATTTGTACCCAAAACTCTAATCCCCAAATCACAACCTCGCCATAGTAATCAAAATGATGAGCATTACTCCCTAGCCCCTACATTTTTTCCTTTTAGCCCCATATACCTTTTATAGAATTTTTTTTTTCATTTAGCCCCATTTCCCTTTTTAGTAATATTTTCTCTCACATGCCCTACTTTTTCTTTCACATACCCACTTTTTTTTCACTCACAACTAATTTTTTTGTATTAAATTATCATCATTTTTCTCCATCCTATCCCACTTTTTACACTTTTTCTTAATAATTGTGAAAATGTGAAGAGAGCCAAATGGAAAAAACGGAGGGAGTATTATTCATTTACTTGCAATAGATGATGAGCATTTCAAAATGCGGAAAAATTATTAAAAATTTGAAGGGAGTAATCAAATTTCTCGGAATTTAAACCCAAATCCACAAAATTAAAAGAAACAAGAAGACAAACGGGCATTGTACATCAATTTATACTCGTACTAATTTCTCATTCTCCGGATAATCCTTTGTTTTTAAATTTTAATCAGGTACTAATTTTCTACCTCTTTCTCATTTTGTTCTTCAATTTTTAACTTTTAATTAGGGTGCTATGATAGATAATTTCGATATATTCAATTGATTTGGTTTTCAATTAGGGTTGTCGATTCACGTGATTTTTTTAAAATATGTATAAAAACGAATTACATTTAATTATTTAATTATTGGGTTTATTGCCAAACACCACCTTTAAAAAAAAAATTTGTCAATTACCACCTTTAAAAAAAATATTTTGTCGATTATGACCTTTTGGCTTGAGTTTACTAAATTCCGACGTTGACTTATCGGAAATCGTGTTTTCTCTTCACTTTTTTCTTCTCAGGCCTGTTCTCCTCATCTTAAGTTTTTCTCAGGTTCAGAAAATTTCAGAAAACTTCAGATAACTTAAGAAAACTTCAGATAACTTCAGAAAATTTCAGATTACTTCAGACAACTTCAGAAAACTTCAGATTACTTTAGAAAACTTCAGATTTCTAAATAAATAAATTACCTAATAATAATAATAATACCTAAGTTATATATAACATTAATGTTATTAATAATAGTGATAATAATATTATTAATAATAATAATTATAATAATATTGATAATAAATTATATATTGCTTGCTAAATTTTTCTAGTATTTAAATATTAGTGAAAAAGGCGCATGCATATAAAGATTTGAATATTCTTGGTACTACGAATTTTATCCTCAAAGTTTATCGTAAATGAAACAAAAAGTTAAGTTAATAATTCTAAAAGAAGATAAATTTAGGCGAAACTCGTTAAAAATAAATAAATAAAGTAGCAAATATAATAACAATTACAATTACCATAAATAATAATTTCATATTATTTCAAAAAACTTCAGATAACTTCAGATAACTTAAGACAACTTCAGAAAACTTCAGATAACTTAAGACAACTTCAGAAAACTTCAGATTACTTCAGATAACTTCAGAAAATTTCAGAAAACTTAAGATTGGTTCAGAAAACTTCAGACGAAGTTAGTACTCTCAAATTCGAATTTTATCCCTCAAATTCAATAACACACCCCCTCAAACCAAAAGTTCTACCCTAAAAACCTAGAAATTCATCCCAAAATTATGTACTCCGGTAACAAAAAATCGGAATTTAGTTGACTTAAGTCAAACTCAGGCCAAAAGGTATGTTTAACAAAAACAAATTTTTTAAAGGTGTTAATTGACAAAACTTTTTTTGAAAGGTGGTGTTTGACAAAATAAATATTTTTAAAGGTGGTGTTTGGCAATAAACCTTAATTATTTCCAATCAAAACAACTACTTTTTGTGAACTGGGTTGAATAATTTCAAGTGGGTTTCTCTAAAATGTGAGTAAAGTTTGTTTCTTTGCAATTAAATTGTTAGGTTATCACTTGAAAATCATGGAATCAATGACGAAGAAGATGAAACCTTCAAAGGGTATTAATAATGGTTTCGAAGATAGGTTAAGCGGGTTGCCTGATCACTTGATTCTGCATATACTTTCATTTCTGCCAACCTTAGATGCTGTCAAAACCATGTTACTTCGTCGTTTTGGAAACCTCTGGACTTTGGTTCCTTCAATTGATTTTGATGCAGAGGATTACAAAGAATCAGTAGTTTGTCGCGGTGATAAAGAAGTAACCCCTCTTGAAGTTTTTTCGAGTTTTGCCCGCTTTGTTAGAACTGTTCTAATGCTGCATAAATGCCCTACCATGGACCAATTTCGCCTTTTTATTGGATCCTACCAGTCTAATTTGAAGGATCATAAGATAATTGAAGATATTCAAATTTGGCTGAGGTTTGCTATTGATAAACAAGTCAAAGATCTCTACTTTGTTTTTGATTGTTATGACGATTTAGCTCTTCCTCGTTGTGTTGCCACAAGTCAATCTCTAACTAAGCTTGAACTTTTCGGGTGTGTGCTTGAGGACCAACCTCGTGTTGGTGTCCACATGGGAAGTCTACAGAAATTATCGCTTAGTAATGTTGGAGGAAGTAATGAGGTTTTTAATCAGTTTATAGCGGGATGCCCGTCTCTACAAGAACTAATTATAGACACTATCTTTGAATTGGACATTCTGAATTTCACGTCTCCTACGCTTAGTAAGTTGAGCT
The DNA here is from genome assembly GCA_023091065.1 of Dianthus caryophyllus. Lineage (NCBI taxonomy): Eukaryota > Viridiplantae > Streptophyta > Magnoliopsida > Caryophyllales > Caryophyllaceae > Dianthus > Dianthus caryophyllus. The sequence continues at coordinate 9,291,060 of CM041522.1, read as the reverse complement.
TAACCATTCAGCACCCAGAGTATGACTCATTTACTCTTAATTGCCCGAACGTGAAAATTTTGGATATTGATGTAACGGCAGGAGATGAGCCATTTATGGTGAATGCTATTGATGTTTCATCTCTTCAAGTAGTGAACGTCAAGAGTTTACCAGATGGTCATTCTTGGTCTCCTATTAGTGTATTTGTTACGCAATTTCGAAATGTTGAGGTCTTTACACTATCGATGGATGCTTTTGAGGTATGTTGTACTTGTTTGCTTGGAAATTTCCGAGGAACTTTATTTTCGATTTTGAGTTCATTGCTAATTTATGACACAGAGTAGTCCGTATTTAGGAGTAATATATAGAATCAAGTAGTGCAGTAAATGTTTGCTTTCTTGCTGTTTAGAATATTTGTTGGCAAAAAAAGATTCATTTTCCAGTAACTAGATGGAAGTGTATAGTTTTGTGGCCTAATTGGGATGAAGAAAAATGTCTTTAACTTATTCTCAACATGGTGAAAAGTTCAGCAGAGCTAGAAGAACTCATAATATACAACGAATTTGCAATCGCATGTGTAAGTAAATTTCGTATAACTCGTGCTCCTAATTTTTCTACTCTAATTACAACATGTGTGATCGAATCTTTGTCTCTGATAATTCTTGTCGGGGGGTCATATCTTTGTCATGGCAGGATCATTCTTTGAAGTGTAGGCCCAGGTTATCTACTACTTATGCCATGCCGTTACTCAAAAACGTCACCATGCATGGCTGTGGAAGTGACCAGCTTCAAATGGTTCAACTTCTGCTTCAAAATGCAGTCGTCTTGGAGAAACTAGTAATTTATTTTGATAAAAAGCTACTGACCATGGTCGACGAGCTTAATCTTGTTAACCAAGTATCTAAGTTCAGAAGGGCGTCAGCAAATGCAAATGTGATATTTGTTTAAGAGTCATATTACGACAACCTAGGAGTTCAGATAGGCGAACATTCACGTAAAAATTGTACTCTCCGAGTCTCCGAAAGGTAAAAACCAATTTACTCGCTATCCCATTTTAAATGTCCTTGTTTTGATGAAACATAAATTTATTATACGTCAATTAAATGTACTACGAGTAGTTTTATTTTATCCTTCAATAAGTGATACGACACGATAACACTACATGAACCCGACATGAAGTTAGCGGGCTCTGTTGAGACAATATGACCCATCTAAGTAATTGGGTTGACATGACACGACATGAAATTTAAACAGGTTGGGGTATGGTTGAGGTTTTCCGACACGAATTTTACACGAATAACCCATTAATGATAGAAAAGTAACATAATTGAATTAATCAGGGCGGTGAATTACCTAAAATATTAAAAAAAAAAAAAAAAAAAAAAAAAAGAAAAAGAAAAAGAAAAAGAAAGATTTAATTTTAATATTTGGTTTAATGAATAATAAGTCGTGCAAGTTAAATATTTTAATGGGTTGAGCAGGTTAAAAATAATATGTCAAAAGATAATTGGGTTAAACAAGTCGGGTTGGGTTATGGAAAAAATAAATGGGTCGGGTTAGGGTTGAGGTAAGTGACATGATTATTTAAATGGGTTGAGTTACGATTGAGAGGACAATGACTCATTTAACATTGACACGGTATGATCTGTTTGCTAGGTCTACCTTCAAGCTTGATGTTGAATAGATTAAGAGTAGATTGAAAACTAAATGAGGATGTTTAAAGTGGGATGAAGGAACCATAATATGTTTCGTACTCCTATTTTTCATTTTCATTAAGTTTTCAATTCTTAGGCTTATAGAGTTTTTAATTTAAGTGAACAAAAAAAAAAAACGTAGTTGATTAACTGTACCTGAGTCTCACTTGTACCCTTTTTTTATCATTTTATTTCTATTCACTGCCCTTATCAAATTTAAATTTTCTCTTTATAAATTTAACACATTCAAACTCTAAAATTACCTAACTTCATCTAAAATCAACCAATTAATTCAACATATTCAAAATATGGATGTAAATAACAACATATTTCAAATAATTGACTCTTTTTTTTGAATTTGGTTGAATAATTTATGATTTATGTTGTGTATTTGATTTGATTGATAAAATATAGGTGGTTTTAAGGGTATGCGGTCCGGGTCATTCACGGAGGTCTGGGTCATTCACGGAGGTCGGCGGTGGTGGTTCAAGGAGGGTGAGGTGGTCGGTGGTGATGGTGCACGCGCGGTGGTTTAGGAGCGGCGATAAAATTAGGGTTAATTTATTTAGGGGAGAGAAGAGAGAAGAGAGAAAACAAAACAAATTGAAATTGGGAAAGTGAAATGAAAAGGGCAGTTTGGTATTTTTCGGGTACAAGTGAATAAAAGTTAGGTATAGTTGAACAATACCAAAAAAAAAAATAAACTAACTAATTAAACAAGCAATTTTTCGCTTTTTCGCCACAATAATTTGTGGGCTTGCGATCACACGAGATGCACACCCTAAAGGTCGGACCTGGTCATATACAATTCAATTAAGCTGTATACATTTACCAAAAATGTCGTGTCTTAATGGTTAAGTGGAGGTACCTTGAGTTGTAGATCTCGAGTTTAAATTCTCCTAAAATTTTCCTCCCCCGTTGTAACGACTTTGTGCCTTTTCCAGACCAAAAAAAAAGTTTGTATACCTTTAGTTTATGATCATTATTCATAAGTAAGTGAAATTTTCAATATAATTTCCAACATACATGTGTGATCTAGTTTTAGTCGTCTTTTTTAGTGTATTATTAATATCTAATTTTTAATCTTAATAATATGCAACCAAAGATATGAACAAAAGAAAACTTTCATCGATGTACGTGCAAAAGACAATATGTTTGTAAGCAGGTTGAAAATTAATTAAATGATTCTCGTAAAGATAATTGCGTTAAACAAGTCGGCTTGGATCATGGAAATAATTAATGAGTCAAAAATTAAGTTGAAATTTTTAAATGACCCGTTTAATATTGACCTGAATACAAAACCGTACGATTTGGTCAGTTTTCGATCTAAGGAAAAAAAAAAACATTCCCATTTACTGATATATACCTCTACAATGCTCATATAAGACCGTCTCACGCGTGTGAAGTTGCAACTAAAATGTGTGTAACTTAATAAGTGACTATTTTAACGCTTAAAGTGATTATTTTTTAGGTTTTAAAGTGGATACATTTAGCATTAAAGTAGTAAAATTTTAATCATAAGAAAGTCGTTGCACACTTGCACGTGTGAAACGCTCTTATGCAAGACTTACTCATTCACCTTTCCCGGGCGTATTATTAGCTATACTCTTAACCTTATTTCGTTGGTCTCAACAGTGATTTAACAAGAGTAAACCGCTAAAATGTGTTTAACTTAAGGTTTAAAGTGACTATTTTAACACTTAAAGTGAATATTTTTTGGAGTTTTAAAGTGGACATATTTAGCGTTAAAATTGCAAAATTTTAATCATAAGAAAGTCGTCGCATGCGTGAAACACTCCTATGCAAGACTTACTTTTTCACCTTTCCCGTATTACTAGCTATACTCTTCACCTTATATAGTTGGTCCCAACCGTGACTTAACAAGCGTAAACCGTTAAGTTTTAGCCGTTAGTTTTGGTTCACAAAAATTTTCACCTTTTTTTTTTTTTTTTTTTTTTTTTTTTTTTTTTTTTTTTTCAGTTTTTCTTTCCATATTATTTTTTTCGCATTAAATACTTTGCTCCATACTTCATCATTTTCGGACATAACTCATTTTTTTTGCCATTTCTTTCATCTTTCAACTTTCGTTTTTTCTATTTTCTTATCGTTATCACCTTCTCTTCAACTAGCAATAGGGGTTAGAATTCGTTTTGTCCAATGTTACAAGGCAAGTCAATGTGTCCGACACTGAAGTAGGATATTTAATGCGAAAAGATGGAGGATACAACTAAAAAAAAGGTGAAAATTAAATGAAACCAAACTGAAAGCCAAGATTTAACAGTTTATTCTTGTTTGATTACGGTTGGAATTTACTATGTAACGTTAAGGGTAAAAATGACATACCCATATGAGCCTGCGCGTTTAAACCAATGTTAATGAGTCTTATTAACGAGGGTAAGAATCTTAGTTTAATCCTGACCCATAAGAGAGAAAAGTGCATTTCAAGTTGTTTCAAAAAGCCGAATCTGAAGGAAGAGGACAAGCGTAGCGTACGGAAAGCATTTGCCGATGAAACCTGAGAAGAAGACAAAGTAGTTGACGGGGAAAACAAGCTCGACTATTAAGGATAGGGGCTAAGCTAGACTGAGATACGTAGGATATTGGAAGAAACTGACTCCACCAACCACATGATTGCCAATGCCGAGACCTGAACCTCCTCGTCTTATCCAGATAATGCCAGGGCAGGGTTACATTAATTGAAAGAAAAACGAGATAAATGTAGGAATAGTTGAAATGTCATATAAACGAGATTTTTTTTTTTAATAAAAAAAACAAAAAAAAAACCTTTTTTTTACATTCCCTTCATTCATATACACCCTATGTCCCTATACTTACACTCTTTGCACAAGTTTAAAGATACGAGTCAAGAGCGACATTTTAATAAAAACTTTAAGTGAAAATTTGAATAAATAAGGTAAGTAGTAGTGTGAATTTGAATCGATAAATATGGTATAGTCGTACTCCCTCTGTGCCACAATGTTAGTCCCGCTTTGACTTTACGCGGTCTCCAACACGACTCTTCAACCATGTTTTTCATCGCATATTTGCAATTTTTTTTCATTGAAAATAAAATATTATGAAAGATAATTTAATAACGAATGTAAATATCTTATTATCGTATAACAATTTTGTGTAGATTTTATATTGTATACGGTCAAAGTTACGAAACTTTGACTTTCAAAAAGGTAAATGAGACTAATATTGTGGAACGGACGGGTAAATGGGACTAACATTCTGTAACGGAGAGGGTAGTATTTATGAATGGAGTGAGCAGTGGTTAGTACATCCATTAATACTCGTAGTCTCGAACTCCATTACTCATACTTGATACTCCCTACTAATTTCTCAGTCTCACTCTTCAAAATAATCCTATTTGTAATCAATCAATCAGGTACAAATTGTCTTCATCTTTCTCAATTTTGATATCATACTTTTATTTTTATGTCCACTTTATTCTTCAATTTCCACACTTTTAACTAATCATTCATGCTTCTTGTTATTGCTACTAGATTATAACCTCAACTTAAAATCTGATTTATTTGTAATTTAATTAATTTGGTTTTCAGTTAGGGTTTGTCAATTAAGATGATTGTTAGTCGTTGTCTGATGAAATATTCATGTTATTTGGTATTTTACATCGAAAACAATCCCTTTTTCTGAACTGGGTTTTACTATTTGAGCTGGGGTTTTCGGAAATTTGAGTAAAGTTTATTTCTTTGCAATTAAATTGTTAGGTTATCACTTGAAAACCATGGAATCGAGAACTAAGAAGATGAAATCGAGAACTAAGCGTGTTGAAGATAGGTTAAGCGACATGCCTGATCACTTGATTGTACACATACTTTCGTTTCTGCCAACCTTAGATGCTGTCAAAACCATGTTACTTCGTCGTTTTGGAAACCTCTGGACTTTGGTTCCTGCACTTAAGTTCAATTTGGAGGAATACGATAAAGTTATTAACCCTGAAAACGATGCATTAATTTCTTTTGAGGTTTTCTCGAATTTTTCCCACGTTGTCCGAAATGTCCTCATGCTGCACAGAAGCCCTACTATTGACTGTTTTGACCTTGTTCTCGCACCCTTTGAATTTCGTTTTGAGAATCGTAAGAAAATTCAAGATATTCAAATGTGGCTGAGGTTTGCTATTGATAGACAAGTCAAAGATCTCAGCTTCGTTTTTGATGGTTTTGATGATTTATTGCTTCCTCGTTGTGTTGCCACAAGTCAATCACTAACTAAGCTCTTACTTTCCGGGTGTGTGCTTGAGTACCAACCTCGTGTAGATGTCTTCATGAAAAGTCTACGAATATTATGGCTTACCAATGTTAAAGGAAGTAATGAGGCTTTCAATCAGTTCATAGCGGGATGCCCTTCTCTACAAGAACTAATTATAGACACAATCGATGAAATGAACGTTTTGAAGGTCACGTCTCCTATTGTTAGTAAGTTGGACCTAACCATTCAAAACCCAGAGTACGACTCATTCACTCTTAGTTGCCCGAACGTGAAAACTTTAGACATTTGTGTATTATCATGCGATGAGTCATTTACGGTGAATGTGATTGATGTTTCATCTCTTCAAGTAGTGAACGTCAACCGTTTATTCTTCAGTTATTCGTCTCCAGTTGAGGCAATTCTGAGGCAATTTCAGAATGCCGAGGTTTTTACACTGTCGAGGTATGCTTATCAGGTACGTCATGTTTTACCTGTTCGTTTGACATTTTTCCGAGGAACTTTATTATTGATTTTGAGTTAGCTTCTTTACCGTGTTGAATTTCCTATGAAATTTTATTGTTTGTGACCTGTGGGCTGTGCTTGATTAAGTTAAGTGACATTATTATTTGCGATTCCATCAATATTGTAGTTCATGTTAGTTAGTTACCAATTTTTATTATACAGAGTAATTATTGATTACGGAGTATATAGAATTAATTACCGCAATAAGTTTTATTTTCTTTTTCTTCAGGATCTTTGTCGGGTAAACAATTTTGATGTTCCAGTAACTAAATGGAAGCGTATAGTTTTGCGGCTCTATTGGAATGCCAAAAATTGTCTTCAACTTATTCTCAGGCTGGTGAAAAGTTCTACGGAGCTAGAAGAGCTCATAATATACAACGAATTCGAAAGCTCGTGTGTAAGTGAATTTAGTATATACTCCGTATGGACTTATTTGTGATTAAATCTTTGTCTAATAATTCTTTCCGTAATTGTTTCTATCCTATGGCAGGATGAATGTGAGTATATTACTCCCGAGTTATCCGCTACTTGTGCTATGCCGCTGCTCAAAAGCGTCACCATCCACATTTGTGGAGGATTTACTAAAGTCCAACTTCAATTAGTAAAACTTTTGCTCGGTAACGCAGTCGTCTTGGAGAAACTGGTAATTACCTTTGATCGGAAACGACCGCCAACAGTTGTGGAGCGTAAATTTGTTAAGCAAGTATTGAAGTTTAGAAGAGCGTCAGTGAATGCAACCGTGATCTTTGCTTGAGAATCCTTGCATCAGCGAAAGCAATGTAAGGTTAAGGTTCAAAGCATTATTATTGCTGATATATTAGTTTTAAGTTGAATAATTTAGAACTTAGATTTCGACGTCCAAATGAGGGGCTACTTTTGAGTTAACGTTGGCGTCGGTTTTGGGCTTTTGGCTCAATTGGTTTCTATTAAAATTATTGCCTTTGTATACGTGAGATAATTTGAAACTCTATCAAAACAGAGTTTTACTATCTACTTTCTCTTTTACTTTCTCATCTCACAACTTATTAAAATATAAGATAATTTCCTTTTTTTTTTTTTGACTTTTGTGCCACTCAAAATAACAATATTATAATTCGATATTCTGAGTTTGAGATCTGCAGTTAGATTGTCTAAAGTATTCGCTTATAGATTCCTCATCAAAACGACTCAAAAGTTAAAAGTAAAGTTTCTATGAGCTCAAAAATTTAAAAGAAAACATTAGTTTAAAAAACTTTTAATTCTAATCAAAAGTCTATATTTTTTGTGGGGTACATAAACACATATCATAATCAAGCGTTAACAAATTGAGTGACTTAGATAGTTAGAGGCTTAGAGTATAGCATTAAGAATACACAGATTAGTATGACACGAATACACAACATGTAATTTTGCACATAATTAGACGATTAGAATAAATTTAAAAAATGAGTAAGAATAAGTAGGATAATATGTTTCGTACTGTTTGCTTTTATGACAGAATTGGCCTAACATAACAACAATTACACACATTGTAAATTTAATATTTCAATTCCTCAAATTGAAGATAATCGATTAACATAAAATAAACAATTTACCTTCTTCATTCCAGTGAATTATTAACAATTTGACTTTTTTTTTAAAAGAGATTTAAGAGAGTGCAAACTGTAAAGAAGTGCCCTTAATAATTCACACGTGAGTCCCACATTGATCATGGAGAATATAATTAAACACTTTATAAAGTTAAAGGCTACTCCTTCCATTACCAATTGGTTTTAAGATGGAACCCTCTAAGTCTTATGGAACGGGCTCTCTCCTTCTATTTGTGGGTGTGACCCGGGCCCACCTTTGGTTTCACATTAACAAATGGGATTTGTTACTTCACGCCCCTTTTTTTACTATTTTCCGCCCTTTTTTTATGTGAAAAGACTTAAATACCCTTGCAATAGATGATGAGCTCATCTCAAAATGCGGAAAAATTATTAAAAATTTGGAGGGAATAATCAAATTTCTCGGAATTTTAACCCAAAATCCTCAAAATTAAAAGAAACTACTCCGTAGAAGACAAACGGCCATTGTACATCAATTTATACTCGTAGTAATTTTTCATTCTCCAGATAATCCTCTTTAATTCAGGTACTAATTTTCTACCTCTTTCTCAATTTTGTTCTTCAGTTTTTAACTTTTAATTAGGGTACTATGATAGATAATTTCGATATATTTAATTGATTTGGTTTTCAATTAGGGTTGTCCATTCAAATGATTTTTTAAAATAGGTATAAAAACGAATGAATTTAATTATTTCCCATGAAAACAATCACTTTTTCTGAACTGGGTTGAATAATTTTAACTGGGTTTCGCTATATTGTGGGTAAAGTTTGTTTCTTTGCAATTAAATTGTTAGGTTATCACTTGAAAATCATGGAATCAATGACGAAGAAGATGAAACCTTCAAAGGGTATTAATAATGGTTTCGAAGATAGGTTAAGCGACATGCCTGATCACTTGATTGTGCACATACTTTCGTTTCTGCCAACCTTAGATGCTGTTAAAACCATGTTACTTCGTCGTTTTGGAAATCTCTGGACTTTGGTTCCTTTAATTGAGTTTGATTCGGAGGAATACGAAGAATCAGTAGTTTGTCGCGGTGATAAAGAAGTAACCCCACTTGAAGTTTTTTCGAGTTTTGCCCGCTTTGTTAGAACTGTTCTAATGCTGCATAAATGCCCTACCATTGACCAATTTCGCCTTTTTATTGGATCCTACCAGTCTAATTTGAAGGATCGTAAGCTAATTGAAGATATTCAAATTTGGCTGAGGTTTGCTATTGATAAACAAGTCAGAGATCTCTACTTTGTTTTTGATTGTTATGACGATTTAGCTCTTCCTCGTTGTGTTGCCACAAGTCAATCTCTAACTAACCTTGAACTTTTCGGGTGTGTGCTTGAGGACCAACCTCGTGTCGGTGTCCACATGGGAAGTCTACGGAAATTATCGCTTAGTAATGTTGGAGGAAGTAATGAGGCATTCACTCAGTTGATAGCGGGATGCCCGTCTCTACAAGAACTAATTATAGACACTATCTTTGAATTGGACACTCTGAATGTCACGTCTCCTACGGTTAGTAAGTTGAGCTTAACCATTCAGGACCCAGAGTATGACTCATTTACTCTTAGTTGCCCGAACGTGAAAATTTTGGAATTTGATGTAACGGCAGGAGATGAGTCATTTATGGTGAATGCGATTGATGTTTCATCTCTTCAAGTAGTGAACGTCAAGATTTTACCATATAGTTGGTCTTGGTCTCCAATTAAGGCATTTCTAACACAGTTTCAAAATGTTGAGGTTTTTACATTGTCGATGAGTGCTTTAGGGGTATGTTTTACTTTTTCGCTGGGTATTTGTTTAGGAATTGTATTTTTGATTTTGCGTTTACAAAGTATTTAGGACTTCAGAGTAATTATATAGAATCAATTAATGCGGTAAGTGTTTGCTTTCATGCTGTTCAGAATATTTGTTGGCGAAACAAGATCAATTTTCCAGTAACTAGATGGAAGCGTGTAATTTTGCGGTCCGATTGGGAAGATGAAAAGTGTCGTCAACTTGTACTTCAGCTGGTCAAAAGTTCACCACAGTTGGAAGAACTCATAATATACAACAATTTTGCAATTGCATTTGTAAGTGAATTTCGTCTAATTCGTGCTCCTAATTTTGACACTCTAAATATGACATCTGTGATCAAATATTTCTTTGAGAATTTTTGCCCACGGTCGTACCTATGTCATGGCAGGATCATTCCGTGAAGTGTAGCCCCAGGTTACCTACTACTTATGCCATGCCGCTACTCAAAAACGTTACCATGCATGGGTGTGTAGGTGACCAGCTTCAACTGGTTGAACTTCTGCTCCAAAATGCAGTCGTCTTGGAGAAACTAGTAATTTACTTGGATAAAACACTACTGACACCGTTCGACGAGCTTAATCTTATTAGGCAAGTATCCAAGTTTAGAAGGGCGTCAATAAATGCGAGTGTTATATTTGTTTAAGGGTCATATTATGACAACCTAGGAGTTAAGATCCGCGAACATTCACGTAATAATTGTACTCTCCTAGTAGAGGTAAAAACCTAAGTTACTCGCTATCCCATTTTTAATGTCTTAGTTTTGATAAAAACATAAATTTATTATCGTTATGCAAATATTATTTTACCCTTCAAGCTTTGGGTTGAATAGATAAAGAGTTGATTGAAAATTAAAAGAATTAAAGAGGATGTTTAAAGTGGGATGAAGGGACTATAATATGTTACATACTCCGTTATTTTCTACTCCGTTAGTCTTTTGAGTTAGACATGTAATAAGATACTCTATTTGCATACATGTAGCATTTGTTCATTTTAATTTTCTAAAATTATTTATTTGTAATTTTTTAATTCCTTGTGCCATTTATTCTAAGCAAATCTATTTTTTTTCATAAAGTTTTCCATTGTTAACCTTATTTTGTTTCCAATTTAAGTCAATAAAAACTTAAACAATTAGACTAAGTTTATCCATAAACTCATTTTCAAACTTCAGATTTTGACACGTCAGTTTTCCACTAAATTTTTAATTTTCAGACTCGGCTCATTGAAATTATACACTTTATTCTTAGCTTCATTTAAGACTTTATTACCTCAAATTTTCACTTCATTTATTTTACTTTTTAAATAAATTTACTTCAATATTTTTATTAATTTTATGATCTCATATTTTTCATTATAATAAATCAAACATTAAATATCGTAATTTTCATTTACTCCAATATTTTTATTAATTTTGAGTATTTGGGAAATTTTGAAGAATAGTTTGATTTTGTTTTTGATTTTGTTGAGATAATATGTATTGAAATTGAGGACTATTAAACATATTCATAAAATAATTCATATTAAAATTCTTATTTTGGTCCATAATCAACAAGTAATTATAAAAATGAATGGATACTTCTCTCGCAGCGATGCCTCGGTATCCCAAGTAGCCTTCTCGTACCTTTAACTCCTCCAAAGTACTTTAACCAAAGGCACTACCTTATTTCTTAACCTTTTGTCCTTTCGATCTAAGATACGAACATGACGCTCTTCGTAAGTCAAATTTGGCTGTACTTGCAGCGCCTCAGCCTGAACTACGTGTGATGGGTCACTACGATACCGCCTCAACTTCGACACATGAAAACCATCGTGGACCTTATCCAAGCTGGAAGGTAGGGCTAACCTATAGGCCACCTCATATATTATCTCGAGTACCTCATACGACTGACAAACTTAAGACTAAGTATGCCTCAAACACCGAATCGCTTTACCCCTTTCATCGACGACACCTTAAGGAACACCTTGTCGCCTACCTCGAACTCAATCAGCCTACGATGTAAGTCAACATAGGACTTCTGTCGATCCTGAGCCGCCTTCATCTTCTCTCTGATCTCCTTAACATGGTCAATCGATTCCGGAATGATCTCAGGATCTAGCATAGCTGCCTCTGAACTATTTTCCTAACACAATGGGCTACGACACTTTCTTTTGTATAAAGCTTTAGAAGGAGCTATCCCTATGTTTACATGGCGACTGTTGTTGTAAGAGAAATCGACCAAAGGCAAACTCTTCTTCTAACCAACATGGAACTCAAGAACGCAAGCTCTAAGCATGTCCTCTAAGGTCTGCATAGTCGCTCCGTCTGACTGTCGGTCGCTGCATGAAAAGTTGTACTCATCTTCAACTGACTACCTAGAGCGTGCTGAAGTTTCTACCAAAACTGAGAACAGAATCTCCAATCACAATCAGATATGATGTCTCTCGGAATTTCGTGCAATCTAACGATTTTTCTCTAGTATGCAGAGGCTAACTCCTCTAAGCTCCAAGTCTCCTTCATAGGAGTGAAATGAGCAACTTTAGTCAATCAATCAACTACAACACAAATTGCATTTTTACCGGTCCCTCGGGAAACTCATCCCAAAAACCATTGATATAGAATCCCATTTCCAAACAGAAATTTCTAACGGCTGTAACAATCCCCCTGGTCTCTTGTGTTCGATTTTCACTTCTCGACTAATCATACATTGAGCCACAAAATCAGCTACCTCTTTTTCCATGTTTGGCCACAACATATGACGTTCACGTTTCGTTTTATAATGTAAGTCATTGACTTTAATTTTTAAAAACGTAGTTGCTCTTTCACCCGCGAGTTTTGTTCAAACACCCACTTTTTTCATTAATTTTCCATTCCATACTCTTCTTTCTTCTAATTCTCTATGTCTACTTTTCTTGATAAACTAACCAAACTAATGTCAAAAACAACCAAAATAATTGATTTCTTTTCTCAAAATCATTGAATCATTCAATTAAAATCGTCATTTGAATAAGTTTTACGGATAAAAAAACAGTACCTTACATAATTCGAGAAACTTATTTGTCTCCTTTACAATCCGTAGGTTGTTCCATGAAATTTCATCACTTTGGAAAAAAAATAATATGTGTAACAAATCCATCATCATTTGTGACTTCGACATTGTAGGTGTAGCAACATATTAAAATTCTCTCATCATGACAGAGGATGGTTGATAATTGTGAGAAGATAGAGAAATTTTTATGAATTTATAAAATTAGAGTTGTTAATGAAAGGGGCGTAATCGTCATTTTCGTGGGCTTTTGAATAAATGTTGGGGTGAAAGAGCAATACCCTCTAAAAAAAATATACTCTCTCTGTTTTAGTCATTTTTTTAAAATTATCTTACAAAAAAATCAAGGGTAAACAATTCACTGAACGGAGGGAGCATAAATCCAAAATAAAAATAATTGTAAGGTAAAATTTCTTACGAGAAAACCATATGGATACACGTCCGCTAATATTTAATCAAATACAGAATATTACTCCCTCCGTTTCATTCATTTAAATTTCAGCTTTCTTTTTTTCTAATTTCATTCATTTAAATTTCATTACCATATATAGTAGCTTTCAACAATTAAAATAACATTTTTACCCCTACTAATATTCTCATTTTACCAAAATACCACATACTTTATCATCAAAAGTAGGACCCATCTAACCAAAATACTATTATTACCCTCAACTTTTTCTACCTCCTTAAAATTTGTGAAAACCCCTATGGGGCTTTCTCAATGAAACGGAGGGAGTATAACGAAGAGATAGATGAGTACTCTGTATTTCAAAATTCAAAAATTTATTAAAAATTTGGAGGGAGTAATCAAATTCTCGGAATTTTAATCCAAATCCTCAAAATTTAAAGTAACAAGAAGACAAATGGCCTTGCTCATACTAATTTATACTCGTACAGTGGTACTGCCTTGCTCATACTAATTTAACATTCTCCAGATATTCCTTTGTTTTTAATCAGGTACTAATTGTCCACCACTTTCTCAATTTCCTTCTTCAGTTTTTACATTTTAATTAGGTTACTATGATGATGATGATTTCGATATATTTAATTGATTTGGTTTTCAATTAGGGTTGTCAATTCACATGATTTTTTTAAATATGTAAAAAAAAAAAAAAAATTCGTATGAATTTGATAATTTCACATGAAGGCAGTCACTTTTTCTGAACTGGGTTGAATAATTTCATGTGGGTTTCTCTAAATTGTAAGTAAAGTTTGTTTCTTTGCAATTAAATTGTTAGGTTATCACTTGAAAATCATGGAATCAATGACGAAGAAGATGAAACCTTCAAAGGGTATTAATAATGGTTTTGTAGATAGGTTAAGTGACATGCCTGATCACTTGATTCTGCATATACTTTCGTTTCTGCCAACCTTAGATGCTGTCAAAACCATGTTGCTTCGTCGTTTTGGAAACCTCTGGACTTTGGTTCCTACACTTAAGTTCAATTCGGAGGACTACAAATTAGTAGTTTGTCACGGTGATGAAGAAGTAACCCCGTTTGAGGTTTTCTTGAGTTTTACTCGCTTTGTTAAAACTGTTCTCATGCTGCATAAAAGCCCTACCATTGACCGATTTTGCCTTTTTATTGTATCCTTTGAGCCTAATTTGAAGGATCGTAAGATAATTGAAGATATTCAAATTTGGCTGAGGTTTGCTATTGATAAACAAGTCAAAGATCTCAACTTTTTTTTTGGTGGTCTTGACGATTTAGCTCTTCCTCGTTGTGTTGCCACAAGCCAATCTCTAAAAAAGCTTGAACTTTTTGGGTGTGTGATTGAGTTCCAACCTCGTCTCGATGTCCACATGGGAAGTCTACGAGAATTGTCGCTTAGTGGTGTTAAAGGAAGTAACAAGGCATTCAATCAGTTGATTGCGGGATGCCCGTCTCTACAAGAACTAATTTTAGACACCATCGATGAATTGGACACTCTGAATGTCACGTCTCCTACTGTTAGTAAGTTGAGCCTAACGATTGAACACCCAGAGTACGACTCTTTTACTCTTCGTTGCCCGAATGTAAAAATTTTGGATATTGATGTGACGTCAACAGATGAGTCATTTATTGTGGATGCGATTGATGTTTCATCTCTTCAAGTAGTGAACGTCAAGAGTTTTCCAGAATATTCTTCTTGGTCTCCAATTAAGGCATTTCTAACGCAATTTCGAAATGTCGAGGTTTTTACATTGTCGATGGGTGCTTTTGAGGTATGTTTTACTTGTTTGCTTGCAATTTTCTGAGGAACATTATTTTTGATTCTGAGTTCGTTGCTTATCATATGATACAATGATACAGAGTATTTACGAGTAATTATTTGAATCAATCAATGCAATAAGTGTTTGCTTTCTTGCTTTCAGAATTTTTGTTGCCTAAACAAGATCAATGTTCCTGTAACTAGATGGAAGCGTATAGTTCTGTGGCCCTATTGGGAAGACGAAAGATGTCTTGAACTTATTCTCCAGTTGGTGAAAAGTTCAGCACAGTTGGAAGAACTCATAATATACAACGATTTTGCAATCGCATGTGTAAGTTAATTTTCTAAAATTCATGCTCCTAATTTTGACACTCTAAATACGACATCTGTGATCGAATCTTTGTCTGAGAATTCTTGGCGGGGATTATCTTTGTCATGGCAGGATCAATCTGTGAAGAGTAGCCCCGGATTATCAACTACTTATGCCATGCCGCTACTCAAAAACGTCGCCATTCATGGCTGTGTAAATGACCAGCTTCAACTGGTTGAACTTCTGCTCCAAAATGCAGTCGTCTTGGAGAAACTAATAATTAATTTTGATAAAAAACTCCTGACGACGGTCGACGTGCTTAATATTGTTAACCAAGTATTCAAGTTTAGAAGGGCGTCAGCAAATGCGAGTGTGATCTTTGTTTAAGAGTCATATTACGACAACCTAGGAGTTAATAAACGTGAACATTCACGTAAAAATTGTACTCTCCGAAAGGTATAATTACTGCATTACTTATTTTACCTTTGAAGATTGTGGTTGAATAGCTAAAGAGTAGATTGAATTGGAAACTAAAAGAGGAGGTTTAAAGTGGGATGAAGAGACAATAATATGTTCCATACTCCATTATTTTTCTTTTAGTCGTTTGAGTTACTTGTAAAATATTTGCATCCATGTACGGAGTATCATTTCTTCATTTTAATTTCCCAAAAATTATTTATTACCTGCGCCATTTATTCTAAGCACACCTATTTTTTCATTTAAGTTTTCAATATTTACCTAGTTACCCACAAAACTCACAAGCTAACAAAATTTAATTACTACACCACCATATTGACCACCAAGCCCACCCACGTCGGCGCCGCCACCTCTGGCCACCCTCTCCGGCCGCCGCTGTTGCCTCCCGCCGCCCCAAGTTCTTCCTGATGCAAACCCTAATTTTAATTTTAAATTAAATCCATTAAAAATTTATAAAAATTAATAATTTAATGACTATAATTGAAATTGAAAATGATTATTACTCCATTGAATTGTTTATCGAAATTAATAATTGAATAATTGAACAATTGATTGAATTTAAATTAAGAAAAGTTTGGGAAAAAAAAAAAAAAAAGAATTTGTATACCATGGGAGTAAAAAAAGGGTAGGGTTTGGAAACTAAATGAAAAAAGTATACAATGGGAGTAAAATCCGTATACGGAAAATTAATAACGTTATTGATTTATCGATAAATTAATAATTATTAGTTTAAAGAGTTTTTAACCGATTCAACGTAACTACCGTGTTCATATGCATCGGAAATCAATAATGACTTTTGAAGTAAATGTAAACAAGAGGAACAAATGTGTTCAATGTATTCTTAAGCAAGTTTGACATATATAAATTATATGAATGTGTTAGAGTATGATGGCGAAGATGATACGGTGTCTTTGGAGCCTGCTACACGAAAGGAAAGACTTATATCGTCAAACACTCTTCACAACTTTATGATACAATACAAAAAAATACTACATCTAAGTTATTGGGTGTAATACCAAAAGTATAAATTTTACGGTGAGACTGCCTCATTGTATGAGACACCCCTAAAAATAACTAGAGTATTCTTAAAAGGTAACCTAAAATTCAAATTGAAAACTAACTCGTCATAGTTCAAAATAACTTTATTATACGAAAAGGAAAGTGGCTGGTAAGGAAAGTGGCTGGTAAGCATGGACACTTTGCTATGAAACTCGACATGAGCAAGGCTTATGACAGAGTGGAATGGGTTTTTTTGGAGGCAGTTATGCGGAAAATGGGGTTTGGTGACGGATGGGTTAACCGGGTGCAAAGATGCCTCGACTCGACTACTTTCTCATTCTTGATCAATGGAGTTCAACGTGGTCTGGTACGCCCGTCACGTGGATTACGGCAAGGCGACCCCATTTCGCCTTACCTTTTCCTTATTTGTGCAGATGCACTGTCTACTCTTTTGTGTAAAGCAGCTGATCAGAAACTCATCCATGGCGCAGCAGTCTGTAGAGGAGCACCCAAAGTCTCACATCTCTTTTTCGCGGACGACAGTATTTTATTTGCTAGAGCTAATCTCCAGGAATGCCAGATAATTGCTGATATATTAGGCAAATACCAAGTGGCGTCCGGGCAGAAAATTAATTTTGACAAGACGGAGATTAACTTTAGCAGAAATGTCAATGAAGAGGTTAAGGAAAGTATTAAACAGATACTACATGTCCAAGAAGTTGAACATCATGAGAAATATTTGGGTCTCCCGACCATTATTGGTAAATCGAAAAAAGTTGTCTTTGCAAAGCTCAAGGAGAGAATCTGGAAGAAATTACAAGGGTGGAAAGAGAAGCTTCTATCCAAAGCGGGCAAAGAGATTCTTATAAAGGCTGTGATTCAAGCGATTCCGACATATATGATGAGTGTTTTTCGCTTACCGACATCTATAATCAATGATTTGCACGCAACCATGGCTCGATTTTGGTGGGGAGGGACTGATACAGGCCGTAAAATTCATTGGGCTAACTGGGACTCGTTGTGCAGGCCGAAATCTTTGGGTGGCTTGGGCTTTCGCGAGCTTGGTGCTTTTAATGAGGCACTCCTTGCAAAGCAATGTTGGAGATTATTAAGGTATACAAATTCTATTACACACAATGTTTTCAAGGCTCGATACTTCAAAAACACCTCCGTCCTCGAAGCGGGGTTGGAACCCAGCTATACGTGGCGAAGTCTGTGGGGATCGAAATCTCTTTTACTAGAGGGGATCAAATGGCGTGTGGGAAATGGTCATATGATCAGTGTTTGGGACGATGCATGGCTTCCCGGCCCCTCGTCTAGCTTGGTACCTGTGCCACGACTTGATTATGACAGAAATTTGCGGGTTGCGGATTTACTGTGCGATAACCCTCTACGATGGAACGTTGAAGTGCTGGAACAATTATTCACACCTGAGGATGTGGAGAGAATCAAATGTATTTATATCAGCCACATGAGCCCCGAGGATACTCTGTACTGGTGGCCAAGTAAGGATGGCTGTTTTACCACTAAGTCAGCTTACCTACTAGGCCGCTTGGGGGTCCTTACTACTTGGCAAAATGTATTAGGGGACGGCGATGAGAGCTTGTGGAAGTCAATCTGGAATGCCCAAGTTCCACCTAAATTGAAGCATTTCATGTGGCGAGCTTGTTCGGGTAACCTAGCAGTGAGGTCGAGACTCTACACCAGACACATTTCTGAATCTCCAATATGCCCAATTTGTAGAACTAAGGACGAAACTATAAAGCATGCGTTATTTCAATGCACGATGGCGACAAAGGTTTGGGATCGAGTCTCGTCCTCCATTAAGGAGATGTTGGGTGATGAGTCAGGGATCAAGGACATTGCAAAAGCTTTGTTTGATAGGCTGGCAGGCAATGCAGGCAGCCGCTTTCATGGTAAAAATGTGGGCGATTTGGACAACTCGAAATGATATCTGCTTCAATAATGTGGAACCTAATGTAGAGATGACAGTGGTGAGCTTCGAAAGGATGGTCTACGATTATGCTAGAGTGGAAACTGACGTGAAGTTTGCTTTGAGTACGCGGACCGTAACGTCTCTGGAAGATTGGAAACCGCCTAACGTCGGGTGGAAGAAACCTAACACGGACGCGGCTTTCCTTCATAGGAATGAAATTGGGCTTGGTGGGGTAATTCGGAATGAGACGGGTAGAATTGAAGCTACAGTGGTCCACCGTGTTTTAACGAGGGGTGACGACGTCTTGTTTGCTGAAGCAGTGGCTATGGAGCTTGGCCTAAAGGTTGCAAGGGATCGAGGGATTGAGAAGATCGTCGTGGAAAGCGATAACCTCTCTTTGATTCGTTATTTGACTTTATTAGCTGAGAAAGCTTTTCTTTCCCCAGTAGGACTTATTCTAGATGACATCCGAGATGTTCTTAGTAGTTTTGCGGAGGTATCTTTCTCTCATGTAAACAGAGTGGGTAATACCGTGGCACATTGGATTGCTAGAACCCAACCTTTAGAGGGTGTTGTAAGAGCATCCACATCAATGGGTCACTAAGTGACCCAAAAGTGCCAAATATACACTTGTGGGGAGGTCAACCAATGTGGGAGGTGTCCCAAATTTTGGGTTTGTGACCCAAAAATTGGGGGGCCCCTCTACATTGGGAGGGTTCCCATTTGTAAATTTTATTTATTTTATTTATTATTAGTTGATTAAAATCAATTAATTATTTTATCATCCAATTAATTACTTACTAACCACTTTTCAACTAGTGCAAATTATAATGTATGTTTTCTTTAATTAACTTTTTTTTAAATTGAAAAAAAATTAGTTAGTAAGTTTTCGGAAAAATTTGTTAAAAAAAATATTTTTTATTAATTAAAAAAAAAAGTTACATAGTAGTGGTAGTAGACGTAGTAATGGTAGTAAATTTTTAATCAATAAATTGTTGCAAATTTTTAAACAATATTTTTTAATCAATAACTTATTAAAAAAAAAAAAAAAAAGCTCTTTCTACTCTATAATATAGATTATGCATCTTTGTGTTATAATATAAATTATGCATCTTTGTGTTAATTAAAATTAATGTCATAATATAAATAATTAATCAATGTTAGAATTTAAAAAATAAATATGGTGGACCATGAAAAAGTGGAAATGGGGAGCCCCATTGATGTGGAAACATGTAAATGAAATGGGGAGATTAAGTAAAAAGTTGATGAAAGTAGGAGAGAGAAGTTTTGGGGAGCCCCATTGATGTGGATGCTCTAACTATCCTTACAAACAATTTCCCGCAAAGTATCATAACTTTGGCGGGTCTTGATTTTCGTTTTTGAATAAAATACCACACCCTTCACTCAAAAAAAAAAAAAAAAAAAACGTTATTATATCACCAAAATAACTAATCAAAAGTACAAATAATCCTTTTTTTTTGGAATAATTCACAAGAATAATCCCAACTAACACCAATCTTTCAAAAATAATCTCAACTCAAAATATTCCAATAATAATCCCAACTATTGAAAGTTATTCCAATAATATACTTTCGTCAATTTTAACCGACTCAAATAGGTATAAACGAAAGTCAAACTGATTTTAATTTTAGATAGAATATGAGAGAAAAAAATTTAAATCGGTTTAATCTATGACTATGCTGCTTGTTATTTCAAAAGGGATTATGTTCAATTAACCTAAGGGTTTTTTGTCAAATAGTACCTTTTATTTAGGGTCATTTGTGAGATAGTACCTTTAATTTTATTTTTTGTTTTATAGTACCTTTTATTTTCAAATTTTGTTAAAAGGTACCAAATTAAGAATTCAGGCGATGAAAGTCAATTTTCCGGTGAAAAAAGTCAATATTCCGGTGATAATTTCTATTTGGCAATGAAACCTAATAAAACTATGTTAAATCCTATTTTTATTCTACTTTCTCTCCAATATTAGATTTCCCCAAAAAACTTCCCCCAAATTCACCAAATTTTGTCAATCTTCAATCTAAAACCTAAATTCAAACTTTTCTCCACAAATTTTCTACCGCTTTAACATTTCCCCACAAATTCCAAAAATTATTTTTGTCATCAAACACGTGTTACACGAGAATAAAATGCAAATGTGACTTACCTTGTGTAAATCGGATTTTTAGAACCTCACAAAATTTGGGGAAACTAATGAAATTAAAGTTGTCAAGTAAGATAAAACATTGAAAAAATCTCAAGTGGGTATGATGATGAAAAACCAAGGAAGTAGTCAAAGAGTTGGTTAAATTCAAAGAATTAAATATTTAAGCTTCAAAATTAAAGTTGTCATCTTTGAAAAGATGGGAAAAAAAGAAGAAGAAGAAGAATAACAAGAAGAAGAAAATGATGATGATGAAATGGGTTATGTATGTCAATTTAGGTTTGTTTAATTGTGATTTATTGTATATTAATGAGAAATATGAAATTGATAGACAAATCTAATGATTTATGGTAGGGTTTAACAAAATAAACAAATTTAAGGTAGTATTGAACAAATAAAAAGAAAGAAAACGAAGGTCAACAGTCGGAAAGTTGACTTTAGTCACCGGATTCTGATATTTGGTACTCTTTAACAAAAATTGAAAATAAAAGGTACTAGATAACAAAAAAAATAATTAAAGGTACTAACTCACAAATAACCCTAAATAAAAGGTACTATTTGACAAAAAATTAGACCTGGCAAAATGAAACCGAACCAGATAAACCGACTGAAATTGTTGGAATCGACATCCAACCGAACATCTGAAAAGTTTAACTTGAACTTAATCCGTAACCTGATATGACTTGAACTGAACTGAAACTAAACGAAATTCAACACATATCTGGAAAGACCCATAGTCGAATAAACTTAAACTGTTTTAAATCCGAATTTATTTCACTCGAACCCGAAGACAACTGAACCGAAAAATAATCGATTCGACCCAAACCAAAAGAATATTTACCTCATATATAAATATATATTAAAGGCTACTTTATATGACAACTGTCATACAAGTATATTAATTGTTTTGATAATTGAAAATAATAAAAATGACTCCTATTTATAACATAATATCACTTCATAACTAGGTAATCTTTCGATGTGGGATATTGTAACTATTTATACCAAATTCATCACATTACATTCTTTTTTTTTTCAATGTGGGATACAATAGAACAAGAGTATTCCAAGTTAAAGTCGCATCTTAAAAACAATATTATAATTTAGTATGAGACGGATAAATAAACTCATCGAAACACGAAGCTGTAAATAATATAAAATCTAAGACCTTTAAACTTTTATTCCGTATTTTGCAACATATTTATTTTTTCACATAACTCTTATACCCTAAAATTTAGAAGCACACAAGTGGAAAATGAAATCAAAATTGAGGACGTTACAATTCTTTCATATATTATCCGAATGTGACCCGATTCGAATAATATCTGGCTTGATCATATCTCGACTCGATTATCAACTGATCTGACATTAATCCGACTTGAAACCGAATTGAACCAAAATTATCTACAACCGATAGAGACTTGTAATCGAAACAAAATCGAATTGAACTGAATTGAAATCGAAAATACAAATAAACCAAATGAAATTGATCCGAAACAAACTGATCCGAAACCGATCGAAATGACCCGTTTGCCACCTCTACAAAAAACCCCTTCACCTAATTATTAATTATACTTGTATTAAATTAAATATTACTCCGTAAATCATACTAATTTTCACATCTGCTCAGTCGCACACATGATTTAAGAAGTATTTTGGATTTTGATTAGGGTTTTCAATTCACATGATTTTTTCTAATGGAAATTTCATGTGAATTTGTATTTCATATGAAAACAATCACTCTCTTTTAAACGGAGTTCTATAATTTGAGGTCGGTTTCTCTAAAATTAGACTAAAGGTTATTTCTTTGCAATTAATCGGTTATTTTATCACTTGAAATCCATGAAATCGAGGACGAAGAAGATGAAACATTCAAAGGGTATTAATGGTGTCGAAAATAGGTTAAGCGACATGCCTGATGACTTGATTGTGCATATACTTTCGTTTCTGCCAACCTTAGATGCTGTCAAAACCATGTTACTTCGTCGTTTTGGAAACCTTTGGACTTTGGTCCCTGCACTCTCGTTCGATTTCGTGGAAAACGATGAATGCAAAAAATTAACAACTTTGGAGGTTTTCTCGGGTTTTTCCCGCTTTGTCCGAAACGTCCTCATGCTGCACAGAAGCCCTACTATTGACCGTTTTGACCTTAGTATCAGACCCCTCGAGTGGTTTTTTTTGGATCATCATACAATTCAATATATTCAAATGTGGCTGAGGTTTGCTATTGATAAACAAGTCAAATATCTCGACTTTGTTTTTCGTGGTTTTGATGATTTAATGCTTCCTCATTGTGTTGCCACAAGTCAATCTCTGACGAAGCTTGAACTTTCCGGTTGTGTGCTTGAGGACCAACCTCTTGTCAATGTCCACTTGAAAAGTCTACGAAAATTATTGCTTCGTGATGTTAGAGGAAGTAATGAGGTTTTCAATCAGTTGATAGCGGGATGCACGTCTCTACAAGAACTAATTCTAGACACCGTCCATGGATTGAACGTTTTGAATGTCACGTCTCCTAGTGTTAGTAAGTTGAGCCTAACCATTCAATTATACCCATGGTGCGACTCATTTACTCTTAGTTGCCCGAACGTGAAAATCTTGGATATTTGTGTATCATCAAGCGATGAGTTGCTTACGGTGAATGCGATTGATGTTTCATCTCTTCAAGTAGTGAACGTGAAGGGTTTATCCTTCCACAATTGGTCTCTAACTGAGTCATTTCTGAGTCAATTTCTAAAAGTCGAGGTTTTTACACTGTCGAGGGATGCTTATCAGGTACTTCAATGTTTTACTTGTTCGCTTGACAATTTTCAGAGGAACTTTATTATTGATTTTGAGTTAGCGTCTTTACCGTGTTGAATTTCTTATGAAATTTCGTAATAAGTTTTATTTTCTTTTTCTTCAGAATCTATGTTGTTGGGTATACAATTTCGATTTTCCAGTAACTGGATGGAAACGTATAGTTTTGTGGCCCTATTGGGAAGCGAAAGATTGTCTTCAAGTTTTTCTCGCGTTGGTGAAAAGTTCTGTTGAGTTGGAAGAACTTATAATATACAACAAATTCGAAAGCCTCTATGTAAGTGAATTTAGTATTAATGGCATCCTCCACTTTTTCACACTTGTCGAGACGTATTTTACAACGACATCTATAGTTCTAAATTGTATAAAAATATAAAAAATTTGATATTAATGTTCAACTTTTCAAGACAAACAAAACAAGATCTTACCTTATTATATTTTTATTTATACATTACGAGTTATTTCGAAGATTCCCCACCTACATAAATAGTGTTAAAAAGTGTATGGATGCCATTGGATTTGAATGGAGGGAGTATATACTGCGTATGACTTATGTGTGAGCAAATCTTCATCTAATAATTATTTTCGGAATTGTATCTATTTCATGGCAGGATCTATGTGCAACTAGAAATCCCCAGTTATCTACTACTAATGTGATGCCGCGGCTAAAAAACGTCACCATTCAAGTCCGTGGAAGATGTACTAAAGTCCAACTTCAATTGGTAGAACTTTTACTCGGAAACGCAGTTGTCTTGGAGAAACTGGTAATTACCTTTGAACAGAAACGGCCGACAACAGTCGAGGAGGTTGATTTTGTTGAGCAAGTATCGAGGTTTAGAAGAGCGGCAGCCAACGCAATCGTGATGTTTGCTTGAGAATCGGTGCATCAGCGAAAGAAATGCTAAGTTCAAAGTGAAGAAGTTGTAAGAGTAGGATAGCCATTTTATTAATAGAGAATTGCATAATAAACATTAATGTATGTTAGTAACCGACTCAAATAATATACTGCTTAGAAGCCCTACCTACCATTGACTGTTTGGAAGAAGATGAAAGCGAAAAATTAACCAATTTGGAGGTTTTCTCGGGGTTTTCCCGCTTTGTCCGTAACGTCCTCATGCTGCATAGAAGCCCTACCATTGACCGTTTTCACCTTGTTATCCTACCTTTTGAGGGTTATTTTCAAAATCGTAAGGATATTCAAGATATTCATATGTGGTTAATTGAGGTTTGCTATTGATAAACAAGTCAAAGAACTCGACTTTCAATTTCTTGGTTATGACCAATTCCCTATTCCTCGTTGGGTTGCGACAAGTCAATCTCTAACTACGCTTGAACTTCAAGGGTGTGTGCTTGAGGACCAACCTTGTAGTTGTGTCGATGTCCACATGAAAAGTCTACGAAAATTATGTCTTGGTGTGTTTGGATAGGTGAATTTGATTTGAAATTTTGGATTTGATCCAAATAACTTGTTTGGCAAAATACAAATATTTGGATTTGAACAGAATTCATCCCTACATCCATCTAAGACCCCATGTTGTTTGTAAATTCCACATTTTATAATCTAGATTTGAAATGAGAAGTTTCAATTGAAATCATAGTTCCCAAACGCTACCTTAGTGATTTTAGAGGAAGTAATGAGGCTTTCAATCAGTTGATAGCGGGATGCACGTCTCTACAAGAACTAATTCTAGACACTGTGGCTTCCTCAACAAACTCTTCTTTCTGCGTGTCAGGTCTCCAAACACATGAATTATTTGCTGAAGGCACCTTTCTGTGTACACCTCAAAACAGGTGGGCGTAGTTTTCATTTTAAAGTCTCTTCTTTACTAGTGTTGATTTTGACTCATTTTGATTAATCGTGCTACTTTGTTGATCACTAGGCCGTGTTTGTGTTCCTATTGATCCCAATCGGTGTGAATTATTTGATCCTGCTAGTGTCCCTACGCTTTCTCAGGTGAGTCATTAAGCGCTTGCATTGAATACCAGCTTATCCTCTCGATCATGTTAGTCATGTTGTCTACAAAACCAGCTTTATATATCCATTCTTACGTATATTTTCGGCTTAATTTGCAGCTTTTGGAGGAACTAAACATGAAAACCTCTGCAACTGATGTCGAAACTGCTAAGAAACAAATGGAGTTTTAACTCTGAATCTTTCTTTCATATAAAAAGCTAAGCATTTTTGTCAAACACAGACCTGGATAGAACCTCCCTTGGCAAAGCAGTTGCATTTTTCCGATCATCGTTTTTGCAGCCTCTGTTGAAATCTTGCAAGGTAAAATGTTCGTAAATCTTAGCTATTGTATGATGCACGTTCCTGCGTTAAATTGCGACGAGCCAAAGCAGAAAGAACAACTCCTTAATGTATGATGAAACCTGAAATGCTTTTTAATGCTATGTTACGATGTAAAACATTGAGTATCGCGTTTTCCTGGCTGATTCGTTAATAAAGTATGAGACGGAAATTTTAGCCTGTGCTCCATCTGGTTGGTTGCAGGAGGACTTGGAAATTTCTTACAGCAAAAAGCTTCAGCAGAAGAAGGATTCGATGAATTGGTGAAGGTCTTTTATTACTTCGTGATTATCTTGTCTTAGAATTTTTTTTATAATATATCTGCTGGACTATGTAAGGGTAAAACCCCTCTTGGATGGATAAAATTATTTTATTATATAAGCTGTTAATTATACGAGTACTTGTGGAGTATTAAAATACTCTTTAGACCTCATTGTACACAATAAAATATTATTTTAATTTCTTAAATTGGAGAAAGTCGTTTACTTACGTAATTTATACATTATAAAATCGTTGCGATTTATTCATAATATAAATTGCACATTTCAGTTCTTAATTAAACGGAAACTAAACACAATTGGACAATAAGTGCTGAAAACATAAAATAAACCATCCAAGTTTGACTTGCTAGCGATTTATCCACTTCCGAATATATAATTACGTTGGCTTGATAACCTATTGACGGCGATGTTACAATTAAAATTCCCATCGTACTCCGTAACTTCAATATCCAAACTTTGCTTGGTATCCAAATCTTTAGAAAATGAAAAAAAAGTATTCACTCCCAAAATAATTGTTCCATTTTTATTTTGAGATGATTTAAGGGTTGATATTGAAAATGAGAAAATTTTGAAAATCATTTGTTAAAACATACTAAAAATAGAAAGAGGACAATTAATTTGGAAAAAGTTTAGTGGAAATGGGACAATTAATTTGGGCACAAA
This sequence comes from Dianthus caryophyllus, assembly GCA_023091065.1. Taxonomy (NCBI): domain Eukaryota; kingdom Viridiplantae; phylum Streptophyta; class Magnoliopsida; order Caryophyllales; family Caryophyllaceae; genus Dianthus; species Dianthus caryophyllus. The sequence goes on along the minus strand of CM041522.1, from coordinate 9,264,137 downwards.
TTCTTGTGGGAGTCAGGTCTCACAATAATTTATTTTAAGTCGGACTTATTTGTACTCAATTATTTAGTTTTTGTACCAATCAATCAATCAATCGCTCTATATATATATAAAGAAGGGGATTTTTCGAGTGCTCTCCTTAATTCAAGGAGTTTTAGCCAATCGCTCTATATATATAAAGAAGGGATTTTTCGAGTGCTCTCCTTAATTCAAGGAGTTTTAGCCAATAAGAAAATTGCACCATAAAAATAGATTAAATAATTTAAATTAAGAACAATAGTAATTTGGAAATAAATAATTATATGAGACATAATTTCCTTATTTAATTATGATACATTAGATAATATTTAGTCAGATCTTTTGTTTTAATTTTTTATAAAATGTATTTTTCGCGATAATATAAAATCCGGGTTTCTTTTTATCGACGACGTTTTACTACGAATCGACGACGCTTTTTCATAAAAATTACCAACTTACCCTTGGGCTCTCTCTCTCTTCTCTTTTCCTTCTCCCAATTTCCTCTCTTCTCTCTCCAAACTCATCTAATTCATCCTAAAACTTCAAAAAATATTACCAAAACTTATGAAATTCAACCTATTCCATCCTAAACTTTTACATGTAAAATGTAACTAAGAATTCATCAATAGTAAAAGACTTGAACTTTTAAGATTAAAATCAATGTCGGTTGCCGAATCGGTGGTAAGGTAACTAAAACTTATCACATTTTGTACATTTTAAGATTAGATTTTCATGGTTGAACAATGTTGAAGATCTAATTATGTTGAACAATAGTTGAGTTTCAATGAGTTTAAGCTAAAGAAGTAATGCTAAAGTCATAATAATGTTGAAAAATAAGATTTCGTTTTGTATTTGGAGCTCCCGAAGAACTCGTATTCATGAACATGGACTTAAAATTTTTTTGTCTGAGACGGTAAAAAGTATGAATATTAACGTCTTAGACGGTAAATAGTATGAATATGAACGTCCTAGATGGTAAATAGTATGAATATGAACGTCCTAAATGGTAAATAGTATGAATATGAACGTCCCTCGTATGGACGAACGTCCAGGTTTTTGTCCTTCGTATGGACAAACGTCCAGGTTAATGTCTCACGTATGGACAAACGTCCAGGTTTACGTCCCTCCTATGGACAAACGTCCAGGTTAAGGTCCCTCCTATGGACGAACGTCCAGGTTAAGGTCCTTCCATGGATAGACCATTGTGACATATTCTGTACGTATTGTGTAAATTAAAGAGTTTAAACGATTTGTTTAATGATTTCTACAGGATTCGTTTGAGAACTTAGGTGGCGACAACGTTGATTATAACCATTTATTCATAACAGAAGTTTGTTTTGAGAATCGGGATAAAGCTTTTGATTGGGCTAATGAAATCGCTCAGGAGAATGGCTTCGTTTTGGTGAAAGCGAATAATGGGTCTAAAAATCGCCGACAACCCGAATTATTGGCTTCCTACTTTCGATGTAGTAGGTACGGACGAAGTAAGGCTGTGTATGATCCCGAAAAGCCAAAGAAGAAGCCAAGAACGCAAAAGTGTGATTGCCGGTTTCGTATTAGAGCCGTGCAAAATTACCGTTTTGTTCATAATAAGCGAGTGGTGGTTTGGAATATTGACACGTCGGACACTTTTGGATGTCACAATCATGTGTTGACAAATTACAAAGACGGACAACGTGGGTATGCGGGTTTCGATGAAGATGAGAAAGCGTTTATTAGACAACAATATAGTAACGCGGTTTTACCTAGAGACATCAAAACCGGTCTTCACCTCAGAAGTCCCGATAAACCTCAACCGTCAAGTAAACAAATTAATTTATATCTTGTGCTTGTTATGTACAACGAATTTATATCTTGCTATGTGACGTATCGTTTTTAATGTTTCATGTTTATATCTTATGGCATGTATCGTTTATAATTAATTTGTAAGTAAGTTACCGTATATGTAGGACTAAATACATGTTCAAAATACGTTGAAGGAAATACATATCCGGATTACAAGTCCAAAATAAACGTCAATACCGACCAAGTACCGACCTAATCAAGGGATACAAAAAATGAAACAAATCTACTAAAGTCACTAACAAGGGTACTAAAAAAATTTAGTAGCAATTAATCATAATTATCACTTAAATAGTACAAAAATTATATAATCGGGTACAAATAAAGTGGACTTACAATAATTTATTGTAAGCCCCGACTTACACAAGAATTAGTGTTGTTAATATAGTGTGGTGAATCTGGTGATGGTCTAGTATGAAGTGAGGAGGTTGAAATTAAAAAAACTGCATTATCACGGTTACTTTAGATCGACGACGTTTTACTACGAATCGACGACGTTTTTGTCATAAAAATTACGACAAAGTACAAAGATGGACATCGTGGGTATGCGGGTTTGGATGAAGATGAGAAAGCGTTTGTTAGACAAGAATATAGTAACGCGGTTTTACCTAGAGACATCAAAACCGGTCTTCACCAAAAAAGTCCCGATAAACCTCAACCGTCAAGTAAACAAATTTACAACGTGACATCTAAGATTCGGAGGGAATTAAAAGGCGATCGAAATCCCGCACAACAAATGTTAGCTCTAGCCGTATAAGCTAACTATGTTCATTGGCACGAGACAAACCCTTTGACACTCGAACTCACTCACGTGTTCATGTCTCATCCGGAAGCCGTAAAACTTGAGGCGCATTGGTTTCTACAAGAAATCAAGTTGCGGACAAGATTATTGGGTGTGTTCGGATCATTTGATCGTTTTTGCGTCAATGTTTAATTGGACCATATGTGTGATTGCTAATTGACATAATTATGGAAACGACACCTAGAGCGCCTCGATCTAGATCTACCGCCGCACATGAATCATAAGCGTCCCGAAAATTAGTATTTGAAAGTGTGTCGGACGATGAGTAAAGCGAGCCAATGGATGTTTCATGTTTATGTCGACGATTACGTTCTAGTTATCTACTACGAATTTATATCTTGCTATGTGACGTATCGTTTTTAATTAATTCTTACGTTTCATGTTTACATCTTATGGATGTTTCATGTTTATATCTTATGTGACGTATCGTTTATAATTAATTTTTAAGTAAATTACCGTATATGTAGGACTAAATACTGGACGTCAGTCCACATGTAGGACGTAAATCTGGAAACCAGTCCATAGTAGGACTAAATACTGGACGTCAGTCCACAAGTAGGACGTAAATCTGGAAACCAGTCCATTGAAGGACAAAATACTGGACGTCAGTCCACACGTAGGACGTAAATCTGGAAACCAGTCCATTGAAGGACCAAATACTGGACGTCAGTCCACAGGTTGGACGTAAATCTGGAAACCAGTCCATTGAAGGACAAAATACTGGACGTCAGTCCATAGGTTGGACGTAAATCTGGAAACCAGTCCATTGAAGGACAAAATACTGGACGTCTGTGACAAAATACTACGACAAAAAATTCATCCCAAATTCAACAACAACACATGAACAATATACAATATACAACTTTTACAAGCAATTTTTACCAAAAAATACAAAAAATTCATCCCTAATTTACATTTTCTCATGAACAATATACAAGATTTACAACCATATTTTACCAAAAACGAAAAAAAATTCATCCCTAAATTACAAACACACAAATGAACAACATACAACAAATCATCTAACAATTACAAACAACAAACACATGAACAACAAACAAAAAATTAAATCAAAACATGAACACAACAGATCTAAAATAAATTCCAGATCTAAAAAATAAAAAACAAAAAATAAAAAAACAACAAAGAAAAAATACAAAAATGAGTTGAACTGAATTGAAATGAGCTGAACTGAACTAAACTGAATTGAAGTGTGCTGAACTGAATGGAGCTGAACAAAAATGAGTTGAACTGAATTGAAATGAGCTGAAAATAAACTGAAAATGATAGCCCTTAGAACCTGTTCTTTCGAACTTTTAAATTGAATCGAATCAAATGAAATGAAATGAATCGAATCAATCAATCGAATCAATCAATCGAAATGAATCAATCAATCGAATCAAACGAAATGAAATGAACAAAATCAACAAAGTATTATTATTATTATTATTATTATTATTATTATTATTATTATTATTATTATTAATATTATTATTATCATTATTATTATTATTATTATTATTATTATTATTATTATTATTATTATTATTATTATTATTATTATTATTATTATTATTATTATTATTATTATTATATTTATTATTATTATTATTATTAAAAACCAACAAATTTTTATCTAACAATAGCATGAGGATATGTATTTAACCATAAAATATTGACAAATAATAATAATAACAACAATAATAACAACAACAACAACAACAACGACAATAATAATAATAATAATAATAATAATAATAATAATAATAATAATAATAATAATAATAATAATAATAATAATAATAACAATAACAATAATAACTACAATAACAACAACAACAACAACAACAACAATAATATTATTTAATAATAATAATAATAATAATAATAATAATAATAATAATAATGTATCGAAATGGTGAAATTTGAAATGAATCGAATCAATCAATTGTTTAACTGAAATAACTAAAGTGAAATTTGAATCGAATCAAATGTCTTTGAAAATAAGTCCGAAAGAACCGTTCTTACTCCTAACATTAACGAAGAAGACTACGGTCGTTGTATATCAAATTAGGGCCTGTTCTCTTCGTCTGAAGTTTTCTGAACCAATCTTAAGTTTTCTGAAGTTTTCTGAAGTTATCTGAAGTTTTCTGAAGTATTCTGAAGTTTTCTGAAGTTGTCTGAAGTTATCTGAAGTTTTCTGAAGTTATCTGAAGTTTTCTGAAGTGTTTTTTAAATAATATGAAAAATTATTATTATTATTATTATTATTATTATAATTATTATAATTATTATTATTATTATAATAATTATAATTGTTATTATTATTATTATTATTATTATTATTATTATTATTATTATTATTATTATTATTATTATTATTATTATTATTATTATTATTATTATTATTATTTTTATTATTATGGTAACTGGAATTGTTATTATATTTGCTACTTTTTATTTTATTTTATTTTAACGAGTTTCGCCAAAATTTATCTTCTTTTAGAAAAATTAGCAATCAATATATTTTAGCATTTATTTTCATTAATATTTGATAAATATTTATGAAAATTTTATTAAGACTAACTTTATCCACAGACTCATCTACAGATTTCAGACTCTGACTGTTGGGGTTAGTGTCCTCCACAGTGAGTGCAATAACATAAATAAATCTCTAAAGGTACACAGGGTACATTTTGTATTTAATCAGTTGATTAACGTTTATCAATAACGGTTGGCTTGCTAGATAAGTTTGACGTTATTGTCATACAGATGGCGGTGATCAACTGGTCCCTAAGAGTCACACCTAAAGGATGTGTTTGAGAGATATGATTATTTGAGAAAATGATCATATTGATGCCTAACTTAATGACTAAACAGTTAGTTAGTGTTTTGACTAAAAGGTTAGTCAAATGTGACTAAAATGTTAGTCAAGTGAGATGATGTTACTGACTAAAATGTTGGTCAGTGTAATGTTGGCACGGCAATTTAATACTGATTAAATAATATTAGCTAAAACGAATTAAATGTAATTCGTGAATTGAATATAAAATGTTATATTTAATTGTTGTGTATAATGCAAGCTAATTAAATATAAACCGTTATAATTAATTAGTAAATTATAAATATAAGGATATTTATAATATATTATAGTCGGTCCATACAGATGACACTAGTAATAAATTGCATTATATTAAAAGCTAAAATGACCAAATACAACAGTGTCCAAATACATTATGGATTACTTGGTCAAAGATAATGTATTTGAGGAGAATAAAATCTCCCCAAATACCTATAGAAGTGGCCGGCCATTAGGAGTAGTTTTGGTAGTATATTTACTTCCTAATTCTACTCTAATTGCTCATCTATTCATTCACTATTAATTACAACACAAAAGACCTAGAGAGAAAATAAGTTTTCTCCTCTAAAATTCTCTAATTTTTCTAGCAATCAAAAGGGCATATCTCACACATATCTTGGGTGTTACAATTAGGAGATACCATATTATTGGTATTGTTCTTAGGCCAAATTTACAAGGATTAAAAGGTTAATTCTTGATTCTTTATACTTTGTTATACAAATTTATTTTATGACTTTAAATCTTATAAAGTTTTTCATTATAATCCTGTGAATTTAATGGTCTATATACGGATATAAACCTACACTGACACCTCAGCTTTCCACTAACTTTTCATTCTTCAGACTCAGACTCAAAATCTTTCAGACTCACTTAAATGATATACTTTATTCTCAAACTCATTTCAGACTTCACCATCTTAATTTTTTACTATAATTTATTTTACTTATTTTTATTTGGGAAATTCTACGGTGTACCCTCTAACTTTTTCATTTTCTACTGTGTACCCCTCTTTTGTTAGCCTTACACAGTGTACCCCTTAACTTCATTAGTAACTATAAACCGTGACCTAATTACAATTTTACGTTAAGTAGGCGCTAATTTTGAACGTTGAAAAGGTGACATGGCACGTTTTTGCTGACTTGGGATTTACACGTCATTTTAATTGGGATTTACACATCATTTTCCAAGTCAGCAAAAACGTGCCATGTCACCTCTTTAACGTTCAAAATTAGCACCTACTTAACGTTAAATTGTAATTAGGTCGCGGTTTATAGTTACTAATGAAGTTAAGGGGTACACTGTGTAAGGCTAAAAAAAGAGGGGTACACGGTAGAAAATGAAAAAGTTGAAGGGTACACTGTAGAATTTCCCTTTTTATTTTATTACTTCAGTATCTTCATTTATTTTATGATTACATATTTTTCCCTTTAAATAATCGACATGAAATAAACCTTTTGAATTAATTTTTTAATTGTCGACATATATGTGTGTGTGTGTGACATTATATTACAAATCGAAATCCAACATTCGAAAGAAAATACAAGAAAAGATAATATAAGATCGGACCAACAAAAATAAAAATAAAAAACTAAATAAAATAAATAAATATTCTTAAAATAATACACATTTTATCATTTATTTACTATTTATATTAATAAAATATTGTATCAAACACTATTCATTAGTCTTAAACTAAGTCTTGGAAATCCAAGACCCTTGCTCAGACTCATCTCCAACTAAACAACTTTATTCACATATTTTCAAAACAAAAGTGTAAGTCTGAGCTTGAGACTCCCCCCTCATACTCCCCCAAGACCCCATTAAGGATAGCCTAACAGTCTATATATTTAATTTGAACTAATTTTTATTTATGAATTGCTATAAAATAGTTTTGGATTGGTCTTATTTTTATTCAAATTATTATCAATATTATTATAATTATTATTCTTAATAATATTATTATCACTATTATTAATAACATTAATGTTATATATAACTTGGGTATTATTATTAGTTAATTTAATTTATTTAGAAATCTGAAGTTTTCTGAAGTAATCTGAAGTTTTCTGAAGTTGTCTGAAGTAATCTGAAGTTTTCTGAAGTTATCTGAAGTTATCTGAAGTTTTCTGAACCAGAGAAAAACTTAAGATGAGGAGAACAGGCCCTTATTATACTCGTACAGCGGTACAGTGGTACACTATTGCTCAGTTGCTCATACTAATTTCTCATTCTCCAGATAATCCTTTGTTTTTAAATTTTAATCAGGTACTAATTTTCTACCTCTTTTTCAATTTTGTTCTTCAGTTTTTACATTTTAATTAGGTTACTATGATGATTTTCATATATTTTAATTGATTTGGTTTTCAATTAGGGTTGTCAATTTACATGATTTATTTTTTAGAACATTTACTAAAACGAATGAATTTAATTATTTCACATGAAAACAATCACTTTTTCTGAACTTGGTTGAATAAATTCGACTGGGTTTCTCTAAAATGTTAGTAAAGTTTGTTTCTTTCCAATTAAATTGTTAGGTTATCACTTGAAAATCATGGAATCAATGACGAAGAAGATGAAACCTTCAAAGGGTATTAATAATGGTTTCGAAGATAGGCTAAGCGGGTTGCCTGATCACTTGATTGTGCATATACTTTCGTTTCTGCCAACCTTAGATGCTGTCAAAACCATGTTGCTTCGTCGTTTTGGAAATCTCTGGACTTTGGTTACTTCAATTGAGTTTGATTCGGAGGACTACGAATTAGTGCTTTGTCGCGGTGATAAAGAAGTAGACACGTTTGAGGCTCTCTCGAGCTTTGCCCGCTTTGTTAAAACTGTTCTCATGCTGCATAAAAGCCCTACCATTGACCGATTTAGCCTTTTTATTAGATCCCTCGAGTCTAATTTGAAGGCTCGTAAGGTAATTGAAGATATTCAAATTTGGCTGAGGTTTGCTATTGATAAACAAGTCAAAGATCTCTACTTTTTTTATGATTGTTCTGACGATTTAGCTCTTCCTCGTTGTATTGCCACAAGTCAATCTCTAACTAAGCTTGAACTTTTCGGGTGTGCGATTGAGGACCAACCTCGTGTAGGTGTCCACATGGAAAATCTACGAGAATTATTTCTTAGTAATGTTGGAGGAAGTAATAAGGTATTCAATCAGCTGATAGCGGGATGCCCGTCTCTACAGGAACTAATTATAGACAGAATCGATGAATTGGAGACTTTGAATGTCACGTCTCCTATTATTAATAAGTTGAGCTTAGCCATTCAACACCCAAAGTATGACTCTTTTACTCTGAGTTGCCCGAACGTAAAAATTTTGGATATTGATGTAGCGGCAAGAGATGAGTCATTTATGGTGAATGCGATTGATGTTTCATCTGTTCAAGTTGTGAATGTCAAGAGTTTACCAACTGGTTTTTCTTGGTCTCCGATTAAGGCATTTCTTACGCAATTTCGAAATGTTGAGGTTTTAACATTATCGATGAGGGCTTTAGAGGTATGTTTTACTTATTCACTGGGAATTTTTTTGGGAACTGTAATTTTGATTTTGTGTTCGTTGTTAATTACTCGTATATGATACAAAGTATTATAGGATTTCGGAGTAATTATATAGAATCAATTAATGCTGTAATTGTTTGCTTTATTGCTGTTTCAGAATTTTTGTTGGCGAAACAAGTTCAATGTTCCAGTAACTAGATGGAAGCGTATCATTTTGTGGTCCTATTGGGAAGATGAAAAGTGTCTTCAACTTGTTCTCGAGTTGGTGAAAAGTTCAGCACAGTTGGAAGAACTCATAATATACCACAATTATGCAAACGCATTTGTAAGTGAATTTTGTATAACTCGTGTTCCTAATTTTGACACTCTAAATATGGCGTCGGTGATCAAGTATTTGTCTGAGAATTTCGTATCTATGTCACGGCAGGATCATTCTGTGAAATGTAACCCCGGTTTAAGTACTACTTATGCCATGCCGCTACTCAAAAACGTCACCATTCATGGCTGTGGAAGTGACCAGCTTCAACTGGTTGAACTTCTGCTCCAAAATGCAGTCGTCTTGGAGAAACTAGTAATTTACTTGGATAAAATACAACTGACAGCAGTCGACGAGCTTAAACTTATTAGACAAGTATCCAAGTTTACAAGGGCGTCTGCAAAAGCAAGTGTGATATTTGTTTAAGGGTCTTATTATGACAACCTAGGAGTTAAGATCCGCGAACATTCATATAATAATTGTACTCAACAAGGTTAACATTCACTTGTTTGGTTGTCCATTTTATGGAAATTGCAACTTTTCATGGGAAGTGAATTTCTCCATTATGTAGGAATTTACCTATCATGACCCTCTAGGTAAGTAAAACTTCCTGCATGAAATTACGTCCACCATGACAAGTTGACAACCAAACAACTTTTTGCATTTCCCTTGATATTTCAATTCCCATCGAACCAAACGACCCCTAAGTTTATCTACAAACTCATTTCCAAACTTCAAATTTTGACACGGTGGTTTTCCACCAACTTTTTTAATCTTCAGATTCAACCCACTTAAATTATACGGAGTACATTTTATTCCTAACTTCATTTTAGACTTTACCACCTCAAATTTTCACTTTTCATTTATTTTACTTTTTAAATAAATTTATTTCTATATTGTTATTAATTTTGTGATATCATATTTTTCATTATAACAAATCAAACATTAAATATCGTAATTTCCATTTACTCCGATATTTTTATTAATTTTGAGTATTTGGGAAATTTTGAAGAATAGCTTGATTTTGTTTTTGATTTTATTGAGATAATATTATGTTTTGAAATTGAGGACTATTAAACATATTCATAAAATGATTCATCACTATGAAAATACAGAGTTAAGAATTATAAAGGAGGTAAATAAATTTTATTATGTGAGTAAAATCTATTTATAGATTTTCTTTTTTAGAATAACATTTTATTTTATTTTTTATTATCCATATTTTTTTAATAAATTAAATTTTACCACATTTAAATTCATTAAACAGATTTTTATCTCATCTACACATCTTAATATACCAAAATAAAAACCCCACAATTTACAATTTATATTATTAAAATATGTTAAAATAAATTATCGTAAGTCTCAACATGAGTCTTGAAAATCAAAGACTCATACTGAGTCTTTACGTCAAATGCTTCAGACCCACAACTTCATACGTTAATACGTGCAAAGACCAATAAGTCTCAACTAAAAGACTCTTCTTCATACCTTTTCCTTAGAGGTGGCCAAGGTCAGGCTCCAAAGTCGAATCCCGGGCATGGCCCTTTGGAGGCAAGGGCCGGGTCTCTAAAAGGTTGGGCTTTGAAAATGAGGCTCTAGTTCGGCCCTTAGGCGGACCTAAGAGGGCCGGGCCGGGCTTTGCCCTTTAAATATTAATTTTGTTTTATTTGGCGGGCCTGAGAGGGTCGGGCTCCAAAAATTGAACCTGAGCTTGGCCTTTGAAAAGCGGGTCTCACCGGGTTTGAGAGGGCTGGTTCGAACTCCAAAATTGAGGCCCGTTAGGTGGGTAGGGCCAGCCCGGCCCGCGCAGTTGGCTAGCTCTACCTTTGCTCATATTGGGACTTGAATTTGTCAATTATTAAATTATGGAATCATATTTTATATTAAACAGGTAAATTTTAGTTCCTTTATAATTATTTCTAATTGTTTTTTTCGAAATTAGTTTGAAAACAATCACTTTTGCTGAACTGGGTTTTACAATTTGAGGTGGATTTTTCTGAAATTTGAGTAAAGTTTATTTCTTTGCAATTAAATTGTTAGGTTATCACTTGAAAACCATGGGATCGATGAAGAAGAAGATGAGATCTTCAAAGGGTATTAATTTCAAAGATAGGTTAAGCGACATGCCTGATCACTTGATTCTGCACATACTTTCGTTTCTGCCAACCTTAGATGCTGTCAAAACAATGTTACTTCGTCGTTTTGGAAACCTCTGGACTTTGGTTCCTGCACTTAAGTTCGATTTGGCGGAATACGATAGAGTTGTTTGTCCTGAAATGGATAAATTAACCATTTTTGAGGTTTTCTCGAGTTTTTCCCGCTTTGTCCGAAATGTTCTCATGCTGCATAGAAGCCCTATAATAGACCGTTTTGACCTTGTTATCGCACCCTTTGAAGTTCGTTTTGAGAATTGTAAGAAAATTCAAGATATTCAAATGTGGCTGAGGTTTGCTATTGATAAACAAGTCAAATATCTCGACTTTGTTTTTGATGGTTTTGATGATTTAACGCTTCCTCATTGTGTTGCCACAAGTCAATCTCTAACGAAGCTTGAACTTTCCGGGTGTGTGCTTGAGGACCAACCTCGTGTCAATGTCCACATGAAAAGTCTACGAAAATTATTGCTTAGTGATGTTAAAGGAAGTAATGAGGCTTTCAATCAGCTCATAGCGGGATGCCCGTCTCTACAAGAACTAATTATAGACACCATCGATGAATTAAACGTTTTAAATGTCACGTCTCCTACTGTTAGTAGGTTGAGCCTAACCATTCAACACCCAGAGTACGACTCTTTTACTCTTAGTTGCCCAAACGTGAAAACTTTGGATATTTATGTATCATCAAGCTATTAGTCACTTATGGTGAATGCGATTGATATTTCATCTCTTCAAGTAGTGAACGTCATCGGTTTACTGTACAGTCATTGGTCTCCAGTTGAGGCATTTTTAAGGCAATTTCAAAATGTCAAGGTTTTTACACTGTCGAGTAATGCGTATCAGGTAATCATGTGTTACTTATTCGCTTGAAATTTTTCAGAGGAACATTATTATTTATTTTGAGTTAGCATTTTTACTGTGTTGAATTTCTAATGAAATGCTCTATAATAAACATTTCGATTCTTTATTTTTGATGATTAAAGCTTCGTATGTTGTTTTATCATCCCACCTGTGTTTTCTGAAACTTCTTCGACAATGGGCCTCATGTGATGTACTGATGTCTGACATGACTCACGTTGACCTTGCGTACTACTGCTTGTGCCATGTGGGCTGTGCTTGCTTAGGTTCACTGACATGATTATGTGCGATTCCGTCAATATTGTTTTTCGTTAGTGTTAGTTCGGCACCAGTTTTTATCATACGGAGTATTTATTGATCTTATCGAATCAAGTAATGCAACAAGTTTTTTATTTCCTTTTCTTCAGGGTCTTTGTCAGGGAAATGAAACCGATTTTCCAGTAACTAGATGGAAGCGTATAGTTCTTTGTCCCTATTGGAAAGCCAAAAATTCTCTTCAACTTATTCTCACAATAGTGAAAAAGTCTGCGGAGTTGGAAGAGCTCATAATACACAATGAGTTCGACAGCCCGTGTGTAAGTGAATTTAGTATATAATTCGAGCTCTTGATTTTCTACTCTAATTATGACTTGAGTGATTAAATCTTTGTCTAATACGGAGTATTTCTTTCCGGAATTGTATCTATTTCATCGCAGGATCTATATGCGTCTAGTAACCCGGAGTTATGCGCTACTAGTGTGATGCAGCTGCTCAAAAACGTCACCATTCATGTCCGTGGAAGATGTTTTAAAGTCCAACTCCAACTAGTGGAACTTTTGCTTGGAAACGCAATCGTCTTGGAGAAACTGGTAATTACTTTTGATCAGAGACGACCGACAACAGTCGAGGAGGTTGATTTTGTTAAGCAAGTATCAAGGTTCAGAAGAGCGTCAACGAAAGCAAACGTGATCTTTGCTTGAGAATCCATCATTGACGCTAACTTCCAAACTTTGAAGATCCTTAGAGTTGAATTTCTTCCGGTATATCTTAAGATTTTCATCTGTTATTGTAATAATCATTTCCTTTATGCTATTTGTCTGACTTAATTAAAACATAAAAATTGTCTAGAAAAAGATGAATGCGAAAAACTAACCACTTTGGAGGTTTTCTCGGGTTTTTCCCACTTTGTTCGAAACGTCCTCATGCTGCACAAAAGCCCTACCATTGACCGTTTTGACCTTAGTATCGCACCCCTCGAGAGTTTTTTTTGTGGACCATAAAATTCAAGATATTCAAATGTGGCTGAGGTGTGCTGTTGATAAACAGGTCAAATATCTCGACTTTGTTTTTAATGGTCTTGACGATTCACCACTTCCCCGTTGTGTTGTCACAAGTCAATCTCTAACTAAGCCTGAACTTTACGGGTGCGTGCTTGAGGACCAAACTTGCGTCGATGTCCACATGAATAGTCTACGGAAATTATTGCTTTGTGATGTTAGAGGAAGTAATGAGGCTTCCAATCAGTTGAGAGCAGGATGCCCGTCTCTACAAGAACTAATTCTAGACACCGTCCATGAATTGAACGTTTTGAATGTCTCGTCTCCTAGTGTTAGCAAGTTGAGCCTAACCATTCAATTATACCCAGGGTATGACTCATTTACTCTTAGTTGCCCGAACGTGAAAATTTTGAATATTTATGTATCATCAAGCGATGAGTCGTTTACGGTGTGCGATTGATGTTTCATCTCTTCAAGTAGTGAACGCCAAGGGTTTATTCTTCAGTTATTGGTCTCCAATTGAGGCATTTCCGAGACAATTTCAGAATGCTGAGGTTTTTACACTGTCGAGTGATGCTTATCAGGTACTTCATGTTTTAACTTGTTCGTTTGACAAATTTTGGAGGAACTTCATAATTGATTTTTGAGTTTGCGTCTTTACAGTGTTGAATTTCTTATAAAATGCTCTATATAAACATTGCGATTCTCTATTTCTGATGATTAAAGTTTCGTATGTTGTTTTGTCATCCCACCCGTGTTTTCTGACACTTCTTGGACATTTGGCCTCACGGCGTGTCTCATGTCGACCCCGAGAATTGTTTGCGATAACATCAATGTTGTAGAATCAATTACCGCAATTACTGTTATTATGTTTTTCTTCAGAATCTTTGTCAGGTAAACATTTTCGATGTTCCAGTAACTAGATGGAAGCGTACAGTTTTGCGGCCCTATTGGAAAACAGAAAATTGTCTTCAACTTATTCTCAGGTTGGTGAAAAGTTCTACGGAGCTGGAAGAGCTCATAATACACAACGAATTCGAAAGCCCGTGTGTAAGTGAATTTAGTATATACTACTCCGTATGACTTATGTGTGATTAAATCTTTGTTTAATAATTCTTTCCGAAATTGTTTCTATCCTATGGCAGGATGAATGTGAGTATATTATTCCCGAGTTATCCGCTACTAGTGTTGTTGGGGGTGACTTCTCCCGGGTCCCACGACATTAGGCCGGAAGAATTGTAGGCCGGAGGATGGCCCCACACTCGTTGAACCCTCTATATCTCCCGGGTCGGGTCACTTGAGACCGGGAGGATTATTGACCGGATAACTTCATATACCGAGGAACCTAATGGTCCACCCGGGTCCGGGCATGTGTGGCCCACCCAGGGCCGTACTGTACGGAGCGGGGGCACAAAAAGACAAACTTGGAGTAAGTATAAAAGGTAACTAAAACCCTAGAAATCACTAAGTTCACACACACACAAAACACTACAAAAAAGGTTTTTCTCTCTCTTTCTCTCTCTAGATTTATTTATCTTTGTGACTGACTTGAGCGTCGGAGGGCCATCACCCGGAAGGCCCCGGGGCTAGGTTTGTTACACCGTTTCAGGGAGGGAAGAAAGAAAGAAGAAGGCCGGCCGAGAGCTAAGGACCCTCAAGGACTTAGTTTATCGAATTTGTTATCTACATTAGCTTGTAATCCATTGTATTTAGTTTTGGTATTTAGTTCCTAACTTTATACCCGAAACAATTGGCGCCGTCTGTGGGGATTTTCACAAAAAATCTTACAAAAAGCCATGTCAAACCCTACACAAGAGCCGAGAAAAACAGCGGAAGAAACAGCTCCCCCGGGAGGAGGTGTCGGCGGCATCCCTCTGGAGGCGGAGCTACAAACACCCTTGACCCCAGAGGAGAAAAAGATGATGAGTGCCTACCTTGAAAAATTAAGGAAGGCACCAGCTACCGGCGTCCCGCCACCAGAGTCAAGCCGCCAGGTCTCCACCGAAGAGACCCCATCCCATCCGTGAATAACCCAAGAAGCTCTTTCGTGAGGACAATGAGGCGTCAAGCAGCGATAGTGCGTGGCGAGAATCGGAACATTCTCACTCAGCGCCCGATCACCACCTTCATCCGAGAAGTGTCGAGCCTGAGGTTCCACGCGCGAGAGGCCCAAGCGCAACAAACCCAAAGGAAACACAACGCAAGGAAAAGTCACGATAAAATCGCCTTTGGCTTCTTGGTCTTTGGAATACCCTCTCCCTCCCAAGATGAAGATTCCAACGATACAATATGACGGAAAAACAGACCCGGAGGAACATTTGGCGGCCTATGGGAGCCACATGATGATGTACGACTCTACGGACTACGTTTGGTGCAAAGTTTTTCCTACTACCCTGACGGGACTTACCTGAGCACTGGTTCCGTAACCTCCCAACCTGGCTCCATCTATGGATACGAGGACATGTGCCGGTGTTCCGCCGGCGATATCTGCAGCGAGAAGGAGAGAAGGTGGCTACGGAGCTCCTGAACGTGGTGCAAGGGAAAAGTGAAGGGCTGAAGGAATATATGACCCGGTTTGACAGAGAATCGCAGCAGATCAGGGACCTGGATTCCAAGATAGGGGTCCATGCCATGACGGTAGAAATTTGAAAGAGGAGAAAGAAAAGTCTCCTGATCGAGAATCACCGCCCGGCTGATGGCGGCCGCGAGATGGCGAAGGCTTTATGCGAAGAGCAATTCCATAAAACATTCAGTAAGAGAAATGACAAGAAGGAGGACCAGGGCGGTGCCCAACAAGAATGGAAGGGACCGTCCCGGAGGCACAACAACAACAACAACAACACCCGCAGCAATTTCAACCGCGGCGGTAATAACAATCACAGCGATCGCCGGGATAACCGGACGGTAGAGGCCAACAAAATAACAACCAACAGTTCAAAGAATGGACTCACTACACACCACTCATCGTGTCTCGTGCGTAAATTTTCGAGATGACTAAGAACGAAGTCAAGTGGGCGACTCCTCGACCGCAAAGAAACCCAGGAATGATAAGTCCGTTTTTCGCGAGTACCACTGACAATGGCCATGCAACGGAACACTGTGTATCCCTGAAACACGAGGTTGAACGGTTGGTACAACAAGGCACCCTGCGGCGCTTTGTTAAGGACAAGCGAGACAGAGATGGAGGTGAAGGTAGTGGGGACCCGGTGCAAACGGGTCCGAAGAAGAACCAAAAGAGAATAAGTGAAATTCATATGATCGCGGAGACGGAGAGTCGATCTTGTCGGAAGGAAAAGAAAAGCGGAGCGTGAGCAATCGAAGATGGGTATATATTCAGCCGAGAGGACGGCACCGAGGCCTCCTATCCCGGACTTGACCATCAGCCAGGAGGACTACCAGCGGGTCTCCTACCCGCACAGCGACCCGTTGGTAATCTCCATGGATATTGGGCCCCATCTGGTCCACAGGTGCATGATAGACACCGGAGCCTGCACCAACCTCTTTATGCAGGAGGTATTTGAAAAGCTTGGCCTGAAGAAGGAACAACTAACGCCCTACATAGGCTCACTATCACGGTTTCGCCGGGTGGTATCGAGCCGATGGGGGCGATAACTTTGCCAGTCACGATAGGAGAAGAGGATATGGCGGAGCGTGAAAGCTTAAGCCGTGGTCGTCGGCCTTCCGTCAGCATACAACGCCCTCATCGGCCGGGTCACTCTGGACCACATTCATGCTGTCGTGTCGATACGAGCGCTGGCTATGGTTTACGTCACAGACAATTGGACCGAAGGGAAGGTGTATGGTGACCAGAAAGCCGGAAGGTCCTGCAATTCCCTGTCGGCCCGGCAGGTCAAGCAGAAGGCAGTAGCAGAGGTTAAATTCTCGGAACCGAAGGAGAAGAAGGGACTGGAAGTGACTCCGGGACCGGAAAGTGAGACAAAAGAAATTGAGTTGGCACCGGGAAGAAGTGTAATCATTGGAGCAGAACTGGACCCCGGCTTCCAAGATAGTCTGATTAGCATCTTGGAGGAGAACAAGGATGTGTTCGCTTACTCTTAGAGATCTGGGGATAAGCCCGGAGGTGATCGTGCACCAACTGAATGTTAACCCGACTACAAACCAATCAAGCAGGCTGCGACCCATGGCGCAGAGAAAAGCGGCCATTCTTGAAGAAATAAACAAGTTACTGGAGGCGGGATTCATTGAGCGTTGTGACTACCCCGAATGGTTGGCAAACGTGGTGATGGTGAAGAAAGCGTCCGGGGCATGGAGAATGTGTGTTGCCAAGCGTTGTGACTACCCCCGAATGGTTGGCTAACGACTGGACGAGCTCAAGGGGGCATGGGCCGATGAGTTGCCAAGCGTTCTTTGGTCAATCAGAACTACAGTCAAGGAATCCACCGGGCATACCCCATTCAACATGGTTTACGGAGCCGAAGCTTTACTCCCGATTGAAGCGATTCTACCCAGCCCGAGAACAAACCTACATGATCCCACCAGTAATGAGCAAGCGAGAAGAGTCATTGGACTCGCTAGATGAGGTCCGGGACCAGGCAAGGGAAAATCTGGCGGTTTACCAGAACCGAATGAGGAGAATGTACAATCGAAGAGTGAAGCATAGGGAGTTTGAGCTGGGAGACCTGGTGCTAAGACGAGCATCCGCTACCGGGAAAGGGAACATTCACGGGAAGTTGTCAGCCACCTGGGAAGGGCCCTATCAGATCACAGAGATAAAGCAGCCGGGGACCTTCATGCTGAGAGATATGAGCGGCCACGACCTCCCGTCCCATTGGAACTCTGATACGCTAAAGAAATATTACGTGTAAGCGTTGTACTCTTTTTCCTTACCCGTGGTTTTGTCCCACTGGGTTTTCCACGGGAAGGTTTTAACGAGGCAACGTATAGACATTTGTAACGCGAGTGATCAGGAATGTTGACACCGCAAGCTTTTGTAAGTTTTTGGTAAGCTTTTAGTAGAATTTTTGCCCAGCATTTGTTTAGATTTGTATCACACAAAAGCTGGCCAGGGGGCAAGGAGGGGGGACTACCCCCGACCCCGGCTAATCACGATAGTCTGATTCAAAAATAGGAATTTTTGAAAATTTTTACTAACACTTTCAGGAAAAGGAGTTTGAACACCGTAAACCACTTTGGAATTAACTGGGGGCAAGAACAAGCCCCGGAGCAGCTAGGAGACACAAAAGACCGGAGAAGAGCGAGACCTCCCGGGCCTGGGGCCTGGGCGGCTCCCACTCCCGCGTAGGATGAACATCGCGCCTTGAGAGTCCATGGCCTGGGGCCTGGGCGGCTCGCGCCCTACGCATGCCTGCGTAGGATGAACATCGCGCCATGAGAGTCCAGGCCCGGGGCCTGGGCGGCTCGCGCCCTACGTTTGGCCTTGCACAATGCTCATCCGGCGTCGTCGGGCCCGGATGAGGGTGCCCTAAATGCAAAAGAGCCGGGATGTCTATGATGGCTCACGCGTGCCTTCCGCTCTCGCATGATGTCGATCTGCCAGACCTTGTGGCGGTGGCGGTGCGGACCTCCCACGGGTAGGAGCTTGTTAGGCAACCCATGCCTACGTACGGTTGAACATCGCGCCTTGAGAGTCGGGCAGGGCCTGGCGGCTCGCGCCCTACGTATGGCCTTGCACAATGCTCATCGGGCGCCGTCGGGTCCGGATGAGGTGCCCTAAATGCAAAAGAGCGGGATGTCTATGATGGCCCACGTGCTCAGGCCGCTTTCACCGCAGAACCGATGTCTGGCCTTGTAGCCGGTGGCGGCTGCGGACCTCCCATTGCACAATGCTCATCCGGCGTCGTCGGGCCCGGATGAGGGTGCCTAAATGCAAAAGAGCCGGGATGTCTATGATGGCCCACGTGCCTAGGCTGCTCTCACCGCAGTGTCTGATGCCGGCCTTATGGCCGGTGGGCGCGGACCTCCCATTGCACAATGCTCATCCGGCGTCGTCGGGCGGATGAGGTGCCCTAAATGCAAAAGAGCGGGATGTCTATGATGGCCCACGTGCCTATTGCTCTCACCGCAGTTGTCACGATCTGGCCTTGTAGCTTATGGCCGGTGGCGGCGGACCTCCCACCGTAAATTGAAGGCAAACGGCCACCCGGAAAAGGGGGCATGGACATAAGTGTACAAAAATGAAAACACAACAGAGTAAGCCGAGTATGAAAAACGAGCTAGGCATAAGATCACCCGGCACGCGGTACCGGGGCGTAGCGTTCGAAGAAAGCCTAAAGTTTGGCTAAGTATAAACGTGAAGGGAACTAAACAACATCACCCTGACCCGGAGGGAACGATACAGGTAAAAACGTAATAAGCTAAATATGAACGGGGCAACAAGGCGAAACCATATTCTCCGGTCCCGAAAGATAATAGCATGAGTAAAAACAAAAGCTACTCGGCAGCGACAGACGTCAATATAAGTGTAAGCGGAACTAATAAGCCAAGTATGGAAAAACAAAAGGAAAAAAGCCAAGTGTGGAAAACAAGCTAGACATAAAATCACCCGGCCCCGGTAAGAATAGCGAAAATTAAATAATACGATTGAAAACACAGCAAAATAAGCTAAGTGTGGAAAAGCAAAAGTTAGAAACTAACATTGATAAAAGAGTATATTACAAGGTTGTTTCCCCCGGACCCACATGTCGGGCCGGGAGCAAATTTAAATAAACGAAAAAGGAAGAACAACTAAATGACCTACCAGAACCGGCAACCGTCCTCACCAAAAGGCCCGCCTACTCCAGACTGGCTTGAGTCTTATTAAGAAGCTAAAATCTGAGACAAAATGTAGGCTAAGGGAGACTTATCGATCACCCCGAGCGAGGAAGATCACGGAAGACGGCGGCGAGTTCTAGCAACATCGCGCCGCCGCTTTCTTCTTGCCTCTCTCCCGGTCCATGACCTCCTCAAGCTCGGCCGAGGCGGTCAAAGTTGAAATTGGGATCGACCTTGTCGATATATCCTTCGTTCGTTGGACCCAAAGTCAACCCGTCATAAAAGGAGTTGGCGCGAACACTGGCGAGCTCAACCTGATGGGCCGCTATCTTCTCCATCTCAAGCTCGGATGGGCCGCCTTGTCCCGGACCTCTCGGCCTCGGCGCCTCGCCGGCAATGGCGGCGTCCGGCCTCAAAGGCCTCTGTATATTGGAGGGTCAGGCTCTCTTTCTCCCTGGAGAGCTCCCCCAGCTGGAGCTCCTTCTCCTTTAGCTGGCCCAGGAGAGTCGACACCTCCTTCTTCAAGGCGGTCTCTAGCTCGCGGGTTTTTATGACCTTTTTCAGCGGACACCGCCTCATCATCTCTTTGTTAGCCTCGGTGGAGGCGCCTCGCCGCCATGGCGGTCGAGCTTCGCCCATGATCTCGGCGTGAACTTACAGAAAGAATCCACGTTGCGGCGGAGCTGCACGGCCATATCAGCAGCCTGGATGGCAAGGCCCCCGGCAATAGGTGGGGTCTCTTCAACGAAACCCGCCAGCGCCCACTTTATCATCCCGACCGGACACTCATCAAACTTGGTCTTGGCCGCGCCTTGGCCTTGGAGGAAGAGCCCTGGATGGAGAAAGAGAGCGGATTGTAAATATCCCGCTTCACCGACAGAAAGACGGAGGAAAGACCGTCCGAAGCGGACGCCCAGGCGCCGCATGCACTCCCACGCAGAGCATGGAGCTAACCTTCTTTCGCTTTGCGGTGCGGAGATCTTCCGAGTGGGAGACTCGACTCCACGATGATGGCGTCGGGACCACGAGAGGTTGGAGAACCCCGACCTCTTTGGCGGGCTCGGGAGAAATTCCTGCCTGACCGGATGCGTCCTCCGGCGCAGATAGGCAATGTTGTCTTCTGGCTGCGAATGCGGGGATGAAACAGATCTGGCCGGCTGAGCTCTTTGCTCGGCCTCCCTTTCCCGCTGCGGTTTGTAAGTAACACGTTTCCTGCCCATTGGTCTGTCGGGAACCTCACCCTGCATTATCAGCTCTCTCAAAGTAGGCTTGCGCCGCTTCAAATCTACGGCAGGCGTCTGGTCAAGCGGGCGGTTCTTTTCGTCCAAACCGATGGATGCTAAGTCCCCCGGAGACAGATAAGCGAGATCGCTGCAAAGCGAGGTTGGATCGAGCAGAAGACGGAAAAGTAAGATAAACACGAACAAGTAAAGATAACAACAACGCTAAGTTCCTGGCCACAGGCCTACCGCTTTAAGTAGGGACCAGGCCGACCACGCTCAAGAATTTGTCTTACGAGATCGTATCTGAGAGGAAGCTTGATTTTAGGGGAGCCAGTCTTTCCCCACTTTGTAGGCCTTAAAATAGGCCGCGGCCTCTGACTCCTCCTTGGTCAGTGGAACGTCCTTCCAGGAAAGAACTTCTCCCGGAACCCACTCGCCCCGGGTCTCAAGGCGACACCTCACGTCGTTGTGAAAGCAGCGGGGGTGGTCAAAAGGCACGGGAGACTTGAGGAAGAACCACCGCTCATTCCACCCTTTCATCGAGTCGTTAGGCGGATAATGAGTCAGAAAGCCCGACTCAGTGACTAGCGACCACCATCCTTTTGTCGATTTGTTGGTGCACGGCCGGAAGTGATGAAGGCGGCGGAACAGATTTATCGAGAGGGGAAAGCCCAGATACAGACACGTCCAGGCAAAGGCAACTATAATCCTCATGCCAAACGGAGTCATCTGGCATATGGCTATGTTCGCCCGCTCTAGCACTTTAGCGATGAAGGGGTGGAGGGGAAAACGAAGCCCATGCTCCGCATTCTTCAAGTACGGCCGTATGAAGGACCGGAGGACGAACCACGTGTTGGTGTGTCCCCGGCACGACGAAGTCCCACTTCTCGGGTAAATTATAATGTTCGGCCGCCCGCTCAGGGCAGTTTTTCTCTAGAAGAAAGTCCCTAAAACCTAGGTTAATCCTAGTGTTCATAGGAATCTGGAATACCGCCTGCTCCAAAATTCGCACGCGTCACGAGAGGTCGGCCTGGGAAGGTCCGGCCTGAGAAGGTCCGGCCTCAGAAGTCCCAGCCTGGGCCTCCATGTCAGTCTCTCCCTCCCGACCCAGGGTCAAGTCCTCGATCTCAGGACCCACTTCTGAGTCCGTAACTATGTTGTAATCCATTTGTTCTAGAAGACGAATCGTACGCGACTCATTGTTCTCATCTTGAACTATGGGAATGAAATTTGAAATCAAACGCGAAGATTACCTTTTGTAAAAGCGCAAGCAAGGATGCAATCAAAAGCGGAGCAAGGCAAGGATGAAATGCAAACCGAATTTAAGGAAGTTCAGAGAATTTTTGAGAAGATTTAAGACGTTTTGAAAACGAGTAAAGGGGGTAAATGAACGAAATGAGGGGGTATTTATAGGAGAAAGAGTGCACAGTGCACCACCCCTCTCTGTACGACACGTGTCGGGGCAGGGGAGGTGAAACGTCGCCCACCTTGGGGTTTGGAATTCAAAAGTTGCGCCAAAATGAAAGCGTACTCAACACACTACCCCTGAGCGGGACGGAAGGAACACAAGATCAGAAAGCGTAAATGGAAGAAGGGCTTACCTGTCCGGGACCGGGAGAGATAATCTGCGATGAAGGACAAGACATACAGGGCAAGCCGATGACTTCCCCTGTATGGGGGCAGTTGTTGGGGGTGACTTCTCCCGGGTCCCACGACATTAGGCCGGAAGAATTGTAGGCCGGAGGATGGCCCCACACTCGTTGAACCCTCTATATCTCCCGGGTCGGGTCACTTGAGACCGGGAGGATTATTGACCGGATAACTTCATATACCGAGGAACCTAATGGTCCACCCGGGTCCGGGCATGTGTGGCCCACCCAGGGCCGTACTGTACGGAGCGGGGGCACAAAAAGACAAACTTGGAGTAAGTATAAAAGGTAACTAAAACCCTAGAAATCACTAAGTTCACACACACACAAAACACTACAAAAAAGGTTTTTCTCTCTCTTTCTCTCTCTAGATTTATTTATCTTTGTGACTGACTTGAGCGTCGGAGGGCCATCACCCGGAAGGCCCCGGGGCTAGGTTTGTTACACCGTTTCAGGGAGGGAAGAAAGAAAGAAGAAGGCCGGCCGAGAGCTAAGGACCCTCAAGGACTTAGTTTATCGAATTTGTTATCTACATTAGCTTGTAATCCATTGTATTTAGTTTTGGTATTTAGTTCCTAACTTTATACCCGAAACAAGTGTGATGCCGCTGCTCAAAATCGTCACCATTCACAGTTGTGAAAGATTTAATAAAGTCCAACTCCAACTAGTAGAACTTTTGCTCGGTAACGCAGTCATCTTGGAGCGACTAGCTAATTTTGTTAAGCAAGTATCGAAGTTTAGAAGAGCGTCAGTGAACGCAACCGTGATCATTGCTTGAGAATCCTTGCATCAGCGAAAGCAATGCAAGGTTAATGTTCAAAGCATTATTATTGCTGATATATTATGTTTCCATAAAAATCAAAAGAATCACACAACCATTAGTTTTGCTATCCATTTTCTCTTTTACTTTCTCATCTCACAACTTATTTTTTTTTTGGTAAAGGTAAATTCCATTAAATCACATAAAACCAAAGTACAAACATTTTCCACCTATATAGTGGTACCTACAATCGACTCCCACCAAGTTCGATCATGAACTCGTAAAGCCTCACAACATCTCACAACTTAGTAAAATATAATATAATTTCCTTTTTTGTTTGACTTTTGTGTTACTCAAAATAACAATATTATAATTCGATGTTAGAAGATTTGAGAGACTGCAAAAGTGACTGTCCAAAGTGATTGTCCATAGATTTTTCATCAAAACGACTCAAAAATTTACAAGTAAAGTTTCTATGAGCTCAGAAATTTAAAAGAAAACATTAGTTTAAAAGACTTTTAATTCTAATCAGAAGTTTATATATTTTGTAGGGTGCATAAGCACATATCATAATAAAGCGTTAACAATTTGAGTGATCTAGATAGCTAGAGGCTTAGAGCGTAGCATTTAAAATACACAAATTACACGAATACACAACATGTTGTAATTTTGCACATAATCAAAGGATTAGAGCTAATTTTAAAAATGAGTAAGAATAAGTAGGATAATCTGTTTTGTACCGTTTGCTTTTATGACAGAATTGACAGAACATAACATACCAACAATTACTCACATTGTAATTTTAATATTTCAATTTCTCAAATTAAAGATAATCATTTAACATAAAATAAATGATCTAGGACCTGTTCTTTCGGACTTTTTAAATGAAGCGACCAGGAATCGAAATAATTTAATGACAATGAATCAGGCGAATCAGTTTGAAATCAATCAGGCCAGGCTGAATCGAAATTTGAAATGAACAAAAAACTGAACAGTATTATTATTATTATTATTATTATTATTATTATTATTATTATTATTATTATTATTATTATTATTATTATTATTATTATTATTATTATTATTATTATTATTATTATTATTATATTTATATTTATTATTTTTATATTTATTATTATTATTATTATTATTATTATTATTATTATTATTAGTTTTATTATTATTATTATTATTATTATTATTATTATTATTATTATTATTATTATTATTATTATTATTATTATTATTATTATTATTATTATTATTATTATATTTTATAATTATTACTATTATTATTATTATTATTATTATATTTATTATTATTATTATTATTATATTTATTATTATTATTATATTTATTATTATTATTATATTTTATTATTATTATTATTATATATTATTATTATTATTATTATATTTATATTTATTATTATTATTATATTTATTATTATTATTATTATTATATTTTTTTATTATTATTATTATTATTATTATTATTATTATTATTATTATTATTCTTATTATATTTATTATTATTATTATATTTTATTATTATTATTATTATTATTATTATTATATTTATTATTATTATTATTATTCTTCTTATTATTATTATTAATATTATTAATAAGAATAATAATAATAATAATGTGAATAATCAATCAATGGAGTTAATCAATCAATCAATCAATCAAGTGTGTCGAATCAATCAATCGAATCAAATGTCTTTGGAATCAAATGAAATTTGAAAATAAGTCCGAAAGAACACGTTCCTACTCTTTTCATTCCATTAAATTATTTACACTTAAACTTTTTTTTACGAAAGAGATTTAAGAGAATATAAATAAACAAAGATAATGGAGCAATTTCAAAATGCGGAGAATTTATTAAAAATTTGGAGGGAGTAATCAAATTTCTCGGAATTTTAACCCAAAATCCTCAAAATTAAAAGAAACTAGAAGACTAAGGGCCATTGTACATCAATTTATGCTCGTACTAATTTTTCATTCTCCAGATAATCAATCCTTTGTTTTTAAATTTTAATTCCGGTACTAATTTTCTACCTCTTTCTCAATTTTGTTCTTCAGTTTTTAACTTTTAATTAGGGCACTATGATTGATAATTTCGATATATTTAATTGATTTGGTTTTCAATTAGGGTAGTCGATACACATGATTTTTTTTTTTTTTTTAAAACATGTATAAAAACGAATGAATTTATTATTTCACATGAAAACAATCACTTTTTCTGAATTGGGGTGAATAATTTTAACTGGGTTTCTCTAAAATGTGACTAAAGTTTGATTCTTTGCAATTAAATTGTTAGGTTATCACTTGAAAATCATGGAATCAATGACGAAGAAGATGAAACCTTCAAAGGGTATTAATAATGGTTTTGAAGATAGGCTAAGCGGGTTGCCTGATCACTTGATTGTTCACATACTTTCGTTTCTGACAACCTTAGATGCTGTCAAAACCATGTTACTTCGTCGTTTTGGAAACCTTTGGACTTTGGTTCCTTCAATTGAGTTTGATTCGGAGGATTACGAAGAATCAGTAGTTTGTCGCGGTGATAAAGAAGTAACCCCACTTGAAGTTTTTTCGAGTTTTGCCCGCTTTGTTAGAACTGTTCTCATGCTGCGTAAAAGCCCTACCATTGACTGTTTTCGCCTTTTTATTGGATCCCTCGAGTCTAATTTGAAGAATCGTAAGATAATTGAAGATATTCAAATTTGGCTGAGGTTTGCTATTGATAAACAAGTCAAAGATCTCTACTTTGTTTTTGATTGTTATGACGATTTAGCTCTTCCTCGTTGTGTTGCCACAAGTCAATCTCTAACTAAGCTTGAACTTGCCGGGTGTGTGATTGAGTTCCAACCTCGTCTCGATGTCCACATGGGAAGTCTACGAGAATTGTCTCTTAGTAATGTTAGAGGAAGTAACGAGGCATTCAATCAGTTGATAGCGGGATGCCCGTCTCTACAAGAACTAATTATAGACACTATCTTTGAATTGTACACTTTGAATGTCGCGTCTCCTACTGTTAGTAAGTTGAGCCTAATCATGCAAGAACCAGAGTACGACCCTTTTACCCTTAGTTGCCCGTACGTGAAAATTTTGGATATTGATGTATCGTCAACAGATGAGTCATTTATGGTGAATGCGATTGATGTTTCTTCTCTTCAAGTAGTGAACGTCAAGAGTTTACAAGATGGTTGTTCTTGGTCACCCATTAAGACATTTCTAACGCAATTTCGAAATGTTGAGGTTTTTACATTGTCGATGGGTGCTTTTGAGGTATGTTTTACTTGTTTGCTTGCAATTTTCTGAGGAACTTTATTTTTAATTTTGAATTTGTTGCTTTTCATATGATACAGAGTATTTAGGAGTAATTATTTCGAATCAATCAATTCAATAAGTGTTTCTTTCTTGCTTTCAGAATTTTTGTTGGCGAAACAAGTTCAATGTTCCAGTAACTAGATGGAAGCGTTTAATTCTGTGGCCCTATTGGGAAGACGAAAACTGTCTTCAGCTTATTCTCCACTTGGTGAAAAGTTCAGCACAGTTGGAAGAACTCGTAATATACAACAATTTTGCAATCGCATGTGTAAGTGAATTTCGTAAAATCCGTGCTCCTAATTTGGACACTCTAAATACGACATCTGTGATCGAATATTCGTCTGAGAATTCTTGCTGGGGGTCGTATCTTTGTCATGGCAGGATCATTCTGTGAAAAGTAGCCTCGGGTTATCAACTACTTATGCCATGCCGCTACTCAAAAACGTCACCATGCATGGCTGTGGAAGTGACCAGCTTCAAATGGTTGAACTTCTGCTCCAAAATGCAGTCGTCTTGGAGAAACTATTAATTTATTTTGATAAAAAACTACTGACGACGGTCGATGAGCTTAATCTTGTTAACCAAGTATCCAAGTTTAGAAGGGCGTCAGCAAATGCAAGTGTGATATTTGTTTAAGAATCATATAACGACAACCTAGGACTCTAGGAGTTCAAATTGGCGAACATTCACGTAAAAATGGTACGTCAATCAAATGTACTACGGAGTAATTTTATTTTACCCTTCTACTCTTCAAGCTTGGGGTTGAATAGATAATGAGTCGATTGAAAACTAAACGAGGATGTTTAAAGTGGGATGAAAGCGACTATAATGAGTCGATTTACTAAAGTCCAATTTCAATTAGTAAAACTTTTGCTCAGTAACGCAGTCGTCTTGGAGAAACTGGTAATTACCTTTGATCAGAAACGACCGCCAACAGTCGAGGAGCTTAACTTTGTTAAGCAAGTATCAAGGTTTAGTAGAGCGTCAGTGAACGCAACCGTGATCTTTGCTTGAGAATCCTTGCATGCGCGAATGAAATGCCAGGTTCAAAGCATTATTATTGCTGATATATTCTTTGCATTAATATGTTATTTTTGTTAGTTTTATATATCGTCGTTAATACGATTTTTTGACCGAAACCATCTACATTAGCTTATGCAAACGACTAATGTTCTAAATATGAAATACGAGTAATTTGTTACTACATGTGAAAAATATACTCCGGAAATCATACGACTACGATCTGCTAGTAAGATTAACTATGGGGGGCTCTACTGAGTTACATAATTCCACCATTTGTAGAAACCAAACGAGTACACCACTCCGTAGATTATCGTCCTCATCGGATAGAACCGAAACCTGCACATTTTTATCGTCTTCTTAATCGCTGTTTCCAGTTTTCCCCATAATAAACAAAATATTCCAAGAAAAATAATAAAACCGGCTCGTGGCTATTTAGCAGTTTAACAATTAATTCCACATTTTTCCTGGTCGTCTGCTCGATCTAACTTGGTCAATAGGCCATTGAACGACGGCATAAACATTATTTGAGCACGAACACAATCCAAGCAACAAGTTTCTACTTTCTAGGCTATTAGATAGATTCAATTAAAGCATAGATCTACAAATTGAAGTACTTATCGTTTATACTAGAAGGGGAATTGAACCTGTGACATGACACAGAATATCTACGTCCTGACCACTAAGCTATGACATCCACTAAACCATAACATTTTCGATACTGCTGTACTAAGATGAATACGCTAAAGTAAGTACAGACATACTGTAAGCCAAACCTGGTAGTAGATCCGCGCCTAAGAACATCGGTCGGGCTCATACCGTCAACGGTAACAGGCCGAGTCCATTGAGAAATATCCCGATCAAAGTACTCCCAATCGGGCAAAAGTATGGCCGATATACCGAGTAATCCCACGAAATAAGTCACAACCATTTTCTTAAGCGAATGTGTGCAAATACCCACGGTTACTATCACCATAGCTAAACGCCTAAACACAACAATGATCTCGTAAACGCTACGTCGTCGTTTGCCATTAATAATTTATTTTAGATATAGAAGAGTAATGTTATTTTTGATTGACATACAGGAGTAGTTTTGGAGATTAATTAGTTGGAAGTAAGTTTTAAAGTGATTTGCATGTAATGGTAGGTTGAATGATAAAGTTAAGGGCATTAAAATTGAGGTCATATTTTTCATGTTTTTGCAAGGTTTTGTAGGTATGGACAATACTTGTATCAACTGTCCTCTAACTTATCATTTAATGCACTTATGTGTAATGAGTTTGATGATGCCATTTTTTAATTGGTGGGGTATTGAGGCAATATACCACACCGCCGCAATAAGGTCCTGTTCTTTTTGACTTATCAGAGCTTAACTTAAGTACGGAATAGTTGAGTTAAATTTATATGAGCTGAGTTAACTTATAAAAGTTGGCTAATAGGAGCTGAACTTATAACGACACCAAAACTTATTAGACTTGAAAATTACTGAAGTTAAACGATTATTAAAGCTGAAACTAACAAAAGTTAAACTTATTAGAGCTTCACTTATGGAAGATAAATTCATTAGAGTTGCATTTATATGAGAGCTTAATTTACAAAAGTTAAGTTGAACATGTATGAGATGTAATTAATTTGAAAACAAATATGTGCGAACTTGGTCCAAAGTAGACAATATCTTACCGACAATTAGTACCAGAGCTAACGATGTGACAGACATGCATTTTGGGAGAGTCCCAAAATAAAAGGTAACTAAATATCATTATTGTTCGAAGATTAATACGAACTCAATGCTCAACATCCTACATAATATGGACGTTTACCGGGGATATTACCGGCGGGATAATACTTGCACACGTAATATTTGACGTTGATCGGTGGATTACCGAACGTACAAGTTTCATTAGCACAACCTATGCGTAAGTAATTTCCACATGAGTCATTCGAACACTCATTTTTAGCATAGCTATAATTACTTTTTTGTCTAAACCACTCACTTAAAAAATCGTTTACGCTCGTCTACACACTTTCACTGTATTGATCGTAAGTACTGGTGTAGAACTCAAAATTGCATTTCGCGGCTTTGATTGTGGCTTTATAATGTTTTATTCCATATTATCGGACCTACTAATACATTGAACCGTTCTTCATTGTGACAGTCGATAATGAATTGCTTGTCATCTGGACTCAAACATAGCGAACATTTTAGTAGGGATGATACAATGTAAAGTATGACGACCAAATTTTGTAGCCAACCCATTGGCGTACAAATTTTTATTACTCCGTAAAATCGATTTTTTTTTAAGGAGTCGAAATTTGGTGAAGCGTTAGCATTGGATTTGGCAAAATAAAATGAATGTGATTTAGGTTTTCATAGGCTTAAATCTATTTGTTTTGTTGTAATGCCGAGGAATATTAGTTACTCCGCAGTACATACTCAAGTACTCAACATAGGGTTAAATTACATAAAATGTTGTTTTTATTATTTATGATGAACTAGTGATGCGACCCGTGGTATTCACGGGCTGGCTTTGGTTGTCGTTTTGGTTTATTATGTTCATGTTTATGGTACTATGCAGCGTTGTTTTGCTCGTTGCCCATGAGGTTTTAAGTACAGACAATGTCTCGCAATATAGTAGTCATTTAATCACTGCTCGATTTTGGATAGCCGCTTTATTAAACATTTTCAAAGTGAATTTGTTTGTATGTATCCGGGTCTATTGAATCGGAATTTGTATGTATTCGGGTATATCCAGTTTTTGTTTCCCGTCACTTGGTTGTTGACAAATCTCCTTTTTTACGCTTTAATTTATTTGCCTCTTCTTCTGTGTTTCTTTTTCTTCATCGCTTGTGTCGCCCTTTTCCTCATTTTTTTTGTGGTTTTTTTTTATTGTTTTTGTACATTATGTCGGTAGTTGTGTTTTTACACGGGTTTTTTTTGTATTATTTGTCGTCGTTCTTTCGCTTGGCTTTCCATATTCTGCGTTTTGACTTTGTTCAGTGGGTTCTTGTTTTCGATGGAGTTGTGGTTATACATTTTTCATACGCTAAATTTTATTGTAGTTATTTTTGGATACACCAAATTAAATGATGTTTCTTGAATTTATTTAAGACATTAATAAATTCTTATCCACTATTAGTAGTAAGTAGTTATAGATGCGTAACTTAAATATTGAATTGTTTTCACTTTGACTTTTTTGTGAGGAAGATTTGAGAGAAGTGTTGACAAATGACTCAAAAAAATGGAGTAATAAAATTAATTAAATGAGAATTGTACTGATTCAGTGGATTGACTGATTAAACTTAAAGTTATACACACTGATACAATGATACTCCGATACTCGTCACATCTTTTAATTGAAAATGAATGGGCAACTAAGTTTCTATTGGCAATTTGTGGATGGATAATATTTTGAGATTTACTTTTCAATCAAAGACAATGCTTTTTCTCCATTGGCTACTTCATTTGTAGATTTCATTATGGTCTGTGGATGCCTTCTCCAAATCACATTACGAAATTAGACTTCCTGTATTGGGGTATGATCATTAGCACTCAAATTGTATTTTCTTCGTACTCAATGCTCTTCAGAGTATGAACAGCCCAAATATAGACTCTATCCTGTTCGATTTTGTAAATGGTGAACCTCTTTTAATTTCCTTCAGCTTTGCCCTTGTGATCTTTGTTTAATCTATTTGCTAAACCACATCATTTCAGTGTTCTTCTAACTTGAATTGAGAGACGTTAGACAATTGGTCCTTTCGTCAACGTAATCATCTCATTCTTAAAAATACTGTACATAGTCGAAGCTAGCTAGCATACCTTCTCACGTTTGAAATTTCCTTACATTTTATCATTCATATTCCTGGTGCATCAAGAGCATCAGGTGGGCTGAGTATAATTAACATTTTTTTCAGTAACCTCGGCAGCCAGACGGAGTAACTGCGAAAGCAATTAAGGGACCACAGCTTACGTAATGTTCGCACGGGTAACTTACTGACATAAGCTCCAATAGCCAAGCGGAGCGTAGCAGCAGCGTGACACTGCGTAGTAGCAGCATTACTACAACGCGGAGCAACAGCAGCTGCGGGACCACACCAACACAGCATCGTAGTGACAACAGTAGCGTGACGGCAGCCTAGTAACGCGTGTCAGTATAGCTCGCTCACATAAGCAATAATAAAATTCAATGAGCACAAACGAATGGCAGGAATACTACAAGGCAAACTATATTCAGTCAATGTGCGTTCGCTCTTTAAACGTTTCAGCAACTATATCTCATACATACGAAAAACACTAATTGTTGGATGAGGCTGTCTCACCATAAGTTATGGTGAGACAAGCCCATTTAACCATATAAACCCATTAACAAAAAAAAAAAATTAAAAAAAATAATTAGAAGTTGAGTGAGCTTTGAACGTTAGTTTTTTTTTTCCTAATTCAGTTGACTGCTCCTCTTCTCTCTACTTTCTTCTCCATCTTTATACCTTAAAAATTCAAAATCAAAATAATCAAAATTAATCATAATTCAGGTTTGTAATCTTACATTTTTTTTAATTTACTTTTAATCTCTAATTTTTTTATTTTTTTTTGATTATTTGATGTTAAAATTTTGATATTTTTTCGGTTTATTTTGTTAATGTTTAATGATATCTTTTGTTTTTTGGTGTGTTTGTTACTTATTATTAATGTTTGATTATTAAAAAAATGGTGACAATGGCCTAAAATTAATGTTTTTTTAGGGTTTATATTTTATATTTTATGTGTAGAGGTTTTAGGTGATAACTTAACTCTGTTCTATAATAATCAATTGATAATTTGTAAGTTTTTGTTCATCATTATTTAATGGCATGATTTTAATTTGACAACCTATGATTTTAAGTTGAAAACTTTTGATTATAATTGAGAACCTATGATGTCATTTATTATACCCCGATTTTAAGTTTAAAATCATGTTTTTTAAATTTGAAACCTATAATTTTAATTTTATACAGTATGCAGTATAATTTATTTTGAAACATATGATTTTAAGTTTTAAACCTATGATTTTAAGTTTAGAATATGTTTTTTAAGTTTGTCATTTTTTTTGTGGCTTTTAAATGATTAGTTTGGAGTACAAACCTATGACTTTAAGCTTGGAACCTTGTGTTTTAAGTATAATACTCTTGATTTTAATTTTGATACATATGTATTATATGAGATCTTATTCGAGCGTTATATTATGTGTGTATTTTTTATAACTTTTAATTGTTTTTTTTTTTAACAATTGTCACTAAAATAACATTCTTGATAATAAAAATTAGCCAATTAGCTCAATGGTAGAGTGTGTGCGACGCACAAGATGTGGGTTCGAATCCCACATTGGCTACAAATACGAATCTTAATATTTTAGGTTTATAACCTCCAATTTTAACTTGAAAACCTTGCATTTTAACTTGAAAACCTTGACCCTCATTGACTATAAATACGAATCTTAATATTTTAGGTTCATAACCTCCTATTTTAACTTGAAAACCTTGCATTTTAACTTAAAAACCTTAAGTTTATATATATATATAAAAAACGGATGTTTTACACAACAATTAAACAAAAATCTGTAAATGTAACATTAATATATGTTATTTAATACTATCATTCACTATTTAAACATATAAAAATAAAAAAAATAGGTTTTCCACTTTAAAAGGTGAAGGTAGTTTTTTTTTACCCCATGTTGTTTGCTAGCATCTTTTTTTTTTTTTTTTTTTTTTTTTTTTTTTTTGAGTTATTGGGCTTACTACTGGACTTGTCTCACCATAAGCTATGGTGAGACGGTCTCATAGGAGAGTTTCTGTACAAAAAAATTATCCCAAATTCACAAGGTAAAACGTAATAGCAGGATATCCCCAAGAAATAGGCTTATGTTTTCAGAATAGAAGGTCCTTTTCATTAGTGTCTTGAGCGCTTTCAAAATTTCCAGTAAAAAGGGTTGTCGTCAAGTGTTCATGAATCTAACCCAACTCGTGAGATATGGTATGTCGTCAAATATCAGGAGCGATATGGCCAGTGTACCTGGCCAGATCTGAACGTTAGAGTAAATGTTGTACAAAAATCCAAAAAATGAATGAAAATGTTTTACGATCACAACCCTGTGTTTTACAAAAATTAGTTACTACAAATTTTACAATCACAAAGCCAAAATATATATGACATTGAAAAAATTACTGTCATCTTTCGCTACTCCAAATAAAAAATTCTAACTACCCTCCTTGGCCTCCTACACCGTAACGTCTCCCAACACCAACAAATTTATCTTATATAGCCGGTGATTCTGAGAAACCAAAAACCAAAATGTATGTAAAAAAACTGTAATGCAAAATATTTAGCACAATAATGTTTTCAAATGTTCAAATAATCACTCCAGAGAAATACATTTTTTTCACTGGCCTTCAAGTTCCTGCTATGTAACGTTTACTATAAGAACAATTTCTCGAGTTATGACAAAAAATTTGACAATTAAGCGATACAGTCAATTCAATCACCCAAGCAATTACACATACTTAAGTCGGGCAATGTCTACCGATAATTCGTCACATATCAAAGCATAATCAAATGTATATGTAATCAATTGGTCAATCAATCAAACAAACCTGACGAAGAGGACACTAAGGAACTTTCGAGTACGCTCCCTATTCGCCATGAGCACGAGCAGCTCTTCTTACCGCACGCACACTCCTTCATTGTGTCGTTCGCCATGCTCGAAACGATGCAGCCTCTTGCCCAATGTCCGTCGTGGTCACAAATTCGTGTTGTGTTTTCGGGTCATGTCATTGCTTGTCGGCTCTAGTTTCAAGGAGCGTATGCTCTCATTACAGTTAAAGCACGTAATTCAGCATTTCTGTGGGTTGTAATTTTAGAGTAAGTATTGGGTAAATTTTACACACTTTTTCCAAACCACGTAAATTTTACACACTTTTGCCAAAATATTACAGTCTTCACATATGCATTACGTATTAAAATTTTATTCAGCGACACCCATTTCACTCATTGTCTGATTCGAGAACTGTCGTGCTTTACCTCGTGTCACATTAATTCACTTAGGCATCGACACCCATTTCACTCATTGTCTAATTCGAGAACTGTCGTGCTCAACCTCGTGTCACATTAATTCACTTAGGCATCGACACCCATTTCACTCATTGTCCGATTCGAATTAGGGGTCGAATTAAGCAAGCGCATCAAAACATCATGAGACACAGTATTATGGGGTGGATTTAAAAATGTCTTCATTAAACTAATTCACGATAGTAATAGTAACAACGCACCAACCCACATTAACAATAGCAACAACAACAGAAGTAGCTATGGGGACAACACTAACAGCATGCAACGACAATGACAACAACACAGATATGCATCGCACCAACAACAACGAAATAATACCGGACAGTTAAAATGAAGCAGTATTGAACCACATCCGACACGGTGTACATCCTCTTTCCAGTCAGTGAAACAAATTCGGTACCAATCAAACTCGGAAAACAAAATAATCGTGAGTTCTTTGAATTCTTACCTCATGTCGAACAATATCTTGTTTGTGAAAAAGGTTTTTCTTCTTCAGTTCCTGTCACTTCCCACACTACAGTAGAAACAACAGCAGCGACATTAATAGCAGCGCAGCAACATCAACAGAGAACAACGAAATAATAGCGGAACAGTAAAAACGAAGCAGTATTGAACCACATTCGACGCGGTGTAGATCCTCTTTCCAGTCAGTGAAACAAATTCGGTACCAATCAAACTCGGAAAACAAAACCATCGTGAGCTCTTTGAATTCTTACCTCCTGTCGAAAAATATCTTGTTTGTGAAAAAGGTTTTTCTTCTTCAGTTCCTGTCACTTCCCACACTACAGTAGAACCAACAGCAGCAACATTAATAGCAGCGCAGCAACATCAACAGAGAACAACAACGCAGCATAGCAGCAACACAACGACAGTTGCAGCATGCAGCAATACAATGGCAGCAACAGCAAGCAGTAGCGTAGTGGCAGAAACAGCAGTGCGCAACAACAACAACAACGCGCCACAACAGTGACAACAATGCTAACAGCAACAACAACACTAATAGTAACCCCAACAACTATCCCCAGCATTATCATTTGCAATCAAAATCGAACAAATCAATTACAAACTCAATCATTAACTAACCCCGCGGATATTTATTCAATTGGAAAAAGACACAGACCTGGGTTGTTTTAGGCCGGATTTGTTCAAACGCAGCGAGCATGACCCAATGACGGAGAGGTAGAGTCTGTCAATTGAATTGGAAGTTGGAATTGATAACAAAGGAATTGAGTGAAGGGCTTTTGGTTTCTCAATGGAAGAAAGGATAAGGTGACGCAGGGGTAGAGTATGTTTTGTGCTTTGTGTGACGTGGCAAAGTTATGGTGGATTTGTTGACGTGGCAAGGTTATGGTGGATTTGTTGACGTGGCAGCTCAGGGGAGCAAGTTTGGTGTGTTTTTAGGATACTGCACGATTGAAATTAACAGTCTCGTACCAGCTTGAAGGATAAGCTAGTCTATTTTTACACAAGTTTGAAAAATTAACAGTCTCGTACCAGCTTCAAGAAGCATACTGCACGATTGAAATGGCATATGGGACGTAGTTCCACTACTGGTGTCATTTCTGGTGCTACTGGTGGAGCGGGTTCCTGCTTTGTCTTTTCAGGTGCTGCTTGCGAAGTAGACTCGTTCTTTGGAGTTTCTGCCGTCGCTTGTGGAGCAGGCTCACACCTCGGAGTTTCTGGTGCTGTTAAGATACGACATAACTAGTAGCTTAGCGGACTACGATGCGAATTGCGAATTGTGATGTATTGACTACATACCACCAAGTGTCACATCATATTCACCGGACTGGATTTTAGTGAAACATAAATTTATGATGGGATCATTTAGTTCGTCACAGGATTATATTGACTTTCCTTTGATCGCCATTTTGATATGCAATATGAAAGATCTAGGCTAACAAAACAATGCAGGATCGAAAAGGACGGCACAAGCGATGAAGAATAGGACACACAACAGAAGAGCCGCACGAAGCGTCTAAAAGGAGACCCAACAACAACCAAGCAGAGGTGAAGAAAAACAACCGACACACTAATATCCAGAACATTAATCTATAGCATACTCTTTATGCGTACCGAAACTGCATGAAACTTCAAAGCAGCTAATGTAACATAACTAAGTCTCCTTTTACACTTTCCATTTCAACAAACCCATAGATTGACAAACAAACTACCTCTAAAAATGAAGGTCAATTAAGCGACAAACCACAAGCAATGTATCATTAAATAATGACTAAAAAAACACGCCGAGCCGGCCCGTGAATATCACGGGTCGCATCACTAGTTTGTATAATCCAAAGACCACCGAAGATGTCTTAGCCTAGTCATTAAGGTTAAGTACCAGTGATGATAGGTCACATGTTCGAATCCTTCCCGTTGTATTGCGCTTTGCGGCTCATATTTGGAAAAAAAAAAAAAAAAAAAAAAAAGAAAAAAAAAAAAGAAAAACATATTTCTCGCCTTTTCTTTCCAAATACGAAGTAGTTATCAAATTTTGAAAAAAAAAAATAAAACAAAAATAACAATCACTCAAAAACAATCACTCATCTCAGGGTTTGGAAAAAAAAATCGTGCTTTTCATCAGGTAACTTGTGCAATAATCACCTTCTATTCTACGACTTAATCTTCAAGCAATAATCACCTTCTATTTTCTTTTTTCGTTTAAATATCTGTTCATGTC
Source organism: Dianthus caryophyllus (assembly GCA_023091065.1). Classification (NCBI taxonomy): domain Eukaryota; kingdom Viridiplantae; phylum Streptophyta; class Magnoliopsida; order Caryophyllales; family Caryophyllaceae; genus Dianthus; species Dianthus caryophyllus. The sequence goes on along the minus strand of CM041522.1, from coordinate 9,226,084 downwards.
AAAAGCTTCATTGATTGATTGTTGTTGTTGTTGTTGTTGTTGTTGTTGTTGTTGTTGTTGTTGTTGTTGTTGTGGTTTGCCGGTAATCGCTTTGGGATTTATGAAATTAGAGGTGCAGTCTGAAGTTAGGAGTCACTGGGTATTGTACGGAGTATAATCGGTTACTATAATTGTAACAATGGTGTCGTTTTAGTAGTCGTACGCATGAATGGTGTAACAATTGTAACAATCGGTTACCTCGTTGGAACAATTATTTAAGGGTGAAGATGACATGTAACAATTGTAACAATCGGTTACCTCGTTGTACGCATGAACGGTGTCATATGACTATATCTAACTTACGCCTTGGTCTTTTGAATTGAAATCAACTGAACTGAATAACGAAATTTTATTGTGCTAGGTTAGCCGTGGATTGTTATGTTTCCAATTTTCGTTGATTCAATTGATAAGACCTAGTTTAATAATCGAACTTATGTTTTTGGTATTGGATGAAGTACTAATTATAACGGACCCTTTATTGTTTTGAGTTGGGTGGTGGTTTGAAATCTTAATTAAGCCTTTAATTTAAAATTATTGTCAGGTAAATTCACTTTACTGCCATGGAATCACGGACACAAAAGCCTATGCGTTCTCTCGAGAACTATGACGACCGAGATAGATTGAGTGAACTACCGGATGAAATAATTGTCCACATTCTTTCATTTATGCCCACTGTATATGCTGTTAGAACCATGTTACTTCGTCGTTTTGGAAACCTTTGGACTTTGGTTCATACCCTTAACCTTGACATGCCTGATTTCTTTAACCAATCTTATAAACGTTGGTGGAAAGATGATGACGATGAGCGGATGATCGTTTTCATCCGCAATGTTCTGAAATTTCATAAAAGCCCTCCATCAACAAAGTTCATATTTGTTTAATGCACTGTTCTGTCAAGGCTTCTGGTGAGGTCAAAAGATGGATGAGGTTTGTGTCGGGTAGACAAGCAAAGGAACTCAAATTATGTGATACGATAAATTACGGATTAACTAGCCATTTATCGATGCGTAATTTCACAAGTCAATCTCTTGTTACCCTTTTGCTCGATTCTTGTGAAGTTGTGACCCAAGTTACAGTGAACCTGCCGTCTTTGAAGAAGTTATCGATTGACAAATGCGTCATTCATAATGAAGTCTTACTCAGGTTTATGCGTGGCTGTCCTTCCTTACAAGAACTGGAACTAAATAATCCTCATTGTATGGACAAGCTAAGTCTTAGTGCTCCAAATATTATTAAGTTATCTGTTGTTCTTTTGCATCCACGTGCGCTTTGGAATCCTTTTTCATTTGATTGCCCCAACCTTAGAACTTTGGATTTGGATATATGGTTTGGGCTACAGATTACTGATATTTCTTCTGTTCGTGATGTCTACATCAAAAATATTTCTTGTGACGAATACTACGATGGCGAACATGCAATGCTTAAATATTTTTGCAAGATGCTAGATGGGGCTGAAGTTCTCCATTTGTCACGTGATGTGTCTCACGTAAGCTCTTCTTTTCTCTTCTCTTTCTTTATTAAAAAAAGAAGAGTTTGGAATTACGGAGATAACGAATGTTCAGTTTCTTCCATTTCCAGGCGTTCCTTGATACAGTACTGCATTTGCATCTGTTGCAACACAAATGGAAGCGTGTAGTTCTTGAATTGTGGAGGTTTGATCAAGTGTGCCTCGTAGGCATTCATCACTTGATGCGAAGTTTAAGAAACTTGGAAGAACTCACTATATACACCGCAGTATGTGTACTCAGTACTCTACTTCTTTAAATTTTAACTTACTGTGAGACGACGTCACAATCGTAATTAGAATGAATAGGCACTTATTTATGTCATGAATTGATTACTAATGATACAAAAGGGATCACTAAGTAAAAGGATCCCCCGCAGATGATAAGATTGTCGCAAACTATAGGGTCGTAAGCCATCTTTCGTTTTAGGGGTAACTGGGTAAGGCTGCTTAAATCATGCCACCATTACCCTACTAATTACGGGAACCCTTGAGGCACCAGAGCAATGGTGTATTTGACTATAATAAACAAGTAATCAACCAACTTCGATTTTTCGTCATGTAAAAAAATTATGTTCATATTCTCATTTTCAACTAGGTGTACCTCTTGTTAATTGTACGAAATTATCGGCCAATATCGTCATCGTTTGATGTTCTAAGTCAAATATGCATGGGGTAGTACTATTTTACACAGATGTGTCCACTTAATAAAGTAGCCTCCTGATGATCTTATACGAAAATGCTGTTGATTAACTGATTATCTTTCACCTACTCATATGTCATCAGCTTTTTGAGGCCACTGCCGATTTGCTCCCTTCAGAAGTCTCGTCTCATCATGTGACACCGCAACTTAAGACCATCACCCTGCATGGTTCTGGAAGGTCTTTGAAGAATCACCTTCCACTTGTAGAATTCTTGCTCAAAGGCGCAGCTGTCTTGGAAAAATTGGTCATCATTCCCACTAAAAGTCCATACTATTCACCGTGGAGTGCAAAAGATGAGCTTGAATTTGTTAAGCATGTGTCAAGCTTCCCGCGACTGTCACCGAGTGCCATGGTGCTCTTTGCTTGATTATTGTGTCAAGCTTCCCGAGAGTGTCACCGAGTAGCTAGCGATCAGTTGTGTAACCGTGCTAGAAAGCAGACAAATTACGGAAAAATGATAATTCTTCTCCGAAGTATGACTTGAATGTTCTTATCAAGTACCATAACTGTATTCCAGATTTCGTCTGAATATTCACTCCATGAATTATGCTTGCATTTTCACAAAATCATAGTCATCGTCATTATTTACTTAATTTTCGCATCATCTTTTGTGCAGTCTTTTTTTCGCCATCTTTTAAATTATCTTACAGAGTATTATACCGGAGTAATAAAAAGTAGGGGATTTATTTTACTCCACAAATGCTTACATAAAACCGTCTCACGCGTGCGACGGGATATTTGCGAATAAAATGTGTCTACTTTAAGGTTTAAAGTGACTATTTTAACGTTTAAAGTGACAATTTTATTAAGCTTTAAAATGGTCACATTTAGCGTTAAAGTGGTCACTTTAAGCATTAAAATAGTCACATTCTACTCCTAAGAACTCCGTCGCACGCTCGAAACGGATTTATGCAAGACTTACTCATTTTACTCAGTATTTTTTAATGACTTGTAACTTGGTATTTTTTAATGACTTGTAACTTTGTGATGGGAAGGTAACCATAAGATAACCTTGAAAACATACAAAACATTAAGTCGCGGCATAAGATAACCATAACCTTACTCTATTTAATGATCATTTCATTTCGGTCATTTGTTACCGATTGTTTATGGCACAAAAACCAACGAAATACTAGTGTTTGGCCTCTATCTTAGTGTTCGTTTGGTTGTAATGTGGGAATTACATTTCCTAGGAATTTCAAAATGACGGGAATTGAAAATTAATGTGAATTGAGAAAAATGTGGTCGGGTTGATATGATGGAATTAATTTGATGGGAGAAAGTTCAATTACCTAGGGGGAGTCTAGGTAAAGAAATTCCTTCATAATGGTGGAATTACTTTCCCATGGGATTTTACAATTTCCATGAATTTGGCAACCAAATAAGTATTGGTTAATATAATTCATGAGATTTCTAAATTTTCATGATTTTGTAAGGTAACCAAATAAACACTTATTCTTGAGTATGGAACTATGAATTCTCTCCATTTGTCAAAAAAAAAATGAAATCCATATCTGATCCAGTGGTTCACAGGTTAAGTTGAACGAATCTAAGGGTTACCAAATTACCTACAAATTCAAAAGTAAATGTTAATCTCCTCATGTTCTCTTTTGTTTCCATAATTTTCTTTTACCAAAATTTATTACCCTAAGATTATATTTTAGCCACATCCTAACCATTGGATAATAAAATGGTCAATTCATTTCTTTTTTAGAAATGGAAAGTCTTTGGACTTTTGCTCATGGTTTATCCGTCTCACGCATGCGACGGAGTATTTACAACTAAAATGTGCCTACTTTAAGGTTTAAAGTAACTATTTTAACGTTTAAAGTGACCATTTTATAGAGATTTAAAGCGGTCACATTTAACGTTAAAGTGGACACTTTAGCATTAAAATAGTCACATTAATTTTACTCATAAGAACTTTGTCGCATGCGTGAAACGGTTTTATGCAAGACTTACTCCTCTAAGAATGTAGTTTTCGCTATGAAAAGTTTGGATAATTTGTCCGAATTTTCATGCTAAGCTTCTTTTCGTTTATGAGGGAGGCGTCTGTTTCGGTGATTAAGGATGTTTTGTCCCTTGACTTACTGACAATCACTCTATTTTATCGTCGTCTATAATATTATGAATAATAGCATGACGTCGGCCGACCATTCTCTAATTTCATGGTGGTCGTTAGTCTAGGACTCTTCGTAATAAAGCGTATGGGTCCTTCGCAGCACACCAAATATTAGATTCTTTTTAGTGTTCATTACATGGGGATTAGTCGAGGGGCTTTCTGCACTCCCTACAATTCGTGTACGAAATTTCTTGGGTTAGTTGTATGTTTGCTTTTATGTTCGATCACCAAGCTGTAGTCTTTATAGTGTCAGAGGCAAACCTTCTTGGCTTGCTTTCACCCTTTCCCTTCTGTGCCCATACCGCGTAAATGCATCTTATTTTCGTCACTTGATAGTTTCAAATTTTCGATGGTCTGTGAGAGTTGTTTTAACGGATAAATGGGTTGTTGAAACTCGTGCTTGATCTGTAATACTCCACCATCAACTCTTTCCTACCCAATGATGCTAGCTTAATTTAATGTAGCTTAAGTTTTATACTTTATTTTGTATCGTTTTATTTTGTAGTTTGTGTGTATGGGCTAGAGTGTTATACATGTAGATATTTAACACTTTATTTCCAGCTGACAAGAAGGTGTTTTGAATCCGAAAACTATGGGACACAATAAGCTCTCAGTGCCAAATAAAACGAAAAAATTTGGTATGAAAAAAGTTAATCCGTATCTCTTTTATCAAACGAAAACCAAAAACATTTTTTTTTGAGAGAAATAATATGAGTAAAACTCATTGAATAAGTACAAACTCTCATACTCATGTAAATTTTATCGTAAAACCTCTCATGTTATTAGTTACCTTAAAATATAATTTTCTCTTCTCTTTAAATTGTTCCACATGTGAGACAGTCTCATACTCCGTAGTAGACGTACTCTAAAATAAGATCAGTCAATTGGTTTCATCAAACCCTTATTTTCTATTAAGTTATTGACAAAAATCATACTCCCTCCTTATCACAATGTTTATCACATTTACCTTTTTTAGAGTCAAACTTGTAAAAGTTTGACCGTCAATATTTTAAAATGTATAAATAATGAGAATATAGCAATAGGATATTCACATTCGTCGTTAAAACATCTTTCCAAAAATTATATTTTCAACGAAAAGCGTCATCTACGGCCAAAGAAAAAGACGGTCAAACTATGACGTTGGAGACCGTGTATAAAGTAAATGTGATAAACATTGTGATGAGGAGGGAGTATCTTTTATCATGTGCGTGAAAATTACATGGCAAGAAACTCAATGTTATATATTCTAGGATTTTTTGTCAGATAGTACCTTTTATTTAGGGTGTTTTGTGAGATAGTACCTTTAATTTTTTTTCTTGTTAAATGGTACCTTTTATTTCCAATATTTGTTAAAACATACCAAATGACGGAATCCGGTGAGAAAAAGTCAATTTTCTGGTTTGACCTTATTTGGCACATGTGATTTCCCTAAGTTCCCTAACTTAATTTTATCTTTTGTTAAAATCTACCCTTATTTCCCTAATTTCCCTTCTATTTCCCTAAATCCCCAAATTAATTTGTTATTCTTCATTCATTACTACTCTTTTCATCTTCATCCATCAACTCAATCAATATTCTCATCTTCTTCCATCATCTTCTTATTCTCATTCTTAATATCTCATAGACAATACAAATCAATATTCTCATCTTCTTCCATCATCTACTTTTTCCCTCGATTTTACGAAGTCCAAGAAGTTCGATGCGCACAAGGTAAGCCACATTTGCATTATATTTTTTGTAAAAAACGTGTTTGACGATGATAATTTTTTTGAAGAATACATGACAATGAAATTTAAGAGAAAAAGAGACAAATGCAATTGTCCTAATGTTAAAATATAATAATTATGATCATAATAATCCTTTCATATGGCTAATACCTAAAAACTTAAAGATTCTAGCTTTAATAGAAATTGGGAGGGAAAGTTAGAGGGAGAATTAGAGGGACATTTTAGAGGAAGTGTGGAGTAGATTTACCTAAATTGATTAAGCAAAATAAGGTAGCTTTTAACAAATAATCATAACCATATTTACATTACACATGCTAACCAAGTCAATTCGCCGGAATCTTGACTTTTTTCACCGGATTTCTTAGTTTGGTAGGTTTTAACAAATTTTGGAAATAAAAGGTACCATTTAACAAGAAAAAAAATTAAAGGTACTATCTCACAAAATACCCTAAATAAAAGGTATTATCTGACAAAAAATCCTATATTCTAATATCTTTGCATTAAAAATCAAAATGTTATAATAACAAGGTTAAAAAATAACTACTTTATAAAATAAATTTTTCTAAAATACGGAGTATCTTTTAAAAAAAGTTTTAATATTAGTACAATACCTTTTAAAAGCCTTTTGTTTAAGATTGCTACAAAAATTCATTTTAGTGATAAAAAAACCCGATGTTTTGGATGGTGTGCGGCCAAATTCGATTAGTTGAAAATGTTTTTGGTGAGAAATATGCTTTTCACGAGTTTCTATAGACTATAGCAAAAAGAAATGAACTTTTTAATCACCAAAAACGTGTTTTACTAGCAAAATTTAATAAAAAAAAAAAATACTATTAAAAGATAGTAGTTTTAAAACTTTTTTCTAAAAGATTATAATTTTAAAAAACGTTTCGTGTAATGTAGTTATTTACAATTTACTTTAATAATAAGAATTAATATTGTTATGAAAATATTCAAAAAAATCCAACAATATAAAATTAAAATTAAAGTTAAAAAGTTTTTTAAAAACCTACACCGTAAGATTTAAGAAAGTCGTGAAACAATAAGAGTATCAAATTGGGTAACAATATTACAATGATTTTCTTCGCATTCAAACAAAGACCTCTAGTAATAAAATTAATCTTTCACTCAAAAAAAAAAAAATATGAAAAAAAAAAAAAAAAAAAAAAAAAAAAAAAAAAAACCCTCCTTTTCATCAGGTAAGTTGATAGAGAATATGATATAGTGTATTATGATAATATGATAGTAATGTATTTAGAGAAATATAATATCTTTTGAAAATATTCTTTTCATCCCAATATAAATGTCCTCTTTCAATTTTGGAAAGATTTAAGGAGTGTTCATGAAAATCGAAAAATATTCACAATCCTTTGATAAAACTTACCAAAATTAGAAAGTTGACACTTATTTTGGGAAAAAATTTAATGAAAAGGGAACACTTATTTTAAGTGGAGGGAGTATTATAATATACTCCGTAATTATTATTGTTATGTTTCCTAGTTTAGATGAATGTGTGAGAGGGGTTATATAATCAATAGAACACAACTATTAAAAATAATAAACTATTCTCAATCCTTTATATACAAGTGCAATGGGGGATCTTCAGTTCAACGGAAAAATTTTACCTACTTTTTAATTAGGACCCACAATTCAGTTATTTCTCTTCATAAATATATTTTATTTTTGGAAATTCACATACCCAATGACATCCAGGGAAATAACTTTATTTTTGAGCTTCTTCAATGAATCTTGTGTAAGTTAGGACTTACAATAAATTATTGTAAGTCCGCCTCATTTGTACCCAATTATATAGTTTTTGTACTATTTAAGTGATAATTATGATTAATTGTTACTAAATCTTTTTAGTATCTCTGTTAGTGACTTTAGTAGATTTGTTTCATGTTTACCACTTTAATTGCAATTTGTATTTTGGTGTCACGTTAAGCCTTTAATTATTGTACATGCTCTATATCTAATCATAAGTTTTTTGCAATTATCACCTTTAATTTTCGTTTGCTTTAATTATTGTTCATGTCAACAGCTTCATTGATTTGTTGTTGTTGTTATTGGAGGGAGTAGTAATTAGTAACAACCCTTGATTATTTTGAATTGTTGTTTAAAGACCTTACTGAGCCTTTTTTTTTTTTTTTTTTTTTTTTTTTTTTTTTTTTTTTTTTGAAATTATTATTGTTAGGTAAATCAGTTGACAACCAGGGAATCAGTTGACTGCCGAGATAGGTTGAGTGAAATGCCAGACGATGTAATTATCCATATTCTTTCGTGTATGCCTATTGTATATGCTGTTAGAACCATGTTAATTCGTCGTTTTGGAGACCTTTGGACTTGGGTTCATACCCTTAAGTTTGACATGGATGATTTCTTTGATGAATTTTATCTAAAGCGTCAGTGTGAAAAAGAAGAAGATGTGATGTTTGTTTTCTTCCGCAATGTTTTGAAACTTCATAAAAGGCCCTCCATCAACATATTTGATATTCGTGTAGAATACAATTCCTCCGGCGAAACCGTCAAGGCTTGGGGTGAGGCAAAAACATGGGTGAGGTTTGCGTTGGATAGACAAGCAAAGGAACTCATATTATGTGATATGTCTGATTGCGAATTTCAAACCAATTTATTGGCGCATAATTTCACAAGTCAATATCTTGTTAAACTTGTGCTCGATTCTTGCAATCTTGAAACCCAGTTTGAAGTGAACTTGCCATCTCTGAAGAAGTTATCAATTGACGGTTGTGTCATTCGTGATGAAGAATTACTAAGTTTTTTACGTGGGTGTCCTGCCTTACAAGAACTGGAAATAGAGGATCTTTATTATTTGGACAAGCTAAGTATTAGCGCTCCAAACATTGATAAGTTATCTCTTGTATGTTACGACTGGGAACCTTTGCCGTTTGATTGCCCCAATCTTAAAACTTTGGAGTTGGATGTATCTGATCATGGGATAGTTATTACTGATATTTCTTCAGTTCGTAATATCTACGTCAAAAACTATCCCGGTAACTCATACAATGATAAATTACATACAACACGTAAATTGTTTTACGGGAAGCTTGATGGTGTTGAAGTTCTCCATTTGTCACGTAATGTGTCTCACGTAAGCTCCTCTTTTTCGTTTATTAACATTAAAGTGTGGAATTGCTAACTGAGATAACGCATTTTTCATTTTCTTCCATTTTCAGGAGTTCCTTGATACAGTACAACATTTGGATCTGTTACAACACAAATGGAAGCGTATAGTTCTGGAATTGCGGAAGTTTGATCAAGTCTGCCTCGATGGCATCCAACAGTTGACGAGAAGTTTAAGAAACTTGGAAGAACTCACTATATACCCGTTGTGGAAAGCAAAACCTGCAGAAGAGCTTGAATTTGTTAAGTGCATGTTAAGCTTCCCTAGAGCGTCAACAAGTGCTCGAATCCTCTTTGCTTGACTATTGTCATGCATACGCCATACTGCGTTTTTGTATCGCAGCTAGCGTGTTGTGTAACGATGCTAGAATGCAGATGAATTATGGAAAAACGATAATTGTTCTTCGGGGTATGACTTATATTGACTTGGGTAAGTCTTGGATGTAAAAGTCTTGATCAAGTACCATAACTGCATTCCAGATTTCGTCGTGAATCACTCTGTTTTTTATTCCTTATTTGAAACTGTTATAGTCTAATGGTATGTATACATGAAATAGGCTCGCATTTGACAAAACATTGTCATCGTCATTATTTACTTAATTTTTGCAACATTGAGAAGCAACCGAGTTAACGACTGGAATTTCCAATTTACATTTCGAAATTTTCGACTTCAATTTGTAAGGAATACTGAGTTCTACTTGCAACTTGAGATAATCGTAATAATTGTTTTCAATGATAAATTTCGAACACTTTTGTCTGACTATTTTTAAGGTGGTACGAAAGTAATTGGTACCTCTTACCTTTCTCATCCGTATAAGGATGAATTTGGTCAATTCTCGAGAATCAACCTAGTTTAGGTATGGATATTGCCGGGGATGGATATTAAATTTCTAAAACCGGTAATTGGTTTAGAAAAAAAATATAAAATTACAATGAAACTTTATTTAAGAAGCAAAATAGCAAATAAGTCTATCATGGTACGGACTACTGCGGAGTATCAAATACGAAGTATTTATTAATTTATCATACCGTGTAATGTAAGTGACCAAGTGTAGCGTTGGTTATGGACCATTATTTTCATATTTTCAATTAATTAATTGTTTTTTATGTATTGTGGACAACTTATTAAAGCAAAAATAAATTGTAAAATATATTTTATGAATGTAACCACAAAATTAAATTTTGACAACAAAGTGGATAAGAATAATCGAATTTCAAAAATCGATTTTTCCAGTTATTGAAAAATCAGACAAACTAAAAAACGATGCCCGAGTCAAATATAAATTGCATGATGTCGTTAATTTTTATATTAAGTAACCAAATCGAATCGAATTTAAAATCCAAAGCAGATAACCGATATTTGCTCATTCCTAATAAACACTATAACTCCAAATATTTTTTATTTCGACCCAAAATCGAATTACGGAGTATTTAGTTGGGTAACATCGGAATGAAAAGTAGTCCGTACTATGTAGCCAAATACGGAGTAGATTCGAAGAAGTAAATCGCAATTTCTTTCAACTGTTGCTGAATAACACTCACTCATCCTAGGGTTTGGAGAAAAACAAAAAAAAAAAAAAACCTCAATTTCATCAGGTAACTGACTAACTGTTGCAATTATCACCCTCTATTTTTTTTTTTTGTATTAATGTTCATGTCAAAAGCTTCATTGATTGTTTTGGTCACTGTAATACTATTCTGCGACTTAATCTTCATGCATCCCATTGTTGTTGTTGTTATCGTCGTCTTCGTTAGGCGGTTATTGCTTTGAGAATCATGAAATTAAAGGTACATTTGATGTAACAAGTTGTTATTTTGAACGGAAATTAACTGAAGTGAAAATTGGAATTGTATTGCGCTAAGTGAGCTTTGGTTTTGCTATGTTTCCATTTTTAGTCGATTCAATTGATTTGTTGTATTCTAAAAACCACTCTTTTGTTGGTATTGGAGGGACTGAGGAAGTACTGATTAAAACTGACCCTTGATTATTTTGAGTTGGGCGGTCGTTCGACGTCTTAGTTAAGCTTTTCTTTTGAAATTATTGTCAGGTAAATCACGTGAGAACCATGGAATCACGGACACAAAAGCGTATGCGCGACAGAGATAGGTTGAGTGAAATGCCAGATGAAGTAATTGTCCACATTCTTTCGTGTATGCCTATCGTATATGCTGTTAGAACCATGTTACTTCGTCGTTTTGGAGACCTTTGGACTTTGGTTCATACCCTTAAGTTTGGCATGCTTGATTTCTATCATCAATTTTATCTAAATCATCCGGTGAACAAAGATAATAATGAGCGGATGTACGCTTTCTTCCGCAATGTTTTGATACTTCATAAAAGGCCATCCATCAACAAATTTCATATTCGTGTACTGCTTTATTATCCTGACAAAGCCATCAAGGCTTCTGGTGAGGTAAAAACATGGGTGAGGTTTGCATTGAGTAGACAAGCGAAGGAACTCATATTACATGATGAGACTGCATCTGAATCCACTATCAATATATCAGTGCGTAATTTCACAAGTCTATCTCTTGTTACCCTTGCTCTTCATAATTGCGATATTGAGACCCGAATTCAAGTGAACTTGCCATCTCTGAAGAAGTTATTGATTGACGACTGCGTCATACCTAATAAAGTATTATGTAGGTTTATACGTGGGTGTCCTTCCTTACAAGAATTGGAAATAAGGGATCCTTATTGTACGAACAAGCTAAGTATTAGCGCTCCAAACATTGATAAGTTATCTCTTGTTCTTTCGTATAAATGTGCCATTTGGTATCCTTTGCCGGTTGATTGCCCCAACCTTAGAACTTTGGAGTTGGATGTATATGATGGGATAGATATCGTTGATATTTCTTCTGTTCGTGATATCTGCATCAAAAACTATCCCGGTAACTCATACAATGATGAATTACATACAACACATAAATTGTTTTATGGGAAGCTTGATGGTGTTGAAGTTCTCCATTTGTCACGAGATGTGTCTTACGTAAGCACTTCTCCTTCTTTTTTTACTGTAAAAAGAAGTGTGTGGAATTATTGAGATAACGAATGTTCATTTTCTTCCATTTTCAGGAGTTCCTTGATACAATACAGCATTTGGATCTGTTACAACACAAATGGAAGCGTGTAGTTCTGGAATTGTGGAACTTTGATGAAGTCTGCCTCGTAGGCATCCAACACTTGATGAGAAGTTTAAGAAACTTGGAAGTACTCACAATATACCCATCGGGAAATGCAAAGCCTGAGTTTGAATTTGTTAAGCGCATGTTAAGCTTCCCGAGAGCATCAACAAGTGCCCGGATACTCTTTGCTTGACTATTGAGTATGTGCGTTTTTGTATCGGAGCTAGCGTTTTGTGTTATTATCCTTGAAAGCAGACGAATTTTGGAAATACGATAATTATTATTCGGGGTATAACTTGGGCAAATCTTGGATGTAAAAAGTGTTGATCATTTGCCGTAACTGTATTCCAGATTTCGACATGAATCGTTCCTTTTTTTTTATTCCTTATCTGAAACTGGTGTTGTTATGGTATCTATACATGAATTATGCTCACATTTCACAAAATCATAGTCATCGACGCATCGTCATTTACTTAGTTTTTGGCAACTTTCGGAAGCTACTGACTTAATGACCGAAATTTCCAATTTACATTTCGAAATTTTCTTCAATTTGTAAGGAATACTGAGTTCTAAATGGAACTTTGGAGAAACTATTTTTTATTTTTGGTGCGCAAGATTTGGGTGACCTTTTTTAAGTTTGAAGAGTGTGTGTCATTGAACCCACGACCTATTGTTGAATATTTGGACATCATAAGTCATAACCACTATAACATTAACTTACTTGTTTAATTTATCCCGATCAATCAAGCTAGATTTCATTTTCTATTCCTCATTGTTTGAGTATAAACTATAATCCACGTAAACTTTACTAAGGGTTATTTTGTGTTGGGGTAACAGGCCTAAATTTAGAGTTTAGCGGAAGCTTAAACCTGTTACTGTTTTAAGTGTAATTAAAATGGGCTAGGCGATTATGATAATAAAATTAAATACGTCAAAAAATAGAGAATAACGACACACCGAATTTTTACGTGGGAACCCCTCAAAATGGTGAGGGTAAAACCACGGGACCTCTCGTCCGCAGAAAATCCATCCACTATAATAATAATGGGTTTACAATGACTTTCCTAGTACCAACTAGGAGATTACAGATAATTTTCTGGCTATCCGAATAGACCGTCGGACCCTCAGAAAAATTACTCTAAATTTGTGGGACTCAGTCGGAGATTATAAGACTTTCCGACTGGATAACAGACTCACAGGATTATTTGAGTAGTACCACAATTACTCTCAAACTCTCTGTATTTTACACTCTTAGTAAGTGGCTCTTACTTCACTCACTAGTATTTTGTGTTTTGCTGGGATTTTTGGGATAATTTACAACTCCTTCGACGTTTGGTTTTTATAGACTCAAGAAGTACACTTTGGACTTCCCATTAACCCTTTGGACTTCCCATGCTTGCTCCCTACCTCTTCTTCTTTATTTTTCTTTACAGCATTTGTCCCCTAGGAGGGACCCAACAATTCTCCCCCTCCCGACAAGGTGGACTGACCGCCATACCTGCTTTCCTTCGACACACGTCGAGCTTCTCCATAGGTAACGTCTTTGTCATCATATCCGATCCATTATCATCGGTATGGATTTTCTCAATCTGCAGAAGATTGGAATCTAACACATCTCGGATCCAATGGTATCGCATGTCGATATGCTTGGACCTGGAATGAAAGGTGGGATTCTTTGCGAGATGAATCGCACTCTGACTATCACAATGTAGTTGATACTTCTCCTGTTCTTGACCCAACTCCTGTAAGAACTTCTTCATCCATAGGAGTTCCTTACAGGCTTCAGTCACTGCAATGTACTCTGCCTCTGTGGTTGACAAGGCAACACACTTTTGCAGTCTACTCTGCCATGATACTGCTCCCCCTGCATAAGTCATCAGGTATCCCGAGGTTGATTTTCGGGAGTCTGGATCTCCAGCTAGATCGGCATCAGTGTATCCATCTAGCTCAGCTTTGCCATCACCAAAGCTTAAACACATCTTGGAGGTACCGCGCAAATATCTGATAATCCATTTGACAGCTTCCCAGTGCGCCTTTCCTGGTTTAGAGAGAAAACGACTAACAACACCAACTGCATAAGCGATATCTGGTCTTGTGCACACCATTGCGTACATAAGACTACCAACTGCTGAAGCATAAGGAATTTTCAGCATCTCTTCTTCTTCCACCTCGTTCTTGGGGCATTGTTGAGAACTCAACTTGAAATGACCCGCTAGTGGAGACTTAACTTGCTTCGCGTTATGCATGTTGAATCTCTCTAACACCTTCTCAATATACCTTTCTTGTGACAGCCAAATTATCTTTTTCTTTCTGTCACGGGAGATCTTCATTCCAAGGATTTGTTTTGCAGGACCCAAGTCTTTCATAGAAAAGTACTTGCTCATCGCCTTCTTCAGATTGGCGATCTTTGTAGTATCACGACCAACGATCAACATATCGTCAACATATAACAGGAGGATAAGAGATTCCCCGTCTGGGAACTTCTTCACGAACACACAATGGTCTGCTGTCGTCTTCTGATAGCCATGATCTATCATGAAGGATTCAAACTTCTTGTACCACTGCCTTGGAGCTTGCTTCAAACCATACAAGCTCTTGTTCAATCGACACACAAGGTGCTCATTTCCATTCTCTAGAAAACCCTCAGGTTGCTCCATGTATATCTCTTCTTCCAAATCACCATGTAGGAAGGCTGTCTTCACGTCGAGTTGCTCGATTTCCATATCCATGCTTGCGGCCAAGCCAAGCACAACTCGAATCGAAGACATTTTCACAACCGGAGAAAAGATTTCATCAAAATCAATCCCCTTCTTTTGACTGAACCCCTTCACAACTAGCCTCGCTTTGTACCTTGGTTGTGAGCTATTTTCTTCAGTCTTCAACTTGAACACCCACTTGTTTTTGAGTGCTTTCCTGCCCTTTGGTAACTCTACCAGATCATACGTGTGGTTCTCATGCAAGGATTTGATCTCCTCTTGCATGGCTGCTTTCCACTCCTTCTGGTAAACATCAGTAATTGCTTCATCAAAGGACTCTGGCTCTCCCCCTTCACTAACTAACGACCATGTAGTTGGTGATAGGAGGGAATTCGGTTTTCGAGGCCTTGTAGACCTTCTCACTTCATGAGGTTGCCCATTTGCCTCCAAATCATCATGGTCCTGTGGTGGGTCTGGATCATTACCACCAAGACCGTTTTCAGCGTCTCCCCCGTAATCATCATTCCTTGGAGGAGGATCTAAGTCAAAGCTCGTTGGACTTACTTCGTCAGACTTTGGTTTCATCTGCTTCTCAAAGTCTTCAATCGTCTGATCTTCAAAGAATACAACATCCCTACTTCTGAAGATCTTCTTGTCTACTGGATTCCACAACCGATAACCGAACTCTTCTTCCCCATAACCAACGAAGATGCATTGCTTCGTTTTGCTATCAAGCTTGGCTCTTTCGTCTCTCGGGATATGAGCAAACGCTCTGCATCCGAAGACTCTCAAGTTCTTGTAGGAAACATCTTTTCCTGTATAGACTCTCTCTGGGATATCACCATCCAGAGGAACTGAGGGGGATCGATTGATTAGGTAGACAGCTGTTCGTAGTGCCTCTTTCCAAAATGTTTTTGGAAGCTTAGCGTGAGAGAGCATAGATCGGATCCTCTCTCCAATCGTCCGGTTCATTCTCTCTGCAAGACCATTTTGCTGAGGTGTCTTGGGAACCGTCTTCTCGAGCCTAATTCCATGACTCTTGCAATACTCTTCAAACGGACCCCGATACTCGCCGCCATTGTCTGCTCGCACACACTTCAACTTCATACCAGTTTCTCTCTCAACTTTGGCATGAAACACTTTGAATGAATCTAGAACTTGGGATTTGGCAGCCAATGCAGATGCCCAAATCTTTCTAGAATGATCATCGATAAAAGTCACGAAGTATAATGCCCCATCGTGTGACTTCTCGGTCATCGAACAGACATCCGTGTGGACTAAATCCAGCACGTGGCTTCGCCTTTTGCGAGGTGTTCTCTGAAATGACACCCTATGTTGTTTCCCAGCCAAACAGTCAACACAGGGTTTCAGATATACGCCTTTAACTTCAGGGAGGATTTGCTTACGAGCGAGAATTTGCAGCCCCTTCTCACTCATATGCCCGAGCCTTTTGTGCCAAAGCTCGGTTGAGGCTTCTGATCGAACGACATTTGCCTCTCCATGATTCACCTTTGCCTGAGTCATGTACAATGTCCTTTGCTTCTTTCCTCGAGCCACGATCATAGAACCTTTGGACAACTTCCACTTGCCGTCACTTAGTTGACTGCAGTAACCATCGTCATCTAACATTCCGGCTGACATCAGGTTCAACCGAATGTCTGGAACATGTCGTACGTTCTTCAGTGTCAACCTGCATCCAGTGTTAGTTTCTAAACACACATCTCCAATACCAATAATTTTGGAGGAACCATCATTTCCCATTCTTACACTACCGTAGTCTCCAGGAGTATAAGATGAAAAGAAATCGGCATGTGAGGTAAGGTGGTACGAGGCGCCAGAATCAATGACCCACATACTGTCCTCACATGCGACATTTAGGTAACCATCATCACCTATGAAAAATACTTCATCACTGGCTGCAACTGCACTGGTTTCCCCTTGATTACCGTGATCCTCGTTGCCAGATTTTTCTTTGGCTTGATCACGCGTTAATGCTGCGTTACATCGCTCGCCAGGCGACCTCTTACAATAGTAGCAGGTTACTTCAGTTCTGGGTTTCGATCTCCCCCTGGAATAATCGCGTTTCTGCGATCCTCTGTTTTTACCTCTTCCACGAGAGGTTTCTGCAACATGAACCTCCACAGAGCTGGAGGAGTTGAACTCCTTTCGTCTTGCTTCCTCGTTGAGCAAGCTATCTTTCACAGTCGTCATTGTGAGATTTCCTTCTGGAACGGAATTGCTCAAGGACACCACGAGCGTTTCCCAGCTATCCGGGAGGGAACTGAGAAGTAATAGTGCCTGAACCTCATCAGCCAGACTTATCTTCATGCTTGCTATTTGATTTAGCAAACCTTGATAGTCATTGAGGTGCTCCACCATGCTACGACCGTCTTTGTACTCTTGTCTCACCAGTCGTCTGACCAGAGACGCTTTGTTTAGAGCCGTCTTGCGTTCGTACATGGACTCCAATCTTTCTGCAGTATATTAGCCATCGTATCACTGGCTACATGTTGGAAAACACTTTGATCGATATATTGTCGAATTAAACCGACCACTTTACGATTAAGTGTATTCCACGCATCCTCCGTTTTATCATCGGGTTTAAATCGAAGTTTCGACGACATGGTACATGTCCTTACAATAAAGGATATCCTCCATTCTTGGCTTCCAAATTGGGTAATTTGTCGCCGTCAATTTTATCATGCCGCTAATAGTGACCGTATCCTCCATTTTAAAAAAAATTCACTTAAGGATATAGAGCTACCAGAGCTCTGATACCACTCTGTTGGGGTAACAGGCCTAAATTTAGAGTTTAGCGGAAGCTTAAACCTGTTACTGTTTTAAGTGTAATTAAAATGGGCTAGGCGATTATGATAATAAAATTAAATACGTCAAAAAATAGAGAATAACGACACACCGAATTTTTACGTGGGAACCCCTCAAAATGGTGAGGGTAAAACCACGGGACCTCTCGTCCGCAGAAAATCCATCCACTATAATAATAATGGGTTTACAATGACTTTCCTAGTACCAACTAGGAGATTACAGATAATTTCCTGGCTATCCGAATAGACCGTCGGACCCTCAGAAAAATTACTCTAATTTTGTGGGACTCAGTCGGAGATTATAAGACTTTCCGACTGGATAACAGACTCACAGGATTATTTGAGTAGTACCACAATTACTCTCAAACTCTCTGTATTTTACACTCTTAGTAAGTGGCTCTTACTTCACTCACTAGTATTTTGTGTTTTGCTGGGATTTTTGGGATAATTTACAACTCCTTCGACGTTTGGTTTTTATAGACTCAAGAAGTATACTTTGGACTTCCCATTAACCCTTTGGACTTCCCATGCTTGCTCCCTACCTCTTCTTCTTTATTTTTCTTTACAGCATTTGTCCCCTAGGAGGGACCCAACATTTTGTTACCAATTGATTTTAAGGAATGGGAATTGTTTTTTTAACTTGAGCGCTTTTATCGTTGCCAGACCATTTTTATGGCTTAAAATGCTATCACAACTCGAGTTCGCCTTTGATTTGATAAGTTTAAATTGGACTAAAATTAAATAAATAAATATAAATGTATATAACTAAATATTATAAATGTATATCCAAAGAAAGAAATTGTGAATTCAAAAAATGGCCAACAAAAGAATCTATCTACAGTTTTAAAACCCTAACTCGTATAGACAACATTGTAATTAGCAGAAGTGCAAGTTCTGCAACAAGGGTTTTGTTTGTGAGCTTTCAGTTGTTCATCTGTCAGAAAAACAGCTTCTTTAAATCACAAAAAGGTATTTTTTCATTTTCAATTTTCCTAAGTACACTTGATTTAATCTCGGAAATTTGTTTACTTTCTCTAATTTTGTGGTGGCTAAAGTACTGGTATTGTGAAATTTTAGCAAAACTTTTGTTTTAGAACTAATCCTCTTAACAATTTCAGGTGGATTTTGTCTGACATTTTAGTAAAGTTACATCTTTTAGAACTAAGCTTTCAAATATTTGAGGTGGGTTTTGTCTGAAATTTGAGTAAAGTTTATGTTTTAGAATTTACCCTTTAACTATTAGGTGGATTTTATGTGAAATTTGAGTGAAGGTTCTTGTTTTAGAATTAACCCTTTCACTATTGGAGGTGGATTTTGTCTGAAATTTGAGTAAAGTGTATGAAAGTTGAGTGAAATTTATGTCTTAGAATCAACCCTTTAACAATTTTAGCTGGATTTTGTCTGAAATTTGAGTGAAGTTTATGTTTTTAATCATGCAGTTCAACCAAAAACATGGCTTCTATGTCGAATGGTGTTAATAATGTTCTTGAAGATAGATTGAGTCAGATGCCTGATGAAGTCATTGTTCACATACTTTCGTGTTTGCCCACCATAGATGCTGTTAGAACCATGTTGCTTCGTCGGTTTGGGGAACTCTGGACTTTGGTTCATAGTTCATACTCTTTTGTTTGATTTTGATGAATACCGTGAAAGAATGGTTGTTGGTGGTGGAATAATTGATGAACCATCAGTCATTAGTGCGGCATTTGTTTGCTTCTCCCGTTTTGTCAGGAATGTCCTCATGCTTCATAGAAGATCCACCATTGACTCTTTTCACCTTTACATTTACGAATTTGATGTTTTCTCCGACGATCCAAAGAGTTTTGACGATGTTCAAATCTGGCTAAGGTTCGCTACTAGTAGAGGAGTCAAAAATCTCCATGTTTCTTTTATGGGCCCTAATGATTTACCTCTACCACTTTGTGTTTTCACTTGCCAATCTATAATTACGCTCGAGGCCTCTGGATGTGTCATCGAGGATTATGAAGATGAACAACCTTTTGTTATGGGTGGTTTAAGAAAATTAACGCTTACAAGTGTTGAAAATGATGGTGACGGTTACAGCCAGTTGATATCTGGATGCCCTTCTTTGGAAGAGTTGATTATAGACGATCCTCGAGAACTGCTAGTTTTGAACATTACTAATCCGAGTGCTCGTAAGTTGTATCTCCGCCTCGAAGGTTACCGTTCCAATGGCCCTGATTCCCTTACCCTTCATTGCCCCAATGTGAAAATTTTGGATTTTTCAATTACAGAGCAGTCCCCACCATTTCAGTTGTTCGTGACTGATGTTTCGTCTCTTGAAGTTGTGAATGTCAAGGATTTACCAGATAAATGTTGGTACGGACTAGTTAGGGCTATTACGAAGAACTTTCGAAATGCAGCGGAGTTTTCCTTGTCAAGAAAAGCTTTTGAGGTAGCAAATCTATGTATATCGAGTTTCACAGCTAAATATTTGTTTCCCTTTTGCTGTATTGAAACGAGTATTAGTATTTTGCAAATCTTATCCATGAGAATCAAGTAACGTAGCACGTCCTTTTTCTTTTCTTCTGAAATTATCTTCGATGAAGGAAATGGATTTCCCGCAGAACAATTGGAAGCGTTTAATTTTGCAGATATGCTGGAATCATGAACGATGTCTTCAAGTTATCTTAAAGTTGGTAAAAAGTTCAGTGAAATTGGAAGAGCTCATAATAGACGTTGAACAATCATCGGTAAGTACAATCATGGTTTTCTTACTCTGCAAGATCAGTTTGTATCTCTAATTTCGTTTCATCTGATTTTTGTGATGGCTCGCTCTGTATACAGGATACATGTGAATTAATTCGCTCAAAGATACCTACTTCCGATCATAAGGCACTACTTTGCCCTGAATTATTTAGCGCTTGTGATTATCCACTGCTTAAAACCGTCACCATTCATGGGTATGAAAAGGGTTGTATAGGTCTGATCAAACTAGTAGAAGTGTTTCTCCGAAATGCAGTCGCATTGGAGAAATTGGTAATTACCCTAGGGGCGAATCATCAAGTCACAGTCGAGGATCGTGATTTTGTTAACGAAATGTCAAGTTTCAAGAGAGGTTCAACAAATGCGGTCGTGGTCTTCGCTTGATAACATTATAACGCATTTGAGAACATATGTACTCTCCAAAAACGCATTATCTATTTCGGAAAGCTTCTTTATCCGAGGACATCTGATTATGTTAGCTTATTAAGTATCCGCCAGTTTGATTTATCATTAGATTAGATCGGCGTTTGCAAGTAAATGATGCAGATTAAAACACGGATCTTTTGTAGCGACTGATTGGAATTAGACTATGAAATACGTTAACCTTTTTGTAATCACTGTAATTCATAAAAACGAACAAAATTAATCAGGAGTGTATTATATGAAAGCTTATCAATCTTTTCTAATCAACTCACGAATCCAGAAGAATTTATCAGCAGAGTTATTGACTCAAACATCGTTGAGTTCACAGATGACAGAGAGGAGTTACTCATGTGCATTTGTGTAGACACTCAAATAATTTTGTATTTTTGGTAGTTATTTTATTTGCAGTATCTTTAATATTTAAAGATAATTATCAATAAATATTGTGATAATATCTTAGATATTTTAGAAACTTTGTCTTGTCCTCCAAGCCATCTAACTCTATAAATATTGATCTCACATTTAGGGTTTAGGGGGAGGCAGATGGATTAAGTCTATAGACCCCATCTTCCTACTACCAAATTGTAGGTAGGATGGAATAAGTCACAAAAGGCCCCATCAATTCCCTACGAGATTAAGTCGATAAGGCCCTCGTAGAAACTATCAAAACCCTTATCTTTTGGATGGAATCAAGAGAGTCCCGAAAGTTGTAACCCTCAATCTTTCGATAAATTAAATAAAATTCTTGTATTCCATATTTGTTTGGTTATGAATTTTTATGGTTTACAATTTGTTACAACACAAATGGAAGCGTGTAGTTCTTGAATTACAGAAGTTTGATCAAGTCTGCCTCGATGGCATCCAACACTTGACGAGAAGTTTAAGAAACTTGGAAGAACTCACTATATACCCGTCGTGGAAAGCAAACCCTGCAAAAGAGCTTGAATTTGTTAAGCGCGTGTTAAGCTTCCCTAGACCGTCAACCAGTGCTCGGATACTCTTTGCTTGTCTATTGTGCATGCATACTGCGTTTTTGTATCGCAGCTACCGTGTTGTGTAACAATGCTAGAATGCAGATGAATTATGGAAAAACGATGATCGTTCTTTGAGGAATGACTTATTGACTTGGGATCAAGTACCATAACTGCATTCCAGATTTCGTCGTGAATCACTCTGTTTTTTTCCTTTTTGAAACTGGTATTGTAATGGTAGCTATACATGAATTAGGCTAGCATTTCACAAAATCATAGTCATCGTCATTTTTTACTGTATTTTCACAAAATATTGAATATTGACGAGGCTGAAGATGAAGGTTGACTAGGAGAAAGATAAGATCATTAAGATGGATGAATAAGGTGAGTTAGATTTAACGAAATATTTTACGGAAATCTAAATTTTAGTTATGGTGTAGAATAAGTGAAGCACATCAATTAAGGACACCATCGATGTTTTTGAAAATAGAGGGATACCATATAGAAATTGAAAAAACACAGGGATATCACGTCGGAAAACCCATTTTTATTATTATTATTATTTTTTTTTTTTCCTAGATGAGCCACAAAACGATTACAACGGAGGAGGGAATTTGAACATGAGAGTCGAGACTTGAGACTAACCGTTACCTCCGTTGTAACTTGTAACCTCCTAAACACACCAAACGATATCAAGTAGTCCGTAGTCCATACTCCGTACTACTTCGCCAAATGGCCAAATAGTAATTCTCTTGTGAAACTAACCTAACACTAAGTTAATGCGAGACATTAGAAATTATAGTTAAAATGATACGGAGTATAAAAATATGAAATAAATCTACTAAAGTCCTTTTAGGATACTAAAAATTTTAGTTACAGTTAATAATACGGAAAAATTATACTAAAACGGTACAAAAATTATACGATAGAAAACGAGACCAACTTACAACAAGCCTCACAGCTAGACCTGGCAAAACAGACCCGACCCCATAAGGCTGACCCGAGACCCGAAAGTGACCCGACAATCGCAAACCCGAAATTGACCCGACCCAAATTGACCCGAACCCGAAATGACCCGAAACCCAAAATAACCCGACCCGACCCAATATGATACTTCAATTAAACCCAAAATGACTCGATCCAGACCCAACCCGATTGACCCGTCAATTAGTCTCTCTAAAAACGGGTCAACCCGTTTTAAGTTAAGACGGGTCAAGTACTAAGAATAAGACAAAAGACAAGTGGGGTTAGAAAGGTACAATAAATTTGTTTTTTATGTGCAAGTGGAGGGTACTTGACCCGTTTTAAACTTAAAACGGATATGTTGCTCTTAAACAAGAATTTGTGCAATTTCTTTCCGTTGTTGCTCAATTACACTCGCTCATCCTAGGGTTTGGGGGAAAGAAAAAAAAACCCTCATTTTCATCAGGTAGCTTTTGCAATTATCACCCTCTATTTTGTTTTTTTTTTTTTTTGTTTTTTTCATTTAATATTAATGTTCATGTCAAAAGAAACATTGATTGTTGTTGTCGTCGTGGTTGTCGTCATCTTCTTCGTTAGCTGGTAATCGCTTTGAGAATTATGAAATTAAAGGTACAGTTTGAAGTAACAAGTTATTTTTTGAACGGAAATTAACCGAACTGATAAACGGAATTGATATGAACTGTTGTTTTTGCTCCATTTCCATTTTTAGTCGATTCAATTGATTTGCTGCATTTTTTTTTTTTTTTTTTTTTGGGTAGGAGACTAGGAGTAGAAGACCTAGTTTAATGTTTGAACTTATCGTTTCCTTTTTTGAGTTGGGCGGTTGATCTAAGTTTTAATGAAGCTTGGAGTAGAACACCTAGTTTACTGATTTAAACTGAACCTTGATTATTTTGAATTAGGTTGTTGATCGAAGTTTTAATGAAGCTTTTGTTTTGAAGTTATTGACAGGTAAATCACATGAGAATCATAGAACTACAGACGCAAAAGCGTATGCGTTCTCTCAAGAACTTTTACGGCCGAGATAGGTTGAGTGAAATGCCAGATGAAGTAATTATCCACATTCTTTCGTGTATGCCTATTTTATACGCTGTTAGAACCCATGTTACTTCGTCGTTTTGGAGACCTTTGGACTTTGGTTCATACCCTTAAGCTTGACATGCTTGATTTCTTATGTAATGTTTCTTATCTAAATCGTCAGTTGAAACAAGATGAGAATGAGCGGATGTACGTTTTTGTCCGCAATGTTCTGAGACTTCATAATAGGCCTTCCATCAACAAATTTCATGTACGTGTACTGCTTTATCATTATGACGAAGCCACTAAGGCTTCTGGTGAGGTAAAAACATGGGTTGAGTTTGCATTGAGTAGACAAGTAAAGGAACTCATATTATGTGATAAGTCTAATTTTGACATTCGTACCACTATATCGGTGCGTGATTTCACAAGTCAATCTCTTGTTACCCTTGTGCTTGCTTTTTGCGATATTGAGACCCAAGTTCAAGTGAACTTGCCATCTCTAAAGAAGTTATCAATTGACAATTGCGGCATAGATGATAAAGTATTACGAAGGCTTATATCTGGGTGTCCTTCCTTACAAGAATTGGAAATAAAGGATCCTTGTGATTTGGACATAAGTTTTAGCGCTCCAAACGTTGATAAGTTATCTCTTGTTCTTCCAGATTCATATGACGGTTGGGAACCTTTGCCGGTTGATTGCCCCAACCTTAAAACTTTATATTTGGATGTATATGATGGGATAGTTATTATTGATATTTCTTCAGTTCGTGATATCTACGTCAAAAACTATCCTGGTAACTATTACAATGACAAATTACATACAACACGTAAACTGTTTTACGGGAAGCTTGATGGTGTTGAAGTTCTCCATTTGTCGCGTAATGTGTCTCACGTAAGCACTTCTCTTTCTTTATTAAAAAAAAAAAAAAAAAAGTGTGTGGAATTATTGAGATAACGTCGGTTCAGTTTCTTCCATTTTCAGGCGTTCCTTGATACAGTGCAGCATTTGGATCTGTTACAACACAAATGGAAGCGTGTTGTTCTGGAATTGTGGATGTTTGATCAAGTCTGCCTCAATGGCATCCATCACATGATGAGAAGTTTAAGAAACTTGGAAGAACTCACAATTACTATACACCCATCGTGGAATGCAAAGCCTGCAGAAATTCTTGAATATGTTAAGCGCATGTTAAGCTTCCCGAGAGCATCAACAAGTGCCCGCATACGCTTTGCTTGACTATTGAGCATGTTCGTTTTTTCATCGGAGCTAGCGTGTTGTGTTATTATACTAGAAATCAGACGAATTATGGAAAAACGATAGTTATTCGGGGCATAACTTGGGCAAATCTTGGATATAAAAAGTCTTGATCATGTGCCATAACTGTATTCCAGATTTCAACGTGAATCATTCCTTTTTTATTCCTTGTCTGAAACTGGTATTGTAATGGTATCTATACATGAATAATGCTCGCATTTCACAAAATCATAGTCATCGAAGAATCGTCATTTACTTAGTGTTTGGCAACTTTCGGAAGCTACCGAGTTAACGACCGGAATTTCCAATTTGCATTTCAAAATTTTCGACTTCAATTCGTAAGGAATACTGAGTTCTACATGGAACTCTGGAGAAACTATCTTTTGTTTTTGGTGCGCAGTATTTGTGTGACGTTTCTTTAGTTTGAAGAGGGAGTGTGTCAACGACCCACGAGTCCACGACCTATTGTTGAATATTTGCACATCATAACCACTAGACCAAAATATTAGTGGTACATGCTCAATTTATCCGGATCAATCAAGCTCGATTTCATTTTCATTTTCTTTTCCTCATTATTTGAATATAATCCACACGAACATTACTATAACCATCCCCATTAAGCAAAATGACCTAGGTCATTTGACGTGAGTGTCACTTTAAACATAAATTAGTAAATAACCATCACACAATTAAAAGGACACTTTTCCATGAAAGTCAATAAATGACCCTTGTGTATACAAAATGATACTCTATTTTTTCAACTTATTATATTGCAAAAAGAAAAAAAAGCTTGTGTATTTTTAAGTCATTATTTTTTGAATGAGAGGTTGATTAAACTAGTACTCCCTACTTTGTAATAGATAATCACTTCCATTAAAGTGACATTTGAATGAGGATGGTCTAAGGATTCACCTGTCACCAATTAACTTTGAAAAATGTGGTTTCTTTTTGAACTTGTAAACTAAGCGCTTTATTCATTGTCAGGCCTATTTTTATGGTTTAAAATGCTATTACAACCCAAGTTTGCCCTTGGTTCGATAAGTTTAAGTTGGACCAAAATTATGTCACAGAATTTCGCTAGAATAAAATCTTTAATTACAAATATATGATTTTATATTCTTCCTAATTACAATTTACAATGGGAGGTACGGTAAGTAATACTTCGTATTTCTTTAGCTTGGAGTAATACGGTTAATGGTTAATACCTCAAACTTGTGAAGTGAGGTTATTTTCATATAAGTCGACAGGAGGTGCGAACGGAACTTAGGCCCTGTTCTTTTAAACATAGAACTGAACTTATAGGAGAGTGAACTTATAGGAGTGAAATTTGAACTTATAGGAGCTGAAATTTGAACTTATAGAAAGTGAAATTTGAACTTATAAGAGCTGAGCTGAGCTGAACTTATAGGAGCTGAGCTGAACTTATAGGAGCTGAATTTATAGGAGCTGAACTTATAGGAGCTGAACTTATAGGAGCTGAAACTTATTGGAGTTAAATTTATTAGAATTTAAAACTTATTGAATAATAATAATTTAAATATTAATATTAATATTAATATTAATATAATATGAAAAAATTTATTAAATTAATAACAATAATAACAATGATATTTATAGTAATGATGATGATGATTACAATAATTAAAATCTTTTAATTTATTCAAAATGATTAATTTTACTACTCCCTGTCTCCCTCCATCCCACATTTTTCCTCCCATTTCCAAATGACACAAGGAATAAGAAATAATAGTAAACAAATGGTAATGAGTGTGTTACAAATGGGTCCCACAAAAAAGTAGGTGTCCATTTTTAGTAAGTTGTAGTGTAAATTGTGAAATGGGAGGAAAAAGATGGTATTTCCTTTTTGGGTAAATGAGAGGAAAAAGATGGGATGGAGGGAGTAATAATAAACAATAGTGTTCAAAATCGATTTTGCGGTCTAGTATAGTTAAATATCTCAATATATAGTTGATTATAAATAAGTTGGCTCGGTTAAATATTTTAATATACTATATTTATGCAATAATAATAGTGATATAAAAATAAAACATAATAGAATTTATAGGAGCTGAACTTATAGGAGCTGAACTTATAGGAGTGAAATTTGAACTTATAGGAGTCGAAATTAACTTATAGTGTTCGAAATTTGAACTTATAGGAGCTGAAAAAGCTGAGCTGAGCTTATAGGAGCTGAGCTGAATTTATAGGAGCTGAGCTGAACTTATAAGAGCTGAAATTAAGCTGAAAAGAACAGGGCCTTAGAATTGAGAAAAAGAGCTTTCTTCAAGGGAGGGCGAAGTATGCATACCTACTTAGCCACAGGCGGCGCATACTGAGCAAAAGTCAAATTCTTTTTCCTTCTTTTTCCAATCTCTAGGAGATTGGGTTGGTCATCTTGATTTGGCTATACTTAGATGTAGCCAGTCATGTTAGCTCCACATGAGAGTTTAGCCTTTAGAAAAAGTATAATCACTCATCAGTCAGCTCGGCCCTTTTCCTATTCCGCTTTGCCGCCTATTATATATATTTAGGCTGTGTTTGGATAGCAAAATACGAGAGAAAGGGAGGGGAGGGAAAATGAGGGAAGGGGAGGGAAGGGGGAGGAAGGGGAGGGGAGGGGAAATTGTGGTGTTTGGATACCATTTTCCCTCCAAATCTTGCCTATTTTGGAAGGACTCCAATTAGGCTTTGAGGAGGGAAAATGGATCCCTCCAAATCCCTCCCCCTCCATTCCCTTCCCTTCATTTTTTGTAGCAAACGATGGAAATTCAATCCCTCACTTTCCCTCCCCTTCCTTTCCCTTCATTTCCCTCAATCCAAACACACCCTAAGAGAATAGGTGTTAACTCTATTGCTTATTATAAGCAGTTATAGACAGCAGTTAAAGGTAGCTCAACTAAGAAAGACAGGTTGTTGACTCTGCCATTGGGGTTCCAAAAATAGAAGCAGACTGGCGTTGAAGCGCTGCCCCTTTCTTTGATCGGTGGGAATTCCATGGTTGAGACGATCTCAAAGAGCTCATTGGATATTCAAATTGATTTTCTTGACATTTTTAACTTTCACGATGTGAGACGATATCCGTTTTCTTTGTTTAACTTTCAAAAAATCTCAAATTTGAGTTTTTCATATAAATTGAGGGAGATTAATCCCAACCCCAAAATAAATAAAATTATGGAATATTTTATATGGTACCCCTTAGTTTTTTGACTTTCTACATGTTACCTCTACATTTTTTAAAACATACATAGTACCCCTAATTGTTGTCATTATCCATATGTATACCCCTAAACTTTGTTTTCAAACAATTAAACTCAATTTTAGGCTTACGTGATGACTTGGATGCGTAACCAAGCTGATCATTTACTATCTCATGACATAAAGACTCTATTAAGCTCAAATTCTATCAACAATCTAATGTTTAATAATATATATGGGTTATAAAATTTTACGACAAATAAGTTATTGTTTCCCTACAAAATTATCACGTCTAAGAGAAATATTGAGCCTAATAGAGTCCTTCTGTCATGGGATGAAAAAACTAAGCTTCGTTAAACGCCCAAGTAATTTTTTAACGCTTAAAAGTGAGTTTAATTGTCTGGAAACAAAGTTCAAGAGTATACTTACGGATAATGACAACAATTAGGGTTATCATTTATGTTTTCTAAAATGTAGGGGTATCATGTAGAAAGTCAAAAAATTGAGGAGTGCCGTAAAAAATATCCCTACAATTATTCTCCAGTTATATAAAACTAAATATAACTAAATATTCAACGCGAGAAATTCTGAATTCAAAAAATGGCCAACAAAATAATTTTTCTACAGTTTTAAAACCCTAACTCATATAGACAACATTGTAATTAGCACAAGTGCAAGTTGTGCAACAAGGGTTTTGTTTGTGAGCTTTCAGTTGTTCATCTGTCAGAAAAACAGCTTCTTTAAATCACAAAAAGGTATTTTTTCATTTTCAATTTTCCTAAGTACACTTGATTTAATCTCGGAAATTTGTTTACTTTCTCTAATTTTGTGGTGTCTAAAGTACAAGGTATTGTGAAATTTGAGCAAAACTTTTGTTTTAGAACTAATCAATCCTCTTAACAATTTCAGGTGGATTTTGTCTGACATTTTAGTAAAGTTACATCTTTTAGAACTATGCCTTCAAATATTTGAGGTGGGTTTTGTCTGAAATTCGAGTGAAGTTTATGTTTTATAATTTACTTTCGGGTTAATCGCCAATTACAGCCTTCAAAATGCACGACTTTTGAAATTACAGCCCTATAAAATTTTTTTATTCAATTACAGCCATATTTTTGGGGTCTCTTTTTAAATTGCGACCTCACCTAATCTCAGGTGAAAAAAAGAAAAACCTGACCGTTTTGCCCTTCACTAAAGATACATGTGCCTATTCAATTTCTTTGTTTAATCCCTCCCCCTCAGTCTCATCTCCTTCCTCCCTTCATTTACTCTCTCACTCCTCCTTTCATTTTCTTGAGCTTCCCTAACCACAAATTTTTTTAATTTCTTGTCACTTTCTGACTCACTCAGTGAGTCATCAACTATAGGGTTGCTCAAAAAAAGAGCATCTTCTTCTTCACTTTTTGGGTTTTCTGCACCGAAAAGGTATTGTTTACTAATTTTTGTTTTGTTTTGTTTTGTAAATTTGGTTGCTTTATTTAAAAAGTGAGTAACTTGTTTTATATTGCATGTTCTGTGAAACACTCACTCATTTTTGCTATTAATCACCCAATTTTTTTGATTTATGTGAAACCCTAATTTTTCTGATAATAAAAAACATAAATTTTGTTGCTTTTTTAGCTAATTATTTATAAAAGTAGGCATTGCATGTTAGTAATTGTGTGAAATTGAATTGATGTGTATGAATGGTGCCTGATTTCCTCACCACAATTGGGTTCCCACAAAAGTAAGGGCATGTCTTCGAAGTATTATTCCAACTACCACAACTTTGATCAGACATTGAAAATTTGCCTTCAGATTTGAAGGACAAAAGAAGGAAAAAAAATCGATTTCAGAGGACAAAAATCAAATTCAAACCCAGAAATTCAAATCCAACAATGAACCCTAATTTCAGAGGAACAAATCTGATTTTCTAATTTTTAATCACAAAATAGTGAAGGAAAGAGTTGAAAATATATACTCGTCAAGAAGGAAAGAGTATAAGATATGAGAAAGGGTATTTTCGTCAAGAAAGGGTATTTTCGTCAAGAGTATAAGATATGAGAAAGGGTATTTTCGTCAAGAAAAAACTCTGATTTGGGGGGAAATTTGAATTCTATCACGTTTAAATATATTTTTATTGCCGGAGCTCCGTTTTGTATGTGATTTACAAACGGAGCAAAATATGTGGCTGTAATTGATTAAAATTTTTTAAAAGGGCTGTAATTTCTAAAATCGAGTTTTTAAAGGGCTGTAATTTACAATTTTTCCTTTACTTTTTAACTACCAAATTACAATATGTTGGAATATATGTCGAGATATCGATATATATTATTTAGGGTATATGATATTTTGAATATATCATAGAGAATATTATGATTTACATAATAAATTATATGGAGTAATAATAACTTATATTATTATGTTACCTAGTTCTATATATAGGTTGTGTTATTCTGATGTAAAACACAACACAATATTAATAATAATTAATCTCCTTCTATGAATCCTCTATTATTTAATTTCAATATGGTATCATAGTCTCGTTACTGAGGTCTCTCGATACGCTTCCGCTTTCTTGCCGGTGGACGTTGCCTACCGGCGGGATCCCTTGCCAATTTATGAATTGTTTATTGAAAAAAAAAAAAATCATCAAAACCTTTTTATCAATTTCTGTCATTGATCTTTCTTGGCTTTCTAAGAGTATTCACGGTCTTGCTATGACTTTTCCATAGTATTTCATAAAGTTTTTTTTTTTTTGGGTACACATGTCGTTGCCCTCATTTTAATTTAATGATGGTTGATTAAATTTATTAGGGAAGAAATAAAAGATAGGCGAAATTGCAAATAACTACCTTTTAAAACCACTTTTTTTCAAATAACTACCTTTTATAATTTTTTTTTCAAATCACTACCTTAAAACGTATTTTTGTTATCAAATCAATACCTATTCCCCGGAAAACGTCATATTTTATCAAATTTCGACCACTTTGAAACTTTTTATTGCCTTTTATTTGAAACACCCATGTCAAATACCCATTCTACCCTTCTACCCTTTTCTAACCTTTCTCCCTCTATTTAACTTAACCTCTTCATTTCATCCTCTTTACATCTTTACCTAAATTTTTTTCCATTGTTTTTAATTTTTTCTCTCATATTATTCAATCAAACACTGATTCTTTCACTTTTCAGCACTTTCCATCCTTATTTTTTTGAGTTAAATGAGATTTCCGGGGAACTGGTATTGATTTGAAAACAAAAATACGTTTTAAGGTAGTGATTTGAAAAAAAAATTATAAAAGGTACTTATTTGAAAAAAAGTGGTTTTAAAAGGTAGTTATTTGCAATTTCGCCTAAAAGATATGGTATATTATTAAGATACACCATATATGTTAGGAAATATTATTATGAATAGTTGTTGTGTTCAATTACATGAGATATATGAACTATTTATACTAATAGTTCACAATATTAGGAAAACCTAGATCTAACTAATACTAACTTATTCTCTAAGATAATAATATATCCTAACATATATGGTATATCTTAATAATATACCATAACTTTTATTTCTTCCCTAATACAATACGCCGCCGCACCTAAGTTAAATACCGCCGCAAAAATTAAAAACATTTTCAAATCTACCCTTATTTTTTTTTTTTTAAGAAAACCACAAGGGTTACAACTATATTAAAGCCAAATCAAAGTTAACAGCATTTTGAGCCCGAGTAGGAAGGACCCCTTGCCAAAATACAGAACCCGCTACACTAGACGTAGGATGCGCAAGCACATGAGCTACAGAGTTATTAATACGACTCGTATAAGACCAATTCACTGAATCAAAAAGCTGACTACACGCTAAAATGTCATCGATAACGCTTGCAAAGATGCTCCGTCCCTGTCGCTTATCTCGTAACGCCTCAATCACAATCAAGCTGTCACTTTCCACTTCCACCTTCCGATGTCCACGCCGAAGAGCTTCCTGCAAACCATCCAAGACCGCCACTCCCTCCGCCTCATGCGCCTCCCAACACACTTCCCTAGTACACACACCACCCCATAGCACTTCCCCTCTCTCCGTCCAACACACCACGCCTGAAGCCACCCACTCACCTTGCTTAATACCAGCGTCCACATTAATTTTACGGATATTTCCCACGGTATCCTCGAACTTTGGCAGATTACACATGATACCCCATGTGTGAGGTTTGTTCACATGGTACCCCTAAACTTTGTGAATATGTGCCCAATATGCCCATTTTGTGACGGAAAACTTGACGACGTTAATTTTATGGAATAAGGCACCAATTATGAGTTTAGGGTACATTTAGACCCACATTATTCCTCGATTAAATGCTATTATTTGTACTCTAATCAATAAAATCTATACTAATTAATCAACACATAATAGCATTTAATTGAGGAATAATGTGGTTTTAATTGTACTCTAAACTCATAATTGGTGCATTCTTCTTTAAACTTAATGTCGTCAAGTTTTCCGTCACAAAATGGGCATATTGGGCACATATTTACAAAGTTTAGGGGTACCATGTGAACAAACCTCACACATGGGGTACCATGTGTAATCTGCCAAAGTTCGAAGGTACCGTGGGAAATATCCCTTAATTTTAACAAAACCAGCACCAATTAACCCTAATTACCCTTATTACCCCCAATCAATTAGTTGTTCCTAATTAACACCAATTAACCCTAATTACCCACAATCAATTACCCAAAACTAACCTAACCCTAATTACCCCCAATCAATTACTCAAACTAACCAAGAAAATAAAAAAAAACTTACTCAATCTCCCTCTCCAAAGTCACTCTATTCTCACCAATTTCAATTCAAGGTAATTTTATTTTCTTGCATTTAAATTTTATATTTCATTTGTAGAAATGAATTAGTTGAATTTTATGTTGTTATACCCGGTTATTCCCTCCCCTAATCCCTCTTTTGGTATGGTATTATTGATTTTATTAAAAAAAAAAAAAAAAAAACATACGGGTTTAATTCGAGTGAAATTTTCGAATGGAGGTGCTCCATTCGAGTGAAAATCACGAATAGAGGTGCTCCATTCGAATGAAAATCACGAATTGAGCATCCATTCGAGTGAAAATCTCGAATGGAACACCTCCATTCGAGATTTTCACTCGAATGGAGCATAGCCATTCAAGATTTTCACTCGAATAGAATCCGTATATATATATATATTTTTTTTTTTTAATTAATTAATGTATTTTGTTAAGCCCGTTATATTTTTGATTTTTGTAATTATATTAATTTGTTTAGCGTTATTTTATTAATTTATGTTCTAATTTCTAAAAATGTAGGTATCTACCTAATATGGAACGTCGGACAAAAATCAGATTGAAGGCTTCTGCAGTGCCTCGTAGTGTTGATTGTTCACAATCGGTGCCTCAGGTTGTGTCCTCAAATCTCGGCTATGTCCAGTTGAGTCAAGCAGAGTACGACCGTAATTTTGGCGAATATATTGAGGAGGAGCCAATAAATGATGCGGGTGAAGATGTTGACGTAGACGCCGAAATGGATGATTCAAGCAAGGCGAAGGAGAGGAAAATGTTGACGAAGAAGAGTTTGATGAGGGAGTGACTAGGTTTCCTTCGAAGCGTGGACACAGTGGCAAGGCTATTAGAGGTGCTTCGTCTTCTTCTAGTACTTCCTCAGTTCAGAAAACCGGTAGGAAAAAGAATGATGAGTGGAGGGTGAAGGTTCCCGAGGTAGGCGGCCCGGAGGTTGGCGATTTGATTCCTAGTTTTGGAGCTCACAAGGGGCAAAGGTGAAAATTAACTAACAAAAAATTAACTAACTATTGAGAATGTGGAAATTAACTAACTATTAACTAACAAAAGTGAAAATTAACTAACAAGGGGCAAAGGTGGAAATTTCTGAAAATTTGTGGCGGTATATTGTACCCCCAGGGAGATTAATGACTAACCCTTTCACTATTTGAGTGAAGTTTAATGTTTTAGAATTAACCCTTTCACTATTTGAGGTGGATTTTATGTGAAATTTGAGTAAAGTGTATGTTTTAGAACTAATCCTGTATTAATTTGAGGTTGATTTAGTATGAAATTTGAGTGAAGTTTATGATTTAGAACTTACCCTTTAACTATTTGAGGTGAATTTTGTCTGAAATTTGAGTGAAGTTTATGTTTTTAATCATGCAGTTCAACCAACAATATGGCTTCTATGTCAAATGGTGTTATTGAAGATAGATTGAGTCAGATGCCTGATGAAGTGATCGTTCATATACTTTCGTGTTTGCCCACCATAGATGCTGTTAGAACCATGTTGCTTCGTCGGTTTGGGGAACTCTGGACTTTGGTTCATACTCTTTGGTTTGATTTCAATGAATACTATGAAGGACCGGATGTTGGTGGTGGAATAATTGACGAACGATCAGTCATTAGTGCAGCATTTGTTTGCTTCTCCCGTTTTGTCAGGAATGCCCTCACGCTTCATAAAAGATCCACCATTGACTCTTTTCACCTTTACATTTACGAATTTGATGTTTCTTCTGACGATCCAAACAGTTTAGAGGACGTTCAAATGTGGCTGAGGTTCGCTACTAGTAGAGGAGTAAAAAATCTCCATGTTGCTTTTATGGGGCCTGATGATTTACCTCTACCGCTTTGTGTTTTCACTTGCCAGTCTATAAATACGCTTGAGGCCTCTGGATGTGCCATCGAGGAGTATGAAGAAACACAACCTTTTGTTATGGGCAGTTTAAGAAAATTAACGCTTACATGTGTGGAAAATTATGGTGACGGTTCTGACCAGTTGATATCTAGATGCCCTTCTTTGGAAGAGTTGATTATAGACGATCCTCGAGAACTGCTAGTTTTGAACATTAATAATCCGAGTGTTCGTAAGTTGTATCTCCGCCTTGAAGGTTACCGCTCCTATGGCCCTGATTCCCTTACCCTTCATTGCCCCAATGTGAAAACTTTGGATTTTTCAATTACAGCGCAGTCCCCACCATTTCAGTTGTTCGTGACTGATGTTTCGTCTCTTGAAATTGTGAATGTCAAAGATTTACCAAATAAATGTTGGTACGGACTAGTTAGGGCTATTACGAAGAACTTTCGAAATGCAGCAGAGTTTTCCTTGTCAAGAAAAGCTTTTGAGGTAGTAATTCTATGTATATTGAGTTTCTCAGCTAAATATTTGTTTCCCTTTAGCTGTATTGAAACAAACATTAGTATTTTGCAATCTTATTTATGAAAATCAAGTAACGAACACGTCCTTTTTTTTTTTCAACAGCAATTATCTTCAATGAAGAAAGTGGATTTCCCACAGAACAATTGGAAGCGTTTAGATCTGCAGCCATGTTGGAATCATGAACGATGTCTTCAAGTTATCTTAAAGTTGGTAAAAACTTCAGTTAAGTTGGAAGAGCTCATAATAGACGTTAAACCGTCATTGGTAAGTACAATCATAGTTTTCGTACTCTGCAATATCAACTTGTATCGCTATTGTTTCATCTGTTTTTTTGTGATGAATTGATGATTTCCTCTGAATATACACAGGACACACGTGAATTACTTCGCTCAAAGGTATCTACTTCTGGGTGCAAGCCACTACTTTACCCTGAATTATCTAGCGCTTGTGTTTACCCATTTCTTAAAACCGTCACCATTCATGGGTATGAAAAGTGTTGCATGGGTCTGCTGGAACTAGTAGAAGAGTTGCTCCAAAAGGCGATCGTATTGGAGAAATTGGTAATTACCCAAGGGGTTAATCATCAAGTAACAGTGGAGGATCGTGATTTTGTTAAGAAAGTGTCAAGCTTCAAGAGAGTCTCGACAAATGCGGTTGTGGTCTTCGCTTGATAACATCGTTACACATTTGAGAAAACATGTACTCTCCAAGAATGCATTGTTATATAACAAAACGAAAAGCTTCTTTATCTGACGTCTGGCATGTTCTCTAGCTGGTTAAGTAACGCCAATTTAACGTATTATTAGATTAGATAGATAGGCGTCTGCAAGTAAATGATGTAGATTACAACAAGGATCTTTTGTAGTGACTGATTCGAATTAAACTATGAAATGCATTAACCTTTTGTATTCACAGGAATTTATAAAAACGAACAAAATAATTGATTCGAATTAAACTATCTACAAATTTAGCAGCTCTTTTTTTCTCACTACCTTTCGGAGGTTTTTCCTTGGCACTTGTTAATACCCTTTTAAACCGCAACACACCCCTGACGAATTCCCGCTCACGTAAATTCAATGCTTAATGGGGACGATCACCAATTTGTCCAAGAAAGGCATGCTTTTGAGGTACGACTCTACTACACGTTGCTGATTATTCCACGATTTCACATGGCCATGAAGGGTGATAGTCTTAAGTTGTGGCATCACACATGAAGAAGAAGAAGAAGAATGCTTTAACGGGTCCAAATTATTACCGACTTTGAAGCCCTGTTTAGTTACACGGAGCACAAATTTATATATAATGATCGACCAAAGTAAACTTTGACTAATATATTCTCCCTAAATACAATATGAGCTAAAATACGATATGGAGAACATGTTTATCATGAGGAATCGAACGTGAAGAATCTTATATTGAATCTCTGGATATATTTGCAGAAACTAATGGTTGAAGGTTGATAATGGCTGACTAACAAAGTTTAACTCGAGAAATAAAAACGTGATGGGGTGGAATGTACGAGTTAGAAGTACTGAAGACACTTACCTCAACGGTGTATATAATGAGTTCTTCCAAGTGCTGCAAACTGCTCATCAAAAAGCAAATCCACAAGAGGCACCTTCGACAAAACATCCGCAACTCCAGAACTACACGCTTCCATCGATTTTGTAAAGGGCTGAGATGCTGTATTGTATGGAGGAATTGCTGAAATGGACACAAGTAATCTCAATCAAAATCTCAATTACTTGTCGGTTATTAAGGGTTTATTCTCTTCGTCTTAAGTTGTCTCAAGTATTTTCTGAAATCAACATCATCAGAAATCGTGGAATTGTAGTATTGTTTGCAAAAAAGGACGAACATACCTCAGAAGCCCAGCATGACGATTGGAAAACTTCAGCTGTTTCAAACTTCGTTAAAAACGTTTCAAGAGTTCTAACATTGCCATCCTCCACGCACTCTTTCTCTTCCATGTTGATACGACGGCCGTAAGAATATTTGACATTGACGTGACGAACAGATGAAACATTGATAACCTCTGGTAATAGCCAACCATCTGTTACCAAATCCAAACTTTTAAGGTTGGGGCATTCAACGAAGAAAGGATCTGGCCATGGATCATCATCGCAGAGAGCAAGAGATAACTTATCAATGTTTGGCGCACTGAAAGTTTACGTAACAGGCAAGGTTCTTCAACACACAATTCTTGCAAGGAAGGGCATCCATATATAAAACATTGGAACGCTTCATCAGACATGGTACATTGGTATAGCGATAATTTCTTTAGAGACCCCAAGTTGACTTGAAGTTCGGGCATAATTTGGCAGTAAATGAGTACAAGCGTAACAAGAGACCGACTACTAAAATTAGGCAACATGGGACGATGATAAACCATTTGACCTAATCGATTAGAAAATTATTCGATTTCTTTGGCTTGTTTATCCATCGCAACCCACAACCAAAACATTACATGATTTGCAGCCTTGGCAAGATTTTCATGATTTAACGACTCGATAGAAAGAAGGAATTTGTGAATGAAGGGTCTTTTGTGTAGCATCAACACATTGTATACGAAAGTGATGAAGAACTTCTCATAGTCACTCGAATGGTAACGTACAAAACAATAAGAATTTGGGTTTTTATACGGATACATGCTTCTAAGGATTTCCCCGACATCAAACCTAAGAGTATGCACCAAAGTCCAAAGGTTCCCAAAACGACGAAGTAAGACAGTTCTAACTGCGTCTACAGCCGGCAAACATGAAAGAATGTGGACAATTACGTCATCTGGCATTTCACTCAACCTATCTCGTCCGTCATATTTATGAATAGTCCGCATATGCTTTTGGATCAAAGTCATGGTTTTTGTATGATTCGCCTGAAAATAATATCAAAATAGACGCTATGCGGCTACGCTAGATTCTGATCAGATTTTAGACAACAGCCTTCCTCAAACTAAGCTAAACAATGATTTTCAAAGATAATAACACCAAAATCACATGATCACAGGATGAAAAATCACAATTTAGGTTTTAGATGATGAAGATTAGCCCATGTTTTTATAATGTAAAACCCTAAGTTTTGAGGGGTCTGCTGTACGTAGGGGTGAACAAAATTATGGAAGTATATGATATAGTTTTTAAATTTTACGAATTTTAGTATATATGAAATTCCGTATATATGAATTCCGTATATATGGTTCTAATCGTGTTAAAACTGTATCGGATTTTTTTGAAACTGTATATATGATATACGACACGAATTTATTTCGAGTATAACAATTACAGAATTATTATGAAGTTTTTATTACTCTCATGTGGATTCTACCTTCAATATTTGTCTATCGTCCTAATTATTATTCATTTTCTCTTATTTTTTTGTCATGTAGTTATATCAATGAACTAATAACGCTTAGTCGCTTAATTTATCTTCAATTGACCATCTCACAAGTCATCAATTGTACCAACGAGACCTTGGTCTAGTGGTGCCAGGGGCTAGACTTGGTAGGGAGAACTGAGGTTCGAACCCCCGCAAGCTCGTTGGGAGGAGTTTAAAACCTTAACCCCGGGACACGCTCCGAAACCGAATTAGTCGGCTCAAATGGGTTCGGATATCGGTTTGGAAACCAAAAAAAAAAGTCATCGATTGCAGTAAATTATTTATTCTCACCATGCTTCAGCAATTATAAACAACTTATACAACTATTTTTCACATTTATTAGAATTTTTTTTTCTTTTTTATTTTATCTATTTCTTGTCATATAATATCTTCATATTTACGGAGTATTTTTTCTAACTTTTATCAAACTCATTTTTAGTATATCGTGTACTGATAATTTTGACGTGCTGTGAAAATCGTATATACGATTACTGTATTTCTTTACTCTTACTTATGCAATAAGGTCATAATTATGTTGTAATTTATTCTATAATAAGTTAATTACTACTTAATTTCCAAATCTCTATTCCTTTTACAAGTAGGAACAGTAATAGTTTCAAGTTTCAACTTTAAGAACCTATATATATACAATACCTTTATTGTTTTTAGTACTCCTCAGTCCTCATATAATTATTCATTAACACATACAACAAATCTTATTAAACTATCAACATTCTCACTAATACTTACTTTATCAATTCAATGGCACTTCGTAATACCTTCATTCTCTTCATCGTATTCGTCGTCTCGCTACTTTCCCTAACGCAAGCTCACGATATCGCTCCAAGTTCCGACAATTATTTGTCGTCGATTGATTATCTGTTCCAGTTTGGTGACTCTATTAGCGACACGGGCAATCTTGTCATCCAAGACCCTGTCCATGCTCATAACTTCGCGTCTTTTCCTTATGGTATGACCTTACATAAGGCGTTAACTTCGCTGTCGCTGGATCAACCGCCTTAGACACCGACACCTTACAGTCTCAAGGCGTCCTTTCACCGGTCACTACGAGTTCTTTGAATGTCCAACTCGACTGGTTTCGAACCCATCTCGAGTCTGTTTGTGACACCGCTTTGGACTGCCTAGAAAAGCTTGGTAGATCCCTTGTTTTGATTGAGACAGGTGGAAACGATTATAACTACGCAATGCTACAAGGGAAGACTATGGATCAACTACGCTACTTGGTTCCTCAAGTGGTTGAAACTATCAAAAACGCGGCTAAACAAGTCATTAGCTATGGTGCGACACGAGTTTATATTCCCGGAAATTTCCCTATTGGGTGCTTACCTATTTACAAAGCGACATTTGAAAACGCCTACACGTTAGATAAGTTGGGTTGTTTAGATGGACTCAACGACTTTGCAAGATTTCACAATTCTCGTCTTATGAAGGCCATCAAAGAATTGCAACGAGAGTATCCGGAGGTGGTTATTGTTTACGGAGACTACTATTCAGCATTGAGTTCGGTCCTTAAAAATGTAGGGACTCTCGGGTTTGATGTGCCAAACAAGTTCAAAGCGTGCTGTGGATCGGGTGAAAACGAGTACAATTTCAACATGACACGGATTTGCGGGAGCCAAGGGTACGTTAGTTGTTTGTGAAGATCCAAACAAGTATATAAGTTGGGACGGGATTCATATGACTCAACAAGCGTACAAGCGAATGTCTCAATGGTTGTTGCCTAGACTCGTCCGTAAACTCCACAACGTTTGAATGCTAAACATTCTTTGCTAAAAATTTCTTCCAACGTCTGATGTTTTCTATTTCATTACTTAAGATTTTCATTAGCTTTCATTCGATACACTTTTTAAACAATGTAATATTCTTGATTAATTAGCATTTTTCGTTCTTACGGGCATCCGACAGTTCTATATAAATATTTGTGTTTGCGATTACAAATGCTCGTGCATTCATAGTCTAATTAGAATTTGTCATCGCAAAGATCCGTGTTTTTAATTTCCGTCAATACGATGTTCCCATTAAGACAAGCGAACAACATTAAGAGGATAAAAAGTAAATGCATTATACGAAGTTCTCATTTAAAGACCACAATCGCATTTGTCGAGCCTCTCTTGAAAACTTTGTTAACAAAATCATCACGATCCTCGACTGTTACTTGATGATTCGCCCCTTGGGTAATTACCAATTTCTCCAGTACGACTGCGTTTTGGAGCAGCACTTCTACTAGTTCGAGTAGACCCATACAACACTTATCATACCCGTGAATGGTGACGGTTTTAAGCAGTGGATAAACACAATTGGTAGAGAATTCCGGGTCAAATAGTGGCTTTCGACCAGAAGCAGATATCCGCGAGCAGAATGATTCACGCATATACTGCAAATATTCAGAAGGAACCATCACGAAATCAGATGAAACAAACGTCGTAAATACAAGCTTTTTACCAACGATTCACACATACTTACCGACGACACCTCAATGTTTATCACGAGCTCTTCCAACTTCACTGAGCTTTTTACCAATTTTAAGACAACTTGAACCCATCGTTCGTGACTCCACCACGGCTGCAATTCTAAACGCTTCCAATTGTTCTGCGGAAAATCCACTTTCTTCATCGAAGATAATTGCTGAAATGAAAGAAACACGACTCGTGTTATGCCACTTGATTCTCTTCAATTGTTGCGGAAATTTTTGTAACAAACGAATCCTCATTCGAATACGGTAAAAAGGAAAACAAATAATAAGCCATGTTACTTGATCGACAAAATCAGTAACTTTAAAGAACAAATTTTACGTCGCTGACACAAGACAGAGAATATGCAGTCACCTAATTGCGTCTCTAAGCACAAGTGTAAACACTTTGACGTCTACCCGAAAGAAGACTAGATGAAAACGTAAGTCGTAACATCGTCAGAGAACAAGGTAAAGTACGAAATATGAGTAAACCGAATGGACTAAACCAGGTCGATTTTATGTCCACAGATGATGAATGATATGTTCTCAATGAAGCGAATGAACTCAAGTAAAACATACCTCAAAAGCATCTAGTTTAAAGGTAAAATCAGCAGCATTTCGAAAGTTCTTCACAATTGCCTTAACCAATCTGTTATAACATTCAATTGGTAAATACTCAACGTTTACTATTTCAAGAGACGAAACATCAGTCACCCACAACTGAGATGGCTGCAAAATTGCAATATTCAATATCTTCACATGAGGGCAATGAAGGGTAAAAGGGTCATCGACGTCGTCACTTAGGTGCAGTTCCAACCAACGAACACTCGGATTAGTAATGTTCAAAAGCCGCAATCCTTGAGGATAGCCTAACTTCAGCTTTTCCAAACACGGAAAACTAGATATCAACTGATTAAAAGCGTCATTACATCCACGAATTTTCACAAGCGATAAGTTTCTTAAAGCACCCATATGAAGAAGTCGTTCGTCTTCATACTCCTCAATCATACATCCAGAGAGCGTAAGCGTAGTTATCGATTGACTAGTAAAAACACAACGTGGTGGGGTTAAATCTTCGTTACCATTAAAACCGAAATAAAGATCTTTGACTCCTCTACTAGCAGCAAATCTAAGCCACATTTGAATTTCGCCAATCATTTCTAGATCATCAAAATAAAAGTTGTCGTAAATGTAAAGGTGGAAGGAGTCGATGGTGGATTGTCTATGAAGCATGAGGACGTTTCGGACAAAGCGGGAAAAGCTAATAAACACCTCATTAATGAGTGATGGTGTAAGAAAACCCCTAGATCGGTACCGTGTGAACCGTTAAGAATAAATTAGACTGAATACGGAAGCGTACCTGAAGGATTCATAGTGTCCCTTTGAGATCTGATCTTCCTTTGAGACACACCCTTCACTTTTCTTATGGTTGATGGGAGACCAAAAGAAAACCCTTATTAGTTTAATTTGTATTTGTCTGGATGGTGTGTTCAATGGGGACCAAACCTATATTTATAGTGTGAGACCCTTATAGGGTTTCCATAAATAAGCTGCCAAATATCTACCCTCATTGATAAGGCAACTAGCCTGTTTTACACATTAAGTCCATGACCAATATTTCCTTATTACCCAATACCAATATTATTACCTTATGGATCACTTTATTTATCGGTTTATATTTTATAATAGTGCAACACATATTTAATTACATTAGTGGCCCATATCCGTACGAATATATAAATATATTCTAACAATCTCCCACTGGGACACACATGTAATTATATGTGTATAACCTTAGCGCGCAACTGAAATGCACTATTATGACCTTAGGGTATTCCTTAACAATCTCGTCCATTAATCATATTAATGTAGGATCAAGGCGGCTTTCATCACAATTAGCGTAACTAAACCTTCCTTGGTCACATACACCAATACAACTAAATGACATAGATCAATCATGGATGTGTAAGTCGGAAATTACACGCAATGTGATCTGACATGCCTATTTCCAACTGGTCCAACTTTAACTTTAATTGAGATCAAACAATGCAAAAGCATCACCTTTCAGAGTGGATAAAACTTTAAACTTTAAACCTTAAACTTTAAACTTTATTTCTGCAGAATATCTGTATACGAAGTACACAAGGGAAAAATAAATAAATATGGAACAAGTACTCCCACTAAACCATAATATCCTGACTTGATATAACTCTCATATGAGCAGTTATTTGGAGACAATACCTTAGTCAGCGGATCCGCAATTATGGAGTTTGTTCCTATATGTTCAATTGAAACCGTACCACTCTGTATTCGTTCCTTT
The DNA here is from genome assembly GCA_023091065.1 of Dianthus caryophyllus. Taxonomy (NCBI): domain Eukaryota; kingdom Viridiplantae; phylum Streptophyta; class Magnoliopsida; order Caryophyllales; family Caryophyllaceae; genus Dianthus; species Dianthus caryophyllus. The sequence goes on along the minus strand of CM041522.1, from coordinate 9,182,295 downwards.
TCGATGAGGAACTTCCTTTCAACATGCCTGGATTTACTCAAGCTTCTATTTAAAATAGCTGCCCGATCATCACAGTAAAACTTTAATGGTCTTTCGATACTATTCACAACTCTTAAAGCCGCAACAAAATTTTGCAATCATATGCCCTGAAATGTTGCTTGGTGGCAAGTTATGAATTTTGTCTCCATAGTGGAATCAACAATAATAAAATGATTCCTACTTTCCCATAAAATGGCTCATCCAGCCATTAGAAAGACACAACCTGAAGTGGACCTTCGAGTGTCCAGGCATCCATCAAAATCGAAGTCTGAATAACCAATGATCTCCAGAAACATCAGACCTCTGATTAGTGAGCATGCTAACCTTAGTCCCATTAGGGTATCTAAGACCCTTTTTTACTATATCTGGTCTTTTATAAACCTAAGCATACATAAGACTCCTTATATTATATGCATAAGGAATCTCCTTCATTTCTTTAATTTTAAGACTACCTTAAGGGCACTTTATTCGAGACTAATCAAACTTGTCTCCCTTAACGATCTGAGTATACCATGGTTTACAGTCTTGCATGCCAAACTTATTTAGTACCTTATATGGCTAGCAAGGTGTCATCCACACATAAAACCATAAATATAAACTTTCTCCCACTGAACTTGTGTTACCTTTGACGAGAAGCCTGTTTGAACTCATAGATGGATTTCCTTAGTTTGCAAACCATATTCTTTGGGTCTCCTGACACAAAGTTTTCTGGTTGCACCATATAAATCGTTTCATCAATGTCGCCATTAAGAAACGCTGTCTTTACATCCATCTGATGTAACTCAAGATCAAAATGTGCAACAAACGCCATGATTACTCTAAAGAAATCCTTAGTAGAAACAGGAGAAAATGTTTCTTTACAATCTATACCTTCCCTTTGAGTAAAACCTTTAGCTACAAGACGCGCCTTAAATCTTTCCACATTACCCTTCGAATCCTTCTTGGTTTTAAATATCCATTTACAACCAATAGGCTTCGCACCTTCAGGTAATTGAGTAAGATCCCAAACTTTATTGTCTTGCTTAGACTTAAATTCCTCATTCATGGCGTCAATCCACTTTTGAGCATTAGAACCTTTCATGGCCTGCTAGAAGTTGATTGGATCATCTTCCAACAGTTCACTGAAATCCTCATGTTCTTGGAGATATACCTTAAAAACATCCGAAATGGCACTTCTCCTTACTCTAGTGGATCTCCTTAAATCTTGAGGTTGTTGGGTTTGAATTTCTGGGATCTCGTTCTCAATGACGGGTTGTTCTTGTGGAACAAACAAATCATCTTGAACGGGATCTATATTGACATTGTCCTGACGAGGATCCTCATTTGCTCCTCCGATAGTAGTGACAGGTAAAGGAACCTGCACATCTTCGGGAGCAACCATAGGAATCGAAATCGATTCTTCCTCAAATACAATGTCATTAACCTTATTTCTCCCCCCAAACTCAACATCCTCAAAAAAAAGTTGCAGTTCCCATCTCAAATATATTCTTTACAGCGGGATCATAAAACTTGAAACCCCTTGATCGCTCCGAATAACCAATAAAGTAGCTGCTCACCGTTTTGGAGTCCAGTTTATTTTCATGCGGCCTATAAGGTCGCGCCTCAGCTGGACATCCCCATACATGAAAATCTTTAAGACTAGGCTTTTGACCCGTCCAAAACTCATAAGGTGTCTTGGCAGCTGCTTTAGTTGGTACCCTATTTTAGAATATAGGCTGCAGTCTTTAGTGCTTCTCCCCAGAGTGATGTAGGTAAGGTAGAATGACTAATCATACTCCTTACCATGTCCTTAAGATTTCGGTTTCGTCTCTCAGCAACACCGTTCATGCTAGGTGAACCCGGCATAGTGTACTGAGGGACTATTCCACACTCCTCTAGGTACTTAGCAAATGGTCCTGGACGTTGATTACCTGAACCGTCATATCTACCGTAGTATTCACCACCACGATCAGATTTGACAACTTTAATCCTTTTGTTGAGCTGAAGCTCAACCTCGACTTTAAAAGCCTTGAACACGTCCAAAGACTCTGATTTCTCATGAATTAGGTAAAGGTAGCCATAACGAGAGTAATCGTCTATGAATGATATAAAATACTGTTGACCATTCCACGAAGCCGTAGGAAATGGCCCACAGATGTCCGTATGTATCAATTCTAAGACGTCCGTAGCTCTGTTGGCTCCTAACCTCCTTACTTTGGTTTGTTTTCCTTTAATACAACTTACACAAACATTAAGGTCTGTGAAGTCAAGCGAATCTAGAATGCCTTCAGACACAAGCCTTTGAATTCTCTCTTTCGAGACATGACCTAACCTTTTGTGCCATAATGACGCTGAATTTTCCTGATTAAATTTACGCTTAGTACCACGTGCAGGTTTTCACTGTATGATGCAATATTATCAAACATGTAAAGATTATCGAAACCACATAAAGAACCAGTTCCAACAACATTTGAATTTAAAGACAATATAAATTTCCTGTCCGCAAATGAACAATAATAACCGGATTTGTCCAAAAGAGATACAGAAATTAAATTCCGTCTAAAAGACGGTACAACAAAAGTGTCTTTCAAATCCAAATAAAAACCAGTCCTTAATAATAATCTAAACGTGCCAATAGCATCAACTTCCACCGACTTTCCATCTCCCACGTAGATGTATCTTTCGCCTTCACTTGGCTTTCGGTGTGCTAGGCAACCCTGCATAGAAACACTAATATGAGTAGTCGCACAGAATCTACCCACCAAGTGTTTCTAGGTACTGAAGCTAAATTAACTTCAGAACAAACCAAATTAAGAATTGTACCTTTCTTTTCTCGTTTAGCGAGCCAAGCCTGATATCTTAGACAATTCTTCTTTATGTGTCCTGGCTTTCCACAGAAGTAACAACCAGTTGGTTCATCACCTTCCTTCTGCTCATCAGGACCCTTAGTTGCAGCCTTAAATTCAAACTTTCTTTTCTTGCCCTTTCCTTTAGAGGTACTAGCCAAGAGAGCAACATCAACCTTATCTTGCTTCAACCTCTCTTCCTCTTGCACACCATAAGAAATGAGCTCATTTAGAGTCCACTTCTCCTTTTGACAGTTGTAGCTTACTTTAAACTGTCCAAATTGTGTAGGGAGAGATAACAATACTAAATGAACGAGCAAGTCATCCGACAAGTCGAGCTTTAGTGCCTTAAGTTTTGAAGCAATATGAGACATCTCCACGATGTACTCCCTTATATTTCCCTTACTGAATTGATACTTCCTTGAAATCAAGTGCTGCAGCAGCGTACTTGTTTCTGCCTTATCGTTTTTAACAAAACGCTTTTCAATTTCAGCAAGAAATTCCTTGGCATTGGTAATCTTTTCAGACACCGCACCTCTAAAAGCCTCCTAATGCCGCTTTATGATCATAAGACTCATGCGATTGGATTTCTCCCACTTCTCAAATTCTCTCTTTTCATCGGGAGAACTTGCATCCGTAAGAGGAGTGGGAGAATCCACCCTGAGAGCAAGGTCTAGATCCATGCAGCCAAGAACAATTAACATGTTCTCTTTCCAATCCTTGGTATTTGCCCCATTTAGCATGGGAATAGAGCTTAAATTGCCGTAAATAGTAGCGTGGACATATTAATCAGATAAAACAAACAACTTTAATAAGAAACATGCTCGTAAACCTTATTTAAAATTTAAATTCAAATAAAAGGTATATTTCCCATCTCAAGACACCGGTAACAACATTAGTGTCAAGTCTTTGGACAGTAACACTAACTGTCAGTGGTAATCTTGTCGTAGTGATCAAACATTGACAATAATCATGTAAATACAGCCTTCCTTTGGGCCGACTTGTATTCACACTTAATAAACCATATAATTGTCACATGTTCACCACCACAAGTGTTGTGTGTATCTCTGCCAAATATGAGCCTTCCTTTGGGCCGACTCACACCCGCACGAAAATACACACCTCACAATATCCAATGTTATCAACAAATTAATCATTACAAGATTAGCCTTCCTTTGGGCCGATATAATCCTACCGATCAATTTATCTCAAATCATTAGACCCAAATATTTATACCATTAATTGAATTAAATTTAAACCTTAATATTTCAATGTTAAAGAAACACCGTCATTGAAATATAATAACCGTATACTCTCGAAGCATTGATAAACACGATAAGAAACCAACATATACAAGAGTATAACATCATATACCAATTCATAATTAAAAATTGCTGCAAATCACGGTGTACAAAACCAATAATAATACGAAGTACCACATAGGCACACAACAAACCAAAAAACTCCGTATATATCATCAATGGCCAAAAGTAAATAAATGGCTACCAAAAGCAATCATGGCAAGCAATCATGACAACACTCACTACTCCGTAATACTGATAAACAATAACTCAATAAGGATTCAATAATCAAAGTGACTATCTATTAATTGCAACCGACATGTGACACTAATCACAAACAAACAAAACTTGCCGAAACAAGGAACAATACAATACGGAGTACTGATGCAAACTCAAACGCATACCCAACAAAACTTGCAGACCATGTTAAACGAAAAACGAAACAAACTGAAACCGTCATGTTTCAATTAACTGTGAAACTTATGAAATTTCACAATCAATTGAGAGTGTAGTCGAGTATATATTAATCGACAATTCTTAACGATCTACACGATATCGCTCTGATACCAATTGTAAGAAAACCCCTAGATCGGTACCGTGTGAACCGTTAAGAATAAATTAGGGAATACTAAGCGTCTGCGGAAGGATTCATAGTGTCCCTTTGAGATCTGATCTTCCTTTGAGACACACCCTTCACTTTTCTTATGGTTGATGGGAGACCAAAAGAAAACCCTTATTAGTTTAATTTGTATTTGTCTGGATGGTGTGTTCAATGGGGACCAAACCTATATTTATAGTGTGAGACCCTTATAGGGTTTCCATAAATAAGCTGCCAAATATCTACCCTCATTGATAAGGCAACTAGCCTGTTTTACACATTAAGTCCATGACCAATATTTCCTTAATACCCAATACCAATATTATTACCTTATGGATCACTTTATTTATCGGTTTATATTTTATAATAGTGCAACACATATTTAATTACATTAGTGGCCCATATCCGTACGAATATATAAATATATTCTAACAGATGGTTCATCATCTATTGTTATTTCCTCACCATCTAGTACTCTTAGACAAAATTCGTAGAAATTAAACGAAAGAGCATCAACCAAAGTCCAGAGGTTTCCAAAACGACGAAGCAACACGGTTCTAACAGCGTCTATGGTGGGCAAATGCGAAAGTACACGAACAATCACATCATTGGGCATCTGACTCAACCTATCTCGAACAACACCATTAACACCATTTGACATCTTTTTGTTAGGCTGCATGATCAAAGACATAAACTTTACTCAAGTTTCAGACAAAATCCACCTCAAATTGTTTAAAAGGGGTAGTTCTTAAACATAATTAAATTTGGAATTATAGAAACAAAAATCAGCATTTGTCGGCTTTATGGTATGAGACGGCTTCACATAGACTTATTCGACGGGAAAGTGATTTAGGGTTTTCCAGCAAAACTGATATTACCGATTTGGGTTTGGATTCCCTGAAACTAAAAGATAACTTAAGTTTACTCGATATAGATTAAAATATTACTCCGCATCACTTTCCAACTTTATATGATAAAGATCATATAAATATATTTTTCTATCTAATATGGAGTAATTAGAAAACTTCATCCCGTTTACAATTTTTCAACTTTATGAATCACGAACTCGATTTATTGGGTTGTTCTTTCGAGGGTATACACAGTAAAAATTTAAGAAAATTGAAATTTGTAGTAATGTACACATTTTTTTTTAAAAAAAAGTTCTTCTAAAACATCAAAAATTAAAAACGACCTGAACAATTAAAGTAGTAACACGAAACATAATCCTTACTCACTCCGTCTCAAAATCTTCGTTAAATTTAGTATTTGTGCAATCTCAAACACGATACTTTGACCGAAATTACTTTTAAATTTTATAAAATATATTAAAGATGACAAATATATATATATATATATATATATCTTACGAATGATAAGTAATACCACCATGATTCAGTATGATCAGAAAACAACATCGATAGTCCACAAGCCGCCAGCCCGCGACCATAAAATCGTGATAAGCCAAGTCAAAATATGCACCCAAACGAGAGGCTTGACGGAGTTAAGCTGTCTGGACTCTGGACTGTCTGGAGAGAAGAAAAAAGAAAAAACAAACGGAATTCTATTCGCCAAATACAGAAACTAGTAAACTTCAGGAACAATCAAGTCACGGAAAAATCTACGCTCACACTTTCACAACTCGACAGAATTTCAGAAGCACAGAATCAGCTACTGCTATGCCTGGTTAATCGTCACGTCACTGCCAATTTCATCTCTGCATCCTCCTTTTATTATGTTTCGCATCAGACAAATACCACAGTAGCACTTGTCGAGGCTTTCTTGAACATCGATACTCGCTTAACAAAATTATACTCTTCAACTACTGTTAGTTGTTTCCTCTCCAAGGAAATTGCCAATTTCTCCAACACGATTGCGTTTTCCAGCAAAAATTGAACGAGTGTAAGCTGAGCCCCAAAAGCTTTTTCATTGCAATGAATGGTGACGGTTTTAAGATGAGGCATCACACAAGCAGATGCGTCTGGTGAAAGCAAAATCTTTTTACCAGTACCCAGCCACTGTTTTATTAAAAACCACCGGAATAAATTGTTAGATGAGAAGATGTGTAAATATTAATCAAATTTATTAGTCGGAATACAAAATTCACTAACCGATGAATCTCCGATGATTTTGAGATCTTCTAGCTCCACTGATGCCGTCAACAACTTGACGATAACTTGGAAAAATCTTTCGTTGTTCCAGCATACGTGCAAAACTAAACGCTTCCATCTATTTTGAGGATAATTTATCTTCATTGAACTCAATTGCTGACCAAGTAGCACAAATATTAGTCACGAATTGCAATAAAACAAATTGATGAAAACAAGATTCAGGTGAATTCACAAGCTAAGGTTTTTTTTTGTGCATTCTATGATATTTCGAGCAAAAATGTATCTAAAAATAAGCAAAAAGTTCGGATTCATGCATATTATTCCAGCATGAATTAAGGCCGTCTAAAAGAACATAATCGACGTTAGATTATATATCGAGTTTGTTTTGCAGGGTAAAGGCAATCATATACCGTAATGATTAGAAAATCGTGCAAGATTTGAAACGAACAAGTAAAACATACCGAGAAAGCATGCTTTAACAGCGTAAAAGCCTCAACATCCCCAAACTGAGTAACCAATGCCATAACTTGATCAGCATTACACGGTAGCGCCATCACATTCACTTCTTTAAGAGATGAAACATCGATAACTTCAAGCAGATATAACGGCGATGCTTTAGAATATTCAATATCCAAAGTTCTGAGTGCGGGACAATTAAGGGTAACATGGTTGCGTCTAACGCATATGAACAGTTTGATAACACTCGGGTTACTAATGTCTAGACGTTGCAATCCTTTAGCTCTGTAAATAGACAGTTCTTCTAGAGAAGAACACCCACTTATCAGCCGTTCAAAAGCGTGATCATTTCCACGAGCACGAGTAAGCGACAATTTTCTCAAACTTCCCAAGTGGAATAGAGGTTGGTCCTCAAGCTTAAACTCGGACAGTGAGACGGTAACCAATGATTGACTGGTGAAGACACAAGACGGCAACGTGTCAACATAAGAAGTAAAATCGAAATCGAGATATTTGACTCCTCTATCAATAGCAAACTTCAGCCACATATGAACATCATCAACTACATCTTGGACGTATAAATCGTCTTCAAACTTGTCAATCAATATCTGAAAAGTATCGATTGTGGGACCTCGATGAAGCCTCAGAACATTTCGAACAAACTTAGAAAACCGCGGGAACACCCAGAAGATGTAACCTGAACCATCCATTTGATTTTCATAGTATTCTTGGAGCTCAGAACCATTAAGAGGAGAAACAGACCAGAGGTCGTCATAACGATCCAGCCTAATCATTCCATCGGTGTAGTCATCGAGATCAAACTCAAGGACGGGAACCAAAGTCCAGAGGTTTCCAAAACGACGAAGCAACATTGTTCTGACAGCGTCTAGGGTTGACAGAAATGAAAGTATATGCACAAGAACTTCATCAGGCATCTCACTTAATCTATCAGTATTACTACCCTCAGAATTCTTGGGTTTCTTGCACTTGGATTGCATGGTTGTCAGCCTAACAATGACTGCAAATCCGAAACACGACTCAAAATTCAGAGAATACAAAGTCTCAAATAAGACGGTTATGCTTAAACTATGCAACCTATTCAATACTAGTATGTTAATAGCATGGATTAATTCTCGTACGCAAGGGTCATATGCGTACGCTAAAAAGTAACTACTTTAACACGTAATATGACCATTTGATGCCTTTTACAATTTAAAACGGTTTTACAGAACGCAAATGTTAATGGGTCATTTTGAAACCATGGGAATATGAGAAGTTAGTGTTAATTAATGTATTGTTTCGTATTCTCGAGTGACTCCTTGGTTGTTTCTCACGTCTCGCATTTCAGATAACACAATGTCTCAAAAAAGACCGTCTAACACGATACATGAGTATTTTGTCAAACACCTTCGTACCAAATCATATAGTTTAAGTAGAGTTAATGGGTCATTTTAAAAACCTGATGAATACTTCGTAGCGGTGTAAGGAAGTCTTAAAGCAGAAATTTACAAAAGAAACGAAAAAGATGAAAGGAGTAAATTAATTACCTGATTTGAGTAAAATTATATATTGATGCCTGAGATTATGGTGATCAATTTTGCACACCTCAAAACTGCTATGTTTAGTGTTAAAGAAGTAAAAAAAAAAAAAACGGGCTATGTTTAAGTATTTTTAACTGTGATTTAACCAGGGTTCCTTGTGAAGTGGGGACGTGGGTTGTGTGAAGTGGGGTGGGTTATTTAAAGGATTTATTTCGAGTTCAAAATTACGCTGAGGATAAGTATATTGTAAGGCGGGTTTACGGTTACAACCTCTAATCAAATCGTGATATATACTCTCTCTATTCAAATCTAATCTAATTGTATCATCATGTCGTAACTCATAACGCATTCGTCGAGATGCATTTTGCGACATTAATATATACTCTAATAGTTATACGTTATGATAAATTATACTTCGTAAACGTTGAAAAATTAATCTTGAATACAAGAAGGCGAATAAAACAAGATTACTCAAGAAGGATACCATCATTTAACCACCAAAGACAACTCGACATCATAATCATAACTCGGATAGCAAAGTACTCCGAAAGTTGCTTTCTCATGCGAATACCACAATTGCATTTGTCGAGGCTCTCGTGAAACTCGAGACTTTCTTAACAAAATCATGCTCCTTGACACCTATTCGACGATTTGACCCCATGGTAATTACCAATTTTTCCAAAATGACTGCGTTCCGTAGCAAAACTTCCACCAGTTCGAGCAGACCTTTACAACAGTTTTCATGATAGCCATAAATGGTGACGTTTATAAGCAGTGGATAAACACAATCGGTAGATAATTCCGGGTACAATAGCGTCTTCGGAGCGTTCTGACAACAAGTAGATAGCTCTGAGCTCAGTAATTCACGTTTCTCCTGCATATATTCAGAGATGAAAAAAAGATGAAATGCACTCGGTGGTATGCGCCAATTAATTGCAGTAGGAAAACCAGTTGTGCTGCCATATACTTACCTACGATTGTTCAACATCTATTATCAGCTCTTCCAACTTCGCTGAACTTTTCAACAACTTCAAAATAACGTGAAGGCAACGCTCATCATTCCAGCATGGCTGAAGAACTAGACGGTTCCAACTGTTCTGTGGAAACTTCACTTTCTTCATGAAAGATAATTTCTGAAGAAAAAGAAATAATGAGACTTGTTATGTTACATATCACCCATTAGTAACATCAAAGAACAGACTGATGGCAACACAAATTGCACTTCTACACACATAACACGAAAAATATGATTTTGCCAATCAAGTTTTAATTGCGGAAACAACCATCGTAGACATTCATGCATATCACCACCATGCGAGTGGAAGAAACAATTGATGAACAGACAGCAGAATTAGTATGTTTTCTGTGGAACGGCTTAGACCAGGTATATTTAATACCGAAAACAATGAATCATAGGTTCTCAATGAATAATAATCAATCAATCAAAAGCTCCATAGATTTCAATCGATCAAGTAAAACATACCTTAAGAGCTGTTCTTGACCACGAAAAATTCGAAACGTTTCGAAATTGCTTCACAACTGTCTTAACCAATCTGCGCCAACATTTATCTGGTAAATCCTTCACGTTTACTACTTGAAGAGACGAAACATCAGTCACGTGCAATTGAAACAGTGGAGATTCCTTCAAAATTGCCAAATCCAACACTTTCACATAAGGGCAATGAAGGGTGACAGGGTCGTCAACCACATCTCGCAGGTAAAGATACAGCTTACTAACACTCGGAGTTGTAATGTTCAAGACTCGCAGTCCAAAAGGATTGTCTAAAATCAGCTCTTCCAAAGAAGGACATCCACTTATCAACTGATTGAAAGTGTCATTACATCCCTGAACAAGTCTAAGTGATAGTTTCCGTAAAGCACCCATATTGTAAGGTCGTTCGTTTTCATACTTCTCAAAAATAAAGCCAGAGAGCGTAAGCGCAGCTAAAGATTGGCAAGTAAAAACACAACGAGTTGGGGCAAATTCATCAGCGCCGTGATAAGCAAAATGGAGATCTTTGACTCCTCTACTAACAGCGAACCTCAGCCACATTTGAATAACATCAATCATCTCTGGATCTTCAAAATAAAATTCAAATTCGTTCATATAGACGTGAAAAGTGTCAATGGTGGATCTTCTGTGACGCGTGAGGACATTTTCGACTCGGCGAGAAAACCAAGACAACATCTCAGGAATGACTGATAGTTGATCTATCATCTACACTAAACTCATCAATTATTTTATAATAGTACTCATCAAAATCAAACCTAAGAGCGGGAACCAAAGTCCAGAGTTGGCCAAATCGACGAAGCAACATGGTTTTAACAGCATCTATGGTGGGCATACACGAAAGTATATGAATAATCACTTCATCAGGCATCTCACTCAACCTATCTTCAACAACATCGTTGATACCATTTGCCATAGAACCCATGTTTAATTTCTGTTGTACTGCATGGTTAAAACACAAGTACCCTATAAAATCGAGTTTTTCAAAATTAGCGTCCAAAAAAGTTACTAAATTACTACCTTAATGCATAAATAACTACCTTATGAAAAACAATTTTACCAAAATTACTGCCTATTAAAAAAGAAATTAAAAAAAAAAATCATATATTCTACTTTTAAACATTCTGATAGAAAATTACTGCAAAAACGCATTCTAGATGACAGAAAAGATAATTTTTCAGTCTATTCACTTTCACAAAAACTCAAAACATTTATATCATCAAGTCCTCAAATATTATTTTGACTGCAAAAATGGCCGAAACATCCATCATCTTTATTTATCATCGAAAATTTACTCAAAATTCAACCAAACGCATCTCAAATTGTTGGAAAGGTTAGTTCTAAAACATGATCTGCACAAAGTTTAGATAACATAAACATAAAAGGTGTGATAAAGGCACAAGTAGTTTACACGAGCAAAAACAGTAAATTTACAGAAATTATATACTCCTAAGTATATTTAACAAAATTAAGTATTAATATACAAAGAACGCTCAACGAACCTGATTATAAAGAGGGGATTAAGTTAAGTAGTTAACCATTTGAATGGCTTCAATTAAAATTCACAAATATAAACCCCCGAATTCCACTTTTTAAAGTAGACCGCGTGGGATTTCACTGTAAATCTATATAATACTCCGTAAAAAATTCTGTATCGAACTTTTAATCAATAAACTAAATCGAGTGGCGTGTAAAGTAAAATCATACTCGTATTTAATTGTGAATTGATAAGAGCACATGTAATGTACTTTTATATAAACAATACAAAGGCAAAAGGTGAATTTTTTTTTTTTTTTTTAATTCTTCTTGCATCTGTTTAATATAAATATTGAGGTGGGATGTGTTATGACACCAAGAAGCGTGTCTGATGGGTAGTTTTTGCGTTGAGATTGTAAATAAGGCTCAAAAAAAGTTTTCTTGAATTTGTGAAATAAAGTTTGTCGCTTAAGATTCTGAAAATGAGTTTGAAAAGTAGAACTAAGTTCTTCAAAAAATCAAGGAAACTAGTAATAAATAATTATTTAGAATTAAAATTGAAAATTAAATGTAAAATATCAATATATAGTGTGGGTCCCATTAAAAACTTATTTAAAGCTTCTTCCATCAGAATTCAAACGTTTCTTCATTTTGAGTTTGTAAAAATGTGACATGGTAAAGGTATAAAGTTCTCCCATTGCACTTGCCCTAAGTAACGCTGTTATCCGAAGCCAAACAAATACATCAAGCTACTGGCGTAAGAAGAAGTACGAACTTTTAGCATTATTGATTGCTATATAAGCATATACTTCCTCCATTCCAATAGGTTGCATACGTTTCACTTTTTGGACACTATTCATAAGTGTGTAGAATCTTCCATATACCTTTTAACCTACAAAATAAAAATAATACATGTGTGATCTTGTTTTAATTGTCTTATCGAAAGACATTATTAATATCAAAATTTTAAAATTTTTGAGAATACGAAACTAAAGATATGAACGAAACAAAACGAGTATTGATGTACGTGCATAAAGCAAACGTATACAACCTATTGGAATGGAGGAAGTATAAAACAAGATACTTCGTAGTAAATAAATACTGACCAATTGATACTTCAAAGTACGCCAACACGAATCAGATTTTGAAACGCTGCGGTTATAATACGGATTTGGCAGATAAACTAAAGCGTGTCACAGAAAAGGCTTTTGGTCTGCGATCAACGCTGTGAGCTTTATCAATTATGCTTTCTTAATTCCATGTTAAGAAAAAAAAAAAAAAAAAAAAAAAAAGAAGACATGCATATTCTCATTACTTAGCATCATTTATCATTAAACAAATTATGTTAAAAGACATTTCCTAAAATTACCTGAACAAGCATTTCTGATGCAGTCTTGCAGTAAAGAGTAAATCGTCATTGCGTTCCACGGCCACAGTTGAAATTGTGATGCAATATGTCCTTATAAAAACTTTTGTAGCAGCGCACCAAAAAAAAAATAAAAAAAAAAATAAAAAAAAAAAAAACTTTTGTAGCAAACTCAAACAACATTTCTTTAGCCTCTCTGGAACAAAACTTGTTCCATTTTGATTCATTTTAAGGCCAAAAGAAACAGCCCAAGGAATGGTTAACAATTGAATGTATTTCATCGCTTTTTGAAGTATCATTCCAGCAGGCCTGACTTCCAAGCTCTATATCTCAAGTTCTAACGGTTAATTCCAAGTGATTCTTGTGCCATTGGAAAGCTTAAGGTCTTAACTAAATCAGGGATTTTGAATCACCATCATATCAGCTCTACGTTTTGAGTTATTGTCATTGCAAACAGACTACGCATTTCGGGACAGCCCATGACCCATGTGCACTAAACGTTCCATAACTCAAGATTTACTCAATGTTTAAGGTTGATTCTTTTTGGAGATGAAAGCTAACTCACTTAGCTTTCAAATGAGCTATCATGACCCCTGATATTCATCGTGAGCTAAGAGATATACCTTTTGCAAGATGCACCAGAATTCCTAAGACTACTGTCCAACCCGGTTGGGGACCATCACCTGAATTGAGGTCCAAGGCCTCAACCACGGCCTAAGTCAAGCCAACACCAGTCAATATGATAACTTGGGAGAGTCTAGAGCCACTTTATGTAAGGGGTTAGTCCCTAAAAAGGTCCCTACCAGATTTGAGCTTAAGGGCCCTTCCAATGTGTCTCATTGGCATGGTTTGAGAGATGCAAGGACAAGGTCGCTTTCAACCTTCCTATTTTGATCCAACACAGCTCAAGAGGTTCTTGGGAGGTCTTACACCCGTCCTCAAGGCATCCAAGTCAGTCCATATTGCATAAATAAGGAGTTGAGCAAGCAAACAAAGGAGGGTTGTTTTATTAGTTTACTTTTCTACTTTATTGCTTTATGTCTCTTTCATTTCAGTTTGTGTAAGGCCTTGGCTGTTGGTCCCTTGTAGTATAGCAGTTAATTTCGTGGCCCTTAGATGTAGAATGAATGGTTGTGATGCAAGCCTTGGTCCCTATATAAACCAAGCAACTATCTTTGTAAAAAAATCAGATTTGGAATGAGAATTAAAACCCTAGTTGTTTTCTTGAGTGCTCTTCATATTTCTCTTACTTTGTGTTGAGATTTGTGAGACTAATTAACTAGTGGCTAAGTGCTTAGTTAATTAAACCCCTAAATCTATAGCTTTGTGAGTAGATTTAGGCACTATCCTTTTATTTTTCTTTGTTCATATAATTTCAGAAAAATATTTCACAAAAAGAGCAACATTGGGCCGAGATTTCTATCAACAATTCAAGATCGATTTTGTTCATCCTTTGAGTGATTCTTACCCCCATAAGTTTCACTCCAAATTGGTAATCAAAGCCTAGGTTTTTGTTTCTTTGATTATATCAATGGAGTATGTGCCTCATGTTCCATGCTCAAAGATAAAGCCTTGTGACATTGGTTCCATTTCCAAGTCATTAGAAGCTTCTATGGTGAAGATGCAAGCTCTAACAAGAGGGCTTGAAGGCAAGGTGCATACAAGGAGTACAACAAGCTCCCATGGAGTTCCAAGGGAACCAAAACCTCCTGATTTGTACCAAGGAGAAGACCTCCTGCCATTTGAGTGTTCTAAGTCCTCTCCTACCTTTAGAGGCAAAGGTAACACACCATTACTTCCTTCTTTTAATGGTGAAAACAGTAGAGCATTTGTGTCTTGGTTGTTTGATGTTGAATGCTATTTCAAGAGCAAATGTTTTTCTGATTCGAGGAAGTGTGAAATGGTTGTGTCATGTTTAAGAGGTGTTGCTTTGTTGTGGGATAATACTCTTAACTTGTCAAGGAGAATGGAAGGGAAGGGTAGGATAAATTCGTGGTTTAAGCTTGAAAGGAGCATGAGACTAAAGTTTCTACCTTGTTCTACCTTAGATGAATTATGGGCTGAACTTAAGATCCTTAAACAAAACTCCTTGAGTGTTCATGAGTATGCTAGGTTGTTTGAGGAATTGCACTTTGTATGTGACAATGAAGTTAGTCCTTTCCTAAGGGGAATCAGATTTTACAATGGCTTGAATTCTGAAATTGCTAAGCAAATTAAGTTGGATATGAAATGTTCATTTAGTAAAGTACTCATCATGGCTTTGCGTATTGAATATAACTTAGCAAGGCCTGAAATTTCTGATTCCTTGGCTAAAGAGGGCGATTTAGAAGCCATGAAAACAGATGGGACTAAGGAGGGTTTAAGCCAAAGAGTTGTCATGCCATACTTGGACTCTCTTGAGTCTAAGGACAAGGAGGTTCTTAGGGAAGGTGTAAGTGATGTCCTTGCACCCAACAAAGAGGAAGAATCAGCCCCTACACACTCCACACAAATCCTTGTTGAGAAAGAGCATAAGGGTGAACTTGGTGCTTGCTCAAGCAACTACTTGAGTCCTTTAGAGCTATCCATAAACAAGAAGTTGCAGCGACCTCTAAGCCTTAAGATGGATGAGTTCTTAACCTTTGAGGGTGAGGTGTGTTGGGATTCGATCAAGGGTGAAGCAAAAGGGAAGTCTTGGGCTGGAAATGTACCAAATGCGATCTCCTACACCAGCCATGGTCCTAGCTTCAAAGCTTACATCTTGAGAGGTATAACTTGTCACAAATCAGCTCCTCACTTTCATTTTTACATGTTGATAAGGTTACAAGTTAATCTTGTTCATTTAAGTGCAAATTCATATATATTGAAAGTGGAAAATGGTGAAATGAATCAAGTTAAAAGCTGCTGCCCAGTTTTAAAATTCCTAAGTTTTGAGGATGGCCTTGATCGAAATCTTTGTGGAAGCTTGTTGGGATTGTTGGGTACATCAAGTACAAGGTCTCTACATGATTTAGAAGGAGTTCTAGCACATTTGGTGTTGTTTAGAATGAGTCCAATGCACAAAAACAGTAGCAACCCCTTAACTTCGATGTTGTGCTCTACTAGTTGTGTTGATACTCATTATGGTTTGAGTTTGGGGGAGTATATGTTGCTGGTCTTAGCATGCCAACCGAGTAAGGAGCAACCTCAAACTTCTTTAGGGCCTGATTTGTCTAAGAGCTTTGGAGACAAGAGAGTCTTTGATCCAGGAGGAGCAATGCACTCGACTATGCTTAGGGATGATGAGAGCTGCTTAAGTCATCACACTTGGCTGGTCATTCAATTGAAGGTTAGAGCAAAGCAACCTAGGCCTCGGGATTATGGGTACATGAGCTCAATTGAGAGGGAAGTTAGAATGGGCATAAGTGGTAACAAGGAGCCTTTCATGGCTATGAAACTTCCAACTCTATTTGTTGAATTTGAGGGTGGTACTCACATCCAACCTAGCCAAGCAACCATGAATCTCATTCCAAGAAGGATAAGGGGTGCTTGGATGGGTGAGCAATCTAAATGTGGGAATGGTACAACATATCTCTTGCCATTCACCATTCTAGTCTATGATCCGGGAGGAAGTCATGAAAGCCATCTCTTGAAGTGTGCTTGGTCTTTTGATAAGTGGGAGGACAAAAGTCTTGGAAAAAAGTCTCTTCAATTTGAACCAACAGAATTTGAGGACAAATTCTTTTGAAGAAAGGGAGTTTGGAACAAAACTTGTTCCATTTTGATTCATTTTAAGGCCAAAAGAAACAGCCCAAGGAATGGTTAACAATTGAATGTATTTCATCGCTTTTTGAAGTATCATTCCAGCAGGCCTGACTTCCAAGCTCTATATCTCAAGTTCTAACGGTTAATTCCAAGTGATTCTTGTGCCATTGGAAAGCTTAAGGTCTTAACTAAATCAGGGATTTTGAATCACCATCATATCAGCTCTACGTTTTGAGTTATTGTCATTGCAAACAGACTACGCATTTCGGGACAGCCCATGACCCATGTGCACTAAACGTTCCATAACTCAAGATTTACTCAATGTTTAAGGTTGATTCTTTTTGGAGATGAAAGCTAACTCACTTAGCTTTCAAATGAGCTATCATGAGCCCTGATATTCATCGTGAGCTAAGAGATATACCTTTTGCAAGACGCACTGTAATTCCTAAGACTATCATTCAACCCGGTTGGGGACCATCACCTGAATTGAGGTCCAAGGCCTCAACCACGGCCTAAGTCAAGCCAACACCAGTCAATATGATAACTTGGGAGAGTCTAGAGCCACTTTATGTAAGGGGTTAGTCCCTAAAAAGGTCCCTACCAGATTTGAGCTTAAGGGCCCTTCCAATGTGTCTCATTGGCATGGTTTGAGAGATGCAAGGACAAGGTCGCTTTCAACCTTCCTATTTTGATCCAACACAGCTCAAGAGGTTCTTGGGAGGTCTTACACCCGTCCTCAAGGCATCCAAGTCAGTCCATATTGCATAAATAAGGAGTTGAGCAAGCAAACAAAGGAGGGTTGTTTTATTAGTTTACTTTTCTACTTTATTGCTTTATGTCTCTTTCATTTCAGTTTGTGTAAGGCCTTGGCTGTTGGTCCCTTGTAGTATAGCAGTTAATTTCGTGGCCCTTAGATGTAGAATGAATGGTTGTGATGCAAGCCTTGGTCCCTATATAAACCAAGCAACTATCTTTGTAAAAAATCAGATTTGGAATGAGAATTAAAACCCTAGTTGTTTTCTTGAGTGCTCTTCATATTTCTCTTACTTTGTGTTGAGATTTGTGAGACTAATTAACTAGTGGTAAGTCTTGGATTAATTAAACCCCTAAATCTATAAATTTTCATGAAGTAGATTTAGGCACTATCCTTTTATTTTTCTTTGTTCATATAATTTCAGAAAAATATTTCACAAAAAGAGCAACATTGGGCCGAGATTTCTATCAACAATTCAAGATCGATTTTGTTCATCCTTTGAGTGATTCTTACCCCCATAAGTTTCACTCCACTCTCCCTTACCTCGTATCAACGAGTTACAAGTAATCACGTTTGGCTTGATACCCGCGAATTTCATGTCGGAAAAGAGGTTTAGGGCCGATAACCTATCCTTGGAAAGGCCATCATTGAAGGTGATGTACATGACAAGATTAGGCTTAAACACGAGGGGCGAGAATTCATTTGGCGAAGCCAACGGAGAGCGCCATCATTGTCCCCGATACAACAAATGATCATAGTGCCATAGGTAACCTGATCTAGTTCAATGCCTAGTTTAACAACGACTTTGTCCAACAATTAAACCGCTGATCACTGAGAATAAAGCCGTGGATTAAGGTGTTGAAAAAGACTATATCAAACTCAACAGGGTACCCCCCGAAATTGACCGCATAATTCGAGTTACATTGAAAGTGAAATGACAGTAGAGTGAAGTCAAAGGCATTTTAATTTAATCATGGCGGAGAAAAGCTGATTAAAATCGATAATACAAGGAAGACGATGAAGACTCATCAATTGGGAAAAAGGGAAAGGGGAAATTCCAGATTACGAAACCCTAATTTAAATTGTTTCTGAGTGTTGAAATTCGGACGGCCACTTTAATTATGGTTGTTACTATAATTAATTCAACTTGTTATCAAGGTTATTATGGCAAAAATAATTGAGGTAATAAAATCAGTTTTTATTACTCGTTATACGAAAAGATTTTGTAACCCCCTTACTCATATCTATATAAGGTTAATATTTCAATAGAAAAGCATGGCCTTAAGATACGACATACACACAACACAAATAAGACAGATACACGGTTGAGCCATCCATCGCTACGGGGCTCGGGACTTGGGGCGTGGACATATGCGGTGACTCTAGTAGCCACCGTGAAACGGTTTTCGTGGGTAAGGAGCGAACACAACGATCCTCCGCTTCCGCTTCCGCACCGATTAAGGTACGCCCACTTTCCTACAGTGGTATCAGAGCTAATGTGTTTAGCCCTTAACCCGATTTCATTGTAAAATTCGTTTTTCAATCCAGATTGTCTTTGCCTCCTTCCTTGGCTTCTGAAAATTCGGTTTTAATTTCCTGTAAAAAATTTTTTGGGTTTGAATAATAAGAAAATTGTTTTTATTTATTCAAAGTTCTGTACTTTGATTAGATAAAAAGATATCTCACCCACCGAAAGGTCCACCATAATCGACACCATAGACCACGCATCGTCGCCGGAACTCCGTGTGTCCGTCTCATGACGATCCCGTCAAAGCGTGGTGTCGAATGAGAGGCGCGTATGTGTCACGCGCCGTGACTGAGGCCACGCGTGAGCAGCGAGGCTAGGTCCAGAAGAATCGCCTGTTGCCGATCTATTCTATAACCGTGGTGGTTTCACTGTTGATGTCGATAAACAAGGACCGACGAACAAATCCTCCATTATTTATTTCTGTATTCCATGTGTTGGAAACATAATGAATTGAACTTTCTGGGTTAGAGTTTTTTTATTTTCGGATTTATTTTGTATAAATCGTCAAAGTTTTCTTGGTTCTTAACATAGAAAGGTTGGAGTCTTGGAGATGTGTTCTGATTCTCTCTGCAAATTTTTTTTTGGCTTGTTTTTCACTCTAAGTGGGCTTTGTGCCCCACTTTTTGTTTTGGCAGTGCTAATTTTTTTTGGGTGTTGCTCAACTGTACCCGAATTTTTCTCACTTGTATCCGAAAAAGACTTAGATACCCTTCTCATTTCCTCCTCGCACTTTTCTATTCCCATAAATTCTCTCTTCTCTCTTCTCTTTTCATCTTCTATTTTTCCTAAATTCAATCTAACCTTCATTCAAACCATAATAAACAATTTTTAAACAATAATAATAATGAAAAAAAAATTAAAAAATAATAATAATAAAAAAATAAATTAAAGAAAAAAAAAAAAAAAAAAAAACATGTCAAACACGGGGGTCTTCCACAACACCCAAAAAAACCCTAAATAAAAATCAATAACTGATTTGTATTAATTAATGAACAAAAATTAAAAAAAATAAATACCAATTACTTGAAACAAGTCATCAATATTGTCCATAATCGAATCATTATTGTCCATAATTGATATATTGAACGAATTAGGGAGTTAATTGGTTGATTATTGATGATTTTAGGTTACTTTTAGGGTGAAGGTATTGAAGGTGAAAAAGAGAGAATAATTAGGTTAAGAAGGGCAGAGAGTGGAAAAATTATGAGAAAAAAGGGTACAAGTGAGAAAACCTAAGATGCAGGTTGAGTAATTACGTTTTTTTTTATTAGTTCTTTATATTTATTTACTGTGTGCTTAATTTGTTTATACATAGTATAATGTGGTTTTCTCTTTTCATTTTATTAACGTATGAGTATGTTTATATTTTATATTTGTTATAATATGCGGAGTACTTGTTGTTGTATAAATTAGTTTTATACGGTTATTTTACTCATATGTCATATAAAGCAAGACGGATTTATTAGTGTGTCTAATATTCGAATAAGTTTCGTTTGATTGTATTCCGTATCAAGCTATGTAATTTTGTTTTACACACTTTATATAATGTCTTAGTGATATTGTTTTTACATAGCTAATTCTTTTTGGCTAAAATATTATACGAATATGTTTCGTTATATTTCAAGTATTCACTCCGTATTAGAGACATTGTAAATTTATTTTTACACCTTCCAAAATATCTTAGTGATATTTTTTTTATGCTAATTCGTTTAGCGTAATCATTAGTGCTTAATCTGCTTTAGTTCTAAGTTACAAGAACTATTAAATTTATTTTTGTGAATATGTTTCACATGTTTTTGGAGTGCAAATCATAGTGTAATTTTGTTTTATACTTATGGTTAAGTTTAATAAGATTGTACCATGTAATTTGTTTTCATGTACAATATTTTAAATCTAAGTGATTTATTTTCTCATAATTCTTTATGAGTGCGTTTCATAAAATTTATTCTATATACGAAATTAATTTCTTAGTGAAATCTATTACTTAAATGTCGTTTGTGAATACGTTTCATAAATATTTTTGACATATTGCCCACGCTAAAATATTTAAGTAATATTTTGAAATGGCCTTGTCAAATTGTATATATGTACATTAAATAACTTAGTGTTATTTACAATTAAGTTAATTTGTTTAACAATTTATGGGTAGAAGATATACTACATTTGTTGTAGTATACATTTTGGTATATGTTAGTAATATTAAAATGCAAGTTCTTATTAACCATATTATCTATACGAATACCTTTCAGATTAATTGTTTAGTCATTATTGTATAATTATGTATTATACACGATTACGATTTATGATTATATCTAAGAGATATAATTAATCTTGCAATTTTAATTTACATACAAGAATTATATCTTTGTGATATTGAATTTACGTAAATTTGTTTTACGTATTGTCAGAAATTTGTGTCTTAGTGATACTTGTATTATATAAATCTGTTTTACAATTCTGGCGTAATTGCCCTATTTATTTTTCATACAATTAAATTTTGTAATATCTAAGTGATATTATTTATGTGAATTTGTTTTACATAAAATTCTATATCTTATTGAAATTTTGGATCTTTTCGCATAAATTTTATGTCTAAGTGATATATAAATTTTGTTGTAAATTTGTTTTACATTATTTATCATCAAAGTGATGATTTATTGATGCCATACGCAGCCGACTATATATTTATGTAATATATTTTTGGTGTCGTAAATTTGTTTTACGAAGTGGGAGATGTATGTCTAAATATATTATACTCTCGTATGAAAAATTAATTTCATTTAGGATCCTTGGGAATCTTAGTGATTACAAGTTGTACACAAATAAGTGTGTAAATTTGTTAGAGTTATCATATAAGTTATGATTGAACTCTCAATTTGAAGTATTTTGCAAATTAATACGTTATGCAAATATAGCTTAGTCAATATTTAAGTAATATTGATTATTTCAAGTACTAATTTGTTTAGCTACTTTTATGGGGTGAATGAATTTGTTTCATTTTATTTACGTTTTGAGTTAATTAAATTATTATTTTTTGTATAGTATATGTCATTTGAGATGATTATGAGCTTAGCGAAATTTTCGATCTTATGACATATATGAAGGAATATTAGTAATTTAATTACAAACGTGCCTAAGGTCCATTATTAGTAAATGTTGACGACAAACATTCTATAGTGATTTGTTCACTAATAGCAGATGAAAAATTAGTTTTTTCAAATGTGAGAATATTTATAGATTCTGTCGATTACTATAATCGGTGCTTGATATTCTGCTAAATGAGTAGAATTTATTAAGGATCCATTTCATTATACCATTCTTATTGTAAAAATGTGATTGCGACGCATGCTAAATTGTGTTGTTTTGTATGCGTATCGACCTATATTTAAGACATTATTTGTGTCTTAGAAAACGAGAAACAATGTGTATGTCACATTCGGTTTAACTTCAATTAAGGCTTTGCGCTTTAAGTTTTGAATTATTTGACCATTGATAAGTTATGTACTTGTTAACAAGTTGTAGTTTCTGCCAACAACGAATTCTGTGTCATAAGTGACTTGAAATGTGTTGGCGGAATGTGTACGGGATTATATAGTTTTTTATAGTGTGATGTGTTCACTACCCGTTTTTTTTAGGTTACCTAAATGAAAATAAAGTGTCCTTGGACTCTAAAATTTTCTATTGCCTATGGTAACGATTGGTCGTGTTCATCATTTATCATATTTTTTAAAGAATTGGTATGTGTTTTTTTTTTGACATCGTACGAGTAAGTATTGATTAGAGAAGTACATGGCGTACTTGATATGTTACAAGTACATGCCAAAATAAGTGTCTTTTTGCTTGTGTTAGTCCCAAGCTGAAATTGAATATGATTTTGATTCTATAAGAGTTAAAAAGTTTTGTCCATAAGCATTAGTTGCTTAATCCCTGAATTTTTGGGCTTTAAAAGAGGTGGACAAACAGTTTTCTAGTTCGTAGTAATGAGATGATTATACCTACGTTCATCATGTGTTGGTGAAATTTATCATCTCGATTATATTTATGCAATGTGTTGCATAATACAATATTCTCTACGATTCTCGTATGTGATGTCATTATTTTAGCAATTAGTTTGCCATAATTTTAATTTGGATTCTAATTTAAGCTTTCGATTTAGTAAATTTTATATATGGCAATGTGTTAGCCATAATTTTCGGGGGGAATATGTTTCTCTCGTTTTGGACAGAATTTATTATTATTTTACGCTTGTTATTCATTTTAATTATGCCCATCTGTTTGTTGTCTAGAATCTCTTATCATTTAATCCATCTTGATATTTTTGCGGGATTCGTATTTTATGATATAGATGATACCATTTCACCTTCCCTTTTAGCGATGAACATTTTTATGTGGTTGTGTGCCCGTTACTTCATCTATTATGAAATTATTGATACGTTCAAACATTTCAAATAAGGGTGTACAATCAATTGATGTGAAGAGTCAGAACTCTTTGGTAATATTGATTGTCAATAAATCTTTGATTAGTTCAAAGAATAGGGGACGTTTTCTTAGTACTGCAACTGTGTGTTCAGTAGAAAACATGTATGCTTGACATACGTAGAGGAATTTAGACTTTGGTCACAGTCTTCGTTTAGACTTAGTAAAGGTCACTGCTTATGGCGGTGTGCATCCTTAAGTCTATAAAGTTGGTGATAGTTTCAAATTAGTTTTTGGAACGATAATTTGGTTCATTTACATTTTAATATATGTTAAGTTATGTACTACCCGCAGTGTGGTGATTCGCTTATGGATTGGTTCCTGAGTATTTGTGGAATTTAATAGACTATTATCTTGTATAAGTTACAAGAACTATCTCTTGGTGAGTGGGAGGATTTAGAATTCTTATGGACACCAAGGATAGTATAACTTCTCAAAATGTTTTTGGGATAGTGGGAGCAATCCTATAGTCCAAGTGGTGGATTTGTCTATTAATTCATTCACTAAAGAGCATATTTTCACTCTAGTGTTGAGTGAAAGTCTACAACAAAAGTCTGTCTTTATGTGATAATTGTGCTCGTCTGAAGAAAGTGAGAGATTTTAGCTTCTTCCGTATCTTCTTATTCTACTCTTTTAGTAAGAGCATGTAACCTAATTTTGAGATGGATGACTAATATGAGAGATGATGGATATCGTGATTGTTATGGTCTAAGTTGATAAGGTAGAAGACTAAATTGACATTCTCATTTGTTGGTTTTGGTCTAAGTGTTCTTCTAGATTTTGGTTGTCCATTTATTTAAATATGTTTTAAGTTTTATGGACGTAAAGACTTACTTATTTTCTGAATAATGAGTTTATGCTGGAAAAGAGTAGTACATGGATTGATCGATTAAGTTTGTCTTAATTGGTGAAAATTACATACGTTGTGTATCCTTAGAATTTATTCATGTCTTAAAGAGTTTTGTCAGTGCTGATATTTTATCCCTTTAAGTCAGGTGGCTGTTTGCTTTGTAAGTGGATAATAATATCTATATTAATATGTCGAGTACTATTTAAATAGATTGTGTTTCTATTTTATTTGGTGACTTGTTTATCCTTATCTTGGACCTTGTCTAAAGCAGATGGAAATATTAAGTATATGAATATTGATTCATATTGTGATACAACATGTTGTGTTCATGGTTAGCGATAAGTTTGGTGCTTATTGTAAGTTTGACTTATGGCAAGCCTTAATGCGATACTTTTATAGCATGCATTGACAAGTCTTCTATAAGACTAGAGATCATCGTCGAAAGATGTTTTTCAATCTCATAAGTTGAGTTGAGTGCACAAACGATCGAGTGTTAAGTGCACATTCTTGTTATGGACTTGAAGGGTTTGTACTCTTCTAGAACTTTTAAGCTTGTGGAGTTTAGAATGTTCTAACGCATACGTTGCTTGTTTAGGCACGTAAAAGGTGTCACCAGGCTTTATGATTGACCTAGTCACACAGGTAATCACCTTGACGCTTGAGTAGCGTGCAAGATGAGACAGAGCCATATGAGCACTAGTTAAGTGTGTATATGTGGATCATCTTTATACTTGTGGAGTAGCGGAAAGATGTTGGCTCGTAATGTAGTCGCCTTAGTATGTCTAAGATGAGACCTTTTGTAGTCGTAGGGTGGAAACACCCTAATTTCACACTAAGCCTCAAAACCGAATATCGAGTGTCGGATTGGATATGAGTATATCAATCTAGTGGCTCGGGTTAGATACTTAAGTAGTATCTAGACTTAGTATTCGCACGACATAGAAAAGTGACATGCCCATCACAGTGGGAGCTATGTTGTGACACATATATCATACTACAGTGGCGGATCTTGAAAACAATTTGTGGGGGGGCCGGTCAATGTAAATAATCGAGTTAATGAAATGTGATTCTGGAATTTTGTGTACTCCGTAAGGGAAAAGAAAAAGAAATTTATGACGACTTACGGTTAACGATCTCTACCACAAAAATCTAATATATGGTTGAGGAAAACAAGTTTAATACTCCAAGTGATATGAATAAACTGTGAATAATTTTTGATATCCGCGTAGTTTAAACTATATAAATTGCTCGTAACGAGTTGTTCCGCTTTTAATAAAAATATAATACAACTAATATCATACTCCGTACTATTTTTATTACTTACTTGCATTGATTATATAAATCGAAGCAAATTCTTTTACGTACTCTATGAGTATAATTTTACAATTACCTTGTCAAAATGAAACAAAGGTAATGTTTCGATTTTGGAAATATAAAAAAAAGTGAAATATTTATGAATGAAAAACTAAATAGTAAAAAAGTTAAGCTAACGTTTCGATTATGAAAATAGGCAAAAAAAAAAAAATCAAAGACGATTCAATTCAATAGTGAATGAAATAAAACTTCAATATTCTACTATTTAAAAAAAAAGGCATTAGAGGGGTTTGAACCCTTGACCAAAAGATAATTAAGAGTCTTTATCAGCTAGCTCCAAGACTACCACTGAGACATGGATTGGTTTTTGTTTTACTTTAGCAACATTAGTAGATATCTTAAACGTCAGGGGGGGCCAGGCCCCCGGCCGCGTTAACCAAGTTCCGCCTCTGTCATACTATGTGTGTTTTTTCGACCGTTGTAGGAGTGATGGAGTTTTCCCTACTCTATCACTGTGTGATCCCTATAGACTGTAACGTCTTTGTGGTACGAAGCCCTTCGACTTAGAGCTGTGTTAAAAAGTCGAGATTTGATGATGCTACCTTGGTATGACTCCTAAGGACCTTAAGGATTGGGTTCGTCGGACCATATTAGGAAAGCTGTCAAGTTAAGATGGAATTTCATTAGTGTCTAGGGAATGATTAATTCAACTTCACCATGTTAAGCCCGGCCGGCGGTTATATTGAGTATATAACTACGTAACATGTTATAGCATAAAGGGACAGAGTATGCTGCGGTGTTGTTTGAATGATCTAGGGAATCGTCATTGTGAAAGTGTTATGTTAGTTTGATGGAGACTTAATATAACACTACTTGTTTCTTAAAAACCGGTCGCACACCTAATTTCCCGTATGAGACGTGATTCGTTTTTTTCTGTTAAGTTGTGTGTTGTTTTTTTTCCGACACAGTTGGTTATGTACCAAGTAGTAGTGTCGAACTTGGTTGTGTAGCCAAGTGGGAGTATCGACCTCGGTTATGTGGCCGAGTGGGAGTGTTGAAATTCGACTGACCACTTTAATTATGGTTGTTACTATAATTAATTCAACTTATTATCAAGGTTATTATGGCAAAAATAATTGAGGTAATAAAATCAGTTTTTATTACTCGTTATACGAAAAGATTTTGTAACCCCCTTACTCATATCTATATAAGGTTAATATTTCAATAGAAAAGCATGGCCTTAAGATACGACATACACACAACACAAATAAGACAGATACACGGTTGAGCCATCCATCGCTACGGGGCTCGGGACTTGGGGCGTGGACATATGCGGTGACTCTAGTAGCCACCGTGAAACGGTTTTCGTGGGTAAGGAGCGAACACAACGATCCTCCGCTTCCGCTTCCGCATCGATTAAGGTACTCCACTTTCCTACACTGAGGATCATCATGTTAGTCAAATTTAAGCTTGAAATTAACAGAATTGAAAAAAAAAAATAATAACGGCGATGAAAACGCAAGCGATGAAATAGAGGTTGAATTTGAAATCAGGATAAAAAGAAAACATGTTTAGCTGATTTATAAATGAAGATGAAGAATTAAGCAAAATGAAGTTAAGAATCTTTTCTACAAAGCAACAACCACAGGGACACGTGGCACCCTGTGGTTAATTGCTAGCTTCTCAAAGTGGGACCCCCCCACTATCACTCAAAATTTTAATTTCTTTCCTCACATTTTCTTTTATTCCATGACCCAAAAATAAAGAACTCCGTATTTTTTAACCAAAAAACCACTGAAAAAAGAAAAACAAATCTGCTAAGGAGAAAAAAAAAAATTAATTTTCAACACAAAATTAATCAGCAATTGAAAAAAAATAAGAAAAACCCAGTAAAAACAAACTCACTCCAGATAAAATCTAAAAATTTCCAAATATTATAAAAAAAAAAAATCAAAACCTTCTTAAATTTGCTAAAAGAATTAATTAAATTTAAGATTAAATACACCAAAAACAAATTTTAAAATACAAAATCAAGCCCCAGAATTTTTGGCCCAATCAAAAATTTCAAAGCTAAAAAAAAAAACATAAAAAAAATTGGGATGATGATACTTTGACTTATGAACAAGCACCCTGATTTTTTTCCTCCCCAAATTAATTGCATAATCAACAAAAATAGAAACTCGAACAATCAACACGAACAGAGATTATTATAATTAATTGTTCGAGTATATAATGTTGATTATTATCATGTAAAAGAGTGGGATTTAATTTGTAGGAATTACAAAAATAAGTAGGATGAAATTTGGGGATTTAGGGTTTATGAATAAATGAAATTGAAAGAGAGAGAGAGAACTAAAGAAGATTGAAAGGTAAACGAGTGAATCATCAATTATAAATGAAAACTTTTATAAGATTGACTTTGTAAGATTTAAACCTAACATCACGATTATAATGAAAACTTTAACATCAGAGGATTTAAACTTTTATAATGAAAACTTTTATAAGGTAAACGAGTTAAGAATCTTCAGTGATTTATAAAAATAAGTAGGTTTATATCGGTATATAGACCTCTAAAATCACAGGATTATAATGAAAACTTTTATAAGATTTAAAGACATAAATCAAAATTGTATAATAAAGTATAAAGATTCAAGAATTAACCTTCTAATCCTTGTAATTGGCCTAAGATCAATACCAAAAATATGGTATCTCTTAATTGAAACACCCAAGATGTGATTGTGATATGCCTCTTGAGATTGCTAGAGAATTAGAGAGAAAAGAACAATTTCTTTTTCTTCAAGTTTTGTGTTGTGTGCTAGTGTGATTATGAAATTAGGTTAAGATGAGAATTATAGTGTGATTAGGTTAAGTAGAGAGGAAGAAACCAATATCCTCCCCACCCTAAATCCACACGTCTAAAACAAGGGAATTGAAGAAGTGGACTTTTCACTTCTAAATTTTCAAGCCCAAAACTCATTAAAAGGTTTAACCCATTTAATTAGTATTATGTAGCTTTTAATATATAATGTAATTTATAATATCCATATATTATAATTAATCATAAATATCCTTATATTTATAATTTGCTAATTTATTATAACTGTTTAAAATTAATTAGCCTACATTATACGCAATAATTAAATATAACCTTTTATATTCAATTTACGAATTACAGCTAATTCCTCTCATCTAATATCATTTAATCATTATTAAATAATATTCATCATCACACTTGACTAACTCTTAGTCACATTTAACTAACCTCTTAGTCAACAACACTGACTAACCGTTTAGTCATTAATTAAGGCATCGATATGATCATTTTCTCAAATAATCACATCTCTCAAGCACATCCTTTAGGTGTGACTCTTAGGGACCAGTTGATCACCGCCATCTGTATGACAATAACGTCAAACTTATCTAGCAAGCCAACCGTTATCGATAAACGTTAATCAACTGATTAAATACGAAATGTACCCTGTGTACCTTTAGAGATTTATTTATGTTATTGCACTAACTGTGGAGGACACTAACTCCAACAATCTCCCACTTGTCCGTACAAGTGTAGGTGCGATAACCGATTCTTATATTCATAATAAATTTCTCCCATTCAATGTAAACCAATTTGCAATGTCCGTACTTTCAAAGGTCGTAGTTCACAAGTGATCAGTATCATGAGTGGTTTCCCCGACTAGAGAGTAACTTAACTGATAAACGAATCAATATTCGAGCATGGCCATGCATTTTCAGTTACAGCTCCTCGAGTGGCCCTGAGAATAAATATTATAACTCGATAGAAGTTTGGATATTTCCCTCAACTCGAATCGTGCAAATGTCAGCGCAACATGAAATGACCCAGTGAAAATCTACTTGGCCTCCTGTTACGGTCGACCGTGAGAAAGAAACCAAAGCCACCCAAAATCTGCCTTAATCCTAAGAGACAGTCGATAGTCAAATGAATCGACTCTAGGAACACTATGGATGTTTTATCCACGACCCGGCACCTAATGTTCTGAAACATTTAGGACTCCATGTAGTCGTCACAAAAATTGTCCTGCGCGATTTCAGTAAACCCGCATCTGTGATCGATCAGTCAACAGTTTGACTTATGGCTCGTTGAACCCACCATCAATCGACGTCACAAAATGATTGCCAGAGTTATCAGCTCATGTAGGCGATCACGGACCAAAACACAATATAAAGCAGTTCAGTTCACTTTGAGGTGTTCAACGTTGTCTGCACAACCCTCATGAAAAACAATATATAAAACAAAACAATGATTTTATTAGAAGTTTTACGAAAAACAAGTGTCAAATCCATACAAACAACTAATACAACTCAGGAACACGCATAATTCCCATGGATTTAACGTGTCCTTCATGCTTATCATGTGTCAACGGCTTAGTGAGAGGATCTGCTATGTTATCATCCGTAGCAATCTTGTCAATCACTATCTCCTTCTGCTCCACGTAATCTCGGATCATGTGAGCCTTCCTTTGCACGTGCCGAGACTTGTTGCTGGACTTCGGCTCCTTTGCCCGGAAGATGGCACCACTATTGTCGCAATAGATGGTGATCGGGTCATTCGAACTAGGAACTACAGTTAGTCCTTGTAAGAACTGACGCATCCATATAGCTTCCTTCGCAGCTTCGGAAGCAGCATAGTACTCGGACTCAGTTGTTGAATCTGCTATAACAGTTTGTTGGAGCTTTTCCAGCTGACCGCAGCGCCATTAAGAGTAAAAACGAATCCTGATTGAGACTTCGAGTCATCTCGATCCGTTTGGAAACTAGCATCTGCAGAATCATTGCATAGCTCGCTCTCCTCCATAAGTCAATACTCAATCTTTAGTCCTCCGTAGGTACTTAAGAATGTTCTTACGCCATCCAGGTGCTTCACCTGGATTGCCTCGTATCGGCTCGTCATACTCAATGCATATGCCACGTCCGGACGTGTGCATATCATGGCATACATGATCGATCCTATACCGACGATATGGAATCCGACTCATGCGTTCGACCTCTTCAGATGTCTTTGGTGCTTGAGCTTTACTCAAGTGCACCCAGAGATCATCGAAGATTCCCCTTCGAGTTGGTCATGCCGAACCTCTCAAGAATCTTATCTATATAAGACTCTGACCGAGGGATAACATCCGTCGTGATCTATCTCTATAGATACGAGCCCCAAAATACGTTGTGCCTCACCCGCATCCTTCATCTGGAAATGGTTCTTTAACCATACTTTTACCGAAGTTAAGAGAGGTATGTCATTCCCAATCAAGAGTATGTCATCGACATACAGTATTAGGAAGACAATCTTGCTCCCACTCGACTTGATATATAGACATGGTTCCTCGACCGATCGAGTGAATCCATTCTCCTTTATCACTTGGTCGAAGCGATGATTCCAACTCCGTGAAACTTGCTTAAGTCCATAAATGGAACGCTTAAGCTTGCAAACCTTCTTAGGATTTTTAGGATCAGTGTAACCTTCGCGCTGTACCATGTACAACTCCTCCTCCAAATAACCGTTTAAGAAGGCGGTTTTCACATCCATTTGCCAAATTTCATAGTCATGAAAAGCGGCAATCGCTAAGAGAATCCAAATGGAACGAAGCATGACTACAGGTGCAAAGATCTCATCATAGTGCAACCCTTGCACTTGAGTGAAACCCTTTGCCACTAGTCGTGCCTTGTATATATCTGGTTGTCCTTCTACAGATCGCTTTATCTTGTAAAGCCATTTGCACTGAAGAGGCCTAGCCTTATCAGGTAAGTCAACCAGATCTCATACATGGTTCTCGTACATAGAGTCCATCTCGGATTGCATGGCTTCTTGCCAAAGCTTTGAGTCGGAACATGTCATGGCACCTTTACAGGTTACGGGTTCGTTACTCTCAAGGAGTAAAACGTCGTCTCTCCCATTCTCCTCGACCATACCGATGTATCTGTCTGTAGGAATGGAGAGTCTACCCGACCTTCTGGGTTCCAAAGGGACATTAACCGCAGCAGACGAAGGAAGAACAGTTTCCTCCATTGGTTGCTCGGTTGTTGGTTCTGGAATCTCCGACAGATCGAAGGTTCTATTACTTCTCTTGTCCTTAAGAAACTCTTTCTCTAAGAACTTCACACTAGCCGCAACAAAAACTCGTTGTTCGGTAGGCGAATAGAAGTAATGACCAAACATTCCTTTTGGATAACCAATAAAGTATGTCTTGACCGATCGCGGGCCGAGCTTATCCTCGTGTCTCCACTTGACATAAGCCTCGCACCCCCAAACCCTAGTAAAGGACAAGTTAGGGACCGTTCCCTTCCATAACTCGTATGGAGTCTTGTCAAAAGCTTTAGTCGGATTTCGGTTAAGTATAAGAGCAGCTGAGAAAAGAGCATAACCCCATAATGAGTCAGGTACAACCGTGTGACTCATCATGGATCGAACCATATCAAGTAATGTTCGATTTCTGCGTTCGGACACACCATTCAGTTGTGGTGTTCCGGGTGGAGTTAACTGTAGTACTATCCCGCGGTCTTTCAGGTGTCGATCAAACTCAGTTGAAAGATATTCACCACCACGATCCGAACGTAGTGCTTTTATCTTTCTATCCAGTTGGTTCTCAACCTTATTCTGGAATTCTTTGAACTTATCAAAGGACTCACTTTTATACTTCATTAAGTAGACATAACCATATCTACTCAAATCGTCCGTGAAAGTGATAAAATACCTATAGCCATCTCTAGCGTTGATTGACATAGGTCCGCATACATCAGTATGTATGAGTCCTAATAGGTCAGCAGCGCGCATTCCAACACCTTTGAAGGAAATTCGAGACATTTTTCCTATAAGACATGATTCACACGTGCCAAAAGTTTCATAGTCAAATGGGGCGATTGTCCCATTACCAATAAGCTTTTTCACGCGTTTCTCATTTATGTGTGTCATACGGCAATGCCATAGATACGTTTGATCTTTGTCACCAACCTTTGCTTTCTTGTTACTCACATGCATGATCTCTCGTGGTTTGATCTAAAACATAAATTCCGCTCATGGAAACAATTTTTAGCATAAATCATTTCATTTAAAGAGAAAATACAAATTATTATTCTTTATCAAAAATGAAAATCCTTCTTTATCAAGAACGGATACGTAAATAATGTTTTTCGATAAACTAGGTGCGTAGTAATGCTTATTCGTAAATAACTCAAATCCACTAGGGAGTTGGATTACATATGTCCCTACCGAAACGCAGCAAAGAACTCTTGCTCCATTCCCCACTCGCAGTCTACATCACCTCTTGCCGAGTTCCGATGTTTCTTAAGCCCTCGCAAATGATTGCACGTATGAGAACCACAACCAAGATCTAGTACCCAAGTTCAAACTTGCATGGTTAATCTCAATCATATGAATAAAAGAAGACATACCAACAGAGCCGACGCGGCCTCGCTTTTATGTCCTCAAAGATACACGGACGATTCGCCTCCAATGCCCAGGCATGTGGCAATGGTGGCACTCCATGGTCCGCTTAGCTTTTGCCTTGCCTTGTGGTTCACCGCTAGACTCACCAGGCCCACTCTTAGCAACCACGCTTCTTAAATTTCGGTTTACCTACACTAGGTTAGCCGAGCCTTACTCCTTACCCTTCTTGTTGCCAATCAAGAGAACATCTTGTTTCGTGCTCCCACTCAACTTCGCATCACTCCGTCTGCATGCGAGGAGCTGAATGCACTCATGCGCACTTTTCTCGCATGTCATTCATGTAGTAGTTTGCCCTAAAGAGGGCATACCCATCATGAAGAGAGTGGGGCACTCGATCAATGATGATCTTCTCATCGATCTTGCAACCCAGCTCCTCCAGTTTTTCAACATTCTCGTTCATGTCGGTAAGGTGTGACCAACCGGTTGGCCCTTCCGAGTCTAGCCTCAAAGAAACGGGTGGTATACTCAGAACTCTTAATTCTCTGCTTTCGAGAATTCTTTGGTTAAAGTGGTGAAAATCTTGTTTGCACTTGGGTTATGAACCGCCTTTACAAATTGGATTCCATCATTCGTAAAACTTCAGATTTCTAAATAAATAAATTAATTAAATAATAATAATAATAATAATAATAATAATAATACCTAAGTTATATATAACATTGATGTTATTAATAATATGGATAATAATATTGTTAACAATAATAATTATAATAATGATCATAATAATTTGAATAAAAATAAGACCAATCCAAAATCATTTTATTGCAAATCATAAATAAAAAAAAAATTATTTCAAATTAAATATATAGACTTTTAATGAAATTATCTTAAGTATTTATATGTCAAATCAAACAAAATAAACATAAATATTAATCAAATATTAGTGGAAAAAGCGAATCTAATATATATATAAAGCAGAAACCATGGTCTCTATGGTCGACATTTGTCACAATATAATTGGTCTAAAAAATTAATATTAGTATTATTCATAATTCTACTATTGCTAGGATTTTAGATGAAAAAATATTAACATATGTAATTTAAAATATAAAACTAAATCTACAATTGAAATCTTTACTATATTAGAAGTTTCCAAAAAAAAATTAATTGAAGATGTTTTTAATTGAGAAGAAAAATAATAATTTCAAAATAAACAATTATATGACACATAATTACCTTATTTAATTTTTAGGTAAGTCCTCATCCCTTTTTGTATATATATACATCAAAAACTTTAGCTAGATTTTTTTTAGGTACGTACTATGTTAAATAGTTTTACTTTATTATGTTTTAATTATGATTACAATTTGTGTTAAATTTATTTTTTTACGGTGTACTCCCTCTAATTTCATTTGTTCTTCTCACTTTCCCTTTTTAACCCATTTTGTTTTTTCTTCCCATTTCCTTTTAAGTCCAAAATGTGTGATTTTCCTTTACTTTGACCCCACATAATTTCTCTACTCTTATTTTCACCCACACACTTATAACTTCTTAATTTTGACAATTTCTTGTGTGAGACGGGCCTAACGATAACTTATTGTGAGACGTCTCTTAGATGGTGGTTACTTTATAATTTTTTATAATTTTTTTTAATCTTTGTCTTACATAAGTTATCGTTAGGCCCGTCTCACACAAGAATCACTACTTAATTTTTGCTAAAAAATAATATGGGAAAATCATTACAAATGGGAGGGAGTATTTGATAAGAGTGTTTAAAATTTGAATATTTTTATTTCTTAATTACTATGTTTGAAACTTAAACATACCTTGATTAAATTACTGTTAATTTTTTTTTCTTTGTATGCTGTAGATTTATATTTTACGTTCAAGATTTGATGTTTTTTATTGAACAAACTTCATTATAACTTAATAGAAAAACTAATGAATATGTAACATGAAAGGTAAGAATATGTAACATGAAATGTAAAAGTGATGTATAATATCTATCGATTATCTTATTTTTAAATCAAGTTATTAGATATGGTTGTATGATAATATTTGTAATGCTTAATGCGTAATCTTTTAGTTAGTTTAATAGTATTAAGTTTTGATTTGATTGTTAATCTCAATTTTTTATAAGAGCATCTTCTAATTAAGAAAAAAAACATGTTTAGTATAATGATAGGGTAAAGTTTGATTTAATGACAAAATTCCAATTTCTTTATTACCCCATTTTAACGTAACAAAAAAAGAATATATGTAATTAACAAAAAAAAAATGGTGTAGTATAATTAACATATGTAATCTAAAATATAATACTAAATCTACAATTGGAATCCTTAAAATTGTAGGATAGCAAAATTGAAGAATACATATATTGCCTTAAATATATTGGATTAAATATTCAAGTTAAAGGAAAAAAAATATAATTAAGTTATATTTTAAAATATTAAAAAAAAATTAAAAAAAAAAATGAAAGAGCAAAAGAAATATGGTAATTCGTAGAATTTTAAAAAGTCAAATAATATTTGATTTAAAAATAAGTTAAAGGAAAAAAAATAGTATTAGGTAAGTAATATAAAATATAATTACCAAATAAACGAAAAACAAATATGATAAATCATAGATTTTAGAAAATTATCATATTAAATACGATAAAAGCCGAAAAGAACATGGCCTTAGTATTTATATTTTAGAAATTTTGTCATATTAAATATAATAGAAAATTATATCATAATTGGTAAATATATAAACTAGAAAAAATATATAAAAATTACATTTTATACTTATTTTTAAATTTTAATAATAATGATAGATAGCCCGGACGGGGACGGGCACGCCAACTAGTATATATATAAATTTGAATATTTTTGGTATTACAAATATTGTCCTCAACATTTATCGTAAATGAAATAAAAAGTTCAAGTTAATAATTCTAAAAGAAGATAAATTTAAGGGAAATTGGATAGGAGAAAATAAAAGTAGCATATATAATAATAATAATAATAATAATAATAATAATAATAATAATAATAATAATAATAATAATAATAATAATAATAATAATAATAATAATAATAATAATAATAATAATAATAATAATAATAATAATAATAATAATAATAATAATAATAATAATAATAATAAAAAAAAAAATAATAATAATAATAATAATAATAATAATAATAATAATTATAATAATAATTATAATAATAATGATAATAATAATAATAATAATAATAATAATAATAATAATAATAATAATAATAATAATAATAATAATAATAATAATAATATTAATAATAATAAAGATAATAAAATTAATATAAAAAATAATAATAAAAATAATAATAATAATAATATCATATTATTTCTAAAAACTTCAGAAAAACTTAAGATAACTACAGAAAATTTCAGATAATTTCAGACAATTTCAGAAAATTTCAGAATACTTTAGAAAACTTAAGATTGGTTCGTAAAACTTGCATTTAATGTAACATGCCCTTAATTATCAATAGTACTTCGATTTGCTTTATGAATTCTCTCATCTCGAAATAATCTTATGTTCGCCATTTTCGACCTCACGCGCGTCTAACATTTTCAAATAATGGTTTGTTTGTTATTAGCAGGGACGTCCAACAGTAATACCGATTTTCGACCTCAGGTGCCATTAAGAAAATTCGACGTTGACGGTGATTTTGGAACAAAAGTATTATAAATATAAGGGTGTTATTTAAAAAAAAATGTTATAAAAGAGGTTATATTTAAGTAACCTTATTTTAAAATACGTTGAATTATTGCCAATTTTGCAATTACTTAAGTCATGGCCGCTTAACAGTATTAAATTTATGGAATTTCTTACAATATATAAAATCAAACGGAGAAAATAAAACTTTTAATTTTTTTTTAGAAAGGGTTAATTGGACATAATCTCCTTTTATAACATTTTTTTTCAAAATAACCTCCTTATATGTTATTTTTATAATATAACCCCTTTTAAAAACACTTTTGCTTCAAAATATGCTACATAAAAATTAAAAATTCACACTCAAAAATAGATTTTTTCTCAAGAGGTTTCGACATATTTTAGTTATTAATTGTTGTATCGTGAATGGGGTGTAGTTTAAAATGTATTTGGTTGCCATTTTTAAGTAACAAAAATCGACTTGGGGGTGATTTGGATAAAAAGTGTTATAAAAGAGATTATATTCAATTAACCATTTGGTAAAACTACATGCTCGTATGTGTGCACTGGTTAAACCCCCGAATTAGGCATAACCTCAAATTTTTAACATTTTTCACAAGATTGCTCCTAGACCCATGAAAATTTTACCCATATTTTAACCATTAGACCACACCCTTGTGGCGATGATGGAAGGATTTTGATGGAAGGATCCGAAAAATTCTACATGGTGCCCCCGAAGTTTTTAGAGTTTCTACATGGTACCCCTTGTTTTTGGAAACACACACGGTGCCCCTGTATTATCTAATTACCATTAGGCGTAACCTTCAGTTTTATTTCCGTCTAATCTACTCTAATTTTGGCGTTAAATGCTTATGTGGCTGCTTGGTTGGATGCTTATTTGGCATTGTGGGCTCTACTCACTTTAGGCTGATTAAAATAAGAAACCCCCTATTATTTTCAAAACTCTCTTCCTTCTTCTACACTCTATGTTCTCTCTCTTTTCCTTCGTCTGAAAATTGCAGAAATGGGTATGTATTTTTTGCTTCGTCTGAAAACTCTCTTCCTTCTTGTTTTCTGCTTCAGTTATCATCATCACGCATCCATCATCATCTATTCATCAGAATAGGTATGTGATTTTTTTAATTTTTTTTGCTTGCATATCATAATTTAGATGTAAAACCCTAAATTAGCAAAATTAATTTCTGATAAATTCATGATACAAATTGCAGAAATGGGTAAAGTGTTGTTGAAAATGCATTGTATGGGTCGTGATGTTGATGTTATGGTTGAAGATGTTGACAAAACCCTTTTAATTGATATCTATCTTGAACTTTTTGATGAGACTGTCAAAAAAGGGGTTCGTCTTCCTGAAAATCCATCTTTAGGGTATTCTTGTAAGAAGAAACATGTTTATTTGAGGGATGATAATGACCTTATGGATATGTTTAGTAGGTGTGATGGGATGAAAGAGATAGATATTTGGATTGGGACAGAGAGCAGACCATGTAAAACCCTTGAACTTGCTAAAACTTTGAGAGCATCGAATAATCAAGGAAATGCAGAAGTTGTTCCTGATCCTATTGTTGCTAATATACCTGTTCCTGAACCTGTCTCAAACCCTCAATTTAGGCCCAAATTACCTTGCAAGAGAGTGAGAAAACCTGACCCCATTACTGATAACCCACTTCCTGTTATTGAGATACTTCTTGATGAGATTACTCTTGATGAGATGCCTCTTACTGTGGATGAGAGACCTGCTGTGAACACCCCAAGCAAAAGAAATTCAATCAAATCTCCTTGTAAGACTAATGCTAGGGTGTTACAAACATCATCTCCTAGAAGAAGTCCTAGGTTATCCAAAGCACTATCAACCAATGCACCTTCTTCTCAGTTAAGTCAAGGCACTGAAAATCCTTCACAAGTAATCCTAGACACTGAAAATCCATCTGAAAATCGACCTCAAGCCACTGAAAATCCATCTAACATATTCAGAAAACTCCCTAAGACTTCAGCTAAGAGATTAGGTAAGTTTGTTGCTAAGAAACCAAGTAAGAGGAACTTGGGTCAAGTGAGTAGTTACAAAAGTAAAAGAGGTGGAAGAGTGGTGTATGAGAAGGTAAGTGAAGATGATGACAGTGACAATTCTTACATGCCTTCTGATGATGACATAGATGATGAAGTTGAGGATTTAAGTGATTTAGAGGTTGAGGATAATTTGGTAACATCTGTATTGGAGTTTATTGATGATGGATATGTGCCATTTCAAGATCATGCTTGGTGTGGGGATGAGGGAGAATATCAAAGGCAGGTGTTTAGGAATGGTGAGCTGTATGACTCAAAGGAGTTTGGGTCAATTTGTTTGAGGCCATGGATGTTATTCATGGACAAAGGGCATTTCAGGGAAGTCTTAAGGGATTTTTGCATTCAAGAAGGCTTTAGTTTGGTTGTTGTAAGGGCATGCAATAGGAGGTACACTGCTGATTGTGCCTCACTAAAGTGTCAATGGAGAATACATGCTAGTGTTCTACAAGATGGAGTTACTTGGGCTATCAAGAGTATTAGGAACCCTGAGCATGGTTGTGAGGGCATTAGGACAAATAATCCTATGGCTAATTGTAAGTGGGTGGCTAAGAAATTTATGGAAGACATAAGAGCAAATCCAGTCATCATAGCTACTTCAATTAAATCATTGTTGATGGAGAGGTATGGACTTGAGATGGCAAATTCATCCATTTATAAAATGAAGGGTTTAGCTCTTAAGGAAATAAATGGAGGCCATGATGATTCATATAGACTATTGCCTAGGTATTGTGAAGTTTTAAAGGAAACAAACCCTGGGAGTACTGCTCATTGCTCTTGGGTTCAATTGGAGACTCCTACAAGGTCACTTCAATTCAAAAGTATAGTTGTGGCTTTCAAAGCCCAAACAGAGGGCCTGATTAGGGGATGTAGGAGTCTTATTGGGGTTGATGGTACTCACTTGAAGGGCAACTATGATGGGGTTCTTCTATCTGCTGTTACTCTTGATGGCAACCAAGAGCTATTCCCTGTTGCAGTTGCAGTTGTTGAGGCTGAGAACAAAGACAGTTGGTCTATGTTCTTTTGGCATCTTAAAAATCTTCTCAAAGACAGTGATAGAACAAACTGGACAATAATTTCAGATAGGCAGAAGGTACTTTGATTTTTTTTTTTTTTTTTTTTTTTTTTTTTTTTTTTTGTAACATTACAATAAGCATTACAATAAGCATTACAAACATCAAACTAATACATTTCACGTAAAAGTTCACAGTTGAAGTAAATTCGACAAGGACCGTCTTCAACTCAACAATACCGTCTTCTGTGATTCTAGCACTGACAGCATCTTCGACTTCATCTTCAACTCCATGTGCACATCTACTCTTGAAAGCCTTCGTAATGGTGACATGATCTTCCGACAGCCACATTACAAAAAGATTACAATCTAAGCATTTGAAGTAAGCTTTCCTTGGGTTGTTAACGGATCGCGATATCTTAATTATAGCATTTTTTCCACAACGATTACAACATTGGTTCCTAAATTCAATACCATCTAAGGGTGATTTCCTCCAAGATGAAGAAGAAGACATGGCTCAAAAACAAAAGAAAAGGAAAAAAAAGAGATCGACTGTGAAAGAGGAAGAAAGCAAAAGGAAGAAATGAGGTGATGTAAAATATTGGTACTACAGGGGCACGTAGAAATGAAATAAATGTGCTGAAGAAAAAGTGAATAAATTTGGGCCAAGGAGATTAAATAAACCAATTTTGGAGGGAAATTAAGTAAAATATTGGAGGGAAAATGAAATTTGGAGGGAAAAAAATTCAGGCCCACAATGCCAAATAAGCATCGAACCAAGCAGCCAACCAAGCAGCCACATAAGCATTTAACGCCAAAATTAGAGTAGATTAGACGGAAATAAAACTGAAGGTTACGCCTAATGGTAATTAGATAAAAATAAAACTGAAGGTTACGCCTAATGGTAATTAGATAATACAGGGGCACCATGTGTGTTTCCAAAAAATAAGGGATACCATGTAGAAACTCTAAAAACTCAGGGGCACCATGTAGAATTTCCCAAAAAAAAAATCTAGTGAGCGACCAACCAGTCACTAAAATCACCCGCGGCCGCCAAACCGTCACCGAATTTATTTTCAACTCTTTTAGAAATTTAGGGTTCTTCATTTCTGATACTTTTTCAAATTGGAAAACCCTAATCTTCATCTGGTAAATTGTTCTTCCCCAATTTTTTATGTTTTACTTTTCCAATTCATGCTTCCAACTTTTTTGTTTCGCATTTTCAGTCTCAGTTTACCCCTATGTATTAAAGATTCTGCTATTTAATCACCATGCATTCTGTTGTTATTATCTTGTGATTAGTTGAATACCTTGAATGAATTTGAAACCCGTTTCATTTTCTGTGAATTCTTTTTGATTCATAATATGATATGATGTAGTGTTGAACGGCTTTTTACTCATTTGGTTTCCTTTGAATGGTTGTTTTCTCGGTTTCCGTCATTTGTTTACCTCTACTCTTTCACCTAAGGGCAAAGAAAAATTTGATTACATCACTTTCTGGTGTTGATTTTGGCAGAAAGATCAATGAAACCGAGAGACTGATTTGAGATCCGTTGATTTGTTTGAGGACGATTGTTGTGTAAAATCTGAATCTAGCATTTATTCTAATGCAAAGTGTTATTTTCAGGTAATTAATCATTTTGAGAACAATGAGTTTGCCCGCAAAGCGTATTTGTTCTAATGACAACTTTGATGGCCGAGATAGGTTGAGTGAAATGCCTGACGAAGTAATTGTGCACATTCTTTCGTGTTTGCCTCCTCTAGATGCAGTTAGAACTGTCTTACTTCGTCGTTTTGGAAACCTTTGGACTTTGGTACACACTCTTAGTTTTGATGCGGAGGAATTCTTCACCAGCCCTCCTCGGGATTTCAGCCAAATAATCGCTGGTCCTGATTTGTGTGCCTACAGCTCAGATGTTACCGATAAGTTCATCGTTTTCGTACGCAATGTGTTGTTGCTTCACAAAACACTCTCTATTCATAAATTTCATCTTTCCATAGAGGCATTATGGTATGCTAACAAGGCTGCCGAGGATATTAAAATCTGGTTGAGGGTTGCATTGGAAAAACAAGCCAAAGAAATTGAATTTTCAGATGTACATGGTTATCTTAATCATCACGACTCAATCTTACCTGATCTCAAAAGTCGATATCTTGTTAAGCTTGTGCTCAATTACTGCAAAATTGAGCCCCAACTTCTAGTCAACTTGGGATCTCTAAAGAAATTATGGCTACACAATTGTAACGTGTCTGACGAAGCATTCCAAACATTTATATCTAGATGCCCTTCCTTACAAGAATTGAGTATCAAAGATCCTATTACATTAAAGAAGCTGAGGTTCAGGGCTCCAAACATTGATAAGTTGTCTCTTTCTGTCTCCAAAGTTGACCAAATGAAGATTCCTTTGTTGCTTGATTGCCCCAACCTTAAAACGTTGGATTTGGTAATAAATCGTCGGCTACCAAAGGTCCTTGATGTTTCATCAGTTCGCCACGTTAATGTCATGTATTTTCTCTATAATACGAACGACGACGTGGAGGACGGGGACGAGAACGAGTATAGGATGGATGATGATGAGGATGGCAAACATACAATTTTTGAAAGGTTTTTAGGGAAGTTTGAAGCTACTGAAGTTTTCCATGTGTCATGCAAGGCTTCTAGGGTATCTTTGTCCTTTTTGAAAATGATATTACGATTTCCATGTTTTCTGTTTGATTTTATGATACTATGTGCTTCTTACTTGCTTTATAAGTTGTTCATTTATAAAAAAGAGTTTTTCTAGGTGGCATCCTTGTGTTTTGAGGAAATTTAAGTGGTGAAATAACTCTTTTAAGTTATAACTGAGTGTGCATTTGATGTCATGGTCTTTGGTGACTGCTGTCGATGTATGTTAGTAGCTGATCTATGCTGTTACGATATTTCTGCATATGTGCGTCTGTTTTCTTACTGTCTATACATGAACTCGCATTTTGACTTTAATTAATCTTGTTAGTCCGTATTTTGTAGTATACATATGCTAAGATGCCATTACATTATTTTTTACTCCGATCATATAACCTCGTACAGAGCAACTCTGATATTTTGGCCACATGAAAATGATATTTCAAAATATTGTCGTTATTTAAGTTATTTTGTAACTTAACATATACGAGTACTCTATAATACGCGTATTGTTTCATCGAAAAAGTTTTCGGGGAACATGTATATTTGCAAAATGCCGTGCTTTAATAAAGAACTCCTAAGAGATTTAACGAAAATAAAGGTGCTTTGTAGCAGTCTTTTGTATGTCGGTTACGAAGTATCATTTTGGTTATCCCTATGTCTGTGACTGTTATTGAGAAATGATTGATATTACTTGAATCCGTTTCAGGGATTCCTCTATACAATACAATGTCACCGT
Organism: Dianthus caryophyllus; assembly: GCA_023091065.1. Lineage (NCBI taxonomy): Eukaryota > Viridiplantae > Streptophyta > Magnoliopsida > Caryophyllales > Caryophyllaceae > Dianthus > Dianthus caryophyllus. The sequence continues at coordinate 9,138,839 of CM041522.1, read as the reverse complement.
TTTCAAAATAGATGGAAGCGTGTAATTTTAGAGTTGCGGATGCTTAGTCGAAGCTGCCTCGAGGGCATTTGCCACTTGATCCGCAGCTTTAGAGCACTTGGAAGAACTCATTATATACACCACCAAGGTAAGTGTCTTTATTACCTCTAGCTCGTACTCCCCCACCCCATCACGTTTTTAACGTTGTTAATTAATCATTGTTAGTTTTAACCATTAATTTCTGTAAATATACCTAGAGATCCAATATAAGATTCGTCACGTTTGATTGTGAGAAAATATCGGTAAAAGTTGACATTCATTGATCATTTCTAATAAAGATATATACTCGGTACAATGTGATGGACAATGTGTTGGACAATGTGTTGGTCAATTTGCTTACTCTGGTTATTTATTAGTCGTTTATGTATTTAACCAAACAGGAATTCGAAGTCCATACAAATGTGACCCCTTTGAAGCATTCTTCTTCTTCTCGTGTGATGCCACGACTTAAAACTATCACTCTTCATAGCCATGTGAAATCGTGGAACCATCAGCAACGATTAGTAGAATGTTTGCTCAAAAGCACCCCTTACGTAAACAAATTGGTAATCGTCCCCATCACGAATTGATCGACTGTAGCTGGAATTCGTCAGGCGTGTTTTGCGATTCCAAAGGGACTTAGCAAATGTCACGGTAGTATTCTTTTGCATCAAAAGTAATATATACAAACTAGCAAGTCGTAGAATGCTAGATAATTATGATATTCTCAGGAGAAGTCATGGGTAATTCTTGACGTATTTGTGTGGTTTTTATCCTCCATGAACTCACTCTATTGTACGGAGTAATTTTTAATCTTGAGACGTTTGTAATGGCTAATTCTATATATCATAGCCGTGGTTACGTCGTTGTTCCCAATTCATATAAAGTTCTCATGACTCATGATGGGGACGATTACCAATTTGATATTTTTATTATGCTACGGAGTATATGATATTTTAAGGATTAAATTCAATTTTCTATCTTAATATAAAATAGGAAAATTCTCATTTGTCCCTGAAGGATTAACTTTTATCATATGTACCCATGTATTAGGGAAAAAATAAATAATATGGTATATTAGTAGAATATACCATAATTAGGATATATTATTGTGTTGAAGAATAAGTTAGTATAATCTAGATTTAAGATTTTCTTATTATCGTGAGTTATTATAAATAGCTCACACATCTTTTATAATTGAACAATTATCAATAATAATTCTTCCTTAAATCTTTATCTATTGTATATCTTATCACCATGGCCTTTACGCTTTCTTAATTTTACCCTTAAACTTAGTTAATTAGTCTCAAACGTGACCTATGACATAATTAACGTTAATTAGGTCGTTAACTTCATAAAGGTAGCTAATTTTTCAAATTTTGCCTACAACACCATTATTTAAGATTTAATCCGTAGTTACTAATTTATCATTCATCTTCAACCCCAAACATTCTTCATCTTCATAAGTACCACTCCTTTCCTAAGCTTCTGCCTTAATTACATGCTCATCACCTAACCACATAACCAAAGTATTGCAATCAATACATTTCAAATGAGCTTTTCTGAATTAGATGTTCAACAAGAAATCTTTAAAATTGCATTCCTTTGACATAAACTGCAGGTTTGATTTCGAAATTTAGCTCTTCTATAGGCTTGTTTCTTCTCCAACTGAAGAAGAAGACATGGTGAATAAAAACTATGAGATTTTAAAAAGAAAAATTAAAAGGGGACATAAATGAAATAAATTGGGGGTGAAGAAAAGTATGAAAAATGGGATATTCAACGGAAAAGGAGCGGTGGAAGATGAAATATATATCTGGAGGGAAATTAATAAAAATAAAGGAGGAAAATTAAATTGAAAAATTGGAGGGAAAACTAGGAAAAGCTAAGGAGCTCAAGTCACACGCAAAATCACTGCCACGCCAATTAACGGACCTAAATAATGTTAGTTACGTCTTAGGTCACGTTTGAGACTAATTAATTAAGTATAAGGGTACAATTAAGAAAGCGTAAGAGGCATGGATACATGTGAGAAAGTGAATCTTTTAGGGGTACAAAAGAATTTCCTTATAAAATATTAATATATATCGATTTTTCTAATATATGTCATTATGTTAGTGTGTTAATATATTTAAAAAATAAATTATGACAATATAATAATACCCAATTATACATGTTAGAAAAATATTATTTTAAAGAGTTAATTGAATATAACCCCCTTTTATAATACTTTTTTTTTTTTTTTTCAAAATACCCCTTTATATATGTTATTTTTATAACATAACCCCTTTTAAGACATTTTTGTTTCTCAATCACCCCTAAAGTCGAAATACGCTACTTAAAAAAAGAATATTTACACCGTTAAATATGGATTTCTCAATAGGCGTTGGACATATTTTAGACGTTAGTGGTTGTAACTTGAAATGAGCATACCTTATAATGTCTTTAATTGCCATTTTTAAGTAAGAAAATTCGACGTTGAAGTCATTTTGAAGCAAAAGTGTCTTAAAAGGGGTTATGTTATAAAAATACTCCAATTTATATTTCATCACCATTTGCAAAAAAAGTGTTATCAAAATACTCCATTTTTATTTTTCAAAAAGGGGTTATAAAAATAACCCTCTTATATTTAATTAACCCTTACAGAGTATGTCATATTCAAAAAAAGTGTTATAAAATGAGGTTATATTTAATTAACCCTATTTTAAAATACGTTGAATTATTGCCAATTTTGTAATTACTTACGTCATGGCCGCTTAACAGTATAAAATTTATGGAATTTCTTGCAATATATAAAATCAAGCGTAATTATACACAACAAGAAAATAAAACTTATAATTTTTTAAATAATACTAAAGTATAAATACGGAGTATTATAGTTTCGACATTTTTTGGGTTTTTCCCAACTGTACCCTTGTACTTTTCACTTGTCCCAGTTGTACCCCTGCGTTTGGCGTATTTGCAGTTGTACCCTTAAACTTATAAAATTAGTCTCAACCGTAACAAAACTTGAATCGCGAAAGTGGTAATTTAACCCCTTAACTATTAACAATTGTGAAATTAGATACCTTAACTTTCAATTGGAGTAATTGGCCCCCTTTAGTTTTCCTTAATGTGAAATTTAACCCTAATCAATTTTTCCGATCAATATCTCGCCGGAATATCAACTTATCACCATAATCTCGCCAATATATCATACTAAATACCAATATCTCATTGAATAAATTAACTAATTTTTCAATGTACGTATAAATACGCATATCTATACAATATACATTCTCATCCACTGTAAAATATAATGATCGTAACCCTATTTGTTCTTCTTCTGCAATTATATTTAGCAACTTAATTTGTTTTCCGTATACATAATGATAATTTCACGAGATCGACTTGAATTTTTTTTGGGATGAGTAACTGAAGTTTGCATAAATGGTAGAAATAGAGAGAGAAGGTGAAAAGCAAGATGAAGTTTCAATGAAAATTACAGGTGGTATGTAATGACTTAGGACTTGATGAGTGATGAGAAGTATTGCATGTTATTTTGTTTTCAATTAGTATCGTAGACGTAGAATTTGTTTTATACGTATAAATACCGTATTAATACTTGCAATTGATTTTCCGGCGAGATATTGGTCAGAAAAATTGATTAGGGTTAAATTTCACATTAAGGTAAACTAAAGGGGGTCAATTACTCCAATTAAAAGTTAAGGTATCTAATTTCACAATTGCTAATAGTTAAGGGGTTAAATTACCACTTTCGCGAAACTTGAATAATTCGTTAAATTTAGCCGTTAGTTTTGTTTTATAAGAATTTTCACCCTTTTTATTTAGTTTTTTTCTTTAATTTTTTCACATTTAGGACATGTTCTTTCCAGCTTATTTTCAACTCATTTCGATTCGATTCATTTCACTTGATTCGATTCGATTCGATTCATTCCATTCGATTCGATTCGATTCCACTTCATTCCTTCGATTCGATTCGATTCGATTCAAAGATTATGTTATAAATTTGAACTTCATTAAGTTCGATTCGATTCATTCAGTTGATTCGATTCGATTCGATTCGATTCGATTATTTCGTTTGATTCGATTCGATTCGATTAAAAAATGCGAAACAACATGTTTTTAACACCTTATTTCTTATAATGGAGGGTAGAGTAGGGTATTTAATGCGAAAAGATGGAGGAAAAAACAAAAAAAAAAAAAAACAAGGATGAAAGTTTACATGAAACATAACTAATTTAAATTTAACGGTGTCTTCTAGTTTGGTTATGGTTGTAACTACGTTTATAAGTTTAAAGTCTGATGATAATACGCCAAATGCAGTCTGTTGGAAAAAGTGAAAAGTACGAGGGTACTTATGCTAAAAACCCTTTGAATTTTTGATGAATGTGTTATATGTGTAGGATCCGAAAGAAAAAAAAATATTAAAAATGGAGTGAGCAGTGAACCAGTCACTAAAATCACCCGCCAAACCGTCACCGAATTTATTTTCAACTCTTTTAGAAATTTAGGGTTCTTCATTTCTGATACTGTTTCAAATTGGAAAACCCTAATATTCATCTGGTAAATTGTTCTTCCCCAATTTTTTTATGTTTTACTTATTTATTTCGCATTTTCAGTCTCAGTTTACCCCTATGATTAAAGATTCTGCTATTTAATCACCATGCATTCTGTTGTTGTTATTATCTTGTGATTAGTTGAATACCTTGAATGAATTTGAAACCCGTTTCATTTTCTGGGTGAATTCTTTTTGATTCATAATATGATGTAGTGTTGTACGGCTTTTTACTCATTTGGTTTCCTTTAAATGGTTGTTTTCTCGGTTTCCGTCATTTGTTTACCTCTACTCTTTCACCTAAGGGCAAAGAATAATTTGATTACATCACTTTCTGGTGTTGATTTTGGCAAAAAGATCAATGAAACCGAGAGAGTGATTTGAGATCCGTTTGAGGACGATTGTTGTGTAAATTCTGAATCTAGCATTTAGTTTGAGGGATGACCTACATTTTCGGTCAAGTCAACACAAATCACATTTTTAATCTATATATTGTTAGGTTATTTGTATCATGTCATTTTTAAAAATAAATGGTGGTTATTAACTAAGGGGACGTTTGGTTCTGGAAGGGGAAAAGAAAGGTTACATATTACACTGTAATATTAATATATCTGTTTTGCACATTTTCAAAATCAAACAATTTGATAATAATTCATTGATGAATGTTAACCTAATTGTGGTAATATTATAGTCCAAACATAATCCATTTTACAATCATAACATGCTTATTGTTGCTATGTTTGACAATATGTGACCATTCTAATAAAATTTGTTACTCCGTACTATTCTTGTTAGTTTGTTACTCCCTCCATTTCATTCATTTAGCCCCATTTCCAAATTCATCCGCTTTAAGCATTGGAAATTACCATATTACCCCCACTTTTCACATTTCCACACAAATATAACCCCTACCTTCAATACAAAGACCACTTTATCTCTACTTTATTCAATTTCCTTAAACTTTGAGTCAACTCCTAATAAGGTTAACTCAATGAAAAGAAAGGAGTATCATTTTGAAGTTTCCATTTTATTAATATATTTTCTCGATTTTCAGTAGAGTTAGAAAAGAAAAAACAGGTTGACTGAATTAGCCAAAACATAAGTTATTTGATCTGACTTAATTTTAAAACGGATATGCCCATCTAACCGAACACCTCTAGTTTGTTTAACCCCAAATTTTCAAAATATAGTCACAGACCTCACAGTTTTGCAACATTGTTCATCACAATCTCACTCATCACAATCTTCTTAAATCGTAAAAATTTCTTCCTCTTTCTCAATTTGGCTTTTCATATTCTGTGTTATGTCACAGTTTTCTTCACTTTGTACGAGTATTATTTAACTAATCATTGGTCACGCCATTAATTTGAAATGTTTAGCTACTTTGGTTTGCTAATCATGTCGCTTATATTAATTGACGTGATTTTGAATGGAAGAGTACGAAAAGTGAATTAAATTTAAATTAATTAGAGTTGTCGATTCTCATGATTTTTAAACTTCCACGAAAAACAAATTAATGGAATTTTCATGTGAATTGGTATTTTGCATTAAACCAATCATATTTTTTGTGAACCGAGTATTATTATTTGAGGTGGGTTTCTCCAAATTTGAGTAAAGTTTTTATCTTTGAAATTAAATTGTTAGGTTATTGCTTGAAAACCATGGAATCGAGGACGAAGAAGATGGATAGGTTAAGCGGGTTGCACGATCACTTGATTGTGCATATACTTTCGTTTACGCCAACCTTAGATCTTTGTCAAAACCATGTTACTTAGTCAATTCGGAAACCTCTGGACTTTGGTTCCTGTTCTTTCATTTAATTTTGATGGCCTTGATTCAATACTCTCCCATCGTGTTGATGACTCGGACTCGGACGAGGTTGATGACTCGGGCTCGGACGAGGTTTTTTCTTGTTTTACCCGTTTTGTCCGGAATGTCCTTATGTTTCATCGAAACCCTACATTGATCGCTTCCACCTTATTATTTCTCGTGTCGATTATGAACTTGAGGATCCAAAGATATTTAATGATCTTCAAATGTGGCTGAAGTTTGCTATTGATAAACAAGTCAAAGATTTGAACTTCTTTTATGATGACGGTTATCATGATGTGCCCATTCCTCACTGTATCTTCACGAGTCAATCTCTAGTTAAGCTTAGACTTCGCGGGTGCAAGTTTGAGCATCAATCTCATCTACATGTCCACATGGGAAGTTTACGAGAATTATCGCTTAGTTATGTTCAGGGAAGAGATGAGAACTTCAATCAGTTTTTGTCGGGTTGCCCATGTCTACAAGAAGTGGAAATGGACATTATTGGCGTTGACGATGAATTGCATGTTTTGAAGGTCACCTCACCAAGCGTTAGAAAGTTGTGCCTAAACCTACTGTATCTAGTCCACTCATTCACTCTTAGTTGCCCTTACGTGAAAAGGTTGGATATTTCTGTGACTTCAAAACATGAGGCATTTATGCCGGATGTGGTCGCTGCTTCATCTCTTCAAGTAGTGAATATCAAATATTTACCAGATTATTTGTCTGAGGTTAAGGCGTTTTTTAGGCAAATTCGAAATGCAGAGGTTTTTACATTGTCAAGTATTGCTTTCGAGGTATGTGTTTCTTGTTCACTTAAAATTTTGCATTGGAGATTTTTTTCGCTAGTAATACATAAAAAACGCTCTCTGAAAACATATGATTCTTTATTAAGGTGAAGGAACATTGATTAAGATTAAGGTCGGATTTTCAAAGAAGGTTCATTTGGTGAAACATGGGTTTGTTTTAGGTGAATGCGGCGAGCTGTATTGTTTTTCATTTATTTTATATTTTTCAAAAAATTAGGAAGGGTCCGGGTTAGGGTTTGATATCGAGTTCCTCTACCCTGACCCTAACCTGTTTTCTAGGCCAGGTGGCAGTGTCATGACCAATTTTTTGATAAGAGAAGCTAATCTAGTTACTGTCAAATACTCCGTCTTGCATAAAAAATTTCATGAACTTGGCATTCGTTGAGAAAGTAAAGGATTAGTTTTTTATAATTATTAAGATAACTTGTATCGGATGTTTAAATAGTATTAATTGTTGTTTTTAGAATCAAGTGTATTTACTTGTCTTCTTTTTAATCAGATATTAAGCCAAGGAATGGAAACAAACTTCCCACAAAATAGATGGAAGCGTATTGTTCTGTCGCTGCACTTTATAGACAAAAAAAGTCTTCAACTGATACTTGAGTTGGCAAAAAGTTCGGAGAAGTTGGAAGAGCTTGTAATATACAACGAATTCTCATCTGTAAGTGAATTGATATAACTGGCGGTTCCTATTATCCTATGCTGGCATGCTGCTGATTAAAACTTGTATGATCGAATGTTTATCTACTAATACTTGGTGAGGTACTATCTATGTAATGGCAGTTTAATGGTGAATATCGTAACCCCGAGTTCTCTGCTACTACTACTACTTATGTGATGCCACATCTCAAAAATGTTGCCATTCACGGCTGTGGTAGATTTTGTGATGGCGAGCTTCTACTAATCAAACTCCTGCTCAGAAACGCAGTTGTCTTGGAGAAACTCGTAATTAAAAGTCGACTGACACCACCTGAGGAGCTTGATTTTGTGAAGCAAGTATCAACGTTCAAAAGGGCGTCAGCAAACGCAACTGTGATCTTTGCTTGAGCAGACCTAGTACGGTAATATTTAATTAATACTAATTTACATTTATTATGTTCCTTAAATTTTAGGTTTCAAAACGGTTGGCTTTTCCTCGTTTGCTGGTTGATAATGTATGGGGAGTACGGTTTTTTGAGTGAAAGCATCTTCATTAGCTTATTGTCTAAACAGCTAATGTCCAAAATATGAAATACAGTAAAAGTAATTTGTTGAAACAGTAGAAATATATACTCCGTGAATCATATGATTACAATTTTCTGGTAAGATTAACGCATGGAGCTCTGTTGTGTTAACATAATTCCACCATTTGTAGAAACCAATACGTTTATATGAGTAAAGTAGTACGCCACTCCATAGATGAATGTCCTCACCGAGTAGAATCGTAACCAGCACATTTTTATCATCTTCTTAGTTGCCTATTCCATTTCCGACAAAGTAAACCAAGTTTTCGTAAAAAAACAAAGTCAGCATTGGTTGATCGTTACATAAATTTGTACTTTGTACAATATGAACGAGATGAAGAATAAAGGTGGTCAATTTTTTTCACTCCGTCTTAAAATTAGTCGTTTTAATAACAGGATTTCAACTTAAGACTACCAACCTTCATGGGTACGTGAAGTCGTGGAACCATCAACAACGATCACTAGAATCATTGCTCAAAAGTGCCCGTTTCTTGGACAAATTGGTGATCGCCCATTCATCCCCACTAAGCACCGATTCACTTGAGCGAGAATAAGACAGGCGTTTGTTGCGGATCCAAAGGGGTTAAACTAGTGTGCCAAGGTTGTCTTCTTTTGCTTTAAAAGTACTGTATAGAAACTAGCAACTAGCGAAGAATGTGGTTGTTTTCTCCATCAACTATTAACCAAATTTCGTAATCTTGGACTCGTGTAATGGCTAATTCTATAAGTAATAGCTATAGCTTCATTGTCTTGCCCAATTCAGATGAAGTTGTCATGAATGTGTCTCGACGTGCCTTCTATTTCCGGGTTGCAACGTAAAAGAATGATTTCACCATATCCCTTTTTTTTTCCGGGTTTATAACGAAGCAATAGTCTTTCGATACAATAATGAACTTTTTCTAGCCACCTTGCTATGCACCAAACAGACTTCTTAGGTTGGCATGCATTTGACCGTCTATGAGTTCGACTTGCTGCTGTTTAAGTAGGTCTTGTGTGTGATCGTCCGAGTGGTTAATTGAGTTTTCAACGTATGAAAGCGATTTATTAAGACTTGTCGTACTAAAATGTGGCACTTTTATAACTTTAATTAAAATTAAAATTAAAATTAAAATGCCGTCATCTTATTAATATTATCATGGTACTCCCTTCAGTCATTTCCATTCACATCTAACACCTTTTTAACACTATTTGCGTTGACAAAGGTAAAAAAGCAAATGATGCGAATGAATTTAAATACACCGGGTAAATCAACCCTATTATACTCCGTAGTCCGTACCAATTAACAGACTAAAACTTACCAGAAGAAAAACCCTTGTAAGTTTTGATATCTGACTTGTATTATCTCACAATATTCTTCTTTTTTTTCTACAGTTTTAAGTTTTAACTAATAAATCATGTTTTAATTAGGGTTGTATCTGAATTGAGTTTTATAATTTGAGGCGAGTTTCTCTGAAATTTGAGTAAAGTTTATTTCTTTGCAATAAAATTGTTAGGTTATTATTTGAAAACCATGGAATCGAGGACAAAGAAGATGAAACCTTCAAAGGGTATTAATCGTTTCGAAGATAGGTTAAATGACATGCCTGATCATTTAATTGTGCATATACTTTCGTTTCTGCCAACCTTGGATCTTTGTCAAAACCATGTTACTTCGCTGCTTTGAAACCTCTGGACTTTGGTTCATGCTCTTATGTTTGATTTTTGTGACTACGATGAAATACCCTTGTTTAAGGACTTTTCGAGTTTTGCCCGCTTTGTCAGAAACGTCCTCATGCTGCACAAAAGCCCTACCGTTGATAGTTTTGAACTTTTTATCGGGCCCCTCAAGGTTCGTTTCGATGATCGTGAGATAATTGAAGATGTTCAAATTTGGGTGAGGTTTGCTATTGATAGGCAAGTCAAAGAACTCGACATCGTTCTGGACCGCTTTGACGATTTAGATCTTTCTCATTGTGTTGCCACAAGTCAATCTCTTACTAAGCTTAAACTTGTTGGGTGTGTGATTGAGGACCAACCTCGTGTCGGTGTCCACATGGGAAGTCTACGAGAATTAATTCTTAGTCACGTTGGAGGAAGTAATGAGGCATTCAATCAGTTCATAGCGGGATGCCCATCTCTACAAGAACTAATTATAGACACCATTGACGAATTGTACGCTTTGAATGTCACGTCTCCTAGTGTTAGTAAGTTGAGCCTAATCATGCAACACCCAGAGTTCGACTCTTTTACTCTTAGTTGCCCAAACGTGAAAGTTTTGGATATCGATGTAACGTCAACAGATGAGTCATTTATGGTGAATGCGATTGATGTTTCATCTCTTCAAGTAGTGAACATTAAGAGTTTACCAGATGGTTGTTCTGGTCTCCGATTAACGTATTTCGACCCAATTTCGAAATGCCGAGGTTTTTACACTGTCGGAGAGTGCTTTTAAGGTATGTCTTACTTGTTCGCTTGAAATTTCTTATTATACCGGGTATTGTATTTATACAAAATCAAGTAATGCATCAAGTATTTGCTTTCTTTTTGTTCAGAATTTTTGTCGTCGAAACCAGATAAATTTTCCGGTAACTAGATGGAAGTGTATAATGTTGTGGCCCTATTGGAATGACGCAAAATGTCTTCAACTTATTCTCGACTTGGTGAAATGGTCAGCTGATTTAAAAGAACTCCAAATATACAACGACCAAATCCCATGTGTAAGTCAATTTAGTATAACTCATGCTCCAAATTAATATTTGTACTCTAATTACTACCTGTGTGATCGTATCTCTGTCTGAAAATTTTTGTCGGGGGTCGTATCTATGTCATGGCAGGGTCATTCTGCGAATTGTAGCCCCGGGTCATCTGCTACTTATGCCATACCGCTACTCAAACACGTCACCATTTATGGTTGTGGAAGTGTCCAGCTTCAACTAGTAGAACTTCTGCTTCGAAACGCAGTCGTCTTGGAGAAACTAGTAATTTATATTGATAGAAAACAATTGACTGCAGTCGACACGCTTAATTTTGTTAACCAAGTATCCAAGTTTAGAAGGACGTCAGCAAATGCAACTGTGATCTTTGCTTAAGAATCATATTACGACATCTTAGGAGTAAGGACATGCCATGATGCGAACATTCACGTAAAAGCTGCACTCTCCGAAAAGGTATAAAAAGTAAGTTACTCTCACCATCCCATTTTAAATGTCGTAGTTTAGATAAAACATTACTTGTTCATAATTTTTCAATGGCACTTACCGTTTACTTATTCATAATTGTTCTCAACATTACCGTTTACGGTTTACTTATTCAATGGCACTTACCGTCTACTCATAATTGATATCAACATTACCGAATAACTTTCAACCTCATTTAACAAAAAGAACTCGAGATTATTTAGGTTTATTCAACGAAAATAAGGGAGTATATAATATAATTGCTCAAAATTGTAGTATTGTCTTCTTATTCAAAGAGTTATACCGTCTCGGACTGTTCTCTATTCAATCAGGTACTCAATAATTGTCTCTGTCTTTCACAATTTTGATATCATACTTGTAGTCTTTTGTTGATAGTACGAAATCACGTAAATTTAAAATCTGATGATCTTGTAAAATTTTCACATAATTTTTAAACTTGTACGAAAAATGAATGAATTTGATTATTTAATAATCCCTTAGTCATTTTCTGATGGAAAATTCATGAGAATATTTAACATGATAACTATTGTTTTTCTGAGCTGGGTTTTATAATTTGAGGTGGGTTTTTCTTAAATTTGAGTAAAGTTTATTTCTTTGCAATTATATTGTTAGGTTATCACTTGAAAACCATGGAATCAATGACGAAAAATATGAAACCTTCAAAGGGTATTAATAATGGTTTTGAAGATAGGTTAAGCGGGTTGCACGATCACTTGATTGTGCGTATACTTTCGTTTACGCCAACCCTAGATCTTTGTCAGAACCATGTTACTTCGTCGTTTCGGAAACCTCTGGACTTTGGTTCCTGCACTCTCGTTCAGTTTGGAGGAATATGATGGAGTTGTTTGCCCTGAATTCGAAGAATTAACCGCTTTTGACATTTTCTTGAATTTTTCCCGTTTTGTCCGAAATGTCCTCATGCTGCATCGAAGTCCAACCATTGACCGTTTTGATCTTTTTATTGCACCCCTCGAGGATCATATTGAGGATCGTAAAATAATTCAAGATATTCAAATGTGGCTGAGGTTTGCTATTGATAAACAAGTCAAAGATCTCGACTTTGTTTTGGATGGTTTCAACGATTTAGTGCTTCCTCGTTGTGTTGTGACAAGTCAATCACTAACTAAGCTTGTACTTTGCGGGTGTGTGCTTGAGTACCAACCTCGTGTCGATGTCCACATGAAAAGTCTACGAAAATTAGTGCTAAGTCGTGTTAGCGTAAGTTATGAGGCATTCAATCAGTTGATAGCGGGATGCCCGTCTATACAAGAACTAATTATAGAGACCATCGGTGATTTGAACGTTTTGAATATCATGTCTCCTACTATTAGTAAGTTGAGCCTAATCATACAATATCCAGAGTACTCTGAGTACGACTCTTTTACTCTTAGCTGCCCGTACGTACAAAATTTGGACATAGATGTAAGTTCAAGTCAAGAGTCATTTGCCTTGCAAGTAGACCTGTCAAACGGGATGGACGGGCGATTCATAGGTCGAATAAATAAGAGTTCAGATATTATACGGGTCGAGTGTATTTCGGGGTCGGGCAAGGGTAATATACGGCTCGGGTGTATACGAGTTTCAAGTCGGGTTAGGGTTAAAATACAAGTTGATCAAAACTTCTTTATCGATATTTAATTTTTTATTATTTTTGGTATAACGACTAAATTTTCACTTAAATAATATTTTGAATGACAATTTTTTTTTTACTCAACGGATTAACCTGCTACGGGTTCGGTTTTGACCCATTATTTTTGGGTCATTTCGAGTTAGGGTAGATTTTGAGTTTGAGTCGAAACTGACGGATTTACTTCGGATTATTTACAAATCAGTTTCGAGCAATTTATCAAGTCAGGTCACTTTTTGACAAGTCTAGATGCAAGCAATTGATGTTGCATCTCTTCAAGTAGTGAACATTAATCCGAAGTCAAGAGTCATTTGTTTCCCTGCTTTCTACCGTAGTACCGTGTGGCCTCTATGTCTTACACTCTTACCGACTTGTATGTTGAGAATATTTAATCTGTGAAATTATTAATGTATTTCGTATATCGTCTCTATTCCGTTTATTTGTATACACTTTTTATTTTGGAATGTACAGATCGTTTGTTTACACTTTTCATATATGTATTTGTTGAGTTATGTGAAAGTGAATCCCACATCTTTAATCCAAACATATTGATTTATTTTATTTACTTTGGAATAGGTGGGGTCCACTTTGTACGTATATAATTATTTGGGAAATTCTCACTTGTACCCTCGAAGGATTTGGTTTTCTCACTTGTACCCCTGCTTTTCACGAAATCTCACTTGTACCCCTAATCTTTATTACTTATTCTCAAGCGTGACCAATCTTGTTTTGACGTTAAATTTTGCTGTTAGTTGGCGTGAATGGTTTCCCTCTTTCATCTTTCTTCAATTTTCCCTCCATTTTCTTCATTAAATAACCCCCATTACTTCATTTATTTCCCTCCATAAATTTGTCCTCCATTTTTTGCCATTTTTTTTTCCCCTCCATTAAATTTCCCACCATTTTTCTGCTCTCTTCCCAAATTTAGGTCTCATGTCTTCATGGTCAAGTAATTGGAGACGGAACAACCCCATTGAAGGTCTTGAGTTTGAGGAGTGAAGTTTTTGAGGATGAAGATGTTGTTGGGTGGTCTTGAGTTTGAGGAGTGAAGTTTTTGAGGATGAAGATGTTGTTGGGTTGAAGATGAAGAGTGAAGAACAAATAAATGTTCAGTTTACCGAGTTGAAGATGAAGTTTGAAGAACTTGCGAGCTTTATGAAGTTCATGTTTTTATTTAATGTTGTGTTTGTCGTCTTTGTTGTTGTAGTTGTGTTGGTTAAAATGTAATGGAGGGAAAAAAAAAAAAAAAAATGGCAAAAAGTGGAGGACAAATTTATGGAGGGAAATAAATGAAGTAATGGGGGGTTTTTAATGAAGAAAATGGAGGGAAAATTTGGAGCAAAATAGAGGAAAAATTGAAGAAAGATGAAAGAGGGAAACCATTCACGCCAACTAACAGCAAAATTTAACGTCAAAACAAGATTGGCCACGCTTGAGAATAAGTAATAAAGATTAGGGGTACAAGTGAGATTTCGTGAAAAGCAGGGGTACAAGTGAGAAAATCAAATCCTTCGAGGGTACAAGTGAGAATTTCCCTAATTATTTTTTGATTTTTTCCATGTACATTTCACCTCGCATCGATAAATATGTATAAAGTAAACGCAAAAACTCACCGAAAAATGGTTAAAAAATAACGGTAGATGTTTTGAGAGCGTTTTACATATCAAAACCTACTCCGTATTAGTTATTAAAAGAAATTAATAAATCAAATTTTATAAGTATTCAACATCACATTTGAAATTTTATCAAGGGTTTTTTTGTTAGATACTCCCTCCATTCCAATTTACTTGTCCCCTTTTCATTTTTGAAAAATCCCAATTTACTTGTCCCCTTTGGGAAAATTACTTAATTACCCTTAGGTCATCCTTATTGTTGGAATATTTATTTGCTCAAATTGGTATATCAAGCCCTCCCACCCCTATTATTATAAGGGTAAAATTGAAATTATAGGTAATGTTGTGAAAATTAAGAGATGATTGTGACTCTTTTCTAAATTTCTTAAATCTAGCATTTTAGTGAAAGGGGACAAGTAAATTGGGATGGAGGGAGTACCTTTTATTTTATTTTTTGTTTTTTAGTACCTTTTAGTTCTTATTTTTGCTAAAAAGTACTCCGTACCAAATAATGGAATCCGACGACTAAAGTCAACTTTCCGATGGTTGACCTTCATTTTTCTTCATTCTTTTTACTTTTATTTGTTAAATCATCTTCAATTTATTCTTTTTGTTAACATAAACATAATTTGTTAATTTTCTTCAATCAATTACATATTTATCATAAACACAAAAAAACATCATTAAACTAACATTTTTCTTATTCTTCAATTTAAACATCTTTTACATCCTTCAAATTAACTAACTTCGAATTTCGATTTTGACATCGTCAATTTGAGACTTTTACTTTCATATTTTTTTTTCTTCTTCAATTTAACCTACTCTTTCACTACTTCTTCAACTTCCCCTCATCATCCTTATTTGAAATCTTTTCAGAGTACTTTTGACAACTTCAATTTTGAGTTTTCTAATATTAATGACAAGTTGTTACTTATGTTTCTATGTTCGAATCAAACCGTAAAACTTACAAAATTACAAAATTTTTCCTTGAAATTTTGAGAAGTTCAAGAAATTCGATTTGTACAAGGTAAACCACATTCGAATTTTATTTCCATGTAAGATGTTTTCGATAGTGAATTTTTTTTCGGAATTTGTGGTAAAATGTTAAAGTAGTAGAAAATTGTGAGAAAATGTTTGAATTTAGGTTTTAGAAGAAATATGTTATTTTGGGGGAAATGTCAATTTGGTGGGAATTTTTTTTGTTAGGTTATGTGTTGAAGAGAAATTAAAATTAGGTACGAGTCGTATTTAACAAATACGGAGTAATGGTTTAGGTTTATTAGGTCTCACCTGAATTTTCGCCGGAAAATTGACTAATTTTATCGGAATTCATAATTTGGTACTCTTAATCAAAAATAAGAAATAAAAGGTACTAGAAAACAAAAAATAAAATAAAAGGTACTATTTCACAAATGACCATAAATAAAAGGTATTATCTGACAAAAAATTCTTTTATCAAAGTTTGCAAGTTTTAGAGTTATCAGTTGCTCACACTTCACAGTTATTTTTATTATAATTAAATCATTGTGTGAATATTATGGCTATTATATATTGAATTAATTGTGTTGCTCGGATTCCCATTTAAGTTTCACTTCTACGGAGTACATAATATAACTGTTACAACTTAAAATATCTATGAACGAAGGAATTTATATTTTATACGAATATAACGGTCTCATTGAGACATTACTAAAAATACATATTCAAATTGTCGATCACGAACTTTTGGTCTGAGTTGACCAAATTCTGACGTTGACTTACCGACACTCATGCTTTTTCTTCATTTTCATCTTCTTACCTCCCTCAAATTCAAATTTTTATCTTTCAAAACCCAAAATACATTCACTCAAACCAAGAATTTCACCAATAAAACTTAAAAATTCATCCTTCCAACTTAAAAACATGCTCCGATGACTAAAATGTCGGGATTTAGTTGATTTAAATCAAACTTAGGCCAAAGGTCGCGTTAGACAATTTTTTTTTAAAAGGTAGTAATTGACAACTTTTTTATTTTAAATACGGTGTTTGACAAAATGCATTTTTTAAAGGTTGTATTTTACAATTAATCCCTAATCTTATCATTTAATATTACGTGGTTCGATTTCACCAAAACGTAGTGACATCATTTCATAGACCATGTAACGAGGTTAATTGGGTCGAGTTGCAGTGGGTCCGTTTAGCTTGGGTATAACCAGGGGCGGATCTTCCCTTGTGTGGGGGTGGGTCAGGCCCCCCCTAGGATTCAGAATATATACTAGTATTGCCATATAGGAACAAAGTGAAGATAGTGGTGCAGTGGTGAAGTATGTCTTAAGTGATTTGTGAGGTTGGGGGTTCAAGACCCCATACTGACATTTTTTAACGTAAATTACAATTTAATGGTCGATATAGCGAAAGTTAAATCGCAAATTCAAGTTTTCTTTATTTTCAATAATAATATTGCATTATATATTTCATCTCTTGAATATTTAATTACTCCGTATTTGTTAACACAAAACTTGTCGCATGAATATTGTTTTTATAAATTCTACGACAGTACTTTTATTAATTTTACGTTATACATTGAATTAAAATATAACTAAATTGTTCTTGGTTAAATGGTACTTTTATTTGAGAAGTTAATATAAACTACGTACTTGCAATAATTTAGCGTCGGCCCCCGTAGAAATTTTTTTCAAGATCCGCCACTGGGTATAACGATTATATTGGTTTAAGTTGTGTCGTCTCGAGTCAGTTACATGTTTGCTTTTGTTGACTCATTTTGTTTTCGGGTCAGTTCGAGTAATTCAGGCCAATTTATACAAAATTTGTTGATACATATTGTAGATCACAACATGTTTTTTTGAGGGTCTCTTTTTATTTTCATTGTCTCATCTATTATTATTGATGTAATTAGGGGTATAACTGAGCCGATCTGATACTGAGCTCATGTATGCTCGGAATCGGCTAGGAAAATTTTTCTCGACCTCGGAATCGGCTTTGAATTTACCGAGCTCAAAAATTCAAAGCTCGGAATCAGCTCAGAAGAAGTCTCGAGCTCGACTCGAACCTAATTCGAACTTTGTTGGATATTATATTTACGTTTTTTTTTTTCAATATCCATTAAAATAAATATCTATATAACCATTTTATTAATATATTTTATTAAAAAATTGATCAAATGATATTACAAATAAAAAATATATACACTTGTAGCAAAATATAATGTATACATAGACTAAATTATATATAAAAATGAAAACGGGCCCAAATCCGAGCTTCCGATCCGAGCTTTACTAAGCTCGGAATCGGCTCGAATTTAGCCTAACTCAGCTCGGACTCGGGCTCAAGATCAGTTTGGTTGAGCTTTGACCGATTTGATTCTGAGGACTCACCGAGCCAGCTCAGATCATTTACATCCCTAGATGTAATAGGCTCGACTTGAAATCTATTATTGACATAAAAGACATTGAAGTACAAATCACCTAAAGATTGAAGTAAATTTACATATATCCATTTAGAGGTCAGGTCCA
This sequence comes from Dianthus caryophyllus, assembly GCA_023091065.1. Lineage (NCBI taxonomy): Eukaryota > Viridiplantae > Streptophyta > Magnoliopsida > Caryophyllales > Caryophyllaceae > Dianthus > Dianthus caryophyllus. The sequence goes on along the minus strand of CM041522.1, from coordinate 9,120,494 downwards.
ATCGTGCTAGGTCAGGTCCAATCGTGCTAGGTCACAATTCCAATCATTTCTAACTTTCTATCATTTTCAATTGTTTATCTTTCTCACATTATCTACCCCCATAATAACTTCTCTCTTATTTTTCTAACACTAATTCTTATGTGAGACGGGACTTACAATAAGTTTATTGTAAGTCCTCTCACATAAGGGTTAGTTATTTTTATTTTTTATTTTTTATTTTTTTTTTATTTATGTGCTTGTGACTTACATTAAGTTACTGTAAGTACGGTCTTTCACAAGAATTACTCTTTTTCTAATTTACAAATTTATTTTTTTGGTTGATATTATTTTATATATTTAAAGTTGCCATTTGATGAATGCTTATTTTGAATTTTGATATTAATGATATAAAAATAATGGACTTCAAAATTGAAAAAAAAAAATCATAACAATGTTGGTACAATAAAACTTTAAGGTAGATAAATATTCTTGCAAACATATAAAGTTTAAGAATGAATGACCTTAAATTAAAATAATATGAAATTAAGTTTTACAATACATGATAACATGAAATTAAATAAGATGAAATTAAGTTTTACAATGACTTTAAAAATAAATTTTAACTTTTTTATCCACGAAAGTATTGCATTGAGGTCATTTTTCAGGGCGATATGAGTTGAGCGATCACGGATTTCACCATAAATTAGCACGAATCGGTCTTGAGCCGACCTTTGGTGACGATGGTATACAAACGGTCATCAGAAGTTGGTTGGTCTTCCTGCAATTCTGCGATTATGTTTTCATATTTAAAATATGGGAGAATGAAAAAAAAGGTCCAAAAAAATCGTCTTCTTTTGACTAGGCGAAAGTATAATTGCAATACTTTTAATACTTTAGGTCTTTTCTTTAAAACATTTTTATCAAATAATATCTCATGTTATATTTATTAACATTAACCACAAAATTGCAATACTTTCATTACTTTAGTTCTTTTCGAACTGGTCACCATTATCGACGCTGGTCACCATACACCTAAAATATGGGTGAATGAAAAAAACGGTCCAAAAAAAATCGTCTTCTTTTGACTAGGCGAAAGTATAATTGCAATACTTTTATTACTTTAGATCTTTTCTTTAAAACATTTTTATCAAATAAATAGAAATAATTTATCTTAATTAGGCGATCCTGCCGACTTTTTAATCCCTTTCCCGCCAAAACATCATTTTGACGTCAAAACCTCCTATTTCCTCCCGCCAATTTACTCAACCCTTCCCTCTCAATCAGCTTATTTAAATTAAAAAAAAAAAAAAATCAAATATTTACCGTAAATCGTAAAATCATCTCGATTTCGCAGGTAAAACCTCCGTCATTGCTTTCGATTTTTGTTTCTAATTTTAGTTATCGTTGTTGAGTTGAATTGTTGAAACTTGTTACTGCAAAATCTGAAACCCTAGAAATTTGTGAACATGTAGGTTGATTCTAGTTCGTAAATCGAAGATGACGCGAGAAGAGGCCGATATTCGAAGTGATGATATGTTAATCGACGGTTCCAATTTGCAAAACCCTAACCCTAGACATGGCGATTCATTTGCCGATGAATTCAACCCTAATTATCTCAAAGCTTACTATGGTGATTTGCAAATCTTCTGTTTTTTTTTTTTTTTTTTATTTTATTTTTTTTTTACAGTTTTTAGTTGAATATGTAATTTGATGTTGATTTGTTGTCTTTCAGCGAAATTGTTCCCTTATACTGAAATGTTCAAATGGATGTCGTATGGAAACGGTAATTAGTTTTCTATAATTTGATTTATTTTTTCGTTTTTAAGTTTCGATAGAGGTTGTGATTTTGGAACCCTAAAATTCTCCGTGGTGTTATGTGGGGTAGATGGAAAGCACCCGTCGTGTGATCAGTCGTACATTAGCAGAAGGGAATTCTCGTTTACGTTGGATAATGAGATATATCTTCGGTACCAGTCATTTAAAAGTGTTGTGGAGTTTGAAAGTGCAGTCAAGGAGAAATGCCCCTTCAAAATCGATATCGGGCCTGTTTTCAGCAATGATGTAAGGCTCCTAGTCGTTTACCCTTTTCTCGTTATGTAGGGTTGATGTTGATTAATGTTCATAGCGATTGTGGATTGTCGTGTTACTTCATGATTTTTAACATTGAAATTGTTCACTTTGCTGCTAAGGTAAATGTTTGCATGTACAACCTTTCTAAATAAAACACTGCTTTGAGCGTTAGTTTACAATATTGAGCTTTTAGTGTGCTTGAGGCGCGCCTTGTATGAGGCCGTAGTAAAAAATTCCAAACCATTTTAGGTGCGCCTTTTAGACAAGGCATTGTTAGTGAGATACACTATATTCACATTTCCCAAGTTTATGTTGTCTAAATGCTTAATTACGTCGTTTGTCTTTGCCCAACATACCTAGTTTGACACTTTGACTCCTTGGCTTGTTAGCCAACTTTAAATTCCCAAAATGGCTATTGTTGCTAAATGTTGCCTAACATTTTATTCGACGAATACGAAATCGTTTTCTAAAATAGTGTGCCGTGTGTGCAAAAGGTGTCTGCTTGGCGCCTCTTTGCAACAAGTCCTCGTCGCCTTAGTGCCTTACGCCTTTCAAAACTTGTCTTTAAGCACATGTGTGTTGAATGAATTTCTCGTTTAGATCAGACTATTGTTTTGAATGCATACTTATGTCATTGCTATTAGAATAGTCTTACCTATAATTCAGTTTGTTGATATGGAGTGCTGAAGTGGTTGTAAAATGGGCTCTGTCGTGTTCATGGGAAATTGGCGTAGGGATCTATTGTATTAGTGGCACTTCTCTACAGGAACAGCCAATTTTGGTTATTGGTAACAAAAGTTGTGACCATTACACGGAATTATCTGTTGTCCTTGCTAAGGTTATTACGGAAGCGCTTTGGTTGTGAAAAATTGATGATCCTCTAACCATTGTTTGATGCAATACTTATCTTCAGCCATCCAAGAGACACGCTTACGCACAAATCACTCCTGTAGAGAGAGAGCTCGTATTTGATATAGTAAGATCTGCAACCTTTTTATTGTTTGCTAATATATAGAGTTCATTGTTTAATCTGTGACTAATGGTTATTTTCTTTCTGCAGGACATAACAGACTACGATGATGTCAGATTTTGCTGCACTAAGGCTGATATGTGCTCTGATTGTTGGCCTCTGATGACAGTTGCTATTAAAGTTGTGGACACTGCTCTTAGATGTATTATTTTGCACCTTCAAGTTTTCGTTTTTCAGCATGAAATTCAGTTTGTCACAGAACTTGAAACCAGTCTTTCCGTTAAGCTGATAGCTGATAGATCCTGAAAAACTAATGCTTTTGTATCCTATTAAATGGATCGTAAATTTCGGTTCTTTTATTGGTGTTCTTTGTTTTATTCATCTCTACTCAGATTTTTCTTATGAAAGTGTATGTGATAGCTTTTATTGGAATATTAGATTATATTAAGTTATATCGCTTTTGTATGCAGATGATTTTGGTTTCAATCATATCCTTTGGGTATATAGTGGTCGACGTGGTGTACATTGCTGGGTTTGTGATGCGAAAGCAAGAAGGTATGTGGACTCTGAAGAAAATTCCTCATAATATTAGGTTTTGATGATAGCAAAAATAAATCTTTCAATCTGATGTCGTATTATAATTGCAGGTTAACCAACGAACAAAGATCTTCCATAGCTGAGTATTTTCGTGTTTATAAGGTACAATTTGCAATGTGACCACTCACCATTTTCTTTTTGCTTATTCAATGAAGTGTTTATGAATTTGTATCTTCTCAGAGCAACGAGAATAGGAAGAAGGTTTCTTTTGGTGGTCCTGCTCTTCATCCGTTTCTTGTGTAAGTGTGCATCTGCATTATGCTTTCATTTGCTCTACCTTCACATTGTCATCGCTAACCATATTTTACTTAGTAGGAGGTCATATGCTGAATATATGAAGGGCTTTTTTGAGGAGACATATCTTCGCAGTCAGAAATTACTATCATCCGAAGATAGATATGAGAAAGTTCTGGAGATGATTCCTGATGAATGTATACAACTTAAACTTTCATTGTCCTGTTATCCATTATGTTCTTATCACTAGCATTACTGCGCTGTCACCTTTGTTGTCATTCATCTCTATATTGTGTGATGTATTGCAGCGGTTACTTCTGAACTCCGAGGAAAATGGCAGGATAGCAGAAAATCTTCCATGAGCACAGAAGATCTTAGTGTTGCTCGATGGGGACAACTAAAACAAGTTCTGCAGTCTGGGAAGCAAAAGGTATGACGATGATAGCCAAGCATTTCACAAGCTTTTAAGTTTTAACACACAAAAGCATACCAAATAAAGAAACATATAAGTTCTTTGTGAATCTACCAAATAAGGAAAACAAATACGGAATAAGCTTTTTGAATCGGAGAGAGTATTTAATTTGAATTTTATGAAGGTAAATTCGGAATTACAGATAAGGACACTGACACAGCTTAAGCGTTATTTAAGTAATCCTCTAGGGTGTATATCTGATTACATGCTTGGATTGGGATAAATGCATTGCAACGGCATCCTACATCTTACATTATGTCACTCATCCGACATAGTTAGTTGACCTTTTGATGCGCTGAAACTCTGGTTTACTATGAGCTTTCATTGCAAATGTCACATGATTCTTGTTCTCTATGCGCGTTTAAGTTAAGCTAGTGCTCTTCATCAACAAATGATTACCTGTAAACTTCGGTGATTGTTCTATAAATGTCTTCAAAACGTTGTTATTGATATGCGGGATTTTTTCTTTCAGGGACAAGGAATTCGCCAGTGTGTTGAAGAGATTGTGTTCTCTCATGTTTACCCTCGGCTTGACATGGAGGTTTGTATGTCATTGGTGTCTAATTAACTAACTAATGCCACTTAAAATAGATCCGTCTCAAGCTATGAACATGTCTTTAAACTCTAATACTATCATAGACGTCACTATGGCTTCTTCAACAAACTCATCTTTCTGCATGATAGGTCTCCAAACACATGAACCATTTGCTGAAGGCACCTTTCTGTGTACACCCCAAAACAGGTGGGCATAGTTTTCATAGCTGGTGCACAAACCACTACTTGCATTCGATGTGAACTTCAAGCTGTGTTTTGAGATTTTGTGAATTTTGATTAATCGTGCTACTTTGTTGATCACTAGGTCGTGTTTGTGTTCCTATTGATCCCAATCGGTGTGAATTATTTGATCCTGCTAGTGTCCCTACGCTTTCTCAGGTGAGTCATTAAGCGCTTGCGCTGAATACCCCTACATATCATCACAATCATATACTCCATATACTCCATACCAGCTTAACCTCTCATGTTAGTCATGTAGTCTACAAAACCAGCTTTATATATCCATTCTGACATATATTTTCGGTTTAATTTGCAGCTTTTGGAGGAACTAAACATGAAAAGCTCTGGAACTGATGTCGAAACTGGTAAGAACCACTGTATAAAGCATACTGTTAAGAAACAAATGGAGTTTAACTCTGAATGCTAAGCATTTTGTCAAATGCAGACCTGGATAGAACCTCCCTTGGCAAAGCAGTTGCATTTTTCCGGTCATCGTTTTTGCAGCCTCTGTTGAAATCTTGCTAGGTAAAATGTTCGTAAATCTTAGCTATTGTATGATGCACGTTCCTGCGTTAAATTGCAATGAGCCAAAGCAGAAAGCACAACTCCTTAATGTATGATGGAACCTGAAATGCTTTTTAATGCTATGTTATGGTGTAAAACTTGAATATCGCGTTTTCCTGGCTGATACGTTAATCATAGTATGAGACGGAAATTTTAGCCTGTGCTCCATCTGGTTGGTTGCAGGAGGACTTGGAAATTTCTTACAGCAAAAAGCTTCAGCAGAAGAAGGATTCGATGAATTGGTGAAGGTCTTCTATTATTTTATGATTATCTTATCTTAGAAATACTTTTATTATGGTAAACACCATTTTGAATGGATAAAATTATTTTATTATATAAGCCGTTAATTATACTTGTTTTAAATATTTTTTTTTTTGGTAGTTAAAACTTGTTTTAAATATTTAAATATAAGCAAAGAATTGAAAAATGGGGCATTAAAATACTCTTTAAACCTCATTGTACACATTGAAATGTTAATATTTTAATTTCTCAAATTGGAGAAAGTCGTTTACTTGAGTAACAGTAGTCTAAATCAAGCGTTAACAACTTGAGTAACAGTAGTCTAAATAGTTAGAGCGTAGCACTAGTCATAATCAAGCGTTAGCAACTTGAGTAACAGTAGTTTCAGTAGTTAGAGCGTAGCACTAAAAATACATAAATTTGTCTGACATAATTACACGAACACACAACATGATGTAATTTTGCACATTATGCGATCAGAGAAAATTTTAAAAATGAGTAGGGCGACTGCTCTTTCCAAATTTTATTTTCGCCTCACTTCAACTCGCCAATTTAATCAATTCAATTCGATTCAAAGATTATATTATTTAATTGAACTTCATTCGAGCCTGGGCCAAATTTCGTTTGATTCGATTCACTGGTCGATTCAGTTTAGCTTTCGATTGATTCACTTCACTTAAAAAGTCCAAAGAACACGTATTACAAGCGAAAAAAGCTACACTGTTAGGTGTATCAAGCCATTTGGTACATATGCAATAGGAAGCTGCCACGTGCCAATTAGAATTAAAAAAAGTAATTAATTATAATTAGCAATTTCTCTCCTAATTATTTAAAATCAGTAAGAAATTCACATCTTTTTGAAACTTCCTAAATTAATTTATAACTTCAACTTCCTAAATTAATTTATTACTACGACTTCTTAAATTAATTTATTTTTCCATTATTACTTTTTTTTTTTTTCTGAAAATTTAATATTTATAATTTTATTGTTGGAAAAAAAAAATTAAATTTGTTTTAAATTTGTTTTTCGATAGAATAGTTCATATATTTGTTGAAATAATTCGAAGTATTCTACAAGGATGAATTTTTCATCTTTTTCGTCAAACAACCTAATTTGTTGTCATGGTATATCAAGCAATTTGGATACGGTTAAAAAAAATGTTAATCACGGGAGAGTTAAATCTTAGAAAATGAAAATATTGGCTGGAGATAAAAATTGAATTGAAAAATATAGAAATAGAGGAACGAAAATGATTAATTTTATTTATGATGTAAAAATTATCTTTAAAAAAAAAGCAAAAGAAAATTAAAAGACTAAAAAAATAAAACTTTTTTAATCATAATTAAGATTCTTCACTATACAATATATAAATAAGGAATGTTCTTATTTGATTATTGAATTTCTAATTTATGTAAATGAGTAAAAGAATAATTTTTAAAAAAAAAAGAAAAAAAAAATTCTAACTGAAGATTAAGTAACAATAAATAAAGTTAACAAAAATTGATGAAGTCAATATTTAATGAAAAAAAATTATTATGGTGCAATTTTCTAGACTAATTTGGCCCAATTTAAATATGTTAATGCGCCATTTATTACAATTTTTCCTCCTAATTTTCATTTCCATCCAATTTTTTTTTTTTTTCTTTGGGCCCACTACTTCATATGGCCTTCAATTATTGGTTATGTATCAAACTCTTTAGTACACTTAGTGTAAGTGTAGCATGTTTGATGTTCTAGGAAAAGGTAAGATGATATGTTTCATTGTTTTGTAGTGTTTAACATAAAGACAATTACACACATTTTAAAAATTTGGAGGGAGTAATCAACTTTCTCGGAATTTTAACCCAAATCCTCAAAATAAAAAGAAACTAGAATACAAACGGCCATTGTCCATCAATTTATACTCGTACTAATTTTTCATTCTCCAGATAATCAATCCTTTGTTTTTAAATTTTTAATCAGGTACTAATTTTCTACCTCTTTCTCAATTTTGTTCTTCAGTTTTACATTTTAACTAGGGTACGATTATAGATAGATAATATCGATATATTTAATTGATTTGGGTTTTCAGTTAGGGTTGTCGATTCACGTGATTTTTTAAAATATGTATAAAAACGAATGAATTTAATTATTTCCCATGAAAACAATAACTTTTTCTGAACTGGGTTGAATAATTTCAAATGTGTTTCTCTAAAATGTGAGTAAAGTTTGTTTCTTTGCAATTAAATTGTTAGGTTATCACTTGAAAATCATGGAATCAATGAGGAAGAAGATGAAACCTTCAAAGGGTATTAATAATGGTTTCGAAGATAGGTTAAGCGGGTTGCCTGATCACTTGATTCTGCATATACTCTCGTTTCTGACAACCTTAGATGCTGTCAAAACCATGTTACTTCGTCGTTTTGGAAACCTTTGGACTTTGGTTCCTTCAATTGATTTTGATTCACAGGATTACGAACAATCAGTAGTTTGTTGCGGTGATAAAGAAGTAACCCCACTTGAAGTTTTTTCGAGTTTTGCCCGCTTTGTTAAAACTGTTCTCATGCTGCATAAAAGCCCTACCATTTACCTATTTCGCCTTTTTATTGGATCCTACCAGTGTAATTTGAAGGATTATAAGATAATTGAAGATATTCAAATTTGGCTGAGGTTTGCTATTGATAAACAAGTCGAAGATCTTTACTTTGTTTTTGATTGTTATGACGATTTAGCTCTTCCTCGTTGTGTTGCCACAAGTCAATCTCTAACTAACCTTGAACTTTTTGGGTGTGTGATTGAGGACCAACCTCGTGTCGGTGTCCACATGGGAAGTCTACAGATATTATCGCTTAGTAATGTTAGAGGAAGTAATGAGGCATTCAATCAGTTGATAGCGGGATGCCCGTCTCTACAAGAACTAATTATAGACACTATCGATGAATTGGACACTTTGAATGTCACATCTGCTACGGTTAGTAAGTTGAGCTTAACCTTTCAGCACCCAGAGTATGACTCATTTACTCTTAGTTGCCCGAACGTGAAAATTTTGGATATTGATGTGACGTCAAGAGATGAGTCATTTATGGTGAATGCGATTGATGTTTCATCTCTTCAAGTAGTGAACGTCAAGATTTTACCGTATGGATGTTCTTGGTCCCCAATTAAGGAATTTCTAATGCAATTTCGAAATGTTGACGTTTTAACATTGTCGATGAGTGGTATTGCTTTAGGGGTATGTTTTACTTTTTCGCTGGGTATTTTTTTAGGAGTTGTATTTTTGATTTTGCGTTCGTTGCTAATTATATGATACAAAGTATTTAGGACTTCAGAGTAATTATGTAGTACTGTATCAATTAATGCAGTAAGTACTAAGTCTATGCTTTCTTGCTGTTCAGACTTTTTGTTGGCGAAACAAGATCAATTTTCCAGTAACTAGATGGAAGCGTGTAATTTTGCGGTCCGATTGGGAAGATGAAAAGTGTCTTCAACTTGTTCTTCAGCTGGTGAAAAGTTCACCACAGTTGGAAGAACTCATAATATACAACAATTTTGCAATTGAATTTGTAAGTGAATTTCGTCTAATTCGTGCTCCTAATTTTGACACTCTAAATATGATATCTGTGATCAAATATTTCTCTGAGAATTTTTGCCCACGGTCGTATTCTATGTCATGGCAGGATCATACCGTGAGGTGTAGCCCCAGGTTACCTACTACTTATGCCATGCCGCTACTCAAAAACGTCACCATGCATGGGTGTGTAGGTGACCAGCTTCAACTGGTTGAACTTCTGCTCCAAAATGCAGTCGTCTTGGAGAAACTAGTAATTTACTTGGATAAAACACTACTGACAGCTGTCGACGAGCTTAATCTTAATCGGAAAGTATCCAAGTTTAGAAGGGCGTCAGCAAATGCAAGTGTGATCTTTGTTTAAGGGTCATATTATGACAACCTAGGAGATAAAAACCCAAGTTTTCGAATACTTTCCGAATAAGAGTAACTTGGGTCATATTTGTGTAAGGGTCATATCCAAGTATTCACGTAATAATTGTACTCTCCTAGAGGCTAGAGGTAAAAACCCAAGTTACTCGCTATCCAATTTTTAATGGCTTAGTTTTGATAAAACATAAATTTATGCGTAGAGATTCTCTAGAGTAACTCTACCGTAGAGTTACTTTATTTTTGTCACATTACTTGCATAGAATAAAAAATTTCTTTTCATCTATCCCCCAAACGGGTTCACCAATTTTATGTAAGGTATCTTTTGGTTCGGATATGGTGAAGCCGCCGGAACATCCCGGAAAAGGTTTTAGCGGCACCGTAAAATTGTACCCTAAACCCTTTTTCGGGGAAAAAAAAATCGATAAGAAACCCATATGAGGATATTTGTATAAGAGAAATATCAAAAATAAGGGTTTTCCTAACATATGCATATCATGCACATGTTAAAGGAACTCAATAAAATAAACTAAAATATTCTTGCATTGTAATTTTTAGGCGAAATTGCAAATAACTACCTTTTAAAACCACTTTTTTTTCAAATAACTACCTTTTATAAAAAATTTTTCAAATCACTACCTTAAAACGTATTTTTGTTTTCAAATCAATACTAGTTCCCCGGAAAACGTCATATTTTATCAAATTCCGACCATTTTGAAAATTTTTGTTGCCTTTTATTTGAAACACCCATGTCAAATACCCATTCTACCCTTCTATCATTTTCTAACCTTTCTTCCTCTATTTAACCTAACCTCTTCATTTCATCCTCTTTACCTCTTTACCTAAAATTTCTTCCATTGTTTTAATTTTTTTCTCTCATATTATTCAATCAAACAATGATTCTTTACTTTTCAGCACTTTCCATCCTTATTTTTTTATTTCTTAATGTTTTCCTTATCTTATTCATCCTCACTTACTCCGTAATTCATATTACAATGTTATTGTGGGGATAGGGTTGCTATTGTGAAATCCTGGACACTTCAAAATCCTGGACACCACGAGCACCCACGACGACCACTGACACGGTCATAGTTCCGACACGCTATGAACAGAGGCGGATCTTTGTAGTGTCGGGGGCGGGCTGGCCCCCCCCTGAGTTTTGAGATAAATATTAAACATCCTAAATGTTATGCATTAGAAATGTTGTGGCTCAATGGTTAGTGCTCAGGTTTTTGTAGAAGAGGTTGGGGGATCAATTCTTCTTACCCCCATTTTTACATCTTTTAATTTGCTCATTTTATTCCTTATTTTTTTTATACCTTTTGATTTATTTTAACAAGATAATTAATATCATTAAAAAAGTTGTAATAATCCAATTCAACATAGATCCTATTTCTCTAAATATTTTTTTTAGACCAACCCAAAACGCTAATTATTTATTTTTTTTCAACCCCGTTTTACCATAAACTTCTCTTTTTATTTGTTCATTTTCTTCCTTATTTTTTATACCTTTTAATTTAACTACGGAGTATTAATTTTTTTCAACTCCGTTTTACCAAAAGCTTCTCTTTTTATTTGCTCATTTTATTCCTTTAACTTTAATAGAATATTCCTTCAATTTGTGCTTTTTTAATTTTACTTATCAATCTTTTGTGACTTTTGTTTAGTCTAACAAGGTATATTACAATTCCTTGACATGTTATTGCTCTACATTTATTTTAATTTACTAAAATAATATCTGTCACAAGTGTCGGTATTGATGGACATTATACACAATAGATTTAGCAAGTGACAAATTCGTTATATTAGGATTACTATACTAGACATTGCACTATACTACAATGGTTGAAGTTTTGTCACGTAAGTCAATTAAGAGTATTGCTCCGTACATTACATTTACTAGAGTAACTAAATTATATTCGGCCCCCCGTCAAATTTTGTTGAAGATCCGCCACTGGCTATGAATCGTCGGCCTGGATTTGAAGTGTCCAGGATTTCACAATAGCAACCCTATCCCCACAATAACATTGTACCGGAATTGAAGTTTCGGAATGAGAACTAGACGACATGGTGCTAAAAAACAACAAACCCTAAATTTCGAATTGTTAAAAGAGGGGGAAATTGTAATATGAATTAGGGAGTAAGTAAGGATGAATAAGATAAGGAAAACATTAAGAAATAAAAAAATAAGGATGGAAAGTGCTGAAAAGTGAAAGAATCATTGTTTGATTGAATAATATGAGAGAAAAAATTAAAAACAATGGAAGAAATTTTAGGTAAAGAGGATGAAATGAAGAGATGAGATTAAATAGAGGAAGAAAGGTTAGAAAAGGGTAGAATGGGTATTTGACATGGGTGTTTCAAATAAAAGGCAACAAAAATTTTCAAAGTGGTCGGAATTTGATAAAATATGACGTTTTCCAGGGAACTGGTATTGATTTGAAAACAAAAATACGTTTTAAGGTAGTGATTTGAAAAAAAAATTATAAAAGGTAGTTATTTGAAAAAAAGTGGTTTTAAAAGGTAGTTATTTGCAATTTCGCCTAATTTTTATTGTTGCAATAAGTAATTTTTTTAAGGAAATAATTTCGATGAACATTTTCTTTTTTAATTACTTAATATGTGCATGGTATGCACACTTTAGAAAAACTCATTTATTATACGTCAATCAAAATATTATTTTACCCTTCAAACTTGGGGTTGAATAGATAAGGAGTTGATTGAAAAATAAAACAATAACGAGGATGTTTAAAGTGGGATGAAGGGACTATAATATGTTCCATACTCTGTTATTTTCTTTTAGTCTTTTGAGTTAGACATGTAAGATATTTGCATGTATCTATCTTAGTTATTTGTTTACACAATTCTTAAATCTCCATTACAAAGAAATGAAAGTATAAATAATTCACTGGTAATGAGGAGTAGCATTTCTTCATTTTAATTTTCGAAAATTATTTATTCGTAATTGATTAATTCCTTGTGCCATTTATTCTAAGCTCACCTATTTTTTTTCCATAAAGTTTTCAATTTTTAACCTTATTGAGTTTCCAAATTAAGTCAAATAAAAACTTAAGCAATTAAACTAAGTTTAGTCACAAACTCATTTCCAAACTTCAGTCGTTGACACGTCAAATTTTTGAATCTTCACACTCAACCAATTGAAATTATATACTTTATTCTTAACTTGACTTTATCACCTCAATTTTTCACTTCATATATTTTACTTATTAAATAAATTTACTTCAATATTTTCATTATAATAAATCAAACATTAAATATCGTCATTTTCATTACTCCAATATTTTTATTAATTTTGAGTATTTGGGAAATTTTAAAGAATAGGTTGATTTTGTTTTTGATTCTATTGAGATAATAATATGTATTGAAATTGGGGACTATTAAACATATTCATAAAATAGTTCATATCAAAATTCTTATTTTGATCCATAATCAACAAATAATTATAAAAAGAAAGGGATACTTATCTCGCATCGATGCCTCGATTTCCCAAGTAGCCTCCTCATCGTACCTTTAACTCCTCCAAAGTACTTTATCCAAAGGCACTACCTTATTTCTTAAACTTTTGTCCTTTCGATCTAAGATACGAACATGACGCTGTTCGTAAGTCAGATTTGGCTCTAATTGCTGCGCCTCAGCCTGAATTACGTGTGATGTGTCACTATAATTGATGCGAAAAGACAGCGAAAGTAGACATAATACGGTACAAAAATAATAAGGGATGAGCAGACACCAAGTTAGAACTATAACTTGATGAACGAGATTGGCTAACTAAGACCTATTGGTTCCAATCGAGCAACAGTTAGGAGTCGCGTCCTAATCAGCCACTAGTTTAGATTGTACACAACAATCTGAAAACTCACAAATAAACGACCCACGTTTTTTTGAGAGAGCAAGTTTTATATTTCATCAAATTCTATTTTTCAAATGAGTTACAAGTTCACTATATATATATAGGAGAAACTAAACTAAATATAACTAAATACGACCAGATTCATTATTTAAGTTAAATGAATCTGAAACTAAATATAAATAGGTTCATTATCTAAGTTTAATTAATCTAAAACCAATTATGACTTGATTCATTATTTAAGTTCAATGAATCTTAAACTAAATATAGCTAAATTAATTGTCTAAGTTTAATACATTTAAATATAATTTTATCCGTCGTATACGTATCACATATACGTATCATCCGCCCTTTCTTAAAAAAGAATCTTCCCGATTCTTGTGTCTTCTAATGCCTGGATGAAACACAGTTGATGATTGATTTTGGTTCCACGTGCACACTTGCATACCCAAATTAATTCTCACTACAATTTCCACGAAATATCCACCACCACTATTAATTGTCTTGGAAAAGTCATGTAACTCAAAAGTCGATTCTTTAAACTGAAAACCATTGTGATGCTCATATGAATAGGCAACACTAATTAATGGATTCTTATAAGTGGCAGTGCTAACTATGATTTTGTTGGTACTTTGTAATTGTTGCATACTTGTATATGCTTGTTCAAACATATCTGTTCCAAACTAGACGGAACGTCCTCATCATAAACATCAAAAATAGGAGGCAAGTTTGGATCAAAATTCTGCCCCACTGGATCGTCTTGGTTTGAGGAAATCAAGAGCCGAATCTCTGATACCATATGATGCGAATCGACAGCGGAAGTAGACATAATAAGATAGTAAAATAGTAGTATTATCCCGAACCATGAGAATTGAGGACAATTCTTCTTAAAGGGGGAGGGGATGATCCGAGAATGACGAGCTCAAGTGAATACGTTGCAATCTCGGTTTCAAGACCAAACGGGTCCGACTTGTTTGGCTCATATCTCGAGAATTACTTAACGCTTTCTAGTCATTCAAAATGGAGAAGCTCAATGACTTAGTTAGGACTTTCCTTATTTTATTTTACGTATTATATGAGCCTATATATAAGGCTCCCCCCCTATCAGTTAAAGAATGAATTGACGTTATTTTTAATCAAGAAAAACCAGAAACCCTAATTGCTTTGTTGTAGCAATTGAGTTCTCAGATCGACACGTTTCGATCAAATTCTCAGGTTAGTTTTCGACGCGATTGAATTCTAACTCGATTGGTTCTCAATAGGTCTTGGGAATCAATCACCATTGTTCGAATAATAGGTCTTATTAGAGCAAATATCCTTTCGTTCTTGTTCGATTGATTTCATTTCTCTCAACCCTAATTTACGAGTTATTATTCTCATATTTGATCGTTAATGGTGTTATTCTTGTTGCTGATTGCTATCTCGAACTTTTGATTGGTTTTGCTTCTTTGCTTCTGCTACTATGAAAAGCCGGTTTGAATTCGTATCAACGATACCGCCTCAACTTTGACACATGCAAACCATCGTGGACCTTATCCAAGCTAGGAGGTAGGGCTAACCTATAGGCCACCTCCCTTATCCTCTCGAGTATCTTGTACGGACCGACAAACTTAGGACTAAGTTTGCCTCGAACACCGAATCGCTTTACCCCTTTCATCGACGACACCTTAAGGAACACCTTGTCGCCTACCTCGAACTCAATCAGCCTAAGATGTAAGTCAGCATAAGACTTTTGTCGATCTAGGTCTAGATAGTCCGCTCCGTCCGACCGTCGGTTGCTGCATGAAAAACTATACTCATCTTTAATTGACTACCTAAAGCGTGCTGAAGTTTCTACCAAAACTGAGAACATAATCTCGAATCACGATCAGATATGATGTCTCTCGGAATCTCGTGCAATCTAACGATCTTTCTCTAATATGCAGAGGCTAACTCCTCTAAGCTCCAAGCCTCCTTCATAGAAGTGAAATGAGCAACTTTAGTCAATTGATCAACTACAACCAAAATTGCATTCTTACCGGTTGCCGTCCTCGGAAACCCATCACAAAATCCATATAGATTTCGAAATAGAAATTTCTAATGGCTATAACAACCCATTGGTCTCTTGTGTTCGAACTTCACTTTCTGACAAATCATACATCGAGCCACAAAATCAGCTACCTCTTTCTTCATGTCTGGCCAACATAAATGACGCTTCAAGTCTTTATACATCTTGGCAATTCCGTTACACAACATATAACGTTGTCGTTTTCGTTTTATAACGTAAGTCATTGGCTTTAATTTTTAAAAAATTATATTCCCTCGGTTTCACTCATTTGTTTGCACTTTTCTCAAATTATCTTGACAAAAAAGTCAAAGTGTAAACAATTTACGGAAACGAAGGGAGTATTAATCCAAAATAAAAATAATTATTAGGTAAAATTTCTTATGAAAAGACCATATGAATATACGTCAGATAATATTTAATCAAATACGGAGTATTATAACGAAGAGATAGATGACTACATGAGTACTCCGAATTTGAAAAATGCAAAAATTTATTAAAAATTTGGAGGGAGTAGTCAAATTTCTCGGAATTTTAACCAAAAATCCTCAAAATTAGAAGACGGACGGCCTGTTGTACATCAATTTATACTCGGAGTACACCCTTGCTCATACTAATTTCTCATTCTCCAGATAATCCTTTGTTTCTAAATTTTAATCAGGTACTAATTTTCTACCTCTTTTTCAATTTTGTTCTTCAGTTTTTACATTTTAATTAGTTACTATGATGATTTTGATATATTTAATTGATTTGGTTTTCTATTAGGGTTGTCGATTCACATGATTTTTTTTAAACATGTATGAAAACAACTGAATTTAATTATTTCACATGAAAACAATCACTTTTCCTGAACTGGGTTGAATAATTTCAACTGGGTTTCTTAAAAATGTGAGTAAAGTTTGTTTCTTTGCTATTAAATTGTTAGGTTATCACTTGAAAACCATGGAATCAATGAAGAAGAAGATGAAATCTTCAAAGGGTATTGATGGTTTTGACGATAGGTTAAGCGGGTTGCCTGATCACTTGATTCTGCATATACTTTCATTTCTGCCAACCTTAGAAGCTGTCAAAACCATGTTACTTCGTCGTTTTGGAAACCTCGGACTTTGTTTCCTTTAATTGAGTTTGATTCCGAGGATTACGAAGAATCAGTAGTTTCTCGTGCTGGTAAAGAAGTAACCCCGTTTGAGGTTTTCTTGAGTTTTACTCGCGTTGTTAAAACTGTTCTCATGCTGCATAAAAGCCCTACCATTGACCGATTGTATCTTTATATTGGACACCATGATTTTCTTGTTAACGATGATAAGATAATTGAAGATATTCAAATTTGGCTAAGGTTTGCTATTGATAAACAAGTCAAAGATCTCGACTTCAATTTTGATGGCCGCGAATATGGCCGCGAATATATATATCTTCCTCTTTGTGTTGCTAGGTGTCAATCTCTGACTAAGCTTAAACTTTTTGGGTGTGTGATTGAGGACCTACCTCTTGTTGGTGTCCACATGGGAAGTCTACGAGAATTATCGCTTAGTCATGTTATAGCAAGTAATGAGACAGTCAATCAGTTGATAGTGGGATGCCCGTCTCTACAAGAATTAACTATCGACACCATCTATGAATTGGACACTCTGAATGTCACGTCTTCTACTGTTAGTAAGTTGAGCCTAACCATTCAACATCCAGACTACGGCTCCTTTACTCTTAGTTGCCCGAACGTGAAAATTTTGGATATTGATGTAACGTCAACAGATGAGTCATCTATGGTGAATGCGATTGATGTCTCATCTCTTAAAGTAGTGAACATCAAGAGTTTACCTGATGGTTGTTCTGGGTCTCCGATTAATGTATTTCTAACCCAATTTCGAAATGCCGAGGTTTTTACGCTGTCGAAGAGTGCTTTTAAGGTATGTTTTACTTGTTTGCTTGGAATTTTCTGAGGAACTTTATTTTTGATTTTTGAGTTCGTTGCTAATTTATGATACAGAGTACTCCGTATTTAGGAGTAAATGTATAGAATCAAGTAACGCAGTAAATGTTTGCTTTCTTGTTGTTCAGAATTTTTGTTGGCGAAAAAAGATCAATTTTCCAGTAACTAGATGGAAGTGTATAGTTTTGTGGCCTAATTGGGATGAAAAAAAATGTCTTCAACTTATTCTCAACTTGGTGAAAAGTTCGGCAGAGCTAGAAGAACTCATAATATATAACGAATTTGCAATCGCATGTGTAAGTAAATTTCGTATAACTCGTGCTCCTAATTTTTCTACTCTAATTACAACATGTGTGATCGAATCTTTGTCTCTGATAATTCTTGTCGGGGGGTCATATCTTTGTCATGGCAGGATCATTCTTTGAAGTGTAGACCCAGGTTATCTACTACTTATGCCATGCCGTTACGCAAAAACGTCACCATGCATGGCTGTGGAAGTGACCAGCTTCAAATGGTTCAACTTCTGCTTCAAAATGCAGTCGTCTTGAAGAAACTAGTAATTTATTTTGATAAAAAGCTACTGACCACGGTTGACGAGCTTAATCTTGTTAACCAAGTATCTAAGTTCAGAAGGGCGTCAGCAAATGCAAATGTGATATTTGTTTAAGAGTCATATTACGACAACCTAGGAGTTCAGATAGGCGAACATTCACCTAAAAATTGTACTCTCCGAGTCTCTGAAAGGTAAAAACCAATTTACTTGCTATCCCATTTTAAATGTCCTAGTTTTGATGAAACATAAATTTATTATACGCCAATTAAATGTACTACGAGTAGTTTTATTTTACCCTTCAATAAGTGATACGACACGATAACACTACATGAACCCGACACGAAGTTAGCGTTTAGACAATGTGACCCATCTTAGTAATTGGATTGACATGACACGACATGAAATTTAAACAGGTCGGGGTATGGTTGAGGTTTTCCGTCACGATTTTTTCACGAATAACCCGTTAATGATAGAAAAGTGACATAATTGAATTAATCAGTCGTGCAAGTTAAATATTTTAATAGGTTAAGCAGGTTAAAAATAATATGTCAAAAGATAACTGGA
The DNA here is from genome assembly GCA_023091065.1 of Dianthus caryophyllus. Taxonomy (NCBI): domain Eukaryota; kingdom Viridiplantae; phylum Streptophyta; class Magnoliopsida; order Caryophyllales; family Caryophyllaceae; genus Dianthus; species Dianthus caryophyllus. The sequence continues at coordinate 9,101,721 of CM041522.1, read as the reverse complement.
TTAAACAAGTTGGGCTGGGTTATGGAAAAATAAATGGGTCGGGTTAGGGTTGAGGTAAGTGACATGATTATTTAAATGGGTCGGGTTAGGATTGAGAAGACAATGACACATTTAACATTGACACGAACTCGACACGGTATGATCTGTTTGCCAGGTCTACCTTCAAGCTTGATGTTGCATTAGATTAAGAGTAGATTGAAAACTAAATGAGGATGTTTAAAGTAATATGTTCCATACTCTATTATTTTCTTTTGAGTTTCTATAAAATATTTGCATCCATGTAACATTTCTTCATTTTAATTACCCAAAATTATTTATTCGCAATTGATTAATTACCTACGTCACTTATTCTAAGCACACCTATTTTTCATTTTCTTCAAGTTTTCAATTCTTACCCTTATAGAGTTTCTAATTTAAGTGAACAAAAAAAATAAACTAACTAATTAAACAAGCAATTTTTCGCTTTTTCGCCACAATAATTTGTGGGCTTGCGATCACACGAGTTGCACACCCTAAAGGTCGGACCTGGTCATAAGTGGAGGTACCTTGAGTTGTAGATCTCGAGTTTAAATTCTTCTCTCGAGTTAAAATTTTTCTCCCCCGTTGTAATGACTTTGTGGCTTTGTGCCTTTTTCAGACCAAAAAAAAGTTTGTATACCTTTACTTTATGATCATTATTCATAAGTGAAATTTTCAATATAATTTTCAACATACATGTGTGATCTAGTTTTAGTCGTCATTTTTTAGTGTATTATTAATATCTAATTTTTAATCTTAATAATATACAACCAAAGATATGAACAAAAGAAAACTTTCATCGATGTACGTGTGAAAGACAATATGTGTGTAAGCAGGTTGAAAATTAATTAAATGATTCTCGTAAAGATAATTGCGTTAAGCAAGTCGGCTTGGATCATGGAAATAATTAATGAGTCAAAAATTAAGTTGAAATTTTTAAATGACCCGTTTAATATTGACCTGAATACAAAACCGTACGATTTGGTCAGTTTCCGATCTAAGGAAAAAAAAAGTTCCCATTTATACCTCTACAATGTTCGTATAAGACCGTTTCACGCGTGCGAATTTGCAACTAAAATGTGTTTAACTTAAGAAGTGACTATTTTAACGCTTAAAGTGACCATTTTTTTAGGTTTTAAAGTGAACACATTTAGCATTAAAGTAGTAAAATTTTAATCATAAGAAAGTCGTTGCACGGGTGAAACGCTCTTATGCAAGACTTACTCATTCACCTTTCCCGGGCTTATTATTAGCTATACTCTTAACCTTATTTCGTTGGTCTCAACCGTGATTTAACAAGAATAAACCGCTAAAATGTGTTTAACTAAAGGTTTAAAGTAACTATTTTAACACTTAAAGTGACCATTTTTTGGGGTTTTAAACTTGACACATTTAGCGTTAAAATAGTAAAATTTTAATCATAAGAAAGTCGCCGCATGCGTGAAACACTATTCTGCAAGACTTGCTTTTTCACTTTCCCGTATTATCTTAACCTTATATAATTGGTCCCAACCGTGATTTAACAAGCGTAAACTGTTAAGTTTAGCCGTTAGTTTTGGTTCATAAAAAATTTCACCTTTTTTTTTTTTTTTTTTCAGATTTTCTTTCCATATTATTTTTTTCGCTTTAAATACGTTGCTTCACACTCCATCATTTTCGGACATAAATCCTTTTTTTTGCCATTTCTTTCATTTTTCAACTTTCGTTTTTTCTTTTTTCTTATCGTTATCACCTTCTCTTCATCTAGCAATAGGGGTTAGAATTCGTTTTGTCCTATGTTACAAGGCAAGTCAATGTGTCCGACACTGAAGTAGGGTATTTAATGCGAAAAGATGGAGGATACAACTAAAAAAAGGTGAAAATTATATGAAACAAAACCAAAAGCCAAAATTTAACGGTTTATTCTTGTTTGATTACGGTTGCAATTTACTATGTAACGTTAAGGGTAGAAATGGCATACACATATGAGCCTGCGCGTTTAAACCAATGTTAATGAGTCTTATTAATGAGGGTAAGAATCTTAGATTGATCATGACCCGTAAGAGAGGAAAGTGCATTTCAAGTTGTATAAAAAAGCCGAATCTGAAGGAAGAGGAGAGGCATAGTATACGGAAAGCATTTGCCGATGAAAGCTGAGAAGAAGACATAGTAGTTGACGGGGAAACCAAGCTCGACTATTAAGGGTATGGGCTAAGCTAGACTGAGGTACGTAGGATATTGGAAAAAGCTGATTCCACCAACCACTTGACTGGCGATGCCGAGGCCTGAACCTCCTCGTCTTATACAGATAATGCCAAGGCAGGATTGCATTGGTTAAAAGAAAAGCGAGGGAAATATAGCAAAAGTAAAAAATAAAATAAACGAGGAAAAAAATTTAAAGGAAAAAAAAACTTGTTTTATACTTTCTCCATTCATATCTATACTACATTTATTATACTTTTTTTGCATAAGTTTAAAGATACGAGGCAAGAGTGACATTTTGATGTAAACATTAAGTGAGAGATTGAATAAAAAAAGTAGGGTAGTTGTAACACAATTGCGAACTAAAGGCCGAAATGTCACCCACGATAGCTTGTCAGGTTGCGTACATCGCCCACAAACGAACACGAGTCCTTTCCAGCGCACTTTGTTCTCACTTGTGCGCATCCTGGAAACTAAGACTACTCTCCAGTTCTTAAGATGAGCCACCAAAAAAGAATATGCATATTGTTGATATGAGTAGTACTTACAATCCTTTTAAGCACTATACTACGTAACTGAGCTTATCACATGGTCCACTTCAAAGGGTATCCCGCCCGAATAACCTCGGACAATACCGGGTATTACAGTAGTGATTTTCCGTATACGAATTTTACTCTTGTTGTATATTTTTTTTACTTGATTTTCCAACTATACCCATTTTACTCTCATAATATACAAAAAAAATTAGAAAAAAAATATGGAGTAAAACATTAATGAATCAACAAGCTACTCTGGCCACCTTCACCTCCGACCACCACTATACCGGTCACCCACTACGCCGGAGTTCACCGCCGGCTACACATGGTGAACCCACCCTCGCCGGTGACCGGTCTTACCTAGTTATCCACAAAACTCACAAACTAACACAATTTACTACACCACCATATTGCCACCAAGCCCACCCACGTTTGCGCCGCCACCTCCGACCCTCTCTCCGGATGCGGCTGCCGCCTCCCACCATCCTAAGTCGGTGCCTACCGCAACCCCAAGTTCTTCTTTATGCGAACCCTAATTTTAATTTTAAATTAAATCCATTAAGAATTAATAATAATAATAATTGATAAATTAATGACTATAATTGAAATTGAAAGTGATTATTACTCCATTGAATTGTTTATCGAAATTAATAATTGAATAATTGAACAATTGATTGGATTTAGATTAAGAAAAGTTTGAGGAAAAAAAATACTATGGGAGCAAAAAATGGTAGGATTTTAAAACTAAATGAAAAAAGTATATAATGAAGGGTTTTTTGTCAGATAGTATCTTTTATTTAGGGTCATTTGTGAACTAGTACCTTTAATTATTTTTTTTTATTTTTTTATCTAGTACCTTTTATTTTCAAAATTTGTTAAAAGGTACCAAATATCAGAATCCGGTGACTAAAGTCAACTTTCCGATGGTTGACCTTCGTTTTCTTTCATTTTATTTGTTAAACACTACCTTAAATTTGTTTATTTTGTTAATCCCTACCTTAAGTCATTAAATTTCTCTATCAATTATACAATAAATTACAATTAAACTTATCTAAATTGATATACACAACCTCTTTCTTCTTCATCGTCATCATTATCTTCTTCTTCTTCTTCTTCTTCTTCTTCTTCTTCTTCTTCTTCTTCTTCTTCTTTAATTTAACTAATTATTTCAATATTCTTCAATATTTTCTCACCATATTCCTTTGCAATATTTTTAAGGTTGACAACTTTAATTTTGAAGCTTAAAAATTCAATTATTTAAATTTAACCAACTTTTTCACTACTTTCTTGGTTTTTCATCATCATACCCACTTGAAATCTTTTTAATGTTTTATCTTACTTGATAAGTTCAATTTTATCATTTTTCCCAAATTTTGTGAGGTTTCGAAAATTCGATTTACACAAGGTAAGTCAAATTTGCATTTTATTCTCGTGTAACACGTGTTTGATGACGAAAACAGTTTTTGAAATTTGTGGTAAAACATTAAAGTGGTTAGAAAATTTGTGGGGAAAAGTTTGAATTTAGGTTTTAAATTGAAGATTGATAAATTTGGTGCAAAGTAAATTTGGGGAAGTTTTTTTTTGGGTAAATCTTATATTAGAGGGAAAGTTGAATAAGATAGAAATTAAAATAGGTTTATTAGGTTTCATTTGCTAAATAGAATTTATCGCCGGAATATTGACTTTTTTTGCAGGAAAATTGACTTTCCTCGCCGGAATTCTTAATTTGGTATCTTTTAACAAATTTTGAAAATAAAAGGTACTAGATAACAAAAAAAAAATTAAAAAAATTAAAGGTACTAGTTTACAAATGACCCTAAATAAAAGGTATTATCTGACAAAAAACCGTACTATAATGAAAGTAAAATCTGTACCAGGAAAATCATTAACGAAAAAGTAAAAAGGTGGGTGGCAGTTTGAAATTTTGAATTGATAAATACTCACTCATACTTGATACTCCCTACTAATTTCTCAATCTCACCCTTCAAAATAATCCTTTTTGTAATCAATCAATCAGGTACAAATTGTCTTCATCTTTCTCAATTTTGATATCATACTTTTATTATTATAATTAGAGTAAATTGTCGATTACACCCTTAAATATATCACTTTTTGAAAATTACACCCTTGAATAATTTTTTTTTTAACTTACATCCAAAATATTGTTATTTTTCTAAAGTTACACCAAAGTGAGATTTCCGGTGTTAATTACCATTTTATGACCGAATTGCCCTTGTTTTATTTTCTAATTTACTTACCTCTACCTAACCTTCATTACTTCCACCATTTTTCCTCCCTTACTCTTTCTCACCATTTTTCCTCCCTTACTCTTTCTCAAATTAATCATTAAACCTCTAAAAGACTCCTTCATGCTTTCATCATCATCACTCCTTTATCATCTATGCCTTATTTTTACTACCACAATTTTCAACTCAACTTTTCCTCAATAAAGTACCATACTTTTTTTTACCCCTTCCCCTTGTTTTTTATCCTTCATATATCATGATAACACCAACAAAACTCACAATTCAAACTCTCTTTTGTTAACCCCTTGTTCATCCACTTTCAATGAGACAATTTTTCAAACACTTGGTGTGCATTAATAATTTGATCAAAAGATAGATAATTTATGATAAACCCACAAAAATAATGATTTTATTTGTGTTTTATTTTTCATGTCATAAGTATGTTATTTTTGCTATACTTTCCTAAATGTTTAAAAATCAAACTTTTTTTTAACTCTACCATCCATTACAATGAACCCAATTTATCTACAAAAATTACAATCTTTCTAAAAAACTTTGATAGAAAAACGAAAAAAAAAAGATGAGTAATAAAGATCTTGAGCTAATACCAAAAAAATGTTGAAAACTTCATTAATAAAACAATACTAAAAGTAATAAATTTTGTAGCTTCCACCCTTAAATTTGATAGCCCCAAAAAAAGAATAAAAGCAAAGATTTTGCATAGTTTTTGTAGTTAAGAGCATCCACATCAATGGGGCTCCCCAAAACTTCTCTCTCCTATTTTCATCAACTTTTTACTTAACCTCCCCATTTCATTTACATGTTTCCACATCAATGGGGCTCCCCATTTCCACTTTTTCATGGTCCACCATATTTATTTTTTAAATTCTAACATTGATTAATTACTTATATTATGACATTAATTTTAATTAACACAAAGATGCATAATTTATATTATAACACAAAGATGCATAATCTATATTATATTATGACATTAATTTTAATTGAACTTGAAATAACACATGACCCAAGATTAATTTTGGAACGTATCACGTTCATCAGTACTACCACTACTACGTAACTTGTATATATAGAGTAGAATTATTATTATTATTATTTTTTATTCTTTTTTATTAAGTTATTGATTAAACCTTTCATCAGTACTACCACTACTACTAACTAATTTTATTTCAATTTTAAAAAAGTTAATTAAAGAAAACATACATTATAATTTGCACTAGTTGAAAAGTGGTTAGTAAGTAATTAATTGGATGATAAAATAATTAATTGATTTTAATCAACTAATAATAAAAAAAATAAAAAAAAATTGCAAATGGGAACCCTCCCAATGTAGAGGGGCTCCCCAAATTTTGGGCCACAAACCCAAAATTTGGGACACCTCCCACATTGGTTGACCTCCCCACAAGTGTATATTTGGCACTTTTGGGTCACTTAGTGACCCATTGATGTGGATGCTCTTGGGGGTAAGTATCATTTTTTTTGTTCAACTAAAACTGAAATAATATGATGGTGGGAGAATATATTTCCGAAAAACTTGAAAATATTTTACCTAAAAGAAAAACTCTAAGTAGTTTGAATTTGGGAAAATAAAATTCAGTTGAATTGATGAAGAAATGAACAATGAAAATCACTTGAATGATAAGAGAAGGAAGAAGCCCAAGGGCATTTTTGTCATCAAAATTCTATTTAAGTTTTCAAAATTCAAATTGGTATGAAGTTTCTGCTGGAGTTAAATTTTTGGGTGTAATTTTTGTTCAGAAGTTATTTTTTGTATGTAAGTTAAAAAAAAATTTGTTCAAGGGTGTAATTTTCAAAATGTGATATATTTAAGGGTGTAATCAACAATTTACTCTTATAATTATTATTATTATTATGTCCACTTTATTCTTCAATTTCCGCACTTTTAACTAATCATGCATCATGCATGCTTCTTGTTATTGTTACTAGATTATAACCTCAACTTAAAATCTGATTTATTTGAAATTTAATTAATTTGGTTTTCAGTTAGGGTTTGTCAATTAAGATGATTGTTAGTCGTTGTCTTATGAAATATTCATGTTATTTGGTATTTTACATTGAAAACATTCCCTTTTTCTGAACTGGGTTTTACAATTTGAGGTGGGTTTTTCTGAAATTTGAGTAAAGTTTATTTCTTTGCAATTAAATTGTTAGGTTATCACTTGAAAACCATGGAATCGAGAACTAAGAAGATGAAATCGAGAACTAAGCGTGTCGAAGATAGGTTAAGCGGGTTGCCTAATCACTTGATTCTGCATATACTTTCGTTTCTGCCAACCTTAGATGCTGTCAAAACCATGTTACTTCGTCGTTTTGGAAACCTGTGGACTTTGGTTCCTACACTTAAGTTCAATTTGGACGACTACAAATTAGCAGTTTGTCACGGTGATGAAGAAGTAACCCCGTTTGAGGTTCTCTCGAGTTTTGCCCGCTTTGTTAAAACTGTTCTCATGCTGCATAAAAGCCCTACCATTGACCAATTTCACCTTTTTATTTTATCCCCTGAGCCTAATTTGAAGGATCGTAAGATAATTGAAGATATTCAAATTTGGCTGAGGTTTGCTATTGATAAACAAGTTAAAGATCTCTACTTTGTTTTTGGTGGTTATGGCGTTTTAGCTCTTCCTCGTTGTGTTGCCACAAGCCAATCTCTAATAAAGCTTGAACTTTGTGGGTGTGTGATTGAGTTCCAACCTCGTCTCGATGTCCACATGGGAAGTCTACGAGAATTGTCGCTTTGTCTTGTTAAAGGAAGTAACAAGGCATTCAATCAGTTGATTGCAGGATGCCCGTCTCTACAAGAACTAATTTTAGACACCATCCATGAATTGGACACTCTGAATGTCACGTCTCCTACTGTTAGTAAGTTGAGCCTAACGATTGAACACCCAGAGTACGACTCATTTACTCTTCGTTGCCCGAATGTAAAAATTTTGGATATTGATGTGACATCAACAGATGAGTCATTTATAGTGGATGCGATTGATGTTTCATCTCTTCAAGTAGTGAACGTCAAGAGTTTCCCAGAATATTCTTCTTGGTCTCCAATTAAGGCATTTCTAACGCAATTTCGAAATGTCGAGGTCTTTACATTGTCGATGGGTGCTTTTGAGGTATGTTTTACTTGTTTGCTTGCAATTTTTTGAGGAACTTTATTTTTGATTCTGAGTTCGTTGCATATCATATGCAATAAGTGTTTGCTTTCTTGCTTTCAGAATTTTTGTTGCCTAAACAAGATCAATGTTCCAGTAACTAGATGGAAGCGTATAGTTCTGTGGCCCTATTGGAAAGACGAAAAATGTCTTCAACTTGTTCTCCAGTTGGTGAAAAGTTCAGCACAGTTGGAAGAACTCATAATATACAACGATTTTGCATTCGCATGTGTAAGTGAATTTTGTAATTTTGAAACTCTAAATACGACATCTGTGATCGAATCTTTGTCTGAGAATTCTTGGCGGGGATTATCTTTGTCATGGCAGGATCAATCTGTGAAGAGTAGCTCTGGGTTATCAACTACTTATGCCATGCCGCTACTCAAAAACGTCGCCATTCATGGCTGTGTAAATGACCAGCTTCAACTGGTTGAACTTCTGCTTCAAAATGCAGTCGTCTTGGAGAAACTAATAATTTATTTTGATAAAAAACTCCTGACGACGGTCGACGTGCTTAATATTGTTAACCAAGTATTGAAGTTTAGAAGGGCGTCAGCAAATGCGAGTGTGATATTTGTTTAAGAGTCATATTACGACAACCTAGGAGTTAATAAACGTGAACATTCACGTAAAAATTGTACTCTCCGAAAGGTATAATTACTGCATTACTTATTTTACCTTTCAAGATTGTGGTTGAATAGCTAAGGTCTAAGGAGTAGATTGGAAACTAAAAGAGGTTTAAAGTGGGATGAAGGGACAATAATATGTTCCCTACTCCATTGTTTTTCTTTTAGTCGTTTAAGTTACTTGTAAAATATTTGCATCCATGTACGGACTACGGAGTATCATTTCTTCATTTTAATTTCCCAAAAATTATTTATTACTTGCGCCATTTATTCTAAGCACACCTATTTTTTCATTTATTCTTACCCTTATAGAGTTTCTATAAGTGAATAAAAAATTAAACTAATTAAACAAGCAGTTTTCTGCTTTTTTTTGTCCCAGTAATTTGGTGGCTTGCAATTGCACGGGTTGCACGCCCTAAATGCTGGGCTTGGTCATGTACAATTCAGTTGAGTTAAATATTTTAATGTATTGTACTCCCTCAATTTCAATAAGTTTGTATACATTTATCAGAAATGTTATAACTTAATGGTTAGGAGGGAGGAAATGTTATGACGTACTCCGTAATAGTTAAGAGGGAGATACCCTTGAGTTGTAGATCTCATGTTAAAATTTTTCTACCCTGTTGTAATGATTTTATGCTCTTTTAGACAAAAAAAAAAAAAAAAAAAAAAAAAAAAGAAAAAAAAAAAATAGTTGTATACATTTACTTTTTTATCAATAGTGGGTGGAATTTTCAATATATAATTAAAACTCTATAAATTAATATATCAGGGCCGGAGAAATTTAATAATTTAGAGAGTTATTAATGGGTAGTGATTTTCCGTATACAAATTTTACTCCCTTTGTATACTTTTTTCACTTGATTTTTCAACTATATCTTTTTTACTCTCACAATATACAAAAAAAAGTTTTAAAAAAATTAAAACAACGAGTCGACAAGCTACTCCGGCCACTCTTGATTTTAGAAGCATCAAGGCTGTTGATAAAATTGCCTGGTTGAGGTTTGCGTTGGATAGACGAGCAAAGGAAATCATATTCAATGATAGAGCTGTGTGTGACTTTACTGACGGCCGTTCGTTGTTGCCTGATTTAACGAGTCAAGCTCTTGTTAAACTTGAACTCGATTCCTGCAAAATTGAGGCCCGACTAGAAGTGAGCTTGCCATCTCTGAAGAATTTAATTCTTGACCATTGTTTTATGCCCAATGAAGGATTACAAAGCTTTATGTCTGGGTATCCTTCCTTAAAAGAATTGACCGTGATGGATCCTTTTGATATGGACAAACTAAGTTTGAGCGCTCCAAATCTCGAAAAGTTATCTCTGGTTTGTTCTTTTCATCGAAAAGATGAGAATCCATTGTTGCTTGATTGCCCCGTCATTAAAACATTGCATTTGGATATACTTAATCAGCTACACATCAATGATGTTTCTTCTGTTCGAGATATTCACGTCCAACGTATTCTCCATCGATCACTACATGCTGATAAACCTACAATGGCTACTATGCGTAAATTGTTTTACCGGAAGTTTGATAGTGCTGAAGTTATCCGTTTGTCACATGCTGTGCCTTGGGTAAGTCCTCTTTCTTTGTTGGAAAAGAACTCTATCGTTCGACTTATTCCTACATGTCGTTGATTTGAGAAAGTATCGAGAGAACTAATGTTCATTTTTCTTCAATTTCAGCATTTTTTCGATACAATACAGAATTTCAATCTTTTACAACATAAATGGAAGCACGTAGTTCTGGAATTGCAGAGTTTCTGTCAAGTCTGCTTTGTAGGCATTAATCACTTGATGAAAAGTTTAAGACACCTGGAAGAGCTCACTATATACACCACCCAAGTAAGTGCATTCAGTACCTCTACTCGTCGAAGTGTCTACTGTGTGACGGCATTGTAATTACTTACTGTGAGACGACGTCACGTATGAAATTAGAATGTGCACTCACTTTTATTGAATGGTTACTAATGATGTCGAAGGGGTCGCTAAGTAGAAGGATCCACATTGATGATATAATTGTCACAAACCGTAGGGTCACTGATGATATTAGAAGATTAATGACATGCTCTTCTCATCTTATTTTTCTAAACTTATCAAACCACTTCTCAGAAAATTTCAGAAAACATTGGCAAAATAACTACTAGAAATTTAGACTATGATGGTCATCTGGTAGGAGTCTTTCGCGTTAGGGGTAAGGCCGCTTATGTTCAAGCTGTTGTCGATAAGTTGTTTATTTTGCCTAACTGGAGTAATCTGATAGTCTTTTACCTATATATATCATCACAATTTTGAGGCGAGTGCTGATTTGCTCCCTTTAGAAGTTTCGTCTACTTATGTAACACCGCAACTTAAGACCATCACCCTGCAGGGTTACGGGAAACCTTGGAAGAGTCAGCTTCGACTAGTAGAATTCTTCCTCAAAAGCGCAGTTGTTTTGGAGAAATTGATCATCGTCACCACTAACCATTGACTGTATCCATGGTGGAACACAGAACCTGCAGAAGAGCTTGAATTTGTTAAACTTGTGTCTAGCTTCCCAAGAGCGTCAGCAACTGCCCGAGTACTGTTTGCAATATCCTATAAATGATCTTTTTCAAGGGTTGGGAAAAACACTCCTTTTCATCAGGTAACTTTTGCAATTATCACCTCTATTTTTTTCTGTTTTAATATCTGTTCATGTCGAAAGCGTCATTGATTTTTGGGTCACTTTAGTAATATTTCGATATTTCAACGTATGTATCCTCATGCATGCCATATTGCCGTTGTTGTTGTCGTCGTCGTTAGCTGGTAATCTCTTTGAGAATCATGAAATTAAAGGTACAATTTGAAGTAACAAGTTATTGGGTTATGGGTATGACTAGTTGTGATTGTGGGTGTTATATTTCGGAAACTTATTAGCATTTATTAAAATTACTCTCTCGTCATGCCATAACCTGCTTAACGACTTCCCAATTTTATTTTATTTTTCCTTTAATAATCTGTATATTTTAGTAGTAGAATGGGTTACGGTTTGTTTAGTAATGATGATAATCGTAAATAATGGCATTTTAGTCCCAAGTACGTCATTGTACGCATAGACGGTGTCATATGACAATATCTACCTTACGCCTTTTGGACGGAAATTAACTGAACTGAAAAACAAAATTGTATTGAGCTAGGTGAGCTGTGGTTTTGCCATGTTTCCATTTTTATTCGATTCCATTGATCTGCTGCATTTTTGTGGGTTGGAATCTAGGAGTAGAACACCTAGTTTAATGTTCGAACTTATAGTTTCGTATAAAGCACTCTTTTGTTTTGAAATTATTGTCAGGTAGATCACTTGACTTGAGAACCCTGGAATCACAGACGCAAAAGCGTATGCGTTATCTTGAGAACTATGACGGCCGAGATAGGTTAAGTGAAATGCCAGATGAAGTAATTATCCACATTATTTTGTGTATGGCCATTGTATATGCCGTTAGAAGTTAGAACCATGTTACTTCGTCGTTTCGGAAACCTTTGGACTTTGGTTCATACCCTTAAGCTAAAATATTGTGGACCAAACACTTTACCAATTGCCAATTGATTTTGAGATGGAACCTCCGTCTAATGGACTAAACACTTTCAAAGCTATGGGCTTGTCTCATGCCCGTTCATGGCTCTATTTTTGAGCTCAATTTGTTGGTCTATGTTCAGTCCGTCAACTTTTCAGAGTACGTGACATAACGCGTTTGGATGGGTCGAAGTTGAGTAGCAAAGTTGGTGGAACGACTGAGGGTTTTCGAGATCATTATAGCATTTTTTTCTTCATTTAATAACAATTGATTCCACACGTCAAACAACAACCTACCAGTCCACCACTCTCAAGAAACACTCTTATACATTAATGATACGAAGCTACTACGCAATTATTATATTAATACCTTGTACTTGTCACAGAGTAAAGATCCTCTCCATTACCATCCACTTTTCATTACCTTTCATTACCTCTCAACGGTCTAGATTTTGCTTCAAAACGATCCAACGTTGAAGTGCTTTGATGAGATTAAGCGAAGATAATAATATTATATTTGTGTATTAGAGGTAATGGACTATCCATTACTTTTGAGGTAATGGAGAGGATCATAACTCCTTGTCACAACGCACTAGTGGAAGAGTCGGCGGGACGAGAGCACCCCAGTAGGTTTTCCCTCTTTGCCTAGGGTTTCTCGCGTCACCAATTTGTTGTTGTCTTTTCTTCCTCGCTTTACTTTACGCACACTCGCACTTATCTCTCGACTAGTCCTCAACTCGTCCTAGTCACTTTAGTGCTACTCAAGTGGATTGCCAGTCCCCTCTCTACAATCAAATTGACCCCGTAAGTGAATTTGGCTAAAATAAGTACTCACACTATTCAAATTCATAACATTTGTACTTTTTAGACTGTAATCACTCCGTTTTCAGCTGGCCAAAAAAAAAAAAAAAAAACATTTGTACTTTTTAACACTATTCATGAACTTGAATAATATTGAAATTTTCGGCATATATAAATGAAAATATTGTCACGTGTAATCTTATTTGATTTGTCTTCTTAAATAAAATATTGGAGTACATTATAATGTGTAACATTATGTTAAGGATTTTTTTGTCAGATATTACTTTTTATTTAGGGTCATTTGTGAGTTAGTACCTTTGATTTTACTTTTTATTTTCTAATACTTTTTATTTTCAATTTTTGTTAAAGAGTACCAAATAACAGAAACCGGTGACTAAAGTCAATTTTCTGACGGTTGACCTTTGTTTTTTTTTTTTTCCCCTTTTATCTGTTAAACATTACCTTAAATTTGTTTATTTTGTTAAACTCTACCATAAGTCATTAAATTTCTCTATCAATCTCATATTTAATTTCTCATAAATACACAATTAAACTAACATAAATGGACATACATAACTACTACTTCTTCTTCTTCGTCTTCTTCTTCGTCTTCTTCTTCTTCTTCTATAATTTAACTAACTATTTCATTACTTTCAAAACATACATTCCCATTATCATATTCTTTTGCGATCTCTTTAAGGTTGACACTTCAATTTTAAAGCTTGAAAATTCAATTCTTTGAATTTAACCAATTCTTTCATTACTTTTTTGGTTTTTCATCATCATACTCACTAGAGATCTTTTCAATGTTTTAGCTTAGTTGACAACTTCAATTTCATTATTTTCTCCAAATTTTGTGAGGTTCTGAAAATTCGATTTACACAAGGTAAGTCACATTTGCATTTTATCCTCATGTAACACATCTTTGATGACGAAAACAGTTTTTGGAATTTGTGGGGGAACATTAAAGCGGTAAAAATTTACGAGGAAAAGTTTGAATTTAGGTTTTTGAAGAAAGATTGATAAATTTGGTAGAAAGTAAATTCTGGGGGATATTTTTTTAGATAAATCTTACGAGTATATTGGAGGGAAAGTAGAATAAGATAGGATTTAACATAGGTTTTTTTGGTTTCATTTGCTAAATAGAAATTATCACCGGAATATTGACTTTTTTCACCGAAAAATTGACTTTCATCTCCGGAATTCTTAATTTGGTACTCCCTCCCATTTGTTAAGATCTTCCCACTTCTTTTTAGGGTAAAAATTAAGAAAGTAAGTTTGTGTGGTTGAAAATATGAGTAGAGAAAATATGTGGGGTTAAAATGAAAGAGAACCGCATGTAACACCCCGTGTTTTATTAACTCAAATTAATTACTTTGACTACTTTATTAAATTAAAATTTATATAATTTAACTTTTATTCAATTACTTTGAAAATGCGGCTGAAAAATTTCGTTTGAATAAACTTTCTCAAATACATTTTTAATTAAACCTTCTTGATTTTATAATATAACTTGTATTATATTTTTATTTCTAAAATACCTTCGAACTAAAACTTTATTTCAATTGGTTTTATTAAACTTAATAAATTTGCGTTTTAATTTAAAAATTATTATTACTTGAATAAATATAATCTTATTGAAATGTATCTTGCAAATTAGCAGACCGTTGGAAAATCTGTGAGACCGTAACAAAATTTGTAACTAATATTTTTACACACCATTTAATTTTAAAATATAAGTTTAACGATATAGAAAATAAAAAAATAGAATTACAAGGAAATATACTATACATAATATATTTTATAAAATATAAAAATTTATAAATAAGATCGAATGAATTAGAGCAAATCGGAAAAAAACAAACTAATAGTCCTCCTTTATGTCGACATACCTAGGCCCTCTCTTCCCTACACTCATTTTTATTTCTGATATTCATTCTAACTTCTACAACACACCTCCCTTTATTTTTATTTTTTGGTCTTCATCTTCTTCTTCTTTTCCCTTATCTTCAACCTCATCTTCACTTTATTAATTAAAAAGAAAAAAAAAAAAAGAGAAAGCAAACTCAACAACAATAGCAACAACAGCAGCTAACACGACAACACCAACAACAATAACAACCGTAAACAACAACAAAACAACAACACACGACACAACAACAACAAACAACCAACAACACCACCACCGGCCACCTTCGCCGGAAATCGGCTGTCACCACCGTCACCGGAGCCAACTCGGTCATCACCATCGCGCTGCTCACCGTAGCCTTGTTCTCCTCTGCTCGTTTCCCCTGCTTCTTCTTACCACCGTGCTCCATCACCTCCCCTGTCTCACTCCTACTCCATCGACGGCTACCACCGGAGCACCGTCACCTGACACCACCGTGAGCCACCACCGTGACTGACGTCACCACCTCAGGCCACCTTCATCGTCCTCGAGTCTCCCCTATTCTTTCCTCCCCTGCTTCTTCTTCTTTTAATTTTGGTCTCGCCGGAAACCGCCGCCTTCACCGGAGCAGCAGTCTCCGACCACTGTGGTGTGTCCTGCTTCTCTTCTTCTTTTTCGTTCCCCTTTTCTTCTGTTCCTCGGCTCTTTCCCCTGTCCTGCCTTGTTTCAACTCCGACCACCGGAGTAATAGCCTCGTCAGTTCCGTTCACCTGCCACCGCATTCTCCTGTTCATCGGTGAGCCATTTCTTCCTGATTTGATTTGAACATACTCCGTCCATTTTAATTATTCTCGAGAATCAAACCTTCTGTTTTAATTTTATCGATAATAAATTATCGATTCTCACTTCTCGTTTTTGCCTGTCTTTTGTGAATGAAATATTACTGTCAATTATCGAGACCGTTGTGGGCTATGATGGATGCCTCTGTTCAACTCTCGTATTCTGGCCATCGTCGCCGTCGATGGTCACCACCGTGACCTCTGCTAACGTGGCCCATGTCCTGCTCTCGTCACCGCTGTTACGTCGCCACAGCTCGTAGCCCCTTTGAGTTGGCCTCGTCATCACCCCCATGGTGAGCGTTTCAGCTTTCTTTCACTTTGACATTAATCAAGCTCGATTTTATTTCATTCGGAGCTCGTAATTTGTGTTCTGTTAATAGCCTGACTAGTCTCACTCTCCTTTTCCTCTTTTGTTCGTGCTGTTTTCGATGTCGCTGCGGTCAACCGGAACTGCTAGTGTTCTAATTTTGCTTCACAACTGCTCATTTTGGGGACATATGGAAATGGGTTAGGATTTTTATTTGGAGGCCTCAGTTCGTGTGCCAAATTTAGGTGACTCGATTTCTTCTCAAAAATCTCTAACTTGAACACTTTGGTTTTATTTTAATTTTGTGATTCAAAGTGAGCTAGTTATGCATTAGACACGTATGAGTCCCGTTTCAGTTTAATTTGATAACTTTGTATGATTCGCTATAGTATGAAATTGGGTGTTAATTTTAGTTATAATATAATGTTGAATTGAATTGTGAAATATGATATTTATATGATTTTGTGAAATTATATTTTGGGTGAAAATGTGTTGTGAATTATTGTTGAATTATATGTAATATTATCATGTTAAAATTATATCTTATGTGTAAATTAAAATATATAAAGTTTATGTATCACAAGTATAAAATAAAACTTAAAATATTATTAAATAACTTAAGTAAATAAATTAAATTAATATAACTTATCTATCGTCACTAAAATGTTAAATCGAAATATAACTAAAAAATAAAGAATTAAGTTAAAAGAATATTAAGTTTAAATTAATATTAAATCATACTAAAAGTAAAAATATAAATTAAGTTACTCATATTAAAGTTTCTAAAATAAATAATTATATAAAAAGTCATATCTCACAATTACTATAAAGATTACTTTGTTAAAACTCTAAAATTTACAATGAACTTAAAATATACTAAATAAGTATTTAGTTAAAATAATAAAAAGAAATAAAGTACTTCGAAATATAAAATAAACCTAAGTAAAGCTTTTATTGAATAAAGTTAGAAATTTGTATTATAAATACGTTTAAATAATTAAAGAAATGAAAGAAAAGTAAATAATTAAATATTAATAAGATATGAAAATATACTCCGTATAAAATTCCACCATCGAATTATCATTCACCTAAAAGAAATTTTACTAATTGTCACAATATTATATTTTATCAAGAATAAAAATTTGACAAATATCGTTTAAGTAATATTTCTAAGTTAAAATAAATGTTATAACTACTAAATCGCTAGATACTTTACAATTCAAATAAGAGGAAGGATTAAAAGCGAGTTATAATGAAATTCAATTATTTATATCACTAATGACTAATCTATTTTAAGTTGCTTAAAATTTAACACGAAATTTAAAAACCTTTGTATCACTAATCATAAACATACTTAAATTAAAATCTAAACGAAACTAAATCATACTTAAACGAACAATTATTAATTACTAAAATATAAAATAAAAATACATAGAAGTATAAAGTATAAAAATACGTACAAGTATAAAAATACGTACAAATATAAGAATACGTACAAAGTATAAAAATACGCATACGTACAAAAGTACGTACAAAGTATAAAAATACGCATACGTATAAAAATACGTACAAAATAATGAATAGTGAAAATATTTAAAATCTACGAACGGACTCAAAATAAATATTTAAGTTTTTCTATGTGTTTCCGTTTATCTGAAGAACTGTTAGAATTAATATTTTCATTATACAAAGTTCGACGATATTATTAATATTTAGAATTGTCACTTGTTATGAATAAACGAGGAAATAAGAAATTGAGAAAACGAACTACGTGATATAATACTTGGATTGTTCGCCATGTTGCGACTCTTGAAATTCGAAGTTAACGAGGTAGCCGTCTATGGGGACTTTAGCTCCCTCCCTGTGTTGCTAAAGGCGATCTAATATTTTTCTAGAGTATTATTTCGGTGCGGGATATACAACCTCAGGGATGGGGCATCATTGATATCTCCGTGAGCCCATACTACGGTAATTGGAAAATCCAGCCCCAACCGGGGGTACCCGTCTCTGGTGATAGTCGAACTTTTTCGTCGGTGATACCTTTTGAATAGCGAATAAGTATGATCCTCGATAGGTAGTGTATGATACATTGCATGCTGATTGAATCGTCCTTATTACCTTAGATATCTTTAAGCCTGGTAGTCACGCCCAAGTTATGTTGGCCTCTGCCATCACTTGTGATTATGTCTGCGCTTCCGCTTCTTAACGAAGACTCATTTGTTATCACACGTTGAATCGTTCGCTTGTTTTGATTGGTTATAGCCTGAATGACGTTGTTTTGAGTTTGAAATTGCCTTGTTGAGTATGATTGTTGAGGAATGTTATACACTATGAGAATTGTTGTATGCACGTATTTGAATTATAATCCCTCGTGCTACGTGAGATATTGCATGATTGTTCACGACTATATGTTTATTGAATTGATTACGACTTATGCATATATCTTGATTCTTTATGATTTAAGTTTTATATATATTACGATGTTATATGAATTGAGATAATAATTAAGTTTATATATTGTGTTCTATAAATTGAAATGTTTTAAGTTTCGTTTATCATGTTGTATGAGATTTAAATATCTATATGTGAGAACTGATATTATATGCTAATTGTCCAATTTTATCGAAATATCATTCTTTGGAGTTATACGCGTTTAGTCTTTGCAAGCTTACTTTTAATCATGGGTTAAATAAACCAAAGCGTGGTTTAGAGGTTGTTGGTTAGAAACGATCCGCCTCTGAGCGGGAGATCCTCCTATTTTGTGTTTTTGTCTCTGTTGCAGGCAATTCTCGAGACTCAGGATTTTCGGGACGGTTAGGATGTTTCGTTTGTTTTCCTTGAGAGGTTGTAATATATTTGTATCCTATGCCATTTTAATGTAATTTAATTAACATCCGGCATGTATTAGACTTAATTAATTTTCCGCCTTAGTTTAATTAAGTCACGAAAAACCGGGTTGTTACACCGCAATTGTTGGACTTAAAGGGAAATGGGAAGGAAAAATAAAATGGGTCAAAAAAGAAAAGTGGGAAAACAAATGAAATGAGAGGGAGTACCTTTTTAAAAAAAATTAAAAATAAAAGGTACTTCCTCCATTCCATTTGATTCTATACATATTCCTTTTTCGGAAATTTCAATCAATTCTATACATTTCTATTTTAGTCTCTACTTTATTAAACTAAAAGACCAATATACCTTTCACTAATACCCACTCAACCCACTTGCAAACAATAAAGTAGGAGTATTTAAGTAATTCCATTATCTACCCCACTTGATTTTCTTCTACCTTAATTACCGTGTTTTTGTCAAACGTATAGAATCAAACGGAATGGAGGAAGTACTAGAAAACAAAAAAAACAAAATTAAAAATACTAATTCACAAATAACCTTAAAAAGGTAATTCCTCCATTCCGTTAGGTTGTATACGTTTGATCATGGCACAATAATTAAGGTAGAAGAAAATCAAGTGGGGTAGAGAATATTATTACCAAAATAACCCTACTTTATTTGCAAGTGGGTAGGTAGTAAATTAAGAATTGTATAGTCTTTTGATAAAGTATGGACTAAAATAGAAACGTATATAATTGATTGGAATTTAAAAAAAAAAAAAGAATACGTATAGAATCTAACGGAATGGAGGGAGTACCATCTAAAAAAACCCTAATATTAATATTAAAATTTGATGTTTTTATTTTAGGATTAATTGCCAAGAATAATCCGAACTGGTCCTCTTATTCCATAAATAATCCGAACTCGAATTAATCCACGAATAATCCCAACTATTGAAGTAACATTCCAATAATGTACTTTGGCCAATTATAACCTGCTTTAATCAATAAAAAAGAAGTGAAAACGGTTTGAATTTTACTTAAAATAAGAGTGAGGCAAAGATCAAGTCGATTTCACCATTTTTAACGTGTTAGAATCGATTGAAATTGGCCAAAGTACATTATTTAAGCATCTGGCCATCGGCGTCTTTATTGTGCTTCTAACAGGCGTACCAAAAAATAAGAGCTCAATTTGTTAAACCGATATTATGTTAGTGGTTAAAAATTAAACCTAAACTATATATAAAGAATAAAATGTAGTAGTTTAGTTGGTAAAAATTGTGACTATTATATGCTCACCGCTGGCGCCTTTAGTGTTATTTTGTTTTTTTTTTTATTTTTAAATGGAACGATTCAAACAATTCTATATATTTTTTCACCAAAAATTAGACCATTTTTCAAATTGTAATGCGCTCCTATTTTTTTAAATACTGTTAGCATGTTAATTCAATAGTTAAGATTATTCGTGGATTAATTTGAGTTCGGATTATTTATGAAATAAGATAACTAGTTCGGATTATTTTTGACAATTAATCATTTATTTTATTGTTTGGGACAAATTAAACAAAATGATGTAGTGAAAGAATATTTATGTACGCCGTAAAACTTGTCCGATTGAACAATTTGGTAAAATAACCCACAAAATTTTACTGAGTTTTGGAAAACCCTCCTCATTTATCAGGTAAATTCTGCCCTTTTTACTCTCTATATTCCAAGTTGTTTTAAGTTTGCTCATTAAATTCATGTGTTCTTCATCAGCTTAATTCTGCTTTTTATTTTTTTCCACTTTCTGTTTTCGATTTGTCATAATTTTGTCGATATTTTAATTCATGAACTACTAATTACTAAAAAGCTTCTTCTTTTAACTTCGCAAAAAAAATTGATTTTATTTAGTCACAGTATTGAAAATCTGTTAATTTATTCTTCATTATGCATGCAATTATGAAATTAATTTTACAATTTCAGTCAAAAAGCCATCATGTATTACAATTTGTGTTGGAATTTTTCGATATTTGTCAAATGACAAATTACTTAAATCTGCAAACTATTGTACAACTTACAGATGTCGAAAATTGGTCAGGTAGACGACCATTTGAGAGCAATGGAATTAAGGTTTCAGAAGCGTACGCGTTCGTCTTTGGGCGTTTGTGGCCGTGATAGGTTGAGTGAAATGCCAGATGAAGTACTTGTACACATCCTTTCTTATATGCCCATTTTAGATGCCGTTAGAACCGTCTTACTTCGTTGTTTTGGAAACCTATGGACTTTGGTTCATACTCTTGAGCTTGACCTCGTTGAGCGATTTCTTATTAACAACAAGAGGGAAGTTCACATGGATGATTGTTGGTTCCACATTTTCGCCCACAATGTGTTGATACTTCACAAAAGGCCTTCCATAAATAAATTTCGTCTTCGTGTAAATTTTTGTAAGCATAACAAATCCCTTGCTTATGAATTGAAAATGTGGTTAAGGTCTGCCTTGGGTAGACAAGCGACAGAAATCATTTTCATGGATGAATCTAGAAATTTTAAGAACAGTTCAGTTTTGCCGGATTTCACAAGTCAATCTCTTGTTACGCTTAAACTCAGCTGTTGCAAAATCGGGACCCGGCTTAAAGTGAACTTGCCATCTCTTAAGAAGTTATTACTGGACCGTTGCTTTATGTGTGACGAAGAATTTGAAAGATTTATATCTGGATGTCCTTCCTTACAAGAATTGGGAATAATCGCTCCTTCGGATATAGATAAGCTAAGTTTTAGCTTTCCAGATATCGATAAGTTTTCTCTTGTTCTTCCTTATAATCATCGAAGGGAGAATCCGGTGTTGCTTGATTGCCCCAACGTCAAAACTTTGCATTTGGATATACACGATGGGCTACACATCAATGATGTTTCTTCTGTTCGCAATATCTATGTCAAATCAATTCTACGTATGTCATTTATTCCATACAATGACATACTTATAAGACTTAAATTGTTTTACGACAAGCTTGATGGTGCTGAAGTTATCCATTTGTCGCATCAGGCATCTTCGGTAAGATTGTTAGTTGTTAAATACCTTCTATTCTTGAGTGATTTGAGTAGTATGATTGTATACGAATGAACTATGATTCCTTGTTTTCTTACTCATACGTCCTACCCGTGAGAACATATTTTGGTTTTTATGGAATACTTTTGGCTTATTCCTACTTGACGTAATTGATTTGAGAAATCGTCGAGATAACAAATGTTCATTTTCATCCATTTCAGCAATTCCTCAATGCAATACCAAATTTGTATCTGTTACAACACAAATGGAAGCGTGTCGTTTTGGGATTGGACAAGTTCTGTCAAGATTGCCTCGTAGGCGTTTATCACTTCATTAGAAGTTTAACGCACTTGGAAGCGCTCACTGTATACACCGCAGAGGTAAAGTGCATTATGTACCACTTCTATACTTTCTTAAACTAATACTCCGAAACTTATACTAAGACAACGTCACAAGTGAAATCAAAACGGTCACTCACATTTCTCGAATGATTTATTAATCTGAATTAACTGATTCGTCTTTCATCGATATATCATCAGAGTTTCAATGCCAGTCCTGCTTTGGTCCCTGGAGAAGTTTTATCTTCGCATGTGACACCACAACTGAACACCGTCACCTTGCATGGCTGTGGCAAAACATGGAAGAGTCAGCTTCCGATAGTGGAGTTCTTTCTCGGGAACGTACCTCTATTGGAAAAATTGGTCATTGTCACCGTTGAGGATAGACTGAAAGCCACAGAAAAGCGTGAATTTGTCAAGCGTGTGTCAAGCCTCCCAAGGGCGTCAAAACGTGCCAGGGTACTCTTCGCTTGACTATTGTGTATTGCATTGGAGCTTGTGTGTTGTGCTAAGAAGCAGACGAATGTCGGAAAATTAAGAATTTTTTCTCTGGGATATGACATGGGCAAGTCTTGGATGTAGTAGTCTTGAATCTTGATCAAGCACCACAAATCTCGGATTTTTTTTTTTTGTTGGCCTTATCAAATGTTGATTCATCGACTCACCTAATTCATATGTTGCCATGAATCTGTTATGTTTAAATTAAGTACTCCGAATTTTTTTTGTTTTTTTGGTGAAATGTGAGAAATGATCATTAATAACCCAAACCAAATACACTGTTTACATTCGTTATTAGCACATACATTTCTACCATTACTACAACCCAATCAATCCTCTACGCCTTTGACAAAAACGAAATCAGCCAAGCTTGATCTCTTGCTGGGAGTTGCTGCATCCTGCCCTTCATTCGCATCGAAACACACTGTTGAACGTCTAACCTAGCCTCATTCCTTGCTTTCCAAATAGGGCCGGGGGGATGAGCAACATACATACCAATCCTAGCCTCATTCCTTGTTTCAAATACCACTCCTTTTCTGCAAAAAAAAAAAGAATAAGTAGTATTCGTAACACCCACATAACATGAAGTCGCACTAGCTTAGTTGGTTTGGGGATTAAATTTAATTTGGGAGGTCAAGGGTTCGACGCATGAGATCACCCTTTTTCACTTGTGTTCCTAACATTTTAATATATAATTTAGAGTAAATTCATGACTTATACCTACTTTATAACCACATTTCATAACTTATACCTACATAATTTTTTCTTCATAACTTATACCTAGTTTACTATTTTTATTCATAATCAATACCATTAATGAATTCCGACAAAAAAAAAAACACAAACTTCCCGATTTGCCCTTGTTTACTGACATCGGTATTTCTCCCAAATACAACCCCCAAATACATACCCCAAACAAAATAACTTTTAAAACACAACCCAAGTAAACTAAAACCCCCAAAAAACTACTGTGAAAATAAACCCCCAAATTAAATCCCTCATCTCAATTACCTCATGTTTCCCTAATTTTTGTTGAAATTTTTCTCTCCAAATATCGACTTTGCTTGTAATTGCCATCTCCGTCAAGATTACAGCAGGTATGTACTTTTAATTGAACTCAAAATTGATTTCATAGAAGTTTAATTGAAATTATGTTTTTTATTTCCTGCTTTTGATTCAAAATTCTTGTAAATGACCCTAATTTAACTTCGATTCGTCATCTTTGTAGAGTTTTTTACACCATCAAGTTGTCAGATTTTGTGCATTTGTATGATGAAATTCTTGCAAACAACGCCGCAGGAACGCTACAATTACATTTAATTGGATTTCGGGATGACGACGAAGTACTAATACTCGACATTTCTGCAAAAAAAAAAATTGAAAACCCTAATTAGGCAGGGTAACGAATTTTCTCAAGGAAAAATAAAAAGAAGAGTAAATTAAAGTATAGAATCGACAAATAATTAAACAAATTTAAAATTTAAAGGAACAAAAAATAGAGGAGAAAATTTAAAGGAAGAAAAAATAATTACCGAGAGATGACAAAGTAGTGAGCAGGAATGAGAAAAAGAGAAGTGGGGATTTTTTTTTTTTTTTTTTTTTTTTTTTTTTTTTTTTTAGGATAAAGGTGGGTTTATAACAATAAAGTCAGAGGGGTCAAATAGGGATTTCATTAGTTACACAAGGGGGGATTCAAATATTCCGACAATAACGGTCGTTTTTTTGGTCGGAATTCATTAATGGTATAGATTATGAATGAAAATAGTAAACTAGGTGTTTCGGGTATAAAGTTAGGAACTAAATACCAAAACTAAATACAATGGATTACAAGCTAATGTAGATAACAAATTCGATAAACTAAGTCCTTGAGGGTCCTTAGCTCTCGGCCGGCCTTCTTCTTTCTTTCTTCTCTCCCTGAAACGGTGTAACAAACCTAGCCCCGGGGCCTTCCGGGTGACGGCCCTCCGACGCTCAAGTTAGTCACAAAGACAAATAAATCTAGAGAGAGAAAGAGAGAGAAAAACCTTTTTTGTAGTGTTTTGTGTGTGTGTGAACTTAGTGTTTTTTTAGGGTTTTAGTTACCTTTTATACTCATCATGGATTTGTCCTCTTGCGCCTCCGCTCCGTACTGTACGGCCCCCGTGGGCCGTGCTCTCTCCGGACCCGGATGGACTATTGGACTCCTTGGCATATCAGATGCCCCGGTCCACCTTCATCCCGGCCCTTTGCTACCGGGCCCGGGTGAATCACTGGGTCCCTTGGTGTAGGGGGACCCTCCGGCCTTCAGCTTTACCAGTCCGATGGTCTCGGACCCGGGAGAAATCACCCCCAACAACTGCCCCCATACAGGGTGAGTCTCAGGCTCGCCCTGGATGACTTGGCTTTCTAGCTGGGTTCCTTCTTCCCGACCCGGATAAGCAAACTTCCCTTGCGTTCTTGCCTTATGATCCTGTCCCTCCCGCTCCGTTCAGAGGTTGTGTGCTGAGTACGCTTTGATTTTTGGCGCAAATTTTGAATCCCAAATCCCCAAGTAGGTGACGCTTCACCTTCCCTGGTCCGACACGTGTCGTACAATTAGATGGAGGTGCACTGTGTACTCTGTTCGGGGTGATTTTCTCACTCGGTTCGATTATGTATTCGTGGATCTACTAGTACTATCCTTTAGGTTTAGTTGTACGTTTTATGTGGTCTAGGAATTTAGAACGTATGAAAGACAACAAAAATTGAACAAGACACACGATATGTTACGTGGGAAAAACCCTTAAATGTTAAGGGAAAAACCACGGGCGCCAAGCCAGGAGAGGATCTTCACTAGTTCAGAAATAGAGTGCAGGACTGGACCAAGTGGTGAGGATACAAAAATGGCGAGAAAAATATAAAGTGCTTGAGAGCTTGTGAATTGCGTAAAGTATAGTGTGCTTGAGTTGTATGATAATGTATGTCCTCCTCTTCTGAAAATGTACTCCTTTTATAGTGTCTTTGGCTCCAACGGACTCTTCCCTCGGTTGTAGGTAACTTCTTCCCCCTTCTTCTCCAGCAGTTCCTATTTCTTAGGCTTGATTGACTTGCTTGACTTAGTCTTCCAACTGCTTCTCTAGGGTTGCTGCCTAGTCTTTGGGCTTTCTTCCTTGGTATGACTTCTTTTGTTGGGCCTGGCCCATCTTGGGTTTCTCTCCTGACCTGCACCTTTGTTTTGTCTCAGATCGGCCGGGTACCGCCTGCACGCCCCGGTGGCCGACTATGGATCTGTGCCGTCTTGGCATGTCCAGGAGTTACGGACCACTGGTTTTTGGTACCAACAGTTTGTCCCCCATCTCCTTGCCCTACAGTCCTGAACTGGGGGGTAAGGAGATGCTTCTGTCCTTGATCCTGGTCCAGGGCTGGGCCTGGCCCAGGCTCCTCCTGTTTTGCTGTGCCTTTGGTCCTGAGACCTGAACTTTGTAATTAATGAGGTAGTTGGCCTTGCGTGGGGAAGTGCGCCCTATTTTGGCGCTCAATGTACTGCGCACGTCAGTCGTGGGTCACATCACGTCTCTTCGCGCGTTTATTTTTGTAAAAAACCATCCAATCTCTTTTTGTCTTACTATAAATACCCTAATTTTTGTTTTGTTTCTCTCTCTAACTCATTCCTTCCTTCTGATCTCTTTTATTTTGTAACCGAAAACCCTAGCAAAAATTCCCAAATCAATTTCGAAAAAGCTCTAGCTTTCTCCTTCCACTTCTCAATCTTCAACTATGACACGCAATGATGTTGGCCCTTCCGCTGCTGCTTCTTACACTCATGGTGACTCCACATCTCAGTCGACTGACTTGATCGAAGATAACGACGATGTTGAAATTATTCCTCCCTGTTATGACCAGATTTTACACCACCCAGAACTGGCAGTTCTGGACAGACGACATAAATATGGTACAGAGCAGGATAAAAGAGCAACAGCAGTTATAACCCAGAACAGATCAGAAGAGGCATGGCAGTTATGGTCAGAAAGGTCAACTATGACGGTTACAAAAGTCATGGGATAATGGAAGAAGTTACAGCTGAGCAGAAGTGGAGTCAATGGAAGTTATTTAACCGCCAAAGGTAGTGGAGATCATGGAGAACGTGCCCTAGAAAATAGGAACTAATTTTGCAGCTAGCTTTGCCTATATATAGAGGCTCATTTGTACATTTTCATGGATCTTTTTACTCTCATTAGCATACTTAAGCACTAGAAAATACACTACAACATACTACGGTAATTTACAGTCAGTTCTGTACAAGTAACTACAGAAGTGGTCACTTACACAGTTGTACTCTGTAACCCCCAACTCTGATATTAATAAAAGTACTCCTGGCTTGGTAGCCCGCAGCTTTCCCCATCTTCTTCTCGGGGCTTCTGCGTCATCAAATCCCTGTGTCCTTAGTTCTGTCCCATATAGCTCAGTTCTGATCAATTCTGTTCTGTTCCGCAAATAGTACTAGTTGATCCATTTTTCTCTATTTTTTCTATCTTGTGAAGTTTTTACCAAAACAAATTGGCGCCCAGGTGGGGCAACTAGTTTATTAATTTGCGTAACTTTTCTCACAAAATCTCACAAAAATCACCCTTTCTATACTCAAAATGGTGATAGAACTTTGGAGGAATTGTCCAAGGAGTTACAAGATGCGCAATCTAAGATTGACAAATCTCGAAGAGAATGCAAGGCTCAAGGAAAGCAGTGCATTACGAAGACTAAGTTGGATTCTGCTAAGAGCGATACATCAAAGATCGGACACTGGGCATCTTTGAGTTCTATAATCAAGAGAATAGACTTCTCTAACTGGATGAAGATGAGGATCTCAAGACCAACTCCTGGGTGGTGAAGATGAGGAAGAATCATCCGAGAATGCCGACAAGAGGAAGGGCAAGAAGAAGTTCAACTTTACCCTCATGATGATGCAAGAACTCCGAAGTTACATGACAAGGTTGCAAAGATTCCAGGAGTTCCGGCACCAATTGAGGAGGCTTCCCAAGAGTGTTATGCAGATTCACCATTCAATGAGGCCATAACTATGCGGGACATCCCAAAGAAGTTCGGTGTTCCAGGGATGAAACTGTATGATGGTACAGAGATCCACAGGACCATGTTGCCCAAGACAAGCAAAGGATGTACACGGTCCCAGTCCCAAAGGAGTGCAGAGAAGCCTTTGCATGTGCAAGGGCTTTGGTTCTACTGGCCGACCACTCTGCAATGGTTTGTCAATATTCCTAATGGTACTATTAAATCGTTTGCTAATCTTGTGAATGTCTTTGTTGCCCGGTTGCTAGCGGCAGGAAGTTAGAGAAGCAAACAAGTGACCTGCATGCACTGTATGTAAGAAAGATGAGTCTCTACGAGATTATCTCCGTGAGATTCAACAAGGAGAAGATCTCTATCCCCAACCGTGACGTTGCAATCGCTATCCAGGCTTATAGGCAAGGTTTGGTGGTCAATTCGAGCTTTATCGTGAACTAACCAAGTATCCTTGTGTTACTTTTGAAGATGTGCGAGCAAAGACCTTGGCCCAGATTAGACTTGAAGAAGATGCTTTCGATGGCGTGATAGTTACGGGTACGAGAAGGTGAACAGAAGTCCGATAGTGGACGCACCCGAGGCGAGCCAGCACCATACAAAGAGCCACCCAGAACACAAGTGCATGCCGTCGATTACGAGACAGTCAACTCGATGACTCCTTGATATCGGCCAGCCTCGGTGTAGAGGTTCCACAGCTTGATAGCAAAGTTGGAGAGCTTTGGGAATGCC
This sequence comes from Dianthus caryophyllus, assembly GCA_023091065.1. Lineage (NCBI taxonomy): Eukaryota > Viridiplantae > Streptophyta > Magnoliopsida > Caryophyllales > Caryophyllaceae > Dianthus > Dianthus caryophyllus. The sequence goes on along the minus strand of CM041522.1, from coordinate 9,073,100 downwards.
GCAAGATGGCCCAAGAGGAATGACAATCCAAACCCAAACAGGAATCCAAACAAGTATTGTGAATACCATGGAGACATCGGCCACAAAGACGTAAGACTGCTATGCCTTCAAGAAGGAGATATCCTACCAGCTCGAACTGGACGTCTCAAGGATATCATCAGACCAGTCCAGAGGAACCAGCCCAGGACTGAAAGCGCCAGATCCCAGGACTCCAGGGACAAGAGTCGGAAAAGCCGCCAAATCCTCCACCCTACACACGAGGTAAAATTTATTAATGGTGGTTACGATATCGTGGTTTGACTTATTCTGCAGCCCAAGAGGATAGCAAAGCAAGAAAAGATGCAACCTCCAACCAGAGTAGAGAAGAATTGGGAAGTTGTCACTTTTGATCATGAAGATTGTGAAGGCATCCCAGTCTGCATCATGACACTAGTGATCAAGTTGCAGATTGGAAGCACCCTTATGCGCCGAAGTTCGATTGATGGGGCGATTACGTGAACCTGATCATCTTTGGACGCATTGAAGGAGATGGGTATAGGCCAGGACAAGTCGACCAAGAACTCTAATGTTACGGTAGGATTGATGGCGAGACCAAGCACACCTTGGGAGAGATCTCACTTCCAACCTATGCCCAGGAGTTTCTTCTTTTGAGAAGTTTAATGTTATTGATTCTATGACTTCGTATAATGTTTTGTTAAGCGGGCCTTGGATCCACAATCTCAAGGTGTGGCGTCTACTTACCATCAATGTGTGAAGGTCCCAACTCAATGGGGAGTTCGGTGATCAAGGGAGAAAGGCAGATCAAGCGCAGAGTGCTCTGAGCGACCTTGAAGCCCCAGTCACCAACAAATCTCTCGCATAGCAATTACGTAAACCAGTCAAGTCGGTAGTGGAACCGGAAAAGTCGGGATTGGAAATGGACCAGATCAGTGTAGACCAGAGCTGCCCAGAAAAGAAAGTGCTAGTAGGCGGTGATGTACCATCGATGTCGGATCCGATCGATCGGTTTCCTGAAGTCTAAGAAATCAAGTTTTGCATGGAGCCACTTTGACATGATCGAATCGATCTGACATTATCACGCACAAGCTCAACGTTGATCCTCGATGCAGACCGATTGCACCGTAAACGCAGGAAGTTTGCGCCAGAGAGAAATGTTATCATCAATGAGGAAGTCCAAGTTGCTAGACATGAACATGGTAAGAGAGGTAATGTATCCTGACCGTTAGCTAATGTGGTTGTTGTGCGTAAGAAGAATGGAAAGTGGAGAGTCTGCAGTAGACTACACAGATCTGAACAAGGCATGTCCCAAGGATCCTTTCCCTCTTCCTCACATTGATGCCATGGTGGACAAGGCTGGCCGCCATGAAGTTCGACTTTCATGGGCGCCTCAAGTGGTTTTAACCAGGATCAAGATGTACCCTCCGGACCAGGAAGGAACGTCATTCATGACAGGCAGTGGTATCTATTGCTACACCGCCATGCCCTTTGGACTCGTAAATGCTTTGGTGCCACCTACCAAAATTTGGTCAACATGATGTTCAAAGATCTAATTGGGGACACAATGGAGGTTTATATCGATGATATGGTGGTAAAGTCTAAAGATGCCAAAGATCATGTGAAGCACCTAGAGCAAGCGTTTGCAATTACGGACAAGTTCAATATGAAGTCAATCCTACAAAGTGTAATTTTGGAGTGTCTTCGGGAAGTTCCTAGGCTACTTGGTGACTAGAAGAGGCATTGAAGCAAGTCCGAGCAGATAAAAGCAATCCTAGATCTGGAACCCCCAGATCTGTGAAAGATATCCGTAAGTTGACAGGGAGAGTAGCTGCTCAACAGGTTTATTTCCGGATCCTCGAGAAAGATGCAAGCCCTTCTATGACATGTTGAAGAAGGACAAAGAGTTCCAATGGAGTGAGAAGCACGAGGAAGCATTCCAGGATCTCAAGAGTTACCCGTCAACTCCACCGCTGCTGTCCAGACCAGAAGAGGGAGAACCGTTAAGTCTGTACCTATCGATTACGGAGCATTCAAGAAGCGCAGTTCTGGTCGGGAAGAAGATGGTTTGCGACGTCCCATTTATTATGTGAGTAAGAGCTTGTTAGATGCCGAAACCAGGTATTCTCTTACGGAAAGGTATGTTCTCGCTTTAATAATGTCAACTACTAAGCTTCGACCTTATTTTGAGAGTCATCATATACGTGTTAGAACTAACCTTCCAGCTTAAGTCAGTCTTGAGAAAGCCTGAATCGCAGGAGAATGGCTAAGTGGTGCAATGCGGCTCGGTACATATGACATCGATTATGAACCCGAGCAGCCGATAAAGTCACAAGCCTTGGCGATTTTGTGGTCGATTTCACCGACCCTGGAAGAGAGTAGCGCTATGGAGGTCTTTGAAGCTTACACAGGCGAGAAAAGGAGAGACTTGGGTCTTTGTATCGATGGAGCGACCAATGTCGAGGTTACAGTCTGGGCATTGTCCTGAAATCGCCACAAGGGGACATACTAGCCCAGGTATCGGTTGTAATTTCGTACCACCAACAATGAGGCGAATATGAAGCTTTAATCGCGAGGTTTGATGGTACGTATTGGTCTTGGTGTCAAGAATTTGGAGGTAAGCGACTCTTTACTTATTGTTAATCGATTAATGGTTCTTTGCGCCAAAGATTCTAAGATGTTGCTATACCTGCAGAAGGTTAGGTCCTTGGTTTTGAAGTTTGACCGATTTAGGATTGATCGGATCCCCAGAGACCAGAACTCACAGTGCGGACTCTCTAGCTAGTCTTGGCTCTAGCTTCAAACTGCGGACACTGGACAGATTCCCATAGTACACCTCCTCGGACCTTCTATAGAGAAGTCGATCCTGCTCAACCTCGTCTACCCCCACTCTTGTCTCTTGGTTGCACCTTTTTATGCTTTTCTTAGAGATGGTGTTTTACCCCAGACGGACTTGAGGCCGGAGCTTTTCGGCTAAAGCCTCGAGGTATGTCTTGATTAATGATCTTACGTATAAGAAATCCATGTCAGTCCATATTTGCGTTGCTTGGAACCACCGGTGAAGCTGCTCGAAGAATTACATGAAGGAGATTGTGGCAACCACGTCTTTGAGAAGTCTAGCCGCCAGAGCTCGAGATTTGGTTACTTCGCCAACTATGAGGAAAGAGGTCATGGAGTACGCAAGCAAATGTGAAGCATGTCAAAAGCATTCTCCAATGATCCACCACCGGTGAGGTTACGCATCCTATTTACGCACCATGGCCTTTCATGAAGTGGGGCATGGACATAGTTGGAAAGCTCCCAATGGCTCCGGGGCGGAGGGTGTTTATGTTGGCAATAATGATTACTTTTGAAGTGGATAGAGGTGAAGCATTCGAAGTGTAACGAGAAAAAGAAGTTATCTCGTTTATCAAGAGGAACATCATTTGCGATTTGGAATTCCAAGCCGATTGTGTGTGACAATGGTACACGATTCGTAGGAAACAAGACTAGGCGATTCTGTGCAACCTGGAATATTGAATCGCTTACTTACGCACCGAGATATCCCAGTGTAATGGTCGAGGCAGAATCTAGCAACAAGATCATCATCAAAAACCTGAAAAAGAAGTCAAGGAACGACGAGGGAGATGGGCGTAAGAGTTACCATTAGTTACGTGGGTCGACAGAACTACACCAAAGAATTCCACAGGGCGGACTCCATTCTCTTTGGTGTATGGTTGTGAAGCGGTGATTCCAGCAGGCGTGTCTGCTCCAACAAATGAGGTATGGTCTCAACAGTTTAGAAACTAACCCAGATTTGTTGTCTTCCAGTCTTGATTTTGCGTAAGAACCGAGGGATGCGGCCAAGATAAGATTAGCGACTTACGGCAAAATGTGGCGGGACTTTCAACAAGCATGTCAAGGCGAGTATTGAAGAAGGAGATTTGGTTACGAGGAAGGTATTCGAGAATACAAAAGAGAAGTCTGCGGAAGCTGGCCCCTGATGCAGGAAGGACCATACAGGATTGATTCACTTGTGGGCCAAGGAGCTTATAGATTGGCAACTCTGGAGGGAGAGTTAATTCCTAGAGCATGGAATGCAACCAACCTCAAACTCTATCTTTGTTAATACGGTATTTTCAATTCTGTACTTTCAATTCTGTAATTTCAATTCTGCACTCTTTAATTGTTTTTGTAAATATTGCAAATTCCATTCAATAAAAACCATTGAACTCCAATGGTGTAGTTTAACTTTATTTCTAAGTTTTGCAGATTACATCTTTGGTTGAAGTAAATATTTTCTACCACAAATAAAAACAAAGTAAATATAAGACGCTACATATTACAAATAAAGGAGTTTATCCTCCGGACTTGTTTAGGAGTTCATCCTCCGATTCTACTTAGGAGTGAAACCTCCGATTACGGGCTTGGTCCCCCGGCTTCTAAGGAACTTGTCTTCCAGATTTGAGCTTAGTCCTCGGCCTTGAGCAAACAAATCTGCGGTGGAGATTTTCCTCCAGTCCACAGTGCGGCCAGATCTGCGAAGCGGCGATCTGCTTGTGAGGATGCGTCCTCGGATTGACGGACCAGGGCTTGTGGCCGTTAAGAGAGTCCTATAATATCCCTTAAGGTGAGCCATGATCATGCATACGTAAGTCCGGGGTGTACACTGCGAGGTTAGTACATTCACGTAACAATAGCGGCAATAGAAGCAACAGAGCGATAGTAGTTAAGTCCTTGGACCACCAAGGTCGACTAAATACTAAGCAACCGAGTCCGTCAGAGCGGACTAGAAAAATGTCATGCTCTGCCAGACCAAACAAAAGTTTCACAAGAGCAAATGCATGAAGTTCACAGAATAATTACAGACCTGGACATACAAGTCCAGGCCAGACCACGAATAGCAAATTGTTTGAATTTACACAAAATGTTCACGAAGTAATTGTTTTTCACTCTTCTTCTTCTTGAAGGGTTGTCATCGGCTTGGGCATCTTCGCCAAAGACCACCATCACCAGACGCAGAGGGTTCTTCCCGATCGGTGCGGCACTTTCCTCTCCTGGAACTGCACACTGGGAAGAAAGCTGTTTGAATTTCTCCACAAAGAAGATCTAAGTCCCACTCACTACGCTTCGGACTCTGGAGCACGCATCATTTGAATTCTGGTGCAGGCTGTGTAAAGCGGCGCGGATCGATCTCTTGGTTCGGACTTGGCTTTCAAGCTCCGAACACGCGCTGAGACCCTCGCTTCGACCTCAATGAGGCCAGGCTCTCCTCAATTTGGCGGCGGCGATTTTGGCTTTTCGGCCACCTCCTTCATGTTGTCCAAAGCCTTCTCCGAGTCTGCATAAGCCTGCTCTTTCGAAGCAAGCTTGTCCTCAGCCTTGATCACACTACGGTTCCCGAAGTGGATAAAATGTGCCCCAAACTTGCTATACTCGAGAGTCTGCGAATTTTATGGTGTAAGGTACAATAGTGGTAGAATTATCATGAGCATTTGTACTAGGAGTAAGTCGGGACTAATACCGAAGGCGAGTGAGTGGCTCAACGCCAATTCTGTAGTATCGATCCCGATCGGATCTGGGTCGAACCTTTTAGCCGCTTGTTGGATAATGTTCTCCACGCTTTGTTGATGGCGTCTTTGATGAAGATGTTCCTGGTAATGACAAACCTTCAATTTCTTCTATCTTCCTCTTCTTTGTTTTCTTATGCGGTGTACTCTTCTCTGCTCAACTCAACCTTCACCTTAGGTTCTTCAACTTTCAACGCCTTGAACCCTGGAGTAGGAATACCGGTAGGAACAAACAAAGTGGCTTCACATCTGGACCCCCACCAAGATAGCATCCATCTTCTCTTGCGGAAGAGTAGGATTGACTGCCCCTAGTATGTGGCCTAGAGGTTTCACCTAGCATAAGACCACACTTGATTTAGAATCACCGATCCAGACCAGACTTGACCAATCTTGAAACAAAGAGAGAAACTTACCCTTGATGGCGTAAACCATAGGCACGTGAACCTTCTGACCACAGCGGTGGCCTACGTAAAGTAGGAAAACACGTCTTGTTATCCCCCTCGGACCAAGTCCTCTCCCCAAGAGGCAAGGCCATGAACGCGGCAATCCTAGCCTTAGAATCCTCGCAGCACGGTGCCAAGAATCGTGGGAACACAGAACATAAGAAACCTTCGGACCTACCCAGAATAGAAAAGCTAGAAATAACGGATCTGAGTCGAAGTGACTAACCTCTTTCACCAATAGGGTAGTCCAAACAGTAGCTATTCCCAGTATCGCCAGAAAAGGAAGCTTTGTCTTCCAGTCTTTATCATCCCCAAAGATCGTGGATGCTCCACAAGATTGCTCTGGCCCTTCCCGATTACGAAGATGAATCTTCCACGGCCCTGGGTCCTTACAGAATAAAGCGTTTTTCGGATCTTGCCTTTGTCGATTATGTCAACTTTGTGCGAGTTTATCAACCAGACGGATAATCTTCCACATGCTTGGCATGATTTGGCAAGGGCAAGCTTCATAGAGGAAAGCACCCCACTAATCCAAGAATTACAGGGGATCCTCGGACCCGATACGAAGGAACTCATAGATGCAGACCCATCCAGGACAGGTCAAGAAGTCAGAACATAATCGTCTCGAGGAGCGAAAATTTCAAAGCAGATTCAGGCACGATTTGGTGATCTTTCGGTGTTTAATGATTGTTTGAGAAAATTTGTTTTTGGTTTCGTCATCAAAAGAGTCGCCTTTGATGAATTTGTGATCCCCATACAAGATTTCATTAATCTCGATGATTTCAAGATCGGTGTCTTGTTCACCATGATTTTCGATGATTTTGGTTTGATTTGAATTGATGATCGAAAAAGATGACAAAGGAAGAAGATGATGAGCAGTAGAAGGTAAAAGATAAAGTTGGCAAGGTGAGTTTTCTCGAAAATTTCTTGAAGGCTCCTATTTATACTCGAGGTTAAAAGAGTTCAAGTGGGATTAGGACTTTCTGGTTGGTAAAATTCAAAACACCCTGCATTAGCCGTTGCTACTATTCAGATGTCAAATCAGGTTTAAATTCTCAACTACTTGATTCCCTCATTATCTCTTTGAATATTGTGCGCAAGTCCAGGTAAGTACATAGTTGTTATTCGAATTTATAGCCGTTGTTTCTGCTCTAGTCTGTTCTGTATAGAAGTATTTGTACAGGATTGTTTCCTCAAGATTCTTTGAGCAGCGCACTTGAGAAAACAAGGGGCATTTGTTATGACCAGATTTTACACCACCCAGAACTGGCAGTTCTGGACAGACGACATAAATATGGTACAGAGCAGGATAAAAGAGCAACAGCAGTTATAACCCAGAACAGATCAGAAGAGGCATGGCAGTTATGGTCAGAAAGGTCAACTATGACGGTTACAAAAGTCATGGGATAATGGAAGAAGTTACAGCTGAGCAGAAGTGGAGTCAATGGAAGTTATTTAACCGCCAAAGGTAGTGGAGATCATGGAGAACGTGCGCTAGAAAATAGGAACTAATTTTGCAGCTAGCTTTGCCTATATATAGAGGCTCATTTGTACATTTTCATGGATCTTTTTACTCTCATTAGCATACTTAAGCACTAGAAAATACACTACAACATACTACGGTAATTTACAGTCAGTTCTGTACAAGTAACTACAGAAGTGGTCACTTACACAGTTGTACTCTGTAACCCCCAACTCTGATATTAATAAAAGTACTCCTGGCTTGGTAGCCCGCAGTTTTCCCCATCTTCTTCTCGGGGCTTCTGCGTCATCAAATCCCTGTGTCCTTAGTTCTGTCCCATATAGCTCAGTTCTGATCAATTCTGTTCTGTTCCGCAAATAGTACTAGTTGATCCATTTTTCTCTATTTTTTCTATCTTGTGAAGTTTTTACCAAAACACTCCCCCTGAGGAGGAAGGAGATGACAGTGACGAAAATGGTGAGAGTGACGGTGGAGGGGGAACCGAGGATGAGGAGGTTGACCAGGAGGCTATGCTTGGAGAAGGCGAGAAATCTATTTCCAAGGTTCCCGGTGGGAGTGGTATTGGTGCACTCGACCAGGCGTCTATTCATATGACTCCATTCAGTCCCATACTGCCTGGGACTGGCGGCCATTCCACTTTGTCCCCTTCGCAGACCTCCCGTCTGGCAGTGCATTCTGAGTCTGCATTCTGGTACCAATGTATTTTCCCTGGTTCATGAATTGATTCACCTCCCGTACCTTCATAAACTGTTCCCTGTGGTGTCTCCAGCTTCCGGGTCCAACAAGCAAGCTTTCCTGCCTATGGACGTCATTCTTTGCCACGGTTGCTCGAGGCTTGTGAGGTCGCGAAATCCGGCGACTCAGCCTGGCTGGGAGTATGGTGGCCCCCTTCTCTGAGTCTTCCAAGATGAAAACGTCAGGAGGGGTTCAGGCTAGGTCTACCAGAGAGGTTTCTGAATCTCCTGTACAAACCCCTGACCAGAAAAAGAAGAAGAACATGGAGCTACCTCAAATGAGTCCTGTGCTGTCTGTCCCTCTGTATTCTCAGGATCAATCAGAGTGTGAGTCCCTGGGGAAGTCTCTAAGCGAGAAGTATGCTATTCTGTCCTCTGCGCCCGCTGCCTTAGGGCCTACGCGCCTGGTGCACAAGGTGGTGGGTTGTTGTGCTCAGGTTTGTATTTTTTCCATGAGTTTTGTTTTTGCTCAGGGTCATTTTTGGTATGGTCTTGATTTTCTGTCTTGTTCTGTACCTGTAGTTGCTACTTCTGTCCGCCAGTCTTGGTTCTACGGCGCCAATCCTGGAAAGTGGTAGAGGTAACGCCGAGACTGAGAATGGCGTGCCGTTCTTCTGCAGAGGCCAAGAAGGAGCTTGAGACTGTTAGGCGTTATTGCGAGAGGTTGATCATCTTGAACAAGACCAATTCTGAGAGGGTCCTGGAGCAGGACACCCTTATTGCGAAACTATGTCAGGAGATTGAGAGGCTGAGGGTAGAAGCTGAACAGCACAATATGGTCTTGGCAGTTTCGAGGCGGCTAGTTCTGGCGACCCGTCCTGGAAGCAGCGAAGTTGCTCGGGATCACGCTGACTGTTCTTGGTATTCTTGTCGGTCTGGCGTTAAAAATTTGTAGGTGGAGATTCTAGTGCTGATGATGATAAGACTCGTCCTTCCCACGCTGACCCTGCAGAGTAACATGCTGAAGAGACCGGTGAGTCTGATTGAGTGAATACATTAGCTTTGAACTTTGGCTTTGTTATTGGTTTTTTGTTTTGAACAATCTTTGAATTTGCCAGGGGGAGAATGTCCCCTGTGTTTACTTGGCTTGTAAGTATTTAAACTTTGTTTTTGGTTCGAACTTTGTTCTTGACTTTTGTTATCCATGCATAGGCATGGTTTGACTTTGTCAACTTTTTGATGGTTTATGCTAGGCTATGTTATGCTATGTTTTGTTTATGCTATGTTTTGTTATGTCTTTTGTTATGATGCATATAATTTGTTGTGAATCTGCCTAGTAGCATGCATGCGTTTGAAAATTTAGGCGACTTACACTTTGGGGCTCCTTAATCGGACATTACTCCTGTCCGTTGGTGCGATCGTTCGGGGCTAGAGCCTTAGATTTTGTCTTTGTTTTTGCATTTGTTTTTGGTTACGGGCTGGACCAGATTTTTATCTTGTCGCATGCACGAAAGGAGGTCGAGGGCTTGGCCGTTGGCGTTAATAGCGGCCCTCCGACGCCAAGTCGATCTGATTGTATAGGATAATTTGTAAAGGAAAAGTTTTGAGTTTTGTGGATTACGGATGTCTTGGTCCAGGACACTTTACATGTGATAGAGCTTGAGGTGGAGTGTGTTCCAAGGTCTTGGGATCATGTCTCCTTCCGAGTTTGTAGTCAGCAGAGCCTTTCCCATTCTTTGAATCAATAAGGTATGGGCCTTCCCAGGTTGGGGCCAACTTGCTCGCGACCTTGTCTCTTGTGTTCGAACACTTTTCTCGAGACCAGGTCTCATCCTGAACATTAAATACTCTCACATTCTTGTTGTAAGCTTCGCCACCGATTGTTGGTATCTTTGCCAACCTTACTGCCGCTAAGTCCCTAAACTCCTGGTCAGTGTCCGGTATCCGCAGTAGTTCACTATTCTCGTAAAACGTATTGAGTTCATACCTGGCCGGTTGGTACGTGCACCTACCAGAGTCTGACTTCACATCCATAAACCATTGAGTATGGAGTTTGTCCTGTTGCTCTCTTTGGCGTGGTCCTGTCGCCCATAGTACCGGTGGCGCTTCTTGACCCATCTCCCTTGTTTCTTCATCAGCTTCTTCTTGATGCAATTGATCACAATTTTGTTGCTGGATTCAGCTTGTCCATTTGCTTGGGGATATCTTGGTGGAGAGCTCACCAAGTTGTTGTTCCACCTTGTACAGAAATCTCTGGTCTTGTTTCCCACGAATGCAAGTCCATTGTCACATACTATTTACGGGGATTCCATACCTGCTGATGATGTTCTTCTTTATGAATGCAATTACTTCCTTTTCTGTAACGTTTTTGTATGCATATGCCTCTATCCACTTAGACAAGTAATGTGTCATTGCTAGCATAATCACCTTCTGTCCTGGAGCCATTGGTAATTTGCCAACTAAGTCCATGCCCCATTTCATGAATGGCGAGTGCAGATATCGAGTGCGAGGTTAATGCGGTGATGTATCTCTGGACCATGCCTTTGACAGGCGTCACATTTTGTGGCATACTGGATGCTATCTGTTTTCATTGTGGGCCAGTAATAGCCCATGCGTAGAATTTTGTTAACCATGCTTCTACCACCTGTGTGATTTCCACAATGTCCATCGTGTATTTCTGACAGTACTGTTCTGACCTGGTCAGGCTCTAGGCAGCGCAGGTACAGCCCATTGAAGGACCTTCTGAATAGTGTGCCTTGAATGATTGTGTACCTGGACGCCTTGATTCTGAATGCTCTTGCCTCAATCTTGTCCTGTGGTAACTTGCCCTGGACTAGCCACTCATAATATGGTTTGGTCCAAGTTTGAGTTGCTTGGACTGCGTTCTGCAGGACTGGCTGTGCTTTCTGGACTGCTGGTTCCAAGATGTGCACAATAGGTATACTGTCCAGCGTACCAGGTTCAAATGCTGATCCTATGTTAGCCAAAGCATCTGCCTGCACATTCTGATCTCTTGGGACTTGCTCAACCTCAACGTTAGTAAACTTTTGAAAAAGATTTTTGACCAAATCAAGATATGCAATCATCTTAGAATCTTTAGCAGCGTACGTACCATTGATTTGGTTTGCAACCAACAAAGAGTCTATCTTTACCTTTAGATTCTGAACCTTCATGTCCAGACACACATTCAGTCCTCCTATCAGTGCCTCATACTCAGCTTCACTGTCGGTAGTCCTGAACTCACGAGGATACGACTGTCTTATCTTGTCCCCCCTGGCGACTTCAGGACCACACCTAGTCCAAGACTTCGATGTTGGTGAACCATCCGTCCGAGTTCCCAGTCCGCGCCGTTTACGGTCCAGATGGAAGATTTCTTTTGTAACCTGCTCTTCTAGTGTGGGAGTGAAGTCAGCCACAAAGTCTGCTAACGCTTGAGATTTGATTGCTGTTCTGGGCTCATAGGATAGATCATAGGTGCTCAACTTTACTGACCATTTTGACATACGACCTGAAAGTTCTGGTCTAGACAACACTGATCTTACAGGAACATTAGTACGGATGATAACATGATGCGCCTCAAAATAAGGGCGTAACTTGGTACAAGCAACTGTTAAAGCCAAAACGAATTTTTCCAATACAGAATACCTGGTCTCAGCATCCAGAAGACTTTTACTTACATAATACGAGGATGTTCTTTGTCTGCAGTTCTCTTACTAGGATTTGCGCTTACAGAGGCTTCATTACAGGCAGTGCTGAGGACTGACTCCCTGGTTCAGGTTTGGATAAAAGTGGGGCTGATGATAGGTATGCTTTCAGGTCCTGGAATGCTTTCTCATGCTCTGTCCCCCAGTTGAATTGTTTGTTCTTTCTCAGGAGATCATAAGATGGTTTGCACCTCTCAGAAGATCTGGAGATAAATACATTCGTGTTGCTACTCTTCCGATCATTTTACGGACATCTTTCGGGTTACGAGGGACTGCAAGTTGATTACTTCTTGAGATCTGCTCTGGACTAGCCTCTATGCCTCTTTTTGTCACCATATAGCCTAAGAACTTTCTGCGGTGACACCAAAGGTGCATTTAGTAGGGTTTAACTTCATATTATACTTTTCCGTAATCTCAAACGCCTTTTCCAGGTCCAGGATGTGATCTTGACTTTCTTTGACTTCACCACCATATCATCAATGTAGACCTCCATTGTATCTCCAATCTGGTCCTTGAACATCATGTTCCACGAGCCTTTGATACGTTGCACTGCATTCTTTAGTCCAAACGGCATTGCCTTGTAGCAATATATTCCTCTGCGGTCATGAATCTTTGTATGCTCCTGATGCAGTGGGTGCATCGATGCGGTTGAACCCACTTCTTTGCGTCCATAAACGTCGGCACCTCGTATCTGCAGATGGCATCTACCATAGCATCTATGTGTGGTAGTGGAAATGAGTCTTTCGCACGCCTTGTTCAGTCTGTATAATCCACACATACTCTCCACTTGCCATTCTTTTACGGACCACAACTACATTTGCCAACCAACTGGGTACATCACTTCTTTGATCATGTCCATGTCCGATGAATTTACGTACCTCTTGGTTCACAATCTCATTACGTTAGTGCAAACTTCTGCGCTCATTTCAGCTTAAAAGTTGGGTCAATATTTAACTTATGCGTAATAACATCAGAACTTATACCAGTCATATCAAAATGGGACCAGGCAAAACAATGCTCTTTCTTCCTCAGAAAGTCAATTAGAGCAGGTCTGATTACTTCTGGAGCGTCAGAACCAACCAGAACCTTCCTGTCAGGTCTTTCTTTAGCCAAAATAATTTCATCTGTCTCCATGCGTGGGACAGGGTTCTCAACAGACCTGACGGGCTGCTTTAATTGCTATGCGAGGGACTTACCTGGGCCAGAAGGTTTGGTACGTCTGTAACATTCTGTCTTGTCTTCTTCTCTCTCCTCATTCTTTGTCCACTTTGTTGGGATCTTGATGCACTGGTGGTACGTTGAAGGTACAGCCTTGAGGTTGTGGATCCAGGGTCGCCCTAGGATCACGTTGTACGAGGATAGGCAGTCTATTACGCAGAACTTTTCGAAAGAGGTGACTCCTTCTACATAGGTTGGCAGGGTGATCTCCCCAGTAGCTTCGCCTCTCCATCAACCCTACCGGAATGTTTGGACTTTTTTGTTACATCAGACTCTTTCAGCCCCATAGCCTCCAACGCCTCTATCATGATGATGTTGACTGAGCTACCTCCATCTATCAGGACCCTTCTGACCATGCAGGTTCCAATCTGGATTTTGATCACCAGACCATAGTGGTGTGGCCCGTGTACTCCTTGTAGGTCTGACTCATCAAACACAATTTCTGGTGGACCACTTGTCTCTTGGACACCTTGTCCTGGCCGTGGTCATTGCCTGTTCTCCAGAGCCACACGCTTTGCAGCAGAATATGTTAGTCCACAAATATCTGAACCACCAGAAATAAATTTTACCTCATGTGTTGGTGGTGGGGGTGGAAGATCTCTGGGCTCATCTCTTTCATCTTTGTTCCTCCTGTTTCTGGGCAGGATATCCTTCAGGTGACCATTCTTTAGTAGATGAGCTATCTCCCTCCTGAGGGCTATGCAATCCTCTGTGGTATGCCCAATATCGTAATGGTATTCACACCACTTGGTCGTGTCCCGCCTTGGGTTAGGCTTCTCACTTGCTTTTGGCCATCTAACTGCTGAACCCAACTTGTCCAGCTTGTTGATCAGGCCTGGCAGATCTACAGAAAAGCAGTATTCTGAAACTGGAGGTGGAACCCTGGGTGCATCAGTCTGTTCATCCACGGCGTTTGCTTCCCTCCTGTTTGGCCTCTGGTATGGACTAGGCCTGTTGCTGTTGTGCCTCTGGGTGGTGACTTTTCGTTCAGCCACCTTACGGTCCTGATACCTTGCCCTGAACTGCTGGTCCTCTTCTACCCTGATCTGGGCCAGAGCCTTAGCCTGCACATCCTCAAAGGTAGAACAAGGGTAGCGAGTTAGTTCAACATATAAATCAGAATCTCTAACCAAACCTTGCCTGAAGGCCTCAATGGCCGTCTGATGTCACATCCGGGATGGACACTTTCTCTTTGTTGAAGCGGTGCGGGAAGTCCCTCGGAGACTCGTTCTCGTTACGGACCACCGGTATAGATCAGCTGATGCGCTTCTCCAACAATACGCTCTTGTGGCGAACCGGGCGTTGAAAAGGTTGATCACTCGCAGCGACTTGATGGTCTTGATTGGCGAGTTGATGTACCACGGAGTTTGGACGATCAAGGTTGAACCAAAGCTTTTGCACATGCATGCCTCCTCTTCTCTCTTTGGGATAGGGGCGTTGAACATCCTGCACTTTGTATTGAGCAACGTGCTCCAGAGGATCTGCCGTCCCATCATAGAGTTTTAGGTTGGGCACTGTGTACTTCTTTGGCATCTCGACCATTGCAATGCAATCATCGAAGGGTGAATCAGAGTAGCATCCTGGGGTTGCCTCCTCTATAGGTGGTGGAAGCCCTGGAACCTTGCGCACCAAATCAGGGAGTTTCTGCGTCTCCATCATCATGTCTTTGCATGACTTCGCTGCACTAACTCCTACGGTGTCTTTGGGTCTCCACCTCCTCCTGCAAACATTGTTCTCTGGATTCTCCTCCACATTGAGTGGAGTCGCCTTTTGTACCTTTTGATCCTACGTAAGAAAAAGCGAGAAAAGTCAAGTTGCTTGATCACATCAGAAAATGGTGTACCTGGTGGGATTCTGGATCCTGAGGCTTTCTTTGGGTGAGGTCTCCGTTGTTTCTTTAGAGCGACCTCGGTCTCGCTTGATCTTCTTTGCCTCGGCCTTGGCATCCTCTGCGACTTTCTTGGCTGTTGCAACTCCTCCTGGAGCTTGAGCATGGCTTACGCACTTGTACCTTCCATCTTTCACGTTGGTTGATCTCGTCGGTTTGGAAAATTTTATAGGATTAATAAACTAGTATCCCCATGCAGGCAGCGCCAAACCTGTTGGGGTGATTTTTCTCACTCGGTTCGATTATGTATTCGTGGATCTACTAGTACTATCCTTTAGGTTTAGTTGTACGTTTTATGTGGTCTAGGAATTTAGAACGTATGAAAGACAACAAAAATTGAACAAGACACACGATATGTTACGTGGGAAAAACCCTTAAATGATTAGGGAAGAACCACGCAGGCGCCCAAGCCAGGAGAGGATCTTCACTAGTTCAAATAGAGTACAGACTGCGACCAAGTGGTACAGGATACAAAAAATGGCGAGAAAAATATAAAGTGCTTGAGAGCTTGTGAATTGCGTAAAGTATAGTGTGCTTGAGTTGTATGATAATGTATGTCCTCCTCTTCTGAAAATGTACTCCTTTTATAGTGTCTTTGGCTCCAACGGACTCTTCCCTCGGTTGTAGGTAACTTCTTCCCCCTTCTTCTCCAGCAGTTCCTATTTCTTAGGCTTCAGTTCAGCTTGCTTGACTTAGTCTTCCAACGGTTCTCTCTAGGGTTGCTGCCTAGTCTTTGGGCTTTCTTCCTTGGTATGACTTCTTTTGTTGGGCCTGGCCCATCTTGGGTTTCTCTCGACTGCACCTTTGTTTTATGCATCTTGGTGATGCATGCGCACGTCTGGTCTTGACTATGGATCTGTGCCGTCTTGGCACATCCTGGGGTTCTGGACCAGCCTGGGTTTTTGGTACCAACATACTCCTTTCCCTATATATACCCCTTGAACTCCTTTCATTTCTCTCTTTACTCGCCTCTAAATCATTCGAAACTTCCCCAAAATCTTTCAAACTCCTTCAGATCTTACTTGCGCCTCATCCTCATCCCATCTTGATCTCGATTTTGTTCTTGCTCACGCTTTTTCAACAGGTAATTTTCGTGTTTGATTTCGGATTTTAATTTAATCATCCAATAGAGAACAATGTCTACATTCGTCTTCTAGAACCGCCTCGGATCTTAATGTAATGTGATTGAGGTGGGGCACGAGATTGAGGATCGACCTTAGGCGGGAGGAATAGCAAGCGTAGAGGCCCAAGCGGGGACCTCTCAGGCTGGACCCTCCCAAACTGGGCCTTTGCCCGCTCGGATTTTGGAGACCTCAGTATTCGCGATTCCCATGAACACTAGGATCAACTTAGGCTACCGGGATTTCTTGAATGAGAAGAACTGTCCTGAGTTGGCGGCCATACTTTATAACTTACCCGAGAAATGGAAATTCGTCGTGCCGGGAAGACATCAAAACGTAGTTAAGCCTCCGGAGCTTCACACGGCCGTATACATGAAGAATCTGGAGCACGGGCTTCGATTTCCTCTCCACCCCTTCATTGAAGAAGTGCTCGATCGGGCTAACATTGCTATATGTCAGATGACACCGTTTGGAATGAGAGTTATAGTCGCCTTCGCCTGGACTTGTTTGTATCTGGGTTTCCCGCTGACGATAAATCTCTTCCGCCGCCTCCATCACTTCCGGCCCTGCACTAATAAGTCGACGAAGGGATGGTGGTCTCTGGTCACTGAATCGGGATACCTGACTCACTTCCCGGTTAATGACTCGATGAAGGGGTGGAACGAGAGGTGGTTCTTCCTTAAGTCTCCCGTTCCTTTCAACCATCCTCGCTGCTTCCACAACGACGTGAGGGGTCGCCTAGAGACCCGTGAAGAGTGGGTCCCGGGGAGCGTTCTCCCGGCGAAGGAGGTTCCGTTGACCGAGGAGGAGGAGAAAGCCGCGGAGCACTTTGAGGCTTATAAATCAGGAAAAGATTGGTTTCCCAAGAATTGGCTTCCTCCGGCGGACACAATCTCCGAGGATAAATTTCTGAGTGTGGTCGGCCTAGTCCCGGCCCTCGAAGCAGGTAAGCAAGGGGCCGGGCGGCCAAGTTAGCGTCTTAGTCTTCTTAACTTGTGTTTATTTAGCCTTTATGATTTTTCCGGCTCTGACTTTGCCTCATCTCTTGCAGGTTCCTTGGGCTATCTTACTCCAAAGGACTTGGCGTCCATTGGTCTAGACGAAAAGAATCGTCCGCTTGACGAGCCGACTGCCGTGGACTTGAAGCGCCGTAAACCTACGCTCAAGGAGTATTGGAAAAGCATGCAGGGTGAAATTCCTGACAGACCAATGGGCAGGAAACGTTCGGCTTTCAAACCTCCCCGGGACAAGGGGGTTGGGCAGGCGGCAAAGCCTGCCGGGTCAGTTTCGTCCCCTCACCCGGAACCAGCGGGCACTACGGTGGAGTCTGCCCCCATAGGGGGTATTTTCGAGACTGCACCCGAAGCTCCTCTCCCTAGCCCGCCGAGGGAGGTCAGGGTCCCCCAGCAGCCTCTGGTCCCGGAAGCTGTTATCATCGAGTCCGAGTCTCCGCACTCGGAGGACCAGCCCAAAAAGAAGCGAAAGAAGGTTAGCACCACTCTCTCGTGGGGGAGCCTATCTGAGGGGCGTCCCCTGGACGTCCCTTCGGACGGTCTTTCTTCCGTTTTTCCCATCAGTGAGCAAGACATTTACGATCTGTTGTCTTTCTCCATCCAGGGCTCTTCCTCCAAAGCCAGGGCTGGTGTTCAGGGTCAGGTTTCGGTCGCCATTCCGGGTGTGGGACCTTCGGACACGGGCGGCCAGGTTGGGCGCTCAGCGGGTCTCGTTGAAGAGACCCCACCTCTTGCTGGGGGCCTGGGTATCCAGGCCGTTGAGTTGGCGATGAAGCTCCGCCGCTCTACGGATTCATTTGTCAAGTTTGCTATGGATACCGCCAATGGCTCCGACCGTCATGGCTGCGGCGCTTCTACCGAGGCTAACAGAATCAAGGCGGCGTACGGCCGCCGACAAAGCGCCATCAAGGCCCGTGAGCGTGAGATCGCCGCCAAGGTCGAGGTACAGTTCTTTCGGGCAAACTGAAAGACAAAGAGTCTGAACTGCAGGCGCTTTCCAAGGAGAAGGAGAGCTTGTCCCTCCAGTACACGGAGCTCTTTCAGGCCCGGGACGCTGCTGTTGCCCGGGCCGAGGCATTGGAGGCGGAGAGGTTAGCGGGGCAGGCTAAGGCTGCCCGCTTAGAACTCGAGATGGAGCAGATGAAGGCGGCTCATCAGGCTGAGCTCATCGAGGTCCGGACTAACTCCTTTTACGATGGGGTTGACTATGGCAACAATGAGACCAAGGGTTTCATCTACAGAGTCGACCCTAATTTTAACTTTGTCCGCCTCGCCGAGCTGGAGGCGGAAAAGGATAAGGAGGCATGGGCCGGGAAGAAGGCGGACCCGCAAGCTGGGAATGCTGCGACCGGCGAAGATGCCGGCTGCTAGGGACTCGGTCCGCTGTCTTCCGAATCTTCCTGCTCAGGATGACCTGACAGGTTGCCCCCTTAGCCTACATTTTGTCTGTACTCTAGATTTTAATAAGACTCAAACCAGTCTGCAGTAGGCGGGCCTTTTGGTGAGGACGGTTGCCGGTTCTGGTAGGTCATTTAGTTCTTTTTTCGCTTATTTCAATTTGCTCCCGGCCCGACATGTGGGTCCGGGGGCGACAACCTTGTAATATACACTCTTTTATTAACGCTGCCTTGTTCTCTTGTTTTTCCACACTTGGCTTATTTTCTTTTGTTTTTATTCGTAAGTTTGACGCTCACCCGGGGTCGGGTGATTTCTCTATACTTAGCCTATTTTTCTTTCAGCGTTTGTGTTACCCGGGACGACGTTGTTCAGCCATATTGTCTTGTTCATACTTAGCTTATTTTATCATGTTTTTACTCGTTTTGCTTTTATCCGGTGCCGGGGAATGTTGTTTCGCCTTGTTGTCCCGTCCGCACTTAGCTTATTACGTTTTTTCCTGTATCATTCCCTCCGGGGCAGGGTGATGTTTTTAGTTCCCTTCGCGTTTATACTCGGCCAAACTTTGGGCTTTCTTTGAATGCTATGCCCCGATACCGCGTGCCGGGTAATTTTTATGCCTAGCTTGTTTTTACTTGTGTACACTTATGTTCGTGCCCCCTTTTACGAGTGCCGAGGCCATACGTAGGGCGCGAGCCGACCAGGCCCCGGGCCTGGACTCTCAAAGCGCGATGTTCTTCCTTACGTAGGCAGTGGGTTGCCGCGGAGGTCTTACCCATGGGAGGTCCGCAGCCGCCACCGGCTACAAGGCCGGCATCAGACACTGCGGTGAGAGCAGCCTAGGCACGTGGGCCATCATAGACATCCCGGCTCTTTTGCATTTAGGGCACCCTCATCCGGGCCCGACGACGCCGGATGAGCATTGTGCAAGGCCAAACGTAGGGCGCGAGCCGCCCAGGCCCCGGGCCTGGACTCTCATGGCGCGATGTTCATCCGTACGTAGGCATGGGTTGGCTAACAAGCTCTTACCCGTGGGAGGTCCGCAGCCGCCACCGGCTACAAGGCCGGCATCAGACACTGCGGTGAGAGCAGCCTAGGCACGTGAGCCATCATAGACATCCCGGCTCTTTTGCATTTAGGGCACCCTCATCCGGGCCCGACGACGCCGGATGAGCATTGTGCAAGGCCAAACGTAGGGCGCGAGCCGCCCAGGCCCCGGGCCTGGACTCTCATGGCGCGATGTTCATCCGTACGTAGGCATGGGTTGGCTAACAAGCTCTTACCCGTGGGAGGTCCGCAGCCGCCACCGGCTACAAGGCCGAGATCGGACAACTGCGGTGAGCGGCTGAGCACGTGAGCCATCATAGACATCCGGCTCTTTTGCATTTAGGGCACCTCATCCGCCCGACGACGCCGGATGAGCATTGTGCAAGGCCAAACGTAGGGCGCGAGCCGCCCAGGCCCCGGGCCTGGACTCTCATGGCGCGATGTTCATCCGTACGTAGGCATGCGTAGGGCGCGAGCCGCCCAGGCCCCAGGCCATGGACTCTCAAGGCGCGATGTTCATCCTACGCGGGAGTGGGAGCCCACCGGTGATTGCCCGGGAGGTCTCGCTCTTCTCCGGTCTTTTGTGTCTCCTAACTGCTCCGGGGCTTGTTCTTGCCCCCAGTTAATTCCAGGCGGGGTTTCTGGTATTCAAACTCCTTTTCCTGAAAGTGTTAGTAAAAATTTTCAAAAATTCCATTTTGAATCAGACTATCGTCGATTAGCCGGGGTCGGGGGTAGTCCCCCCTCCTTGCCCCCTGGCCAGCTTTTGTGTGATACAAATCTAAACAAATGCTGGGCAAAAATTCTACTAAAAGCTTATCAAAAACTTACAAAAGCTTGCGGTGTCAACATTCCTGATCACTCGCGTTACAAAAGTCTATACGTTGCCTCGTTAAAACCTTCCCGTGGAAAACCCAGTGGGACAAAACCACGGGTAAGGAAAAAGAGTACAACGCTTACACGTAGTATTTCTTTAACGTATCAGAAGTTCGATGGGGACGGGAGGTCGTGGCCGCTCATATCTCTCAGCATGAAGGTTCCCGGCTGCTTTATCTCTGTGATCAGATAGGGCCCCTCCCAGGTGGCTGACAACTTCCCGTGAATGTTCCCTTTCCCGGTAGCGGATGCTCGTCTTAGCACCAGGTCTCCCAGCTCAAACTCCCTATGCTTCACTCTTCGATTGTACATTCTCCTCATTCGGTTCTGGTAAACCGCCAGATTTTCTCTTGCCTGGTCCCGGACCTCATCTAGCAGGTCCAGCGACTCCTTTCTCGCTTGCTCATTACTGGCGGGATCGTGTAGGTCTGCTCTCGGGCTGGGTAGAATTACTTCAATCGGGAGTAAGGCTTCGGCTCCATAAACCATGTTGAATGGGGTATGCCCGGTGGATTCCTTGACTGTAGTTCTGATTGACCAAAGCACGCTTGGCAACTCGTCGGCCCATGCCCCCTTGAGCTCGTCCAGTCGTTTTTTCATGCCGCTCAACATTTGTTTGTTGGCGGCCTCGGCTTGTCCGTTGCTCTGCGGGTGGCAGACTGATGAGTATGCTACAATTGTCCTGCTCGCTTTAGCTTGATCCACCGTATGTTGTCATTATCAAACTGCTTCCCGTGATCAAATACCACTACCTTGGGCACCACAAACCTTGTGATTACATTTCTCCAGATAAACTTTCTCACAGCCTGCTCAGTGATGGTCGGGATAGCCTCTGCCTCTATCCACTTGGTGAAGTAGTCAATAGCCGCTACTACGTACTTCCTGCCCCCGGTGGCCGTTGCAAACGGACCCAGTATGTCCATCCCCCACTGGTCAAAGGTGCAAGACTCGGGGTGATGCGAGGTCCCTGGCGGGGAGGTGGATGTCCGGGGCGAAGATCTGACACTGCCGGCACCGCTTACTCAATTCCTTGGCGTCTTTTAGCATGGTGGGCCAAAAGTAGCCGGCTCTCAATGCTTTGTGGGCTAGCGTACGCCCGGTAACGTGGTGACCGCAGACCCCTGAGTGTATGTCGTTTAAAATGAATTCAGCATCCAGGTCCCCTACGCACTTTAGTAGCGGGGCTGAGAATGATCGCCGGTAGAGCTCTCCGTCCACGAGGATGAACCATGGGGCTAGCCTCTTCAGCTTAGCTGCCTCAGTTTTGTCTCCCGGGATTTCTCCCTCCAGCTTGTATTTCAATATCGGCCTCATCCAGCCACTGTCTTCGGAGATGGCATTGATCGTTAACACCCCTTTTTGCCGCCGGATATCGACGGTAACTGTTTTTGACTTGTTGTCTGCTGTGGCGGCGGCGAAGTTTGGCGATCGTGCGCTGTTGTTCTCGGACCTGGGAATATGACGGACTTCGAAAGATTTCAATCCGCCGGTCAAAGTTTTTGCTTTTTGGAGGTACAACGCCATTCCTTCTTCCCGGGCCTCGTACTCTCCCTTGAGTTGGCTCGCTACCAGTTGTGAGTCTGTTCTCAATTCAATCTCTTCTGCCCCCATGGCCTTTGCCAGCTCTAGTCCTGCCAGCACCGCCTCGTATTCGGACTCATTGTTCGTGGCCGGGAAGGCAAACTTCAAAGCATGCTCAAACTCATGCCCTTCGGGGCTGATGATAACAACTCCGGCACCGGAACCATGGATGGTGGCCGACCCGTCTGTATATACCTGCCATACTCCTCTCGGTGCACCTCCCCTGACCGGGTGAGTGCATTCGGCAATAAAGTCTGCCAGGGCCTGGGCCTTGATTGTTGTCCGCCCGGTGTAGGTAATGCCAAAGCCTGACAGCTCAATCGCCCACTTGAGGAGTCTACCGGATTTTTCAAATTTCTCGAGTGCTTTCTCCACGGTGGGCGTCAAAGTATGGTCTAAGCTTCCGAGTTGCTATGACCACGGCATACGCTGCTTTCTCGATGATTGGATAATTTCTTTCGGATTGTCCCAGTGCATGACTGACGAAATAGATTGGCTGTTGTTGTTTTTCTTCCTCTCGGAGGATTACTGCTGATATTGCGCTCGCGGTCACGGCGATGTATAAGATTAAAGTTTCGCCCGTGACCGGTCTTGCCAAGGTAGGCAGAGTTGTAAGGTGTTTCTTCAACTGCTCAAAGGCTTCATCTTGCTCCTTCCCCATCTGAACCTCTTGTTTCCTTTCGATTACTTGAAAGAATGGCGTGGATTTGTCGGCGGACACGGAGATGAACACAGAAAGTCTTTGCCATCCTCGGTCGAATTTGAATATCTTTTATTGTCTTGATCTTGCCAAGTCCAAAGATAGCTTTGACTTTTTCTGGTTGGCATCGATCCTCTTGGTGACCAGGTATCCCAAGAACTTTCCTGACCGGACGCTTGAAGGTACACTTCTTTGGATTGACTTCATTTGATACTTCTGGCGAGTTGAACGTTTCTCTCAGGTCTTCCAGGTGCTGCTCATCGGATTTGCTCTTCACTATTGCGTCATCTACATATACTTCCATATTCCTCCCTTTCTGTTTTGCAAACACGGCATCCACCAGCCGCTGGTATGTGGCTCCGGCATTCTTGAGTCCAAACGGCATCATCTTGTACATATAGACCCCGTGTCCTGTGATGAAAGCGCACCGGGGCCGGTCCTCTTCCGACAGATAGACCTGGTGGTACCCTGAGAAAGCATCCAGGAAGCTCGGTAGAGTGGCCGCTGGTAGAATCTACCAGCTGATCAATCCTAGGCAATGGGTAGCAGTCCTTTGGGCACGCCTTGTTTAGATTTGTAAAGTCAACACACATTCTCCATGCCCCGGACGCTTTCTTCACCATCACCACGTTTGCCAACCATTCGGGGTAGTCACAACGCTCGATGAATCCCGCCTCCAGTAACTTGTTTATTTCTTGAGAATGGCGCGTCTTCTTCTGCGCTCATGGGCGCGACCTACTGTTTGATTGGTTTGTAGCTGGGGTAACATTCAGTTGGTGCACAATCACCTCCGGGCTTATCCCCGGCATCTCGGCAGCTGAGTAGGCGAACACATCCTTGTTCTCCTCCAAGATGCTAATCAGACTATCTTGGAAGCCGGGGTCCAGTTCTGCCCCAATGATTACACTTCTTCCCGGTGCCAACTCAATCTCTTTTGTCTCGCTTTCCGGTCCGAGTCACTTCCGATCCGCCTTCTCGCCCGGTTCAGAAATTTAACCTCTGCTATCGCTTCGCTTGACCTCCGGGCGACGAAGTGCGGGACCTCCGGCTTTACGGTCACCATACACCTTCCCTTCGGTCCAATTATGCGTAGCGTAAACCATAGCGGCCTTTCGTATCGACACGGCGGCATGAATGTGGTCGAGTGACGGCCGATGAGGCGTTGTATCTTGACGGGCGTCGGCGACCACGAAGCTTGCGTCACGCTCGGCCATATCTTCTTCTCCTATCGTGGATCGGTAAAGTTATCGTCCCCATCGATGCGATACCCGGCTCGTGGCGAAACCGTATAGTGAGCCTATGTAGGGCGTTAGTTGTTCCTTCTTCAGGCCAAGCTTTTCAAATACCTCCGGTCTGAGAGGTTGGTGCAGCTCGGTGTCTATCATGCACATGGACGGATGGGGCCCAATGTCCAAGGAGATTACCAGCGAATTATTTGTGCGGGTAGGAGACCCATTGGTAGTCCTCTGGTGATGGTCAAGTCCGGATAGGAGGCCTCGGTCCGCCCTTCTCTACCGAATATATACCCATCTTCGATTGCTCACGCTTCTCCGCCTTTCTTTTCCTTCCGGACAAGACTGACTCCTCTGTCCCGGCGATCATATGAATTTCACTTATTCTCTTTTGGTTCTTCTTCGGACCCGTTTGCACCGGGTCCCCACTACCTTCACCTCCATCTCTGTCTCGCTTGTCCTTAACAAAGCGCCGCAGGGTGCCTTGTTGTACCAACCGTTCAACCTCGTGTTTCAGGGATACACAGTGTTCCGTCGCATGGCCGGCTGTCTGGTGGTACTCGCAGAAAGCCGACTTATCATTCCCTGGGTTTCTTTGCGGTCGAGGAGCGGCCCACTTGACCTCGTTCTTAGTCATCTCGAAAATTTCCGCCTGAGACCTGATGAGTGGTGTGTAGTGAGTCCATTCTTTGGGCTGTTGGTTGTTATTTTGTTGGCCTCGGCCGTCCCGGTTATCCCGGCGGTCGTTGTGATTGTTATTACTGCTGCTGCGGTTGAAGTTGCTGCGGGTGTTGTTGTTGTTGTTGTTGTTGTTGTTGTGCCTCCGGGACGGTCCCTTCCATTCTGGTTGGGCACCGCCCTGGTCCTCCTTCTTGTCATTTCTCTTGCTGAATGTTTTATGGAATTGCTCTTCTCGCACAAAGCCTTCAGCCATCTCGCGGGCCGCCATCAGGCTGGCCGGCGGATTTCTAATCAGGAGACTCTTCAGCTCTCCCTCTTTCAGCCCTACCGTCAAGGCATGGACTCCTATCTTGGAGTCCAGGTCTCTGATTTGCTGTGATTCCCTGTCAAACCGGGTCATATACTCTTTCAGCCCTTCATTCTTCCCCTGCACCACGTTCAGGAGCTCCGTAGCCACCTTCTCTCTTCTTTTGTTCCCTGCGTACTGCTGGCGGAACACCCGGCACATGTCTTCATATCCGTAGATGGAGCCGGTTGGGAGGTTACGGAACCAGGTTTGTGCAAGTCCCGTCAGGGTCGTAGGAAAAACTTTGCACCAAACGTAGTCCGTAGAATCGTACATCATCATGTGGCTCTCATAGGCCGCCAAATGTTCCTCCGGGTCTGTTTTTCCGTCATATTGTATCGTTGGAATTTTCATCTTGGGAGGAAGAGGGTATTCCAGCACCGAAGAAGCCAGGGGTGATTTTACTGTGACTTTTCCTTGTGTTGTGTTTCCTTTGGGTTTGTTGCGCTTGGGCCTCTCGGTGCGTGGAACCTCGGGCTTGGACACTTCCTGGACCGAAGGTGGTGACTGGGACGCTGAGCGAGAATGTTCCGATTCCTGCCACGTGCTATCGTTGCTTGACGTCTCATTGTCCTCATGAAAGAGCTTCTTAGGTGTCACGGATGGGATGGGGTCTTTTCTTGGTGGAGTCTTCTTTTGACTTGGTTCGGGCGGGAGGGTACCGGTAGGTGGTGCCTTCCTCAGTTTCTCAAGGTAGGCACTCATCATCTTTTTCTCCTCTGGAGTCAAAGGCGTTTGCAGCTCGGCCTCCAGGGGAATGCCGCCGACACCTCCTCCCGGGGGAGCTGTTTCTTCCGCTGTCTTTCTCGGCTCTTGTGTAGGGTTTGACATGGCTTTTTGTAAGATTTTCTTGTGAAATTTTCCCCACAGACGGCGCCAATTGTTTCGGGTATAAAGTTAGGAACTAAATACCAAAACTAAATACAATGGATTACAAGCTAATGTAGATAACAAATTCGATAAACTAAGTCCTTGAGGGTCCTTAGCTCTCGGCCGGCCTTCTTCTTTCTTTCTTCTCTCCCTGAAACGGTGT
Source organism: Dianthus caryophyllus (assembly GCA_023091065.1). Classification (NCBI taxonomy): domain Eukaryota; kingdom Viridiplantae; phylum Streptophyta; class Magnoliopsida; order Caryophyllales; family Caryophyllaceae; genus Dianthus; species Dianthus caryophyllus. The sequence goes on along the minus strand of CM041522.1, from coordinate 9,047,122 downwards.
AACAAACCTAGCCCCGGGGCCTTCCGGGTGACGGCCCTCCGACGCTCAAGTTAGTCACAAAGACAAATAAATCTAGAGAGAGAAAGAGAGAGAAAAACCTTTTTTGTAGTGTTTTGTGTGTGTGTGAACTTAGTGTTTTTTTAGGGTTTTAGTTACCTTTTATACTCATCATGGATTTGTCCTCTTGCGCCTCCGCTCCGTACTGTACGGCCCCCGTGGGCCGTGCTCTCTCCGGACCCGGATGGACTATTGGACTCCTTGGCATATCAGATGCCCCGGTCCACCTTCATCCCTTTGCTTTCACAGGGCCGGGTGAATCACTGGGTCCCTTGGTGTAGGGGGACCCTCCGGCCTTCAGCTTTACCAGTCCGATGGTCTCGGACCCGGGAGAAATCACCCCCAACACTAGGTATAAGTTATGAAGAAAAAATTATGTAGGTATAAGTTATGAAATGTGGTTATAAAGTAGGTATAAGTAATGAATTTACTCTATAATTTATGAAAATTATGTTCAAATTGAGCTTTTATTATTTTGACTCGCAATATGCTTCTTTATTTTCGTCTAATTAATCTTTTTAACACCAAATTATTTTCATCTATATATTTTCTGTTTATTTTTCTAGGCATTTAACACTACTTTATGAAAATTGTACTCCGTAGTTCCTTTTGATTACTTTGTCAATATTTTTCTTTAATACAGACTACATGAACAATAATACGTTTAAACCTAGTTTTTCGTTACTTTTAATCTCTTAATTTTTTTTTTATTATATTTTCAATACCAATGCATATATTAGACGCGTTACGATTAAGACATAATTAAAAAAAAAAACTACATCAACGCCGATTGTATTTATTTGGATGATTTAAATGATCAAGTACATTTTTTTTGTTAAATCGCACCCAATTTTTGTTTTACAGTTTTTTTTTTTTTTTTTTTTTTTTTTTCCTCGTACGGTGCCCCCCTCACGTCAAATCCTGGGTCCGCCACTGCTCTTGGCACCATCCACTGAGACCCATTATAACCATCTTTGAACTTGTCTCAAATCTGACATAACTTCCTCCAACTCCAATTGTTGTGCAAGGGAGCTAGCACTCCCACCGATCTGTTGGGGATACTAGGTGTCCGTCAACAATTGTGCATTGACTTCGTAGAAGTCATGGACCAAATATGAGATTATGATAATCGGATAAATTGGGTGGTCATAATGTCTTGCTAGAGGCCGCTTATGATCTGAGTATTTAGAATATTCTGTCAGTTTAGTCCGGTCCAACTGGGTCACACAACGGTACCCTAATGGATTTATATACGGTTAATTGGCATAATTAGATTAGTGCATTAACCTTTCGGGTTAGACCCGAGAACTTGTGTTTATACCGTAATCTATAGTAGATTGATAGACGGTCTCGTAATGCGTGCCACACTCGTGCATGTGTGACACATGGCACACAAGTGTGCATGCATTGGCCAACATAAAGGTGGTGTTTGATTGGCCAATTTGTTGGTGCAAATTCATTGGTTCTTGGTTAATGATTATGTCTAACTTTAATCATATAACTTGAGGCAAGTGTGCTGAGAATTTTCAGCATTAGATGCATGCAAAAATCAGAAAAAACATAGCACACAAACACACCAAAATCAGCCAAAGAGAGGAGAGAAAGAGAGGAGAAAAGCGAAGTTTTTGCTCCATACTTTCTCAAGCTTAGAGCTTAATTCCTACACACAAGTTCACTCATCCTTTTACGGTTCTAGTAAACCAAGAGAGAGTAATCCAAGGGTACTAGTGGACTTCAATTGAGGAGCAACATTTGGGGCTCTCGGGTTAATCTCAGCGTCTGGGAGGAAATCACGCTACGAGGGTATAACTTCTAACTTGAGCTTGTGTGCATATGATTCGATCTTGTTTTAGTGTCTAATTTATTCCGCCTTAGTATTAGACACACCTTCACGATCAACCCCTCGATCTTAAGTACACATGATGAACCCACTTAATCCAAAGATGATCAGCTTAGCTAGCAATCCACAAGACATACTTGCCCATAGCTGCAATATTCCAAATCAAACAATCCTCCAAACCAAGGCCACCACACTTCTTTTCCTTACATAAATCAGACCAAGAAACCAAATGGGCTTTTGAGTAAGTGGTAGACCTTTTCCAAAAATAAGATCTACGTACAACATCCACCTTCTTCAATATAGAGCTAGGCGGTACAAAGACACTAGCCCAATATTTATGCAGGCTCATCATACTCCGAATATTTTTGCAAAGGTGGTTCTTAGCCAAAAATTTCTCGGGTTTGATTTCGACTCTTAGATTTACTCGCTTGATCAAGTATAAAATCTTCCTCATTCGTTGGACAGTGTCGAAGAAACCCCAGAACTTCATCTATGCTTTAGCTTCAACAACTTACCTTGCCCCGTTGCGTCACAATTGACTTCCTAAATAGGATTAATTGATACTTACTATTGTCTTATACGGAGTACCTAGTAACTTCTTTTAAAGTTACTACGTTTAATGTACTTTTCCTTTCAAATGATTACCTACTTCCTCCATTCCATTTGATTCTATACATATTCCTTTTTTGGAAATTCCAATCAATTATATACATTTCTATTTTGGTCCGTACTTTATTAAACTAAAAGACCAATATACCCTTCATTAATACCCCACCCAACCCACTTTATTAAACTAAAAGTAGGGGTAATTTGGTAATTCTATTGTCTACCCCACTTGATTTTCTTCTACCTTAATTACCGTGTTTTGGTCAAATGTATAGAATCAAATGGAATGGAGGAAGTATTTTTTATTCCTTTCAAATAAGTCACAATCTGCGGCCAATTTAAATTTTTTCCCACCCAAATTATACTTAACATGTCAACTTCCTAGAATACTCCTCCCCCTCCCAGCCTGCTCTTTCTTAGAACATATGAAATTTGAACTTATGTGTTCTAACTTATATGAAATTTGAATTTATAGGAATTTGAACTTATAGAAATTTGAATTTATAGGAGCTGAAACTTATTGGAGTTAAATTTATTAGAATAATAATAATAACAATAACAATAATAATAATAATAATAATAATAATAATAATAATAATAATAATAATAATAATAATAATAATAATAATAATAATAATAATAATAATAATAATAATAATAATAATAATAATATAATAATAATAATAATATAATAATAATAATAATAATAATAATAATAATAACAATAACAATAATAATAATAATAATAATAATTTAAATATTAATATAATATGAAAAAATTTATTAAATTAATAACAATAATAACAATGATATTTATAGTAATGATGATGATGATTACAATAATTAAAATCTTTTAATTTATTCAAAATGATTAATTTTACTAATAATAAACAATAGTGTTCAAAATCGATTTTGCGGTCTAGTATAGTTAAATATCTCAATATATAGTTGATTATAAATAAGTTGGCTCGGTTAAATATTTTAATATACTATATTTATTTTCTCGAGAATTTTAGTATTGCATTTTGTAGAAATGTTTTATAGGTGTCAATTTATTTCATTTTTGACCCTTAATTTATTTTATTTTCGACACTTAATTTTTTTATTCCACAAAAAAAAAATATGAGAAACATATTACTATAGTTATATAAAAATAAAACATAATAGAATTTATAGGAGCTGAACTTATAAGAAATTTGAACTTATAGGAAATTGAACTTATAGGGTGAAATTGAACTTATAGGGTGAAATTTGAACTTATAAAAGTTCGAAATTGAACTTATAGGAGCTGAAGGAGCTGAGCTGAACTTATAAGAGCTGAAATTAAGCTGAAAAGAACAGGGCCTTAGTCCTAACATTATCCTAGTAAGATGGATGAGTTTTAGCTTGAGATTTGTGAAAGTTTTATCCTCATACTTGGTTAAAGTAATTGAGATTTTAGTGGATCTTAAGATGAGTCTTGGGTTTACATTACTTTACAAGACTCAACTCAAGACTGTATTTTGTGTGTAATAAAAGTGAATTGAATGGGTCTCATATATTTTTAATAATAATATTTTACTGTTGATGATGGAATGAAACTAGATGGGTTAAGTTTCACTCAAAGGATGAACTAAAATCGATTTGTGATGGTGTTGAATATTTCGGCCAAAGTGACAATTTTTGTGAAGTATTTTTCTGATTTTTGTAAGCAAAAAGAAAACATAAAAGATAGTACTAAATCTACACACAAAGTAATAGACTTAGGTTTGATTAGTTAAGCATAAAGCCACTAACTAATTGCTCACTAAACACAAGCACAAAGCTAAGAGAAAATGAAAACACTCAAGTTTTAGGGTTCAACCTTTTAATCATTCAAATCTGAAAAATATGATGTGAGAATGAGGGTTTATATAATACCTCACTCTAATCTGTCTTGTGTCACATTACAAAGAGGATCTAAGGGCTCACAAGAGTCCCTAAATGATACAAAATAACGGCTAAAAGGGCTCACATGTGGTGAAAATTTTCAATGTAAAGACAAACTATAAAGCGTAAAGGTGATGGTAATGACACTCCATCCTCTCATCTTCTTTGTTTATGATCATCCGCTGGTCGTGAGTGGCCGGGTTGGGTTAGAGACGGTCCAAGGGCCTCTTCACTTTGATTTTTACAAGCTAAAACATTAAAGATAAAGCCGACGAAAGTGATACGAATGAAAACGACATAAACATAAAACAACGCGATGACTTGGGATATTTGTTTGTAGCGGCTCCATGGGACCTCCTCGAAGCCTTACTTTGAGCCATGTAGTCCTTTATTGGAGGATTGACTCACGCACAAGACCCATTTCGACCACATTCAAAAATAGATGTTCATCGACTTTTAATCGCTTCTCCAACTCGACTTCTCGACCACCAGTATGGGCGGTTGGACCATGTAATTGACTTCACTTACCTGGCCTCTGACCATGGTCTAGGCTTGGGTTTGAGCCCAAGGACTCAACCCTTGGCTCAACTCCATCTCGTCCTTGACCACCTTGATCATTTTTGATCCAGATGAAACTCATATTAAGTCTGTGGATAAAAATGACCTCAATGCCTTTAGTTTTAGTTATTTAAGGGCACTTTAGACATTTCATCACCTAAGTCACCACAAATGTACCTCACCATTGTTGCTCAACAACACTAATCCTAGGGTTTTAACAAACCCCTCTTCTTCTTCATCAGGTAACTTTTGCAATTTTTACCCTCCCCCCCTTTTTTTTTTTTTTTTTTTTAATCATCACTTTTAAGAATCATGTATATTGAGGGAATTAATTTATCATCATATTTAGGTCTCGTTCTTTTCGTCTTTGCTGAAAATGAAGTGAAATGAGCTGAGCTTAATTGGAGCCGAGTTGAACTTATATTTAACAGAGCTGTAACGAGCTCAAATTAACCTACATTTTTATCATTTGGGTTGTTGTCAGAAATCTAAATTGAGCTTTTCTTTTGAAATTATTGCTCAGGTAAACCACCTGATAACCATGGAATTACAGTCCCGAAAGCGTTTGTCGCCTTCTGTGGACGTTGGTGGCCGAGATAGATTGAGTGAAATGCCAGATGAAGTAATTGTACACATTCTTTCACTTATGCCTATTATGTATGCTGTTAGAACCGTTTCACTTCGTCGATTTGGAAACCTTTGGACTTTGATTCCAAATCTCAAGTTTGACTCGGAGGAATACATTCGTAACTTTTATGTGAATCACCGTTGGGAAGAAGAAGATGACGAGCGGTTTTGTATTTTTGTCCGAAACGTGTTGAGACTTCACAAAAAACTCTCCATCAATAAATTTCATCTTATTATGGAGTTTATGTATAATCCTATGAGCATCAAAGCTGTCGATAAAGACGCGTGGTTGAGGTTTGCGTTGGAGAGACAAGCAAAGGAAATCATATTCAATGATATCGGTGCGCTGTGTGAATTAACTAGTGGTACATTGTTGCCTGATTTAACGAGTCAAACTCTTGTTACACTTGATCTCAATTGCTTCAAAATTGAGGCCCCACTACAAGTGAGCTTGCCATCTCTGAAGAAGTTATTTCTCGACCATTGTTTTATGTCTAATGATGGATTCCAAAGATTTATGTCGGGATGTCCTTCCTTACAAGAACTTACCGTAATGGAGTCTTTTGATATCGACAAACTAAGTTTGACCGCTCCAAATCTCGAAAAGTTCTCTCTTGTTCGTATTTTAGCTCATCCAGATGAGAATCCTTTGTCGCTTGATTGCCCCGTCATTAAAACTTTGCATTTGGATATACTTGATCAGCTACACATCATGGATGTTTCTTCTGTTCGTGATATCCACGTCGAAAGTATTTTCCCTCAGTCACTCAAGAGTGACAAACCTGCACTAGCTACTATGAGTAAAATGTTTTTCCGGAAGTTTGATGGTGCTGAGGTAATCCATTTGTCACATGATGTGTCTTGGGTAAGTCCTCTTTTCTTTATCGGAAAAGAACCATATCGTTCGACTTATTCCTACGTGTCATTGATTTGAGAAAGTATCGAGATAACTAATGTTCGTTTTTCTTCAATTTCAGCATTTTCTTGATGCAGTACAGCATTTCAATCTCTTACAACATAAATGGAAGCGCGTAGTTCTGGAATTGCAGAGTTTCTGTCAAGTCTGTTTCGTAGGCATCAGTCATTTGATGAATAGTTTAAGACACTTGGAAGAGCTCACCATATACACCACTGAAGTAAGTGCATTCAGTACCTCTACTCCCCGAAGCGTGTACTGTGTGACAGCAATCACAGCATCGTTATAACTTATTATGAGACGACATCACAAAAGAAATTAGAATGGGCACTCACATTTATTGAATGTTTACTAATGATGTAGAAGGGGTCACTAAATTGAAGGATCATCATTGATGATAATATTGTCACTAACTGTTGGGTCAGCGTATCAGTGATGAATCACTACTGATGATATTAGAGGATTAAAGACATATTCTTCTCGTCTTATTTTTCTAAACTTGTCAACCACTTGTCAGAAAATTTCAGAACACTTCAGCAAAACGACTACTAGAACTTTAGACACTTTTGCTCACACAATTTAAGGCGGAGAGAACAAGTCTTGGAATCTAAAATCTTACTTGTCTTTATTTGACTTTGTTGGTCATCTGGTAGGCGTGTTTCACGTTAGGGCTAAGGCCGCTTATGTTCGGGCCCCCCATTATCCCGCTAATTGCGAGGGCCCTATATCCTACTTTGATATTCGACCTATGTTTTTCTCATGCTTGATTTATTAAGAGCATAATGTTCATACTCTAAATTTTGGATATTATAAGATTTTACAAAAACCGGTGTAGGCGTGAAGCTTTTTGGATATTATAAGAAATTACTCGTATCACTCAATATGGACATCGTTCGATGATCCAAGTCAAATATGAGACTAGTGTCATTAAGTAGTTTTTTTTGCCTAACTTGAGTAATCTGATAGTCTTTTACCTATATATCATCAGAATTTTGAGGCGAGTGCTGATCTGCTCCCTTTAGAAGTTTCGTCTACCTATGTAACACCGCAACTTAAGACCATCACCCTGCATGGTTACGGGAAACCTTGGAAGAATCAGCTTCGACTAGTAGAATTCTTGCTCAAAAGCGCAGCTGTTTTGGACAAATTGACCATTGTCACCACTAAACATCAACGACGCCCATGTTGGAACGCAAAACCTGCAGAAGAGTTGGAATTTGTTAAGCTTGTGTCTAGCTTCCCGAGAGCGTCAAGTAGTGCCCGGGTTCTCTTTGCTTGACTTTTGTGCATGCATACTGTGTTTTTTTGTTACGGAGCTAGCATGCGTGTATACTACGTATTAGCTAACCATGCTAAAAAACTTACGTATGACGAAAAAAATAGTTATTCTAGGATTCGTGCACTGGTTTTGTTGCAAAGATAGCTTGCTGCTCTCAGCTTTGATTTTGACGAATACTCTGACCAATGTGACAATTCCCTCTGTATACCCGTACGGCAACACGATACGTTTGAGTTATATTAGAAGATAGCGTGCGTACTTTTGGATTGGAGGTAAAGATCGTCGTGTTAGCCTTATACCCATGAAAGGTGGCTACTATAATCAGTGCGCGTGTTAGGACTGAATTTGTCCGTGACTCTAGTAGGGTTGGTTGTATAACAGAGGCAACCAAATACCCTTAAATCTGAGTAATCGGGCTTGACCCCAAAAAGAACCTCAAAAGGAGTTTTCCACTCCAAAACACTAGAAGGCATCTTGTTAATAAGATGTGTTGCGGTTAAAGTACAGTCTCCCCAAAATCTAATAGGTAAGCCAGCATGAATTCTTAAAGCACGAGCAGTCTCCAATAAATGTCTGTGTTTTCTTTCTACTCGACCATTCTGTTGTGGTCTCCCAACCACAGAATTCTGCTGCAAAATACCCTTCTCCAAAAACCGATGACAAGTTCTCTGGATAAACTCTGTTCCATTCAGATCTAACAAGCTTAAGCTTAACACCATAAATTGAACTAAAATAAACTGAGATGAATTAAATTGAACTGAATTGAGCGGTAAATAAATTGAAAAATATTTTTATTCCTCGTACATTTTACGGAGTACTCAATTTAAAAAAAATTAAAAAATAAAAAATAAAGGAAAAATTCAAATTTAAACGGGGACAAAAAAAAGGTCAAATCGATTTTAATTTTAGATAGAATAAGGGTGAGAAAAATTTAAAAGCGGTTTAACTTTCTTTTGTTAAAGTATATTATCGGAATAATTTTCAATAGTTGAGATTATTTTGGGATTATTTTGAGTTGGATTATTATATCTCATTCCGTAGCTCTCAATTTCTTTCTAGTTAAAGAAATCACCTTACTGCCTGACTCATCTTAGGGTTTGGAAAAAATCCCCCTTTTCATCAGGTAATTTTTGCAATTATCACCTTCTATTTTTTTAAATTTTTTTATTTGTTCATGTCGAAAGCTTCATTGATTCTTTTGGTTAATGTAATACGTAGTAGTATTCTGCGACTTAATCTTCATGCATTGGATTGTTGTTGTTATTGTTGTCATCGTCGTTAGCCAGTAATCGCTTTGAGAATCATGAAATTAAAGCTACATTTTAACGTAAGGAGTTATTATTGGGTATAACAAGTTAATTTTTGTTGAACGATTTCTCGCTACATACATTTATATATAATGGTTACTATTTGCTCAATAATGGTGACATATAATCGTAACATTGGTGGCATTTTAGTCGCAAATACCTTGACATAGGATCATATGACAATATCTAACTTAGTCCTTGGTCATTTGGACTGAAATTAACTCAGGTGAATAACGATATTGTATAGAGCTAGGTGAGCCGTGGATCGCTTTGTTTCCATTTACAGTCGATTCAATTGGTTTGCTGCATTTTTTTATTTTGTTTTGGTAGGAGCAGAAGACCTAGTTTAATACCCGTCTTAAGCAATACTTGTTGTGGTTAGTATTGGAAGGACTACCAATTAAAATTGGCCCTTGAATCCTTGATTATTTGGGGTTGGGTTGTTATTTGAAATCTTAATGAAGCTTTTCTCTTGAAATGGTTGTCAGGTTAATCTCTTTACAACCATGAAATCACGGACGCAAAAGCGTATGCGTCCTCTCAAGAACCATGATGGCCGAGATAGGTTGAGTGAAATGCCAGATGAAGTAATTGTCAATATTCTTTCATCTATGCCCATTGTATATGCTGTTAGAACCATGTTACTTCGTCGTTTTGGGGACCTATGGACTTTGGTTCATACCCTTAAGATTGACATGCTTAACTTCTTTCATCAATTTTATCTAAAGCGTCGGTTGGAAGAAGATGAGAATGAGCGGATGCTTGTTTTCGTCCGCAATGTTTTGATACTTCATAAAAGGCCCTCCATCAACATATTTCATATTCATGTTATGTTCTGTTCTTCTGACGAATATGACAAAGCTTCTGGTGAGGTAAAAACATGGGTTAGGTTTGCGTTGGGTAGACAAGCAAAGGAACTCATATTATGTGATACGTGTGAGTACTTTTTTGCCAATTTATCGGTGCGTAATTTCACAAGTCAATCTCTTGTTACCCTTTTGCTCGATTCGTGTAATGTTGAGACCCGAGTTCAAGTGAACTTGCCATCTCTGAAGAAGTTATCAATTGACAATTGCAACATTCATAATGATGGATTACTAAGGTTTATATGTGGGTGTCCTTCCTTACAAGAACTGGAAATAAAGAATCCTGAAGGTATTGACAATCTATGTTTTAGCGCTCCAAACGTTGATAAGTTATCTCTTGTTATTTCGGATTCACGTGTGGGTAGGAAACCTTTGCCGGTTGATTGCCCCAACCTTAGAACTTTGGAGTTGGATGTATATGATGGGATAGATATCGTTGATATTTCTTCAGTTCGTGATATCTACATAGAAAACTATCCCGGTTACTTATACAATGATAAATTACGTGCAGCACGTAAATTGTTTTACGGGAAGCTTGATGGTGTTGAAGTTTTCCATTTGTCACAAGATGTGTCTTACGTAAGCACTCCACTTTCTTTATTACTGTATAAAAAGAAGAGTGTGGAATTATTGAGATAATGAATTTTCATTTTCTTCCATTTTCAGATGTTCCTTGATACAGTACAGCATTTGAATCTGTTACAACACAAATGGAAGCGTGTAGTTATGGAATTGTGGAAGTTTGATAAAGTCTGCCTCGTAGGCATTTATCACTTGATGAGAAGTTTACGAAACTTGGAGGAGCTCACTATATACACCTCAATTGTACGTGCAATCAATACACTACCTCGTTAAGTTTTAACTTAGTGTGAGACGATGTCACAATCGAAATTAGAATATGGGCACTCATGTATATCAATTGATTACTAATGCTATAAAAGGGGTCACCAAGTAAAAGGAACATTGCTGAGGATAGTATTGTCACAAAATTTAAGGTCATTGATGATATTACAAGTGTAACCGTCGTTCGTGTTAGGGGTAAAGCCGCATAAATCCTGCCACCATAGACCGCACTGATTACGGGAACCCCTGAGGAACCATAGTAATGTTGTATTTGACTTTGATAGTTAACCAATGTCAACTTTCCGTCGTGCTTGATGTTCTAGGTCAAGTATGCATGGGGGTAGTACTATTTTATGAAGATGGGTCCACTTAATAAAGTAGCCTCCTGATGATCTTATACGAGAAAGTCGTCCATAAGTCGTTTCACTTCGCTATGTAAACTAACTGATAATCTTTCACCTATCAGGGTTTTGAGGCGTGTGCTGATTTGCCCCTTTTAGAAGATTCATCTACTTATGCGACACCGCAACTTAAGACCATCACTCTGCATGGTTATGGGAATACTTGGAAGAATCAGCTTCGACTTGTAGAATTCTTGCTCAAAGGCGCTGCAATTTTAGACAAATTGATCATTGTCACCACTAAACATCGATACTCATGTTGGAACGCCAAACCTGCAGAAGTGCTTGAATTTGTTAAGCTTGTGTCTAGCTTCCCAAGAGCGTCAACTAGTGCCCGAATTCTCTTTGCTTGACTATTGTCCATGCATACTGCGTTTTTGTAATTGAACTAGCGTGTTGTGTATTGTACTCCGTATTAGCTAACCATGCTAGAAAGCTTACGAATGACGAAATAATTATAACTCTAGGATTTGTACGCTGACATTGTCGCAAAGGTAGCGTGCGGCTCTTAGCTTTGATTTTGAGATTTTTGACGAATACTCTAAACAACGTGACAGTTCCCTCTGTATACACGTATGGATACATTTGCGTTATATTAGAAGATAGCGTGCGTACCTTTGGAGCGGAAGTAAAGATCGTTGTGTTACCCTTATACAGTTATACAATTATACCCATGAAATGTAGCTAATTATTTTTACAGAATAAGTCCAAATCCCAAATCTCGAGCTTCCTTGTGATGGAAAGTAAATATCATTTCTTTGCAAAACTATTTGAAACTTGGCATTTCATTATTTGACACTATTTATGAACTTAGAAAATCTTTGAAACTCTGTCAAATATATAAATGATAATATAGTCATGTGTGATCTTGTTTGATTCGTCTCCTTAAATATGATAATAATATCAAATTTTCATTATTTTTAATTATGTATAACTATAGATATTACCGTTACAAAACACGTCTCGACGAATGTACCATGACATCATGCGAAGTTTGGATTTGAATGGAGAGAGTATCTTTTAATCATTTTATTGCAAAACACTATTTAAACATATATTTTTATGTCGAACACTAACAAAAAACAAATTCATTTCTTATTTATAAAGGTAATACTTGATTCTTATAAATGTACGGTAACCGTCCGAAGAAAATACTTCGTATCTTATCTTCTTCTTTTTTTTTTTTCTTTTTTTTTTTTTTGTGTTCTTTTTTTCTTTTTTATTTTACAGTATTGACTTTATAATGGTTTGGCACTTCAAGTTTCCAACCCTCTATTGTCGTAATACATCAAATATAATTAGGATGCCTACTTTTGAGTGCGTTTTTTTCCATTGTTGATAGTTCTGGCCAAACTGAGCTGACCCAAATAATCGGACTTCGGACACAAAAATTTAACCCAGACTCGATCTGACACTACACTACCCGAACATGACTTAAAACCCAAATACTTCCTCCATTCCGTTTGATTCTATACGTTTGACCAAAACACGGTAATTAAGGTAGAAGAAAATCAAGTGGGGTAGATAATGAAATTACTTAAATACCCCTACTTTATTGTTTGCAAGTGGGTTGAGTGGGTATTAGTGAAGGGTATATTGGTCTTTTAGTTTAATAAAGTAGAGACTAAAATAGAAATGTATAGAATTGATTGGAATTTCCGAAAAAGGAATATGTATAGAATCAAATGGAATGGAGGAAGTATTAATTGCACCAAAAAAAGGTTATTATCCATGAATAATAACATTATTTTCCGTAGTTCTTCCGTTCCACCATCAAGTTGTGTAAAGCCAAAATGCCTCGTAATTTCTTTCAATTGTTGCTCAATAACACTCACTCATCCTAGGGTTTCGCAAAAAAACAAAAAAAACCCTCCTTTTTACTCCGTATCAGGTATCTTTTGCGATTATCACCTTCTATTTTTCTGTATATTTAATGTTCATGTGCCATTGTTGTTGTTGTTGTTGTTGTTGTTGTTGTTGTTGTTGACTATTTAACACTCCCTCTGTATCTGGAAATTGAATATTTATATAAATTACTCCGTATTATATAAGTTGATCCAAAACGATAAGGACTGGTGCTGGTTAATGATATTGATTGAAATTTATATTACATTTTACTTTTATACCTACAAAACTACGATTCCTAAAATAAAAAGATAAACGAATGATTGAGAATATTGGTTAGATTGGTTCAATAATGGAGGCCTTGAGCTTTTGGACTGCAAACTGAACCGAAAAACAAAATTGTGTTGAGCTAGGTGAGGTGAGGTGTGGTTTGCTACGTTTATTTCCATTTTTAGTCGATTCGATTGATTTGCTGCATTTTTGTTGGTAGGAATAGAAGACGTCGTTTAATATTCACTCTTATTTTTAAACCATAAACCACTCATTTGTTGGTGTTAAAGGGACTTAATGAAACTTTTGTTTAGAAATTATTGTCAGGTATCACTTGAGAACCATGAAATCACAGAAGCAAAAGCGTATGAGTTATCTTCAGAACTATGATGGCCGGGATAGGTTGAGTGAAATGCCAGATGAAGTAATTATCCACATTCTTTCGTGTATGCCCGCTGTATATGCTGTTAGAACCATGTTACTTCGTCGTTTTGGAAACCTTTGGACTTTGGTTCATACCCTTGTCCTTGACAACATGTGGGATTTTTTTGAAATTTTTTATCTAAATCGTCAAGATGAGATTGAGCGGATGTTCCTTTTCATCCGCAATGTTTTAATACTTCATAAAAGGCCCTCCATCAACAAATTTCATATTCGTGCAATACGTCCTCATGAAGAATCTGTCAAGGTTTCTGAAGAGGTAAAAACATGGGTGAGGTTTGCGTTAGATAAACAAGCAAAGGAACTCATATTGTCTGTTGTGTCTGATTACACCATACCTACTGATTTGTCGCTGTGTAATTTCACTAGTCAGTCTCTTGTTACCCTTGTGCTCGATTCTTGCGATGTTGAGACCCAGGCTCAAGTGAACTTGCCATCTCTGAAGAAGTTATCGATTAACAATTGCGCCATTGATGATGAAGAATTCCAAAGGTTTATGTGTGGGTGTCCTTCCTTACAAGAACTGGAAATAAAGGATCCTTATTGTATAGACAAGCTAAGTCTTAGCGCTCCAAACATCGATAAGCTATCTCTTGTTATTTCGGATCCACTTGACACTAAGAAACCTTTGCCGTTTGATTGCCCCAACATTAAAACTTTGGATTTGAGTATAAATGGAGCGCTAGATATCACTGATATTTCTGCTGTTCGTGATATCTATATCCAGTACGTTTCCGATTACGAATACGATGATGACGAACGTACAACGCTTAAATATTTTTATGGGAAGCTAGATGGTGCTGAATTTCTTCATTTGTCACGTTATGTGTCTCAGGTAAGCTCTAGTCTTTCTGTATTGATGAAGGAGTGCGGAATTATTGAGATAATGAATGTTCAATTTCTTCCATTTTCAGAAGTTCCTTCATACAGTACAACATATGCATTTGTTACAACACAAATGGAAGCGTATAGTTCTGGAATTGTGGAATTTTGATCAAGTCTGCCACATAGGCATTCATCACTTGATGAGAAGTTTAAGAAACTTGGAAGAACTCACGATATACACCACAATATACACCACAATGGTATGTGCGATCTGTACTCTACTCTAAATTTTAACTTACTGTGAGACAACGTTTGATGTTCTAGGTGTACCTCTTGTATTGTTGTATATTGTACTAAGGGATTACTGGTCAATAGTGACATCGTTTGATGTTCTAATTCAAATATGGATGGGAGTAGTACTATTTTACAAAGATGGATCCACTTAATAATCTTATACAAGAACATTGTCGATAAGTCGTTTCACTTGGCTATGTAATAAATTAAGTGGTAATCTTTTAATCTTTCACCGATATATCATCAGGAATTTGAGGCCTACGATCTGCTCCCATTGGAAGTTTTGTCTCCTTATGTGACACCGCAACTTAAGATCATTACCTTGCTTGGTTGTGGGAGAACTTGGAAGAGTCAGGCTCGACTAGTAGAATCCTTGCTGAAAGGCGCAACTGTTTTGGACAAATTGATCATCGATACCACTAAACATGGACCATGCTCATGTTGGAAAGCCAAACCTGCAGAAGAGGTTGAATTTCTTAAGCTTGTGTCTAGCTTTCCGAGAGCGTCAACTAGTGCCCGGGTACTCTTTGCTTGACTATTGTGCATGCATACTGTGATTTTGTAACATAGCTAACATGTTGTGTATTGTACTAGCTAACCATGCTAGAAAGCTTACGAATGACGGAATAGTTATAACTCTAGGATTTGTACACTTTGTCGCAAAGGTGGCGTGCTGCTCTTAGCTTTGATTTTGACGAATACTCTGAACAACGTGACAGTTCCCTCTGCATACACGTACGATACATTTGCGTTATATTAGAAGATAGTGTGCATACCTTTGGAGTGGAAGTAAAGATCGTTGTGTTAGCCTTATACCCATGAAAGGTGGGCTACTGGCTACTATAATCACCGAATAAGTCCAAATCCCAAATCTCGAGCTTCGTCGTGACGGAAAGTAAATATATTTATAAAGGTAATCCTTGATTCTTATAAATGTGCGGTAAAAATCCGAAGAAAAATACTTCGTATCTCTTTTAGGATTGTGTTTTTTTTTTTTTATACAGTATTGACTTTATAATGGTCCGGCACTTCAAGTCTCCAACCCTCTTTTGTCTTTATACATGATGTATAAAGACAATAGAGGGTTGGAGACTTGGAATGCCGAACCATTATAATACATTATACATCTAATATAATTAGCATGCCAACTTTTGAGTTCGTGTTTTTCCATAATCGTTAGTTCTGGCCAAACTGAGTTGACCCGAATGATCGAACCCTAACACCCTAACTAAGTCTCGATCCGACACTACTCGAATATGACCCAAACCCGAACTGATTCGATCAACTATAACTCAACACGAATATTTATCCATGAATAAATAACTTGATATTAGGCGACCTGGAAACGACTCAAACCTGAAATAATTCAACCCGATCAAATTAGACCCGAAAATAGCAAACCTAAAATTAACCCTATCCAAACTGACCCGAACAACGCTTGACCTACTTGACCCGTTTGTGAGGTCTAACAATATTTGTCGTAATACATATTAGTTTTAAAGGGGAAATCTATGGTGTACCTTTTTTTTCGTTTTTTTTACAATATACCCTCAAATTTTAAAATATTACTCCATATAGTAGGGCTGAGCAAAATATCCGAATATCCGAAATCCGAAAATTGTGATCCGATATTCGATCCGATTTTTTGGATATCCGATCCGAATTTTTAAAAATTTTGGATATCCGTATCCGAAAGTTTTGGATATTGGATATCCGTGGATATTTAGTTTTGAAATTTTGGATATCCGATATCCGAAAAATATCCGAAAATTGTCTTGATATTTTGATTATTTTTAATATTTCTTTTTTATTGGTTACTTAAAATTGAATTTTATTAAATATAGTTGTAATTTTCATAGCATCCAATGTCCTATACTACAATTTTCAATTTTTTAGTATCTTTAAATATAATGTACTAATTCAAATATATAATTTTTTATTTAGCTAAATCTAAAACGCAAAGAATAATAATATATATAAACAATATAATGTGATATGTGTTGCTATTAATTCAATCATACTTAAAAGTGCATTATCAAATTTAAAAGGGAAAAAAAGGGAAGAATGAACGAGTGTAACGATAAATTTAACGATAAATCGACATTTTTGTTTGTGCAATGGCGCTATATGGATATCCGAATGGATATCCGCCTCTGATCCGAAATATCTTGGATATCCGAACATTGGATATCCGAAATATTTGGATCGGATATGGATATTAAAATTTAGAAATTTCGAGTTTGGATATCCGATCCGAACTATCAGTTTGGATCGGATATCCGATCCGTGCTCACCCCTACCATATAGTATGCCCCTAAGTTTTATATTTTGTCACTAATATAAGCTCATGGGAAATTACTCTTGTCTTGCAGAAAGAATCGATTTTTACCGGCATGCACTCCTTTTTACCTAATACTAATTATATCCCTAACTTTCATGAGTCACTCCTAAACATGACCTAAGTGGTATTAGACGTTAAGTTTGGGTGTTAAGTGCCATGTAGGCTATGACAAAGCTTGCTAACATGGATTATTTTCCCTCATTTTTGTTTTATTTTTGTCCTTCAATTTGATTCATTAAACACTTTAACCATCTCTTCCTTTCTCCATTAAATACTTCAACCATCTTCTCCATTTTTCTATCTTCATAAAATTCTAACTTCATAAATTTCCCCTCATTTTTTTTTTTCTGGGTTTTTTTTTTCTGTTTTTTTTTTTTGCTAACAAGAAGTTGGTACCTTTATGAAATTTATGTTCATGTTTAATGTAGTTCTTTTCATCCTTCTTGTTGTAGTTGTACTAATTAAAATGTAGGGAATTTCCCTAAAATGTAAAAGTCTTCAATGAAGGTAATGAAAAAACGAAAAAAAAAATGAGGGGAAATTTATGGAGTTAGAATTTTATGAAGATAGAAAAATGGAGAAGATGGTTGAAGTATTTAATGGAGAAAGGAAGAGATGGTTGAAGTGTTTAATGAATCAAATTGGAGGACAAAAATAAAACGAAAATGAGGGAAAATAATCCATGTTAGCAAGCTTTGTCATAGCCTACATGGCACTTAACACCCAAACTTAACGTCTAATACCACTTAGGTCATGTTTAGGAGTGACTCATGAAAGTTAGGGGTATAATTAGTATTAGGTAAAAAGGAGGGGTACAAGTGAGAAAATCGATTCTTTCAGGGGTACAAGAGAGAATTTTCCTAACTCCTTTTATAACATTGTTTTTTTTTTCAAAAAAACCTTCTTAATGTTATTTTTATAATGTAATCCTCTTTTCAAACACTTTTATTTCTAAATTACGTCGAAATATGCTACTTAAAAATGAAATTCTCACACCCTTAAATAAAATTTTTTCAAGAGGTGTCGACATATTTTAGACATTGGTGGTTGTAACTTAAAATGAGCATACCATATAAGGTCTTTAATTACCTTTTTATATTGGGGGTCATTTTGAATCAAATTATCTTAAAACGAAATTATATTACAAAGATAACATATCCAGAATCTGTTTTGAGATTTTAACACAAAAATTTGAGATTTTAACACAAAAATTTAGAACTGCAAAATTCCAAAATATTTGAGATTTTAACATTGTTAAAATCTCAAATATTCCTAATTTGCGATTCTAAATTTTATGTTAAATCTCAAATTTTTGTGTTAAAATCTCAAAGCGGATGTCTGGACTCAATGACTTTCCCAAAACTTAGGACTTAATACAGTAAATATTACTCCGTATAAAAATATTTATATTTAATTTACCCTTTATTAATTTTCAAATAATATAATCCTCCTAACCTAGTTTAACTCGCCAAAATGCCTCGCAATTTTTACATTGTTGCTGAATAACACTCACTCATCCTAGGGTTTGCCAAAAAAAAAAACCTCATTTTCATCAGGTATCTTTTGCGATTATCACCCTCTATTTTTCTGTATTACTAATATTTAATGTTCATCTATGCCATTGTTGTTGTTGTTGTTGTTGTTGTTGTTGTTGTTGACTATTTAACACTCCCTCTGTATCTGGAAATTGAATATTTATATAAATTACTCCGTATTATATAAGTTGATCCAAAACGATAAGGACTGGTGCTGGTTAATGATATTGATTGAAATTTATATTACATTTTACTTTTATACCTACAAAACTACCCAAGTCGATTCCCAAAATAAAAAGATAAACAAACGATTGAGATAGATGGAGTTTCCTGTTGGAGAATATTGGTTAGTTTGGTTCAATAATGGTGACATATAATTGAAACAATGGTTGCATTTTAGTCCCAAGTACTTCGTTGTATGGATAGACGGTGTCATATGACACTATCTAACTTAGGCCTTGAGCTTTTGGACTGCAAACTGAACCGAAAAACAAAATTGTGTTGAGCTAGGTGAGGTGAGGTGAGGTGAGGTGTGGTTTGCTACGTTTATTTCCATTTTTAGTCGATTCGATTGATTTGCTGCATTTTTGTTGGTAGAAATAGAAGACGTCGTTTAATATTCACTCTTATTTTTAAACCATAAAGCACTCATTTGTTGGTGTTAAAGGGAGTAGTAATTAAAACTGGCCCTTGATTATTTTGAGTTGAGTGGTTGTTTGAAATCTTAATGAAACTTTTGTTTAGAAATTATTGTCAGGTATCACTTGAGAACCATGAAATCACGGAAGCAAAAGCGTATGAGTTATCTTCAGAACTATGATGGCCGGGATAGGTTGAGTGAAATGCCAGATGAAGTGATTATCCACATTCTTTCGTGTATGCCCGCTGTATATGCTGTTAGAACCATGTTACTTCGTCGTTTTGGAAACCTTTGGACTTTGGTTCATACCCTTATGCTCGACATGCGTGATTTCTGTAATCCGTTTTGTCTATATCCTCAGAGGGAAGGAGATGAAAATGAGCGGATGTACGTTTTCGTCCGCAATGTTTTAATACTTCAATCTCTTGTTACCCTTGTGCTCTATTCTTGCGATATTGAGACCCAAGTTCAAGTGAACTTGCCATCTTTGAAGAAGTTATCGATTAACAATTGCGTCGTTCATAATGAAGTATTCCAGAGGTTTATGCGTGGGTGTCCTTCCTTACAAGAACTGGAAATAAAGGATCCTTATTGTATGGACCAGCTAAGTCTTAGCGCTCCAAACATTGATAAGCTATCTCTTGTTATTTCGAAACCATCTCACAATATGAATCCTTTGCCGATTGATTGCCCCAACCTTAAAACTTTGTATTTGAATATATCTGATGCGCTAGATATCATTGATATTTCTGCTGTTCGTGTTATCTACATCCAAGACGTTTACAGTTACGAATACAATGATGACGAACGTACAACGCTTAAATATTTTTACGGGAAGCTAGATGGTGCTGAAGTTCTTCATTTGTCACAATTTTATGCGTCTCATGTAAGCTCTTTTCTTTCTTTATTGATGGAGTGTGTGGAATTACTGACATAACAAATGTTCATTTTCTTCCATATTCAGGACTTCCTTAACGTGGTACAGCATTTGAATCTGCTACAACACAAATGGAAGCGTATAGTTCTGGAATTGTGGAAGCTTGATCAAGATGGCCTCTTAGGCATTCATCACTTGATCAGAAGTTTAAGAAACTTGGAAGAACTCACGATATATACGACATGGGTATGTGCGATCAGGACTCTACTCCTTTAAGTTTTAAATTCCTGTGAGACGACGTCACAATCGAAATTAGGATGAAATTAGAAGAGTAACCGTCTTTTGTGTTTAAGGAAAGGCCTCGTAAATCCTGCCTCCATTTACCCCACTAATTACGGGAAACCTTGAGGCACCGGAGTAATGTTGTATTTGCCTTTGATAGTCAACCAATGTCGATCTTTCCTCATGCTTAATTCTATGTTCATATTATCTCTCATGTTTTAAGTCAAATATGAATGGGGGTAGTACTATTCTACAAAGATGGATCCACTTAATAAAGTAGCCTCATGATAATCTTATACGAGAACATTGTCGATAAGTCGTTGCACTTGGCTATGTAATAAATTAACTGATAATCTTTCACCTATATATTATCAGGATTTTGAAGCCAGTACTGATTTGTTCCCATTGAAAGATTTGTCTCCTTATGTGACATCGCAACTTAAGACCATCACCCTGCATGGTTGCGGGAAAACTAGGAAGAATCAGGTTCGACTAGTGGAATCCTTGCTGAAAGGCGCAACTGTTTTGGACAAATTGATCATCGTCACAACTACACATGGATCGTGCTCATGTTGGAAAGCCAAACCTGCAGAAGAGGTTGAATTTCTGAAGCTTGTGTCTAGTTTCCCGAGAGCATCAACAAGTGCCCGGGTACTCTTTGCTTGACTATTGGGCATGCGTACTGCGTTTTTGTATCAGAGCTAGCGTGTTGTGTATTGTATTAGCTGACCACGCTATAAAGCAGACGAATGAATTATATTCACAACCTATCTTGGGAATACAAGAATCTTACGGAAAAATTATCTTGACCATTGTGTTGTAATAACGGAAATGACAACTGTAACTATAATGAATAATCAGTCCTATACGGATTTTTATCTCTGTTAACGAGAGCATCCCCTGAAAACCAAAATTAGAACCAAAAATAAAAGGCGAAATTGCAAATAACTACCTTTTAAAACCACTTTTTTTCAAATAACTACCTTTTATAAAAAAAAATTTCAAATCACTACCTTAAAACGTATTTTTGTTTTCAAATCAATACCAGTTCCCCGGAAAACGTCATATTTTATCAAATTCCGACCACTTTGAAATATTTTGTTGCCTTTTATTTGAAACACCCATGTCAAATACCCATTCTACCCTTCTACCCTTTTCTAACCTTTCTTCCTCTATTTAACCTAACCTCTTCATTTCATTTTTTTTACCTCTTTACCTAAAATTTCTTCCATTGTTTTTAATTTTTTCTCTCATATTATTCAATCAAACAATGATTCTTTCACTTTTCAGCACTTTCCATCCTTATTTTTTTTATTTCTTGATGTTTTCCTTATCTTATTCATCCTCACTTACTCCCTAATTCATATTACAATTTCCCCCTCTTTTAACAATTTGAAATTTAAGGTTTGTTGTTTCTTCGCACCATGTCGTCTAGTTCTCATTCCGAAACTTCAATTCCGGTACAATGTTATTCCGGTTCAAAGTGGTCGGAATTTGATAAAATATAACGTTTTCCGGGGAACTGGTATTGATTTGAAAACAAAAATACGTTTTAAGGTAGTGATTTGAAATTTTTTTTTATAAAAGATAGTTATTTGAAAAAAAAAAGTGGTTTTAAAAGGTAGTTATTTGCAATTTCGCCAAAATAAAAACAAGAAACCAACAAAACAAAAATCAACAAAGCAACAAAGCAACAAAACCTAATAATAAAACTAAAATAAATCAGCAAAACAACAAAACCCAATATCAAAACAAATGAACCCAAAAAAGACTTTAGGAATTCAAGTAGTCTAAAGTCTCAGTTTTCTAGGGGAGTTGATTGGGGAGTTGTCATTCAAGATGTTGAGCCCAACAACTCACCAATACAATTACATGCACGAAGAGGAAGAGGAAGAGGAAGAGCTACTGAGCGTCTGTTAACTATCCAAGGAAGGCTGACTGGTGGCCTATTTATACTAGTCCTTCTTGGAGGCTATAGCATCCACCTATCATATTTGGAAAAAAAAAAAAAAAAACAAAACATATTTCTCGCATTTAAAATTATTGTCAGGTAAATTCACTTTACTGCCATGGAATCACGAACGCAAAAGCGTGTGCGTTCTCGAGAGAATTATGATGGCCGAGATAGATTGAGTGAACTGCCGGATGAAGTAATTGTTCACATTCTTTCGTGTTTGCCCACCGTATATGCTGTTAGAACCATGTTACTTCGTCGTTTTGGAAACCTTTGGACTTTTGTTCATACCCTTAAGCTTGACATGCCTGATTTCTTAACCAATCTTATAAGCGTTGGTGGAAAGATGATGACGATGAGCGGATGATCGTTTTCATCCGCAATGTTCTGAAATTTCATAAAAGGCCCTCCATCAACAAAGTTCATATTTGTTTAGTGCTCTGTTCTCCTGACAAATCCGTCAAGGCTTCTGGTGAGGTAAAAACATGGATGAGGTTTGCGTCGGGTAGGCAAGCAAAGGAACTCAAATTATGTGTTACGACTAGTTACAAATTAACTAGCCATTTATCGGTGCGTAACTTCACAAGTCAATCTCTTGTTACCCTTTTGCTCGATTCTTGCAAAGTTGAGACCCGAGTTAAAGTGAACTTGCCATCTCTGAAGAAGTTATCGATTGACAAATGCGTCATTCGTAATGAAGTTTTACTAAGGTTTATGCGTGGCTGTCCTTCCTTACAAGAATTGGAACTAAATAATCCCTATTGTTTGGACAAGCTAAGTCTAAGTGCTCCAAATATTATTAAGTTATCTCTTGTTCTTTTAAATTCACGTGAGCGTTGGAATCCGTTGTCATTAGATTGCCCCAACCTTAGAACTTTGGATTTGGATATATGGTTTGGGCTACAGATTACTGATATTTCTTCTGTTCGTGATGTCTACATCAAAAATATTTCTTGTGACGAATACTACGATGGCGAACATGCAATGCTTAAATATTTTTGCGGGAAGCTAGATGGGGCTGAAGTTCTCCATTTGTCACGTAATGTGTCTCACGTAAGCTCTTCTCTTCTCTTTCTTTATTAAAAAAAAAAAAGGAAGAGTTTGGAATTACGGAGATAACGAATGTTCAGTTTCTTCCATTTCCAGGCGTTCCTTGATACAGTACAGCATTTGCATCTGTTGCAACACAACTGGAAGCGTGTAGTTCTTAAATTGCGGAAGTTTGATCAAGTGTGCCTCGTAGGCATTCATCACTTGATGCGAAGTTTAAGAAACTTGGAAGAACTCACTATATACACCGCAGTATGTGCAGTCAGTACTCTACTTCTTTAAATTTTAACTTACTGTGAGATGACGTCACAATCGTAATTAGAATGAATAGGCACTCATTTATATCATGAATTGATTACTAATGATACAAAAGGGATCACTAAGTAAAAGGACCCCCCGCAGATGATAAGATTGTCGCAAACTATAGGGTCGCAAGCCATCTTTTGTGTTAGGGGTAACTGGGTAAGGCTGCTTAAATCATGCCACCATTACCCTACTAATTACGGGAACCCTTGAGGCACCAGAGTAATGGTGTATTTGACTTTTATAAACAAGTAATCAACCAACTTCGATTTTTCGTCATGTAAAAAAATTATGTTCATATTCTCATTTTCAACTAGGTGTACCTCTTGTGAATTGTACGAAATTATCGGCCAATATCGTCATCGTTTGATGTTCTAAGTCAAATATGCATGGGGTAGTACTATTTTACACAGATGTGTCCACTTAAAAAAGTAGCCTCCTGATGATCTTATACGAAAACGCTGTTGATATGTTGTTTCACTTGGCTGTGTAAATTAACTGATTATCTTTCACCTACTCATATGTCATCAGCGTTTTGAGGCCAGTACCGATTTGCTCCCTTCAGAAGTCTCGTCTCCTTATGTGACACCGCAACTTAAGACCATCACCCTGCATGGTTATGGAACGTCTTTGAAGAGTCACCTTCCACTTGTAGAATTCTTGCTCAAAGGCGCAGCTGTCTTGGAAAAATTGGTCATCGTTCCCACTAAAAGTCAATACTATTCACCGTGGAGTGCAAAAGATGAGCTTGAATTTGTTAAGCATGTGTCAAGCTTCCCGCGAGTGTCACCGAGTGCCAAGGTGCTCTTTGCTTGATTATTGTGTCAAGCTTTCCGAGAGTGTCACCGAGTAGCTAGCGATCAGTTGTGTAACCGTGCTAGAAAGCAGACATATTACGGAAAAATGATAATTCTTCTCCGAAGTATGACTTGATTGTAAAAGATCTTATCAAGTACCATCACTGTATTCCAGATTTCGTCTGAATATTCTCTCCATGAATTATGCTTGCATTTTCACAAAATCATAGTCATCGTCATTATTTACTTAATTTTCGCATCATCTTTTGTGCGGTCTATTTTTCGCCATCTTTTAAATTATCTTACAGAGTATTATACCGGAGTAATAAAAAGGTCGGGGATTTATATTACTCCGTATTTTTTAATGACTTGTAACTATAAAAAACCAACCTAGTAACATATAAGAAATATAACCTTTGGTTTGAATTGTATTTTCTGTATTTACTTTGATATCAATGAATACATATTTATACTAATTACAAGGTTGAGACTAGCTAAGATTATTTACCAAAAACGATAAGGAAAGAAATCTAGTTTTCCTAATTTACAATATTCACACAATCAAATTACTTGCAAGGCAAGTCGGGAGATTTTCTCTGTAAACCTTTAGGAAGGTTAATACGCCCCCTCAAGATGGACGTCCTGGGAAGGAGGCCAATCTTGCTTCGTAGGAGCTGGAACGGACCCTTGGACAGGGGTTTGGTGAGAGCGTCAGCAAGTTGATCGATCTTTGGCGGCGTCTTTGGATACGAATGTTGCCATGGTGGAGCTGTTCTTTGACAAAATGAAATGAGAGAGCCATGTGCTTCATACGAGAGTGAAAGACCGGATTCTTAGCATACATCGCAGCGGAGATATTGTCACAGAAGATGACTGGCGAGGATGGCACGGCAACGTTGAGTTCTTGGAGTAAGTTACGAAGCCACAGAAGTTCGGTGGTGACAGTGGCAATGGAGCGAAATTCTGCTTCAGTGGTTGATAGTGCAACGCCGCGTTGCTTCTTGGAGGACCAGGAAATGGGGTTGCGTCCGAGGTAGACAATGTGACCAGAGGTGGAGAGAAAATTTTCTTTGTCGCCACCATGATCGGCGTCACAGAATGCATGAAGGGAGAGATTGGTGGAGCGGTAGAGCTGAATGCCCAAGGTGGTGGTTCCTTGAAGGTAGCGAAGAAGGCGCTTGAGAGCTTGCCAATGAGTCGCTGTTGGGTGGTGGAGAAATTGAGCAAGACGGTTGACAGTGAAGGCAATGTCAGGTCTGGTTAGGGATAGATATTGGAAGGCTGAGCAATGGCACGATAAGTGGTTTGATCGTGGATTGGTTTGTCGTCTTCCCGCAGGAGGCGCGAGTCGGAAGCCATGGGGGTGGTATTGGGTTTAGCATATAGCATGTCATATTTATCCAGAAGATCGGTGATATATTTGGATTGGTTGAGGTGAATTCCTGAAGCATTAGGAACGACCTCCATGCCGAGAAAGTAGGACAAGGGTCCAAGGTCTTTAAGTGAAAAGCGGTTTGACAGATGGTTTATGAATTCTTGTAATTGGTGTGGATGAGGACCGGTAACAATAATGTCATCCACGTAAACTAGCATAAATATGCAGGTGGTTTTTGTGTGTAAAATGAACAGAGATGAATCGGAGATGGACTGCTTGAAGCCATAGGTAAGCAGATAGGTTTTTAGTTCAGTGTACCAGGCACGAGGAGCCTGCTTGAGGCCGTAGATAGCTTTGGTGAGTTTACACACAAAATCTGGTTTGGTTTGATCGACAAAGCCAGGTGGTTGCGACATAAAGACAGTATCGGTTAAGCGACCTTGCAAGAAGGCATTGTTGATGTCAAGCTGACGTAGTGACCAAGATTTGGTGACTGCGAGAGCTAGAATGAGACGGACAGTGGTGGGTTTAACAACCGGACTGAAGGTTTCAGTATAGTCGATACCGGGGCGTTGATGGAAGCCCTTGGCAACAAGACGGGCTTTGTGTTGCTTTAGACTGCCATCAGGGTTATATTTGTTTCGAAAGACCCACTTGCATCCGATAATATTTTGAGTGGGAGTACGGGGAACTAGTGTCCACGTTTGGTTGCGAATGAGTGCGTCAAACTCATCTTGCATAGCATGACGCCAATGTGGTAGGACTAAAGCCTGTTTGACCGTGTGAGGTAGCTCAGAGGTAGAAGAAGTGTGAGCAAGGTTGTTGGTGTAGCGTGGGTTGGGTTTTCTGATATTGTGATCAAGGCGAGTAGTAATCGTCTTTGGAGGGGGTGGTACGGTTTTTCTGACTGGTTTGGGTGGTGGTACAGAGACCGAGGTGGGCTCGGGTGGAGGAGTGGAAGACTGAGGGGTCTCGGGTGCACGGTCAGCAGCAGAAGGGGTGGGGTTGACCGTGACAGGTGAGGAAGAGGAGGTAGTGCCGTGAGATGGTGGTGGAGGCACAGTGGTCGAGCGACGGGAGTATACCTGTGTTATAGGCTTGTGTTGTCGAGCAGGGAGACTAGTGACAGGTGGGTCCGAGCTCAAGGTTTGAGTGGTTCCATGTTTAACAATGGGAACTTGAAGAGAGCACCAGGTATCGGGTGCGATGGTTGGTGGTGCATTAGCAGCGGGTTGTTTAAAGGGGAAGACGGTGTCAATAAATTTGACGTGGCGAGATGTATAGAGGCGGTTGGTTTTTGTATCAAGACAGTGATAGGCACTCTGTGTGTTGGAGTAGCCAACAAAAATACATGCAATGGAACGAGGTTCCAATTTGTGTTTTGTATATGGTCGTAACCAAGGATAACAAAGACAGCCAAAGCTGTGGAGTTTTGAATAATCTGGTGATGTATTGTGCAGCTTAAGGTATGGAGAAGCACCTTGTAAAGACTTGGTGGGAAGGCGATTAATAAGATAGGTGGCCGTGCTAAATGCAAAAGGCCAATACGATGTTGGAAGACCAGCATGGTTGAGCAGGGCAAGGCCTGTTTCGACAATGTGTCGATGACGTCGTTCAGCATAGCCATTATGTTCTGGCGTATGCGGTGGAGAGGTGTAGTGCGAAACACCGTCTTTAATTAGGGTTTGGTTCAATTTAATGTACTCGCCACCATTGTCGGAAAAGAAGCGGCGAATAGGTGTTTTAAAGTATTTTTCGACAATGGATTTAAATTGATTAAATATGGTCGTGGTTTCGGATTTTTGTTTAAGCGGGTATAACCATGTATACTTGGTAAAGTGATCAACAAAAATCACATAATATTTGTAGTTATCACGGGAATGAACCGGACTGGACCACACATCGGAAAAGATAAGGTCAAGAGGTGCAGCAGAAGTAAACGAGGAAGTCGAAAAGGGGAGCTTTTTGCTCTTCGAGACATTACAAGCATGACAATAATCAATAGTTTTATTAAAATCAGAAGATAACATGGTTTTATTTGTCGAAGCAGAAGACAATACACTACTTGAAATTGTTCTAAGTATTTTATTAGACGGATGTCCTAACATATGATGCCACGAAAGGGGCGTGGTTCCTTTTATTGCTGCTGCAGCTAATGGAGACGAGTTTGGTGGAGTCCATTCATAGATTCCTTGGTTGGCTCGACCCTGGAGAATTGTAGTCCCGGTTCGAAGATCCTTCACATAAAAGGAGGTGTGTGAGAAAACAGCATAAGCATGGTTATCGCGACAGAGGCGAGATATAGATAAGATGTTACGTGATATTTTTGGTACATGAAGAACATTATGAAACTTTAAATTGGCAATAGTAAATGAACCTGTATTATTTATTGGTAGGACAGAGCCATCTCCAATCATCAAATCATCAACGCCGGTGTATGGAGAATGAGAAGCGAGGAGATCGAGATCATGAGTAAGGTGGTGGGAAGCACCGCTGTCAAGCAAGAATGCGGGGTTGGCTTGAGGTACGCCAGGGTGAGCAAGGTTTGCTTGAGGTCTTTGAGCAGTCGGCCCGAGAGGGTTGCGGGTCAGGAAACTCAAGGTCAGGACAGATTTTTCGAAAAGCGAAGCAAGTAGCAATGACATGACCCGTTTTGCGACACCATTGGCATCTACCCCGAAAGGGTTGAGAGTTGGTTTGGCCACGGTGTGAAGAAGAATACGGTAAAGATTGCTGGCTTGGGCCACGGCTGCTGCTGTTGGAATAGGTGCCGCGGTTTGAGACACCACGGTTGTTAGAGGAGCCACGAAAATTTGGGTTGGTAGAGGCACAAACGAGGAAGGTTGTGGTTGTTGGCGAAGCAACAATTCATGGTTTAGGAGCTTCTCATGGAGAGCGTCAAAAGAAATAGTGGTGTCGCGAGCGCGAACGGTGTCAATGACAGGTTTGTAGGTCTCGTAGTCGAGACCTTTAAGAATTTTGGAGATGACATCTTCTGGGTCAAGGATTTTGCCCATAAGGGCAAGTTGATCAACACACGATTTAATTTGTTGCATATAGCTGGTAATAGATTGGTCGGCAAGCTTGACAACCGAATCAAAGGTTTCTTTGAGAGCTAAAATATGAGGGCGCGAGGGATTCGCATAGGTGTGGGAGAGAGTATCCCATGCGTCTTTGGCGGTGGAACAACGGACAAGAAGATATTGTTGGTCCGCAGACAGAGTGCTCATAAGAGCAGCAAGAATCATCGAGTCTTGCTTTAACCAATTTTCATAGGCCGGATTCGGGGCCTCGGTTTTGTCATCCTTGACAATGGTTTTAGATGGTGAGGGAGTAGACCCATCAAGGTAGCCAAGTAGGCTTAGACCAAAGAAGATTTTAGACAGCTGAAATTTCCACGCAGAAAAGTTTTGCGAGGTAAGCTTGATACAGTGACCCAAATTGAGGGCCTTGACTGCATCAGAATTGTCGACAGTGGAGATAAGAATCTCGGGTTGTGGAGACATGGTGACAGCCGAGAATGAAGGGGTGGGGGCTGTGTGCTTGAACGCGGTTCGGCGAGGTCGAAGATAATGGTTGGATCGAAGACCTTTGGATACCATATAAAAAACCAACCTAGTAACATATAAGAAATATAACCTTTGGTTTGAATTGTATTTTCTGTATTTACTTTGATATCAATGAATACATATTTATACTAATTACAAGGTTGAGACTAGCTAAGATTATTTACCAAAAACGATAAGGAAAGAAATCTAGTTTTCCTAATTTACAATATTCACACAATCAAATTACTTGCAAGGCAAGTCGGGAGATTTTCTCTGTAAACCTTTAGGAAGGTTAATAGTAACTTTGTAAGGGGAAGGTATATGACATTGTTCATCTTATTAACCTTGAAAACATACAAAACATTAAGTCACGGCATAAGATATCTATAACCTTACTCTATTTAATGATCATTTCATCTCGGTCATTTGTTATCGATTTTTTGTGGCACAAAAACCAACGAAATACTAGTGTTTGGCCTCTATCTTATTCTTTTTTTGAAACTCCCAAACCGGGATTACCTCGTATTACTAGCCTCAGTCAGAATAACAGAAGAAAGATGGTCGTATACCGCACCATCTTTCTTCTGCCTCTATCTTATTCTTGAGTATGGAACTATGAATTCTCTCCATTTGTCAAAAAGAAATGGACGTCCATTTCTAATCCAGTGGTTCACAGGTTAAGTTGAACGAATCTAAGGGTTACCAAATTACCTACAAATTCAAAAGTAAATTTTAATCTCCTCATGTTCTCTTTTGTTTCCTTTATTTTCTTTTACCAAAATTTATTATCCTAAGATTATATTTTGGATAATAAAATGGTCCATTCATTTCTTTTTTAGAAATGGAAAGTCTTTGGACTTTTGCTCATGGTTTATGTCTTCTCTAAGAATATAGTTTTCGCTATAAAAAGTTTGGATAATCTGTCCGAATTTTCGTGCTAAGCTCCTTTTCGTTTACGAGGGAGGCGTCTGTTTTGGTGATTAAGGATGTTTTGTCCCTTGACTTACTGACAATTACTCTATTTTATCGTCGTACGAATAATGCCTTGACGTCGGCCGACCATTCTCTAATTTCATGGTGGTCGTTAGTCTACGACTCTACGTAATAAAGCGTAATTTGGGTCCTCCGGAGCACACCAAATATTAAATTCTTCTAGTGTTCATTACATGGGGATCGGATTAGTCGAGGGGCTTTCTGCACTCCCTACAATTCGTGTACGAAATTTCTTGGGTTAGTTGTATGTTTGCTTTTATGTTCGATCACCAAGTTGTAGTCCTTATAGTATCAGAGGCAAACCTTCTTGGCTTGCTTTCACCCTTTCCCTTCTATGCCCATACCGCGTAAATGCATCTTATTTTTGTCACTTGATAGTTTCAAATTTTCGATGGTCTGTGAGAGTTATTTTAACGGATAAATGGGTTGTTGAAACTCGTGCTTGATCTGTAATACTCCACCATCAACTCTTTCCTACCTGATGATGCTTAATTTTATGTAGCTTAAGTTTTATACTTTATTTTGTATCGTTTTATTTTGTAGTTTGTGTGTATGGGCTAGAGTGTTATACATGTAGATATTTAACACTTTATTTCCAGCTGACAAGAAGGTGTTTTGAATCCGAAAACTTTGGGACACAATAAGCTCTCAGTGCCAAAATAAAAGGAAACAATTTGGTATGAAAAAAGTTAATCCGTATCTCTTTTATCAAACGAACGTGAGAGAAAATAATATGAGTAAAACTCATTGAATAAGCATTAACTCTCATACTCATGTAAATTTTATCGTTAGACCTCTCATGTTATTAGTTACCTTAAAATATAATTTTCTTTTCTCTTTTGATTGTTCCACATGTGAGACAGTCTTATAGTAGACGTACTCTAAAATAAGATCAGTCAATTGGTTTCATCAAACCCTTATTTTCTATTAACTTATTGACCAAAAATCGTATTTTTTTTTATCATGGGCATGAAAATTACATGGCAAGAAACTCAAAATGTTATTATATTCTAATATCTTTGCATTAAAAATCAAAATGTTATAATAACAAGGGTAAAAATAACTACTTTATAAAATAAGTTTTTCTAAAATATGGAGTACCTTTAAAAAAAAGTTTTAATATTAGTACAATACCTTTTAAAAGTCTTTTGTTTAAGATTGCTACAAAAATTCATTTTAGTGATAAAAAATTCGATGTTTCGGATGGTGTGCGGCCAAATTCGATTAGTTGAAAATGTTTTTGGTGAGAAATATGCTTTTCACAAGTTTCTATAGCAAAAAGAAATGAACTTTTTAATCACCAAAAACGTGTTTTACTAGCAAAATTTAATAAAAAAATATATACTCTTAAAAGATAGTAATTTTAAAACTTTTTTCTAAAAGATTATAATTTTAAAAAATGTTTCGTGTATATAGTTATATACTCGTACAATTTACTTTATTAATAGGAATTAATATTTTTATGAAAATATTCAAAAAAATCCAACAATATAAAATTAAAATTAAAATTAAAATTAAAAAGTTTTTTTAAAAACCTACACCGTAAGATTTAAGAAAGTCGTGAAACAATAAGAGTATCAAATTGGGTAATAATCAAAAGAACCCTCATTTTCATCAGGTAAGAGCATCTCCAACGGACAGCTACAAGGTATTGTAGCTAGACTTGCCATGTCATTTTTCTAAGCTATTCTGCTTTTCGGCTACAAACCGCTCCAGTGGTGAGCTACAACATATTGTAGCTTGTATAGGTCCCACATTCTTTTTTTCACTAATGAAAATTTAACATTTTTTTTATAGTTAAAGCAAGCTTGTAGCTTGGTGGAGCTACAATGCTTTGTAAGCTATATCCTAATTTTCTATCTCCAATGGTAAGCTACATACTTATAATTTTATTAAAATTGCAAGCAAGTCCCTAAAATGTACCATTGGAGATGCTCTAAGTTGATAGAGAATATGATATAGTGTATTATGATAATATGATAGTAATGTATTTAGAGGAATATAATATCTTTTGAAAATATTCCCTTCATCCTAAAATAAATGTTTAATTTTGGAAGGATTTAAGAGTGTTCATGAAAATCGAAAAATATTCACAATCTTTTGTTAAAACCTACTAAAATTAGAAAGATGACACTAATTTTGGGAAAACATTTAATGGAAAGGGAACACTTATTTTAAAGGGTATTGATTTTCCGTATACGGATTTTACTCCCGTTATATACTTTTTTCACTTGATTTTCCAACTATACCCTTTTTACTCCCACAATATACAAAAAAAAAAATTAAAAAAAAGAAAAGAAAGAAAAACAACAATGAATCAACAAGCTACTCCGACCACCATCACCTCCGGCCACCACCGAGTTCGACCACCGCGCCGGAGTTCACCGCCGGCTACACATGGCAGTCCCACCCTCGCGGGTGACCGGTCCTACTTAGTTACCCACAAAACTCACAAACTAACACAATTTACTACACCACCATATTGACCACCAAGCCCACCCACGTCGGCGCCGCCACCTCCGACCACCCTCTCCGGCCGCCGCTACCGCCTCCCACCACCCTAAGTCGGTGCCTACCGCCGCCCCAAGTTCTTCCTTATGCAAACCCTAATTTTGATTTTAAATTAAATCCATTTAGAATTAATAAAAATTGATAATTTAATGACAATAATTGAAATTGAAAGTGATTATTACTTCATTGAATTGTTTATTGAAATTAATAATTAAATAATTAAACAATTGATTGAATTTAGATTAAGAAAAATTTAGGGGAAAAAAAGAGAGAATTTGTATACCATGGGAGTAAAAAAGAGTAGGGTTTGGAAACTAAATGAAAAAAGTATACACCGGGAGTAAAATCCGTATACGGAAAATCAATTACGATTTTAAATGGAGGGAGTATTATGATATAATTATTACGGTTTTTTTTTTTTCTTATGTCTAATGAGCATAGGATAATAATCCCAAATGGATAAGCTTCAAAAAAATTTACCACAACTTCCTATTTTAACGGCTACTTTTTTTTTTCTTTTTTTTCCCCTCTAAATATATAATTATTTTCTAAATAAATATTATTTATTTAATTTAATTTAAAACACAAAAGAAAACACAATTTTTTCATTGATTACTTTTCCCGTAAAAGGGTTGAGGGTTCGATTTGGTGAACCCTTTGGAGAATTAGTGAACCCTTTTGGAAATAAGTGAAACGCGGTTGATTGATTGCAAAAAAAAACCTAATTTGCAATATGAGGTGAAAAAATAATTGCTGTAATCATAAATAAACAAATAAATAAAAATATGTGAGTTTATAAGTGAGAAAGAAAAATTTAAGACTAATTTAGGGAGTAGTTATGAGAATCTTTAATTATTAAAGGAAAATAAGAATTAATTGGTTATTGCTATATCATTAAGATTATTATCCTATGCATTTTATTTTCAGGGCATAGGATAGAAAATCCCCAATTATTATTGTTATATTTCCTAGTTTAGATGAAAGTCTGAGAAAGTTATATAATCAATAGAACACAACTATTAATAATAATAAACTATTCTCAATCCTTTATATACCTTAGAGCAAGTGCAATGGGGAGATCTTCCTATAAAGTTCTTTCAATGCCAAATCATCTTTTTCCAATTATCAACTTTAAAAATTTTATACCACAATGAAAGAATTTTACCTACTTTTTAATTAGGACCCACAATTAATATATTTTATTTCTTTGAAGTTTACAAAGAACTTGCTTATAAAATAATAAGAACCAAATTTTTTGTTTGACAAACCTAATGACCTGAAAAACTTTATTTTTGAAGTTCATATGGACAAACCCTATTTTTAAGGTTCATATTGACAAACCCAATAACATGAAGTTCATGATAGCAAACCCAATAATAAAAACGCCCATTGTACATACTATCTTATCATAAGTTTTTTGCAATTATCACCTTTAATTTTCGTTTGCTTTGATTATTGTTCATGTCAACAGCTTCATTGATCTGTTGTTGTTGTTGCTGTTATTGGAGGGAGTAGTAATTAGTAACAACCCTTGATTATTTTGAGTTGGATTGTTGTTTAAAAACTTTACTGAGGCTTTTTTTTTTTTTTTTTGAAATTATAATTGTTAGGTAAATCAGTTGACAACCATGGAATCAGTTGACGGCCGAGATAGGCTGAGTGAAATGCCAGACGAAGTAATTATCCACATTCTTTCGTGTATGCCCATTGTATATGCTGTTAGAACCATGTTACTTCGTCGTTTCGGAGACCTTTGGACTTGGGTTCATACCCTTAAGCTTGACATGGATAATTTCTTTGATCAATTTTATCTATATCGTCGTCAGTGTGAAGAAGAAGATGAGAATGAGAATGAGCGGATGTTTGTTTTCTTCCGCAATGTTTTGATACTTCATAAAAGGCCCTCCATCAACATATTTGATATTCGTGTAGAATACAATTCTTCCGGCGAAACCGTCAAGGCTTGTGGTGAGGCAAAAACATGGGTGAGGTTTGCGTTGGATAGACAAGCAAAAGAACTCATATTATGTGATATTTCTGATTGCGAATTTCAAACCAATTTATTGGCGCATAATTTCACAAGTCAATATCTTGTTAAACTTGTGCTCGATTCTTGCAATCTTGAAACCCAGTTTGAAGTGAACTTGCCATCTCTGAAGAAGTTATCAATTGACAGTTGTGACATTCGTGATGAAGAATTACTAAGTTTTTTACGTGGGTGTCCTTCCTTACAAGAACTGGAAATAAAGAATCTTTATTATTTGGACAAGCTAAGTATTAGCGCTCCAAACATTGATAAGTTATCTCTTGTATATTACGACTGGGAACCTTTGCCGTTTGATTGCCCCAATCTTAAAACTTTGGAGTTGGATGTATCTGATCATGGGATAGTTATTACTGATATTTCTTCAGTTCGTAATATCTACGTTAAAAACTATCCTGGTAACTCATACAATGATGAATTACATACAACACGTAAATTGTTTTACGGGCTGCTTCATGGTGTTGAAGTTCTCCATTTGTCACGTTATGTGTCTCACGTAAGCTCTTCTTTTTTCTTTATTAATATAGAAGTGTGGAATTACTTACTGATATAATGCATTTTTCATTTTCTTCCATTTTCAGGAGTTCCTTGATACAGTACAGCATTTGGATCTGTTACAACACAAATGGAAGCGTGTAGTTCTTGAATTGCGGAAGCTTGATCAAGTTTGCCTCGTAGGCATTTATCACTTGATGCGAAGTTTAAGCAACTTTGAAGAACTCACTATATACACCGAACTAGTATGTGCATATGATATTTCATACAGCACTCTACTCCTCTAACTTACTGTTAGATGATTTCACTGTCCAATTGATTACTATTGATATAAAAGGGGTCACTAAGTAAAAGGAGCTCTTCTGATGATAATATTGTCTTTCGTGGTCTCACAAATCGTGCCACTATTTACCGTAATAACTTGCTGTACCTCTTGTATGTTGTAAGAAACTATCGGTCAGTATCGACATTGTTTGATGTTTCAAGTCAAATATGGATGGGTGTAGCACTAATTTACAAAGATGGGTTCACATATATTGCTGTATAAAGTAGCCTCACGATAATCTTGTACGATACACCGCTGTTGATAAGTAGTTTCATTTGGCTACTTGAATTAACTAATAGTCTTTCACCTACATGTCATCAGGATTTCGAGGAGAGTACTGATCTGCCCCTTTTAGAAGTTCCACCTCCTTACGTATCACCGCAACTTAAGACCATCACCATGCATGGTTGCGGGAAAACTTGGAAGAGTCAGCTTCGACTTGTAGAATTCTTGCTGAAAGGCGCAGCTGTTTTGGACAAATTGATCATTGTCACCACTAAATATCAACAAATCCCATATTGGAACGCAAAACCTGCAGAAGAGCTTGAATTTGCTAAGCTAGTGTCCAGCTTCCCGCGAGCGTCAACTAGTGCCCGGGTACTCTTTGCTTGACTATTGTAGTATTGTGATACTGCGTTTTTGTAACGGAGCTAGCATGTTGTGTATTGTATTAGCTAACCATGCTAGAAAGCTTAATTACGAATGACGGAATAATTATAACTCTAGGATTTGTTCACTGGCTTCTGTCTCAAAGGCAGCTTGCTGATCTTAGCTTCGATTTTGATGAATACTTTGAACAATGTGGTCCCTCTCTATACATGTATGATACGTTTAAGTCACGGAGTATATTAGAAGATAGTGTGCGTACTTTGGTGTGGAAGTAAAGATCGTTGTGTTAGCCTTATACTCATGAAAGGTGGCTACTTTAATCACCGAATA
Organism: Dianthus caryophyllus; assembly: GCA_023091065.1. Taxonomy (NCBI): domain Eukaryota; kingdom Viridiplantae; phylum Streptophyta; class Magnoliopsida; order Caryophyllales; family Caryophyllaceae; genus Dianthus; species Dianthus caryophyllus. Next base: position 9,010,230 of record CM041522.1, on the reverse strand, counting down.
AGTCCATATCCCAAATCTCGAGTTTCGCTGTTATGGAAAGCTAAACATAATTTATAAAGGTAATCCATGATTCTTATAAATGTACGATAAACGTCCGAAGAAAAAATTCTCTTTTTGGATTGTGCCTTTTTTTTTTGTACGGTATTGACTTTATAATGGTTCGGCGGTCCAACCTCCATTGTCCTAATATATCCAATATAATTAGCATGTAAACTTTTGAGTGCGTTTTCTTCTATTGTCATTAGACATGACAAAACTTATGAGTGCCAAATGATATGACCAAATCAACCTGACCTGGACCCGATTTGACACCACCTGAATATGACACAAAATCCGAATTAATTAACCCGATCAACTATATAACTCTACTTGATTGTTTATTGCCGCAAACTGACCCGAACGACACCCGGCCTACTTGACCCGTTTGTGGGGTCTAACTTTATTTTTAGTAGTTCTTCCGATCCACTATCAAGTTGGGTAAGCCAAAATGCCTCGCAATTTCTTTCCATTGTTGCTCAATAACACTCATTAATCTTAGGGTTTAGGGTATCTTTTGCAATTATCAACCTTTATTTTTTGTTTTACTAATATATTAATGTTTATCGAAGAGGTGTTAGTCTAGTGGCTAAGGCTAAGGTATTCTAGGCAATAGGTTCCTCTTTTATTGTAATGCGACTAAGTGCACGCTTTCGATTGACAAAAATATATACAGTCAAAAGCTCATTGATTGTTTTGGTCACTGTAATACATGCATGCCATTGTTGTTGTCGTCGTGGTTGTTAGCGGCTAATCGATTTGAGAATCATGAAATTCTCCAATTGCAGTTAAAAGGGTACGAAATCATGAAACAAATCTACTAAAGTCACTTTCAGCTACTAAAAAAAAAATTAGTAACAATAAATCATAATTATCACTTAAATAATACAAAAACTATATAAACGGGTACAAATATAGTGGACTTACAATAACTTATTGTAAGCGCCTCTTACACAAGAATTTGGACAGACAAAAAAAAAAAAAAAAAACATATTTCTCGCATTTTCTTTACAAATACAAAGTAGTTGTCAAATTTTGAAAAAAAAAAAAAAATAATAATAAAAAAACACCATTGTTGGTAAATAACAATCACTGATCTCAGGGTTTGGAAAAAATCGTGGTTTTCATCAGGTAACTTCTGCAATAATCACCTTCTTTTTTCTTTTTTCGTCTAAATATCTCTTCATGTCAAAAGCTTCGTCTAATAATCACCATTATTCTGCGACTTAATCTTCATGCATGCCATTGTTGTTGTTGTAATCGCTTTGGGATTTATGAAATTTGAGGTGCAGTCTGAAGTTAGGAGTTACTGGGTTTGACAAAGTTGTTTCTTTTGTTGAACAATTTCTCGCTATTATATTGTACGAGTATAATGGGGTTACTATTTGTTCAATAATTGTAACAATGGTGTCGTTTTAGTAGTCGCAAGTACCTCGTTGTACGCATGAACGGTGTTATATGACTATTTGTTCAATAATGGTGACATACTGACTTATAATTGTAACAATGGTGTCGTTTTAGTAGTCGCAAGGAAATCAGCTGAACCGAATAATGGTGACATACTTACGCCTTGGTCTTTTGGATTGAAATCAGCTGAACCGAATAACGAAATTTTATTGTGCTAGGTTAGCCGTGGATTGTTATGTTTCCACTTTTGGTTGATTCAATTGATAAGACCTACTTTAATAATCGAACTTATGTTTTTGGTATTGGATGAAGTACTAATTATAACGGACCCTTTATTGTTTTGAGTTAGGTGGTTGTTTGAAATCTTAATTAAGCCTTTGCTTTAAAATTATTGTCAGGTAAATTCATTCACTTTACTGCCATGGAATCACGAACGCAAAAGCGTGTGCGTTCTCGAGAGAACTATGACGGCCGAGATAGATTGAGTGAACTGCCTGATGAAGTAATTGTTCACATTCTTTCGTGTATGCCCACCGTATATGCTGTTAGAACCATGTTACTTCGTCGTTTTGGAAACCTTTGGACTTTCGTTCATACCCTTAAGCTTGACATGCTTGATTTCTTTAACCAATATTATAAACGTTGGTGGAAATATGATGACGATGAGCGGATGATCGTTTTCATCCGCAATGTTTTGAAATTTCATAAAAGGCCCTCCATCAACAAAGTTCATATTTGTTTAGTGCTCTGTTCTCCTGACAAATCCGTCAAGGCTTCTGGTGAGGTAAAAACATGGATGAGGTTTGCGTCGGGTAGGCAAGCAAAGGTACTCAAATTATGGGTTACGACTAGTTACAAATTAACTAACACTTTATCGGTGCGTAACTTCACAAGTCAATCTCTTGTTACCCTTTTGCTCGATTCTTGCAAAGTTGAGACCCGAGTTAAAGTGAACTTGCCATCTCTGAAGAAGTTATCGATTGACAATTGCGTCATTCGTAATGAAGTTTTACTAAGGTTTATGCGTGGCTGTCCTTCCTTACAAGAACTGGAACTAAATAATCCCTATTGTATGGACAAGCTAAGTCTAAGTGCTCCAAATATTATTAAGTTATCTCTTGTTCTTTTAAATTCACGTGAGAGTTGGAATCCGTTGCCATTTGATTGCCCCAACCTTAGAACTTTGGATTTGGATATATGGTTTGGGCTACAGATTACTGATATTTCTTCTGTTCGTGATGTCTACATCAAAAATATTTCTTGTGACGAATACTACGATGGCGAACATGCAATGCTTAAATATTTCTGCGGGAAGCTAGATGGGGCTGAAGTTCTCCATTTGTCACGTAATGTGTCTCACGTAAGCTCTTCTCTTCTCTTTCTTTATTAAAAAAATAAGAGTGTGGAATTACGGAGATAACGAATGTTCAGTTTCTTCCATTTCCAGGCGTTCCTTGATACAGTACAGCATTTGCATCTGTTGCAACACAAATGGAAGCGTGTAGTTCTTGAATTGCGGAAGTTTGATCAAGTGTGCCTCGTAGGCATTCATCACTTGATGCGAAGTTTAAGAAACTTGGAAGAACTCACTATATACACCGCAGTATGTGCAGTCAGTTCTCTACTTCTTTAAATTTTAACTTACTGTGAGACGACGTCACAATCGTAATTAGAATGAATAGGCACTCATTTATGTCATGAATTGATTACTAATGATACAAAAGGGATGACTAAGTAAAAGGACCCCTGCAGATGATAAGATTGTCGCAAACTATAGGGTCGCAAACCATCTTTCGTGTTAGGGGTAACTGGGTAAGGCCGCTTAAATCATGCCAACATTACCCTACTAATTACGGGAACCCTTGAGGCACCAGAGTAATGGTGTATTTGACTTTTATAAACTTCGATTTTTCGTCATGTAAAAAAATTATGTTCATATTCTCATTTTCAACTAGGTGTACCTCTTGTATATTGTACGAAATTATCGGCCAATATTGTAATAAAGTAGCCTCCTAATGATCTTATACGAAAATGCTGTTGATATGTTGTTTCACTTGGCTGTGTAAATTAACTGATTATCTTTCACCTACTCAATATGTCATCAGCGTTTTGAGGCCAGTACCGATTTGCTCCCTTCAGAAGTCTCGTCTCCTCAAGTGACACCGCAACTTAAGACCATCACTTTGCATGGTTATGGAACGTCTTTGAAGAGTCACCTTCCACTTGTAGAATTCTTGCTCAAAGGCGCAGCTGTCTTGGAAAAATTGGTCATCGTCCCCACTAAAAGTCAATACTATTCACCGTGGAGTGCAAAAGATGAGCTTGAATTTGTTAAGCATGTGTCAAGCTTCCCGAGAGTGTCACCGAGTGCCAAGGTGCTCTTTGCTTGATTATTGTGTCAAGCTTCCCGAGAGTTTCACTGAGTGCCAAGGTGCTCTTTGCTTGATTGTTGTGCCTGCATATTGCATATTTGGATCGTAGCTAGCAAGCAGACATATTGCGGAAAAGTGATAATCTTCTCTGAATATTCTCTCCATGAATTATGCTTGCATTTTCACAAAATCATAGTCATCGTCATTATTTACTTTATCTTCACAAAATCATGATCAACTAGCTCCTTTTCGTTTATGAGGGAGGCGTCTGTTTTGGTGATTAAGGGTGTTTTGTCCCTTGACTTACGGACAATTGCTCTATTTTATCGTCGTCTATAATATTATAAACAATACCATGATGTCGGCTGACCATTCTCTAATTTCATGGTGGTCGTTAGTGTACGACTCTACGTAACAAAGCGTTTGGGTCCTCCGGAGCACACCAAATATTATATTCTTCCAGTGTTCTTTATATGGGGATTAGTCGAGGGGCTTTCTGCACTCCCTACAATTCGTGTACGAAATTTCTTTGGTTAGTTGTATGTTTGCTTTTAAGTTCGATCAAATCGTAGTCCTTGTAGTGTCAGAGGCAAACCTTCTTGGCTAGCATTCACCCTTTTATCAAACGAAAACCTAAAACCTGTCTTTTTTGAGATAAAATAATGTGAGTAAAACTCATTGTTGAAGCACAAACTCCCATACTCATGTAAATTTTATCGTTAGACCTCTCATGTTATTACTTATTAGTCACCTTAAAATATAATTTTCTCTTCTCTTTTAATTGTTCCACGTGTGAGACAGTCTCATAGTAGACGTACTCTAAAATAAGATAAGTCAATTGGTTTCGTCAAACCCTTATTTTCTCATAACTTATTGACAAAAATTGTACTCCGTAGTTTTTATCAGGTGCATGAAAATTGTATTCTAATATCTTTACATTAAAAGTCAAAATGTTATAATAACAAGGATAAAATTAACTATTACTCCCTTCGTTCCATAATGTTCTTCCCATTTCAGTTTGGATCAAAAATTAAGAAAAGTAGATTGTGTGGGTGAGATTAAAGTAAAAAAAACAATAAAGTAGGTTGTGTGGATGAGATTAGTTAAAAATTGACAAAAATAGAAATGGGAACAATATCTTATAAAAGCCTTATGTTTAAGATTGCTACAAAAATTTATTTTAGTGACAAAAAGCCCCACTGTTGTGGATGGGGTGCGGCCAAATTCGATTAGTTGAAAATGTTTTTGGTGAGAAATATGTTTCCACAAGTTTCTATAGTAAAATATGATCACCAAAAACGTGTTTTAATAGTAAAATTTAACAACAAAAAAATACTCTAAAAAGGTAGTAATTTTAAAACTTTTTTCTAAAAGATCATAATTTTAAAAAATGTTTCGTGTAATGCAATTATTTACAATTTACTTTAATAATAAGAATTCAAAAAACCCAACAATATAAAATTAAAATTAAAATTAAACTTAAAAAGTTGTTTAAAAACTTAAGATCTAAGAAAGTGATGAAACAATAAAGAGTACTCCGTATGAAATTGGGTAACAATCAAAAGAACCCTCCTTTACTTTTCATCAGGTAAGTTTTGCAATTATTTATCACCTTCTATTTTCGTTTGCTTTAATTATTGTTCATTGATTTGTTGATGTTGTTGTTGTTATTGGAGGGAGTAGTAATTAGTAACGACCCCTGGTTATTTTGAGTTGGATTAAAATTTGGTGGGACACCCGTGTTAAATTTATATAAAATTTTCTTTGTGTTTTGGACTCTTATTTATTTAACACTTTATTTGGCCATGGCCCTACCAGGCCTGGCCTGAGCTCCGTCTCTACTTCATATGGCGAGGATATATTATCTCGATAATATAGAAAGATAGATATTTAATATCTATCGATCTTTCTATATTATCGAGATATAGAAAGATAGATATTTATAATATCTATCTTTCTTTATTATCGAGATATAGTAAGGATATTGATCGTATTTTGATAATAAAGAAAGATAGATATTAAATATCTATCTTTCTTTATTATGATTAATATCCTTGCTATATCTCATCACCCTCCCTGAATCGGAGTGTGGAAGAATAGAACGTCCGACTTGCAAATCACTTATACCCACTCAACCAATATCTGTAACCGAAAAATTATTATTGTTAGCTAAATCAGTTAACCATGGAATCAGTTGACAGCCGAGATAGGTTGAGTGAAATGCCAGATGAGATAATTGTCCACATTCTTTCATGTATGCCCATTGTATATGCTGTTAGAACCATGTTACTTCGTCGTTTTGGAGACCTTTGGACTTTGATTCATACCCTTAAGCTTGACATGGATGATTTCTTTGATGAATTTTATCTAAATCGTCAGTGTGAAGAAGAAGATGAGAATTATATTGAGCGGATGATTGTTTTCTTCCGCAATGTTTTGATACTTCATAAAAGGCCCTCCATCAACATATTTGATATTTGTGTAAAATACAATTCTTCTGACGAAAGCGTCAAGCCTTGTGCTTATGGTGAGGCAAAAACGTGGGTGAGGTTTGCGTTGGATAAACAAGCAAAGGAACTCATATTATGTGATATGTCCGATTGAAATCTACTACCAATTTATTGGTGCATAATTTTTCGAGTCAATATCTTGTTAAGCTTGTGCTCGTTTATTGTGATCTTGACGCCGAGTTTGAAGTGAACTTGCCATTTCTGAAGAAGTTATCAATGGACACTTGTGGCATTGGTGACGAAGAATTAGTAAGCTTTTTATGTGGGTGTCCTTCCTTACAAGAACTGGAAATACAGGATCTTTATTATTTGGACAAGCTAAGTATTAGCGCTCCAAACATTGATAAGTTATCTCTTGTATGTGACGACTGGAAACCATTGTCGTTTGATTGCTCCAATCTTAAAACTTTGGAGTTGGATGTATGTGATGGGATAGTTATTACTGATATTTCTTCAGTTCGTGATATCTATGTCAAAAACTATCCCGGTAACTCATACAATAATGATAAATTACATACAACACCTAAATTGTTTTACGGGATGCTTGATGGTGTTGAAGTTCTCCATTTGTCACGTTATGTGTCTTACGTAAGCTCCTCTTTTTTCGTTTATTAACATTAAAGTGTGGAATTGCGTACTGAGATAACGCCCTTTTCATTTTCAGGAGTTCCTTGATATCGTACAACATTTGCATCTGGTACAACACAAATGGAAGCGTATAGTTCTGAAATTGCGGAAGTTTGATCAAGTCTGCCTCGATGGCATCCAACAGTTGACGAGAAGTTTAAGAAACTTGGAAGAACTCACTATATACCCATCGTGGAAAGCAGAACCTGCAAAAGAGCTTGAATTTGTTAAGCGAATGTTAAGCTTCCCTAGAGCGTCAACAAGTGCTCGGATCCTCTTTGCTTGACTATTGTCATGCATACGCCATACTGCGTTTTTGTATCGCAGCTAGCGTGTTGTGTAACGATGCTAGAATGCAGATGAATTATGGAAAAACGATAATTGTTCTTGGGGGTAGGACTTATATTGACTTGGGTAAGTCTTGGATGTAAAAGTCTTGATCAAGTACCATAACTGCATTCCAGATTTCGTCGTGAATTAGGCTCCCTTTTTTATTCCTTATTCGAAACTGGTATAGTGTAATGGTATCTATACATGAAATAGGCTCGCATTTGACAAAACATTGTCATCGTCATTATATACTTAATTTTTGCAACATTCAGAAGCTACCGAGTTGACGACTGGAATTTCCAATTTACATTTTGAATTTTTCGACTTCAATTGTAAGGAATACTGAGTTCTACTTCCAACTTGAGATAATCGTAATCATTGTTTTCTATGATAAATTTCGGACACTCTTGTCCGACTATTTTTAATTGATGCGAAAGTAATTGATACCTCTTACCTTTCTCATCCGTATGAGGATGAATTAAATTGGTCGTCTTCTCGAGAATCAACCTAGTTTAGATATGGATACTAAATTTGTAAAACCGGTAATTGGTTTAGAAAAAAGGGTTAATTGAATATAACCCCTTTTATAACACTTTTTTTCTAACATAACCCCCTTTTAAGACACTTTTGTTTCCAAATCATCCCCAAAGTCGAAATATGCTATTTAAAAATGAAGTATTCACACCCTTAAATAGAAATTTCTCAAGATGTTTTGACATATTTTAAACATTGGTGGTTGTAACTTGAAAGGGACATACCTTATAATGTCTTTAATCGTCATTTTTAGGTAAGAAAATTCGACTTTGGGAGTGATTTGGAAACAAAAGTGTTTTAAAAGGGGTTATGTTACAAAAATAACATATAAGGGGGTTATTTAAAAAAAAAAGTATTATAAAAGGGGTTATATTCAATTAACCCTAGAAAAAAATATAAAATTAAAATGAAAACCTTAAACTAATAGCATCTCCAATGGTTACTTTTTAAGGACTTGCTTGCAATTAAAAAAAAATTTAAGCTAGTAGCTTACCATTGGAGTTGTGATGAGTAGGTGTAGCTTATGAGCATTGTAGCTCTACCAAGCTACGTAGCTTGGTTTTAAAAAATAAAATAGAAAATGTTCTAATTGGATGAAAATGACTTTGTGGGGCCATATAAGCTACAAATCGTTGGATTCTACCATTGGAGGGATATACCGCCAAAGAGCAAAGCTGCTTGAAATTTTAAAGTTCAATTCAAACTACAACCAACCATTGGAGATGCTCTAAGAAGCAAAATTGCAAATAAGTCTATCATGGTAGGGAGCATTTCGTATTTATAAATGTATCATACCGTGTAATGTAAGTGACTAACTGGAGCGTTGATTATGGACCATTATTTTCATAGGTTCAATTAATTAATTGTTTTTTTTTATGTATAGTGGACAATTTATAAAAAGAAAAATATATTGTAGAATTAATTATAAATTATAGTCCTTTAAAAACACAATTTTTTAATTTACAGCCCTTTAAAATTTTTCTAATCAATTGCAGCCACATATTTACTCCGATAATAAATCACAGCCAAAACGAAGCTCCGGCAAAAAAAAGTGGGTAACTTTTTATTAAATTCAATTTTTTTCCCCAAAACTGATTTTTCATGACAAAAATAATCCTTCCTTATTTAATTGGTATAGTAGATAGATATTATATATACTTCTTTTCACATTTGAACAACAAATTTCAAAATCAATTTCTTTTCTATTTCTTCCTTAAATCGAATTAGGTTTACCTTGCTGATACGAATTTCTATTTCTATTTCTATTTCTTCCTTAAATCAAATTAGGTTTACATGAAATGACTACAAATTGTGGAAAAAAATTATCAATTTCCCCCAAATTTACAATTTTGGGGGAAAAAAAAATTAGGGTTTCAAATTTTTTCCAGAAAATTGGACAAATTTTAACCTAGCATGCAAAATGAAATAAGGAGAGTCTTCCACATATTTACTCTTGTAATAAAGCAATCGATTTTTTAACAAAAGAATATTAAATGTAATACTTTCTCTGAGTGATGTATTAAAAAAAACAAAAAGTGATGAAAAATATATTTCCTTGTGCAAAGTCTGCCTTGATGTGCGAGTAAAAACCGAGTGAATGGTTGGAGATGAGAAAGTAAATGACAAAAGTTATGATATAGATGATGGTGAGTTTGAAGAGGGAGATGAAAGTAGGGGAGAGATGAATAGAAATCGTGTAATTAAAAATAGTTGGTACAAAATGGTTTTCACAACTTAATTTTTACCGGAGAATGAGTGTGGGTGCAATTTAAAAATAGTTGGTACAAATGTGGCTGTAATTGATTAGAAAAATTTAAAAGGGCTGTAATTAAAAAATCGTGTATATAAAAGGTTGTAATTGACAATGAACCCTTCTATATTGTAAAATATATTTTATAAATGTAACCACAAAATTAAAATTTGACAACAAATTGGATATGAATAATCGAATTTCGAAAATCAATTTTTCCGGTTACTGAAAAATCAGACAAAGTGATCGAAAAACCGGATAACCGAGTCAGATATGAATTGCACGATATCATTAGTATTTAAATCAAGTAACCGAATCGAATTTAAAATCCAAAGCAAGTAATCGGGTTTTACTCATTCCTAATAGACACTATAACTATAACTCTAAATATTTTTTATTTCGACCCAAAATCTTTTTTTTGCGGTAAGGAGGGGTATTATTATTAAACTAAATCAAAAGCCGCGAGTTCAAGAATCGACGGTGGAAAGTCATTGAAATACATCAGCTCATCCCCACTGCTATAGCAAAGACGCGCGATATAGTGCGCTACAGTATTTCCCCTTTGCTTAACATGTGAAAAACTACAAGACTCTAAAAAATTTGATGAAAATAACACATTGTCGACAACTAACCCCACCAGGCCACGATCAGCTCCTTTCTTCGATATAGCTATGACTGCTTGTAGAGAATCGGTCTCAAAGATGATGTTGCGATGACCCAAGGAAACGCTTCGTTGAATGCCATAACACCGAAATGGAAAGTAGTCCGTACTAATTAGGCAAATACGGAGTAGATGAGAAAAAGTAACTCGTAATTTGTTTCAATTGTTGTTCAATAACACTCACTCATCCTAGGGTTTTGGAGACAAAAAAAAAACCCCTCATTTTCATCAGGTAACTGTTGCAATTATCACCCTCTATTTGTTTTTTGTTTTTTTTGGGTATTATGTTCATGTCAAAAGCTTCATTGATTGTTTTGGTCACTATAAAACTATTCTGCAACTTAATCTTCTGTTGTTGTTGTTGCTGCTGCTGCTGCTGTTGCTGTTGTTGTTGTTGTCGTTCTGCGACTTAATCTTCGTTGTTGTTGTTGTTGTTGTTGTTGTTGTTGCTGCTGCTGTTGCTGTTGTTGTTGCTGTTGTTGTTGCTGTGCTGCCGTAAGCTTTGGTTTTGCTATGTTTCCAATTTCACTCGATTCAATTGATTTGCTGCATTTTGCTTTTTAGTGGAACACCTAGTTTAATGTTCGAACTTATTGTTTCCTAAAAAGCACTCTTTTATTAGTATTGGGGGGAGTACTGATTAAAACTTACCCTTGATTATTTTGAGTTGGGGCGGCTGATCAAAGTTTTAATCAAGCTTTTGTTTTGAAGTTATTGTCAGGTAAATCACATCAGAACCATGGAGTCACGGACCCAAAAGCGTATGCGCGACAGAGATAGGTTGAGTGAAATGCCAGATGAAGTAATTGTCCACATTCTTTCGTTTATGCCTATCGTATATGCTGTTAGAACCATGTTACTGGCTGCTTTGGAGACCTTTGGACTTTGGTTCATACCCTTAAGCTTCACATGCTTGATTTCCATGATCAATTTTATCTAAATCGTCAAGTGAAAAAAGATAAGAATGAGCGGATGTACGCTTTCTTCCGCAATGTTTTGATACTTCATAAAAGGCCATCCATCAACAAATTTCATATTCGTGCACTGCGTTATTATTGTGACGAAGCCATCAAGGTTTCTGATGAGGTAAAAACATGGGTTAGGTTTGCATTGAGTAGACAAGCAAAGGAACTCATATTACATGATGAGTCTGAATGTGAATCTACTTCCATATCAGTGCGTAATTTCACAAGTCTATCTCTTGTTACCCTTGCGCTTCATAATTGCGATGTTGAGACCCGAATTCAAGTGAACTTGCCATCTCTGAAGAAGTTATTGATTGACGACTGCGTCATACCTAATAAAGTATTACATAGGTTTATACGTGGGTGTCCTTCCTTACAAGAATTGGAAATAAAGTATCCTTATGGTATGAACAAGCTAAGTATTAGCGCTCCAAACATTGATAAGTTATCTCTTGTTCTTTCGAATACATGTGACATTAGGAATCCTTTGCCGGTTGATTGCCCCAACATTAAAACTTTGGCTTTGGATGTAGATGTTGGTATAGTTATCACTGATATTTCTTCTGTTCGTGATATCTACATCATAAACTATCCCGGTAACTCATACACTCATACAACACGTAAATTGTTTTATGGGAAGCTTGATGCTGTTGAAGTTCTCCATTTGTCACAAGATGTATCTCACGTAAGCACTTCTCTTTCTTTATTACTGTAAAAAGAAGTGTGTGGAATTATTGAGATAACGAATGTTTCATTTTCTTCCATTTTCAGGAGTTTCTTGATACAATTCAGCATTTGGTTCTGTTGCAACACAAATGGAAGCGTGTAGTTCTGGAATTGTGGAAGTTTGATGAAGTCTGCCTCGTAGGCATCCAACACTTGATGAGAAGTTTAAGAAACTTGGAAGTACTCACAATATACCCATCGGGAAATGCAAAGCCTGAGTTTGATTTTGTTAAGCGCATGTTAAGCTTCCCGAGAGCGTCAACAAGTGCCCGGATACTCTTTGCTTGACTATTGAGTATGTGCGTTTTTGTATCGGAGCTAGCGTTTTGTGTTATTATCCTAGAAAGGTAACGGATTTTGGAAAAACGATAATCATTATTCGGGGTATAACTTGGGCAAATCTTGGATGTAAAAAGTGTTGATCATTTGCCATAACTGTATTCCAGATTTCGACATGAATCATTCCTTTTTTTATTCCTTATCTGAAACTAGTATTGTTATGGTATCTATACATGAATTATGCTCACATTTCACAAAATCACAGTCATCGACGCATCGTCATTTACTTAGTTTTTGACAACTTTCGGAAGCTACCGACTTAATGACCGGAATTTCCAATTTACATTTCGAAATTTCCGACTTCTATTTGTAAGGAATACTGAGTTCTAAATGGAACTTTGGAGAAACTATTTTTTTCTCTTTTGGTGTGCAAGAGTTGGGTGACGTTTCTTTAGTTCGAAGAGTGTGTCATTGAACCCACGACCTATTGTTGAATATTTGGACATCATAAGTCATACTCATAACCACTAGACCAAAATATCATTGGTACTTTGGAGAAACTATAACATTGACTTACAATATAAGATGATCTTGCTTAATTTATCCCAATCAATCAAGCTAAATTTCATTTTCTATTCCTCATTGTTTGAGTAAAAACTATAATCCACGTAAACTTTACTAAGGGTCATTCTGTTACCAATTGATTTTAAAAAATGTGAATTGTTTTTTTAACTTGAGAGCGCTTTTATCGTTGCCAGACCATTTTTATGGTTTAAAATGCTATCACAACTCAAGTTCGCCCTTCATTTGATAAGTTTAAATTGGACTAAAATTAACTAAATATAAATGTATATAATTAAGAGTTTTTTATCAGATGGTACCATTTATTTAGGGTGATTTGTGAGATAGTATCTTTAGTTTTATTTTTTATTTTCTGATATCTTTTATTTTCAATTTTTGTTATAAACTACCAAATATCGGGTTCCGGCGTAGGAAGTCAAATTTCCGGCCAGTCTGCACTTTTGACGCTCTATTTTCTTCAATGTATTATCTACTCCTCAATATACTCTAATCTTCATCATTTAATCATCTTCTTCAGTACATACTCTACTCTTTTTCATTCAATCATCGTTTGACCCTCTTTCTTTTTCACCTTCTCCATTCATTTATTCACCAAAAAAGGCTCACAACTTTCTCAAAAATGGCAGTTTCTAAAACTCAAAGCCTTAATTTATTATTCAAATCCTGAGCTCTTCTCCGTTTTTGCCACGCGAAAAATTCGATCTTTCGTTGAAAACGTTGGATGTTTTGGGGAATCAAATCACTGGTGTGCAAATTCATCCTTGTGCTTTGTCAAATGGGTGTGAAAATTTGGGTCATTTGATTATGAAATAGAATAAATTAGTTAGATTTTTAATCTTGCAAAATCCTCTAAAGAGAGTACTTTATTGCTTTAATTTTTGGACTAAAATACCAAAAATTGGGGGTTATTTGTTCTACCTATTGACGTATTCTAGAATATGTCGAAATTACGAAAGCTAAACCTTGCTTTTAACTAATTTGAGGCGGGGAGTTTGAAAGAAAGATGGGTTTGAAAGACATGGTTTTGAAAGAGCTCTACAAACAACGCGTTTGAGGACGAAAACATGATTCGGAGTTTGTGGACAAAAATTTGAGAAAAGAAAACGAAGGTGAGAGCATAACAAAAATGATGGTGACTTTGGTAATTTTTAACAAACTAAGACTTGAATAAGGTACGGAGTAGCTTTTAACAAAAAGATAAAATGCCAAATAAGTCTTCTCATCGGAAATTTGAATTCAAACGCCGAAATCCGATATTTGGTACTCCCTCCCATTTCATTTCTTCTTCCCAATTAATTCTCTTGGTCCATTTCATTTGTTCTTCTCATTTCCTTTTAAGTCCAAAACTCATGCTTCTCCTTCATTCTTACCCCACATATTTTCTTAACTTTTATTTTTAACCATACATTTTTACTCTCTTAATTTATACCTCAAAAACAAATGGAAAGATCATTAAAAATGGGAGAGAGTAGTTTATATTAAAAATTGAAAATAAAAGCTACCGGAAACAAAAAAAAATTCTCACAAATAACTCTAAATTAAAAAATACCTCTTACCAAAATAAAATAAAATTTAGGGATATTCTACATGGTACCCCTCAGTTTTTTTACTTTCTACATGGTACACCTACACTTTCTTAAACATACATGGTACCCCTAAGTGTTATCATTATCCGCAAGTATACCCCCGAACTTTGTTTTCTGTCAATTAAACTCAGTTTAAGGCGTTACGTGATGACTTGGATGCGTAACTAAGCTTGTCATTAACTATCTCATGACATAAAGACTCTATTAAGCTCAATATCAATCTACAACCTAATATTTATTGATATATATGGGTTAAAAAATTTGCCGAAAAATAATTTATTGTTCCCCTACAAAATTATCACGTCTAAGATAAATATTGAGCCTAATAGAGTCCTTTTGTCATAGGATGATAAAAATCAAGCTTCGTTACGCGACCAAGTAATCATGCAACGCTTAAAACTGAGTTTAATTGTCTGAAAATAAAGTTTGGGGGTACACTTACGGATAATGACAAAAATTAGGGGTACTATGTATGTTTTAAAAAATGTAGGGATACCACGTAGAAAGTAAAAAAAATTGAAAGGTACTATATAGAATATCCCTAAAATTCATAACTAAATATAAATGTATATCCAAAGAAAGAAATTCTGAATTCAAAAAATGGCCAACAAAAGAATCTTTCTACAGTTTTAAAACCCTAACTCGTACAGACAACATTGTAATTAGCAGAAGTGCAAGTTGTGCAACAAGGGTTTTGTTTGTGAGCTTTCAGTTGTTAATCTGTCAGAAAAACAGCTTCTTTAAATAAGGTATTTTTTTTTGGAAAATTTAACACCAATAATCCATCCTTTGGTCGATTTCCAAAAATAAACTCATCTTTAATTAATCCCCTAATAAACCCAACTATAGGTATAATCTTCTCTGACTAGACTAAGTTACCGGCTACCGGTAAAACAGGTGAAAAAAAATTATTATCATCTTCTTTATCTAGCACCACCTCCATTAATATTTAACACCACAACCTTCCGTCTCCAACTCCAACACTGACCACTTCTGTCACCGGCTACCGGTCTATAACGCCACCACCTCCCTCACACCCCAAAAAAAAACCCAGATCTGGCAGAAAAGGTCGTCGACTCCGGCGACAGTAGGTGGTAAGGTGGCCGTTGGAGTTGATTTCGGCGAAGGAGATGAGTGAAAGAACTTGCTGCTATTAATGGTTTGTTGCTGTTGATGTGGTTGTTGTTCAGATCTGAGAAAGAAGGAGGATGAGATAAATGAAGCTGATGGTGAGGTCGCCATTAATGGTGGCCTTGATCGCAGGTGATGATGATGAGAGTGAGACAGTGGCGGCGCCAACAATGGGGAACTCAGGTGGTGGCGTCGGGATATGAAGGATGAAGGTGAGAAAAGAGAGCCACGGTGGTCGATGAAGATGACGCCATGGCCCATGGTGGTTGACGGAGAGGGTGGTTAGAAATGCTGACATATCATGACAGTGGCGGTAGCGGTCTCTTTGGTGGGAAGAGAAGAAGGGTGGTTGTAGGTGACATTTATGGAGTGATTGATGATGATGATTGGTTTAATGGAAAAAAATGGGGTATAATGAAGCAGTAGTAACTTGGTTTTCAAAGAGGAAGAAGGTGACCTGATTTTACAGGTCACCAACAGGTAAATGTTAGTGGGGGTTCATTGAGGGAAGATTATACCTATACTTGGGTTTATTATCGGATTAATTAAAGATTGGTTTATTTTCGGAAGACCGGGTAAAGGATGGATTATTAGTGTTAAATTGTTCATTTTCAATTTTGCTAAGCACACTTGATTTAATCTCTGAAATTTGTTTACTTTCTCTAATTTTGTGGTGGCTAAAGTACTGGTTATTGTGAAATTTTAGCAAAACTTTTGTTTTAGAACTAATCCTCTTAACAATTTCAGGTGAATTTTGTCTGACATTTTGCAACAAGGGTTTTGTTTTAGTGAAGTTTATGTTTTAGAATTCACCCTTTAACTATTAGGTGGATTTTATGTTAAATCTGAGTAATGTTTTATGTTTTAAAATTAACCCTTTAACTATTGGAGGTGGATTTTGTCTGTAATTTGAGTAAAGTGTATGAAATTTGAGTGAAATTTATGTCTTAGAATTAACCCTTTAACAATTTGAGGTGGATTTTTGTCTGAAATTTGAGTGAAGTTTATGTTTTTAATCATGCAGTTCAACCAACAATATGGCTTCTATGTCAAATGGTGTTATTGAAGATAGATTGAGTCAGATGCCTGATGAAGTGATCGTTCATATACTTTCGTGTTTGCCAACCATAGATGCTGTTAGAACCATGTTGCTTCGTCGGTTTGGGGAACTCTGGACTTTGGTTCATACTCTTTGGTTTGATTTCGAAGAATACCGTGAAAGAATGGTTGTTGGTGGTGGATTAATTGATGAACCATCAGTCATTAATGCAGCGTTCGTTTGCTTTTCCCGCTTTGTCCGGAATGTCCTCGTGCTTCATAGCAGATCCACCATTAACTCGTTTCACCTTTACATTTACGAATATGATGTTTTCTCCAAACATCCAAAGAGTTTTGACGATGTTCAATTGTGGCTAAGGTTCGCTACTAGTAGAGGAGTCAAAAATCTCCATGTTTCTTTTATGGGCCCTGATGATTTACCTCTACCGCTCTGTGTTTTCACTTGCCAATCTATAATTACGCTCGAGGCCTCTGGATGTGTCATCATCGAGGATTATGAAGATGAACAACCTTTTGTTATGGGTGGTTTAAGAAAATTATCGCTTAGAAGTGTTGAACATTATGGCGACGGTTACAACCAGTTGATATCTAGATGCCCGTCTTTGGAAGAGTTGATTATAGACGATCCTGTAGAACTGCTAGTTTTGAACATTTCAAATCTGAGTGTTCGTAAGTTGTATCTCCGCCTTGAAGGTTACCGTTCCAATAGCCCTGATTCCATTACCCTTCATTGCCCCAATGTGAAAATTTTGGATTTTTCAATTACAGCGCAGTCCCCACCATTTCAGTTGTTCGTGACTGATGTTTCGTCTCTTGAAGTTGTGAATGTCAAGGATTTACCAGATAAATGTTGGTACGGACTAGTTAGGGCTATTACGAAGAACTTTCGAAATGCAGCGGAGTTTTCCTTGTCAAGAAAAGCATTTGAGGTAGCAAATCTATGTATATCGAGTTTCACAGCTAAATATTTGTTTCCCTTTTGCTGTATTGAAACGAGTATTAGTATTTTTGCAAATCTTATCCATGAGAATCAAGTAACGTAGCACGTCCTTTTTCTTTTCTTCAGAAATTATGTTCAATGAAGGAAATGGATTTCCCGCAGAACAATTGGAAGCGTTTAATTTTGCAGATATGCTGGAATCATGAACGATGTCGTCAAGTTATCTTAAAGTTGGTAAAAAGTTCAGTGAAATTGGAAGAGCTCATAATAGACGTTGAACAATCATCGGTAAGTACAGTCATGGTTTTCTTACTCTGCAAGATCAGTTTGTATCACTAAGTTCGTTTCATCTGATTTTTGTGATGGCTCCCTCTGTATACAGGATACGTGTGAATTCATTCGCTCAAAGATACCTACTTCTGATCGCAAGGCACTACTTTTCCCTGAATTATTTAGCGCTTGTAATTATCCACTACTTAAAACCGTCACCATTCTTGGGTATGAAAAGTGTTGTATAGGTCTGGTCAAACTAGTAGAAGTGTTGCTCCGAAATGCAGTCGCATTGGAGAAATTGGTAATTACCCTAGGGCCGAATCATCAAGTCACAGTCGAGGATCGTGATTTTGTTAACGAAGTGTCAAGTTTCAAGAGAGGCTCAACAAATGCGGTCGTGGTCTTCGCTTGATAACATTATAACGCATTTGAGAACATATGTACTCTCCAAAAATGCATTATCTATTTCGGAAAGCTTCTTTATCAGACGACATCTGATTGTGTTAGCTTATTAAGTATCCGCCAGTTTGATTTATCATTGAATTAGATACGCGTTTGCTAGTAAATGATGCAGATTTAAACACGGATCTTTTGTAGCGACTGATTGGAATTAGACTATGAAATACGTTAACCTTTTTGCAATCACTGTAATTCATAAAAACGAACAAAATTAATCAGGAGTGTATTATATGAAAGCTTATCAATCTTTTCTAATCAACTCACGAATCCAGAAGAATTTATCAGCAGAGTTATTGACTCAAACATCGTTGAGTTCACACTTCACAGACGAGTTGACAGAGAGGAGTCTTTGCAGCAACCATTGAGAATTGACTCGTGCTTTTTCTTTTATTAATATAGAAGTGTGGAATTACTTACTGAGATAACGCATTTTTCATTTACTTCCATTTTCAGGAGTTCCTTGATACGGTACAACATTTGCATTTGTTACAACACAAATGGAAGCGTGTAGTTATTGAATTGCAGAAGTTTGATCAAGTCTGCCTCGATGGCATCCGACACTTGACGAGAAGTTTAAGAAACTTGGAAGAACTCACTATATACCTGTCGTGGAAAGCAAAACCTGCAAAAGAGCTTGAATTTGTTAAGCGCGTGTTAAGCTTCCCTAGACCGTCAACAAGTGCTCGGATACTCTTTGCTTGTCTATTGTGCATGCATACTGCGTTTTTGTATCGCAGCTGGCGTGTTGTGTAACAATGCTAGAATGCAGATGAATTATGGAAAAACGATAATCGTTCTTTGGGGAATGACTTATTGACTTGCAGCTGGCGTGTTGTGTACCATAACTGCATTCCAGATATCGTCGTGAATCACTCTGTTTTTTTCCTTTTTGAAACTGGTATTGTAATGGTATCTATACATGAATTAGGCTAGCATTTCACAAAATTATAGTCATCGTCATTTTTTACTGTATTTTCACAAAATATTGAATATTGACGAGGCTGAAGATGAAGGTTGACTAGGAGAAAGATAAGATGGATGAATAAGGTGAGTTCGATAGAAAGTTAGATTTAACGAAATATTTTACGGAAATCTAAATTTTAGTTATGGTGTAGAATAAGTGAAGCACATCAATTAAGGACACCATCGATGTTTTTGAAAATAGACGAGTACCATATAGAAATTGAAAAAACAGAGGGATATCATGTGAGTAGGAAAACCCATTTTTATTATTATTTTTTTTTTCTAGATGAGCCACAAAACGATTACGGAGTACAACGGAGGAGGGAATTTGAACATGAGAGTTAGACTTGAGACTAACCGTTACCTCCGTTGTAACTTGTAACCTCCTAAACACACCAAACGATATCAAGTAGTCCGTACTCCGTACTACTTCGCCAAATGGCCAAATAGTAATTCTCTTGTGAAACTAACCTAACACTAAGTTAATGCGAGACATTACAAATTATAGTTAAAATGATACGGAGTATAAAAATATGAAATAAATCTACTAAAGTCCTTTTAGGATACTAAAAATTTTAGTTCTGATTAATATCTGGAAAAATTATACTAAAACGGTACAAAAATTATACGATAGAAAACGAGACCAACTTACAACAAGCCTCACAGCTAGACCTGGCAAAACAGACCCGACCCTATAAGGCTGACCCGAGACCCGAAAGTGACCCGACAATCGCAAACCCGAAATTGACCCGACCCACACCCGACCCGTTTTGCCTTGACCCGAAATTGACCCGAAACCCAAATTGACCCGATAAAAAATATTCTTGGTGATTTCAAATGATTTAAAAATAACTTACTCCGTATTTGATATCGTATAATCAATTAATATCAATTATATACGTAAAAACCTTAAAAAGTAACCTTTTGACAAAAAAAAATATTTCTTTTACCAAAAATTTTCATTTTGACCTGAAAGGAACCTGACCCGACCCGACCTAAATTGACCCGAACCCAAAATGACCCGAAACCTAAAATAACCCGACCCGACCCAAAATGACCCGATCCAGACCCAACCCGATTGACCCGTTTGTCAGGTCTACTCAAGCCAACAAAAAAATTTGTGATGCTCAAATAGATGAGCGAAAAGTAAGTCGCAATTTCTTTCCGTTGTTGCTCAATAACACTCACTCATCCTAGGGTTTGGAAAAATAAAAACCCTCATTTTCATCAGGTATCTTTTGCAATTATCACCCTCGAATTTTTTTTTTTCATTTAATATTAATGTTCATGTCAAAAGATTCATTGATTGTTGTTGTTGTCGTCGTCGTTGTCGTCATCTTCTTCGTTAGCTGGTAATCGCTTTGAGAATTATGAAATTAAAGGTACAGTTTGAAGTAACAAGTTATTTTTTGAACGGAAATTAACCCAACTGAAATACGGAATTGATATGAACTGTTGTTTTTGCTCCGTTTCCATTTTTAGTCGATTAAATTGATTTGCTGCATTTTTTATTTGGTAGGAGACTAGGAGTACAAGACATAGTTTAATGTTCGAACTTATCATTTCCTATTTTGAGTTGGGGCGATTGATCGAAGTTTTAATGAAGCTTGGAGTAGAACACCTAGTTTACTGATTTAAACTGAACCTTGATTATTTTGAATTAGGTTGTTGATCGAAGTTTTAATGAAGCTTTTGTTTTGAAGTTATTGACAGGTAAATCACATGAGAATCATAGAACTACAGACGCAAAAGCGTATGCGTTCTCTCAAAAACTTTGACGGCCGAGATAGGTTGAGTGAAATGCCAGATGAAGTAATTATCCACATTCTTTCGTGTATGCCTATTTTATACGCTGTTAGAACCATGTTACTTCGTCGTTTTGGAGACCTTTGGACTTTGGTTCATACCCTTAAGCTTGACATGCTTGATTTCTTATCTTATGAATCTTATCTAAATCATCAGTTGAAAGAAGATGAGAATGAGCGGATGTACGTTTTTGTCCGCAATGTTCTGAGACTTCATAATAGGCCTTCCATCAACAAATTTCATGTACGTGTACTGCTTTATTATTCTGACGAAGCCACTAAGGCTTCTGGTGAGGTAAAAACATGGGTTGATTTTGCATTGAGTAGACAAGTAAAGGAACTCATATTATGTGATAAGTCTAATTTTGACATTCGTACCACTATATCGGTGCGTGATTTCACAAGTCAATCTCTTGTTACCCTTGTGCTTGCTTTTTGCGATATTGAGACCCAAGTTCAAGTGAACTTGCCATCTCTAAAGAAGTTATCAATTGACAATTGCGGCATAGATGATAAAGTATTACGAAGGCTTATATCTGGGTGTCCTTCCTTACAAGAATTGGAAATAAAGGATCCTTGTGGTATGGACATAAGTTTTAGCGCTCCAAACGTTGATAAGTTATCTCTTGTTCTTCCAGATTCATATGACGGTTGGGAACCTTTGCCGGTTGATTGCCCCAACCTTAAAACTTTATATTTGGATGTATATGATGGGATAGTTATTATTGATATTTCCTCAGTTCGTGATATCTACGTCAAAAACTATCCTGGTAACTATTACAATGACGAATTACATACAACAACACGTAAATTGTTTTACGGGAAGCTTGATGGTGTTGAAGTTCTCCATTTGTCGCGTAATGTGTCTCACGTAAGCACTTCTCTTTCTTCATTAAAAAAAAAAAAGAAAGTGTGTGGAATTATTGAGATAACGTCGGTTCAGTTTCTTCCATTTTCAGGCGTTCCTTGATACAGTGCAGCATTTGGATCTGTTACAACACAAATGGAAGCGTGTTGTTCTGGAATTGAGGATGTTTGATCAAGTCTGCCTCAATGGCATCCATCACTTGATGAGAAGTTTAAGAAACTTGGAAGAACTCACAATTACTATACACCCATCGTGGAATGCAAAGCCTGCAGAAGTGCTTGAATATGTTAAGCGCATGTTAAGCTTCCCGAGAGCGTCAACAAGTGCCCGCATACTCTTTGCTTGACTATTGAGCATGTTCGTTTTTGTATCAGAGCTAGCGTGTTCTGTTATTATACTAGAAATCAGACGAATTATGGAAAAACGATAATCGGTATTCGGGGTTGGGCAAATCTTGGATGTAAAAAGTCTTGATCATGTGCCATAACTGTGTTCCAGATTTCGACGTGAATCATTCCGTTTTTATTCCTTATCTGAAACTGGTATTGTAATGGTATCTATACATGAATTATGCTCGCATTTCACAAAATCATAGTCATCGAAGAATCGTCAGTGTTTGGCAACTTTCGGAAGCTACCGAGTTAACGACCGGAATTTCCAATTTACACTTCAAAATTTTCGACTTCAATTTGTAAGGAATACTGAGTTCTACATGGAACTCAAGAGGAACTATCTTTTGTTTTTGGTGCGCAGTATTTGTAAGGAATACTGAGTTCTACATGTTCAATTTATCCGGATCAATCAAGCTCGATTTCATTTTCTTTTCCTCATTATTTGAATATAATCCTCACTAACGTTACTCGGGATCCTCCTGTCACCAATTGACTTTAAAAAATGTGGTTTCTTTTTGAACTTGTAAACTAAGCGCTTTCTTTATTGTCAGGTCTATTTTTATGGTTTAAAATGCTATCACAACTCAAGTTTGCCCTTGGTTCGATAAGTTTAAGTTGGACCAAAATTATGCCACATGATGGAAACCTCTTTGAAAATTTGTCGCTCCAGTTGTGTCCAGGTCAATTCCACCCAAGGTGTGTTTGAGTTGTTAATTACTGCTCTAAAAAGAATAGTCTGCGTTACGCCTTATAAAGTTTAAAGGTCCTCAAACTTGTGAAGTGAGGTTTTTTTTTTTGTTGAGACGATCTCACGTAAAGAGCTCATTGGGTATTCAAATTGATTTTCTTGACAATTTTAAATTTCACGGTGTGAGACGATACCCGTTTTCTTTGTTTATCTTTCACAAAATCTCAAATTTGAGTTTTTCATTTAAATGGAGGGAGATTAATCCCAACCCCAAAATAAATAAAAATATAAATATATAATCAAAGGAAGAAATTGTGAATTCAAAAAATGGCCAACAAAATGGCTTCTATGTCGAATGGTGTTATTGAAGATAGATTGAGTCAGATGCCTGATGAAGTGATTGTTCGTATACTTTCGTGTTTGCCCACCATAGATGCTGTTAGAACCATGTTGCTTCGTCGGTTTGGGGAACTCTGGACTTTGGTTCATACTCTTTGGTTTGATTTCGATGAGTACCGTGAAAGAATGATTGTTGGTGATGGAATAATTGATGAACCATTAGTCATTTATGCAGCGTTCATTTGCTTTTCCCGCTTTACATGCTTCATAGAAGATCCACCATCGACTCTTTTCACCTTTGTATTGACGAACATGGTGTTTATCCTGAGGATCCAAATAGATTTGACGATATTCAAATGTGGCTGAGATTTGCTACCAGTAGAGGAGTCAAAAACCTCCATTTTACTTATATGGGCCCTGATGATTTACCTCTACCGCTTTGTGTTTTTAATTGCCAATCTATAGATACGCTTGAGGTCTGTGGATGTATCATTGAGGAGTATGAAGACGAACAACCTTTTGTTATGGGTGGTTTAAGAAAATTAACACTTACAAGTGTTTGTAATTATGGCCATGGCGACGGTTTCAATCAGTTGATATCTAGATGCCCTTCTTTGGAGGAGTTGATTTTAGACTATCCTCTAGAACTGCTAGTTTTAAGCATTACTAATCCGAGTGTTAGTAAGTTGTGTCTCCACCTTAAAGATTACCATTTGAATGGCCCTGAAGCCCCTGATTCTCATACACTTCATTGCCCCTACGTGAAAATATTGGATATTGCAATTACATCGTACTCTCCTCCGTTTCTGTTGTTTGTGACTGATGTTTCGTCTCTTGAAGTTGTGAATGTCAAGGATTTACCAGATAAATGTTGGTATGGAGTAGTTAGGGCTATTGTGAAGAACTTTCGAAATGCCGCGACCATTTCTTTCTCGAGAAAAGCGTTTGAGGTATGTTTTACTTGATTGCTTCAAATCTGAGAACACACAATTCATTGATTATGTCCTGGTCTACTCTTTGACTAACGTTTCGTACTGTACCTTGTTCCGTGGTGTTACGTAGTCATCACATGTTTCTTTCATATAGACTCGCATGGTATGCACAAGCTGGTTGAATGTCTACCATACGTGTTTCCCCCAGCGTTACTTGTTTGGCATAATGCCAATATTCGTATTATGTGCTTAAAAACGCAATTTATCAGCAATGTAACTTTTGTGTTGCCATCAATCTGTTCTTTGATAGTACTGTTAGCGTGTTGCAAATCTATACATATTGAGTAACACAGCTAAATATTTGTTTCCCTTTTGCTGTATTGAAACAAACATTAGTATTAAATCTTATTTATGAGAATCAAGTAACGTAACACGTCTTTTTTATTTCAACAGCAATTATCTTCAATGAAGAAAGTGGATTCCCGCAGAACAATTGGAAGCGTTTAGATCTGCAGCCATGTTGGAATCATGAACGATGTCTTCAAGTTATCTTAAAGTTGGTAAAAAGTTCAGTTAAGTTGGAAGAGCTCATAATAGACGTTAAACCATCATTGGTAAGTACAATCATAGTTTTCCTACTCTGCAATATCAACTTGTATCACTATTGTTTCATCTGTTTTTTTTTTTTTTTACGAATTGATGATTTCCTCTGAATATACGCAGGACACACGTGAATTACTTCGCTCAAAGGTATCTATTTCTGAGTGCAAACCACTACTTTACCCTGAATTATCTAGCGCTTGTGTTTACCCATTGCTTAAAACCGTCACCATTCATGGGTATGAAAAGTGTTGTATGGGTCTACTGGAACTAGTAGAAGGGTTGCTCCAAAAGGCGATCGTATTGGAGAAATTGGTAATTACCCAAGGGGTGAATCATCAAGTAACCGTGGAGGATCGTGATTTTGTTAAGAAAGTGTCAAGCTTCAAGAGAGTCTCGACAAATGCGGTAGTGGTCTTCGCTTGATAACATTGTAACGCATTTGAGAACATATGTACTCTCCAAAAATGCATTGTATACTACGGAAAGCTTCTTCATCTGACGTCTGGTCTGTTCTCTAGCTGTTTAAGTGACGCCAATAACGTATTATACTATTATTAGATTAGATAGGCGTCTGCAAGTAAATGATGCAGATTAAAACTTTGTAGTGACTGATTCGAATTAAACTGTGAAATGCATTAACCTTTTGTAGTTGCAGGAATTCATAAAAACGAACAAAATAATTGATCAGGACTTCAGGAGTGTATAGCATGAAAGCTAATCAATCTTCTAATCTACTTATAAACTGTAATGTTAATATGTTATACACTCTAACATCATTGAGTTCACAAACGAGTCTTCGCAGCAACCATTGAGACATGCGCTTGTAAGTTGTTGAGCCATGAATCCGATCCCAACTTATATTTTTTTTGGGATCTTCTCAAAAACCCCGTACCCTTTGCTCCCACAAATACGCGTCATGTCAAAATTGTACCCGTTTTCACCGGATCCACAACACACTTTGTACTTGCTTGTCACATCAAACCCGAGAGGCCTAACATTTTCAAGGATTGATACTCTCTTTGCAAATCTTTGATAGCCTTCTAAAGATGAGCATTATGAAATCTTGCAAAGTCATTCCATTCATCCAAACAGTCCACCTTACCTAACGCGTAAGCATCTCTGAATGTGGCTTTGTAAAATCAATGGGGGACGATCACCAACTTGTCCAAGAAAGGCATGCATTTGAGCAAGGACTCCACTACACGTTGCTGATGATTCAACGTTTTCACATGGCCATGAAGGGTGATAGTCTTAAGTTGTGGCATCTCACATGGAGAAGAAGGAGGCTTTAATGGGACCAAATCATTACCGACTTTGAAGCCCTGTTTAGTTAAGGGTGCTAATAATGATGTCAAAGATAGATTAAGTGAGATGCCTGATGAAGTTATTGTGCATATACTCTCATTTCTGCCAACCCTAGATGCTGCCCGAACAATGTTGCTTCGTCGTTTCGGAAACCTCTGGACTTTGGTTCCCGTCCTTAAGTTTGATCTCGATGACTACACCGATGGAATGATTAGGTTGGATCGCTGCTACGATCTGTGGGTTATACATCCTCTTGATAGTTCTGACCTCGCTGGCTATGAGTCAAATTTATATTCTGGTTTAGGTCTCATTTTTGCGGTGTTTCCACGGTTTACTGAGTTTATTCGAAATGTTCTTAGGCTTCATCGCAGTCCCACAATCGACACGTTTCAAATGTCAATTGGTGAATTTGAAGATGAATTATTCACGGTAGACTTAGTTAATGATGTTCAAATGTGGTTGACCTTTGCTATTGATAAAGGTGTCAAACATCTCTATTTCGATTTCAGTTCATATAATGATTTGCTACCTAGTTGTATCTTCACCAGCCAATCTTTAGTTACCCTTTCACTTTCCGAGTTCAAACTCGAGGATCTGCCTGAAATCCACTTGACAAATTTGAAAAAATTGTCACTTTTTGGCGTTCATGGAAGTGATCTTGGTTTTCAAAAGCTGATTTGTGGATGCGGTTTTCTACGAGAGCTGATTACAGACAATGTTAAAGGATTGCAAGTTCTGAACGTTACTAATCCGAATGTTAGTAAGCTGTCCCTAGGTGTGGAACTGGAAGCCGAAACTATAGCTCTTAATAGCCCCACACTCAAAACGTTGGATATTACATTTTCTGATTCATATGGTTCAAGTTTCCTGCAAGTGATCGATGTTTCATCTCTTAAAGAAGTGTATGTGAAGATGTTACCGCGTAACTCTGCTCAAGTTAAGGCATTTATTACTGGATTTCAAAGTGTTGAGGTTTTTACATGGTCATACCATGCATTTTGGGTACGTATTACTTGTTACTTTCAAATTTTCTTAAGCTGATGGTTGGAGGCCCAAGATCGATTATATATATACTCTAACACGCTCCTTCACGCGAATGCCCTTTAGGCTTAAAGGGTGGATGCGATTAATACCACTTTGAAAGTGGGGGTTGGTGAGATTCGAACTTGTGATCTTTTTGTCACAAGGCTCTGATACCATGTCACCATCCCAACTCAACCAAAAGCTTAAGCTGATGGTTGGAGGCCCAAGATCGATTATATACTCTAACAGTTTATTCATTTATAGTTGTCATTTCGGCTATCCAAAACTAGCATCATTTGGCTTACGATGGGGTACTTGTACTTGTACAGCCCTAAATCTAAACGTGTAGTTCATTATATGCTGCCTTTGTCGGGTTGCTCGAAAAAAGTTCATTTGTACACTCCATTGAGTCCAAATAACACTTTCAATTTGACCCTGTTTTTCACGATGTATACTTGATTTTTTTATTATTTTTTTTTCCGTTAAAATTGTAAATTCATTATATTGCATTTTTATGAAACAACTGAATAGAATGAAGTAACATGTTAAGGTGTATTTGTGTTCGTTTTGGTCAGCAACTAAGTTCGATAAAGAAGGATTATCCTCAAAATAGATGGAAGCGTCTGATTTTGCATCCATATTGGGACGACAAAAGCTGTCTTCAAATAATTCTTAAGTTGGTCGCAGCTTCAGTGATGTTGGAAGATCTCAAAATATACGTCGGATATTCATCGGCGAGTGAATTTAGTTTAGCTGATTTTCCCGCTTTACCTGACTCTGATTTATAAACTTGTAACATTGACATGTCTTTTAATTTACTAATTCGTTCATTTATTTATTATTTTGGTTATCAAACGACAGGATTTTGGTGAAAGAGTTTTTCTCATGCCAAAGATATCTACTACTTGTGTGATGCCACTGCTCAAAACCGTCACCATTCACTGCAATGAAGAATGCTTCGGAGGTCAGCTCACACTAGTCCAACTTTTGTTGGAAAACGCAATCGTGTTGGAGAAATTGGTGATTACCTTTGAGAAGAAACAACTAACAAGAGAGGAACACCTTGATTTTGTTAAGCAAGTATCGAGATTTAAGAAAGCCTCGACAAATGCAAGTGTTGTATTTGCCAAAGAATCGCAGAGGAACGTACTTATGCCTGTAGAAAGATGGACATAAACATTTGTAAAAAGATAACGTACTTATGCCTGTAATAACTAACAATGGCACTTCGCAATACCTTCATTCTCTTCACCATATTCGTCGTCTAGGTACTTTCCCGAACACAAGCTCACGATATCGCTCCAAGTTCCGACAATTATTTGTTGACGATTGATTATATGTTCCAGTTTGGTGACTCAATTAGCGACACGGGTAATCTTGTCATCCAAGACCCTGTCCATGCTCACAACTTTGCGTCCTTTCCTTACAGTATGACCTTACATAAGGCCACTGGTCGTTGCTCTGACGGTCTTTTGATGATCGACCAATTTGCCAAATTCTTTCGTAAACCTTACCTAATCCCTACCTCAACCGACTGCCTTAGACACCGCCACTCTACAGTCTAAGGGCGTCCTTTCACCGGTCACCACGAGTTCTTTGAATGTCCAACTCGAGTGGTTTCGAACACATCTCGAGTCCATTTGTGACACCGCTTTAGATTGTTCAGAGAAGCTTGGTAGATCCCTTGTGTTGATTGAGACGGGTGGAAATGATTATAACTACGCAATGCTACAAGGGAAGACTATGGATCAACTACGCTACTTGGTTCCTCAAGTGGTTGAAACTATCAAAAACGCGGCTAAACAAGTCATTAGCTATGGTGCGACACGAGTTTAATTCCCGGAAATTTCCCAATTGGGTGCTTACCTATTTACAAAGTGACATTTGAAAACGCCTACACGTTAGATAAGTTGGGTTGTTTAGATGGACTCAACGACTTTGCAAGATTTCACAATTCTCGTCTTAAGAAGGCTATTAAAGAATTGCAACAAGAGTATCCGGAGGTAGCTGTTGTTTACGGGGACTACTATTCAGCTTTGAGTTCGATCCTTAAAAATGTTAGGGCTCTCGGGTTTGATGTGCCAAGCAAGTTCAAGGCGTGTTGTGGATCGGGTGAAAACGAGTACAATTTCAATATGACACGGATTTGCGGGAGCCAAGGGTACGAGGTTTGCGAAGATCCAAACAAGTATATAAGTTGGGACAAGATTCATATGACTCAACAAGCATACAAGCGAATGTCTCAATGGTTGTTGCCAAGACTCGTCCGTAAACTCCGCAACGTTTGAATGTTAAACATTCTTTGCTAAAAAAATTCTTCCAAGGTCTGTTGTTTTCGATTTCATTAGTTAGATTTTAGACATTTTTGTGAGTCGATTAGAACAATGATTAGATCTTAAGCTTTTATTTGATACACTTTTTAAAACCATGTACGGAGTAATATTTTGATTAATTAGCTTTTTTTCGTTCGTACGGTTATCCGACAGTTCTATATAAATATTTGTGTTTGCGATTACAAAAGCTCGTGCATTCATAGTCTAATAAGAATTTGTCATCACAAAAGATCCGTGTTTTCAGTTTCAGCCAATTCGATGTTCACATTAAGACAACTGAACAACATTAAGAGGATAAAAAAGTCTTCTGTAATACAAAGTTCTCATTTAAAGACCACAATTGCATTTGTTGAGCCTCTCTTGAAACTTGACACTTTGTTAACAAAATCATCACAATCCTCGAGTGTTACTTGATGATTCGCCTCTTGGGTAATTACCAATTTCTCCAGTACGACTGCGTTTTGGAGCAGAACTTCTACTAATTCGAGCAGACCCATACAACACTTATCATACCCGTGAATGGTGACGGTTTTAAGCAGTGGATAAACCCAGTTGGTAGAGAATTCCGAGTCAAGTACTGGCTTTCGACCAGAAGCAGATATCTGTGAGCAGAATAATTTACGCATATTCTGCATATATTCAGAAGAAACCGTCACAAAAATCAGATGAAATGAACGTAGTAAATACAAGCTTATATTGCGAAGTAGGAAAACCATTTATTTATGCCAAAACATACTTACCGACGATTGCTCAACGTCTATCACGAGCTCTTCCAACTTCACTGAGCTTTTTACCAATTTTAAGACGACTTGAACCCATCGTTCATGACTCCACAATGGCTGCAATTCTAAACGCTTCCAATTATTCTGCGAGAAATCCACATTCCCCATCGAAGATAATTGCTGAAAAGAAAAGAAACAAGACTTCTTATGCCACTTGATACTCAATTGACAAAACCAGGTATAATAAACGAACAGTCGATTTTATATACACAGATAATGAATGATATGTTCTCGATGAATGATACATAATCAATCAAAAGCACCACAAATTTGAAGCGATCAAGTGAAGCTTACCTCAAAAGCATCTATTTTAAAGGAAAAATTAGCAGCATTTCGAAAGTTCTTCACAATTGCCTTAACCAATCTGTTATAACATTCAATTGGTAAATACTCGACGTTTACTATTTCAAGAGACGAAACATCAGTCACCCACAATTGAAGTGGCTGCAAAAGTGCAATATTCAATATCTTCACATGAGGGCAATGAAGGGTAAAAGGGTCATTGACGTCGTCGCTTAGGTGCAGTTGCAACCAACGAACACTCGGATTAGTAATGTTCAAAAGCCGCAATCCTTGAGGATAGCCTAAATCCAGCTTTTCCAAACACGGAAAACTAGATATCAACTGATTAAAAGCGTCATTACATCCACGAATTTTCACA
Source organism: Dianthus caryophyllus (assembly GCA_023091065.1). Classification (NCBI taxonomy): domain Eukaryota; kingdom Viridiplantae; phylum Streptophyta; class Magnoliopsida; order Caryophyllales; family Caryophyllaceae; genus Dianthus; species Dianthus caryophyllus. The sequence goes on along the minus strand of CM041522.1, from coordinate 8,979,309 downwards.
AGCGATAAGTTTCTTAAAGCACCCATATGAAGAGGTCGTTCGTCTTCATACTCCTTAATCATACATCCAGAGAGCCTAAGCGTAGTTATCGATTGGCAAGTAAAAACACAACGCGGTGGGGCTAAATCTTCGTTACCATTAAACCCAAAATGGAGATCTTTGACTCCTCTACTAACAGCAAATCTCAGCCACATTCGAACTTCATCAATTATCGCTAAATCATCGAAATAAAAATTGTCATAAATGTAAAGGTGAAAGGAGTCGATGGTGGAGCGTCTATGTAGCATGAGGACGTTTCGGACAAAGCGGGAAAAGCAATCAAACATCTCATTATAAAGTGATGGTTCATCATCTATTGTTATTTCCTCACCATCTAATATTCTTAAACAATATTCGTAAAAATCAAACGAAAGAGCATCAACCAAAGTCCAGAGGTTTCCAAAACGACGAAGCAACACGGTTCTAACAGCGTCTATGGTGGGCAAATGCGAAATTATACGAACAATCACGTCGTTGGGCATTTGACTTAACCTATCTTGAACAACACCATTAACACCATTTGACATAGAAGCCATTTTTTTGGTTAGGTTGCACAATACTTACATAAACTTTACTCAAGTTTCAAACAAAATACACCTTAAATTGCTAAAAGGGTTAGTTCTAAAACATAAAGTTGGAATTATAGAACCAAAAATTAGGGTTTGTCAGTTTTATGGTATAAGACGGCTTCACATTGATATTTAGGGTTTACCCGCAAAGCTGATATTTCGAAGGGTTTACCCCACCGTAGCCCAGACCGGCAACCCACCACCAGATCCACTCAGACGCCTCCACCGAACCTCTACCCTACGTGCTGCTTCTACTACCTTAGATTCACTGCCGCCTCAAGCAAATAAACTCCTTTGAGTCATAAACTTTACCAAAATAATACAAAATTAGTTGATTAACATGATGCTTTGATGAATTTGATATATTTTGGATGAAGCTTACTGATGATTTTGAATGAGTTTGATTTAATTTTGATAGGGTTTGCGAGATAAAATGTTACTCCCTCCATTCACTTCCATTTGCATCAAAGAGAAAAAAGCCACTATTCATTCAAGTGGATGATTTTCGGATTTTCTGACAACGTATCAAATAAAATATAGTCATGTGGGATCTTGTTTGATAGGTTTTAATGAGTACAACAAGAATATATAAATTTTATAATTTTTAAAAACGTAAAACTCTACATATTTGTGCCCCAACATTCGCGTTGGCAAACGTGAAAAAGTAAAGGATGCAAATGGAAGTGAATGGAGGGAGTAAATGTTTTGAGTTGGGAAAAGAGTGAATTTTGTTTATTGAAAGGTAGGGGCGGGGAAAAAAAAATTGACAAAAAAAAAAAAAAAAAAAACAAAACAAACAAGCGAGCCTTTGGCCGAATCGAAATAAGGTGGGCCAGGCTAGGCCAGATAAATTTGGCCAGGCCCAGGCCAGATAGAATGGAAGGCCAGAAATGAATGAAGTTCAATTAAATATTATAGTTGAGCTGAATTGAATAAAGTTGAGCAAAGTGAAGTGGTGAATCGCCGAATAAAGCGAGCTAAAGCCCAGGCCGAAATTTGGCGAAGTGAGAACAGGTCCTGAATTTGATTTGAGAAAGATCATATAAATATGTTTTTCTATCTAATACAGAGTAATTAGAAAACTTCATCCCGTTTACAAATTTCAATGAATCCCGAGCTCGATTTATTGGGTTGTTCTTTAGAGGGTAGACTCACATTAAATATCGTACCGAAGATATATATACAAGAATACTCTTTCTGTCTCAGTCATTTGTTTACAGTTTGACTTTTTTCCCCTCACAAAAAAGTCAAACTGTAAACAATTAACTGAAACGGAGGGAGTATATATTCTAAAATAAAAAGTAGTTTTAATAACCTGTTCTTTCAGACTTTTTAGAGTTGAATTGAATCAATCGAAATAATCGAATCGAATCGAATCAAATGAGCCAGGAATCGAATCAATCGAAGCTAAAGCGAATGAAGTTCAATTAAATAACATAATTGTCTTTGGCCCAGGCGAAGTGGTGAGCCAGGCCAGATAGGAAGGCCAGGCTGAGGCCCGAATCGAAGTGGTGAATTGAAGCCGAAATGTCTTTGAAAATAAGTTGGAAAGAATAGGTCCTAAAAGTAAGAAAATTGAAATTTGTAGTCATGTTTTACAAAAAAACTTGTGTTCTTCTAAAACATCAAAAATAAAAAAACGACCTGAACAATAAAGTACTAGTAACATAAAGCGTAATCCTTAGTAAGTCCCGATCTCACAATCTTCGTTAAATTTAGTATTTGTGCAATCTCAAACACGATATTTGACCGAGTTTACTTCTAAATTTTAGACCAACTTCATTGGTAGGAAAAAGGTAGGGCAAAAAGTAGGGGAAGTAATAAATAGGCGAAATTGTAAATAACTACGGAGTACCTTTTAAAACCACTTTTTTTTCAAATAACTACCTTTTATAATTTTTTTTTCAAATCACTACCTTAAAACGTATTTTTGTTTTCAAATCAATACCAGTTCCCCGGAAAACGTCATATTTTATCAAATTCCGACCACTTTGAAAATTTTTGTTGCCTTTTATTTGAAACACCCATGTCAAATACCCATTCTACCCTTCTACGCTTTTCTAACATTTCCTCTTCTATTTAACTTAACCTCTTTCATTTCATCCCCTTTACCTCTTAACCTAAAATTTCTTCCATTGTTTTTAATTTTTTTCTCTCATATTATTCAATCAAACAATGATTCTTTCACTTTTCAGCACTTTCCATCCTTATTTTTTTTGAGTTAAATGAGATTTTCGGGGAACTGGTATTGATTTGAAAACAAAAATACGTTTTAAGGTAGTGCTTTGAAAAAAATTTTATAAAAGGTAGTTATTTGAAAAAAAGTGGTTTTAAAAAGTAGTTATTTGCAATTTCGCCTAATAAATAATACTCCGGTAAAATATTAATAAAAAGTTTGCCCAAGTATAATACAAGGTGCAATGTGAACCTTGTGAACCTACTACAAAAAGTTAGGCTAACAAAAAATATAATATTTTAATGTATAACCTAGGGCTAACAAACTATTGATAAATATGGTCTTATAACTTACTTATACTCCGTATATATTAAGATGACAAATATAAATATCTTATGAATAATAAGTAACAACACCATACAATTCAGTATGATCAGAAATCAACATCGATAGTTCACAAGCCGTGACCATAAATTCGTGATAAGCCAAGTGAAAATAAGCACCAAAACGAGAGGCTTGACGGAGTTAAGCTGTCTGAACTCGGGAGGGAAGAAAAGAAAAACAAACAGAATTCTATTCGCCAAATACAGAAACTATTAAAGTCATGGAACAATCTACGCTCACACTTTCACAAGTCGACGAAATTTCATATACCTTCTGCGTCGTCTGTTTTCTATGTTTCGCATCAGACAAATACCACAGTAGCATTTGTCGAGGCTTTCTTGAACATCGATACTCACTTAACAAAATTATACTCTTCAACTACTGTTAGGGCCTGTTCTCTTCGTCTGAAGTTTTCTGAACCAATCTTAAGTTTTCTGAAGTTTTCTGAAGTTATCTGAAGTTTTCTGAAGTTTTCTGAAGTTTTCTGAAGTTATCTGAAGTTTTCTGAAGTGATCTGAAGTTTTCTGAAGTTTTTTGAAATAATATGAAATTATAATTATTATTATTATTATTGGTATTGTTATTAATATTATTATGGTAATTGTAATTGTAATTATATTTGCTACTTTTTTTTTTTTAACGAGTTTCGCCTAAATTTATCTTCTTTTAGAATTAGTAACTTAACTTTTTGTTTCATTTTACGATAAACTTTGAGGATAATATTTGTAGTACCAAGAATAGTCAAATCTTTATATGCATGCGCTTTTTTCACTAATATTTACGGAGTAAATACTAGAAAAATTTAGCAAGCAATATATAATAATAATAATAAATTTTAGCATTTATTTTCATTAATATTTGATAAGTATTTATGAAAATTTTATTAACGGTCTATATATTTAATTTGAACTAATTTTAATTTATGATTTGCTATAAAATGATTTTGAATTGGTCTTATTTTTATTCAAATTATTATCAATATTATTATAATTATTATTCTTAATAATATTATTATCACTATTATTAATAACATTAATTTTATATATAACTTAGGTATTATTATTATTAGGTAATTTATTTATTTAGAAATCTGAAGTTTTCTGAAGTTGTCTGAAGTAATCTGAAGTTTTCTGAAGTTTTCTTAAGTTATCTGAAGTTTTTTGAAGTTTTCTGAACCAGAGAAAAACTTAAGATGAGGAGAACAGGCCCTTAGCTGTTTCCTCTCGAGGGAAATTGCCAATTTCTCCAACACGATTGCGTTTTCCAGCAAAAATTGAACAACAAGAACATCAAACAAATCTACTAAAGTCACTAACAGAGTACTAAAAAATTTAGTAACAATTAATCATAATTATCACTTAAATAGTACAAAAGCTATATAATCGGGTACAAATGAGGCAGACTTACAATAATTTATTGTAAGTCCTGACTTACACAAAAATTAGTGAATATTTAGTGGTTTAATACGGACTAAGACAATCGAACAACATTAATCGGATAAAAAAAGACTCGTGTAATACGATATTCTCCTTTAAAGACCACAATCGAGCCTCTCTTGAAACTTGACACTTTGTTAACAAAATCACGATCCTTGAATGTTACTGTATGCTTCACCCCTCGGGTAATTACCAATTTCTCCAATACGACTGCATTTCGTAGCAACACTTCTACTAGTTCGAGCAGGCCCATACAACACTTGTCATACCCGTGAATGGTGACGGTTTTAAGCAGTGGATAAACACAATCGGTAGATAATTCCGAGTCAAGTAGTGGCTTTCGACCAGAAGCAGATATCTGTGAGCAAAGTGAAAGACGAATATTCTGCATATATTCAGAGGAAACCGTCACAAAAATCAGATGAAACGAACGTAGTAAATTCAAGCTTATATTGCGAAGTAGGAAAACCATTTATTTACATCACACATACTTACCGACGATTGCTCAACGTCTATCACGAGCTCTTCCAACTTCACTGAGCTTTTTACCAATTTTAAGACGATTTGAACCCATTGTTCATGACTGCAGCATGGCTGCAATTCTAAACGCTTCCAATTGTTTTGCGGGAAATCCACTTTATTCATTGAAGATAATTGCTGAAATGGAAAGATACAAGATTTGTTTTGCCACTTTATTCTCTTAAATTGTTGCGGAAATTATTTTCAACAAACTAATCCTCGTTTCAGTACAGCAAAGGGGAATTAAATATTCAGCTGTGTAAAAGCGTAAATTGATGGCAACACATATATGAGTAAACTTACGTCGATGAAACGATTCATAATCAATCAAAAGCTGCTCAAATTTGAAGCGATCTAGTAAAACTTACCTCAAAAGCATCGATTTTAAAAGAAAAATCAGCAGCATTTCGAAAGTTCTTCACAATTGCCTTAACCAATCCATTCCAACACTCACTTGGTAAACACACGACGTTTACTTGTTGAAGAGACGAAACATCAGTTACCCACAACTGAAATGGCGGGGATTTCGAAAATATTTCAATATTCAATATCTTCACATGAGGGCAATGAAGGGTAAAAGGGTCATCGACCTTGTCACTTATTCGCAGGGCCAACCAACGAACACTCGGATTAGTAATGTTCAAAAGTCGCAATCCTTGAGGACTGCTTAACACCAGCTTTTCCAAAGACGGGAAACTAGATATCAACTGATTAAAAGCGTCATTACATCCACGGATACCTATAAGCGATAAGTTTCGTAAAGCACCCATATGACGAGGTCGTTCGTCTTCATACTCCTCAATCATACATCCAGAGAGCATAAGCGTAGTTATCGATTGACTAGTGAAAACACAACGCGGTGGGGTTAAATCTTCGTTACCATTAAACCCGAAATGGAGATCTTTGACTCCTCTTCCAGCAGCGAATCTCAGCCACATTCGAACTTCGTCAATCATCTCTAAATCATCGAAATAAAAATTGTCGTAAATGTAAAGGTGAAAGGACTCGATGGTGGATTGTCTATGAAGCATGAGGACGTTTCGGACAAAGCGGGAAAAACAATCAAACATCTCATTATAAAGTGATGGTTCATCATCTATTGTTATTTCCTCACCATCTAATATTCTCAAACAATATTCGTAAAAATCAAACGAAAGAGCATCAACCAAAGTCCAGAGGTCTCCAAAACGACGAAGCAACACGGTTCTAACAGCGTCTATGGTGGGCAAATGCGAAAGTATACGAACAATCACGTCATCGGGCATTTGACTCAACCTATCTCGAACAACACCATTTGACATAGAAGCCATTTTTTTGTTAGGTTGCATAATCAAAGACATAAACTTTACTCAAGTTTCAAACAAAATCCACCTCAAATTGTTAAAAGGGTTAGTTCTAAAGCATAAACTTGGAATTATAGAAACAAAAATCAGTATTTGTCGGCTTTATGGTATGAGACGGCTTCACATAGACTTATTCGACGGGAAAGTGATTTAGGCCTTTAGGGTTTACTAGCAAAACTGATGTTATCGATTTGGGTTTGGATTCCCTGAAATTGAAAGATAAGCTAAGTTTACTCGATATTACTCCGTATTACTTTCCCACTTTATGTGATAAAGATCATATAAATATATTTTTCTATCTAATACGGAGTAGTTATTAGAAAACTTCACTCCAATTACAATATTTCAACTTTATGAATACCGAGCTCGATTTATTGGGTTGTTCTTTCGAGGGTATACTCACAGTAAAAGTGTAAGAAAATTGAAATTTGTAGTCATGTTTACACATTTTTTGTTAAAAAAAAGTTCTTCTAAAACATCAAAAATTAAAAACGACCTGAACAATTAAAGTAGTAACATGAAGTGATGAAGCATAATCCTTACTCACTCCGTCTCAAAATCTTCGTTAAATTTAGTACGGAGTATTTGTGCAATCTCAAACACGATACTTTGACCGAAATTACTTTTAAATTTTATAAAATATATTAAAGATGACAAATATAAATATCTTACGAATGATAAGTAGCACCACCATAATTCAGTATGATCAGAAAACAACATCGATAGTCCACAAGCCGCGGCTATAAAATCGTGATAAGCAAAGTCAAAATATGCACCAAAACGAGAGGCTTGAGTGCTTGACGGAGTTAAGCTGTCTGGACTCTGGAGAGAAGAAAAAGAAAAAACAAACGAAATTCTATTCGCCAAATACAGAAACTCGACGAAATTTCAGAAGCACAGAATCAGCTACTGGCCTACTGCTATGCCTGGTGAATCGTCACGTCACTGCCAATTTCATCTCTGCGTCCTCCTTTTATTATGTTTCGCATCAGACAAATACCACAGTAGCGTTTGTCGAGGCTTTCTTGAACATCGATACTCGCTTAACAAAATTATACTCTTCAACTACTGTTAGTTGTTTCCTCTCCAAGGAAATTGCCAATTTCTCCAACACGATTGCGTTTTCCAGCAAAAATTGAACGAGTGTAAGCTGAGCTCCAAAAGCTTTTTCGTTGCAATGAATGGTGACGGTTTTAAGACGAGGCATCACACAAGCAGATGCGTCTGGTGAAAGCAAAATCTTTTTACCAGTACCCTGCCACTGTTTTATTAAATATCACCGGAATAAATTGTTAGATGAGAAGATGTGTAAATATTAATCAAATTTATTCGTCGGACTACAAAAAGTGGAAAAACCAGTTATACAAAATTTCACTAACCGATGATTCTCCGTTGATTTTGAGATCTTCAAGCTCCACTGAAGCCGTCAACAACTTGACGATAACTTGGAAAAATCTTTCGTTGTTCCAGCATACGTGCAAAACTAAACGCTTCCATCTATTTTGAGGATAATTTATCTTCATTGAACTCAATTGCTGACCAAGTAGCACAAACACTAGTCACGAATTGCATTCTATGATTGACATAATCGAGTTTGTTTACATAATCGACGTCTAAAAGAACATAATGAATCATACTCCGTATTGAACATAATCGACGTTAGTTTACATATCGAGTTTGTTTTGCAGGATAAAGGCAATAATATACCGTAATGATTAGAAGTCGTACAAGATCTGAAACGAACAAGTAAAACATACCGAGAAAGCATGCTTTAACAGCGTAAAAGCCTCAACATTCCGATACTGAGTAACCAATGCCATAACTAGATCAGCATTACACGGTAGGGCCGTCACGTTCACTTCTTTAAGAGACGAAACATCGATAACTTCAAGCAGATATAACGGCGATGCTTTAGAATATTCAATATCCAAAGTTCTGAGCGCGGGACAATTAAGGGTAACAGGGTTGCGTCTAACGCATATGAACAATTTGATAACACTCGGGTTACTGATGTCTAGACGTTGCAATCCTTTAGCTCTGTAAATAAACAGTTCTTCTAGAGAAGAACACCCACTTATCAGCCGTTCAAAAGCGTGATCATCTCCACGAGCACGAATAAGCGACAATTTTCTCAAACTTCCCAAGTGGAATCGAGGTTGGTCCTCAAGCTTAAACTGTAACACCCCGTGTTAATTTAAGCTAATTATAATTAGGAAATCAATAATTAATCATCCTCGCTCACTGAATTTCCTAAAACAATACACTACAATCATTTTTGCACCTAAAATAAAACCATTTTGAATTACTTTGAATTTGAACCTTATGTTTACATTTTCAAACTCGATAAATCAAATGGAGAATCCTCGACAATTTTCTCAACGGCAAATTTTGGCACGCAAATCGAGGTCAAACTTGGACTAAATGGCCAAGCCACCTAAATGTGATTAAGTCACCTAATCCTTTCTTAATTATAACTACTCATAATCCAAACCTAATTAAAGTAGCTTAAGCTTAATCATATTGATTATTACTAACACAACATATAATAATAATATCAAATTACTATTCCACTTTGATTTAACTAACACTTTCACTAAAACCCGATATATTGAGTTACACTAAGCCTAAACTGATAAACTTTTTGACGTTTGAGGATAGTGATTTAATTCGATAACATTCAACAAAAAAAATATATATTTCGATCGAATAAAATTTTATTTCAAAGTTGCGAGAAAAACTAGTACCCAATTTTTGTTTGAATTCGTTTTGAGGTTTATTTTCACTTTTATTTTCGATCACACTTCTAAACATTATTTCAAGACTATATTTTTCAATTCAAGACTTTTCACGTGCGCGCAAGTCGAAAATTTCAAAAACGAAAAATCGAGCCATGACTTGTACATGTGGCCGAGATTTTGAGCTTGTAGCTCAACATTGTCTCTTCCTTTTTCCTTTTTGCTTTGCCTACACTCTTGTTCCCTTGTCTCAAGCATGCCTTCCACTCTTACACCCATGCTTCCACTCTTACACACTTGTGTCCCCTTGTCTCAAGCATGCATGCATTGTTCTTACACAAGCTTACAACTTACATACTACAAACTTACATACTACAAAAAAAATAACACAACTACTACTACATACTACACACACACGACACAAACACAAGCACAACACACAAACACTTAACTTTTTTTCTCTCTAAATAATTCATACTCAAAGAACTTGTAAGCTTAAACTCATCTCCAACCTCAAGAACACCTCTTGAATCTTCATCCTCTTTAATTCATTTCTTCCTTAAACTTTCATTTCAATTGCTTAAATTTATTAGCATACTTAAATAAATCCTCACCATTTATATTTAGTACTCACTCCTTATCTTTACATGCAAATTAAAAATGAACATAAATCAAAATCACTTTAAATACAAACATCACCTAAACTAAATACTACTACACTTGAAAATTTTAGTATAGTTAGTTTAGTTTTAAATTAAATTACTAACTTGTGTATTTCATTCTTATGTACCTCTCCTAACCAAAGACGAGGAGCAAGGTGGTGGTGTCGACTTGAGCCAATTCGATCATATCGTCGACCCGGACAATTGCTAGGGTTTTACTCCACTAACCAAATCAAGGTGCTTCCCGCACATTTATGTGATAAGCGCCTCGTAAATGATTTATGTTTTCCTAGATGATGTTTTGATGCATGCTTAGTTTAATTTATCACCTAGTATTCATATGTTAAATTAGGAGACAAAAATCGAAAAATAAAACATATTGTCCACATACATTGTCCACGGCATTTCCCTTTATTTTTGTCTAATTTTTCGTTTTAATTTTTGTAAATTGCATGCTTAAAATACTAAGGATGAAATGAACATGAAAATATAATTAGTTTGTGTTTAGGACTTAAAATGAATTTGTCATGAATTTAAATGTTTTAATGTGTTATGTGTGTTCTTGAAATTTTTGTGTTAATCTTATGTTTAAATGATGTTTAGTTAATTGTGTTAATGTTTTGATATGTTTTCCACTCATGATTTAATACATAAATAATATAAGATAAATTAGTTGTTGAATTAGAAGTATAAAAATCAAAAATCAAAATTTATTAACATATATACATACACACGGCTAAAATGAATTACATGGACCAATTTTTAGTTTTAATTTTTCTAAATAACATATTATGATTAGTTTAGTTAAAATGGTCTTGTAGAAAAAATTTGAGAAAATTTCATAAACATATAAAATTTTGGCTAAATAATGTTCATATGAAAAACATTAACATTCATCACACATTCATGTGTTCTTCACTTAGGTGATTAATTTGATTCATAAATTTTATAAGTTTTAGTTATTTATTGTTTTTAAGTACTAATTTAAATCACTTTAGCATAAACTAGTTTATTAGTATATAAAAACTTTAAGTCAAAAACCGATAAAATCGAAAAATGAAAATTTTGAACACCACCTTCATTCTCCACGGCATCCTTGCCAATTTTGGGGTTAAAATTATTTTTATCACTTTTTAGTTTATTGTTAAAATAATTTAATTAGTAATTAACAAGTTGGAATTAAGAAATTAAAAGAAACAAATCAATTTTGATATAATATACATGCACACGGCATTCCTAATTAAAATGGGCTAAATTTGATCAAAATGAATTTATCACTTAGTTACTAAATTTGATTTATAATTAGGATTATATTAGATTGTAAAATGAACCGTTAATAAAAAGAATCAACTGAACCGATAAAAATAAACGTTACCCGTATTAAAATGAATCTTGTCGGGTGCTACTACCTATGCTTAAATTTGGATGTGGACATACGGACTATTTAAAATGAACTACGACAACCTCGCTAAAAATGGAAACCGCTAAAAGATTAGTTAAGTACACGACTAAATAAAACCGAGTTTTACTTTTAAAATGTTATTTAAAATCACTAAGTACAAAATGAACTTAACAACTTTGACCCTAGAATTTTGTACTTAGATTATATTAAGTTTTACTTCCAAAATCACTTTTCAAATCACTAAATACAAAACGAACCTAACGACTTTAAAACTAGAATTTCACACTTAGTAAATAAAAAGCTTAATTTTATTTTCCAAAATATCCTTAGTATAACAAAAATGTATAAGAGTACAAAAATACGAAGTATAAATAAAGTCAAATAATAAATACTAAAGTATAAAGAAAATAAAATAAAAATACTAAGTATAAAGAAAATAAAATAATAAATACTAAGTATAAGAATACATATACGTATAAAATACGAATAAAATACGAAGTATAAAAATACGTACAAATACGGAATACGAAAATACGAATACGTATAAATACGAGGAATAGTAAATACGATGAATAGTAAATACGGTGAATAGTAAATACGGTGAATAGTAAAATAATGAATAGTGAAAAATATTTAAAAGTTACGAACGGACTCAAAATAAATAATTAAGTGTTTCTATGTGTCCTGTTTTACCTGAAGAACTGTTGTTACTAAAATTTCATTATACAAGTTTGACGTTATATTTATGATACAAGTTTGTCATTATCGTTATTATGAGCAAGAGAATGAGAAGTTAAGAAAGCAAGTACTTGAATAAAATACTAGGATTGTTCGCCATGTTGCGACTCTTGAAATTCGAAGTTAACGAGGTAGCTGTATATGGGGACTTGGGCTCCCTCCCAGAGTTGCCCAAGGCGATTAACAATCTTAAGATTTCTTTTCGGCGCGGAGTATCAACCTCAGGGATGGGGCATACTTGATATTACCGTGGGCCCATATATCAGTAATTGGAAACGCCAACCCCATCCGGGGGTACCCGTCTCTGGTGATAGTCGAACATTTTTCTTGGTGAATACCTTTTGATTAGCGAATAAGTATGATCCTCGATAGGTGGTGTATGCATACATTAGACAAGGGATTAGGCCGTCCTTATTACCTTAGATATCTTTAGCATATTCAGTTACGTCCGATTTCGTTCGGCCCTGGCTGCTACTGCGCGGATTATGTCTGCATGCTTCCGCCTTACTAACGAAGACTCAATTGTTATCACATGTTGAATGCATTTCCTTGTTTGTTTGATGACTACCTGAATGATTTGGTTGAGTATTGGAATGTGATTCGTTGAGTATGTTTATATGTGAGCGTGGTATGTTATTTGATTGGTTTATACTCGTATTAAATCATCATGATCTCCTTATGTGTTTTTGCTTGCATACTTGCTATTTGTTTCCCTTGTTTATTTATTATTCATATCGCATATTGCTTTAGAATTGCATGTGTCGAAAGAGTGTGCGGGAAAATGATGAGAGTTAAATGCAGGTACCCCGAGTCTTGACCGTTGATCTATCAGGGGATTTGAAGGCCTTATTTTGTAATCTATTTTGAGAGAACTTGTAAATCTAAATACTCTGTTTTATCTATAAACTCGTATTATGTATACTGAGTTTGTTAAACGATAACAGCTGGTTTTGTAATATATAGACTTAATTAATTTTCCGCCTTAGTTTAATTAAAGTCACGAAAAACCAGGTTGTTACATAAACTCAGACAATGAGATGGTAACCAATGATTGACTGGTGAAGACACAAGACGGCAATGTGTCAACATAAGAAGTAAAATCGAAATCGAGATATTTGACTCCTCTATCAATAGCAAACTTCAGCCACATATGAACATCATCAACTACATCTTGGACGTATAAATCGTCTTCAAACTTGTCAATCAATATCTGAAAAGTATCGATTGTGGGACCTCGATGAAGCCTCAGAACATTTCGAACAAACTTAGAAAACCGCGGGAACACCCAGAAGATGTAACCTGAACCATCCATTTGATTTTCATAGTATTCTTGGAGCTCAGAACCATTAAGAGGAGAAAGCGGACTGCAGGTCGTCATAACGTCCAACCTAATCATTCCATCGGTGTAGTCATCGAGATCAAACTCAAGGACGGAACCAAAGTCCAGAGGTTTCCAAAGCACGAAGCAACATTGTTACGACAAATCTAGGGTTGTGAAATGAAAGTATATGCACAAGAACTTCATCAGCATCTCACTTAATCTATCAAGATTACTACCCTCAGATTTCTTGGGTTTCTTGCACTTTGTTTGCATGGTTGTTAACCTAACAATGACTGCAAATCCGAAACACGACTCAAAATTCAGAGAATACAAAGTCTCAAATAAGATGGTTATGCTTAAACTATGCGACCTATTTAATACTCGTATGTTAATAGCATGGATTAATTCTCGTACGCAAGGGTCATATGCGTACGCTAAAAAGTAACTACTTTAACACGTAATATGACCATTTGAAACCTTTTACAATTTAAAACGGTTTTACAGATAACGCAAATGTTAATGGTTCATTTTCAAAACCAAGGGAATATGAGAAGTTAGTGTTAATTAATGTATCGTTTCGTATTCTCGAGTGACTCCTTGGTTGTTACTCACGTCTCGCATTTCAGATAACACAATGTCTCAAAAAAGACCGTCTAACACGATACACGAATATTTTGTCAAACACCTTCGTACGTAAACAGTTAAAAATCATCTAGTTTACAAAATATAGAGTTAATGGGTCATTTTAAAAACCTGATTAAGTAGTTGGTAGCAAAATTAAAGAACAGAATCAAGAATGGTGTGATGAAGGGCTTAATGCAGAAATTTAATTTACAAAAGAAACGAAAAAGATGAAAGGAGTAAATTAATTACCTGAATGAGTAAAATTATATATTAATGCCTGAGATTATGGTGATCAATTTTGCACACCTCAAAACTGCTATGTTCAGTGTTAAAGAAGTAAAAAAAAATACTCCGTAACTGCTATGCTTAAGTATTTTTTAACTGTGATTTAACCAGGGTTCCTTGTGAAGTGGGGTGGGTAAGTGGGTTATTTATCGGTAATTCTCCTGTGAGGTTGAACTTACACTAAGTTAATATGAGATCAAGGTACAAATTGTAGTTAAAGGGGTACAAAACAATGAAACAAATCTACTAAAGTCACTAATACAGGTACTAAAAAGATTTAGTAACAATTAATCATAATTATCACTTAAATAATACAAAAGTTATATAATCGGGTACAAATGAGCCGGACTTACAATAATTTATTGTAAGGCCCGACTTGCACAGGAATTAGTGGTTATTTAAAGATTTATTTCTCAGGAAGATGTAGCCTTGCAGTGTGTCGAGGATTTAAGTCATCGATTTATGATACAGGTTGTGAGGACCAACTTTAAGGGCGCAATAAAGGCTATCAGGTTGTGAGGACCAACTTTAACAATTAACATAACTTTATAAAAAAATGACATAACTTTATAAAAAAATTGAAATTGAATCGAATTATTACTTTGTTAAATTGATTATCGAAATTATTAATTGAAATAATTGAAAATTACATGAATTTAGGTTAAAAAAAGTTAGAAAAATAAAAGAGAGAATTTTGTATAGAAGGTGAGTAAAAAAGAGTATGGAAGAGAAAAAAATGAAAAAAGTATATAACGGGAGTAAAATCCGTATACGGAAAAATCATACGGAGTATTCGTTTTACAATTACTTACGTCATGACCGCTTAACAATATAAAATTTATGGAATTTCTTGCCGGAGTATAAAATAACGGTATTACTCATTCATGTACACAATTACTCGTTCATGTACACTTTTTACCCTACTTTTTCCATTTAATACTCCTCACCTGTTTTCAATTACATTTTTTTCCTCTCTTTTATTTTCACCCTTTCACAATTATATTGCTTAATTTCACCCTTTCATAATTATATTTGCTTAATTTCACCATAATCAAGCAATTATGACGGATAATCTACCCTTTCATGAGGTAAATTTAATTTTTTGAACGTTATGCAAATAATTCAACTGAAATATTATTTATTTAACAGTTTATTAATAAACACGACTTTATTTTGAATGTTAATCGGGATAAAATACGGAGTATGTTGTTGTGCGTTAGGTTTTCTGTCTGGTGTTTCTGTCTCTGTTGTGTGCGTTAGGTTGGGGGGGTTAGGGTGAGTTACAGCGTACTTTTTTTTCCTTTTTTTTTTTTTTAATTTTATTTTATTTTTTTTTTTCATTTTTTTTAATTTTATTTTTATGTAATATATTATTTTTTTTAAAAAAATTCTGTGAATTTATTTAGTGAATTTTATTAGTATATGTCCTAAAAATACTTTTTTAAAAAATAAATTCAAAAACTAAATTAATTAAAAAAGAAATTAAAATTAAAATAAATAAATAAGTAACTAGAAAAAAAATTAATTAAAAAGTGTACAAAATTGAGTAAAAAAAATATACAAAAATGAGTAAAAATGTGTACAAAAATGAGTAAAAAGGTGTACAATGAAAAAAAAAATGTGTAAGAAAGGAGAGAGAAACAAGAGAGAAAGAGTAAAAGAGGTTGAAAATATAAAGGGTATAAAATGAAAAAATGTGTACATGATGGAGTAAATCATGTACATGCGTAATTATACACACCGAATTTATTTTCAACTCCCTTAGAAATTTAGGGTTCTTCATTTCTGAAACTTTTTCAAATTGGAAAACCCTAATATTCATCTGGTAAATTGTTCTTCCCCAATTTTTTTATGTTTTACTTTTCCAATTCATGCTTCCAACTTATTTATTTCGCATTTTCAGTCCCAGTTTACCCCTATGATTAAAGATTCTGTTGTTATTATCTTGTGATTAGTTGAATACCTTGAATGAATTTGAAACCGTTTCATTTTCTGTGAATTCTTTTTGATTCATAATATGATATGATGGTAGTGTTGAACGGCTTTTTACTCATTTGGTTTCCTTTGAATGGTTGTTTTCTCGGTTTCCGTCATTTGTTTACCTCTACTCTTTCACCTAAGGGCAAAGAATAATTTGATTACATCACTTTCTGGTGTTGATTTTGGCAAAAAGATCAATGAAATGGAGAGAGTGATTTGAGATCCGTTGATTAGTTTGAGGACGATTGTTGTGTAAAATCTGAATCTAGCATTTATTCTAATGCAAAGTGTTATTTTCAGGTAATTAATCATTTTGAGAACAATGAGTTTGCCCGCAAAGCGTATTTGTTCTAGTGAGAACTTTGATGGCCGAGATAGGTTGAGTGAAATGCCTGACGAAGTAATTGTGCACATTCTTTCATGTCTGCCTCCTCTCGATGCAGTTAGAACTGTCTTACTTCGTCGTTTTGGAAACCTTTGGACTTTGGTACACACTCTTAGTTTTGATGCGGAGGAATTCTCCACCAGCCCTCCTCGGGATTTCAGCCAAATATTCGCTGGTCCTGATTTGTGTGCCTACTGCTCAGATGTTACCGATAAGTTCATCGTTTTCGTACGCAATGTGTTGTTGCTTCACAAAACACTCTCTATTCATAAATTTCATCTTTCTATAGAGGCATTATGGTATGCTAACAAGGCTGCCGAGGATATTAAAATTTGGTTGAGGGTTGCATTGGAAAAACAAGCCAAAGAAATTGAATTTTCAGATGTACATGGTCATATGAATCATCACAACTCAATCTTACCTGATCTCAAAAGTCGATATCTTGTTAAGCTTGTGCTCAATTATTGCAAAATTGAGCCCCAACTTCAAGTCAACTTGGGATCTCTCAAGAAATTATGGCTACACAATTGTAACGTGTCTGACGAAGCATTCCAAAGATTTATATCTGGATGCCCTTCCTTACAAGAACTGAGTATCAAAGATCCTATTACATTAAAGAAGCTGAGGTTCAGGGCTCCAAACATTGATAAGTTGTCTCTTTCTGTCTCCAAAGTTGACCAAATGATGATTCCTTTGTTGCTTGATTGCCCCAACCTTAAAACGTTGGATTTGGTAATAAATCGTCGGCTACCAAAGGTCCTTGATGTTTCATCAGTTCGCCACGTTAATGTCATGTATTTTCTCTATTGTACGAACGACGACGTGGAGGACGGGGATGAGAACGAGTATAGGATGGATGATGATGATGAGGATGACAAACATACAATTTTTGAAAGGTTTTTAGGGAAGTTTGAAGCTACTGAAGTTTTCCATGTGTCATGCAAGGCTTCTGTGGTATCTTTGTCCTTTTTGAAAATGATATTACGATTTCCATGATTTCTGTTTGATTTTATGATACTATGTGCTTCGTTCTTACTTGCTTTATATGTTGTTCATTTATAAAAAAGAGTTTTTCTAGGTGGCATCCTCGTGTTTTAAGGAAATTTAAGTGGTGAAATAACTCTTATAAGTTATAACTGAGTGTGCATTTGATGTCATGGTCTTTGGTGACTGCTGTCGATGTATGTTAGTAGCTGATCTATGCTGTTACGATATTTTTGCATATGTGCGTCTGTTTTCTTAGTGTCTATACATGAACTCGCATTTTGACTTTAATTAATCTTGTTAGTCCGTATTTTGTAGTATACATATGCTAAGATGCCATTACATTATTTTTCTCCGATCATATAACCTCGTACAACTCTGATATTTTGGCCACATGAAAATGATATTTCAAAATATTGTCGTTATTTAAGTTATTTTGTAACTTAACATATACAAGTACTCTATAATACGCGTATTGTTTCATCGAAAAAGTTTTCGGGGAACATGTATTTTTGCATAATGCCGTGCTTTAATAAAGAACTCCTAAGAGATTTAACGAAAATAAAGGTGCTTTGTAGCAGTCTTTTGTATGTCGGTTACGAAGTATCATTTTGGTTATCCCTATGTCTGTGACTGTTATTGAGAAATGATTGATATTACTTGAATTCGTTTCAGGGATTCCTCTGTACAATACAATGTCACCGTTTTCAAAATAGATGGAAGCGTGTAATTTTAGAGTTGCCGATGCTTGGTCCAGGTTGCCTCATGGGCATTTGCCACTTGATCCGCAGTTTAGAGCACTTGGAAGAACTCATTATATACACCAACAAGGTAAGCGTCATTATTATCTCTAGCTCGTACTCCCCCACCACATCACGTTTTTATTATCTCGAGTTAACGTTGTTAATTAATCATTGTTAGTTTTAACCATTAATTTCTCTAAATATACCTAGAGATCCAATATAAGATTCGTCACGTTTGATTGTGAGAAAATATCGGTAAAAGTTGACATTCATTGATCATTTCTAATAAAGATATATACTCGGTACAACGTGATGGACAATGTGTTGGTCAATTTGCTTACTCTGGTTATTTATTAGTCGTTTATGTATTTAACCAAACAGGAATTCAAAGTCCTTACAAATGTGGCCCCTTTGAAGCATTCTTCTTCTTCTTCTTCTTCTTCTTCTTCTTCTTCTTCTTCTCGTGTGATGCCACGACTTAAAACTATCACTCTTCATAGCCATGTGAAATCGTGGAACCATCAGCAACGATTAGTAGAATGTTTGCTCAAAAGCACCCCTTACGTAAACAAATTGGTAATCGTCCCCATCACGAACTGATCGACTGTAGCTGGAATTCGTCAGGCGTGTTTTGCGATTCCAAAGGGACTTAGCAAATGTCACGGTAGTATTCTTTTGCATCAAAAGTAATATATACAAACTAGCAAGTCGTAGAATGATAAGAACTACTCTAGATAATTATGATATTCTCACGAAAAGTCATGGGAAATTCTTGACGTACTTGTGTGGTTTTGATCCTCCATGAACTCTGTTGTAATTTTTTATCTTGAGTTACTAAGCTTAGGTTGTGTATGATGGGGCTACTTTTGCCAAATAGATTGCCAATTTTTGGTTTTGATTGAGCAGAACTATCTATTCCTCGAGCCGTGAAAAGGATATTTCGATCGAGATTGGATGTAGTCGATTTCAGGGATGACCTACATCGGCGGATTAATAGTGAGAAGGGCATGTATTAAGCTAGTGGGAAGCAGCAAAAAGGAGAAAAGAAGAGCTAAAAAAGCTCAAAAATTGGCAGCAAAACAACAACAATCATCTTCAACTTCAAGTTCAAGCAACAACAACAATGCTGCTGTACAACTTCCTGAACTTGGTAGGCTTATGCATGGTTTACAACGGAAAATTGTTCGCGGCACCGTCCATAGTTGGAGTCATCGTCGTTTCACTCAACTCCCTTCCGTCCTCGCCAAATCTCTCTTCTGGCTTCAGGTAAACGATTCATAATCAATCAAAAGCTGCTCAAATTTGAAGCGATCAAGTAAAACTTACCTCAAAAGCATCGATTTTAAAAAAAAAATCAGCAGCATTTCGAAAGTTCTTCACAATTGCCTTAACCAATCCATTCCAACACTCAGTAGGTAAAAACATGACGTTTACTTGTTGAAGAGACGAAACATCAGTCACCCACAACTGAAATGGCGCGGATTTCGAAAATATTTCAATATTCAATATCTTCACATGAGGGCAATGAAGGGTAAAAGGGTCATTGACCTTGTCACTTATTCGCAGGGCCAACCAACGAACACTCGGATTAGTAATGTTCAAAAGTCTCAATCCTTGAGGACTGCTTAAAACCAGCTTTTCCAAAGACGGGAAACTAGATATCAACTGATTAAAAGCGTCATTACATCCACGAATACCTATAAGCGATAAGTTTCGTAAAGCACCCATATGAAGAGGTCGTTCGTCTTCATACTCCTCAATCATACATCCAGACAACATAAGCGTAGTTATCGATTGACTAGTAAAAATACAACGCGGTGGGGTTAAATGATCGTTACCATTAAAACCGAAATAAAGATCTTTGACTCCTCTACTAGCAGCGAATCTAAGCCACATTTGAACTTCGCCAATCATCTCTAGATCATCAAAATAAAAGTTGTCGTAAATATAAAGGTGAAAGGAGTCGATGGTGGATTGTCTATGAAGCATGAGGACGTTTCGGACAAAGCGGGAAAAGCTAATAAACACCTCATTAATGAGTGCTGGTTCATCATCTATTGTTATTTCCTCACCATCTAGTACTCTTAGACAAAATTCGTAGAAATCAAACGAAAGAGCATTAACCAAAGTCCAGAGGTTTCCAAAACGACGAAGTAAGACGGTTCTAACAGCGTCTATGGTGGGCAAATGCGAAAGTATACGAACAATCACGTCATCGGGCATTTGACTCAACCTATCTCGAACAACACCATTTGACATAGAAGCCATCTTTTTGTTACGCTGCATTATCAAAGACATAAACTTTACTCAAATTTCAAACATAATCCACCTCAAATTGTTTAAAAGGGTTAGTTCTAAAACATAAATTAAATTTGGAATTATAGAAACAAAAATCAGTATTTGTCGGCTTTATGATATGAGACGGCTTCACATAGACTTATTGGACGGGAAAGTGATTTAGGGTTTACCAGCAAAACTGATATTACCGATTTGGGTTTGGATTCCCTGAAACTGAAGTATAACTTAAGTTTACTCGATATTAAAATATTACTCCGTATTACTTTCCTACTTTAATTGTGTGATAAATATATATTTTTCTATCTAATACGGAGTAATTAGAAAAGTTCATCCCGTTTACAATATTTCAACTTTATGAATCCCAAACTCGATTTATTGGGTTGTTCTTTTGAGGGTATACTCACAGTAAAAATTTAAGAAAATTGAAATTTTAGTCATGTTTACACATTTCTTTTACTCCGTAAAAAAGTTCTAAAACATCAAAAATAAAAACGACGTGAACAATGAAGTAGTAACACGAAGCGTAATCCTTACTCACTCCGTCTCAAAATCTTTGTTAAATTTAGTATTTGTGCAATCTCAAACACGATACTTTGACCGAAATTACTTTTCAATTTTATAAAATATATTAAAGATGACAAATATATATATCTTTCGAATGATAAGTAACACCACCATGATTCAGTATGATCAGAAAACAACATCGATAGTCCACAAGCTGCGACCATAAAATCGTGAAAAGCCAAGTCAAAATATGCACCAAAACGAGAGGCTTGACGGAGTTAAGCTGTCTGGACTCTGGAGAGAAGAAAAGGAAAAAACATACGGAATTCTACTCGCCAAATACAGAAACTAGTAAACTTCAGGAACAATCAAGTCACGGAAAAATCTACGCTCACACTCGACGGAATTTCAGAAGCACAGAATCAATCAGCTACTGCTATGCCTGGTTAATCGTCACGTCACTGCCAATTTCATCTCTGCGGCCTCCTTTTATTATGTTTCGCATCAGACAAATACCACAGTAACATTTGTCGAGGCTTTCTTGAACATCGATACTCGCTTAACAAAATTATACTCTTCAACTACTGTTAGTTGTTTCCTCTCTAAGGAAATTGCCAATTTCTCCAACACGATTGCGTTTTCCAGCAAAAATTGAACGAGTGTAAGCTGAGCTCCAAAAGCTTTTTCATTGCAATGAATGGTGACAGTTTTAAGAAGAGGCATCACACAAGCAGATGCGTCTGGTGAAAGCAAAATCTTTTTACCAGTACCCTGCCACTGTTTTATTAAAAACCACCGGAATAAATTGTTATATGAGAAGATGTGTAAATATTAATCAAATTTATTAGTCGGACTACAAAAAGTGGAAAAACCAGTTATACAAAAATTCACTAACCGATGAATCTCCGTTGATTTTGAGATCTTCTAGCTCCACTGAAGCCGTCAACAACTTGACGATAACTTGGAAAAATCTTTCGTTGTTCCAGCATACGTGCAAAACTAAACGCTTCCATCTATTTTGAGGATAATTTATCTTCACTGAACTCAATTGCTGACCAAGTAGCACAAACACTAGTCACGAATTGCAATAAAATTGTCGCGCATAACCAAAAACAAATTGATGAAAACAACATTCAGGTGAATTCACAAGCTAAGGTTTTTTTATTGTGCATTCTATGATATTTCGAGCAAAAATGTATCTAAAAATAAGCAAAAAGTTCGGATTCACGCATATTATTCCAGCATGAATTAAGGCCCTCCAAAAGAACATAATGAACATAATCGACGTTAGATTATATATCGAGTTTGTTTTGCAGGATAAAAGCAATCATATACCGTAATGATTAGGAAGTCGTGCAAGATTTGAAACGAACAAGTAAAACATACCACGAAAGCATGCTTTAACAGCGTAAAAGCCTCAACATTCCCAAACTGAGTAACCAATGCCATAACTTGATCAGCATTACACGGTAGTGCCGTCACGTTCACTTCTTTAAGAGATGAAACATCGGTAACTTCAAGCAGATATAACGGCGATGCTTTAGAATATTCAATATCCAAAGTTCTGAGCGCGGGACAATTAAGGGTAACAGGGTTGCGTCTAACGCATATGAACAATTTGATAACACTCGGGTTACTGATGTCTAGACGTTGCAATCCTTTAGCTCTGTAAATAAACAGTTCTTCTAGAGAAGAACACCCACTTATCAGCCGTTCAAAAGCATGATCATTTCCACGAGCACGAATAAGCGACAATTTTCTCAGACTTCCCAAGTGGAATCGAGGTTGGTCCTCAAGCTTAAACTCAGACAATGAGACAGTAACCAATGATTGACTGGTGAAGACACAAGACGGCAATGTGTCAACATAAGAAGTAAAATCGAAATCGAGATATTTGACTCCTCTATCAATAGCAAACTTCAGCCACATATGAACATCATCAACTACATCTTGGACGTATAAATCGTCTTCAAACTTGTCAATCAATATCTGAAAAGTATCGATTGTGGGACCTCGATGAAGCCTCAGAACATTTCGAACAAACTTAGAAAACCGCGGGAACACCCAGAAGATGTAACCTGAACCATCCATTTGATTTTCATAGTATTCTTGGAGCTCAGAACCATTAAGAGGAGAAACAGACCAGAGGTCGTCATAACGGTCCAACCTAATCATTCCATCGGTGTAGTCATCGAGATCAAACTCAAGGACAGGAACCAAAGTCCAGAGGTTTCCAAAACGACGAAGCAACATTGTTCTGACAGCATCGAGGGTTGACAGAAATGAAAGTATATGCACAAGAACTTCATCAGGCATCTCACTTAATCTATCAGTATTACTACCCTCAGAATTCTTGGGTTTCTTGCACTTGGATTGCATGGTTGCCATTTGCCAACCTAACAATGACTGCAAATCCGACACACGACTCAAAATTCAGAGAATACAAAGTCTCAAATAAGACGGTTATGCTTAAACTATGCAACCTATTCAATACTCGTATGTTAATAGCATGGATTAATTCTCGTACGCAAGGGTCATATGCGTACGACCCATAATATATAGCTAAAAAGTAACTACTTTAACACGTAATATGACCATTTGAAACCTTTTACAATTTAAAACGGTTTTACAGATAACGCAAATGTTAATGGTTCATTTTGAAACCAAGGGAATATGAGAAGTTAGTGTTAATTAATGTATCGTTTCGTATTCTCGAGTGACTCCTTGGTTGTTTCTGACGTCTCGCATTTCAGATAACACAATGTCCCAAAAAAAAAACCGTCTAACATAATACACGAGTATTTTGTCAAACACCTTCGTACGTAAACAGTTAGAAATCATATAGTTTACAAATTATAGAGTTAATGGGTCATTTTAAAAACCTGATTAAGTACTTGGTAGCAAAATTAAAGAACAGAATCAAGATGAAGGCTTAAAGCAGAAATTTAATTTACAAAAGAAAGGAAAAAGATGAAAGGAGTAAATTAATTACCTGAATGAGTAAAATTATATATTAATGCCTGAGATTATGGTGATCAATTTTGCACACCTCAAAACTGCTATGTTTAGTGTTAAGAAGGAAAAAAAAATAACTGCTATGCTTAAGTATTTTTAACTGTGATTTAACCAGGTTCCTTGTGAAGTGGGGTGGGTAAGTGGGTTATTTAAAGGATTTATTTCGAGTTCAAAATTACGCCAAAATTACCTCTAATCAAAACGTGATCTAAAAATAATGCTGAAAAAAAAAAAACACTAATTCTCATGTGAGACATGTCTCACAATAAATTTATTGTGAGACAATCTCACATGAGGGTGGTTATTTTTTTTCTTTTTTATTTTATTTTTTATTTTTAATAAATTTTCATGTATGACTTACATTAAGTTAACGTAAGTCCAGTCTTACACAAGAACTACTCAAAAAAAAAATAATAACAAAATGAGTTTAGTTTCTCATAAAACAAATTATCTGTTTTAGGATAAAACGAGTCAAATAGTTCAACTTTTTAAATTTTAAATAAATATAGACAAATTTTATTAGTTTGTAGTCATATAATTAAATCGTAGTCATACACTCATATTATTATAATGTTGGGTTATTTTCATTATAATAGTTGTCTCTAACTATTACTCCGTATAATACTCTGTGACATCATGTCATATACTCAGGGCAATAGTAATGCACAAATTCTTACCTAGATTTTGTCAATAAGAACTTTATTTAATAAAAGTTCTTCCATTGTAGGAAAAAATTTGTGGTACTTTCTAAGAACTTAGATCTAAAAGAAGAACTTAGTTCTTAGCCTAAAAAAACGTGAGATGAAATTATGAGTGGTGGAGATTTAATAATAAAAAATTTATAATTCATATAAGAATTTTATATAAAGTTCATGGTTGTAAGAAAAAGTTTTTAAACCTAAAACTTGGTAAATTATTACATGGCATAGAAAAACTTTTCTTTTTGAGTTCTCCATTGTTAATGCTCTCAGTAATCCGTATATAATGGTATGACTACTATGTAATACGGAGTATTAACAACAACATAGCATATATTCTTTACGATATATTTTTAATACTCCGCATTTTGTAGACATAATATGTCGATATCTCGACATATTCCTAAATAGCGTAACAATCCTTAATATAAGAACTATTCCTAAGTCCTAATATCTAAAAAGCCAATTCGGAGTAGCTTCAACTTTAGCTCCTTTACTTTGGATATTAATCTTGTATACGGAGTACGAGAAGACGAATAAAACAAGATCACTCATGAAGGATACCATTGGAAATATCCCACAAACTAAAGTTAACATCATTTAACCACCAAGGACAACCCGACATAATAATCATAACTCGGATAGCAAAGTACTCCGAAAGTTCCCTAGCAGTTTTCTCATGCGAATACCACAATTGCATTTGTTGAGGCTCTCGTGAAACTCGAGACTTTCTTAACAAAATCATGCTCCTCGACAGCTATTCGACGATTTGACCCAATGGTAATTACCAATTTTTCCAATATGACTGCGTTCCGTAGCAAAACTTCCACTAGTTCGAACAGACCTTTACAACAGTTTTCATGATAGCCATGAATGGTGACGGTTATAAGCAGTGGATAAACACAATCGATAGATAATTCCGGGTACAATAGCATTTTCTGAGTGTTCTAACAACAAGTAGGTAGCTCTGAGCTCAGTAATTCAGAAATGAAAATAAGATGAAATGCACTCGGTGGTACTCGCCAATTAATTGCAGTAGGAAAACCAGTTGTGCCGCCATATACTTACCGACGATTGTTCAACATCTATTATCAGCTCTTCCAACTTCGCTGAACTTTTCAACAACTTCAAAATAACGTGAAGGCAACGCTCATCATTCCAGCATGCCTGAAGAACCAGACGGTTCCAACTGTTCTGTGGAAACTTCACTTTCTTCATCAAAGATAATTTCTGAATAAAAGAAATAAGACTTGTTATGTTACATGAGTATCACTAAAGGTGTGTTTGGATTGGGGGATTTGGAGGGAAAGTAAAGGAAGGGAAAGTAAGTGATTCATAATCCCTTATTTGGATAGCAATCAAGAGGGGAGGGAAATGGAGGGGAAGGGATTTGGAGGGATCCATTTCCCCTCCTCTAAGCCTAATTGGAATCCCTCCAAAATAGGCAAGATTTGGAGGGAAAATGGTATCCAAACACCACCATTTCCCCTCCCCTCCCCTTCCTTCCCCTTCCTTCCCCTTCTCTCATTTTCCCTCCCCTCCTTTTCCCTTCTATTTTGCTATCCAAACACACCTTAATAGTAACATCAAAGAACAGACTGATGGCAACGCAAATTGCACTTCTACACACATAACACGAAAAATATGATTTTGCCAATCAAGTTTTAATTGCGGAAACAACCATCATAGACATCCGTGCATATCACCACCATGCAGAATTAGTATGTTTTCCGTGGAACGGCTTAGACCAGGTATATTTAATACCGAAAACAATGAATCATAGGTTCTCAATGAATAATACTCAATCAATTAAAAGCTCCATAGATTTCAATCGATCAAGTAAAACGTACCTTAAAAGCTGTTCTTGACAAGGAAAAATTCGCAACGTTTCGAAACCGCTTCACAACTGCCTTAACCAATCTGCGCGAACATTTATCTGGTAGATCCTTGACATTTACTGCTTGAAGAGACGACATATCAGTCACGTGCAACTCAAATGGCGGAGATTCCTTTAAAATTGCTATATCCAATATTTTCACATAGGGGCAATGAAGGGTGACAGGGTCGTCAACCACGTCTCGCAGGTGAAGATACAGCTTACTAACACTCGGAGATGTAATGTTCAAGACTCGCAGTCCTAGAGGATTGTCTAAAATCAGCTCTTCCAAAGACGGGCATCCACTTATCAACTGATTGAAAGCGTCATTACATCCCTGAACAAGTCTAAGTGATAGTTTCCGTAAAGCACTCATATTGTAAGGTCGCTCATCATCATACTTCTCAATCATAAAGCCAGAGAGCGTAAGCACGGCTAAAGATTGGCAAGTAAAAACACGACGAGTTGGGGTAAATTCATCAGCGCCGTGAAAAGCAAAATGGAGATCTTTGACTCCTCTACTAACAGCGAACCTCAACGGCTCAGCCACATTTGAATAACATCAATCATCTCTGGATCTTCAAAATAATATTCAAATTCGTTCATATAGACGTGAAAAGTGTCAATGGTCGATCTTCTATGACGCGTGAGGACATTTTCGACTTGGCGAGAAAAGCAAGACAACATCTCATGAATATGCTACCTAAAAATAGATACGGAGTACTTTTTTTTTCCTCAATCACCCCCAAAGTCGAAATATACTACTTAAAAATAGAATATTCACACCCTTAAATAAGGATTTCTCAATAAGTATCGACATATTTTAGACATTAGTGGTTGTAACTTGAAATGAGCATACCTTATAATGTTTTCAATCGCCGTAAGAAAATTCGACGCTGGAGTTGATTTTGAAGGAAAATTGTCAAGGGGTTATGTTATAAAAATAAGTACTCCGTATCTATTTAATATAAGAGGTTTATTTTAAAAAAAAAAAAGTGTTATAAAAGAAAGTTATATTTAATTAACCCTAATTTAAAATACATTGAATTATTGCCAATTTTGCAATTACTTACGTCATAGCCGCTTAACAGTATAGAATTTATGAAATTTCTCGCAATCATACACAACAAGAAAATAAAACTTTTAATTCTTTTAATAATACGAAAGTATAACCAGGGAGTATTATAGTTTCGACATATATTTTAATGAATGTGAAGACGAGGCAAATGTGAAAAGGTAAAACTACATGCTCCGTATATTCTTATACGAAAGAAAAACAAAATTAAAAATCGAGTGCGTCAAGCAGTCACTAAAATCACCCGCCAAACCGTCACCGAATTTATTTTCCACTCTCTTAGAAATTTAGGGTTCTTCATTTCTGAAACTTTTTCAAATTGGAAAACCCTAATATTCATCTGGTAAATTGTTCTTCCCCAATTTGTTTATGTTTTACTTTTCCAATTCATGCTTCCAACTTATTTATTTCGCATTTTCAGTCTCAGTTTACCCCTATGATTAAAGATTCTGCTATTTAATCACCATGCATTCTGTTGTTATTATCTTGTGATTAGTTGAATACCTTGAATGAATTTGTGAAGAATCCCTCATTATATTCCCACATGTAAGTCCCACATCGGTTGTGGAGAAGTGAATTGTTCACCTTATAAAGCGCAAGAAATTTACTCACTATTCTTAATTGGTTTTAGGATGGAACCTCTTGGGCCTATGAGGTGGGCTTTCTCTCTACCACTTGTGGGTGTGGCCCGGGCCAGTCTTTGATTTCACAGAATTTAAAACAGTTTCATTTTCTTTTTTATTCATACTATGATGTAGTGTTGAACAGCTTTTTACTCATTTGGTTTCCTTTGAATGGTTATTTTCTCGTTTCCGTCATTTGTTACCTCTACTCTTTCACCTAAGGGCAAAGAATAATTTGATTACATCACTTTCTGGTGTTGATTTTGGCAAAAAGATCAATGAAACCGAGAGAGTGATTTGAGGTCCGTTGATTAGTTTGAAGACGATTGTTGTGTAAAATCTGAATCTAGCATTTATTCTAATGCAAAGTGTTATTTTTCAGGTAATTAATCATTTTGAGAACAATGAGTTTGCCCGCAAAGCGTATTTGTTCTAATGACAACTTTGATGGCCGAGATAGGTTGAGTGAAATGCCTGACGAAGTAATTGTGCACATTCTTTCATGTTTGCCTCCTCTCGATGCAGTTAGAACTGTCTTACTTCGTCGTTTTGGAAACCTTTGGACTTTGGTACACACTCTTAGTTTTGATGCGGAGGAATTCTACGACAGCCCTCCTCGGGATAAAAATCAAAGATTCTTTGGTGCTGAAATGCGTGCCTACTGCTCAGATGCTACCGATAAGTTCATCGTTTTCGTACGCAATGTGTTGTTGCTTCACAAAACACTCTCTATTCATAAATTTCATATTTCTATACAGTCATTATGGTATGCTAACAAGGCTGCTGACGATATTAAAATCTGGTTGAGGGTTGCATTGGAAAAACAAGCTAAAGAAATTGAAATTTCTGATGTATTTTGGAATATTTATCATGACGAAGTCTTAGAAATTTCAGATATATCTAGGAGTATGTATCATAACGACAAAATCTTACCTGATCTCAAAAGTCAATATCTTGTTAAGCTTGTGCTCAATTACTGCAAAATTGGTCCCCAACTTCTAGTCAACTTGGGATCTCTAAAGAAATTATGGCTACACGATTGTAACGTGTCTGACGAAGCATTCCAAAGATTTATATCTGGATGCCCTTCCTTACAAGAACTGAGTATCAAAGATCCTATTACATTAAAGAAGCTGAGGTTCAGGGCTCCAAACATTGATAAGTTGTCTCTTTCTGTCTCCAAAGTAGACCAAATGATGATTCCTTTGTTGCTTGATTGCCCCAACCTTAAAACGTTGGATTTGGTAATAAATCATCGGCTACCAAAGGTCCTTGATGTTTCATCTGTTCGCCACGTTAATGTCATGTGCTTTCGCTATCGTACGGACGAAGACGTAGAGGACGGGGACGAGAACGAGTATAGGATGGATGATGATGATGATGAGGATGACAATCGTACAATTTTTGATAGGTTTTTAGGGAAGTTTGAAGCTACTGAAGTTTTCCAAGTGTCATGCCAGGCTTCTGTGGTATCTTTGTCCTTTTTGAAAATGATATTACGATTTCCATGCTTTCTGTTGATTTTGTGATACTATGTGCTTCTTACTTGCTTTATATGTTGTTCATTTAAAAACAGAGTTTTTCTAGGTGGTATCCTCGTGTTTTGAGGAAATTTACGTGGTGAAATAACTCTTATAAGTTATAACTGAGTGTGCGTTTGATATCATGGTCTTTGGTGACTGCTGTTGATGTATGTTAGTAGCTGATCTATGCTGTTACGACTTACGATATTTGTGCATATGTGCGTCTGTTTTCTTACTGTCTATACATAAACTCGCATTTTGACTTTAATTAATCTGTTAGTCCGTATTCTGTAGCCTCCAAATGCTAAGATGCCATTACATTATTTCTTATCATATAACCTCTTACAGAGCAACTCTGATATTTTGGACACATGAAACTGATATTTCAAAATATTGTCGTTATTTAAGTTATTTTGCAACTTAACATATACGAGTACTCCATAATACGCGTATTGTTTCATCGAAAAAGTTTTCGGGGAACATGTATATTTGCAAAATGCCGTGCTTTAATAAAGAACTCCTAAGAGATTTAATGAAAATAAAGGTGCTTTGTAGCAGTCTTTTGTATATCGGTTACGAAGTATCATTTTGGTTATCTCTAAGTCTGTGACTGTTATTGAAAAATGGTTGATATTACTTGAATCCGTTTCAGGGATTCCTCGGTACAATACGATTTCACAACTGCTTCCAAATTAGATGGAAGCGTGTAATTTTAGAGTTGCAGATGCTTAGTCAAAGCCGCCTCGAGGGCATTTGCCACTTGATCCGCAGTTTAGAGCACTTGGAAGAACTCATTATATACACCAACAAGGTAAGCGTCTTTATTAACTCTAGCCGACTCCCCCACCCCATCACGTTTTTATTATCTCGAGTTAACGTTGTTAGTTAATCATTGTTAGTTTTAACCATTAATTTCTGTAAATATACCTAGAGATCCAATATAAGATTCGTCACGTTTGATTGTGAGAAAATATCGGTAAAAGTTGACATTCATTGATCATTTCTAATAAAGATATATACTCGGTACAATGTGATGGACAATGTGTTGGACAATGTGTTGGTCAATTTGCTTACTCTGGTTATTTATTAGTCGTTTATGTATTTAACCAAACAGGAATTCGAAGTCCTTACAAATGTGGCCCCTTTGAAGCATTCTTCTTCTGCTCGTGTGATGCCACGACTTAAAACTATCACTGTTCATAGCCATGTGAAATCGTGGAACCATCAGCAACGATTGGTAGAATGTTTGCTCAAAAGCACCCCTTACGTAAACAAATTGGTAATCGTCCCCATCACGAACTGATCGACTGTAGCTGGAATTCGTCAGGCGTGTTTTGCGATTCCAAAGGGACTTAGCAAATGTCACGGTAGTATTCTTTTGCATCAAAAGTAATATATACAAACTAGTAAGTCGTAGATTGATAAGAACTAGATAATTATGATATTCGCAGGAAAAGTCATGAGTAATTCTTGACGTAGTTGTGTGGTTTTAATCCTCCATGAACTCTATTGAAATTTGTAATCTTGAGATGTTTGTAATGGCTAATTCTATATATCATAGCCGTGGTTTCATCGTTTTTCCCAATTCAGATAAAGTTGTCATGACTCGTGAGTGTGATTCGTATTTTTTAGTTCATCATCTTGCCTTCTTTTTTCGGGTTTTCATTTCATTCGAAGCGATGAGGCTATAGTAAAATGATTTTAAAGGGTTCCCTTTTTTTAAACACTCATTCGATGCAGAGTTAGTAAGCTTAGGTTGCGTATGATGGGGCTACTTTCGCCAAATAGATTGGCCATTTTTTGTTTTGATTGAGCGGAACTATGTATTCCTAGAGCTGTGCGCGTGAAAAGGATTATTTCGATCGAGATTGGATGTAGTCGATTTCAGGGATGACCTACATTTTCGGTCAAGTCAACACAAATCACATTTTTAATCTATATATTGTTAGGTTAGTTGTAGTCATGTCATTTTTAAAAATGCATGGTGGTTATTAACTAAAAGGACGTTTGGCTCGGGAAGGAGAAAGGGGACGAAATCAACAAAGGGAACAAGGAGGAAAGGAAAGGTTACATATTACACTGAAATATTAATATATTTGTTGAAATATTAATATATTTGTTTTGTACATTTCCAAAATCAAACAATTTGACAACATTTCATTGATGGTCCAAACATAATCCATTTTACAATCATAACATGCTTATTGTTGCTATTTTAGATAATATGTGACCATGCTAATAAAATTTGTTACCATTCTTGTTAGTTTTGTTATCATTTTGGAATTTCCATTTTATTAATATATTTTCTCGGTTTTGAGTAGAGTTAGAAGAAAAAAGAGGCTACTTGATCTGTCTTAATTTTAAAACGGATATGTCGGTCTAAAAGAACATCTCTAGTTTGTTTAACCCCAAATTTGCAAAATATAGTCACAACCTCACAGTTAAAAACCACTGTTATAAATAAGTTTTGCTACATTGTTCATCACAATCTTCTTAAAATCAGGTAAAAATTTCTTCCTCTTTCTCAATTTCGCTTTTCATATTCTGTGTTATGTCACAGTTTTCTTCACTTTGTACCAGTATTATTTAACTATTCATTGGTCACACTCACACCATTAATTTGAAATGTTTAGCAAATTTGGTTTGCTAGACATGCTGTTTATTATATTAATTGACGTGATTTTGAATGGAAGAGTACGATAAGTGAATGAATTTAATGGAAAATTCATGTGAATTGGTATTTTGCATTAAACCAATCATTTTTTTTTTTTTTTTTTTTTTTTTTTTGGGAACTAAGTTTTATTATTTGAGGTGGGTTTCTCTGAAATTTGAGTAAAGTTTTTATCTTTGAAATTAAATTGTTAGGTTATTACTTGAAAACCATGGAATCGAGGACGAAGAAGATGAAACCTTCAACGGGTATTAGCGGTTCCAAAGATAGGTTAAGCGACTTGCCTGATCACTTGATTGTGCACATACTTTCGCTTATGCCCACGTTGGATGCTGTCAAAACCATGTTACTTCGTCATTTCGGAAACCTCTGGACTTTGGTTCCTGTTCTTTCATTTGATTTTGATGACTATGATTCAACACTCGCCTCCCGTGTTAATGATTTGTATGAGGTTTTTATATGCTTTGCCCGCTTTGTTCGGAATGTCCTTATGCTTCATCGAAACCCTACTGTTGATCGCTTCCACCTTATTATTTCTCTTGAGTATGGTGATCTTGAGGATCCGGTAATTAATGATGTTCAAATCTGGCTGAGGATTGCTATTGATAAACAAGTCAAAGATTTGAACTTCTTTTTTGGCGGTTCTGATTATCCGCCCATTCCTCGCTGTTCCTTCACGAGTCAATCTCTAGTTAAGCTTAGACTTTACGGCTGCGTGGTTGAGCATCAACCTCATCTGAACGTCCACATGGGAAGTTTACGGGAATTATCGCTTAGGTGTGTTAAGGGAGGAGATGAGGCCATCAATCAGTTTTTGTCGGGTTGCCCGTCTCTACAAGAAGTGGAAATAGACAGTTGCGATGAATTGCATGTTTTGAATGTTACCTCCTCAAGCGTTAGTAAATTGTGCCTAAACCTACCAGATCTAGACCACTCGTTCACTCTTAGCTGCCCTTACGTGAAAACGTTGGATATTTCTGTGTCATCAAGATCTAATATGCCGGATGTGGTTGCTGCTTCATCTCTTCAAGTAGTGAATATCAAGGAATTACCAGATCATTTGTCTAGGGTTAAGGCATTTCTTAGGCAAATGCGAAATGTGGAGGTTTTTACATTGTCAAGTAATGCTTTTGAGGTATGTGTTTCTTGTTCACTTGAAATTTTGCATTGGTGATTTTGATCGTTAGTAATACATAAAAAACACTGAAAACATATGATTCTTTATTAAGGTTAAGGAACATTGATTAAGAAGGTTCATTTTTTGAAACATGCGTTTATTTTTGTTGGCTGTAGTGATGATAGTATGGCGAGAATGTTAAAATACAGAGCGAAACTCCTCCAGTGTGGGATGATTTCCATTGCTAGAGACTTGTGACATTATTGGAGATTTGTATTGTGATGCCGACACTTAAGCCCATGTACTTTGTACTTTGCACGATGTTTATTTCTTGCTGTGTCTGTTTGTTTACATTTTCCATTTGGCTATTGCACGCCTTTTCTCTCATGTACTCCTTAGTTGGCCTAAAATCTGTGCTTCCCATCAACCCCAAAGTCACTGTTTTTTTTTTTTTTTTGGCATTGCTGTGGATTGGGGTTTAATTTTTCCCTAATGCAGTAATACGGGAGCGTGTTTTTTAGAGTTGATGATCAATGGGTTATTGGTGGTAGTGTTATCCGTTGTGGGTTAAGCTTTTTCAGCCCAACATAAACACGCAAACAAATGGTTGAGACAGCCGTAAAAAAATACATAAACGAGGCTTGGAGGAAGTAGTTTCTGTATTCTGCATCATACCATCCATGTTAGGGTTTCCGCATTTTGATTTTGAGTCCAAGAGAGAGGAACAATTGTTGAGAGGGTTGCCCAAAAGCAGAAGTGTTTAGCATTTCTTACTAGAGCTGTGCACAGGCTGAGTTGGTCAGGTTAGGGTTGGTGTGTTGTATCACTGAGCCAATAGCAGGTTTGGACGAGCTGGGCTGTGACGAGCTATATTTATTTTTTTCATTCAGAAATTAAGTCAGGGAAGGAAGACAAACTTCCCACAAAATAGATGGAAGCGTATTGTTCTGGGGTCGCGCTTTAAAGGCGAAGAAAGTCTTCAACTGATACTTGAGTTGGCGAAAAGTTCAGTGAAGTTGGAAGAGCTTGTAATATACAGCGAATACTCATCTGTAAGTGAATTGATAATTTGATATAACTGGCAGTTCCCATCATCCTATGCAGTAGATTAAAATTTGTATGATCGAATGTTCATCTACTAATACTTGCTGAGGTACTATCTATGTAATGGCAGGGTTCTGGTGAATATCTTAACCCCGAGCTCTCTGCTACTACTTATCTAATGCCACTTCTCAAAAA
This sequence comes from Dianthus caryophyllus, assembly GCA_023091065.1. Lineage (NCBI taxonomy): Eukaryota > Viridiplantae > Streptophyta > Magnoliopsida > Caryophyllales > Caryophyllaceae > Dianthus > Dianthus caryophyllus. The sequence continues at coordinate 8,944,345 of CM041522.1, read as the reverse complement.
CGTTTTCATTCACGGCTGTGAAAGATTTTTTGATCGCCAGCTTCAGCTAATCGAACTCCTGCTCAGAAACGCAGTTGCCTTGGAGAAACTAGTGATTACCTTTAATAAAAGCCGAATAGTAGCACTTGAAGAGTTTGATTTTGTGAAGCAAGTATCAACATCCCGAAGGGCGTCAACAAACGCAACTGTGATCTTTGCTTGAGAAATCCTAGTACGGTAATATTTACTTTATACGGAGTACTAATTTACGCTTTTTTGAGTGAAATCATCTTCGATAGCTTATTGTCTAAACAGCTAATGTCCAAAATATGAAATACAGTTTAAGTAATTTGTTGAAACACTAGAAAAATATACTTCGTGAATCATATGATTACGATTTTCTTGTAAGATTAACTATGGGGCTCTGTTGTGTTACATAAATCCACCGTTTGTAGAAACCAATACGAGTCTCCATAGATTAATGTCCTCATTGCGTAGAATTGTAACCTGCACATATTTATCCTCTTACTTGCCTGTTCCATTTTCCGACAATGTAAACCAAGTTTTCTTAAAAAAAAAACGAAGTTGACATTGGTCGAACATTACATAAATTTGTACTTCGAACAAATATGAATGGGATGAAGACTAACGTTGGTCGATTTTCTTATTCTGAGTTTTAACTATTAGTCGCTTTAATAACAGGATTTCAACTTAAGACTACCAACCTTCATGGGTACGTGAATTCGTGGGTATGTGTTGCGGTTCAAAAGGGATTAAACTAGTGTGCCAAGGTAGTCTTCTTTTGCAAAATAGTACGGTAGAGAAAGTAGAAACTAGCAAACAGCATGGCCGTTTTCTCCATCAACTCTATTCAAGTTTCGTAATCTTGGACTCGTGTAATGGCTAATTCTGCAAGTAATAGTTGTAGCTTCATCGTGTTGCCCAATTCTGATAAAGTTGTCATGGATGTATCTCGTATTCTTGGCGCGCCTTCGTTTCCCGGGTTGCAATGTAACAAAATATTTCACCAAATCCCTTCTTTTCGGGTTTATAATGAAGCGGTAGTCATTCAATACAATGCTGAATTTTTTTTAACCACCTTGCTGTGCACCAATGAGTCTTAGGCTGCGTGCATTCGACCGTCAAGCCTCTAGGAGTCCGAGTTGCTGCTGTTTACGGATGACAAACATATTACTCAGGTCGCTTTTGATTAGAGTCAGTTTGGAGAAAGTCATACGTCTTTGGTCAAGTCATCGTGGTCAGTGGGTTATAATCGGTTTTTCGTAGGTCTTATGTCGGTTATTTGACATGTTAGATGAGTTTCGGTGCATAGTGATTTCTTAAGATTAATCATACGGAAACTAAAATGTGATAATTTTTACTCCCTCCTACCCATATCTATTGTCCCTTTTGGGATAAAGTAGAAAATTTATGGGGTTGAATAGAATAATAAAAAGTAATGGGTAGGGGTAAGATAATAGGAGAGAGGGTTGAATAGAATAATAAAAAGTAATGGGTAGTGGGTAAATAGTTGGGTGAGTTGGGGGTAGATAATAATAAATAATTCATGGGGAAAAGCAAAAGGGACATTTTGATGGGTAAGAAATTGGGGCAAAAGGGACAATAGATATGGGTAGGAGGGAGTATTTTTATACTTTTAAAATGTAGTTATCTTATACGGAGTAACTAAGACTATTAATATTAAAACAAATTTTCTAATAGGTGCATGAGTTGCACATAATATGAAACTCGAATAATAAAACCACATGGTTAATTGGGATGGTAAGAGTAACTTATTTATCTAAACTAGGACATTCTGCTTAAATGTTCACATAATCTGAACTCGTAGGTTGTCGTAATACGGAGTATGATTCTTAAGCAAAGATCACAGTTGCATTCACTGACGCCCTTCTAAACTTGGATACTTGGTTCACAATATTACGCTCGCCGACTGCTGTCAGTTGTTTTTTAGCAAGATAAATTACTAGTTTCTCCAAGACGACTGCGTTTTGGAGCACAAGTTCTACTAGTTGAAGCTGCTGGACACTTCCACAGCCATAAATGGTGACGTTTTTGAGTAGCGGCATGGTGTAGGTAGCAGATGACCCTGGGCTACAATTCGCAGAATGACCCTGCCATGACAAAGATACGAACCCGACAAGAATCATCAGACAAAGTTTCGATATCACATAAAAGTTATTAGAGTACAAAAATTAGGACCTCGAGTTATACTAAATTCACTTACACACGGGATTTCGAATCCGTCGTATATTATGAGCTCTTTTAATTCTGATGAACTTTTCACCATGTCGAGAATAAGTTGAAGACATTTTTCGTCTTTCCAACAGGGCCACAAAGCTATACACTTCCATCTAGTTACCGGAAAATTTATCTGGTTTTGACGACAAAAATTCTGAACAAAAAGAAAGCATATATTTACTTTAATTACTAAATACTCTATATAATATAATTAGGAACGAACTTGAAGTCAAACAAGTAAAACATGCATACCTCAAAAGCACTCTCTGACAGTGTAAAAACCTCGGCATTTCGAAATTGGGTCAGAAATACGTTAATTGGAGACCAAGAACAACCATACGGTACACTCTTAATGTTCACTACTTGAAGAGACGAAACATCAATTGCATTCACCATAAATGACTCATCTGTTGACGTTACATCGATATCCAAAACTTTCACGTTTGGGCAACGAAGAGTAAAAGAGTCGTACTCTGGGTGTTGCATGATTAGACTCAACTTACGAACACTAGGAGACGTGACATTCAAAGCATATAATTCATCAATGGTGTCTATAATTAGTTCTTGTAGAGACGGGCATCCCGCTATCAACTGATTGAATGCCTCGTTACTTCCTCTAACATGACTAAGAGACAATACTTGTAGACTTCCCATGTGGACACCGAGACGAGGTTGGTCCTCAATCACACACTCGAAAAGTTTAAACTTAATTAGAGATTGACTTGTGGCAACACAAAGAGGAAGATCTATATCGTCGTGGCCATCATAAATGAATTCGAGATCTTTAACTTGTTTATCAATAGCAAATCTCAACCAAACTTGAATATCTTCAATCATCTTACAATCCTCAAAACAACTATTGAGGGGTCCGATATAAAGGCGAAATCTTTCAATGGTAGGGCTACAATGTAGCACGAGGACGTTTCGGACAAAGCGTGCAAAACTTGAAAAAACCTTAAACACCCGTACTTCTGTTCCTCCATCATCGTCATAATAATCGAACATAAAAGCAGGAACCAAAGTCCAAAGGTTTCCAAAACGACGAAGTAACATGGTTTTAACAGCATCTAAGGTTGGCAAAAACGAAAGTATATGCAAAATCAAGTGATCCGGCATGTCACTTAACCTATCTTTGAAACCATTAATATGTTTCATCTTCTTCGTCCGCGATTCCATTGTTTTCAAGTGATAACCTTTAAGAATTTTAATTGCAAAGAAATCAAATTTCAGAAAAAACCAACATCAAAAATATAAAAACTCAGTTAAGAAAAAGTGAATTGTTTTGTTGTAAAATACCAATACAAATGAATACACAGTATTTGGCTTAATCATCTAATTAAGGGATTAAACGATTAAATTCTTACGTTCATCGTAAATTGAAAATCAAATTAGTTAACAATATTGAGAAAAAAGAAAAGAATTTGTACCAAATTAATTAGAATTTTTCATTTGATGAATGAGATGAGAATGAAGAGTGTATCAAAAGTGAGGGTATAACAACTTAACAAGGGTTTTTCTTATGGTTAGTGGATTTGTGTCATTGGATTTGTGTCATGACCTAGTGGTCACGGTAGCAATACCGAATCGAACATGAGTCGTACTGCTCAGGCTACTTCAGTTCTGACCACCAGACCAAGACATCCTCGGTGTCAATAAACACATTATGTTGTTATGTAAATTTATGGGTGTTAAATTTTGTATACAACGGTTCTATGTCAATAAACACATTATGTTGTTATGTATACAACGGTTCTATGTTAAATTTTGTTTGCTTACTAAGTTTTAGGTCCAATTATTCTGTATTTTGTCAAAACTGATTATAATTGAATTAGGTAAGGTTAACTTATTAGAAATTACTACTATGAAATCGTCGTACATGTAAGCTACATGATGTTGTAGTTTAACCATTGTGGGAGTTTGTAGCTTTAAAGCGGTTTAATTTGCTTGAATTATTGATGTGGCAAGGTAAGCTACAGGGATTTGTAGCTTGTCATTGGAGATGCCCTAAGCCGTGCGGTGACGTTTATGCGGAGTATGTTTTGTAACATTATCTTGGTTAAAAAAATTTAAATTTACTTTCAAACAGCTTTAACTATTTAAATTTTACCTAATTAGCCGACATTGTATTCTTATTGTTAAAATAAATTGTTTTTTTTTTTTTGTTTAAGGGAGACACAAAGTTATTACAACGGGCAAGGAAATTCAAAATTGGTAACTTCTTCCTCACCACCCGACCATGACATTTCGATGAAATAATTATCAATAAGTCTCTCTTATAATGGATGATCTTTTCTTAACACGGATCGAGTATCACCACTTGCACATAAACAAATATTTTACTTTTTTTCAATATCTTTTTCCTTTTATCTTATGCATGCTAAATATTCGATTATCTTACATTATACCGTTGTAAATGAAAATTTGGGAATAACAATATACAAAAATATATTCTTCCTTAAGACCCTTGACTCCAGACAAAATCAAGTGAGCAATTTTATGTACTTATTTAAATTCTGATACTTTTCAATTATTATCAAAAGTGGAAACCCTAATCTTCACCTGGTAAATTGTTCTTCTCCATCCTCTGTTTTACTTTTCAAATTCATGCAACAAACTTGTTTATTTTGCGTTTTTAGTCTCAGTTTACCCTTGTGATTAAAGATTCTGCTATTTTTAATCCCCATGCATTCTACTGTATCTGAATTGAGTTTTAAATATTCTTTTTTTTTTTTTTCTACACTTTTAATTTTTAACTAATCAATCATGTTTTTAATTAGGGTTGTATCTGAATTGAGTTTTATAATTTGAGGCGAGTTTCTCTCTGAAATTTGAGTAAAGTTTATTTCTTTGCAATAAAATTGTTAGGTTATTATTTGAAAACCATGGAATCGAGGACAAAGAAGATGAAACCTTCAAAGGGTATTAATCGTTTCGAAGATAGGTTAAAGGACATGCCTGATCATTTAATTGTGCATATACTTTCGTTTCTGCCAACCTTGGATGCTGTCAAAACCATGTTACTTCGTCGTTTCGGAAACCTCTGGACTTTGGTTCATGCTCTTATGTTTGATTTTTGTGACTACGATGAAATACCCTTGTTTAAGGACTTTTCGAGTTTTGCCCGCTTTGTCAGAAACGTCCTCATTCTGCACAAAGCCCTACCGTTGATAGTTTTGAACTTTTTATCGGGCCCCTGAAAGTTCGTTTCGATGATCGTGAGATAATTGAAGATGTTCAAATTTGGGTGAGGTTTGCTATTGATAGGCAAGTCAAAGAACTCGACATCGTTCTGGATCGCTTTGACGATTTAGATCTTTCTCGTTGTGTTGCCACAAGTCAATCTCTTACTAAGCTTAAACTTGTTGGGTGTGTGATTGAGGACCAACCTCGTGCCGGTGTCCACATGGGAAGTCTACGAGAATTAAATCTTAGAGTCTTAGTCACGTTGGAGGAAGTAATGAGGCATTCAATCAGCTGATAGCGGGATGCCCATCTCTACAAGAACTAATTATAGACACCATTGACGAATTGTACGCTTTGAATGTCACGTCTCCTAGTGTTAGACCATCCCCATCCAAGCATTTGGACTAAATCATGATTCACTTTGTCCATCCTAACTACTAACTAATTACAACATTATCATGATTCACTTGTAAAGTAGATCAAGTGTTGATTTAGTTTTGTAAAATTGAATCAAGTAGTGATCTAGTTGGTGTCACCATTTTATTGGTTGAAAAATAATTAAAAGGGCAAAAAATAATTAATAAAGGTGAAAAGTGAAAAATAATTGGTTGAATGATTTAGTTCATGATTTAGTTTGGATGGGAGGGTAAAACTAAATCAAGATAATAAGAAGAAATTAAGAGTGAAATTGAGTCATGACTCAATGTTGGATGGGGATGGTCTTAGTAAGTTGAGCCTAATCATGCAACACCCAGAGTTCGACTCTTTTACTCTTAGTTGCCCAAACGTGAAAGTTTTGGATATCGAAATCGATGTAACGTCAACGGATGAGTCATTTATGGTGAATGCGATTGATGTTTCAGCTCTTCAAGTAGTGAACATTAAGAGTTTACCATATGGTTGTTCTGGGTCTCCAATAAATGTATTTCTGACCCAATTTCGAAATGCCGAGGTTTTTACACTGTCGGAGAGTGCTTTTAATGTATGTCTTACTTGTTCGCTTGAAATTTCGTGTTATACCGGGTATTGTATTTATACAAAATCAAGTAATGCATCAAGTGTTTGCTTTCTTTTTGTTCAGAATTTTTGTCGTAGAAACCAGATAAAGTTTCCCGTAACTAGATGGAAGTGTATAATGTTGTGGCCCTATTGGAATGACGCAAAATGTCTTCAACTTATTCTCGACTTGGTGAGAAGTTCAGCAGATTTAGAAGAACTCATAATATACAACGAATTCGAAATCCCATGTGTAAGTGAATTTAGTATAACTCGTGCTCCTAATATCTGTACTCTAATTACTATTTACTACCTGTATGATCGTATCTCTGTCTGAAATTTTTTGGCGGGGGTCGTATCTATGTCATGGCAGGGTCATTCTGCGAATTGTAGCCCCGGGTCATCTGCTACTTATACCATACCGCTACTCAAACACGTCACCATTTATGACTGTGGAAGTGTCCAGCTTCAACTAGTAGAACTTCTGCTCCAAAATGCAGTCGTCTTGGAGAAACTAGTTATTTATTTTGATAGAAAACAATTGACTGCAGTCGACACGCTTAATTTTGTTAACCAAGTATCCAAGTTTAGAAGGGCGTCAGCAAATGCAACTGTGATTTTTGCTTAAGAATCATACTCCGTATTATGACAACTTAGGAGTAAAGACATGCGAACATTACTTGTTCATTATTGTTCAATGGCACTTACCGTTTACTCGTAATTGATATCAACATTACCGAATAAGTTTCAACCTCATTTAACGAAAAGAACTCGAGATTATGTAGGCTTATTCAACGGAAATAAGGCAGTACAGTAAAATTGCTCAGAATTTTAGCACTGTATTCTTATTTAAAGAGTTATACTGTCTCAGACTTGTACTCTATTCAACCAGGTACTCCATAATTGTCTTCGTCTTTCTCAATTTTGATATCAAAATTGTTTTGAGGATCGTTAGATAATTCAAGATATTCAGAATTTCAGATGTGGCTGAGGTTTGCTACTGATAAACAAGTCAAAGATCTCGACTTTGTTTTGGGTGGTTTCAACGATTTAGTGCTTCCTCGCTGTGTTGCCGCAAGTCAATCACCAACTAAGCTTGTACTTTCTGGGTGTGTGCTTGAGTACCAACCTCGTGTCGATGTCCAAATGAAAAGTCTACGTAAATTATTGCTTAGTCATGTTAGAGTAAGTAACGAGGATTTCAATCAGTCGATAGTAGGATGCTCGTCGTCTCTACAAGAATTAATTATAGAGATCATCGATGGTTTGAACGTTTTGAATATCACGTCTCCGACTGTTAGTAAGTTGAGCCTAATCATACAATACCCAGAGTACGACTCTTTTGCTCTTATAGCTACGCGTACGTAAAAATTTTGGACATTAATGTAAGGTCAAGTCAGGAGTCATTTGTGGTCAAGTCATGAGTCATTTGTCTTCCTGCTTTCTACCGTGTACCCTCTATGTCTTACACTCTTACCTTGTACTCCGGTATGTTGCGAATATTTAATCTGTGAAATTATTAATGTATTTTGTATAAATGGTTAAAAATTTTACGGTAGATGTTTTGAGAGCGTTTTACCTATCAAAATCTATTATGTGTAGTTATTAAAAAAAATTAATAAACCAAATTTTATAAGTACCATATTCATGTGAGAGGCTTCGCAATAAATTTATAGTGTGATCATTTTATTTGAAAAGTTATCAAAGTTTAAAAGTTATCAGTTATTCAACAGGTCGATTATATCCTAGGGTCGAACCCTATGAATATGAGTTATTTGGTCAATGAGTGGGTCAAATTACCCTAAAAGGGTACATCATAGGGGTGCATCCATCGTACCCTTTAGGGATAACAATGCATTTATTGGTTGTACACGAGTGTAAGATTATTGGTATGGACGGGTTGACCCTAACCCGAACGTCTTAGTCGGGGCATTAGTTGGAGGACCGAATTTTGAGGACAATTTTACGGATGCTAGGGGTAATTATGTGCAAAATGAAGCATGTACTTGTAATAATGCTCCTTTAGGCCCTGTTCTTTTCGGCTTTTTGGAGCTGAACTTATAGGAGCTGAGCTGAACTTATAAAAGCTAAACTTATAGGAGCTGAAGTCAGTGATAATTAAAGCTTAGTAGGGTTTATAGGAGCTGAACTTATTAGAGCTGAACTTATAGAAGCTCGTACTTATAATAATGTGCAAAATTTATAAGAGTTGAAATTATAGAAGCTGAGCTAAACTTATAAGAGTTGAGCTGAATTTTAAGAGTTAAATTAAGTTGAAAAGAACATGGGATTAATTGAAATTTTTGCTATGAACTTGAGGGCCTACAAAAAGGGTCAAAAGATTATTCATATTCAATTGCACCTTCAAAGTAAGACTTGAATTGGGCAAAGTATAGAGTCATAGAGGCAATTGAGCATTTGAGCCCCATATGGTGATGTAGACCTGGTCATGGGCCGGGGCCGGGCCGGGTTGACTCCGGCCCAGGGTCGAAAAATGGACCCGGGGCCGGCCCGGAGGGGGGTCCGGTTTGCTCCGGTCCGGGCCGGTTCAGGGCCGGTTCCGGTTTGTCCGGGTCGAGGGCGGGTTAGGGGCGGTTTTGGAACGGGTTGGAACCGGTTCAGACCGGTTCGAAAACGGTTTAAACTACGGTTCAAATTCCGGTTCGCGACAATTTTGAGATAAATTTTATTAAATTTCAAATTTCCAAATATTATTTTTTGGTTACAATAAACGGGCTCCTTCGAAAATAATATCAATCTAAAATTGAGTTTGGCCGCCGCGTTGAGAACTACCAGCTTCGCCCCTCTTATCCACTTATGCCGTGTGCAATTTGTAAATGACGTATAAGGGTTCCGTAGCCGCCATTGGTCTTCAAAGCATAACATTTCTCTTGATTAATTTTTTGGCATTCGAGACAATATACGAAGTATTGATTTGTTGTACCCGTAACCGGAACCTTGTCAAAGTACGACCATACATAAATTCTTTCCGCGGTCATATTTTTTTTTAAGTAATATTAAAATATAAGATTTTTTTTATTATTTATAAAGTAATACTAACACTAATATTTTTTTTAATAAAAACTTGATAATATAAAATTTAATAGCTATTTAGAAATGTGAATATATTATAAATTATAACTTTGTAAATAATGGAGATTAATTAGAGAAATATGGAGTAGTAGATAAGTATAGAGATGAATGATTTGGTGTGAAAGGTAATGAGGGATTATGGGGGTATTTATAGGAAAAAAAAAAAAACCGTTGAGTAACGTTCGACCCGCTGGGCCGGGTCCGGGTCCGGGTCTAACGGTCTACCCGCCGGGTTGGAGTCAGGTTCAGCCGGGTTCTTGGCGGGTTGGGCGAGTCGGGTCTCAAAATTTGGGCAAAGCGGCGTGAACCGGATGGAACCGGTCACTTTTTGAACCGCCGGTTTCGGTCCGGGCCGGGTCCGGGTTTTGCCGGGCCGGGTCCGTGCCGGGCCGGTTCAAACCCGGCCCCTTGACCAGGTCAGGTGATGTAATGCATCACTAAGATGGTACTAAAGTCCCCTTGAAATGTTAGGGTGATTTTTGTACCACTTTTGCATTTCTGTTTCTTTAATTGTCATTGTCATTGTAATTGTATATTATATATGAAGTATAATTTAAACGATAATTACATACTATAAATCTATAATTAGTGTGAATTTTTGTAAAATGTCTATCACTAAATCAGTTAAGGGTTCTTTTAATTTACTTATCTATCATCCAAACATGAGCAATTCAACATAAGGTATAATATGAAATCTTTTTGCCAATTAAGGTGATTCAATTCTAATTCTTGTTAAATATGGAGTATCATCTATTAAATGAAGCATTGATTACTATAGAATAGAGGTGGTCATGTGACAGACCACAAAAGCCGTGGTCGGGGCAAGACTCGTTACAAATTGGACAGACCCATGACGGGTCGTATCGAGCAAATTGTGATCCCCGGACAGACCGAGCAGAACTGACCTACACAAATGGTCACCTCTAATACAAAGCATTAGTCTAATAATAAAATCTATTGACCCATCCTAAAAGTATAAGATTATCCTCATCAAGGGCAAGGAGTTTTGAGAGTTTTTTCTCAAAAAAATAAAGCTAAAAGAAATGAAAAGGGAGGAACTAGTGCCAATCTAACTCAAGTTGAGTGTTATTGCCCTTGTCTTAACACATGTCACACTTTTAATGGGCTAAAAAGAATGTACTCCCTCCATTCAACTCCAAACTACCACTTTCTTTTTTCACACTTGTCGAGGCGAGTTTTGCGACTTAAATATCTTTAGCTACGTTTATTCAAAAAATGTAAAATTTAGATTTTAATTATGTACTCATAAAGACGAATCAAATAAGATCACACATGAATATATTTACACTTACGTATCGAGAGATAATTTAAGTTGAACGCCTAAGAGTGAATAGTGTACAAAAGATAAACCTACCATTTGGATTTGAATGGAGGTAGTATTTATTTTAAATATTACAACCAATATATTTTACATGTAATGAATTAATAAAAATAAATAAATTACACCAAATTTTTTATTTTTCAATTATCTAAAAATAGAGATCACTTTTGATATATTTTAATATTCATTTTATTTTTCTCTAACTTTCTCTTTAGATATTAATTTAAAATTATATAAAAAAATTTCAAAGGATGATTTTCTAAGTTACTCCGTATATTATGAAAGTTATCATTAAAAGAAATCATAAAATTCATTATGCTTTTTTTTTTTTAGAATTTTTAAATATTAATTATTATAAATATTAGTTATATTATTAATAAAAGAATTATTAAATACTATATATGGGTAAACTTAGGGCTTGATGGGGTGAATAAATAAGAATCAGATTTTGTAGATGGTTTATTGTTAAAAACATTAATAAAAGAATTATTAAATATTATAGATGGGTAAACTTAGGGCTTGATGGGGGTGAATAAATAAGAATCAAATTTTGTAGATGGTTTATTGTTAAAAAAATATTATTTTATTGTGAAAATTAGGGTGAAGATGGTCGATGAAAATCACTAATGAGGATAGTCGAGTACCTCTTGTGACCAACGTTTTTTTCAAGTGTCACTAAATAATTGATACTGGTCAACCTACACCTAAAATGTGGGTGAATAAAAAAGCGGTCTAAAAAATCGTCTTTTTTAAGACTAGGTGAAAGTGTAATTGCAATACTTTCATTACTTTAGTTCTTTTCGTTAAAATATTTTTATCAAATAAATACTCCTTTTTAAGCCCTTTCCCGCCAAAACACCATTTTGACGTCAAAACCTCATATTTCATCCCGCCAATTTACTCAACCCTTCCCTCTCAATCAGCTCATATTTAAAAAGCAAAGTTCAAAAAAAAAAAAAAAAAAAAAAAAAAAAAAAAAAAATCAAATATTTACCGTAAATCGTAATATCATCTCAATTTCGCAGGTAACATCTCCGTCATCGCTTTCGATTTTTGTATCTAATTTTAATTATCGTACTTGAATCGAATTGTTGAAACTTGTTACTGCAAAATCTGAAACCCTAGAAATTTGTGAACATGTAGGTTGATTCTAGTTCGTAAATCGAAGATGACGCGAGAAGAGGCCGATATTCGAAGTGATGATATGTTAATCGACGGTTCCAATTTGCAAAACCCTAACCCTAGAAATGGCGATTCATTTGCCGATGAATTCAACCCTAATTATCTCAAAGCTTACTATGGTGATTTGCAAATCTTCTGATTTTTTTTTTTTATTTTTTTTTATTTTTTTATTTATTTTTTTTTTATTTATTTTTTATTTTATTTTTTATTTTTTTTATTTTTTCTTTTTTACAGTTTTTAGTTGAATTTGTAATTTGACGTTGATTTGTTGTCTTTCAGCGAAATTGTTCCCTTATACTGAAATGTTCAAATGGATGTCGTATGGAAACGGTAATTAGTTTTCTATAATTTGATTTATTTTTCGATTTAAGTTTCGATAGATTATGTGATTTCGGAACCCTAAAATTCTGCGTGGTGTTATGTGGGGTAGATGGAAAGCACCCGTCGTGTGATCAGTCGTACTTTAGCAGAAGGGAATTCTCGTTTACGTTGGATAATGAGATATATCTCCGATACCAGTCATTTAAAAGTGTTGTGGAGTTTGAAAGTGCAGTCAAGGAGAAATGCCCCTTCAAAATCGATATCGGGCCTGTTTTCAGCAATGATGTAAGGCTCCTAGTCGTTTACCCTTTTCTCGTTATGTAGGATTGATGTTGATTAATGTTCATAGCGATTGTGGATTGTTGTGTTACTTCATGATTTTTAACATTGAAATTGTTCACTTTGCTGCTAAGGTACATGTTTGCATGTACAACCTTTCTAAATAAAACACTGCTTTGAGCGTTAGTTTACAACAATGAGCCTTTAGTGTGCTTGAGGCGTGCCTTGTATGAGGCCGTAGTAAAAATTCCAAGTCATTTTAGGTGCGCCTTTTAGACAAGGCATTGTTAGTAAAAATTCACATTTCCCAAGTTTATTTTGTCTAAATGCTTAATTACGTCGTTTGTCTTTCCCCAACATACCTAGTTTGACACTTTGACTCCTTGGCTTGTTAGCCAACTTTAAATTCCCAAAATGGTTATTGTTGCTAAATGTTGCCTAACATTTTATTCGACGAATACGAAATCGTTTTCTAAAATAGTGTGTCGTGTGTGCAAAAGGTGTCTGCTTGGCGTCTCTTTGCAACAAGTCCTCGTCGCCGTAGTGTCTTACGCCTTTCAAAACTTGTCTTTAAGCACGTGTGTTGAATGAATTTCTCTTTTGGATCCGACTATTGTTTTGAATGCATTCTTATGTCATTCCTATTTGAATAGTCTTACCTATATTTCAGTTTATTGATATGGAGTGCTGAAGTGGTTGTAAAATGGGCTCTGTCGTGTTCATGTGAAATTGGCGTAGGGATCTGTTGTATTAGTGACACTTCTCTACAGGAACAGCCAATTTTAGTTATTGGTAACGTCACTTATGACCATTACACGGAGTTATCTGTTGTCCTTGCTAAGGTTACTACAGAAGCGCTTTGGTTGTGAAAAATTGATGATCCTCTAACCATTGTTGTTTGTTGCAATACTTATCTTCAGCCATCCAAGAGACACGCTTACGCACAAATCACTCCTGTAGAGAGAGAGCTCGTATTTGATATAGTAAGATCTGCAACCTTTTTATTGTTTGCTAATAAATAGAGTTCATTGTTTAATCTGTGACTAATGGTTATTTTCTCTCTGCAGGACATAACAGACTACGATGATGTCAGATTTTGCTGCACTAAGGCTGATGTGTGCTATGATTGTTGGCCTCTGATGACAGTTGCTATTAAAGTTGTAGACACTGCTCTTAGATGTATTATTTTGCACCTTCAAGTTTTCGTTTTTCAGCGTGAAATTCAGTTTATCACTGAACTTGAAACCAGTCTTTCCGTTAAGCTGATAGATCCTGAAAAACTAACGCTTTTGTATCATATTAAATGGATTGTCAATTTCAATTCTTTTATTGCTGTTCTTTGTTTTATTCATCTTTACTGTAGATTTTTCTTATGAAAGTGTATGTGATAGCTTTTATTGGAATATTAGATTATATTAAGTTATATCGCTTTTGTATGCAGATGATTTTGGTTTCAATCATATCCTTTGGGTATATAGTGGTCGACGTGGTGTACATTGCTGGGTTTGTGATGCGAAAGCAAGAAGGTAGGTGGACCCTGAAGAAAATTCATCATAATATCAGGTTTTGATGATAGAAAAAATAAATTTTTCAATCTGATGTCGTATTATAATTGCAGGTTAACCAATGAACAAAGATCTTCCATAGCTGAGTATTTCCGTGTTTATAAGGTACAATTTGCAATGTGACCACTCACTATTTTCTTTTTGCTTATTCGATGAAGTGTTTATGAATTTGTATCTTCTCAGAGCAACGAGAATAGGAAGAAGGTTTCTTTTGGTGGTCCTGCTCTTCATCCGTTTCTTGTGTAAGTGTGCATCTGCATTATGCTTTCATTTGCTCTACCTTCACATTGTCATTGCTAACCATATTTTACTCAGTAGGAGGTCATACACTGAATATCTGAAGGAATTTTTTGAGGAGACATTTCTTCGCCGTCAGAAATTACTATCATTCGAAGATAGATATGAGAAAGTTCTGGAGATGATTCCTGATGAATGTATACAACTTAAACTTTCATTGGCCTGTTATCCATTATGTTCTTATCACTAGCATTACTGCGCTGTCACCTTTGTTGTCATTCATTTCAATATTTTGTGATGTATTGCAGCGGTTACTTCTGAACTCCGAGGAAAATGGCAGGATAGCAGAAGATCTTCCATGAGCACAGAAGATATTAGTGTTGCTCGATGGGAACAACTAAAACAAGTTCTGCAGTCTGGGAAGCAAAAGGTATGACGATGATGGCCAAGCATTTCACAAGCTTTTAAGTTTTAACACACAAAAGCATACCAAATAAAGAAACGTATAAGTTTTTGTGAATCTATCAAATAAGGAAAACAAATACGGAATAAGCTTTTTGAATCGGAGAGAGTATTTAGTTTGAATTTTATGAAGTTAAATTCGGAATTACAGATAAGGACACTGACACAGCTTAAGCGTTATTTAAGTAATCCTCTAGGGTGTATATCTGATTACATGCTTGGATTGGGATAAATGCATTGCAACGGCATCCTACATCTTACATTATGTTACTCATCCGACATAGTTAGTTGACCTTTTGATGCGCTGAAATTCTCGTTTACTATGAGCTTTCATTGAAATGTCACATGATTCATCTCCATCATTGTTCTCTATGCGCGTTAAGTTAAGCTAGTGCACTTCATCAACAATGATAACCTGTAAACTTCGGTGATTGTTCAATAAATGTCTTCAAAACGTTGTTATTGATATGTGGGATTTTTGTTTCAGGGACAAGGAATTCGCCGGTGTGTTGAAGAGATTGTGTTCTCTCATGTTTACCCTCGGCTTGACATGGAGGTTTGTATGTCATTGGTGTCAAATTTACTAACTAATGCCACTTAAAATAGATCCGTCTCAAGCTATGAAACATGCCTTTAAACTCTAATACTATCATAGACGTCACTCTGGCTTCTTCAACAAACTCATCTTTCTGCTTGGCAGGTCTCCAAACACATGAACCATTTGCTGAAAGCACCTTTCTGTGTACACCCCAAAACAGGTGGGCGTATTTTTAATTTTAAAGTCTCTTCTTTACTAGTGTTTGCCAAAATCCTGAAACGAGATGTCGTAGAATCGTAGATTTTGTTTTTCTTTTGCAAATTAAATTGTAAAAGCTGGTGCACAAACCTCTGCTTGCATTTGATGTGAACTACAAGCTGTGTTTTGAGATTTTGTGAATTTTGATTAATCGTGCTACTTTGTTGATCACTAGGTCGTGTTTGTGTTCCTATTGATCCCAATCGGTGTGAATTATTTGATCCTGCTAGTGTCCCTACGCTTTCTCAGGTGAGTCATTAAGCGCTTGCGGTGAATACTCATACATATCATCACAATCATATACTCCATACCAGCTTAACCTCTCATGTTAGTCATGTAGTCTACAAAACCAGCTTTATATATCCATTCTGACGTATATTTTCGGTTTAATTTGCAGCTTTTGGAGGAACTAAACATGAAAAGCTCTGGAACTGATGTCGAAACTGGTAAGAAACACTGTACATACTGCTGAAGAAACAAATGGAGTTTAACTCTGATTCTCTGAATCTTTCTTTCATATAAAAAGCTAAGCATTTTTGTCAAACGCAGACCTGGATAGAACCTCCCTTGGCAAAGCAGTTGCATTTTTCCAATCATCGTTTTTGCAGCCTCTGTTGAAATCTTGCAAGGTAAATAGTTCGTAAATCTTAGCTATTGTATGATGCACGTTCCTGCGTTAAATTGCGACGAGCCAAAGCACAACTCCTTAATGTATGATGAAACCGGAAATGCTTTTTAATGCTATGTTACGGTGTAAAACATTGAATATCGCGTTTTCCTGGCTGATTCGTTAATCATAGTAAGAGACGGAAATTTTAGCCTGTGCTCCATCTGGTTGGTTGCAGGAGGACTTGGAAATTTCTTACAGCAAAAAGCTTCAGCAGAAGAAGGATTCGATGAATTGGTGAAGGTCTTCTATTATTTTATGATTATCGTATCTTAGAAATATTTTTATAATATCTGCTGGACTATGTAATGGTTGGATAAAATTATTTAGTCATATAAGCTGTTAATTATACTTGTTTATACATTGAAATATTATTATTTTAATTTCTCAAATTGAAGAAAGTTGTTTACTTGCATAATTTATACATCATAAAATCGTTGCGATTTATACATAAAAAAATTCATTCTTTTATCTAACTAAACCCACATTTTTATCCCAACATCACCTCCATTTTCAATCACTGACCACCACCACCACTACTACCACTTTTGACCTTTTTCCACCACTTCAAGCTTAGCTACCGCCGCCATCACTACCACCACCTCCCTTTGAAATCGTCTTAACCACACAAACCTGAAACCACAACAATTTTCAGCCCAAGACTCAACGCTTTTGTCAAGGAACCACCCAAATCGAAACCGCATCAAAGGCCTTAGAATCAATGGAGAATGCATAAATAACAGCGGACGACGAAAGATCAGATTACTATTGAAACTACCAAAATAATATTGAAACAAAAATACTGATTTTTACAGATACCAATTAAAAAAAAAAAATCAACATCAAAAATACAAAATAATAAGAGAAAATGTGAAAGAATAAAACTCTGATCAAATATTTGTTATACATATCGAAACCACCAAAAAATCGAAAATATAATGATTCATCAAACATAAACACCAAAATCAAATCAAATGGAGATCTAAAACCATAATTATATAACGATTCCTCATATAATGATCAAAGACGGTACGAGTAATAATGAATTTTTTTTTTTTTTTTTTTTTTTTTTTTTTTTGGCAAGAGCGAAGATATTTGTATTACAATAAAAGTTGCTCCCAACCATAAAGGTCAGGTAGCATAATCACAATACAAATACAACGGTAACTACATACAAGATTAAACATGACTAATAATACTATTGCAAACTCGTAAGTATATCCGGTAACCAACATAGGTAGGTGGAGTACGGAAACTTGGGCACGAACAATGACTTCAACCATGCGATCAGCGCTGAGATCTTCTAGTGGCCATCTACACTTTTGACGTAAGGAGTGACAAGAACAAGATGTACTTACGCTATAAAAGCGTAGAAATATAGGGGTGAAAGCAAAACAAAGTATGCCTCCGGTGGAGTAAAAACTCCTACATCTTGGTGATCGAACTCGGCAAGCAAAAGAATTACGGACCGGGAAGCACAACGACCAAAAAGCAAGTTTAAACCAATGCTTCTCAACCAAACTCCTGGCCACCATCGCCATGGAAAGTCTTCCAATGACGATTCGTACCAAAACCGAACACACCCAAAGCATTAAAGCCCAAAGCTTATTTATTACGCCAACATAAATTAACCAAAGTCCATTAAGTAAGGGACAGGGCACCCTAAAACACCATAACGGACACCGCACATACGAGGCAAAAAAGACCCACCACAAAAGTTGGGACAGGACACCCAAACTTAAGGCGGGGTCTATTATAACCGGGTGACACTTTACCTTCATAGTCTTAAGAGACGAGAACCACCGCTTCTATCCAACCACCGCCACCAAACAACCACATCATTTGAACCCGCATAGACAAGGGAAACAAGAAAGATAGTCAATCTGAACATGCAACAGCCAAAAATACAAGCCCCCGAACAGGAAAAGAAGCCCAAACCATCGTAGGAAAAACATCCCCACAACACGAACACCTACGGACTAGACCGCGTCACTCTACGACCCCACCAAAACAGATAATGAAACCAACCACCTTCAGACCTTTAAATTATTAGCCTTAAACTTTGTAATTAGATTTTATGGATTTTACTCTTTAACTTTTTATTATTATTTTTAATTTTATTTTTTGGATTGACTTTTGGAAAAACCTTAAAAAAACTTATCACCTGAAAACAGACCCAGAAACCGAAAACACCAACAAGAACAACGAAAAGACGCCAATAGGTGGGGGGAGGGGCGAGGGGAAGGGGAACACCTTATCGGATTTAGACCTAAACAACCAAAACCGAGATCCTACCCAAGGACGGGCCGGCATAGGTGGGGGAGGGGAGCACCTTACCGGACCCAAGGGCAACTACCAGACTGACCAAAAGGAGGAGAAGGGCTTGTGAACTACTAACTAAGACAACCCGGGGCGAGCCATGCATACACAAGGTGGGCGCGTGATCTACTGCCTTGTTTCAGAGGTAAAGAGGTAGAGAGTTTTCCTCAAGACGAGCTCTAGTCGGAAGGCGGCACTCCGGCGTTGAACATGTAGACCTCAAAAAAGGACCAAAACCGGACCGTGAAGCTCCCCAAGTCGATCCACCGGAGACAGCCCCGGTGCGGGCCCAATAATGATGATTTCTAAAATATTAAGTGAATTTTTAAAACGCTATGAGAGTGTTTAAGCGGGAAAATGAGAGAAAATTATTTCCATTTAGAGAAATGTTTCCCTAGTTGGTTTAACAATTAATATATTTAAGATAAGATAAGATTAAGATTAAGATAAGACTATACTAGGTATATGGCCTGTTTATTTATATATTTATTAGCACAGTGATAGGTTATATAGAGTCCACATATAAAATAGAGTTCTAAAGTCCTAATCTAAGCCATTAGATTGTCAAGATCAACGACGGATATTAAATCTCAAAACAGGCGTTGGAAGGCCGGTCACAACCGGCAGGCGGCAGCCGGTCAACCGACCGTCATTTTCCACAATTTCATTTTTTTTTTTTTGTAAGAATTTCAATTTTTTTTGTTAGAATTTTAAATCCAAAATTGGACTCTACGGACTCTAAATATTTAGTGGACTCTATAAAACCTATTAGTACTAGCACATATGCAAAACAAAATAAGAACTTACTCTTCTAAATTGCATAACATAAACAAATACTTCCTCCGTTCCACAATGATAGTCCCGCTTTGACTTTACGCGGTCTCCAACGCTCCGCTTTGACCATGTTTTTCATCGCTTATATACGATTTTCTTGGGGTGAAAATTAAATTTTGTGAAAGATATTTTGACAACAAATGTAAATATCTTAGTATCGTATAACGATTATTTATATATTTTAAGTTATATACGGTCAAAGTTTTAAATTTTTAACTTTCTAAAAGTGAAACGAGACTATCATTGTGGAACGGAGTGGAACTGAGTAAGTAAGACAAACGGTCGTTGTACATCAAATTTATACTCGTACAGTCGTACACCACTACACCCTTGCTCATACTAATTTCTCATTCTCCAGATATTCCTTTGTTTTTAAATTTATGTCAGGTACGAGTACTAATTTTCTACCTCTTCTTCAATTTTGTTCTTCAGTTTTTATATTTTAATTAGGTTACTCTCATGATTTTGATATATTTAATTGTTTTGGTTTTCAATTAAGGTTGTCGATTCACATGATTTTTTTAAACGTATAAAAACGAATGAATTTAATTATTTCCCAGGAAAACAATCACTTTTTCTGAACTGGGTTGATTAATTTCAACTGGGTTTCTCTAATTTGTGAGTAAAGTTTGTTTCTTTGGTATTAAATTGTTAGGTAATCACTTGAAAATCATGGAATCAATGACGAAGAAGATGAAACCTTCAAAGGGTATTAATAATGGTTTCGAAGATAGGTTAGGCGGGTTGCCTGATCACTTGATTGTGCACATACTTTCGTTTCTGCCAACCTTAGATGCTGTCAAAACCATGTTGCTTCGTCGTTTTGGAAACCTTTGGACTTTGGTTCCTTCAATTGATTTTGATTCGGAGGACTACGAGTTAGTAGTTTGTCGTGGTGATAAAGAACTAACCCTGTTTGAGATTCTCTCAAGTTTTGCCCGCTTTGTTAAAACTGTTCTCATGCTGCATAAAAGCCCTACCATTGACCAATTTCACCTTTTTATTGGATCCCTCGAGCCTAATTTGAAGGATCGTAAGGTAATTGAAGATATTCAAATTTGGCTGAGGTTTGCTATTGATAAACAAGTCAAAGATCTCTACTTTTTTTTTGATTGTCCTGACGATTTAGCTCTTCCTCGTTGTATTGCCACAAGTCAATCTCTAACTAACCTTGAACTTTTCGGGGGTGTGATTGAGGACCAACCTCGTGTCGGTGTCCACATGGGAAATCTACGAGAATTAATTCTTAGTTGTGTTGGAGGAAGTAATGAGGTATTCAATCAGCTGATAGCGGGATGCCCGTCTCTACAGGAACTAATTATAGACAGAATCGATGAATTGGACACTTTGAACGTCACGTCTCTTACTATTAGTAAGTTGAGCTTAGCCATTCATCACCCAAAGTATGACTCTTTTACTCTTAGTTGCCCGAATGTGAAAATTTTGGATATTGATGTAGCGGCAAGAGATGAGTCATTTATGATGAATGTGATTGATGTTTCATCTCTTCAAGTAGTGAATGTCAAGAGTTTACCAAATGGTTTTTCTTGGTCTCCGATTAAGGCATTTCTTACGCAATTTCAAAATGTGGAGGTTTTAACATTGTCGATGAGTGCTTTAGAGGTATGTTTTACTTTTTCGCTGGGAATTTTTTTAGGAACTGTAATTATGATTTTGCGTTCGTTGCTAATTATATGATACGGAGTACAAAGTATTTAGGATTTCGGAGTAATTATATAGAATCAATTAATGCAGTAAGTGTTTGCTTTCTTGCTATTTCAGAATTTTTGTCAGCGAAACAAGATCAATGTTCCAGTAACTAGATGGAAGCGTATACTTTTGTGGTCCTATTGGGAAGATGAAAAGTGTCTTCAACTTGTTCTCGAGTTGGTGAAAAGTTCAGCACAGTTGGAAGAACTCGTAATATACCACAATTATGCAAACGCATTTGTAAGTGAATTTCGTATAATTCGTGCTCCTAATTTTGACACTCTAAATATGACATCTGTGATCAAATATTTCTCTGAGAATTTTTGCCCACGGTTGTGTCTATGTCATGGCAGGATCATTCCGTGAAGTGTAACCCCAGGTTATCTACTACTTATGCCATGCCGCTACTCAAAAACGTCACCATTCATAGGTGTGTAAGTGACCAGCTTCAACTAGTGGAACTTCTGCTCCAAAATGCAGTCGTCTTGGAGAAACTTGTCATTTACATGGATAGACTACTGACAGCAGTCGACGAGCGTAATCTTATGAGGCAAGTATCCAAGTTTACAAGGGCGTCTGCAAAAGCAAGTGTGATATTTGTTTAAAGGTCGTATTATGACAACCTAGGAGTTAAGATCCGCGAACATTCACGTGCGTCAATCAAATAATATTTTACTCTTCAAACTTGAGGTTGAATAGATAAAGAGTTGATTGATATAGAAGAGTTAAAGAGGATGTTTAAAGTGCGATGAAGGGACTATAATATGTTCTATACTCCGTATTTTCTTTTATTCTTTTGAGTTAGATACGTAAGATATTTGCATGCATACATAGGGAAACCACGTAGTAACAAAGGGTAGCACTTGTTACCCCTAAATCAACAAAAAATTTACAAAAATATAAATGTAGGTTACTTCAAAATATACTTATAAGGCAAAAAATCATATGTTATGTTCTGAAAATTATTTTCGCTACCCTGACAAAAAGTTTCTGCCTTCGCCCCTGCATGCATCATTTCTTCATTTTAATTTTCGAAAGTTATTTATGCATGTAGCATTTCTTCATTTTTTTTTCCCATCTAATCTAATATACAAAGCAACAACCACAATAACAGGTGGCAAACTGTGGTTGTTTGATGACATTCAAAGTGGGTCCCACCACTAAAGTCTCATAATTAATTTCAATGTTCAAGTATTTTTTTAAGCTGTTTATTGGAGTATTCTATTTCTTCTCTATTTTTCATTTTTCTAATATTCACATCAATTTATAATTATAATTACACATAAAAATTCAATATGATTCAAATAAATAACATAATTACAACATAACTAAAGAGTAAAGACTAAGAATTATAAATTACATTATCAACTTAACAATTAACAAAATAATTAGACATAAATATAGATTACAATTCAAAATTACAAAATTACAATTACAAATTTGATAGACTAAAAGACTAAGCTCAACATCTATCGAAGGTCTATCCAATATGACATCAAATGAACATAACCACTTCCGAACCATATATAACGATTTCTCAGTCGGATATTTCCGACAAATGATTGACATTTCGTCTGAAATATAAGAACTTTTATGTTTGCTAGGTTCATTAACCTTAATCGAGTTTTTTACGAAAAAAAAAATTTAAAATTTCGAGTTATGATATAAGATGAAACATTGTAAGCAAATATTAGATGTTTTCCTTTTATATTTACCAAATCTTTCAAATTAGATCAAATAAATATAAGATCTACCAGAAAAAGCATACCCATATAAAAATAAGATCTACCAGAAAAATTTGAATAAAAAGCATTAAAAAAAAATGAACCAAAAACACAACAAAAATTTACACAAATAATACTACCACGTAATCTGTTATTTCTTAAATGATGTGTTATTTCTTTTTATTTGAATACAAATGAAGTTGTTATTATTCATAAATGGTATGGAGTACTATATTTGAAACTTGAATGAAGTTCAAGTAAGAACATACCCGTGCAATTTGTACGGGCATACTGCGTCTATTATAAGAACATATCCGTGCTTAGAAATTTGATAAAATTTTATATACACGGGCACAATCAACTTAAATATGCACGGGTATGTTGTTTAAAATTTACACAGATAAATATATTCAAAAAGTGCAAAATTTAAACAACTATGTCATGCAATTTCATCAATAAAATGTTTAAATTTGCATATTATTTTGATAAAATTTTATATACACGGGCACAAACAACTTCAATATGCACGGCATTAAATGTTTACAATTATATGCCCCTGCAAATTACACGGGCATAAACAACTTTTATCGATAACAACTATTTGTTGTTTTAGATTTAAACGAATAAAATGTTTGCACGGGCATAAACAAACATTTATCGATAACAAAAGTACAAATTAAACCAGCTCATTTGCTGAACAAAATGTACGGGTAAATTGCACGGGTATGTTGTTTAAAATTTGCACGGATAAATATATTCATAAAGTGCAAATTTTAAACAACTATCCATGCAATTTCATCAATAAAAAGTTTAAATTGCATATTATTTTTGATAAAATTTTATATACACGGGCACAAACAACTTAAATATGCACGGGTATGTTGTTTAAAACTTGCACGGATAAATATATTCAAAAAGTGCAAGTTTTAAACAACTATCTCATGCAATTTCATCAATAAAATGTTTAAATTTGCATGTTATTTTTGATAAAATTTTATATACACGGGCACAAACAACTTAAATATGCACGGACATTAAATGTTTACAATTATATGCCCTTGCAAATTACACGGGCATAAACAACTTTTATCGATAACAACTATTTGTTGTTTTAGATTTAAACAAATAACATGTTTGCAAGCTAGGAAGCACCGATACCGATACTGACACCCGATACGGATACGTATCGGACACGCGATACGGCCATCTAAAATTTTACGATACGCGATACGGCAAAATAAAAGTCAAAATAAAAGTCAATATAAATTTGGCCAATTGAAAGACCATAAATTCGTCAAAATGATAAATAACTTGTCTTACAAAGTTAATATAAATTTAGAAAAAGTACGAAGTCTTACAAATATAAAAGACTAAACTAAACATCACCATCAAATTCACCATACGTATCATCATCAAAAATGACCATTTCCATGTCGGGCTCATCAAGGGAAAGGCTAGCCACATCAAGAGAAACAACATCATCAAGGTTATCATGCTTTCTTTTGATTTTTTTGATTTTTTATATTGGAGTATCGGTATCGGTGGAGTATCGGTGACGTGTCAAACATCACAGAAGTATCGGAAAACATCCGATACCTCAAGATACGTATCGAGACGTATCGGAGGAGTATCGGGAAGTATCGGAGGAGTATCGGGTATCCGATACGTATCGGACACGGGTACGGCATATTTTAGAAGTATCGGTGCTTCCTAGTTTGCAAGGGCATAAACAAACATTTATCGATAACAAAAGTACAAATTTGCACGGACATAAACATTTACATATCCCTCTACCATCTTATCACTGCATTATTTCTTTTATCTGAACATTTTATGTAATGCTTTGAAATTTTCTATTACTTATGGTTGTTTGTAATACTCCCTCCTACCCACAACTAATGTCCCTTTTCCCCCAAATCCTTACCCATCAAAATGTCCCTTTTGCTTTTCCCCATGAATTTTTTGGATTAAACTAACCCCCACTCACCTAACAATACATTACTTTTTATTATTCTATTCAATTTCATACACCCTCTCTCCTATTTTCTTACCCCTACCCATTACTTTTTCTTATTCTATTCCACTCCATAAATTTCCACCTTTTTCCCAAAAGGGACATTATTTGTGGGTAGGAGGGAGTATAATTTTGTTGTATAAAGTGTTTTTAGTGATAAATATACACAGTTTATCATTTAAAATACGTCTTTATTAAACCTACTATCTATAGACACGATTTTATTATTTATACGTTTCAACTCGAATTTTATAAGCAACACAAGCATGCAATTTGCACGGGCATTTTAGTCATTGCATTTATGCACGGACGTTTTAAATAACATTTCTGTGTCTTTGAGAAATTATAATATTGTACCATCTTATTATTGTACTCTTTTTTTTTTCAACTTTTTTCTGTAATGTTTTGAGTTTTTTTATTAGTTATGATTGTTTGTCACACTATATTGTTGTTTTAAGTGTTTTTCAGTAATATATATACACATTTGATCATTTTAAAAGGCTCATTATTAAACCCATTATACTGCGACTTCATTATTTGTACGGTCCTATATGATTTTTATAAACTACATACCCGTGCAATTTGCACGGGCATAACACTAGTAAAGTTTTCAAATGTTAACCTTATTTTGTTTCCAATTAAGTCAATAAAAACTTAATCAGTTAGACTAAGTCTATCCACAAACTCATTTTCACACGTCACTTTTTCACTAATTTTTTTAATCTTCAGACTCAACCCATTGAAATTTTACACTTTATTCTTAATTTCATTTAAGACTTTATCACCTCAAATTTTCACTTCGTTAATTAATTAATCCATATTAACTGCTGTTATTAATTGGCATGAATAATTTTATACGGAGTAGTGTTTTTTGGGTTACCTTGTTAATTGAATCGATCTAACAATAAGCTAATGTTAGACCGTTTTAGTGCGGTACACCAATTTATACTCTGAACTTCAAAATGCAAAAATTTATTAAACATTTGGAGGGAGTAGTCAAATTTCTCGGAATTTTAACCCAAAATCCTCAAAATTAGAAGAAACAACAAGACAAACGGCCTGTTGTACATCAATTTATACTCGTACAGTACAGTGGTACACCCTTGCTCATACTAATTTCTCATTCTCCACATAATCCTTTGTTTCTAAATTTTAATCAGGTACTAATTTTCTACCTCTTTTCAATTTTGTTCTTCAGTTTTTACATTTTAATTAGTTACTATCATGATTTTGATATATTTAATTGATTTGGTTTTCTATTAGGGTTGTCGATTCACATGATTTTTTTAAACATGTATGAAAACGACTGAGTTTAATTATTTCACATGAAAACAATCACTTTTTTCTGAACTGGGTTGATTAATTTCAACTGGGTTTCTGAAAAATGTGAGTAAAGTTTGTTTCTTTGCTATTAAATTGTTAGGTTATCACTTGAAAACCATGGAATCAATGAAGAAGAAGATGAAATCTTCAAAGGGTATTGATGGTTTTGACGATAGGTTAAGCGGGTTGCCTGATCACTTGATTCTGCATATACTTTCATTTCTGCCAACCTTAGAAGCTGTCAAAACCATGTTACTTCGTCGTTTTGGAAACCTCTGGACTTTGGTTCCTTTAATTGAGTTTGATTCCGAGGATTACGAAGAATCAGTAGTTTCTCGCACTGGTAAAGAAGTAACCCCGTTTGAGGTTTTCTTGAGTTTTACTCGCGTTGTTAAAACTGTTCTCATGCTGCATAAAAGCCCTACCATTGACCGATTGTATCTTTATATTGGACACCATGATTTTCTTGTTAACGATGATAAGATAATTGAAGATATTCAAATTTGGCTAAGGTTTGCTATTGATAAACAAGTCAAAGATCTCGACTTCAATTTTGATGGCCGCGAATATATATATCTTCCTCTTTGTGTTGCTAGGTGTCAATCTCTGACTAAGCTTAAACTTTTTGGGTGTGTGATTGAGGACCTACCTCTTGTTGGTGTCCACATGGGAAGTCTACGAGAATTATCTGTTAGTCATGTTATAGCAAGTAATGAGACAGTCAATCAGTTGATAGTGGGATGCCCGTCTCTACAAGAATTAACTATCGACACCATCTATGAATTGGACACTCTGAATGTCACGTCTCCTACTGTTAGTAAGTTGAGCCTAACCATTCAACATCCAGACTACGGCTCCTTTACTCTTAGTTGCCCGAACGTGAAAATTTTGGATATTGATGTAACGTCAACAGATGAGTCATCTATGGTGAATGCGATTGATGTCTCATCTCTTAAAGTAGTGAACATCAAGAGTTTACCAGATGGTTGTTCTGGGTCTCCGATTAATGTATTTCTAACCCAATTTCGAAATGCCGAGGTTTTTACGCTGTCGAAGAGTGCTTTTAAGGTTACTTGTTTGCGAGGTATGTTTTACTTGTTTGCTTGGAATTTTCTGAGGAACTTTATTTTTGATTTTTGAGTTCGTTGCTAATTTATGACACAGAGTACTCTGTATTTAGGAGTAAATGTATAGCATCAAGTAACGCAGTAAATGTTTGCTTTCTTGCTGTTCAGAATTTTTGTTGGCGAAAAAAGATCAATTTTCCAGTAACTAGATGGAAGTGTATAGTTTTGTGGCCTAATTGGGATGAAAAAAAATGTCTTCAACTTATTCTCAGCTTGGTGAAAAGTTCGCCAGAGCTAGGAGAACTCATAATGTACAACAAATTCGCAATCGCATGTGTAAGTAAATTTCGTATAACTCGTGCTCCTAATTTTTCTACTCTAATTACAACATGTGCGATCGGATCTTTGTCTCTGATAATTCTTGTCGGGGAGGTCATATCTTTGTCATTGCAGGATCATTCTTTGAAGTGTAGGCCCCGGTTATCTACTACTTATGCCATGCCGTTACTCAAAAACGTCACCATGCATGGCTGTGGAAGTGACCAGCTTCAAATGGTTCAACTTCTGCTCCAAAATGCAGTCGTCTTGGAGAAACTAGTAATTTATTTTGATAAAAAGCTACTGACCACGGTCGACGAGCTTAATCTTGTTAACCAAGTATCTAAGTTCAGAAGGGCGTCAGCAAATGCAAGTGTGATATTTGTTTAAGAGTCATGTAACGACAACCTAGGAGTTCCGTTAGGCAACATTCACGTAAAAATTGTAATCTCCAAGTCTCTGAAAGGTAAAAACCAATTTACTCTTTATCTCATTTTAAATGTCCTGGTTTTTTTTTTTTTTTTTTTTTTTTTTTTTTTTTTTTTTTTTTTTTTTTTGAACACAAAAATGTCCTAGTTTTGATGAAACATAAATTTATTATACGTCAATCAAATGTACTAGTTTTAATTAAACCTTCAATCAGTGATACGACACGATACGAACTTGACACGAAGTTAACGGGTTCGGCCTGAGACAATGTGACCCATCTAAGTAACTGGATCGACATGAACACGAAATTTAAACAAGTTGGAGTATGGTTGAGGTCTTCCGACACGAATAATCCGTTAATGATTGAAAAGTGACATCAGTGAATTAATTAGGGCGGTGAACTACCTAAAATATTAGAACACAAGATTTATTTTAAAATTTGGGTTAATGAATAATACATTAGTCGTGAAAGTTAAATATTCTAATGCGTTATATGGGTTAAGCGGGTTAAAAATAACATGTCAAAAGATAATTTGGTTAAACAAGTCGGGTTGGATTATGTAAAAAATAAATGGGTCGGGTTAGGCAAGTGATATGATTATTTAAATGGGTTGGGTTAGGGTTGGGAAGACAATGACTCATTTAACATTGACATGAACTCGAACTTGACATGATCTTGATCTGTTTCAGGTCTACCTTCAAGCTTGGAGTTGAATAGATATGTTCCATACTCTTATTATTTTCTTTTAGTCTTTTGAGTTACTTGTAAAATATTTGCATCCATGTAGAATTTTTTCATTTTAATTTCCCAAAATTATTTATTCGTAATTGATTAATTACCTACGTCATTTATTCTAAGCACACCTATTTTTTTATAAAGTTTTCAATTCTTAACCTTATAGAGTTTCTAATTTAAGTGAATAAAAAGAAATTAAACTAACTAATTAAACAAGCAGTTTTCCGCTTTTCCGCCACAATAATTTGTGGGATTGCGATCACACGGGTTGCAAACCCTAAAGGTCGGACCTGGTCATGTACAAATCAATTAAGTTGTATACTTTCACCAAAAATGTCGTGTCTTAATGGTTAAGTGGAGGTACCTTGAGTTGTAGATCTCGACTTAAAATTCTTCTCCCCTGTTCTATTGACTTTGTGCCTCTTTAAGACCAAAAAAGAATAAAGTTTGTATGCCTTTACTTTTTGTTCAGTTATTCATAAGTGAACTTTTCAATATAACTTCCAACATACATTGTGATCTAGTTTTAGTCGTCTTTTCTTTTAGTGTATCATTGATATCTAATTTTTAATAATATGCAACCAAAGCTATGAACAATAAAAAACTTTCATCGACCTATGTGCAAAAGACAATATGTGGCTTGGATCATGGAAATAATTAATGAGTCAATAATTAAGTTGAAATTTTTAAATGATCCGTTTAATACTGACATGAATACAAAACCGTACGATTTGGTCAGTTTCCAATCTAAGGAAAAAAAAAAAAAAAAAGTTCCCGTCTACACCTCTCAATGCTCATATAATACTGTCTCACGCGTGCGAAGGCGTATTGGCAACTAAATTGTGTTTACCTTAAGGTTTAAAGTGACTATTTTAACGCTTAAAGTGTCCATTTTTTTAGATTTTAAAGTGGGGACACATTTAGCGTTAAAGTAGTAAAATTTTAATCATAAGAAAGTCGTTGCACGAGTGAAACACTCTTATGCAAGACTTACTCTTTCACCTTTCCCGGGCGTATTACTAGCTATACTCTTAACCTTATATAGTTGGTCCCAACCATGATTTAACAAGAGTAAACTGTTCAATTTAGCCGTTAGCTTTGGTTCATAAAACTCTTCACCTTTTTTTTTTTTTTTTTTTCCAGTTTTTCTTTCCGTATCAGTTTTTTGTTAGAATTCGTTTTTTCCTATGTTATAAGGCAAGTCAATGTGTCTGACACTGAGCTAGGGTGTATCTAATGCGAAAAGATGGAGGATACAATTACTAAAAAAGAAAGAACACCATTACTAGGGGTAGCCATGGGCCGGGCTGGGCCATGTGGGCTGAGCTGGAGAAAGGCGAGCCCAAGCCCAGCCCACGGGCTGGTGGGCTGGGCTCTAGTGGGCCGTGGGCTCCGAGAGACCAATCCAGGCCCGGCCCACGGCACGGGCTTGACTGGGCTTTGACCGGATCGGGCTGGGTTGGGTCGGGCCCATTATAATATATATATATATTTTTTATTTTTATAAATAAAAAAAAAATTATTTTACAATAATGTTTTAAGTTTTTTTTTTAAAAAAAAAAAAAAATTTAAACAGAAAACATTAAAAAAATAAAGGGCTTGGACCAAATTATTATAATTTTAAAATTTTGAAAAATTATAATAATTTAGATGTCTACGTATCTCAAAAGAATCAAAGCCCACGTAGTTCTTTACTTACCTAACTTACCTGGGGTGGGCCTATATGGGTAAAAATTATAATAATTTAGAGTGTAGGAGTATTTATAGGTAAAAATAAAAGGTGTGGGCTGAGGTGGGCCTATATGGGTAGGGTGAAATTTGGGGGTGGTGAAATTTGGGTTTGGGTCAATTTGAGGTGGTGGTTTGGTGACTTGGTGTGGGTTGGGTTGAAAAGGTGGGTTTTTGTGGGCCGCGAATTGAAAAAATCAAAATCGAGCCCAGCCCATGGGTTGGTGGGCTGGGACGAAATGGACCCACGGGCTGGTGGGTTGGGCTGCATGAGGCCCACGAACCGGGCTGGGCCGGGCTGGGTCGGGCTGCCCGCACTGTTGGCCACCCCTAACCATTACTAAAGCATGGAACAAATTACTAAAGCATGGAACACATTAAGAGGTTTAATGACTTGTTTAGATAGTTAAATGACCATCTTGCCCTTATTATTAATAAAAATTGAAAATTTAGTTTATTAGGTGATTTACCCTTATTTTTTTCTCATTAATCCTCACTAAAAATCCACAATTTTTTCTGTCCTAAGTTTGTAACAATACAATTGATGCAATGTCGGGGTCAGGTGAATTTGAACTCCAAAATGAGGTATTAATCGATTATACTTAATTTTGGTAATCAGAATGGGCAAAATATTTCATTTTAATTGGAATTGTAATTAATGGAATTATTGCGGTAGTCTAAACTCTAAATCAGTGAAAATGTAGTTGTTTGTACACAATCTCATAATAAATTGTGTTAGTATGCCTTCATTTGTAGTTTTATTGGAGGTTTTGCTTTAATGGAGCTGTTGCTTTTATGGTTTCGTCTATTTCCCGAGCATGTTTCACGATATATATTTTTTTTTAAATAGTATTTTATTGTAATGAAGATGGGGAAATATTTACTTTTAATTTGAAATTGTAAACAATTTAAATTTCAATGGGAAAAAAATTTAAAAAAATTACCTTAAAGAAGATGAGATTGGGCCTTCAATTTAAATGGGGAAAAAATTTCAGCCAAAAACAACAATTTCACGTCAAGATTTTAATCGATTAAGGAGAGTCTCAAATTTAATGGATTCCGGAGATAAATAGGTTGGGGAAAAACTAAGAAATTGATTTTTTTGGGTTTGCTGGGAAATTGAAGATCGAGGGAAAAGAGAATGGGAATGGAAACTAAGAGAATAGTGGGTTAAATGTTAAAAAAAAAAGGGATATTTCCTGCAGTGCCTTGAACTTTGGCGGATTCTGGCGTAGTGCACGTGTGTGAGGTTTGTTCACATGGTACCCCTAAACTTTGTAAATATGTGCCCAATATGCCCATTTTGTGACGGAAAACTTGACGACGTTAACTTTAAAGAAGAATGCACCAATTATGAGTTTAGAGTACAATTAAAGTCACATTATTCCTCAATTAAATGCTATTATGTGTTGATTAATTAGTATAAATTTTGTTGACTAGAGTACAAATAATAGCATTTAATCGAGGAATAATGTGGGTCTAAATGTACCCTAAACTCATAATTGGTGCCTTCTTCCATAAAATTAACGTCGTCAAGTTTTCCGTCACACAAAACATATCGCACATATTCACAAAGTTTAGGGCTACCATGTGAACAA
Organism: Dianthus caryophyllus; assembly: GCA_023091065.1. Lineage (NCBI taxonomy): Eukaryota > Viridiplantae > Streptophyta > Magnoliopsida > Caryophyllales > Caryophyllaceae > Dianthus > Dianthus caryophyllus. The sequence goes on along the minus strand of CM041522.1, from coordinate 8,912,184 downwards.
ACCTCACACATAGGGTACCATGTGTAATCTGCCAAAGTTCGAGGGTACCGTGGGAAATATCCCACTTTTCTTTTTCCTACTCATACTATTATTATTTTTAGGGATATTTCCCACGGTACCCTCGAACTTTGGCAGATTACACATGGTACCCCATGTGTGAGATTTGTTCACATGGTACCCCTAAACTTTGTGAATATGTGCCCAATATGCCCATTTTGTGACGGAAAACATGACGACGTTAATTTTATGGAAGAAGGCACCAATTATGAGTTTAGGGTACATTTAGACCCACATTATTCCTCGATTAAATGATATTATTTGTACTCTAATCAACAAAATTTATACTAATTAATCAACACATAATAGCATTTAATTGAGGAATAATGTGGTTTTAATTGTACTCTAAACTCATAATTGGTGCATTCTTCTTTAAACTTAACGTCGTCAAGTTTTCTGTCACAAAATTGGCATATTGGGCACATAATAGCATTTAATCGAGGAATAATTAACTTAAGTGGGGGGTAATTTAGTCAATAGGTGTTCCATGATTTAGTAATCCATTCTATTCTATAGTAGTGGCCAAAAAGAAAAAGGTGAAATTTTATATGAAACAAAACTAAAAGCTAAAATTTGATGGTTTACTTTTGTTTGATTACAGCTGAGATTTACTATGTAATGTTAGGGAAAAATGACATACACATACGAGCCCACGCATTCAAACCATTGCTAATGAGTCTTATTAACGAGGGTAAGAATCTTTGTTTGATCTTGGCCCGTAAGAGAGGAAAGTGCAATTCAAGCTATTTCAGAAAGCCAAACCTGAAGGAAAAGGAGGAGTGTAGCGTACGAAAAGCATTTGCCGATGAAACCTGAGAAAAACACAGAGTAGTTGACGGGAAAACAAGCTCCACTATTAAGGATAGAGGCTAAGCTAGATTGAGGTACGTATTATATTGGAAAAAGCTGACTCCACCAACCACTTGACTGGCGATGCCGAGGCCTGAACCTCCTCGTCTTATACAGATAATGCTAAGGCAGGATTGCATTGGCTAAAAGAAAAGCGAGATAAATATAGCAAAAGTAAAAAGTAAAATAAACGAGGAAAACAAATTTAAAGAAAAAAAAAAAAACTTATTTTATACTCTCTCCATTCATATCCACACTACACTTATTATACTTTTTGCATAAGTTTTAAGATACAAGCCAAGAATGACATTTTTATGTAAATATTAAGTGAGACATTGAATAAAAAAACGTAAGGGTAATTCTCACCTGTACTCCTTAACTTTTTCGTTTTCTCACAAACACCCATCTTTTTCTAAATAAAAACTTTGACCAACAATAACTTTTTCTTATCACTTTAAAAACCGATAATTTTTGTTTCTCATTGTACATCTTTATGAGATCTTTTATTTGAAAAAAAAATAGAATTTATGGAATTTTTATTAGGGAGTTATGACCGGTCAAAGTCGTTTGACAAAATAAACTTTGACCGGCTAAAACTATCGCTTACGAATTCAAAAAGTAAAAAGGTAGGCGGCACTGTGGCAGTGTAGATTTAAATTGATACTCCGGTACTTCATTACTCATATTTGAATAATTGAAATGAATACTCCGTAGTCCGTACTAGACACAGCAAAAGCAGACTGACCAGATTGACCCAGGCAGATAAAGGTGACCGAGAACCAAAAGTGACCCGATAATCACAACCCGAAGTCGACCCGAAACCCGAAATGACCCGACCCGACCCAGACCCGACCCGCAATGCCTTGACCCGAATTTGACCCGAAACCCGAACTGACCAGATACAAAATATTCTTCGTAACTTCAAATGACTCAAAAAGAACTTATTTGATATCGTGAAATCAATTAACACCAATTATATACATAAAAACTTTAAAAAGTAATCATTTGACCAAAAAAAAATCGTCTTTTCTTGCCAAAAATTTGCATTTTGACCCGAAATGACTCGACCCGACCCGGCCCGAATTGACCCAAACCCGAAACGACCCGACAAAAGGCGACCCGAAATAGACTCGCAACCCGAAATGACCCGACCCGACCCGAATCAATACATCGATCAAACCCGAAATGACCCGACCCGAATTGACCCGACCCAGACCCGACCCGATTGACCCGTTTGCCAGGTCTAGTCCGTACTAATTTCTCAATCTCAGCCTTCAAAATAATCCTGTTTGTAATCAATCAGGTTCAGGTACAAATTGTCTTTCATCTTTCTCAATTTTGATATCATACTTTTACTATTATGTCCACTTTATTCTTCAATTTCCGCACTTTTAACTAATCATGCATCATGCATGCTTCTTGTTATTGCTACTAGATTTTAACGTCAACTTAAAATCTGATTGATTTGAATATTTAATTAATTTGGTTTTCAATTAGGGTTTGTCAATTCAGATGATTTTTAGTCGTTGTCTGATGAAATATTCATGTTATTTGGTATTTTACATTGAAAACAATCCCTTTTTCTTAACTGGGTTTTACCATTTGAGCTGGGTTTTTCTGAAATTTGAGGAAAGTTTAATTCTTTGCAAATAAATTGTTAGGTTATCACTTGAAAACCATGGAATCGAGAACTAAGAAGATGAAATCGAGAACTAAGCGTGTCGAAGATAGGTTAAGCGACATGCCTGATCACTTGATTGTGCATATACTTTCGTTTCTGCCAACCTTAGATGCTGTCAAAACCATGTTACTTCGTCGTTTTGGAAACCTCTGGACTTTGGTTCCTACACTTAAGTTCAATTTGGAGGAATACGATAAAGTTATTAACCCTGGAAACGATGTATTAACCTCTTTTGAGGTTTTCTCCAGTTTTTCCCGCGTTGTCCGAAATGTCCTCATGCTGCACAGAAGCCCTACTATTGACTGTTTTGACCTTGTTCTCGCACCCTTTGAATTTCGTTTTGAGAATCGTAAGAAAATTCAAGATATTCAAATGTGGCTGAGGTTTGCTATTGATAGACAAGTCAAAGATCTCAGCTTTGTTTTTGATAGTTTTGATGATTTATTGCTTCCTCGTTGTGTTGCCACAAGTCAATTACTAACTAAGCTCTTACTTTCCGGGTGTGTGCTTGAGTACCAACCTCGTGTCGATGTCTTCATGAAAAGTCTACGAATATTATGGCTTAACAATGTTAGAGGAAGTAATGAGGCTTTCAATCAGTTCATAGCGGGATGCCCTTCTCTACAAGAACTAATTATAGACACAATCGATGAAATGAACGTTTTGAAGGTCACGTCTCCTATTGTTAGTAAGTTGGACCTAACCATTCGATGCCCAGAGTACGACTCATTCACTTTTAGTTGCCCGAACGTGAAAACTTTAGATATTTGTGTATCATCAAGCGATGAGTCATTTACGGTGAATGCGATTGATGTTTCATCTCTTCAAGTAGTGAACGTCAACTGTTTATTCTTCAGTTATCCGTCTCCAGTTGAGGCAATTCTGAGGCAATTTCAGAATGTCGAGGTTTTTACACTGTCGAGCGATGCTTATCAGGTACGTCATGTTTTACTTGTTTGCTTGACATTTTTCCAAGGATCTTTATTATTGGTTTTGAGTTAGCGTCTTTACCGTGTTGAATTTCCTATGAAATTCTATTGATTGTGACCTGTGGGCTGTGCTTGATTAAGTTAAGTGACATTATTATTTGCGATTCCATCAATATTGTAATTCATGTTAGTTCGTTACCAATTTTTATTATACAGAGTAATTATTGATTACCGAGTATATAGAATAAATTACCGCAACAAGTTCTATTTTCTTTTTCTTCAGGATCTTTGTCAGTTAAACAATTTTGATGTTCCAGTAACTAAATGGAAGCGTATAGTTTTGCGGCTCTATTGGAATGCCAAAAATTGTCTTCAACTTATTCTCAGGCTGGTGAAAAGTTCTACGGAGCTAGAAGAGCTCATAATATACAACGAATTCGAAAGCTCGTGTGTAAGTGAATTTAGTATATACTCCGTATGACTTATGTGTGATTAAATCTTTGTCTAATAATTCTTTCCGGAACTGTTTCTATCCTATGGCAGGGTGAATGTGAGTATATTATTCCCGAGTTATCTGCTACTTGTGCTATGCCGCTGCTCAAAAGCGTCACCATTCACATTTGTGGAGGATTTACTAAAGTCCAACTTCAATTAGTAAAACTTTTGCTCGGTAAGGCAGTCGTCTTGGAGAAACTGGTAATTACCTTTGATCGGAAACGACCGCCAACAGTTGAAGAGCGTAAATTTGTTAAGCAAGTATTGAAGTTTAGAAAAGCGTCAGTGAACGCAACCGTGATCTTTGCTTGAGAATCCTTGCATCAGCGAAAGCAATGTAAGGTTAAGGTTCAAAGCATTATTATTGCTGATATATCGGGTCAAATTCGGGTCACTAATAATTTTGGCGCCAAAACAAATTTTGAAATTTCAATATTTTTCAAACCAATATTTGAATTTTTAACTATATACCAATCACAAAATGTCAAATCTTTTATTTGGTATATATTTGAAAGATTGAAAATTTGAATTTTTTTTAAAAAAGTATCAAATTTTTTTTTTAAAATCTTCAAAGTTACGGGTCAATTCGGGTCACAGGTCATTTCGGGTCGGGTCAGCTATCAAATAAACTCGGGTTGAATCGGGTTACGGGTCATCTCGGGTCGGGTCGGGTTCGATTTCGGGTCAATCTTTATCGGGTCGTGTCGGGTTACGGGTCGTCGTCGGGTCGGGTCGGGTCGGTTTCAGGTCACTATAATTTCGGGTCTTATCGGGTCGATTTTGCTCGGGTTCGGGTCGGGTCAAGCTTGTCAGCTCTAAACATGTTTGCACATAATTAGACGATTAGAGCAAATTTAAAAAATGAGTAAGAATAAGTAGGATAATATGTTTCATACTGTTTGCTTTTATGACGGAATTGGCAAAACATAACATAACAACAATCAGTTACACACATTGTAAATTTAATATTTCAATTCCTCAAATTGAAGATAATAGATTAACATAAAACACAAATTCTCATATGAAACGGGTAACCCGTTTCATATGAGAAACGGGTCAAATATGTGGGAAAAAGACAAAGGACAAGTGGGGAGGAAAGATGTCTCCCCCACTTGTCCTTTGTCTTTTTCCCACATATTTGACCCGTTTCTCATATGAAACGGGTTACCCGTTTCATATGAGACTTACACAACATAAAATAAACAATTTACCCTCTTCATTCCAGTGAATTATTTACAATTTGACTTTTTTTATAAAAGAGATTTAAGAGAGTATAAACTGTAAAGAAGTGCCCTTAATAATTCACACATGAGTCCCACATTGATGATGGAGAAGATAATTAAACACTTTAAAAAGCTATAGGCTACTTCTTACATTACCAATTGGTTTTAAGATGGAACCCTTTAAGTCTTATAGAACGGGCTCTCTCCTTCCATTTGTGGGTGTGACCCGGTTTCACATTAACAAATAAGACGTCTTATTTCACGCCCTTTTCCTTTTTTTTTTTTTTACAATTTCTCACCGCTTTTTTATGTGAAAAGACTAAAATACCCTTGTAATAGATGATAAGCATCTCAAAATGCGGAAAAATTATTAAAAATTTGGAGGGAATAATCAAATTTCTCGGAATTTTAACCCAAAATCCTCAAAATTAAAAGAAACAACAAGACAAACGGCCATTGTACATCAATTTGTCCAGGACCCGACCCAGACCCGCTGGACCCGACCCAGATGGGTCGGGTATGGGTCTAATATTTTCAGACCCAACGGGTCTGGGTCAGGTTTGGGTCTATGATAAACGGGTCGGGTCTGGGTCTGGGTCTTGTCATGTAGACCCAGACCCGACCCATGGACCCGAATATTATATGTGATTTTTACTTTTTAATACCTAATCTTTCATATTTAGTATAATACTTTCTTTTTCTCACATGACAATCATTTATTCTACCCTATATTTTTTTCGAAGTATAGTTTAGGTTCAAATATCGTGTTAGTTATTTCACATTGTACGCACCACTTATAAAAAGAATTCAAAGGTTTATAGTATATTTTGTACAAAGTACAATATGAATGTTGTCAAACTTAAATTATCAATGCGTAAACTTTCAAAAATATTTGTCACGGTTATAATACTAAAAAATTATACAACTATATGTAAAAAAAAAAAGGATTATCTGGAGAATGCTTTAAAAAACATATTCCGCGCAATAAATATGCATAAAAACATTCTCCGGAGCACCTGGATCATAGCTCCTTGCATTGTCTTCAAAGTTGCCTGATAGCGTTGATTAACGTTTCCGAGATTACAGACTTCAGCTTGTGCATAAAAACATTCTCCGGAGCACCTGGATTCAAATCAATTGATGTTTTTGAGGCACTAAGAACGAAATTCTCCCCATTGCCTACATCTAACTCATGCAAATGGTTAAATGCTTCTCGCAATTCATGAAGTACCATGTCGTAGAATTTCTGATTCCGAGCAATGACATTTAAGACAAGAATGCCGTGATCAGATAGACACGACTTGGCAGCTAGAAGAACGTCCTTCTGTAAGAACTTTAAAGTCGGAGCACTCACACTCGTTTTTGGATCACTAGAATCCAAATCAACCATAATAACATCAAATTTCGACCTAAACAGATCAAAGTTGGTTCTGCAGCAATAAGATTCTCCAATATTTTCAGACGAATTACTCGACTCGCTTTTCTGTTCATCGCAGGCTGCCTTCTTTAAAATCTCTATCCCATCTCTGACACAAAGCCGAATGCCATGGCCAGTTTCTAATCCAAAATAGTTCTCGGCAACACTCAAAACCACCTCATCAACCTCCACACCATCAACCTCGAAACCCAAATTCATTGAAAGGAAACTAAGCCAAGCCCCACCTCCGACACCCAAACAACATGCTCTCGGCCTAACCCCAGTCTCAAACCGCTCCTGAAGGTGCCCGGCAACCAAAGCGAGACCCGCAACCATTGGACCCAAGTACGGGTGTACCAACACCTCTAAATTCGGCCAAAACTCCGCTTTTCTGGAGAACTACACTATCTAAACACGTCTCGTCAACCACCCTAGGGACAATGGATATCTCAGACTGCACTAAGTTAGGCATCCTCTTAAACCTCAACCGTCTCCTAAACTCCCTCGAACAACCCTCAATTTTGACATCCTCAACCACCATTTCACCCACACAATCCCCAACGCACTTGTCTAGAACCACACTACTAACCACATTATCCTCATATCTCAAAAAGGGTACATGAAAGTCACCACTTTTACGAATTTCCTTGGGCAATAAAACCGTCAACAATGGGTACAAACATCTCTCCAATTCATCCCGACAAAACAGGCTCAATTCAGCCGATCTTTGATACAACCCATCAACATTATCATCATTACCCAGAGCATTACCGATCAAAATTAACCTCGAAATGTCGGGAAAAGAGTAGAGAAGCTGGAGATGACCAGATTCAGTGGAGAAAATCCAAACATTTTCGAGGAATTTGGGGACTAAAATTGCCGCAAATTGAGGGGATTAACGGGTTCAAGTGATGGTGAATCAAGAACAGAGATTTGAATTTGATGAGTGTGAAAGTAATAAGGCGGGGATGAAATTGAATTGAGTGGAAGTGTGAATGAAATGTAGCGATATGGAATTAGGGTTTCGAATGTACCTTCTTCCATTTTTCTGGGATTTTCTTCTTTGATTCCCCAAGTTTCAAACAAACGTCTTCAATTTGAACCCTCTTTTTATTTCTTCCTGTGTCTCTTCTCAATTATTTTGACGGACAAATATATACAGTGATTACAGTCTAGTCCTGAAAGGCCATTTGACTCAACACAACGGAAACTCGACAAATTGGGGTAATTTCGAGTTGATCATGTGCTTTCGAGATGGTTTTAACTCGACTAAATTAAGATAAATGTTGTAAAAACACAAAAACTGCGATGAGATTATATTGAAACCTGTTAAAGTTTGTTTGTCGCTGACAGAAGGCCCGTCTGACTTCGTGCAGGGCGGTAAAGCGCGTGTGTTTGTTGAGCGGGTAAAGTTTTCCAAAGCAGAAGGCATAAAAAGCGGAGATTTAACAGTCGCATGCTTGTAAACTCCATTTCCTCTACTCGGCTGATCTTTGTCATGATAGGATTTAAGTGCTAAAATGCAGTCGACAACACTAGCTGCTGAGCCTGCCTGAAAATTTTCCTGAATGCCGACAAATCAAATGTTTACTTTTAATTCCTACTGTTACAAATCGTGATTTGTAAATTCCAGCTAAAAGGTACATGACCGTCTATTCTAGCAGCTACCGTAACATTAATAGATAGAGCAAGAAGTTAATACCCTCTGAAGATCAGATGCTTCAAATGCAGGCAAATTCAAATTTTCAACAGCGACAAGAAAATTACGAACATTTTCAAAGTACTGATACGCGGGCAATGGTCTTGAATCCCATGAAGTTGATTCATGATTCTCCACAACCTTCAAGGTCCAAAATTCAAAAATGTCAAAACAATAAAAACGTATAGACTTTAGACAATTTAAAGGCGAAAAGAACATACCGTAACTGCTTGTACAGATTTTACGACCCATGACACATAAAAAGTACGAGAAGGACGACATCCCTTAGAAACGATACCGGGCTGAATTTTGTTGATGAGATTGCAAAGAACGATACTAAGTAAACCCATCTGAACTCTAAAGAAATGTGTAGATCTTTCATTAGCTCCTACTAGTTCGTTCAATTCATGTTGCAGAACCCCAAAGTTATGTAAATGAGGTGGTGAGCCTGGACAAAAGGTCAATCTCCAGCACAGGGGTCTGGGGTCTAACAAAATATCCAGAGTACATTTCGCCAAAGCGTACTCCACGTCATTGACCTGATCCCCAAGGCTGATTTTCCTGTCAATGGCCGTAATAAATACTCCGTAATCCCTACCAAATAAACATCAGAAATCAGTGTGAGTCCTGATACCTTGCATAGTTTCACCGGAAAGATACTTGCATGAGTAAGCTTACATTCATTGCAATGGTATCCCCGTAATGTTTGATGTCGACCGATATCCCCCGTTGTTATGCTGTCTGTATGGATAACCCTTTCCACGTAACACCACCATAATATCCTGTAAATGAGCAAGAAATGGATTAGTTTTCACCATCCCATATGTAACAGGAAACATCACTTGAAAATTATGACTTTAAAAACTGAAGTAGGACACAACAACACCTGAGAATCAAAAAGGCCTAAAACACAGAGAATTGACTGGCCACTTGATAAGATTGTTCGCTGCTAAAATTACAAAATACAGCCACCTATAAATCTAGAGCCATAACATCACAGATAAATCAATAAAATTTGCACTTAAAAGTTAATATCCATCAAACTTAGCCAAACAAATACTCCGTCGTAAGTATGTTGATTGAATCAGAAGATAAGACAATTATAGTCAAGAGCTTTCTACCTTGTATAACTTTCACAACTAATCATGAAAATAGTAATAAAAGATCGACAACAGGCGGCAGCAGTGCAAGGAGGAAATGTGATAGGGCGATGCGCTAAAAACCAAAAACTCAAGAGCAGAAACCCGTGAAATTCACGGAACCGCTTTAATTTTAAGAGATAATTACAGATGAGGTTTACATATATATATATAAAAGAGTGGTCCGATGAAACAAATGGATTAATAGCAAAATACACTGGATATAAAACTTTAGTGATTGGTAAGCATGTGAACATAATAGATTGAATTAATCTCAAAATCAATACATCATCCTTATGCCGAATTCATGACCAACTAATAACAAAATTGTGAGGAGTAACATCCTCGTGATGCATGTCCATTTCAGCTAGATGATACAGTCTTTTATAGTTTCCCAACCAAGGGCATAACAAATATCATTATCCAAATTATGGGAAGCAATGGAACATTAGTTGCAGATTGATTTTTGAGCTTACCAACATAAAGAGCACTTCAGCTCCATTAAATAGGAATATAATTGGACGAGGAGGAACCCAAGCAGAATCGACTATTAGTCTAGCTAGCTCTAGCATGGATGCTGTAAAAAATTGGCATTAATCAATAATGACTCAAGTATGTGTCATTTGTATGTTTGAGCATACTCTCTCTATCATTCAATATATAACAGAAATATACTAACACTCCCGTTCTCAAGAATTTCAATATCAGCAATAGACATACCGACACATGAACCACAATCAGCAGCTCCAGGAGAGTTGAGAGCACTATCAAAATGGCCATTCACTAAAACTGAAGCATCATAGTCTGTAGAGTTTGTTGGTTCAATTCTAGAAAAACAGACAGGAAAATAAAGATCATAAAAAATAAAAAAGGACTTGATAAATGCCATACCATTTTCTATGTCAAGTTCGTGAATCAATTTAAGCAAGTATACCTCATGATAACATTGGTGTGAGCTCTATACGCCAAAGATATACTATGACCTAGAAACATCATGTTAAAAGACCCATTCACCATACTTTCTTCAACCTCAATCCTGCAAAATAGATGATTGAAACTTATGAGTACAGAAGAAGGTATCAGATGTTGGGAATAATTTGAATCAAAGACATCAAACAGCATAATCTCAAGTGGTGAAGAGGAGTTGTTGTACATCTCGCCTTCGACAAACTATCACTACCACCATAACTCGGTCACCTGTTGCATTTGAAAGGCATCAAATTTTCCATGAATCATGACCCCTCAAACAATTACCTTAATAAAGCAGCTCGAATTTCACTCTCAATATGAATTCAATAGTGTAGGGCATAATCAGAAACTTTGGTTTGCTACAATGTAGCATAATTCTGTATGACATAGTCTTTCAATAATCTACCATAACCCCACTTTATTATGTAGTTCAGTGACCGTCAAGTGAATTTCTCGTGAAAAGTTAACGGGCATACCCTTTAAAAATAAAGACAAGGAAGAAGTGAGCAACCTGAGACTGGAATTGGCTCGATCTTTGAACAAATGTAACTGTGATTTGATGTAGTCAGCTGCTTGTCGCAACCCCGGACGTCCCTCCTGTCAATCAAGCAACAGTTGTCAACTAAGACAATCCGCGGGAATTCAATCAAGCAACAACACATGACTCCAACACCGGCAACTATATCGACAAAGAACAACATAAACATTACAAACAAAACATATTATCGGTCCTGAAACCACTCCAATTCGACCCTACACAATCCAACGAATCGACATAAGATCATATTCCAAATTTTATTTGTCGACAGTCAAAACTAACAAAAACGCATTGACATAAACACATTTTCAAAATTTATTTCGCCCAAATACTCCTGCAACTACAGGTGAAGTATAAATGGTGTATGCGTGTGAAGAAGGCGGGTTAAATTGAATCAACAATTACAACAATTGCAAAAAAAATACCTGGATGAGATGGTGATAACGAACGTGCCCGAAATATGGCATCCATGATCACGAATGAGGTGAATAAAAGGAACAATTGAAATTGAAGCTCCGTATTGATTGCCGCAATTGAATAGTAGCCTCTATGTCTTCTCGCCATTAATACGCCGTAAAAACGAATTCAACAACGTAAGGAATAGGGGAAGTCGGGGGAAGAAGAAAGAAGAGAGGGAGATGTTGAATTGGTGTTCAATATTGTCGTTGGTCTTCAATTTTGACGTCCTCTGCCTCTTCAATTTTGCCCTCCCTTTTGAATAAAGCTGACGTGTAAACTATTGATGACGTGGATTGATTAGGGGGAGATTTGGGTTGTTTTTCAGCACTTGCAAAGGGATTATTTTGTTTTAATAGTATTATATTGATATTGATATTGATATTGATTATATTGATATTGATTATATTGATTGATTAGTTACTATCATGATTTTGTAGGAAGTAATGAGACAGTCATGTTGGACACTCTGAATGTCACGTCTACGAGTATTGTCGCTTAGTCATGTTGTAGGAAGTAATGAGACAGTCAATCAGTTGATAGCGGGATGCCCGTCTCTACTAGAATTAACTATCCACACCATCGATGAATTGGACACTCTGAATGTCACCTCTCCTACTGTTAGTAAGTTGAGCCTAACCATTCAACATCCAGACTACGGCTCCTTTACTCTTAGTTGCCCGGACGTGAAAATTTTGGATATTGATGTAGTGGCAAGAGATGAGTCATTTATGGTGAATGCGATTGATGTCTCATCTCTTAAAGTAGTGAACATCAATAGTTTACCAGATGATTGTTCTGGGTCTCCGATTAATGTATTTCTAACCCAATTTCGAAATGCCGAGGTTTTTACGCTGTCGAAGAGTGCTTTTAAGGTATGTTTTACTCCGTACTTGTTTGCTTGGAATTTTCTGAGGAACTTTATTTTTGATTTTTTAGTTCGTTGCTAATTTATGATACAGAGTACTCCGTATTTAGGAGTAAATGTATAGAATCAAGTAACGCAGTAAATGTTTGCTTTCTTGCTGTTCAGAATTTTTGTTGGCGAAAAAAGATCAATTTTCCAGTAACTAGATGGAAGCGTATAGTTTTGTGGCCTAATTGGGATGACGAAAAATGTCTTCAACTTGTTCTCGACATGGTGAAAAGTTCAGCAGAGCTAGAAGAACTCATAATATACAATGAATTTGCAATCGCATGTGTAAGTAAATTTCGTATAACTCGTGCTCCTAATTTTTCTACTCTAATTACAACATGTGTGACCGAATCTTTCTCTCTGATAATTCTTGTCGGGGTTCATATCTTTGTCATGGCAGGATCATTCTTTGAAGTGTAACCCCGGGTTGTCTACTACTTATACCATGCCACTACTCAAAAACGTCACCATGCATGGCTGTGGAAGTGACCAGCTACAAATGGTTCAACTTCTGCTCCAAAATGCAGTCGTCTTGGAGAAACTATTAATTTATTTTGATAAAAAACTACTGACGACGGTCGACGAGCGTAATCTTGTTAACCAAGTATCCAAGTTTAGAAGGGCGTCAGCAAATGCAAGTGTGATCTTTGTTTAAGAATCATGTACCGACAACCTAGGAGTTCCGTTAGGCGAACATTCACGTAAAAATTGTAATCTCCAAGTCTCTGAAAGGTAAAAACCAATTTACTCTCTATCCCATTTTAAATGTCCTAGTTTTGATGAAACATAAATTTATTATACGTCAATCAAATGTACTCCCTCCCATTTTCTTTGATCTTTCCACTTGATTAAAATAATACACTCATTTAATAAACAAGTGGGAAGATCAAAGTAAATGGGAGGGAGTACTAGTTTTAATTAAACATTCAATTAGTGATACGACACGATAACACGATACGAACTTGACATGAAGTTAGCGGGTTCAGGCTGAGACAATGTGACCCATCTAAGTAATTGGGTCGACACTAACACGAAATTTAAACAAGTTGGAGTATGGTTGAGGTCTTCCAACACGAATAACCCGTTAATGATTGAAAAGTGACATCATTGAATTAATTAGGGCGGTGAACTACCTAAAATATTGGAACACAAGACTTATTTTAAAATTTGGGTTAATGAATAATATATTAGCCGTGAAAGTTAAATATTCTAATGCATTATATGGGTTAAGCGGGTTAAAAATAACATGTCAAAAGATAATTTGGTTAAACAAGTCGGGTTGACTTATGTAAAAAATAAATGGGTCGGGTTAGGATTAAGCAAGTGATATGATTATTTAAAAGGGTTGGGTTAGTGTTGGGATGACAATGACTCATTTAACATTGACATGAACACGAACTTGACATGATCTGATCTGTTTCAGGTCTACCTTCAAGCTTGGAGTTGAATAGTATGTTCCATACTCTTATTATTTTCTTTTAGTCTTTTGAGTTACTTGTAAAATATTATTTATTCGTAAGTGATACTTCTCTCGCAGCGATCCTCGGTTTCCCAAGTAGCCTTCTCGTACCTTTAACTCCTCTAAAGTACTTTAACCAAAGGCACCACCTTATTTCTTAACCTTTTGTCCTTTCGATCTAAGATACGAACATGACGCTCTTCGTAAGTCAGATTTGGCTGTACTTGCAGCGCCTCAGCCTGAACTACATGTGATGGGTCACTACGATACCGCCTCAACTTCGACACATGAAAACCATCGTGGACCTTATCCAAGCTGGGAGGTAGGGCTAACCTATAGGCCACCTCATATATTCTCTCGAGTATCTCATACGACTGACAAACTTAAGACTAAGTATGCCTCGAACACCGAATCGCTTTACCCCTTTCATCGACGACACCTTAAGGAACACCTTGTCGCCTACCTCGAACTCAATCAGCCTACGATGTAAGTCAACATAGGACTTCTGTCGATCCTGAGCCGCCTTCATCTTCTCTCTGATCTCCTTAACATGGTCAATCGATTCCGGAATGATCTCAGGACCTAACATAGCTGCCTCTGAACTATTATCCTAACACAATGGACTACGACACTTTCGTTTGTATAAAGCTTTAAAAGGAGGTATCCCTATGTTTACATGGCGATTGTTGTTGTAAAAGAAATCGACCAAAGGCAAACTCTTCTTTTAACCAACATGGAACTCAAGAACACAAGCTCTAAGCATGTCCTCTATGGTCTGCATAGTCGCTCCGTCTGACTGTCGGTCGCTGCATGAAAAGTTGTACTCATCTTCAACTGACTACCTAGAGCGTGCTGAAGTTTCTACCAAAACTGAGAACAGAATCTCGGATCACGATCAGATATATATGATGTCTCTCGGAATTTCGTGCAATCTAACGATTTTTCTCTAGTATGCAGAGGCTAACTCTTCTAAGCTCCAAGTCTCCTTCATAGGAGTGAAATGAGCAACTTTAGTCAATCGATCAACTACAACCCAAATTGCATTCTTACCGGTCCCTCGGGAAACTCATCACAAAATCCAATGATATAGAATCCCATTTCCAAACAGAAAATTCTAAAGGCTGTAACAATCCCCCTGGTCTCTTGTGTTCGAACTTCACTTTCTCACAAATCATACATCGAGCCACAAAATCAGCTACCTCTTTTTTCATGTTTGGCCACAACATATGACGTTCACGTTTCGTTTTATGATGTAAGTCATTGAGTTTAATTTTTAAAAACGTAGTTGCTCTTTCACCCGCTAGTTTTGTTCAAACGCCTATTTTTTTTTCATTAATTTTCCATTCCATACCCTCCTTTCCTCTAATTCTCTATGTCTACTTTTTTTTTGATAAACTAACAAAACTAATGTCAAAAACAACCAAAATAATTGATTTCTTTTCTCAAAATCATTGTATCGTTCAATTAAAATCGTCATTTGAATAAGTTTTACGGATAAAAAAAAACAGTATCTCACATAATTACATAATTCGAGAAACTTATTTGTCTCCTTTACAATCCGTAGGTTGTTCCATGAAATTTCATCACTTTGGAAAAAAATAATTGTAATAATTAAATTGGTATGTGTAACAAATCCATCATCAGTTGTGACTTCGACATTGTAGGTGTAGCAACATATTAAATATTCTCTCATCATGACAGAGGATGATTGATAATTGTGAGAAGATAGAGAAATTTTTATGAATTTATAAAATTAGAGTTGTTAATCAAAGGGGCGTAATCGTCATTTTCGTGGGCGTTTGAATAAATGTTGTGGGTGAAAGAGCAATACCCTTTAAAAAAAAATATACTCTCTCTGTTTCAGTCAATTTATTACATTTTTCTTAAATTTTATTACAAAAAAGTCAAGGATAAACAATTAACTGAACGGAGGGAGCATTAATCCAAAATAAAAATAATTGTAAGGTAAAATTTCTTACGAGAAAACCATATGGATATACGTCCGATAATATCTAATCAAATACGGAATATTATAACGAAGAGTTAGATGAGTACTCCGTATTTCAAAATTCAAAAATTTATTAAAAATTTGGAGGGAGTAATCAAATTCTCGGAATTTTAATCCAAATCCTCAAAATTAAAAGACAAATGGCCGTTGTACTTCAATTTATACTCGTACAGTGGTACTGCCTTTCTCATACTAATACTAATTTAACATTCTCCAGATAATCCTTTCTTTTTAATCAGGTACTAATTGTCCACCTCTTTCTCAATTTCCTTCTTCAGTTTTTACATTTTAATTAGGTTACTATGATGATGATTTCGATATATTCAATTGATTTGATTTTCAATTAGGGTTGTCAATTCACATGATTTTTTTAAATATGTAAAAAAAAAACTCGTATGAATTTGATAATTTCACATGAAGGCAGTCACTTTTTCTGAACTGGGTTGAATAATTTCATGTGGGTTTCTCTAAATTGTAAGTAAAGTTTGTTTCTTTGCAATTAAGTTGTTAGGTTATCACTTGAAAATCATGGAATCAATGACGAAGAAGATGAAACCTTCAAAGGGTATTAATAATGGTTTCGAAGATAGGTTAGGCGGGTTGCCTGATCACTTGATTGTGCATATACTTTCGTTTCTGACAACCTTAGATGCTGTCAAAACCATGTTGCTTCGTCGTTTTGGAAACCTCTGGACTTTGGTTCCTACACTTAAGTTCAATTCGGAGGACTACAAATTAGTAGTTTGTCACGGTGATGAAGAAGTAACCCCGTTTCTCGGCCCAATAGAGGTTTTCTTGAGTTTTACTCGCTTTGTTAAAACTGTTCTCATGCTGCATAAAAGCCCTACCATTGACCAATTTTGCCTTTTTATTGTATCCTTTGAGCCTAATTTGAAGGATCGTAAGATAATTGAAGATATTCAAATTTGGCTGAGGTTTGCTATTGATAAACAAGTCAAAGATCTCTACTTTGTTTTTGGTGGTCTTGGCGATTTAGCTCTTCCTCGTTGTGTTGCCACAAGCCAATCTCTAAAAAAGCTTGAACTTTATGGGTGTGTGATTGAGTTCCAACCTCGTCTTGATGTCCACATGGGAAGTGTACGAGAATTGTCGCTTAGTGGTGTTAAAGGAAGTAACAAGGCATTCAATCAGTTGATTGCGGGATGCCCGTCTCTACAAGAACTAATTTTAGACACCATCCATGAATTGGACACTCTGAATGTCACGTCTCCTACTGTTAGTAAGTTGAGCCTAACGATTGAATACCCAGAGTACGACTCTTTTACTCTTCGTTGCCCGAATGTAAAAATTTTGGATATTGATGTGACATCAACAGATGATTCATTTATAGTGGATGCGATTGATGTTTCATCTCTTCAAGTAGTGAACGTCAAGAGTTTCCAAGAATATTCTTCTTGGTCTCCAATTAAGGCATTTCTAACGCAATTTCGAAATGTCGAGGTTTTTACATTGTCGATGGGTGCTTTTGAGGTATGTTTTACTTGTTTGCTTGCAATTTTTTGAGGAACTTTATTTTTGATTCTGAGTTCGTTGCATATCATATGATACAATGATACAGAGTATTTAGGTGTAATTATTTGAATCAATCAATGCAATAAGTGTTTGCTTTCTTGCTTTCAGAATTTTTGTTGCCTAAACAAGATCAATGTTCCAGTAACTAGATGGAAGCGTATAGTTCTGTGGCCCTATTGGAAAGACGAAAAATGTCTTCAACTTGTTCTCCAGTTGGTGAAAAGTTCAGCACAGTTGGAAGAACTCATAATATACAACGATTTTGCATTCGCATGTGTAAGTGAATTTCGTAATTTTGAAACTCTAAATACGACATCTGTGATCGAATCTTTGTCTGAGAATTCTTGGCGGGGATTATCTTTGTCATGGCAGGATCAATCTGTGAAGAGTAGCTCTGGGTTATCAACTACTTATACCATGCCGCTACTCAAAAACGTCACCATTCATGGCTGTGTAAATGACCAGCTTCAACTGGTTGAACTTCTGCTTCAAAATGCAGTTGTCTTGGAGAAACTAATAATTTATTTTGATAAAAAACTCCTGACGACGGTCGACGTGCTTAATATTGTTAACCAAGTATTCAAGTTTAGAAGGGTGTCAGCAAATGCGAGTGTGATATTTGTTTAAGAGTCATATTAGGACAACCTAGGAGTTAATAAACGTGAACATTCACGTAAAAATTGTACTCTCCGAAAGGTATAATTACTGCATTACTTATTTTACCTTTCAAGATTGAGGTTTAAAGTGGGGACAATAATATGTTCCATACGCCATTATTTTTCTTTTAGTCGTTTGAGTTACTTGTAAAATATTTGCATCCATGTACGGAGTATCATTTCTTCATTTTAATTTCCCAAAAATTATTTATTACCTGCGCCATTTATTTTTATTTTTTTTGAGAGAAAGATTAATTTCATTAAAAATAAATTATATCGCGCATACAAATGATAACAAAATTAACCGAAAACGAAACTACAAAGATCCAAACGAATTCTTTCTCCTTAAAACAAAGATCTCTAGTGAAAAAATATACCGCTTCTGCATACCCGCCTCTATTACATCGCTGCTTCATGATACAACCTTCTATGAGGGGCTCTGTAGATCCAATATGGTTTTGTAGAGAGAGTTCATTGGATTTCATAGATTGTAGTCGAAAATTCGATATCGTTTATAATATCACATTAATCTTTCTCATTGCCAAAACACAAAAAAAAAAAACTCTAATAAATGGAGAATAAACCCACCAATTAGTGGGAACAAGCACACCTATTTTTTCATTTAAGTTTTCAATTCTTACCCTTATAGAGTTTCTATAAGTGAATAAAAAATTAAACTAATTAAACAAGCAATTTTCCGCTTTTTTTTGTCCTAGTAATTTGGTGGCTTGCGATCGCACGGGTTGCACGCCCTAAATGCCGGGCTTGGTCATGTACAATTCAGTTGAGTTAAACATTTTAATGTATTGTACTCCCTCAATTTCAATAAGTTGTATACATTTATCGGAAATGTTATAAAATGGTTAGGAGGGAGGAAATGTTTTTTTTTTTTTTTTTAGTCAATCGAAGCGCGCACTTAGTCGCATTACAATAAGGGGAGGGGGGATTCGAACCTGGGACCTATCGCCCAGAATACCTATGTCTTAACCAACTAGGCTAAGACATCTTGGTAGGAGGGAGGAAATTTTATGACTTACTCCGTTATAGTTAAGAGGGAGATACCCTTGAGTTGTAGATCTCATGTTAAAATTTTCCTACCCTATTGTAATGATTTTATGTTTAAAAAAAAAAAAAAAAAAAAAAAAAAAAAAAAAACAAACTGTTGTATACATTTACTTTTTTATCAATAGAGTGAGTGGAATTTTCAATATACAATTAAAACTCTATAAATGAATATATCGGGGCCGGAGAAATTTAATAATTTAGAGAGTTATTAATGGGTAGTGATTTTCCGTATACAGATTTTACTCTCGTTGTATACTTTTTTCACTTGATTTTCCAACTATATCTTTTTACTCCCACAATATACAAAAAAAAGTTTAAAAAAATTAAAACAACAATGAGTCGACAAGCTACTCCGGCCAACATCACCTCCGACCACCACCGAGTTCGACCCCCACCATACCGGTCGCCCACCACGCTGGTGTTCACCGCCGGCTACACAAGGCGGTCCCACCCTCGTCGGTGACTGGTCTTACCTAATTACCCACAAAACTCACAAGCTAACAAAATTTACTACAACACCATATTGACCACCAAGCCCACCCACGTCGGCGCCGCCACCTCCGACCACCCTCTCCGGCCGCCGCTGTCGCCTCCCGCCACCCTAAGTCGGTGCCTACCGCCGCCCAAGTTTTTCCTGATGCAAACCCTAATTTTAATTTTAAATCAAATCCATTAAAAATTTTTAAAAATTAATAATTTAATGACAAAAATTGAAATTGAAAGTGTTTATTACTCCATTGGAAAATCAATAATGACTTTTGAAGTAAACGTAAACAAGAGAGGAACAAATGTGTTCAATGTATTCTTAAGCAAGTTTGACATATATAAATTATATGAATGTGTTAGAGTATGATGGCGAAGATTATACGGTGTCTATGGAGCCTGCTACACGAAAGGAAAGACTTATATCGTCAAACACTCTTCACAACTTTATGATACAATACAAAAAAAAAATACTACATCTAAGTTATTGGGTGTAATACTAAAAGTACAAATTTTACGGTGAGAATACCTCATTGTATGAGATACCCCTAAAAATAACTGGAGTATTCTTAAAAGGTAACCTAAAATTCAAATTGAAAACTAACTCGTCATAGTTCAAAATAACTTTATTATATCACCAAAATAACTAATCAAAAGTACAAATAATCCTTTTTTTTTTTTATCAATTTTGATATCATACTTGTATTATTTCACAATATTCTTCAATTCCACACTTCTAACTAATCATTCATGGCTATTCTTCAATTACAGTTAAAAAGGTACAAAAATATAAAACAAATCTATTAAAGTCACTTACATACAGGAGTACTTAAAAGAATGAGTAACAATTAATCAAATTAATTATTTAAATAGTAAAAAAAACTTATATAAATGAGTACAAATGAAGTGGATTTATAATAACTTATTGTAAGACCTGATTCACACAAAAATTTGTGAAAAACAAATTACGGTGACCTCTCACATAACAAGACGCTAAGACATAAGGGTTGTTATTTACCCTGTATTTCTTTACGATGTGAGTTTCTTGAATATTAGTAGCCTAGTAGCCTAGTAGGTATCTATTGTGAGATGGTCTGACCTGAAATCTACGGAAAATAAAAATCCACAATCGATGTATTTATTTTTTTGGGAAATTTTCATCTGTACCCTCGAAGAGTTCAGTTTTCTCACCTGTACCCCTGACTTTTACGCTTTCTTAATTATACCCTTAAGCTTCTTTATTGAGTCCCAAACATGACCTAAGTTGTAATTTAAGTGGACTCTTTGTCATTTTTTTTCCCTCCAATTTGATGAAAGATGGATTCTTTAATGGGGGAAAATCAACGAAAAGAAGTCCAAATCACACGCCTAATCGTTGTCACGTTGGCACTTAACGAAACTAATTGACGTTAATTACGACTTAGGTCATTTTTAAGACTCAATAACAAATCTTCAGGGTACAACTAAGAAAGTGTAAAAGGCAGGGGTACAGGTGAGAAAAGTGAATTTTTCGAGGGTACAGATGAGAATTTCCCTTTTATTTTTTTACCCAAATTCTCAAAGTTATAATAAAAAGGAGAAAAACCTTGTTGTACATTAATTATTAGGGTTAATTGAATATAACCCCTTTTATAACACTTTTTTTTTTTTTTTTTTTTTTTTTTCAAAATAACCCCTTTTATGACATTTTTGCTTCAAAATCACCCCCAAGTCGAATTTTATTACTTAAAAATGGCAACCAAATATATTTTAAGCTACACCCTCTTTAGGATACAATCATAAATAACCAAAATATGTCGAAATCTCTTGAGAAAAATCTATTTATGAGTATGAATATTCATTTTTTATGAAACATATTTCGACATTGGGAATGATTTTGAAGCAAAAGTGTTTCAAAAGGGGTTATGTTGTAAAAAAAAGGGGTTTTTTGTCAGACACTACCTTATATTTAGCCCAACTTGTGAGGAACTATCTTACATTTTTTTTTTTTTTTTTTTTTGTAAAGAACTACTTTTTTTTCTCAAAATTTGTTGAACACTACCCAGACCCAATTTTCGTCCATACTTGACGCTTGACCATGTTTGACCTAACGGAGCTTTGGTAAACCTAACTAACCATTCATTTCCTACCTTTTCATTTCTACCATTCACTTTTTACCTTTTATTTCTACTTCCTCCATTTTTTTTCCCCAAATTTCCTCTAAATATTGTAAACATGCAATCACTGAAATCTCTTTTTCTCTAGTCATATGTCAACAATTCATCTTCAATCAAGTATTTAAGGCTTATTAAGTTTGAAATTGAAGCTATTCTGCATTTTTTACAATAACTTCCAGAATTTATAATTAAGGTTAGTAATTACTCAAATTTAGGGTTAAATTTTTGTTTTTTCTAATTGTTAATGTGATTGTGTTTGCTTATGACAAATACGGAGTACAAATGATTGCACACTACCAAATCAAAACATCAACCCAAATTTCCATACAATACAGTTACTACCACAGACATCAAACCTAATACAATTTTCAACTTTTTTTCTACTTCTTCAACTTCTCCAATTCATTCATCAAATTCTCCAATTCATTATTAAAATTCCCCAACTCATTCACAGCATCATCAATACTCATTTTGCTATTGACTTATTCACTTTCTTCAAGCTTTATTGGTTTCTTCAACTTATTTTTCAAAGACCTATTTTCATTAAGTAATTGATTAATAATCAAGTGTATTTGCCAATCGGTTGACTCCACTACAAAAAATTGCTCACCTTGCGACGGTATTTTTGTGACGGACAACATTTCCGTCGCAAAAAAAAACATTTGCGACGGATTTTACGACGGATCGTCAGAGCGACGGATCTTGCGACTGATTTTTTGGAGGGAAATTATAGCGACGGATTTCCGTCGCAATTTGTGCCGCAAAATTTGGCTCAAACATTTGCGACGGAAAAGCCGTCGCTAATCCGTCGCAAGGTTGATAATAATTTACGAATTTAATTTAAATAAAGAATTCCAAAAATTAGAAAAAATGGAAAAAAAATTGCGACGGAGTTTGCTACCGAATTTTCCGTCACAAACAAAAAAAAAAAAAAAGAAAAAAAAAATCCGTAGCAAAGAATTTTTTTTTTTTTTTTCTTTGCGACGAATATCCAGTAGCAAAATCCGTCGCAAACAGCAAATCTGTCGCAAAAACAAGAAAAATTTGTCCCACATCGACGAAGTAAGTAAGATTTGTATAGTTTATATAGTATTCATCCTTTTCATGCATTGAAATTTATACAATTTGCCACTTATAATTATACAAAAACTATATACGCCATACGGTAACTAAATGAAGCGCAAAAAAAAAATTTTTTTTTCTTTTTTTTTTTTTTTTTTTGCGACGGAAAATTCGATAGCAAGATCCGTCGCAATTTTTTTCATAAATTATAATTATTTCTTTTTTTTTAAAAACAATTAATCCGTCACAAAAGTCTGTCGCAAGAAGTTTTGCGACGAAAACTCCGTCGCAAATTCTTTCTATTGCGACCAGATTTTGCGACGCCAATAATCCGTCGCAAATCCGTCGCAAATAGTACTGATGCGACGGATTCTTGACTGTTGCGACGGATTATTTCCGTCGCAAGCAGCGTAATTTTTTGTAGTGCTCTTCGTCAATCCACTTAAAGAACTTGCACCCATGCCTATTTGTCTTGAGATTGTAGAACTTGCACGCAACAAATTTTCTCCCCGGATTTTGGAACGTCCAAGAAGTTTGATACGCCGTCGGGATTCCACAACGATATTTCTGTATCCCTACAAAGATTAAAAAAAAAAAAAAAATATATATATATATATATAAGGTGAGAAAGTGAAAAACAGGTAAGAAGAAGTGAGAAGGAAATGAGAGATTAAATAGAGAATATAGATGGGTAGTAAAAAAAGGGAGGGAATAATGAGGTCAAAATGGAGGGAAATAAATGTAGTGGTTGGAGGGAAAGTGCTCTTAAGTTTGGAGGGAAATTGGGATAAAAGGGAAGGAGAAAAAGCTCTGTTAGGTCAAACATAGTCAAACGTTAAGTATGAAGGGAAATTGGGTTTGGGTAGTATTCAACAAATTTTGAAAAAAGAAATGTAGTTTAAAAAAAAAAAAAAAAAAATGTAAGTTAGTTTCTCACAAGTTGGCCTAAATATTAGGTAGTGTGTCTGTCCGACAAAAAACCCTAAAAAAAATATATAAAGGGTTATTTTAAAAAGGGTTTAAATCTGCATAAATCTTTTACTATTTCATCTTACTGCGTTTGGCGTATTTCCAGTTGTACCCTTAAACTTCTAAAATTAGTCCCAACCGTAACCAAACTTGAATAATCCGTTAAATTTAGCCGTTAGTTTTGTTTTATATGAATTTTCACCCTTTTTATTTAGTTTTTTCTTTAATCTTTTCACAGTAAACACCGTGTTTCTTATAATCGAAGGTAGAGTAGAGTATTTAATGCGAAAATATGGGGGAAAAAACTGAAAAAACAAGGTTGAAAGTTTATATAAAACATAACTAACGGCTAAATTTAACGGTTTACTCTAGTTTGGTTACGGTTGGGACAACATTTATAAGTTTAAGACAACCTTAATACGCCAAACGCAGTGCATGTTTTAATAAAGAGGACGATTTATGCATGTATTTAAAACCCAAAAAAAATATTATAAAAGGGAGTTATGTTCCTAATTACGGAGTATTAATTATTAATTATACTTGTATTACATTAATCATACTAATTTTCACATCTGCTCAGTCGCACACATGATTTAAGAAGTATTTTGGTTTTTGATTAGGGTTTTCAATTCACATGATTTTTTCTAATGGAAATTTCATGTGAATTTGAATTTCATATGAAAACAATCAGTTTCTTTTAAAACTGGGTTCTATAATTTGAGGTCGGTTTCTCTAAAATTAGACTAAAGGTTATTTCTTTGCAATTAATCGGTTATTTTATCACTTGAAATCCATGAAATCGAGGACGAAGAAGAAGAAACATTCAAAGGGTATTAATGGTGTCGAAGATAGGTTAAGCGACATGCCTGATGACTTGATTGTGCACATACTTTCGTTTCTGCCAACCTTAGATGCTGTCAAAACCATGTTACTTCGTCGTTTTGGAAACCTCTGGACTTTGGTCCCTGCACTCTCGTTCGATTTTGTGGAAAACGATGAATGCAAAAAATTAACAACTTTGGAGGTTTTCTTGGGTTTTTCCCGCTTTGTCCGAAACGTCCTCATGCTGCACAGAAGCCCTACTATTGACCGTTTTGACCTTAGTATCAGACCCCTCGAGTGGTTTTTTTTGGATCATCATACAATTCAATATATTCAAATGTGGCTGAGGTTTGCTATTGATAAACAAGTCAAACATCTCGACTTTGTTTTTCATGGTTTTGATGATTTAATGCTTCCTCATTGTGTTGCCACAAGTCAATCTCTGACGAAGCTTGAACTTTCCGGTTGTGTGCTTGAGGACCAACCTCTTGTCAATGTCCACATGAAAAGTCTACGAAAATTATTGCTTCGTGATGTTAGAGGAAGTAATGAGGCTTTCAATCAGTTGATAGCGGGATGCACTTCTCTACAAGAACTAATTCTAGACACCGTCCATAGATTGAACGTTTTGAATGTCACGTCTCCTAGTGTTAGTAAGTTGAGCCTAACCATTCAATTATACCCATGGTGCGACTCATTTACTCTTACTTGCCCGAACGTGAAAATCTTGGATATTTGTGTATCATCAAGCGATGAGTTGCCTACGGTGAATGCGATTGATGTTTCATTTCTTCAAGTAGTGAACGTGAAGGGTTTATCCTTCCACAATCGGTCTCTAACTGAGGCATTTCTGAGTCAATTTCTAAAAGTCGAGGTTTTTACACTGTCGAGGGATGCTTATCAGGTACTTCAATGTTTTACTTGTTCGCTTGACAATTTTCAGAGGAACTTTATTATTGATTTTGAGTTAGCGTCTTTACCGTGTTGAATTTCTTATGAAAATTCTATTGCTTGTGGCCTGTGGGCTGTGCTTGATTAAGTTCAATGACATTATTATTTGCGATTCTATCAATATTATTATACGGAGTAATTATTAATTACATCGAATCAATTTCGTAATAAGTTTTATTTTCTTTTTCTTCAGAATCTTTGTTGTTGGGTATACAATTTCGATGTTCCAGTAACTAGATGGAAACGTATAGTTTTGTGGCCCTATTGGGAAGCCAAATATTGTCTTCAAGTTTTTCTCGCGTTGGTGAAAAGTTCTGCTGAGTTGGAAGAACTTATAATATACAACAAATTCGAAAGCCTCTATGTAAGTGAATTTAGTATTAATGGCATCCTCCACTTTTTCACACTTGTCGAGACGTATTTTACAACGACGATATCTATAGTTCTAAATTGTATAAAAATATAAAAAATTTGATATTAATGTTCAACTTTTCAAGACAAACAAAACAAGATCTTACCTTATTATATTTTTATTTATACATTACGAGTTATTTCGAAAATTCCCCACCTACATAAATAGTGTTAAAAAGTGTATGGATGCCATTAGATTTGAATGGAGGAAGTATATACTACGTATGACTTATGTGTGAGCAAATCTTCATCTAATAATTATTTTCGGAATTGTATCTATTTCATGGCAGGATCTATGTGCACCTAGAAATCCCCAGTTATCTACTACTAGTGTGATGCCGCGGCTAAAAAACGTCACCATTCAAGTCCGTGGAAGATGTACTAAAGTCCAACTTCAATTGGTAGAACTTTTACTCGGAAACGCAGTTGTCTTGGAGAAACTGGTAATTACCTTTGAACAGAAACGGCCGACAACAGTCGAGGAGGTTGATTTTGTTGAGCAAGTATCGAGGTTTAGAAGAGCGGCAGCCAACGCTATCGTGATCTTTGCTTGAGAATCAGTGCATCAGCGAAAGCAATGCTAAGTTCAAAGTGAAGAAGTTGTGATAGAATAATGAAGAGTAGGATACTAGGATAGCCATTTTATTTATTGAGAATTGCATAATACAGAGTAAACATTAATGTATGTTAGTAACCGACTCAAATAATGAAATAATATATTGCATAGAAGCCCTACCATTGACTGTTTGGAAGAAGATGAAAGCGAAAACTTAACCAATTTCGAGGTTTTCTCAGGGTTTTCCCGCTTTGTCCGTAACGTCCTCATGCTGCATAGAAGCCCTACCATTGACCGTTTTCACCGTGTTATCCTACCTTTTGAAGGTTATTTTCAAAATCACAAGGAAATTCAAGATAATCATGTGGTTGAGGTTTGCTAGTGATAAACAAGTCAAAGAACTCAACTTTGTATTTCTTGGTTATGACGAATTCCCTATTCCTCGTTGGGTTGCGACAAGTCAATCTCTAACTACGCTTGAACTTCAAGGGTGTGTGCTTGAGGACCAACCTTGTAGTTGTGTCGATGTCCACATGAAAAGTCTACGAAAATTATGTCTTGGTGTGTTTGGATAGGTGAATTTGATTTGAAATTTTAGATTTGATCCAAATAACTTGTTTGGCAAAATAAAAATATTTGGATTTGAACAGAATTCATCCCTACATCCATCTAAGACCCCATGTTGTTTGTAAATTCCACATTTTATAATCTAGATTTAAAATGAGAAGTTTCAATTGAAATCATAGTTCCTAAACGCTACCTTAGTGATTTTAGAGGAAGTAATGAGGCTTTCAATCAGTTGATAGCGGGATGCACGTCTCTACAAGAACTAATTCTAGACACTGTGGCTTCCTCAACAAACTCTTCTTTCTGCGTGTCAGGTCTCCAAACACATGAATTATTTGCTGAAGGCACCTTTCTGTGTACACCTCAAAACAGGTGGGCGTAGTTTTCATTTTAAAGTCTCTTCTTTACTAGTGTCGATTTTGACTCATTTTGATTAATCGTGCTACTTTGTTGATCACTAGGCCGTGTTTGTGTTCCTATTGATCCCAATCGGTGTGAATTATTTGATCCTGCTAGTGTCCCTACGCTTTCTCAGGTGAGTCATTAAGCGCTTGCATTGAATACCAGCTTATCCTCTCATGTTAGTCATGTTGTCTACAAAACCAGCTTTATATATCCATTAATACGTATATTTTCGGCTTAATTTGCAGCTTTTGGGGGAACTAAACATGAAAACCTCTGCAACTGATGTCGAAACTGCTAAGAAACAAATGGAGTTTTAACTCTGAATCTTTCTTTCATATAAAAAGCTAAGCATTTTTGTCAAACGCAGACCTGGATAGAACCTCCCTTGGCAAAGCAGTTGCATTTTTCCGATCATCGTTTTTGCAGCCTCTGTTGAAATCTTGCAAGGTAAAATGTTCGTAAATCTTAGCTATTGTATTATGCACGTTCCTGCGTTAAATTGCGACGAGCCAAAGCAGAAAGAACAACTCCTTAATGTATGATGAAACCTGAAATGCTTTTTAATGCTATGTTACGATGTAAAACATTGAGTATCGCGTTTTCCTGGCTGATTCGTTAATAAAGTATGAGACGGAAATTTTAGCCTGTGCTCCATCTGGTTGGTTGCAGGAGGACTTGGAAATTTCTTACAGCAAAAAGCTTCAGCAGAAGAAGGATTCCATGAATTGGTGAAGGTCTTTTATTACTTCGTGATTATCTTGTCTTAGAATTTTTTTTATAATATATCTGCTGGACTATGTAAGGGTAAAACCCCTCAACCCCTCTTGGATGGATAAAATTATTTTATTATATAAGCCGTTAATTATACGAGTACTTGTGGAGTATTAAAATACTCTTTAGACCTCATTGTACACAATAAAATATTATTTTAATTTCTTAAATTGGAGAAAGTCGTTTACTTACGTAATTTATACATTATAAAATCGTTGCGATTTATTCATAATATAAATTGCACATTTCAGTTCTTAATTAAACGGAAACTAAAGACAATTGGACAATAAGTGCTGAAAACATAAAATAAACCATCCAAGTTTGACTTGCTAGCGATTTATCCACTTCCGAATATATAATTACGTTGGCTTGATAACCTATTGACGGCGATGTTACAATTAAAATTCCCATCGTACTCCTTTTTGTGCGCAGACTGAATAATACTCCGTAACTTCAATATCCAAACTTTGCTTGGTACCCAAATCTTTAGAAAATGAAAAAAAGTATTCACTCCCAAAATAATTGTTCCATTTCTATTTTGAGATGATTTAAGGGATGATATTGAAAATGATCGAGAAAATAATTGTTCAATATCACTATCTTCATCGGCAGTCGTTTTGTCACCGGCATAGAATTGTTTAAACCTTAAGCGAGAGCGTCTCGTTTTGGTACTTCAATTTGACCGAGAGTGGCTTGAATATCATAGAACCGGACCTCGTCAATAACAGTGTTAGGTTTATGTCCAATTTTATATCTGTATCGGTAAATATGACATCCAACAAAATAACCTAACCTTGTATTATAAATTGTTGACTCGTTCGATCTCTCAATTGGAAAATTACAACAAAACATTTAATTTCACATTTTTAAGGCAAAAGGTTTCATTTGTTCCACTGTACTATACTTCCTCTATTTCAATAGGTAGTATATATTTGCTTTTTGCACAAAATTTTAGGTGGGACAAAAAATGTGGGGTGAGATATACAATGACTAAAATGCCCTTCCACTTGTTTAAGATGAGTGGATGGGTGTTAATAAAGTGGGGGTAATTTAGTCTTTTTATTTGATAAAGTATGGACCAAAATAGAAACGTATAGAATTTATTGGAATTTCCGAAAAAAGAATATGTATAGAACCTATTGGAATGGAGGAAGTACTAGATATATGGCCTGTTTATTTATTTATATTAGCACATGTGGAATAGAAAATAAGAACTTAGTACCTGTTCTTTCGGATTTTTTAGAGCTGAATTGAACTGAATCGAGCTGAACTTAATTGAACTGAAATGAGTTGAATCGAATCCCAGAATCGAATCAAACAAATCGAATCGGCCCGAAGTAAAGTGTCTTTGAATCAACCAAGCCCAATCAAGTGTCTTTGAATCAATAGAAATTTGACAAAATGAGTTGCACTGAATTGAAATGAGCTCTGAAAATAAACGGAAAATCATAACCCTTACTCCTAACATTAACGAAGAAGACTACGGTCGTTGTATATCAAATTATTATACTCGTACAGCGGTACAGTGGTACACCATTGCTCAGTTGCTCATACTAATTTCTCATTCTCCAGATAATCCTTTGTTTTTAAATTTTAATCAGGTACTAATTTTCTACCTCTTTTTCAATTTTGTTCTTCAGTTTTTACATTTTAATTAGGTTACTATGATGATTTTCATATATTTTAATTGATTTGGTTTTCAATTAGGGTTGTCAATTCACATGATTTATTTTTTAGAACATTTACAAAAACGAATGAATTTAATTATTTCACATGAAAACAATCACTTTTTCTGAACTTGGTTGAATAATTTCGACTGGGTTTCTCTAAAATGTTAGTAAAGTTTGTTTCTTTCCAATTAAATTGTTAGGTTATCACTTGAAAATCATGGAATCAATGACGAAGAAGATGAAACCTTCAAAGGGTATTAATGGTTTCGAAGATAGGTTAAGTGGGTTGCCTGATCACTTGATTGTGCATATACTTTCGTTTCTGCCAACCTTAGATGCTGTCAAAACCATGTTGCTTCGTCGTTTTGGAAATCTCTGGACTTTGGTTACTTCAATTGAGTTTGATTCGGAGGACTACGAATTAGTGCTTTGTCGCGGTGATAAAGAAGTAGACACGTTTGAGGCTCTCTCGAGCTTTGCCCGCTTTGTTAAAACTGTTCTCATGCTGCATAAAAGCCCTACCATTGACCGATTTAGCCTTTTTATTAGATCCCTCGAGTCTAATTTGAAGGCTCGTAAGGTAATTGAAGATATTCAAATTTGGCTGAGGTTTGCTATTGATAAACAAGTCAAAGATCTCTACTTTTTTTATGATTGTTCTGACGATTTAGCTCTTCCTCGTTCTATTGCCACAAGTCAATCTCTAACTAAGCTTGAACTTTTCGGGTGTGTGATTGAGGACCAACCTCGTGTCGGTGTCCACATGGGAAATCTACGAGAATTAATTATTAGTAATGTTGGAGGAAGCAATGAGGTATTCAATCAGCTGATAGAGGGATGCCCGTCTCTACAGGAACTAATTACAGACAGAAATGATGAATTGGACACTTTGAATGTCACGTCTCCTACTATTAGTAAGTTGAGCTTAGCCATTCTACACCCAAAGTATGACTCTTTTACTCTTAGTTGCCCGAACGTGAAAATTTTGGATATTGATGTAGTGGCAAGAGATGAGTCATTTATGATGAATGTGATTGATGTTTCATCTCTTCAAGTAGTGAATGTCAAGAGTTTACCAAATGGTTTTTCTTGGTCTCCGATTAAGGCATTTCTTACGCAATTTCAAAATGTGGAGGTTTTAACATTGTCGATGAGTGCTTTAGAGGTATGTTTTACTTTTTCGCTGGGAATTTTTTTAGGAACTGTAATTTTGATTTTGCGTTCGTTGCTAATTATATGATACGGAGTACAAAGTATTTAGGATTTCGGAGTATTTATATAGAATCAATTAATGCAGTAAGTGTTTGCTTTCTTGCTATTTCAGAATTTTTGTCGGCGAAACAAGATCAATGTTCCAGTTACTAGATGGAAGCGTATACTTTTGTGGTCCTATTGGGAAGATGAAAAGTGTCTTCAACTTGTTCTCGAGTTGGTGAAAAGTTCAGCACAGTTGGAAGAACTCATAATATACCACAATTATGCAAACGCAATTGTAAGTGAATTTCGTATAATTTGTGCTCCTAATTTTGACACTCTAAATATGACATCTGTGATCAAATATTTCTCTGAGAATTTTTGCCCGCGGTCGTATCTATGTCATGGCAGGATCATTCCGTGAAGTGTAACCCCAGGTTATCTACTACTTATGCCCTGCCGCTACTCAAAAACGTCACCATTCATGGGTGTGTAAGTGACCAGCTTCAACTAGTTGAACTTCTGCTCCAACATGCAGTCATCTTGGAGAAACTTGTAATTTACTTGGATAGACTACGGACAGCAGTCGACGAGCGTAATCTTATGAGGCAAGTATCCAAGTTTACAAGGGCGTCTGCAAAAGCAAGTGTGATATTTGTTTAAAGGTCGTATTATGACAACCTAGGAGTTAAGATCCGCGAACATTCACGTAATAATTGTACTCTCCTAAAGGTTAAAAATCCAAGTTAAGATCCGCGAACATTCACGTCAATCAAATAATATTTTACTCTTCAAACTTGAGGTTGAATAGATAAAGAGTTGATTGATATAGAAGAGTTAAAGAGGCTGTTTAATGAACGGACTATAATATGTTCTATACTCTGTATTTTCTTTTATTCTTTTGAGTTAGATACGTAAGATATTTGCATGCATACATAGGGAAACCACGTAGTAACAAAGGGTAACACATGTTACCCCTAAATCAACAAAAATATACGAAGTACAAAAATATAGATGTATGTTACTTCAAAATATACTTCTAAGGTAAAAATTCATATGTTATGTTCTAAAAATTATTTTCGCTACCCTGACAAAAAGTTTCTGCCTTCGCCCCTGCATGCATGTAGCATTTCTTCATTTTAATTTTCGAAGTTATTTATTCGTAATTGATTAATTCCTTGCGCCATTTATTCATAGCAAACCTATTTTTTTTTCCATAAAGTTTTCAAATGTTAACCTTATTTTGTTTCCAATTTAAGTCGATAAAAACTTAATCAGTTAGACTAAGTCTATCCACAAACTCATTTTCACACGTCACTTTTCCACTAATTTTTTTAATCTTTAGGCTCAACCCATTGAAATTTTACACTTTATTCTTCATTTCATTTAAGACTTTATCACCTCAAATTTTCACTTCGTTAATTAATTAGTCCGTATTAATTGCTGTTGCTAATTGGCATGAATAATTTTATACGGGGTAGTGTTTTTTGGGTTACCTTGTTAATTGAATCGGTCTAATAATAAGCTAATGTTAGACCGTCTTAGTGCGGTACACCAATTTATACTCTGAACTTCAAAATGCAAAAATTATACTCGTAGAGTGGTACACCCTTGCTTAAACTAATTTCTCGGAATTTTAACCCAAAATCCTCAAAATTAAAAGAAACAAGAAGACAAACGGCCATTGTACATCAATTTATACTCGTAGAGTGGTACACCCTTGCTTAAACTAATTTCTCATTCTCCAGATATTCCTTTGTTTTTAAATTTTAATCAGGTACTAATTTCTACCTCTTTTTCAATTTTGTTCTTCAGTTTTGACATTTTAATTAGTTACTATGATGATTTTGATATATTTAATTGATTTGGTTTTCAGTTAGGGTTGTCGATTCATATGATTTTTTTAAACAGTTATAAAAACGAATGAATTTAATTATTTCACATGAAAACAATCACTTTTTCTGAACTGGGTTGAATAATTTCAACTGGGTTTCTCTAAAATGTAAGTAAAGTTTGTTTCTTTGCAATTAAATTGTTAGGTTATCACTTGAAAATCATGGAATCAATAACGAAGAAGATGAAACCTTCAAAGGGTATTAATAATGGTTTTGAAGATAGGTTAAGCGGGTTGCCTGATCACTTGATTCTGCATATACTCTCGTTTCTGACAACCTTAGAGGCTGTCAAAACCATGTTACTTCGTCGTTTTGGAAACCTCTGGACTTTGGTTCCTTCAATTGATTTTGATTCACAGGATTACAAAGAATCAATAGTTTGTCGTGGTGATAAAGAAGTAACCCCTCTTGAAGTTTTTTCGAGTTTTGCCCGCTTTGTTAGAATTGTTCTAATGCTGCATAAATGCCCTACCATTGACCAATTTCGCCTTTTTATTGGATCCTACCAGTCTAATTTGAAGGTTCATCAGATAATTGAAGATATTCAAATTTGGCTGAGGTTTGCTACTGATAAACAAGTCAAAGATCTCTACTTTGTTTTTGATTGTTATGACGATTTAGCTCTTCCTCGTTGTGTTGCCACAAGTCAATCTCTAACTAAGCTTGAACTTTTTGGGTGTGTGCTTGAGGACCAACCTCGTGTTGGTGTCCACATGGGAAGTCTACAGAAATTATCGCTTAGTAATGTTGGAGGAAGTAATGAGGCATTCAATCAGTTGATAGC
Organism: Dianthus caryophyllus; assembly: GCA_023091065.1. Taxonomy (NCBI): domain Eukaryota; kingdom Viridiplantae; phylum Streptophyta; class Magnoliopsida; order Caryophyllales; family Caryophyllaceae; genus Dianthus; species Dianthus caryophyllus. Next base: position 8,878,399 of record CM041522.1, on the reverse strand, counting down.
GGGATGCCCGTCTCTACAAGAACTAATTATAGACACTATCTTTGAATTGGACATTCTGAATTTCACGTCTCCTACGGTTAGTAAGTTGAGCTTAACCATTCAGCACCCAGAGTATGACTCATTTACTCTTAATTGCCCGAACGTGAAATTTTTGGATATTGATGTAACGGCTGGAGATGAGCCATTTATGGTGAATGCAATTGATGTTTCATCTCTTCAAGTATTGAACGTCAAGAGTTTACCAGATGGTCGTTCTTGGTCTCCTATTAGTGCATTTATAACGCAATTTCGAAATGTTGAGGTCTTTACACTGTCGATGGATGCTTTTGAGGTATGTTGTACTTGTTTGCTTGGTAATTTCGGAGGACTTTATTTTCGATTTTGAGTTCGTTGCTAATTTATGACACAGAGTACTCCGTATTAAGGAGTAAATATATAGAATCAAGTAACGTAGTAAATGTTTGCTTTCTTGCTGTTCAGAATTTATGTTGGCGGAAAAAGATCAATTTTCCTGTAACTAGATGGAAGTGTATAGTTTTGTGGCCTAATTGGGATGACGAAAAATGTCTTCAACTTATTCTCAACATGGTGAAAAGTTCAGCAGAGCTAGAAGAACTCATAATATACAACGAATTCACAATCGCATGTGTAAGTAAATTTCGTATAACTCGTGCTCCTAATTTTTCTACTCTAATTACATGTGTGATCGAATATTTGTCTCTGATAATTCTTGTCGGGTGGTCATATCTTTGTCATGGCAGGATCATTCTTTGAAGTGTAGCCCCGGGTTATCTACTACTTATGCCATGCCGTTGCTCAAAAACGTCATCATGCATGGCTGTGGAAGTGACCAACTTCAAATGGTTCTACTTCTGCTCCAAAATGCAGTCGTCTTGGAGAAACTATTAATTTATTTTGATAAAGTCGACGAGCGTAATCTTGTTAACCAAGTATCCAAGTTTAGAAGGGCGTCAGCAAATGCAAGTGTGATCTTTGTTTAAGAGTCATGTAACGACAACCTATGATTTCCGTTAGGCGAACATTCACGTAAAAATTGTAATCTTTGAGTCTCCGAAAGGTAAAAACCAATTTACTCGCTATCCCATTTTTAATGTCCTAGTTTTGATGAAACATAAATTTACGTAATTGCTCAACCGTACCCGACTTTTTCTCAGTTGTACCCGAAAAAGACATAGATGCCCTCCTCATTTCCTCCCTCACAATTTTGATAACCTAAATTTCTCTCTTCTCTCTCCTCTCTTCATCCTCCTTTAATCAATTAAACCACCACCACCCACCACCTCCTCAATTAAACCACCACCACCAACCACCCACCACCACCTATCCCACCACCGTGGACCACCTCGCCTGGCCACCCTCCACCGCCGGCCTACACACCCTCTCACCGCCTGCTCACCCTCTCACCGCGTGCTCCACCGCCAGCCTGCTCCACCACCACCGCGTGCTCCACCGCCTGCTCCACCACCCACTGAACCGGCCACCAGCAGCCACCCTCCTCGGCCGGCCAACGCACCCTCCACCACCAGCCACCACCTCTCGCCTCTCCCACCACCAACCACCAGCATCACTTAACCACCACCTGCCTTCAATTTTGTTTTTTTTTTTTTAACTTTTATTATTATTATTATTATTATTATTAATATATTATTATTATTTTTGTTGTTATAATTATTATTGTTATTATTGTTTTTGTTATTATAATTATTATTGTTATTATTATTGCTATTATTTTTATAATTTTTTTTATAAATTGCTATTATTATTATGATTATTATTGTTATTATTATTTTTGTTATTATTATTGTTCTTATTATTATTATTGTTATTATTATTGTAATTATTAATTTTTAAAATATTACTATCATTATTATTGTTATTATTTACTATTGTTATGATTATTTACTAGTAATGAATAATTTTAAATTAATTGTACTAACAATGAATAACTTAATAACAATTGTACTAACAATGAATAATCTAAAATCAAAGTAATTTCAAAATATAATATTGAATAATCTAAAATCAAACTAATTTCAAAATATAACAATGAATAATCGTAAATAAAACTTATTTCAAAATATAACAATGAATAATCTAAAATCAAACTAATTTCAAAATATAACAATGCCTAATCTAAAATCAAACTAATTTCAAAATATATATGCGCAAGACGGATGGAGTTTTGGCATTCCGGTATCAGTCTTAAAAGAAACCTGCAAAATCAATGAATTATGTTAGAATTTATATTTTTAGTAAATTCGACAGAATTGAAATTACATTTTGTTAAATTTGTTAAATATGAATTTAAATCAACTTACCCATACATAATGTTCACGTGACGCCACCAACACCATCCCTATAGTGACGAGACTTTCATCCTTTCTTACCGGCTTATCCTTTGCTGTTTTCATTGGTACATAGGAGCAGTTTCCTTTTTTGGCCATCGAGATCAGTACAGCGTCGTACTTGTTTGACACGACGATCCCAAAATCATTACAATACCACTTGTCTTTAGGTGCAGGACCATCCCAATGTGAAACTGTGTCTATTAATTTATCTATTCGTACTTTACCCCCCATTAAATCCTCATAATATTCTCTATACTGAGTTAGCTCATCTAGCAAATCTTGTCGTACCGTTTTCCATTTATTTTGATCGCCATACATTTCTCGAGCAATAACCCGAAAACCGCAGTTTCCGTCCCCGATCACATCGAGCCACTCCTTTATATTACCTCCGGCATTTTCAGTAATATCCTCTAAGTATGGGAATGGCATACTTGAAACTTCTCCGGGTAGTTGTTCTGATGGCTAAAATAATTTCGTAAAATTAAATGTTACACTTCACATTTCTGAAATCAAATTGGTGAAAAAATATTAATATTTGATGATGAAACTTACCGGAACAGGCGAAGGTAGTTTATTTTTGGTACTTAAGAACTCTTCTATAGTTCTTTTCTTCCTCTGCAATTGTGAAAACAGAAATTAATGTAAATGAAATGCGAATAATCGTGTAAAAAACTACAATAAGTACACTAACCTTATTAGACGATGAAATTTTTTTCTTTTTGATGTTCGCACTTAGTTCTTCGATTATGGATGATGATTCCTCTTCGACAGGTTTCTTTCTCTATAAATGTTGAAAATTAACAATAACAATAATAATAATAATAATAATAATAATAATAATAATAATAATAATAATAATAATAATAATAGAACAGAGGCTTATATACTCTACATTAATTCATTAGAAAACTATAAAACATACATTGTAATATTAAAAAGAGATATCATTATAAAAATGACTAAATTTGGTTGGGTATGTACAAGGGACAATATGTGAAGTTGTACATTTGTGCACCCTATAGCAAAGCTTTATGCTCCAACAACAAGTGAAGGCATGCTTGTTAATTAAGTGAGAGTATAATGAAAAAACCAGTAATGTGTACAATGAAATAATGAATGGAACGAAGGAAATATATGGAGGGTAACGAGGCATTGCATAATTGCATGTAGTGAATGACTTTCTATTTTGTACGTAACATACAAATACAAGTACTGTACTCATTACAAGTACTGTACTCATTACAGTCAATAATGTGTAAATGAAATATGATTGAACAACTAAAATAATTACATTACTTACCTTAACAGGTTGTTTGACTTTTTTCTTTTCGTTTTCTTGGCTACAAGTGGAGCTGGCCTTGTGTACAATTTTCTTTTCCTAGGCAACCAATGCGTTAAATATCATATCGTACTACGTCAAAAGTACTTGTGTTCAACAACATTTAATGCACATGTAAAGCTTACCTTGGCTACCGACACCTCTTTTTTTTGTTTTCGCATTTGATTGGTAGACGGAACATTTTTCGCAACATGTTCCCAGTAAGAACGGTTTCTCGTTAACTTCGGTCGTCCTTTAGTCTTCTTGACCGGAGGGTCAACAACATTGCAAGGATTGACAATGTTTTCCACGACGTTTGAAATTTTTCTCATTGTTTCAACATCGCTATTCAACACCAAGTCAACTAGTTGACGAAAGCGTTCTTGCTCGGTCTGGAGTGAGCCCGTACAGTCAAACTTATTTTCAGGATCTGTATCGACATCTAAATACTTCCAAAACGGATGAATATCCGTCAACTGGATCCATGAATCTGCATAATAAAAACATTGGGATGAATAGCTGTTTAAAAAAAGAAATTTAAAAGTGATGAATAGCTTCAAAGTCAAGTAGATTACATTACCTTTATTTACAAGACCACGTATGTCATGTACGCAAGGTAGACCATGAGTAGTTTTGATAGCACATGGATGACATTCGGCACCACCATCAAGCTTGCAGAATTCGCGATCTAAGGTCCTAATCGCAAAGTGGGTCACATTGCATGTTAACTTTTGAAATACAGTCAACGCCGAGCTAACATGAAGAGCTACGGTCTGTGAGCGTCTCAACTCTCGCAATATTTCTCTAACTTGAAGACCAACTGCAGCATGAATTGTTTCGAAAACCGAGTCCAAACCAGCAACGGAAGTTTTTAGGAGTCTCTTCAATGACGCATGTGCCCCCTCAACCCTATCAAATTAATAATGTTTTTCAAGTAAATTATCTATTTACATTTGTTATTAGCATTAACTAATGAGTAACATATCACAAATAGAATTTTACCTGTTTGTCGTAGTGTTGCCGAAGTGCATTACTTTGTCCGTCCAAGCGGACACAAACTTCTTCTTATACGGATTGAGCCATGTATCCGTACAATATTTTTCCAAGCCCGGAACTGATTTATAGGCATCAAACGCATCGAAGTAATTGTCCATGTATTCAGCTTCCGTTGTACTTCTAACTAGATTTGTCCATTTGACTTTAGCAAATCCAACACCAGCGTATTTTTTCTTCGTTTTTTGAATAACCCAAGCCTCAACATCTTTTTCTATATGTCGCCTACAAAGTAAATGCGACGACTTTGGAAAATGATTTTCAATTGCCTTTATCAATGGTAACTCTCGGTCCGTAATAAAAACATGTTCATCCGAGTTTAGAATTTCCTGGAAACACTTCATCGCCCAATCATATGCCTCTGCCTTTTCATTTTCTAAAAAAGCAAACAACACAGAAAAATTTCTACCAACCGGTGTAACACCAATTATTTGAAACAATGGCATCTTATACTTGTTAGTGTTGTAGGTAGAATCACAAATGAAGACATGATAATAAAACTTTAATAAGCGAATTGAATCAGGATGAACAAGTACAACATCACGAAGCTCACGGACACCCTTTTGCTTAGCCTCATTTGTCCGATAGAACACGCGATAACCTTTAGAACGAGCTAGGCTTAACAATTGTTCAGATGATGTCCTCTTCTCTCTTAACCTACTTTTCTCGCGATTACGAATGTTGTAAACTTGTTTGGCAGTTACGTCAATATTCCTCGCTTTCAACTCAATTAGTATATTAGCAGCAGGAACGCCACTCGCAGTCATGCTCAGAATCAGTTTTTTTGTTTCTTTATCTACAGGTAGAGTCCTGGGCACAAGCGAATGATTGTGAAAGCCATTAAAAACTTGAATGGTCCATGTACCGTCATCCTGCCCAACACCTTTCATTACAAAAGGACAACCACATTTTTTGGTCCCCGTATTCGTTGAGCCACGTTTGGTTTTCGATTTCGGAATATAAGTGTATTTTCTAGATCTGTCACATATAAATCTTTGTGCCCCACATCCGCGATCATCATAAAAGTTTCGTACATTGAAATATATGTTATTTCTACTACCAATATCTCGAATCTCTTTCATCATTGTTTCGAAACTATTAAAAACCAAATTACTGAAATACTCAGTAGTGTCAATGAGCTGTTCTGGAAATTTTTCTAGATTGTCATCTTCCTGTGAAAATACAAAAAATTAAAACAAATAAGAAAGCAAATACAAATAATATTAATAATAAGTATACAAACAAATTACAACATGCTAAAAAAAAAAAAAAATTAATAATAGTATGAGAACAATTTTAAAACTAAAATAATAACAATATAAAAATTTAAAAACTAAACTTAAAAAAAAAAAACAAATAATAACAATAATAATAATAATAATAAAAAGTTTTTAACTCAATTTTAAAAAAAATATAATAATAAAATAATAAAAAACAAAAAAAACAAAAAAAAAAAAAAACAAAATTAACCCAAAGTAAACTAACGTGAACTCAAATTTACAACCCACCGCCACCCACCACCACCGCTAATCCCACTCCACACCACTACTGCCGCCGCCACAACCAGCGCACAGCCACCACCCACTGCCACCCCCACCACCGCCACTGCCAATCACCACCGCCACCCTTCACCACCGCCAATCCCTATTTCATAAAAAGAAAAAAAAAAAAACAAAAAAACGAGCCACCACCACCGCCACCCCCCACCACCGCCAATCCCACCCACACCACGGCCGTCGCCGCCACAACCAGGCGCACAGCCACCACCCACTGCCACCCCCACCACCGCCACTGCCAATCACCACCGCCACCCTTCACCACCGCCAATCCCTATTTCATAAAAAGAAAAAGAAAAAAACAAAAAAACGAGCCACCTCCACCGCCACCCCCCACCACCGCCAATCCCACCCACACCACGGCCGTCGCCGCCACAACCACCCCCACCACAGCCGCCGCCGACCACTTCCCAACCATCCCAAGGATCCATATATTAAATAAAAATAAATAAACAATATAAACAAACATACATAAACAAAATAAATCAGAAAAATTAAATTAATGGAAAAAAAAGAGTAAATTACATGAAATATATCGTCACAAGGATCCATATATTAGAAATTGAATTAATTGTATGAGTAATTAAATTAATTGAATAAAAAATTGGTGGTTTTAGGGTTTTTTTGGGTGGAGAGAGAACAGAGAAAAAAAAGGAAGAGCAGGGGTAGAGGATGGAAACTTAATGACAAAAAAGGGTACAACTGAGAAAAAGCCGGGTACAGTTGAGCAACACCCTAAATTTATTATACGTCAATCAAATGTACTAGTTTTAATTAAACCTTCAATCAGTGATACGACACGATAACACGACACGAATTGACACGAAGTTAGCGGGTTCGAGTTGAGACAATGTGACCCATCTAGTAATTTGGTCGACACAAACACAAAATTTAAACAGGTTGGTGTATGGTTGGGTCTTCCGACACGAATAACCCGTTTATGATTGAAAAGTGACATCATTGAACTAATTAGGGCGATGAACTACCTAAAATATTACAATACAAGATTTATTTTAAATTTTGGGTTAATGAATAATACATAAGTTGTGAAAGTTAAATATTTTAATGCGTTATATGGGTTAAGCGGGTTAAAAATAACATGTCAAAAGATAATTTGGTTAAACAAGTTGGGTTGGGTTATGGAAAAAATAAATGGATCGGGTTAGGGTTAAGCAAGTGACATGATTATTTAAATGGATCAGGTTAGGGTTGGGAGGACAATGACTCATTTAAGGCCCTGTTTGGTTGCACAAATCAGCTAGCTTATTTGACCAGCTAGCCGGTTTGACCAAAATTTCAGCTACTTATTTTACCTGGAAGTGTTTGGTGAGGGTTGATTGGAAATAATTTCAGCTAGCTGAAAACTTAGCTGAAATAAAAAGCTACTTGAGGTAGCTTATTAAAAAATAAGCTAGCCGGTTACAAGATGTTTAATATTAACCCTTATAACTTCATCCATAAAATAGAAATCATATTCTTTTATGTCAATTAATTTATTTCAGTTATTATTTCAGCTTGTTTTACCAAAAAATATAATAATTTCAGCTACCTTATTAGTCTGTTATTTTTAGCTACCTTTTCAGCTAGCTTTTCAGTTTCAGCTACCTTTTCAGCTTTCAGATAGCTTTTCAGCTGGTTTTCCCAAACAGAGCCTAATATTGACATGAACACGAATTTGACACGACCTGATCTGTTTCATGTCAACCTTCAAGCTTGGAGTTGAATAGATATGTTCCATACTCTTATATTTTCTTTTAGTCTTTTGAATTACTTGTAAAATATTTGCATCCATGTAGTATTTTTTCATTTTAATTTCCCATAATTATTTATTCGTAATTGATTAATTACCTATGTCATTTATTCTAAGCACACTTATTTTTTCAAAAAGTTTTCAATTCTTAACCTTATAGAGTTTCTAATTTAACTGAATAAAAAGAAATTAAACTACCTAATTAAGCAAGCAGTTTTCTGCTTTTCCGCACAATAATTTGTGGGCTTGCGATCACACGGGTTGCAAACCCTAAAGGTCGGACCTGGTCATATACAATTCACTTAAGCTGTATACATTCACCAAAAATGTCGCGTCTTAATGGTGAAGTGGAGGTACCTTGAGTTGTAGATCTCGACTTAAAATTCTCTTTCCCTGTACTATTGACGTTGTGCCTCTTTAAGATCAAAAAAGAATAAACTTTGTACGCCTTTATATTTGTCCATTTATTCTTAAGTGAACTTTTCAATATAACTTCCAACATACATTGTGATCTAGTTTTAGTCGTCTTTTCTTTTAGTGTACCGATATCTAATTTTTAATAATATGCAACCAAAGCTAAGAACAAAAAAAACTTTCATCGTCGTACGTGCAAAAGACAATATGTGGCTTGGATCATGGAAATAATTAATGAGTCAATAATTAAGTTGAAATTTTTAAATTGATCTGTTTAATACTGACCTGAATACAAAACCGTACGATTTGGTCAGTTTCCAATCTAAGGAAAAAAAAAACAGTTCCTATCTACACCTCTCAAGGCTCATATAATACTGTCTCACGCGTGCGAAGGCGTATTAACAAACTAATACTTCCTCCATTCCATTTGATTCTATACATATTCCTTTTTCGGAAATTTCAATCAATTCTATACATTTCTATTTTAGTCTCTACTTTATTAAACTAAAAGACCAATATACCCTTCACTAATACCCACTCAACCCACTTGCAAACAATAAAGTAGGGGTATTTAAGTAATTCCATTATCTACCCCACTTGATTTTCTTCTACCTTAATTACCGTGTTTTGGTCAAACGTATAGAATCAAACGGAATGGAGGAAGTATTTGGTTTATCCATTGCTATGCTCTAAGTTTTAAGATACGAGAAAACGAGCCAAGTGGCCCCAAGTGTGACATTTTAACGTAAACATAAAGTGATAAATACGGAGTATGGTATAGTTGATACGAAGAAACTTCATTACTCATACTTGATACTCCGTACTAATTTCTCAACCTCAACCTTCAAAATAATCCTTTTCGTAATCAATCAATCAATCAGGTACAAATTGTCTTCATCTCTCTCAATTTTGATATCATACTTTTTATTATTATTTTTATGTCCACACTTTTAACTAATGCTTCTTGTTATTGCTACTAGATATTAACGTCAACTTAAAATCTGATTGATTTGAATATTTAATTAATTTGGTTTTCAATTAGGGTTTGTCAATTAATATGATTCTTAGTCGTTGTCTGATGATTTGGTATTTTACATTGAAAACAATAATCCCTTTTTTCTGAACTGGGTTTTTCTAAAATTTGAGTAAAGTTTATTTCTTTGCAATTAAATTGTTAGGTTATCACTTGAAAACCATGGAATCGAGAACTAAGAAGATGAAATCGAGAACTAAGCGTGTTGAAGATAGGTTAAGCGACATGCCTGATCACTTGATTGTGCACATACTTTCGTTTCTCCCAACCTTAGATGCTGTCAAAACCATGTTACTTCGTCGTTTCGGAAACCTCTGGACTTTGGTTCCTTCAATTGAGTTCAATTTGGAGGAATACGATAAAGTTATTAACCCTGGAAACGATGTATTAACCTCTTTTGAGGTTTTCTCTAGTTTTTCCCGCGTTGTCCGAAATGTCCTCAAGCTACGATAAAGTTATTAACCCTACTATTGACCGTTTTGACCTTGTTCTCGCACCCTTTGAATTTCGTTTTAAGAATCGTAAGAAAATTCAAGATATTCAAATGTGGCTGAGGTTTGCTATTGATAGACAAGTCAAAGATCTCAGCTTTGTTTTTGATGATTTATTGCTTCCTCGTTGTGTTGCCACAAGTCAATCACTAACTAAGCTTGTACTTTCCGGGTGTGTGCTTAAGTACCTACCTCGTGTTGATGTCCACATGAAAAGTCTACGAATATTATGGCTTAAAAATGTTAGAGGAAGTAATGAGGCTTTCAATCAGTTCAGAGCGGGATGCCCTTCTCTACAAGAACTAATTATAGACACAATCGATGAAATGAACGTTTTGAAGGTCACGTCTCCTAATGTTAGTAAGTTGGACCTAACCATTCAATACCCAGAGTACGACTCATTCACTCTTAGTTGCCCGAACGTGAAAACTTTAGACATTTATGTATCATCAGACGATGAGTCATTTACGATGAATGCGATTGATGTTTCATCTCTTCAAGTAGTGAACGTCAACTGTTTATTCTTCAGTTATCCGTATCCAGTTGAGGCAATTCTGAGGCAATTTCAGAATGTCGAGGTTTTTACACTGTCGAGCGATGCTTATCAGGTACGTCATGTTTTACTTGTTTGCTTGCCATTTTTCCAAGGATCTTTATTATTGGTTTTGAGTAAGCGTCTTTACCGTGTTGAATTTCCTATGAAATTCTATTGATTGTGACCTGTGGGCTGTGTTTGATTAAGTTAAGTGACATTATTATTTGCGATTCCATCAATATTGTAGTTCATGTTAGTTCGTTACCAATTTTTATTATACAGAATAATTATTGATTACCGAGTATATAGAATAAATTACCGCAATAAGTTCTATTTTCTTTTTCTTCAGGATCTTTGTCAGATAAACAATTTTGATGTTCCAGTAACTAAATGGAAGCGTATAGTTTTGCGGCTCTATTGGAATGCCAAAAATTGTCTACAACTTATTCTCAGGCTGGTGAAAAGTTCTACGGAGCTAGAAGAGCTCATAATATACACCGAATTCGAAAGATCGTGTGTAAGTGAATTTAGTATATACTCCGTATGACTTATGTGTGATTAAATCTTTGTCTAATAATTCTTTCCGGAATTGTTTCTATCCTATGGCAGGATGAATATGAGTATATTAATCCCGAGTTATCTGCTACTTGTGCTATGCCGCTGCTCAAAAGCGTCACCATTCACATTTGTGGAGGATTTACTAAACTCCAACTTCAATTAGTAAAACTTTTGCTCGGTAAAGCAGTCGTCTTGGAGAAACTGGTAATTACCTTTGATCGGAAACGACCGCCAACAGTTGAGGAGCGTAAATTTGTTAAGCAAGTATTGAAGTTTAGAAGAGCGTCAGTGAACACAACCGTGATCTTTGCTTGAGAATCCTTGCATCAGCGAAAGCAATGTAAGGTTAAGGTTCAAAGCATTATTATTGCTGATATATTTATTAGTTTTAAGTTGAATAATTTAGAACTTAGATTTCGACGTCCAAATGAGGGGCTACTTTTGAGTTAACGTTGGCGTCGGTTTTGGGCTTTTGGCCCAATTGGTTTCTATTAAAATTTTTGCCTTCGTATTCGTGAGAGAGTTTGAAACTCTATCAAAATGGAGTTTTACTATCTACTTTCTTTTTTATTTTCTCATCTTACAACTTATTGAAATATAAGATAATTTCCTTTTTTTTTTTTTTTTTTGACTTTTGTGCCACTCAAAATAACAATATTATAATTCGATGTTAGAGGATTTAAAAGACTGCAAAAGTGATTGCCTATAGATTCCTCATCAAAACGACTCAAAATTTAAAAGTAAAGTTTCTATGACCTCAAAAATTTAAAAGAAAACATTAGTTTAAAAAACTTTTAATTCTAATCAAAAGTCTATATTTTTTGTGGGGTACATAAGCACATATCATAATCAAGCATTAACAACTTGAGTGACTTAGATAGTTAGAGGCGTCGAGCGAGCGTATCATTAAAAATACACAAATTAGTATGACACAATTACACCCGAATACACAACATGTTGTAATTTTGCACATAATTAGACGATTAGAGCAAATTTAAAAAATGGGTAAGAATAAGTACGATAATATGTTTCGTACTGTTTGCTTTTATGACAGAATTGGCAAAACATAACATAACAACAATTACACACATTGTAATTTTAATATTTCAATTCCTCAAATTGAAGATAATCGTTTAACATAAAATAAACGATCTAATATCTTCGTTTCAGTGAATTATTTATGAAGGAGATTTAAGAGAGGGTAAAGAAATAATTAAACAAGGGACCACTATATTGCTTATTTACTTGCAATAGATGATGTGCATTTCAAATGTGGAAAAATTATTACTCCGTAAAAATTTGGAGGGAGTAATCAAATTTGTCGGAATTTTAACCCAAATCCTCAAAATTAAAAGAAACTAGAAGACTAACGGCCATTGTACATCAATTTATACTCGTACTAATTTTTCATTCTTCAGATAATCCTTTGTTTTTAAATTTTAATCAGGTACTAATTTTCTACCTCTTTCTCAATTTTGTTCTTCAGTTTTTAACTTTTAATTAGGGTACTATGATTGATAATTTCGATATATTTAATTGATTTGGTTTTCAATTAGGGTTGTCGATTCACGTGATTTTTTATAATATTGTATAAAAACGAATGAATTTAATTATTTCCCATGAAAACAATCACTTTTTCTGAACTGGGTTGAATAATTTTAACTGGGTTTCGCTATATTGTGAGTAAAGTTTGTTTCTTTGCAATTAAATTGTTAGGTTATCACTTGGAAATCATGGAATCAATGACGAAGAAGATGAAATCTTCAAAGGGTATTAATAATGGTTTTGAAGATAGGTTAAGCGGGTTGCCTGATCACTTGATTGTGCACATACTTTCGTTTCTGCCAACCTTAGATGCTGTCAAAACCATGTTACTTCGTCGTTTTGGAAATCTCTGGACTTTGGTTCCTTTAATTGAGTTTGATTCGGAGGATTACGAAGAATCAGTAGTTTGTCGCGGTGATAAAGAAGTAACCCCACTTGAAGTTTTTTCGAGTTTTGCCCGCTTTGTTAAAACTGTTCTCATGCTGCATAAAAGCCCTACCATTGACCTATTTCGCCTTTTTATTGGATCCTACCAGTCTAATTTGAAGGATTATAAGATAATTGAAGACATTCAAATTTGGCTGAGGTTTGCTATTGATAAACAAGTCGAAGATCTTTACTTTGTTTTTGATTGTTATGACGATTTAGCTCTTCCTCGTTGTGTTGCCACAAGTCAATCTCTAACTAAGCTTGAACTTTTCGGGTGTGTGCTTGAGGACCTTCCTCGTGTCGGTGTCCACATGGGAAGTCTACGGAAATTATCGCTTAGTAATGTTGGAGGAAGTAATGAGGCATTCAATCAGTTGATAGCGGGATGCCCGTCTCTACAAGAACTAATTATAGACACTATCGATGAATTGGACACTTTGAATGTCACGTCTCCTACGGTTAGTAAGTTGAGCTTAACCATTCAGCACCCAGAGTATGACTCATTTACTCTTAGTTGCCCGAACGTGAAAATTTTGGATATTGATGTGACGTCAAGAGATGAGTCATTTATGGTGAATGCGATTGATGTTTCATCTCTTCAAGTAGTGAACGTCAAGATTCTACCGTATGGTTGTTCTTGGTCACCAATTAAGGAATTTCTAACGCAATTTCGAAATGTTGACGTTTTAACATTGTCGATGAGTACTTTTGCTTTAGGGGTATGTTTTGCTTTTTCGCTGGGTATTTTTTTAGGAATTGTATTTTTGATTTTGCGTTTGTTGCTAATTATATGATACAAAGTATTTAGGAGTATCTGTTAAGGCAGTAAGTCTATGCTTTCTTGCTGTTCAGACTTTTTGTTGGCGAAACAAGATCAATGTTCCAGTAACTAGATGGAAGCGTATAATTTTGTCGTTCTATTGGGAAGATGAAAAGTGTCTTCAACTTGTTCTTCAGCTGGTCAAAAGTTCACCACAGTTGGAAGAACTCATAATATACAACCTTTTTGCAATTGCATTTGTAAGTTAATTTCGTCTAATTCGTGCTCCTAATTTTGACAATCTAAATATGACATATGTGATCAAATATTTCTCTGAGAATTTTTGCCAATGGTCGTTCCTATGTCATGGCAGGATCATTCTGTGAAGTGTAACCCCAGGTTATCTACTACTTTTGTCATGCCGCTACTCAAAAACGTCACCATTCATGGCTGGGGAAGTGACCTGCTTCAACTGGTTGAACTTCTGCTCCAAAATGCTGTCGTCTTGGAGAAACTTGTAATTTACTTGGATAAAACACTACTGACAGCATTCGACGAGCTTAATATTATTAGGCAAGTATCCACGTTTAGAAGGGCGTCCGCAAATGCAAGTGTGATATTTGTTTAAGGGTCATATTATGACAACCTAGGAGTTGAGATCCGCGAACACTCGCGTACAAATTGTACTCTCCTAGTGGTAAAAAAACTCGCGTAATAATTGTATTCTCCTAGTGGTAAAAAAACTCGCGTAATAATGGTTTCGAAGATAGGTTAAGCGATGCCTGATCACTTGATTGTCCGAAATGTCCTCATGTTGCACAGAAGCCCTACTATTGACTGTTTTGACCTTGTTCTCGCACCCTTTGAATTTCATTTTAAGAATAATAAGAAAATTCAAGATATTCAAATGTGGCTGAGGTTTGCTATTGATAAACAAGTCAAATATCTCAACTTTGTTTTTGATAGTTTTGATGATTTAACCCTTCCTCATTGTGTTGCTACCAGTCAATCTCTAACTAACCATGAACTTTCGGGGTGTGTGCTTCGTGTCAGTGTCCGCATGAAAAGTCTACGATAATTATTGCTTAGTGATGTTAGAGGAAGTAATGAGGCTTTCAATCAGTTCATAGCGGGATGCCCGTCTCTACAAGAACTGATCATAGACACCATCGATGAATTGAACGTTTTGAATGTCACGTCTCCCACTGTTGGTAAGTTGAGCCTAACCATGTTGAGCCTAACCATTCAACACCCAGAGTACGACTCTTTTACTCTTAGTTGCCCAAACGTGAAAAATTTGGATATTTATGTATCATCAAGCGATGAGTCATTTATGGTGAATGTGATTGATGTTTCATCTCTTCAAGTAGTGAACGTCACGGGTTTACTATTCATTCAATGGTCTCCAATTGAGGCATTTTTGAGGCAATTTCAAAATGTCAAGATTTTTACACTGTTGAGTAATGCGTATCAGGTAATCATGTGTTCTTATTCGCTTGAAATATTTCCGAGGAACATTATTATTTATTTTGAGTTAGCATTTTAACTGTGTTGTGAACTACTCTATAATAACATTTCGATTCTTTATTTTTGATGATTAAAGCTTCGTATGTTGTTTTATCATCCCACCTGTGTTTTCCGAAACTTCTTCGACAATGGGCCTCATGTGATGTATGACATGACTCACATTGACCTTGCATACTACTGATTGTGCCATCTGGGCTGTGCTTGCTTAGGTTCACTGACATGATTATTTGCGATTCCATCAATATTGTTTTTCGTTAGTGTTAGTTCGGCACCAGTTTTTATTGATCTTATCGAATCAAGTAATGCAACAAGTTTTTTATTTCCTTTTCTTCAGAGTCTTTGTCAGGGAAACGAAACCGATTTTCCAGTAACTAGATGGAAGCGTATAGTTCTTTGGCCCTATTGGAAAGCCAGAAATTGTCTTCAACCTATTCTTACATTGGTGAAAAAGTCTGCGGAGTTGGAAGAGCTCATAATAGACATTGAGTTCGACATCCCGTGTGTAAGTGATTTTAGTATATAATTCGAGCTCTTGATTTTTTACTCTTTATTATGACTCGAGTTATTAAATCTTTGTCTAATACGGAGTATTTCTTTCCGGAATTGTATCTATTTCATCTCAGGATCAATGTGCGTCTAGTAACCCGGAGTTATGCGCTACTAGTGTGATGCAGCTGCTCAAAAACGTCACCATTCATGTCCGTGGAAGATGTTTTAAAGTCCAACTCCAATTAGTAGAACTTTTGCTTGGAAACGCAATCGTCTTGGAGAAACTGGTAATTAGTTTTGATCAGAGACGACCGACAACAGTTGAGGAGGTTGATTTTGTTGAGCAAGTATCGAGGTTTAGAAGAGCGTCAACGAAAGCAAACGTGATCTTTGCTTGAGAATCCATGATCATTGACGCTAACTTCCAAACTTTGAAGTTCCTTAGAGCCGGATTTCTTCCGGTATATCTTAAGATTTTCGTCTGTTATTGTAATCATCATTTCCTTTATGCTATTTGCCTGACTTAATTAAAACTTAAAAATTGTCTAGAAAACCACTACCTCGTGAATGTTCCAGGCTTCCCTGATTTCGTATGGCGGTTGACGGCGGTGGTGGCGACACTGACAGCTAACATAAGTTTTTTTTTTTATGCTTAATTAGAGATATTTTGAAAGAGAGAAAAATAACAATAGAGAATCTGATGTGCAAATGACAAGTAGAAAACCATCTTTGTAGGGTTCAATTGGGTGAAACTTGATTACGATTGAGCGACACGCCGACACCCTACTAAATCAAATTGTAAGTAACACTACTAAAACCATCCTTGTCAGAATCGGAGTCGGTGTCAGTGTTAGTGGTCGTAGTGGTGGTGTTGGGTAGCCGAAATACAATCTTACCGCCTATCACCTTAGTGATAGCGAAGTTAAATCTTGTACAAATTTTAAAGTTTTTGGAAGTTAACTGTTTTTTTTTAAGCATACAAATATTTTTTTATACTTGTGTGAAACTTTTTGTACAAGTTGAAAATTTGAGATGAAGATTAAAAAAATAAAGGGATATTTTTCTTGATATCTGAGGTTCGCAATTTTTCTCGAGATACCCTTTGTTTTGTGAAAAAATAATTTTAATTGAACATAACTTGTAGTTATGAATTCAGAATTCGATCATTATTTTTTCCAAATCAATCGTCTTTTTGAACTCTTTGATTTGATTTTAAAAAAAATTCATGTTCAGAACACGTAGTTTCAAATTATGGTCGGTCAAAGTTATTTTGTCGAAAAAAATTTGACCGACCATATTTACTAGTCACGAGTTGCGAATCTGGAAAATTTGTTATTCAGATTGATCGTCTCAACGAGATGTACGGTGTAGGGAAAACGATTGTCAATTTCTAAACTCGTAGCTACAAGTTAAAATCAATCAAAAAATTTTTAGCATGAAAAGAGAGATATCATGGTAAAGTGTAATGAAAATATCCCAAAATAAATTACTGTGACCTCTCACATAATGAGACATAAGGGTAGTTATTTACCCAGTATTTCTTTACGGTATGATTTTCTTGAATATTAGTAGGTATCTATTGTGACACGGTCTCACCCAAAATCTACGGAATATAAAATCCCCAACCGATATTTTTTTTTTTACCCCAATTCCTCAAAGTTACAATAAAAAGGAGAAAAACCTTGTTGTGCATTTTAAGAAGTAATTTTTTTTTGGGTTTTTCTCAGCTGTACCCCTGTACTATTGGATTTTTCCAACTGTACCCCTGCGTATATCGTATTTCCAATTGTACCCCTGAGTGTTTTAATTACTCCTAACTGTACCCCTGAGTTTCTTTAATTTACCTGAAATCATACCTGAAATTGAACAGAGGAAGGAAGGACTGCAAAAGTTCAATGATGAAGATGTTGCAACGACGATGAACTGCAAAAGTTCAATAGCAAAAGGAAGGAGATGAAGAGAACAGAGGAAGGAAGGTGAAAGGGTTTTAAAGGGTTTTTAAAAAAATTGAATCAAAAGAAAGAAATGACGGTTAATAAATTGACTCAACTTCTAATTTACAACTAATCCATCCAGGTAGGCAAATTAGGCGCTCCACGTAGGCAAATTACGCATCCTAATTGGCAATTAACGGTGATATTTAACGGCTTAAGTATAATTAGTTACAGTTGGGGGTAATTAAAAAACTCAGGGGTACAGTTGGGAATACAATATACGCAGGGGTACAGTTGGGAAAACCCAATAGTACAGGGGTACAGTTGGGATTTTTTTTTTTAAGAAGTATTCCCCAATTACTGTAATCATTATACTCTTATTACATTAATCATACTAATTTCACATTTGCTCAGTCACACACATGATTTAAGAAGTATTTTGGATTTTGATTAGGGTTTTCAATTCACATGATTTTTTCTAATGGAAATTTCATGTGTATTTGTATTTCATATGAAAACGATCACTCTCTTTTAAACTGAGTTCTATAATTTGAGGTCGGTTTCTCTAAAATTAGACTAAAGGTTATTTCTTTGCAATTAATTGGTTATTTTATCACTTGAAATCCATGAAATCGAAGACGAAGAAGATGAAACATTCAAAGGGTATTAATGGTGTCGAAGATAGGTTAAGCGGGTTGCCTGATGACTTGATTGTGCACATACTTTCGTTTCTGCCAACCTTAGATGCTGTCAAAACCATGTTACTTCGTCGTTTTGGAAACCTCTGGACTTTGGTCCCTGCACTCTCGTTCGATTTCGTGGAAAACGATGAATGCAAAAAATTAACAACTTTGGAGGTTTTCTTGGGTTTTTCCCGCTTTGTCCGAAACGTCCTCATGCTGCACAGAAGCCCTACTATTGACCGTTTTGACCTTAGTATCACACCCCTCGAGTGGTTTTTTTTGGATCATCATACAATTCAAGATATTCAAATGTGGCTGAGGTTTGCTATTGATAAACAAGTCAAATATCTCGACTTTGTTTTTCGTGGTTTTGATGATTTAATGCTTCCTCATTGTGTTGCCACAAGTCAATCTCTGACGAAGCTTGAACTTTCCGGTTGTGTGCTTGAGGAGCAACCTCTTGTCGATGTCCACATGAAAAGTATACGAAAATTATTGCTTTGTGATGTTAGAGGAAGTAATGAGGCTTTCAATCAGTTGATAGCGGGATGCACGTCTCTACAAGAACTAATTCTAGACACCGTCCATGGATTGAACGTTTTGAATGTCACGTCTCCTAGTGTTAGTAAGTTGAGCCTAACCATTCAATTATACCCATGGTGCGACTCATGTACTCTTAGTTGCCCGAACGTGAAAATCTTGGATATTTGTGTATCATCAAGCGATGTGTTGTTGCTTACGGTGAATGCGATTGATGTTTCATCTCTTCAAGTAGTGAACATGAAGGGTTTATCCTTCCACAATCGGTCTCTAACTGAGTCATTTCTGAGTCAATTTCTAAAAGTCGAGGTTTTTACACTGTCGAGGGATGCGTATCAGGTACTTCAATGTTTTACTTGTTCGCTTGACAATTTTCAGAGGAACTTTATTATTGATTTTGAGTTAGCGTCTTTACCGTGTTGAATTTCATATGAAATTTCGTAATAAGTTTTATTTTCTTTTTCTTCAGAATCTATGTTGTTGGGTATACAATTTCGATTTTCCAGTAACTAGATGGAAACGTATAGTTTTGTGGCCCTATTGGGAAGCCAAAAATTGTCTTCAAGTTTTTCTCGCGTTGGTGAAAAGTTCTGCTCAGTCGGAAGAACTATAATATACAACAAATTCGAAAGCCTCAACGTAAGTGAATTTAGTATTAATGGCATCCTTCACTTTTTCACATTTGTCGAGACGTATTTTACAACGACGATATCTATAATTTTAAATTGTATAAAAATATAAAAATTTGATATTAATGTTCAACTTTTTAAGACAAACAAAACAAGATCTTACCTGATTATATTTTTATTTATACATTACTCCCTCCATTCAAATCCACATTGCACGTATTCCTTTTTAGTCAATTCTCATCTGCATTGCAAATTTCCCTTTTTAGTTGTACTTATAATACTATTATAATACTAAGGCCCACTTCTTCAACACAAATAACACTGTATCTTTTACCTAATAATTGTACTTGTTAATTTTCTTAATATATGTGCATAAAGCATAAATGCAATGTTGATTTGAATGGAGGGAGGGAGTACGAGTTATTTCGAAGATTCTCCACCGACATAAATAGTGTTAAAAAGTGTATGGATGTCGTTGGATTTGAATGGAGGGAGTATATACTACGTATGACTTATGTGTGAGCAAATCTTCATCTAATAATTATTTTCAGAATTGTATCTATTTCATGGCAGGATCTATGTGCACCTATAAATCCCCAGTTATCTACTACTAGTGTGATGCCGCGGCTAAAAAACGTCACCATTCAAGTCCGTGGAAGATGTACTAAAGTCCAACTTCAATTGGTAGAACTTTTACTCGGAAACGCAGTTGTCTTGGAGAAACTGGTAATTACCTTTGAACAGAAACGGCCGACAACAGTCAAGGAGGTTAATTTTGTTGAGCAAGTATCGAGGTTTAGAAGAGCGGCAGCCAACGCTATCGTGATCTTTGCTTGAGAATCAGTGCATCAGCGATAGCAATGCTAAGTTCAAAGTGAAGAAGTTGTGATAGAATAATGAAGAGTAGGATAGCCATTTTATTAATTTAGAATTGCATAATACAGAGTAAACATTAATGTATGTTAGTAACCGACTCAAATAATGAAATAATATATTGCATAGAAGCCCTACTATTGACTGTTTGGAAGAAGATGAAAGCGAAAAATTAACCAATTTGGAGGTTTTCTCGGGGTTTTCCCGCTTTGTCCGTAACGTCCTCATGCTGCATAGAAGCCCTACCATTGACCGTTTTCACCTTGTTATCCTACCTTTTGAAGGTTATTTTCAAAATCGCAAGGAAATTCAAGATAATCATGTGGTTGAGGTTTGCTACTGATAAACAAGTCAAAGAACTCAACTTTGTATTTCTTGGCTACGACGAATTCCCTATTCCTCGTTGGGTTGCGACAAGTCAATCTCTAACTACGCTTGAACTTCAAGGGTGTATGCTTGAGGACCAACCTTGTAGTTGTGACGATATCCACATGAAAAGTCTTCGAAAATTATGGCTTAGTGATTTTAGAGGAAGTAATGAGGCTTTCAATCAGTTGATAGCGGGATGCCCGTCTCTACAAGAACTAATTATAGACACCCTCGAAGAATTGAACGTTTTGAATGTCACATCTCGTACTGTCAAATTAACTAACTATTGCCACTTAAAATATATACGTCTCAAGCTATAAACATGTATTTAAACTCTAATACTATCATAGACGTCACCGTGGCTTCCACAACAAATGCAGACGTGGATAGAACCTCCCTTGGCAAAGCAATTGCATTTTCCCGGTCATCGCTTTTGCAGCCTCTGTTGAAATCTTGCAAGGTAAAATGTTCATAAATCTTAGCTATTTGTATGATGCACGTTCCTGCGTTACATTGCGACGAGCCAAAGCACAACTCCTTAATGTACGATGAAACCGAAAATGCTTTTTAATGCTATGTTACGGTGTAAAACTTGAATATCGCATTTTCCTGGTTGATTCGTTAATCATAGTATGAGACGGAAATTTTAGCCTGTGATCCATCTGGTTGGTTGCAGGAGGACTTGGAAATTTCTTACAGCAAAAAGCTTCAGCAGAAGAAGGATTCCATGAATTGGTGAAGGTCTTTTATTAATTTTTGATTATCGTATCTTAGAAATACTTTTATAATATCTGCTGGACTATGTAATGGTAAACATCGTTTTGAATGGATAAAATTATTTTATTTTATAAGCCGTTAATTATACTTGTTTTAAATATTTAAATATAAGCAAAGAACTGAAAAATGGGTCATTAAAATACTCTTTAAACCTCATTGTACACATTGAAATGTTAATATTTTAATTTCTCAAATTGGAGAAAGTCGTTAATGTTGGATGTAAATCGCAGTAACAATGAAAAGAAAGAAAAAATACGCAGAGATTTTTCGCAGTGACGAGGTAGAGAAGCCTCTGCCTTGAAAACTATTTCGGCACGACCGTGGTGGCGATCAGTTAGTGCCGGTAGTTCCCCAAGGTTTGACATTGCAGCACCCAAACTCGCCCACTCAAGTACAGGAGCTATGGAACGACAGTAAAGCGTTTACCCAGAATTTCCATTGTGTATTATATGAGAGAAAAATGTGTGAAATGTAATGTAGAATGTATATCTGTGCTGCTGAAGGATGCTGTTTAAATAGCCAAAAAAACGAGCAGTTGTACAAAAAACAGTACTCGGCCCAAAAAGATAGGCCAAGCCCGCCGCAGGCGATTCCCAAATCCCAAATCCGGGCCGGGCTCGCGTGTGCAAGCTGAATTAAGCACCTCGCAAGCTCATATAAAAAGCTCCCACCAACCACTGGTGATAGATGAAGGAATGTGTGGGTATATAAACCCACACAACTCACTTTCCCCCATCAATGTGGGACAATTGGAAAAAGAGCTACACACTAAAAGAGCCCCTATATCCAACAGTTTACTTACATAATTTATACATACGAAACGACCTTTTTCCATAAAACTTTGACCTTTTTCCATAAAACTTTAATTTCTCAAATTGGAGAAAGTCGTTTACTCCTTCCGTTTCACAATGTTAGTCCCGTTTCACTTTGAGAAAGTCAAAATTTTAAAACTTTGATCGTAAATAACTTTAAATATATAAATAATCGTTATACGTTAATAAGTTATTTACATTTGTTGTCAAAATATCTTTCACGAAATTTAATTTTCAACCAAAAAAATCGTATATAAGCCATGAAAAACATGGTTGAAAAGACGTAAAGTCAAAGCGGGACTAATAATGTGGAACAATCCTCAAAATTAAAAGAAACTACTCCGTAGAAGACAAACGGCCATTGTACATCAATTTATACTCGTACTAATTTCTCATTCTCCAGATAATCCTTTGTTTTTAAATTTTAATCAGGTACTAATTTTCTACCTCTTTCTCAATTTTGTTCTTCAATTTTTAACTTTTAATTAGGGTGCTATGATACATAATTTCGATATATTCAATTGATTTGGTTTTCAATTAGGGTTGACGTCTTGACGATTCACGTGATTTTTTTTAAAATATGTATTAAAACGAATTACATTTAATTATTTCCCATGAAAACATTCACTTTTTCTGAACTGGGTTGATTAATTTCAACTGGGTTTCTCTAAAATGTGAGTAAAGTTTGTTTCTTTGCTATTAAATTGTTAGGTTATCACTTGAAAATCATGGAATCAATGACGAAGAAGATGAAATCTTCAAAGGGTATTGATGGTTTCGAAGATAGGTTAAGCGGGTTGCCTGATCACTTGATTGTGCACATACTTTCGTTTCTGACAACCTTAGATGCTGTCAAAACCATGTTACTTCGTCGTTTTGGAAACCTCTGGACTTTGGTTCCTTCAATTGAATTTGATTCGGAGGATTACGAAGAATCACTAGTTTGTCGCGGTGATGAAGAAGTATCCCCACTTGAAGTTTTTTTGAGTTTCGCCCGCTTTGTTAAAACTGTTCTCATGCTGCATAAATGCCCTGCCATTGACCGATTTCGCCTTTTTATTGGATCCCTCGAGTCTAATTTGAAGGATCGTAAGATAATTGAAGATATTCAGATTTGGCTGAGGTTTGCTATTGATAAACAAGTCAAAGATCTCTACTTTGTTTTTGATTGTTATGACGATTTAGCTCTTCCTCGTTGTGTTGCCACAAGTCAATCTCTAACTAAGCTTGAACTTTTCGGGTGTGTGCTTGAGGACCAACCTCGTGTCGATGTCCACATGGGAAGTCTACGAAAATTATCGCTTAGTAATGTTGGAGGAAGTAATGAGGCATTCAATCAGTTGATTGCGGGATGCCCGTCTCTACAGGAACTAATTGTAGACACCATCCATGAATTGGACACTTTAACTGTCACGTCTCCTACTATTAGTAAGTTGAGCTTAACCATTCAACAGCCAGAGTATGACTCTTTTACTCTTAGTTCCCCGAACGTGAAAATTTTGGATATCGATGTAACGTCAACAGATAAGTCATTTATGGTGAATGCGATTGATGTTTCATCTCTTCAAGTAGTGAATGTTAAGAGTTTACCAGATGGTTGTTCTGGGTCTCCGATTAATGTATTTCTGACCCAATTTCGAAATGCCGAGGTTTTTAAACTGTCGAAGAGTGCTTTTCAGGTATGTCTTACTTGTTCGCTTGGAATTTTCTGAGGAACTTTATTTTCAATTTTGAGTTCTTGCTAATTTATGATACAGAGTTCTCCGTATTTAGGAGTAAATGTATAGAATCAAGTAACGCAGTAAATGTTTGCTTTCTTGCTGCTCAGAATTTTTGTTGGCGAAAAAAGATCAATTTTCCAGTAACTAGATGGAAGTGTATAGTTTTGTGGCCTAATTGGGATGAAGAAAAATGTCTTCAAGTTATTCTCAACATGGTGAAAAGTTCTTCAGAGCTAGAAGAACTCATAATATACAACAAATTCGCAATCGCATGTGTAAGTAAATTTCGTATAACTCGTGCTCCTAATTTTTCTACTCTAATTACAACATGTGTGATCGAATCCTTTGTCTCTGATAATTCTAGTCGGGGGTCATATCTTTGTCATGGCAGGATCATTCTTTGAAGTGTAACCCCAGGTTATCTACTACTTATGCCATGCCGCTTCTCAAAAACGTCACCATTCATAGGTGTGGAAGTGACCAGCTTCAAATGGTTCAACTTCTGCTCCAAAATGCAGTCGTCTTGGAGAAACTATTAATTTATTTTGATAAAAAACTACTGACGATGGTCGACGAGCTTGATCTTGTTAACCAAGTATCCAAGTTTAGAAGGGCGTCAGCAAATGCAAGTGTGATCTTTGTTTAAGCGTCATATTACAATAACCTAGGAGTTCAGATAGGCGAACATTCACGTAAAAATTGTACTCTCCGAGTCTCCGAAAGGTAAAAACCAATTTACTCGCTATCCCATTTTAAATGTCTTAGTTTTGATGAAACATAAATCTATTATACGTCAATTAAATGTACTAGTTGTATTTTACCCTTCAATCAGTGATACGACACGATAACACGACACGAACCCGACACGAAGTTAGCGTGTTCGGTTGAGACAATGTGACCCATCTAAGTAATTGGGTCGACATGACACGACACGAAATTTAAACGGGTCGGGCTGTGGTTGAGGTCTTCCGACACGAATTTTACACGAATAACCCGTTAATGATAGAAAAGTGACATAATTGAATTAATCAGGGCGGTGAACTACCTAAAATATTAAAAAACGATTTAATTTTAAAATTTGGTTTAATGAATAATAAGTCGTGCAAGTTAAATATTTTAATGGGTTATATGGGTTAAGCGGGTTAAAAATAATATGGCAAAAGATAATTGGGTTAAACAAGTCGGGTTGGGTTATGGAAAAAATAAATGGGTCGGGTTAGGGTTGAGGTAAGTGACATAATTATTTAAATGGGTCGGGTTAGGATTGAGAGGACAATGATTCATTTAACATTAACATGAACTCGACACAATGATCTGTTTGCCAGGTTCAGGTTTACCTTCAAGCTTGGGGTTGAATAGATTAAAAACCTGTTCTTTCGGACTTTTTAGCGCTGAATCGAATCGAATCAATCGAATGGAATCGAATCGAATCGAATAATGAATCGAATCGAATCGAATCGAATCGAATCGAATCGAATGAAATTCAATTAAATAAAATAGTGTATATC
This sequence comes from Dianthus caryophyllus, assembly GCA_023091065.1. Taxonomy (NCBI): domain Eukaryota; kingdom Viridiplantae; phylum Streptophyta; class Magnoliopsida; order Caryophyllales; family Caryophyllaceae; genus Dianthus; species Dianthus caryophyllus. Next base: position 8,852,726 of record CM041522.1, on the reverse strand, counting down.
TGAATCGAATCAAGTGGAATGAATCGAATCGAATCGAATGGAGCTTAATCGAATCGAATCGAAGTGGTGAATTGAATCGAAATGTCTTTGAAAATAAGCTGAAAAGAACAGGTCCTAAGAGTAGATAGAAAACTGAAGTGACCATTTTTTGGGTTTTAAAGTGGACACATTTAGCGAGTAGAATTAACCAAGGGTTTGCTATTTTAACGCTTAAATTAACCAAAAAAAACTTGTTTTATACTCGTAGTCTCCTACTCCATTACTCAAGGGTTTGCTATTCATTCATTGGTCTCCAATTGAGGCATTTTTTAGGCAATTTCAAAATGTCAAGGTTTTTACACTGTCGAGTAATGCGTATCAGGTAATCATGTGTTACTTATTCGCTTGAAATATTTCCGAGGAACATTATTATTTATTTTGAGTTAGCATTTTAACTGTGTTGTGAACTACTCTATAATAACATTTCGATTCTTTATTTTTGATGATTAAAGCTTCGTATGTTGTTTTATCATCCCACCTGTGTTTTCCGAAACTTCTTCGACAATGGGCCTCATGTGATGTATGACATGACTCACATTGACCTTGCATACTACTGATTGTGCCATCTGGGCTGTGCTTGCTTAGGTTCACTGACATGATTATTTGCGATTCCATCAATATTGTTTTTCGTTAGTGTTAGTTCGGCACCAGTTTTTATTGATCTTATCGAATCAAGTAATGCAACAAGTTTTTTATTTCCTTTTCTTCAGAGTCTTTGTCAGGGAAACGAAACCGATTTTCCAGTAACTAGATGGAAGCGTATAGTTCTTTGGCCCTATTGGAAAGCCAGAAATTGTCTTCAACCTATTCTTACATTGGTGAAAAAGTCTGCGGAGTTGGAAGAGCTCATAATAGACATTGAGTTCGACATCCCGTGTGTAAGTGATTTTAGTATATAATTCGAGCTCTTGATTTTTTACTCTTTATTATGACTCGAGTTATTAAATCTTTGTCTAATACGGAGTATTTCTTTCCGGAATTGTATCTATTTTATCTCAGGATCAATGTGCGTCTAGTAACCCGGAGTTATGCGCTACTAGTGTGATGCCGCTGCTCAAAAACGTCACCGTTCATGTCCGTGGAAGATGTTTTAAAGTCCAACTCCAACTAGTAGAACTTTTTCTTGGAAACGCAATCGTCTTGGAGAAACTGGTAATTACTTTTGATCAGAGACGACCGACAACAGTTGAGGAGGTTGATTTTGTTAAGCAAGTATCAAGGTTTAGAAGAGCGTCAACGAAAGCAAACGTGATCTTTGCTTGAGAATCCGTGATCATTGACGCTAACTTCCAAACTTTGAAGTTCCTTAGAGCAAGTGCAATGGAAGAACTTTTTATAAAGTTCTTCTCATGCCAACTCATTTTTTGCATATTCCAAAGTTTAAGAACTTTTTAATACAATGGACAAACTTTATAATTTGTTTTTGTTTGGACCTACTAGTTTTTTCTCACCAATATATTATTTTATTTTTTCTTGTAAATAGGAAGAACTTGGTTCTAAAAAAAGAACTTGGTTCTTATTTCAACAAACCCAATAATTGCTACAATGGAAGAACTTTATTTATAAAGTTCTTATTTGCAAACTCAATGCAAAAAACTCTCCATTGTAATTGCCCTTAGAGACGGATTTCTTCTTAAGATTTTCATCTGTTATTGTAATAATCATTTCCTTTATGCTATTTGTCTGACTTAATTAAAACTTAAATATTGTCTTGAAAACCACTACCTTGTGAATGTTCCAGGCTTCCCTGATTTCGTATGGCAGTTGCCGGCGGTGGTGGGTGAAACTTGATTAGAGAATCTGATGTGCAGATGACAAGTACAAAACCATCTTTGTTGGGTACGATTGGGTGAAACTTGATTACGATTGAGTGACACGCCGACGCCCTACAAAAATTCATTTTAACAAGTTTTGTAGGTGTCACGAATAACAACACTACTAAATCAATTGTAAGTAACACTACTAAAACCACCCTTGTTGCCTTGTTGGAGTCGGAGTTGATGTCGGTGGTAGTGGTGGTGTTGGGCAGCCGAAATACAGTCTTACTGCCTATCACCTTAGTGATAGCGAAGTTAAGTCTCGTACAAATTTTAAAGTTTTTGGAAGTTAACTATGGAGTACTTTTTTTTTTAAGCATACAAATTTTACTGCTTAGAAGACCTACCTACCATTGACTGTTTGGAAGAAGATGAAAGCGAAAAATTAACCAATTTGGAGGTTTTCTCGGGATTTTCCCGCTTTGTCCGTAACGTCCTCATGCTGCATAGAAGCCCTACCATTGACCGTTTTCACCTTGTTATCCTACCTTTTGAGGGTTATTTTCAAAATCGTAAGGATATTCAAGATATTCATATGTGGTTGAGGTTTGCTATTGATAAACAAGTCAAAGAACTCGACTTTCAATTTCTTGGTTATGACCAATTCCCTATTCCTCGTTGGGTTGCGACAAGTCAATCTCTAACTACGCTTGAACTTCAAGGGTGTGTGCTTGAGGACCAACCACCTTGTGTCGATGTCCACCTGAAAAGTCTACGAAAATTATGGCTTAGTGATTTTAGAGGAAGTAATGAGGCTTTCAATCAGTTGATAGCGGGATGCACGTCTCTACAAGAACTAATTCTAGACACCGTCCATGAATTGAACGTTTTGAATGTCACGTCTCCTAGTGTTAGTAAGTTGAGCCTAACCATTCAATTATACCCACAGTACGACTCATTTACTCTTACTTGCCCGAACTGTAAAATTTTGGATATTTATGTATCATCAAGCCGTGAGTCGTTTACAGTGAATGCGATTGATGTTTCATCTCTTCAAGTAGTGAACGTCAAGGGTTTATTCTTCAGTTATTGGTCTCCAATTGAGGCATTTCCGAGACAATTTCAGAATGCTGAGGTTTTTACACTGTCGAGTGATGCTTATCAGGTACTTCATGTTTTTACTTGTTCGTTTGACAATTTTTGGAGGAACTTTATAATTGATTTTTGAGTTTGCGTCTTTACAGTGTTGAATTTCTTATAAAATGCTCTATATAAACATTGCGATTCTCTATTTCTGATGATTAAAGTTTCGTATGTTGTTTTGTCATCCCACCCGTGTTTTCTGACACTTCTTGGACATTCGGCCTCATGGCGTGTCTCATGTCGACCCCGAGAATTGTTTGCGATAACATCAATGTTGTAGAATCAATTACCACAATTACTGTTATTATGTTTTTCTTCAGAATCTTTGTCAGGTAAACATTTTCGATGTTCCAGTAACTAGATGGAAGCGTATAGTTTTGCGGCCCTATTGGAAAACAGAAAATTGTCTTCAACTTATTCTCAGGTTGGTGAAAAGTTCTACGGAGCTGGAAGAGCTCATAATACACAACGAATTCGAAAGCCCGTGTGTAAGTGAATTTAGTATATACTACTCCGTATGACTTATGTGTGATTAAATCTTTGTTTAATAATTCTTTCCGAAATTGTTTCTATCCTATGGCAGGATGAATGTGAGTATATTATTCCCGAGTTATCCGCTACTAGTGTGATGCCGCTGCTCAAAATCGTCACCATTCACAGTTGTGAAAGATTTAATAAAGTCCAACTCCAACTAGTAGAACTTTTGCTCGGCAACGCAGTCGTCTTGGAGCGACTAGCTAATTTTGTTAAGCAAGTATCGAAGTTTAGAAGAGCGTCAGTGAACGCAACCGTGATCATTGCTTGAGAATCCTTGCATCAGCGAAAGCAATGCAAGGTTAATGTTCAAAGCATTATTATTGCTTATATATTATGTTTCCATAAAAATCAAAAGAATCACACAACCATTAGTTTTGCTATCCATTTTCTCTTTTACTTTCTCATCTCACAGTTTATTTATTTTTGGTAAAGGTAAATTCCATTAAATCACATAAAACCAAAGTACAAACATTTTCCACCTATATAGTGGTACCTACAATCGACTCCCACCAAGTTCGATCATGAACTCGTAAAGCCTCACAACATCTCACAACTTATTAAAATATAATATAATCTCCTTTTTTGTTTGACTTTTGTGTTACTCAAAATAACAATATTATAATTCGATATTAGAGGATTTGAGAGACTGCAAAAGTGACTGTCCAAAGTGATTGTCCATAGATTTTTCATCAAAACGACTCAAAAATTTACAAGTAAAGTTTCTATGAGCTCAAAAATTTAAAATAAAACATTAGTTTAAAAGACTTTTAATTCTAATCAAAAGTCTATATATTTTGTAGGGTGCATAAGCACATATCATAATAAAGCGTTAACAATTTGAGTGATCTAGATAGCTAGAGGCTTAGAGCGTAGCATTTAAAATACACAAATTGCACGAATACACAACATGTTGTAATTTTGCACATAATCAAAGGATTAGAGCTAATTTAAAAAATGAGTAAGAATAAGTAGGATAATCTGTTTTGTACCGTTTGCTTTTATGACAGAATTGACAGAACATAACATACCAACAATTACTCACATTGTAATTTTAATATTTCAATTTCTGAAATTAAAAATAATCATTTAACATAAAATAAATGATCTACTTTTTTCGTTCCAGTAAATTATTTACACTTAAACTTTTTTTTTTACGAAAGAGATTTAAGGGAATATAAATAAACAAAGATAATGGAGCAATTTCAAAATGCGGAGAATTTATTAAAAATTTGGAGGGAGTAATCAAATTTCTCGGAATTTTAACCCAAAATCCTCAAAATTAAGACCATCCACATTGGTAGACCATTTCTCAAATGGTCACCAATTATAATAATATTATTTTATTTACTTTATAATGGTCTTGACTTGTTTTATTTTTTTCCCTCCCATTAGTAAACACCTTGACCATCTTTCTCATGATTAATTTACTTATTTTTTTATAATATATTTGTAATTTTAAAAAATAATAAAAGACAAAAGAAAAATTTATAGCATGTAAAAAATTGACACATAGGTGGTTGCCTTGAAATTGCAAGTGGTCATAGGTTGCCTACAAGTGAAGACCGGTTAAGCTTTTTTATTTGATTTACCTTTTTCTAAAATAATTTTAGTGTTCTTGACCACCCCAGAAACTAGAAGACTAAGGGCCATTGTACATCAATTTATACTCGTACTAATTTTTCATTCTCCAGATAATCAATCCTTTGTTTTTAAATTTTAATTCAGGTACTAATTTTCTACCTCTTTCTCAATTTTGTTCTTCAGTTTTTAACTTTTAATTAGGGCATTATGATAGATAATTTCGATATATTTAATTGATTTGGTTTTCAATTAGGGTAGTCGATACACATGATTTATTTTTTATTTTTTTTTTAAAACATGTATAAAAACGAATGAATTTATTATTTCACATGAAAACAATCACTTTTTCTGAATTGGGGTGAATAATTTTAACTGGGTTTCTCTAAAATGTGAGTAAAGTTTGATTCTTTGCAATTAAATTGTTAGGTTATCACTTGAAAATCATGGAATCAATGACGAAGAAGATGAAACCTTCAAAGGGTATTAATAATGGTTTCGAAGATAGGCTAAGCGGGTTGCCTGATCACTTGATTGTTCACATACTTTCGTTTCTGACAACCTTAGATGCTGTCAAAACCATGTTGCTTCGTCGTTTTGGAAACCTTTGGACTTTGGTTCCTTCAATTGAGTTTGATTCGGAGGATTACGAACAATCAGTAGTTTGTCGCGGTGATAAAGAAGTAACCCCACTTGAAGTTTTTTCGAGTTTTGCCCGCTTTGTTAGAACTGTTCTCATGCTGCGTAAAAGCCCTACCATTGACTGTTTTCACCTTTTTATTGGATCCCTCGAGTCTAATTTGAAGAATCGTAAGATAATTGAAGATATTCAAATTTGGCTGAGGTTTGCTATTGATAAACAAGTCAAAGATCTCTACTTTGTGTTTGATTGTTATGACGAATTAGCTCTTCCTCGTTGTGTTGCCACAAGTCAATCTCTAACTAAGCTTGAACTTGCCGGGTGTGTGATTGAGTTCCAACCTCGTCTCGATGTCCACATGGGAAGTCTACGAGAATTGTCGCTTAGTAATGTTAGAGGAAGTAACGAGGCATTCAATCAGTTGATAGCGGGATGCCCGTCTCTACAAGAACTAATTATAGACACTATCTTTGAATTGTACACTTTGAATGTCACATCTCCTACTGTTAGTAAGTTGAGCCTAATCATGCAAGAACCAGAGTACGACCCTTTTACCCTTAGTTGCCCGTACGTGAAAATTTTGGATATTGATGTATCGTCAACAGATGAGTCATTTATGGTGAATGCGATTGATGTTTCGTCTCTTCAAGTAGTGAACGTCAAGAGTTTACAAGATGGTTGTTCTTGGTCACCCATTAAGACATTTCTAACGCAATTTCGAAATGTCGAGGTTTTTACATTGTCGATGGGTGCTTTTGAGGTATGTTTTACTTGTTTGCTTGCAATTTTCTGAGGAACTTTATTTTTAATTTGGATTTTTTTGCTTTTCATATGATACAGAGTATTTAGGAGTAATTATTTCGAATCAATCAATTCAATAAGTGTTTCTTTCTTGCTTTCAGAATTTTTGTTGGCGAAACAAGTTCAATGTTCCAGTAACTAGATGGAAGCGTTTAATTCTGTGGCCCTATTGGGAAGACGAAAACTGTCTTCAGCTTATTCTCCACTTGGTGAAAAGTTCAGCACAGTTGGAAGAACTCATAATATACAACAATTTTGCAATCGCATGTGTAAGTGAATTTCGTAAAATCCGTGCTCCTAATTTTGACACTCTAAATACAACATCTGTGATCGAATATTCGTCTGAGAATTCTTGCTGGGGGTCGTATCTTTGTCATGGCAGGATCATTCTGTGAAAAGTAGCCTCGGGTTATCAACTACTTATGCCATGCCGCTACTCAAAAACGTCACCATGCATGGCTGTGGAAGTGACCAGCTTCAAATGGTTGAACTTCTGCTCCAAAATGCAGTCGTCTTGGAGAAACTATTAATTTATTTTGATAAAAAACTACTGACGACGGTCGATGAGCTTAATCTTGTTAACCAAGTATCCAAGTTTAGAAGGGCGTCAGCAAATGCAAGTGTGATATTTGTTTAAGAATCATATAACGACAACCTAGGACTCTAGGAGTTCAAATTGGCGAACATTCACGTAAAAATGGTACGTCAATCAAATGTACTACGGAGTAATTTTATTTTACCCTTCTACTCTTCAAGCTTGGGGTTGAATAGATAATGAGTCGATTGAAAACTAAACGAGGATGTTTAAAGTGGGATGAAAGCGACTATAATGAGTCGATTTACTAAAGTCCAATTTCAATTAGTAAAACTTTTGCTCAGTAACGCAGTCGTCTTGGAGAAACTGGTAATTGCCTTTGATCGGAAACGACCGCCAACAGTCGAGGAGCTTAACTTTGTTAAGCAAGTATCAAGGTTTAGTAGAGCGTCAGTGAACGCAACCGTGATCTTTGCTTGAGAATCCTTGCATGCGCGAATGAAATGCCAGGTTCAAAGCATTATTATTGCTGATACTGCGTATAATCTTTGCATTAATTTTTAATTTTGTTAGTTTTATATATCATCGTTAATACGATTTTTTGACCGAAACCATCTACATTAGCTTATGCAAACGACTAAGGTTCTATATATGAAATACGAGTAATTTGTTACTACATGCGCAAAATATACTCCATAAATCATAAGACTACGATCCGCTAGTAAGATCAAGTATGGGAGGCTCTACTGAGTTACATAATTCCACCATTTGTAGATACCAAACGAGTACACCACTCCGTAGATTATCGTCCTCATCGGATAGAACCGAAACCTGCACATTTTTATCGTCTTCTTAGTCGCTGTTTACAGTTCTCCCCAAAATAAACAAAATATTCCAAGAAAAATAATAAAACTGGCTCGTGGCTATTTAGCAATTTAACAATTAATTCCACATTTTTCCCGGTCGTCTGCTCGATCTAACTTGGTCGATAGGCCACTGAACGACGGCATACACATTATTTGAGCACGAACACGATCCAAGCAACAAGTTTCTACTTTCTAGGCTATTAGATAGATTCAATTAAAGCATAGATCTACGAAGTACTTATCGATAATACTGGAAGGGGAATTGAACATGTGACACGACGCAGAATATCTACGTCCTGACCACTAAGCTATGACATCCACTGAATCATGACATTTTCGATACTGCTGTACTAAGATGAATACGCTAAAGTAAGTATTGACTACTGACATACTGTAAGCCAAACCTGGTAGTAGATCCGCGCCTAAGAACATCGGTCGGGCTCATACCATCAACGGTAACAGGCCGAGTCCATTGAGAAATATCCCGATCAAAGTACTCCCAATCGGGCAAAAGTATGGCCGATATACCGAGTAATCCCACGAAATAAGTCACAACCATTTTCTTAAACGAATGTGTGCAAATACCCACGGTTACTATCACCATAGCTAAACACAACAATGATCTCGTAAACGCTACGTCGTCGTTTGCCATTAATAATTCTCGTAGATATAGAAGAGTAGCTAGTGTTACTTTCGAATTAGAGAATCATGTGTAAAAATGATGAAGTTGATTGATATATAGGAGTAGTTTTAGAGATTAATAATAAGTTGGGTAGTAAGTTTAAATGTGATTTGCATGTAATGGTAGTAGGTTGAGTGATAAGTTAAAGGCATTAAAATTGAGGTCATATTTTTCATGTTTTTGCAAGGTTTTGTAGGTATGGACAATACTTGTATCAACTGTCCTCTAACTTGTCATTTAATGCACTTATGTAGTTATGTGTAATGACTTTGATGATGCCATTTTTTAATTGGTGGGGTATTGAGGCAATATACCACACCGCCGCAATAAGATCCCGTTCTTTTTGATTTATCGGAGCTTAACTTTTAGTATAGACTATAGAGTAGTTAAGTTGAATTTATATGAGTTGAACTAACTTACTCCCTCCGTCTCGGTGATTTGTTTACATTTACTTTATATACATTCCTCGATGTGAGGAGAGATGTAGAGAAAAAACTAATAAAATAATAATATAAATACAAATGGAGTCCCACTTGCTTAAAATTGTTAAATGTAATTGGTTAAGAGAGTGGGCTCCATCTCCCACATGGGTCAACTATGAACATTAATGGAAAGTGTAAACAAATGACCCGTACACCCTAAAATGAAAAGTGTAAACAAATGACCGGGACGGAGGGAGTATAAAAGTTGACTACTTAGAGTTGAACTTATAACACCAAAACTTATTAGACTTGAAAATTACTAAAGTTAAACGATTATTAAAGCTGAAACTTATAAAAGTTAAATTTATTATTAGAGGCTTAGAGCTTCACTTATGGGAGATAAACTCTTTAGAGTTGACTTTATATGAGAGCTTAATTTACAAAAGTTAAGTTGAACATGTATGAGATGTAATTAAATTGAAAATAAATCAATGCGAGTTTGCCCAAATCAGATAATATCTTATAGACAATTAGTACTAGAGCTAGCTTACGATGAGACAGACATGCCTTTTGGGAGAGTCCCAAAATAAGAGGTAACAATAAATATCATTATTGTTCGAAGATTAATACGAACTATATGCTCGACATCCTACATAATATGGACTTTTATCGGGGATATTACCAACAGGATAATACTCGCACACGAAATATCTAAAGTCGACCGGCAGACTACCGAACGTACAAGTTTCATTAGCACAACCTATGCTAGTAGTGGTACTCCATACCATTTGTAAGTAATTTCCACATGAGTCGTTCGAACACTCATTTTTAGCATAGCTATAATTACTTTTTTTGTCTAAACCACTCACTTAAAAAATCGTTTACGCTCGTGTACACACTTTCACTGTAATGATCGTAAGTACTGGTGTAGAACTCAAAATTGCATTTCGCGGCTCTGATTGTCGCTTTATAATGTTTTATTCCATATTATCGGACCTACTAATACATTGGACCGTTCTTCATTGTGACAGTCGATAATGAATTGCTTGTCATCTGGACTCAAACATAGCGAACATTTTAGTAGGGACGATACAATGTAAAGTATGACGACCGAATTTTGTAGCCAACCCATTGGCGTACAAATTTTTATTACTCCGTAAAATCGATTTTTTTTTAAGGAGTCAAAATTTGGTGAAGCGTTAAAATTGGATTTGGCAAAATAAAATGAATGTGATTTAGGTTTAATTTTCATAGGCTTAAATCTATTTGTTTTGTTGTAATGCCGAGGAATATTAGTTACTCCGCAATACATACTCAAGTACTCAACATAGGGTTAAATTACATAAAATGTTGTTTTTATTATTTATGATGAATGATAAATTTATGTTTACTTATGTTATATTATAAGCAAAACTATTAAATGAAACACACTAAATTCGGTACAGGGTTGGTTGTTGCTTGAAAGAATGATAGGGCTTAGGCTGCTCCTTAAGTGCTATTGCTTCTTTTGATTGGATTTGGGAGCTCAGGTACTATATTATTCCTTTTTGTCGACTGATTTAAAGTTAAAAGTGTCGACTTCTCTTTAATTACGATGTATATACGATGTATATAAATTTTGTAATTTACATGAATTTTTTTCCATAGGATGAGAATTCGTGGACTTTATAATCGAGTTGATAATTAATGAAACAGTGAAGATATTTGGAGGACATAAGCACATTTCTTTCGGTGTTGTATGCGTGCATGTGCATGAATGCATGATTAATCTTTTCTCTTCAGCCACGCATTGACGTCTTCTGAGATTTGTTGAATTCACTTCAACACTCTTACGTTTATAGTTCGCTTCAATTGCTTAACAAAACTGTGGATACAAAAATTAATATTAGTAGTGTTTTTTATTTGTGTACTTGCAATTGGTACATTTTATATATGCAAAAGAGGTTAAAAATTGAGGATAATACAAGTATTATTAATAACACAACTAGTATTATTAATAAGGGTTAATTGGATATAACCCCCTTTTATAACACATTTTTTTGAAATAACCCCCTTATATGTTTTTTTTTCTATTTAACCCCCTTTTAAGACGTATTTTTTGTTAAATCACCCCCCAATTTCTTATTTCAAACCAATTTTTTATTTTTTGACCGATTTGCCTCTCTTATGAAGTTGTGAGTTTTCAACCCAAATAATGAAGTATACAAAAAATCCCCAAATTTTCATCGAAAACCCTAATTACTCCCTCCAAAATTTCGTCTTTCTCTTCAAATTCTTCATCTTTATTAGTTGGTCGCACATTAATTGGAGAAATGAGTAAAGATAAACTTCAATTTTATTTTTGTGTAGTTATTGTTTTGATTTTGCTTACATGTGAATGAATTTTGCCCTAATTTCAGTTTGAAGTAATTATTTTTGTAGAATATAAGTTAAATAAACTATTGTTTGTTATATTTTATTATAAATTAGGATGTTAAAAACATTAGGATGTTCAACGAAAGTAGAAATAAATAAAGAACAATATAAGATGAGTAAAGAAAATTTATATGAGAAAGAAAGATGAAGATATAAAGAAAAGAAGGAGAAAGGGCAAAATGGGTATTAAAAACAAAATAACTTTCCAAATTTGAATTATGGTCGGAATATTCATTTTTTAAGTGTGTGTTTCGGATATCGGGGGTGATTTAAAAAAAATACGTCTTAAAAGGGGGTTAAGTAGAAAAAAAAACATATAAGGGGGTTATTTCAAAAAAAGGTGTTATAAAAGGGGGTTATATCCAATTAACTCTATTAATAACACAACTAGTATTGAAAAATTTTGAATTCAATGCAAAGAATTTTTATTAATAACACAACTATTATTAATAACATACAAAAATAAATTAGAATTGAAAATTTTTGAATTCAATGCAAAGAATTTTTTTAACACAACTAGTATTATTAATAACATCCTTTATGAAACTATAAATCTTATAAATCTATTTAATGAGTAGAATTGCTAAACACAAATCTTATAAATCTATTTAATGAGTAGAATTGCTAAACACTAATCACATTATTAGAAACCAACTAATTAACCACTAAATTAAATAATAATTAGGAAACCATTGTTGTGAACTATGCTGCTTGTTTTCGATCTCCCGCTTCGCATAACAATAGCTTGTAATTTTAGTGTTATCAACAAAGGCCATCGACAAGTTGTATGAAACCTCGAAAACACAGTCGCCGTCTTTTCCCAAACACAGTGTCGCAAAATCGTACGTAGGTGATGATAAGATGTCAGACACACGAATATTGAGTGTACCAACATGATTGTCGTCCAAAAACGCCGATTTATGTTGAATGAATACTTGAACGTAGAGAGTCGCGGAATCATTCTGGTCCACGTTAGTGAAATGCATCTTTAAGTTCCCCTGCGCGTCAAAATTTGTTGCCCGCTTCTCGAACAACGATTGGTCGTGGTCGTAAACGAGCATAGCTACCACATAAGATTTGAGTTTCATCTCTTTGTAAAGGCTGCAATTCAGGTTTAGTTCTAGGCTTGTAGACTTCATCTTCTTCTTCTTTTCGGTTTAATTTACTCCCTCTGTTAAACAAATGAGTGAGACGAAGGGAGAGTGCTTTAATTTTTGCTGTTGAGGGTTTGGATGATGAAATAAACGTATGGTATGCGATTTTATATATAGGGAAGTGTGATTGCTATTAATGATTTAAATTAGGAAACCGAAACCGAAACATACTAGGAGACTAGGAGAGTAGGAGTGTGATTATTTCAGGGTCAAGTTGTCAAGGTTAGTACTCCGTAACAAGGTAGAAGTAACTTTCCACCTGAATTTCGTCTTACCTAATAAGCATCGGAAAGTAAATTTCTACATTACCGTGGGAAGTTACAATACTCATTACTCAGTCACCCTTCAATCAATTACCACTATTTTTTACCCTCCTTTTCATCATCAGTTTCACCGAAGTCAAATCATCATTCCAAACCCAACAAAACAAACAGTAAAAACAGTCATTCATTCATTCATTCATTCATTCATTCAGGCGAAGAAGAAGAAGACGAACAATGGAAAACCTCCTCCGACCCACAGACCCCCTAAGACTATGTTTATTGGTAGGTTTGCAAACCTACCAAACCTACCTTCAACTAGGTTTAGAATTAAAATATTAATTTTTATTTTCTAAACCTACCTCAAACCTACTTCACTTTTCTAACACTTTATTGGTAGGTTTACAAAATATACATACCTAAGTTATTTTTATTCACATTGAATCATATTCTACACAATTACTTTTTTAATTTTGAGTTTTAGTAAAATTTTGAAAAAAAAAATGATATTAAAAATATCACATAATATATTTGGATTAATTAAATTTAAATTATAAATAAAAAAAACAAACATTGCTAAAATTAATAAGGTAACGAAAGTATGTCAAGATTGGTCTCTAATCGTAGGGAATGATTTAATATGAACATTTATATATCTTTTATATTATTTTGTTTTACAAATTTGAAAATATAAGCATTTTTAAGAATAAACAAAATGTTTTAATGATAGAACCAATCAAATTATGTCATTTGTACTAGATTTAGAAGTTTTGAAGTAGGTCTAAATTGGACCTAGTTGAAAGTAGGTTTAGAATTTTATTTTAGTTTTCTTTTATTTTTCTATCTTTTTTTCTAAACCTAGTTGTAGACCTAGTTCTAGACCAACCAATAAACATAGTCTAACTACTCGCCGAATCGTCCTCCTCCTCGTCCTCTTCTCGATCTTTTTCGAGCTCACGACGATGACGAACACCGTCATCAGCAGCCTTCTTCTGATACTGCTGCTGCTGCTGCTTCTGTGTCGAAGGATGAATTGTTTGGGATTTTCTTTGATGCTTTGGAAAGAAGTGGCTTTTTTCGGAGTTATTCTAGTAATGGAGATGATCGAGCTACGTCTTTGTTTAACGATGCTGTCAATGTATCTTCTTCCTCGTCTTTTGATTTTCCGTAAAATTTTGAACTGTGCTGTGCAGGAGCGAAGCCAGGAATTCGTAATTTTGATTTTGATTTTGATTCTCTGAGGTGTTAAATTGAGAGTTCATTGGACGCAGGAGATAGAAAGTTCTGGAAGCAATTTGTTAAATCGAAAGACCTTGGCTGATGCTCTCAAAGTTTTAGGTAATCGAATCGCTTTTGCATCGCCATTACTTTTCCGAATTTACTTGATTAGTTTCTCGCCGATGATTGTTATTGTGTGATAATTAGGCAACAAAGCTATGCGGTCTAACTTGTATTCGATGCAATTGAAGCGGTATACATGTGCAATCGTATACAGGCGACAAGAATCTACTACTACCATCAGAATAGTATGATCACGCTTTTTGCAAATCTTGTGAATTTATTCTCTTTGAGTCACCTGTTGTTAATGAATACTTGAGAGTTTTTAAATGGTCAAAGTAAGCGTAAAAGTGGTCACCATCACCATAAGCGTTAAAGTGGTTAACATTTACGTACAGGCTGTCACTTGTATAGTTGTATGCATACGTAGTTACGTACGATCGTTGCTACATGTTATATTTTTGTCAGTTGCTGGAAATTGGCCAGCATGCTTTTACTGCAGCTACCACTGTTAATCATGACATAGCCAAACTCGGAAAAAAAAAAAAAAAGAGCGGAAATAGAGAATTTGATATAGTTCAAGCTATTGCTGGTCTATCATAGTAATGAAGTATTGAACTGGAAATGGATTATCTCTGAAGAATACACCCACACTTTCCCGTCAAAGAGATCACTGCGGAGAGATACTGTCATACCAGTGAACTCAGTAACGGTTCTCTGGTTCATCACAAGGGATTCTCTTTCACAGTTATTACAGTTTTGAGACATGTTACTAAAAATCTGTTGTTTTCTGGTTATGACTAGACAACATTATTACAGCACATACAACAGCTTTGCAATCACAGCTTCTTTTGACAAAATTGATCGTTACATGCCATGTCTCGAATGGTCTCTAAGAACATGGAAACTGTTGTGTGTCGACATATATCTTGACATAGAATCAACCCTAGCCTTAATTCTTAATTCTTTGAAGAACTTATATAATCCTTAATTCTAAATATATCAAATAATAACATATGTTTTATTTATACATAAAGAGGGTATGTGATCAACTACATTTTAGAATGAAGTTTCAATAAATCTCAAACATGTGCAAAATCATAAAACACATTACACGGCTAAAGATGGCCTAGCAGGCCACGGACCATGCTTCATGCCAGCAGTGCCAGGCCCGTCTGCCAGGCACAACCCTGCTTAGGTGGTGTGCCTACGTCACTACGTGTCCTGCCCGTGTCTAACCCGGCGAAGTTTCGTGTATCGGAGCTCGACCCGTGGGCCATCGGTCGTGCGTCGTAGTGTCAAGCCCAATATACTCCGTAATTCTTATGTGCTTATCGGTCCATATGTAAAATCGATTGCCGAATTTAAAATTTCCTTTCAATCATTCTCTTGTGTGCTTATTTATGGTACTTCTAACTTCTATAAATCTTACCACTATACGGAGTACTCTACAATTCTTTTGGAACAATGTACTCCGTATATGGACTATTAGTCTATGCAACCTTGGATATGGATTCTATTTTGATCATTGTGAGTAGAGAGTAGCCCAATTTTATTTTGAGTATGAAAATTTAAAACTTCTATGTATGGTAATAAATGAATTTTTTTTTTTTTTTTTTTTTTGGTGACGAGGGGTTTAATCCCCCGGGCCCAGGCAGTAATAAATGAATATTGTTTGGTTAACATTTTCAAAAAAAAAAAATTACATGAATTTTCAATTCCTATAGAATCAGGGAATTAAATTACTTACTTCCACCTACATAACTGAAAATTCACGTGAATTATTAGATTCCAACATCTTTATCTTTATATAATACTAATTGAAAAACAAATTACGTAAACTTATCTTGTAAGGAAATAATTTTTCCCCCAAAGCGCTACTACATAAAGTTTAAAATGTACGAAAAAAAAAAAAATCTATCTATCTATGAAACAAACGTTATCTTCATGCTAAAAAAGCGTTATTAAGAGTGGCTTTCGAAAACTTCTATGTAATAGGGTCATTTAGCGTTAATTGGTAAGAAAAGAAGTTAAACGAAGGACACTCAAAAGAAAAATAGCTTAAGGGGGTTTAAGGATGGTTAATTTAGAAAATAGATGTGAAGTTTAGAGGTACATTATAGACAAATTTTGAAGTTTAGGGGCATACCATGAAATATAGAAAAAGTAAAGGTACAACATAGAAAACGGAAAATCTCGAGGATACACCATAGAAAAACCCTAAAAATAAAAATAAGAAAATAAACTTGATATATCTGAATACTCCGTATATATTACTTCGTAGTCCGTACCTTCTATGTGAGAAATTTTTCATAGATATATCAAAGTAACAAAAATGAAAATGAAAATAAGATATATCTAAATATAAATTACTTCGTAGTCCGTTGCATAGATAATTATTAATGTCTTACAACTATATAAACTAATCGTTGATGTCTTAAGGAGCTCTAAAATACACGTAAACGTATGAAAAAGCTTACCGAATTTAACTAGTAAGGTACTCCGTATATTTTAGGCAGTCATAGTTTGGCTACATGCAATAAATTCTATTCAATTCTCACCTAAGTTCATATATATTCTTAAAAAAAATTCTAAACATACATTCCATATATTAAAAAGGATTTTACTTATAAACTGTGCATTTGCACGGGTTCACGGGTTCTAAACTCGTATAATTATAGATAGATAATCGAACCCTTGAAATTAAACCACTCGTAGTTAGATTTATGCAACATATAATATGCTATGATTATTGTGTTTATTCTCTTCGATCAAATAATTTTAATTTAAAACAAAATCAATATCAAATGGTAAAATTTCGCACGTTGTAAAAATTTTAAAATACATTTTTATCTTTTTTGCTAATTTCTTCACAAAATTTGTAAACAGTAGTAACACATGAGCAGTATATTACAATGTAAATATAATTAAATTTACAATCAATACATTTGTTTTATCAATTATAAATCTTACAAAAATTACTACTCGTAAAAATTTAGCAGTACATAGTTAATAAATCTGTAAAAATGGTTACATAATTATAACATCACATATATGCAATATGTTTAATTAATTGAATCATTTCCAAACTTAAATAGAAAGGAAAAACGATAAGCTCCTACTTGTCTTAATCTTAAGACGACTATATTTTTCCTAGGGGAGACTTGTTAATTTAAAATCAGTATCGAGAATTAAGAGAAAAATACAAAATATAATGGAAATAATAAAATTCACATTTAAGACATGTATATTTGTTTTAGTTTAACATGGATCAATTAATTAAGATAAAATATGAGTAAATTATATAAGTAACAGAAAAATAATTAGAATTATTTTATGTGAAAAGATATTTGATCCGTCTTTAGGAAAAAACGTACCGAAAATAATGAAAATACTCCATATTAGCTAACTAATTAATGAGTTAATTTCCCATAAAACGGATTATCCGTTTCATATGTAAAACGGGTCAAATCGTTAGACATTTGAATAGAAAAGACAAATCTTTTGTTAATTTCAAGGATATTAACTTTTGTCTTATTCAATTATATGACCCGTTTCTTATGTGAAACGGATATTACCCGTTTCACACAAGAATTTGTGCTAATTAATTGACATTTGACGTTTAACATATCACTAGCGTTGCAACAAAGCGAAAAGTACTCCTCGTAGATGCGCACACAAAGTTTCCAAATTTTTGGAACGTCATGATGAGTTGTGGTTATGTCACACCGTACATTATTCAAATTAATACGAAGTGAATTAACACTTAATTATACGTGAAAATACATGCTAGAACCTTTTCATAATCTCTTTATGTTTTTGATGTGAGATGTTAAAAAATAAGACAATTTATCACGGAGTATAAGGTTGAAAAATAATACTCCATCTATGTTAAGATTTTCACACTAAATCTTGCATATAAATACTCGATTCACCACATCTTCAATTTCAAACTACAAAACTTTGTTATTGTGAAGAATCAACTCAACTAAAAATTTAAACTAATGGTGGGAGATTCAAGATCGATTTTATACATGCCATACCTAGTGCTTAATATGCCAGTTAAATTGGAGAGGTAGTGAAATTCGAACTCGTGACTTCTTGTCACAAGAGTTTGATAGCATGTCAGAAATCAATTCAATCAACATCTTAAACTAATGGTTGGAGACCCAAGATCAGTTTTATACCCACTACCACTATTATTTTCCTACGAAGTATATACTTGTATTATATTCTAATGATAGTATAATATTCTTATTTTTTCAATGTGAGTCGTGACTAGTGAGACATTCAACCTCATGAAGAATGTTATGAACTCGCCCACGTACATCGTGTCTTATATATAGAATATGCTTGCTAAGTGGGAGAGCGATGTCTTGCCTGCCATACCAAACTCACTACACGGTAGTAAAGTTGCTCTACAATTTATAACAGTTCGACTACTAATCACTATCATTGTAATAAAACATATTTACAGATTGAGATATATAATTCTGGGTCCATTTTATCACAAAACCCAAAAATATACGGACTAATTCTTTTTACTTAGACGCAGGGGCGTTTTTAGTATGGGTGCCATGGGTGCCATGGCACCCACACTTTTTTCGGGGGAAAAAAATTAATAGTGTGTTAAAAAAAAATAAAAAAAAATAATATGCTTTTTAGGGGATTTGAACCCTAAACCAACAATTCTCAAATCAACAACATTACCATTAAACCACAAACTAATTGATGATTCTAAATTCAACATTTATTATACTATAATCCGTATTTATCTCTAGGTCTTGTTTAACCTAGGTCAAACATTTAATTATTAAATTTCACTCGTAATTTTCTTTTTTCAAATTCACCCTTACTTTTCAAACTCTTATCCAAACATTTTCTTTTTTTGATAAAATGTTTATCAAGACATTTTTTTTTCACCTTACTTTAATTCAACATTTTCTTACTTTTTTTTTATTATATAATAATACGGAGTAGTTTTTATTCTTTCACCAAGATTTGGACATTATTTTGAACCAACGATACACATAGTCTTATAATTTAACTTAATTTCACAAAACACTTTTCGCAATGACGTTTTATCTTTCTTTAAATTTTTTTAGTTTACTTTTGTTCTTTTACTTAGTGTAAAACCGCCATCTTGAATGGCCTTTGTTAGTTCATTAAAAACGCCACCTCAAATGACGTTTTGTTGTGCAATTTATTTCTTTTAATTCATTTAATCTAGTAAAATGCCTAGCGCGATAATGTTTTGTGGCTTAGAAAAATCCGAGTCTACATGCACCCTATAAGTTTAGATAGTTTTATTTTCGACACAAAACTTTAATACTTTTTTTTTTTTTTTTTTTTAAAAAAGCACTATTTTACCAAATCATTCTAAAAAAAGACGTTAATAGCTCGTTTCGACCCGAATTTTAATTTTTATCTGACTCGTATTATATAGCTGATTTTTTTTTTAATCATATAATTTGACGGACCCATTTATCATGTTTTGTCGGCACCCACCGTCCGGAACTTCTAGAATCGCCCCTGCTTAGACGGTAAGTCTAAATTTATCAACATCATCTACTTACTGTTTTTTTTTTCGATTTAGAACATTTAATAACCTGGTGGGGTAATGGAATACGCCGTAACACGTAAGCAAATTATCTATTTTATGAGGATTATTAGGGCTACTCCTCACGTAAGCAATTAGTTTTAAGATAAAATTCTCTCGATCTTATAAATGAGATTACTCTCTTTTACTTTTATGTTTTACTAGGGATATCTATTATTTTAATCAATAATTATAATAATATTAGTTATAATTATAATAATAATTTTTCCGTATTTTTATAATATATGATAAAAATTTCAATTCACGTGAATTAAAAATTTACATTAATTTTTTGGGTTATTTCATGAGAATAATCCAAACAATGCCTCATCTTCTCATTTTAATCCGAACTAACGTTTAACTTAAAATAATCCCAACAATTACATCATTTAACTTAAAGTAAACTCTTGGAAGGGGAACTTGTAGAACCTGTTATGTTTGGCATTATACCTTTGACTTTCATTATCAAAAAGAGAAATAGAAAAAAAAAATCTAGAAATAAATAAATAAATAAATAAGTAAACAACACTGCCCCTACCATTAAAAATCTCTATGGGGAATTATTTTTTTAGTTGGAGTTAAGTGGTGATGGTAATGGAGAAGGTAATGGTGGTGGTAGCCATGATGGTTAAGGTGGTGGTAGCCATGGTGATGGAAATGGAGAAGGTGGTGGTAGCCATGGGTTAAGGAGGTGGCCGCGGTGGTCACAGTGGTAACAGGGGAGGAGCCCACAACGGATCAGGTAGCAGCACCGCAGCGGCCGAAGGGTAAGTAGCGGATCAGAACTGAGGTTACTGAGCGGAGGAGCCCGCCATCCAGGACCGTGCTTTTCATTGTTGTCGTCTACTGTCGTGCACCACATCGTCCCCCCATCCCTTCCCCGTGAGTCTACACTGCCCTAAATGAGCCACTGTCATCCTCACAAGTTTACATTCAACAAATTTTTTGATGACGGGCTTGACAAATTTGTTGAGAATAAATGACTAATTTTGATTGTGAGAAATATTATTCAAAATTGAAATGGTATAGAGGTAAAATTTGGAACTTTATGAAAAAGTTAGAATCACACCTAAATAATTGATGTTTTACAAAAAGAAAAGGAAGAAAAAAGAAAATGAAAATAGAAGGAAGAAGAGATGAAAATGAAGAAATAATGACAAGGAAGAAGAGAATTAAAATTGAAATTGAAATAAACAATCAAAAAAGAAAACAAAAAAATTAGAAAAAGAAGGGTCCCACCTGATACTTGTTAAGGAACCGGCAGTAGTAGGTTGTTAATGAGCAAAGTTCAATATAAACTAAATGATGTAATAAGTGGGATTATTTTGAGTTAAACGTTATTTTGGATTAAAACGAGAAGAAGAGGTATAGTTTGGATTATTGTCATGAAATAACCCTAATTTTTTTCACATTAAATAAAACGACCCCGAAAACACATACGAAGTACTCCGTATTCCGTAACTTCTAAATACTTTATAACGGATTAAAATAATATAATACTAAGTTGTACGCTTACTTTTTCGATTGACAATTTCTTGTGTGAGACGGGCCTAACGATAAATTATTGTGAGACGTCTCTTAGATGGTGGTTACTTTTTATTTTTTTATTATTTTTTTAATCTTTGTCTCACATAAGTTAGTTAGTCCCGTCTCACACAAGAATCACTGTTTTCGATGATCTTTTCAAAGTTTTGTGCCTGATTTACAGGTCGTTGGGGGTAACTTGGAAAAGGGCATCACATGATCACATCACAATCACTGACTGAACGGAATCTAAAGGGCCCGAAAAGAATGGGCCCATGGATAGTGAAATTGGGCCGGGCCACCGGTTCGGGCTAGCACGAGAAAGGGCGAGATGACAAGTAGTAAGCAAACTCTATCTAATAAAAATTGTCTGCTTGTAAAACTTTAGATTACATTGTAATCCTCTTATTATTATTATTATTATTATTATCCACCTCATTTTATCACCAACTTTTTCATAATTCTCCATTTTAGTCAAACTTTTACATGTACACTAGCTACACCTAACTTCTTAGTTTTTCCTATCATTCATATGTAATAATATTGTTTTACTCTATGTTGATAATTTGTTTTTAGTTTTAAAGTTAAACGGTGTAGTTATGTCATATTATAAAATCAGCATAGGGTCTGAAAATAAATATTGTGTAAAAATAAGTAATTATTGTTAGATCCTATATATTTTGTATTCTTTTCAGCCTACAGCAGTTGGGGAAGGGCTGATATGAATTTGTTTGTATTATTGAAGCTAAACTAAATGTATAGAAGTTGAGATAACGGAAAAGACTTTGAATAAAGTGAAATAAGAGCCTTAGCTTTATTGTAACAAATTACCTATGGAAGATTTTTTGAAATATTAAATAGTTTCATATAAGTAGATGCATATTCATTGTTATTGATGGGGGATAGTCAGCCCAGACCTAGTGACCGCCCGGCTGACTTCGCCCAAAATTCCTCCCATGGAAGTGGCGTATGGCGTGGCCAGAAATTATGCAATGATTCTGACAGCCAAGAAGTCACGCAGACAGGGATCGAGGCGTGTCGAGCGCATTCTACCACCGATCACTGTAAGACAACACTAAAGACAAAACCACCAGTGGGACCCAAGAATCTTAGAAGACAAAATCAACTCCTATAAATAAGCAGCAAAGCACTCATTCATGGATCATTCACATAACACACAAAAAGGTATCACTTAGACTATTCTTGCATTCCTCTGACTTCTCTCTTGAGTATCCGCTGACTTAGGCATCGGAGGGCTTTCCTGACGCCCCAGGCTAGGTTTGTGCACTTGTGCAGACATCCGGTCGAAGGAGGCCGAAATGACGCCGCATCCCACGTAATTACATAGAATCTCATGAAGCTTGAAGTGTATTTGCTCTGCGTATTTACACCAAACAATTGGCGCGTCATGGGAAGAGAAACAGAAAGCATGTCAAGACAAGAAGGAAACCCGGAAAGACACCCGGAAAATACGATACCAAAAAAGGTGGCCGCCGAGGAAGACCAATTTCGCGAAGAAAGGCGCCACCCCATGACTCCTGAAGAAAAAGAATGGTGGATCGTTCTCGGGAAGATGAGATCAACGCCGCAAAAGGAGCCGTAGGACACAGGCCGCGTATAGAACATCCGAGAGCTCACAATGAGGGCGAATGTCACGCCAAGAATTTGTTTGGAAATGAAGAAACGGAAGAGAACTTGAGGATAGAGACTGAGGTGGAGGATGAAACCTACCGGGATGAAACCTACCGGGCTGAACCGTCGGTTGAAGTCATTTCAAAGTTGGAAAGGCGCCGCCGCGCCAATGAAGGCGGCAGGTGATTATAAAGTCTCCTTGGCCACGCCCGTCTTTGGAGTGCCGCTACCAAAAATGAAAATGCCTCTTCGCCCAAAGACGACGGAAGATCGATCCCGAGGAGCACCTGGCCGCATCTGAAAGCCACATGATGATGTACGACACAACCGATCATGTCCGTGCAAGGTATTTCCTACCACCTCACCGCTAGTACGGACATGGTTCGGGAATCTCCGATAGAACAATCGGAGGTACGAAGACATGACAAAGCCGCTCGCCGACAGACGCGGAAACCGCCGGAGAGAAAAGATCGCCACGAGTCACTGAGCGTTGTCCAGGGAAAGGGACGAGAAGTTGAAAGACTATATGATTCGTTTGACCGCGAGTCACAACAGTGCGGACTTGGATTCGAAATCGTGTCCACGCTACCGACCGTGGGGCTCAAAGAAGGGAGCTGCAGCCTCTTGATTCGCAACCCACCCCAGGACTTCTGAAAGCGAGAGATGGTGAAGGTTTCATCCGGAAGAAACGATTACAGAGAACGTTCGGGAGAAAATCCGACAAGCGAGAAAAGAGGAAGAGCAAAATGAAAGCAAGGAAGAGTAGCCACCGACCGTCAGGCCGGGTTCAAGACGGGAGAAGCGAGGAAAAGGTCCGCAGCTCGACTGATACACCCCACTCAATGTGCCGAGGGTCAAGTCTATGAATTGGCGCAAAGGGCGTAAAGTTCAACACGCCGAGTCGTGATAAAGCCGGCGCGAACAAGGACAAGTAATCTTCGCAAATACCACGTAGTTCAAGGACATGACACCAAAATTGCTATTCATCAAGAAGGAAATTGAACGCTGATACAAGAGGGACATCTCAAGAAATACGTCGGCGAAAAAGGGAAGAGACGGTGGCGAGGAAGAAAAAGAGGTCGATAACGAAGCGTGCAAACCACGGCCGGTGATACACGCGTTGTTTACGGTAGCGGAAAGGACGCCCGGCCGGGAAGGAAACCAAAGGCCGAAAAGAGAGAAACCTTTGAGGCAATTTACTCGGGCCGAGCACAGAGAGCCGCGACCAATACCTACGTTGTCCATCGACCGCGAAGATTACGAAGCGTCGCTTACCCGCACGATGACCCCTGGTGGTCGCCATTGACATCAATCACCACCTAGTCCACCGGCAGCATGATCGATCTGGCGCATGCACCAATCTTCTTTACAAGGAGGTGTTCGATAAACCGGATCGAGCAAAAGGGCGTGGAACCATACATTGGGTCCTCTGCGGGTTCGCGGGGAGCGGTATTAAACCCGCCGGGCGGTCACTCTGCCTGTGACCATAGGGAAGAAGCGGCGCCAGGAACGTCTGGCCGATTTCGTCGTTGTCGGCGCCATCCGCCTATAACGCCTTGATTGGCGAGTAACCTTAGATGAGATCCACGCCGTGGTATCGATGGGAGCCCTTGGCCATGGCGTCGTGTTGATGAAGGGATAGCCGTGAGTTACATGGAGATCGGCGCGGGCGGTCCTGCAACTCAATGGCGGCGAGAGGGTGAAGAGGTAAATCTGTAGTCGAGGTCGAATGCCCTCGGCCGAAAAACGCGAGAAGAAAGGGATCGAACATCGACCCTGGGCCGGCGGTGAAACAAGGAGCTAAATTTGTCCGGAAGGGCGATCCTTATAAGCGCCAGACTTAGAGATGTTGTTCCAAGAAAAGCTCATCAGCGTCCTCGAGAGAATAAAGACGTGTTCGCATACTCACCGCCGAGATGCCTGGAATCGACCACGGTCATAGTCCACGGCTGAATGTGAACCCAAGTTTTAGACCAGGTTAAACAAAGATTGAGACCCATGAGCATGGAGAAGGACGCCGCCATCCTGGAAGAAATAAACAAGCCGTTAGAGGCAAAGTTCATTGAAGTATCACGACTACCCGCAGTGGCTTGCTAACGTAGTAATGGTAAAGAAAGCTTCGTGAGCATGGCGGATGTGTGTGGATTTCACCAACTCAACAAGGCCTCGCCTAAAGATTGTTATCCGCTTCCAGGATCGACCACCGGTAGACTCAACGGCTGACACTCAACGCCGAAGTTTCCTTGATGCTTTCTCAGGTTACCACCAGGTCTACCTGAGCGAAGAAGGGCCGAAGCGGCGCGCTTTTATCACGAGCCACGCAGCGTCTTCATGTATCGAATGATGCCGTCGGACTTAAGAACGCCGGTCTGCAACCTACCAACGATTAGTGGATCTTTGTCTTCACCAAACAAAAGGGACGTAATATGGAAGTATATGTGGACGACGCGATCGTCGAAGCGGTCGACCCGGCCTGGGCGACCTCGAAGCAACATTCATTCGCTAAGGGAATACAAAATGAAGTCAACCCTAAAAGTGTACCTTTGGCGTGCGATGCCTGGTAAGTTCTTGGGATTCTAGTAAGTCTGAGGGCATAGACGCCAACCGGAAAAGGTGCAAGCCATCATCGATCTGCCGTCACCTAAGAACATCAAAGACATCCAAATCCTCACCGGAGAATGGTCGCCTATCCAGATTCATATCGCGATCGGTAAATAGTCGACACCTTTCTTCCAAGTGTTGAAGGAAACAAGAAATTTGATTGAAGGCGAAGCGGCAGACCGCGTTGATCGGCTAAAACAACATCTCACTACCTTACCGAGCTTTGGCAAGGCGTGTGATGCGAGAGGCCGTCTTTGTATATAAGCGGTGGCAGCGGAGACGATGTCGGTGTCATATTAAGAGAAGGCGGGAAGCGACAACAACCCATATACTTTATCGACCTTTTGGGGCAATCCGAAAGAAATTATCCAATGATTGAGAAAGCGACATCTGTGATGGTTCTAGCGCCGTAAACTAAGGCCTACTTTGACGCACATCGGTCGAAGTAAGGTGATCTGCATTGGAAAAAGCGTTAGAGAAATTCGAAAAAGTCGGGCGGCTCTGAAGTGGGCCATAGAATTTGTCGGGGTTTGGAATACAATACGCTAGCCGGACGGCCATAAAAGCCAGAGCCTTAGCCAAACTTGGCGAATGTACTCACCCGGTAGAGCACCAACCGGACGGAGAGTGGCGAAGTGTACAAGCGGCTCGCCACCATACATGGCTCGAGGCGGTCGTCATCATCGGCCGGAAGGACACGAATTTGAACATGCTCTAAGGTTTGCTTTCCCGGCGGCGAACAACGAAGCGAATCTGGCCGTCTGGCCGGGCTCGAGTTGACTATGCGATAGAGGCGGAAGTTGGTCCTACGAGTGGATTCTCGGTGGTAGCCCGGTGAAAAGCGAATCTGAAGCGAGAGGCGGCCGGAATGTCACAATACTTACACAAGGCGAAAAACCTGGCCAAAGCTAAAATCTTTGAAGTCCATCACATCCCACGGTCGGAAAACAACAAAGCGGGACGCTCTTGCCAACCGGCGCGCAACAAGACAATAAACCAAAAGCGATGGCCGATTGATGTAAAGCGGCGAAAGGAAGCGCCACCGCGTCCATGCACGATAACGGACGGACTGGATGCGGCGATCATCAATCTACAAAGCAGCGGGGAGCTCCCTACAGGATAGGCGGAGGCTGCAAAGTGAAGCGGGCGACCCGAGATTTATCATTATCAGCGGAGAGGCTGTCAGAAGATCTTTCGACCCCCTCTCACGAAGTGTGTGGGCGGCGAAGCGACCTACATCCCTGGAAGAAATACGTTACGGGATCTGCGGCCACCACACGTAGGAGGCGAAATCTTGCGCCTGAAAGCCCTAAGAGTCGGATACTTCGGCCCACAATGATTAAGGGCGCTAAAGGCGACAAGGCGGTGCGAGGCGCCAGGTTCATCTTGTGGACATCCACATCTTGCGGCGAGAGATTTGCGAGCCGTCACGAGCCTATCCCATTCGATCAATGGGAATGGACATCTTAGGACCACTTTCCGAAGCGACCAGAGGCGAGGAAATTTGTCATCGCCGCATGATGAACTACTTCACAAAGTGGATAAAGCGGTATTCGCGAATAACGAAGCGGCGGTGAAAAATTTATGCAGCGGAATGTAATTACCAGGTTTAGCGTCTGCAAAAGTGGTGGTCTTTGATCACGCGGCGGTTTGACAACGACAAAATAAGGGGGCTGACGAGCGGCACCATGGTAGCTTACTCTCGTGACCCGTCCCGGTGTAGCGGCCAAACTGAAGCGGCAGCAGCGAATCTTTGAGCGGTATGAAGAAGCAGCGAATTGAAAGAGGCAGGTGACGAAGCGCCAAGTGTCCTATGGTCCTCGGGACAACAGAGAAGGAAGCGGCCGGCCACACCCCTTTCAATTTGGTGTCTGGCGGAGGCCCATACGCGATGAAATTGATCCCTAGTCGAGGTCGACCTTTTCGAGGCGGTGACAACCTAAAAGCGAGAAAGAGTCCTTAGACTGCTTTGGAGGAGGCTAGAGAGGAAGCATGCCTAAACTTGGCAATCTACCAAAGCAGGATGAGACGGATGTACAGCTGCGAGGTCGACCACTGAGAGTGGTGGGAGACCTTGTGCTAAGAAAAGCAAGCGCTTGACAGAAAAGGAAATATTCATGGCAGTGTCGACCACACTGGGAGGAGTCATTACAAAATCACCAACATCAGCGACCAGGCACCTACTGACCTCATGAACATGGGCGGGTATGAAGTGCCTTCCCGGCTGAGCAGATAGCCTTAAGAAATACTTTGTGTAAGCCCTTTGTACTCTTTTTCCTTATCTATGGTTTTGTCCCACGGGTTTTCCATAGAAAGGTTTTAACGAGCGGCCGGCATGTTTATTTTTGAGCAGTATGAGTGATCGGACACTGTTGACACCACACGGAATGAAAAGCACTTAAGAAAAGTTTTGCCAGCATATGTTTAGACTTGTGTCATGCGTAAAGGCGGCGAGAAGCGAGAGGGGACTACCGATCTTGGCGTAAATCAAGATAATTTGATTCAAAAACATGGAAATTTTGAAAATTGCGGATGTTAAGGCGGCATAAGTGCACTGCGGCCCACGGTGCCCGACGGCCCGATCCTGACACCTTGTTAAAGGCGGCATAAATGCACTGCGGCCACAATGCCCGAACGGCCCAGATCCTTCAACTCAATGTTAAGGCGGCATAAATGCACTGCGGCCACGGTGCGAGCGGCCCGATCCTCGGCCCTGTTAAGATTGGCATAAAGTGCACTGCGGCCACGGTGCCCGAGCGGCCCGATCCTCAACTTCAATGTTAAGAGCGCATGAAGTGCACTGCGACCACGGTGCCCAGACGACCCGGTCCTCGACACCTGTTAAGAGCGGCATAAATGCACTGCGCGGTGCGAACGGCCCGATCCTCTAACTTCAATGTTAAAGCGGCATGAAGTGCACTGCGGCGCGATGCGAGCGGCCCGATCTCGACACTGTTAAGATTGGCATAAATGCACTGCGGCCACGGTGCCCGAGCGGCCGATCCTCTAACTCGATGTTAAGATTGGCGTAAATGCACTGCGGCCACGGTGCCCGAGCGGCCCGATCCTCTAACTCAATGTTAAAGTGGCGTAAAAATGCACTGCGGCCACGGTGCCCGAGCGGCCCGATCCTACAGCTCAATGTTAAAGTGGCGTAAGTGCACTGCGACGCGATGCCCGAACGGCCCGATCTAACTCGATGTTAAAGTGGCATAAATGCACTGCGACGCGATTGCCCGAGCGGCCCGATCCGAAACACTAAGGCTAGCATAAGCTTACTGCGGCGGTGCCCAGGCGGCTCTAGTCGAGAAAATGAAAAGCGGAGGCGTTGATAAACATCGAGCGTGGAAACTGGCGCTTAGTTGAGACGCCTTATGAAAGCTAAGGCGAAGCTACAGCATGTCTTGTATATAACTTAGACAAAAGAAAAGCTAAAAACAAAGTTATAACGTAAAGTAGCGCGGTCACTTAGAAAATTTCTCAACAAGCAGTGAAAGCGTCGGCAGTCAACAATTCTCATTAAAAGGAAAGTTATAATACAAATAGCTACAGAAACCTAACAAACGAAAATTACAAAGTACAACGTTACGCGGAGTCGTGGCCGTCGCGGAAGGGCGCTGGCGACTAAGCGCGAAATAAAATGCTAGACTAAAGAAGACACCCAGGCTAACCCAGCAGGGGATGATCTTCGCCGATATACAAACCCGGGGCAACGCTTCCCAGGCCGTATACAATAGTAGGGGCGGCGGCAAAAATCTTCCTAGATAGTGCAGGAAGAGCCGGATGACGACAGCCCGAGTTCCTATGGAGGGCCGAGATCAGGACCCTGAACAGGAGGCTGACCAACTCCCCCCTCGGGACCCTCATCGTCGGACGCAACATCAAAATTAATCTCGAAGCCGGGGACGGGAACATCCAGCCCCAACCCCAACTCTGTCCGCTTCGCCTCCCTCTCGTCCTCCAGCTCTTTATGGCGATCAAAATCGAAGAAGGGAGAAACCAGCTGGATCAGACCCTTGGCGTCTTAAATCGCGCTCATAGCCTCGCAGAAGCCGTCGAGCATTTCGTAGCCCTGGGCATAAGTTTTCTCTCCCACGTCGGCGTCTCACCATCGACGCGGCCTCGACCTCATTACCCGCCTCGCGACGGTAGCGGTCGCTTTCTCTTGAAGAGAGCCTCCTCTCCTCCAGCGACGCGACCTTGGCTTTCTGGCGTCGTCTGGCGACCTCAGTAGCGGTCGAGACGACCGCGATTCTCCTCGAACACCTTAACAATGGCATCGACCTCAGCGTTACGGTCACCTCGCGCATCTCATTCTTAAGCTTGACATGATCATTCTTGAGCTTAGAATGGTCGACCATTTGCTCAAGCCGTGGCTAAGCTCGTGAAAGGCCACCTTAGCGCCGCCAGGCCTTGCGGTGGTTGGTAACACTGCGTGTCGGGGCGGAGAGGCAATTATCAGAATACCCTCTCTATCGGCTCGGCTGCGAGAAGGGTGCGGAGCCAAATCATCTTCCTCGACTTGTCGTGGCCCGAGCAACCTCAAGACCATTGTCGGGAGGATTAGGCGGAGGCCAAGGTCACGGAGGCTGGCTGCGTCATCGGCCGTCTGCGCATAAAGAAGGAAGATGAGTTGAGATCCATATCGCTAATAATTGGGGACGGCGGATAAGCTATCCGCAGGAGTATCCAAAACATTGCACCCAGACACCACGGTTCTTGGAGAGAGAATCTGAACTCACCTCCTTCACAGGCGTAATCCATGGCGTCTGATCGGTCTTGATCGGCCCCCTCCTCTCGTCGAGTCGGGAATATCCTCAACATGAACAAAGCTGTTGAGGGTCGACGCCTTGTGAGGAGATGGAAGCGGCGGCGGTGTTGATAATGGTTTTGGATAGGCGGGGGTTCTTTGCAGAGATTCTTGGCGGAGGCTGGAACACCTCCTCTGTGCTCGGCTTCTTCTTATCCCGCTGAGTTTTGCTCGGGATAGTCTTGCGCTTAATGTCGGGATTGAAGTTGGTTTTGGACGGCTTGGCATCCATGATCGCTTTTCGTAGTGTCTCCTTGCGGCCGTCAATGGGAGGCGTCGTCTGCAGTAGGTCAACAGTGGCGATAGACGTCCAGGCCGATTCGTCCAAAATCTTGACTTCAAAATCCTCGAAGGAACCGAGACCGTAAAACGACACGCCACAATTCGTAGATAATAAACGCGGAAAAATACAAAGAAAGCAACAAAGCAGTAGGCCCAGTTACTGGGTCGAGTAGGGATCGGCCGACCACGCAAGGAGCTTGTCGGTGAAGATAACCTCGGTGGGGCAACGGTTAGAGGTTTCACGCGACCCCAGGCGAAAATAGTCTAGAACTTTCTTAACCTCCATTGTCTGCGGTATATCCATACGATCGGCGCACGCCGACTTAAATTCATCGCGATCTCGAAAGCAGCGTGGTAATAATTCTGAAATGCCGCGGAATAACCCACGGCTTGGGATCATATAAGAAGAAAAATCGGTCTTTCAGTCATGGGCGGAAGAAAGCCTTTGTGAAACGGTTTGGTAATGTGGATCTGTCGAGCGCTCAGGTACCCGATATCCTCTTTGTTCGAGGCAAACCCAGGGTATGCATGATCCTGAAGGCGTCGATGGACCGGAAGGTCGAGGAACGAGCACGTCCAAGTAAACGCAACCATCGGCGAATGGCAAAGGGTTCACCGACAGAGAGCAGCGTTACCCCGCTCAATCAACTTCTCAATGAGCGGATCACGGAAAACGCAGCCGAACTCAAGATGTTTGGTAAAAAAGCAGATGGCCGTCTGGCGGCTTGCACACCTGTCGCCAGGCCAGGCACCTTGAATTGCCATCCGTCGCCCGGATCGTAATGCGACGCGAAGAACAACGTCACCGACCTTAGACCCAAGAAAATCACGGTATCGACTATTGGGAAACCGGGCGAGGGAGCCCTATAGGTTTGGCTATTCGAACCTCCGCGAGCGAGCCGAACGCCCGCGGAGGAAGTAGAAGCCTCGGGAAGGACACAGTCCTGGCGGGGCCGCAACAGCGGGACGGCGCTATAGGGTTCCATGGTATCAACCTCGAGTCGAGGCGTCAAATAACTCGGCTTGTGAAGGGGCCGAGGAGTCGGGGTCATCGTCACGAGCCATACTCAAATAAGGAGAGAAGGGCGGAGAGTTTACCTAGAATTAAGCGTGGCAGCGAACTTAGCATTGCGAAACCAAGACGAAAGCGATGAGAGCGAAGGAAAATTTGCTAGAAAAGGCAAAGAAATTCCGAGAGTGCGAAAAAGGAAGAAGAGAAAATGGCTACAAATGGAGGGTATTTATAGGGGTGGAAGGTGAGCGATTGTGCGAATATCCTATACCACTCACACTATAAAATAAGAAGATGAATAGTCCGCGCTTAACCCTTGCCAACCACGTGTCAGCCAAGGGGAGAAGCCCATCAACTTGGGCGCCAAACTAAAAGCCCAAGAGAAAGATTCAAAAT
The DNA here is from genome assembly GCA_023091065.1 of Dianthus caryophyllus. Classification (NCBI taxonomy): domain Eukaryota; kingdom Viridiplantae; phylum Streptophyta; class Magnoliopsida; order Caryophyllales; family Caryophyllaceae; genus Dianthus; species Dianthus caryophyllus. The sequence goes on along the minus strand of CM041522.1, from coordinate 8,820,763 downwards.
TCAAAAGTTAGCTTCTTCAATAAGCTTGGACCAAAAGATCGGTCGACCATCGACCACGATCGCAGTCACGCCTTTAAGAATAAATTGTGTGGGGCATATTGATGGGGATAGTCACCAGACCTAGTGGATCGCCTCTACCGACTTCGCCAAAATTCCTCCCATGGAAGTGGCGTATGGTCGTGAGCCGAATGCGGCCAGAAATTATGCACTGACCCGTGACAGCCGGCAGCCGCAGACAGTGGATCGAGACGTGTCGAGCCTGCTACCACCGATCACCAAGACAACACTAAAGACAAACGCCAGCAGGTCGACCTGGCAATGCTAGAAGACAAAATCAACTCCTATAAATAAGCAGCAAAGCACTCATTCATGGATCATTCACATAACACACAAAAAGGTATCACTTAGACTATTCTTGCATTCCTCTGACTTCTCTCTTGAGTATCCGCTGACTTAGGCATCGGAGGGGCTTTCCTCGGACGCCCCCGAGGCTAGGTTTGTGCACTTGTGCAGGACATCCGGTCAGAGGAGGCTGAGTGACGCTGCATCCCACAGAATTACATAGAATCTCATAGAAGCTTCGAAGTGTATTTGCTCTGCGTATTTACACCCGAAACAGTTATTATAATAACTTGCATGCAACAAATAATATTAGTAAATGCAATTTGCATGTTGAAAAAGATACCATACATGCATGAAGTGCAAATGATAAGTAATACTCCGTACTCCCTCCGTCCCGGTCATTTGTTTACACTTTCTATTTAGGGGGGTACAGGTCATTTGTTTACACTTTCCATAAATGGTCATGGGTGACCCATGTGAGAGGTGGGACCCTACTCCCTTAACCAATTACATTTCATAATTTTAAGCAAGCGGGACCCCTTTTGTACTTATATTATTATTCTATTAGTTTTTTATCTACATCTCTTCTCACATCGATAAATGTGTATAAAGTAAATGTAAACAAATCACCGAGACGGAGGGAGTACATTCATAGAAACAACTAAACATGAATTACATGATTACATGAAATAGGATTTGATTCTTGGTGCAACTAGCCATGATGGATAAGAAAGAAAAGGAGACAACAACTACACGGAAGGAAGAATAAATAGTTTTAACAATGTTATCGACTTTCTCTTTTCTAACAAATTTTTATTATAAAAAATTATTTTTTATCGACAACTTCTAATAAGATACAGAGTATAACATTTCTATATACTTTAAACTAATTTATTGTATCTGTTTTACTAGAATATTATACGAACTATTTTTTACCCTCATTTTCTTTAGATTTCTTAATAATCCCTCGTCATTCAACTTCATTTATAACATTACATCCACTGTCTAATTTAAAAGTTTAGAAATCTTTTTAAAACTTGTGAAATATACTTTGCAGAAGGAAAAATATATTTATATATAATCATGTTCAATTATTCGTAAATACAAGATGAATATCAAACTTTTATAATTTTAATACTATTTAACTAAATATCTCGATTTAACAAAACGCATATTGATAATTGGGTCACAACATCGATCATATCGTCAATAAAGTTATATTGGGGGAGTATATTATTTCATGCTCTCTAAAAATTATTTAACCTACTTTTTGTTTCATAATTTGATCCGTAGACTTATTTACTAATTCTTTCGATTTATTAGAATTGAATATAACCCCTTTTTATAACACTTTTTTTCAAAATAACCCCCTTATATGTTATTTTTATAACATAACCCCCTTTTAAGACACTTTTGATCCTAAATCACCCCAAAAGTCGAAATATGTTACTTAAAATTGTATATTCGACACCTTAATAAGGATTTCTCAAGAGGTGTCGACATATTTTAGACATTGGTGGTTGTAACTTGAAAATGACATACCCTATAATGTTTTTAATTACGATTTTTAAGTAAGAAAATTCGACGTTGGGGGTGATTTAGAAAGAAAAGCGTCTTAAAAGGGGGTTATGTCATAAAAATAACATAAAAGGAGTTATTTAGAAAAAAAAAATGTTATAAAAGAGAATTATATTCAATTAACCATTTTTATTATTTGACTATTTTTGTATTGGTAACTTTTTCAAGACATCATGTCATGAATTAGGTTACATGGAAGGAGTATATTATTTCATGCTCTCTAAATATTTGTTTATGTTACTTTTTGTTTCATAATTTGATCTATAGACTTATTTACTAATCCCACCGATTAATTAGTTTCTTATCATTTGATTATTTTTTAGAGGAAAATTTTAATCGATGTTTAAAAAATTGATGAATCAATTGAAGGGGTAGCTTAGTACGTTCATATATCATTCCACTTGCACATATAAGACAAATCATTTGCTATTTTCTATGTATTTATATTATTTGATCTGATTTAATTTAAGACGGATATTATACAGTTGTTATTTTCCAAATAGTTTTTTCATCATGAAAAATCTTTAGATAAAAGCATATAAAAATACATATAAAAGTTGTGGCTATAATTTGCTCATAAATTTTATTTTTTTCCTCCATAGTATCCCCCACTCACTCAATTAACCTATCTTCTTCTTCTTCCTCCTCCTTTTCCCCTCTTTTCTCCTCCCTTCCTCATACACCCATGTGGAGTTGTCTTGAATTTCTTTCTACTCCCTCATTATTTTTTAATCCATTTTTAATCCACATCTCCCTCCCAACAATCTAGGAATTATATTTTCTCACAAATTACAATAAAAAAACCAAAATAAATCATCATTAATTTTGTATTGAACCCACCATAATTAAATGCAATATATATCCTAAGATTATTACACTTATAGAAATAACCTCCTCATAACAACTTATGATTAATGATTTGCTATTTATAGACATAAAAGTCTATAGATCATCAAAAATTATGGGTTGCTAAATGGAGGTGTTTTATGTCCACTGTCCTATAATAATAATAATAATAATAATTCCGGTTTGATCTTCGCTTATTGGGTTTGTATAAAACCGTTTTACAAAAACCCGTCTTCAATTTTATATAAAAAAAAGGGACAAGATGAACAACAACAACAATAATAGTAAAGGGTGTAGCAGCATAGTATGGTTTAGGAGGGACCTAAGGGTGGAGGATAACCCGGCTTTGGCGGCGGGCGTAAGAGCCGGGTCAACAATATGTGTGTTTGTGTGGGCCCCAGAGGAAGAGGGTCATTACTACCCGGGTCGGGTTTCGAGGTGGTGGTTAAAACATAGTTTGGCTCAACTTGATTCTTCATTGAGGAGTTTGGGAACATTTCTTGTAACTAAGAGGTCTAATGATAGTGTTTCTTGTTTGCTTGAGCTTATCAAGTCTACTGGTGCTACTCAATTGCTCTTTAATCACTTATATGGTATTACACTCTTAACTTCTGTCGTCGTGTTTCATTTTGTGTCTCACTTAGTTTAAGATTCTCATGACTTGTAAATTTTAACATCATTTGGGTGTTTTTTATTTATTTAAAAGGGTGATTTGTTAGATGGGTTTTGTGTATAAAGTTACCCATCTGTTTCAGTCATTTGTTTACCCTTCTCTCACATCTTCCTCACAAAAAAGTCAAACATTAAACAATTCACCGGAACAAAGTGAGTAATAAAGTAATACTCGTGTTATGAAATACTGTATTGGTGTATATAAACACGGTAAAACGATGGTTCGTGTTAATCGATTTCAAAATTGTTTTGGTTCGAGTTTGCGCTTGGTTCGTGTTAGCTGACTGTTGCTGTTATGTTGGTGTGGTTAATTGATTGTTTTCCATGTATAGATTGATTTATGAGTTAGCTTTAATGATTGATGATGTAGTTTGTGTTTTTCAAGGTAGATTATGTACTTTTTTTGGTTTGGAGTATTTATTACTCCAGTCTGTGTTGTATGAAAGGTATTCTCTGTGAACTTTAATTACTAAAGTTGTACAATGTGTGTGATCTTTGTTTACTATAACCAGTGGGGTTAAACATTAAACTTTTCACAAATCCCCGCAACTTTTCGATATTAAAGTAACTAAATAGTAAACACCTTTTGGACGATACGTTAATCTCGGTATAACTACATTCTTTAAGTAACTTGTCTCTTGTCTGTGTTTGTTATGTTATGATGATTGTGTTGGACAATCATCGCAATTTTTTAATTATGAGTCATCTGTACAGTTTAGTTTTGTTGCAATCACGAATAGCATTTTCTAAACTGTTTTGTAGTTCATGATTATCGGTGCTAGCCTGCGCCTTATTGATATATGAGTACTAATTTTGTAGATCCGCTGTCGCTTGTGAGGGATCACCGTGTCAAGGATGTTTTAACTGCACAAGGAATTGCTGTGCGTTCCTTCAACGCAGATTTGCTGTATGAACCATGGGAAGTTTTAGACGATCATGGACAGCCGTTTAATACCTTCACGTCATTCTGGGATAAGTGCCTTAACATGCCTTTTGATCCCGAGGCTCCGCTTCTTCCACCCAAGAGAATCCTCTCAGGTTAGTTGTCCCCAAAAAAAATTCAAATTTATTTCTTGCATCACGTTTGTTGCAGGTAACAACTAACAAGCGTTTCTAAGCTGATTAGTGATTGATGTGTGTTATTCAGGGGACGTGTCACGCTGCCCGTCAGACACATTAGTATTTGAAGATGAATCGGAGAAGGGAAGTAATGCGCTGCTTGCTAGATCGTGGTCGCCTGGGTGGAGTAGCGCAGACAAGGCTCTAACGTCTTTCATCAACGGCGCATTAATCGAGTACTCGAAGAACAGGAGGAAAGCCGACAGTGCGACAACCTCGTTTCTTTCACCCCACCTGCATTTTGGGGAGGTCAGCGTAAGAAAAGTGTTCCATTTGGTTCGTATAAAGCAGGTTTCGTGGGCAAACGAAGGTAACACACAAGGTGATGAGAGCTGCAATCTGTTCCTCAAATCAATTGGTCTAAGAGAATACTCGAGATACATGAGTTTTAATCATCCGTATAGTCACGAGAAACCGTTACTCGGACACCTCAAGTTCTTCCCTTGGGTAGTTGATGAAGGGTACTTCAAGGCGTGGCGACAAGGTCGAACAGGGTACCCTTTAGTCGATGCTGGTATGCGAGAGTTGTGGGCCACGGGTTGGTTACATGACCGAATCAGGGTGGTTGTGGCGAGCTTCTTTGTCAAGGTATTGCAGTTGCCGTGGAGGTGGGGTATGAAGTACTTCTGGGATACCCTTTTGGACGCTGATCTCGAAAGCGATGCTCTTGGGTGGCAGTATATATCTGGTACTCTGCCAGATAGCCGAGAGTTTGACATAATCGATAATCCACAGGTAGCTTTGGTTTTCGTATATTTTTTTGAACTTTTGATCTGGTTTTGCTTGAAGGTGAAGTGTTTCTTTTGTTTGTGGACTAATGGAAAACACTGAAGACAGTTTTGCCATGTTTTTTTTTATTCTTTTTGTTTTAACAGCTCGAAGGCTATAAATTCGACCCAAATGGCGAGTATGTAAGGCGGTGGCTCCCAGAACTTTCACGACTAACAATCGAGTGGATTCATCACCCATGGGACGCTCCAGAATGCGTACTTCAGGCAGCAGGTGTGGAACTCGGTTCAAATTATCCTCTCCCAATCGTGAAACTAGACGCGGCCAAAGTACGGCTCGAGCAAGCCCTGTCCGACATGTGGGACCTGGAAACAGCTCACAGGGCCGCCATTGAAAACGGGACTGAAGAAGGCCTCGGAGATTCCGCTGACAGCGAACCAATCGCATTTCCGCAGGACTTACAGATGGATATTGACCGTGACCCGCCAAGGAACAATATCCAACAACCTGTGAATAACACCCGTCGTTTTCAAGATCAAATGGTTCCGAGCATTACGTCAACTTTGTTCAGGCTTGACGATGATGAGACTTCGTCGGATCTTCGACAGCCATCCGTGGGAGATGGAAGAGCCGAAGTCCCGAGAAATATGATCAGAGACCAAGAAACCGAGGTGTCAAACCCGGATCCAAACTCGGGTGGTCTTGCTATGCCTCAACGAAATAACGTGGACCTGAATGAAGCGCCAACGCAGTTTAACCTCACGTTTGGTCTGCAGAATGTGGAAGATTATGGAGCTGAATCTTCAAGCACTAGTGGTGGTAGTCGAGGAGAAAGGAGTAGCGGGGTTGTTCCTGTTTGGTCTCCGTCGAGCTCGTCTTTTACTGATCAGTATATGGGGGATGAAGCTGGGATAGGGTCCAGTAACGCTTTCTTGCAGAGGCATCCTCAGTCTCATCATATCGTTAATTGGAGGCGGCTTTCTCAGACGGGGTAAACTCTCTTTAATTTGAAATTTCATAATTGAATTTGCTCCAAAACTCTTCGTCTGAAGTTGTCCCAAGTCGAAAGGTCTGATGTTTTCTTAAGCTATCTAAAGTTTTAATCTGAAGTTTAGTTTTTTCCTTTCGAATTAATATTTTCCTAAATTTTCAATCATCTGAAGTTTGCTGATGTTTGCTAAAGTGTCTGATACATTATGAAAAAATACGTCGAGAAAGACAAATCCTTAGTTGATAAAGTCAATTAACGTTAGTATTTGATGATCACGATTGTGGTCTGAGTCCATTAGCATCAAAATTCAAAACTGACCCCATGGCCCCAAACTCGTAAAAGTGATCACTAATCACGGCCAGTCCGTTGGGGAGGAGTGGTGAGATTCGAACATGTGACCTTTTAGTCAAAGGGATCTGATACAATGTTAGCAATCAACTCAACCAAAAGTTTAAACGGACGGTTGGAACCCCAAGATCGATGTTATACTCTTAACATTTCAAGTACTTTTAATTTAATTTTATGTCAATAGTCCAATTAATTTTCATTTTTCAAATAACAGAAATAAATCTAAATCAAAATATTTAAATAATATTAAATATTCGAAATGTAATTTTGGGCCTCCAAATAAACTTTGGAACTAGGCCTTCGATTTTCATTGGACGGCTCTGTCACTAATCAGTAGAAACACCATACCTAGTATTCTAGTGAAGGTCATCTGTTTGCCTCATTTTTATCTAGGACGTCGCCAGGAAAAGAAACCGAAACAATGACAGAAAATATGGAATAACCGGGAGGTTTCGAAGGTTAAACCATTTTGATTTCTAAACGTATATACTAACCATCCATACAACGCATAAAAACATGTTCTGAAAAATGCCATTTTTTGTCGACAGTTGAGAAACGACAATATATCCGAGACTGGAGAGGGCGGTTGAAGTCAGAAGAACGCATATCCCCATCGCTGAGGACAGGTGAGAAGGAAGTGAGTGAAGAGGTCCAAGACGTATTTATCAACGGGAAGTAGACGACATCGTCTCGTTGTCGTGATGCTGTTAGATTGATCTGCTTCTGTTATAAGATAAAATGTGTAGTTTTAATGTGTACAGATGTAGTGCTGCTGTTGTTGTAAAAGTGAGGGGAAGAGAGGAGTATTTTAATAGGGGATGTTTAGCTTCCTTCAAATAAGTCTCAGGCATGTCTGTTATCATTTGTATCACTTGTAATTTACTCTGCTAATATATTGCTCTACTATTATTATCCATCAATAATAGTGCAAAAACTTGACTTTTTATCATCTTTGAATTTACTGAATCGTATGAGTGTTTGTTCTTTGTTTTGTACTTCTGTTGATTGCGTTTGTTTCAACTTTCGAGTATCGTAATCGTATTAGAACGCTTTGAAGTTCAAACAGAACTCTATTAGAGGAATTTAATTACCTAGTCCTCTAAGTATTTGCCAATTTACACCTGAATTTAATTCCTACCTTCTAAGTGTTCGTTTGGTTGTAATGTGGGAATTACATTTCCTATAATTTCAAAATAACAAGAATTGAAAATTCATGTGAATTGAGAAAAATGTGTTTGGTTGACAGGATGGAATTAATAAGACGTGGGAAAGTTCAATCACCTAGGGGGGTATAGGTAAAGAAATTCTTCCATAATGGTTAATACAATTCATGAGATTTCTAAATTCCCATGATTTTGTAAGGTAACCAAACAAGAGTTGAGATTCTCTGTCCCATTTTGTGTTCCATCTTGTGTCCCACTACCTTCTCCTTTCGACACATCAGCAATTAATCATCAATCATTATTTTTATTATGTGTCAAAAGATTAACTAAATGTGATACAAGATGTGACACTAAAGTGGGACAGAGGATCCAACAAGCACTTATAAGTATTTGCCAATTTACACCTGAATTTAATTCCTACCTTCTAATTAAAATAGTCACATGTAGCTCGTTGTAGCATAAAGTCATTATAAAGAAAACCATGTCATCTCTGATATCTCCGTCAAATGGTCATCAGACCCATTGGCTGGGGAAAGGTGGTGACATCTGTATTGTTTAGTTGTTTGAGCCTCCACCGCTTCTGACGTTAGACTCTTATAAGCAAAGATATACTCCTTCGATAGACTCATCTTATTCCTGTATTTTCCTGCATTTCTTGCGATCCAAATTCCCAAAAAGTGTGTCTGCCTCCGGTTAAAGTCTTCCCCCTCTTTCTGACGGGTCGATCCACGTGCGTCGTTCACTACTCCTTGAAGGTAGATGCAACATGGTTGAAGGATGGGAAGTCCACTGCGGGGTGGATTTTGGAGAACGGTCTTTCAAAGTTTAGAAGGTCTTTCATTTTCCGAGCGGAATCAGCACTACAAGCTGAAGCAGTAGGTATTAGGGAAGCGTTAAGATGGGCAATTGAGGAAAACTTCCTTCATCTGGTGGTCTACACGGATTGTCTCAAGATTGTTCAACAACTACGTCACCCGCACGAAGCTGATCACGCTCTTTCTATCGTCTTTTTAGATTTTTTCTCTTTAGCTAAGTTTTTCCATTGTCTTTCGTTTTCTTTCCGTCCTAGGTCTGAGAATACAGATGCACACAACCTTGCGAGGTCGGTTATGCGTAGGTAATCAAAGACTCTATCCAGCTGGCAAAAAAAATAAAAAATAAATAAACATTCTAAAGTTTAGCACCACCTCTATCAAATTATATTCAACCAATTAGACTAGTTGACATTATTAAAAAAAAATAGCAATATACGGAGTATAAAATTGCACAAATTTTCGTGTGAAACCGCCTCACAATAGGTTTCGTGAAACCTCTCATATGAGTCGCGGTTACTTTTTAATTTTCAATTTATCTTTCTCCTTTTAAAATTATTAGATCGTTAATATGTTAATTTCACACTATATGAGCGTGAAAGTAGTCCGTAATAATAAAGGGGACAATATAAAAGCACATGGGCCTTTCTTAAACCCACCACAATTATCCAATTGAGAGTGCATCCTTCTTTCATTCCATAATTAGGGTTTTACCTCCCACCACACTATATATTCCACAATATACTCTTTTCTCATTTAGTTTCATCTCTTCAATTACTTCCATCTTTTTTTTCTTTTTTTTTTTTTTTGTAGCGATATTCAAACAACTACAATATTAAATATTTTTGAATCCTTAGTTAGGCAGACGTTAGAAAAACCGTTAAAAGTCATATCGAAAATGAAAAAAATGCCTCTTCTTTCGGCTGCAAGGCGTGAGATCTTATGATCAATTTCTTGTAGGCTTTGTTCTGGGGGCATATATTTAAATTCATCTTCTCAGAGGATTTTTTTGTCCAAAATTTAATTAATTTTTATTTAATTTTTGGACCCTCTGTGTTTGATATATTTACCTATATAAATTAACCCAATTAATTGTCAGTAAAATCATTTTTATAATTTTTACTCCGTATTGAGAAATTTTTAAATTAAAATAATGATTGCGGTGATGACCAATGAAAAATCAAGCTCAACAGACCGGAAAATGGGGAACATTGTTTCCTGTTTGTGTCGATTATACTAACCTGAGCGATCCTTTCTTTCTTAACTAATTTTACTTTGCCATATAAAATTGAATTTGTACTCCGTATTAAAATTGAAATTGTATTGACCTTTGAGTAAGTCTTGCATAAAATCGTTTCACGCATGCGATAGAGTTCTTATGAGTAAAATGTGACTATTTTAACGTTAAATGTGACTACTTTAAAACTCTATAAATTGGTCACTTTAAAGTAGACACATTTTAGTTACAAATACCCCGTCGCACGCGTGAGACGTTTTTATGTAAGCATTTGTGTTGAACTTTATTGTTTGTATAAATAAATTTGAGAAATAATTTAAAATTACGGTTTTTATTTTAAAATTCATCTTATTTCGGAGTACTTTTTTACACTTTATGAATATAGATTTTCTTTGAAATTATTCTTAATATACTCCATATTATCTTTGTCTCATTCATGAGAGATTGAATCGAATTACCAAGCAACACTATTTACGAATTTATAAATTCGAGCGGAAAAAGATTTGAACATGAGACGTTCAGCATAACTTCTATTATTAGATTAAACGTGACTACTATTAAAGATTTAAAAATAATTACAATAACTGTTTGAATATAATTACCATAACCATTAAAATGATTAGTTTAGTTAGTTAATACTGTATCCGTCCCTATTCATTCCTTTATCTTCATTTACTCCACAAAATGAAGATGTAAAAACGAAATTCCAACAGTACAAACTGGCGCCATTCCTCGCGTTAAATAGACTATATAATTAATTGTTCAACTTAAATTACTGCTCTGCACCTCTTAACCTCATTTGCTTCATCAGTTTTTTAGGTTAATGTTTTGTACTCTCATACGATAAAACTGTCGTATACAACAATGTGAGTTACTACATACACAGACACAGTAGAGGGGAGAAACCCGAAACACAGTAGAGGGGAGAAACCTGAAACATTTCACCTCCATGGCTTAAATAAGAGGGACGAAAATTGCTGATACAACACAGCCGATGGAATGTAGAATGTGGAATTGATGAATATATATCGAAACTATACACAGGAATATATATCGAAACTATACACATTTCACCTTCAGTTTCCACACGAATGACGCTATTTCTAATTCGGGGAATGCCCGAAAGTAGAGGTTGATAGTGTTAAAGACTCGCGCTTAGTTTCGGAACTCTGCTCGTGCTCGCATCACCAATGGAAACGGCTGATGCTAGTGACTTAGATGCCCATGTCCTAGCGTTTATAGCTCCCTCTTGGAAGTTGCTTCCTTTACGAGGGTCCCTAAACGAGCCAAGAAAATGTTTTGTTTTGTTCAAATATCGGAGAGGATGCTCCCACAACGTTGTTAACCTGACGTGCTCCGTGTATCTTCTCCATGTATGGTGTGTAAACTCAAGGAGGTATGGGAACAAGAGGTACGTTAACCTCGCTAGTACAAACACGGTGGCTAATGTGAGGTATGTTTCTTGTCGAAGAAGGTTTTCAGGAGACCTTGCCCAAGAAAAAGGGCAATCTTCTAGCATTTCGTTGTCAGATCTTTCCTGATTTGAAGCGGTTTCAACTTTGTCAAATGGTAACTGATCTCTCGGATCTCCTTGTATGCCTACAACATAAAGGTCAGGTGAATCTCCTTGTCAAATGGTAACTGATCTCTCGGATCTCCGTGATTTTTACGACAAAGTTAGAAATGCTATAAAACCTTGATAAGCGATTATAAAGTAGGCAGAAAAGCTTGAAAAATGAACTTACCAGTGACATCACTGTAGAAAGAAACTAGTGAACTCAGGCTTCGTGAGCCGTGGTAGTGTACACGCATTGTAGAGTTCATAAGAAAAAACGTAGGGAAACCATGGACTCCATACTTTGAAAGAATGCTGCACACGAAAAAAAATGGTTACCATGAGATGACTTTTTTACTAGATGAAATCATAATCAAGGTTTCAACCTGCTGCGAGTTCATACTTCATACCTTGGTTTCACAGCTGATTCTGCAATTGCAAAATGGGGAATCGACGGGTACAGGGTAGAAAGAATCGAAAAACTTGGTCTAAATTTCTTAGAGAACGGGCACCAAGACGCATAAAAGAGAACAGCGACATAGTCCTGTTTGTGACTGTACAACAAATGCAGCGCCTTCTGTAACGACCCTTCATCACCCTTAAAAACCAAAATAGATCACGTCAGCTAAAAACAGGACTATGGCAGGCACTGGTTAATAAGTTTAATTGATTTGAGGAAAAAAAAAAACTCCGTAAAATAGATGTCCGATGAGTTGCGCCACATGAAATTTGCAAGTGAAGGCTGCGAACATAATTAAAGGTAACTCCGTCAAGACACTTCACTTAGCTGTCGACACTTCACTTAGCTGTTGTGTCGTGTGTCAACACGTCACCATGTCGAAGAGTACATAAAATTTTCAGCAGTGTTTATTTATTTTTATTTTTTCAGAAATAAAACTTCTAACAGCTCAACCAAGCTAAAATGCATTAAATGCTTCTCCATGTTAAATCAACTATACACTTATGGGGGTTGCGGCTGTGTATGACACGGAATTTGACGACATGGGTACTTAACTTATACAACTATTGCAACTCTAACGCGTCCCCTAGAAGAGCCAGAAAAAGGGCATTGTTGCACAAAACTTAATTTTGAATATACGCATTTGTTTGCAGAGTTCTTGTGTGCATGAGGAATGTGCATAAGGTAATGTTGTACTCCAAAAACTAAGTATTTTCAGTGTTTTGCAACCCCCGTGTTCAATTGTCCATGAGCTCATGCCCATATACAATTTGAAATTTAGAAACAAAAGGCAGAATAATCCTTTTTCCCTTTTCCAAACCCGTCAAATATATGAGCTCAATTACATCACTCAACAGTTCCCGAGTCATTTCTCACCAAAGTAATTCGCATTCTCAAACACCCCTTTTTAAAATCATCCTTCCTTCCTAACTAGCAAACATAACATCTTAGATTGTTAGCCGTGTCACATAGAAATGCACATCAAAACAGAAAGCAAAGGTAAATAACCTCTTCATCTATTCACATTAATTTGGATGAAGAAATATACGGAGTAAAAAATTTCAAAGCAATTGCAAAATCTTACGAAGTACATATCAACCAAACGCCATAAAAACAAGCACAGACTATTGTCAAGGCATCAACGATCACGAAAAGTGTCGAAAGCATCCCTCATCCAAGTCTTTCAGTCTTTCACGAAACACTTTCTTAAAAACAATCTAGCAAAACTCTCGATATTATAACCATCATCACATCATCATCATCGCCACATATTCACCTCAACATGGGTTATAGCGTTATACTTCCTCCGTTCCAATTAATCGTCTTTTGCAAATAGTTTAAGGCGAATGAAAGCAAGGGGAGTACGAGGGCTTTCAAAGTCAATGCAACTAATCTAATACAGTTCGATTGTAGTCAATTTAAAGTAAAAGTGTAAGCATTTTACTCTTCAACGAACACAAATCATCGAAAAAGAAAAGCTATGCACAGAATAAAATTCCGAAATTAAAAACAATTAAACATATATAAAAACAATTAACCCCTTATAACTCAGTAGAACTCATTCACTAAAGACTTCATCTTTCTGAAACAAAATTCAAACTTTTTTTCAAATGATAGCAGCAAAATTACCTCAATTACAGCGATTTCGTAAGACCGATTAATATGACAAATTGAATCATGAAACCCTAAAATGGCATCAGTGATTGAAACAGCAGGGCAATAACCAAACTCGGAAACCCTAGCTGAGTCACCCCGAGTTAACCCAGTAAACAATACTGCTACTATAACCGCAAAAACACCCCAAATTTTCGTCATCATCACTATAAAATTCCTCAATTGTAAACCCTGTTTTTCAATCAATAGCTAAATCCCTACTTAATCATCTATATATAATTACAAAATTGAGCAATACCCAGATTGAATAATGAAGACAAACTTAATAAAGATGGATAATTTGAAGAAATTGAAATTCCAAATTGAAAATTAGGGTTAAAAAGGGGGAGAAATTATTGAAACTCCGCGTAAAAGAGTATCAAATTTCAAAGATGAGGTGAATATTTGTGGGGAATAATAGTTTTGTTGGAAATGAATGGGTGTATCATCCAATGAAATTTGGTGTGGGAATTTTCTTTTCTAAGGATTTTTTATTTTATTTTATTTTTTTGAAGTAGAAGTGTGATTGGAATGAAATCTTAATTAGTTGGAAAAATATGTCAGCTTAGTTTACAGAAGTGCTAAATTAGTCTGACCTGCATCGTGTAGCAACATTTAACCGCAAATTTGTGTAAGTTACCACTTACCCCCGAAAAAACCCGATCCATCCGATCCAAATAAATGGATTGTAACTCGACTTAAATGGATGAAAGATGGATGATTTGATGGATGAAGTGGATGATGGATCGGGTTGGATTCGGGTGGGCCTTCATCCAATCCGTCACCCGCTAACCACCCGATCCGACATCCACCCGAATAAAAATACTACTTATTTTTTTTAATAATTACCAAGATATTATAAAAAATAAATAAATTTGAGACAACTTGTAATTGTTTATGAAATTAATCACCTTTTAACTATCTTATCGAAAATGTTAGGGAAAAACGGTAATAAGTCATGTTTATATTCATTTTTTTTTTTATATTATTATTTGTCATCCATTGATTCACCCGATTCACCCGTGGACGACGGGTGGATTGGATTCGGGTGATAGGTTATCGGATGGATGATGGATTCGGGTGAGGCTCCACCAAACCCGAACCCGATCCATTGCCATCCCTTAGTTACACTAAGTTATTATAATCCACCTCATTTGTATCCGTTTATATAGTTTTTGTATTATTTAAGTGATAATTATGATTAATTGTTACTAAATTTTTTTAGTACCCCTTTAAGTGACTTTAGTAGATTTGTTTCATGATTTTGTACCCTTTTAACTGCAATTTGTACTTTGGTCTCACATTAATTTTGTGTGAGTTGTGCATCACAGGAGAATTACTGTTCATAGATAAAATTATACTCCGTATATAGTACTCCCTCTGTCCCAGTGAATTGTTTACAATTTCTATTTCGAGGTGTACGAGTCATTTATTTACTTCTATAAATGGTCATTGTGGGACTATGTGTAAGTGGACCCTTAATTCTTAAACCAATCATATTACAAGAAAAATATTATTTTTGCTTACTTTATAACAAATGATTCCTTTTTGTACTTACACTATTGTTTTATCAATTTTTTTCATTACATCTCTCCTCTCCTAGATAATTGAGCATAAAGTAAATGTAAATAACTCACCGAAACGGAGGGAATATGATATTTGTATACAAAATTACATACCGTACTCCATATTTGTATGTAAAACCGTATCGTATGCGGTTTACAAAAATTATTTTAATTCACGTGATTTTTAAATTCATGTACTCCCTCTATCTCAGTCATTTGTTTACAGTTTGACTTTTTTCCCCTCACAAAAAAGTCAAACTGTAAACAATTCACTGAAACAGAGGGAGTAAATTTAATTCTTTGATGGCAATCAAACGACCCCTTCGATTTATTCCACTTATTTTGAGTCGGTTTTATTGTTAGTCGGGCCATTTTTAAGGCGAATAATTGTGGGACTAACAAATTAGCATCAATACAACTTTGGTCATTTTTTGGATTTCAAATACACTCGTTTAGACTTGGATCGAGTCAATATTATTAAATTCAACAAAGTCGCGGTGTTAATTAGAATCGAAGTTATATTTAGACTAATTTTTGTCAAGTCAAATGAGAAGTTTATTGCATTAATACATTTGATTATTGTCATTCTAATTCTGATTATACCCACAGGGTTAAGATCCTCTAGAGTTTATATCGATCATATTCAAACTTCCTAATTCACGTGGAAAAATATTTCTTTTTGTGTATGTAAATATGAAAATCTTATAAAACGGTAATTTGCTTTTAATTCACGAAAAATCAACAACTTGTTCTGCAAGCTGTTTAACAACCAGTTGGAAGTGATGGTCCTGTGGAAGATTGCACTTGCTAATTTTTAAATTGGTAAAAAAAAGGTTTCTGTCGATCACCGAATTTGATTCTGTCGATCACAAAGAATCAGATTTCTACATCTAAATCATATCACAGTCGAAGGTATTGAAACCGAATTTTGAAGCCTATCATTTCAACGAGTTCCCCAAAAGTCGATGATTTCTTCTAAAAACAAGCCCTAGTGTGATCAATGACATCGAGTACAGGTGGGCGAACCACGTGTGCCAACACATTGACTTGCCTGCCGAGCCTTTTTTAGGAACACTCAACAACGACACATCCCTTCAATCCATATCCAACCTCTGACAAAGGCTGGACTCCGGTTCAGATTTTGGTGGCCCGATACAGTTTTTTTTTACCAACGGGTCAAGACCAAGCTCATTTAATTCACCTGGTCATCCTTTCCAAAGGGTCAAGCCAACTAAGCTCGGCCCATGTCACCGCCATCCATGGGCAAATTGGCAAGGTGTTTTTCTTTCAATTTAATACAAGTAGGTTTTACTTTAAATGAAATGACAAATCTAGGTAAGCAAGTTACCTTGTAAAAAGGAAATCTTCCTCAAAGTAAACTCATATTCCATTCGGGTCGTCGTTGTCCAAGCGAGGACAACACAGCCTTTCGTAAGCGTGGGACACTAAAATTATCAAGTCTCAACATCCTTGTTACCTCTAAACACTACTCATTCGACTTCTTGGAATCTAATTCCGAATATATAAAAGATTGCAACGAATACTATACCAATTACAAAAAGAAACTGCGAATACATAATTGTGTGAGATACCAAATGAATAAAATCGAGTTTGAAGGTAAGGTCTATATTTGAAGACGATAGAACGAAAATGACAACTTTTAAGAATCTGTTTAATCCAAAATCGTCAATTAAAGTTTTATTCCATCTGCATTCACATTATATCTACCAAAGGGTAAACAACCAATGGACAAAAGAAGCGAAATGTTAACCTAACCGAATGACCGTCTCAGCAGATTCTAAATCAAACTCATCGATTAAAATTTTGACTAAATTTTGATACACGAGACAACAAGACGAGCTGAAAAGCTCTCTAACATACATGGACTGAATTCATATATGAAATTACCTCTAAATCTACCGTCACTCAGCCGGTTACAGCTGACGTATGGAACACAAAGTGCTACATTACAACTATACACAGCTGCACTCATTCAAGTAGCAACATCGACTACGTTTTCAGGGAAGCCATCCTCTAAATATTCTACTTGAAAGAGAACTAAGCACTAGAATGAATGCATGAGGCGCTCGGTTAATATACAGAACAAAATAAGATCAGCACAAAAAGGAAGCATTACCTGTTAAGATTGGCTCATGCTGAAATTAACGTTAACGACAAACGATCTACAGAAACTGGCCCGACATTCTTGCTTTACAACTTGGGCAAAGAGAACCAATTGAACCAGCTTGCATTTCACAGGACAATGAATCTTGGTGAAATTCATTTCCGCACCATACGCACATCACGGAAACAACATGATTAGGCATCATATTTGGCAGCGTAGTCGTCTTTTGATCCCATGAACCGAAACTTTGATTGATCTCCGTGTTGTATTGTAATACCTTAGGGTGCTCCAACTGAGGATTAGACTCCTGTGGAGTCATAAAACTAAATTCCATTGGTTCTACACTGGATCTCAACCCTTCAAAACTTGACATATTGTCGAATTTCCCGTTGGCATTATACAAGTCATTCCCACTCTGAAAACAAACACCAATAAGATGTCAAATTAACCAAAGTAAGCTCATTAGCTATTGTGTTTTGGATAGCGTTGACAGAAGAGTTTTATTGTTGCCACAATATATATACTTGTCCCCATAATTAAAATATGAAC
Organism: Dianthus caryophyllus; assembly: GCA_023091065.1. NCBI lineage: Eukaryota > Viridiplantae > Streptophyta > Magnoliopsida > Caryophyllales > Caryophyllaceae > Dianthus > Dianthus caryophyllus. Next base: position 8,803,019 of record CM041522.1, on the reverse strand, counting down.
AGTTGAATACAACACAGTACACCATAAAACCAATATTTAGAAGTAACCCCTAGAAGCCTAGAACTCCCAACGTAACCTATAGATGGAGAGGCGTGTTATATGTCGGACACGACACATAAATACTTTGTTTAGGATCAAAACATGAAACAATTTCATGGATAATCAGTGCACTTTTTTAGTGCAAGCGGTAATGCTATAGACTATAGGTAACATTGAAGAATATCAGACAAAGAAAGAAAAAGGGCCAAATGAGTCAACGCACGACCACAACCACCCCACCCACCCTTGTGTCTTTTACAAATGCTCCCGCCATTGGCGAGCAATATGGAGATACAACCTGGAGGTGAAAAACCAGTTTATCTCCGTATCACTCATTCTAGTAACGGAAATGTGCAGAAATTATCTGACTAACACACGTTTAATGAAAATTCATATTCATGTCAAAGTTGGAAACTGAAAATAAACAAGTCGTTTAATACCTTATCTGAAAGGAAATCAAAAGGTTGAAAGGACCCCGAGGACTGAGCCTGGGAGGATGAAGAATCCACCAAGCCACCTGGCAGAATACTTCCGTCGTTTGATCCCCACAAAAAGTCTGTTGTACCAGTCTGATTACGTCTGCCACCACTGTTTCCGAAACCAATCATCAAGTCCCTGTCTCGAGAGTCAACATACCCTTTGTTCAAGCTGTACCCCGTATCAACTGGTTGCTGATCACGCGTCTTGTTCAAGCTATACCGTGAATCACACTGCTGAACACTAGCTAGACTAAGGGAATTGCCATAAGCCACTCTATCTTGTCTAGCTTGATTGAGATGATTATAACTTCCGCTTTCCGTATGTTGCACGCCATAGCTTTGTTGACTAATACAAGGTTTATTCAAGTTATATCCCAAATCACATTGCTGTTGGTATCCAGCTAGATTAAGGGCATTGCCATGAGATATACCCTCTGTTCTAGCTTCATTATTTCTACTGAAAACTCCTAGTTTATTACGTTGACCATACCTTTGCTCATTCATACAAACCTCGTTCAAATTGTAGCCTTCAGTAGATTGTCGCTGATGACCAACCAGATTCAGTGAATTATTCTGGGAGGCCCTCGCCTGCTGAAGAAACGTACTGCCACCTCCATAAACCTTGGTTTGGCTGTCCACAAGACCATTCGATTGTTGTCCCCACAGTTGAAAGGGAGAAGTCTCTTCAGGAACGGCACCATGCTGAGCAGAACTCAGAAAATTTCCATTCATTTCCGTGATATTGTTAAAATCAAGGAGCAAATTACTAGACCTCGAGCTGTCCACCTTTTCAAGTTCAGGTAAATGCATTGTGGTTGTTGAGGTGGAAACATTTCCCACATCGTTCATAGCAACTTCACGACTGTGTTCATTCATGGAAAGGGCATAAAATAAGCTCTTTGAAACTTGTGCCTGCTTGTCGTCAACATAACTATCAAAGGACCGTAGTACATCAGGGACATGATTATGTGACTGGTCAGTGTTAGTTATATCAGTGGTATCTAAATGACTGTCCCTACTTCTAGACTGGAAAAAAAGGTTGCCAGTATGTTCTTCACCCTGTTTATTCAAGACCTCTCCAGTGTTGTTCTCAGTGCTACAAGAGTGCTTGAACTGCTGAAAATCTCTGACCCCTGAAGGTTGCACCATTTTGACATTAGAACCTCTCACTGCCTCATTCGAGCTGTAATTAGAAACATTATCCTTCGAGTAAAACTGCACATTGCTTTCACAGTGTCTTTCCTGAATGATCCTCTCATAATCGTCGGTCAGTTCAGTGTTCTCAAAGCTGCTCAAGTCCACTTCTGTCTCGTTGACTAAATCAGCAAAATCATGCCTTTTGTTTACCATCAATGTCTTCGTCTGTTGATCATCAGATAAAGTAGAAACTTTAGATTCAATATTCTCAGTCTTGTTCATTATGACACCACAACTCTCTTCTGCTGTGAAGGGAACGGCTGATGATTCTTCCATGCTTTCCAAGCCCTTGATATCATCTTCATCAACCATGTCAACATCAATATGGCCACTCCCAGATACCTCTGTCAGCCCTTGATGATGCATAACATTTACTTCTTCGTCGTAACAATAACGCTCCACAGGGTTATTCACCAAATAACATTTGGCAAAACTCTGATTGCTTGACTTTCCCTCATTGCCAGCAGCCAGATCAAATTCAGAAGTTAACCTCTCCTCAGTTTCCAACACGTTCTCCGTAACAAAACTGCTATCAGCACCAACATCTGATAGCTTGCTATCAGATGACAAATATGCTTCAGAATTTTCCGCCACAACAGGAGGGCGTTCGATTGCTTCTGGTGACACAAATTCACTAGAAATTATTTCCTGATAATTATCACTGTAATCTAACACCACCTTGTCGGAACCAGGACAGTCAACCTCTGTGGTGTTTTTATTAGTACAGTCAACCTCTGTGGTGTTTTTATTAGCAATATGATCAGCAGCTTCTTGTTTGCCAGAAGATTCGCAATCTAATGTTTTGTCAGTTTGAGCAGCATTCAGCTCCATTGGACGAGTATAACTACTGTGATCATTTTTTTCATTTTCTGAAAGCCTTTCAGCATCAGGAGCAGTCATTTTCTTCTCTATACAGTCATTATTCAGCTCGCCATTACCCAACATATTTTGTGTACCAGCACCAGATTCAGCGATCAGTTCTGTTGATCCAAGTGTTTCAGAAACAGACAAAGAAACTTCACCAATAGATACTGGCTTAAAGGTCTTTTGTTTAGCTTTAACGCTAGAACTCCCACCAGCACTCTTCAAATAGTTTTTGACGTGTATTCCAACATGTCCAAAGTAACTACCCCGATCAAGATAAACTTTATCACAAAACTGGCACTCATACTTACCATCCTTCAAAAGATCATCATTTTCAATGTAAACACCAGCCTTTCGCCGTTTTCTCTTATGGCATGATATAAGATGCTTCAATAACTCATCCTTCTCATTAAACGGAGTAGAACATTTGTGACACTTCAAAGCAGATGTAGATAATTCATGTACTTCCCCCAACTGAACATCCTTGGACGGTGTAACCCGATTTTCCAGATTCGGGGAGATATTAAGGTGCATATGCCTATCTTCACGATCTTTGAACAGTGAAGAATCAGGAATTGCCTGATGTTCGACCTTTGTTTCTGTCTCTACAGCCTGTAGAAAATCATAATTTAAGTTCATACACTCACAAAACAAAACAAAACAAAAAAAAAAAAAAAAAAAAATGTGCTAAGCAATTTTGATGCAACTAACGTTTTTAGAAGCCACGTCCACGGCTGTAATATCAGGATCTTCAACAGCAGGCTGCTCTTTTGGCTCTTGAGAGCCAGTCAAGGAGATCAAATAAGAAGAGACTTCCTTGCAGGACACAAAATACCGTCCATTAGGACTGCACAACATCCACCATATACAGTGTCAGGCTGTCAGAGAATACAAACAATTTAATAATTATCTAGGATAAATGATGAAAATACAGAATATAAATCACAAATTACACGTATGACGCAGTTAGACAAAATGTGCTATTTTGTTTAACTTTTGTCCTTAAAAGCCAAGCGCTTTTGTCAAAAAAGCTTCCACCACATATTTAGGCACAAAAGCTTGGGTACAAGCCTAGACACGCCGAACCAAAGTGCCATCAATAGCCATTTCTGGTCAAAATGCAATCTCAAGAGCAGTTGATTTCTCACACTATTTACGTGATTCAAAGTAAAAAGGTCCATCATCCATGCTGAGGCAACTTCAGCAACAACTTTATAAAAGACTATGGAAAAGCATACTGTGGTATCAATGATAAAAATAAAAACCAGGCACTTGTCAGTTAAGCAAACGAAACAAACACAAAAGTAGAAGAAATAACGTTTCGCCCACTATTTTCCTAGGTTAGGTGGAACTCGATGAAAGTGGCCTTTAACACATTGTTTGTATTAAAATAGACAAGAAAAATATAGGAAATGATTTAAAAGAGAGAAAGATGGACTGGCGAGCAGAGGAGGAAATGGGGAACAAATAGAGCATGCAAAACAAAAAAAACAAAAAACAAAAAACAAAAAAAAAAAAAAAAAAAAAAAAAAAAAAAAAAAAAAATCAATTGCTACGAGACTAATTTTCTAGGATAACAAACAGCAGATAAACATTTGTCCTAGCATCGACCATCAACAAAAATTTCTGATTAATAAGGAATAACAAGTTATCTACACGACTACACATTGTCTACACCCTATAATTACGATGGCCTACAAATGAAAAAATATAAGCAACGTACAAAGGCTACATTTCGTGTGATATATGAAATTTAAGAAAAATATTGATTGATAAAGGGAAAACTTAATTGCAAGGAATACAAAATGAAGATGTGCTTACTAAAAAATTGAGATGTAACGGAAAAACATAATCGGGCTTGATAAGGCCCAGTCAACTATTTGAACGCATAGAAAATGCAAAATATATCACTCAAGAAGCTCGAACACACCCTCTTCTACATCATACACACGAGAATTTTTGTGATGTTCAATGCTTCAATTAATAAATACTTAATTTTTCAAGAATAGTTTACTCTGCACCCTTATTTTTCTATGTTTAAGAAAAGCAAATAAAGGAGAGAGAGAGCAACTGTATGCGGGCAATGGGTTACCGAAGTGGTGGTGAGTGGTGACCTCCATTATACTAATAACGATTAACCCATAACAACAGTTAAGATATGTACTCTGTAAAATCAATTACAAACAATCTATTTCATTCTTTAAATCAACATTCCTCAAATTTGACCAATAAAATTAGTCGTAAAATAAGAAAGATAATATATTTGAAATCGCAAATATATAATTTTAACGGGAGAAAATCAAGTATACATCGAGAAAATCAAGGTCCAAGTATCTTCTTGTAGACTATTCAAATAGTAAGTGAGTTATTTGCACTTGAATTAAGGGAGTAACTTATATAAAATCCACCAGTAAATGTTACAAGACAAACCAATAAAAAAACTTCACTACGTACGGAGTTATATATAATCCCACTTTCAACCACATATTCAACTACGTAACACTCAAACCCCGCATTAAGGTAATACAAGGTTAGACCAGAGTACCTAAAATGTAGAGATTCGCCCTATAACACTACAAGAACAAATCTCATGAATTTGGCTCTTACCTCTAAACTTGTGACCAAAGAACCAACATTTTTTAGGGCAAAAGTGAATTTGAGTAAACATTTCGATAAATCTACAAACCATTATCCTAGCATTACACAAAGATACACGCCAAAAAGGGGTACTTCTACAGTTCTACACTAATATCATCCTTGCCATTCCCATCTAAATGTTGCCAAAATTACTACTAGGGTCAATCATATTCAATATACTAGATTGTGAATATTGTCGTCATTTAAAACCAACAACATCATATATTTGTGTGCCTCAGCAAAGTTTACTTATACCCTTGCTTAGAAATCATTCATCTTTTCATTAAAGGTCAACAGACCATGTCACACATGTTATACGCATCCAAATTATCGTGGTGGCCTCTTCCATTAACTCGTCTTCAGCGAAAATCAACAAGAATCACAGTGACAATTAACAAGTGCACCTTTTAATTTGTGAATGCTACCTCTTCTTTAGATCGTCTAGTGAGTTGAGAACCCATGGAATAACTGGCAAACCATGTTCCACAAACACAAAATAGACCATTTACTCCCATGTAAATCCAACCAAGACCCGTTTCTACACACTGATCCAAGGTTCAAACTATCATCCAAATGGAACACAATGAGGATTACATAACTACCGCCTCATGACTGACCCATCAACATCCAACTAAATCATAACTCATAAGCATCACAAACAAAACATATATTGGGCGCTCATTGCTTGATCGATCATCTAGGAGAACTTGTTGCAAAAGTATCAATCTTTCGGAATCCACCAAGTGACGAGCAAACCACGTCGCACAAACACAACACAGCCGTTCACTCCCATGTTTGCTACACGATCCAAGCAATACTAACACTTATACCACTTATCCAAGTTTCAAACAATCATCAAAACCAAACACAAAGAGAAGCACATAAATGAACCTAACTATTAACATCAACATCTAACTAAATCATAAACATCACAAACATAACACATAACGTATTTAAAACCTTGACAAACGAAAAGAAGGAAGAAATAACCTAACGTAACGACGACAAAACACCCAAGCACGGCCTTGCTTCTTTTTAATAGCGATCAAAATCTTCCAACCATTTGGCAAAAAATCCCCTATCAAATTCGCATCGACAATCTTCCTTTTCTTTCTTCTACTACCCCACTCCCCTTCCAAATCATTCACAAACCCTAGCAACTCTTCGGCCGTCTCCTTCCCTTCCGTCAACCGCTTCAACTCCACCGTATACGGATCCTCCGCCTTCGCCAACTCCGCCAAATTCACCACCACTCCATTCTTATTCACCAACTCCTTCTCACTCTCCTCCCACCTTCTCTGCACCTCCTCCACTGTCACCGCCGCCACCTCCTCTGCCGTCTCCTCATCCTCCTCCTCCTCCTCCTCCTCCATCACCTCCACCTCCGCCGCCTCATCCTCGGCCTTCTTCTCCTCAAACACCGTCATTTCCAAAGACGTTTCGCTTTTCGGTTTTCGGCCGCGTTTCCTCTTCTTATCACCAGGCACAGTGTCGCAATACGTAACGCTCACCGGAACAAGAGCAAGCTCATCACCACCACCACCGCCACAACCATCGTGGTTCTCAACATCATCATTCGACGAAACATCAACACCATTGCTCAAATTAAACAAGCTCTTAAACAACGAAACAATGCGCAAATTCTCAGCGTGTTCGGCGTCGAGTACGGGAGGTTCGGGAGTAACACGGCGAGGTTTCGCCGCCGCCGCCGCAGAGTCGATCAAATTAGGGTTATTCCGCGGCGCAAGACGGAGGCGAGAGTAAGTTTGCTTCCGACTTCCGGCGGACTCATTAAACACAGAGCGGTCGATTTTAGGTATAACGACGTCGTCGCAGCGGCGGAGGTCGACGGCGCGTGAGGAGCACAGAGCGAGTGCGGCGAGTTCTGACTGTGTAAGGCGGCGGAGATCGACGGTGGGGATAGATTCGACGGTGAGATGATCGGAAGGCGGCGGAGGCGGAGAGGGGCCCACCGTAGCAGAAGCCATAAATATAGGGGGGGAAGGAAGAGAGAGAAAGTGTGAAAATTTAGTATTAGTAACGGAAAATGAGGTGAGGGAGTGTACGGCGTTGGAGGTTGAGGAAGGTGTGATTTGGGCGGGCTATTCTTGGGCCTATTGGGCTTTTTTTGGGTTTTACATGGGCTTGTTTTCTGGGCCTATTGTGCTCTTTACTTCTTACTCTATACAAATTAATTACACGGTGGGTCATTTGTAAGAACATCTCCTATTCTTTTCGGTTTATCGGAGCTGAACTTATAAAAGCTGAATTTATATGACCTAAGCTGAATTTATTTAGATGTGTGTAAATTTGTGCTTGAAATGTTATAGGAGTTGAGCTGAGTTGAGCTGAGCTTTTATGAGCCGAGCTGAACTTATTTATTAAAGAAAACCACATAGATACTTTTGTAACTAAATGTATAAACTTTGTATGAGAGATCTCACGAAAAGATTATTGTGAGACCGTCTCACCAAGGAATTTGTCTTAATTGAAATCATCAAATTTAGTGATATGAAGGAGACAGCGAAAGAGTTGTTAAGATTTTGTGATCTTGAAGTGGCGGATGAGGGTCAGCTGGGTTGGCTGATAGGAAGAAGGCAACTATGGTGGCTCGAGAGTGTAGGAGGGGAAAATGGAGTTTTACGTGTGGGCACTTTGGTGTCGATAAATAAATTTGAGGATGGTCGTGTCATTCAAAGGTGGTTTGGTGGTCGAATGAGGTGGGTTGGCGGGGACTGCAAGGGAACTAGAGTGAGAGCGATAAGAGGGCTACAAAGGGCGCCAACTAACGACAAATCGACAATGAACTAACATTGTATAACAACATAACATATTACGGAGTATTATGTATTGCATTTGCATATGAATAATTCATCTCCTAGGGTTATCTTTCTAAAATTTAATTTCCTTAACTATGTTAAGGTTACCTTCTATCTGCATGAGTCCACCCCCATGGGGCATTGTCCATCACCACCACTTTTCAGTTTCCACTACGCCCGACTTATCTACAACTTGGGTGTCCCATCTTGATCTCTCACCGACGTAACACAGCAACTCAAAGTCTTTATCCGACTCTCTCCCGCGCCTCGACAAACCTACCCTACTCCTCAAAAACCCTTCCGCTTCCCTCGGAATACCAAGACCATATGACTTGTTATTTTCATCATATTTTCTTTTTACTCATCAAACATTTTACAAAATACTTTTAACGGTATAAAAAAGGAACAGAAGATGGGTTTAAAAAATGAAAACCAAAAAATCCGACCTACCGGATTCGAACCAGTGACCTAAGGATATCTGCACCAACTACAGTCCTCCGCTCTACCAACTGAGCTAAGGTCGGTTGTTGAATAATGTTTAGCTGATATTATAATTATTCTTTTTTAACAATTCACGAGGCTTTTTTTTTTTTGGCTTAGTAGTTAGGATCCCAAATTCCCCGACATGAGGATATTTACTTTGAATATCAACTCGTGATTGATATTCTAACACTTAACATTTTATATTTCATGGTTGAAAATTGAAATTATTAATTTGGTTGAGTATATTCTTATAGTTTAGTGAGTAAAATTCCTAACAATTCAATCAAATAAAAATGTATACAATTGGTTGAACCGAAAACCCCCAATAATGTACTGGTACATAAAAATTTGAACCAACATTTTATTAGACTCGACAAACAATAGTAATGGCATGATCCGAAAACACGACATGAACCCGATATGTAATTAACAGGTTCGAGTTAATGCGTGATGACTCGTTTATATAAATGAGTCAACACGAACACGATAATTGGGTTGCGTTGCGGTTTAGTTCTTTAAACATGACGGATTTGGATATATAACACATATAATATATTAAATAGTCATTACTTTAATAAAATATTTTTTAAATTTTTCAAAAAGGGACAAGACATGATCAGAAACACAACGTAAACTCGATACGTAACGGAATTAGCGGGTTTGGGTTGAGGGATGATAAGCACATTTATGTAATTAAAATGTTACATGTTAATTCTAAATTCAATCCTACGGAGTACGATAATGACTTAGAATTTGAGATGACCCTTACCTCAAAAAAAAAAATATTGGGAGGACCTAAAATTGAACTACCTTGGAGTTGAGCCAATTCAATCCTACGGAGTACGGTAATAACTTAGAATTTGAGATGACCCTTACCTCAAAAAAAAAAAAAAAAAAAAAAAAAAAAAAAAAAAAAAGTGGAATGACCTAAAATTGAACTACCTTGGAGTTGAGCCAATTCTAATTTCAACTCCCAAGAATTTCCCAAACATTAGAACTAACTCAATTTCAGAATTGAATTTTAATTTGATGTTCGTAAACACAAAATTATGTCATATAAAAACATTATTTTACTCATTCTCAATATAGGAATGCAAGCAAAAAATTGAATCAGAGGGAGTAAGATTTAAGACGGAATTTTCCAATCTTATCTTATGTTATGTAAAAATATACGATTTAATTTAGGACTGAAATGACTCGTTTTACGTCAAATGAGCTATGCAAATTCTCATTTAAGACGGAATTTTTCCTTCTTACCTTAAGACGAAATAATATTACTCCATTCATCTTAAAATAAGTGTACTCTTTATATTTTAGGAGGATTTAAGTACGGAGTAGTATTAATGAAATTTAAAAAGTATTCACAATCCTTTATTAAAACTTACTATAATTCGAAAAGGGATACTTATTTTGAAAAAAAATTAGTAGAAATGGAGCACTTATTTTGGAAGGGGGGCAGTACTATTTTATGATAAAATGAGACCATTTAGGGGGCGTTTGGTATGGTGGTTTCAGGAATGGGAAAGGGAGTTAGAAAGTTTAATTCCCTTAGTGAGTGTTTGTTTGGGAAAATTTGTCATTCCCTTTCCTCTAAAAACCTTTTCTAAATCTCCCTATGACTCTTTCATTCTTACCCCCCTCCCCCCCTTCTTTCAGTTTTAATTCTCCTCCATTCTCCCTTCTCTATCCCTTCTCCCTTCAAAAAAAAAAAAAACCCTACAACTCTTTCCGGTGACTCTCCACTGGGACTTTCCTAAGGTCCCCGACACCCTTGCTCCCTTGCACCGTCCTCCACCTCCTCCCACCGTGAGTAAGCTTTTCTCCTTTTTTTTTTTTTAGTTATTAAAATTATTGAATTATAGTGACACCTACGGCGTTTCCGGCGAACCCATGCCGCCTCCGGCCATCCCGTGACACCTACGGCCGCCCCCTGCCACCTCCTCCAGCCGCCATCCCACTAGAAGATTATTGCTTTGCAGCAAAGCAGATCTGCCGTTTTTTTTTTGTTTGTTTTATATTTATTATTATTATTATTATTATTTTGTTATTATAAATGTATTAGTTATTATATTATAAATTGGGTGATTATATATTGTTATTATATTTATATTATAAATTTGGGTGATGTTTGTAATCTTCTTTGGCAATGTTTGTTATTTGTAAATTGTTATCGCAATAAAATTTTGTAAATTGTAAATGTTTGTAAATTGTTGGTAATGTTTGTAAATTGTTACGGAGTATATTATTTTGTTATTTGTAAATTGTTATATTATTTTGTTATCGCAATCAAATTTGCATTTTATGGCAATGTTCGTAAATTATTAATTTTCTTGTTTGTAGTTCTTTGAAAAAAAATGTGATTTTAATTAAGATAAATTCAATAAGTACAATTAAAAGTAAAAATAACTTGATTAAAAAAATAGTTTCATTCCTCGATTAACTAAACAAATTACAAAAGTAATCCACAAGAATATCATTCCCTTTCCAGATTATACCAAACAGCAACCTAAATTCAGGGTAATCTCATTCTTTTCTCCCTGTTTCTCTTTCTGATTCCTTTTCTCTTTCCACTGCACATACCAAACGCCCCCTTAAGTATTTAACTACAACGGTTATAATATCACACAGTTATTATGATAACATTTTATGACAAAGTAGTTACGGAGTACATTTTATTGTAAATTGCTCACATTTAATCCGCTTTAACTTAAGACGAAAAGAGTTCCTCTTAGAAAAAACCGGCAAGCTATATGCAAATTTTTCAATGTGAAAATACACTTAGGATCGGATGAACTGGCAGCACCTGTGGACGTGGGGTCAGCATACGAGTGTTTCATTGCAAAACTTAGCTGGATTTTTCCCACTACTGTTTCTTCTCTCTAAATACTCCGTATTACACATTTATTCTTACTTTTTCTACGACTTTATATTATTATAATAATCGTTTACTTGAAATAAAGTACTCCGTAATTTATGTACTCCCTTTGTTCCGGTCATTTGTTTATACTTTTTATTTTGGTGTGTACAGGTCATTTGTTTACACTTTCCATAAATGATCATGGTTGACCCATGTAGGAGGTGAACCCCTACTCCTTTAACCAATTACATTTGATAATTTTAAGCAATCGGGACCCTCTTTATACTTATATTATTATTTTATGTTTTTTTTACCTCTCTACTTACATCGATAAATATATACGGAGTATAAAGTAAATATAAACAAATCATCGAGACGGAGAGAGTGAGTGTGTACATGCAACTAGTATATTTTTTATGATATTTTTTATGATTAGTACGTGGTCAGAAATCTTCCAAACTTCAAAGTCATATATCAATCATTATTAAGCACAAAAGTAAGCAACAAATTCTTACTCCGTAATTCTTAATTCAGATACACGAGTATATAATTAATGATCGAGTTTATACATATTAAGCTTAATGATTAGAATATTGGGAGTAGGGACAAGATCTTTTAAGCCCAAGATATGAGAGAAAGTCGTTAAGCCCAAAATTCCAGATTTGAGATTTTAACCAAAAAATTCGAGATTTTAACCAAAAAAAATGAGATTTTAACAAAAAAAAAAAAGATACCAATTTTTTCCGGCCAATTTCTTAGGTCTGACTACGTGCCACATCCTTCTGAGATCTAATCTCAGCCGTTGATTTTGATGATCCAATGGCTTAGATTACGACTTAATGGCTTTCTCTAGACTTAGGGCTTGAAAGATCTTATCTCATTGGGAGTATGTACATTTATATGCTTATGTTGGCGATGTAAATTTAATATAAAAATATTCTTTTTGTTTCATTTATATGTTTCGAAGTTGTAAAATTTTGACCTTTAATGTATAGAAATATAATGTTCTGATAGTATAAAGTTAATTATTAAGATTTACGAAGTAATATTTTAAAGATTTTTCATAAAATAAAAACTTTAGTAAGCACGAGATGTTTATTGTCAATGGACGTGTCCTCTGTTGAAGTGTGCGCCATATTTTCTCGACGGATGGACCAATATTTGTGCTAGCTTGATCAGGGATCTCTGTATTTTGGGAAGCTTAAACAAACTTATACTCTTTCTGTCTCAGTCATTTGTTTACACTTGTACCAAATCAACCTCACAGAAAAGTCAAACTGTAAACATATCACTGAAACAGATGGAGTACATAAGCTTACTCGTCATGTTGGGGTACGGTGCGGCATTGGAAGACGAATTGGTTGTGTTGTGCATTTGTTTCTTTTAGTATATACGGAGTACTATATACTATACTCTATGGGAGGACGACTTCAGGACTTATTTAATTAATCGGATTAAATTTGTTACTTCTGTTGGTGTTGACGGGCTAAAGTCGTATGCCGCAAATTACTATTTATAATCACTTAATCCCTAATTACTAAACAAGTAGTAAAATGGAAGTAAGGGTCGATCCCACAGAGAAATAGGCTAACTGTAATGAAGTAAAGTGTAAAGAATGCAATAATACGGAGTAATTAAATAACAGTAACAGGTTGGGGGGTTTTGGTTCGGTAAATACTACTAACGAACTAACTAAAAACAATAATAAAGTTAAGGTTTTGAAACAATTGAGAGAAAGGTCTCGACACGATACGATATCCACAGACGATAAAATCACCGATCATAGAAAACAATTAAACCACTTTACTTAAGTACTTTATTGTGAAAGCTAATACCTTTCAATAATATTAACTTACGAATCCCCTCTTTAATCAGTAATTAGGTCAAATCGGATGCCCTAAATTACCCTTTCTAAGACTAACCCAAATCACGCGATATCAAGTTCAAGTCTATAGAAGAATTAGCACGAGAATCAATAAAGATGACTAATACTAACAACGCAGTTAATACTCGAGTCGCAAATTCAATTCCTTTTATGATTAATTCACGACAAACGGAGTACAATAAATCAATCACAATTGCTACTGCGATAAGATTAATAAAGCAAACTGAGCCAATAATCAAATCTAGCAAATTAATTAATAATAACCCTAATTAGTTGTACACCCTAATCAAGATTAAAATCAATAATAATAAGAACAAGGAATTAAATAATACTCAAAGAAAAGTAGAGAAATAGATAATCTCACGGATTAATTACCGACGCTTCAATCGATCGTATCAAGAATTAAAAGTTTAGCAATGCATAATCTCCTAATCCAATTCCCAAGTTTTTTGAAAGAGAAAACAAAACTAGAAAACTAATGAAAAGTAATGAAAGAGATAATAATAATGAAAATAACGTAAAAGCCTCCTAATAAAAACCCTAAGAGTTTCCTAAAAATATTTCCTAAAAAGAAAATTAAAAATAAAACAAAGTAAATTTCCAAAATCCGGATCAGCATGCGCCAGTGGCGCAGGAGTATGCGCTAGTAGCGCAATAACTCGGCAGACTTAGTAACAGAGGTGCGCCAGTAGCGCACAGATTTGCGCTAGTAGCGCATCAGCACGGCAGGATGGACTTCTTGGGCACCAGTGGCGCCATTTCTGCGCTAGTAGCGCACCATTTCTTCAACTCTTCATACTTCCCTTCTTCATCTGTTCTTCATCCCACTTTCTCGTTCTTCAATTCTCGAGCTTGGCACACACTTCAAAATCAACGAGAACACACTAACGTTGTCAAAGCACACAAAAGAGCATATATAACCATTCGATCATCACAACTCCAACTACGTCAAAATGGTCCTAATTCACTAATCTAAGCGCCTCAACTATACCTAAAATCGTCATCTAAACTCCGACTAACTCCGTCTTATCAGGTGTGTTGAAAATGCTAAAGGCGAGATTCTATAATAGTACATAGCTAGTCTTTGCTAGAGTATAAAATAATTGATCTTGAACGACCTCGACTATCAATTTAAATTTTTGGTTGAGTAAGTTTCGAACATGGTATCAAAGTCTTTTACTTTGAAAAAGTGATCTTGGACATTCAACCATCAACTTGTATAAGATGATCAAAACTTCACGTGGTAGATTTTTGTATAAATTACACATTAATGAAATTCTAAGTACACATTAATGAGTACTCCGTACTAAATTCTAAGTGAATAATATATTAATCGGGTTGATTTTTGTACTCCCTCTGTCTCAGTCATTTGTTTACAGTTTGACTTTTTTCCCCTCACATAAAAGTCAAACTGTAAACAATTCACTGAAACGGAGGGAGTATAAATTACACATTAATGAATAATATAGATGAATTTCATATACGGAGTAAAGTTTTTCAGATGCCATGCCATAGTTCATCAACCTCAACATTTTATAATTTTTATCCACAATGAATGAATTTTATATAAAGTTCTTAATTAACATTCTCAAACAACTCTTTTAATAAAAATACAAAGAGTTTAAATATTCCACAGATTTCAATTATAAGAACTGAGTTCTTATTTTAGAACTAAGTTCTTTAAATAAGAACGAACTTTATGATGCAGCAGATGATTTTCATAATTAAAGTTTTTGACGACAAGCTCGGAATAAATATGGATAACCTAACCAACCTTAATCTCCCTCCGTTTCAGTGAATTGTTTACAGTTTGACTTTTTTGTGTGGCCTGGGGAAAAAAGTCAAACTGTAAACAAATGACTGAGACAGAGGGAATACAAGAGTTCAAGGGGTCTATGTTCTAGGACGGATCGGAGATAAGTGCATGTTATGAGGGTACTCGCCTTTCTATATATCCGGGAAGAAAAAATTTAATTAGAACGTTTTCAAATTTATCGTGCTCACCATATTTTGTTACTATGGAGTAGTTCGTTCCCATTAAAAATTTTGGTTTTCCTAACTAAATTCCTTGCTTTGATTTTACGAATCGGTTGTTCTATTCTAAAAAATTTGCCCTTCCTAATTCAATAGTTTTCAAATCATTATAATCGGTTGCATGACAAATTAACAGGTCTCTATACTATGGATATAATATATACGTATACATTCATTTGATTATTTTAAAGGTCAATAGTTACGTAGAACATTATTTATAATTCATACATATTTCATACTTAATACTTCCTCCATTCCATTTGATTCTATACATATTCCTTTTTCGGAAATTCCAATCAATTCTATACATTTATATTTTAGTCTCTACTTTATTAAACTAAAAGACCAATATACCCTTCACTAATACCCACTCAACCCACTTGCAAACAATAAAGTAGGGGTATTTAAGTAATTCCATTATCTACCCCACTTGATTTTCTTCTACCTTAATTACCGTGTTTTGGTCAAACGTATAGAATCAAACGGAATGGAGGAAGTATGAGGAGAATTATGAAATTTAGAATTCCAACTGTTTTGTAGTGACAAGATTTTGTGCTCTGTAGTTTGAGAGTTCAATTACGAAGTATAATATTTTATACTTCCTCCATTCCATTTGATTCTATACATATTTCTTTTTCGGAAATCAATTCTATACATTTCTATTTTGGTCCGTACTTTATTAAATAAAAGACCAATATACCCTTCATTAATACCCCACCCAACCTACTTGTAATGTCTTTTTTTAAAGAATAAAGTAGGGATAGTTTGGTAATTTTATTGTCTACCCCACTTGATTTTCTTCTACCTTAATTACCGTGTTTTGGTCAAATGTATAGAATCAAACGGAATGGAGGAAGTAATTATTATTATTATATTTTATTTATTATAACGGATAGTTATACTCCGTAATTGATTGATTGATAACACAACTAAAGAAGTAAAGGAACATGGCATCATGTGAAAAGGCTATCATAAGAAATTTGATCATTTGATAATATACAACCATACACAGTACAGGTCAAATCATAGAATACATAGCCTGGATTTTTAATAAACATTCGACCAACTCACTTTGTTTACTTATATACTCCGTATATTTCATGTCATATGTTTGCTATCCAACAATTGTATCTCTTTTAATTCATTATTGAGTTGTTTTCAATCATTGTTTTAGACCTTATTTGGTGCTTTTTTTATGTTCTAATTTTGGAGTATGTAATTTGGCTCGGTTTATTGTATGTGTATAATAATAATTTTATTAAAAACGTTACTGCAGTTTTTAGACATGTGAAATTATGGGTTACAGACTTATAGGGTTTACAATTAGCATTAAAAGTTATTTAATTACGCCCTAGCTAGTATAAATTGGTCTCGTATCAAAGTGTCGTTCAACACTTAGAATCACACAAAGACTATCGGCTCATAGTAAGTGATGCGTTACTGAATGTTGCTTCATAATTCATGTTATAATTAAGTTTAGTGTCAATACATATATGTCGTACTTGATATGTTATAAATGAGTATTAACTAAAGTGATGAATCGTACATTTGTGCATTACACGAAAATACGGAGTATACAATACTCCTATAATGGAGCATATTAATTTAATCTTCCAAATTTCAATTTTGATAAATTTACTCTTAACTTTAATATCTTGTCGCGTAAATATTTAAAAGCAAAGTTTTATCTTCAATAAAATGACCATCTGTCGTACAACAATATAAGTAAGAAAGACATCAAGTCTACATATGTAAATATCTATTATCGAGAGTAACAAACACTCCATAATTTTTTTTTTTTTTTTTTTTTAATATTATTGTTGTTCAATAACTAACTTCATACTTCAATAAAAGGGTAAAATGTCGGCTAATAACGCAGCTCAACTATAAAAACTATGTTTATTGAAAGTAAATATTAACTGTACACCAACACGTAATCACGTAATCTATGAAACTATAAATGAAATTCATAAAATTAGTTCAATCAAATTCACAATACACCTAATAAATTAACATTTCTATATGTTAATTGTATTTTTTGATGGAAGTAAACAAAAAGAGTTCAAATTTTTATTTTTTTTTAAAAAAACATTTATTTATGACATCTCTCTTACTTATCCATCACACAAATGCATGTCAGCCTCTTCGGTTTACTTCTCATTTGACCGGGTGTTTCGTCAAAACATGGCAACAACTTGATACTTTCATTCGTTCATTTGTGGGAATAATGCGAAAACTTACCACCAAAAGCCATATTTCATGTTCACAATTTCTAATTTAAGACGAAAATATCCGTCTTTAATTTTATACGTATTAAATTAAATATTATATCACAAAAATATACGCAGTATTAAATATGTATAATTTAATTTTTCTATAAATAATTTTACTTTTATTTTGTTTATATATACTCCGTACTACTCCGTATTTACTTTATTTTAAATTTAAGATTAACATATTTGTTTTAAGCAAATTTTATTGTTTCAGATTTAGTATACTTTTTAAAGATCTATGTGAAGGACATTACAATCTTGGGTCATCATGAATGCTCATAAAAGCAATTGAATCTTGCAAAAGTCAAATAGGATTAATATCTATTTCCTAGTTTAATTACATGTTCAATTAATACTTTAAAATAATTTTAGATTTAGTTTGGATTCAAAAACTCATCATACTTCATGCAATTGCATTTATTTTAAGCTGTAAAAAAAATTACTCCGTACAATACGGAGTATATTTTTGAAGTTAACTTCCGAATGAATAAATACTCGTAGGTCATAAACTTGATGTATATATTGGAGTATAAAACATCACTTGTCTCTTGTCCCCACAATTGTTTCGATAAAACACTCATTTTGTATTTTTTTTTTCCTAATGAATTTATTGTCCACAAATCTCCGTCCTAATCGCTCAACAAGAACATCTTCAGTATAAAGCTCTCTCTTCTTGATGTTATTACTCCCTCCATCCCAATTTACGTGTCCCCTTTTACCAAAATGCTAGATTTAAGAAATTTGGAAAAAAGCTACATTCATCTCTTAATTTTCACAATATTTACATATAATTCCAATTTTACCCTTTATTACTAATATGAGTGAGAGGGTAAAAGAGTAGTACTCCCTCCCTTCTTTCCATTTGGCCCCATTGGCCCACTTTTTGTGAGGATAAAAGTGGACCTATGGGGCTAAATGGAAAAGATGGAGGGAGTAACAAAAAAAAAAGACTTCAAATGTAGCCTTCACTAATATGGGTGGGAGGGTAGTTTAGTAATTTTTCCAAAGGAGACAATTAAATTGAGATTTTTCAAAAATCAAAAAGGGACAAGTAAATTGGAATGGAGGGAGTATATCACACGACAATGTTAGCTTTATATGATTTGTGATTGATTCAAAAGAGTTCAAAATGACAATAATTAAACATTGTTTCAAATTTCATTGGATTTGCAACATTGTTTCAAATTTTGCTGGTATATTTTGAACATTATTAAATAATCAAATAAATTAAAGAGATTATTATTATTATTATTATTTTTTTTTATTATTATTATTTTTATTATTATTATTATTATTATTATTCAAAGACCATGTAAAATCAATATAGAAATTGTTGAATAAATTGACAGAGTAAATATGAAAAAAAGAAAAGAGAAGAAGACATAGTGGTGAACAAATACGTTGGGTATATGAAGTGGGCAAAGGCAAAGCTAGCATTGAACACCCTCTTGGCTGTCAGCCAAATGTGTTAATAAGACGACTTTTTACTTAATTTAAAATTGAAATTGATTCAAGAAGTTGGACACACTATTCCTATTTCTGCTATCTATTTGCATTTAATTAATTAAATTATTACTCCCAACTAGTAATTTTTTTTAATCATATTAATCTCTTTATTCAAAACTTTCAAAATTGCTCATAGAATACTATTTATAAATACATTTTATTTTAATAATTATACTTCTGCTTCTTCCGTTCCACTCGACCTACTACTTATTTATAATGTTAATCTTATTTACTTTATCTGCAATTTTTACTAGAAAATTGTAATTTCTTCATTATGGAGGAAATTAATTACCCACGGGCTAGGAAATGAGAATTTCTCATGTCAATTTTGATATCCAAAGGACAACAAAACACTTTTCCACTAATTAATGCTCCCTTTGTTTTAAAATGTAAGTCATTCTCACTTTTCGAAGCGACAATTTATCTCTTTGAAAGCATTTTTCGTGATGAATTTAATGGTATAATTTTTATAATTTTTCAACAAGTAACCTTTTGTAAAAACAAAAAATAGGAAAAAATATAAATAAATTGTTTTTTCGGTTCGTTTTAGGTTCAAAATTTTGAGTTAACAGTTAACCGAACCGAACCGTTAAGAGCAAAAATATAAATAAATTATACGGAGTACTTATATATACAAAATTTTTAACCAAGTGGTGGTTGCCCAGATGGAATTTGGGTTAACCTGGAAGTGTAACAAAGTGTGAGGTCACAGGCTCAAATCCCACCTGGAACCAAAAAGAATAAAAAAAACAAAGCACACCACTTGGCCACCGCAAATTTCGCTTGAGGTGGCTTACACAGACATACGCATGGCATGAACGCATGTATCTGGGAAAAAAGTACAAAATTTAACTTCACATTTTCATCAAACATCAAATATTAATTGTTTATTCTACCTCATTTTTCGAACACTCGAAAGCCTCATTCTCGTAAAATAAAATCTCATATGCACCACTTTCGCTTCGTTTATCAATTTGTTAGTTTTCAATATGCATTTTTGAGTTATAACATTGATAAATTTTCTATCTACTACGGAGTACTCCGTATAATTTAATTGATAATGGTACATTAGATGAGGCATTTGTAATGTTTTGGACAGTTAGTATGTTGTTAAAGTGCGTCGTAATTGATAACCATTTTTTTTTAAAAAAAAATTTAACAGAGTAAACAGTTCGCGGTGAACCGCATAACTAAACCGTAAAATAACCGTTCTTAATAGTTCGGCTTAGGTTCGGATTTTTCCGAACCGAACCGTGCATGAACCATAAAAATTAGTGGTTCGATGCACCGAACCGTTAATGAACACCCTAAGCGGAAAGGGTAGTGATTAACTCTGATAACATTTATATAGATTATGAACCTACCTTAAGGGTGAACAATGCCTATATCTTCTATATATTAAAAGGCAGTTTTTGCTGATGTCACTTTTGCCACATGTCGAATTCTTGTGCATTTTTTTCCCGCCAAATTCAATTGTTGACATCATAATTATCTTAATAGTATAAAAATAAAATAAAATAACATAATATAATGTGTAGTCTTAGAACTTATTTTAGTAAAGAATATGTAAGTTAATAAATATTATGCAAATCACCACCCTATAATTTTGCAGCTTATGTAAGTAAAGTTATTTAGCTTTAGAATATTTTGACAATAAGTCATAAACAATATTCTTAGTCAACCTATCAAATAAATTCATGTAAAATCAATAATAATTTTCTAAAGAATATGCTACAACTATAAATTCCGTAATTTTTTATTTTTTTATTTTATAGTATTATGTTTACACCTATGCAGTTTTTGTTTTTTTTTTAAAATTTTTTTTAGGTCACTAATTTAAAATTTTGATAAAAATAATGAATTATAATTAACTTTTTAAGCAATGATCTCAAATATTCATTAACTCCAAAAAAACAAGAATTGGTTTGTTTTATATTACTATAAAAATATTTTCTAAATAAACCGCGCATTTATGCGCGGGAGCTAAACTAGTATCAATATAAACCCCACATTATTCATTTTCATGACCAATGTAAGATTCAATTACACCGTACAACAGATCGTAACGTTATCAGACGCATTTTACATATATTTAAATGAAATTTCTAATTTTCATACTTTTAAAATTCATGAAAATTTAATTACTCGAAACAATGGAACGACACCTTACTAATTTATACTTCCTCCATTCATATCCACAAGGCATATATACTATTTTGGTCCATTCAAATCCACACTACACATTTCCTTATTTGGTTGTACTTCTATTATTATTATATTACTAGGCCCCACTTTTTCAATACAAATAACACATAATACTAACTTATTCCACCCACTAATTGTACTTTTTAATAATATAATATAACTTTCTTAATAGCCGTGCATAAAACATATCTACCATGTTGATATGAATGGAGGGAGTACAGATTACTTGGTAGGATAATAATTGGGAAAAAAAAACAGTGATAGCGAAGACTGGGTCAATCCCACAGTCAAGCAGCTGTCACTTTATATTTCTTTCTGGATATCCAAAAAAAAAAATCCTCCCAAAAACCAAACCCTTATAATTTTTTCTCAAATAAAAACCACACCAAATTATATTATTACCTTTCATAATTTGTCTTATTAATTTTCTTTTTTATTTCCTTAAAAATAACTTGTCATATATATCTTCCTCTTCATCAATCTCTCTCAAACTTTTAATCACTTCAAATATTTCAATTCAACTTAATTGATTGACGATCAATTAATAATTACTCCCTAATTAACTTATAAAGGGTTAGTTCATGTTTATAAGCAAGAAAATCGAATTATTATTTCGTATATATTCAAAAAATTAGAAGGTCTATATATATATATATAATTTTTTCGTATATAAAAAAATTAAATCGTATAAAAAATCGTATATATGGCGTACCAAGGTCAATACCAGTATCGATCACCGTTCGGCGATACGACGTATACGAAGGTGTTCGTCGGGGGATTAGCGTGGGAGACTCCGACCGAAAAGATGCGAAGTTATTTCGAACAATTTGGGGAAATTCTTGAAGCTGTTATTATTACTGATAAAAATACTGCTAAATCCAAAGGCTATGGTTTTGTATGTTTTTCATTCTTTTTTAACTTTTAATCCTTTTATTATTATGGAATTTAAATATAAATATATGAAATATACATGAATATATTCCCCTTTTTGAAGGTAAAATTTAAAGTAAACCTTTTTATTTCTTTACCAATCAAAATATACAGGCATAGCCAGTATCGAGTAATTTTACTGGTCGTTTTATAAAATTATAAAAAAAATTACGGCGGTGGAGCTAGGTGGTTAAAAAGGTGAAAGTCTAAAATAAGACCGTTAAAAACTTAAAATTACTCGACTCATCCTTTAAAGTGCCATAAATGAGATGTTGAGTACTGTTCGTCGTTGTACCCATACTACGGTTTTACGATAAAATTACACGGTAGAAGAAATTTTAAATAAAAATTACTAACGGCGTATAAATCATTATTATGAAATGTTTCGTATTTATTAGTTTATGTATGTATACATGTCAAAATAAATCGATATGGCTTTATTTATAAATATTTTATGATTGTGACTTTTTTTTTTTTTTTGTGGTTGCATACAATAAAGTCTTATAAATGTACTTATTTAACAATGTATGTGTATACGTATATATACACAGGTAACTTTTCGTGATCCGGCAGCCGCAGCACGAGCATGCGTAGAAGCGAATCCGATGATCGACGGGCGACGGGCAAATTGTAACATTGCTTCATTCGGACGTCCAAAGCCGTCGCCGCCAAGAGGTACTCGTCTAATTGTCAAACGATCTTATTAAAAACGAATGTGAATTTGTCTTATAATATATATTAAATGTCTCGTAATAAATTTAACGTAATATAGTTTTTCAGAAGATTTATTGTATCAATTATTTACGGTTTATAATGTAAATTCAGTATGGAATAAGTCTATTATGAGGCTGTTGTACGCGTGAAACGGCCAACAGAATTACTCAGATAAAAATTTTATTGACCGTTTCATGTATGAGACAGTTTGATTTTGGAATTTATTTGGTGATGATTAGTAAGATTGGTTGATATGTAAAAAAACGTGGACAGGTAGAAATCAAGGAGGAATTGCTCAAGGCCAATCATCGTCATCATCACATAGTGGAATGCCAACACCCCAACAAACGTTACAGCCACCACCTTACTTTTTTCAACCTTATGGGTTAGTTCATCATTTACATCTTTTTTTCACTTTTTTTTTTTTTTTAATATAATTTGTTTTATAAATTTTTATTTGATCTAATATCGTTATTCTAAAAAGACACATGCGACCGATATTATAAGAAGGGCTTATCGATCGACCAGGCTTATAACCCGTTCTTTAGAATTTGGTCTAGTTTTGTATTGTGTTGTTGGTCTATATATCTAGTGGCGACGTGTTAATCAAATCTAGGTCGTTTTGTGCTAAAAATACAATATTGTGGTAAACTTAGATGGTCCATACATGTAGTAATTGCAAGCAATTAATAGATGAAGATATATAATATACATATAACATATACTCATATAAGATAACACAAAAAGCTTGTCACATGCGTTAAAAACGATCACTATAATTATATTTTTAGAAATTTATAAGTGATCACATTTCACTTAGTAATATTTACCATAAAAGTGGTATGGTCACGTTTACGCACTAATTTCATCAGACACGTCAAATCATACGACGGAAGACCTCATGATGACATAAAATGCAAATTAAAGTTTCTACTAGATCATTATATCATGTTTAAGAAGGCCACACTAATATTACATTCAATATAGAATAATAAGAAATAAAATTGTTGTACTCCTCCGTTCTAGTGATTTGTTTACAGTTTGATTTTTTTGTAAAGGAGATTTGAAGGAAGTGTAAACAAATGACTAAGACAGAGGGAATAGTAAAAAAGAAAAATAGAGATTTTTTTTAAAGGAAATGTAAAATGGTAAGAGTAAATTGGGGGGGTAATAATAGTAAGTAAAAAAATGGTCGATAATGGTGGAGGGTATGTACAGCTGGTTTTAAGGACACCCTTGTGAAACTTTTAACGTACATGCTACCCTCTTCTATCTTCATTATATATTTCTTGTCATGTTTTTTTTTTTTTTTTTTCTTTTATTATTCTTTTGCCAGCGTTTATTGATTCACGTATGTACCCTTCATTATTATCTATCACCATTATTTTCAATCACCTTTTAGAATGAATTATCTATATGTATAAAGGTTAAGGATGATTAATTAGTTAAGATATTTAATTACATAATTAAAACTTTAATTATCGAAAATGTTTTAATCTAGTGGTCATATATATAGAGGTATTGACGTATTGTGAACAATTGATCACAAATCTGATTTCTCATCTCCCTGTGGTTCTGATCTTATGCCTCATCTTAAACATAAGAAAAGAAGATAAACTTAAGAACTAAAATCAAATAAAGAACCAAAATAAAGAAAAATCAGTGTCTTTAATTATTTAATACCTATGTATATATATAGTATTTTTATTTATTTGTTTAATTACTGTAATATTTGTAATATTTATAATGTTATTGCAACTTTGGTAGAGTCAACTACCATGATCAATAGCTTAAACTATAACATGGTCATAACTCACAGATAATGTGATAGTCTCATAGGTGTAGGGCACGTTCATAAAGTCCACTCCTATTGTAGTTGGGTGAGGATCATTTCTAATCCCTATTTTTCGGTCATTTATTTACATTTTTTTTAAATCTCCCTCACAAAAAAATCAAATTGAAAACAATTTATTGGAACGGAGGGAGTAGAAAAAAATTGGACACTCATTTTTTTATGAACAGTTACAATTTGATCTTGTAAAAATTTAATGGCCGTATACTGAATTAGAGAAAAAATATACGGAATATTAAAAAATAAGTGTATTAGAGAGAAAATGGAAAGAAAGAACTAAATTTACAACATTTATTGGGATTAAAAATAAAATTTCAACTTTTCTTTTTAAAGACTTTTCTTTTAGATTTATTCCAATCAAAAAACTTTGATTTTTGTACTTTGATATTACATACTCGGATTAAATCTCTTTATTGAATTTGTTATTTTATTCGAAATATCACGTAAAAGAGGCTCTATATATTCTTTTTCGTTCCAGTTTATAGGTTACCCCCTTTTTTTTCCTCTAACAAAATAATATAAGGGTAAACAAAAAAACATACGGAATAAGAAATACGGAGTATATCTCTTGATGAAGTAAATTCTTACAATATATATGAATGTTACGGAGTATATACAATAAATTATTACTCCATGCATATAGTTTATCTATCTATCTATTAAAATAAAACAATTATGAAGTATCATACAAAACACTAATATAATATTTGTACAAAGTTATAACTATAATTTATATACTCCCTTTGTATTACTACGAGTTAATAACATAATACTCTCTATAAATTTTGCTGTTCTCATAATCATAAACTTATTAAAGTAAGTAAGCATTATGAGAAAACAAGAATGACATTTTCATGTGCTTATACTGTGTTAGTTTCGTGTAGGCCAAAAGAATGTTATCACAAAACACCAATTGCAAACTACACACAGTCTTTTGGGAGTCAACAATACATAGCAGTGTTCTTAACTCCAAAACTATATATATAGAGCTATTCACTACTACATACGGAGTAATAATTAATGATGTCATAGACATGATATGACCTACTCCCTCCGTCCCAGTAAATTGTTAACGTTTTACTTTATTTTGTGATGGAGAAATAAAGCAAACGTTAACAATTGATTGGACAGGAAGTACGGAGTAATATTTTGTAGGTATAATTGATTGATATATGGCTCGAGTAATTATGCATAAGACGGTTATACGTATATGAGAAATAATTTATGTTTGAAAACTGTAATACGGAGTACTTATTCCGGCCACTTTGACGCTTATTATATTGTGATTAGGCAACTTTTACATGATAATTAATAATCACAATAACTTAGCCACAAACAGTCGATTGTGCATGTACAACTAATGGCCTTATTTTAACATTTGTGATCGCTTAATTACCATAGAGATGTAACAACCAAGTTGAACTAAATGTTATGTTTCATTCATTTAGAATAAAGAGCATAAATGTTATTTATGGGAAGGTTAACATTGTAGATTGATAAGTAAAACACGGTGAATACTTATACTACCAAATGTAAATGAAAACTATGTGATATAAAAAAGAATCTCCTCGAGTAATAAATCAAATGTGTTACGGAGTATATGTTTTTATGTACTTTATAATTGTTCATCTACTTTTTTTTTTTTTTTTTTTTCGTTATACTTGTAATGATTCTTACTCTTAGGACTTTATATTCAATTATCATTATCTTTATAATATTTTTCTATTTATCTCTCCAGAGTATTTCTTAATCTTACTTAATCACCGTAAATGTATACTCTGAAAATTTAATTGACATTTACTCCATATATTTTTATTATCATGTGAACAATATAATAAGGTAAAGATAATTAACCCTAGGATGGTCTATGATGACAAGTGAAAGAATGCATAATTATAACTTATAAGACACAAGTAGTAATTTTTAGGGTGGACAATAGTTGTCTATGATGAGGCAGCTTTCATAGTGACTCTTCATTACTGTCGTGGTCCTTTTATTGTACTGTACCACTATACTATACGTTATACGTACTTATTATAAAAATTTAGTCTCAATTTCATTTTTGACCATCGTTTTTTTTTGTACTACGCCAAAACATATCCACACATACTACACTGTGAATCTATTTATGCATTCCTATATCTAGACTATTGATTATATATATACGGAGTACGAATTAGTATTTTGTACTTATACAACTCGCTATATTTACTTTCGGATTTTTTTTTCCATGACTTTATCTGGAATTTGACAACAATAATAATGTCTCATCTCCCATGTACGTGTTAGAAATCCTAGATAATGACAACCTGTTAATCATGCGAGTTAAATAATTTACACTAAACTAACATATACCATGTCCTAAGAACTTGTTAACTTAATTGTAAATCGGTCCAACACAAAATTTAGTACAGCCTATTAAGTTAGGTGATATATGGCATAAGAGTAATTTTATTGTAAGACCTGTTACTCGACACCTCATTTAAGGATCTAACTCTATATAATGTGTTGGGTGACTGTGTCGATTTATTGGTCGTTGTATGCGTAAAACGATCTTATTTTAGATGCTTTATCTTTGTTAAATAACAATCATAACTATATGATGTAATTTATGTATGTTTGAATAGCTTTCATACATTAGATTTTTGATTAAGTGGAACTTAATGATCTCAAGAATAATGATTAAACATCATTTAACAATGTGATTAGCCACATGAAGTCATGCATCTTATATTCTCATGTCATACAAAAAATAAAAAGTAATTTTGACAGTCAAACATGAACTGGTTTTCAATATAAGGAGTAAATGCATAAGGGTCCAACAAAGTAATTAATTAATTAATTACTTGTGTAATTAATTACTTTGTAGATGGTATATTTATTTTATTTATATTATTATAAATATATATATATTGCAGTTAAATGAGGAGGGTAAAACATTCCAAAATAGGGTAGTTTCTTGTGAAAGCAATCAAAAGAGATTTAAGGAAGTATTGAGCTTAAGACAACTTTTTGTCAACTAAAAATGCTACACTTTGTTGTCCTGTGCAGGTACCCCTATACTACAGCCTATGGTTACCAAGTAAGTAGCCTTTCCTTTTTTTTTTTTTTTTTTTTTTTTTTTCTTCTTTCTTCATTAGGGTATTTTTATGCACACTTTTTTCACTAAAAATACTTCTAAACCCATACACAATCCACAAATTCTCGTATAAAACGGGTAACTCGTCTTAAGCTTAAGACAGGTCAACTAGTTAGAATAAGACAAAAGTAAAAAGTGTAGGAAAAAGTAGAGTGTTTTGCCTTATGTGTGCAAGTGAATGAATATTTGACTCGTTTTAAGCTTAAGACGGATAACCCGTCTTAAGAGAGACTTATTGTACACAATCGAGCTCTTTTAATTTCACTCTTTTAAGGGGTGTACTAAATTTTTCTTTAATTTCAAATATTTATAGAGAAATATTTATTCAAATATCGCTTCGATCACCCGAATAATGAATGCTTGTAAATAAAGTAAAAATTGAAAAGTTATACGAGTAAGAAATTGAAAATTTTTCAGTATTAATGAAAACGAATAAAACAAGATCATACTCCGTATATGTCTATATTTTTCTCTTATTTATTACTCCATAAAAGATATCGATGATTCTTTTGAGAATTAAATAGCGTTAAAAGGTAAAAATGTGTCAATTGGACTTTGAATGGAGGAAGTATACATGTATACTTCTTTTGATAGATAGTTAACATTTGACCAAAAATCCTCTCACAAAATTAGTCAACTGTATCTATTTAACCGATCAGAGGGAGTAGTTAACGTTTGAAGAGACAAATAAAACCATAGTAGACACTACTAATGAAGAAGCTAATTAAGAGTGATTAAAATATAAACGCAGGGTGCATACAACCCACAATTGGTCCAACAAGCACAATACTATGCACAATTATACGGCGGTGGTGGCAGCGGTGGCGGTGGTGGGTCTGCACCATCATCGTCGATGATGAGCCCGTATTTCTACGGTACTGCTGGTGGTGGTGGATACTCGAGAGCGGGTTACTCCACCACCACAGCAGGAGGACAGCGTATATCTGGTCCCCCTTATTATTATTATCCTGCGCACATGGAGGCGACAACACCTCAGCAGCATCAGTACCCTAATCCAGCTGCAACACCTTTTCTATCTTCTTCTGCTGCTTCTCTCCCTTCCTCTTCTACTCCTACTTTGCTCCAAGTTCCCTCTTCAACAGGTTAGTTAGTTTTTTTTTTCCTTTTTCCTTTTTCCTTTTTCCTTTTTCCTTTTTTCTTATGTCACGTCATCGTAATTCGTAACGGATATATGTTGCAAGTTTAAACTGATAGCTGAAGTCTTACACAAATGACCTTTTACTTTTTAATCCTCCTTATCATATTCTTTAACTAGGATGATTTTTCTATTATTATCATTTTCTTAGTTAAAACATATTCTTTCGGACTTTTTAGGACTGAATCAAACGAATCGAATCAATCAATCGTACGAATCGACCGAATCAATGGGGCTTAATCAATCAAATAATAATAATAATATTGTGTGTTGAACTCAATATAGCTGAGCTAAATTGAATGAAACTGAATTGAATGAAATTGATCTGAGCTGAGAATAAGTTGGAAAGAACAGGTCCTAAGTATGGAGTAACTTTTTTACCCAAAAAAAAAATCAAATAAAAGGTGGATCTCATCACTTACCCAACCACTCCTTGATAATTATGCCAAAAACAAACGATAAGAAGCTGGTGAATCGGAGGAAATAGCAATGAGTCAGTAGTTACTAGAAGGACTTGCTTAAGACGTCTGTTTTATCACTAAAATGGATCCAAATATAAATATTTCGTACATGATGTTGATAGTAAGGATAAATTTTTTTGGTGTGATTTTGTTTTAACTATTTATAAATTTATACTCCGTACAATGTAAAATTAATATCGTTAGAAAATGCGCATCGACCAACATCCGAAAAGAATATATGCAAAATAAGGCAAATAAAATTAGGAGAAAAGTTCTAGTTTGAGTAAAATGAGTGGGTATGAAATGACGTCAACAATGTGTAATGTTGCACAAAGTATAGTCAAAGAAGAGCAGAGTTAAACATGAGTGATTTTTTTGCAAATTTTTTACATGTGTGGTTTCTGAAACACAGTAGTACAAGTTTTTTAGGGACAACAAAGTATTGCAGCAATGTTTCCGCAAAAAAAAAAAAAAAAAAAAAAAGTATTGCAGCAATGTACATCATTTATGTACGTTTTATAGGGCCGGGCCCACCTATTTTGGCCCACTTATGAGTGTCACTTTAGTGCAGCTTTTTTTTTTTTACTGTCACTACTGTGTTTCTGCACATGTGGGTGAAAAAACACCACACTAGATTCACCTTGCTCAGTTGGTGCGGGTAATTTATGTTTCTTAATTACCCCCACCACTATTTATACTGTTAGTACCTAGAACTCTAGAAGTAGTGACGGATTAGGCCCGGGCCCGGGCCCGGGCCAGGCTATGTTTTGCTCGACTCATGATTGACCCGTTGAGACCTCGGTTTGGACCGTTGATTATAATATGCTTTAAAGATGAAGGTCCAAATGGGCCGGTGATACCAATAATAACCCGGACACG
Source organism: Dianthus caryophyllus (assembly GCA_023091065.1). Taxonomy (NCBI): domain Eukaryota; kingdom Viridiplantae; phylum Streptophyta; class Magnoliopsida; order Caryophyllales; family Caryophyllaceae; genus Dianthus; species Dianthus caryophyllus. The sequence continues at coordinate 8,772,610 of CM041522.1, read as the reverse complement.
GCCTATTGCTTGGACCGCCCCATTCGGTTGGCCACCTCTAGTAAGTATAGTAGGAGTACATGTATGGAATAAGTCTACTGTGAGACCCTTTTACGCGTGAAATGACCAATAAAATTTCTAAATAATTCATTTATTATGTGCATTAAATGGGGTGCTGATGAATTTTATTGGCATACGAGTTTAGTAATGCATAAAATGTGATCATATAAGTGATTGTTATATTGTTAATTACAAAATAGTTATTTTTTGGATTTCTTATCAATGGTCACATTACTCAACAAAATAGTTATTGTCTCTTTCACTTAGCGATATTGTCCTTCCTACTCAACATTACTCAACAAAATAGTTATTTTCTACATTTGTAAGTATTTAGCTAACTTATATTGTCCTTCACTCCTTCCTACTATGATTTTAAAACACGACATTTAAATTCTATATTGGATTAAACACATAGAATGTAAGAATATCATGAAGTCTACTAATCGATAGGTGTTGAAAGAAAAATGAGATTTCTTGTAAGACGATGAGGTCTAACATTGCTCTTTCATACGCAATAGGTTTGAAAGACAAGTTTAACATTGCCATTTCAATATATTAACTCAGATATTTCATTATTATTACAGAGGAAGCAGAACCTCAACAAAGCACTTCAGAAGAACCAGAAGTTCAAACGAGCAATTGATAACGGTGATTATTATTTGATAATCATTTTTTTTTAACAAAACCAAAACTAAAAAAACACGTCTCCTCAAAATTATAACAATTTTTCCGATAACCAAATTTATATAATTTTTTATTGGTCCAAAACTATTGCATTTTAACCGATTGATGCAGCTTCAACAACTTGAGATTTTCCAATCATGGTGGTCATAGCAACAATGGATGGACCAGTGCTGTTATATATTTATATATATTAATATATTTAAATTCTGCAAATTAAAAAAAAAAACTACTGAATTTTATTTTCTATTCTTTATCCTGCAAATAATTCTCTGTGAATTATCTATCATTTATTTATTTATTTATTTTGTCTTTTTTTTTTAATTGATTTTTGTTGTTAATTTAAAGTTCAAAATTTAACATGTTACTAATCTATGGGAACAAAAGATTGGACCCTTTTGAATGTGTGACCTGTTTTTATCCTTTTTCAGTTATAGTTTACACGATAAGTAATTTCTAATTAAAATGTGAATATTATGACTGTTATTGAGTAAAATATGATCACGATTCACGAATGATAAGTTTTAAACATAAAATCACACTGAATTGATTAGATGTGAATGGTATTTCATAAATAACAAGTGATGATTCATAAAAAGGATGGATGTGAATAAAATTTCGTCTTAACTAAAGCTGATCGCTTACTCATTTTAGCAACCTTCAGTAGGTCGAATACAATCGTTGAATCATTGCGTGTTCTCGACTTCTCGAAAGTGCAAACATTTTCACATAAATAGTCAAGGTGTGACTGTATGCGATCACTAAAGTTAAAGCTTCCGAAAAAGAACTGATTACATTCACTACCTACAGACTGACAGTGAATAATAAGTTTACCAAGAGAGCAGTTTTTTTTCATGATTTTGATAGTTCGCTAGAAAATATACATTTTACCGAGACTGTCCTCGACACTAACGCTCTACACTGGAGCAAATGTACTTCCTACGCTAGGAATTGCAAGCATAAAGGCTAAAGCTTCTGAAACAAAAATCTAGCGTCAAGTTCACACGGCACACACACATTGACTAGCAGTTCGAGGAACTTTAGAGCATCTCCGGTGGACGGCGGTCAACCATCACCTATGGTTAGAAAAATTACTTTGCAGCTGCAACTAATGCAGAGCGAACTGCTGTGAATGAAGCAATAAGAGATCCAAGTTGTAGTTTATCGTTACACCCAAAACTGAGTCGATACCTGCAAACAAAGTGACCCCATCAGTTACGACTGTTTCCCAAGCTGTCGAGCGGATGAAAAGGCAATTTAAGTATTCCTTTTTATTCGCAGCAAACCGAAGGCAAGATTCAGCACAGTAGGAACTCAAAAGTAAGATGTCAATTACATCAAAAGTTTGCAAAATTAGAAAAAAAGCTCACCCAATAATGTAAACCCTAGAAAAGCAAACTGAAATTCAAACCAAGTGGTCAATGGAGAATCGGATAAGAATGATATCTTACACTTATAAAGTTCGATTACGGGATAATGATAACTAATCACTTAACCTTAACATGATCACTTGTTAACTGAGGTCAATTCTAGGATACTTATTAACTTACACCCTCACATCTCAAAAGTGACCTTACGAATACATTATAGTAACTTCCCATACGAGTAGTTGTCTGCGTTAAACAACTATAGGGCAAGGGAGAAAGGCAAGAGCTGCTCAAAGAGCCGCCGGACAGAAAGATTTCAACTCTTCGGCCCAAATAAAGCGATTTTGCATCTGCAACTTAATTATGCCCCTTTTCACCCACATCCCAAACAAAACTAGTATCTAAAAAGTAAGGCTACATAACTTCTTCTCCAAAGGCCGATTAATATAGTGGTCCGTTTCGTAAGCTAACTTACAACTGGTTCTTAATAGCTAGAGGATTAGGGCTATGTTATTCAGACTTAACTACAAGTATCGTACACAACACACTTTCATACAAGGCCATTACGAAAATGTTCCAAGTTTTTTGTCCGGAATGAACTAATGAAGTGTTTGTGTCGGTGTTGGTGTCGAGTGTCAGACACATGTTATGGCAAAAAAGTGAAGACCATACACGATGAGGTGGTCAATAACAATCCCACTACCCCAGTAAGTTTAGTTAGGAGGGACTCAAGTCTTGTCCGCTGTTAGTTCGTGGACTCTCATAGTCTCATACAACTATGAGGAACATAAACTGTAACAATATGTGATTTGTAAACTCAAAGGCGTCTAAAATTGTAATGCTCAATGGGAAAATGAAGTCAATAATACGCACTCTATATCGGCCAAATCATTAATCAGTTGCACCCGAACATTGGCTGGCATCGCAATCCTAAATGCAAACCTGCCAGTGAAAAATTCTCAACTGAGTCTCCAGAGCATATAAAAAATGCAAGAACAGGTGTACGGAAGAAAAGCTCACATTGTTACTTCTCGTATGATGTCTACCAAGGCCAAACCCTTTCCTGTTTTAAGTTTTGAAATGCCTAAAGGATGTTAAGGATAACATAAACAGACAACAAGAATATGAATGGATAACGCAGGTCATAGTATTAGTGCCAATAAGAATAATAAGACAGGTAGCAATCACTTGGAGCACCGTGTCAACCAAAAAAAAAAAAACAGTCAAGTCTCGTATACTGCTAAACCTAGTAGCAAAACACATCAAATTTTCCAGAGAAAGTTAAGAGCATAAACAAATATTGACACAAATAAGAGTGATAAAGCAGGTAGCAATCATTGGGGCGCAACATGCCAATAAATACTAAGTATGAAACAGACAAACAGGCAACTCTTGGATACGGCTAAAGCTCTCATCGACGCTTTCATTGAGAAGTAAATATGATATTTCCTCAATGTCCTTAGGCAATGGGTTTCCTGTGCACAGGTACACTGCCTCTTCTGTTATTTGTGGAGATGCCATATGTGTTGCCTGTAAAAATCAGAGCAGTACAAGTCAATAAGCGACAGCAAATATGAAGAGTGACGCGAGATTACTTATAAGTTATAACGAACGTAAAGAACAGATCAATAAATCCCTTCTGCGGATGATTTCAAGACCAAGTTATGACATCACATGGGGTTCACTGAATCAATTACCATTGTATTATGATGAGACAATTATAATTGTATAAAATTAGAGATATACGATGGGAAGACCAAAAAAAGCGGGCGCAATAAAATGAGAAGGGGTAGAACATATCCTTTCGATAGATGGGGGATACTGCATGTCTGAGCATGTATTCCTCATTTGACCCCTCCTTGTTTACTACAAAAATTAAGACCATTCAATCCACTTCATACACGTCCATGCCAAATTCATCAACTAATTCTGAATGTGTTCTATAAAGAGTAAAACCGCTCAATCCATTTCATATGACTGTGCAGGGCTGCACGTCCATACCTTCAATCAGAATGCATTTCTTGATACAATATTTTTGGCATATGGACTAAATCTATCAATTCTCAAGTTTGTTGAACTATTTTACTCATTGCATTTAGCAAGATCGGAGAAATAGAGCAAAAGGAGTATTAATGTATTACGAAAACATTCTGGTTGATCGCTCAAAGGGAAGTTTAGCCATGAAAAATTAGGAGAACTGATACACGAGTTGGATGGCAAAGATGATAAGGTCTTTTCATATTGGGTGAGCTACTAATGGATACCAATTAATTAAACACCAATGCCTATTATGCACGAGGGGGAATTTGAATGTAGCAATACTCGGTACTAAATAACTTCTAAAATAGAAAGCATTGAGCATTCCACCGAATGACATTTACATCACAACAAAATGAAACGCCACCAATAAACTCGCGTTATATATACTTGCAAGGCGAATTATGTCGATCATATCCATCTAAGAATCAACTCAACTACACTAAGATTGTGGAAATTTATAAACGCCCAACATTAACCCTAAACACAAGCAATGATTCTATGTTCCGACACCAACTCAACAGAAGCACAAGGTGAGTGCCCATTTAATTTTTTTCTCGAATCTCGGTCCTCCGGTAGCACACTTTTGAGATACAGAAGACCAAGATCATTTCCCCACACGCCTAAAACGTAGTATTACAAAGTAGCCTGTGGCCCTGTGGGTCCACAAACCAAAACCCTATCACCATACTTTTTTTTTTTTGAGGAAACCTGTCACCATACTTCTAGGTGAGCCAAACAGCACTTCGAAATCGAGAAATCCAGGCTTTATGCCTCCATAAGAAAAGGAATTTCAGACTCAATCTAATTACAGCCTATTATTGACCGCCACATGGCAAGCAACATCTTAAATCCTAGAAGGGGACTGCCGCCACTTGGCACACTCCACTTACTACCGTGTGCTGGAAAGCAAATCTCAAATATTAACAAAGGCGTATAGTACAGAAGCAAAAACAGAAACTGTGGCAGTGTAGTATTGAAAATAAATAAATACGCAACAATATCGAAGATGCTCAGTAGGAAGGGGATTCGATTTACTAGCACCTACACAATCTAATCGCCTAAGATATTCCAAAAAAAGAAAAAATCTAACAAAAATTTAGCAAGAGTATATTACAAATGGAAATGAAAAACTACAAGAGAAAGCTCTATGTGCAGATTGACACAGGATCACATGTGCTTCAAGAAATAGCTTAAAGTAGGCAACATAAACTATGTTCCAAACCAAGTTCCACGTAAGATAAATCGCTCAACAAAAAAGAAGCTTGTTAATGGATTAGCTACTTTCTTGGTAGGTGTAGGTTGTAACTTATAAAGAATGAGAAATAGAAGCATAAGGGAGAAAAACTATGCTTTGGGGGGAGAATGGTGATGCCATCAAAAAAAAAAAAAAAAAATGTTGTCATGAGGGTTCAAATATTACTTATTTAAACCTAGAGCATAGTATCAACGTGGGATTTTAAATGCTTATTCCTTAATTTATTTTCATATTCGAAAAAGTGGTATCAGAAAAAGGAAATAGTTAAACACTTATATATACATATGAAAACAACAGTTCAATGATGAACAAAATAGTGAACATAAAAAAAAAAATATATTCCAGATATGAGTGCTCATAAGATTCAAAATGCTTAGGTCAATAAAGGTTTAAGTTAGGAGAAATACTCAGTAACTAAGGGATAATATCAGCCCGAGAACACAGCCATATGTAATATTCTAACTTTAAAACGTAATTTTTGACAGTTGACCACTTTTACCAACAAGGAACTGAATACTCCATAAAAAATCGTTAAATCAACCTTGATATGTTACACACAAAAATTCACAAACCTGCAAAATATTCAAAGCCTTTCGCATGTCCCCAGAGCTCAATCGCACAAGTGCAGTTAAGCCAGATTCCGACACATCCAGCCTACATTTTGAGACAACAAGACATGATATTTACACTTCGTTGAAATAGTTGTAGAATCAAAGCACTACAAGAGCAGTCATCATAACATCCTTGTACGTACAATATATTATAGACTCACCCTTCGCAAGCAATGACATGTTTAAGGCGGTCGGTAACATGTACAGCATCAAGAGGAGCAAAGCGGAAGCGAGTGCATCTTGACTGAAGAGCCGGGATGATTTTGTGGACGTGGTTACAAATGAGAGCGAATCTGGTACTTTTGGTGTACTTCTCAATCACTGAACAAGCATGGACGTAGAGATATCAATGACGTTGAAGATGGACAAAAAGGCATAACGGAAAGGGACGAAGATGAATAACCTCGACGCAGAGCAAACTGAGCATCCTTTGTCATAGCATCTGCCTCATCCAACAACACTAATTTCACCTGTGACTTGGCCCTGCCATGAAAAGAATAATCACAGCAACACTTAGTGTTGTCCTTAATCGAGTCATCAATTTTAATACTCCCTTATATATTACTCCGTACTCAGTAGTTATTTGTTAACTTTCTGTTTTGAGAATCAACATTACTCGATCCTTTTCTTCGAAAAAAAAATTACTCGACTTGTAAAAAGCAATGTGAAGGAAAGAAGTCAGTTTGGGCTAATGATTTTCAATGATAAGGTCGTCAAATCATATTTCTGCAAATAATAACTATCAATTTAGGGTAGTAAGGTAAACGAATAACCGATTTAGAGGAATAATTTTGCTGTCATCACATTTCTTATCATGTACTCGTCTCACTATATATTTGTACCAAATCAATTGTTCTATTTCCTAACTTAGTAACCAAAAAAACAAAAACAAAAACAAAAACAAAACCAACATTACCGCTAGTTAAGCGTATTACTCATCCCACAACACAATCGATTGAATTGCATACTGGTATTAGCCATTTTAGAGATCAAAGTTTAAACTTGTAATTTTACCACTTTTTCTTAACAACATTTCAGTTTAGTCATTTGTTCACCTTAAATTAAACCGTTAAATTTTAATAAAACTTATCATCATATACTCCATGAACCAATCACTTCCCCCCTTTCCGAGGAAAAAACAGAAAGGTAAACAAACGACAGAGTTACAAACGCCAGTACGCCACCAATAAAAAAAATTGAAATTTACGAATTATAGATCGAACGCAAAAGGGAGTACCCAAAAGAGAAACTCTGAGTACTAGCAAAGTCCTGAATCTGCTGACGAACAACATCAATACCGCGATCATCAGACGCATTGAGCTCAAGAATCATATTACTAAATTGATTCCCATACAACTTCCTCGCAACCGCCAGTATCGTCGACGTCTTCCCCGTCCCCGGCGGCCCATACAGCAGCAAATGCGGCAGCTTATTCTCGCTCGTCAACCTGTCAACTGCGCAAACAAAAAACCACACACACACACACACAAAAACCCTAATTAACAAACAATTACAGTACAATTTTGAATTTTTTTTCGGAAAGTCGTAAGAAAGGGGGGGAAATTAAAATTACTGGTGTCGACGATGTCGCGGTGAGCGGCGACGTCGGCGAGGGAGTGTGGGCGATACTTCTCGACCCACGGCGTGACCTTGCCGTCGACGGCCTTGCCTTTGATTAGGGTTTTACTTGAGATTTGGTCGATTTCCATGGGAGAAATTGTTTCCGCCATTGTTGTTGCTACTTTTTGCTGAGTTTTTTAGGGTTTTGATTTTGATTTCACTGCTACAATGTGTGTGTCAAGGAGTGTGAGTTGTGTGAAGTAATCCGTGTATTCCCGCCACATTTCACTCATGGAATAACTGGAAAGTGGTGATAAATGATAATATGGTCAATTGGTCATATGGAATTATGGATATGAAGTACTCCTCCTCACAAAAAAAAGTCAAACGTTAAGAACCTGTTGAATCGGAGGGAGTATTTAGAGTTTAGACCCGTCAAACGGGTTGTGTCATGTGTGAGTCGAATTTTGGTTGAGTTTAGAATTGGGTAAAAGAAATGTGAAAGTTGTTAAAATTAAGGATATAAAAAAGTTATGAGATAGTAATAAATTACTCTTAAAGTCTTATCGAAATATATTTTTTCTTTTTCGAAAAAGAAAAATTGAAAAAAAAAAGTATTAGTAAAAAATAGAGAAAAAAACGAGGAAGAAATAATAGAAAGCCAAAGTCCAAGTCAGACATCATTCCCGCAATTCATCGGAATTAACAATTGTTTCTTTCGATTGTGTTTCACCTAAATGAGGGTGTCAAAGCATATAGCCCTCCAATAGTCTGTTGTCGATACCATCAGGTTAGTAACAAAACATATTCGCATTACTTTTATCAATTTGTTAGGTATTCCGTACAATTTTTATCAATTTGCTTGTTAGGCACAATTTTTAAGAAGATATTGTGCAAATAGTGATGTTATATGAAGAAATTGTACATATATATTTCTCGAAGGTGAGTTCAATTATTGCATAATCAATTTTCTCCTTGATTCCTCAACATATAGCATCATGGGAGTCTCAGCGGGGTCATCACAAATCTATCTGGTTGCACAAATTCTTGTATAAAATGGGTAATATCCGTTTCACACAAGAAACGGGTCAAATAATTGAATAAGACAAAAGTTAAAAGCCTTGAAATTAACAAAAGATTTGTCTTTTCTATTCAAATGTCTAATTATTTGACCCGTTTTTTATATGAAACGGATAATTCGTTTTATGGGAGACTAACTCATTTGGTTGTGTGCAGTCCTTATTTATGAGTGGTTGAGGTTGTTCCCCAGTTTTCAGTGTTGAGGTTGTGCATTTGTGATCTACTTGCTAACAAATCTTTGATGGGGATACTACGGATCATGTCGTGTTGTGTGCTACAACAGTCGGTATTAAGCACCGACATAACCTTGTCCTTGACACCCTCTTAGATATAGGCTTCTAATTTGGTATTACTACTTGTGAGGAGGTTAACATTGGTTTGATCGATGGATGCGTCATGTCTTTGCACCTTGCAGACATGTTGCCTTCTTCTTAGGACAATGATTGTGGATATGACTAGGTCTTCCCCTTTGATTCAGGTTGGGATATTTGGTTTTCTAGCCAGACACACGGTGATTGAGGTTGCTCAGCGTAAGTGTGCCAAATAATTAGGCTTATGTTTGATAATAACTTATGGTTTCTTACCCTTTTTCTTATATTCGTGAGAGGAGTTGTTGATGGGTATTGTTTCCTTATTCAATCGGATTTAAAATATTTATTGTGTTTAGGATGTCGGGGTGCATGCCACAGTTCATATTTTTTCTATACGTAATTTGTTATTGCTAAGGGAGTGAGAGTTAAGATATTATCTCGACTGTTCACTAAGTTCTTGTAGCAATACTTTTGATATAATCAATAAAAGTTGTGTGTATCAAATATAATACTTCATCCGTTCCAGTGATTTGTATGCAGTTTGACTTTTCTGTGAAGGGAATTTGAGAGAAGTGTAAACAAATGACTGAGACAGAGGGAGTAATAACAATTATATTAAATGCTTATTACTCAACAAATAATAATAATAATAATAATAATAATAATAATAATAATAATAATAATAATAATAATAATAATAATAATAATAATAATAATAATAACAACAACAATAATATTAAATGCATCATTCAAAGAAAAAAATAATAAAAATGAAATAAATCGAAACAAATATACAGAGTTGATGGGGCACGTTCAGCCGACGACCACGTGGTATGCCTTGAATTGCCCACATGGTAGGCCGCTGTTTTATAGAAGATGAACGAATCATGACTCTGGGTAGGCCTTACCTACGGCCAAGCATCAGCGGTCGGCCCAGCATGCAGGAGCTCGGCCACCTGAGCAAAGGGGCAGGTGTGTCAGGATTTGTCTGTACATGATCACATGAGAAGTCTCTATAAAAGGAGGAAGAGATCCATGGATAAGATTCATTCACAACTACACATAAACAAAAAGTATTACTTAGACTTTCTCTCACTATATTATACATTCAAACTCATACACAAGCTTACTTAAGCATCGGAGGGGTTATCCTCGGACACCCTCGAGGCTAGGTTTGTCTCTTGCATAGGTCGACTGGTCAGAGGAAGTCAAGTCATACCGCAGCCCACAGAATTCAATACAAGATTGTTCAGTAGTTTCGAGTTGTAATTTACTTTAAGTATTTGTAACCCGAAACAAGAGTAATAAGTACAAGTATAAGGGGTCGCTTGGTTACCCACCTAAAAACATGAGAATATGAAAATCCCATGGAGTGCAAAAAGTAGGAGTTGTTTAGTTGCCTATATTTTTTTTTAAACGCGGGAAGTGAAAGTTCCCGGGAATTTCAACTTCCTACAAAATGTAAGAAGTTGTTTACCTATCCCCCTAGGTAGCTTGCAATCCCGTGGAATTGATTTCCCACATGGGCAACCATGTAACAACCTGGTTTTTCGTGACTTTAATTAAACTAAGGCGGAAAATTAATTAAGTCTATATATTACAAAACCAGCTGTTATCGTCTTACAAACTCAGTATACATAATACGAGTCTAGAGATAAAGCAGAGTATTTAGATTACAAGTTCTCTCAGAATAGATTACAAAATAAGGCCTTCAATCCCCTGATAGATCAACGGTCAAGACTCGGGGTACCTGCATTAAACTCTCATCATTTTCCCGCACACTCTTTCGACACATGCAATTCTAAAGCAATATGCGGTATAAATAATAAATAAACAAAAATGAAGAGCAAGTAGCAAGTAAAACACGTAAGGAATTTATGATGATTCAACATGAGTATAACACAATCAAATAACACACCACGCCACAAATAATCATACTCAATAAATCGCGTTCCAATACTCACCAGGTCATTCAGATAATCATCAAACAAACAAGGAAACGATTCAACATGTGATAACAAATGAGTCTTCGTTAGTAAAGGCGGAAGCGTCAGACGTAAATCGCGCTTATAGTAGACAGGGCCAACATAACTTGACATGGGCGACATACTAGACGTCCGCGCAATAGCCGACGCGCCAACATAACTTCGGACATTTGACGGCTAAGGATACCTGGGTAATAAGGACAATGCTAAATCCTTGTCTAATGTATGCATACACCATCTAATCGAGGATCATACGATTCGCTATTCAAAAGGTATCACCGACGAAAAATACGACTATCACCTTAGACGGGCACCTTGGTGGAGTTTCCAATTACTATCTATGGGCCCACTGAATATCAATGTTGCCCCATCCCTCGATGTTGTATATACCGTGTCTAATAAAGAATCTTAAGATCGTTATAAGCCTTGGGCAACTCCGGTAGGAGCCCAAGTCCCATAGATAAATACCTCATTAACTTCGATTTCAAGAGTCGCAACATACTACGAACAATCCTAGTATTTTATTCAAGTACTCGCTTTCTCAACTTCTCATTCTCTCGCTCACAAATAATAATAATGACAATCTTGTAACATAAATATAACGTCGAACTTGTATAATGAAATTTTAGTAATAGCAGTTCTTCAGGTAAAACAGAACACATAGAAACGCTTAATTATTTATTTTGAGTCCGTCCGTAACTTTTAAATATTTTTCATTATTCATTATTTTACTATTCACAGTATTTACTATTCACCGTATTTACTATTCATCGTATTTTACTATTCATCGTATTTTATACGTATTCGTATTTTCGTATTTCGTATTTGTACGTATTTTTATACTTCGTATTTTATTCGTATTTTATACGTATGCGTATTCTTATACTTAGTATTTATTATATTTTCTTTATACTTAGTATTTTTATTAAATTTCATTTATACTTAGTATTTTTATTATATTTCATTATACTTAGTATCTTTATACTCTTATACACATTATTATACTTAAGAGTTTTCTTAGATACAAAATTAAATTTTATTTTCTAAGTACAAAAATCTAGTTTTAAAGTCGTTAGGTTCGTTTTGTATTTAGCGATTTGAGAATTTATTTTAAAAGTAAAACTCGATTTAAACTTAAGTACAAAATCTAGTTTCTAAGTTGTTAAGTTCATTTTGTACTTGGTCATTTTAAATAACATTTCAAAAGTAAAACTCGGTTAAATTTAGTCGTATACTTAACTAAGATTTTAGCGGTTTCCATTTTTAGTGAGGTTGTCGTAGTTCATTTTAAATAGTCCGTATGTCCATATCCAATTTAAGCAAAGGTAGTAACACTCGATTTCATTCATTTTAATACATGTAACGTTTATTTTTATCGGTTTAGTCAATTCTTTTTATTTACGATTTAATACATAAACAAATATAAACCTAATTACTATTCAAATTTAGTGACTAAGTGATAAATTTATTTTGACCAAAATTGACCCAAAATAAATAGAGATGCCGTGAGCCTTTATTTATATTAGCTATTTATTTCTTTTGTTGTTTTTATTAATAAATCATTACTTTAACTAATTTAAAATACTTAAGTGATAAAAATAAAAAGTGACAAAAATCAAATTTGGTCCAAAAATGTACCCAAGGCCGTGGCCTTCTATTATATAGAAATTTATTTTCGTTTTCAAATTTTATCGGTTTTTTTGACTTAAAGTTTTTATAAATTAATTATTTAAATTATACTAAGGCGGTTTAACTAGTTTACGATTTTCACTAATTATTTTATTTCATTTATGAATAGTGATTTTGTGACACTTTATTTTTCTAACTTTTATAATTTAGTGATTTAGTCTATTTAACTTATATATTCATTATTGAATTCTTTCACTAATGAGTTTAAACAACAATAAAATGGAACTTATAAATTTTATGGATCAAATTAGTCATCTAATTGAAGAACACTTGAAGAAATGAAGAACTCTAATATTTTTCATATGAATATTAATTAGTCAAATTTTTTTATATGTTTATATAATTTTCTCAAATTTTTCCTACAAGTCTAATTTAACTAAACTAATCATAATATGTTATTTAGAAAAATTAAAACTAAAAATTGGTCCAAATTTAAGGGGTAAACCGTGTATATGTATATATACCCATAAATTTTGATTTTTGATTTTTATACTTCTAATTCAATAACTAATTTACTTTATGTTATTTATGTATTTAACATATGTGAAAATCATATACAAATATTAACACACATAACTAAAATCATTTAAACACATGAATAACCATAAAAGTTCAAGAACACACATAAACACATTAAAACATTTAAATTCATAACAAATTCATTTTAAGTCCTAAACATAAACTAATTATATTTTCATGTTCATTTCACCACAAGTATTTTAAGCATGCAATTTACAAAAATTAAAACGAAAAATTAAACGAAAAATTAGGGTTAGGCCGTGTAGATTATATATGGACAATATATTTTATTTTTCGATTTTTGTCTTCTAATTTAACATGTGATACTTGGGCGACATAAAATCATACATATAAATCAAAACATCACTTAGGAAAAATAACATAAAATCAAATTCGAGGCGCTTATCACATAAGTGTGCGGGAAGCACCTTAGGTTAGTTTAAAGAAATGCTCCTAGCAATTGTCGGGGTCGATGATGTGATCGAATTGGCTCAAGTCGACACCTCCACCTTGCTCCTCGTCTTTGGTTAGGATAAGTACATAAAAATGAAATAAGTAAGTTAGTAATTTTTATTAAAACTAAACTAGCTAACCAAAAGTTTAAGGTGTATATGTAGTTTTAGGTTTAGGTGATGTTTTAAATTTTAAACATTTTGATTCATGTTCATAATTATTTATAACTTAAGAGAGGAAATGATTACAAGCAGGGCCGGCCCAAATATTTTGGAGGCCCTGTTCTAATTTGTAAAATAGGGCCTAATTTTTTGGTCGAAAAATTATATAAAACTGTTTGAATACGTTCCATTTTTAAAAAATAAACGAAAACAACACTAACAAGGCTTGAACCTTGGTGGCTTTTATAGTAGTCACAATTTTTACCAACTAGACTACTACTCCCTCCATTTATATCCATTAACATCCCTTCTTTTTTTACACTATTCACATACGTGAAGAATCTTCAGTATAACTCGTAATGTATAAATAAAAATATAGTCATGTGAGATCTTGTTTTATTCGTTTTTACAAGTACAACATTAAAATTAAATTTTTAAATTTTTACACAATTTAGAACTATAGATATTGTCGTTACAAAATGCACCTCGGCAAATGTGAAAAATGAAGGGATGCCAATGGACTTGAATAGAGGGAGTATATTTTGTTGTTACATATAGTTTCAGTTTAATTTTTAAACCTTAACATAACACTTTTAACAAATTGGGGCCCTTAATTTTTGGGGCCCTGTTCCGAGAACCTAATAGCACGCCCAATGGGCCGGCCCTGATTACAAGTTAAAATGGTGGAGAATTAATCTAAGTATACTAGTGAAATTAAAACAAGAAAATAAATGCTTAAGAAGGAAAAACAAGAGGAAGAAGATGAAGATCATGTAGGATCTTGAGCTTGAAGAAGAAGCTAAGCTTACAAGTGTTCTTGAGTATGAATTATTTAGAGAGAAAAGAGTTGTGTTTTTGTTTTGTGTGTGTGTTGTATGTAAACCGTAGGTAGTAGTAGTTTGTAGTAGTAGTTGTTTGCTTTGTATTATGTAGTATGTTTAAGTAAGGTTATGTGTGAATGTAAGTGTAGTTTAAGTTGTATAAAGCATATCATTTAGTCAAGCATAGGATGAGGTAATTAAGTAGGGTGGCAAGGGATTGGACATGGTAGAAAAGGAGACATGGTGGTGTAAGAGGAAAAGAAGGAATGGAAGAGGATAAGCTAAGACCAAAGAAGGTCCCAAAATTTTCGGCCAACATGACAAGACCAAGTCCCGATTTTTCGTTTTTGAAATTTTCGATTTGCGCGCACGTGAAAAGTCTCGAAATGAAATATATAGTCTTGGAATAATGTTTAGAAGTAAGATCGAAAATAAAAATGAAAATAAACCTCAAAACGAATTCAAACAAAAATTGGGTCCTAGTTTTCCTCGCAACTTTGAAATAAAATTTTATTTGATCGAAATATATATTTTTTTTCGTTGAATGTTATCGAATTAAATCATTATGCTTAAACGTCAAAAATTTTACCAGTTTAGGCTTAGTGTAACTCAATATATCGAGTTTTAGTGAAGGTGTTAGTTAAATCAAAATGAAATAGTAATTTGATATTAATATAATAGAAGTAAGATTTATAAATAAAAATCAAAAGTGCTCGAAATTGAATTTTGTGAACAAAAGGTTTTACTTTTATTTTTGTGAATAGTAAACATGCTTTGACCATTTCAAAATTTGAAAGACGATACAAGTTTTGTGTTGACTTTTATAAAATTTTGAAATGTGTTTCTTTTTGAATTCTGAATATAATGCAACAAACTTTATTTTTCAAAAATTTTATATTTGGACTTAGGAAAATTTAGTATACTTTGGCGAAAAAAATTCAGACGTATTTTTATTAAAAGGAAAAAGGATGAATTTAATTAAAGGAATTAATTTCTTTTATAATTTTATGCTATAATAACACGGGGTGTTACAAACCAAACAACTTTTTGTAACTCCCATGAAGTTTAATGTAGGAATTAACTTCCCGTGATTTGTAAATTAATGCGGAATTAACATTCAACCATAACTTTCCTAGTTTATCTAAAAGAAAATTTAATTTGCTTATCATTTAGAAACTTTCATTTGTTTGACAACATTTTATGGAAACATATAAGAGCAAAGATGGTAGTCATCGATTTTGTTTTATTTGTCATTATATGTACAATTCAAATATCAAACTTTTATAAATATTTTAATAATCGTAGCTAAATATATTAAGTATATAACCTAACTCGATATTTGTGTGATGAAAAAATCTCACTTAGAAGTCTCATCTTGATTATTAAATCGTGACAATGTAAAAGTGAGTACATGAGAAAAAACGTCAAAGTCTAATATGAACGGAGGTTTCATGCGTATGACGAGTAGAGCAGGCCATATGCGCAGGCCGGCCCGGCCCAATCTGCCCACCCCGGTCCGGCCCAACCCGCCTGACCCGACCCAACCCCCCATTAGGGCCTTAAAATTGGAGCCCGACCTGGCCTTCCCAAAGCCTGGTGGGGCTCGTTTTTTTGAAGGGCCGGGCTCAGGTCCTATTTTTGAGGCCCGACCCGCCTAAAAAAAATTAACAAAGCTCGGCTCTCTCGGGCCTCAATTTTAGAGCCCGGTCCTTTAAAGGCCCGACCCTTGCCTCCAAAGGGTCGGGCCCAGGCTTCGAGTTTAGATCCGGGCCCTTAGCGGGCCGTTCCGAGCCCGACCCTACCCGGCCTTTGGCCACCCCTAACGACGAGTTACCTGCACCCAAATATATAACCACCTTATTTTATGGCTAAAAATGTACTCCCTCCTTTTAACTAGATAAGTCTCATTTTTCCTTTACGGCATTTTCAACCAATTGACCCCATTTTTAAATATGTCAACTTTTATCATTCAAAATTACCAACATATCGCTACTTTTACTTATTTTTCAATGTAAAGTATTTTACATACAACTAAAAAGACCACATTACCACTACTTTTTTCACTTTATTAATTTTTGTGCCCAATCCCAATGAGACTTATCTAGGAGAGTGATACTGCCACTCAAGGAATGATTATGCCACTCAAAAAAGGGAGTGAATTAAAAAGGTGACTAGGCCCAAAAAAAAAATATAGAAGTATCGAAGATATATCCCGAGGATTAGCATATTTCGAGTGCAATTTGGATCTTCTCCATTTTTTTCTCTCTATTTCCTCTTTAATACACTAATATTTTAATATATTTTCTCTCTCCTTCATTAAAACATTATTTTTATCAAATAATTATAACCCTTAAATTTTCACAAAAACCGATCTCAACCATTTATAAGAAATGGATGTCCATAAATGGAGATGATCCATACCCGACAATATGAGTGCCCCTTATCTAGTGAAAAGGAAAGAGTATCTAATTTAAATTGTCAGTTTAAGTGTTAAAATGATCACCTAAATAGTTATCAATTTATCATACGCATAAAACTGTCTTCCGTGAGAAAATAGAAAGGATAAAAGGAGAGAACAAGAAAAATGTAGGCGAAGTCCAAGTCGGACACCAACCCCTCCCCAAAATAAATGGAATCAATAATTGATTCCCATCCCTCTTTTGTAAACCCCCCCTTCTCTCCTCCTCAATCATTTCTCCCCTCCTCTTCACCTTTCTCTCTCTCAATCATACATCACTACACTTCCCCCCTTTATTTTATTAATTAATCTTATTACTTATACCCTCTATTCAAATCCAATTACATTTTATAACAACAATATCTATACTTTTTAATTGTTTAAAAATATAAAAATATAATATTAATATTCAACTTTTCAAGACAAATAAAACAAGATACCACACGACCATAATTATATTATTTATATATTACAAGTTAGTTCGAAGATTTTTCAGTATAATAAACAATGCTAAAAAAATGTTTACTCTCCTTTTTTTGGGTTTTTCTAACGTGTGCCAATATTTGGCACACATTAAGACCATGTTTATTGGTAGGTCTGCAACTAGGTCGACAATTAGGTTTAGAAAAAAAAGGAAAACTAAAATAAAATTCTAAACATACTTTCAACTAGGTCCAATTTAGACCTACTTCAAAACTTCTAAACCTAATACAAATGGCATGATTTGATTGGATCTACCATTAAAACATTTTGTATATTCTTAAAAATTGCTTATATTTTCAAATTTGTAAAACAAAATAATATAAAATATATATAAATGTTCATATTAAATCATTCCCTATGATTAGAGACCACATATTTTCATTACCTTATTAATTTTAGCAATGTTTTTTTTTATTTATAATTTAAATTTAATTAATCCAAATATATTATGTGAAATTTTTTTAATATCATTTTTTTTTTCAAAATTTTAATAAAGCTCACAATTAAAAAAGTACGAGTAAGTTTTTAGAACATGATTAAATGTGAATAAAAATAAGTTAGGTATGTATATTTTGTAAACCTATCAATAAAGTGTTACAAAAGTGAAGTTGGTTTGAGGTAGGTTTAGAAAATAAAAATTAATATTTTAGTTCTAAACCTAGTTGAAGGTAGGTTAACCAAACCTACCAATAAACATAGTCTAAGATGCTAATTCAGAGAAATATTCTTTGAAAATATCATGACATATTGAAAATTAAATTTATTACTACCATATTTAAAAAATTATTTACAAAATATTCCTTGAATTAACAATTATGTACCATATTGGCACACGTTAGAAAAACCTTTTTTAATTACTCCGTACTATTTTATACTTCCTCCATTCCATTTGATTCTATACATATTCCTTTTTCGGAAATTCCAATCAATTCTATACATTTCTATTTTAGTCTCTACTTTATTAAACTAAAAGACCAATATACCCTTCACTAATACCCACTCAACCCACTTGCAAACAATAAAGTAAGAGTATTTAAGTAATTCCATTATCTACCCCACTTGATTTTCTTCTACCTTAATTACCGTGTTTTGGTGAAACGTATAGAATCAAACGGAATGGAGGAAGTATTTTATACGAAGTAGTTGAACTCTAACAAGATCAAGTACAAAAACAAACCATTCAATAGACTTTATAGTGTTTTAACACTACACTACAATCTTCATAGCCCCCCTACACAACCTCAATTTTTTCACCTTTCTCTTCACGTCTCTCTCCTTTTTTTTTTAAATTAATTCCTCTCTTCCATTTTTCGTGTCTATTGATTGATTAATTTCAATTAATTAATTAATTAATTGATTAATACGATCACCGTATAATTTAATTTTGGGTTAGTAATTATTTGGGCGCATCAAATGCATGGTGTGTTTGTTAGTTACTGAGTTCACACCTTCTTGGAATTGATTGACTCAATTTTTAGGGTAATTTTTTTCTTTTTCTTTTTTACACTTTATTCGTTTCAATCATTTGTTTATCGTTTTATCGAAAGTTATGATCCAAAATCATTGGGTTGAACATGTTTTTTTGTTTTTTGTTTGTTGCGCACAAATATTATCTGATCATCCAAAATCATTATATTGAACAACAGATAAAATTAAATTAATTTTTCTGTGAGTGTTTTTCTGTTTTTTTTTGTTTTGTTTTTTGTTTTGTTTTGGAATTGAAGTTACCGTGTTTGACTTTGTTAATTTTGGGGTGTTTTCGTGTACAACTTGTTCATGTTTGATGAAGTTATGTTTACTGTATCTTCGGTTAATTGAAATGCACTTATTTGTCGCTGTATTCATTTACTACTGTCTTACTCAATTCCGTGTCGATTTTTTCGGGTTAATTAAGGTCTGGTTATACTGAATTTTAAGTTGTCGTCGTTTTTTCGCTGTACTGGTAGAATTTTTTTGGGTAGTTATGTTGATTAGATGACAGTCGTGCACGTTGAAGTCGATTTAGGAACAAATATATGGTAGGGTTGTGTTTGCTGTCGAGGAGTCGACTAGTATTTTAGACGTGAAAAGCGATCAGTATGACTTTTTATTGGTGAAATTGAAACTGTTGTTTTGATTTGGCAGATGTATATGTGATGGGTCAAGGCACTAACGATTCAATTTCAGGTAAACCCGATAATTTCTTAAGTTTTTAACTGATGTGGTCTGGTTTTGTTGTCGTTGATGCATGTTTAAACACTTGCAATATTTTGAATTTTGATGCTAGGGCCTTGGAAAATTTCGGTGGAGGGTAAATCCAAACAGATGGGAACTAGTCCGTGGAATATACTGCGGTCTTCTTCCGTGTTTCATACCTCGAGCGATGCTTCATTATTCTCGAGCTCGTTGCCTGTTCTTCCCCATGAAAAATGTACCTTTTTTTTAGATAAAATAAAATATCATATACGGAGTGCGTTCTTTTGATAGGGGTGATGATTTGGTACTTAAAAACTTTTTTCAACTGATGGTCTGCAGTGAGCGTAATTGATTCTGGAAATGGAAATCAAGCTGCTGTTGATGGTGTCTCAAGCTTGAATAACACAGACCCGAGTGTTGAGGGGACTGATGCACTAAATGTTGATATTTTGAATGCTACAATCGGTTTTGCGCTACCTGGTGATGAAGATGAGCTATTTGCCGATATAGCAAATGAGTATGAGTTCAGGACTGCTGATAACCACGTGGATGATTCGGAAGATAATGACTTTTTTGGTAATTTGGGGGGTTTGGAGATGGAAAATGATGAGGTGGATAACCTGAGCTTGGGTATGGCCAAGGTCAGCGTCTCTGATGGCGTGACGGGCAACGGGGTGCTTCATTTTGGCCCTCCGATTGGGGTAGGAAACGTTGCAGGGGAACATCCTTATGGAGAGCATCCATCCCGCACTCTGTTTGTTCGGAATATCAATAGTAACGTTGAGGAATCTGAATTGAAAAGTCTATTCGAGGTAATCTAGAGTTGCATGATGCTAAGTACTTGGTGCAATCACTGACTAGTAGTACTAAGAGTGTTCTTGTGTCGCGCATAGTCTTAACCTTGTAGATGAGAATGAAACCGAAATATTGTGGACGACCAATACCCAGTGGCCTTGCACTGTCCTTTGCTAAGAGCTCAGAGTCCAGCTTATACATTGTGTGCAATAAGTCAATAACCAATTGTCATCAAATTGCAAATAATTATTGACTCCTGAACTGCTCAAAATTTGAATTGCTATAAATGTGCTTCCTTCGGGCCCAATCACTTACGTCAAAAGAATAGAGATGAATCAGATAATTTTTAATTTCGCAGAGAATGATTTTTCTGTAGTTCAGTGCTTTCTAGGTTTGGGATGTCAATGTTTTCTCTATGAATGAACTCGATTCCTTCATCATTTTTGCCTGCATGCCTTTGGTGTCTCTTTAGGGTGAAACATCAGTGATCAGCCTGTATTACTATATATTTGGTGTATCCGTTGCAATGACCTCTGTAAATGTGCTTGCTATCTGAATTTGAATGTGTAAGAATGCAGATGTGTGTTAATCGTTAATTAATTAGAAAAAAAATTGCTTTTAAAGACCTGTTTATTTGTGCTGTTTTATCAGTCACTCTGCTAAACTGATGGTTTTATGAGTTGTGTCATCTTTTTCTCTGTTAAGAAAAATACCGACTTACATTCCTTTTTGTGCAGCAATATGGTGATATTCGAACCCTGTACACAGCGTGCAAACATAGAGGCTTTGTGATGATATCCTATTATGATATTCGTGATGCACGGGCCGCAATGCGGGGATTACAAAACAAGCCATTGCGTCGAAGGAAGCTTGACATTCATTTCTCAATCCCTAAGGTTTAATGCCTTTACTACTTTTACGGTTTCTCTTTTATCCTCTAAAACGTTGAGTCATTTCTCTTGGTTAACTTTTGCAGGATAATCCTTCAGATAAGGATATCAATCAGGGTACATTAGTTGTCTTTAATTTGGACCCATCTGTTTCGAATGAGGATCTTCTTCAAATATTTGGCGCTTATGGAGAAGTCAAAGAGGTAATTTTATTTCTATTTTTCTTGTTTTGTGCTAGCTCGTATTCTGCAGGCAAAGGATGCTATCATCACTCTTTGGTGCAGATAAGGGAGACACCTCATAAGAAGCACCACAAGTTCATTGAGTTTTATGACGTCAGGGCTGCTGAAGCTGCATTGAGGGCATTGAATAGGAGTGACATAGCCGGCAAACGTATAAAGCTTGAGCCTAGTCGCCCCGGGGGGACACGTCGAAAGTGAGCACATTTACAAATTTTCTTATACCTTTTCTAGAGTTAGAAGGTCGTAGTTTAAATTTCTTTGACATGCGTAACACCCTTTGTCAATTTCTCTCCACCCTGCCTGTTTTTGTCCCGATTTTCGTATTTTAACAAGACAAATGCTTTCTCGCAATGAAAACTCAGCAAGTGACTTGAAAACCGCAAAGTAAAATGTGTAACCTATTTGACCAGAATGGAGGGACTATTAAATTGACAAGCTTTTTGAGTTTGCTCTACCTTCTCATCGATTTTGAGTTATATATTTGAGGGCACTATGTAAGACATTGACCAGTGAAGGTGTGGACCCACATGTGTCTATCTGCTGTGTGTTGTACGGAGTACTTGTTTAATCTTGGCCCACTTGCAATGGTAGGGGCACAAGGCTCTTGTAGTTTGCTCTCCTATGTCTAAGAGTATAGGGCTTTGTAGTTGTAAAATATTTTTGTACTGAGTTTGTATGTTACAAAATGCCGTGTTACGTTAAGTTGTTTCTACATATCTTTGTGTTCCGAAAAGAAAAAAAAAAAAATACATGTGTAGACTGTGGTATAGCTTGTCATTCTAAACTTTTTGAGTTCTGTTGATAATTTCATGTTGTCTTAGTATATATTGGACGAAAGTCTGTGGCGTTGGATTTAATTTAATTTAATTTTTTTTTTTATTATCTCTCCACTTCTTTTATCTGTCTGTGGGATTTATGTTGTCCTTAAGACAAAGTTTCTGATTGAACTTGTGATGCCAGTTTGATGTTGCAACTCAATCACGAGCTTGACCATGATGACTCTCGCTTTCGGTACCATGTTGGCTCCCCGATAAACAGCTCCCCTTCTGGTACTGTAATAATTCTTGCCTCAGATGATTGGTATTTAACACTTACAAAATAATCATGTCACCCATTTTTATGGTGTTGCTGCTGTGGAAATAAGATAGCTGTCACTTTCCTTCAGGTAACTGGATGCAGTTTAGCAGCCCAGTTGAGGATAACCCTATGCACACTTTTAACAGAACCCTTGGCTACGGTGCAGTCAGCCCTACAGCCAGTAACCATCATTCTGGTTTGGCGTCGTTACTGCAGTCTCAACCATCTAGCTCACCAAAGCTTGCACCTATAGGCAAGGATCCGACAAGGGGAAGCCATGTCGAGCATATGTTTCGGAACACAAATCCCGAACAAGGAGCTAACTCGCAGCATCCTCGTTCTTTTCCAGAGCTGAACTTAGGCGGCCAGTTTTCTAGCACCATGTCGTCATTCGGTGCATCGACCTCAAATAATGGATCTGCAATCGAGACATTGTCTGGACCCCAATTTCTATGGGGAAGTCCCACCACATATTCGGAGAACTCAAAGTCAGCGGCGTGGCCCACGCATTCTGCTGGGACTCCGCCGATATCAAATGTGCATCGACACGGGTTTCCATTTTCAGGTCGTAATGGCCCCACATATATGAGCTCTACCCAACATCATCAGCACCATGTTGGATCTGCTCCATCTGGTATTCAAAATATCGAAAGGCACTTAGGTTTCTTTCCAGAGTCACCTGAAGCTTCATATATGAACCGCGGTGGTCTGGGAGGCTTAAATCTGGGGGCTCGCAGTGGTAAATACATGATGAACGTCGGTCCCAGAGCGTCAATGCCTGTTGGTATTGTAGGGAACATGCCTGAGAATAATTCTCCTAGTTTTCGGATGATGTCTTCACCAAGATTCAGTCCTTCATTCCTCGGCAATGCGCAATATCCTGGAATGCTGGAGGCCGAGCGCAATCGTACTCGAAGGCTTGAAACTAATGCAAATCAGATTGATAGCAAAAGGCAGTTTCAATTAGACTTGGAGAAGATTGCTAATGGTGATGATAACAGGACAACATTGATGATTAAGAACATCCCGAATAAGTAAGTTGCTCATTTCACTCACTCGGTTAGGTGCTAAACCTGTCCCGTTATTCACTGTTTCCGTTTTTGTTAAATTTTTCTAGTTACACTTTCCTCGTTCTTTTTTTATAAAATTGTATCCAGATATACTTCGAAGATGTTGTTAGGCGCGATTGATGAAAATCACATGGGCACTTATGATTTTCTCTATCTGCCTATTGATTTTAAGGTAACTTTAGTGAGGCAAATTATACATTTCTGACCCATATTAAGCTATCTATCTCTGAAGAATGATCCTTTTTGTGCAGAACAAGTGCAATGTGGGTTACGCTTTTATAAATATGCTATCTCCTCTACATATCATCCCATTCTATAAGGTTTGAACTCCTACTTTACATGTTTAGTTGTTTCCCCATCGTGTTTCGTCTATTAATGACTCAGACTCTAAGAGGATAGTTTAAGGATTTCATTTTATCATATCGAGTATCTTTTCTGTTTTCCAAAGTATGTTGCACTTCAAATCTATCATCATCTTTCTAACTTGGATAACTTCAAATGTGCAAGCGGTGTGCTATTATTACGTGCATTTTTCTTTTCTTTTTTCTCCTTGCTTTCCATATCTTCCGTAGATTTATAACATTGTAGATTTGTAAATGATCTAAAGGAAATAATATATGTGGAGTATATATTTTTTTTCTTTTTTTTCTATCGCCTCAGGCTTTCAACGGGAAGAAGTGGGAAAAGTTCAACAGTGAGAAAGTTGCTTCGTTGGCATATGCTCGTATTCAAGGAAGGAATGCCCTTATATCACACTTTCAGAACTCCAGCTTGATGAACGAAGACAAACGCTGTCGACCAATTCTATTCCATTCTGATAACATCGATGCTGGTGACCAGGTCTGGCGTCATTATTTCCAATTTGCCTATGTTTTTTTGAAATTTTGATAGTACCATCGAATTGATTTACACTACACTTTATAAACTTTTACGGAGTAATTAAGAAAATTTTCATAGAAAGTATTTTAAGAGAACAGGTCCTGAGTAACATTTCTGAACTAAGTATTTGGTATCATTGATCATCCAGGAGCATCTACCTGCTGGTAGCTTAAACTTCCAGATACGACAGTCAAATGGGTATCAATCTGACGACTTTTCAGGAAACTTTGAAGAAGACGGTTTTGAAGAAAAAGCAGACAAGCTTTTGTTCGAGCTATAGCGAAGCGCCGAAGCCCATATCATTCTGTGGCTCTCGCTAATCTTTGCTAACTTTTGGGTACATAAAATTATGGAAGTGTACAAAATTAGGAAGAGGTCAAATTTGTGAAGGCGTTGCGCAGTGTTTGTGCCGTGGTTTGGGTCCGGATTCAACTTTTTCGCTGTGAATCTCCGAGACCCTCAGCAGCTGTGCCTTTGACTGACGATTACGCTGGACTGATGAACTGTTTTTACTTTTCATTGCTGTAAACTCAAGTCTCCTCAATCTGTTAATAGCTCCCCAGGCCTATATTGTGTCGGCTTTAACTTTTTGTTGCAGTTTCGAAGCATGATAGAATTCTGCACGTGTTCTTGTTTCGCTTGTTTGGAACACATTGTTGTTTTAACTTTTTAAGTATGGACTTTGGAGGTTCAGATGCTGGAAACCGATGTAACAGGGTCATGTGTATAGTGGAAACGATCGCTCTTATTCAAACAACCTAATTAAGAACTTAAGTTATACTCTGTACACAAGTACAAATATCCGTTATGACATTTTTTCTTCTCTCATACGAAATATTCTGAACATAGATGAACAGAAACGAATGAACAACTAAGCATATTAGCCACTGGCTTTAAAATTTTGAATTTTGTTGTATCGAGTTCATTCATCGGTTGTTTAACAAAAGAGCTCATAATGTGCAAAACGCAGTATACGAGCTCCTGATTGTAGGCTTATAGCAGTTATTAACTTAACAC
Organism: Dianthus caryophyllus; assembly: GCA_023091065.1. NCBI lineage: Eukaryota > Viridiplantae > Streptophyta > Magnoliopsida > Caryophyllales > Caryophyllaceae > Dianthus > Dianthus caryophyllus. Next base: position 8,746,952 of record CM041522.1, on the reverse strand, counting down.
TGAAGAGAAAAAATCATTTTCCGACTAACTAAGCCACGGGCTCATGTCTTTTCCCGTATCAACCGTATTTGAGCAGTGTGAGACCGACGTTATCTCAGTTTTGCATCTCAGAGCATCAAGTTCAAGAAGAGTATAGCATGGTTAGGTCGTTGGAGAACGTTTTCTTGATTATCTCTCGTTTCAGCTTCAGGGCTGCTGTTACGAGCCCTGATTCCGGAGTCCATGCTTCTGATAACACTTTTACTTTGGACGGCACCTCGAACTTCTCTAGCCCCGCCTTCTTACCTTCCTGCTTTCCCAACACATCAATTCATTAGCAAAAATGCTTACATGAGACTGTTATACGCATAAGGAGGTCTCTTTGAGACCAAGAAGTGGCCACTTTAGCACAAAAGAATTACGAGTAACATCATACAACCGCTCTTTCGAGAATCTCGGTTTGCACCCGAATTAGAAGCTTCTAAACACAAACCTTGAGAAGTGATCCCATAATTTCCTTGGTTGCTTCTTCTTTTTGACACAAGTCTGGGAAATCACTAAAATCGATTCCTTGTGCAGCAGCCCACTCTTTAAGCGCAGTCTCAGATGCCACCACCAATGCAACACAGTAGCTGTGGAACGGATCAGCATGCACCATTACGTTGTCGACATAAGGGCTACTCATCAGAGCCGCCTCCACCTGTACCCATATATGTATGACCTCGGGTTATAGTTACCGGTAAAATATATGCACGCTACGTGTCTGCAGTTCTCGTCTTGTTTTTCCTTATTATATCAAACATGTAAGAAAACTTCAGTAACCTTTAGAAAAGTTCAGGAGTTTTTCATATAAAATACACTGAACTTTTGAAAACCTAAAAAAACTTCATACTTCGAACAACTTAAGACGAAGAGAGCACACTCTAAGGACCTAATCTCTTTGTCTTAAGTTTTTTAAAGTCGGAAGTTTTCTGAAGTGTTTGATAAGTAGAAAAAAAAGAGCAAGAAACATGTCCTAACAGTTAGATGCAACCCTAATTACCATGGAACAATACCTTTCCAAGTGAAACGTATTCGCCATGCTGTAGTTTGACGATGTCTTTTTTCCGGTCAATTATTTCAAGGCAACCATCGTCATGAATTTGTCCAATGTCTCCCGTGTAGAACCACCTCACCCCTCTCTCATCCACCTTCATTGTCAATACCTTACTAAGATCAGCACCGGACTACATATTACTGTAGTTTTTAACAGAATAGCTAGCAGATGACGAGAAATACCTTGTACACTTCGTTAGTTTTGTCTTCGTTTTTGAAATACCCGACTGTAACATTTGGGCCACCAATAACGATCTCCCCTCGTGACTTTGGTTTGTCGGTTATAAGATAACCGCCTTCTGGCCAATCTACCAACTGAAATATGTGATGTTATATTTTTCGAACAGACTTTGATAACCAAGAACACCACCATATAAATTCTGCGGCAAATTCTAGAATACAACAAATTCACGCGTACGACGAGGTTACTACTGACTAAAATGTGACCGCTTTAACATGTAATGTGCCTAATATAAAGTGCAAAGTGACCACTTTAAGCCACAAAAATTGGTCACATTAAGAGTTAAAATATTCACATTAAATGTTAAATTGGTCACATTTAGTCACTAATAGCCCATTGTACGCGTGAATCCGTCGTACTATAGATTTACTCATTACTCCGTATATATTTTTGATAGTTATAATCTTATAATGAAATTCATGAACGTCACACTCAAATAAATAGACATGTAAATAGAGAGACATTTCGATTTCTCGCACCTTTATATATGAGCAAGGAAGGGGAGGGCCAACACGGCCAACAGACGTATCATCATACTCTGTAAACGTCCCGCCAGCACAAGTCTCAGTAAGCCCATAACCTTGGGCAATTGGAGCCCTGAATTCGATAGCACAAACGTCAATTGCAGCATTTACGCAGTACAAATCAGGTCATATAAAAATGAGACAAACACGAGTTACAAACTGCAATTTGGATTTAAAGGACGTCGGATTTTAAAATGGAAAAAAAAAAATATTATGGCTATACTCGTATAAGATGCAACGTTAAACTCCTTTGGACGTTTATTGCTCAGCGCTAAACTGCTAGCCAACATATAATTATTCGGCACAATCGGTCACCCCATAATGCAACGTTTAAGTCCATTGGGCGTTTATTGCTCAGTTCCAAGGAAAGCTCATTACGAATGATAGATACCGTCTTATATACTTCCTTCTACATGTTATGTTTCTTCCCTTTCACTTTCTAAGAGTCAAACTTACAAAACTATGCCGTTAAATAATTAAAAATTAACTCCGTAAAGACATTAAATTCAACACTTTTTTTTAGTAGAGGGGAGTAAGCAATAATACTATAATAGCACAGAGCAGCGTACTGATGAAAGAGTATGAAGAGAGGTTAAGAATACTAACCCAATACAAATATTGATGAATCGTTGAGTATTACCAGAAAGAGGAGCACCTCCTGATAAAATGAAGCGAATACGACCTCCTAGAATAGCTCGGACCTTTCTAAATACAAGAAAATCCCAAAAAAGTCTCTCGGGTCCCCGTGCACCAAACCAGCTACCGTTCATTGCAGATAAACGACGGTTATATGCAAAATCAAACAATCTTTTGGACAGTCCACCCGTTGCATCAACCTAGCCCAAATCAATGAGGAATTCATACATCACTTTGGTTAATCGAAAAAATCAACGAGTCAAAGTTGTGAACAGCTGACTTGTCAAATGGAACAGACGGACAGTTACGGGGTCAATGAGTATCTGTTTGGCCAGAATATAGGTCAAGCGCGTTTTGGGTATAGAATATATGGGTACATACTCAAAACAAGAGTCAATCAATGCCTTTTGTTATAAAATAGTTTATTTTTCAATGCAGTATTTTTGATACGGAGTGTATAAGTTACTCCCTGTGTTCCATATAGCTATATACATATTCCATTTCGAGCCTTCCCATTTACTCGTATACATTTCCAATTTGGTTTAAGTTTTACCACGACTAGAACAACCCTCATTTTCCTTAGCATAATACCTCCCTCTTTCCACCCTCTATCACGGTTTAATACATGATCTCGTCTTCGGTCATCCCGGCTCAATCTCAGTCATCGCAGCCTGATCTCATGCTAAGAGTATAGGACCTCAAAATACGGTCGCAGTAATCTCTGAAGCTTTGTTTAATCATTCTGGTCTCGTTGTCACGCCCAATATTTAAAACCTTGCACTCCCTCACATCTTATCGACGTCACAACCCACTCTCCGACGCTCATTAAACTACAAGAATGCTATCGTGTATCACCATTTTCACTAACAGATGATTATACACATCAGTGTTGTTGTGAGGTCTCATTTGGTGGAGTAACGTTGGCTGGTTTAATTTTGTTGCACTGTTTTTACTCAATAGACAGGCAGTTTTTTCTAATTATTGCGTAAAGCTAACCTTTTTGCGTACACCAACTCGAACACGGTCCAGGATTGCTGGCACGGCTGCCATCAGCGTCGGTGCCAATACTGACGCATCTCCCTTTGTACCTCCTAATATCTTGTTCGACGTATCTGTCAGTGTAAGTGGGGAACCATATCCTATTTTACTTCCAATTGCAGGCATCAAATTCTGCAGATCGGAAAAAAAAAGTCAGTTAAACATGTGTTGATTTGTCAACGAAGCAGAAGCGCAGTCAAGTAGAACAATATACAGCGACGAAAGTGCACAGCAATACCTCAGCAGCTAGTTCCAGAATGTGTGCCAGAGGTAAATAAGCTAGATAAACGTCTTTGCCTCCGAGCCCAGGAACAATCGTCATGACAGCAGAAACGGTGGCAAGCACATTACCATGTGTCATCATCACCCCCTAAATGATGAAGGACAAAAAGGGTCATGCTTGAACTCTTAACTGGCATCGAGGAACCAAAATCACGAGGCACAAACGTGCTGGTGCATGCTTGGAAACATTTTTTTTTCCTCTCCAACAGAGATCAGAATGACTACTTAGATCAACGGTTATATTAATAATTTCTAAAGTTCAGTGATGTTCATTGATTGACTTGATCCCGACATTGGGATGACTTCTTAGAACAGGCCGAGAAGGCACATAAAAGGTCAAGAACAAAGAAATTGGGGTGAAAAATACAGAAAGTTTGTGAATCATAAGATATGTCACTCTAATTGTGTTATGTGTACTCACCTTTGGCAGCCCTGTACTCCCGCTGGTGTACATTATAACCGCAACATCAGTTGGCAAAGGTAAATCAGCATCAGCAGGATTTTCTCTTCCAAGCTTTTCTACGGCGGAAAATGAGGTGACGGTCCAAGTTCCTTCTACTAGGTGAACGTTAGAAGAGAACTCGTCATCCATACATATGATACGTTGAACTGAGTCGAGCTGTCCGCTTATGTCCACAAGCTTTTTCATTTCTTTTTGGCCACAAATCACAGTGGTGGCTTCCGTCTGCAGAACACGTTCATGCGGATTTTAGGCACAAGTGATAAAAGCATGTAAAACCAATGTAACTTCATCATAAACTTGCTCGATCTCGACTCAGCAGTCACAGCTTTAAATAAGGAAATTAATTCAATAAGCGAGAACTAGATAAAGAGAGGACCTCATTTAGTGAGTGTGATAGAGCTTCCTCCCCAAGAGAAGCGTATATGGTCACGACAGTGATATTGCGCCTGAAACAAGCCTAAGCCAAGAAAATCAATCACAAAATTCATTATTTTGAGCTGCATTGTGGCCCGCATATAACAACAGAAAATAGCAGCACGCTGAGAATTAAGCACACCTCTTGGCGAGGCGTGCATTATCGACAAATCAACTACCTGCAGCGCAATGAACCACTCCTGTCGAGTATCAGCAAAAATAGCAGCACGCTGAGTTTTAGTGTGGCCAAGCTGTGCTAAACCCGAAGCAAAACCACACACAATTTGAAACGTTTCGCCATACGAAAGCCACTGATAATCCCCCAAGTGCAACTTCTCGAACGACCTCCCATCTGCTGCAACCTGAAACTCCCTTGCAACGAGCTCTCGAGTTCCAAGAAGTGGCCTGTGCGCGTGCTTCTCACACGCCCACGCAAACAGCTCCGCCAACGTGAAAATACCATCCCACGATGTCGTGACAGTTGAACTGAATCGACTGTTACGAACAGCGTGGCCAGTTTCTCCTCCTACGTCGACAGGTAATCCTCGCTTCTTTCCTTTCTTAGTGTTCTGAATAACGAGGGTGACAACGAGAGGAACCAGCAGGCCAACCATATACGAATTCATCTCCCTTAGCTCTGCACCAGCGTTAACACTACTTAGCTTCTCTTTACGTGTCATCTTGTTTGATTCGTCTTCTTAAATACAATATCAATATTATATTCATTTAATTCTTAATAATGTGTAACTAAACATATTAACATTGCAAAATGCTCATCAACACTTGAGTCACTTCTCAGATGTCACAAACCAACTCAACGAGGGAGGGTTGGTGAGTGGTGAGATTCGAACCCGTGACCTCTGCTCATAAGGCTCTGATACCATGTCACGAACCAAAAGCTTAAGAAGATGGTTGGAGCCCCGATTTATATTCTAACATCACCTACCAATTGTTACGATAGCTCCATCTTAACTACTAGACTAAAACATCTTCGATAATGCTTAGCTTATGTGCTAAAATCTATTCCCTCTATTCAACTCCATCCACCTCATTACACTACTTGACACTATTTACAAAGTTGGGGAATTTATAGAATTGTGTGAAAATATTTAAACGACAATATAGTCACGAGTGATCATGTTTAATCTGTCCTACTAAATACAATATTAAATTTAAATAAGACTCCATATCTAATAATGTACTTCTTCCATTTCAATAGATTCTATACATTTGGTTTTTAACGTACGTCGATGCACATTTTCTTTCTTCATATCTTTAGATATATAATTCTGAAAATTATAAAATTTGGATATTAATAATGCTCTTGAAAAGACAATTAAAACAAGATCCTACGTAACTATTTTTTATTTCATATATTTTCAGTTATGTCGAAAATTCTCCTCGCCTATGAATAGTGTCAGAAAACCAAATGTATAGAACCTAGTGAAATGGAGCATCAAGTTTTAGACCATGACATCACAGGGAGTAGTAACCACTAGATTAAGACATTTTTAGGCACGGCTTAGCTAATGTACTAAACGTAAATGGAAATAAACGATAATCTTAACCACTAGACTAAGACATCTTCGATTCTGCTGAGCGTATACGCTACAACGTAGAAAAAATGATAAAAAAAATACAAAGCACATTGAGTTGACACAAACAGAAAACGATAGACAATAACAAATAAAAATAAAAAGCAAGAAAACATACGAAAATTGGAGAGTGAAGTAGAAGAAGAAGAAGAAGAAGAAGAAGAAGAAGAAGAAGAAGATGTCGGAGAAACCGAGGAAGGTGAAAGCAACAATGGTGGTGTGAAGTTTTATTTAAATTTAATTTAATGTTTGTGTTATGTTTGTTGGTTGACACTTTTTTTTTTTTTTTTATTTTATTTTGGGTGGACTAAAGGGCAACCACTTGTGAAAGTTGCGTGGTTGAACTATAATTTGGAAACTCCAGTATGGGCTTCTCCCTACCTGTCACGTGTATGTGGCCCACCTTTTCTTGTTTTTTTTTTTTTTTTCCCTCTCATTCTTTATCGTTTTGATCTTTCAGATATACGGAGTATTTTTTCCTCATCTTATTTTTACTTATCTATTGTGAATGTTACGGAGTACAAAATTTCAGATTTCCGACAATTAAATACATAACTAGTGGTGTGACCCGTGTATTCACAGGCCGTTTCGTACTTTTTGTTTGTAATTAAGGCTCATAAATTCGTAGGCCTAAACTCACTATCGAACCTAAATCCATACATATACCGACCATCCTCACGAAGTTCGTCTTACTTCGGCCATGTTGTGCTTTCCTGAGCACGCTGAATTGTCACATATAAGCGACCAATCACTTAACCACACGTGTCGCACAATCCTGAAGCTTTATTTGGAATCATAAAAGCGTAATTGTAGATCATCTACACGGCTGTAACGTTTGTCTAAATTTATTGCAGTTGAGCTGTTTTTATTTGAACAAAACAAAACAAAAACAGAGAATCCTCTAATCTTTGTTACGGTTTTTTTTTCATTATTAGTTGTGTCGTTGGTTTTTGTTCTGTGGACACTTTTGGTTTGGTTTTTTCCCCGTCACTTTCTTGTTTTTGCGTCTCCTTTTTGCCTCTTTGCGTGTCTTTGTTTTTGTGTTTTCATTTCTTCCTCGCTTGTATCATCTTTTTTGCCCCTGCATTTTACTGTTGTTATTTTTTCTTTCTGTTTGTGTTCTTGTCAGTGGTTTGTTGGTACTTGGTTTTTTTTGCTCTGGTATCCTGTTGCAGCTTGCTTTTATTTTTGTTGGCGTTTCCTTCCTTGTTCCGCTGTTTCAGTTTGGTCATCGTTGTCCAGCTTTTGCAATTTTGTTTTTGTTAGTTTTTTTTTCTTTTTTATGGGGTGTATTATTATTATTATTATTATTATTATTATTGTTCCCCCCTTTTTTTTTGTCTTTTTTTTTGTTTCTACCCAATAAAATAGAAGGTTTATGTTAATTATCCGCCATTAGAAAACCAAATTGATGTAATCAAGATCCTGAATCCAACTACAGTTTTTAACTTTCAGAATAAATTACAAAACACCAAAACGTAACCTCTGATAACTACAGAATTGAACACAAATAACACAACTTTCATTATTATCCTAACACCCTAGCTCATTATTTTTCTGCCAAAGTGTCAAGTTATTCTAGATAAATGGCAGTCGTGAAACATTTGGCATTACCTTCGTCCACGGGAGATGAGCCGGGGGGTTGTGTTTTTGGCACAGAGGTACTTGGTTGTCCCTTTTTGCGAGTTCTTTTGCTAGTTGAACCATCTGTGAAATGTGGTGACATGATAAAAAAAAATGGTGGGGGGTCGGAAGCTTTGGAAAACAACAATTTAGTATACGGGCAATCGAAGTATCTATAAAGTTTGAAAGCGGGATTACAAAACAACAAATTAAAGCACAAAATTACTGCTTCTTTAATGTTGGGAAATTTAGATAGATAATTACTCAAGCCAAAAACTAGTAAAGTACAGTAATTAGTTAAATTTAAATAATTAAATATTCTAAAAAAAGGACTTAAATATGAGTATCACAGAAGTGGAAAAAGAAACTTTACACACATAAATGAACAAATGGTATTAGAAATGATATCCAAAAATGAATATTATATGGAGATCAAACAAATAGTGAATGAAGCAATCAAGTTAGAGAAAACAAAGAAAGATATGAGTCTCTTTTCTCTCTAAAAAACCTTGAACTTCCTCCTTTTTATGGGGCTATTATAATCACTTTTGATGATAATAAGCCCCTCAAATTCGTATAATTCTCTACAATATTATCGATATTATTAGTATAATTAAAATAAATTAGTTCTCTCATAAGGAGAGTTTTGTTCCCACTAATTGGTGGGTTTGTTCTCTATTTATTAGAGTTTTCTTTTGTGTTTTGGCAATGAGAAGGATTAATGTGATGTTACAAACGATATCGAGTTTTCGACTACAATCTATGAAATCCAATGAACTCTCTCCACAAAACCATATTGGATCCACAGAGCCCCTCATGGAAGGCTGTATCATGAAGGAGCGATGTAATAGAGGCGGGTGTGCAGAAGCGGTATATTTTTTCACTAGAGATCTTTGTTTTAAGGAGAAGAAATTCGTTTGGATCTTTGTAGTTTTGTTTTCGGTTGATTTTGTTATCATTTGTATGCGCGATATAATTTATTTTTAATGAAATTAATCTTTCTCTCAAAAAAAAAAAAAAGAAAGATATGAGTGTGAAAGAGACAGAGGAAATTGAGGACTAAATGATATGCTGAAAATTTTTCAGTGGGGTAGAAGTGTAGAACGGCACACTATTCTTCTTATTTTCCTCCTGTGGTAATACCATACGGGTTACTATCATTACACAGGTTTTACTTATTTGTTTTGCTTTTTACAGAGTATTTATACATTAATATTAATCGACTTAATTCGTAGATAAAATAGTTTGATCCAAAATTGTTGATAATTTTGGAAAACATCAAAATTAAAGAGACGTCATATAAAGTGTACTAACCAAAAGACCAAAGTCGGAAGCTCGAACGTAAATTTCCAGCCAATAACCAAACCAATACACAAACTTTCACCATTACCCTAACACCCTAGCTCATTATTTGTCAGCCTAAGTGTCAAGGTATTCTAGATAAATGGAAGTGATGAAACATATGGCATTACCTTCGGCCACGGGAGATAAGCCCGCGGGTTGTGTTTTAGGCACACTAGAGGTACTTGGCTGTCCCTTTTTGCGAGTTCTTCTGCTAGTCGAGCCATCTGTGAAACGTGGTGACATGATAATAATACAACATGGTGGGGGGTCGGAGTAGCCAAAAAACAATTAAATACCAGAAAACGTTACCGAGTTCTTGAGAAGGGACTTTTCTTTTCTGGGGGCTCTTTGTACGGGCATTCGAAGTATCTATAAAGTACAAAAGCGGGATTGCTAAACAACAATTAAGAGAACCTGTATACAATTCAAATTGGTAGATTGCAGGGGTGAAAATTTACGCATTACCTACGACCACGGGAGATGACTCCGCGCGTTGTGCGTTTGGCACATCTAAGGTTCTTGGCTGTCTCTTTTGGAGTGTTCCTCTGCTAGTCGAACCAACTGTGACACGGGGTAACATGCTAATCAGTCAACATGGTTGGAATTACAAAGTTTTCAGAAACAAATAGTCTACGTATTCTAGATAAATGGCAGTGGTGAAACATTTGGCATTACCTTCGGCCACGGGAGATAAGACCGCGGGTTGTGTTTCTGGCACATTAGAGGTACTTGGCTGTCCCTTGTTGCGGGTTCTTCTCCTAGTCAAACCATCTGTGAAACGTGGTAATATGATAATAAAACAACATGATACATTAATATTAATCAACTTTTTCAATAGGAAAAATTGTTTGATCCTTGGACAACATCATATTAAAAGAGACGTCATATAAAGTGTAGTAACCAAAACAATATACCATGTACAACAATATACTCAGATATACCATGTACATCATTATAGAGAAGAAAACATTCTATTGCCAACTTCAGAATTATTTTTCCCTATTTTTTATTTCCAAAGGAGCATCACAATTTCCAACATCAAAACAAATTCAAGCTAATTGCCATGGGATTTTACTTTAAAATTGAAGCTTTATGTAAATAATCAGCCATTACAAAACCAAAATAACGTAGTCAAGACCCTGAACCCAACTAAAGTTTCAAACGATCATAATAAATCACAAAACAAAAAACGTAAGCTCCGACAACTAAAGAATTGAACACAAATAACACCACTAACACCATTATCCTAACACCATAACTTAATATTTTTCAGCCAAAGTGTCAAGGTATTCTAGATAAATGGCAGTGGTGAAATTTTTGGAAATTACATTCGGGCATGGGAGATAAGCCTGCGGGTTGTGTTTCTGGCACATTAGAGGTACTTGACTGTCCCTTTTTTCGAGTTCTTCTGCTAGTCGAACCAACTGCCATAAACATATACGAGTAATAAACATAAATGCAGACAAAAATCTACACACAATGATGATTGAGCAAAAAGAAGCACCTTTTGAAGAGTTGAAACCCATAACATCTTAGAAGTTGTTTCTTGATCATCATTAACTGCCATAATTACTAGCTAATTCTATTTGCTTTAATTTGTACTCCTAGTTTGTATTATACGTACAAAAAATTGTAGACATCTCTTAAATTTTGTACGTATACTTATCGTGAAAAGCATGGTTGTACTGTCTATTGTAGACAGTAAAATGTTTTACTTCCTCCATTTCTTTGGATTACATCGTTTCTTTTTCTTGCGTCGTCGATCTTGCGTTTCTTTTGTTTATATCTTTAGTTACATAATTAGAAAATTATAAAATTTACATATTAATAATGCCTCAAAATCTGATTAAAACAAGATCTCACATGACTATTTTTTATTTCATATATTAGACGATATATCGAAGATTCTCCTCACTTGTGAATAGTGTCCAAAAAGCAAATGTATAGAATCCAAAGAAATGGAGGAAGTATAATAATTTGTACTCCTAGTTTGTATTATACTTACGAAAATCAATCATCATGGTTGGAATTAAAAAGTAGACAGTAAAATGTTTTATAATAATTTGTACTCCTATTTATACTTAACGAAAATCAATCAACATGGTTGGAATTAAAAAGTACTCCGTATTCAGAAACAAATAGTGAATGTTACCTTTGCGGCGTCGTGGTTTCGTTGAAATCTCCCGGGGCTGACTGAAAGCATTGTTCGCTGCTAATCGCTTTGAGGTAAGGATGACCTTACGTATGAATCTGCTCAGCTTTATTATATGGGGTTGGTTTCTCACACCATCCGTTAAGATACGGGAGTAAGAATGGTAAGTGGAATGTGCAAAAAGAGCAGGGGAGATGATTGTTCCGTAAAGGCTTCCTCGACGACGTCTATGCGCAATAATCCATCTTCGTCGTAATCTGTTCTGTTGAGTCACCCATTTATTAAAGCCATAGGGAAACAACATCCCAATTGTAGGAAAGTGTAAATCCATTCTGTAAGTGGGTCTGTAAACAGGGGAAAGGCCAACAAAATTGTCAAGGTCCAAAGGACATATTAGTAGGAGTTAAACCCGGTGGCAATGGTAACGATGGTAGCGGTTGAAGAATGACATCCATAATCACGAGGAAGGCTAATAAAAGGGGCAAATTTAATTGGAGCTCGTTATTGATTGCAACACTTGAATGATAGCCTCTACGAATTCTTAACAATTGAAGAGTTAGGAATGTCGAAGAAGGGGCAATTGAAGAGTTAGAAATAAAGAAGGGGCAATTGAAGAGTTAGGAATAAAGAAGAAGGGAGGGAAATATGACGTGGCATGAGAAAGTGACGTCGAAGTAGGGGCTTGTAATTTTGTTTCGTTGTTGAAGAATTTTATTGGGTTTCATACTTGAGAAGTTGCCTTTTTAATATAAATAATAATAATAATAATAATAATAATAATAATAATAAATATATATATTGATTGATATTGATATTGATGTTTGTTTGGCTTCATTTTAAATAAGAGCTGATTCTAGGTTTCAGTTTATGTTTCATTTGGTGTTCCATAAGCAATAAATTAATCTTTTATTGTTATAAAATTAATCTTTTACAGAGTATTGAGATTTATTGTAATGAGACATTAAAGAGGACATGAAAATAAAACCGGTGATTCGCTCTGGAATTTAATAACCTAAGAGCACCCACATTAATGGGGCTCCCCAAAACTTCTCTCTCCTACTTTCATCAACTTTTTACTTAACTTCCCCAATTCATTTACATGTTTCTACATTGATGGGGCTCTCCATTTCCACTTTTCATGGTCTACCATATTTATTTTTTAAATTCTAACATTAATTAATTACTTATTATTTGATAATTAACGCAACGATCCATAATTTATATTATATTATGAATAACAAAGATGCACAATTTATTAGTTAAAGAAAGAATAATTATATGGAGCAATTAATACTACTAACTTTTTTTTTAATTAATAAAAAATATTTTTTTAACAATTTTTTCCGAAAACTTACTAACTAATATTTTTTCAATTTTAAAAAAAGTTAATTAATAAAAACATACATTAGAATTTGCACTAGTTAAAAAGTGGTTAGTAAGTACGGAGTAATTAATTGGATGATAAAATAATTAATTGATTTTAATCAACTAATAATAAATAAAAAAATAAAATTTGCAAATGGAAACCCTCCTAATTAGAGGGGCTCCCCAAATTTTGGGTTTGATTTGGGACACCTCCCACATTGGTTGACCTCCCCACAAGTGTATATTTGACACTTTTGGGTCACTTACCTCCCCATTGATGTGGGTGCTCTAAAGTCCATTTGGGTTCAAGTACATCCTTCTCAAATTTGAATTTGGTCTAAAATTCATGTTGGGAAACTTTATCAGTTTCGAATTTGAATCTGAGCTAACTTCAAATACGAGTAGATCTTTTCATGAATAATTCAAATGAAATCAAAGTTTTCAAACGCTATCTTATGTTCAATTCATGGAATTTAATTCTTAGATGCAGCCAAACGACAACTAAATTTCAATTTTAATCATAATACAAACGTAAATGACTCCACTCAATTATTAGTGAGACAGTTATAAATGGTAACTTATGTTTCTCCATATTTTACAAGTGTAATAAAACTACGATTTTTCTACCCTATAGTGGGTATAGTTGTATAGATAAGAGCTTTAAAATGGGAATATTCACACAATTACTTGTGAGAAAAATACGATAAAACTAATACGAAGATGGTTGTTAGGATAACCTCCTCCCGTGGTTGCGCTATTCAGCTGAACAAATTACGCAAAAGCAAAGCTATCACAAAAAACCCCGAATGAATCTTCAATATGTTAAAACCATTACAACAACACAGGCATTTTATCTGTACATAAACTGATTAATAACCCACTAAAAATCAGAGAAAAAAAAAGCAAAGCTCAACTAGCGTCGGGAGTTCCATCTGTATTCCCCTGAGGATTACCTTGGGAACTCCCTGAAAACATTCCCATCATCGAACTGAAAGCTTGATTTAGTTCCTCGGGTGTTTGCCCGCCAAAGTTGAACGTAAAATTTGCACTTCTGGGAATCCCTGTGTCATCATCAGACCCACCTACATTACCAGCGCCTTGCTCAGATGCTTGACCCGCCATGTTCATGAACATCCCGGCTAAATCATTTGGAATTGTGCCAGCTTCAAAAGTCGCAGACGCAGACGCAGACGCAGTAGCGGATGCAGATGGATTAGAGGGTTCATTTTCACGAGTTTCATCAGATGACGTGCTTTCGGGATTATGACCTGTGAAAGTACGGGTTAAGTTTTCAACCATGCTCGCGAGATCTACGGGAATGTTGTTGATGTCAATAGGATGCCCATTCTGGTTCACAGATGCATTTCCTGCGAGATTGCTGAACACGCTTGCCATATTGCCGGGAATTGCTCCAAATGGTGATGAGGCAGCCTGATCTCCTGATCCTCCAGCAGAATGAAATCGAAAATTCTGCTATTCGTCATATTTTGTTATCAGATCATATCGTTTATTACATATCATGTTAGCGAGACTAAACACTTTCAAATTGGAGTATAGCTACGAGTACTACCAATATACATACAGAATTTTGACTAGTAAAGGACTTAGGTCTCACCGAACTTGCAGCACCATAATTATCGTCCTCAAGGCTCCAAGAGAAGACCAAAGCAAGCAACCCTCCGCTAATCAGAGGGACAAATGCTATTCTCACAAAAATTAGTGATTTTATCTACTCATGCTATAAGCAACATGCACCTTGAAGGTCAAAAACATAAATCTTCTAAATATAAGCAAGTAAGCAACACAAGATCCTGTGAATAGGAACAAACACTCATCTTCGTTTTCCTTCTCCTCCATTTATATACTTTAATTCAGGAGGACAGACTACAGAGGTGTGCACGGGTTACCCTTTTGTGTGAGTTACAAACTGCTGACTTTTTGAACCGGTGAAGTATCTTATTAATGACAAGATTGTAGATATACCTGAGAACGATTTCTTTGCTCTAGGTCCTCCAATTTCTGCTCCGCTACCTATAAAATAACACAGATAAATACAAGAGCAAGTGTGTGCGTGCGTGCGTGCGTGCATGCATGCAGATATGTTTCAGGAAAATAAACGTTGAAGGGCATACTCGAATGTTTTCTTTGACAGCATCATTGTTTGGATCCAACTCTAGTGCTGCAAAGGGGTATAGACATACATTATCAGATACCACAACACTTCGCATCTGTGCGCAGTATATGGAAAAAGGTACAGGATCCTAGTTTACTTTTCATAGTTATTATCTCTTTCCAATACAAAAAGCATAAAAACTCAAGGATAAAAATTATCATAAGATAAGAGTTCCTTCCTTCAGAAAGAAGGCGAAAAGGGATAAACTAGAGATCAACGTTTTTCTCAAACCAGAGCATAGAAATATCAGACCCACCTTTCCTGAAACCTTTATTGATTGCATCACTGTACTTTCCTTGTGCATAGTAAGCAATACCCATCCGACTGTACGCTTTGCTATAATTTGGGTCGATTTCAATGGCTTTTAGGCAATCTTGAATGGCTTCATTGTATTTGTGCATTTGAGTATAAGCAGCTGCTCTGAGGGGTTGACAACGATGCTAGTTCAGGAAAACAGAAACTTCAAAATAACTATAGCATATGAAACTGAAATGTATGAGAGCTTTGTCAGTGCACAACGGCTTCCATGACATGCAACTATGTAAGTCATAAAGTGATAGGTATAATCACTATGGTGTAACTTGTAGACATAGACCGGTCTTACACAAAGTTAACAGAATTACAACAATTTGAACACATAAGAAACACAAACATGCATCTCAAGTTCTCAACCTATGAGAGTAGGAGTGTAGGACGACAAAGGACTTAAACAACTAGACGCAGCATAGAGAACTATTGTGAATAGCTTCACCAAAAGCAACTTCTAACTTCAAAGTTTAAACTCTAAGAATAACGCTGTAGACTGCACTAGAAGGGAATCTCAGCCAAATTTTAAGACATGCTTCAATAACAGGAGAACTATACGCTTACTATCCAGACAGAAGGGATTGCAGCCATACAAGAGCAAATGTTCTAAGCTCAGTGCGAATAGGAATTTTGCCAGTTTTGAGGGAAGGCTGGAAAATCCATTAAACACACAAGGAATTGAGCTTACGGAAGAGGCTAGGGTTAAATTCTATGTCAAGATATATGTCGACAAACAACAGTTTCCATGTTCTTAGAGACCATTCGAGACATGGCATGTAACGATCAATTTTGTCAAAAGAAGTTGTGATTGCAAAGCTGTTGTGCTGTAACAATGTTGTCTAGTCATAACCAGAAAACAACAGATTTTTAGTAACATGTCTCAAAACTGAAATAACTGTGAAGAGAATCCCTTGTGATGAACCAGAGAACCGTTACTGAGGTCACTGGTATGACAGTATCTCACTGGTATGACAGTATCTCTCCGCAGTGATTTCTTTGAGGGGAAAGTGTGGGTGTATTCTTCAGAAATAATCCATTTCCAGTTCAATACTTCATTACGATGATAGACCAGCAATAGCTTGAACTATCTCAAATTCTCTATTTCCGCTCTTTTTTTTTTTTTTTCAAGTTCGGTTATGTCATGATGAACAGTGGTAGCTGCAGTAAAAGCATGCTGGCCAATTTCCAGCAACTGACAAAAATACAACATCCAGCAACGATCATACGTAACTACGTATGCATACAACTACTATACGAGTGACAGCTTGTATGAAAAAGTTAACCACCTTAACGCTTATGGTGATGGTGACCACTTTTACGCTTACTTTGACCATTTAAAAACTCTCAAGTATTCATTAACAACAGGTGACTCAAAGAGAATAAATTCGTCAGCATTTGCAAAAAGCGACAGTCATACCTGTTACAGTAGTAGACAGAGTTACTGTCGCACAGCGCGATTGCACATGTATACCGCTCAATTGCATCAGAATACAAGTTAGACTGCATAGCTTTGTTGCCTAATATCACACAATAACAATCATCAGCCAGAAACTAATCAAGTAAATTCAGAAAAGTAACTGATGCAAAAACCGATTCGATTACCTAAAACTTTGAGAGCATCAGCCAAGGTCTTTCGATTTAACAAATTGCTTCCAGAACTTTCTATCTCCTGCGTGCAATGAACTCTCAATTTAACACCTCAGAGAATCAAAATCAAAATTACTACTAAAACAAAATAATTGAGTCAATTTGCAGGAATAATTGAATTTTGCACGATCAAAATTACGAATTCCTCGCTTCGCTCCTGCACAGCACAGTTCAAAATTTTACGGAAAATCAAAAGACGAGGAAGAAGATACATTGACAGCATCGTTAAACAAAGACGTAGCTCGATCATCTCCATTACTAGAATAACTCCGAAAAAAGCCGCTTCTTTCCAAAGCATCAAAGAAAATCCCAAACAATTCATCCTTCGGCACAGAAGCAGCAGCAGCATCAGAAGGCTGCTGATGACGATGACGAACACCGTCATCGTCGTGAGCTCGAAAAAGATCAAGAAGAAGACGAGGAGGAGGACGATGAGGAAGAGGAAGGCGGTCGAGTTGGAAAGCTTGTGTAAGGCAATCCGCAGCGACATCGACGGCTTCGGTGTCGGTTACAGCAGACGGTTCGACTGCGCAGAGGAAGGGGGGAAAACGGCGAAAAGTGAGATCTGAGAAATGCGGAAAAAACTAGAGAAATTGAAAGATTGTCGAGAGGGAGAACCAGAGCGAAGGAAATCGAGGAAAGCGAAGACGATTCGGCGAGTTGTGAGGGGGTCTGTGGGTTGGACGAGATTTTCCATTGTTCGTCTTCTTCTTCTTCGCCTGTATGAATGAATGAATGAATGACTGACTGTTTTTACTGTTTTTACTGTTTGTTTTGATGGGTTTGGAATGATGATTGACTTTTCTTTCTTAAAAAGATTTTGGGGGTTTTTGGGATGTGGAGGTGAAACTGATTATGAAAAGGAGGGTAAAAAATACTCCCTCTGTTTAGAAATATAAGTCGTTTTCGTTTTTCAAAGTAAGCCTTTATTTTTTGTTTTTACAAAAAGTTACTTGTCGAAAAATTATAAAAACTATACCATTAAATTCTTCACGAAAAATGCTTTCATATGAGTACCAATTTCATTATGTTATCTTTTATATTTTAGGAGATATCGAAGAGAGAAGTTGTCGCCTCGAAAAGTGAGAACGACTTATATTTCTGAACAGAGGGAAAATTGTAACTTCCCACGGTATTGTAATAATTTACTTTCCGATGCTTCTTAGGTAAGAAGAAATTCAGGTGGAAAAGTTACTTCTACCGTGTCGACCAAACAGATTAGCAGATCATATACCTTGTTAGTTGTTACTAACCTTGACAACTTGACCCTGAAGTAATCACACTCCTACTCTCCTAGTCTCCTAGTATGTTTCTGTTCCGGTTTCGGTTTCCTAATTTGAATCATTAATAGCAATCACACTCCCCTATATATAAAATCGCATACCATACGTCTATTTCATTATCCAAACCCTCAACAACAAAAATTAAAGCACTTTCCCTTCGTCTCAGTCATTTGTTTAACAGAGACTGCTAACAAAACCGAAAAGAAGAAGAAGATGAAGTCTACAAGCCTAGAACTAAACCTGAATTGCAGCCTTTACAAAGAGATGAAACTCAAATCTTATGTGGTAGCTATGCTCGTTTACGACCACGACCAATCGTTGTTCGAGAAGCGGGCAACAAATTTTGACGCGCAGGGGAACTTAAAGATGCATTTCACTAACGTGGACCAGAATGATTCCGCGACTCTCTACGTTCAAGTATTCATTCAACATAAATCGGCGTTTTTGGATGACAAGCATGTTGGTACACTCAAGATTCGTGTGTCTGACATCTTATCATCACCTACGTACGATTTTGCGACACTGTGTTTGGGAAAAGACGGCAACTGTGTTTTCGAGGTTTCATACAACTTGTCGATGGCCTTTGTTGATAACACTAAAATTACAAGCTATTGTTATATGAAGCGGGAGATCCAAAACAAGCAGCATAGTTCACAAGAATGGTTTCCTAATTATTATTTAATTTAGTGGTTAAATTAGTTGGTTTCTAATAATGTGATTAGTGTTTAGCAATTCTACTCATTAAATAGATTTATAAGATTTATAGTTTCATAAAGGATGTTATTAATAGGGAGTTACTATTTATCGCCCCCTTTATACTATTTCTCGCCCCCTTTATACTATTAATTAATAGGGAGTTACAAATAAGGGGGACCGCAAAATGGTAAAAAGGGGCGCTAAATAGTAAAAAAAAGGGCGCGGGAAATAGTGATTGTGTATTAATAATACTAGATGTGTTAAAAAAAATTCTTTGCATTGAATTCAAAAAATTTCAATTCTAATTTATTTTTGTATGTTTCAAACCTTTAGTAGTATTATCCTCAATTTTTAACCTCTTTTGCATATATAAAATGTACCAATTGCAAGTACACAAATAAAAAATACTACTAATATTAATTTTTGTATCCACAGTTTTGTTAAGCAATTGAAGCGAACTATAAACGTAAGAGTGTTGAAGTGAATTCAACAAATCTCAAAAGACGTCAATGCGTGGCTGAAGAGAAAAGATTAATATATCATGCACATGCACGCATACAACACCGAAAGAAATGTACCTATGTCCTCCAAATATCTTCAATGTTTCATTAATTATCAACTCGATTATAAAGTCCACGAATTCTCATCCTACGGAAAAAAATTCATGTAAATTACAAGATTTATATACATCGTAATTAAAGAGAAGTCGACACTTTTAACTTTAAATCAGACGACAAAAAGGAATAATATAGTACCTAAGCCCCCAAATCCAATCAAAAAGAAGCAATAGCATACAAGGAGCAGCCTAAGCCTCGTCATTCTTTCAAGCAACAACCAACCCTGTACCGAATTTATAGGTCATCATGATACCGAACGTAGTAATTGCAAGGTCTTTTGCCTGCTTTAAGATGGCATCTAGGATGGACATTTTATTTAAGTGATAAGACACCAACTAGAGAGTTCATTAAATCAGACGACTGAAAATTTTAGCAAACGTTATGTAAATAATAGGTTGGCAAATAAAAAACGCTAAATCATGTTACATCACCAAAGCACAAAACTAAGGCAAAACTACAATCATGTCTAAATTGCTATCGAAACAAAATCATTATCAATATTCAATACTACCTCGATTTAATGAATTCCAACGTATAACAACAAACACACATACCCAATATATGACAAAATCCAAACAAATATATATACTCCAACGGACGATGGTGGCATGAAATTTATACGAGTAATTCAGAGTGAGGGAAATCAAAGCCAAATCGTGAGGCTAATTAATTACTCCCTCTGTTTCAATTGTTTACCGTTTGACTTTTTTGTGAGGGAAAAAAAAAAGTCAAACTGTAAACAAATGACCGAGATAGAGGGAGTATTAATTATTGATGTTTATCACGTGATTCGAAATGAGTTGTTGATGTTTTGCAAACTGGGACAAGCGAGATAGCAGGAAAGCGGGTATTTGGACTGGTTTGTGGGCTGGGCCTTAGTAAATTTTTGAAAATGTGTTGTCCGTAGCCGCATTTTTTATGGGCCGGGCTAAATGGGTAGATAGCATAATCAGCTCTACTTAAATAGTTAAATGCTTATTCCTGCATTATTTCACACTTTAGATCACTAGCTTTTCAACTTTTTAGTTGAACGGCTGAAGACGATCATACGAAATTCCTCCAAGTCATTAGAAACAACCCTTACCGTAACCATCAGAGACTTCTTGCTCAGGGATCATAGGAAACCATAACCCGAAACATTACGTGGACTTGCATTTCCATGGTAATTTAGTACTGAGTATCTATGTATCCTCTTTGGTTAATTTAGCGCAAAAAGTAGGTACCATCAAAGCAGATGAAGACATAGAGAACATTAAATACCCAGTAGATATAAATATTAAATCGACTTAGTAGCTAAGGACTGCCTCGTGTCTATTGAGAGCTACCTACATGATTAGAATTTTTAGACTGTGTTTATGTTCAGGGTTACAGCAGCCTTGACAACAGCGATTACAGAAACGAGCATGTATACAGGAGCTTAACAGGCGTGACACATTCACGTAAACTATTGACAATTTCAAACCCATATCAGCAGTACCATGAGGCTCGACACTCGTAAATATCTCAAGGCATTGCATGAAGTGCGTTCTGTTGTTAGATATCAACAAATCGTCACTTGGTTTAACATTCAAACTAGGTCTCCGTCTACTACTATGTGCTCGTGCAACTTTCTATGTTACTCTTCGTCTCCGTGTTCTGTGTGCGATCTGTAAAGAGCACAGTCGTATAGTTAGGGTCACTTAAAAGGCTGCACTAACAAGAATCGATGATTATATGGATTTTCAAAATGTAAGTAGGATCGATTGTCCATTATGTTAAAAACGCAAAAGTTGTTTTAAATTCCTATGATGAAACTACACCATGGCATGGCAAATGACTGGTATCAAAATGTCAACGCATAAAGTTAAGTAAAGCAGATTTGAGCCTCACCGCATCCTTGTTTTCATCAGAAATTACGGATGTTGATGTCTCTATATGAACTTGGTTCCCCTCACATCGTTTTGGCTTACGATTTTTCTGCATTCTTTTCACTGCATAAAAGCATGAACATCACATGTCACACAGGAAACTTCATCCCGATATCATGGTCACCGTTGAAAAAAAAAAAAAAAAAAAAAAAAAAAAAAAAAAACTTATTATAATTAGCTTCGCATGTGATTATGAGTTCAAAAGCCACAGGAGTAGAAACAAATGATACTCAAGGGAGAGAAAGGAATACAAAATGTACACAGAACACGACATTCATGTCAGGAGTTCACTTAACCATAAAATCTGTTCCATCGTTGTACTTCCTCGAATGTTCCGTGACAAAATAACATTAGTGGTTGAGTCTGCTTGACTGCTAGGACAGCAATCAACGCTCTCACAAACCCAAATTTTAGGCCATTAAACAGGATCACAGCTATTTGATAAAGGATGAACGGTTTTGTCTAATAAAAGTCTATATAACCCCTTAATTTTGCCTTGTTCAAAGTAAAACACTCATTTGCCGAGGAAAAGTCACATCTCTAAAGAACAAAATGAGCTCCGCATTTAAGTAAAGGATGGTCTCAACAAAAAAAAACTATGAAGGATACAAGTCAATAAGGCTTATTATATACTACTCCAGTACAAAACAGAGGAAAAACCGTTTACCTGCCAGTGAGTTGGTTTTATCAACCAAAATTTCACATTCATTAATTCGTGGTCCTTGCGCCTCAGCAGTGCCTTCTCCTGAGTTAGTACCATGTCGAGTACAATGCTTTTTGGCATCGCTGCACAATGCACATGCCCCACGGCTCATCAGAAAAGATAACCCGCAATGAAGATAAGCCACACAAGCTTCATAATTAAAGCAAATTTCCCTCTAATAATAAGAATTTGATGACAATATGACATACCGCTGTCTAAGAGAGGAAACATTTGAACCCTACAGCAATAAAACTCACAATGAGATGGCAATTCCAAGATAATAATATCATCAACATTACTCCTATGCCTCAAAGACTCGCTATTGGCTCCTACAAATAGCAACGCAAGGGGGTTCGATGTACGCATCACCCTTTGTTATCAGCTCAAAGCGATGTAAAATGATCCAAAATAAAAATTGCGTCAAGCATTAAACTTAATGAGCCCACTTCATAATAAAAAAAAGCGTAGCTAAAATTATTAAAGTGTCAAACCAGAAAATAGTTAGGAGAGCATATTACATACCCAGATCCCAAATCAATTCAAGCTTAACCTTAAAAGTCCATGCAGAAATGAGTGAAACAACGTAGTGTGCCGGCATAATTTTATCTAGCCTAGCATGTTTTAAAGCAATGAACTCAATTGGAAAAGGAATAAAATTCCAATTCGTTCTGCGACAAATTTGTTGATCATGCATCAATTTGAGCAAGGAGAATGAGTAACTCTTCAAAAATGCAGCACTAAGCAGTAGGAGAATCGCCACTCATGCTAAAATTTTGATGTTTATTCCATATCTATATACCTTCAGCAAAGTACTCAGGTACATAAACTTGTTAATCAGAACAGAAAATAAATTGATCAAATCGAAAAAGTTACTGACATCTGAGCTGCAACCATTATCGAGCCTAGCTTCAGATATCTGTGGAGTCTTCGTAGATTCATAGCTGCTTTTCTTTGTACTATCATCAAGTGTACCTGACAATGAGACATCGCCATCTTGGGTAGAAACGTCAGATTCCAGTCCAAAGAGTTCCAGATTTGAAGATCTAGAAACAGGTTGATGCTCGTGATCTAAAAGCTCACGAGGACTATCTGCATTAAAATCTTTAATGACAGATTCCCCACTGACTTTCTTTAGCCTTTTTACGTTAGGACATGCTTCAAGGACACGTGTACTGGCCATCTTCTTAGCAACTATCTTTTTCTGTGTAGTTACATCTCTTAGCATATCAGCTTGCTTGGAGCCTACGGAAGAAATGACATTCGGGCCCTTTACTCGGCCGGTTACAGAATTTTGACTACGCTTTACAATTGAGTTGGACACCTGATCGAAAAAATACAATTAGATTGTAACCTGCTAGGCCAAGCAAACAAAATAATAGGAGAAATCCGCCTCACCTGACTAAAGTCACATTCAAAGACATGAACAAGCTTTCTCACAAATTCGGCATTGACAAAGCCCCACTGAGAGCAACTTTCCTAAACACAAGAAATGAAGCTATAAAACCAGACAAGACCGACTTATTGTAAACTACTTGTCAAAATTTAAGAAAAGAAAAATATTAAAAAAAAACTCGCCTCATTTCCTTTACTTGTTGCGCTAGTTCTATACAGAGACGATGGAAGCAACACCAGTCCAACAGAAAGCGAGAAGTCGATACCGTCAGGTTGAAGAAGATTCAAAGTAAAGATACCGATGTCTGCTAGCACATGCAGCTTCTGCAAAATTAAATATTCATTCCAGATCAGGAACACACAAAGCAAATAGGTCAAAAGATTATGTCCATACCCACAGGCCACAACTCCACAATGCTTACTTGGGATTTCTCAGGTTCAACAGCATCCTCAGCTCTTCTAATGGCCCGGAAGATACTTCGCAAGTTCAAAAAGGTTTTGGTGACAGTACTCATGTTCCCGTCACCGTGTTGAGATTTTATCAGGACATGCAGGATGAGAAGAAGTGGCCTACAAAACAGCCAGATTAAGAACTTATGCTATGATACCAAGATAGTGCTAATCAAAAGAGCATTAGACTACCTGCAAAAATTGGCAAATTGTTCTTCATCATGAGAGTCT
Source organism: Dianthus caryophyllus (assembly GCA_023091065.1). Taxonomy (NCBI): domain Eukaryota; kingdom Viridiplantae; phylum Streptophyta; class Magnoliopsida; order Caryophyllales; family Caryophyllaceae; genus Dianthus; species Dianthus caryophyllus. The sequence continues at coordinate 8,722,796 of CM041522.1, read as the reverse complement.
AGAGGAGGAAATTTAGCATCATGGGCAAGAGCATGGAGCAAAAACACCACAATGTATTCAGGACAATCTGTCATGGAATTTTCTTTGCTTGACGAAAGGGAAGTCTTAGCTGCTCCACCATATTCTTTTACAAAATCCACCAGATATTTATATGACTGGCACACAAATAAAGTAAATTAGAGGATATAGCATATGCAAAAATTTATGATGATATATAACCACTAAGATACCCACAGCATCTTGCAGATCTTTAGTACAATCGCATGCAGCCAAGGCAAACGCACAAGCAAATTTTTTCGATGTCACATGCTTCTTCAGCATTTTGTATGTTTTGTCAAGAAATGCTTTACGAATAGAAGGTGAAGCATCCTACAGCAAAAAAGGAGAAAGCAAGGTGAGATCATTTGGTTATCGGAATATTCTATAATGGGGTAATTTGCTTTTAACGAGTAAGCAAATCAAAACCCACATACTTTTGCCATCTCAATAGTTGAGTTGAAGATCTGGGGAGAAATATGAACATCCCACCGTCTGGAAAGCCGTAAGACAGATTTTGCTGCAGCTAATCTCAAATGAGACTTGTCATTTTCACTGAAACAATTAACATACACCGTAAGGACCTACATAAGCACGCAAAATACAATGTACTTCAAGGATTCAATGGTTTAAGGCACTGCAGAACATTACAGACGAATAGACGATTACTTAGATACATCATTCAATATCCAGGGTTGGTACTTAGGAAAAAGCACCAACAGACATACAACTACATCAGAGAAAGGGGGTAAATCCTCATCACAGGGATGATGATTAACGATCACAAAACCAGAATGCCAGCTACAATACAGTTCCCGTCAAATTATGATTAACGATCACAGGGATGATGATTAACGATCACCCGAGATAAAGGTATGGACTGATGGGATAGAATTTAGAGTTCCCGTCGAATTATTCTAAGCACAAGCTGAAATGCATCTTGAAGACAGTAATTAGTTAACGTCACACAAGAAGCACCCAACTTTTTTTAACTAGGAAGAAAACTGCAACCCAAAAAAATTGACAAGAACATGAAATTGATCAAGCACAGAAAAAGCCAAGCAGATTCAGTGCAGAAATATGCATCACATATAATGCTCCAAAGGAGTAAAATACAATCACTAGATAATGTCAATCAAACAAGAATTAACTATTTCCAGAAAATGAGCAACAGAACAGCTTGTTATTAGGCATGCCAAGGGGAAGCATTCTAACTACAAGGGAAGTCTTACCAAATTAATATGTCATCAGGACATTCACCAAGTAACACCTTGGACAAAAGATTCATCAAGTTGCTGATCTGTTCTTCCCCATGAGTTCCCTTCTTTGGTAACACACTTTTGACAAGTGTTTTCAGCCCATATATCTACAAAGAGTGTCAGTAACTTGGTTACTTTGTAATGAAAGGTAAAAATTTAGTTATACATAAGCAGACAAAAGGAGAGTGAAAGAGAATGGACAAGAAAGAAGAGATAGATGATCGAAAGAAATGGATAGCAAAGGGCCAGCAGCGCACATTCAATTGGCTTTCCATGTGTCATTTCATATGCTTAAATGACGTCCCACATTCAGAAAAGGCCAAAGACTTCAAGAAAGTACAAATATTACTTTTTTTTTTCAAAAAGAAGTACTCCCTCTACTACTTCAATCAATTAGCCCCATCAAACTTTTACCCTAAAAAATTGGACGATGGGGATTTTTCATTGAAATAGGAGTATACAAAAATGGCCAAGAGATCAAAGTCAAAGGACCATGTGCATGCTTATCATAAAAATAAGTGGCATTGAGATTGATTGGAGATGGTACTTACTTTTAGTTTACAGCTCGAGGACACATCGGTCTCATCCACTGAAACACTGTTTTCAGCAACTTCGTCCTGCAATAGAAGTGATAGTATAAAGTACAAGTTGTTTAACACAAGAAAACATACTCCGAAAAAAAAATACATACGTTGAAAATTTTTTCCCCGATGTATGATGAAACTTCTTTCTCATGCTGTTGAAATGCCAAAAACGACTGTTGAAAAATACATCCCAGAGATTGCAATGCCGTAGGGATATTTAAGCTACAGCGAAGTAACTCAACAAGTTTCTGCACACGAAGCAACAAATCACATTATACTATACTCAAAAGATGATTCAAGCTAAAGATAAACCAACTAGCAAACTTTAATGGGACCAAATTTGACAGTGCATCGCACCACTTTACTGAATTCTTGAATACTCAGATAAAATCATGTCATATTCAGTTGCTTGCCTAATGCAAACAATACTCAAGATGATTTAAACTAAAGATAAACCAAACTACTAACAAGCTTTAATGGCACCAAATTTGACACTGCATAGCATCACTTCACTGAATTCTTCAATACTCAATTAAAATCATGTCATATTCAGTTGCTTGCCTTCTTCAAAATCAAGAATGCTAAGTGGAAAACCAATTTACCCAAATTAGATATAAGTAGCCATCACCACAAGTTTAACTCATTCATGAATAGTGATTGACCATAGAAATTACGAAATTAGAAACGCTGAAGTTCATATATCAAAAATCTATAGCACAAACCCGCGATGATAGACATAAGAAATAGTACCACATGCTACTTTGATGAAGAATCAATATCTTCTAAACAAACATGAAGCACATCAAGAAATAGTTCCTTACGGAGTACGGAGTACCAAATATTCGAGCATCGTGATATGGGTCAGGAGAACTAATAAGGCAATCCAAACATGTTAACGTCACGAGTTAACTATGACTACAAACATAAAAGCTGTATCTATCAAGCTTGAAACAAACTATCCAGTTGTCAAGCACTTGACTAAAAGTAAATACTAGCTATATGAAACAAATACAGCCAAAAAGCAGAATGTAAATCCAATTGTACCTGACTCATCTCCACCAAAAGAGGTTCTAAAGAGGAACCAACTGATGCAGTAATTACTGAAATAGCAACCTTGGACTGAGCACGAGTTCCTTCCAGGCACAGCCTCTCCAACAAAGGGTAGAGTTGACTAATAAATAAAGAAAAAGAAATATCAACACAAAGTATATTGACAGCAACAGTGACAGCTCAGGGCACAAGAGAAGTTGCTGATAGAGGGTTCAATATATGGCCAAAGACGCAACGACATGTAGGCTCATTGGCTCAGTGCTCTAAATTAATTGGCAAGGGAATATAGCATGACTAACATTATGTCTAACATTGGCTAGTCGATGTTGAGAAATATCTTGCTTATGTGAAAAGAGTAACTGAAAGACGAGTTTCATTATACATAAAATGTAACCACGTTTAGGTGGATCATGACCATTATTGACTAAAAGGCGACCACTTATACCCCTCAATAATAATGGCCATTATACTCAAATACTCAATGAGTCAATGGTGGTCATAACCAGTATAGATGTGGTCAAATTTTACGCATTTAGAAACCGTCTTTCACTATCTTAGTGATAGACAGACGGTGTTTTTAAGACTTTGCCCTGTGAAAAAACATGATGATGACACATTCTGGTACCATTAAAGCACACTTCTGTGAAGTGAACTTCCCAAGATAGTAACATGTGAACAAAAAGAGAACTTCACGTTTGATATTAGAAGGTTCGTGAATAAAAGAACAGGATAAGAACAACATAACAAGGCTACACCAGCAATTATTTTTGCACAAACAGCTCAACATTAAATCACAAGGATTCACAACATATCAATACAGATGAAATCCAATTAGATTACTTAAAACTTAAAAGGTCTTTGACATTTGAATTCGATAAGTCAAAATTTGCTGAAAGCCTTAACTCCCTTAAGCAATGAACATGTTTTCAGGGTGATGCACCCAGATCAATTTAAGGTACCACAATCACAATGTACAAATCTGACAGTGATAGAACCACAAGGAGAGACCTTATGCCCAAGATGTGGAAGACTTGGTGGTTAAAGTCATAAAATTAGATAAACCAAACAAAAGAGCGGCTTATAAAATTGATGACATGTACTGTGATCAACAGTATACTTTTTTCAAATGCGAAAAAGAATTCACAGCATGGCATATATTAAGCAATGAAAATTTGGATCCTAACACTTGAGAGTTGCAAACCACATGATCATATTAAATCTTACCCGAGATTCAATGAGATAGATGGGCCAACTTTTGCTAATATAAGAAGTAACTTTTCACAAACTGCAAACTCCTCCTCCTCTAGTATCAACTTCATAAATTTATCTTCTGAATCCTTCAAAAGTAAAGGGAAATTTCTAACAGCATCCTGATTCAAGAGATCAAACAAACATAATGTAATCAGTATTGAGTAATGAAATGCCATGACAATACAAGCAGGAGATGTAGAAAAGAGCCCAAAGATCAATCAACCATGTTCCGACAAGATATATTGTGTTGTGTACAGATGGGATGTCTATTCCAATGGATTATGATGAGCACAATAAGATTGTAAAGAGCATGGAAGTTATTCACTTAGTTGAACCACCACAGCAAACATGAGGCAGGAAAAATTAATGTCAAATCAGACATAAAAAAAAAACCGTTTAAGGAGCTTTCCGTCTATGACTTTGAGAGCAAACCTTTACTAAAGATCAGAAGATGAAAGTCATCCTACAAGCATTGTGAGTTTTAATAATGTGACCTTTTAGGAACTAATTAGATCCAAAAAGTGAACGTATATCATCTTACAAGGAGAAGATTGAAGGAAGATTCCTCAAAGCGCTTCCCTTTGCATCTGCAGCTAGAAAAATGATCCAAAATATAACTGATGTGTTCAGAACTGAATATATTGTTCGAGCATTTTAGAGAGAGCAATTCCAAAAACTCAAAGAGAGAATGCTTTTCCCCAATATCTTTCAAATATTTGTCCTGCAAAGCAAAATTTAACAATTATTGGCTGATTGAATTGGATACTATATAAGAACTAGTAGTGCTAGAAACAATAGAGCAAAAAGTAAGCATGAGGTTGACTACAAGGGAGAAATTCAGAAGACAGAGTAGACTGAGAGGAATAATCTCAGTGCCAAAAGCTGCCTGAGGTGGTCTTCTTATTTATTTCTTATAGCACAGAAGTGGGCCAAGTGGCCATATTACAAAGCGTAACAGAGTTCCAAAAAGGTGAGAAAGGAACAAACTGAATCAAGTTAGCACCACTTTTCGCATGTAAAATGGAAAGAACAATCAGGGTACTTGTGGAAAGAGGGGTAAATTTGTTCATAAGTCTCAAGGGTACCGAGTATCACAACAATAATAACAACAACAAAGCCTTAGTCCCAAAATAATTTGGGGTCGACTAACATGAATCATTAAGGGTAGCGAATATAATGAAATAAAAACAAGGGAAATAGTAGAGACAAATATATTTACAAAAAAGAAGCAAGTTCCAAGAATCTGACATCATATCAGTACATTCGTACAAACTTAAAATACGAAAGACACTATTACTTTCACAGATATTCTATGTCATCATACTCTCACTGTCCCACGCCGATGAAAAGTCTCATTTTTTATTCTCCTATGATTTTATTGTGTTATTTATGGGACTCATGGAAGATTATTACTCTCTTATTAGTTGGGATTATGATATAGTACACCACTACACCCGGTGTATCTAAGAATTTATAATCCTTTTATAGCATGCCTTCTAATTTTTCCTAAACACATACTCATAGTAACTTATCTTTTGATAGTTTGATAAATAATTAAATAAATAAATCAAGGGACAAACCCTCTCAATCTTGGCATTTAGAAGTGTTGGTTCATTCAGTAGTTGCAATAATGGAATTAGAAGGCCATTATCCTTCATTTGATTCAGCTTACAAAAACACTCTTCCGCTTTTGCCGGATTAGGAAATGTTGCTGACATTTGCACAAAAGCATCTTTGGCTCTCATGTTCACCTCTTCAAAGCCAACACCCTGCAATACCCATACAACAAAAGAAACTACTTAAATGTCCCAATGAAAGACCCTCAAGCCTTAAAATACAGTTTTAAGAATCTAAAACCCGCACACATACAGCTGAACAGAAAGTACAAGGCTGATTAGTGAACTATCAAAGATGTAGGTAGACACAATTACAGATGCCAAACACTATTTAGTTCAAATAAAGGGCCAAAAAGGAATTTGACAGAACAGACTAACATGAAACCCAGAGAGCAGCCAAGTATTCCATTTACTCTGATCATTTCATAAGAATAATAATGCAAAGTCCATGAATCATACTCCCTCCATTTCACCAGATAAGCCTCACTTTCCCTTTACGGCATTTTCAACCAATTAGCCCCATTTCTTAATATGTCAACTTTTATCATTCAAAATTACCAATATATCCCTACTTTTACATATTTTTTGATATAAATGTCTTTTACATACAACTAAAAAGACCACATTACCCCTACTTTTTTCACTTTCTTAATTTTTGTGCCCAACCCCAATGGGGCATATCTAGTGAAAAGGAGGGAGTACATGTTTAGTCAACGTTCACAGAATGACCCCTAATTGACAATATTATGTGCTGAATAATCCAAAAAGAAACTAGGGATATAAATCACAAGTACGATTATAAATACGACAAAAGTAATAGGCGTAGAAGTGAGGAACTCAGCAATTACGTTCTATATAAAAGGCTCTAACCTTATCTTTTATGCAAAGAGACAGATATTTATGCAGCTCAGATTGAAACCTGAAGCAACAACAAGTTGGTCAATAAACATTATGAGTAGAGTCCATCTTATAGAAGGCCATCTTAAAATCTCAATTTTAAAACCAACAATAAATAAATGCATATCAAAGAGGTAGATAAACTGTAAACTGAAATGGTTTTACAACAATTTTTTAAGCACGGCAATCTTTTTTGGGACTGTGAGATATGAGTAAGCAAGGAAAAGCAACAATCATCCCAAGACAAAACATCTGTAGATGTGATAACTACATTCAAGCTAACGTCATCAAAGAAGACGAACTAATCAAACTAGTTTATCAAAGACAACTACAGCGAAGAACACAAATTTCCTCTTGAAGACAGTTGAGAGACAAAGAGCCACAAAAAAATGGCAATCACAAGAGCAACAGATAAAGAAACTGGTGTATAGCTATCATGTTTGAGGACAAAACAAGTTTGAGAGGATTGTAGTGGTATTAGATTCCCATATCCAACCCTTTAAACAGCAACAAGCAAGGATTATTATTATGTTTATGTAAAAGCATTAACAGTAACTAGATTGCAAGGACTGAATTATAAGTAACACTTTCATGTAAATATTAATCACATTTAAGTGAAACACCAATCTTTAGCAGCACACCAGCAATACATGATACCTCCATCGCTGCGTCAATTCCGCCAAACATAAGTTGCGTTTACTTAAGATGGCCATGAGCCCATAAACACTAAACAGTCCAATTTCAAAACAATCAAAGACTAATTTTACAAATCATCCCATTCCTTATGTTAAAAGTAGTCTGATACTTTGACTGTTTCTTTTGGGGGGAATACCAGTATTTGGCATAACATATGAGGATATGAGTATGGAATCCACACCTGACCTTTTCATATCCAACACTTCTCCTAGCATAGAAGAAGGGAGATATGCACAAAAAAGTAAAGGACAAGCATGGGACGAAAGCAAATATTGTTTGATTTTACAAAACTATAAACCTTAAGTCTAAGACATCATTTACACCCTGAAGAATTTATATTATAAGTTTATAATTTTTGCTAATGTGTGCCACCACGTGACAGTCCTTGTGTCTCCATACTTGCAAAATGACCGGCCCAACCCTTTCTTATAAACTCGCATCTGACACACATACCCAATAAATCCAAATAACAAACAAGGTAATAGACAGCTACCTTACTCAATACGAAAATAGGCCCAGGGACAATGCCCATATACCCCCCCAAAAAAAAAATTAAAATTAAAATTAATAAATAAAAATAAAAATGAACTTTGACAAACTCGATTACTCACTTCATAGTTTCATCCATAGTATCATGACGCATGACTCAAAGCAGCTACTCCCTCCATACCACAATGTTCACCCCATTTACTTTTAGCGCGGTTGCCAACGCGTCACTTTGACCGCATTTTTCTCTATCTATACGCAAATTGTTGGGGCAAGAACATGATTTTATAAAAGATATTATGATAAGAAATGTAATATTTTATTACCATATTAAATTTAGCTACATATAATTAGTTACACACGGTCAAAGTTGAAAATTTGACTTTCAAAAAACGGAAATGGGGCAAAGCTTGTGGAATGGGGGGAGTATTTATTTTCATACTAAGCACTAGAGAAAAATGATTGAGACATAATTCTTGAAAAAAGTAACAGCAAATGATAACTGACAATTCTTAGTTTTAAGATCATGATGAGCATAACTGTTATGCTATACGTTAACAAACTAAATAATGCTACATCTAAGTACAATACCTTCTTTTCTGACATAATATCAAATTTAGAGCCTTGACATGAGCAGGAGTAAAAAGCGAATATAAATACATCCAGTGTTCCATCATATCCTCCCCCGGAAGAGATGCTGGGAACAGGTCCTTTGCTAATATAATCTCCAAATTTTGAGGCCTGCAAAAGCCTCAGACAGAAAAGTCAGTTCTCTGTTGAATTTGCAATGAGAGGAAGTTCTACGAAAAGAGACTAACCTGAACTCCTTTAAATTATTATCCAAAGAAAGCACCAGTATTTTACAGGGAATTTGCTCATAGCATTTATCTAAAAGCATCTGTCCATCATAACACTTGGTGCAGTACTCACGGTAAAGTTCCAATAACTTAGAAAGTGCCTCCTTCCTCACTGATATCTGTGGAGAGAATGATGATAACAAGCCAAAGCTTCAGTTAACATATGGTCAGCAAGAAATGCAGGTAAGGTGAACAAAAAGAGGGATGAAACAAAGTTAAGCTATTAGGATAGATTGTAGAATGTATGAATTAGGGAATCACCATCTTATCACGAAGTCTGTCAGTAGCGCGAGTCACCAAATTTTCAGAGAAATTTTCTACGCTAACTTTGCCCACATCACAAACAGCAGCCACTGCCGCTGCCCTCACGCTGGCATCTAGATCCAGTAAGCGGCCTTCAAGACAAGCTGCATAAATCCACCAAATTATACCAACTCTGTTGCAGCAGTTGACAAAAAGTGACAAAGTGTAGGGATACTTACAGAGAATTTTGTGTGACTCGATACCCAATGGGTTAGCCATATAGCACATCTTGACAGCATGTATAACGCCAATTCTGACATCTGGTGATTTGTCAGAAAACCTTTTCAACAGCTCCACGAACAGGTGATGGTGACCATCAAAATCATGGTCTTTACTCAACGCTAGAAGTTTTCCGATCAAACTAACAGATTTCATTCTGATGTCCACTTGATCAGTCTGCATACACAGTCAGAGTATTACTCCAAATACACAGCAACTGGTTGAATATACACCACTGAGGCACTGACACCAAAACCTTTGAATATAACAACCACAAAATTGGTAAACCCACCACTAACACTTCAGTCAAATTAGGGATGATTGGAAGAAGCATGTGTGGTGTGCACTGAAAAATTTCAAGTATAACTTCATGGTAACATTCTTTAAGGTCACCAGGCACGCTCCCGCTATCTGATATGCAGGACATTATAAATCCACATATAGCAGGCTTCAGTTTTTCTTCACATGTTTGGATTACAGAAATAGCAAGACGATAAGAAGCACGAGAAGGGCCCTGAAACAAATGACAAAGAGCGGTAAACAACCTTAGAAAGCCGACATGAGGAGCCTTTGGGTGCAATACTATCGAAGAGATGAACCCAAATAAAGAAACAACTCTACCATATGGTTTGTAGAAGGTAAATAATAACAGGACAATAATAAAAACTAATCAACTACCTCGCCTTTATCGGTTAAGTTTTTTAGGATTACTTCCAAAAGTGACTGAGGAGTCTCTTCTTCTTCGTTCAATATAAGTGACATTATAGAGATCATCCCACTTGTCAAACTCGGCGGATGTCCTTCTCTGTTAGTACAACAGGAAATTCAAAAGATTACACAATGCTTGATGATGTATGAAGGTAAAGCATTCATCAAAAAGGAAAATGGCCCGAATTCAAAAAGTTAACTGAAAAAAAAAAAAAAAAAAAAAAAAAAAAAAAAAAAAAAAACCACCTGATGACGGAGAAAAAGGTAGAAAACGTCTTAAAAATTAAATGAGGACAGCCAAGATCAAGCATGCGACGAGAGCATTGGAGTGTTGCGACAGTCTCCAATATTTTAAGCCTTCTTGAAAAGTAGGGGCTGGTGGTGTCACCAAGCTCGGAGAAGATGGCGATAAACAGTTCGAAAACATCCTGTAGAACCATATATCAAAAAATTAAATAAAAGGAGCATTTCAGTTTTCTATGCTATATATAACCTCTCCTACCGTTAAAATCTACGCATACCCCGGAACTTTGCATCTTGCCTATAATGCAACCCTTGTTAAACCTACTTTAACATGATTCCTTAATTAAGTCATCAGTTTTAGTTTTATGAAACAACCGCTTTCATTTTTGGCCACCAACCAAATATATTTGAATCCATATGACCCCGAAAAACCAATACTCATGGCCAAAGTCATCACTAAACTCCACCAATCAAACACCACCACTTACTTCGCCATCATAGAGAGGGATGCGAGTTAGACTTGCGAGTAACGAGTCAAGCGAAAGGAAGAACGAGAGCCACATCAAAAGCATAATGTAAAAATCAAGGCACATAGTATTTCAAAAAAAAAAAAAAAAAAAATACCCAAAACCTAACGACTTAGGGGTACAAAAGAATACAAGATTTTCGCTAATGCCTCACGGCTACTGGCATGTTCGGAACTTCAAACTCGAATCAAAAAATCCGTTATTGAGACAGTTCAAGTGTTTAGAAACCTTAGAATATAGAACTAGAATCGACCCTGATTCTTTATATGAACCAGAGATGGGCCAGGGCCAAACCCACAAATGGAAGAGAGAGAGCCCGCTTCATAAGGCTCTCGACCTTATAAAGAAGTGAACTCCGTCCACAACAACTGATGTGGGACTTCACATGTGGATGTGAATAAGGGATACTCCACACTCTTTATCAACCCCAAACCATTTAAAATTAGGGGCTACCAATTTAACCCATAGTAGTCATTTCAATTACTCCACTATTCTATATTTGCTTACAACTATTTTCTAGAATAAAAAATCAAGCCGCAACTATATCGAGCGTTTTCTTAACAGAAAAAATTTTTCAGGTGGCCTCAAACCAGACCCAACTTGCTTGGTTTCAATCTCACTTACAAACCCTTTCATTCCCCCAACCATTATCGAGAATATAAATAGAATTACGCATATCTCCAGACATGTTCACGAACTCGAGTTTGAAATCAAACAACCGCATTTTATTCCCCCACAACAAAAACCACAAAACTGAAATCAATTCAGCATATCCAAACACTACCTAGCAAATTACAAAAAAACGAAAAAAATCGACCTTGAAGACGGAATCATCAAAAGAAGGATCAGGAGCCAAAACACGGAGAATCTCAGCGAAGCAGACGGCGACAAGAAGACGAACATCTTTATCCTGGTGTCGAAGAAGGCCGTGCTTTACGAGAGAAGCGGTCAGCGGATTCACGAAAGGCGCTAACGACGACAATTGTTCGAGTTCCGACAACGCCGCCGCAGCTTGCTGCACAAAAAAAAAACAAAAAAAACCCTAGAAATCGTTAATCCCCAAATTTAGTGGAATTAAACAAATTGAAAGAGTGAATTGTGAATGAAGGTTACGCGTAGAGATTTGACGATGAAGTCTTTGGGAGGGCGGCGGTGTTGAGCGAGGTGGTTACCGATTTCGGCGACGGTGGTTTTCGCGGTGGTTGTCGGCGGCATCGTCGCCATTTGTGTGAGACTGATAACTGGGGTTTGAGAGTGAGTGTGGTTTGGCTGATTTTGGGAGCGTCAGGTTACACTGTTTCCCGCCTTTTTCTTTCCACTAGGGCTAAATTAGTAATTTCACTAGCACATTGGAAATTGGTTGTGCAAGAGTTTTAGTACCCGGGTCGAAAGCCGGCCTGAAAATTTGATACGAAATGAAATGTTTGGGTTGAGGTATGCTGACCCAAATATACTATTTCGTAATTGATTTTTCGTATATAGATTTTACTCCCGTTGTATACTTTTTTCATTTAGTTTTCAAACTCTACCCTTTTTTACTCTCATGGACTCATGGTATATAAATTCTCTCTTCTTTTTTCCCCAAATTTTTCTTAATCAAATTCAATCAATTGTTCAATTATTCAATTATTAATTTCAATAAACAATTCAATGAAGTAATAATCACTTTCAATTTCAATTATTGTCATTAAATTATCAATTTTTATTAATTCTAAATGGATTCAATTTAAAATCAAAATTAGGGTTGCATAAGGAAGAACTTGGGGCGGCGGTAGGCACCAATTTAGGGTGGCGGGAGGCGGTAGCGGTGGCCGGAGAGGGTGGTCGGAGGTGGCGGCGCCGACGTGGGTGGGCTTGGTGGTCAATATGGTGGTGCAGTTATTGTGTTAGTTTGTGAGTTTTGTGAGTAACTAAGTAAGACCGGTCACCAGCGAGGGTGGGACCGCCATGTGTAGCCGGCGGTGAACTCCGGCGTGGTGGGCGACCGGTATGGTGGTGGTCGAACTCGGTGGTGGCCGGAGGTAATGGTGGTCGGAGTAGCTTGTTGATTCATTGTTGATTTTTTTTTAAAAAAAATAAAAAATTGTATATTGTGAGAGTAAAAAGGGTATAGTTGGAAAATCAAGTGAAAAAAGTATATAACGGGAGTAAAATCCGTATACGGAAAATCAATACCCTACTATTTTAATCCTTCTAATTATTTTATCCATCAATCATTATCCTTATTATTATCCTCAGGATAAAATGGTGAGATGGATATTTGTTACCTAATTTTCATCTCTTTAAACCAAAGACATAAAAAAAAAATCAAAAAAATAATAATTTTAACAACAATAAAAAATTAGGTCGTCCAATTTAATAAAGTTTGAAACGACACATTACACATGACCATGGTAATTGATGTTTTTTTTTCAATTAGTTGTTACGTGAAAAAATAAAAAATAAATAAATAAAGACAAATACATAGAGATTATATATGAGGTTGTCATCCCTTATTTATTTTTTGGTTGATTAATAGACCTAAAACGATCCCCGTGTCATGTTTATGAGGTGGTCAAGACCAATAAAAATAATATAAAAAAGGAAAACTAAATGAAAAAGTTTGACCCGTCTTCAATTATGGGCAACTATGACCACTTGCAATTTCAAGGCAACCGTATATGTGTTCAATTTTTAAATGCTACGGAGTATAACTTGTTCTTTTATCTTTTATAACAAAAAATACATCAACTAATTATGAGAAAGATAGACAATGTGAGTTACCAATGGGGAGAAAAAAAAAGTCAATACCATTGTAAAGTAAATAAAATAATCTTTATTATACTAAATGACTATTCTCGCTGACATCATCAACGCCACATGTCGCGATTCTGTGTATTTTTTCCCCGCCAAAATGCAATGCTGACATCATTCATTATACAATACGTTTTTAAGTCTAGATTCATTATCTATGATTATCACTTCTAAATATTAATGTTTATACTTATATATGTATCTTGAATTAATTACGAAATATTTTTATTTTAATATTTCACTTTTCATTATATATATATTTATAATAAAATATAATAATAAGTAACTATTTCTAATATTTTGTTTATAACTCCAAATTAAAGTTCCAAATAAATATATGAAATTGCTAATTAACTTTTTTAACAATATATTTATGCTGAATTCATTACCTACTTATTTTAATATTTATCGTATTTAATATTTTCTAATTGAAAATAAATGTTGAGCTATTTTACCTATAAAGTCGATAATACAAAATTTATGCAGATCATTTAATTTAGCTATTTTATATTGAATATTTGGTTATTCATTACTCTATAAGTCTATATATGCATTGTAAAATATCAATAAAGTGATTATTGTGTTATTTTCCTATTGATATATAACTTGTATTTGTATTAGATAAAAATAATATATATCTATAATAACCGTGCATCAATGCACGGGATCTAAGCTAGTATTATTATAATTGGTGACTATTTGAAAAATGGTGTACCAACATGGATGGTTTAAAGGCAACCCATCATGTGATTGGTTAAAAAAAATGAGGTAGATATATATTAAAATAATACATACTCTATAGGTTGAGGTGTTGTTGATAAAGTATGTAAAAAATAATAAAGGTTGAGATTATGTGTTCTGAAATTCGGTAAATACTTTTATTTTACCGGAGAAAGAAGCTTGTAAGTTACAACCAAACGTCACAATTTACACCTAACCAAGAACCACCACACCAGATCACCACGTCAACCATCATCCAGTCCGCCACTCTCAACGAGGCCTACGCACGCCGCACCACCCTTGTCAGTCGCTGAATAACACCAAATCTATCCCACCATAATTCTCAAATAATTAAACTTACAAACCACCACAACATCTAACCAACGGTCCACCATGACGACCACCTACCCACGTCGGCCACGTCCTGTCGACTGACTTGGCTCAAGCCCCTCCCCTATACAAACCCTAATACTAATTATGCACAAATGATGATTACGTGCTGTGTGCATAAGCAAGTAGAACAATTAAGCATATCCACATATCTTATTTCGATGACATTACAACAAACTCTATTTGGATAAGACAAATATAATTATTGGAGTTAAAATATCCTATAGTGATATTTAAATGTCGTGCACTAAGTAAAAAAACTAGGCTATCAAGGAAATACGTGATTAAAGATATTGATATTTATGCTTTGATATATCGGTTATGATGAATGGATCATAATCGATGAAAAATACATCGTTATGTTTTCCAAATGCCAAATGTAATACGAAGTACTGTATTAGTTATGGAACTAGTAAATGTGCACAAGACTTGAGAAAGATGATAGATATTGAATTCGTTGTTTCGAATCGATTTGTGACATGTGAATTTAAGGCTCTTATGCGAAATTATAATCCCAATAATTAAAGATGAAGATTCATTTCTCGACAACAACTTAACCACTGTTGTGTACGTTTTATTACACCCAGTATTAGAAACTGTAACACATTAATGTGCAGGAAATGCCACAAACACATTTCAAATTACAAGACACGTTTGTATAACGTGACTACCATTTACCTTCTCGCTGCACACATATTACAACTGGCGTAGTCTACTAAAAATTCACATTTAATTACATTTCGATTCAGTCTCATCCAATCTAAACCAAGTTAAGACAGTTACAATATTCAAATTTGAACTTTCAAACATCTCATAATTCAGTTCCCTAATTCCATCCGACCCGAATTTGAACCAATAAACATCCATTTCTTTCATATTTTGATAATGAACTTCCAAATTTAACTTTATCAAATTTAACTTTACCATAGTAAAAAAATAAAAAAAATAAAAAAAAAAAAAAAAAAAAAAAAAAAAGAGAAGAGAAAAAATATGAGAACATCAAACCTAATCAATCTATCAGCCGTTTACTGAAAATCCTTACATGCTTCTTCATCAAACTTAAGTCTCCATCTCCATTTTCATCTCCATCGAAGCTTTTTCTGGTAAGTTTTTCCTCTTCATTCTACTTCATTCTTCAACTACTGATCATCTTCAACAATTCATCATCACACATTCTTCGTTTACTGTTTTCTTTTCGATTTTCGGCGTTTTCTACTTCATATTTCTTCATCGTTACTGCATATACTGTTCTAAGCTTTCTTAGTGTTCCTATGAACTCACGAACGAGCTGAAAAAATGAAATCGTATACAATTGATTGAAACTGAGGAAGTATTTAACTTTTTTTTTTTTTTTTTTTTTTTTTTTTTTTTTTTTTGTGTTGCAGTTTTAGCAACAGCGGAGCGAAATGGAGCAGGTTTCTGGATTTACGGCAGTAATTATTTGTACAGTTAATTTGAATTTAATTTTACTGTTGAGGTGAAATGATGTGGTGTAATGATGTTGTTGCAGTATGAAAAAGTGGAGAAGATTGGGGAAGGAACTTACGGGGTAGTGTACAAGGCACGAGACAAGGTCACGAACGAGACGATTGCGCTGAAGAAAATACGGTTGGAGCAGGAAGACGAGGGCGTTCCTAGCACCGCTATCCGTGAAATCTCTCTTCTCAAGGAAATGCAGCATGATAACATTGTTAGGTACTCTCTTCGCTTCTTTGCCTACTTCTGCCTACCTTGCTTTACTCGTTCTCGTTTGCTTCTGTCACTTTTCAGTAGTGTTGCTTTGACTTCCCGATATTGTGTTTTTGTGTCTGATAATGTGTTGGAGCAGCGAACACGGCTACTTTGTGGGGGAGTTTTCAATTTTATAGTCTAATTTGAAGTGTCAAAGTGTTGTGGTATAGTAAAATAGCTGCTTTTATTCTGCATTGCACGGTGCTACTACTTTTTGCGACTTTAGTGTTGTTGGGAAAATCTTGGAAAAGACCGTATTTGACTAAGAAAGTGAAAGATGAGCTTAATGTGATGCATAAAAACGACAACATCTAGGTTGATCATGATCATCGAGTATAATGTGACCATTATTAAGAGGTATAACAATGGTCACGTTTTAGTCAATAATGGTCAAAATGTAATCACATTTTATGTATCAACAAACCCGCTTTCTACTTTGTTAGTGAAAGATAGTATTTCACAAGACTTACACAATGTCATTAGTTTCAGATTGTTTCACCGTGTTCAAGGCTGTCCGCTCCTAAGCTGTTGACTAGCACTTTTGCTTGTACTTTTACATAGATTTATGTTAACGTAGGGTACATTAGCCGTTGTCTTAATTGACTTTGCATTATTCACGACATAAGAGGTAATGAGGTATATTTGCTGTGGTTAGTGTTCTCTGGCAGTAGTCCTGTCGTCTGTTGTGAGACCACTCATCCTCTCTAGGAACTTGAAAATTCACGAAGACTATTGACGGTGATGCGAATTTTGATTGGCAGGTTGCAGGATGTAGTTCACAGTGAGAAGCGCCTGTATCTGGTTTTCGAGTATTTAGACCTTGATTTGAAGAAACACATGGACTCATGCCCTGAATTCTCGAAAGATCCACGCATGATAAAAGTGAGCGCATCAAACTTTCAGTTATTTCGGTGTGGTGTGGTAGCTATAGCTGATGTATTTAGACTTATGCTGTACAAGGACTGTAGGTGATATTAGTCACGACATTATTGACTTGTGATATACTCGTAATCAATAGGGTTGTGCTTCCATTTGTTTATGGCTCAAATGTAAGTAGTCACTTCGAAGAAGTTTGTTCTTTTGGCTGTATTTGGCTCTTGTCCGTGTGTAGTTGTTCAGTTTTTCACTGTATAATTGTATATGCTTGTTCTGGTTGTGCACGTTTTTGTCTTAGTTTTATCCTCTAGTCGAGGTGCTCCTTGTGGTCCTAGCAATTTCCCTTTTCAGTGAGTCAAGGACTTGCTATTGTTTACCCTCTTATGTGTTTACTGTACTATGAGGTAGTACAGTAATATTCATTTTAGGTTATTTAAAAACAAATTTTATGTGTACACATGGGTGCTGTTATATACCACCATCTCTTGCCGCATTTCCTACTCCTTAGCCTCAAAGGCATCAGGGAAATTTAATTAATTTTTTTATTTTCTATAGAAAGGCGTCATGGTAATGTTGTTGTAGTACTGCTGCTGTAAGTAAGTTTATTTTGCTCATCCAAGTTACCGTCCTTCAATATAAACCGAAGATGTTCCTGTAATATCATTTTGCTTCAGGGGAATTTGTTGTGCTTCTCGTAACTCATTTCAGTCGCTTGTTCACGCAGAGGTTTCTCTATCAAATTCTTCGTGGGATATCATACTGTCACTCTCATAGAGTCCTTCATCGAGATCTGAAGCCACAGAACTTGCTGATAGATCGACGGACTAATGCTCTAAAGCTTGCCGACTTTGGATTGGCAAGAGCATTTGGCATTCCTGTTAGGACATTTACTCATGAGGTACGATATGATCTGATCTGATCTTGAGTCGGATATCGTTCATTTTATTTCTAATATCAATTCTTACGTTTCCCCCTACCGGTTGGCAAATACGGAGTATTAGATATCATATATATACGATTCGTTGAGCTGACGCTACGTATCACTCAATTTTCGATGCTTTTTTGTAGGTAGTAACCTTGTGGTACAGAGCTCCAGAAATATTACTTGGATCTCGTCATTACTCTACTCCAGTGGATGTGTGGTCTGTTGGCTGCATCTTTGCTGAGATGGTGAATCAGCGGCCACTTTTTCCTGGGGATTCCGAGATAGATGAGCTGTTCAAGATTTTCAGGTCTTGTAGATGTCCCCGTCTACTGCTTTTGGGTTTCTTTGCTTGTTGTAGTGCCTTTTTAATGACTGGAACTGCGCGACTGTGGTTACATGTTCTTTCTATTACGAAAGTGTCGAGTTCATACCCTTATCAATGATCCACAACCTGGGACATGTACATGGTCGTTGTTAGAGTTCTGATGCAAAGTGTGGCCTCATTTAAATTTCTGGATTTTAAAACGTCTGCTGTTTTCAATTAGTTTTTGTTGTTTACAGGACCTTGGGCACCCCGAATGAGGATACTTGGCCTGGGGTTACCTCTTTGCCTGACTTTAAATCATCGTTTCCTAAATGGAGCTCCAAGGTTCGACCTTCTTTACCTCTCTTTTTGCAATATCACATATTCTGGACTGAGACAGTCTCACGATAATGTTATTGTGAGACCTCCCAGGGCTCACACAATAATGGGTGGTTATATTTGTAATTTGATTTTCGATTTTTTATTTCTCAATTCTCATTTATGAGTTAAAAGAGTTGGTTTTACACGAAACCAACTGTTACAATGCAATCATCCCATAAGTTTCACCATGTTCATTCTATGCATTGCAGGATCTGTCGGCTGTGGTGCCCAATCTCGATCCAGCTGGCATTGATCTTTTAAATGTAAGTATCCGCAACTTATAGTTATGGCAGCTTGCTTCTTACCCTATCAATAGATTCGGCTGAGATTTTTATATTACGGTTCCTAAAGCTTATTCTTTTACGCGGTGATTTGGAGTGCTAGTGAAGGGAGGGAGGAGAATATTTCTATGTTTTGCTTGTAAATTGCGTTGGAGGGAAATCGAGGGATTTATTTTACTCGTAAGCTAAATTTATATATATCTAAGTATCAGACAATTTGACATACACACAGTTTTTCCAAGCAAATATGTTGATTCCATTCTTAGGGACAGACAAAGTTGTGAACCCCGTCTTCTCTAAATACTCTTTACCATAATGGCCTTTGTTCGTGAGTCTTCAGGTATCGTGTGTGGGCTCATTTACTTTTGACGCTATTATAGACTTTTGATGCAATTTTGTGAACCCCGTCTTCTCTAAATTCTCCCCATCTTGACTTTAGTTTTGATGCATTGCTTTAGCGTGATAGCTAGCCAACTTACGTGATTATCTAAGTTAGTTCGGCATTTCACTTCTGCTGCTTCATATATGACGCTTCAATTAGGCCAAAACATGGATATTTTGTGCTCAACGTTCACCTCACCATGCCCACTTATTTGGCTAAGTAACATGCTCAATCATTTGGCGAGACAAGGAAACTGATTTTTTTTTTTTTGCTTATGTTTGTATGCGTGTTTCAGAAAATGCTCTGCTTGGACCCGAGCAAAAGAATCACAGCTAGGAGCGCTCTCGAGCATGAATACTTCAAGGACATCGGATTTGTACCTTGATGGACGATCAATTTACTGGTCTTGTGCCTCGATAATTTACTGTGCATATTGGGAGTTAAGGAAGAAAAAACTGTCAGCTGGTTTGTTTTGATGGATGATCGTGTGCTTGTAATTTTTGAGTTCGTTTGTTTGTATGGATCTTTTGTCGGCCCTTCATCTGTAATCCCTTTTCCTCCTGATTTTATTATATCATGTAATCTGCTTTTCCTTTATTTGAGAACCGAAAAAGTTGTACTGGCCGAGCTTTATGTAAGAATTATTATTATTGTGCTTGTTCTAGAAAGACGGTTTTCACTCCTACGCCTGCCTGATTATGGATTGAATCTTCCATAACATGTGGTGAGGCTGATGCGGTGCAAACTTTTATCTGCTAAACTCCTATCAAATTCTCGTCTTGTACAAATGCACAGCTCGCCATCTGCTTTTGTAATATCAAAAACACTGGCTTTTCACTTTTGTCCTGTAATTTCAGTTTATCCTCGAGTTTTAAAATTTGGGCATAGCTCCGGGAATGTATATTTCCAACATTGAACGATGATTAATTCTTCGGCTCAAGGGTATCAAACAGTGATCGTAAATATGTGTCTAGTTCACTGTCTCCCCTTCGTACGTACGCGTATTTCTGTTCTCTGAAACTTTCATATTTTTGGTTGTATCATAACACTCGACAATAAACAATAATACGGAGTATAAGTTTTCATATTACTACGGAAAAGAATGAGAGTACATTTGACCAAGCTGATCCGACTTAAACATAACCTGAACATCAAACTAAAGGATTCGAGTTTGGCCATAAACTGAATTGACGGATTGGACTTGAATGTGTTATTGCACATTATGAACCTGTTCTTTCAGACTTTTTAAATTTGGCCAGATCAATCGGTGAATTAGGCCCAATCGAATGAAGTTGATTAAATAATATAGTTGTCTTTGAATCAATCGAATCAACTAAAGTGGTGAATCGAATCGAAATGGTGAAAATAAGATGTAAAGAACAGGTCTATGTTCTAGATTTTATGCCTAAAAACTGTCGATGATAACCAACCTGCCATGACTCAAACTCGAAATATTCACTTTGTCTGTTTCCATATTTTACATTACATTTTTGCTAATAAATACGGGAGGGAGAAATTAAACCCAAGACCCACCGCGTAGAATAACTTTGTCGTAATCACTTTATCAAAACATTTTCGGTTATCGTGACTTATACTCCGTATAAATCTTTCATGAGTGAGGAGTGAAATCTGGAAAAAAAAAAAAAAGACGATGATGCCGACGGAGTGGCGGTGGCGGTGGTGGTGGTTGTGGCAGAGAACTCCGGCGATGGCCGGACTTCTAGGTTTACTCTTCCCCGTCATTTTTTCGCCGGAGTTTTTCGCACCGTTTTCTCGTTCTTCTCCCTCACTTTTCTCCGTATGTTTCCTTCGATTTTTTCCTCGTTTTTTTTTCCAACAAATTTTCGCGTTTTTTCACTGTTTTTTTTTTTCCGATGATTTTTCGCAGGAATGGAATGCTCCTCACCCTAAACATTCTCGTCTACTTCACCACGCTTTACTTTGGCAAGCTGTGAGTATGTGCTCTCTCTTTCCTACCTCTTCCGTTTCACTCAATTGTACGCGTACTTTTTTTTTTGATTCAGTCATTTGTTTACCTGTCGATTTTGGAAATAAGTGTTAGATTGATCGTTTTCTTCGAGTAAAATTATGATTTGAATCTTGAAAATCGATGATCGAGGAGTAGAATAATTGTAGGCAGGTGATTTTGCTTGACTATTAGATCATATATTAATCTAGGAGTAAACAAATGACTGAGTTAGACGAGGAATATTTTCAGTTTCACTCAATTGTATGTGTACTTTCTTCGACTCCGTCATTTGTTTACTTTTCGATTTTGGAAATAAGCGTTAGATTGATCGTTTTCTTCGTGTAAAATTATGATTTGAAACTTGAAAATCGATGATCGAGGAGTAGAATAGTTGTAGGCAGGTGATTTTGCTTGACTATTGGATCATATATTAATCTCGGAGTAAACAAATGACTGGGTTAGACGAGGAATATTTTCAGTTTCACTCAGTTGTATGTATACTTTCTTCGACTCCGTCATTTGTTTACCCTTCGATTTTGGAAATAAGCATTAGATTGATCGTTTTCTTCGTGTAAAATTATGATTTGAATCTTGAAAATCGATGATCGAGGAGTAGAATAGTTGTAGGCAGGTGATTTTGCTTGACTGTTAGATCATATATTAATCTCGGAGTAAACAAATGACTGAGTTAGACGAGGAATATTTTCCGTTTCACTCAATTGTATGTATACTTTCTCGACTCCGTCATTTGTTTACCTTTCTATTTTGGAAATAAGCGTTAGATTGATCTTTTTTATTCGTGTAAGACTATAATTTGATACTTGAGAATCGATGAAAGGGGAGTGGAGTAGTTGTAGCTAGGTGATTTTGCTTGACTATCGGATCATTTATTAAACTAAGGCAAAACTAAACAAATGACTAAATCAGACGGAGAATCTTTTCCGTTTCACTCAATTGTTTACGTTTGCTTTTTTGCACGTATTTGTTTGGTCTTTCAATGTCACAATTTGTATATATAATTGAAAGTGAGTTAATATATGTATAGGACAATTGAGTGGAAAAAAGCAATTTTGTGTGACTCGACTCGATTTGTAAACATTTTCTTCCTTGGTTTCAGCCGTTTAAACGCCAACTTGACTTGTGGTCTCCATTGCCTGATCAAGGTTGGAAACCTTGTCCTCATTCTATGATCACTCCTTGTAAGTATATCATCAACGCTGTTCGATTTTTTATATGTACTTTTCTTTCAAATTAATTGTGTTGTTACTGAGGCAAGCTAAAGTAGCTAATACTCTGTCGATCGCAATTGAATTGTGTTTATTTTCTCTAAGTTAAAGGTAAAGCTGTGTCGGGTGGATTATAACAAATGCATGACAGATCATAAACGCAAATTAGCACACATTCAAAAATGGTCCACGAACGATGTGTTAGCGACGTCTATCGACAAAGCAAGGATAAGTTTTATTGATGTTGAGGAATTACATATTCCACAATAATAACTAGAGTAAAACCGATAGAGTTTATATAGTGCAGTACTTTATTAACAGATGCGAAATCAACCCACGAATAAAAAACTCTACTTTAGAGTAACAAAATAGCGCAATTATTATATAGCTTACCCGACTAACAAATACCCCATCATTTGGAACGAGAATTAACGAATTTTCAAGGCACACTCTAACACTAATATCTACATGTACTCCGTTATTGATTTGATGGACACGAACATGATCGTATTACTCTTCATATTGGCTCCCAGCTTTGCCCCTCAAATCTCGGGGTTTTATCCAAGTTTTTCTTGATGGAGGCTTGAACCAACAGAGAATGGGGGTAATATTATTTCTTCCCTTAGAAACTCTGTTTTTATTTACTATGGCGCTCTTTCTCCCCTATTACTCCTCTTAATTAAGGCCAAGTTCAGAGTTCAGACCTGCAATGGTAGTGTCTCTTTAAGTCGAAATTTTGAAATAATGGACCTTTTAAGATGCTCAACTGATTGATGTCTCCCATGGCAGCATGCGACATCTGAAACTGGTTATAATTATCTCTATGTCCAGTCTTTTTTGGTCCAAGTTCATATATTTTAGTCGTTATTATGCAGTTGGACTTGCTACCGCTGAGACTCAAATTACGAACGTATATGTCAGAACTAAATGTCTGCCACACTTGTCATCAAATTGCACTGTCTCTTCTTTTAATCTCATAAAATGGATTAACTGCCTTTTTTTTTTTTTTTTACTAAGCCCTGGTGTTAACAAAGATGTCGATGTTTTCACTTTTTTGGTTGAAGATTTGTGATGCTGTTGCTGTTGCTAAGATACTGAATGCGACACTTGTGATACCACATCTGGAAGTTAATCCTGTATGGCAGGATTCAAGGTACCTCTTCACGAGATTGGTTTCTTTGGCTTACGGCTTTGCTGATTGTAACCAAGTATAAAGAATGGTAGAGGACTAATTTATGTTCCTTCCGTTTTTGTAGTTCATTTGCAGAGGTCTTTGATGTCGATCACTTTATTAACAGTCTAGGCAGTGACATTTCGGTAGTTACTGAGCTGCCTAGTGAATTTTCTTGGAGCACGAGGGAGTATTATGCTACAGGTATTCGTGTAACCCGTGTTAAAACTGCACCAGTTCATGCATCCCCTGACTGGTACCTCGAAAATGTGCTACCTGTATTACAGAGGTATGCTAACTTCTCGTGACTTCCTGTAATGTAATGTTGTAAGTCCGTTTCCACTTACTGAGTAAAATAGAGTTACAGATCCATTCTAGCTATAACTAACGCAGCAGATAGTTGGTCATTTCTGTACCACTTTTAAGCTTAACACTTAAAGTACTGTGTCTCTTAAATAACTAGTTACTAGCGCTTTTATGTTTGTGTAATTGTTCAGATATGGGATTGCTGCTATATCCCCGTTTTCTCATCGCCTTGCTTTCGACAACTTACCTAAAAGCATTCAAAGGCTGCGTTGCAAAGTCAACTTTGAAGCTTTGGTATTTGTCCTGCACATCAGAGCCTTGGGTGACACTCTTGTTAATCGGCTGCGTGATCCTGGTAACCTTGCCAGACAGAGTTCTGGAAAGTACGTCGTGTTGCATCTCCGCTTTGATAAAGTATGGTTCCCCTTTCACATGTCCGTCCATGAACAATTTTGTAGTTTCAAAATAGTTTTGAATTTTATATCAATCTCTTTGTCCCCCCATACAGGATATGGCTGCGCATTCAGCTTGTGACTTTGGAGGGGGGCGAGCAGAAAAATTGGCACTTGCGAAGTACCGTCAAGTGATATGGCAAGGAAGAGTTATGAAAACTCAGTTCAGTGATGAGGAGTTGAGGAATCAAGGACGTTGTCCCTTGACTCCCGAAGAGATCGGATTATTGCTCGTAGCTTTAGGCTTTAGTAACAACACCCGCCTTTACCTCGCTTCTCACAAGGTATGAATTAAGATTTGTTATCTTCGTCTTAAGTTTTCTTAAATGCCTGAATTTGAAGTCAGTATTCAAAAGTTTTATAAAGCCTTTTTTTTCAAAGTTTTCTGGAGTTGTTTGAAGATTTATGAATTGTTTGATAAGTTAAGATAAAAAAAAAGATGAGAACATGCCCTTAGTCTCTTATATTCAAGACAATGTACGGAGTACAATACTACAATGAGTGTGTTTTTGTATATCTTTCGCAAACACCAAAATCAAAATGGTGACAACATTCAGGTATATGGCGGTGAAGCTAGAATATCCGCCCTTGGGAAGCTGTTTCCTCGGATGGAAGATAAAAGGAGTCTGGCAACAGTTGAAGAGCGTAGCAAAGTCGAGGGCAAAGCTTCCTTATTAGCTGCTGTGGATTACCATGTCAGCGTGAACAGCGATATTTTCATCTCCGCTTCACCAGGAAACATGCACAACGCCATGGTAGGTTACATTCGACACTCTATGTACATTAATATTTAGTTGTAATTCAAAGAACATTATCGATGTATCCAAATCGTTGATTGTCACAGTTGGGACATAGAGCGTACACGAATATGAAGACCTTGCGGCCGAATATGGCACTGTTGGGGCAGCTATTTCTGAACAAAAGTTTAGAATGGCCGGAATTTCAGAGTGCTGTTGTTGCTGCGCACAAAAATAGGTTCGGCCAATTTCGGGTGAGGAAGGAGAAGAAATCGATTTACACGTACCCCATCCCCGATTGTATGTGCCATACTCGAAACTAATGTAAACAAGTTATGGCATTTCCTCATTTCATACCTTTGGCTACTTGCTTTTCTATTGTCTCCGAGTTTTGTATGACTGATTATTCCAGACTATGATACTCCGTATTCATATGTTCAGTCAGACACCGGGGCAAAGTTTTTATTTGTAGTCGTGGATTAAGTGTACGGAGTTACTTCCCTATGATCGTTGTAGAGTATGAAATTGACGAAACTGAGAGTCAGAGAGTAGTCTTTTAAATCTAATTTCTGTTCACCATAGTTTGATTAATTTTACCTCTTCTATGTACAATTTTGCTGTTCGGTTCATAGCAATTGAGTACTGTTAAAATTGGTTTAATTAATTCCATTCACTTCTAAAAAGTTCAAAACACGACATGTACGGATGTCGTTGGGGCTGGGTGGTGGTAGATATAGATTCCCCCACACTCATACAGTTATATCCACCAAGAAAAACTTTTATCCATACTCGCCTACCACCCGTCCACCCATGATGGGTACAAGTTTTGAAATTCGTACCCGCCTCACTACCCATGGCGGGTTGATACTTAATCATGACACTAATTTAAATATTGTAACAATTTTCATTAATTAAAATTTAAAAATACTAAACTTACTACGGAGTTTTTTTTTTTTAATAAAAAATATTTAAAAGGCAAGTAGGCGGATATTATGCAAGTACGCAAGATTTACCACCGTCCATTACCCATGACGGATATATTTTTTATATCCCTACTGGCTACCCTACCACGCGCCAAACCTGTACACTCGTACGGTTGTACCCACCAAGAAAAACCTCTACCCATATCCGTTCACCACCCATGACGAGTACAAGTTTTGAAACCCGTACCCGCCTCACTACCTATGGCGGGTTGACAGACTTGACACTTAATCATGACACTAATTTAAATATTATAACAATTTTCATTAATTAAAATTAAAAAAATACTAAAATTACTACGGAGTATTTTTTGATATAAAAAACATTTAAAAGGCGGGTGAGCGGATATTATGCAAGTACGCAAGATCCACCACTGTTCATTATCCATGACGGGTATATTTTAATATCCCTACCTACCCTATCACCCGCAAAATCTGTACCCATTTCTAGGCCCCAACCCAACTTGGGCGGATGCGGGGCTATACCCCCATTGACATCCTTAACGATATGTAACTTTATGTTGTTAATTGTATGTATTTTAAAGAGAAGCATTCCCATGTTTTTTTTTATGTAACTAAAAATAATAATTTTTCAAACAATGACTAAATGAATTGCATAGCAACAACTATTTTCTTCTTGTAACATTGATTTTCAAGTATTTAAATGAAGTAATTGTATATGATAAAAATAATAAGATACGGAGTACAAATGACTGAATTGGTACTACTCCATAGTCCGTATTTCACATCTTTATGAATAGTCTCTTTTCATATTCTCTCATATCTTTCTTTTGACGCATAATTGATAATCACATAAAAACTGTGATGATATATTAAACTTTGTGAGGAAAATTGGGTTAGATAGAAGATGAGATACAAAATAAAAATCGATTGTCTGTTTCAATTTAAGAATAAGAAGTAGAATTATGATGCAATTACGGACTATATGCTGACATCTGCTAAAGGTTGTAAATTTTATAATTGGGAAGTTGCGTAAACACACATTTGGATTAGATGGGTTAAAAATTATTTGTGGATTATTATTAAAACTCTAGAAGCGCATGTATACTGCAAAATGACAATTATAGAAGACAATATTATACCAGTTGATACTTTATTTTTTAACGTAACCATTATCTCTATTCAATGTATATCCTTTAGAAAATAAAATGGAACATAGAATCTGCCCGTAAGTTGATCATGATGAGGAGGACAAAAAGAGCGGGGCGCATGGTCAAGCTAAATAAACCTGGCAAAACTAATTCAACTTGAATGACCTAACATGGTATAGCCGACTCGAGAATAGAAAAACGATTAAAAAAGAACCCGTAAAGACACAACCACAAATTGATCCGATAGTCTTGACTAGATAATCAAATAATCAAACCCTTTCTCCCCAAATGATGAAAACTACTCAATCTGGTAATGATCGTAGGGTGTACTCCGGATTCGAGCCGAGTAGGATAAAAAAGGGGGGCAATAAAGCTCTCCCTCATGAGATTTAATACGACTGCATTTCCAAGGATTAAATTCAAAACCTTTGATTAACATAGAATAAGGCCCTGTTCTTTTCGACTTTTTGGAGCTGAACTTATAGGAATTACAGTCAGTGTTAATTAAAGCTTAGTGAAGTTTATTGGAGCTGAACTTATTAGAGCTGAATTTATAACCGCTGAGCTGAACTTATAAAAGTTGAGCTGAATTTTAAAAGCTAAAATTAAGATAAAAAGAACAGGCCTTATCAGATTTGAGATAATTTACCGGATTAAAAAAAATGTTGGGCCGGCCCAAAACAAGATATACAAGAGAGTGAAGACAACATGAGAATTCGAAAATACGAAGATGGCGCCCTAATTAATATGAAATCAAATCCTCCACTACTTTCAACCAACGGTTATCAAATTCAAATCTAAACTTTTTTTTTTTTTTTTTTTTTTTTTTTTCTCTCTTCATTCATTCTTCCATTTTCTTTTTCTTTTTTTCAATTTCAAAAAAACCAAACCAACATTTCCACAGTCATCTCCTTCATCTCTCTCTCTCTCTCTCAAACATTTTATTTTCCCCCAAATTTTCCGCAACCCTAATTTTAATTTTCCAATGTCGGAAAACGACACCGAATGCGTTCGTGTCGCCGTCAATGTTCGGCCTCTTATCACCACCGAGCTCCTCCTCGGCTGCACCGATTGCATCACGCTTTTGCCTGATCAACCTCAGGTAATTGTTTCATCTCGTTTTCGTTCTCGAAATCTTCTCTTTTGATTGATTGATTGATGTGATTTTTGTTTTGTTGGATGTGATGAATCAGGTGCAAATAGGATCTCATTCGTTCACATATGATTATGTTTTCGGAAATGGCGCTCTTCCGAGCTCGCAATTGTTCGATCAATGCGTTGCGCCGTTAATTTCCGCGTTATTTAATGGTTATAATGGCACCGTTCTTGCTTACGGACAGGTTTCTCCCCCCCTTTTCTTTGTGACAGTCTATTTGATGTTTCCGTCATTTGATAAAAAATGTAATTTGAATTTGAAAAATCGAATGGGGAACGAAAATTTAGGCTTGTTAATTTGATTTCGTTGTTTGCGTCTTTGGTTGTTTCTGTCCGTTGATAAGAATGTAATTTGAATTTGAAAAATCGACGAGGAATGAGAATTTAGGTTTTGGCGAATTGATTTCCTTGTTGGCGTCTTTGGTTGTTTTGTCATTTGATAAAAATGTAATTTGAATTTGAAAAATCGACGAGGAACGAGAATTTAGGTTTGGTGAGCTGATATCATTGTTGGCGTCTTTGGTTGTTTCTGTCACTTGATAAAAATGTAATTTGAATTTGAAAAATCGGCGAGGAGGAATGAGAATGTAGATTTTTTTTTTTCTTGAGTGTTTTTGATTTTGAATGATGAATTGATTTCTGTGTAATTTGGATGCATAAAGACGGGTTCGGGCAAGACGTACACCATGGGAACAGACTACAAGAGCAGCGAAAACAGCGGCGGAATAATTCCTAAAGTTATGCAGATGATTTTCTCTAAAGTTGAGTCTTCGAAAACCTCTTCTGAATTCCTCATTCGGGTTTCTTTCATCGAGGTACTGTTCTCCATCCTTCTCATCTCTTTGAATTGATTCCTCGTAAATTATGTTGTGTCGATTTGAAATTATGTTTGTCCTTTGGAATGACCAGATTTTTAAGGAGGAGGTGTTTGATTTGCTTGATCCGACACTGTCTAAAGCAGCGGAAGGGATGCCTGTTGGAAAGACGTCTGCACCACCTAGGGTTCCAATTCAAATTAGAGAAACCCTAAACGGCGGGATTAGTCTCTCTGGTGTTACTGAAGCCGAGGTCACCTCGCAGCAAGATATGGCCTCGTTTTTGCAACGAGGGTCCATCGCTCGTGCAACGGCAAGCACCAATATGAACAGTCAATCAAGGTGTGATTTACTTTTGCATGTTTAGAGGTGTTTTCCGAAGTTTGCTTAAATGTTCTGAAGTTCAGTGTTTCTTAATGACAAGTTTTCTGAAGTTTTTGGAAGGTATCTGAATTGTTTGATAAGTTAAGAAAAAATTAAGATGAGAACTAACATCTTTGTTTTCGCGTTTCAGTCGATCACATGCTATTTTCACGATATCAATCGAGCAAAAGAAGATTGCTCAGTGTCCAACTGGTTCAGGTGACGATTCCGGTGACGACATATTAAGTGCCAAGCTGCATTTGGTTGATCTTGCGGGGTCTGAACGTGCAAAACGAACAGGAGCTGATGGAATGCGCTTAAAGGAAGGTAAGATCACCCGTAATAAATATCTGTGGAATATTTAAAAAAAAACGGATGACAATCATTAGATGGATGACAAGTACCACGGGATGATTTGCATTAAATCTGTATTGATAGACTATAATGAATTTTAGAAGTTAACCGAGTATAGATGATTCACATTTCACCTGTCCAAGGTTTTCACGAAGACATGTCTTTGACTTGGTTGGCCTATACGTTGACTACGAATCATTACTTTGAAGCAATTACTACATGATTATGTAATTCATTTATTTGTTCTTTTTGTTTCAGGTATTCACATTAATAAAGGATTATTAGCGCTCGGGAATGTGATCAGTGCACTAGGAGATGAAAAAAAGAGGAAAGAAGGAGGCCATGTTCCCTACAGAGATAGCAAGCTAACGCGGCTACTACAGGTAACAATATAACGAGGGAGTACAGTTTTTCTTATCAGATGTAACATATTCACGGTTTTTTTAATTCTTTTTTCCTGAAACAAGAATAGCTGTATGGAGGTTTTAGTACATAACTTGTTGTTTCTTATTTTACCGTCGCACTAGAAAGTTGCCATAACTTTTGTTTCATCATATGATGTAGTGTTTCACTATTAACCAGTTTGATTTTTAACTATCAATTGCTAGGATTCGCTTGGAGGAAACAGCAAAACGGTGATGATTGGTATGTTTGGTCTGCTGAATCTTGATGATAACCAGACTTTTATCGTATGAAGTATAGGATCTTCAGTTTGAATGCGGACGTTGTTTCTCATAATCTTCTATTCCATTGGTGTAGCTTGTGTTAGCCCTGCAGACACAAACGCGGAGGAAACTCTCAACACTTTGAAGTATGCAAATCGTGCTCGTAATATTCAAAACAAAGCTGTTGTAAGTTCCATGTTGTACAATTTCTGCTATAAAGTTCGGTTCCACTGTAATTTGTATCTGATTTGGGTCCTGTAAATATAAAATTTTGATTTAATATCAAAACCTTTCACCTTGCAGATTAATCGTGATCCAGTTGCAGCTCAAATGCAACGAATGCGCAGCCAGATTGAGCAACTCCAGTCAGAGCTTGTATTTTACCGTGGTGATTCAAGTGTATCTTTTGAAGAGCTTCAGGTATTGTTCTTGAACAGACAGACGCTGTGATTTTTTTTCCCTGAGATTTTTGGCTGATATTATTGAAACGGGCTGGTGAATGCAGATTCTTAAGCATAAAATATCATTGCTAGAGGCAAGTAATGCAGAGCTTCAGCGAGAACTCCGAGAACGCAGCATTAATTGTGAGCTTCTCTCTCGCCGTGCTCTGGATGCCCAGGTATGTGCACTCTCAAACTTACTGTGACAATTCTAATTAAATTTTGCAATTTTTGTTCGGCTGATTTTTTTTGTTTTAAATTTATTATAAGGTTGAGAAAGACAAATTAATAATAAAACTTGAAGCTGCTAGGAGTGGCAAGTCCTGGGATGAGATCGAATCAATGGGAGATCAGGCATGTCAATTTGATTGCACGGTATCAAAATGTCGTGGCTGTATTTGCCAAGAATTTTTATTTATAGAATGTTAATTGTATTTACAGGAATTGGGCTTGGTTCAGTCCTATGTGTCAAAGATTCAGGAATTAGAGGGAGAGTTGATACGGCTACAGAATTTAAATACCATGAATCGTAATGGCTCTCCTGATTCTTTTGACTCGGATGACGGAGTTCTGCCATCAAAAGACGAATATTTTGCAAGCCTCGCCGAGCTTTCATCTGATTCAGATGGGAAGGTGACAGCAGGTTTGTACTTAGTAGTTCACAAAGCTGCAGTTTCGTATATAGTTGACCACTCTATAAGAATATGTATTACTAACCACTAATGACTTCCTACAACTTGCAACATGTTGCTGGATTAAATGATTTTTATTTTGGGGTGTAGTCTTTGATTCTCACGATAGCAAAATACATTTTAGGTGATGAGTTCGTCAAAAAAGAGCTCGAGGAGAAGGAGCTTGAGCATTCTTCTTTGCAAGAAACCTTGGATATGGAACTAAAAGAATTGGATAAGAAGCTTCAGCAAAAGGAGGTAACCTTTTGCTGTGTTCATCTTAACTATCTATGTAATTGTCAATCAGTTTTGTGCTTCTTCCTGGCTTTCTAGTTTCGGCTGATGATAGCATTTTTGTTATATAGGCTGAGATGAAGCGGTTTGCTGGTGGTGAAACAACCGTTATAAAGCAACACTACGAAAAGAAAGTTCTGGAATTGGAACATGAGAAGAAGGTCTTACAGGTAGAAACTCGTGTTAAACTTAGTTTACCTTGCTCTTAATTCAAGTGTGTCTAGTGGGATAGTCAGAAAACTGAGTTTGTACGTCATGTGTTTACAGAAAGAAATTGAGGATTTGAGGCACAAACTTGGTAGTATCTCATCAACCTCTGATGATGGTGCTCAAAAACTTAAGGAAGACTACCTTCAGAAGTTGAATGTTCTTGAATCTCAGGTTGGTGCTTTAATAAATGTCATTATATGGTCAAAGATTCTTCATTTCTTGAACGATTATGGTCTTTTCAGGTTTCAGTCTTGAAGAAAAAACAAGAAGCTCAAGCTCAACTTTTGAGACAGAAACAGAAAAGCGATGAGGCGGCGAGACGGCTGCAAGATGAAATTCAACGCATCAAGTCCCAGAAGGTTCATTACAGACTTATATCAATTTGATTTATGTTATGTGCATACGAAATATTCTTATTTAATGTGCTAATTGTTTCAGGTTCAGTTGCAAAACAAGATTAAACAAGAGTCTGAGCAATTTCGAATGTGGAAGGCATCTAGGGAAAAAGAAGTGCTTCAGGTAGATCAATGTTATTTCTTGGATTATTGTGCTGCCCTCTTAACCTATTTATCTTTTAATGTTTTGACGTGATGAAATGCTTTCTTTAATAACTTCAGCTATCTCAAATGTTCTCCCAAATACAATTTCTAGCTTGTGGATATAGTGTAAAATTTGCACTTTGCAATCTATCCCCCATTTCCAGAATTTACAAGTCTTTAATGTCATTGAGCTGACTGTAATATAAACATTTGTTGAGCTATGATGATGTTCTCCTGGTTATTTGATAATGTAACTATCTACACAATTCTTTATCTACATAGTTACATTTCTATGGCGAAAGATCATTTTTTATTGAAAATATGAATGATGTGTACTGATACTAAGTCTGTCTAACAGCTTAAGAAAGAGGGGCGGAGGAACGAGTATGAGATGCACAAACTGATGGCATTAAATCAGAGACAAAAATTGGTAACATTTACTTATCTCACGCCTATTCTCCGTACCATCTTAGGACTGCATTTCTTAATTCAAGGTTCTGCATTAGGTCCTACAACGAAAGACTGAAGAGGCAGCTGCAGCTACAAAAAGGCTGAAAGAGCTCCTTGAATCTCGAAAAGCTGCATCCCGTGAATTTTCTGGTAAGTTTTAATACATGACTGATATGAACCATGGTTGTTTTTAGTTATCTCTATGTTCTAACTGCTTACTAATTTTGCTAGGAGGTGCCAATGGTTCGGGAGCGCAGGTAAATTGAAGTTGGCTTTGTAAAACATTGTTTTCTCTGATTATTTGTTCTCTACTAAAACAATTTTTGTTTTTGTTTTATAGAGGGCATTGATGCAAGGAGTGGAGCATGAGCTTGAAGTCATAGTACGAGTACACGATGTCCGCTCCCAATATGAGCGCCAAATGGAAGAGTGAGTTTTCAATCCCTAATTGAGGCTTACTATGTATGACAGTATGAGTATAAACATCTGTCTTGCCTGACTAGTATCCAAAAATCAGAAGTAATATGACCTCCATAAGATTGTCAACACCTCGTGGCAGTTAGCCTTTTGCCATTACAGTAACTTGTTAAGGTTTATTAACAATGAATAATCTTGGGTGTTGCAGGAGGACCAAAATGGCCCAAGAGATTGCGAAGCTCAAGGAAGAAGCGGAAATGTTAAAGCAGAATAATTTGCGGTGCTGAGTCGTATTTTTCATCATTGAAATTTGTTTTGGGACTTCTTTCGTCTTCAAATGTATAACCTTGCTTTATGATTTGGTGCAGTGAATTCCCCGAAACCATGTCTCCTGGTGCAAGAAACTCCAGGATTTTTGCACTGGAAAATATGCTTTCCTCTTCTTCTGGCACCTTAGTCTCAATGGCCTCTCAACTCTCCGAAGCAGAAGAGCGTGAAAAGGTGTTTAACGGAAGGGGACGTTGGAACCAAGTTCGCACACTTGGCGAAGCCAAATTTTTGTTGAACTATCTATTCGACATTGCCTCTTCTTCTAGGTACTCATCCATGTCGTATATTTGAAACTTATCCTGCTGCTCAAAAAATAAATGAAAGATTGAAACAGTAAATGTTTTTATATCATACGAAGTATTATTTTCTCTCTTAAATGAATGGGTCATATACTCATATTGCATTTAGCTTTTATTATTGTGTAAATTCTGTGACACTTGATTAAAACTTCTGATTCGACTTTTTCCTTAATGAAACTTGTATGAGCGTTGTGGGTAAAAATAATATAGCACAGAGTAATATTATTTGGGGACAATCTATCCGTATTTGATGAGGAGATGGTTGGTCATACATTTGTTCCCTCTACGGGAGTATAATTCCTGTACTGTGGTAACGTTGGTGCTTTTGGTGAGTATATCAAATGGAGTTAAAGTGTCATGTTTTAAATAGTCAAGATGGAGTTGAAGTAGCTGCATTAGTTCAAAAACTTAACCTTTTTGTCGTGTTTTATTTTCAAGGTGCATGATACGCGACCGGGAAATTGACAGTAGGGAGAAGGACTCGGAAATAAAAGACTTGAAAGAGAAGGTGGTCAAGCTCAATAGTTTGGTTAGAAAATTAGAGAAACAAAATGCCGATCTAGAGCATCAAATGCAGCAGGTTTGGTTGATAACATTGTTTTTTGTCTTTTTGAGAAGCAGTGCACATTTTCATGCAGATTGGAGTAGGAGATTAATTATACATCTCTTTCATTGTGTTGTTGATTTAGGTGCAGAACAATGCTGCGCGTTATGACTTGCGGCAGGTAGTGTTTCCTTGATCAGAATTCATACAACCAATAAAGATTCTACTTGTTGTTGCTGACTACTTACGTGGTTGCGTTTCTTCTTTGTTGGCTTCTATTGTTGAATTTAGGGTCCGAGAGCATCTTTTTTTAAGTTTGATAGTAACGCTGCCGAGCTTTTGGAAGACATGGATACGTCTGAATCTGACCACGACTCTGGTGATGACTCGGGTGATGATGAGTGGGTGAACTCTATGTTCTTAGTAAGGAAACGAAACTCTAGGATGGGTGGCCGAGGATCAGGGTCTGACTCCCACTCTTTGAATAATGACGATGGCGGTAAATTGAATATGGACGATGTAACTGACGGTTCATCCTCAGCAAAAGACAAACCAACAACTGGTGTCTGTTGCTCGTGCAGTAAACAGTCATCGTGCAAGACGATGAAATGTGAATGCCGTGCTTCAGGAGGTAACTGTTCCTCGTCTTGTGGCTGCACATCAAGGAAATGCAGCAATAGGGACGGAGAAAAAGTTAATGGAAATAGCTTGCTTCCTGAACAACTCGAGTACGATACTGAGCTCGCTGCTCAAGGAGCAGCGTTGCTTCAAAGTGCACTTGCTGAAGTTCCCACTGACCAAAATGATAATGTCGCTCGAAGGAAGCCTCTTGCTGACATTGGGAATACAGAAGTACGTTATTTATATCTGCTAGTTATTTTATGACACGCCCCCAAACGGAACACACTGGTTTGATAAAATTATTTATCTAAATGTTTTTGTTGAAAATTATTTATCTGTACTGTTTACTCCAGGCTAAATCGAATGCACCAAGGACTAACCAGCGGAAAAAATGGAGGAAATCAGAGATTCAGATTGTCCCTG
The DNA here is from genome assembly GCA_023091065.1 of Dianthus caryophyllus. Lineage (NCBI taxonomy): Eukaryota > Viridiplantae > Streptophyta > Magnoliopsida > Caryophyllales > Caryophyllaceae > Dianthus > Dianthus caryophyllus. Next base: position 8,686,738 of record CM041522.1, on the reverse strand, counting down.
CGGCCCCATCTCCGGCAGTGGCATCTGAGAACACAGAAGAAGCACAAATCACGCAAAACACAACAGCTCCTCAGGCAAATATCCCTTTGAGGTTGCCAAGGGCCATGCGTTCCGCTAATTCAAACACTAATCTTCTAAAAGACAAGAACTCTGAACAGGGAGACGAGGCTGCTGTACAAAAGGATTCTGGAGAGACTACAAGAAGAAGTCCTGCTCGAAGACCGAAGAAAACTGAGGAAAAGGAGAATCTCGGTTTATAATCTGTGCAGTGAAAGTTGGGTTGATTTCCGATAATGTGTTGTGTTGATGTATTTGAAGAATTGCTAGCTGGCGTCAGGAATGAGTTTGACGAAGTAGTGATTCGTTCTCCGACGATGAAGCTAGTGGATTATTCACTGTATCTTGTAATTTGTTGATTTTGCTACTGATTGGGGTTTCAAGACACATTCTTCTTGTAACATCTCCGGCAAATTCAGGAGCGTCTGTTGATACTTTCAACGGAAAGAGTGGGGTTTCTACCTCATTTCTCCGTCTGCTTTTGCTATTTTTCAGAGTCCAGTGATCTACATCTTGGTCTAGATTATCGTCATCGTTTATTGCTCATTTGTGTTCTTGTTTGTGCCTCGCTGCCTACTGATTTGTAATCCCTTTGCCCCTGTGCCATCGTGTCATTTCGTTGGTCGTAAATAAGATGTACTGAAGTGTAGTTTTTTTAGACTAGTCGATATTTTCGAGGACATGCTCCATAGCCTCACTAATTTCTCTCCTTCCTCAAAATGTTCACGTAACCCTTAGGTTGAAACTACTTCTTGATTTTATGAACTTAAACATTTGAAATTTGTTTATATTGCTGCGAATTACATTTTGGACATCCTAGTCCAATGGTTAGGGTTGAGGTATCATAGACATACGTCCTGTGTTTGAATTTTATCCCCGGTTATTATGGCCTTGTGCAATCATGCCTCTTGATGAACCAACAAAGCACTAATTAACATTTTAGTAAGGTTCAAAGTTTAAACTGCATATATCCAACTTTCCCCCACGCTATACATTGCTGTTGCTTTATTGACAATAGTCGTACCACTTGATGAAAATTTATCGAGTTTGAATTATACTGCTTGCAATCTTGAAGAAACGTGTGGTATAGCCCAAAGGAGCATGTTTGAAAAAAAAATCCGAATCTACGGAACCTATTGATGTTTACAAAGCTAAAAACATGACTAGTGCCAGGATTCTGCAACAGATGTTTCCCGTTGCCACTAGCCTCGAGAACTGTCAACACTCGAAAAGTATCCACTTCCAAGTTACAACCTTCCTTCGACCTAAAAAAGTTGAGGCAAATAAGATTAATAAGACTACGTGCTATGTGCCTGTGTCCCTCAGTCGTCGTCAAATCAGGGTTACGGGAAATGGCAACTTTCAGACCACCCTGATGCTACTTCAACCTGTTCCAGGATCATCTCCGTCCTCTGCGTCAGCAGCAGCAGCCAAAAATTCAGCGAGGCTCGACTCAGCTTTGGGATAATTGGAAACCCGAGCCTTTTTCGTAACAGAGGTCATCCTAGGGTCAGCTCTAGGATTATCGGAAACCAGAGTCTTTTTTTTAACAGAGGTCATTCGAGAACTTTCTGAATTCCAAGTAACCGGTGTCAACGATTTCCAGGGGTCTTCCACCATGGCTCTGTTAAAGAACGACCTTGATTGCCCGTAAGAAGCATGACCTTGTCCTCTTGCATTAAAAGATGCAGCACCGTCCCATCGCCCCCTTCCTCTCCCTGAACCGGAAGGGGGGCTAGGGCTACCTTCATACCTCGGGGAAGGGTTAGGACTACTATTAGGCCAGGGACCACTTTCTTGTGTGTGTTGCACAAAGTTAGGGCTACCTTCACAATCAAACAGAAAACAAGTGAATAAAAGCCTTCCACGAAAATTGTAGGAACAAAATATAGAGCCCTTTTTACACCAAAAGGGTTTGGACATGTTCTCTTCCACTTTAAGTTTGTGTGAAATCGTAAGTTGTCTAAAGTTCAGTTTTCTCAAGTTGATTGTTTCTTAAATAGTCTTTTTCCAGAATTACTCGGGAGTTGTCGGCAGTTCGCTTAAGTATTTGATAATATAGAAAAATACGATGAAGAGAGCAAGTTCTTAATCACCATCAAAGTACCTTGGTCTGTTGTATACGGGCTTCCTCCGTGACCTAAACCAGGGTCAGGACTATTGTGATACTGTGGAGCCCTGTAAGGCGTAGGACTCCAGCTAGGGCTGCCTGTAAAGTTAAGGTAGCTTTAAGCAAACCGAAAAATACGAAGCCACCACAGCACAAAATTCAACTGTAAATGCGACTGAAACTTATTTTAAGCTTCCATATGCGAATGATACCTTGGTGCACAGGAATCGGACTCCTGAATCCCGTTGGACCCGAAGGAGTAGGGTTGCGGTTATAGTACGGAATTCCAGCTTGAGGAAAATTCTGACGCGGTGCATAACTGTCATGGAACTGATGAAAACCAGAGCGAGACATTTCAGAGCTTCTTGGCCCTAAAGTTGAAAACAGTAAGGTGACACAGAGTAACATTTTTCATCTACAAGCTAGCATATTTATTTAACATAACTAAAGTGATTTAACCACCACACCATCTTGGTAACAAATTAGTGGCAAAAGCATCGATGTACTAACACAGAACCCATACTGCACACCATCGGTCAATAGTCCGAGCACGAGGAAACCAAAATTCCACACTTTAACTGAATTCCTCAAGAGAGACCGAAAATTAGATAACCGCAAAACAAAGCATTACCAACATTTATACAATATTATGCTTGTATTAAGGAACCTCCAAATCAATTAAATTAGTGATTAAAATGATTAGGGGATGTAAGCTTTGCATAACCCACGTAACTTGTGGTTGCTCAAATTCAAAAAACACATAGCTCATGTGTAACCTAACTGAAATTAAGGTTTTAAGTTGTTATGGAGTCCTACGCAGCTAAGACCCTGAAGTTTCATCTGCAGCTGTTTTACTTAAGCTTAATCCACGAAAATATGTGGAAATCGTCTCTGACTTAGCTTGTACCATTATCCTGTTTTTTTCTTATTGTTTGGTTAGTATGCAGTACTATTTTGCATTCCCGTGACCTACATTTGCTATTAGAATTACCATTCATACCACCAACACAGCAACACCCCCACTGGCACCACCGCTATCTTGAGGTCGACGCGAACTCCCTCAAACAAACCCCCTCTGCACCATTACCGGTCAGATTAAATGCACAAGCCCCATCCAGTAAACCAACACCATATATCCTAGAAAATTCACACCCACCTCTGAAAGTCTTTCCCATCTTGACAAGCGCCACCAAGGGGGTAATTGACGGAGGCAATGGGTGGTTGGAGTGAGTCACCGGCAATGGTGAGAGTGTTGCCTACGATGAGGTTGGACTAGAGTGGCAGGTGACGGTGAAGGGCGGTCGTAGGTGTTTGAAGCGGTGTCTCTTCTTATTCACTATGAAGTTCAATCCAAAGTTCCAAACACGTAGGAGAATTAAAGAGTTTTTCATCCCTTGCCCCTTACTTCCCATTCCGTTGCTCAAACCAAACAGCCCCTCTATTTTTACGATGCACTTAAGTTTAAACACACAATTAACCCTTTAAATCAAACTATCAAAGTAAAATACACTAAAAAAAAACACATAGCACAACTACATACTATTACAACATAACATATCAACATTCACCAAGACAATGAATCATAAGTACTCCGTAACATTCTAGCAAAGTTGGCTAAATCCAAGCAAAAGACTAAAACTTTACAAACAGTAACTTCGAAACACTCAATGACACACACCATTTACGTTCACAGGCTCGATTTTTTCTATCCAACTCAGTCCACACATAGCAACGACTGACCCCATTGTGGAACATGAATTAACCCAAATTGTCCAATCACATCATCATTATTACACGTAACATAATCACAATTAAATAAACGGTGACCATTTAACATAGAAATTGAGACAGTGCCATTCTAACGCCCTATTATTTTCGGTTTATAGGAAGCTGAACTTATAAAAACGGAACTTATGGGAGCTACTGAACTTAGGAACTGAAATTAAGCGGAAAAGAACGGGGCCTAACATACTCTTTCTCTCCTAAGTTGTGGGTCCCACGAAACTCAGTACCACCTGATAACGCCCTAACATTCTTCCAACTCACAAATAATAACGGACCCTCGCATTGTAATCACAAATAACTCGTCACACGCACTCAAACTACAAACTATAGCTTAAAATCAAACCAAAAAAAAGCTTAAAAAAACAAACAAATCAAACCCAAAAGACAAAACAAAAGAGGGTACCAAGAGGAGGAGGAGGAGGTAGAGGTGGTGGGGGAAGAGGGCGAAGGGGTTTATGAGAAGAGTAGGCCGACATTGGATCCGTGTAAAAGTCGAACCTTGTCGGCGGTGGCGGTGGCGGCAGTTGTTGTGAATTCTCAGCAAGTGGATTCCAAAGCGGGTTTGGGTTCGGGTTCGGGTTCGGGTTTGGGTTTGGGGGAGTATGTAGGGTTTGAGAAATTGAATCTGAAGAAGCTTCCATGCGCATTGCTTTCAGTCTCTCTCTTCTTTTCTCTGCTTCCTCCATTCTTCTTCTTCTTCTTTCTTCTTCTGGTTGTTGTTGTTGTTGTTGTTGTTGTTTCTTGTTCTTCTGCTGTTGTTTGTTTTCTGGGTTTCTCTCCTCTTCTTGGCTTTTGCTGATTGTCACCGAGTGTTTTTATTTAAGGTTCACGCAAAATTGAACCCAATCGATTTTAAGGTTCCAATATGAGACCCTTAAATATGTGACCCTACTAAGGTTCCGTGCTTTTCGGTTTGTAGAAGTTGAATTTATACGAGTTAAATTTATAAGAGTTAAACTGAACTTATAAGATCTAGCTGAAGTCGGTTTAGATAAAAGATTAGTGGGACTTATAGGGAGCTGAACTCTTTAGAACTGAACTTATTAGAACTAACCTGAAATTATAAAATGTGAAATTAAGCTAGAAAGACATGGCCTAAGACTTTATCGGGATATCGACTGAACTGAATTGATTAAAATGAATTTAATTTGAGCTTGAATCAATCAATTCATTTTTGATTGGGTTATATTGATATATGATGACGGTCAGGTCACTATTCACTTTAAGCCAGGTTCAAGTTAAGTCTGAGTCAAGTTTGAATGAGATCCTTTAAATAAAATTTCGGGGCGATTAGATTTGGATCAAACTCAATTTCGCTATACTCAAATCACATTTCAAATTTTTAACAAAGAATCCTCCTGATGAGACTGCCTCACCATAAATTTTACAGAGGCAGTCAATAATAAAGCCCAATAACAAAAAAAATATGAAAAAAAAAAAAAAAAAAAAAAACTGATGCTACACATGGGGCAAAAAAAAACCACCTACATTGTGGAAAACTTATTAGATTTTTTTTTTCTATGTTTAAATAATGAATGATGATATTAAATAACATATACTAATGTTACATTTTACAAATTTTTGTTTAATTATTGTGTAAAACATTAGTTTTTTTTTTTTTTTTTTTTTTTTTTTTATATATTGACTCGTATTTCAAGTTAAAATGCAAGGTTTTCAAGTTAAAATAGAAGGTTATAAACCTAAAATATTAAGATTCGAATTTGTAGCCAATGTAGGATTCGAACCTACATCTTCAAGGCCGCACACACTCTACCATCGAAATTTAATTTGGCTAATTTTTATTATCAAGAATGTTACTTTAGTAACAATTGTTTAAAAAAAACCTTTAAAGTTAAAAAATACACACATAATATAACGCTCGAATAATATCTCATATAATGCATACGTATCAAAATTTAAATCATGAGTATTATACTTAAAACACAAGGTTCCAAGCTTAAAGTCATAGGTTTGTTAGTTTGTACTCCAAACTAATTAATTTCAAATGTAAAACACAAAGTTATGAACTTAAATCTTTGGTATTATACTTAAAACACAAGGTTCGAGACTTATAAATTATAAACACAAGATTATTCTTAATTCTAAACTAAAAATGGTTTCAAACTTAAAATTATAGGTTTCAAAACAAATTATACTGAAGTCGTTTAAAATTAAAATTACAGGTTTCAAACTTAAAAAACAGGATTCTAAATTTAAAATCACAGGTATAATAACAACATCATAGGCTCTCAATTATAGTCAAAAATTTTCAACTTAAAATCATAGGTTGTCAAATTAAAATCATATCATACATTAATAATCAACAAAAACTCATAAACCCTAAAAAAAACCTTATTTTGAGATCATTGTCACCATTTTTCATTCATCAAACATTACTAGTAAGATACAAACACACCAAAACACAAAACATATCATCTAAAATTAGCAAATTTAACCGGAAAAAAAAATCAAAATTAACATCAAACAATATTAAAACCAAAAATATGATTATACTACTACAATTTAACAAGCTAAAAAATATGAGATTAAAAATAAACTAAAAAGAAGGTAAGATTACATACCTGGATTATATTAATGACAATAGAATTTGAATAATTTTGATTTTGAATTTTTTAGGGTTTAATGTTGAAGTAGAATGAAGAAGAAGAATAAAAACAACTAACAATTAGGAAAAATAAAACTGACGTTAAAGCTGCCTACATCTCCTATATTTTTTTTTTTTTTTTTTTTAAATGGGCTTAGGGTGTTAAATGGGCCTGTCTCACCATAAGTTATGGTGAGACAGTCTTATAGAATAATTAGTGAATTTTTAATATTTGTCTATCATTAAAAATTGAGTTTTCATTCAACTTAACCTCGAATCAAATTGTGAAACTTTTTTTTTTTTAGTTTTAGTAAACACGTAAAATATGTTTCTGGCTGACTCGGATTAAAGTTCATTTCGAGCTGGGCCAACCATTCAAACTCCACTCATGTTGGCTTGTCTCGGGTAACTGGTCATCCCGGATCGAGTCATCTTCATTTATAGATCAGACTTATATCGGACGTGATGGGTTAAGACCTGAGAGTCTTTGAATCGAATCAGTTTTGGTAAGCGGTAATTTCGGTCGGAGACCCAGGTTCGATTCACCCGTATGTAACCCGCACTTAGGCTTGCTTGACTTGATCATCTTCCTAAATCAAATCTCCCCCAAAAAACACACTTTGAACAAAAACCTCAGAAATTCAAAAACAAAAACAAAGAAAAAAAATGCACGGAAGACCAAGAAAAGCAGCAAACGAAGAAGATGAAGATGCATCAGCTTCAAAAGCCAACTTACTACGCAATCTTCAATCTCAATTCCTCCACTTCCACCACTCCAACACGTGCGACCCTTTCACTTCTCATTTTCTTCTGAAATCAATCTCACCTGATTTTGTCTTTGTGTTTCTGTTTGATTTGTTTTGTTTGATTCGTTTCGTGTTTCGTGTTTCGTGTTTCGCAGTTACGACGACGAAGCCATGGAGGTGTGCGCCAAGTTGCTGGAGATGAATCCTGAGTATTACACTGCTTGGAATTTCCGTAAGCTTGCTGTTCTTCATCTGCTTCACCAACCTGCCTCTGATCCTGTTTCAATTCTCGACACCGAGCTTCGTCTTGTAATTGCCCTCTCTCTCTCTCCCTCTGTCTATGCTTGTTTCGGTTTTGTTGTTGATTTTGTGATTTGTGATCGCGGTGTTGTTGTTGTTGTTGTTGTTGACCACTTGAACTGAAGATCAATGTGTTTGATTACAGCGGAGGTTTCATTCTATGATAGATAATGTGTGCGAAATGATCAATGTAGCATTAGAACACGAGTGTGATTTTGGAGATTTTGATCTCGCTTGCTGTTGATTTAATCATTGCTGATTTCACTTCGACAAGCGTGCATTTTCTGCGTTTTACTGTGGCGTTGCAAGTGACGTTTTCCAGTTTGGTAAACTATTGCTGATTTTTGGAACTGACAGTTTTGTTGGGGGTAGACGGGTAGTGTGCATTTCGAGATTTATGATTTAACTCGCTCTTATTGTTGTTAAATGCTATCTATTTCATTTTTTGGAACATTGAAATTGAAGATCAACATATTCAAGTATATTACAAGTAGTACCTTTTATTTTAGTTATTAGTTTATATTTCTATCTTGAATATAAGCGTGAATTGACTATTTCTTGGCACATTCGATCCATTTGTAATTCAAAGTCACTGATCCAAAGTGAACCTACATTCCTCAAAGTCATGTTTATGGACCAAATCATAATTTTGTGAAAAGAAAACGGGCGATTGTTGCCCATCTTCAAAATATAAAGGTAAACTAATGACTGAGCCGAAGCGAGTAACAATTTACGACATATAGCTATCTGATATGAGTGTATGACTGCTGGGCTATCACTGAGTAGATTGGTTTATGTGTCGCCTTTCTCTGAGCCTCTCAGTGGTTATATTGTGATCCGTACTGTGGTTTTTTTTTCCATAAGTTGGTAAGTGTTCGATTTTTAAATCTAAAGAGATCTTTCTCATTTAGGCCGAGAATGCACTGAGACAAAATTTCAAGTCCTATGGAGCGTGGCATCATCGCAAATGGGTTCTTAGCCAGGGTCATTCATCAGTCGACCTTGAATTACGCCTACTCGATAAGTTTCAGAAGGCCGATCCGAGGAATTTTCACGCTTGGAATTATCGCAGGTGAGCAATCTGCTGAATCTCCGATATCGGGCCTTTTACTTGTTGGATCATTCAAAGATTCTTACTTTCCTTGTCGTCTTTCAGATATGTGGCAGAACTGAATCATATCGCAGAAGAGGATGAACTCAAGTATACAACGAATATGATAGAGAAAAATTTCAGTAATTACTCTGCTTGGCATAATCGCAGGTAACTTTCGGCTTATTTTACTTTCACGTGGTTTAAATATTCAACTCATTGTGAGATGGAAGCATGTAAAAACAATTTTTTTTTTTTTACTTACAACTTCTTTTATACTGTTTCACAGTGTCCTTCTCTCCAACTTATTGAATAAAAAAACTGAGGGACTTTCGCCTAAAGAGAAGATCTTAACAGATGAATTTGAACTCGTACACCAAGCAATTTTTACGGACCCGGATGACCAAAGTGGTTGGTTTTATCATCTTTGGCTCCTGGAACAAACCGTAAAAGAGGAGTCGCCTTGGTTGATTGCTTCCTGGCCTGCTTCTGGTTCAACTATCTCGCCGCTTTACTCAGCTGATGAGGCTATGATACCTCTGGTTTTGTATTTTAATCAACCTGTTACAGGTGTTAACGCGTCAACTGTCACTGTCACAACTGCGCATGCTGAAACCAAAGTTCTCACATGGAGACCTCTTTCGGCGAACAATTACGGGGCTGCCCGTAGCTGGGCAGCACTTCTTAAATTTTCTTCTTTGCAGAGTGATGATCCTGTGGATTCTCTGGTGGAAGTCAATCTTGGACATTCTCCTGAGATTGTGTCGCTAGGTGGTTGCGCCGTTAGTAATGGCTTTCAGTCAAAGTTTGTAGTTCGCTTTCAGGGGGATGATAGTCAACCTGGTGAAAAGCAGGAGCCTATTTCATGGGAAGATTCCCTTTTTCAGAAGACTGAAACGACTTCCGAAGAATCAGACTTGATTCCTCCATTCAACCAATTGCAAGTAATCAAGGACCAGGAAGGTATCGCGTCTAAGTGGCAGGTGGATATATTGAATGACGAAATTGAGCTCTTTCGCGAGTTGCTGTCAGCAGCAGATTGGTATTCACCACCTTCAATAAATTCTATTTTTATACTTTAAATAGATTAAACAATACAGCTGGATATCATAAAACTAAATAACATTTTTACATTTTGCGTTCTTATGTTTCTTTCTTGTAGCAAAATTGGGAAGCTGACGCTGGCCAGGCTGTTGACTGCCCTTGATACAATGGTTTCTGAGAGCAGTGATTCAAAATCTTGCGAAATGGTTCACATTGAAGAAGTTCTAGCTTTATATTGCGAATTAATGAAAATGGATCCTCCCCATTTGCATTACTACAAAGGAAAACACAGTTTAGCGTTACTGCAGCAGGTGAGAAATTTTTGAGAAAACACAGTTTGCTATGAGAATTTTATGTCCACTTGAATATGGAGCCTCGCATGTTGCGATCGAATTACAGCCCTGTAGTTTCAATCCTCAAAAGAAGGAGATAGATAGCGATGATAATTTACTGCTGAAATGCTAACATTTGCGCTTCTAAAGTATCAGTCATCTTTTTGAGTGCTTGTGAATGTATAAGATAAATGTGTAATGAGCAACATTTAATCCCGTTATGAGACAGAAGAAGAGTTGACCAAGAACGGTTAAAGAGTATAATAAAGGACGAGGATATGTCGATATGGTTTAAATCAAAATGACCTGCAAAACCTTCTATGCTTGTTTTATCATGTAGTAGCAGGGGTCGTCTCATTATTCAGCTGTGTCTCTGTTATGGCTAGGGAAATACTGTGGACCTGTTCTTTCTAGCTTATTTTCAGCTCATTTCAGCCACCACTTCGGCCTCGATTGGCCACTCCATTCGATTCACTCACTGGGCTCGATTCAAAGATGACTATGTTATAAATTTGAACTTCATTCAGTTTAGTTTAGTTCAGCTCGATTCGATTCGATCTGATTCAGCTCATTTCGATTCGATTCGATTTAGCTCGATTGATTCGATTCGATTCGGCTCTAAAAAGTCCCGAAAAACAGGTCCTGTGTCTCTATTATTTCAAGAGGGCCTTATATAGGCGCTGGGGTAATGATGATATAAGATAATGAAAGGAGTCAAAATTTATTTCCAATTTTTTTGTTCTATAATTTTAGTTTGGTAATCTTTGATTAGCTGCGATGCAAGCTATGAATTTCTGGAGCAACATCTTTCTGTAATTTGCCTTGGTTATTGTTAATGTATTTCTTCATTATGAGTATAATTTTGTTCATGGTTGATATGATATGTATTGTTGAATTTCAGATTACTTGCAGCAAGGATAGTTTGTTGAGATATTGTTGGTGCTACGGAAAATCTGCCGTGTCCAATGAACAGAGTGCTGTATTCGTGCGCCTTAATAACCTATCTTTATCACAGCTGGGGTCCACTGAGCGATTATTGTGGGTTCAAAACCTCGATCTCAGCCACAATGAACTTGGATCTCTTGAAGGTAATGACATCTACATATCAGTTATACTCTGTATCTTCACTCCGTCATCTTGCTTTTTTTTTTTTTTAGCTTTCACCTCCGTAAAACATGTCTAAAGTCTGGACCGACAAAAAAAAGAAAAAAAAAAAGAGATGAATCTATGGCTATGGAAGAACACGACTATAAATTTCTTCTGTATATTTTTATTTGATAATTTATGCTATTTATGGATAACCTGCTTAATTTTTTGGTTTGGTTCTTCTTATGGTGAATTGGTGATCAAGTTTTTTAAAGCGATATTCAAGGTCCAATATAAGGAAAATCTGAGGATGACCGATGATACCAGAAACACTGTTATTTTTAACTATAAGAATCGTCTATGTAGTAGGTCATATACTAATGCTTCAGTTTTGATGCTACTCTATTAAGTGTGAACAATGAACTGTTCATCTGAGAACTGAAACCTGTGATGGTCGGTCGTATGCTTAAAACTAAGTATATATGGATGGATTTCTGTCTCAGGGTTGGAAGCTATGCAACTTCTCTCTCGTCTTAACCTAAGTCACAACAAACTCAAGAGTTTTACTGCCTTGGATCCATTACGACATCTTAAGTTACTCAAAGTACTCAACATTTCACACAACGAGATCGGGATGCACTCCATCGACAGCACTAGATACCTGTGCGCTTCCCCCTTGGCTCACAACATGACAGATGAGTCGAAGCCCGATTCTTCCAATTTCATAGACGACACCCAACTCGCCAAATACTGGGAAGCTTTTATCATATTTAGAGATTTAGCTTTGGTACAGCTCGATATTGCAGGAAATGCAGTTGACGAAGAAGATTTTATGTCTTTTTTAAGCAAAGTTATGCCAACATTGAAGTGGGTGGACTGTAAAAGTTTATAGGTTTTGTGTACGTGATCCGTAATATTTTATTTTTTCCAAGAGTCTCATGTCGTAAAAATGTAGTTTGTTTTTTTTTTGGTGAGAGACGTGGTTGGTTGTTGCCGCAAGCATTATGTTTACAAGAGAAAGAAGAAATGATGCATATGAATGTGCAACAGATTGAATTGATGCTGATTACAGCACTTACATCATCGAATTTGCATTGTTGCAAAACCTTTATTAAAAGATCAACCACTCAACCACCACAAATCCACCTTGAAAAGCGAGAACCACCCTTTCTCTACCGCTTACATCAATACATCATCGTGTATTATGCAGCGGGTAGTGATTGATGCAAGGTGGTGGTTTTAACGAGGTTGATTGTAGTTTGGGTACGAGTGGTCCAGTCAGAAGGGGAGAGGGTAAGCTTGAGTTTGTGGGTTCATAGCATGTAGCCACGGGGTTTAATCGGTCCATATTTTCTGATGAATAATCATTGATTGGCGACAAGAGTTTTGAAAGTGGCTAATTTTTCTAGTAAAGTGATAACTTCATTTATATTTCACCTTACTGTAATAGTTTTGTAATTTTTATAATAATTTCACATTTTCGCTCCGTACAATCATAATAATCATTTTCCTTTTCATTATTATCAAAGATATACTCCGTAATAATTTTTCTTCTAGTTAAGTCATTGTCAATAATATAATTAATTTAAGACGATCTTACCGTTTTTAGCAAGTGACCTAGAACTTCTTTACATTTTCACTCAACCATAATAAACTGAGAGCGGATCATCTGTCCCATTTTTGTGTCCCACTTGGTGTCCCATTACCACATGTGGTAATAAATCTCATAAATATAAAAGATTATTGAATAAGTAATTATTTAAAAGAGAAATTTAATACCATATGGGGTAATGGTACACGAAGCAGGACACAAATATGGGACAGAGAATCCGCATTCTAATAAACTTGTGTAAAAATTAGACGAGTGAAGACCCAAAATTAGGTGGATTCCTTTCAATCCATTGAATATTCCCAAATGGTAAACCAAAGTTGACTCACAAAACTCCCCCTTCTCCACTTAAATACTCCCCCACCCAGTCAATTCTCCTCTAAATTTCAATCCCGATTTCAATTCCAATTTCAATTTCAATTCCAATTCCAATTCCATTTTCCGAACCCCCAGAAACGAACCATGTCAATGTATTGGGATCTAGGTCTGCAAGCCTTAATATTCGCTATCGGAATAATCATGTACCTCTGGCTTAACGACGACACCCGCCGCAACATCCACCACCGCTACCTCACCTTCCGCCACCGCAAAACCCACCTCGCCCGCCGCCACTTCGTAACCGCCGCCCAACTCCTCGCCACCGCCCGGTCCCACCCTCCCTCCTCCCCCCTCCGCGCCTCCGCCGCCGCCTCCGCTGTCTCCGCCGCAGACGCCGCCGTCTCCGCCGACCCCTCCGACGCCGCCAACCACATCCTCCGCGCCCTCGCCTTGGACCTCCAGGGGTTCAAGGCCTCCGCTTTGCAGTCCCTTGACGCCGCTCTCTCGCCTCTCGCTGTGGGGTCCCTGACCCCACACGAGAAGGCGGACGCGCTTGTGAAGCGTGCGCGTATGAGGGTTGAGATTGGGAAGAAGGGAGATGAGTCGGTTTTGAGAGTCGCGGTTGATGAGGTGAAGGAGGCTGTTGAGTTGAATAGAGAGTGTGGTGCGGCGTGGAGTTTGCTTGGGGAGTGTTATCGGGGTTTGGGCGATGAGAAGCGTGCTGATGACGCGTTTGATCAGTGTCGTCGACTTGAGTCTGTTGCTGCTTCTGTGTCTTAGTCGCTGTTGGATTTGATTGATTTTCTTTTCGATTGTTGTACTAGTAAATTGGTAACTCTCTTGTATGGACGTGTATGTACGATTGATTGATCATCGACCATTTACAGAATATCGAAGTTTTGATCTACAAAGATCGATGAGTAGGTTGATTATTGTACTCGTACACAATTGTATCGAATTTTAGTTTGCTGCAACTAACTGAACGAACAATTTACGGATATCTTTTTTTCAGATATAGTAGCTAGTAGCTACATACTTTTATCCTTCACAGTTCACAGCATATGCACCAGAAATCCAGAATGTCCAACTAATGGAATTATTGAATCATTCGTCGAAACTGATGAGAGAATCTCGTACGAAACTTGTAACTGATGAGAGAATCTCGTACGAAACTTGTAAGTCGCAAACATTATAGTATGGAATGGAGAGGCTCGTAGCGACATATTTATACTTGTTCTTTCTCACGAGCATAATGCTTGTTTGTGCCTTACCTCGGCAAGCACCGTTCCAGCTATCCCCGAACCCGAAGGCCTTGAAGTGTTCACCTCGCAAAAACATATGTTCGCATATCAAAGTTAGCATTTCACTACAACGACATTTTCTTGCATATTTGTTAACGTGTTGCTACAATTTTGCTAGAGCAACAACTAAATGTAGTCATTTTCATAAATTATTTAAGGGTTAATTGCCAAACACCACCTTTAAAAAACGCATTTTGTCAAACACCACCTTTAAAAAAAAAAGTTGTTAATTACCACCTTTAAAAAATAATTTTTGTCAAACACCACCTTTTGGCCGGAGTTGACTAAATTCCGACGTTGACTTACCGGAATTAACATTTTTTTCTTCATTTTCGTCTTTTTACTTCCCTCAAATTCGAATTATCATCCTTCAAACCCAAAATACACCATCTCAAACCAAAAATTTAACCACTAAAAGCAAGAAATTCGACTTTTCAACTTAAAAAAAGTGCTCCGGTGACCAAAAATGTCGGAATTTAGTTGACCTAAGTCAAACTCAGGCTAAAAGGTGGTGTTTGACAAAAAATATTTTTTAAAGGTGGTAATTGACAAGTTTTTTTTTTTTAAAGGTGGTGGTTGACAAAATGCGTTTTTTTAAAGGTGGTATTTGGCAATTAATCCATTATTTAATTTGAGAACTTGTTATTTGAGTTTAGGTTAAAGTCGAATAAATAAATTAAATTAGTTAATTTGAGTTAATACAAAATTTTAGCTTAATTAAACATTTCCCGCTCCCGAATAAAATAAATAAATATGGATCGATTCGATACGGGAAATAAGTGTCGGATCATAAATTCAGAGAAAAGACGATTTGGCCAAATTTAATTAAAGTCGGCCAATCATGTGCAAAGAATAAAAAATAATGACTTGATTCTCGAAGTAAAGTCCAATAAAATAACGTAATTGCTCAACTGTACCCGACTTTTACTCAGTTGTACCCTTTTAGCACCCAACTTTCTCTCTTTTTCACTCAGTCCAATAAAATAACGTAATTTCCATCCACTACCCTTGTAGCACCCAACTTTCTCTCTTTTTCACCAAATTGAAACTTAACAAAAATTAATTCAAAATTACTCAAATTGTTCTTGAATTCTTCAAAATTGTTATAGATTGAATATGAGTAACATTGAACTAATTTTATGTTATTTAAGTAATTAAACTTTAAGAATTAGGGTTAAAGTTTATTAATTTAATTAATTAAAATTTAAGAATTAGGGTTTGAAGTTGATGTTTCTTGGTGGTGGCCGGAGAGAGGGGGCAGGAGGTTGGGCGGCCGGGAGAGGGGTGGTGCGGGATGGGACGACGAGCTGAAGAGGCGTTGGTGCTTGCGTAGGAAGGAAGCGGCATAATTCAAGTTCTGCTTTTTTTTTTTTTTCTTTTTAGATTTTCATTTTTTAAATAATAATACTCCATAGTTGTTATAATTGTTGTTGTTGATGTCAATATTTATCAATTCTAATTATTTTTTTTCTCTTTTTTTTTTGTTGTATTTAAATTTTTTTGTTAATTTTGAAGGTATTTTTATGGTGGTTTTTGGTTTTGGTTTTGAATAACAAAGGGAGAAGAAGAAAGAGGAAGAAGAAAGGTGAAATTGTGAGATGAAATGACAAGGGTAAGATGGTAAATTTTGGGTACAAGTGAGTAAAATTCGTGTACAGTTGAGCAATACCCTAAAATAAAAGAGAGGAACCAAACTTCGTCAAATGGGCTGCAATATTAAAAAATAGGCCCGACCCACAACAAGAAGGGTGAAAACATTCTCTATAAATAGAGTTTAGGCATCGTTTTGAAGATGGATGAGAAAATTCATTCAGAAAAAAAACTTCATTTAGAAAAACTCTATTCAAACTCATTATTCAAGAAACCAAATCCAAGTCAATTGGTGTCGTTGACAAAGAAATCAAATTCAAAGGAGACAAGATTTCGCGTTTGTAGAGTGTATCTATCCTTTGCAAGTCCAATTACTTTGACATTCATTGTTTCTTCTGCGAAGACAATACATTACTCGTACGAGAAATTAGAATCAAAGGAGTTATAGAGATTTGTACACGTTATTTTCTGAAATTAATAAAATATTATTTGTTACGCTTATTTTGTATCACATTTTATTGTTTTACAATATTTGTTGTTACAACCAGCTACACTGCTTTTTATTATGAAACTAGTTCTGAATCCCGTACAACGTACGGAGCATTTTAATTGTGGTTTGTTCAATATAATAAAAAGTAAGGGATATTTTATATGGTACCCCTCAATTTTTTGACTTTCTACATGGTACCCTCTATATTTTCGAAAACATACATGATACCCCTAATTGTTGTCATTATCCGTAAGTATACCCCTGAACTTTGTTTCTAGACAATTAAACTCACTTTTAAGCGTTAAATGATTACTTGGGCGTGTAACGAATCTTGATTTTATCGTCCCATGACATAAGGACTCTATTAGGCTCAATATTTATTTTAGACGTGATAATTTTGTAGGGAAACAATAACTTATTTGTCGTAAAATTTTATAACCCATATATATTAATAAATATATTAGGTTGTTGATGGATATTGAGCTTAATAGAATATTTATATCATGAGATAATAAATGACAAGTTTGGTTACGCATCTAAGTCATCACGTAAGCCTAAAATTGAGTTTAATTGTTTGAAAACAAAGTTCAGGGGTATACTTATGGATAATGACAACAATTAGGGGTAACATGTATGTTTTAAAAATGTAGTGCACTACGTAGAAAGTAAAAACCGAGGCACTATATGTAATATCCCAAAAAATAATTTACCAATGATTTTTATTTAGACAAAAGTCAAAATTGCTCAAAGTCTTCAAACTTAATTCTACGTCAATCTCATATCAATCTCAAAATTCATTTTACATCTAATCTTATATCATTTCTTTCCATGTTTTACGTACTGAACATAAGAAAAATACAATATTTAAAAACTTTGCAAATGTAAAATACCTAGAATTCATGCTTAAACGTGATATTCTTACAATACCCATCAATTCTCGACTTTTTTTTAAAGTTTTATCTCGATCGTCGTTTGTCATTTGTCATTTTTTAATCAAAATAACAAAAAAGAATAAGATTTCATTTAAACATTTCAGTAATTGATAGAAAACAAATTGTTTTCATTATAATCAACATTTAATTATGTATTCACAACTAAAGTTATTATACCATATGTTCCCGCTAGACTCACTCACTCACTATACATACATATCTACGGAGTATAAAGCAATTATTTATATTAATATCGTTGAATAAGCCCCTTATTTATAACATTGTTTTATATCAAATAAATAAGATACATGCTATATTCATTTTTTTTTATATGACTTTTTCATTCCGTTTTTGTGAGTACAACAAAAACATTTTGATAATATTCTCTAATTGAATGCATGGTATTTGGTAGTAAACTTTTCGTATATCCTTAAACAAATAGGTACAACTACTAAATTTAAGATAATATGTAAGTTGAAATGTTAATAATATTAATACTTAAATATGAGAGAGGTTATATTTAATGGTGGGGTAAATAAGAAGTTGACATGTGGCGCTATAAACATCACAAATATTTTATGTGGCACGCCGAGAGTTGTTTAACATTTCAATATACCTCTCAACTTGCTTTTTTTAAAAAAAAAAAAAAAAAATTTATATAAATGACGTGGGCGACAAGTGTACGAATAATCCATTGACATGTGGCATCTAATTTGGCTTAATTAGAAGCTAAAAATGCTTAGATGGCGTTATATTATGGAGTTTTAGTTTAGATTTTGGTTTAGTTTCCATCAACTTGTCTTTTAATATATTATATAAATGTATGTTACTCTATGATTTAAGATGTGAATTTTATAATTTTTAAACCTCGAAAAAATATATTAAAAATCATTAGTTTTATAATTTAATAGTTTAAGTTATATATTTTTTTTATTGTTTTTATGTATGAATAAATTGTGCATGTAATTAATAATAACTTTAATAAGGTAAATGAAAAGTCTATTTTTTTTTTAAAAAAAAATATTTTGTATAAATGACGTGGGCGACAAGTGTACGGATAATCCATTGACATGTGGCATTCAATGTGGCTTAATTAGAAGCTAAAAATGCTTAGATGGCGTTATATTATGGAGTTTTAGTTTAGATTTTGGTTTAGTTTCCATCAACTTGCCTTTTAATATATTATATAGATATAGATATAGATTTTGGCAGATATCTCTCACGCTTTACTTGGTTATTCAATGTTTAACGTTTCAGAATTTAAGGCGACATCCTATCAAGTAGAAGATGCAGCAACAGTTCGTCGTTACCTGGCTTTAGCCCATGAGGCGGAAGTGTTGTCGGAGAACCAGAGATATGCTCGAGGAGAATCCGAAACTTTCCCTCATTTCGCTTCTTCCTGACTGTTGCATCTCTGAGGATGCATTGGTACTCATAAAGAGAGTGATAAAGGGTCACAAACAAGCATATCATGTTCTCATCAACCATGTCGATATCAAGAAATTTGAGGAAGAGATGAAGTTCGGACATAAACGACATTGTGAAATTGCTCAAGACTTCTTGAAATTGGCCAAAGAAAAGATGAGGGAGTGTGAACTGTTTTTGATTCTGAAAAAGACAGATTTTAAACTTGTTGATGAAATCAAAATGAAGTGTACACTCGTGATTGGAATGGAAGAGACGGATCTAATAAAACAAGCGAGCGACGACAATAGAGACTACCTACTCTATTAGTGATCCGAGGACGCTAAGGTAGACGAGGTGGTCACTACAACAAATTGTTACTTGCGCCACGACAAAATTCGTGGCCTAAGTACTAAATTTCCGTGGCTATGACACTTTGCCACGGAAATTTATGCCGTGGCGCTGTGGCAAAAATATAACCACGGAAAAAACTGAATCGTGGCTAGATTTCATGTGTTTGCCACGCAGATTTCATGTCTTTACCACAAATTTATTAACACTTTAATTTTTAAGGTTAAAGTTATAACACTTACACTATTAACATATTATAAATATTTAAACACGTATAAGAATGACAAAAAATATAATATATATTTTGCACACATAAGTTGTTAAAACGCTAATACGAAAGTTACAATCAGAATGCAAATCAACCCACCTGGAACAATGATACTTGTTTTCTCCATCAAGACATTCGGTTCTCGTGAAATGTGGCAAAACATCTTCCAACGTCTCTATATCTCCTTCAATCTCTACAGTTAGATCCATCATTCTTTCTTGCGCCTCTCAGACTTTCCATGGCACTTTGTACATTTTATCTGCGTCAAGAGAGAAACGACGAGGGGAAGTATTTAGGGTTATTTTGCTATTAAATTAAAACTAATTCTTTGCGCAAGACATTCCTTCAGAACAAATCTATGTCACCTTTGAGCGAAGATAGCCACCAAACGCGAGCCCCATCAATGTTGTTTCTTCCGCCAACGAGGTAGAATACTTGTCGTGAGCTTCTTGCAGGCAAATAGATTGCATTGTCTCAATCGCATACCTACCAAGACAATCTTGTTATTTACATTTTATACACCTTAACATTAATACTGCAACAACAGCAACATTAGCATCTTTCAACTTAGGACACTTATCTTTCCAATGACCAAGTTCTTTAAAATAGTTGTAGACACCTTTACGATGACCCTTATTCTTGGCTTTACCCCCATTTTAGGCCCCTCAACTTTAGCAATAAGCCCCATCGGACTACTGTCTATAAGACTACTAGATGCTACTCGGCGCAAATCCCTAGTGTGAAGCGCTGACCTCACCTCCTTTAGGGTAAAAGAATCTCTACCATCAACGAAAGACTCAACAAAAGTCTTAAAAGAATTTGACAAAGATACTAACAAAATCAAGGCAGCGTCGTCATCATCTATTTTAACATCTATATTACGCAAGTCTAGTAAAATAGAGTTAAGTCGATCAAGATGTTCCCTAAGAGACATACCTTACGTTGCTTAAGAAGCAACTTGTTAGTTAGAGTCTTAGTCATGTACAAAGACTCCAACTTCAACCACTGCAGCAGTTTCCTCATTGGCAACTTCAATAATGACATCATCTGATAAACACAACAGAATCAAAGAGTGGGGCTTCTCCTCTAAGACTACCTTTGTTTCTGTGTTAGCCGTTTCTTTGTGATTTTTCTTTTACCTTTGACAAAACAGACCAAACACCTTGCTGTCTAAGCAAAGCTCTCATCTCTTTCCTAAGTATATAAATAGGAACTAGTGATGCGACCCGTGAAATTCACAGGATGTTTTAAAATTCTGTTTATACTCAAATTTGTAATGTGGTATTGTTTATGTATAGCAATATAAGTAAGAACACAAATGTTGGTAAATATCCATCAATATTTGTTGATGTTATTAAAAAAGTCTGCACCCCTAATCCAATAAACTATAAATTACGTAGTAGTATTCGTCGACAAAATCACATAATTTTTGCAACATTTTTCCTGTAGTGACTCATAGATTTTTTTTTTTTTTCCCGAGTGTCCCTTGGAATACATTAACACAATGCGATAGTTATGGTAATGTTTGTCTTTGCATGAATGTTCTGAGCTAAAACACAATCTAAGCACACGAACATACACATAAGTTGCTAAGGGATTGGCAAACATCGATCCATATTACATTTCATGATTTACATAAAATTATGCGCCAATAACATTTGTCAGGAAATTCAATCCATTCTCAGAACCAATTAAAATTCTCTCCGACAAAATTCACACTACAACATTTTCGAAACTTAAGTCTAATATTACTACTTTATGCATCTGAACCCTCATGAAGTACACCAGTGGTAGCTTATGTCGTGGGCTTGAGAGGAATTCGGTGGCATGAAAGCCAATTGGGGCGAATATGTGTAGGTGGCATGCAGATGATGTTTTATTTGATTGAGAAGTTTTGGGAGGAAAAACTTAAGGTCAATGCGTTCGTGAATTTTTTTTTTTTTTTTTTTTTTTTTTTTTTTTTTTTTTTTTGTTTTTAGGTCTTATATAGAATAGTATACATTTTGAGATTTTCTTTATCTTAAAATTTTAGTTGTTAGTTAGAGACAAGAAAAAAACACGTTAAATTTTAAGAAAATATATGTTGATACAATATACATTGTATAGTCATTACCACATGTCTTTTAGTAATCTTAATTTTAAGTTGTCATTTAAAATTTTTAGTTTCAAAACTTATATTTCTTCTAAACGAAAAAATTCATTTATTTAAAGTCATACGACATGTACAATAAACGTTAAAAATCAACGTACACAAATCTAAACGAATCAAACAAAGTAAGTACTCAATAAAATAAAGAATATATTGCATTACTTGATATTGACCTCTTTTACATGCCCCCTATTTAATTGGTCAATACCACGAGTGAGCCTATAGTTCTTTCTAGAATTTATCGCCATGTTGCATCAGCATCAGATGAAAATTTATGTAGCCATTAATTTTTTGCACACAAGCCGACATCATCTAACCTACTAAGAGTAATTTGTATGACTTTTGAAATTTTATAACATAAAAAAGATAAAACAAACATTTACTTTATAAAATAATAGTGCATACTCTCAACAACTATTCGATGAATATACTCATTTTATATTATAACTGTTTATTTCTTAATCAATTTTCATTAGTATATATGTAACCTTAAATAAAAAGTCAAAAATTATTACCAAATAAGGGCACATTTTTTACAAATTACTACCACAAATGACCTGAATATTTGAATATATAAGTTTTATTTAGTTAATATATGTTGGGGTTAGTGTCCTCCACAGTGAGTGCAATAACATAAATAAATCTCTAAAGGTACACAGGGTACATTTTGTATTTAATCAGTTGATTAACGTTTATCAATAACGGTTGGCTTGCTAGATAAGTTTGACGTTATTGTCATCTACGGATAAGCGGTGATCAACTGGTCCCTAAGAGTCACACCTAAAGGATGTGTTTGAGAGATGTGATTATTTGAGAAAATAATTATATTGATGCCTTATTTAATGACTAAATGGTTAGTCAGTGTTGTGGACTAAGCGGTTAGTCAAATATGACTAAGAGGTTAGTCAAATGTGATAATGAATATTGTTTAATAATGATTAAATAATATTAGATGAGAGGAATTAGCTGTAATTCGGAAATTGAATATAAAAGGTTATATTTAATTATTATGTATAATGTCGAACTAATTAATTCTAATCAGTTATAATTAATTAGTAAATTGTAAATATAAAGATATTTATGATTTATTATAATATAAGGATATTATAATTACATTATATATTAAAAGCCTAATAAAACTAATTAATTGGGTTAAACCTATTTATTAGTTTTGGGCTTAATATTTAGAAGTGGAAAAAGGTCCACTTCTCCCCTCTTGGACGTGTGATAGGTATCTTGGAGAGGGAGTTTTGTTTCCTCTCTACTTAACCTAATCACTTCCTAATCTCTCTAACCCTAATTCATTATTCATACTTGCACACAACACACAAATTTGAGGAAATAGAAAACAGTTTCTCCTCTAAATTATTCTAGCAATTCAAGGTATTTCTCAAAGCATCTTGGGTGTAATAATTAGGAGATACCATTTCATTGGTATTGTTCTTAGGCCAAATTACTTGGATCAAAAGGTTAATTCTAGATCTCTTTATCATGTTATGCAATTTAATTTTATGACTTTAAATCTTATAAAATTCTTCATTATAATCCTGTGACTTAATGGTCTATATACGGATATAAACCTACAAGTGGTATCAGAGACTAGAGTGCTCATGAAATTTTTATAAGGTTTTCATAAAAATCGAATTTTATATGATTTTGAACAAAATTGGATTTTGGCCGAGATGTTTCGTGTGTAGGCCGTATGTTTTGATTAAACAAGGCTTCAAAGTCAACTTAAACCAATTGAATTGATTTTGAATTGACCGATTATGGTATGTTTTGTTAAATAATTAAATGATCTACATTAATTTAATATGGCCGATTTGTTTTCTTGTAAAAGGCCGTGTGTTTTGTTCTTCTCTTGCTTATTTTGGTCTATTTTGATTCATATTTATCGATGTTTTAAGTTGTTAAAATTATCTCATATGAATTTGTATTAGTTTTGTTTCAATACTGATTGAATTAAAACATAAAAGGATCAAAATTTGTATGTTAATGAACATATCTTGAAGTTAATCATTAGATCTATCAGTTTAAGATGTTTAATCTAAAAGGTTAGTTTGAATTTCTTAAATCAATGTTTAATACGGATTAAAATTGAGTTAGGATTGATCTAATTATTAGCTTAATCGAATTAAAACAGTTTAATTCATTTTTTTTTATTTTTTATTTTTTTTTTTTTTTTTTTTTTTTTTTTTTTTTTTGGAAATTATTTTGTTATATTATTAAGATAATATAATTTTGTGTTATTGTGAAGCAGTTCACAATAATTATGATACCTAATATTTTAAAAAGGTTTAAGATATTTTTGATCTAATTTATGTTATAAGGATAATATAAATTGGTTTTGGATTATTTTTGATTAAAAGATATTATGAACAATTAAGGAATTGTTGCATAATTTTAATCATTTAAAAGGGTGGTTTGGATTAAAATCAATTCGTATGCTTTGTTTTTTATTTGTTTAGTTGATGCTATTTTTTGTGAATGAATGTTTGGATGAATGATTTATTTTACGCATTAATTATTGTACAATCGGTTGTAATTTACTAGTGTGGCCTTAGAAGATTGTGTTTTCGTAATGAAGGAAACACAATTATGGTTGTATTTTTGAGATCTCGAATCTCCCAATCTTGTAATACTTTAATTTTGGCATATTTTGAATTAGAATGTAAATAGGTTTATTTTTGTAATTCAAATATGTAATTTTGAGAAGATTAAAGATTGAAGATTCAAGATGGATTCCCACTAAAGCCCAAGATGAAGAATGAAGACAAGCTTAGGGTCCATGGATGGATTCCAAATTGTATCTTGTTTTATTTTCATAGGGATAGGCCACACTAGGTGTTTTTCATTTCTGCGTTTTCTTTTATCGTTTTTCATTGCATTCACGTTAGATAGTAGCATCATATTCCGCCTAAACTAAACCAAACCACCTAATATGCATGAAATTGGATCATAAAGTTGCATCTTTTCATAGACATACGGATGTCATTCGTTTAGGGCTGTCACCTCTATTTGATCATTCTCGAAAATGCTAGATATTTGTTCACTTAAAATGAATTAAAATGAGATGATGGGACCTTCCTCTAAATCTAAAATTGAGATTAGTCTTTATAGGAATAACATGCTATGAGCCCCTTCTTCGCTTGAGAGGCATGTAGGACCTTACTCTCCACATGACCCCTTCTACGTTGGGTAAGTAGTATGTGTAGACCTATTTTACCTCAACACTATAGTTCGAGTAATATCTCGTAGTTATAGTGGACTAAAAGATAGGATTTACTGAAATCTATCGACCAAGAATTCTAACAGTAGAATTAGCTAAGCAGTTGGCTTATCAATTTAAAGAAATTGAGTCTTGGGATCGCTTATGTAATTCTCGAGGGAGGTCAATTATATAAGTGCACGAGTCATTGCATTAAATCGTTATTGTTTTATGACTTAAACTTTTAAAACCTTGATTTCTTATCTATTCTCTTCTTCTTCTTTCTTTTCACAGTTTCGAATACGTTATATACAGATATAACTACTATAACAAATGGCTGTCCGTACAGACGAACCAATGCCAAGTGCCACACTAATGCGCGAATCATGGCTTAGAATTTTCATGGGCACCATGAATCACTACTAGATCAAGCATGATGGGTCAAACTTTTTCGATTGGGAGGTCGACATTACGGAATCTTTGCCATTCTTGACCAGAAGCTCAAGTACTTGATCGAGCCACCGTGCTCTACCACCTCCCGATGGCAAGAATCAAACTTTTGCTTATAACGATTTCATGATGGAAGCGGGTGCGTTGTGAAACGTGCTCATCTATGCAATGGAACCCAATTTGCAAAGACGTTTCATTACCCAGGTGCAAACAAGATTTTCACCACCTTACAAAGGAATTCTCGAAAGCTCAGGAATTAAGAGTTACGAGTATACTACTCGTTTCTTTGAAGCTAGACTCCAAAAGGGCCAACCGGTTGTCCACACCTTCTCGCCATGATCGAGAACGTTGAGAAATCGAGGAGCTTGGTTGCACGATCGATGAGAAGATCATCATTGATCGAGTGCTCCACTCACTTCATGATGGATATGCCTCTTTAGGGCTAACTATTACATGAATGACATGCGAAAAGTCTGCATGAATCGCATTCACCTCGCATGCAGGCGAGTGATCCGAAGTTGAGTGGGAGCACGAAGCAAGATGTTCTCATGATTGGGAACAAGAAGGGTAAGGGTAAGGCTCCGCTAACCTAGGCGTAGGTAAGTCAAAGTTTAAGAAGCCGGTGATTACGAAGAGTAGGCCTGGTGAGTCTAGCGGTAGCTCACAAGGTAAGGCAAAAGCACAAAGAGCATGGAGTGCCACCACCGCCACAAGTCCGGGCATTGGAGGCGAATCGTCCGTGTATCGCCGAGGACATAAAATCGTGCCGTGTCGCTCTGTTGGTATGTCTTCTTTTATTCATATGATTGAGATTAACCATGCAAGTTTCTAACTTGGGTACTTGATAATCGGGTTGTGGTTCTCATCTGCGATCATTTGCAGGCCTAAGAAGCATCAAAACTCCGCAAGAGGTGATGTAGACTGCGAGTGGGGAATGGAGCAAGAGTTCTTCTTGCCGCTTCAAGAGGGACATATGTAATCCAACTCCCGAGTGGATTTGAGTTATTTCAATAATCACATTATGTACCTAGTTTATCTAAAAACATTATTTCAGATCCGCTCTTGATAAAGAAGGATTTTCATTTTCAATAAAGAATAATAAATGTATTTTCTCATTGAACGATATGATTTATGGTAAAGTTGTTTCCATGAACTAATTTATGTTTTAGATCAAACCACGTAAATCATGCATGTGAGTAATAAGAAAGCAAAGGTTGGTGACAAAGATCAAACGTATCTATGGCATTCTTAGTATGGGACACATAAATGAGAGACGCGTGAAAAGGCTCATTGATAGTGGGACTATTGCCCCATTTGACTATGAATCTTTCGCACGTGTGAATCATGTCTCATAGGCAAAATGTCTCAATTTCCTTCAAAGGTGTTGGAATGCGTACGCCGACCTATTAGGACTCATACATACTGATGTGTGCGGGCCTATGTCAATCAACGCTAGAGATGGCTATAGGTATTTTATCACTTTCACGGACGATTTGAGTAGATATGGTTATGTCTACTTAATGAAGCATAAAAGTGAGTCCTTTGGCAAGTTCAGGGGATTCCAGAATAAGGTTGGAAACCAACCTGGATAGAAAGATAAAAGCATTACGCTCGGATCGTGGTGGCGAATATCTTTCAACTGAGTTTGATCAACACCTGAAAGACCGCGGGATAGTCCTTCAGTTAACTCCACCCGGAACACCACAACTGAATGGTGTGTCCGAACGCAGGAATCGGACATTACTTGATATGGTTCGATCCATGATGAGTCACACGGTTGTACCTGACTCATTATGGGGCTATGCTCTTATGTCAGCTGCTCTTATACTTAACCGAAGTCCGTCTAAAGTTGTAGACAAGACTCCATACGAGTTATGGAAGGGAACGGTCCCTAACTTGTCCTTTATTCGGGTTTGGGGGTGCGAGGCTTATGTCAAGTGGAGACACGAGGATAAGCTCGGCCCGCGATCGGTCAAGACATACTTTATTGGTTATCCAAAAGGAATGTTTGGTCATTACTTCTATTCGCCAACCGAACAACGCGTTTTTGTTGCGGCTAGTGCGAAGTTCTTAGAGAAAGAGTTTCTCGAAGACAAGAGAGGTAATAGAACCTTCGATCTGTCGGAGATTCCTGAACCAACAACCGAGCAACCGATGGAGGAAAACGTTCCTTCTTCGTCTGCTGCGGTTAATGTCCCTTTGGAACCCAGAAGGTCGGGTAGACTCTCCATTCCTCCAGATCGATATATCGGTATAGTCGAGGAGAATGGGAGAGACGACGTTTTACTCCTTGAGAGTAACGAACCCGTAACCTATAAAGCTGCCTTGACATGTTCTGAATATATTAAGTACGTGTATTTGTCAATTTGTTTTCGCTATAGATTATGTGAGTTTTTTTTTTTTTTCAATTTATGAATATAAATGTTAATATTTTGAATATTTAGCTAAGTTTATTAACACGCCTATAACGTTTTTGTATCAAGTGATGAAATAGTTAAAATTAAAATAAATTTTATAAATATATCATAAGTGGTCTCTATTTAAAGAGCATGTAAAATTATAAAAAATAATCTAATCTATTTAATTTTTTTGTTTTAAAAAAATGTAACCAAACCGTTTAAAGTAAATTTAAACGTGAAAAATGAGAAAATAAAGAGCCATTAAAATTTTATTTTTTGATGAGGTGTCATTATGAGAATTGATTTGTTTTGAGTAGTTTGGTTGAGAGAAGTCAAAGTGTTAGTCAATGATTGTGTTTTAAAGTATTATAGATTATAGATAATAGATGGGCTCATCAAGTTTAATGTTTGACAATTTTTATTTTGAGTAACATTAGTGTTATAGTAGACACTTAAAGTGTTAGACCAAATATATTAAATGAATACACTTAATAATAGTCAACGTGTAATTTAATTAAGGAGTGACATTAATTAATAAAATTAGTACACATAAACCAATGTAATTAATTATGAACTAATAATAAACATTTCACACGTTTTTCAATTCTCATAGTGCTTTCATGGAAGTAATGTAAATTTGTAAAACTTTTCTTCTCATATTTTAGGTAAGTTTATTTATTTATTTCTATTTTTTAGGGAAACAATGTACAGAATTCATTTCACTAATTATTAAAATTTAGTTACCATAATAGGTGTTGTTTGGTTACACCAATAATAGTGGGAGAATTAAACTTTCCCATGGAATTAGAAAAAGATGTTTGTTTACTCTCACAAAATGATGGGAATTTAACTTTCCTACGATTTCTAAATTCCTCCAAAATGGAGGAATTTAATTACCTAGGTCCCCCTAAGTAATTGTAGTTTCCTATATGAAATACTTTCCTATATGCCAACCAAACGTCTTTTGAGCAAATCACGTGAATTTTCTAATTCCCATGTTATTATAATTCATGGGAATTTAATTCCTATAGGCAACCAAACGACACCTAAGAAATATAAGGTCACTACATTCTCATATTAATTGGTTACGTGATATGGCGAAGTAGTGACTATAATTATAATTTTATTCTCTTATTTTTATCAATTTTAGTGAAGTCGTATCTACTATTAATTGGTTACGTGATATGGCGAATTAGTGACTATCTCTGGAAACGGTGACTACATTTGACTTCTTAGAAATGTAACATTGAGAAATAAATAAAAGAACTACAAAATTATTCCTACTCACCAATTATTTATAAGTATATACAGTACAATTTAACAATATTTAGTCACTATGTATATACTTATCATATGGACTCATAACTGAGATTATGTTATAAACCAATCAAAAATCAAATTAATAAAGCATCCAATTTATTTAAAATTGAGTTGACCCGATAACAAAGGGAATATTGCGTACATCGAACCCTCTTACCTCGTTATTCGTGGGAGCCAATAGCGAGTCTTTGAGGCACTTGACATTAGAAGACTTTTGGAATTGCTATCTCATTATGAGTTTTATTGCTGTAGGGTTCAAATATTTCCTCTTTTAGATAGCGGTACGTCACCAAATTCTTATTATTAGACAAAACTTTGCTTAAATTATGAAGTTGATGTTGCTTATCTTCATTGCGATTATCTTTTCCGATGAGCTGTGGGGGCATGTGCATTGTTGCACTAGAACGTGTTGCTTATCTTCATAAATATTCTCAACTCAAAATAACCAGATAGTAATCGACTCCAACAGGTAAATAAAAGGTGAAATCAGTTTCAACTTTTCTCACTCTTATTTAAAAAAAATTAAAACTGATTTCACTTATTATTATTATTTTTTACCTACTAGACCCGGTTAAAATTTTTCAAATTATTTTGAATTGAGATTATTTTTCAAAAATGAGTTAATATTATTCATATTTGGATTAACCAGTTCAGTTGACCACACCTAGACCTGTCAAAATTCGACCCGACCCGAAAAACCGACCCGACCCGACCCTTTTTTTAGGGTCAAGACCCGTAAAATTTGACCCGTGACCCGAAATGACCCGTTAACTTAGGGTCAAGACCCGACCCGACCCGTTCGACCCGATGGATCAAGTGTAATTTCGTGTAACAAGACTTTTTGAACCTGCAAAATTAATATTTCATGAAAAAAAATAATTTAATATTAATAATTATTACAACCTCAATAAAAAAAAAAAAAGATGATGAAAATTATGATTGAAATATTATGAATATATTCATAAATAGACTATTTTAATTTTATAAATTACAAGAATGAATATATATCAACTTTAGTACTCCGTATTATATATGTACAATAAAATATGTACATAATGTTTAATAACAATAAAAGAATTTTTTTAATTGAAAAAATAATAAATAAAAAGGCGCGAAAAACGTATTTTGATCCGAAACCGACCCGACCCGAACCGTATTTGAGCCGAATCCGTATTGACTCGACCCATTTAACCCGAACCCGACCCGCCCGACCCGTTTGACAGGTCTAAGTCCACACCTAAAACGGTGGTTAGCATTTTAGCAAAGTCAACTTGGGTTCACCATCTCCGGTCCAAAATTCCCAATTTCATCACCACAACTCCACACGGTCCGAATTCTTAATTTCCCAATTCAATCCTCACTCACCATTTCCTCTCCCACCCTTCTTCCATCATCAATCAATTAAAAAAAACAAAAAAAGGAAAATACTTGATGATCCTCACAAACTTAAAATAAATAAACAATTAATTAAATTAAATTTATCCGATCATTCTCAGCTGTGTATACTTTTATC
This sequence comes from Dianthus caryophyllus, assembly GCA_023091065.1. NCBI lineage: Eukaryota > Viridiplantae > Streptophyta > Magnoliopsida > Caryophyllales > Caryophyllaceae > Dianthus > Dianthus caryophyllus. The sequence continues at coordinate 8,656,281 of CM041522.1, read as the reverse complement.
CAAAAAAAAATAAAAATAAAAATAAAAATCACTGAGCTCAACTATTTTTTTTTTGATCATGTTTTTTTAATCATCATCATTAACATTTCCGTCAGATTAATTTCTGATCATAGGTAAAAAAAATCTTAAAAGAGGGATGAACATTGTCAAAGGTGTCGCCGACCTCCTTATACGGCGCTCCTCCGGCGGTCACCACGGCGGCGACGCCTCCTCCTCCGCCGCGCCTGAGCGGTTCACTCTCCCTGCTCTTAGTATTCGGTTCAGGTATACGGTTTACGTCTTCGTACTTGCGTTGCGTTAGTTTCGTTGTTTCAATTGATTTTGAATTTTTGATTGTCGTTTTTTGTTTTCGATTGTGTTAGGTTAGGTTTGGTTAGATCATCGTGAGAATTCAGTCGTCGTCGTTCGTTTCGTGAATTTTTGTTTTGATTTTGTTGATTTTCGGTAGTGATAGTGTTTGTGTTTGTTAGGTTTAGGTTATTGTGATTCCTTTCGTATGAATGAAGGCATGTGTTCACTCTTTAAGCTTTTGAGGTCGTTTGGCGTAGCTTAATGTTTAGTTTTTGTTGTTTTTGACTCGTGTGCTTCGCCTTTCGATGCTAAGATTGATTGGTTTGGCGACTGCATTTTCGCTATGTTACTCAAACTCGGCCATACATGGTGTTAGAGTGTTTGACACGGCTGTTTTGGGCAAAATGTCGGTGTTTTTGGTCTAAAATGAAGTGGCGAGGTGCTGTGTTCATGTCGAGCTGTAGAGTGTCAAACATGAAGTGAAGTTTCAAAGTAGTCTGTAATATACTCCTTTCATTCAAATCCAGCTTGTGCATTTGCTTTTTTCACATTTGTTGAGGCGCATTTTGCAACAGTAGAATCTTTAGCTACACATTTTCAAAAATTATAAAAATTTAATATTAATATTGTATTTAGGTAGACAAACAAGATCACTCATGAGTATATTTTCACTTATATATTGCTCGAAATTTCAAAGATTCCTTTAAGCTCAGGAATAGTGCCAAAAAGTGAAGTGCACAAGTTGGATTTGAACGAAGGGAGTATAATATAATTTTTGATACAACCCCCGTATCTTATAAAATTTCAATCGTTGTCGGAGTTCATTTGGGCATGACCTTCATCATCTTATTGTTCACTTTAGACGACCTCTATATGCGTTTTTATTGAGCGGGCCACATTATTTTCTTTGGTGTACACTTTTGTGATATATGAACGCTTTCTGAAGTTATAATACTTATTCCATACTATCGTTCTTATTCCTCAGCGAGGTTGGAAGTGAATCAATTCTAAAAGGCCTCTGGGAGAAACATGAAAAGGCCGTCGATCAGGTTGGTCCACTGGAATTAGTGCCCTCTTTCTCGAATGCTTCTAGTTTTGTAGTTTGGTACACTTCAAATCAAACATATTGGAGACATTGTTTAGTGTGTTGGTAACCCTATCTATTTTGTTTTTCCGTGCTACGAAACTCTTGTGATATAATCGTCACATACCTTACCTGTTATACCCTCAGATGTGGGAGTACTTTGGTCATGTCGTTGACTTTATGATTTGTTCGAAGGCACAATATATCTACAATAGATGTGCTAGGGGCGATTTGATTACAAATCTCACTTGGCATACAGCTAGTGAAAGTGCTTTTGCTGTAATTCATTGTTTCAGCTAGTGAAAGTGCTTTCGATGTGAGATATACAGCTTACATTCTTGATTAGTAATCCTCAAGTTAGCTGTGAGGGCCTACTAATCTTTTTCAAGGTATTTGGGTGGTAGTTTGATACTAAATATATTGATGCCATAGTATTGAAATATTTTGAGGTCGGTGTATGTTTAATAGGAGGGTAAAACTAACTACGAGCTCGAGAGAGAAACGGGTATTTCCATCTCCCATTTAGCTAAAGAGTGGCATGTTTTCTTCATCTTAGTTCTTCGTAACTTATCAAACATTCCATAAAATTTCAACATACTACTTAAAAGACACCAAACTTCAGAATACTTTAGACGACTTAGGACAAAGAGAACGGGTCTTCACTTTTCTTTGGTTTTAAATTATAATGGAATGGAATAGATCACACTGCATTTTTTTTAATTTTTATGTTGAAGTGGAGTCATCAAATGCAATGCTCAACTTAATTTTTCATTCTGGGTGATTCGGAAGCAACCTTTCCCCGCTCCCGACAACAGAAGGGCAGAACTGCATACACCCGACCCCGGCTTACTGTGCTAGAGATGGTTGTTTGTAAAGAGAAAAAGAGGAAGACATGAATTCAACATTTTTCACTCAGCTAGAGATGACAAATGATAAAGTCTACCCTATTTCTTTGTTATTCAGTTTGCTAATTGCTTTTGCTTTAACTAGGTGGAAAAGAGAAGATTGTTTCAAGTTTTTCTTAAACAGTTCGTAGACGTGCACAGCAAGTGGGAACCTATAGTTTCTGGAGAATGGACAGAGACTACTTCGTCCGCTATGTCACAAGTGGATGATATTTCACAGTCAGACAATTTATCTGCAGGCTGTTTTGCTGGTCATCCTACCGAACTTCTACTCGCCCTAATTGATGAAATAGCACAACTAACTTCTACTGTCACTGAAGGTAGGTTGCAATGTTGCATTTTTGGTCGAGTGTCAGTACATGGTTTCACTTGAAAAGTTTATCTCAGTTTTTTTCTATGTACTGCCCTGTATATGTCTTTTCTTAGCTGATTTGGTGGATCAATCTTTTGTTGATGATAACTTGTCAAAAACAGTGACTGGTTCATAGTAATCACAATATTGCAGCTTGTTTACTTCACATTTCTGGTTAGAGTTTTGTGCTGAAGTGAGATTGTTACGAGTATTTCTTCTCTGGCTTATAGTTGGTAAAGTTTGATTACAGTGGTTCTGAAGTGCTCTATCAGCAGGTAATAGTGATTATTCATCATTTGCCTTGGCTTAAAAACACAAAATTCTGTTTTTTTTTCATGAATATTATAGGTAATTCTTGTGAGGAACACCCATATACCCAAAAAAGACACTGTGTGATGACTGCCACATAACATATCTTCTATCATCTCTATACATACCTGATGGGAACTTGTAGCCTAGTTTCCTCAAGTTTCTTTGGCACTAGAAAATGGATGTTATAGGGCATATTGGTGCTTTACGTTGATTGGGTGTCCTGCTGTCCTCATTGTTCGAACTTCTTACCTCATGTAAAGGTGATGCTCATCATATTTTAAGAGTGAATTTGAGTTAAGTTTTGGGCTTTTGTGGGGTTTGAAATTGGTTTCTTCCCCTGTGTCTTTGATTAATTCCTTTTTTTTTTCCTTATCATTTTTATTATTACCCTCAATGCTTTGGGCACCTTACCTTATCACTCTTTATGCAGCGGACTCCCGAGGTGTAAACTCCTCAACTGATCCAGGAACAGCTACCATGAGCTTCAGAGTTTCTTCAGAAGGCTTGCCTGTCTTAGAGGCATTATTGATTGTAGTACGCTCATTGCATAATTGTAAAGTTTTAGGCTACTATGGTGTGGTACAAAAGCTCATTGCTCTAATTAAAGGTATAATCAATTGTACTGTAGGAGCACAATTTGTATGTGAGTGTGTGACACTGTTTGCTTGTTTCTTGCCTATAATAACTCTGTTTGTAGAAATTCTCTTAATTCGTCATCTCGCAGTGGAGTGAAATTCTTTTTGGTATAGAACTATAGATACAGTATTTTCTGAATAGAATGATGATATATCGTGCTTTTTCGTAATATTGTACTCTTCCTGCCTGCTGCCTTCTTTCGTATGCCACTTTCTTACGTCTTAGATACCTTTTTCGGTGTTCATTAATTTGTAAGACGTGCTTTCATTATTTGATTTCTTATAAATTTTGCCCTGGAACTATTTCAGCGTCGGTTGTCCAATTGAAGGCAATTGCTGGAGCATTTTCTGGAGATGATAGTCTGTCTAATCGATGTGTGGACACAATTGAGCTGTTGCAGAAGTTACTTGTACGCGTGATGTCAATTATTTGCAGCTTCATTGATTTGAGTTCAAATGCTCATGAGATGGCTCATTTTTGTGACACACACACTTTTTCTCTAGCAAGTGGGGGGTTATCATCTAGAGAACCATTGAATATTTTTAAGGTTCATCATGGGAAACCTCAACCTTGGAAGCAGACAGCCATAATGTCAGTGATGGAAGCTGGTGGCCTCAATTGGTTAGTAGGTAAGGTAGGCATATTCTTTCCTTCCCTTGACATAGATGTGCAGTCCACATTGATCTGTGTGATAGAATGTTGTATGTGTCACCATATTATTAACACATAAAATTGAACATGTTTGAGAATTAGGAGGGTTTTAGCACAACCTCATTGTGGTGGAGGGGGGTAATGATGATGTTGCTCTATGCAGAGTGTACTTTCCACTTCCTGGCTTATATGTTTGCATTATCTTGTTTGGTTCTATTCTTTTAACTTTTCTTGGCTGTACCACCGTTGAAGGAACCCAACTGCTGTGACGGTCCCAATGGGTTGGATCACTAGGATGTACTCAGCCTTACCCTAGAATAATAAATGCGTATAGTTTAATTAGCAATTTTGCATTATTACATCATATTCCACAGAAAAAGAAAAATGAATCTTTGGGTTTGTCGGAACCAATATATTAAAAGTAGATGTACAACAAGAGGAACTATTATCAAGCAGGATTGTAAATATTTGGCCTTGATCAGTAGCCAAGCTGCCGTAGTTTGCAGTTAGTTACTACCTTAACCTGAATGGTTCGGTAGTTATAAGTCGAAATCTTAACAATTGGTCCGGTACTCTCGTTGAAGCACTTCCATAGATCACGAGGTACTTGAGTGATATTTGTGTGCTGCTTTCATTTCAAAGAAGCCAAAATTAGTACTCCCTCCATTCTACTATATTCACCCCATGATGTCATGGCACAAAGGCTGATGATAATATTGCAATGGTAATATTTTTGGTTACACATTATTAAAAAGTATATATATATAAATATAGATATTTTATTTAAGAAGATCAAAAAAAAAGATCACCTATGGCCTTATTATTGCTTATGTATTTCACGCTTTCTAATAGATTGTTCAAGTTTGTAAATAGTGTCAAATAGTGTAATGAGGTGAATGAAGTTGAATAGATGGAGTATTAGACTATTCCCTGAAGCATAGGTCTGACATTTCAACTCTTTGGCAAATATGGTTGTTATTTATATATCTAATTATTGTTTCAGAGCTGCTTCGTGTCATGAGAAGATTGAGCATGAAAGAGCTGTGGACTAATTTGTCGCTTCAATATCTAACTCTGAGGGCTCTACATTCTGCCTTAACTGGAAATTCTCGGGCTCAAAACCATTTTAGAAGTATTGGAGGACTTGAAGTGTTACTAGATGGGCTCGGACTTCCATCAAACAGTGCATTGGTCTCACAAACATCTAGACATAGGTATGCACTGGTTTCACCACCATTTATATTTTGTGTGCCGCAATGCTCGATATGTGCTATGGCGTACTTATCGTGAAATTTAGTAATTTGTCACCTGACCTTATTTACACAAAATTGTGAGTTTTTGGAGTGCCACAGGCCGTGACCTATGTAATTCTCCTGATATTTCTCAAGCTGGAAAATTAACGCGTTTATAGAATCAGACGACAATGTTTATTTTTATCATTATGGGTTGGTCATCTCAACCTATAAATCGCTTATTAGAAAATAAGAAATAATATCAGACGATGTGGCTTTATAGTTGCATTTGATGGTATTTTCTTATGAAATTACTATTACTTTAGATCCAGAATGAGTGTAACTCAAGAGTTATCATATAAATTTGATTAAGCAACAAATGACCTTTTTTTATGCAGTAGATTGACCAAGCTAACATAGTTTAGACTACCCCCATCGGTGGTTTTTTCCACCGTTCACCCCACAGAAATATTAAAAATAAATAAATTAAATTATTTGTTTTCCTTCACCGTTGGCTCTAACAGTGCTGCAGGAGAACTCTAATTTTTGCTCCATGAACAAGACACATGTCTACCTATGATTGCTTAGTTGTTTATTTTTACTTTCTAAGTCTTTATGGAACAAATAGTTTAAAATGTTATACTTTAGATAATACTTTGTATTGAATATAAAAAAGGAAGATTACACCAATATTCATAATTTTTTATCCTTTACTAATAGTGACTACCGATATAGTTTAAATGTTCATTTGAATTTTATTTTGAATATGTTTAGATAGTGTTATATAAATAATTCGGAGTAATATATAAGTGGGAGCCCGGTGCATGACTGCATCCCCGTAAGACTTCTAAATTAAACGTGTACATGTGAAAATCTCAAATTTCATACATTCTAAATATCTGTTATAATATCCATATCAATAAATGAATTTAATATATATGGTAGGATGTGACAAAATAGTAAAAAAATAATTGTTAAATAAGTGTTCAAGGTGTCACTAATGGGCGGGGAAAAAATTAAATAGGTCATGAACAATGTTCATGATAAAAAATGTTGCTCCGTATTATTTTTATTTGGGTGACCAATCTGATAGTGGTCACCAATGGGGACGGTCTTATTAGCACATCTCTTCACATTATACAAGGTGGTGGGGTTGGTTTTGTTGGATGTGTGTGAGGAGAGAGAATAAGTGGCGGGGTAGGTTTGGTTGTGTGTTGGATATTTATGGAAGTGTAAATCTCATGTGAGACACTCTCACACTAATTTACGTGAGTCTGATTATATAAATTACAGTTAAACATGTACAAAAATATAAAATAGATCCACTAAACTCACTAACATAGGTACTAAAAAATTGTTCCAATTATCAATAAAAGGGTTACAAATAGTATGAAAATGGGTACAAAAATATAAAATCACAATTATTACTGAAAGAGTACAAACCTATATAAATAACTACAAATAAGGTGGTCTTACAATAATTTAATGTAAGACAGTCTAATACAAGACCAAGTGTTTATGGAAATGTTTCAAATCCATTGAATGAGATGAAAAAGGAAAATGTTGCAATTCCATTTAATTGGATTAGTACCTAGGAGCTGTATTGATTACTATGTATCGTTTGTTAATACTCTAGAACTCCCATTTACTCAACCTATATTAAGGGGCGCATCTATTTATTTATTTACTTCATGGGTGAGTTATTGTCTACTTTTTTGAATCTAAATCACACCTCAAACTTTTTATCATTAATTATAGACTTAGATATGGCAATGCAGTCTAAGAAAAGGCCATATTATTATCACATTGTCTATGGAGTTCAGATTACTTTTGTGGTTCATCGAATTTTGAGTAGTGAAATTTTGACCTCTAATTGCAGGAATGAAAATGTAGTTCTTGGCATATTCCAACTTCATGTTCTCTCTTTGGAGGTTTTGAGGGAAGCAGTGTATCCTTCACCCATGTTCTATTTGTTATTTTTACAAATAGGTCATATGACACCAGAATAATTTCTGTTGTCACGCTAATTTAACGCAATTCAGATTCCTTCCATTAATTTGTTTGTTAGACCACCTTAATGAGATTTATCAGGTGTCATGTCATTTGGTTTGAAATTTGTTGCGTCCTTAACATATGACCAGATTTGGGAATTTAACTAACTTGCAGTTCTTGTGTGAAAGTGGAAGAGTACACAAGTTTGCAAATAGCTTTTGCTCAACTATCTTTTTGCTTCAGGAGCAATGTAGGATAGAGTTGTCTGCGGACTATATAAAAACCGCCACTATAAGTTCTGAGGACCATAGTGACTACCAAGGGCGAGATAAGGAGCCTTCTATTCCATTGTTTGCTGGAGAAATGACCAAGTATTGGCATCTTTATGTTGTTACATTAAGTGAGGGCCTGTGCTCTTTTGTATTTTCTCAAAGAGATACCAGTTGTGACAACGTTGAAGGAGGCGTTAGTCGATGTAGCATGCCAATCTCTCCATTATATGTGGAGCTTTCAATTAAATGGATTCTGAAGGTTCTTCAAGTTGTCTTTCCGTGCATTAAGGCTTGCTCAAATTTGGATATGTTGCCTACACATTTAAGGTATTAGTTTGTCAGGATCAAGGTTCAGTTTTTGTTTTCAGTCTTTGTTGTATCAGAGTGGCTTCCTGCTGTGATATCTCTTTCAATTTTGACCTCGTGGCCCTGTTCTCCTGCAGAATTTTTGTGTCTATCTTACAGCATCGAGTGCTCCAAGCCTTCAAGCAGGTTCTCAGTTCCTCACCTATGTTAATTGAAGTTTTTCGGAAAGAAGGATTATGGGAGCTTGTCTTTTCTGAGAATTTTTTCTATTTTGGGGCCACCCTTGAAGATCATCCTGAAATTAACCGCTTCACCCCAGATGGTCCTCGTATATCTTGTATCCCCAGTTGCAATTTCAGTAAAGGGCTGGTCACTGAAGCAGTAGACCTCCAGATGGAATTTATATTATTTACAGAGTTTGCTGCAACGTCTTCTGAGACTGCACATAATTTGGTGAGTTGTCTTATGGGTGTATGCACAAGTTTGACTCTCAAAAGACATGAGAATCAGCATGACATTCAATGAATCAGATAGATCACCCACTGGCCACTAAGTTTGCTTGGTGTCCATCTAATTCAAGCAACAATCATATAAAAATGGGTTGACACACATACGATTTTCTTGTCTTTATGTGAATTTCAAGTTCAAATTTCCTGAAGTGGATATGGATTTTATTCTTTGAGTTGCTCATTTTTACATGCTGTTAGTGGTTGTGTTGAATGCCTCTGTTTTGGAAAATGCATCCATTGAAGCAAATAACATCCATTTAGACATATTATTAATTATAGGTGAGGTAGGCCAGCTAGATTTCTTCTGTAAGATTTCTCATCATGAGGCTTTCAGTTTTCCTGAGTAGATTTTGCAGTTGGTTTGCTTAGTGCGATGTTAAATTGTTAGTATATAAAACTAACATATTAATTTAAAGGCATTTGTCTACACACATTATGCATGTACCAAATGGGTTCTAAAGCATTATGTAAATTGTGATAGACACACTTAAACTTTGTTCTCTGTGTAATTCGGGTCACATTTTGACTGGCCCATCATCCCATCCTTCTTGTGTGAACCACTTTTTTTTTCACGTCCTTTTCATTTTTAAGACTTTCTTGGATAAACTTTTGTATCTGTTCAATTCGTCTTTCATGTTGTGCTGAAGATTACTTTCACATGTTATCGCAGCCAGAATGTTCAGCTTTGCTTGATGCTTTTGAACAGTCTGCTTACGATGCCAAAATTGCAATATTGCTTTGTAAAAGTCTTACAAATATATTGCTACACGCTCGTGAGAAAACTCTTGCATCCTTCAAGGAGCTCAATGCTATGTACCGTATTCTTAAAGTGGCTTCAATTCAAGCTCATGAATGTGGATCGGTTGATGGAACCACTAGTAATGAGTATTGCCATACAGAGGATGTGTCACTGGAAATTTGTGACGGATTAGTTACTTTGCCAATATCCTACTTGAATAGGAGTGTTGAAGCATCTGTGGAGCTCTTCAAGGCGTATTTCTCTGCTGCAGATGATGGAAAGTGTTTAGTGCTGCACAATGTTGATTGCATTGATTGTATGTTTGACTTATTCTGGCAAAGAAGTCTGAGAAGTATTATGCTTGGATATATTCTTGATCTGATGAAGGTTGTTCTGTTTCCTTTCTCCTTCCAGTTATTCACTTGTTTTGAAGTCTTTTATTAGCAAGCTATTTTAGCTGTGCTGGCCGCTGGGATGGTAATATGTTTTCGTTGTAGCAGGCTGCTCCTGCTTCGGAGGCTGATCAGCAAGCAAAGTTGCACCTGTGCTCTAAGTATTTAGAAACATTCACTCAGGTGAAAGAAAAAGAAAATGATTTTGCTGAAGTGTCAATTGAGCTGTTGGCTGGCATGAGAGAGATGCTGCGGATAGATCAACTGGTATTTTTCTGCAATCCGCACAACATATTTTTTCTTTTCACCAGGCATTTTATACAGCTGTTCCTGTATCATCCTTTAGTCCTTTACTACTTGCTTAGTGCAAAAAGACGCTAGTGCATTAGGGCACACCATTTTGCCGTCAAACATGTACAGGTTTTTTTTTTTTCTTTTTCACCAGGCACTTTTGTGTAGCTGTTCTTGCATCCTCGCTTACTATCCGAGTAGTGCTAAAAGATGTGAGCGCATTTAGGCGCACCATTTTTGCATACACATTTGCAATGTTCTTGAATATTGTAGAGGACCTTTAAGCTTGCGTGTAACATTGGAATGATTGGGGGGTTAAATTGTGGAATTTGCATAGCAGTGAGGCGCCTGAGTCCTTTTGGCTAGTGACTCACTAAGCCTTGAGTTTAGACGTGCCCTAAATGTGCTTTCTAACAAAGACCTTAGTTTGAAGAGGCGCAAGGCGCACCGAGGCGTTTCGGGGCCGAGGCGATAAGGCGCAAAGCGCAAGGCGAAGGCGCGCGCCTTTTGGACACGAGGCGCCCTATTTTATTTATAAATTTTTTGGCAAAAATACATTTTTCTTGAGTTCTCAACCTAACAAACATCTAAAAGAACTAAGGTTGAGAATAATGGGAAAAAGGAATGACATAAGTAAAGATCTAGTTGAAAACGTTACAATCAATAAGTACTAGTGTGTCAGTTAAGTGAGCCTTGTGCAAAAGGCGCACCTAAAATGCACCAAGGCGTTCTGACTAGTGCCTCATTCAAGGCGCGCCTTAGGCGCACTTAAGGCGCGCCTTTTTAAACCAAGACAAAGACTATCCGCATACCTCTCTCTCCCTCTCCCATCTAAGATGTTGCCTGCTTTTGGTCCGTTGATTTAATGTGTCTTGCGAATTGTCTTTCTTTCAGTATTATCAGGACCTGTTTCGTAAAGGGGAATGCTTTATCCATGTTGTCTCCTTGTTAAATGGAGTTGTTAATTGTGTAAATGGAGAGAAGCTGGTGCTGGATGTCCTTCAAACTTTGACAAGTCTTTTGACCAATAATGAATTATCAAAGGTATGGCTTTCACTTAGTTTATGGCATATCTAAGTTAATCTTCTCTCCTTTCCCTTAAAAGATCCTATACCTTGTATTTTCTTTCTGCATGTGATGTATTGCACTTCACTGGAAAGGTAAATGTTGGGCAATCTCTGTGAGACTGTAACTCAGTGGCTTTTTCCTATTCCTATATGATGTACAATTTCAGCAAACTAATTGCTATGGAAGCTAAACTTGTTGGAGTTCCCTCTCTTCCGGCAAACTGTGAATCAGATATAAAAGATTTTGCTAAGTTCATCTTGAATTTCGTGGGAAGGGTTTCTTTAATCTAATATCTGTATATTGTTTAATTTTGCAGGCCTCGTTCAGAAATCTTGTGGGGAGGGGTTATCAGACTTTACAAAGCTTGCTGCTGGACTATTGCCACGGGCAGGCCACAGAATGCTTATTAAATTCCCTATTGGATATGCTCGTGGATGGGAAGTTTGATGTGAAAGGGAGCTCTTCCATAAAAGTATTTGTTCATCCATTTGTCTTCACATGTTTTCTTTCCATGTAGATTCTAGGCAGTAGTACTTGTCCTTAGTGTTTGAAATTTGGAATTGGAAACTAAAATGTTGCTGTGTTGCAAATCACAGTTTCTCTTTCTTCCAAAAATTATCTTAAAATTTAACTATTTTGTTTATTACAACATGATATGAGTACTACTAATAGTTGATTCCCGACTTCAATCTTTGCAGAATGAAGATGCAATTATTCTTTATCTGAGTCTCCTACAAAAGGTTGGCTCTCCATCTTTTGCTGTTCATCTATTTCTTGGCTTGGGGTGCAAAGCGCTAAACATAACTTTTTAGGTTACTGGTTCATCTTTACCCCATCAAAGAAGAATAAAGCCATAGTCCCGAAATAATGTAGTCCATCAACATCACTATTTGTTTTCTTTCCTCACTAACCCCACTCCCACCCCACCATTTTTATTTATCTATTTTTTTATTTTTTTATCTGTGAGTGTAAGGCAGCAAGGTAACATGAATTTTCTTGTGTTGATGACGTTTTTATTTACCAATGGGCAGAGCAATGGTTCCCTGCAGCAAGATGGGCTCAATATCTTTCTTCAGCTACTACGAGATTCTATATCGAATCAGGCGTCCTGTGTGACTGCAGGAATGCTCAGTTTTCTTCTTGATTGGTTTGCGGAAGAAGACAAAGATAATGTTATCTGGAGAATTGCCCAGCTAATCCAAGTCATTGGTGGCCATAGTATATCAGGGAGGGATATTCGCAAAATATTTACTCTTTTACGAAGTGAAAAAGTTGGGAAGCGGCAACAATACTGCTCATTGCTTATGAGCTGTATTTCAGCTATGCTGAACGAAAAAGGACCAACTGCCTTTTTTGACCTCAGTGGGAATAAATCTGTAAGAGTTATTTTCACTACTTTTATATGATAGATTCTGTAGTATACCTTAGATAAGTGAACTGTTTTGACAAGTTTATTATTTTTCATCTCTATCTTTAACCTCTTCCTCTTTTGAGTTTCTGAACTGATGTCTTTCTATGACATCGCACCCCTGTGAACACATTTGATTAGTTGACAGACTAGTTTGTAGAACTAAAATTGTATATTAATGGTACGGTTATGTCACTATAAGTATCCTAAAGTAGTTCTCCGGTGTATTGTCATTGTCGTTGGAAGCTTGACAAAAATGCAGCTTCAAAATCTCTTTTCTTTTGGAGATGGTTGTGTAACCATGAATGTATCACAGGCTTTTCTACATGACATGTCTGTCACTGATTATATGTCAAATGTTTGTGAAGCTTCAGATATTATCGTTGTTCAGGTTTGGTGGTTTCTCTAAGTTATAGCAGGAAGTTTTCGTAATCTATCAAAAAGATGAGAAGTACTTATTACACATCCCTAGAAGGCTAAATCATACTAATTCCCTCCTTTGCTCTGCTTTTCCTGTGTTTCCACATACAACAATTTCCTTGTTTCATATATCTGATTATTGAACATATTGTTGCAGGGCATTCAGCTTAGAACACCTCTTTTGTGGCCTCAACATAAGGGGTTTACATTTTCATGCTGGCTTAGGGTTGAAATGTTTCCTAGGAGTGGAGCCATGGGACTCTTCTCCTTTCTCACTGAAACTGGAAAAGGGTGTTTTTCTCTAATTGCCAAGGACAAGCTGATGTATGAGGTAGTTGCTCTAAATTTTCGGAGGTTATTTTATTATTGCTTTGTGGTCATTGATTGTCATGTTCCATGTGTACTGATTTCCTGTTTTTATTACTCCTTTTATTGAATATAGAAATCTGGGTTTACATATATTCTGTTGACCTTTTACAGGCAATCAATCATAAACAACATGGTGTTTCACTTGATCTCAGTCTTGCTAGAAAGAAGTGGCATAATCTTTGCTTAACCCACAGCATTGGTAGAGCATTCTCGGGAGGAAGCTTATTGAAGTGCTATTTGGATGGAAATCTTGTTTCTTCAGAACGATGCAGGTTGGTATCATATTTTATGCTGTTTATGTTAATGATGCTGTTGATGAGGTTTAAATCTTTCTTCTGTTGGTTTTAATCTAATTATTGTTTTTTTTTTTCCTTCCTACCGTTCTCCAGATATCCAAAAGTAACTGAGCCTTTGACATGTTGCTCTGTTGGCACCAAGAGTCTTCTTCCCTTTTGTGAAGAGGAGAATACTTCGTACTCCATCAAAGACATTTCTCCATTTCATGGTCAAATTGGTCCAGTTTATCTTTTCAATGATGCCATTACTCCAGAGCAAGTGAAAGGCATCTATTCCTTAGGTCCAAGCTATATGTACTCCTTTCTTGATCATGAACATGCGCTGTCATCTGAGACTCCTTTCCATGGTGGAATTTTCGACTCCAAAGATGGTCTAGCTCCGAAAATGATTTTGGGAATAAACGCACAGGTTTTTATGCTGTTTTTTAAAATTTGCATTTTTTTTAGTGGTTATAATATTCTAACATGAGCTTGATTTTATATGACAGGCAAGCAATAAGAGAGCATTATATAATATTGCTCCCCTGGCGGAGCATGCTGCTGAGAAGACTCTTATTGATGCAACAATAATGGCTGGTACTCAGATATGTTCCCGGCGTTTGCTGCAACAGATTATTTACTGTGTTGGTGGGATAAGTGTATTCTTTCCCCTGTTTATCCAGTCTCATTGGTACGAAACTGAAGAGCAGACTGATAGAAACCATGCGTTGGTCATGCCTATAACCAAGGAACGTCTCACCGCTGAAGTGATTGAGCTCATAGCTTCTGTATTGGATGAAAATGTAGCAAATCAACAGCAAATGGTGCACATTTCTGGATTTTCAATTCTAGGGTTCCTTTTGCAGTCAGTTCCTCCTGAACAGCTTAATTTGGAAACACTTTCTGCTTTGAAACATCTATTCAACGTTGCTGCCAACTGTGGTATAGAGTCTTTACCTGTTTGTAACTGTTTGAGATAGTCCTTACTCCACCTCAAATATAATAGTAGTGTTTGATTTGTGTTCAGGATTGTCAGAGCTCCTCATGCAAGATGCTATATCTGCCATACTACTAAATCCGGTTGTGTGGGTCTATACCGCTTACAAAGTTCAGCGGGAATTGTATATGTTTTTGATCCAGCAATTTGACAATGATCCGAGACTGCTAAAGAGTTTATGCCGTCTACCACGTGTTCTCAATATGATACGCCTTTTCTATTGGGATAATGCAAAAGGCCGATATTCTCTTGGAGGGAAACCTCTCTTGCATCCAATAACTAGGAAAGTCATTGGAGAGAGACCCAATAAAGAGGAAGTCCGTAAAATTCGCCTACTCTTGCTAAGCCTAGGTGAAATGAGTCTTAGGTAAGATTATGATTGTCACTTACTACTAGCTCCTCCCCTGGAACACAGTTCTATCCAAATAATTTACTGCCTTTTATCTACTTTTATTGGTGTCTTTGTGACCTGTGGGATTCTTTGTACTCCCTTGTTTCTATTTCCGATTTCTTGTTTTGTGGTTAATTTTGCTAAGCTAGAAGTAATGGTTTGGATTAATTTGTTTTTACAGACAAAGCATTGAGGATTCAGATGTGAAATCACTTATTGCCTTCTTCGAACTAAGTGAGGACACAGCGTGCATCGAAGATGTTCTGCACATGGTTATACGGGCCATGTCTCAGAAATCAGTTTTGGCATCATTTGTTGAGCAGGTTAACAGCCTTGGCGGATGTCATGTTTTCATCAATCTATTGCAGAGGTATGATATATGGAGGCAAATTTTTTTCGGTTTATTTTTAGCAAGGAATTTGCTTACGGAGGTGTTTTCCCTTTGTTTCAGAGGATATGAACCGGTTAGGTTGCTTAGCTTGCAATTCATAGGCAGGGTTTTGGTTGGTGTTCCAGCTGAAAAGAAAGGGCTAAAGTTTTTTAACCTTGCGGTTGGGCGATCTAAATCTCTCTCAGAAAGCAGCAGGATGTCTAACTCAAAAATGCAGCCTTTGCTATCTGCCATTTCGGATAGGCTTTTTAATTTTCCTTTAACAGAGAATTTATGCGCAACGCTATTTGATGTGCTGCTTGGCGGTGCGAGTCCCAAGCAGGTGATGTACATGCTTCCACCTTTGCTGTCTTCATCTGTCTGGTTTTACTTTTAGTTCACTTAGTAATGGAGATTTGCTTGTAGGTTGTGCAAAAGCAAAACCAGCTTGAGCGTCAGAAAATCAAGGGAAATAGCTCTCACTTTTTTGTCCCTCAGATTTTGGTTCTCATTTTCAAAGTATTGTCTGTGTGCAAGGATTCTTTTGCACGAGTTAAGATAATCGGGGATCTCCTAGACCTTCTTGACTCAAGTCCATCAAACATAGAAGCACTCATGGTACTTTAATCCACTTTCTCTCTGCAGCGACTTCTATTTTGGTGGCAACTAATTTACAGTATCTTTCAGGAGTATGGATGGACTGCCTGGTTAGCAGCTGCAATGGAGCTGGACGTAGTGAAACATTACAAGCTTGACCCAGGTGGTCAAAGTGCCATTGAAAAAAACGAGGAAATTTATGTTAGGAAGTTGTTTTGTGTTGTTCTTTGTTATTATTTGATTTGTGTGAAAGGTGGCTGGCAACACTTGGAGGATACAGCAAATTTCATGCTCATGCATTTTGAAAAGGTGGTCTCTGTTCGTCATGGTCTTTTGAGCTTTTTATGTCTATATCATGTATTCCTTTGCTTTGGAATGAATTTGTCATTACTGGATATGACACTGAACAGTTTATGCAGGCAGGTGTCTCATACCATTTCTTGCTTCGTGACATATACGAGGAATTGTTACAAAAGCTGATAGAGCTGTCTCATGAAGAAAATGTTTTGGCATCACAGCCTTGTCGTGACAACACCTTGTATCTTTTCCGACTCATAGATGAGCTTCTTCTAGATGAGATTGATCATGATCTTCCGGTATGCTATCTTTCTTAGATAGGATCTCTTGTTAGGCAAATGATCTATTTTCGTCTGATCTCCCTTTTTTGTAGTTTCTATGCCTTAATTTTGTACTCGGCTGTGAATAGCCTGTGATGCCTGTAAACATGCAAAGTGTGTTTAAATTGATACAGCAATGAATCAACCTCCCTATGAATTAGTTGCAAAGTTGCTATGATTGGACCTCCCGGACATTGCTGCGGGATAAATACGTGTTAATATGTCTGTAGTATCTTCACTGGTTGTTGGTCTACTTGAGCTAAGTTGATTTGTTTGTTGGAGGGCAAGTGCATTTTGAGGCATGATTGGTCACATTTTAAGCACAACGACCAAGATCAGGTTACTAGGATTGATTGTTCATAAATGAACCGTTTTAATATTCTGGGTGGATATTTGGTGTGGGTGAAGATGAGACAAAAGGTAGGAGTAAAATTAACTTACATATTAAAGACTTGCGAACAAAATGAAGGTAATCAAATGATTGGGGCATCCCAGAAATGGAAACTGGAAATAAATGGTTGAAAGAGGGAAGTATGTATGAGATCTTGCATCATCATTTTTATTTTTAATTGGCTAGTGATTAGATTTATGATCGCTCTTTGCAGTTTCCAGCAACAAGCTCTGAGTTTTCACCAGAGTCACTTGAGTTGGATGGTTTTAAAGATCTGGGTGCTGCTTTGCATGAGGCACTGCAAGGAGAATCTGTTCATAGTATATCAAGGTTGTTCAAAGATATTTATTTTGCTTGTTACTTTGAATGGTTTTTTTTTGCATTGATTTGATACTGCATTGAATCTTATAACTACAACCACATGAACAAACACATTGGTGTAAAGTATAGAGTCAATTTGAAGTAGAGAACTGAAACAACATAAAAATGAAGAATAAGAGAGTAAACATATGATAATTGAGAAAAATGGGAGTGGGAGACGAGTCAATAACCTAATGCCACTTCTGAGAAAGTTTGTCCACTTGTTCTAAGCGATTCGTAGGGATTCTAGCTCGTGGCAGTGCTTTGCACTATTGGTTTTTGCAGGCTACCCTATTTTGGACTTCCTGTGGAGACATAATATCTAACTAATAGCAAAATGATTCACTAAGTTTGCTGCACTAGTTTTTATTGCATGTATTAGTCACAAAATGCAATGTTCAGTGCCATTATTTTTCTGAAACGTTCGGAAATAGTCTCTTTGTGTTGATACGTAGGAAAGGCTGCACATCTAAGCCCATTTACCTTGCTGGTTATGGGAGCCGCTGACCGTTTGGTCGTTTGGATAATGATGTTGGTGTTGTTTAGGTTTTGGCTACTTTGGGCCTTATGAACGATCCACTTATCAAAGTAGCTTTATGATATTGTTTCACATTTTTTTTGCTGGAAGAGCATAAAATCAATAACTCCTTTACGAGATTGTTACCTGATGATGCCATTTGCTTGAAATGTGCACTATAGCAATTTGTAGTTATTTGTTCTTTGCACTGACTACTTATGGTGTAATTCCTCCCTAGACCTCTTCCAGATGGTGAACAACCTACTGCCAAAGATATAATAGCTGATGACAACTGGTGGATCCTTTATGATTTTCTTTGGGTTGCAATTAGTGAGATGAATGGGAAGGGGGCAAGCAAGATTCTGCCCAAATCAACTTTTGCTTCACCATCCCTTGGACAACGTGCACGGGGATTAGTTGAGTCATTGAATATCCCTGCTGCTGAAATGGCAGCAGTAGTTGTGTCTGGAGGGCTTGGAAATGCTCTAGGAGGGAAATCAAGTAAAAATGTTGATAAAGCTATGTTATTGCGAGGAGAAAAGTGCCCAAGAGTTACTTTTCGATTGGTTGTCCTATATCTATGTAGATCATCTCTTCAGAGAGCATCACGAGGTGTCCAGCAAATGATTCCTCTTTTACCATGTCTTTTGATGTCTGATGATGAACAAAGTAGAAACCGATTGCAGCTTTTCATATGGTATGTAATTTTGTAGCAACATATGCATTTCGTCTCGTGGGAGCTGTAGTGTTTAGGATATTTATGATTTGACTTTGAGCAGGTCTTTACTTGCCGCTAGGCATCAGTTTGGGAAGCTTGACGATGGTACTCGTTTTCATGTTATATCCCACTTGATCAGAGAAACTGTAAGCTGTTGTAAATCGCTACTTGCTACCAGCATAATTGGTAGTAATGAGTCAGATCCTAGCAGTGCACCGGCTGAAGCGGGTGCAGTACACAATCTTATTCAGAAAGATAGAGTCCTTCATGCGGTATTTCTCATCTTCTTCGGTCTTTCGTAAAGTTTAACTGTGTACTACTCCGTATTTGCTTAAGCTTATCATTTCTTCCCATAAAGGCGCTACTGCAGTATGTGGTTTAGTGTTTTAATCTAAGAGAGCTTCTTGTCCTGTGAGGCATTACTTTCTCTTCAAAGGATCTTTTTCTTCTAAAGGAAAGAAGTGTAATCAGTTTCTATTACCTTCTCCCTTGCAGGCTTCTGATGAAGCAAAATACATTGTGACCTTGAAGATGGATCGCATGAGACAACTGGCAGAGCTGCAGGCTCGGGGAGATGAGAATTCTTCGATTGAATCTGAACAAAGGAAGGCATTCGAAGATGAATTAGAGAGTACCTTGAAAGCGATTCTGGCTTCAGAAGATAGTAGAAGGGCATCATTCCGTCTAGCATATGAGGAGGACCAACAAATTGTTTCTGTATGCACATAAACATGCCATTTTTTTTATATATATGCCGCTCGTAATTATTTTGGGATTTTCTTCCTTTCAACTTTTGGTTAACTTCTGTTTAAACAGGAAAAATGGATGCATCTTTTCCGTACCTTAATTGATGAACGTGGGCCATGGTCAGCTAATCCCTTTCCGAACTGTACTGTAAGACACTGGAAGCTTGATAAAACAGAAGATGCTTGGCGTCGTAGGCCAAAGTTAAGACAAAATTATCACTTTGATGAGAAGCTATGTCACCCTTCCTCCAATACTTCAGAAAAAGAACTTATCACTACACCTTGTGAAGACAAATGTAATGATGGTGTACCAATTCCAGAGCAAATGAAGCGTATTTTGTTGAAAGGAATACGCAGAATCACAGATGATACCACCGTTGACTCCAGTGAAAGTGATAATGAGTCAAGTAACTCTAAGGCCTTGAATTCAGAGGAGGTACTAGATTGTCAACCCTCAGAATGGTCTAGAGACTGCGAGCAGAAGGATACAATTCAGGAAAGAAAAGATTCTAGTTCTACTGCCTTGGAATCAGAAAGGGGCGAGGTATAGCATGAGCGTATGCTGAAATTCTGAAACCAATATGCTGTGGGCTGTGGCTCATCTCTTTCTTTTGCTTTGCAGGTTCTTCTGTCTGTTTCTTGCATTCTGGTTACACCAAGGAGAAAATTAGCTGGTCAACTGGCAGTTTTGAAAAATGTCTTACATTTCTTTGGCGAATATCTGGTGGAAGGTACGGTGGGGTCCACCGTTTTTAAAACTTTTGATTCCTTGAAACATTCTGAATCAGAAAAAAGTGATGAAGCAAATGGTATTGAGAAGCAGAAGTTTCTGAAATTGCCGGTAGATGTTAGTATAGTTTCTGAGAAACAGGATGCTTTTGGAGTTGCTGATAAGCAACTAAAAGGTATCAAACGGCATCGTAGGTGGGAGGTCTCTAAGGTAAAAAGGTCTTACATGTTTCACTGCTATTGATCGCGATCTCCTGTGCTTTTATGCGGTTTTGATCAGATTTTTTCTCAACTTACAGATTAAAGCTGTGCACTGGACCCGCTATCTACTTCAGTACAGTGCGATTGAAATTGCCTTCAGCAATTCAGTTTCTCCTGTATTCTTCAATTTTCCTTCACAAAAGATGGCAAAAGATGTTGGAAGTCTTATAGTTACCAGAAGGAATGAGCTATTGTTTCCAAAGGGAAGTACTAAGGATCGGAGCGGGACCATCTCCCTTGTTGATCGACGTGTGGCTCTGGAGATGGCTGAGACTGCCAGGGAGAGGTGGAGAAGGAGGGAAATGTCAAATTTTGAATACCTTATGATTCTCAACACCCTTGCTGGAAGGTCTTACAATGATTTGACACAATATCCTGTTTTTCCATGGGTATTGGCTGATTATTCCTCCGAAACACTTGATTTCAACAAATCCTCGACGTTTCGAGATTTGTCGAAACCTGTAGGGGCGTTAGATCCTAAGCGATTTGAGGTTTGTTGCTTGTCTTGTAAACTCTCCTCTAGATGCTTCTTTCTAGATTTGTCTTTCATATGTTCTCAAAATGAGACTGGTGTATGCGTACGATGATAATCATAGTGGTCATAGTTTGGTCAGAATTTACCCATCATACGTGAACAACAATATTATAAGAGAGCATTATTTCCGCAAAAGATTGATTCCACCCCATTTGTTAACTTTGTCTGTAATTCCTCAATTTTACAGGTTTTTGAGGATAGATATCATAGTTTCTCTGATCCTGACATTCCTAGGTAATCCCTTCAATTGATGTTGATGATAAGGTTTTGAATGATAAAGTTTCGAATTCTAGAAAAGGAGCATTTAACATCCTCTTTTGTTGCAGTTTCTATTATGGCTCTCATTATTCAAGCATGGGAATTGTGCTCTATTACCTTATCAGGCTTGAGCCGTTCACAGCTTTGCATCGGAGTTTACAGGTATGTGAAGTTCAAATTTTTGGTTGTCAAGTCTTAGTGACGGAGCCTTTTATGAGCATAATTGGAGTGTGTTTACCAGCTCGTCTACTTTTTGGAATGACATTTCTATTTATTTGGAAAAATTTGGCTTCTAAATCCCCCTGCTTAACGTCCTTTTATCTTATTCAAATTTATGCTTACACTCTTCCTGCAGGGTGGTAAATTTGATCATGCAGATCGTCTATTCCAGAGCATTGAAGGCACATACCAGAACTGCCTTTCTAATACGAGTGATGTCAAAGAACTAATACCTGAATTCTTTTACATGCCGGAATTTCTCACAAATTCAAATTCCTACCATTTGGGAGTTAGGCAGGACGGTGAACTTATCGGTGATGTTTGCCTTCCCCCTTGGGCAAAGGTTTATATTCTCCCATCTTTTACGCTATTAACTGCCATGTGACTTTAATTTTGCTATTGGAATTAAAAAAATAGTAATACCGGATTGCTTTCAGGGGTCCGCAGAGGAATTTATATACAGAAATCGAGAGGCCCTAGAAAGTGAATACGTTAGCTCAAATCTTCATCTCTGGATTGACTTGATTTTTGGCTACAAACAGCGAGGAAAACCAGCTGTTGAGGTATATACTTTATCTAGACATGGTGAACATCCATGTCCACACTTATAAGTCAAAAGGGCCAGCATATTGCTTTCCTTACTGATTCCTGATTCGTGCTCTCATGAACCATCATCTGGACATGTTGCAGGCTGCAAACATCTTTTATTATTTGACTTATGAAGGTGCCGTTGATCTTGAAAGCATGGATGATGAATTGCAAAGATTAGCCATTGAAGATCAGATTGCAAATTTTGGCCAAACTCCAATCCAAATTTTCCGTAGAAAGCATCCAAGAAGAGGACCGCCAATTCCAATTGCCCAGCCTTTACGCTTTGCTCCGGGTTCTATCAATTTGACATCTATCGTATCGAGCATCAGTCACTCTCCATCAGCTCTTTTATTTGTCGATGTATTCGACTCCGTAGTTATTTTGGTTAACCAGGGCCTTACAATGTCAATTAAGATGTGGCTTACAACCCAACTACAGTCTGGGGGCAATTTTACATTTTCTGGCTCACAGGTTAGCTTGATATTAGCATTCAAATTCACAGCTTTAGTAACTTTGACATTGTTTACTAGTCAATAACCTCATTAATCTTTTATAGGAACCCTTTTTCGGAATCGGGTCTGATATTCTTCATCCCCGCAAAATTGGATGTGCTTTGGCTGAAAATCATGAGCTTGGAGCACAATCCTTTGCCACTTTGCAAGGACAAGCAGAAAATTACATGATATCATGTGGCAACTGGGATAACAGTTTTCAGGTTGTATCGCTGGTAGACGGTAGGGTGGTTCAGAGCATCAGACGTCATAAAGATGTGGTTAGCACCATTGCAGGTATCAACCAAGCTTCTAATTACTGGTTCTATACTTCTATGTGCAATGCAATGAAGTATTTGGCTATAGAGCAAATCTGTTAAGACCCAATAAACTTGTTCGGGTAGATGGTAGACGATATCAGTTGTTGTGGACTTTTTTTTCCTTTATGTCATATCAGTTTTTATTTATCTTTTTATTGTTTTCTGTCATTGATGCTTTGAGATTCACAAATCACTTGGGGATAAAGGCTCTATAATTTACAAGATATGTATGGTTTTAGATTTTTCCTTGGTAATATGGTGTAAGTTATAGTTATGTTGAATTGGAAAGTGATAAAAGAGAGGCTAAATTGGCATATACTACTACCTAATACTCCGTAGTATCTGATTTTGGCACTTACTACCTCATAAAAATTTCTTTTGACCTTATTACCTTATATAGCATTTTCTTCTACTTTTTACTGCCCATGCCCTTAAGTTATAAATCAAAAGTTGGAGCTGTTTTTCCGTGTTCATAGAATATGAAATTGGGATGAGGGGTACATCCGTACAATGGTCATCAAATAACAAGTTTAGAGCCAAAAATCAAAAGTTAATGGAACTGGACTATCGTCTATTGACGTTGCTTAGGTTGTACTAGTAAAAGGTAGTAGAAAATGCTATATGAGGTAGTAATTTCCCCGCAAAAAAAATTATAAGGTGGTAAGTCTAGTAACTGCCAAATTTTGATTTTTACAAGGTAGTGATGCCAGTTTAGCCTAAAAGAAAATATGAAATGCATATATGTGACATAAAATTGAGCAAATCTCCCAGACTTCCACATCAATCAAGTCTTAATTAGGCTCTGCTGTTTAGAGGTACAGTTAGATACTTATGTCACAATTACTAATCAAATTTTCACCCTGTAAAGACTGATATTTAATTATCAAAATTGTTAAAATTTTAATTAATACAAAAATTGCTTCAGTGACCTCAGATGGAAGCGTACTCGCTACTGGTAGCTATGATACTACAGTGATGGTCTGGCATGTTTGTCGGGCTAGATTGTCTGAGAAGAGAGCCAAAAGCAGCCAAAGTGAGGTTTTCCGCAAAGATTACATCATTTCTGAAACTCCCTTTCATATTCTCTGTGGCCATGACGATATTATTACGTGCTTGTATGTAAGCGTTGAGCTTGACATAGTTATTAGCGGCTCAAAAGATGGAACTTGCATTTTTTATACTCTGAGAGAGGGACGATATGTGCGGTCTCTGCGACATCCCTCTGGCAGTGCATTGTCAAAGCTTGTTGTTTCCCAGCACGGAAGGATAGTTTTATATTCAGACGATGATTTAAGCCTTCACCTTTACTCTATCAACGGAAAACACATCGCAAGTTCCGATTCTAATGGGCGCCTTAATTGCGTGGAACTCAGTGCTTGTGGGGAGTTCTTGGTTTGTGCTGGAGATCAAGGACAAATAGTTGTGCGCTCGATGGCCTCACTGGACGTTGTGGGCAAATATGCGGGAATAGGGAAGGTCATAACAGCACTAACTGTGACGACAGAAGAATGTTTTTTGGCTGGTACAAAAGATGGAAGCGTTCTTGTGTATTCAATAGAAAACCCTCAGCTAAGAAGATCAACTGTGCCTCGGACTATGAAATCTAAATCGTCGCTGTCATAAAAACAGATACTCCACAAGCATGGTTATTCGTGCTCATCAGTTGTAGCGTGTCAAGGTATGCTCATCTCACGGAAGATGTTGTTTCTCTAATGTTTGTCTATTATTTACTGCTTTGTTTATAAAAAGTGATATTGAGGGCCTGCCAAGTGCATGCTCAGTTAAGAGTATATAAATTCTATTTTCTTCAACCAATAACTAATTACACACTCTATGTTCAAACAAAAGTATGTGATGTAATCCATGGTGAGATTGGTGACCGAACTCTAGCGTGTGTTTTAGCGTGATAACTTTCAGAGATCACAGAGTTTTACTCCGACAAGTGGCCTGGGTAGTGAATACATTTGCTGAAACTAGTACTCCGTTGAAGTTTCGCAGTGTTTCTGCTATTTAGGATCAGCTTTCAAATTATTTGGTCACGAAGACGAGAATGCTATTAACACTTCGCCAAATTTTGCAGAGAATGGAGTTATAAGTTATAACGAGTGGGCAATGGAATGCATCTAAAGCAGTTGCTTGCTTGCCTATATCTGAAATGGAGACTGGCATTCATTGTGTTATATGCTCGGAAATTTTTCGCTTGGTATAATTATAATCATGTACAACGAGGTTAATCATCTCAGAGAAGTCTGGCAACTATTTCAGGAATTTAAAGGAAGTGAACTATTTTACATGTCATCACACTCATCCGTGCTGTAATCGGGAATGGAATTATTGTCGGATCATTGGATGCAGCCAATTAGATCTGTTTGTTTTCCGACATGTCGTCGTGATTGAGCAGAATTCAGACATACTGTACAGACTCTGCTGTTTACTTGGATTAAGCAGCGTACTTAGCGAGGGAATGTGTATTGTTAATGCAGAGGTTAGTAGAAAACACGATATTATAGTACGGAGTAGTTAATAATACTGAAAACTAACTCAGGATGATGTGTACAGTTTGAGAAATTAATCGAGTACAAATCAATAGAAGGATGTTACTGGTGTCTGGTGTTATCGTTATTCTGTGTGTTTTTTTTTTAGTACCATTCATTCTCAACCCAAGTTCAGTTATAGTTCTAAAATCTAAAAACTAATTACAGAAGAGAAGTAGGCTAAAGGAAAATTTTTAACTAATTAAAGAAGAGTAGTTTAATCTTTTAATGAGATTATAACAAATAATGTGAATATTTTAAAAGTAAGACGAGTTAAGAATTGATAAATACGAGAGTAAAATTTATAAAAAAAAAAAAATAAGTAACACTATTTTAAGTATATACGGAGTAATTAATAAAGGCTAGTGCTTTTGGACGGAACAAATATTAACGTTTTTATTTGAATTAAAATAAATTTTGATGAAATTCAGGCAAAATATGATAGGTACAACTATATCTTCTCTTTTAATCGATTTTTAAGTAGTAAGAAATAATACTCGTAGAAAGGAAGCCATCAATATGTACTTCTTCCTAAAAATAGTAAACAGAACTAAGGTCCATTTTGAAAAGACATTTAAAAGTGAGTTTATAATTCCCGACTCCGCTTGTTCCTAGGAAAGCTGAAATCACGATGGTCAGTGCCTTTTGTGATCACTAAGGCGAGCAAGTACAGTTACTTTGAGCAGGAGAATGATTCAGGTGAGCGTTTTCAGACAAATGGACAACGGGTCAAGGTGTACTACGACGGAGCTACAGTTGGTGTGGTTGAAGTGGTGCACCTCAACCCCCTTGAAGCCTCTCATTGATGAGGTAACTCGATCTTGCGGGACCGTAAAAACCAGCACTTCCGGAAGGCAACTTGTGTATTAGTGTATAATTCATGTATTTTGCGTTTGTTTAATGAGCTAGTTTTTGCTTGCTTTTGTTTTTGAGAAACTGTCTCAAGGAACTAGAGTTCCCTGAGACAAAAAGATAATAACCTAAGTAAGCAAAGGTGACTATAAAATCGTCTCCCCCGGCAACGGCGCCAAAATTTGACACGGCTAAGTCGTATCACCGGAATCAAACATAAACCTATGGAACTACTAACTAGTAGCTAGTGGTAAGTAGGGGTCGAGTCCATAGAGAAACGGATTAGGTCACAAGTTGTTTAGGACACTACGCTTTTCCTAAGGTAACAAGGTGAATGTCGTTTTTAACTAAAGACTAAAAACTAGCGATTCTAAGGTGTAGAGTAATTAAGCAATAAGAGGAAAGATTAGGGTTCCGATCGTGACAACAATCCGAGATCCATATTTCATGAAATAGCAATTAATCCGAGCTCCCGTGTCGGCTCGAACTTGGTCTTCCAGCCTCGATACGTGCGCTGCTCTCCTCGACTCTGAATTCGGCTCAGAATCGCCAAATTTGCAAAATGTAAACAAAAGGGCAACAATACCAACATTCGCAACAAATAGCTCATAATACAATATAAACTCGACTAAACATGAGCTAGAAATGACTAATCAGGGGCATAAAAGGCTATATAAAATGCACACATCAAGTCTAATCGCAATTGTTAGTAGGGATGTCATTGGGGCGAGACGGGGGTGGAGGAAGGGTCCCCACATCCGCATCCACCAAGTAAAACGTATTCCTACATCCGCTCCACGATCCGTCGCGGGGGACATTTTTATAAATCACACATGCCCCACCACCTTGTGGGTATCCAAGTGGATACTTACTTATCCGTCTCGCTTATACTCAATATAACCGTCTACATTTTTCATACCTAACGAATTGAATACTCGTTTGATAAACCTTTTCATCGTCTAAAAATGGTAAATCTTCAAAAAAATGTAGTTATTTAACAAAATATTAATGAATAAATTATTGTTTTATTTCAAATAAAATAGTAGTTCTCTTGTTTTGGTGATTTTGCCAATGATTTTACCAAAGTCAAATTTGCATGTAAAGACGAGTATATCTATGTTTCAGCTAATTGTTTAAATTTACTTTATTTTTTACCTTACAAAATGAAAAAGTAAAACAACTCATTGGGACAAAAAGTACAAGAAGTCTCTTGAAAGCTCTCTTACACTAATTAACATGAGATAGTTCAATTTCAAAACCAAAAAAAGGTAAATCAAACAATAATCTCAAATTCTCATATGAGACGCATACAATTATTGTGAGACCTCTCACATGAGCTAGTTATTTTAATATTCTTAAAATAATTTTTTTTTTTTTTTTTTTTGTAGTACCTACATGTTTGATGGCCTAACGTGAAATTTGCTGAACAATAATTATCATATTTTACAATAACATTGTCGTGAGACGGTATCACTTAAGTGTTTTTTATTTTGTGTTTTTTTTTTAGGATTATTTTACAAGAATAATGCATACTATTGTTGATTTTCTCAAAATAATCCGAACTATTGTTTATCTCAAAATAAACCAAACTTTGATATTTATCTTCTCAAAATAATCCATACTTCAAGTTTTTTTCTCAAAATAATCTCAAATAATTCCAAAAATAGTTTATTTTGAGAAAACAACTATCAAAGTTGGGTTTATTTTGAGATAAACAATAGTTCGAATTATTTTGAGAATATCACTAATAGTATGGATTATTCTCGTAAAATAATTCATTTTTTAAAGGGTTTTTTGTCAGACACTACCTTACATTTAGCCCAAATTGTGAGGAACTACCTTACATTTTTTTTCTTGTGAAGAACTACCTTTCATTTCAAAAAATTGTGAGACACTACCAATTCACGAATTCCGTTAAATTTTGGAGTTGACCCTCATTGACTAACGGAAAGTTGTTTTATTTTTCATTTCTCTCTAAGTATCTCTTGTATTCTTCACTCATGACACCCATTAAATTTTACTAAAATTAAAATCATAATTTTTGTTTCAATTTTATCTTCTAAAACTACAATTTAGTTTTAACTGAGTAGATTAATTGTCACCATTGTTACCTTTCACGAAATCTCTCATACCTACATTAACAATCAAATTACAATAATTATCAAACAAAACCGAAATAGATTAGGGCTAATTTCAAATATAACCAAATATTGTGAAAAATCACGAAATGCAGATCTATATATACTCCCAATAATGTGCTAAACATTGAAGATTAAACAAATACAAACAAAAACTTAATTTAAACGAAATAAATTAAAAAAAACGAAAATTTTCAAATCTTACTAATCCACTATTGAAATTGGTACTTTATAGCACATAAGAAGGTTAATTTGAAGCTTAATTAGACCTAATTTCATATTTGAATATGCACAGTTAAAGAAGTTAGGATTTTGAGATTGATGATTGTATTGCATTTGCTAGAGAATTGGGAAAAGATGAAACATAGGGGAGGATGAAAAAGGTAGAAATGAAGATGTAAAATAAGAAAATCAGAAGTTAGTTATAGAAGAAATTACCGTCAAGTCAATGACGGTCACATGTTAAGATTTAACGGAAAATTCATTTTGGTAGTGTTCCACCAAATTTTAGAAATGTAAGGTAATTTTTCACAAGAAAAAAAATATAAAGTAGTTCCTCACAATTTGAGCAAAATTTAAGATAGTGTCTGATAGAAAACCCTTTTTTAAAACTAAAGCCCTGAGAATTCACAACGGTGCAAGAGAAGGCGGGTAAATCTAAGGAAATCAGAATATGTGCACAAAGGGGTAACTAATCCACACGTTTGTACCTAAGTGGTAGCGGTCTGGTGGTTCTGAAGCGGCCTCAAAGCTGCAATGGCGAGGCTGCGAGGTCAGAGTTGGCCTCCGTAAGCGCACCACGCGGTATCACGACGCCTGTAAAGGGTGGCTTACATGACAGTGGTGGCGTCGGAATCACGTCTTGGGGGATTAAACCCCTCGTCACCAAAAAAAAAAAAAAAAAAAAAAAAAAAAAAAAAAAAAAACGTTTGTGGTTCATTCAGTTAATTTCATTCAGTTACTCTATTTTTTACCCTACGCGCCTAAACTCCGAAAAACCCTTCTTAAACCCCTCTTTACCACGCGCCCAGTTTCTCTCTCTCTCTCTCTTCTCCACTGTAAATTTCTCACTGTTTTCCCTTCCTCCTCCCACAGTCCCACTGGTTGTAATCATTACCTTTTTAATTAATTAATTCATTTATTCTTTCATCATATTTTCATTTTTCTTGCATGTTGACACGCTCAAAAATAAACCCACAAAATTAGAATGCCTAAATTTATTATGACAAATTTTTAATTAGATCATTTTATGTGTGAAATAAATTATTTCTACAATTACTATATCTCGTACAATCGGTTTATATTAAATTGATGTGAGACTAACCATTTTTCTAAAACAAAGTAAAACTAAAAAGAAAAACAAATTAAATTCTACCTCAATTTCAGTGATTTGTTTAGAGTTTGAGTATTTGACTTTTTTTTGTGAGGGGATTTAAGAGAAGTATAAATAAAGGGGATTCGAGAGAAGTGTAAACAAATAACTAAAACAGATAAAGTACAATATTACTAGAATCTAGAAGTTACCTCTCAAGTTTTTGGTGTAAGAGCAATACCCTAACATTATTATGACCCTCTCACGCAAAGGAGTTACCGAATCGTTTGAGGTGGTTTTTCTTTATAATAATCAGCAGGTTTCACAATTTTATTGAATTTCACATTTAATCATTTAACTACTTTTTAAATTTTTTAAATTTTAGGATGAAACAAAAAAAAAAAACTGTTTTAAAATAATTCTTAATTTAATAAGCAAGTAAAATTCAATAGCTACCACCTTATCTTCGTGACTAATTAATTTGTAAGTATTAAAATGTATTTATAGTGTGTTCTTCCCACTTTTTATTCATTGTAAGCGGTATTTTAACGAAGAACACTATAAATAAGAGGGACTATAAATAACAAGAAAGTAAGTTGATGACGTAAAATATTAACGGAGTAGTAAAAGAGGGAATATATGAAGTGCATGTGCACTGTGCAGTTTGTTTCCTCCCAATTTCACAAATTTCAGTTTTTTTTTACATACAATTATTACATCAATGTTATTTCAGTAACAAACCATGTTTCCACTTTCTTCTCTAAATATCATTCATTTTCTGTTATTATTACACACAAATTTTCACCCTTTTTTATTCTAAACACTTTCCATTTTTGTAAAATAAACAAAAAAAAAAAAAAAAAAAAAAAAAAACTTTCTTCTGCTGAAAAATTTTGAGCCTTTTTTTTTTTTTTTTTTTTTTTTTTTACTCTTCCATGTAAAAATTTCCTTCAAAAAATTCTTTTCATTCTTCAAAATACAATCATCAAATATATCAATGGAGATTGAAGTGGGTTCTACTTACAGAGTTGATCATTCAAATTTTCCGAAATTGAATCAATTGATCACCACACAAGTCGTCGTCGTAAGAATTCTTGCGTTTAAATTTATTTTTAACCGTAAAAATGATCGACATTGTCATGAAACTGTG
Organism: Dianthus caryophyllus; assembly: GCA_023091065.1. Lineage (NCBI taxonomy): Eukaryota > Viridiplantae > Streptophyta > Magnoliopsida > Caryophyllales > Caryophyllaceae > Dianthus > Dianthus caryophyllus. The sequence goes on along the minus strand of CM041522.1, from coordinate 8,625,683 downwards.
TTTGTTGACGTCTGATTTTTTCTGGGTAATCTTTGTTTTTGACAGGTGAGTAGGAAGAGTGGTGAAGAAGTAACAGTGAAATTCCCAAGTAAAAAATCACTGGAGAAGTTTTTTTGCGGTGAAAAAATCAGTGGGTTATTACAACCAAGCTTGGATGAAGAATTCGTCGTGAGTTCGAAGCTGTGTCGAAAGATTTTAACCCGTAAAATCGCTTCTGATGAATTCGCTGCTCAAAGATGCAACAGACAATTCTGGGTTTCGTCTGACGATAAAAAAGAACGTCGAGACGACGATGATGATGGTGATAAAATATCGTCGAGTGTAGAGCTTGGAGTTAAGTGGGAGACGAGGAAGAGAACGAAGGTTTATACTCGACGTAAATGTCGTCAGAAGATTAAGGTTGATGATACTGATGGTGATCGTAAAGCTGTTGATTCAAACGAGGTTTGTCGTGAAGACAAGAACGTCGTTAACAGTAAGGAAGATGAGGATGAAGACGAGGAAAAGGAAAAGGAGGAGGAGAAGAAAGACGAGGAGATTAAGACGAAAGGTAGAAGCGTAGGGAAGAGGAAGTGTCAGTTTAAGGGGGTGTCTTATCGCGATAAAAGGAAGAGGAGAAAGCCGACTGATCAGACCGTTTCTCAGAAGAAATTCATCGATACTCAACATCGGTGGACTGTCGAGAGGTAGTAATCTGTGTATACTCGCTCGATTTCTTCTAATTAATGTGTCGGATGCACTTATTACGTAGACCTAGCAAACGGGTCAATTTCGGATTTGCCAGAATTTGGGTCATTTTCGGGTTTTCTATGGATAAAATTAAGTATGCAATAATAAAAGTTCGGGTCAAATCAAATAGGGTTGGTTAAATACGGGTTGCAGGTCAAACTCGGGTTTTTAATTTGGGTGTTGGGTTTGGTTATATGAGTCTGGTCATTCGGGTTAGGTTTAGTGTATTTCAGTTTCATTATGTAGTCTGTACCTTGTACACATACGTGTACTTGTGCAGTCGAAAGTACTAGCGTATTTATTCACTCGATTTCTTCTGATTTGTGTGTTGACTATACTTACTAATTTGTTTCTGTTTCATTGTGTACTTTAAGTGTACTTGTGCAGCTGAATGAATGTTGTGTAATTCGAATGTTGGAAGTACTAACAGCTTGTTCATCGGTTGGTATGTACGTACTTGATTGAATGTTCAAAGGTATAAGCTGGCAGAAATGAACATGCTGAAGATTATGAAGGAAAAGGAGGCGGGTCCAAACAACCCGATTCTACGACCTGTTTTAAGGGCTGAGGCACGAAAGTTGATTGGCGACACTGGTCTGTTGGATCATCTGCTTAAGCACATGGCCGGGAAGTTAGCCCCAGGAGGCAAGGAGCGGTTTTGTAGACGACATAACCCGGAGGGTGCGATGGAGTATTGGATGGAAAGCGCCGACTTGCTTCATGTCAGGAAACGAGAGGGTATTGATAACCCATTTTGGGTTCCACCACCTGGTTGGAAGCCTGGGGATTGCCCGACCAATGACCCGGTTTGTGCATCGCAGCTTAAGGAGCTCCGGGATGAAATATCAAGCATGAAGAGGTATGTGAAACAAGTCGTAGAAGTGGTTGATGTATGATGCTTAGTGGTTGATGTATATTCCACTTACGAACGTTTGTGTCGATGATCTGTGCAGAGAAATTGGGAATCTGTCATCCAGAAGAGGGCAGGAAAGCAGCGAGGTGCACGGCACAGACGCAGCAAAGCCTGTGAAAACCACGGAAAGACTGAACTTTGAGGAGTCAGTAATGACGCCATTGAGGGTATGATTTGCTGGTGGATCATTTGCGAGATCTATTTCTTTTGACAATGATATTTTGGTTAGATACTATTTCGTTCACTGTGACAAACAATTATGACTCGACTAATGCAAAACTGCGACTTGTTGTGGCAGGAAATGTACGACGAGGTGATGATGAAAAAAGCTAAGGTGGAAAAGGAGCTGTTGAACATCTGCAGATCCTTCTCAGGAATGGAGGTATCATAACTCAGTCGTCTTTCACATTTCTGGGTTCAGTTATTGAGATGTTGCAGTATCCATTCACGGCTTTGAATTTGTGTTTTGCTCACGTTGAACTGTCGTACTTAGATCATACTTGTATTGCTATGTGTAAGTAATTACTAGACAACCTACTACCTACATATGTATCTGTTTGAAATGAATATCTTAGTTGAATCGCTCGTTAAATTCTTGATTGCCTGAGCTCAGCTGTTTTGATCTGTTATTAGTGTTTTCTTTTTTTTACGTTGATCGAGAACGAAAGCATTAAATACCATGGAATGCAGCTGTATGTTAATCTTGACTCGTCTCTAAACTAGATTTTGACCATAAATTGCGTTAAATGAATGATGTGTGATATTCATATATACAGGAGGAGATAGAGAGGCTGAAGGAAGCAGCAGCGTCCAGCGAAACAATGTCACAGAACGCGGGAACACAGACGAGCGAAATGCCAGCAGCAGCAGATGATACGAAAGAAGCAAGCAAAGACGGTACAGGAGACGTCACGATAGCAGCAGCAGCGGAGAAAGAAGAGATGGTGGCGAAGAGTGGATTCAAAATGTGCAGACCACAGGGGACTTTCCGCTGGCCGTCTGAGCAACCTGCATCCTCCTCTCAGTACTCACAGCTGCTCCTGTCGCCACTCAACGTCACACCACACCACTTTCAACCCCGTCGACTGCCACCAGTGGCAAAACCAGTGGCTACTCGTGCAGGCGTGACGCTGTCGTTCTCGACTGCCACTGTCAAAGGATCAACCACCATTCACAGCATCGACAGCCCCACTGAGTCCACTTCCACCAGCGTTCATTACTTTATCCCTGACCTTAATCAATCCCCCTTCTATTCGCTTCCTCCGCTGCACCAATAAGTCTATAACGTCCTTTTACACGATAGTACAAACAACCGAGAGTACCATTTTTGAGGCTGATTAATCAGCAACTGAGTTGAGATATATTAGCTATATAAGCGGCTGGTCAGTAGGATCGAACATACATACATACATATATATAATATACGGCGTATGAAGTTGTAAGTAGTCGATTTTTTTTCGGAGCATATAGTCAAGTCATTGGATTAATAAAAGATTTACGGTAAGTATATACATATGACAGCTGATAAAATAAGGTGAAGTTTGGTCGTCTTTACTCTGAAATCCACTTGAATAGAGAGACTAGACATGTAGACATTAGTAGATGTTGATCGTCCCACATTGAAGTGCATGATTGAAAAAGAAAGTAGACATTGATGATGATTGAAATGGTGGAGTTGAAGGTGCATAAACTAAAGAGACTAGGATGGTAAATTTAGGGTGTACCGTTATCAGACCAAAAAAAAAAGGGGAAGAACAAATAAAATGGTCTAAAAAAGGAAAGCGGGAAGAACATTAAAAATGAGAGGGAGTAATGTTTATTCAATACATCAAATTTTTTTGTTCGGTTTTAAAATATTATTTTTATCTTGTTTAATTATTTAACCAGTTTTTTGCAAATAATAAAATTATTTGTGCGAGAATTTGTGTTGATTTTATTTTAGAGTCAAAGGTAAAATTAATTTAGGAGGTATTTTGGGTTGGAGGTAAAAAAGAAGGTTGGGGGAGTGACAGCTGACAACAGCTGCTCCACTCTGAGGGTAATACCGCTTCCTGTTATTCTCTTTCTCTTTCCTTTTTTTTATTTTTTTTTTATTTTTGGTTTTTGGTTTTTGGTTTTTGGTAATTAATTAATCAAAACTCCATGAATGTATTGACTTATCGAGTATTGAGTGGGTTGGTGATAAATATTTACTCTACTCGGCAATTTTACTCTCTCTATTTTTATTCTTCTTCTTTTCCTTTTTTTTTTTTTTTTTTTCCTAAATTTAATTTAAAAAAGAAATAGCAATACTTTGTTTTGACTCACCCCCCCTCTCCTCTCCTCTCCTCTCCTCTACTTGTTCCGCCGCTATTTCACTCACAAAATATTCTCTCTTCTCTTCTCTACTCATCTCTTCCACAATCACCAGACCACCATGTCCTCCGACACTCTCCGGCGTACCCCCGCCGCCTCCGCCGCCTCCGACCTCCCTCTCTCCCGCCGCATCCTCATCCTCCCCCGCCGTACCCACCTCCCTCCCCTCTCTCTCCTCTCTCTTTTATCTATTCCTCCCCCACCTTCTTCCACTAATTCATTGATTGATTTTTTTTTAAATTTCAGGCGATTTAATGGATCGTATCGAAGCAGGCTCGTTTTACGAGATCATTCACTCCGCTCTCCCCTCCGACGCCTCCCCCGTCCTCTACCTCCTCCGCGCCGTCATGGTATTACGTCATCTTCGAACACAATATTGTATACTCTTTCTTCTTCTTCTTGTTGTTGTTGTTGTTGTTGATTTGTTAAGTTTGATTTTTTAATTGAGGTGACTGCGAAGACGGAGAAGACGGTGACGATACGCTTTCCGAGCGTTCAGTCTCTAAAAGCGTTTTTCGGTAAGATGGACCGTCTCGCTATTCGCTCCACATTGTACCCTTCCACTGACGAGAAGTACGTCATGGAGCTCGGTCTCGCTGTCGCCGTCCTCGGCCATCAAATTCCGTCTCGTGAGTTTGTTGCTCACCGTCACTCCAGATCCTTCTGGCTGATTAAGGATTATAAGCGTCAACAGATGGAGTTGTCCAACAATGGTGGTGGTTGTGATTTTAGTGCCAGGAACGGGGCCTGCTTCTCCACGCTTCAGCGTAGCGGGATTGGGTGGGGGACTCAGCAGATTCAGCTTGTGCAGTCGAGTGTCGTGAAACCGCCTGCTGTTGATGATGATGTTGATGATGCTGATGCTGGTGATGATGATGACGATGTTGAGGATGTCGTCGAGGAGGCTGTGAGTGGTGTTGCTGTTAATGATGTTGTTAAGGAGGAGAAAGAGGATGAGGAAGAAGAAGAAGAAGAGGAGGATATTCGTGAGGTGGAGGTGAAGCTCGAGGAAACGCCTGTTGATGATGATGATGATGATGTTAAGGTGAAGGATATCATTCAGTACAGCAGAAAGCGGAAGCGTGGACGACGCCCTGTGCGTTCTCAGTATGCCAAGAAGTGTAAAGGAAACCCTAAGTCGAAACCTCTTGAGGTTATACCTAAAGTTGAAGGAAACAAGGGAGGAGACCGTGTCGATAGGTGGTCTGCGATAAGGTAAATCAATTCATCTGTAGTAGCACTGTAAGGACATGTTCTTTTCGTCTTATGTTGTGTGATCTATCCTACAGTTTGAAGTTTTCTGAAATTGTTTGATGTTTAGGGTTTTTAACTAGTTAAAAGTCTAAAGTTTTGTGAAATTATCTTAAATCGGTAGTGAAGTTTTGTGAAATTGTCTGAGTTCAGGGGTTTTAGCTAGTTAAAAGTAAGATTTTATGGAATCATCTGAAATTGATAGTTGTTTGATGTGGGAATTAATGTGTGAAGTGTTTGATAAGTCGAGAAAAAAGAAGATGAGGAGAACACGTAGTAAGTTTGCTTTGAATAAACAGTGACAGTTGCTTGTGTTGTGCTAATGATGAAGGTACGAGGCAGCGGTGAAGGAGTTAGTCGAGGTTTTGAAGGCGAACAAAGCGTTTTTCAGCCACCCGATTTCACGTGCGACTTTGAGAAATGAAGCGAGGAAAAGAGTCGGTGATACAGGCCTGCTAGACCACCTGCTGAAGCACTTGGCTGGAAAAGTGGTTCCGTCTGGAGGCAGCGAACGACTCCGTAGAAGGTGCGATGCAAACGGTAAGATGGAGTACTGGCTCGAGAACGCAGATCTCGCCAACATCAGGAAGGAAGCGGGCATCAAAGATCCTTACTGGACTCCGCCTCCTGGGTGGAAGCGCGGTGACAGCATCAGCGTTCATAATTGCGTCTGTTGTAAGGAAGTAAGGCTTATGAAGGATGAACTTAACAGCTTGAAACGGTAATAATTTGACTTAGGTTTTTTTCCCAGGAAGTTGGACTGCTTTTATTGTTCTTATTTTGGGTTCGTTTTGGGTGAACAGGAAATTGACGGATCGGAAGGTCAAGGATGAAAAGCATCAGGCGATCACCGTGTTACCACCAGAGAGCGCTGTGGTTTGTAATTCGAATGCAACAAACGTGAAGGTCAGTGTTTGTACCAACATAAATCAAGTACAAAATCAGATGCTTTGTATGGTGTATCTGTCTCTTAAGTTTGTCCTCAATTGTTAAGGAATCGTATGAGCTTTTGGTAAAGAAGAAATCGGCTGTGGAGGAGCAACTTCACACAATGTCCAAAGTTTTGAAGGAACTGGAGGTATGCTCTATTACTACGCAGTAGTATTTAGTATCTCCGTTCAGAAAAAAGCACGACAAACTACAATTAAACTGTGTCTGTTGATTGAGATGCACCAAGCGATGCACCACATCATAGTTGTTTCCTCTAATGCTTTTGCTACTAGGCGATTGGCGCCTTGGTGTGTCCCTTGCGCCTTTCAAAGCTAAGCTTTGTGTCCAATTTAGAGCTTTTAAGATCAAATGTTTTGATTTCACATCCCTGCTGAAAGATGATACTCCGTAGTTATTACCTCGTATCAAATTCAAGACCCACTGTTTTTGTGAAAGGAATTTAAATGTGGGACCTTTGATTTGAAGGGATGGAAATCAAACTTAGACCTATTTTTCAAATTAGGTGGTTGTTTCCTATCACTTAATGTCTGGTTTGACTGCTTTCGAATCGGGTCATTGTTAGGATTTTCAGCCAGGGTCAATGTTTTTTGGGTTATTTCAGGACCTCGGAAAGTGTTTGTTGCAGAAGACATCGATCTTTTTTTACCATAACTTCTTATGTGTAGACATCATGAAACTTGTGCTCGTATGTTGCAATTTATTGTCATGTTCGGATTATTTTGTTTTTGCAGTCGTGGGCGGATAGAAGATTTTATACTCGTATTAGGTTTTAATTGATACTAATGGTGTATAGAGTATCTTTGTATTTACTCCTCCGATACTCATTTCAATTAATTTTCAATAGCTACTTCACCGACTTTTGGTATGAGGGAAGAACCGTTCATGGTTGATAGTTGCCTGAAAATACCTTCTTTTGGCAAACTGATTAGTGGTGGGAGGTTTGGGGTATTACCAACTGAATAGAACAAACCTGAATGCTTATTCAAAGATAATCCGTTGATAGTATAAACGCGTGGAAAATTTTAGTAGGAATTCTGAAAGAAAACATGAACGGAAATGTAGTAGCTGTGGAATAATACTCGATGCTATGTTGTGACCCCCTTGGTTGCTCTTACAGATTTACTCCGTAATAATATGATCGTGACATTTTTAGCCTTGAATTTACCAACTTTTGAAATTGGCCTGTACGTCTGTATGATAATCCCTCATGAATGTATATTAGCGGATTTAGCGCTTAAAGAAATGATGTACATGACTACCTTTGTTACAGGAAGAAATGAAGGTATTGTCATCCAAGAGAGAAGTCGAAGCTAACCGCAAGCCACCCATAATCACATACTCCAAGAGCCGGAAAGCTAAAGTGATGGATGTGACTGACAGGACCAGCACAGAAGACTTGCCAGAAGAGACGTCAGAAGAAACAAGCGACGACGATGAGGATGATTTCGAGAGAGACGGTCAAGTGACCAAGACGCTAAGGCCGATAAGACTCAGAGCATGCAGGGTCTCTAAAATGACAAAGTCTCATGCCCTGAAGTCCGCAAGGGAAGCTGTCGTCGATGTGAGCCCTCCTTCTGCCTCTCCTCACTCTACAACCACTTCTTAGACTCGTCTTTTGACCTGACAGTTTGCCCCTGGTGTAAATATGATGGAGACGGTCCTTCCGAAGTTTTGGCCTCAGTCAATAGTGTCGTGAATATAGTTTAGATGGTTATGCTCTACCGTAGTAGATAGACCCCCCCTGCTAGATCGAGGAGTTTGACGCCTAATCAACAGGTGACCTTCAGGCCGATTATGTTGTAGATGCGCACGCCAGTCGTTGGGTTATCTGTTGATAAATTATACAGCTAACTGTTGAAATCAGCTGGAATGATACGCCAAAATCTAAGTTACTGTCATTTATTAACATTAACATCAATTTGCATCTTCCTTGTCTCAGATTATGTTTTCTGTATTTGGTGATGTTCTGCTGTAACTTGTTTCTCATGTTAATCATGGTCTTCAACTAATTGCTTCTCGTCTTATAATGTCGCCGTAACATCGGAAATCATTCTAACGCCCTTGGGATGTGTATGTCCCGAAGTCACTTTCAGTGGTCACTATGACTCGGATATCGCTTATTTTGTGAGTTTTCGACATAATTGCCTTGGGCTATTGTGAAGATGTGCTAATATATGCGTAATGCATGAGATGTACTCCCTTCATGAAGAATGATATGCAATTTAACTATTTCTTGAAGTAATGCCCTACATCATTTATCAACCAAAATTATATTTCGTAAGTACTAATAAAATCACGGAAAAAAGAAACTATGTACCTTGTAAATTTGAATGTAAAAAAAATGTAATTCAAACTGGTTCTCTTATTCCATAATCACCATTTTTTTGTACGTGTTAGAGTCGATTGAAATTGACCAAAGTACATTACTGAAATGGTTCTTCAATAATTGAGATTATTCGTGAATTAATTCGAGTTTGAATTATTTATGGAATAAAATAATCGGTTCGAATTATTCTCGGCAATTATTCAAAAAATTAGTGCCTACGATGAAATCATACTTGTTAGGGTTTAAGAGGCTAATAAAAAATTACATGTTGCCCTCACTTTCGAAAAATCTCCCAAAATCTCAAATTTTTCAAAACAAAATATCAATGGAATTACAAACTCACTCACAAAACCCTCCTCCTTCAACCACCACCACCACCACCTCTCTCTCCTCTCCACCGCCGCCGCCGCCGTCCAACGAACCAGAAACCGACGAACCAGCCCTAAAAAAGACCAAAATGTCCTCCACTACCACCTCCGACGACGACGCCGGCGTCAAACCACGGCGGTACAAGCGCCGTAAAGTCGCGATTTTCATGGCGTACTGCGGCGTAGGTTACCAAGGTATGCAGAAAAACCCCGGCGCAAAAACCATTGAAGGTGACCTCGAAGAAGCTCTCTTCTTCGCCGGCGCAGTTCCCGCCGACGAACGCGGTCAACACAAACGGTACGACTGGGCCCGGTCGGCCCGAACCGATAAGGGCGTCTCCGCCGTCGGTCAGGTCATCTCCGGTAGGTTCTTCGTTGATCCTCCTGGTTTCGTAAATCGGCTCAATTCGTTTCTGTCTCCTCAAATTAGGGTTTTCGGGTTTTGTCGTGCTACGCCGTCGTTTAGTGCGAAGAAATTCTGTGATCGTCGGCGGTATGTGTATTTGTTGCCTGTTTTTGCACTTGATCCTACGTGTCACCGTGATCGTGAGAGTGTTTTGGCTAGTTTAGGTTCGGGTGATGAGCTGGTGAAGTGTGTTGGGTGTTCTGAGAGAGGGAGGAAAGTTTTCGGTGTTGTCGGGAATTCTAGGGTTTTGAAATCGGATGTTGTCTCTGTTGAGGATGTTGATAAACCAGAGGACAGTGATTTGACCGTCGAGAATGTGAATGACTCTTTGAAGAGTGAATCTGAGGATGGTAATTTGATGGTTGAGAACGCGAATGACGTGTTGAAGAGTGAACTTAGTGTCGAGAACACAAATGATGTTTTGATGAATGAACCGGAGGACGAGAATTTGGGTGTCGAGAAGGCGAATGCCGTGGGAGAGGTGTCGAAAAATGATGAGGACGTGGTGTCACTGTCGAAAGAATTGGGAAGTAAGAGTGAATTTGTGTACGGGGACGAGGTGAAGGAGAGGTTGAATCGGATACTGAAATATTACGAGGGGACGCATAATTTCCATAACTTTACTACCAGAACTAAGGCGGAAGATCCGTCTGCTAAACGGTACATTGTGTCGTTTCAAGCGAACAGCACCCTCACAATTGACGGTATTGAGTTTGTTAAGTGTGTAGTTGTGGGGCAGAGTTTCATGCTTCACCAAATTCGGAAAATGATTGGCATGGCCGTGGCTGTTATGAGGAATTTCGCTTCTGAGTCGATTTATGAGACGGCATTTGACCGGTAAATAATCCTCGCATTTATTGTGTCTATGAGCTAGTTTTTCGGCTATTTTTGCTGATCTGAGAACTGCAAGAATCAAACTTTATTGATTATTTGATATGTTGAAATGTCAGGGATGTGAAGATAAACGTGCCAACTGCGCCAGAGGTGGGATTGTACTTGGATGAATGTTTGTTCACGTCGTATAATAACAAGTGGCATGGGACACATGAAGAGATATCGATGAAGAGCTACGAGGAGGCGGCCGAGGAATTCAAGATGAAGAACATTCACCCCCATATTGCTCGCACTGAGCACGAGGAAGGCACTGTCGCTCTTTTTCTGCACTCCCTTAACCGTCGCAACTATCCCGATATCTGCCAGGTTCAAGAGGTGGTCGAAGGGGCCGAGACGGTTACTGAGGGCGCGGAGACTCAAGAGGTGGTCGACGGAGCGGAAACTCAAGTGGTAGTTGAGGAAGCGCAAATTCAAGAGGCAGTCAAGAGAGCGGAATCTCAAGAGGTAGTCGCTGGAGCTGCTGACACCTGAGCGAGTGCTTCCGTCTGATTATTTACATTTCTTCTCCGATGAACTCCGTAACCAACAGTTTTGACTTATGTAATGTTGCTTTTCTGGTACGCGTAAGACTTTTCCGAGTTTGTGGGCCTCTTCTGAGTTTAGAGTATATGAGAGGATCGGCTTTACTTCATCAATCGCATACGATAGATTTTAGATTCTGTACGAGGTTTTTGCTCTTTATAACACCACAATGAATGTCGGAAGTTGTAGCTAGAGCACATTGAATCAGATTGAATTGCCATCAATATCAGATGTTTTCTATACATATCTGTAGTTAACAAGTAACAAATCTGAGTTCAACATGTCACAAATTCTCTACACAAGCTTTTTCTTTTTTCCCCTCATAAATCACTATATTTGAGTATTCAAACTATGTATATGATGAGATTGACAAGTGCATTTTCAAACTACAAAATCATCGAGCCATTAATTGGCTCAGAAGCTAGAGACGCTTTACAGCTGGACCGTCACAAAGTGCCATCCAACCGTGTCTCTTGCTACAAAAGCGAAATATCGTTGAATTTCGCCATATATTGAAGTTAGTCGGTAATGTGCTGTAAAATTATGCCATGGTAGAATCTCAACAAGCTACTCGAGGTTCTTCCAGGCTTTCCAATACCAGTTCTCAATATACTACACATTTATTTTCACTCCTGAAAATCCTCATAAGGTGAATCTTCGCTTGAGGAATCACTTTCATAGATCGTGGTTTCCTTTGGAGAAGAGGGAAGCGAATCTCTCTGCTGAATAGAACCTGATAAACAACGCATAACATGAACGATAAGCTTTCTATTGTAGCAAATCTCGACAATCAGATTTTGTTGCTGTACGACAGAAATATGCTGCGATTTCTGAATCACAAAATAAATAAAAAAGGACAACTAGACAAACCTTTTCTAGAGCGGAATTTCTTTGTATGTCGCCTGATAAGCTTTCTTGCTTTCGTAATTGTTAGCTGCCTAGCGAAGGGTGAAAATTCTGTATCACTCTCACTCCATTCCCCAGTAAACTCGTTATCTGCTTCACCCCTCATGGTACGCAGAACAAATGCCTTGGCCTTTCGACGCTGTGTGTTGAATAGACCTTTTATAGAATGAACAAAATTGTCGCCTGCTCCATCTGCACGCTTCGACAACGTTCCCACCTGCAGATCAGGTCTTCCTACCTGACCACCGTCACTATCACTGAGGTTCAATTCATCAGTTATTGCTGATGGTCCTGCAACTTCCCTTTGACTTTGAGCTTTATCTTTGAACTTCTTTCCCTACACAATCAATCACAGGTGGTATATATCAGAACCATTTTGCTGAGCATAGGTCTGCAGACCTCTGATTAATTATCCACGTAAACGAACAATTGTCACAAAGCACCAAAATATGCGTAGATCCCAATTTTCGTCACGGATTATCCCAAGGAGAATGGCAGGTGTATATAAGCCCCCTTGTAGATCTTTTTATCCACAATCATATAAAGGTTCATACCAAGAACATTCGGAAAGAATTGGAAGACGATGTAGACGTGTATACAAGATGAAAGATTTGCTGTTTTACCTGCATTCCAGTGACGGACTTCAAAACTCCCCAGATTATATGTTTCTTAACTCGTGAAAAGAGCCTTCTCCAAGTTCCGGTGAACTCAACACGATGAAATTGGTCCATCAGTAATCTTAAATCACTCACAGCAAATCTTGATCCCTCATACGTGACCAGCAGCTCGACCTGAAAATCACATAGAAATGATGTCCAGCCCTATAAATATTGTAATGTCACCCTCGATGACGGTTAAACTCACACAGAAATAACTGACCTGACTTATCTTGATATTGTGGAATTCCATCAATTTCCGAGGCCTTGATCTTTTGTCGTCATTAGACTTCCCTACCTTTTTCTCTTCATGAGATGCACGGCCTGGCTTGATTTGTTTTGTGTCCTTCGATTTTCCTTTAGAGTCCTCTTCTCCAAGTGGCCCACTTTTTGAATAACTTCCACTCGAAGAATGAAGTTGTAAAATCAGCTCATTAGCTACAGATTCAGCAATGTTTTCTTCCCATGTTTTGTCGTAAGATGATGTCCTCCTTAACTCTGGTCCTGCATTTGATTTGCTGTTTTTGGACCCCTGCACAGAGAAGATGTTTGGTATGATTTCTATGCGCGTAGGAATTAACAAAAAAAAAATAAAAAATACACACAACTAATTATTCCTTCTCAGGCGATGAGAAGCAACCATAATTATTTATTATCTCTCTATGTATCGAAGCAGGATAGCTATTCCATGAGTCAGTATAAGTAATGTGATGATTTTCAAACTTCGTATCAGACAACTCACTTGAGAAGAGTCGGCAGAAGTTGAAGGTACTCCAGCGGCACCTGATCTAGAGGAACCTTCCGACTCTTTACTGACATTAGATCCACTAACTTCCTGAATAGCCTTTTTCCCTCGCTTTAAACCAGCAGTAGTGGAAACCTTCCAAACTTCCTGCATGACACCAGATGTCCCAAGAGAGTTATAAGACCAGAACAATAGGTGCTATTTGAAACCCGACTGCATCAATGGTTGATCTGTGTCTCCCTTATTTTAAGCCCAAACAACATTTAGAATTGACTGACCTGCCGTCTTTGAGAATCTTGCTCCTCTTCAGGGAAAAGATACTCCCACATCATTCGGTACATAGTCTCCGTCAAGTGTATCTTCAGAGGATAAATCTCCACCTGAATCACAGAGAATTTAAATACTGTGATTGCACAGGAGCGGCATTAAAAAAATTGGCAAATAAAAACAGCTCTTATCAACTTACAAGTCGAGCATCAATAGATCTGTTAGACTGTTATTTGGATTACTGGTACTCTCTAGCAAAGCAAAGATAAATTGCTTACGTAAAATGAAGTACCTGGAAAAGTTCAAGAGAAGAGTTGCCGTCCTTTGGAGTTCCTTGCTTAGCATCTACTCGGAGCATAACTTTTCTGAAGCACATAGTTGAAAGCGGAAAAAAAAAAAAAAAAAAAAAAGCATCTCAACACATTGCTAAATTAGACGTGACAAAAAAATAAAAAAATAAAAACGCTTGTCAATGCCTGTCACAAACTTTGACAAATGAAGTAAATTTGCCTGAACGGGAAAAGTAAAAGACAGTAGAACTAAAATAAAGCAATATGCCCGACTAAAATAAATACTACAGGTTGGAATAAAACACTTACCTTCCCCATTCAGGAGGAGGATTCCATGCTGATAAAAGCATGTCAGACTTTGCATTGGGCAAGCAATTTCGCACAACTAAATACTTTGTTGTAAATCTAGCAACACCAACATCTCTGTAGTCCCTATCGAAGTCGTAAATCTATGCAAGAGAAGAAAACTGATCAAATAGAATCCATATACCTGCCTCGACGTAAAATAACTGAACCACGATGACAAAACAGAAGTTTGACTTTAATGCTCCAAACTTCTTCATGTCAGTTCAAACATGTAATAGAAACAAGATAGTCCAATGAAAATTAGGAGTTTTCAGATTGTAAAAGAAGAAAAGGTTTTTTCAGCCTATAACCAACTCGACGAAAAACATTAGACAGTGAAAATTCAAAGCTAACTAGTTCAGAAAGAAAACATAAAAACTAATATTATGGGTATAGCTTAATTGGGTATTCCTACAAAAACATTTTATCAGAGTGCTCCACTTTTCAACGGCTGGTGTACAGTTCAATACTTCTGGTATGACGCATCTTTTATCTTATTTACGGACGGATAAATAAGAAACATATTAACGGTATCCTAGATTAACGTTTTATTTTAAACGGAAGATAACATTTGAAACATCTCCTGCAGTCATTAGATCCTGCTGTGTGATCTGTCCTTCTCTCAACTCTAATTAGCTCCAATGGCCAAACCCCTAACAATACAGTCTCAGGTTCCTCTATTTTCAAAAAAACCTAGACCCCTTGCCTATCTCCTGTTCTCAGCTCCCTCTTCTCCTTCCGACTCTTCTCTCACAATTTTAGTTTCCTTTCAGTTCTATCTGAGCCAAAAGAAAATTTCAGATATGAATATATTTCGGAAGTCGAGACTAAGAGGTGCCTCCTTTTCAGTCTAGCAAAGATACTAACCATTTCATTTATCTCCGCTTCAGCAAACGCTTTGCCATCTACAAGCATGCTCCAAACCACTTTATTAATTTGCAAAGATATGCGCATGGCATAGGAAGGACTTTTGTTCTTTTCTTTCTCCATCAATCTCAATTCTGCAGCTTTCTGCAAAGTAGTCCTTAAAGCGGCAGATGCTTCTTTACGTAATTTTTGTACATTACCGAGCTCATTCCTCAGTCTTTGCACCTGCCAAAAGCAAGCGAACTCTAAGCAACTTATCATACAATAGGCATATAAGACAGGATACAGTATATTCATAGCATAAACATACGCTATCTCAAGAATATTGTACATTCCTACAGATTCAACTTAAGAACTAAAAATCATAGCACTCAGAGGACAAAGTTCAGACTTCAGAGTATCCTCAACTTAAGAACTAAATACTCAGTATTAAATATGTGGCAGGAATCATCTGAAAATAACAACACTAATATGACTAAATCACCATGTGTGCAACCAGATACAGTTATACAATCATCTTGACCAATTAGATAAAATTTTGAATTAATAAGTTAGCACTACAAGAATTTTTATAGCAAACAATCAACATTTATTTAAAATATTGGGTTAATGAATGAACTTCAATGAGCAACAACAGAAAAATCTTGAGCTATCACTTAATACTAAATCATTGTTTGACAACACAGTAGATTAGCCTAAACGAAAACAATTTTGAGGACTTGGTAAAACTTCTTAAGCTATTAGAGAAAAGATTTTGCACAAATTCACAATAACAATTCTTGTACCGAAATTTAGGTGTTAGTTCGTGATTTTTATCTAATTGCTCAAAACTTTTCTTTAATAACTCATGAAGATTGTATGTTACTCGGGTCCTATACGTACGATCACTGGTATAATCCTTCATTTTCCCATTTACGCACTACGATAAGAGGAGATTTACATGTAATTCAAATTTCATTAATAAACAGTGGACCACTTAATCACTTAATTAGGACCACCACAAATGACAGGTAAAGTTAATTAAAGAAGTAAAGTAGCACACCAGTGTAGATCTTCCCCCGGTGACCATCCATAAATCGCCATCTTTCTCAGATCCTTGGTCTACAGATGCATCATTACCAACATATAATTTCATAATGTCATCAAGGAGCAGCCTTTTATCACGCTCTTTTTGTTCAAGGTTGATTTTAGCTAGTTCTACCTCCTCCACACCATCTGGAACCACCTCATCTGCCTCTTCTTCAACATCATCATCATCCTCAGTAGGATAAGTCAGACTACTCTTCCTAGGCCTGCATTATAGAATAACCTTTTCAATAAGATCAGATGGACATGATTTAGTATATGAGCCACAAGTAGTAGCTCTCTCAAGTGTTATCGCTCTTATTATGTGTAGTAATCAGTCAATGCCATTCTCAATGCAATTTTCATTATCGATCATTCAAAAATAGCCACTGCTAATGACACTAGGTAATGATCATTGTAATATTTTTAATTAGCAATATGATAAGGACTTGAATGTGAAGTGCCAACAATTCCTTCAACTACGAACAGCCAAAAATTAGAAATCAAACACTTCCTTAGCAATATGATAAGGACTTGAATGTGAAGTGCTAACAATTCCTTCAACAAAGGAAGTCAAAAGGAGTTGTCAATTGAAATAATGATTGCTTTACTCATGAGGACTTCTACCCTTTAAGATACTGTGAGCCAAATTTCAGTTAAGGTAACGTTATGGTATGGTTTGAAATTATCAAAAACATAAACAAGTTTGAAACAGATTGTTCTCATGTTTCTGAACTACTTGTAGAAGTAATGAAGTATCATACTTGGGAGGTCTTGAAAAAAGAAGGTTGGTTAATACGTCCAACATAACTTGAAACTGTCGAGAGGTCATTGTCGCAGAAATATTGTGAGAGTTAAAAGTCAGCTCTTTAAGTGGCTTCACCTGCGGAAAATAAGAAAATGGAAAGAAGACAAACGAAAGGACTTGAGCAATCACATGATTATTGTAAGCTGCAGTTAAGCATATAGTCTGCAACTTGATTGTTCAGAATCAAAAGCGTAATGGGAATCAGGTTGAGCGGAACACATTACCTTCAGATCTGGAGTCCCACCTTTATGCCTTGTATAACGAAAATACATGTCACAAGGCATAAAAACTCTTTCAAGTAAAGCGCCCGTTCGTTTCACCTTAGGTGAGCTTCTACGAATTTTTGGAAGCCACTGCAGTCCAGCCCCAGGATCAACATCAGTTGGGGCAACATGAGCCTGAACATGCTCCAACATTGCAGAGAACTCCATTCGTTTCCAGGTCATTTCAGGTCCAGACTCAGGAACTTTTACACTTTCAGAACCAGTCGCTTTTTCAATCATCTCGCGGCCCACTTGAACAACAGAATGGAATGACCGTGCCAAGACACGACCGCTCACAGCAGCAAGCAGAAATCTACCCTGCAAAGGATAAGTGCAGAGTTGCAAGTAAGACACTCCTATCCTAGAAACAACCTGATATCGTAATCAACGTGAGAGTTGCTCAAAAACCCAAAATACTCAGTTGTTCACTTGTTGTCACACATATAGTATATCGGTTTTTCTATCATGTGCACCATGCACATGATAAGAAACTAAACAAGGAAATATTTTCAAAAAACTTTGCATTGAGAATCTGAAAATCAAAATAACTAATCTTTTTAAGGGAATAATTCAAGAGAATTTTCCTATTTTTGTTTCTTATCATGTGCAACCCATGCACGTGTTATTAAACCGATAAAAGGCAACAGAGCACTGAGGGAAAGATTATTCAACTCCATCACTTTCCAATGTCCAACCATAAATTATTATCACTAAACAAAATTATTTTGTTTGCAAAAACTCATAGATAAGTAATTCAGTACACAGCAAGTATTAATTATCAGGACAGTAAAACAGTAAATTTCTTTTAGCCTGTGACAGGACAATTTCGGGCAAAAAGCTGTCTTTGAAACTTTCAAACTTACATTGGCTTCCTCAGAGTGTAGATTAAACTGTGGCTCAATAACATTGACCATGAAATGACGAGTTCCCTCCTCCTCTTGATCGTTCATATTCAAGCTGTTTGCTGTTGAAAAATAACGAACCTGGTTGTTAGAGAAGCAAATAATTGTTCATCGTAGCAGGAAAGAATAATGGGACATTGTGTACTATTCATCCTTTTATCCCTTTAGAAGATTTAAAGGCAGCACTTATAAAAGAGTAATCCAAGATTTAAATAAACACCAGATAAATTAACTACATTATGGGAAAATAAAAAATTGATCTAAAATCACCATGCTTAGCTAAGTACATCCACCATAAATCATACCAATGGAAATCGCAGAGACGCTCTCTGTTTTAGCTGAATGTGATGGAGATAAAGGTGGCCCAGGAATCTCAGCCTGCTTTGGTGAGGAGGAATTTTCAGCACCGCCTACAGGCACAAGACTCAAGGCATTATCTTGTGGCTTATCAACATCAGAAGATCTTTGGTTCTCTTCAAGCAGCTTTTTCTGGGCATATTGTCGAGATGGAGATGGCTTAGGTGGAGCAAATGCTTTAGATAATCCTCCAACCCAGGACCAAACAGCATCTCGATTCTCAATTGTCCAGAGAAGCTTAAGGCCGTAGACAAATACACGCTGACAACTATCAGCTATTACCACATTATACCCATCATCATCACTAGGATCCGATCGTGCACGTTCATCACTGTCACTACCATTTTCAAACTCAGACCTTACATATGTCATCTCGAGATTTTTCCTTCCAGCCTCTTGCCAGGCCAGCAACCTCACAGGATCTGCCTTTGGAGATTGCTTTCTAATGGTGAAATAATCACATGACAGCAAAAACCCATCATCACGAGATCTTTCAATACCAGAGCCTACATAATTGCTTTTCTCCTGACCAGCTCTATCCGTAGAAGCAGACTGAGAGTTTTTCCTGGTCATTCGAACTACTGTAGAAATACTAGTGCAATCTTCTCTATCCAAGTATACTTTGGGCACATGCAAATCCAGCCCTTGATAAACAAGGTCAAGAGGATCACGCTTGCTATCAAAAGTATACTTCTGCCTCCCTCGACCATTGCACATTTCGAATTTCAACTTTGACATCTTGAATGTAAGTCCTTTGGCAGGATCGTCACTGTCAAGAGGCATATGCTTTATGCAAGTGGGTGTAGAATCAATCCGAAGCATGAACTCTGTCATCACCCTGTCAAGTGACAGATTGCCTGACCTTGGAATTCTAGGTACTCCATAACGAGGCCATCTAGAAAAGGTACGCAATTTATATGGGGGAAGGTAATTCAAATTCCAAAACTTGATGATCCATGCCAAATCATGAGCGCCAAGTTTTATGATCGGATAACCACCTTCTCCATCATAGGATGAGGCACTGACAGCACCACTATGTGTTGTTTTATCCTCCCCACCAGATGATTGTGATGGTTTCTCAGATGGAAGTGGCCTAAGCAAAAAATTGAAGCGCAATGAAAGAGAGGTTGATCTGAAGGGATCATATATTTTATCACGAGGAAACCCTTCATTAGGAAGTGCAAATAGGTAATGATTTAATGGAGTTCCAGAATCACATTCCCACTCCATATTAACTTCCACAGTTAGGGATGGAGCTTCGATAACAGGAACAGATACGCCAGGTGGAACTTTTAAGCCACGATTTCTTGCCAGGTTCTCCAAGCTAGTAGTCAAAACTTTAAAATCCTTAACAGAAGCATAAATACGACCATCTGACTGATGCACCTCCATGTGACCAGTAAGAATTTCAAGCTTATCAAGCTTCTCATAAGGATCAGCAGTGGCAAGGACACACCAATGGTTTTCTGAAAAGAATAGGGAAATATTTCCATGCAGGTAGTTTCGCACTTCATCCCACCAGGGTAGACTTTTTTCTTTTTTGGGTGGAGCAGGAGGAGGATCAGGATTCCTGATGCTCAGATTAGCCCTTCGAAGAGCCACTGTAAAGGCATAGCTGATATCAGTAAAGACAGGCTCATAACCTACTCCAAATGAAACCTCCCCTCTCTGAAAATGAATAGGAAGATCCAGGTAAGTTTTCATTGGCGGGGTTGTTCCACTTGCAGAGCGAAGAAGGTCAACTTTTCTCCATTTCCCAACATAAACGTCTTGGTTCATCTGAGGTTGGAAAGGAGTTGCCTGCAATTACCAAGCAATGTCACAACTCACAAATGTGGTAACCAAATTATAGCCCTTTGCACAAAACTAGGTATAAGTGGAAACAACAATCATTGTTCTTACCTGTTGTGCAAGCACCAGACAACCTTCACATTTACCAGATGTTGCTGAAAAGATAGGATATGTATAATCTCTAATTTGAACAACAAGTGTACCAGTCCGTAAAATAAGATTGCTTCCGTACAGTCTGGAAAATGGTATATCATACTCTATCGCAACAGGATCAAGTCTCCTCACGACATCTATCATACCATCCTCGCCACCTTCAATTTTTATCAAGGTAAGATCCAAGTCTGTGGCAGCTATGGAAAGAAGAGATGTTCTAGCCGTACTAGGCTTGAAACCTGCCTGGAATCCGTTCTTGCAGGCACCAGATCCTTCAGAGGAAACAAGTTTCTGACATGATTTGAGATAGGATTGGAATGACTGCTTATAGATATCTTCCTGCAACTTCTCGATGGCAGAAGAATCTTGCAAATCTAAGTCAACTCCATTGTACTGAACCTTTCTGACTACGGTAGCATCACCAGCATCAGCAGCAGTTGTTGGCTGCTCATTTTTAGTGACAAATTCTTCAAGAAATTTTAATCTAATAGCCAACTCCCGAGCCTCATTCTTTAGGAGTTTGTAATGCTCATCAAGCCAGCCCTGCATTGGCTCTTCCTCGATATCAGCAGTCAGCTTACGTATGCAAAACTTAACATTGCCTAGTTTTGAAGTGCTAGGTTTTTTGGGTTTTGAGCTCTCTTTTCTAACAGGAAATATGAGTTTTCTTTTTGCAGCCATAATAAGCTTCAATGCCCTCAACATATCCTCAACAGAATCATCAATGGCGCGCAACTCCATTCGGTAAGGCATACATATATGAACATCAAGGCCTTGAATTACCCAATCCCATGTGGTAGTCGTAGTAGCATCAGGACCATTTGAAGTCTTCGGGATGCGAGAAATCTGCATCCTACTACTTTTAAAGATTCTACAGCCATTGAAACAGAGCAGCAGCCCCTCAAGAAGCACCCCAATGCGAGCATTCTCAGAAAATATTGACTGGACTTTTACAGTTGCTTCAACACCATCTCCAACTTCCGCAGATATACTGAGCATTTCCACATCAACGGCAAATAGAGATTCCTTTTTCTTGCTCTTGTCTGCATGTTTACTCTCTGAAACAATTTCCACTCCTTGTTCAGGTTGGGCCGTACCTTCTGAGAAATCATCATCAACTTCTTTAAGCTTCTGATTATGTACCAATGACTTCACATGCAACATAAGCTCAAAAATTGATATCTGCACATCTGGCTCCCACCTAACTGCAATGTCAGTGGCACTGAAAAGAGAGCAGACAGCTATATCTTTAAGACCCCCGGAACGACGTACAAACTTTGCGTTTTGCATATCAAGCAACAGTACTTTTGTCCCAAGTACATGATCATCTGGGTGTTCTTGGTAGACTGACCTAGCTCTTTCAAGTTCCATTTGGGTAGATTGTTTATCCTTGTTCAAACACACACTAAGATGTACAATCTCAAGGGACACCGAGTACTTCAATTTTTTGCAATTATGAGGAGCTGTGGAAAAGACTCTTGCAATTCTTGCAGTACCATCGGTAGACTGCGTCACCACAAAACGACCTCCTTGTGATCCATAGTTTACACGCTTGGGGTCTTCAACCACTGTATTCTCCAATCCAACATCAGCACAGAAATTCACGGAACATCGCTCAAGAGTTAATTTGATAAGACGAGTCCCTTTTCCTGATGATTTTGATGGTTGTGCTGGCCGCACATGGTTTTTCTTTCCAGGGCCTTTTAATTTTTTGAGAAGACTAACCAAGGATAAAGCTGTGGTTACGAGTGACTCCACGCGTCTCATGGTGAAATATATACCCATACCCGTCACATCGACAGTAAGAGCCAGTGCCGATTTTGTACCTTCTTCGGAAAGCATATCCGCATCTTTTTTGCCCCAGTCCAGACCAACCTTTGCTATATGTAGTAAACATCCAGAGTTAGTTTCAACACCAAACAGTGACTCTTTCAGGCATTCTTGATATTCATCAGCCAGGTGCAAATTCAATTCACCAAATTCTGCATGAACTGCAGTTCCTTTGCTTGATATATTATTCGCAAAAACGTGAGAAGATTGTGAGCAACCCTGAGATAAAAAAATAAAAATATATCATTCACTAAAATTTTATCAGATGGAAGCCAAAGAAAACAAATACTCTGTACAAGTAAGATATAAGCCTACGAAAGGAAGTTCAAAGGAAGAACTAGGAGAAAAGCAGATATTAGCATTGCTAACTTAATCAAGAGGGCAGCTACGCGGATATTCAAAATGAGAAACAAATAAGAGTGCCAACTACAGCATAACTGAAGTTAAGGGCTTTATGCCAATTGGTGGCTGGAAAATTCAATTGTTAAAACACCCTATTCTTTTGGACTTTCTAGAGTTGAACTGAACTAAAGTGAAAACAAAAATTGTATTGATAAGAGCAGAGCCCAACTGAGCTAAGTGACCTGAAATTATATCCAAAAGAAGGGAGCCTGAGTAACTAGTGGAGCTCGGAAAGCATAAGCAGCTTTGCAGTTGTTAACGCAAATGCGTGGGGAAAGAAAAACAGTGGCTATAATTCTATTATAAGTGATCAAATGCGGGGCATGGGCCAGGCATGACATGCATTTTTAAGGCCCATAGACAAGCAGGTAAGCAGTTTTCGGACAGGTTACATACGGGCTTGTACAATATTTAAAAAAAAATTATCCAGACCTCCTTACTGAACAAGGTGGGCCAGGCAGGTCAAATGGATAGCGATGACTGTGAACAGCCTAAATTCTATATTGAAAAGGCTAAGATTATTTTACATTAAGGTTATAGTTTACCAATGTAGAGTCAGTGCTACATTATATGGAATCCAATGAAGTTGAAGACACAAGAAAGCAATGCAACAACATCATTAGCATCATTACGCCAGTGGCTCCTTTAATTAGGGAGGTAAGGAAAGGTTAAACAACACAGAGGGGTCGTTTCCAAATAATCCATAATGGAAAATGTGTAGTGAATTGCATTCAATGACGGATATATTCGACAACAAAAAGAAGTGTAGCCGATCTAGTAATACTTTCACTAATTTCAACATAATCAAGAACCAATGAGTATGTTTTTAGCAATAGAAATGGAAGAAAGTTGTAAGAAACTATGACAATGGACAATAAGTTAATATAACTTTTGCTTACATGATAAACAGGTGACCCGCTCATATTATAGAGGATAAGGGTCATTTCTGGGGCTGATACGGTACCAGTCCACATGATAGCCTTGGATGCTGTTGACTTTGGCTTATCAGCTGTTGATTTAACTTCCTCTTTAATCACCACCTTTTTCTTTTTGGCAAAGTGAAGACGCAACCATGGTTCCAGTCGGGCCAATATCAACTTACACTGAGTACCCCCAAGCTTTACGTCAAACTCAGCTCTAACAGGTGAAATCGGCTGAAAACAACCAAATGAATAATCTTTAATAAAGCACACAAAGTAAATAAATTTCAGAGATTGCAGCCACTAAAATTTCTACAAAAATCTTTAGTGCCTACAAGTAGATTACATTATGTTTCTTTTCAGTATACAAACCGTAACAAAGAACAGCATAAACGTTCTGTTACCCAAAATTGAAGTTTTTATGTAAGCAGATGATGCCTCGTAGAAACATATACAAGCTGAATGTTTATTTAAAA
Organism: Dianthus caryophyllus; assembly: GCA_023091065.1. NCBI lineage: Eukaryota > Viridiplantae > Streptophyta > Magnoliopsida > Caryophyllales > Caryophyllaceae > Dianthus > Dianthus caryophyllus. The sequence goes on along the minus strand of CM041522.1, from coordinate 8,601,925 downwards.
GGAATATAAAATAAGGGACAAAGAACAAGAACAATAAGGACAAGGAGAAGCTCTAAAATTTAATTTATGTCCGAATCCAGAAAACAGAGACTCACAGAAAGCGTAAAATTAAACAAGAACCTGAGACAGTAATAAGAGAAAGAAAGATAGTACGGAGTAGTACAAATGAACTTAGGAGTAAATCACCTGTAAGGGGATATACACTGAAGAGCCAACACTGACCCGCAGTATCTCCAATATAGAATTGCCACTATCTCTCAGAAGCTGAAGATAATCAATAGGATTGAAAAAGATGAGCTCATCAGCAAAAGTAAGTAACATCGTCGGGACCAAACACAGACAAAGTTTAACACACCAAAACCATACATGAATTTCACTGAAATCCAGTTGAATGTCAAGACGGGTACTTTCCCCTACATCTTCACTTGATCGAGACTTTATGCTTTTGAGGTGTATACCCTTGATATGATTCTCCACTGAGAGACCTTGTCCTTGATGCTCAAACGTAACGCTCAATTTAGGCATACTGAATGCAGCCTGAAAAAGTAGCATTGGGTTCTCATGCACACTAGTTAAAAATGAATAGAGTCATGAAAGAAATGACTCCGTGTGAACTCAACGCTTATAAGATCTTAAGAAGTACTCCCGCCATTTAACTCTAATTGCTTCATTTATTTATTAAAGTCAACCTTTGTCAAATTTGACCCCACAATAGGTCGTGAAATATAAAACTTAAAATATGAACATAACATATTTGAAATCTTTGTAAAAACAATCTTGCCGGAATCATAATTTTAAGGCAAATTTCCACATCACAGAGAGAAAAATACGGTCAAACTGTCAAAGTACTGCCTCGAAGACCACCCAAAATTTGGAGTTGAATATAGGGAGTATTTTAAAAGAACTTACAGATTATATTACTCATTAAATCTATCAAAACAGCAGCCATACAGAATAAGAAATTGTGAGTTAAACAACAACACAAGCAGCTATTACCTCACGTATCTACAAACCCGATTTTTCAGTAGACGAAAATGGTGATACATGACTCAATGAGGTTGCAACCATACAAAAAGCCATCAAGGGCATGCACCCAGATATATAAAAACAGCTGAAATGTTTTACGCACTTACAGTCAATAAGTGATTTCATCTGCAAAAAGATAAGTCAAATGAAGGTCTGACAGTAGTTCTTCGCAGCATCATCACTTTTTTATAGGTGAATGATATGGAGTATTTATTAGAAGAAAGCAAGGGTGCTGCCCACTACAGAAAAACCTAATGAGCTATTCCAAGAATATCATAACCAAAACAATCACTTCCCAAACTTCAAATTTCCAAGCCTTTCTCATCTTTATCGAATTATGATCACATTAACCTTCAAACCTTTTCAAAAAATGCTGCACCATGTTGTCGAGGGCTAGACTTACAACGACAAAATGTGATCCCAATTCAAGCTCAAACAAGACAAGAGACTACTAGGTACAGCTACTACGGACAACAGAGTAATGATACTCGCAAAGAATAATGAACTTCAGGTGATTTATTACCTACAAATCCAAAAAGCCTATTCAAGCTCTACAGAGGGTTACTGACTTATGGGCTTGTGGTTATGTAGCAATGTGTCATCAACAAAAGAACTGCTAAATTCAAAACAAGGCTGTTTTCCAGCAAGTCTTAAGATTTCTTTGAGGATATAATAACTTCAAGTCTCAAACTGCAAGGCACGTCTCATCTCCCTCCAGCACTAAAATAGTTCATCTAAACCTCCTCAAACGCATAAAGCAAAATCCAATAACATTAGAAATCATACCTATGCACTAAGATCCTCAAACTAGTGACCTTCATCCACGCTTCTACGTTCTAAAATTAAAACAAGTTGTATCACTCATTGCCATTACCAAAATAGACTCATTTAAAACTCCTTAAACGTATAAAGCAATCCAATAATTTCATTAGAACTCATACCTATGCACTAAGACCCTCAAACTTGCAACTTTCAATGACACTTTTACGCTCTAAATTTAAATCAAGTTGTATCACTCATTGCCATACTGCAAGCTACAGTGAACAGATGTCATCAAAATAGCATCTGAATCGGTTTAACCTATTGATTGGTGAAAAGGGAAAAAAAATCAGCATAACTGAACACAGCTCCTGAATAACTCTTCGCCTTTTCAGTCTATGATACTAGTTATAATACCTTTACCCATTAGACAAATCTCCGCTGTGTGCTTAAGTCATCATCTACTAACACAAGCAATGCAGCTCACCTAATTCATGTACTGAGTAGCAGGAACAAAGGACTACTCCTAGTTAAGCAAGATTGAGAATTATGTACTACAAAAAAAAGGCGTCTGCCTACTGAGTGTTAAATTCAAGAAACCTAGCACATATGAGGAGCAATATTGTTGTAAGTGGTTCATACAACAACAAAAGATGACAAAGACCTAACCTTCTCTGGTAATACAGTTGAGAGTTTGGTCATGGAAGAAAGTGGTTCTTTCTTGGGAGGGCTTATCACAGGCCCAACATCAGCAGTTGACTCACATTCAGGGTTAGAAGGGACCGTGGATGAAGTTTTGCGCTTCTGAAGTAGCCCTTCATTCAGATTTATAGCAACTTCGCCGCATGATATGTCTAAATCCTTGACAACTATCCCACATTCTCTGTTTCAAAAGAAGAAAGCAATCAATGACTGCAACATGATTATGCAGAAAAGAAATAAACATGACACAAAAGAGAAGAAAGCATATTTTTTCAAAGAAAGGTAGACATTCGCAATAGTCTTCACATCCAAACTACAGTCCTAGCTACAGGATGTTACTTAATTTAGAATTCATTCCTCAGACTATAGAACTAGGCTTGGCTATCGGAATGTGCAAGCCAAACTTGAGCACCGACGAGAAGGAATGCATGAGAAGATGGATGAAAAATCATATGACCACAGCTTTACCATCTATCAGAAGTTATTTGGTAAAATGATGGGTATAACAGCAAAGATACACTTAAGAACCAAAAACGGGGTAAAAGGAAAGAAAGTGCCTACCTGTTATGACCAAATTCACAAGAAAGGGAGAGCTCCTCACAGTTGAAGGATGATAAGGGTTGGTCCAACGCTGGAGTGGATAATTGACTGGCAGAAATATCTCCCTCATCAGCAAAGCTCGAAGATTCATCGTGAAGAGCACGTTGTTCTCCCACTTGAGCAACAATAGGTGAAAGGAACAATTTAATGAAGAGGCTGGGTTTTGTATTTCCATGTTTAGACATATCAACTCTAAGTTCCTTAACTTCCAAGCTCACCTTGGGTGTCTGCAAAGTCCACAGGCAAAACATGGTAAGCTTCTGAAACGGCAGTACTAGGACAGTTAAGAACTAAATGGTTGAAAAGGAAACAAGAGAATCCAAACATTAACCACCATAGAAAGTTACAATAGATTGTTTGTATGTCTAACTAATCAGTCCAGCAGAGTATAAATACCAGTGTTATCATTGCTCGTACGCAAAATTTAACCATCCAAGTAACCAATTACTAGTTACAACGTAGACAGTCAATGAACTCATAGAGTCATAGGCTCTTGTAACCATCTTTCAGCTTCATCCACTTTACTCTCTTACACATCAACTGCCGCTATTATGTCCTTCTGTTGCCCATAACATGTTTTACATGTATATCAATGAGTTGAATTCACACTGGTGGTAATGAAGGAAACAGCGAGTTTGTGTGTGACTGTGTGGAATGGATGAAAAAGGTTATCAAAGTAGAAGATCAGTCCATTCGCAATTTGGTGGTACCCTAGGAAGAAGAGAACAATTGATTGTTCTAACTCAACCCAGAAAACATCTTACCATCATGACGTTTGCATTAGGCTTATGTCGAGTAGTCGAAGAAAGTGCTGCGACTAAAGCAGACTTTTCTTTTCTGGGTTTCAAAGAGATATCTTATTTTAGCAATAGCCCCTCCCTATGTCAATGGTTTACACCGATTGGTTTAAAGTTACTTGTCAGCCAAAAATAGTCGATATAAAGATAAGTAATCAAATTATCAGAACAATAAATCTGCTTCAACTACTTTATACCTTTAGAAACAACCCCCCCACCCCCACGCTCCCTAATACCTCTGATCTACTGCCTCAATGTTAGGTTTACACATCATTTAAATTAAGGTAAAAAAAAAACTGGCGCATTTACCCCAACCATAGGTGGAGTAATTTAAGCATTTGGCTAATACTGCTGCAATTTTTAAAGAGCCTTGTAATCTTAGTGATACATTTGGTAGAACCTTTGACAATTTAAAGAAAAGGAGATCACCAAATAATTCTCCAAGATCATAACCCAAACCGATACCCTTTCCACCCTAAGCTAGCGACAAACTCACAGCACTCACATGAGGCCAACCCACTCACGTAAGTGAGTCCTACAATCACAATAGATACCTCCACCAAAACCAATGTGCTTCTAGTCCACCAGCCTGATCGTGGATAAAGAAGGAAAAACAAAATAACTACACTAGATGAGGTGACATACTAAATCACAAATTAAAGAATTGCACAATTAAAGAATAATCACAAATTCACAATGCATCAGAGGTACCTTAAACACCAATTCCGTAATGGAGACTGAGAGGAATCTAGCAATGTTCGCTATAACCATCCATTTCCCCCTGCCTGCTGATCGGGATTTGTGCGTCTTAGGTTTCTGAGTCCCCTTTGATGTACTTTTCTTTGACTTTGTCGACCTCATCACAACCTCTAAGTCACATATCAAGATTTGCAGCTTTGGGTCTCGTGAGAAGAAACCAGCCCCAAGTTTGACCAATGACTGCCGCAAACTGAGTCTGATTTCACCAACGGACACAGATTCAATAGAGCCCTGTGAAGTATTTATATTAAACTCATTAAAACATTCAAAAAATATACTACGGAGCATCAATGACATTAGTGTCAATATTGCAATAAAGTTTCTCCAATAGCAAGTTACAAAGCACAAAGCGTACAAGCAATGCATCCTCTTGCGCCCATGCTTATATCTATCCAAGATTCAACTAGCAACCTAGCACTCAGGCATTAAAGTAACAAGGACTTGCTGAGAAAGCTAATTGAACTACAAGAAGAGCTTGTTCTCGAGATTACAGAGACATAATCATTATCCAGTGCACCACATAAGTGCATTTGAGTCGCAATACCACGAATAATGATAAGATGTTCCAAATCAATTACAAGGAGAACATAAAATGTACAAAACCAATACTCTGCACTATAAAGGCAATACCTTATTAAACTTCACCACCACATCTCTTAAACATTTCCATCCACCAACTCGAAATCCAACGGAAGCCCCCACAACACGGCTCAAGGCCCATGCTACCAACCTTGCCACAAATCTGAAATCACACAAGAAACGTAAATTACTCAATGCCCCAAAGTTTACCGGCAAAAGCAAGGCAAGAGAGTCTTAATATGCAACTCTTAAAATTTTTGAGGTTCTATGTGGATGATCATGAGTCATGATTGAAAATGCATCGTGAATTTTACTCAAAAAGTTAGCGCATCGAGTTTAGTGATCCATTTGTAACGCGAAAATGTCAATTAACCAATGCCATACGCCTAATAAGTGGACTCATTCTAAAATCTTATGGGTCGATAAAAAATCAATACCCTTACAAGTCACCGCAGAAAGCCACCACACTAGTTCCCAATCAATCTTACCTTACTAACACGTTGTTTAGACGGGAAAAATAGACGTGAAAAGGGAATCCAACATCCTTTTAGACGTCAATCGAGTTGTTAAAAAAGGGGGTAGAGGGTGTTCTCTAGCACACCATATTCCCTACATCCTTCACAAGTTAAATCCTCTCAAAGAACAAACTCAACCTCAAATAGTGCATCTTCCGCCATTGTTGTTCATAAACGTCCAATGTTGCTGTTATAGTACGTACTATCTACACTTATGTGCTGATATCTGCCCATTCACAATCAACTATTCACGATATCTACGTTGTTCCAGAGAGGAAGACTATACATAAACCGAATATTGACTATACCAAACCATGAAAAACACGTCGACAAAATTCCATCCTAAAACCAATTGGCACTAAGAGAAGCAACCTCGTAACCCTATAAAGCGATCACACGTCTACAATTATCAATTTAGAGCTTCTAAATCAACACGAATCCACCATTGAACCTACGCAATTTCCAAACAATCCTAAAAAAAAAAAAAACCGCAATTGAACGGAAAAAACTCAATCAACACATCAATCATCATCATCATCATCATCATCATCAGACAAAGATAACAATGAAATCAAACCAAAAACAACAGCTCAAATTTCACAATTTAAAAAAAAAAAAAAACGAACGATCAAAGGAGGGGAAGACTTACATGAAGACGACCCAAAGAATGATGGAAACGAAAAGAAACCGAAACAAGAATTTGGCAGGCGAAGCCGCCATAATTCATAAAAAACAAAGCGGATAATCAAAACAAGGGAGAATAAATTAGGGAAGCAAAAATCATGGCGAAAATTCAAAGGAAAGAAGAAGATGAAGATGAAGATGAAGGAGAGAAGAAAGGAGGAGAAATGCAGGTGATCATTGTGAAGGAGAAGAAGGCGCGTAGATCGAAGGGGAATACATAGAGAGTTAAAAAGAGAGAAGATGAAGAGAAAATGGAAAAAGGAAGGGAGGAATTTGGGAAGGGAAGGGAAGAGTTGCTGTGTCTTTTGATCCGCGATGTGCTCTTTCTTTGATGATGTGATGACAGAGATAGATAGAGAGAGGGAGAGACTGTGCCCACTTTGTCTTTACTCCCCCTTTGTCTATTGTCTATGTCTAATTAAAACCGCCTTATGCGTGCGATGAAATTTTTAGGATTAAAATGTGACTATTTTGATGTTAGGAATCTTGGGATTACTTTAACACTAAATGTGTTCACTTTAAAGTCCATAAAATGGTCACTTTAAACATTAAAATAGTTATTTTAAATGTTAAAATAGACACATTTTAGCTGCAAATACCCATTTTATGTGAACATTTGTGATGTCTAGTTGTCTACATCTTTTTTTTATTATTATATATTTTAATTTTAATTTTAATATTATTTTTTTAATCAACATTACTTTTATAAGGAAAAGCGTTTGACAAATACCGTTTTTTAACAATAAAGTAGAAAATGGATTTATTAATTGCATAAAATTTATTATATTTAGGCTGATTGTGATTATTATTACGTAAATGTGAGCACAATTAAAAGGTGCACCCTCCGATTATCATGTTCTTATCGTTTGACAAAAATCTCTCCCACAAAAATGGTCCAATGATGAGAAACTAATGAATCAAAGGGAGAGAGGATACAAAAACTAAGTCACGTTCTAGTTAGTACAATAGTTATGATCGTTCTAAATGTGGTTATAAATCAAATACTCGTCTGTTACTTTGTTAGTAAAAAGACATTCTTTCACAAGATTTACTCTTTATAAAATATCGTCTTACAGCATCGGATGGTCAAAAGAGAACAAAATCAGTTAATATGGAAAAATATCGGTTAAAATGAAAGATTATCAAGTTGAATTTTTGAAAATGACGCAATTCTATTGAATGAACCGTTTTTTGGCAAAGGTTGCAATTTCAATGAGTGAGACGGAGTATATTATTATTTTGTTAGTTTTTTATTTACCTTTCTACTCACGTTGACAAATGTGTATAAAGTAAATGTACACAAATTAGCGGGACAAAAAAAATATTTTATAACTATAACTATACGGAGTAACTAATAACTACTCCCTCCCTTCAAATCCAAAAACTACATTTACATTTTTGACACTATTTATCTATGTCGGAAATCTTTAAAATTGCGGACAATCTATAAGTGAAAATATAGTCCGTGATATTGTTTGATTTGTCTTTATGGGTACATTATTAATATCCTATTTTTAAATTTTTTTTCTCATATGAAATTATAGATATTCTTATTTCGACATTCGCCTTAACAAATGTGATAAAGCAAACATAGTGTTTGAATTTGAAGGGAGGGAGTAATATTTTATAAAACTCCCACCAATTTATATTTCCAGTAAAAAAAATAGATTCCATTTTTTTTAACACTTAATTAAATTAAATCGGTGGATTTTTTTTTCCTTTGGGTTTTCTCATCTGTACCCCCGTATTTTTCACTTTTCCTACTTGTACCCCAATGTTTGGTGTATTCCTAGCTGTACCTCTATACTTATATAGTCAGTCTCTACCGTAACCAAACAAGAGTAAACCGTTAAATTAGCCGTTAGTTTTGTTTCCTTTAAATTTTTACTCAATTTTTTCAGCATTTTCGTCAATATTTTTGCATTAAATACTTCGTTTCACCCTTCATTATTTTTAGACGTTACTCTATCACAATTGTACGCAAAAATATGGAGGAAAAAAACTGGAGAAAAGGGTGAAAATTTATAGAAAACAAACTAATGGCTAAATTTAACGGTTTACTCTTGTTTGATTACGGTTGGAAATAACTATGTAAGTTTAGGGGTACAACTGAGAATACGCCAAACGCATGAGTATAATTGGGAAAAATAAAAAGTAGGAGGGTATAGATGGGAAAACCCCTTTTTCTTTTAAATTAGAAAAGGGTTTTTTCCCATCTATAGCCTCGTATTTTTCACTTTTCCCGGTAGTATCCCTGCGTTTGGCGTATTCCCAATAAACAATTTTGAACTTTTCTTTTGAATTTTTAAAATAGAAAAGGGGTTGTTTTGTTTTATATGAATTTTTACCCCTTTTTATTTAGTTTTTTTCTTTAATCTTTTCACATAAAACAATTTTTTTTATAATGGATGGTAGAGTATGGTATTTAGGACCTGTTCTTTCCAACTTATTTTTAGCTCATTTCAGTTCAGTTCAACTCACTACAGATTCGATTCGATTCGGCCATTCCATTCGATTCGATTCGATTCATTCAATTCGATTCAATTTAGTTCGATTCAAAGACAACTATATTATTTAATTGAACTTCATTCGATTCGATTATTTCGATTGATTGATTCAGTTCAACTCATTTCAATTCAGTTCAGTTCAGTTCAACTCGATTCAGCTCAGCTCTAAAAAGTCCGAAAGAACAGGTTCTTAATGCGAGAAGATAAAGGAAAAAACTGAAAGAACAAGGGTGAAAGTTATATGAAACATAACAGCTAAATTTAACGGTTTACTTTAGTTTGGTTACGATTGAGACTACGTTTATAAGTTTAAAGGTACAACTAGAAATACGCTAAATACAGGGGTACAATTGGAAAAAATAAAAAGTACTTACAGATCAAAAAAAAAAACCCAATAAAAAAATTGGGATATTCTATATGGTACCCCTCAGTTTTTTGACATTTTACATGGTACCCCTACTTTTTCAAAAACATACATGGTACCCCTAAATGTTGTCATTATCCGTAAGTATACTCCCGAATTTTGTTTTCAGAAAATTAAACTCAATTTTAAGCGTTAAATGATTCTTGGGCCATAACTTGAAGCTTGGTTTCTTTACTCATGGCCAGAGAGGCTCTATTAGAACAATATTTATCTTAGATGTGATAATTTTATAGGAAAACAATAAATTATTTTTTATCGTATATTTACCAATATATATTAGGTTATAGGTGGATATTGAGCCTAATAGTCTATCTGGCCACAAAAGAAAACTAAGTTCTTCAAGTATGGCCCAAGAATCATTTAACGCTTAAAATTGAGTTTAATTTTCTCAAAACAAAGTTCTGTATATTTACCAATAATGACAATATTTAGTGCATCTACACATGTTTGAAAAGTAGAGTGCACTACGTAGAAAGTCAAAAACTGAGGCATCTATATGTAATATCCCAAAAAAATTAGATTCCAATTGATTTTCTTTTGGAGATGTACGGGGAGAAACCCACCCAAAACCCTACCGTAAACAATTACCTGCTTCTGTAGTTGGGCAGCTTCTTCTCCTCCTTTTCATTAAAACTTTTTCTGAAGACAACACTCTAAGCACGTTGTTTTTGGAGTTGAATTTCTTCTGAGACACGAACTCACTAATTCTTAGGTTTTCGCAGAAAGGTAAATTTAACTATCTTATTCTATTCTATGTACTAATTTTTCAATTATTTTTATTCGTGTTGCACTCTAATTTATTGTTTTATTCTTTTTGCAATTTATTTCGTCGTCGATTTGGTATTGTTTTCTGTACATTACATTGATTTCAGCCAATGAATTCTGCACATTTTACTTGTAATTAGTTTATTTTTCGTTAATTATTTGTTCAAATTTTCATGTTCAATATACTGCATCCTCAATTAGTACGAGTAATTTGCCAGAGTTGCGAGGCGAGTTGATGTTTTGAGTAACCCGCAGTTGCTAGTTGTGGGGGTACTTGACCCGTCTTAAGCTTAAGACGGATATACCCGTCTTAATTTGAAGACTTACTCTTAAAATTATAATGTAATTGCAGAATCATCTTTTTTTTTTTTTTTTTTTTGGGATCTTAAACGAAGATATGGAAGACGTTGCGTTGATCAACCCTGAAAAGATACGCAAGTAAGTTGTATTATGCTTTTGATAGATTGTAAGAGGACGAAAATGTTCGTAGCGTTTGTCTTCATTAGCTTGTGGAGCTGTGGTTAACAGAAAAATGTTTCGATTTTTAATGTTATATTGTCGGGGTTTTTGCTTGTCTGATAACGACAGTGAAGTACCCGATATGGTTAAAGTGCTGAAAGAGATGAAGGAAGGTCTAGATAAAGTTACAAGCAAAGTTCAAGCTTTAACGGCAAAGGTGAGGATTGTTTTAATCTTTTTTTCCGAAGATTGCTCGCAAGGTGTTTTTGTTGCTCAAATGGTCGTCATATAAAAAAGCAAATTGAAATCGGACTAGTAGTGACGACTACGCATTTAGGACTACACGGTATGTTGCTGGTTTTCCTTCGAGGTGACCAGAATAGTTCTTACGTTGGCATATGCTTTTACGTGTGAGTCAGGTGAAAGGAAAACAACTTGCAACGGCTGAGGGTATCAGCTATCTCGAGGCAAAGCATTTGCTGCTTATAAGTTACTGTCAGTCGCTTGTCTATTATCTCCTCCGTAAGGCGGAAGGGTTGTCAATAGAGGGACATCCAGTCGTTCGAAGCCTTGTGGAGATCAGATTATTTCTAGAGAAGGTTCGTCTACTCACATCACCGTGTTAGTTTTTCAAGATTATGCTTTTGTGCTTTTTTCGAAGTTTGATTGGGAAATTGCGCGCAGATACGCCCTATAGACAAAAAGTGTGGCTATCTTATCGAAAGGCTTTTAAGAACATCGGCAACTGATGCTGTCAAAATAGACGAAGCTATCAAGGGAGCAGAGGAGTCACGGAAGTCGGAGGATCTACTGAAATATAGACCCAACCCAGGCAATCTCGAGAGCAAAAGTGATTTCGACGCTCTTACCAATAGCAAATCTGATGTAAGTATTAATCGTAGCACTTGAATGTTGAAAGCTATAACTCTGAAATTTATGTTTTTCTTAATCAATCAAACACTTCAACAAACTTTCAAAAACTTTATACAACTTTAGATGACTTCAGAAAAAATAACTACCTTTAAAACACCATAACTTCATACAACTTGTAGAAAAATTGAGACTTTAGACAAGTTAAGATGAAGAGAACAAATCCGTACTTTTCTATTGCTGTTCGATTAACGTTGTTATTGTCTACAGGGTCATGCTGGTGGTGTCTACCAACCGCCCAAACTGGTTCCTACAACTATGGAAGGAGACGGTGTGAAGACAAAATACCAGAAAAATGCCGAAAGAAAGGAGAAAGACTCTGCTCGTAAAGCAAGGGAGAGCGAGTTTCTCAGGAGCATGATGGATGATATAGAAGGCAAGCCTGAGGAGGTGAGTTTTTTATGCTTATCTCAGTGCTGGTGCATAATGGCTGCGGTGTTGGCGCTGAAGTTCTTATACGTTTTTTTTGGAGTACAATTGATAGGTTCGAGAAAGAGTTGGGGATGATAGCTTAGAGTTTGCTAAATACGCTAGGCAGTGGGAGAAACGAGAGCAACAGGAAGAAGAAGCATTCACTCGGGCTCCTATTACGAAGGCAGAGAAAAGAAAATTGAAGCAAATAAAGAGATCAAATGGGTACATGTTTTTATTTTATTTTTTTGTTTTTTTAAGTTGACATTTTGCTCAGCATTGGATGACCGCTTCATTTGTGTACTTTGCACTTATGCTGAAATCTAAATTCTTTTTTTTTTTAGGTTACTTGGCTTGGCAGATTTCTACGATGAAGTCAAAGCGTTGCCCTTGGGAGATGATGATGATGAGCCAAAGTCAACACACTTTGGTGGTTCTAGCACCGTGGAAAGAAAGCATCACAAACGCAAGGTACATGAGTTGTCGATCTAATTATGTTATAATGTGCACATCTCTAAACAAATGGGTCAAATGTCGCTCTACTTAAATACGAGTAGCATTTTCTGGTGCACTCTCTTACATACTGCCTTGAAGTCTTGATACCCATTTCAATTATCTTCTCCTTAGTCCTTACTCCATTTCTTTATTGTATTTTTCATTGGGATGCAAATTTTGGACAAGCGTATAGAATTGATGGAAGAAAGTATGTACACCCTTTTGTTTTCGAGATGGTCCTTGAGAATTTCTATTTAGGAGGGAGGGGTTTTGATATGACAACCAAAGTATTATTTCGCTTTAGTTTGAGGGAAAAAAAAAAAACAAACAATGGAAGCATATTTGAACGCCCTATAAAGCCATTGCCATGCTATAACTTTGACGGTGTTCAACCCTTGTTCCTGTAAAAACTACTCGTATAATCTTACAACCCCGCTTGAAGCCAGGGAATGCATAAAAGTTCATTGTTATATTCAGCGTGAAAATCGGGCTCTATTCCTGAATTGACGTGACTTGTGTGATGACCTAAGGTGATTTGCTGAAAGACTACACCGATGTGAAGTGGAAATCTTCCTAGCAATGCTTCATGCTTTGCGTATGTATACGAAACCGATGTAGTATGCCTTGGTCATTGTAGAAGAGTGGAGAAGTTTTAGGACACTGCTTTCTGAGGACGGACCCCTCTTATAGAGGTCTAAGTTCCCGAGAAATTTGTCGGCCATATCCCAAGAGACGGCTAACTTTTAGGTCGTTGCAGGGAGGGAATATGATTCTAGCTGAGAAGGTTTGAAGAGGTGCAGGACCATGACTTTATCTAACGATACGCTTACGTTAAAAAGTTGTCTTGCAACAGTTTCTAGTTTGAGTTGCGTCTTTTTGACCAAGTGATGTGAATTCAGATGCTATGATTGTTTTTTTTTTTATGGACAAAATAGTACGGAATATTGTTCTGTTTTCTTGCTTAACGTGTGTCCCGTTTTGTTGCAGAGAAAGCATTAAGAAGCCATGTAAACTTGCTCAAGCTGTCTATGGGATGTCGAAGAAAGCTATCAAATCTTTGGCTCTCTCCCATGATCGATGCTTCTTTTCGAACTGTATTAATGAAGCTTAGTACGATAATCTCATATGTAGCCAATTTTGTGCACTCTTTTAATTACATATTTTCATCATTACAAAATTACCTCCGTGTTTTTTTTTTTTTTTTTTTTTTTTTTGAAATCAAGTTTGTGGGTTTTATTCCTTAACATCTTTTAAGTATTTGCTGAGTAGCAGTCGAGAGTAGACAGGCGTGAAAGTCGAGAATAGGTATGATTAAGAGCTAAAGCCTATGATTACGATCTCAAGATTGGAGACCTGTTAACAGTATACGGAGTACTTTCTCTTTTCGTTGTGTGAAACTCGTTGACCATAACGATTTGGCCATCCATGTTATTAGAGCCACAACAATTTACTGATTTAGCCATCCATTTTATTCGAGTCAATGGCTCGTATATAATGGATTTCATCTCGAAACAATTGCGAGAAGTCTAAGCTCGTCTTTGCCATCTAACGGGCGGGTTGCTGCAACTTGCCATGAAGATTATCTGCACATTTGGTTTATCATTACACAAAGATACTACGGTGTGTTGTCAACTTCAAATTAGAAGCGACGCTCTTAACTATTTTCCGATGACCGAGATACTATTTGTGAATTGTCAAATGAAATTGTTATGTGCAAACAATGCTGCAGCGATAACTAAAAATATGTTGTACATTACAACGCTTTATGCTTATGATCTCGTTTAAACAAGTAAACGCGATCACACGACATTTTAGTCACATTTAAACTGTCACGCATACAACGATCTCATAGATAATTTACTTGGCGATCACTGAAAAACCGTCAACGATATCAGCACGAAACATAATCTTGCATCGAAAGTCGAAACGACAAAAGATATAATTCAACATAAATCGTGATTAGACATAGAAACTAAAAAGTTGATCACTGATTCACCGCCAGTAACAGCATTCATAACTATTTTGCACATCAGTAACTAAAAAAAAAAGGTTCGACGGAAATACACAATTTGTAAACGTAGATCTAAAACGCCACAGTTAGGGTTTCCTTATAAAAATCCGAGGCAAATCGAGTTAGCGAAATCGAATTCAATCGTTTCAATTTCGACTACTACGACGACGATTTAGTAGTCATCATCTTACGAAACTCATCAAAGTTAACATTACCGTCACCATCAGAATCAACAGACAAGATCATCTTCGCGCAATCTTCAACCGAACACTTCTCACCGAGTCGACTCAGCACGAGGTGCAACTCGGCGGCGGAAATGAGACCGTTATTGTCCTGGTCATACATCGAAAACGCGTCGTGCAACTCACGCGACCCTGACTCGTCGTCGTCGACTTTCCGGCGACAAAACTCGGCGAACTCAGCGAGCGTAACGACGCCGTCTTTGTCGGAATCCATCTCCTCCATCATGCGGTGAACCTCAGCCGTCGATGAGTCAGATCCAAGGGCTGAAAGAACTCCGGCGAGCTCTTCACCGGAGATTTTTCCGTCTTTGTTTGCGTCGAAGCGGTCAAACACCTTCTTGACCTCGGCCATGTCGGCGAGGTACAGCGTGGTGGATGATGACGATGATTTCAGTGTTGTTGAATTGTTGTCGTTGTTGTTGTTGTTGTTGTTGTTGTTTTCTTCAGTTGAAGACGCCATTGTTGAATACTCCAAGAAATTTGTTGAATTTTGTAAAGATTATTCTTCGTATTTGATTTTTTTTTTGTTTGGAAGTGAAAGAGGGAAGTAGAGGAGTAATTATAAGAGGTAGGAGACGCGTGGGATTAGATACGGAATTAACGCGGTTTTGTGATAAGGAAAGCTTGAATCGTACGCATAGATATCACGTCGTACACAAATACTCAGGTAAAACGGTTTCACACGTGTGACGGGTATTTGTAATTAAAATGTGTCTACTTTAAAATTTAAAGTGACTATTTTAACGTTTAAAGTGACCATTTTGTGGAGCTTTAAAGTTGTCATATTCAGCGTTAAAGTGGCCACTTTAAGTATTAAAATAGTCAAACTTTTCTCATAAGAGTTCCGTCGCAGGCGTGAAACGTTTTATGCAAGAATTACTCCATGTCGTATAATACACTAATAATACAGTAGTACCGTATCGAAATGTACGGATTCGTAGTTGCCCTTTCTTTATTTGCAAGTTGCAATCAACACGAATACATGATCATGTAGGAATGTAGGAATGTAGGATGATAATGACCTAATGATTAATTAATATTAATACAAATATGAGCTGAAGACAATCTAATATGCTCTTAGAAATTAGACGTGTTACATTTAAGTACTTCAGATCCTAAAAGTCATGATCAATGAATAAAATGATCACCATTTTGAAGTATTTGGAGAAAAAAAATTATATACTTCGTAGATATAAATAAACAAGCTTATTTTCTGAGAGTATGTTGAGTCAAATGTTCAGTTAGAATAGAATTAACATGTAATCATATTCATTAAATTTATTATAGCTGTATTTTAGAAAATTATTGCGGAGTACGTAGTGTTTATTAGAGATATCCATATTACTTTTTTTTGGTAAAATAACACCCCATCATAAGTACATGACAAATTATGGAGATGTATTTTAAATTCGGGACAATTTTGACGGGTATATCTGTTGTTTTCAGCTCCGCACATGGATTAATCGGTTACAAATCATCATTCAATGCAATAGGAAAAGGTAGTAAAGTACTCCATATCATTTATGATTATAACAAATGAAACAAAAAAAATGAAACGATGCAACCAAATATTTATTGTTGAAAACATTTCGCAATGACATTCATCTCTATATATAAGCGTACACTTTGCACCTTCAAACTCATTTTATAATACCGTATAATTAATAGATACATTTCGCGCAAATCTAAACTACACTTAAATAACCGTCAATTGACACTTTTTTTGAATAGCGAGAAATGTAAGGCTCAAATCACACCTATTATATAGTACTATACTCCATATTCCGTAGTATGAAAACACCTTTACATATCACAAATTCACAGCATACTCCGTAATACGCTTTGTTACACCGATTTTCATCTTAGTCCATGAATCGGTGTTTTTTTTATAGAAAGATTAATTTCATTAATAAGAAAAGATATCACGTGTTATCGTTTGTATTAATAAACCGGACCAACTGGTGTTAGATGTACGATATTTCTAACTGCATAACCTCAAACCTTCTCTCGAAATATCGACAATTAAAATGCACACCAGATTAACCACCGTTGTTGTTCAGGGGATTCATAACATGACCAATGAACAAAACAGAACCACTAACATCTTCCCTCACAAAGAACATAAAAGGGTGATCAGCAACGAAATTCACCCTATCGTCCTTGGTATCTAAGGACATACACATGATCGCGCCTGCCGAAGCAGCTGCAGCTTCGGTACCCTCTTCATTAACCTCGATCAGCGCTTTGTGAAAGATGCTTGACACGCGCAGCTGCTGCTGCTGCGCGCCTTGAGTCTCGAACATTTCGCTCAAGTCAGGGTTTGAGAAGGGCAGCGTCAAGCCTAGTTGTTTCAGCATTTCTGACGCCTCAATTCCGAATGATATTTTGAAACGCGGTAGCATGAATTCGTTCACAGCGATCTGTTCTTGAGGCATGTGTCGGTTTAGAAAATCGGGCTCTGAGCATACCTTCTTCAGCAAGGATGGCAGCCCGTTCTTCGAGTCTGGTAGAACTACGTACATTGAAAATTGGCGACTGTCACTGCCTTTCTCGTAGCAAAGGCGTAGTACCTGAGAGTAAAGGCACGACATTGTAAATAAAGAAGATGCATTTTATTGATACGAGTAGTATTTATAATCCCTTTAAACATAAATCAATTGAGCGTATGAACAAACATTTTCAATAGATTACAACGCTTCATTTTAGTTGTGTAGGACATGAAAATACGCCTTAGGATTTTACAGTTGCAAGTACGTACCTTAAAGCCGCTGAAAGAGCTGATATATTGGTCAGAATTGCTCGTCATGAATGGAACCTTGACCGATCCTCCACGAAGAAGGTGGAAATTGGAATCGACTGTCCTTGAGCGGTCGAATTTATAAATCCAAGTTCCTTTAAAATAAAGTGCATTCGCAAAGATAAGCCTCGTATTCGCATGAATTGAACCAGGCGGAAGCAGCTCCTTGATGAGTCCATTTGTTTCATTTTCGACCCACGAGTTCACCTCTCGTCCGAGTTCTCCCGCCTTACATAGATACAAACAAATGAAAACATCATCACTAGTAACTCGTTATACACGAGATTTTAAAGTCGCAAAAGTTAAACACCCTAAAATACAGCTATGTGAATGTGACTTACCTTGGTTCGAAAGTCAACCTGTTTGCAACCAGCCCTGTAAACACTGTCCAAAACATGCTCAAAGGTTTGCTTAAGACTCAAGCTATCGTCGATCCAAACGCCACTGACGAAGCTCAACTTGGGCCCACCAGCGGCACAACCGTCGCTGAACGTCTGCGTGGTAAGATCCCGAGACTGCGGGTTAAGCTCATTAGTTGAAGCGAACCTCAGAAAGCGTAACATTTGCTGGCATGTGGGGCCCTTAGACCCAACTGCGATCATGCTGAGGACTAGTTGGATTAATATGGGAGATAGCACTATGTTAACGTCTTTGCCCTCTGTCGACGCCACGTGTCGAGCAATCTGCATTGACACGTCGAACTGAGCTTCTGGGCCTGTGCTTGAAGTCGAGAAATTTCCGCCCATTTTTCGTGTTAGTCGTATTATTATTAATCTTAACTTATTTGAAGGAATTAGTTTTGAGAATTTTGTGGGTTTAACAAACGAAATGCAAGCAAACCAATAATAGGATAAGTGAGGAATCGAGTTACCACGAAGGCTACACGAGTTTCCTTCTCAATCAAGTTACGGAGATTCTGACCCAAGGCAAATCCACGAAGGAATAAACCGCGAAGGCTATGAATTCACTCACAGATAGGTCGAAAATTCTGCTTTTTACGTTGTTAGAGTTCCCTTAAATAGTCTCTGCTGTTGTTTTCAAAAATAAACAGCTAAGAAGGTTTGATGGCCCCCAAAATCTAACAGCTGCCGTGTTTTGAGAGTTGACCGAGTGAAGCAAAAACGACATCTTGTGACCGCTAGACGTATTATCTTCTCACATGTGGCGCTCAAAACGTGACCGATCACATGTCCTTTTACTCGTGTATTGCGTTCCAATGCAAGAAGAATCGAGTGACTCACAAGTCACAACGTTAACGCTCATCACATTTCAGAATGTACATAATTGAGTTAACTTTTAAGTACAGTTGATCTCGCTTCAATTGGTTGTGGAGTTAGTGAGATACGCTCGTCAATGATATCGGTACACCTATAAAACCTGTTATTTATTACAAACATCTATAAACCATAATCTCGGTACAAATATATTTGAAGACTTAAGGCTCAGTTCTTTTCGGTTTTTTAGAGCTGAACTTATAGAAGCTGAGTTGAACTTATAAAAACTGACTTATAGGGGCTAAAGTCTGTGTAAATTAAAGCTTAGTGAGACTTATAAAAGCTGAATTTATTAGAGCTAAAGTCTGTGTAATTTAAAACTTAGTGAGGCTTATAGAAGCTGAACTTATTAGAGCAGAGCTGAACTGAACAAGAGTTGAGCTGAATTATAAGAGGTGAAATCAAGCTGAAAAGAACAGGGTTAGTACCTTGTAAAACTTGTTACGGAGTATTTATTATTACAAACACCAGATATAAAGTTATCCATAGTATAAAAAAAACACCTTTAGACAACACAACATACCATGTAATTAAGGGGCGTATTCTTTCCAAATTTATTTTCAATTTCATTTTGATTCATTTCACTTGATTTCACTTCACTCCATTCGATTCGATTCGATTCACTTCCTTGATTCGATTCGATCTGATTGACAAATGTTATAAATTTGAACTTCATTCGATTCGATTCGATTCGATTCGATTCATTCAATTCGATTCGACTCATTTCGATTCGATTCATTTCGATTATTTCGATTCGATTCAAATTCTAAAATGTCCGAAAGAACAGGTCCTTACTATGTTACACCAACTCTTTGTATTATTCCGCGGAAATCGATAATTAAAATGCACGCCAAATTAACCACCGTTATTCAGGGGATTCATAACATGACCAATGAACAAAACAGAACCACTAACATCTTCCCTCACAAAGAACATAAAAGGGTGATCAGCGACGAAATTCACTCTATCGTCCTTGGTATCTAAGGACTCACACATGAACACGCCTGCCGAAGCAGCTGCAGCTTCGGTACCCTCTTCATTAACCTCTATCAGCGCTTTGTGAAAGATGCTTGACACGCACAGCTGCTGCTGCTGCGCGCCTTGAGTCTCGAACATTTCGCTCAAGTCAGGGTTTGAGAAGGGCAGCGTCAAGCCTAGTCGTTTCAGCATTTCTGACGCCTCATTTCCGAATGATATTTTGAAACGCGGTAGCATGAATTCGTTCACAGCGATCTGTTCTTGAGGCATGTGTCGGTTTAGAAAATCGGGCTCTGAGCATACCTTCTTCAGCAAGGATAGCAGTCCGTTCTTCGAGTCTGGTAGAACGACGTACATTGAAAATTGGCGACTGTCACTGCCTTTCTCGTAGCAAAGGTGTAGTACCTGAGAGTAAAGGCACGGCATTGTAAATAAATATATTTAAGAATACACCGACACAACTATAACATCTAGACACCAGAAAAGAAGATGCATTTTATTGAAATGAGTACGGAGTATTATTTTTAAACCCTTAAAACATTAATCAATTGAGCTTATGAATGAACATTTTTAGTAGATTACAACGCTTCATTTTAGTCGTGAAGGATTTTACACTTGCAAGTACGTACCTTAAAGCCGCTAAAAGAGCTGATATATTGATCGGAATTGCTCGTCATGAAAGGCACCTTGACCGATCCTCCACAAAGAAGGTAGAAATTGGAATCGAATGTCCTTGAGCGGTTGAATTTATAAATCCAAGTTCCTTTAAAATAAAGTGCATTTGCAAAGATAAGCCTCGTATTCGCATCAACTGAACCAGGAGGAAGCAGCTCCTTGATGAGTCCATTTGTTTCGTTTTCGACCCACGAGTTCACCTCTCGTCCGAGTTCTCCCGCCTTACATAAATACACGCAAATGAAAACATCATCACTAGTAACTCGTTATACACCAGATTTTAAAGTCGCAAAAGTTAAACACCCTAAAATACAGCTATGTGACTTACCTTGGTTCGAAAGTCAACCTGTTTGCAACCAGCCCTGTAAACACTGTCCAAAACATGCTCAAAAGTTTGCTTAAGACTCAAGCTATCATCGATCCAAACGCCACTGACGAAGCTCAACTTGGGTCCACCAGCGGCACAACCGTCACTGAATGTCTGCGTGGTAAGATCCCGAGACTGCGGGTTAAGCTCATCGGTTGAAGCGAACCTCAGAAAGCATAACATTTGCTGGCATGTGGGGCCCTTAGACCCGACTGCGATCATGCTGAGGACTAGTTGGATTAATATGGGAGATAGCACTATGTTAGCGTCTTTGCCCATTGTTGACGCCACGTGTTGAGCAATCTGCATTGACACGTCGAACTGAGCTTCTGGGCCCGTGCTTGAAGTCGTGAAATTTCCGCCCATTTTTCGTGTTAGTCGTATTATTATTAATCTTAACTTATTTTTAGGAATTAGATTTGAGAATTTTGTGGATTTAACAAACGAAATGCAAGCAAACCAATTAAAGGATAAGTGAGGAATCGAGTTACCACGAAGGCTACACGAGTTTCCTTCTCAATCAAGTTACAGAGATTTTGACTTAAGGCAAATCCACGAAGGAATAAACCGAGAAGGCTATGAATTCACTCACAGATAGGTCGAAAATTCCGTGTTTTGATTTCGAAATATTCTGATTTTTATATTGTTAGAGTTCCCTTAGACCATCCCCATCCAATAACTAAATCACCAATATTTTTACTCTTAATTTCACTCTATTTATTTGATTCACTTTTTACTCCCATCCAACAAAGTCACCAACTAAGTCATTGAAACCTTTATTTATTTATTTAAATTAATTGTAGGCTTAATTGTTAATTAACTTGATTCAAGTAACCATGAACTAAGTCATGACCTTTGGATGGGGGTGGTCTTATATAGTCTCTGCTGTTCTTTTCAAAAATAAACAGCTAAGAAGATTTGATGGCCCCCAAAATCTAACAGCTGCCATCTTTTGAGAGTTGACCGAGTGAAGCGAAAACGACATCTTGGGACCGCTAGACATATTATCTTCTCACGTGTGGCGTTCTAAACGTGACCGATCACGTGTCCTTTTACTCGTGTATTTCGTTCCAATGCAAGAAGAATCGAATGACTCACAAGTCACAACGTTAACGCTCGTCACATTTCAGAATGTACATAATTGAGTTAACTTTTAAGTACAGTTGATCTCGCTTCAATTGGTTGTGGAGTTAGTGAGATACGCTTGTCAATGATATCGGTTCACCTATAAAACCAGTTATTTATTACAAACATCTATAAACCATAATCTTAGTACAAATATATTTGAAGACTTAAGGCCTTGTTCTTTTCGGGTTTTTAGAACTGAACTTATAAAAACTGAACTTATAGTGTTCGAAATGCACTTATAAGAAATTGAAATTAACTTATAAGAAATTGAGCCAAAGTGCATGTAAATTAAGTGGGCCTTATATGAATCGAACTTATTAGAAATTGAACTTATAAGAAATTGAAATTAATTATAAAAGCTGACATTAAGCTGAAATGAACAGGGTTAGTATCTTGTAAAACCTGTTATTTATTACTCCGTATTACAACACCAGATATAAAGTTCTCCATAGTATACAAAACACCTTTAGACAACACAACATACCATGTAATTTACTATGTTACACCAACTCTTTGTATTATTCCGCGAATATCGATAATTAAAATGCACGCCAAATTAACCACCGTTGTTGTTCAGGGGATTCATAACATGACCAATGAACAAAACAGAACCACTAACATCTTCCCTCACAAAGAACATAAAAGGGTGATCAGCAATAAAATTCACCCTATTGTCCTTGATATCTATGGACTTAAGCATGATCACACTTGCCGAAGCGCCTGCAGCTTCAGTACCCTCTTCATTAACCTCGATCAACGCCTTGTGAAAGACACTCGACACGCACAGCCGCTGCTGCGCGCCTTGAGTCTCGAACATCTCGCTTAAGTCAGGGTTTGAGAAGGGCAGAGTCAAGCCCAGTTGTTTCAGGGTTTCTGATGCCTCTATTCCGAAGGATATTTTGAAACGCGGTAGCATGAATTTGTTCACTGCGGTGTGAACTTGAGGCATGTGGCGGTTTAAAAAATCGGGTTGTGAGCATACCTTATGTAGTAAGGATGGTAGTCCGTCCTTCGCATCTGGTAGAACGATGTACATTGAAAATTGGCGACTGTCACCACCTTTCTCGTAGCAAAGGCGTAATACCTGAGAGTGAAGGCACAACATTGTAAATAAGTACTAGCCAATTGAACTTATCAATGAACGTCTTTAATGAGATTATGACAACGCTAGGATTTGACCGTTGCAAGTACCTTAAAGCCATTGAAAGAGCTTATAAATTGGTCGGAATTGGTTGTCATGAACGGTACTGTGACCGATCCTCCTCCAAGAAGGTGGAAATTGGAAGGAATCGTTCTCGAGTGATCGAATTTGGAAATCCAAGTGCCTTTGAAATAAAGTGCATTTGCGAATATGAGCCTCGTATTCGCATCAACTGAACCAGGAGGAAGCAACTCCTTGATGAGTCCATTTGTTTTGTTTTCGACCCACCAGTTCACCTCTCGCGCGAATTCACCCGCCTAACATAAATACAAGCAAGTGAAACCATCATCACTACATAAAAAAAAAAAAAAAAAAAAAAAAAAAAAAAAAAAAAGGCGAGCCGCTTGCCAAGATTTACAGGGCGGTACAATGATTTTGGAGATCCATGCTCTAAATTCGATCATGAGATCCTTAAAAATTGTGTAATAACTTACCTTGGTCCGAAAATCAACGTGTTTGCAACTAGCCAAGTAAACACGGTCTAAAACATGCTCAAAGCTTTGCTTAAGACGTAAGCTGTCATCGACCCAAACACTACTAACGAAGCTCAACTTAGGCCCGCCTGCGGCACAACCGTTGCTGAACGTCTGCGTGGTCAGATCTTGAGACAGTGGGTTAAGCTCATCAGCCGACCTGGACCTCAGAAACCATAACATTTGTTGGCATGTGGGACCCTTAGACCCGACTGCAATCATGCTGAGGACTAGTTGAATTAATAAGGGGCATAGCACCATATTGGTGTCTTTGCCCTTTGTCGATGCCACCCGTTGAGCGATCTGCATCGACACGTCTAATTGAGCTTGTTGGACCTGTTCGTGTGATCCTCTTTTAGGAGTCCTTCGTTTTTGTATGTGTTCTGTATTTAAAGTCGAGGATTTTCCGCCCATTTTTCGTGTCAGTCGTAGTATTAGTCTAACTTATGTGAAGAGTTTAGTTTGTTCTTTTAAGATCTTGGCTTATTAATAGACTCATAAAGTCACTTTGTAGTGAAAAGAATTAGATTCTGATAATTAATCTGCTCGTGAGAAACGATCTTTGATTATGCAACACCCGAATATATTCCTCGATCACACCTGTAAAGTTCATACGACGATAAAATCCTATCTTGGACAATACAAAGGCATATTTTCGGTTTTATTTTCAAAATAAAGAGAGCAGTGCGAATGCGCTTTGGTTATTTACTTGCGTGCTCCACGAGCTCTTGTATGACAGAATATGGGTAAAATATGAAACTCGTGACGCACATGGAGGCAAGCTAGCAAGGTGTCTATAGACGGTATTTATCGTTGTGACATCTCAGATCAATCTACAATGATTTTACCTCGTGACACGTTCCCGCTATCCAGCTATAAGTGGTATCTAACACAATTTCGCGAAAGGGTCAAGGTAAGAGACGAGTAATATTTCTAGAGCACGAATTTGGACAGTCCATCTCAATTTTTTACTTAAGAGTACGATGACGGATTATTGCACGCCACTAAACAACTCCCACTATAAGCCATAAAAATTGGCAAGGACTCGAACAGCTCGTGCTTTCGCTTGAGCCTCATCTTCGTTAGCTGGTAGTCGGCATAAATATGCCTCGTGACTTGTCAGTAGAAAATGGCTACAGGCCTAAAGTGTTAAAATTTGTTCGCCTTACGGTTTCTGTTGGCCTCACTTCAGTAGCAGTTAACTTCACCCTATCAAGCCAATCACACGTAGGGTGACTTGTTTGACCTTCATTTACGCCATCAAATGGCGAGTAAATTTGCAGTGGTTACAAAATCATTACAACCCCGGAAAACCAGAATGATGCAACAACCCTAGCCAAAAGAACCTACACAATCCAACTTTAAACAACCAAAACTTCCTCGTATTTGAACAGTTGAACCTATCTAATTCAAGTGACCCCAAACAGCCAAATCAAACTACCTGACTCGTTCAACCCGTAACTTTATTCGATTCAGACGATCAATTCACTAAGTAAATTTAGAACATGAAAAGGGACAACTGGTGGAGGAAGAATGGGGCTTCACGAAACCACTTTGGCAGGATCAAAAAAATGCCAGCGTCAATTGTCACGAAGTAGGAACACAATTCATAAAAACTGTACAATATATAAACATTTCTCGACTCAAAACTCCGCATGATTCCTACCCATCGAATAACAAAAGCAACAAATCTGTTATGATCGACAACAACCTGCCCTCACTAAACCATCATCACCAAAATCGATGCATTAACCGAATCCAAAACCCTCATTCGCTTCATGAATTGCGAGCAGCAGCCTTTCCTGTAGATGTTCTTTGGATGGGTACTCGGGTAGATCCAATTGGTTGAAGCTAATAACACCAAAGTTAACAAATAGTTTAGGCTTGATTCCGAATACACTCATCACAAGAAGAAAAAGGTGAGAGAAAAAAAAAAAAAAAAAAAAAAAACCCAACAAATCAGAGAGATGAATTACCATGTGTGTGCAGAGGGCAAATGATCAGCACTGCCATACGCTTTGTGAATTTGGAATTTCTGTGAGCCTGAAATACCTTGAAGAGCACTAAAACCTTCTAGCGGTACCTAAAATTCATGATAGTAGGCGCTCGTCAATATTCACCACAACCTCAATTCAGATTTTGAAATCGAAATTTATTTCATGTTATACATACTAAAAGCATCAAATGTTCCCAAAAGATAAATAGTGGTACCTTTGAAGTTCCCGTGACAAACTGCAGAAGGCGCGCTTTGTCTTCTTTACTAAATGACTGAACTACATCCCAAAACCACTGGATAACAGGAGATGCAGGACTGTAGCCAGAGTATTCTGTATTTGCCTTCATATCGTCCACTGTAGCAATGACAATACATGTTTAGTCACACCTCGGATAAGAATACCATATACAACATTCCTACTCCACGAACAAAATTTAAAAAACGACGAAGGTGAGAGAACTCACAATCGATGTCCGGAAGCCCACTTATCAATAGTTCGAGTTCTTTGTCGTTAAATATCGATATAAGTTCACGTGAAACCAACTCATTGAATCCTTCCAAGAAAGCATTGATTTGAGGACGAATTGCGGTTGTCAATCTATGCTCAACAACTAAGTC
This sequence comes from Dianthus caryophyllus, assembly GCA_023091065.1. Classification (NCBI taxonomy): domain Eukaryota; kingdom Viridiplantae; phylum Streptophyta; class Magnoliopsida; order Caryophyllales; family Caryophyllaceae; genus Dianthus; species Dianthus caryophyllus. The sequence continues at coordinate 8,575,753 of CM041522.1, read as the reverse complement.
AACATATTGATGTTTGTTCTCCTCAGTGACTTTGATGTTACGTCCACCAGGAATTAGCTCATAATCAGTCACCTGGAGTTCCCAGCCAAATTGGAGTCAACAAGGGTATCATCACAGAAAATAAGTATAAAATTAGAATCACAGCTATATACGATGAAATTACCTGTGTTCTTTCATACAGTATCAGCTTCTCCTCATCAGCATCAATGCTAAAAGTAAGATCTAACACATCGCTGATATCATTCTGCAAAAACATGACAGTAGTAAGGATACCAAAATAAATAGAACAGTCGACATTCAACCAACCTTGACAACGCAGTTACTCTCACCAACCCCAAAATCAACTCCAGAAAGATCGGTAAAAGAAAGGGAACGATTTTCAAAATAAAGAGTTTTTGTAATCAAGGAAGGGACAACGTATATGTGTGTACCCAGAGTCATAACACATAAAAATCAAAGAAACATACCTCAAGCATCCATTTCAGATTCTTATAATAATCTGGATCTATAGCTTCTATGTCATGATATGTAACTTTCACGCCTAGGATATGCTTGTAGAATGAGCGGGTGAAATGAACATCCAAGAGCTGACCATCAAACAAAGCTTTTCCAACCTGAACATTACCATATACATTTAGAACTTGGAAGACATTCGTCAACCAAAAATCAAAAATTTGATGAAGACTGCAAACTCACCACTCGGCCAACAAACTTGAAATACGACAAGTGCTCAGTTTGATAAACAGAATTTGGATTCGGTTGAAAGGTTGAATCATTGCCTACTGTAGTGAACAATAATGCTCCTTTATCAAAAATAACCCGGGATAATGACTGATACCATTCCCTAGTTAGCCCTCCAGCATCAATTCCTTCTTCTCCCTGAAAATGTACAGTTAATCTCCCCTTCAGCTCTTGAGTTGGCCTCATACGCAGTTGGTTATATGAATCTTCAAGAATGTACGCTCTTCGCACTGAGATCCTTAAAGGGCTATGATGATGATCATGCTGATGCTTTATCTTAGATCGGAAGTGTGCACGTTTATTATCAAAATCAATGAACCGCGGAACCTTTAGCATCAACGAAAAGGACTTCTCAAGCAACCCAGGATTCTGACGGATAAAAGCATTCAACAATTTCCGATGCTTCTCAGTGAACTTAATGAAAGCAACATGCTTTTCATCCGCCTTAGTAGCAGGGCCAGACACATGCTGCTTACTGACTGAAGTGCTGGCATCGTCCAGTTCTCGCACAGCAGCAACAGTGAAATCTTGATTTGTCCCAGGTTGTGCAGGTTGTATCTTCTCACATGTTACAAAGAAAGACTCAATATACGGTAGTACATTTTGGGTGCCAGCAGGAAGCGGAGTCGCACTAGAAGGCTTAGATTTGACTACTACTACTGATGACGAAGGCAGTTCAACAGCAGATTCAGTATAACCCTCAATCCTGGTTATGCAAGTGCTGAGCTCCAACCACAATGGTTCCAAAGAAGATATGATGTCTCCTACTAGAGAAAGAACAGTGTTTTGCTCCTTTTCAGTTGAACTCTGTTGACGTTCTTTCTCATTTACAGAGGAAACCAAAGAGCTCAGTGCCTGCAGCACTCTCAGGATAGCAGCTCCGTCAGCAGAAGATGAATGTAAGAGAGCACCTTCAGAGTCCCCAAATGAATGTAATTCTCTCATAGCAGATTGACTCAAGTCACGTGCCGATCTAGCCAGCTCGGTGATGAATAAATGACCATGCAAAGGGGAGAAGGCTACCATTTTCTTAAGAACCTCCGAAACAAGTGTGTATGCATTGTCTGACAGTCTGATTAAGAATAATTAAGTCAATATAAAGAAGACATAGCTGGTTTAAAATAACCATACCAACGCAGAAAAATAGCAGGTTTGCACTTCACGGGATAAAAATTCATATATTATAATTTATAAAGCAGTAAACACATGCTGAAAAAGTTGATTTTGAAAAAAAAAATAAATATATTTGCACTGAGATCATAAACTTCAGGAGACAGTTTTTAAAAAATGATCAACTGCACATACCCCTCAGTTGCCAATAAAGAGCATAGTAGTCTAAGATCAGCAGGTGGAAGCCCATGCAGCACAGTTAGTGCATCAAATGACTCTTTTGAGCCAGAGGTAGAAGGTTTCGAAGATTCTTCAGGCTTGGCTATTGCAACAGCCTCAGAAGAATTTGCTCCTGAATTTGTAATCATCGGTGCGTCAGTTGTGGCGGCATCAGGAGCAGGTGACTCCTGCTTACTAGAATTAGATTTGCTGCCAGCATTGTCAACTATGACATCCAGAAGATTCAGCAGCTGGCAAATATAATAACAATTCAGTCTCAGAAATGTACAAAAGAATACATAACAGACACAAATAAACTAACATTATCTATACCTGCTCAAGATGTGCTATACTTCTTAGATAAAGCGGTTGGTTCAAAAGTCCTAAAAGCAGTGCAACAGATGGAGAGTCTTCCGGAGGCGCCCCAAAAGTGTTGTTCTCGACAACCATCAAGGCTTTACCACGCGTCTGATCTGTATTCTCAAACGTGTGATAAGAATGCAGGGGCAGCCTCAACTCAAGCAAGACCGCGGCAACATATGGATGATTTCGAGCCAGGTAGGTTAAAGTCTCAAGAACTCGGCGTGAAACCAATGGAGGAACTCCTAAAAGAATAGAAGCAAATTATAAGAAAAGCACGGGCTACAAAAATATGCAGCACATATACACCAAAATAGTTAACAAAACTTAGCAGTCTTATAAAAAGTTCACACTGAACGAAATTTTGAGTATGCCACATAGAAATAACTCACTAAACAAAAAGGAATGAACAGACTGTCTCCACCAGAATTAGCGGCTTCGTACAAACACAGAAAACAGGCACCGCTGATTTAGACAACTAAGTAGCATAACATAAGGACAGGAAACGACTTACCATCAACAAACTGGGGCCGAGAGTACATCACATGACTTTGACAAGCATACAGGCGATATGACGGCTCAGAATCAATAAGCTGATTGCTTGTCTTAAGCTTGTCAATCATGAGCATCTCCATCAGGATTTTTATTAAAGCAGTTCGTGATTCACTATGAGCAGACAAATTCAACAAGAGTTTCTGAAATTGGCCTTTATAGAGTGGCTGCAAGTCAAATTTTTCATTAGTAAACAAGAAGAAAAATAATTATTATACCAGATTACCAGCTATTTACTCACCTGAACAACACGAAGCAATCGAATCAAGCCCTTGAGAGCATCTTCATCCACAAGTGGAGCACCATCAGCTTCAAGAACCCTAGTTCCCACAGAGCGACGAGAAGTAGTATTACCAACAGCTCTGTCTAGGCCTGATCCTTCACCTCTTCGTGATGACTCCCCTCTTCGACTCCTAGGATGCATGCCAAAAAGGGCCCGACCACTGCTATAGCGATTCGCAAATCTTTCTCGAAGCATGTTTGCTTCAGCAACAAGAGCGGGCGTGAGATTGGCCAGAACAGCATCAGAAGAGGTTAAAAGTACCTGACAGACATTCAAAAATGACAACAATGTTAAAAATGACCATCAAACTCAACAAACTTCTCCTAATTCCTCATATTACCTCTTCTCTAATATCTGAAGGGAAGGTAGCAATAATTGAAACAGTATCCATTTCGATTGGCTGCCCCTCTAGTTCCTGGGACTGATGAATCCTCTGTACCTGCTGCTGAGCAAGAACTTCTGACCGAATGTCTGGTGGAAGTGCAGCCAGAAATTCGGGATCAATTTCTTCTGTATTCTGTTGTTCTGCATTGGATGGCTGGTTCGATAGACCTTGCTGGGCTGACAAGACTTCAGCACGTAGCTCTTCTGGGAGTGCATCAAGGAATGCAGGGTCAATTGGACCAGACTCGGAGTCCCCAGCTACTTGTTGCCCATCAGTCTGTACACCTTCAGCCTCCTGGCTTGGGTTTTCCCCAACTTCGCTCACGCTATGAAGTGCAGTCTCTCTACTACCAACTGGGGTAGAAGTACCAAATGAAACAGTAGTTCTCCTTGAGCGAACTCCTTGTGGCTCACTCAGAGAAACTCTATCAGCAGAGCTTTGTCTTTCTCCTCCTTCATCATGACCATCCGCACTTCCAATTTCAACATCTAGGCTTCGCAGACTTTCTCCCAAAGTTGCCCCACTTCCACCACTTTCTTGGCTTACTGCTTCAACATCTCGAGCATTTGCATCATTCTGCTCGTACTGCAACTCAACAGACTGTGGCTGTCCAATTGCCGCATCAGTGCCTTCCAGAGATGTGGTTGGAACAGATCCATTTTCAGGGATAGAACTATCCCCTGCCACAGAAGCTGCAGCATGACCATAATCTCCTTGATCACTTAGATTAGTTCCACCTGGAATCTCTGTTCTCATACTTGCATCAACTTGTTGGACAGCCTCCTCACCCATTTCCTCGGAGACAATAGTTGTGTTGTTCTGCTCAGAAGGCTTTTCTGTTTCCGGCCGCCTCAACTGCGAAATAATAAATTCTTCAAGGCCTTGTGGTAGAGCAGAAGAGCTTGATCCACCAGTCTGCTCATGGTCATCAAGCCATAAGTTAAATCTGTGTCCCGGCCTTCCATTCCTAGCAGAACGAAAGATAGTATCCAAGCGTGATGAGGCACTATCCAAGCTTCTGTCAGGGAATATTAGATCGCCTGTTTCTGAGACATAGAAAACAGGAGTCAGGACCAACAACAGATCAAAAGAGATAAACATTAAGAACGACTAGGAATAAGAAAAAATCCATGGGAATTGTACCAGAAGCTCTAGTTGTGGCTGACGTTGAGGGACGGTGGGACTCAACTAAGAGTGGATGCTGTGATGGAGCAGTGTTATCGCTTCTGCCAAGAAGGTTATAAATGGAAGTTGATCGCCCTTGACGCCTAGACCCAAATAGTTCCATAGGCATCACTTGCAGAGATTCACTTGCAAGATTATTGTCTCTACCAAAAACCTCAATATGATCAAGGACGTTAATCCCATTGATGCCTTCCTCCAGACGGAGTATGAGCCCATCTTCATCCTCTTCATCCTCATCCTCTTCCTCCAACACATCTTCATCATATTCTTCCTCGTCCATAGCATGGTCATCCTGATCTGTATCAGGATGAGGAAGGTCATGATCTTCGTCTTCTTCAAGATCATTGTGATCATTTTCATCCTCATCGTCTTCATCATCGTCGTCGTCGCCATCACCCTCATCATCTTCGTCATCTCCAGACATGTCTTCATCGTCATCTTCATCAAGATTCCCTTGTCCTTCAGGTTGAATTTCGAAGCGAATACTCACACTATCAATTACATTTTCAAGGTCCCTTCCATCCTCAGCAGTATCATGCATGTACTCATCTCCGTTATGAGGAGTATAGCCTCCATCAAGGTCCTGGTCAGCCTCCATATCATCTGTCACAGCCTCAGAGCCACCAAGATTATTCCCGACACTAAATGAGTTAGTCACATCAGCAACACCAGAAGAATCATTCTCTTGAGAACCAGCATCCATTCCTTGTGCCCCATCAGCAATATTGTCAGTTCTGTCTTGCAAGTTAACATCAGATGCCTTGACAGAAGAGTCGCCCTTTCCTGCATGAGCATCCGCAGAGAGGACATGTTCCTTTGTAACCAGCTCTAACACTTTGATGACTCCCGTGGCAACCTTTGAAGAGTCAGCCTGGTCAAGATCCAAGACTTGAAGAAGGCGAGTCAATGACTTGACTAAACCAGCATCTATAAAAGTAGCAGAAACTTCTGCAGAGATAGAAGAACCAGTAGGAGAGCGGGCGACTATCACGTCATTGAGTAGATCAATAAATGCGACAACATCGACACATGGTGACATATACCCCTTGACTGAATCAACAAGTTCAACAAAAACAGAATTTATATCGGTGAAAATTCTTCTCCTTGCCTCTGCAGACCGCACACATGCAGCAACCAGAAATTGGCTGGCCCTTGTTGCCAAATTGTGTTTCCAGTCACCATCAAGCTTTTTCTCTTTTTTGGAATTTTTAGAGTAGGGGACAAATTTGTGCAGAACATGGTGAAAGATCCCCCCCGAGCTACCCCGCTGTGGCACCCTGCAGCTGCTAACTTCAGCATCCCTCCGCAACAATACATGTATAGAAGCAGCATATGTCACAAGAATCTCCGTGAGAAGCTTCAGAATAAATACAATTTTGGCGACCGAAGCAGGACCATCTTGACTTTGAGGATCACTTTCCTCAGATGCAGTCACAATAGCCTTCCCTTTGCCCTTATTAGCAGCGATATCAATATCCATATCAATTGATGTGTGTGCACCAGAAGACTCAGGCGATGCCTCATCCTTTATGGAAGGCTCAAATGTTAAAGCTGTTTCCAACAGAAGCTCAATCACATTTACGAAACTATGAGGAGGTTTCCTGTGTGCTTTGAAACTCTTGGACTCATGAAGCTTCCCTTGGACACCAGAAGAAGGCTTCCCATCAGGCTCTGATGTTTTTTCTTTCTCAGATGCCTTTTCTTTGTCTTTGTCTTTATCCTTGGGCTTCTCTTTTTCACGATCTTTCAATAAGACAATATATGGCCTATCACCTACCATCTCAACTTGACAGACAGACTGAGCCGCGCGCATGAACACCACAGGATCTCTAGAAAATACAGCAACTGAATTCGCAAGAAAGTTGCGCACGGTAAGCCTACCACTAGAATGTCTGCTTGTTGCAGTAACAATGCTGTGACGTATCTCCAACTCCATTGCCTGCTGGAGAGTCTGAGGATCTTCAAGGACGTGGCGGATAATAGAAGAAGCAATGTTGTCAAACCCAGAAAACAGACATTTGGTAGGTAGATTAAGGAGCAATGGAACACCACCCGCATCCAAAAAACTTAAAGCAACAGGGTGAGACCGCGTCAATGTCGCACATAGCTGAAGAACGGCATGCATTGTTTCTGATGGGAGTTGCTTTCTAATACAACTGCAAGCGAGTTCAACAAGTCTCTTCCTCTGATCAATATCAACGAGATCATATGGCGACTCCTCAGACTTATTCTCCTTTTCCCCACTTATAACAATTGATGTCTGCTCGCTGCTGGGGGTAGTCTTCTTCAACAATTCGACAACTTCAGAGTTCAGCTTTGGATCTACTTGCAACAGCCGACCAAGAGTAAGGAACACAGTGGTCACCCATTTTGGGACTGATACATCAATGCCATTAGAAGACCCACTATCCCATTGCCACAATATATCGGAGGCAAGCTGTGTCAAACCATTTTTCAAACATGTTTCTCGAGAAGCAGCATCCTCGTGAAGGATCAAAGCCAAAACATGAAAAAGTGCAGACAAAATGGTACTATTTCTATCATCAGCAACCATATTTGATTTCTTTATCTGCGCAATTACAAAGGAAATAACACTAGGGCGGTATTGACCATCACTCTGGGAGCACATTGTCAAAAGCAAGTCCCGGACTGGAAAAGCAAGAGATTCCTTTGACTGCAAAAGATGGACGCAAGTCGACAACAACTCATCAATTGGAGGAAGCTGAACCAACTCTTCTTCAAACTGTCGGCTATTTTCATTACCAGAATCTTCTTTTGAATCTGATTCAGAATTTCCAAGAGACATGGCCATTGCTCGTGCAAGTTCATCATCTTCTTGAACTTCCTCCGGGTGAGAGAACAGCCACTCCATAGCCAACTCAACACTATTTACTCCAACTTGCCTCAAAGCTTCCTCAGCCCTAGGTCTAGTAAATCCCATTTCCACAATGGTTGAGATGGCAGCCTCATTAAGAGGAGGTCCTGCTAAACGGCTGCTGCTACCTGTGGTAACATTTTTCACTTCCACCCCAGAATATACATGCCGGACAATAGAGATTATCGAGGTAATAAATTCAAAACTGCAATCAACAAACTGTGGGTGGGTCCATAGCGGAAGGACAGCCTTCAGTACCATGGACTGCAGAACCTTCACAAATGTCTCAGCATCCCGTGGGAATGGTTTATTCACATCTGAAAGAGGCTGCACAAGCAAGTGTTTGGTAAAGGGAGACAATATATATGACGAGGTAACCAAGTGATCCATAAGCTTGCCATAGCCAGCTAGAGGCTCATATAGCCAAGAGAGCTCTGACTCTCGCTTTTTATCATGCTTTGAAATCCCATCATCTGTCTCCATAGGTGATGCGGGAACAGTAAATAACAACTGGCTTGTAGCTTCAAATGTTGTCAAAACTGACTGAATAACACCTTGGCCATATAAGCAATTTAATAGCACCGGATTACATGAATCATGCCTGTCCATCAAAATACTATCAATGAATTCCACAACCTTGCCAAAGTAACGACACTTGCTTGACACGGATGCCACAGAAACTGAAGGGCTTGTCTGACCCCCAAAGTTCACATGTCCCAGGGAAATGGATGCTAAGGTCGACACTACTAATTTAGAAGAAGGGGATATGTTCACCACATCATCACGGCGTCGAGAAGGCTGTAGTATTGCCTTGCCCAACTCCTGAAACAAATGCACAATGTGCAAAGAAAGCGATCTGACCATATCACAGCAAGATGAATAATAATTTTTCTGCTTATCTTCACTCTTAATAACTCTGTCAGGATCGGAATCACCTGGCTGACGCAGCTGCTGGCTGCTTCCGAGACGCAAGTTAGAATTATCTATAGTACTTCTGTTCTGGATACCTGCAGCACGGCCCAGATCTCTGTAGAGATTTATGAGATCGAAAAACTGAGACTCGACACTCCATCCAGAAGTTCTCCTTCTGAACATTGGATCAAGCAGCTGCCTAAAGGAAGTGACCCTCTGTTCGCCAGAGTTGTTAGAACTTGATGCTTGCGGAGATTCTGTGTTGGAATCAATTTCTTCATCCTCACTTATTTCAACTTTGGCATCTTCAAGAAGAGCAATCTGCCACAAAATTTCCCGATGAACTGTCCCGATATCTTCCAAAACATCCTTGCTTTCACCACCAAATTCAGTAAGCAGCGCAGATACCCAACGGGTTTCCTTTGCTGCAGCAAGGAATAGCAAGAATTCAACAACGAATAGTGAGGTGAAAACTGCATCGTCGGGTTTTGTCTTAGGATCCAGCAAGAATGATCCAGTGACAAAACTTCCAGCCAGTACTTTCTTCAAATGATCCCTCAAGAAGGAGCAAAACGTGCGAGCCAGTGGAGCAGAATGATGCTGAGTGAAACCCTTGAAGACCATAGTACTGTGCAAAGCAATAGCCATTCCTTCGGAAGATTGAGCTATTGACGGCCGCAATAAAAGCTTCATAAGGGCATCGATACCTAACTTCTCAACAAAAAGTCTACATGTTTCAGAGTTCTCCATTGTTCTATGAACCAACACCATCACATGGAACACACTCAAGGTGATATAGTGCTCGTCTGTAATACTTTCTGCCGCTGAATCTGTGGTGTTAGCTACAGTAGAACGACTTTCACTACCACTTGCTCTCTCTTCAGAATCCATCTCCATAGCATTGTTCCCATCTACGTTCTTTGATGATCCTGAGGAACAGCCTTCTCCAAACGACGCAATGTTGTTAACTATCTCAATAATGATATCCACCCCTGCGCTCCTTAACGAAGATACATGGCGCAAAAGCTCCTCCACTCCATTCGCCAGAGGCACAATAGCTTCATTCAAAGCCATAACATACTTCTTGCAAGTGAAAATGTCAACAAGAAAGCGCAATACAGAAGCTTCTTTCACTGCCTCCAAGCCCTTAGCATTAAGGCAAATAGAACCGATACCACTTGGGATGCAAGTGAGGGCCTTTGAAGAAGGAAGTATTCCAGCCTGAATCGAAGCTAAAAAAGCATCTGGAAGACCCATTTCATGTAAAATGGGATAACAAGTCGGGTCCTTGTGGATAATTTCATTCATAAGAGTCACCGCAGCACAATATATGTCACCACCAAACTTCTCCACGCTACCAAATATCAGAGCCAATGTGGATGGTAAGCTACTATCCTGAGACCCCTGGGACCTGGCTGTATTTGCAGGAGCATAAGTAGCTGACCCAAGGGCTTTCAACAAAGCCCTGATAAGCCTCCTTTGAACGTATAGATAGTCTTCACTAGAGCTTGAACACTCATTAATCATCATCGCATTATCATCTGATTTCACAGGACCAATAACTCTTTGAACTTCCACCTGCAATCTCTGCGCTAAAAGTTCAACACCGCCTAAATCTTTAAAAAGAGTTACAGCTGCATTACTGTAGTCCATGAGTTTTTGTAGCGTCTTCACAGCATAGCAAACAAGGTGTATATGTGCAGGATCAGAATCCTCCAGCAGGGGTAAGAATGTTGGAACCATTCCTGAACCTCTAATGATGCTCCCTGAGCTTGAAGTAGAGATAACATGAAGCAAATAAAATTGTAGGAGAGCCTCAACAAAGGCAAGAGAGGACGGGTCATTTGATGTGTCAAGGGACAGAACCGCCTTTTGAAGCACGTTCAAGAGAATCATTCGATTCCTACCAGCAAAATTAATGCTTGAACCACTTAACATTCGTGCTCGGTCATGTGAGGACGAATATGCAGCCAACTGGGCTGCCAAAGCAAGCATGGCAAGTGTTCTTACAGTTCCAGAAATAGCTTCTTCAGACCGGACAATCTTAATCAACTCGTTTGTGTATTCAGGATCATTAGCAAAAAAGGCCACAAGTTCATCATTTGCATCATTAGACTGCACAAGCACTATAAAGGCGAGAAGACAAATCCTACTGTACAATCTGCATGATCTCGGATCACGAAACGAATGTGCATATCTAATTCTTGTAAGCAGTGAAAATCTCTGCTCAGACGGTACTTTGTATTGCTCAATGCATTTCTTAAGAAGAAGAAGATCATCCTCTCTCTGTTCATGCAGATCTGGTATATGTATCACGGTTGAAGTAGATGTATCACTACTGCTATCTGAAGTTCTCCGCGGACTGACCCCATGCACTTCAAAATACAAAGTAGAGCCTAGGCGAGACTGAGACTTCTCATCTCTGTCCTCGACATCGGAGGGAAATAGAGATAGTCCTTCTTGACTCTTCTCATTTGCCACGACACATGTATATAAACCCAAACCCTCTTCTTTGCTACCCCATCCTTGAGCTAGAGATAAGAGACAGCTATTAATAGAGCCCAGGCCAATCATCTTCCCACTAACGTGTAGCTTTGAAGGAGGGATTTTTACTAGCGAAGAAAGAGTCTCCAATGTCGCCACAAGTACCTCAGGATCTGCTGACGCGAGAAGAAGCTTGAAATGCTGTTCCAGAACAAACAAATAAGTTAACAAAGAGTGGATAGGCTTGACAATAATCTAGGTTCTGTCCTGAAGGCTCTGATAAAAACAGATCAACTAAGAAGCTATAAAATACCTCGAGGCCATCGAAAGAACTCTTGTTGTGACAATTATCCATAATAATCTGCATCACCCGCAAGATCTGCAAAACTGCGTGCTTTGGGAAGGGACTATCATCACCAGTAATATTATCAGAGAGCAGGAGGTCATTCCTATTTGATAAATAGGTTTTAAAGTATGTATCAAAGTGATGAAACAGAGGTCTCCAATGATGGAAATTACCCTGAAAGAATAGAAAAGGAGTAGTTAAGTATACATGGTGCATGAAATAAGTAACATCATACGGAAAATAACCAAAATAACCACCTTGTTGAATTCCCATCGGAAACCCGACAGTGGGATTGCGATGTCTTGTAGAGGGCTCTGAATCACTTTTTCATAAAAGGCTTTAACTTTAGGAGGCTGCGTGGGGAGAAAAACAAAAAAGTAAGCACAAGCCAACGACGATTTATCAAAAAAGCTAAGGTTTACCAATTAAGAAAATAAGCTACAGAATTCAGCTATTCACATACTATCTGAACGCAATCCGACCCTCAAGAGCTAAAAACTCGTATTATTGCTGACTTGCTAATGAGTAAACCAGGGACAGATCAAGGTAACAATTGTAACTCGGGTCACCACAATTATATAAATATTCACAAAGTGAAAGCACAGCAGCCAGGAATCCATTTGGTAAAGTTTCCTTAGCAAATGAAAATCTACTTGTACAAGGGTTGCAGTGGCATAACGGTACAAATAAGAATTTTATTTTCAGTTCAAATATTTTAAAATAACCAGCAGAATCCGTAACTAAGTCAGAAACTGATAATAGGCGATACTTTATCGTTATTTATACATCAAGGCTGCTCTATAAACGATCTTGAAATGCTCCAATCCAGTCATAACAACCCTAATATTAACACAGACCAGTTGGTACAAAACCCATTACAATTTGGCGCGTGTAATACCAACACTTCGAAATATCCACATATCCGTCTAAAGTTCAAAGACATAAAGTTGCGTAATTTTGGCGAGCGCTTCGAATTTTTATGTGTGTTTGCACTCCAAATGAAAGCAGCAAATAAAAATTTAATCATCAGAACACATTAACCATCATCCAACTAAACAATGGTGTTATTAACAGCTATTAATGTGAGACCATTTTACAACTTAGAGAAAGCTGTGAAAGTATTAACAAAAAATCGATAAATAACACAATACGGTCTTATACAAGAAATTAGGGTTAATCGAATACGAAACACTAACATACTACCAATCCACAAATCAAACCCTAAAACAAACAACCAAACAATTCATCAGTCGAGTGCCAATAAACCCTAGAGCACAATCAACTCAAACCTAGGCAATTAAAAGGAAAGCATCAAACCAGTGATCAATCAAAAAAGCGATAAACCCTAATTTCAAAAATCCCTAAAATCCAAATCAAATTAAAACAAAACCGAAACCGACGATTAAAATCAAAAACACAAACCGGCTCAGAATCGAGTTGAACAGAAGGACCAAAAGATCCTTCACTAGAGATAAGCTGCCGCAACCGCGAAGGCAACGCCGTCGATCTCAACGACGTCATTGCGAATCAAAAAAACAACCGTCGTAATTTCTGCAAGCCAAAAACATCAATCAATCAATCAATCAATCAATCAATCATAAAATCATACATCGATAACAAAAATCCCTAATTTTAAAACTAAAATCAATTAAATCGCCATCAAAAACAACTACAATAAAAAAAAAAGTACCAAAGAGAGGAGAGAGAAATCATGCGACGTTTTTAGGGTTTTTTTTTTATTTTATTTTAATCGTGTGTTGTTCAACAAGGTTTATGAGAGAGAGAGTGTGTGTTTTGTTTTAAGAGAGAAGAAAGATGAGAGAAAAATGAAAGGGGTGAAGAAAGGTGAAGAATGAATGAGACTTGATTGTTTTATTTTAATCTAATTTAATTTAATTGGGCTTTTTTTATTTTATTTAGTTTCTTTTTCTTTTAAGTTTTAGTTTTGGTTTTCTGGTTTTTTTTTTTTTTTTTTTTTTTTGTTTTGGTTTGAAGAAAGGAGAGTACTTGTTTCGTGAAGAGGGGGGTAAGTTGTACTACGTACGACTCTGAAGTTCAAAGCCGTTTTTAAGACTGCTCGTACTTTCTCTAGGGTTATCTACGAGGGTATATTCCTGTGTAACTGTGTAAGGTCCAATTTCTAGACCGGTGGGACTGTTCGTTGCATTCGTTTGCCAGACTTTTTTTGGGATATTTTCCACGGTATCCCTAAGGTTTGTCATTTTACCTATAAACCTGTCAAACGGGTCGGGTGGGTCGGGTTTGGATTCGGGTCAAAATACGGGTCGGGTCAATACGGGTTCAGCTCAAATACGGGTCGGTTTCGAGTCAAAATACGGGTCAAAAATACGTTTTTCGCGCCTTTTTATTTATTATTTTTTAATTAAAATAATTATTTTATTGTTATTATACAGTGTGTACATATTTTATTTGTACATATGTAATATTAAAGTTGATATTTATTCATTCTTGTGATTTATAAAATTAAAATAGTCTATTTATGAATATAATCATAATATTTTAATCTTAATTTTCAATATCATTTTGATATTCCAACTTACTTCCTCCATTCCATCTATCTATATTAATTAATTATATATAACAAAAACCATTCACCACAAATTTTCCCTCCAACTTTTACATATTTTTATCCATTTTATTTTACTCTTTTTATCTCTTTTATTTTATTTTATTTCCTTTCCTTTTTGAAATTATGTCATATGAGTTAATATCTTCTATGTACAAAGTATATTTTTTTCTTTTTATCTTTTAAACTATCCATTTTTATTTAATGTGTTTCTAATATAACATTTTAAGCGCGTTTTACCATATTATTATAATAAATGATGACTTTAAGACATTGTATTGCGATACTATAATCGGTTTCGTCATATTATGATATATTTTAAAATAAATTCATAACTATATTTGTATTAAAAAAAATGATATGGTCCATTATTCTAATTGTTTTCTTACAATATTTAACGTTTCGATCATTTAATATTTGATAGTTAATTAAGAAAAATTAAAATTATTTTAAACTTATTAAACGGGTTAATTCGAAGACAATTACAGGTCAAATTTTAAATATTTTCATAATACTTAACTGCTTCAAACAAGTCATATAAGCGGATTACATGTTAAATAAATACGCGGGCATGTAGAATACAGTTTGTTGTATTTTGGGTATGAGAATACATGTTTATTTAGGTTGCGGTTATATTATTACTACAAAGTATTCTTATTTTACTTTAATATTTGATTCAGTTAACTATTAACTTATTTTTGTACATTCCGTGCATTTATGCACGAGTATTATGCTAGTTTGATTCTATACATATTTCTTTTTCGGAAATTCCAATCAATTCTATACATTTCTATTTTGGTCCGTACTTTATTAAACTAAAAGACCAATATACCCTTCATTAATACCCCACCCAACCCACTTGCAATGTCCTTTTTTAAAGAATAAAGTAGGGGTAATTTGGTAATTCTATTGTCTACCCCACTTGATTTTCTTCTATCTTAATTACCGTGTTTTGGTCAAATGTATAGAACCAAACGGAATGGAGGAAGTATAATATTGAGGTTGTAATAATTATTAATATAAAATTATTTTTTTCATGAAATATTAATTTATAGGTTCAAAAAGTCTTTTAACACAAAATTACACTTGATCCATCGGGTCGAACGGGTCGGGTTGGGTCTTGACCCTAAATTAACGGGTCATTTCGGGTTCGGGTCATTTCGGGTCACGGGTCAAAATTTACGGGGCTTGACCCTAAAAGAACGGGTCGTTTCGGGTCGGGTTTGCGGGTCGGGTCGAGTTTTGACAAGTCTACATGATACCCCTCTTTTCCTGCTAAAAAATTTTGACTGAGCTTACGAGTTTAAAAATTGATAATCGTTTTGCCTAAGTCGTAGATATCGTTGAGATGATCAATTTAAACATCAGATTCGCAATTCGTGACTAGTAGATATGGTCGCTCAAATTTTTTTCGATAAAATAACTTTGACCGAGCATAACTTGAAACTACGTGTTCTAAACATGATTTTTTTTTGTCAAATCGAAGAGTTCAAAAAAACGATTACTTTGAAAACAATAATGATCGAATTCTGAATTCGTAACTACAAATTATGGTCAGTTAAACTTTTTTTCACAAAATAAAGGATATTTCGGGAAAGATTGCAAACCTCACAGTACCGTGGGAAATATCCTTTTTTTTGGGGGGGAAAGTCAATATGAGAAGTTAGGGTTTGGTTCTTTCTTCTTATACTCCCTTCGTTCAACTCCACACTACCACTTTCTTTTTACACATTTGTCAACGCGATTTTTACGGATTAAATGTCGTTAGTGTTGAATGGAGTGATTAGTACTCCTATTATTTTATGAAAATTTTATAAAACTTGTAAAAAAAAATGGATTTTAGACAAGTTTAAGTGGAAGAGAATAGTATGTAAATTTATAGGAGTATATGTTTAGTTTGTTGACTTGAATAAGGGGACCCTTGAATAAAATTAATATTACTAGAAAAATAATACGGAGTACTCCATAATTAATAAAATGAATATAAATATGATGAAAATATGTCAGAGTAACGATTATTAAAGTTATCAATTAGGGGCTTATCGAAAATGATCATGTCGAATTATGAGTTTCATTTAAAAGTGTAATTAGAGTCTATTTATATGAAAAATAAATGATGCAATATTAGACCATCCCCATTGCTACATTTACAAAGTGATCATGATCACTTATATTAATAAAATAATGGCATAATGTGAAAAAGTGAATGAAATGGTTGTGATCAATGGTTGTTATGTGATCGCTTATCACTACCACTAAATATTGATTAAAACTTATTATTTATTTTTCTACAATTTTTTAATTTCTATAATATAAAAAATATTAATTTAAAAATTACGAAAATTATATCAATATTCATAGATTTTCGTGCTCTTCAAATAGAGATCACATTTGACATATTTTCGATTAAATTTCAATTTTTTGAAATTATCTTTAAATAGTTATATTAAAATAATACTTTTCTAAACTAAAAACTCTTAACATGAATAATTTGAACCAAAAAATTATTCATTATTCTTACATTTTTGGATCCGAAATGTTATACTTCAAAATATACCAACCTAGTCACTAATGGGAAGAGAAAATAACAAGATGATCACACAAGTGTTTATGAAGTAAAAATATATTACTCCCTCCGTCCCGGTCATTTGTTTACACTTTCCATTTTGGGGTGTACGGGTCATTTGTTTACACTTTTCATAAATGTTCATGTGTGACCCATGTGGGTGGTGGACCCCTATTCTCTCAATCAATTACATTTGATAATTTTAAGTAAGCGGACCCCCCTTTGTACTTATATTATTATTTTATTAGTTTTTTCCTCTAACTCTCTCCTCACATCGATAAATGTGTATAAAGTAAATGTAAACAAATCACCGAGACGGAGGGAGTATTATATTTGGTGACCACCTTTAAAGGTGATCATCCAATGTGGATGATCTTAGGGTTTGAGTAGGGCCGTAGGAGGCAACAAAAAAAAAGAGGAAGTTTGAAAGACTCTATATAAATAGTGATGTCGCCAACATTAAAACTGCATGGTGCAAAACGACGTTTATATAATGGCTTCATGGAGGTAAACTCTGTCTAATTTATGCTTTATGATCCACGGCTCCACGCTCTCATAGAAAAATGGTTCCCAAAACAAATGTCATATACAATGACTTTACGGAGGCACTGAACAGTCTCTTATGTTCGTGCCTTAATCCATGGAATGGTCATGGATGTCAGACACTTCTAAGTTCTAATATAACACCTAGAAAGTCAGGTGACAGGCAGTGGGCCAGTGGCGTGGCTAGGTTAAAAAAAAAACAGTGATCCTAGAAAGCCAGGTGACAGACAATGGTATGGCTAAAAAAAAATTAAAATAAATAAAACAGTGGGATCAAAACATTAAAAATGAGGTTTGCCCCAAGGGCTTGGTCATTTGCATGGAAATCAATTCACTGATCCAACTAAACAAATACTCCGTATATAACATTAATTCTAAAGGTCTTCAAAACTAAGTATTTATCACAAGTCTGTGAGGTCATAAGACCCCATTGAAGTGAATGTCCTCTCGTCGGTGATAACAGATATTTTAGGACAAAAATAAACCTTTAATTACAAGAGACATTACTACATAAAATTTACTCAATAATCAAAAAAAAAAAAAAAAAAGATCATTATATTATCAGAGACTACATTTGCTTATTTCTCAAATCATACGACTTGATCTCATCAATCAACAATTACAAAGAGCCTTGTCAAGCGTTAAAAAGTATAGTAAGGTCTAGGGATGTCATCGAGGCGGGGGCGGAGGAAGGGTCCCCTACCTCCGCATCCGCGAACAAAAATTTACCTCCTCGCAGACGCCCCCACGACGCAATGGAGGTCAATTTTCGCTCCTACCTCCGCTCCACGACCCACTAAACTACGTCCCACTTCCACTTAATCGCGATGACGGATGTGATCCGCATGATCAGACTCAGACCGACATCCCTAGGAATAGGAATGTTTGGTTGTGTTTTTTTTTTTTTTTTTTTTTTTTTTTTTTTTTTCTGAATATGTTAGAGACTTAGTAGTTGGACTTTTTAGACTTCAAGAATCAAGAGTCAAAGTCCAACTTTCACTACTTTTATTTAACTTATTTTTTCTGTTACTTTATTTAAAATTAAAATTTCATGTGTGTGTATAGGCGGGGCGGGGACGGGGCGGAGTTTAAATTGACATACTCCACCGCCGCTCCACGACCCAGGGCGGAGGTCAATTTTCCCTCCTACCGCCGCTCCACGACCCACTAAACTACATCCTACCTCCATCCTAACTGGGGCGGATGCGGGACGGTATCCGCGTAGACCCGCCCCACTGACATCCCTAGAAGGTCATTACTTAGCTCGGATTGTAAACTTGAGCTTATACCCAAAACAACATTAATCTATTTACTAAATAAGTTTTCATTTAATTAATATTATCACGTGCGCTTGAAAAAAAATATCTTTGCAAATATTATTTGTTAAAAAAAAATAAAATAAAAAATAAAAAATAAAATAAAAAATAAAATAAAAAACCTTTTGCTTGCCTATGCCACTTGATCAACTTCCTTAGGCAACAATGCCATGAAAGGTGTTACAGCCCAAATAGAAGGGATGAATTTATTAGCTTAAAGGACCTAAGGGGCCATATGTCTACTAATTACTTCATATAAGATGTGATATACTTACTATAAGACCAATTCATTTAGTTATTTACCCCAGAGAAGAAAACAAAATAGTTTGATGAACCTCTTCTAGGAGAGTTACTCGGTTAGGAAAAATGTAAATCTATATTCATGCCTCAAACTCACGAGGTATGGATTTTTCAAACCCAAAAGAAAGGTGCATATCGGTACATAACCGCATCTTTGAAATAAAAAATTAAATAAAAGGGAAAAGTTAAAATAATAGTGAAAATTAATAATTCACTTTTTACATAAAATTAATATTTTTTAGGAATAATTCACAAGAATAATCCTAACTAACACCCATCTTCCATGAATAATCCCAACTCAAAATATTCCAACAATAATCCCAACTATTGAAAAGTATTCCAATAATATACTTTATCCAATTTTAACCAGTTCAAATGGGTATATAAAATGTTTAAATCGATTTAAAAATGTGTTCGCTCTTATTCTATCTAAAATTAAAATTGGTATGATATTTTTTTTTTTACCTTTTCAAGTCGGTTAAAATTGGCTAAAGTATATTATTGGAATACTTTTCAATAGTTGGGATTATTGTTGGAATATTTTGAGTTGGGATTATTCATGGAAGATGGGTGTTAGTTGGGATTATTCTTGAGAATTATTCCTATTTTTTATGTTACACAAAATACCTAAAATAATTCATGTAGTCATGTGTATATCTATTAATGAATTTTGATCTAATAATGGTAATTTTTATTTGAGATATAAATGTCATTTTTTGCTAGATATATTTTTATATCATCTAAATAGTATTCCCTCCATCCTAAATTAATTGTCCCCTTTTCATCAATTTTTTTTCCAAATTAATTGTCCCCTTTTTATTTATAGAAACTTTTAACAAAGGATTTTCAAAATATTTTCATTCCTTAAATCCACCCAAAATAGAAAGAGAACAATTATTTTGAAATGGAGGGAGTATATAACAAAAAGAATTCACAACTTCAAAGGTATTAGAACCTTTCATTATTGAATATTCTATTTAATACTTCATACTATCGAGTATAATTTTTTCAACTTAATATAATAGATCCTATACGTTCTATACAATTTTGAAAACGAAAATTATAAGACTCATACCAACTCACGAAAAAAAAAAAAAAAAAAAAAAAAAAAAAAAAAAAGAGAATAAACTTATGTACAATATTGTTTTAGCAACAAAAGGTGCACATAAATTAAAATTTAATTACTAATTTCAAACTGATGTAATTTTGTGGACCAAATCCCTAGCACCGCCAATTAATTTTGGTATAACATGCTAAAAATTGAATATAAGCGAACTACATAGTCCTTCATATGCTTATAAACACTCATTGAGCCCATACATGAATTAGCAAGAGAGTTAGACACAATTCAAAATAAGATTGTTATACGCATACACTGGTTATTCTATTTAACGTTGTATACATATAACGATCTCACAATAAAAATATTATAGTTTTTTTTTTTTCTTCTTCTTCTAAGAGAAGGCACAAATTATTTCAATGGGAAAGATTCAAACTTGAGACTAGTACCGACAAACAATCCCGGCTATCACCCCACCCGAGAGTCCCCTTTTCTTCTCCTGTAGTAGGTCCAATAGCCTAGTATGTTGGAGATGGATCTAGCCTAATATAAAAAACCATCTCGGGCCTCCAACCATTAACTTAAGCTTTTGGTTGAGTTGGTTCCTAACATGGTATCAAAGCCTTGTGACAAGAGGTCACAGGTTCGAATCTCACCACCCCTCTCTTTCAAAGTGAATTATTTCAGATCGGTGATGGCGGGCAGAATAAGGCGTCCACACTCTGCCCAAAGGCGTTCTGAGGCGTGTTAGAGTATATAAAAAATCGATCTTGGGCCTCCAACCTTTTGGTTGAGTTGGTTCTTAACACAGTACCTACAAACTCAACAAAAATAACATCTACTCCCCTAAAACTAACTACTCAGGGCAGATCCGTCATAACCATTATGATACGACATTTTCTGTACTCAACTGTTATTATCCTCCATTATATATTAATATTTTTATTTTAATTTTTTTTTCCGAACACGAGGCTCAAGGTGAATATGAAGTAATAAAAAGAATGAGAAAGAATCAAACATCAAACATTAAAATTTAAAACCCATTATATAATGTCACGAAACTTTCGTGATAACTATGAGGTGTAGTTTCATAGTTTTGTGATGGCAAAATAACGAGCAATGTATTTTCCTTTTTTGACAGTTGATGAGGAACAAAAGTTAGAAGCTAATAAGAACACAAAAAAGCCAACGTAAACAATTAACAGCACGCTAAAGTTCCACAACATCCTTCTAACACCTAATTTACACTTCCTTATACCCTCATTTACGAGTCGAGTCAAGATCCTCTCCATTTCTTCGTAAAAATATTACCGGTCTATCTCCTTTCAGGGTCCGAATTGCTTATAAATCTCGTCGAACAGCTCATTTCTTCCCAACTACTTCACTTTGTAATAAGCAATTTCGAACCACCGATAAGAAATCGAGAGGATCCCGACAACCACAAAACCCATTTCTAAGAATCACAGAAAATTTGAATTTTATGAGGTAATCAATCTACTGTATCCAAAGCTCCCTAGTACACAGACTGCTGACATTACAGGACATATTACACAAATCTTGGAATGACGTGCCCGCTTCTACGGAGACGCGACATTGTCGATTTCACCAGATTCTAGGCCGTCGGATTTCTGAGCAGAGGAGTTACAGAGCTGCTGAATTCGTCTGTTGGCGTCAAACATTGAGGGACGAGAACCAGGGTACTGTGCAGCGCACTCTAACGCCACCTCTAAAAGTTCGACCATCTCTTCCTCGGCGTGCTGGTCTCTGAGGAGCTCGATATCGAAAACCTCGGCCGCCCAGTCGTCCTTTACTACGGACTGCACCCACCGAGGAAGGTCGACGCCTTCCTCGTTCACCAGCGCGTGAGTCGGGGCCTTTCCTGTGAGGAGTTCCAACAGGAGGACACCGAAGCTGTACACGTCGGCTTGTTGTGAGACCTTGCGGAGGTCAGTGACCTCAGGTGCACGGTAGCCGTTGACGCGGTTTGGGGTGGAGGACGAGGACGGGCCTACGAGCTGAGATAGGCCTAGGTCTGAGACCATGGGCTTGTAGGAATTCGTGAGGAGAATGTTCGAGGATTTGATGTTACCATGAGAAACGTTGGAGCCTTGGGAGTGCAGGTAGGTGATGCCACGAGAAACTCCGAGGGCTATGTTTGATCTCATGTCCCAATTCAGTGATGTTCTACCGGTGCCTCTGTTACCTGAAAGAAACGCAGCAGTCAAGAAGAACCAAGTTATCAACCAGTTCGGGAAACTTCATACGACTTCACAAAAATTCAGCTCTGATGCCTTAAAAACAACTAGATTTCATTGAAAATTTCAGATGATTTAAGACGTTGAAGAGAGCAGGTAACTCACGTTTACTACCTCGTAAAACATCAAAACTAATCTAACTCGAAACCTTTATTACAAACATGAGAGACCAAGAAACGTGACATGAAAACAGCAGCAAAACGGTGGCATCAAAAACATGAAAAAAGAAGACGCACACCCTAAAACTGATAAAAGAACGTTAAAAGTAGCACGAGAAGAAAGTAGTAATCTGTAACGTTGTAGCAACTAGCAAGTAAAGTTTTAACCTGCAAGTATGAAGATAAGCTTCCCGTGGGCATACACGAGAATACTTCAAAAATCTCAAAACTTCATACTCCACACAACTTCAAAAATAAAGAGCGGATGCTTACAGGTCTACTCCTCGTATAACATCAAAACTAACCAAACTCAAAACCTTCATTACATACATGAAAGACGAAGAAACATGAGACAAAAACAGCAGGAAAACGACATTAAAAACATGAATCATGAATGCAGCAAATGCACACCCTAAAACTCATAAAAGAACGATAAAGCAGCATGAGAATACAGTAGTAATCTGTAATGTTGTAGCAAGTAAAGTCTCACCGTGCAAGTATGCAGATAAGCTTCCCGTGGGCATGTAATCATACACGAGAAGCTTCTCGTCCAAACTATAGTAGTACGCTCTAAGAGGCACCAAATTATCATGGTTAATCGCACCAATGACTTCCACCTTCTCCTTGAACTCATCCTCTGAAATGGTCACATCCCTCAAACGCTTTACGACAACTACTGTTCCAATTTCTGTCACTGCCTTATAAGACGTCCCAAACGTACCTTTCCCCAACACCTCAGCGGAAGCTCTCAACAGTTCCTCCAAATCAAACAGTTTCCCACCAACACCGTTTCCAAAAAACACTAGTTTCTTATTTACACCTCCGCCATTAACATCCTCGATATTCCCATTTCTAGCGGCTGCAGTTGTGACCGATGCCACACCGTTACCAAATCCCACATCGCCTATATCTCTGTTGTGAATCTCCCCCGAAATGTCCGCTTCTGTTTGCTTGTTCATCGACGAGAAAGGAACTGCTTTGGTCTGTTTCCGCTTTTTCTTACTGCAGATGAACACTATTATCATTAAAATGATAGCAAAAGCCACCACAGCGCCTACAACAATCCCAGCTATTGCTCCGCCTGAGAGCCCTCTTTTCTTCTTCTTTTGTAGCCCCAAAAGCCCAGTACCTACAAACTCGACAAAAATAACATCTACTCATTACCACAATCGTTTTAAAATCTTGCAATCTCGCATCACATCTAAAGTCATGCATGTATGTTCAAGGGTAATCTACAACCAAGAAATGAATTGAAAATACAGTGGTCATGTTTCCTGAAAGGAAAATGAAATAGCGTCATCGGTGTCACTACCACCCACTCACATGTTCTTGAGACACGTAAAAATGTGGTACCGATTTTGGTACCACCGGGTCACGCCATATCATAGTTTTTTTCTCGAATATGCCCCTCATGCATAAGAAAAAGCCCATCAATTAATCTCTACATTACATACAAATGAGCAAAAACGAAATACAAAGTACTTAACAAATTACAGCACATCAACGACACACTAACATTACTCAAATTAATAAGCCCTTCAACTTGTCCAACTTTTCAAGTTTTAACATTTTTTTTTTTTTTTTTACTGACAGACGTTTCAGTAAAAACATAAAGAAATAGATGAATCAGAGCGAGTATAAGTAAGTTGTATAACATACCAAAACATTCGTCACAAGTTCAGCATTACTCAAACAAGATTCCTCCAACAATGTACCTTAAAAAACCAAGAAATCTACAAAAACAAAGACAATACCTGCAGCAAGACCAGGGCAAATTGCAAGGGGTTTCCCACAGAGTTTAGTTCCCTGAAAAGCCGTCTTCGACATAGACGAAAGACTCACCGGAATCGTCCCATTTACCTTATTATTCGACACGTTGAACTGGTCTAACTCCAGCTTTAACTCCGGTAAAACCCCGGTAAACTGGTTATTCTCAAGGTACAAAGTTTTAAGCCTAGTTAAGTTTCTCAAAGAACGCGGAATTTCCCCAGTGAAATCATTGTTAGCTAAGTTAAGACGAACAAGTTTCCTCAACTGCGGAAAAAACCCCGGAATTTCTCCAGTGAAATTATTATCCTGCAGATAAACGCTGCGCAGCTGAGTACAAAACCCAAGATCATCGGGTAAACTCCCAGAAATCTGGTTAAAACGGAGACTTAGCAGCTTAAGAGACGTAAGGTTAGCGAAAACGCCAGGCGGGATTTGTGCAGAAAGCGAAAAACCAGGTAGTTTTAAAGCTACCACAGCCTCGTCTCTGCACTGGACGCCATGCCAGGAACACGGACTCGTAGACGGGTCCGTGTTCCAAAGCATTGTCCGTCCCCCAACCGCCTGGCGTAATGCCAGGAGCGCGGATCTGGCAGCAGACAGATCCGCGCTCCCCTGTGCGGCCAATGCGGCCGCTAAACACACCCATAAAAATAACACAGACATTGTTTTTTTCATAGTAAATAAATAAAAGAAGTAAAATGACATAAGTTGTCACATGAAGTAAGTTAAAGAAGTGAGGAAATGAAAGTGGTGCATTGAAGAGGGGGTTTATTAGTGACGTTTTTGAGAAGTTTTATTAATTTAGATGGAGGGTGGTATAGTAGTATACTCACTATACTGGTATGTGCCCTTAAATTGGTGGGGTTGTGAGGGTGTTGAAGGGTAGTACTTGTGTGGTTGTGTCATTAAAATCCTTTACCTGCCCTTTAAATTGAGTAAATAAATAATTAAATATTGATTTTTTTTTTTTAAAACTAAAATAAAATTGTCTTTCATCATAAAAAAAAAAAAAAAAAAAAAAAAAAAAAAAAAAAAAAAAAATTCTGTCGCATAAAAATTGACCATATTTAAGGTAACTGTTTTGTTAGAAATCAACTTAACTAAAAGCTTAATATGATGGCTGAAGGTCTAAGATCGGTTTTATATACTTTAACATGTTTGGCATTTTATGGCCACCATTGAGGTATAGAAGTGATTATGTTTTACTCAATGATCATCGCGCGATCCGCCTAAATATAATCATATATTATTCATTAGAAAAGTTTTTGTTATACTTTATACACTACTTTATAAGTGAAAGATCGTCTTTTATAAGACTGACCTATAGATATTACAGTAGAGTTTTTGGTATAAGTTATGTATTTCTTCATATGGGAGAGTATGAGAGGTTAAACCAATTAATACCCACTTTGTGGTTGCCTCAAAATTAATTACGTACACTAACCCACTGCGCCCTCTATTTGTGTCAAATTTGTCTACCATTTTATTGCACCAATTCTCAAAGCACAATTAGTTAGGTCATGTTTTGTTGGGGGTTAAACCCAAACTTATAGGGTGTGTTTGGATTGAGGGAAATGGAGGGAAAGGAAGGGGAGGGAAATGGGAGGATTGATTTTCCTTTGTTTGGATACGAAATATGGAGGGAAGGAAATGGAGGGGGAGGGATTTGGAGGGATCCATTTTTCCTTCTCAAAGCCTAATTGGAGTCCCTCCAAAATAGACAAGATTTGGAAGAAAAATGGTATCCAAACACCACCATTTCCCCTCCCCTCCCCTTCCTTCCCCTTCCTTCCCTTTCCCTCATTTCCCCTCCCCTCTCTTTCCCTCCTATTTTGCTATCCAAACACACCCTTATGGAAATATAGTTAAATTAAGTTGAAAAGAATACTCCGTAAGTTTTTAGCTTTGTAAATAATATTCTCTTTTCTTCATTGGAATTTCTACATTTATCGAAAATGACTTATCTAGTGAAATTGCTACATTTTCAAAAATGTCTCTCACACAACATACTCCCTATATTCCACTACTTTTTCTCTCTCCTTACACGCATCAAATATTTTCCTTAGTATTTGTGCCTCCATTTGAAAATGTTGCATTTTCATAGAATGAGAGAGAGTAAAATTTACAATTTAGAGAACACACTTTTCAAGTTCTAGAGAATCTACATTTCAAAATGAATCGGCAATATGCAGAGAGCTCTTGAAGATATAATGCACACAACTTTAATTTCCACCATCAATATGAAACACTTACATGAGAGCATATATTCGTACAATATAACTGATTGACACTTGCATATTGACATTACATATTTAATGTAACCTATGTGACTTTGTCCTTTATCATATACGGAGTACTCTGTTTTATAATGTACAGGGAGTACATTGTAAATAGTTAAATTATCTTTTTTTTTTTTTTTTTTTTGGCCAATAGTAAAAGAAGATGTAATTACAAGTTCAGGTCTTCAAAACATGTAATACATCCATTATTGATTACAACTAACAAGTTTAAGGGAAACCTTAAAATAGATCTACTAAAACCTATAAATTGTCTCCTATTATACAGAGTAGCATTTTAAGATTGAGTATTATGCTAAACACAGACACGATATTTTCTTCCTTTTTATGAGCGAAACAAAGTAGAGACTGTCAAATATAAATCTAATGGGAATTAGCTCAAGTATATCATGTTGAACATGGACATTTCAGCTCACAAACGAGTATGTCTATTATGGCCACCATTTCATGCGTGAAACAACTAATAGAATATCTCACTACTTCGTTTACTATAAACATTAAATAAGGTTTAAAAAATATTATTGATTGTTTCACATATGAAACAGTTTCATTTTACAACTAATAGAATATATTCAATCACTCCTACTTCGATTTAAATGTTGTTGTATTTTTGTTCATGAACTAATATCTTATTTCTGTTAAAAAATAATTCTCAATAATACCTACTCCGTATTACCTAACAGTATTAATTAAGATATATATTGAAAATTGAGATGAAATAGATATTAATCTACAGTAATTTACATTCAATTCTTTATACACAAAAGTACTTCCTCCATTCCATTTGATTCTATACATATTCCTTTTTCGGAAATTCCAATCAATTCTACACATTTCTATTTTAGTCTCTA
The DNA here is from genome assembly GCA_023091065.1 of Dianthus caryophyllus. Lineage (NCBI taxonomy): Eukaryota > Viridiplantae > Streptophyta > Magnoliopsida > Caryophyllales > Caryophyllaceae > Dianthus > Dianthus caryophyllus. The sequence goes on along the minus strand of CM041522.1, from coordinate 8,548,598 downwards.
CTTTATTAAACTAAAAGACCAATATACCCTTCACTAATACCCACTCAACCCACTTGCAAACAATAAAGTAGGGGTATTTAAGTAATTCCATTATCTACCCCACTTGATTTTTTTCTACCTTAATTACCGTGTTTTGGTCAAACGTATAGAATCAAACGGAATGGAGGAAGTATTATTTTCTTTTCTTTTCTTTTGAGTACTCCGTACATTATTTAAGTTTTTCACCTCCAAATACTACAAAGGAACTTGAAAAAAGAGTCATGTCGCATGTGAAGTGAATCACTTTATAGCCAGTCAAAAATGAGTCAAGTGGGCTTTTTCTTACAAAGTACTTTAGCTACAAATAACTATGTTAGTTGGTAATTTTATACTCCATGCATACTCATTAAAATAACACTTGTTACATTGTTTACAACCATATTCTTCTTCTAAGCAATGTTTTATTGTTTTCATTAAGACAAATTATTACATAATAAGATTATACTACTCCCTCCATTCAAATCCAACAACATCATTTGCTTTATGAAGTCAACTATCACTAAATTTGACTCCTCAAATATATCGTAAAATACAAAAAGTTAAAATATGAAAATAATATATCTGAAAACTTTATAACATAATCTTTCACAAAATCAAATTTTTATCGAAAAAATTTCGTGTATACATAGAGAAATTGACGGTTAAAGTATCGCCTCGTAGACCGCCCAAATAGTGAATGTTAGTGTTGGATTTGAATGGAGGGAGTATAATTTATGATATACTCGATATGTACAGAGAAAAATTAGACTGTAAACCAATTTAAAAACTATATATTTCTTCCAATTAGCAAATGAAGGATTTACCTTTACGGCTTTACCACATTTGTTAATGAGCATTTTGCAATAATAACATCTATAGTTACTATACTCCCTAGAAATATTATAAAAATATGATATTATTGTTTTATTCAAAAAGACGAATCAAACAAATTGACACACAACTATATTCGCTCTTATATACAGCCAAAAATGTCGATGATTCTCTCAATGGTTTTAACGACATCATAAGACAAAATAACTCATTTGGTCTTAAATAGGAGAATATAATACGGAGTATAATTTTACTCTATTCTAGCAGTTATACACGGAGTATTTTATAATGACAACTGACAAGGAAACCAACTTAAACGTCAATCCTTTTTATCATATTAAAATAATAAACTGTTAAAATAAATTAATGTAATACGATACGTTGTAAACAAATGTATTGAGTTGCAACCCTTTTTAAAATCAAAGTAATCAATATTTCTGTTGGGGGTGACTTCTCCCGGGTCCCACGTCAGCAGGTCGGTAGGATTATAGACCGGAGGATGGTCCCACACTCATTGAACCATCTGTACCTCCCGGGTCGGGTCAATCGAGGCCGGGAGGATTATTGACCGGACCATCCTATATACCAAAGAACCCAATGATCCACCCGGGTCCGGGCATGTATGGCCCACCCAGGGCCGTACTGTACGGAGCGGGGCACAAGAGGACAAATCTGAAATAGGTATAAAAGGTAACTAAAACCCTAAAAATGATTAAGTTTTCTCATACACAAAAAATACACTACAACAAAGGTTTTTCTCTCTCTTTTCTCTCTCTAGATTTATTTGCCTATATAGCTGACTTGAGCGTCGGAGGGCCACCACCCGGAAGGCCCCGGGGCTAGGTTTGTTGCTTTATTTCAGGACGAGAGGAAGGGGGAAGAGGACCGCGAGCTAAGGATCATTCAAGGCCTTAGTTTATTTAGTCTATAATCGATACTCAACTTGTAATCATTCGTATTTAGTTTTGGTATTTAGTTCCTAACTTTATACCCGAAACAATTGGCGCCGTCTGTGGGGAAAATTTCACAAAAAATCTTACAAAAAGCCATGTCAAACCCTACACAAGAGCCGAGAAAGACAGCGGAAGAAACAGCTCCCCCGGGAGGAGGTGTCGGCGGCATTCCCCTGGAGGCCGAGCTGCAAACGCCCTTGACTCCAGAGGAGAAAAAGATGATGAGTGCCTACCTTGAAAAACTGAGGAAGGCACCACCTACCGGTACCCTCCCGCCCGAGCCAAGTCAAAAGAAGTCCCCATCAAGAAAAGATCCCATCCCATCCGTGACACCCAAGAAGCTCTTTCACGAGGACAATGAGACGTCAAGCGACGATAGTACGTGGCAGGAATCGGAACATTCTCATTCAGCGTCCCGGTCACCACCCTCAGTCCAGGAAGTGTCCAAGCCTGAGGTTCTACGCACCGAGAGGCCCAAGCGCAACAAACCCAAAGGAAACACAACACAAGGAAAAGTTACAGTAAAATCGCCTTTGGCTCCTTCGGTGCTGGAATACCCTCTTCCTCCCAAAATGAAAATTCCAACGATACAATATGACGGAAAAACGGACCCGGAGGAACATTTGGCGGCCTATGAGAGCCACATGATGATGTACGACTCTACGGACTACGTTTGGTGCAAAGTTTTTCCTACGACCCTGACGGGACTTACCTGAGCACCTGGTTCGTAACCTCCCAACCGCTCCATCTATGGATCACGAGGACATGTCTTGGGTGTTCCGCCGATCTGCGAGCGAAGGAGAGAGAAGGTGGCTACGGAGCTCCTGAACGTGGTGCAGGGGAAAAGTGAAGGGCTGAAGGAATATATGACCCGGTTTGACAGAGAATCGCAGCAGATCAGGGACCTGGATTCCAAGATAGGGGTCCATGCCTTGACGGTAGGGCTGAAAGAGGGAGAGCTGAAAAGTCTCCTGATCAGGAATCCGCCTGCCAGCCTGATGGCAGCCCGCGAGATGGCCGAAGGCTTTGTACGAGAAGAGCAATTCCATAAAACATTCAGTAAGAGAAATGACAAGAAGGAGGACCAGGGCGGTGCCCAACAAGAATGGAAGGGACCGTCCCGGAGGCACAACAACAACAACAACAACAGGCGGTCATTCTCGACCCCGCTACTAAGATGTGTAGGGGGCATGGACGCTGAGTTCATCTTGAACGACATACACTCAGGAGTATGCGGCCATCATGTCACCGGTCGCACGCTAGCCCACAAAGCACTGAGGGCCGGCTATTTTTGGCCCACTATGCTAAAGGACGCCAAAGATTTGAGCAAGCGATGCCGGAAATGTCAAATTTTCGCCCCGGATATCCACCTCCCCGCCAGAGACCTCAGGCCAGTTCTGAGTCCGGTACCTTTTGACCAATGGGGGATGGATATCCTGGGGCCCTTCGCAACGGCGACCGGGGGCAGGAAATATGTGGTAGCAGCCATTGATTATTTCACTAAGTGGATTGAAGCTGAGGCCATCCCTACCATCACTGAGCAGGCCGTAAAAAAGTTTATTTGGAGAAACGTAATCACAAGGTTTGGGGTGCCCAGGGTGGTGGTGTTTGACCACGGAAAGCTTGATTCGACAACGATAACATGCGGATCGGGCCGAGCGAACTAACAATCATCGCCACTCATCACCGCCACCCACAAAGCAACGGACAGCCGAGGCCGCCAACAAGCAAATGTTGGCGGCATGAAGAAGCGATCGGATGAATCAAGGGGCATGGGCCGATGAAGCGCCAAGTGTTCTCTCGTCAATCGAGAACAACGATTAAAGAATCCACCGGACATACCCCATTCAACATGGTCTCACGGGCGAAGCCTTGCTCCCAATCAAGCAATCTTACCAAGTCCGAGAACCAGCCACCACGACCCTACAAAGAATGAGCAGGCAAGAAGAGAGTCACCGGACCTCCTGACGAGGTCCGACCAAGCAAGGGAAAATCTAGTGGTCTACCGTAGCGGATGAGAAGGATGTACAACGAAGGGTGAAACACAGGAGTTTGAACTTGGAGACCTAGTGCTAAGAAGAGCATCCGCCACCGGAAGGGAACATTCACGGAAGTTGTCGACCACCGGGAAGGACCCTATCGGATCACGCAGGTAAAAGCAGTAGGGAACCTTCATGCTGAGAGATATGAACGGCCACAACCTCCCGTCCCATTGGAACTCAGACACTTTAAAGAAATATTATGTGTAAGCGTTGTACTCTTTTTCCTTACCTGTGGTTTTGTCCCACCGGGTTTTCCGCAGGAAGGTTTTAACGAGGCAATGTATAGACACTTGTAACGCGAGTGATCAGGAATGTTGACACCGCGAGCTTTTGTAAACTTTTGATAGAAACTCTTGGCAGAATTTTTGCCCAGCATTTGTTTAGATTTGTATCACACAAAAGCTGGCCAGGGGGCAAGGAGGGGGGACTACCCCCGACCCCGGCTAATCGACGATAGTCTGATTCAAAATGGAATTTTTGAAAATTTTTACTAACACTTTCAGGAAAAGGAGTTTGAATACCAGAAACCCCGCCTGGAATTAACTGGGGGCAAGAACAAGCCCCGGAGCAGCTAGGAGACACAAAAGACCGGAGAAGAGCGAGACCTCCGGCAACCACCGTGAGCTCCCACTCCGCGTAGGATGAACATCGCGCCTTGAGAGTCCATGGCCTGGGGCACTGGCGGCTCGCGCCTACGCATGCCTACGTGCGGATGAACATCGCGCCATGAGTCCAGGCCCGGCCTGGCGGCTCGCGCCCTACGTTTGGCCTTGCACAATGCTCATCCGGCGTCGTCGGGCCCGGATGAGGGTGCCCTAAATGCAAAGAGCCGGGATGTCTATGATGGCTCACGTGCTGGCCGCTCACCGCGATGTCGATGCCGGCCTTGTATGCGTGGCGGCCGCGGACCTCCCAGGTAAGAGCTTGTTAGCCAACCCATGCCTACGTACGGATGAACATCGCGCCATGAGAGTCCAGGCCCGGCCTGGCGGCTCGCGCCTACGTTTGGCTCAGACAATGCTCATCCGGCGTCGTCGGGCCGGATGAGGTGCGCCTAAATGCAAAAGAGCGGGATGTCTATGATGGCTCACGTGCTGGCCGCTTCTCGCGCGATGTCTCGATCTGCGACCTTGTGGCCGGTGGCGGTGCGGACCTCCCACGGTAAGAGCTTGTTAGCCAACCCATGCCTACGTACGGATGAACATCGCGCCTTGAGAGTCCAGGCCCAGGGCCTGGCGGCTCGCGCCTACGTATGGCTCAGATAATGCTCATCCGGCCGTCGGGCCGGATGAGGGTGCCTTAATGCAAAAGAGCGGGATGTCTATGATGGCCCACGCGTGCCTGAGCCGCTCTCACCGCAGATGTCGATCTGACCTTGTAGCCGGTGGCGGCTGCGGACCTCCCATGGGTAAGACCTCCGCGGCAACCCACCGCCTACGTATGGAAGAACATCGCGCCTTGAGAGTCCAGGCCCGGGGCCTGGGCGGCTCGCGCCCTACGTATGGCCTCGGTACCCGGAAAAGTGGGCACGAACATAAGTGTATACAAGTAAAAACAAGCTAGACATGAAAATTACCCGGCACGCGATACCGGGGCATAGCAGTCAAAGAAAGCTTCAAATTTGGCCAAGTACAAACGTAAAGGGAACTAAACAACATCACCCTGCCCCGGAAGGAACGGTTTAAGTAAAAACGTAATAAGCTAAGTATGAACGGGACAACAAGGCGAAACAACATTCTCCGGCCCCGGATAAAAGCAAAGCGAATAAAAACAGGATAAAATAAGCTAATTATGAACAAGGCAATATGGCGAAACAAATGTCGTCCCGGGTAACACAAACGCTGAAAGAAAGACAGGCTAAGTATGGAGAAATCACCCGATCCCGGCATAAATATTACAGGAAAGAAGCAAGACAAAATAAACTAAGTATAGAGAAACAAGAAAAACAAAACAGCGTTGATAAAAAGAGTATATATTACAAGGTTGTCGCTCCCGGACCCACATGCCGGGCCAGGAGCAAATTGGAATAAAAGAAAAAGAAAAACAAGCTAAATGACCTACCGTGAATCCCAGAACTGCCTCACTAAAAGGCCCGCCATCGCAGATCGGTTTAAGTCTTATTAAAATCTAGAGTACAGACAAAATGTAGGCTAAGGGGGCAACCTGTCAGGTCATCCTGAGCAGGAAGATTCGGAAGACAGCGGCCCGAATCCCTAGCAACCGGCATCCCCACCGGCTGCCTTCTTCCCGGCTGCTCTCGCCCGGTCAGCAGCCTCTTCAAGTTCAGCGAGACGGGCGAAATTGAAGTTAGGGTCGACCTTATCGATGAATCCCTTCGTCTCGTTGGACCCAAAGTCAACTCCATCATAGAAGGAGTTGGCGCGAACCGTGGCAAGCTCAACCTGATGGCGGCGCCCATCTTCTCCATCTCTAGCTCTGGCGGGCCGCCGCTTTAGCCCGCCCGCCGCTCTCACCCTCGATCGCCTCGGCAACGGCGGCATCCGGGCCTGAAAGACCTCAGATATTGGAGAGCCAGGCTCTTCTCCTCGAAAGCTCCTCCACTGAGCTCCTTCTCGCCGGCTTGCCGGGAGAGCCTGCACCTCCGCTTTAAGAGCAGCGGCCTCTTGCTCACGGGCCTTAACGTGTTTTTTCAGGCGGACAGCCGCCTCCATCATTTCCTTGTTGGCCTCGGTAGAAGCCGCTTCGCGTCGTAAGCGGTCAAGCTCGCCGGCAGCGTCCATTGTGAACTTGCAAAAAGAGTCCACATTGCGGCGGATCTGCATGGCCAACTCCGCAGCCTGGATGGCAAGGCCCCCGGCAATAGGTGGGGTCTCTTCAACGAGACCCGCCGAGTGCCCCGCTTTACCAGGGATCGCTATGGAAACTTGACCTTGACCGCCATCCTTGGCCTTGGAAGAAGAGCCCTGGATGGAGAAAGATAGCAGGTTGTAAATGTCTTGCTCGCTGATAGGAAAAACTGAGGAGAGACCGTCCGAAGGGACGTCCAGGGGGCGCCCTTCAGATAGACTCCCCCACGAAAGCATGGAGCTAACCTTCTTTCGCTTCTTTTGCCTCTTGTGAGGCCGGGCGTCTTCCGAGTGAGGAGACTCGGACTCTACAACGATGGCATCAGGAGCCAAAGACGGTTGGCGGCCCCTGACCTCTCCCGGCGGGCTGGGGAGAGGGATCTCCTGCTCAACCCCAGGTACGTCCCTCCCGGGCGCAGACTGGACAACGTCATCTTCCGGCTGGGGGTGGGGGGATGAGACAGATACGGCTGGTTTTGCCCTCTGCTCAGCCTCCCTTTCCCGCTGTGATTTATAAGACACGCGTTTCCTTCCCATCGGCCTGTCCGGGATTTCACCCTGCATGCTTTTCACAAATTCCCTGAGCGTGGGCTTACGTCGCTTCAAGTCCACGGAAGTCGGCTGATCAAGCGGACGATTCTTTTCGCTCAGACCAATGGACGCCAAATCCTCCGGGGTGAGATGACCCAAGGAGCCTGCAAAAGACGAAGCAAGGTCAGAGCCGGAAGAATCAGAAAAGCTAAATAAGCACAAGTTAGAAATGATTAAGATGCTAAGATCCTGGCCGCCCGGCCCCTGCTTACCTGCTTCGAGGGCCGGGACTAGGCCAACCACGCTGAGGAATTTGTCCTCAGAGATCGTGTCCGCTGGAGGAAGCCAATTCTTGGGGAACCAATCCTTCCCCGCTTTATAAGCCTCGAAGTAGCGCACGGCTCTCCACTCTTCTTTGGTCAACGGAACATCCTTCGAGGAAAGAATGCTCCCCGGGACCCACTCTTTTCGGGTCTCCAAACGACCTCTCACGTCGTTGTGAAAGCAGCGGGGGTGATTGAAAGGAACGGGAGATTTGAGGAAGATCCACCTCTCGTTCCACCCCTTCATCGAGTCGTTGACCGGGAAGTGAGTCGAATCTTGACTCCGTCACCAGTGACCACCATCCCTTAGTCGCCTTATTGGTACAAGGCCGGAAGTGATGGAGACGGCGGAAGAGGTTTATCGTCAGAGGAAAGCCCAGATACAAACAAGTCCAAGCAAAGGCAACTATCACCCTCATCCCGAACGGTGTCATCTGACAAATGGCGATATTAGCCCGGTCAAGCACTTCCTCGATGAAAGGATGAAGAGGAAACCGAAGCCCATGCTCCAGATTCTTTATATATACGGCCGTGTGAAGACTCGGAGGCTTGACCACGTTCTGATGTCTCCCCGGCACGGCGAATTCCCAAGTCTCCGGTAAATTATAATGAACGGCCGCCAGCTCAGGACAGTCCTTTTCGTTCAAAAAGTCCCGGAAGCCCAGATTAATCCTAGTGTTCATGGGGATCTGGAATACCGAGGGCTCTAGGATCCGTACATGCAAAGGTTCGACCTGAGAGGGGCCGGCCTGAGAGGTCCCAGCCTGGGCCTCCATGTCGGTCACTCCTTCCCGGCCTATGGTCAGATCCTCAAGTTCAGGCTCTACCTCAGAATCTACTACTACGTTAATATCGGTGGCGGTTCTAGAGGATGAATCGGCTGAAGCACTCATTGTTCTCTACTAAATAATTGGAATGAAAATCTAAAACCAAGCACGAAGATTACCTTTTACAAAAGCGTGAGCAAGGACGAAATCGAAAGCAAGGCGAAGCGAAGACAAAGTGCAAGCAAGATCTGACGAAGTTTGGGGAATTTTATGAGGGTTTGAAACGCTTTGAGGGTGAGTAAAAGGGGAAATGAAACGAAATTAAGGGGTATTTATAGAGGAAGGGGTGCACAGTGCACTCCCACCCGTTGTACAACACGTGTAGGGTCAGAGGAGGCGAAGCGTCACCTGCCTTGGGCTTTGAAATTCAAAAATTGCGCCAAAATGAAAGTGTACTCAACACACCACCTCTGAATAGGATGGGAAGGACGCCAGGTCAGGAAGCAAGAATGCAGGGAGAGTTTATTAACCCAGGCTGGAGAGAAACAACCCGCTTTGGAAGTCGGACGCGTCTGAGGCAAGCTACGACTTCCCTGTCACGGGCGATTGTTGGGGGTGACTTCTCCCGGGTCCCACGTCAGCAGGTCGGTAGGATTATAGACCGGAGGATGGTCCCACACTCATTGAACCATCTGTACCTCCCGGGTCGGGTCAATCGAGGCCGGGAGGATTATTGACCGGACCATCCTATATACCAAAGAACCCAATGATCCACCCGGGTCCGGGCATGTATGGCCCACCCAGGGCCGTACTGTACGGAGCGGGGCACAAGAGGACAAATCTGAAATAGGTATAAAAGGTAACTAAAACCCTAAAAATGATTAAGTTTTCTCATACACAAAAAATACACTACAACAAAGGTTTTTCTCTCTCTTTTCTCTCTCTAGATTTATTTGCCTATATAGCTGACTTGAAAGGCGTCGGGCCACCACCCGGAAGGCCCCGGGGCTAGGTTTGTTGCTTTATTTCAGGACGAGAGGAAGGGGGAAGAGGACCGCGAGCTAAGGATCATTCAAGGCCTTAGTTTATTTAGTCTATAATCGATACTCAACTTGTAATCATTCGTATTTAGTTTTGGTATTTAGTTCCTAACTTTATACCCGAAACAATTTCTTTCCTCCGAAATTAAGTGTTTTCATTTTTATATATTTTGGTTAAATAAAAGAAACAATACTCTGTAATAAAATGGATTAAATATTTAAAATTATTTTGTTAATACTAACTATAAATAAAAAAGATGAAATTTTATTGGGATATTCTATCGTGTACCCCTCAGCTCTGTTTTTTCATTTTCTATGATATACCCTTGCATTTTATAACATTCTATAGTGTACCCCTAAATTTTATATTTTATCTCTAGTATGGCCATTATTTATCTTTTCGTTGATTTAACTTGTTAAATAATTCATTAAATTTGATAATTTATCATTTTCCTTCCTCGATTTACTTTTATTGATATTAATGAAGAGAATAATGATGTTCATATAGATATTGATGATAGATGTTTGCAATAAATTATTGATATTAAGAATGGACAAACTTGATGTGAATTGGTTGATGTTAATAACAGAAATAGTGGTATTATACAAATAATGGTTTAAAATGATACTCCCTCCATTCAAATCCATTCCCACCATGATGTCATTTTGCGCTTGCCGAGACGGTTTTTGTAACGATAATATCCGTAGTTTCACAATATAAAAAAATTATAAAAATTTGATATTAATATTCTATTTAACAAGACGAATCAAACAAGATCTCACATAACTATATTTTCACTTATATTTTACTCACAATATCAAATATTCTCATAACACATGAATAGTGTCAAATAGTAACATGGGGGGAGTGGATATGAATGGAGGGAGTAAATTATTAGTTGAGAGAAGACATTATTAGGAGCACTGATTGACACATTGACAGGTTTAATTGACGGTTTAAATTTATGTAGTGTTGAAATTGGTTATACGGGAGAAAAGGTAAGAAAGTCAGGGTTATACCGTAGAATGCTTAAAAATGTAGGAGTATAACGTAGAAATCAGAAAAATTAAGGGGTACACGATAGAATATCCCAATTTTATTTTAGAAAAAAAATAGTACGGAGTAACAAAGATGGTGACACTCTTAAAGTCTTAAGTGATAATGTTAGCAAAGCAATCGAGTGGAAAGGCAGATTTTAGTCGTTTAAAGATTGTTTATGTTATTATTATGTCTTTTTCCTCTTGACAATGACTCTTCTATATGTTCATTTTACACTTTGTGAAATTATGCATCATGATTTTGTATGTTACTCCGTACAAAGGTAAGTAAACGTTACTCTTTTTTTATGGTTGTTTTGCACTGTGATAAGTCGTGCACCAACGACATTATAAAGGTACATTATTTTATGTGAAAGTTACAAGCTATTTATTTATCCTCTCGTAACGGTGCTTATTTCAATTAAATGGTTTAAAATTTATCTTTATAATAACATAATTCGTAATATATTTTCAAGTACAGAAAAATAAAACTTAGGGTGTGTTTGGATAGCAAAATAGGAGAGAAAGGGAAGGGAGAGGAAATGAGGGAAGGCGAAGGAAGGGGAAGGAAGGGGAGGGGAGGGGAGGGGAAATGGTGGTGTTTGGATACCATTTTCCCTCCAAATCTTGCGTATTTTGGAGGGATTTCAATTAGGCTTTGAGGAGGGAAAATGGATCCCTCCAAATCCCTCCCCCTCCATTTCCTTCCCTCCATATTTTGTATCCAAACAAAGGAAAATCAATCCCTTCATTTCACTCCCCTTCCTTTCCCTCCATTTCCCTCAATCCAAACACACCCTTAGGGTGTGTTTGGATAGCAAAATAGGAGGGAAAGGGAGGGGAGGGAAAAGGAGGGGAGGGAAGGGGAAATGGTGGTGTTTGGATACCATTAGTGTAGAACCCGTGCTCTGCACGGTATTTATAGACTTAATGTAATTTTCTAAGATATAATAATATAGTGTTTTTATAGAATTTGAATGTGCTTGTGTTCAACTTTACATCAAATTTTACTCCATACTTGATACTCCGTATAAAAATTAAGGAAGAATAGGTAAGATTTGCTTTTTGCGTATAAAAAATAACTAAAAGTTGTGTATGGAATGACAAGAAAATAACGAATGTCAATATCTCTTATCTTTAAGAAAATAACGGAGTACCCTTTAAAATACTACGGAGTACTGCCTAACTTATTGAGTGATATAATATGTTTAAAAAGTTGTCAAATTTGTGGAAGAAAAATTGAAGAGTGCTTCGTACTATATTTTCTGTTGGGTAGTGAGAGAGATGATATTGGGCCAAAAATATTTTAGAAGTAACGTTAAGTTTTGGTAGTCCAGGCCCACATTCAATTACTTGAGCGGGAAAATACAATGAGTTTGGTCTTTTTTTTTAGTAGTATTAAGATTTTCCCTCCAAATCTTGCCTATTTTGGAAGGATTCCAATTAGGCTTAGAGGAGGGAAATTGGATCCTCCAAATCCCTCTCCCTTCATTTCCCTCCTTCCATTTTTTGTAACCAAACGATGGAAATTCGATTCCTCCCTTTCCCTCCCCTTCCTTTCCCTTCATTTCCCTCAATCCAAACACACCCTTAACTTCCATTAATTTATGAAAAAAAAAAAAAAAAAATTACTTTTTTTCACCTTCCCATGAGTGGGAGATAAATTAGAGGAAATTACTCATAAAAATGGGGCACAACTAGTTCACCGGTGTTATAACTACGCCACTCTAATCTTACAAAAAACGGAGTACATATTTTACGGTCCCACAAGTGCACTCTTCTTTTGCCTATATTTTAAAATGAATTAATCATAAAAATGGGGCTCCCCAAAACTTCTCTCTCCTACTTTCATCAACTTTTTACTTAACCTCCCCATTTCATTTACATGTTTCCACATCAATGGGGCTCCCCATTTCCACTTTTTCATGGTCCACCATATTTATTTTTTAAATTCTAACATTGATTAATTACTTATATTATGACATTAATTTATTGATTAAAAAATATTGTTTAAAAATTTGCAACAATTTATTGATTAAAAATTTACTACCATTACTACGTCTACTACCACTACTACGTAACTTTTTTTTTTAATTAATAAAAAATATTTTTTTTAACAATTTTTTCGAAAACTTACTAATTAATTTTTTTTTCAATTTAAAAAAAAAGTTAATTAAAGAAAACATACATTATAATTTGCACTAGTTGAAAAGTGGTTAGTAAGTAATTAATTGAATAATAAAATAATTAATTGATTTTAATCAACTAATAATAAATAAAATAAATAAAATGGGCATAGAGTCCCTTTATCACGCTCATGTTTCTCCTGAACTGTGCTTTACAACGTGTTTGACAGGCCTTTGACTCTTTGATGCCCTTTCGTCTCTTGTGCTATTCACTATTGCACTAGGAAGTGTACGATCGTTGTGAGAAATATTTTGATACGGAATATAAGACCATCCCGTGCAACGGTCGAGCAAACTAAATTATAAATATATTAACTTCACTAATCCATCAACTTATGTTGTCACATCAGAAAAATGGGTCAATTTGATGGCACTATTCACAAAAGTGAATCAATTATTGACTCTTTGTATCACACTAATCTTTTTGCTTAACTCATACTCCCTCCATTCATATCCACAAGGCATATATATACTATTTTGGTCCATTCAAATCCACACTACACATTTCCTTATTTGGTTGTACTTCTATTATTATTATATTACTAGGCCCCACTTTTTCAATACAAATAACACATAATATTAACCTATTTCACCCACTAGTTGTACTTTTTAATAATATAATATAACTTTCTTAATACCCGTGCATAAAGCATATCTACCATGTAGATATGAATGGAGGGAGTACTCCGTATTTAAGTTGACATTTTTGCCTGACCTTCTCCCTTGACCTTGCATGGGGATAGTCTAAAATCCTTTTTCTATCATACGGAGTACTTTGTATTTATCTACTTACGTCTCTCAATTCAGGTTATAACGATTTTCATGTTATTTTTAATATTTTTATTGTATAGTTAATAATAAATCTGGAAAAATTTCACATGATTTTTTTCCTTATAAATTGTAATAATTTCCGGAAAAAAAATTAAATGTGAGGATGTGAATGAAGTTATAGGGATTTAATAATTTTGGCAAATTTGGCATACCCATTTGCTCCAAACCAAAACTCAAATTTAACACGCTATCAACAAAAAAAATATATTATAATGGGCTAGATTTAACACGAAAATACAATTATAATGAGCTAACTCCGAATTCTATCGACCCAAAAATTTAATTAACCTGATACAAATTTGCTCCAAGTAATTTTCACTGATACAAAGTATTCCGAATAAAAATAACCATCATTTACCAACAAGTAGGCAACAACAAGCTAGGTGAATGACGAGTTTTAAATGCAAAATATGTAACTACGTGGACACGATCAACTTAGATATGATCCATTATATATATGTCAATAACCGTCTTTCACTTTTTTTAATAAAAAGACGATCATTTTTAAAGAATTTGCGCTTATACAAATCCACGAGGAGAACTAACTCAACCAAGTAGGGTCACAGACTCACGGAAAGAGGAAACTTGCGTTTGAAAATTAAATGCCCAAATTAGGTTGATAGATAGATAGAGCAATAAAAGCGAGAATGGGCCTGAAATCAATGTCACGGAAAATGAGTGACTTGGTAATTTTAACCTAAATGGAAGATGATACGGTTACACCTAGTGTATATGGTTCTATACACCAACTAATAAAAATGTGACACTTGGCTTAGTTGAAGAATATTCTTAATTTAAGTTTGGAGGGAGAATTTTAGTCATTGGGAAAAGCTGAGTTTTGGAGGGAAATATTTTTTGGAGGGATTTTTTTTTATCAAGTTGTTATAGTTATTAATTATATTAATTCATTATTTTTATTTTATTATTTTAATTAAGAAAAGTTAATGAAAATAAATTTTTTTTACTGACTATTATTTTTCGGTATTACTCATTCATATACACAATTACTCATTCTTGTACACTTTTTACCCTAAATTTTACATTCAATACCCTTAATATCTTTCAATTACAATTTTTCCTCTCGTTTATATTTACAATTATATTGCATAATTTTATTATAATCAAGTAATTATGACAGATAATACACCATTTTACGGAATATGGTCGTCATTAATAGTGCCGATGCCGACGCCCCGAAAAAAAAAAAAAACAATTCGCTGGGTAGGGGGTTGGGGATGTCCACCACTACCCGTACAACAGTTTTCTTTCTTTCTTTTTCTCTTTTTTTTTTTTTTAAAAATATGTAATTTTTGATTTTTATATATTTTTTGTTTTTCTTAATGAATTAGTTTAATGATTTGTCTTTTTTTGTAATTTATATTTCAATATTTTGAATAAAATATTTAATGTTTTTAATGTATAATAAGTATTTTAAAGTAAAGAATATAATAAATAATTTAAAATTTTATTAGCATATGTCCCAAAAATACTTTTTAAATAAATAAATTAATAAAAAATATTTAAATATTAATAAATAACTAAGTAACTAAAAAAAAAATAGAAACTAATTTTAAAAAGTAAATAGAAATTAATTTTAAAAAGTTGTATACATTAAATGAGATGTTTCCTTTTGAATTTTAAATTCAAAATAGATTCAAATTTGGTTCTAAAATACACTTGAAAAAAATTCCATCCAATTTGGGCCCACATTGACACATGGCATCATTTTACTATTTAGTGTTTAAACTCCTATACACCAAGTGTAAGCGTAGCCTTTTTAACAAACGCAAACGGTTTCCATTGTGGGTTGTTAAATAAAAACCCGTTATATGCATAAAACGAGTCACTTTACGACAAATATTATTTGAGAATTATTCATGAAAACGAGTCATATTACCACATATTACTGAAGACTAATTCATGAAAACAAACGAGTCACTTTACGAAAAATATTATTTGAGAATTATTCATGAAAACGAGTCATATTACGACATATTACTGGAGACTAATTCATGAAACCGTCGTTTTTAAATGTCGAGAGCACGCTCTCTTAGAATAGAAGCATGAACAGCTCGTATGAACAGTTCAAAACACTAATCGGAGTAATAAACAAAACCACACATCTCTTTCCCAAAATTCTTTACCTCTCAATTTTAAACTAATAATACAATTAAAATTGTCGATATCAGGTAATCACCTCCACAAAGTATTATCCAGTCAAAACGAAACCAGTTATCCAGCATTGCATAAACAGACAATAAATGACACCCACACATTGAAGCATTCTTCGATCTCGAAAGATAACATGTCGTCCACAAACAGAAGGTGACAACAATGACGGTTTCAAAAGCACCATCCACAAAAAATTAGATTCACCGCAGAAAAGATCGACGATTCAACAAAGATGACCCAGAAAAATAATAGTTATAAAAATTCGAAAATTCTGCAATCTGCAACGTTTACATGCGATAATAATCTCGAAAAATAGATACAACAA
This sequence comes from Dianthus caryophyllus, assembly GCA_023091065.1. Lineage (NCBI taxonomy): Eukaryota > Viridiplantae > Streptophyta > Magnoliopsida > Caryophyllales > Caryophyllaceae > Dianthus > Dianthus caryophyllus. The sequence continues at coordinate 8,532,734 of CM041522.1, read as the reverse complement.
ACAATAGAAAACCCAAACCTTTTTTTTTTTTGGTCCCAAAAAAAAAACCACAAGCTCCTAAATGCTCTCCATCTCTCTCAACCAAATAAAATATTTCAGCACACTAAAATAGTTTTTTTTTTTTTAGACCCAAACTCAAGGAAAAACAAGGAGGACACAAATAGGAGACTATGTAGAGGAACTACAATCACATAGGACTTATCTTCTTCGGACTTAGAAGCACTTCCTGTGGACGATTGACGGGCCAGATTCATCGTACTCGCCCTTCGAGATCCACATCTGCAAAGACGACAAAAATAACACCAAATTATAAGTCCAGTGCAACCAAATTAAGCGGTATATGGAACAAAAATAATCGGTTTTCTGAAGTTATTTGAACGAGATGGACCTGTTGGAAGGTGCTGAGGGAAGCGAGGATAGAGCCACCGATCCAGACACTGTACTTCCTCTCGGGAGGTGCGACAACCTTGATCTTCATGCTGCTAGGGGCGAGAGCAGTGATTTCTTTGCTCATACGGTCAGCAATACCCGGGAACATGGTGGTACCGCCACTGAGCACAATGTTACCGTACAGGTCCTTCCTGATATCCACGTCACACTTCATGATTGAGTTGTAGGTTGTCTCGTGGATACCCGCAGCTTCCATACCGATCAACGATGGCTGGAAGAGGACCTCTGGGCAACGGAATCTCTCTGCTCCAATGGTGATCACCTGTCCGTCGGGAAGCTCGTAGTTCTTCTCGATTGCGGAGCTGCTCTTTGATGTGTCGGATTCCTGCTCGAAATCAATCGCGACATAAGCCAGCTTCTCCTTGATGTCACGGACAATTTCCCGCTCGGCAGATGTGGTGAACATGTAACCTCTCTCGGTAAGGATCTTCATGAGATAGTCGGTAAGATCACGTCCAGCAAGATCCAAACGAAGGATGGCGTGGGGTAGGGCGTAACCCTCGTAAATTGGTACAGTGTGACTCACACCATCACCGGAATCGAGCACAATACCTGTTACAAAGCACAAGATCATTCATTAATAGGTAGGACGAGAAAGACCAATTAAACAATATTGAATCGAACAATACTCAATAAAGGTCAAGTCATCAACGACTACGCACCTGTGGTACGACCACTGGCGTACAAAGAAAGCACAGCCTGGATGGCCACATACATGGCGGGAACGTTGAACGTCTCGAACATGATTTGAGTCATCTTCTCCCTGTTAGCCTTAGGGTTCAAGGGCGCTTCAGTAAGAAGCACAGGGTGCTCCTCGGGAGCGACACGAAGCTCATTGTAGAAGGTGTGATGCCAGATCTTCTCCATGTCATCCCAGTTGCTCACAATACCGTGCTCAATTGGGTACTTCAAGGTCAAGATACCTCTCTTTGACTGAGCTTCGTCTCCGACATACGCATCCTTTTGTCCCATACCAACCATGACACCAGTGTGTCGGGGACGACCAACAATACTGGGAAACACGGCTCTTGGGGCATCATCTCCAGCAAAACCAGCCTGCGCAAACAGAAGAAAAAGCACATTATCAGCGTGAAATGATTTATAAAAGTCTGCGAGACATATGACAGATAAAGCGGATGTCGTCTTACCTTCACCATACCAGTTCCATTGTCACAGACGAGGGGTTGAATTTCCTCTGAGTCGGCCATTTGGATTTATACTGCCAAAACAATCGTATAAAAAAGGTCAGCACAGAGAGTCAATTATCAATTGATGGTTAACACTAATTACGAAGAACGAAGACTCTCAATAAGATTTCATCTTTCGATCATACTCAATATCGAAACAGCATATAAACCGTCAAATAGGCAAATCACAAACATACATCAACATTAGATTAGTAGTTTTGGTTCGTATACACTAACAAGAATAATAAAAACGCATAATTTGTATTTCTTGCTTTAAAATAATAAGGAATCTTAGATCCACATACACTCTTTAAAGATGATAACATCGACACACACATAAAAAATAAGGATCTCAGGAATCTCGGAGGATTATAATAAAGAAAGACTACTTTCTACAGTTGGACCAGCAGGCAGCAGCAATCTTCAGTCCAACGACAACGAGTATAATTTTCAATAAAGCACCTTTTTCGTGACCAATTACAAGTGAAACAAAGGAACTGCATTAATAGACCGAGATAAACTATAAAGTAAAAACAATTCTAAAGATCGTCTGATCCATTATCAAGTGTAATCAACTAAGGCGATTTCAAATTAATTTATTAGCATTTTAGATATAGCTAATTACATCACTTCAATCATTTATCGAATAATCATAGATGATTATCAACTCCGTCGTTCAAACTATCATTTCACAAGAATTAAACAATTCAAAATCAATTGATTAGCAAATTGGATTACCAAATGACGAACCTTCATAAAAAAGTTGTCAACTCTATGATTCTAATTTAACGATCCAAAATCAATTACTTTCAGGCAAATAAGATCGCTTACGCAGTTACACAACAGACAACACGATTACGATGAACTTTTGCTGAATATTATCAACTCTACGATTCAAATTATCACTTCATCGGAGTTCAACAATTCAAAATCAACTAAAATCAGACCGAGTCAAACAATTTCAAATCGTTTCAACACTATATACCAAGCAAATCAGACCACTTCTACGATACTATTTACTGATAAATATAAGTTTTAAACAGCCGATTAAAGTTTACGACGAAGAATTAATCACGAACAAATCATCATCCATAAAACAATCCATAATTACAAAAATCAAGCAAAATTTGACAAGATCGGCAAAAAGCAAAAGCAGATCGAAGACTAGTAACAAATTCAATCGAAGTCAACTAAACAAAACCCTAGATCGGAGCAAATTCAACACGATACAAATCAAACAATTGAATCAAACGAATATACAAGCACAAAACCAAGCAAAAGAAACTCAAATTAAACTTTTCCGCACTAAAATAATAAAAAAAAACTCAAATCTAAGAACAAAAAACAACGATTCAAAAGCAAACACAAAACAAACGAACAAATCGAAACTAGTAGAAATCACAGAAGTTGAAATATACGCGAAGATCTAAAACAAAATGAATAAATGAAGGAACATTAAAAGTAAAATATATTGAATGAAGAAAGAGAAGTAGAGAGAGAAAGAGTGATAAACCTGGAAGAAGATGAAGAAGAGGAAGAGCTGAGAGAGAAGTGAAGGAAGGAAGAGAGAGAAAGTGGGAAGAAGAAATGGTTGTGAATGAATGAGGGGCGTGTGAATGCTGCTGCTTTGTCTATCCTTTATTAATGTTTGAGAGAAGCGTAGTAGTAGTAGGAGAGGAGGAGGAGGGGTGTGTGATGTCTCTCTGTGTGTGGGTCCCGCCTTTGTGAGTGGTAAATGTAATGCAAATGTTTTTCAAATTCAAATTTGAAAATAGTATGAGACGGTTTTATAATAAATAAATAAATGATTACGGTATTATTTTATTTTGAATTACTTTTTTATTTATTTTTATTTTTTTGTATATTGAGTTTCTCACTTACTTTGTGATGAAAATTAATACGATAAAAATATGGGATGGATGAAGTAAATAAAAGTGAAAGAAATATGAAGGAGTTAAAATGCATAATATCCATTAAGTTTATACTTATACCTAGAAAAAAATAAATTTATACGAAATGAGGTTTTATAGTTGATGGGGCATGGTCAGTCGAGGGGTACATGACCGCGCCGATGGTCATTATGAGGCCGTCCGGTCTCAGTCATCAGGACCCTTGATCAGGGTTGGAAATACGTCTGAGGCCGCACGGTCACACCGTCTACACGGCCCCAGGAAGACGTGGTCAGCCACCAAAGGCCAGAGACAAACATGTCAGAGTTTGTCTGTACTTGACCACTATAAGACAACACTACCAGACAAATGTTCAGCTTTATAACTGACACAAGGCACTAGAGGACAAGAGCGTTCCTTATAAATAGGAGAGGATATTCACGGCCGATGATTCATTCACATTATTACACAAGAAATACACAAAAAGGTACTCCGTATTACTTAGACTTGATTCAATTACTCTGACTTCTCTCTCCCACACAGACTGACTTAAATATCGGAGGGGTTATCCTCGGACACCCCCGAGGCTAGGTTTGTGTACTTGTGAAGGGCATTAGGTCAGGGAAGGTCAAGTGATACCGCATCCCACATAATTCAATACAAGATTACTTATTAGTTTTGAGTTGTAATTTACTTTGAGTATTTGTAACCCGAAACAATAGTTTTATAAAGAATTTCACCTACCACCTCAGAAACAATGTATTGTGCTTTTGAGTTTAAGTGAGAATAATGAACAAAAAGTGTGAATCTCACTTAAGGTATATATTACGGCGGTGGTAGGTCGAACTGTTATAATAAAGTGCTACTCCGTAATTAAGATAAGATTCTCATGAACATCTCGTGACAAATTGAAAAGTGATCTTATAGTAATTCTTTTACTTAAAAGAGTATCCACAAACACTCCTCCTTAATTAGCACCTTATTATTAATTCTTTTACTTGAAAAGTGATCTACTCGTAATAATTCTTATACTTAGAAGAATATCCACGGACACTCTTCAAAAAAACCTATTAATAAATACTCCGTAGTCATTTGTGATATTGTTTTACTTGTTTTTTTCAAGCGCATTATTAATATCAAGTGCATTATTAATATCAAGTTTTTATAATTTTTTGTAATATAATTAAAGATATGAACAAAATAAAATTTGTATCGATGTACATGTAAAAAATAAACGTATATAATTAAATGAAACGAAAAAGTATGGAATATAGTAAAATTGAAGAAAAAAAAAAGGGGAGGAGTAGATTGTTTTGGTTGATTATGAAAAAAGGGGGAGGCAGTCAGGTCAGCAAATGAGGACAATGATTCGGACAGGGTGGTGAGAAAAGTCTGGCCGGCCTTTTAAACTTACGTCTGCTTTAGCTGTATCACGTCCTTCTCCATGTGCTCTCCTTTCCTCTTTTTTTTTTTTTTTTCTTTTTTAATTTCCTCTAATCTATCATTAGACTACATACAACTAATATTATTATTAAATTAAATAATATTATTATAATCACCTACGGAGTACTTTTGTTAAGTTAAGAGTAATTTACAAAAAGTTAATCTAATCGTGGAATATATACTAATTCTATGAAATTAATGTAAATTATACTCCGTAAGTATTATGATAAATCAGTATGACTGTATATGTACGAGTATATAACATCTTTAAGAGATAAGATCTTTCAAGCCCAAAGTTTAGGGAAAGCCATTGAGTCCAGACATCCGCTTTGATATTTTAACACAAAAATTCGTTAAAATCTCAAATATTCTGGAATTTTGCAGTTCTAAATTTTTGTGTTAAAATCTCAAAGCGGATTCAGGACTCAATGACTTTCTCTAATAAGTTGGGCTTAAAAGATCTTATCTCACATCTTTAATATAGAATTTATTATTGGAGTATAAATTTAGGCATGTTGCATGCTCCCTAGTAAGTACGGGGTATTATAGATGGAATCCAAATAATAGTTTATGTTTTTGTTTTGAATACAAATAACTACTTCCTCCATTCTATTTGATTCTATACATATTCCTTTTTCGGAAATTCCAATCAATTCTATACATTTCTATTTTAGTCTCTACTTTATTAAACTAAAAGACCAATATACCCTTCACTAATACCCACTCAACCCACTTGCAAACAATAAAGTAGGGGTATTTAAGTAATTCCATTATCTACCCCACTTGATTTTCTTCTACCTTAATTACCGTGTTTTGGTCAAACGTATAGAATCAAACGGAATGGAGGAAGTACTTAATTGGTCAAGACCACAAAATTCGATTAAAAAAAAGTTAAACAAAATAAAAATAGGAGAACGGGGGAGCATTGTGGTGGAATGCAGCCCACTACAAAAATGTTGGTCACCCTCTTTAGCTCACTCTTGATTGGCTGTATTTTTTTCTTTTTTTTTTTTCTTTTTTTTTTTCAATGAAGTGTTTTTTAATAGTTAACTAGTTTTAACTCCCGTGATACTCACGGTTTTTATTTAGTTTTTTTTTTTTGGGTATAATGAGGCCAAATAATGTATTAATCAAAAATTTAAGATAAAAATTGAACTTGTTTTATTTGACATTGATTTCATACATGACATTAACGACAATATTATTGTATGATTACATACTTTTTTACCCCAACAACACATCATAATCAAAAAATATTCAACACAAACACTCAACAAATGTCTTAAAAATTAGATATCATAAAAACATAACATAGGTGTTGGAATTCCATAATCAGAGACAGACTAAATTCTTACATACATGTTTCATCTTTTCCTTATTTGTGGTTATTGTTGTTTATCTACGTTGAAAAGGTTTTTCAATACCCTCACCTATGAAATGGTTTACACTAAGAATACTTTCACCAATGTCTTCATGACGGATTGTTAGATATCGACATTCATTTTTAATTTAACTTGGAATTGAATATTCAGATGAGGAATACTTATGCAAGTAAATGGAGAATTCGACAAATTCAAGTGCAAACATTTAGTACAGAGTAACAATTATTTTTGGATTGAAAGAAATTGCATACAAAAAGTCAAAAGTAGAGCTTAATATACTTAAAACGAAAGGGGATTTGAAAAGTTTACTTGTAAATGCATGGAATCATAGACCTAACCGTGGAAATAATAACATGAATGTTTTGAAACGGGCGAATATGAAGGTGAAAATGTCATTCAAATGAGTTTCACTAAAATGGTGGAAATGAATGTGAATAAATGAAAATGAATTTGTGTAGTGGAAGATCAAATGGATGAGCATGTCAAGGTGGAAGCAAATTGGTGAAGGTAGGAAGTAATGCCACGTGGATTTTTATTAAGTTTAGAGTCTTAATTAGAGATTTAAGCTACCCTTTTAATAATGTTATATAGATAGATATTTCATAAAACTTACTCCTTATTAATTATCAAAATGAAAATTTGATGTCAATATTCATAACTTTTTATGCTCTACAAATAGAGACCAATATTGATATAATTTAAAATAATTTTAATTTATTTTATTTTATCTAAAAATACTCTTTATAAATTGGGTGGATGGTCACTAATGGGAAGTTAAAAATCTAAGTAGGTCAAGAACTAAAACATGCAATAAACTATAATATTTTATTTGATGGCCACAAATATTTAGGATCACCAATGTGGATGGTCTTAGAATAATAGCAATGGTGAACTTAATATAAAATTCTTCCCTTTGTCATGTTCGGAGTAATATTTTGACAATTTTAATAAGTAAACACTTTTTATCACAATGGGAAGAACTTTATTTGAAATTCTTGGATGAGTTTTTTTAAATAAGTTTGTGGCTAGAAGAACCAACTTTATTTAGCAACGGTAGATTAAGAACACCCCATTACACATGCCCTTACACGTAAGAATCTTTAGAAAAAGTTACTCTATTAAGAGCATCCACATCAATGGGTCACTAAGTGACCCAAAAGTGCCAAATATACACTTGTGGGGAGGTCAACCAATGTGGGAGGTGTCCCAAATTTTGGGTTTGTGACCCAAAATTTGGGGAGCCCCTCTACATTGGGAGGGTTCCCATTTGTAAATTTTATTTATTTTATTTATTATTAGTTGATTAAAATCAATTAATTATTTTATCATCCAATTAAATACTTACTAACCACTTTTCAACTAGTGCAAATTATAATGTATGTTTTCTTTAATTAACGTTTTTTTTTAAATTGAAAAAAAATTAGTTAGTAAGTTTTCGGAAAAAATTGTTAAAAAAAATATTTTTTATTAATTAAAAAAAAAAAGTTACTCCGTACGTAGTAGTGGTAGTAGACGTAGTAACGGTAGTAAATTTTTAATCAATAAATTGTTGCAAATTTTTAAACAATATTTTTTAATCAATAAATTAATGTCATAATATAAGTAATTAATCAATGTTAGAATTTAAAAAATAAATATGGTGGACCATGAAAAAGTGAAAATGGGGAGCCCCATTGATGTGGAAACATGTAAATGAAATGGGGAGGTTAGGTAAAAAGTTGATGAAAGTAGGAGAGAGAAGTTTTGGGGAGCCCCATTGATGTGGATGCTCTAAACATAACATATTATTGAACTCTATGCATTTACTATTAGTCATTATTCATAAGTAGGAAAAATCTTCAATATAACTTCTACTGAGTAATAAATAAAGGCTATTTGTAAATTTAATACTAATACCCAACTTACATAAAAATATCAAATGTTACTACTCCCTCCATTCTTTCCAATTAGCCTCATTTCCCTTTTTAGTAACAACTAGTTTTAAATCCCGTGATAATCACGGCAGTGATCGAAAATTTGTGTTATCATTCACTAATTTTTAATTCCCTTGGAATACACAAATTAATTTGAAACATTATACTCCGTATAATATTACAAATTACGTCATATCTCATAGACAATAGTTTATAGGTAAAATTAAAAATATTACTCTTTAAAAAGGTACAAAACAATTGGAATAAGTGTCCATTAGAAATTATAAATTTCTGGTCGATAAATTATTTCGATGTCATATGGTGTGTTTGTGTTTCAAATGCAAAATTACATTATAAAGTATTTGGCTATTTATTTATTTACTTTACAAAAACAAAAAAAACAAAAAAATTATTCCATAGTAAACTTAAGCTCTTTAATAAGACAATCTCATATTAACATTATCATGTAACCTCACACATAATTTTCTGAGATGGTCTTACAATAAAATAATTGGGTTGCCACCTCATTTAAAGTCGTTTTTGTATTTTATTTTTTTTCATTTTAATTGATAATTGTGATGCTATATTATTATCGTTATCCTGTTAATAGTATTTGTATCCATTTTAGAACCTGTTCTTTCCAATTTATTTTCAGATGATTTCAGTTCAACTCACTTCAAATCAATTCAGTTCAGTTCAGTTTAAATCAATTCAGTACAGCTCCATTCAATTTAGCTCAGCTATAGTAAATTCGACGCACATTAATAATAATAATATTTAGTTCAATTTAATTGAACTTTACTCATTTCAGTTCAGTTCAGCCCCATTTAGTTCATTTCAGCTCAACTCGATTTAGTTCAGTTCTCAACTCGTTTACAAAAAAATCCTTTTATATTCCATTATTCATTTAAAAAGTTTTACATAGGTTTTCATTAATTAAATTAACATTAATTGATTGCTCTAAGTGTTTGACAAATGGCTTCATATTTTGTAAAAAATGATGACTTGTCAACATTAGAAGTAAAGTTTAGAAAACCAATACAAAAGATTGTGTTTTTATATGTATTAGATTTCTCTAACATACCCCACTTTTTCTCACACATACCTACTTTTTCTCATGAGATCCCCCAACACATCACAAGGAGTCAAGGAGTTCCCATGAGAACCCCCAACACATACCCCTACGTGATCCCCCAAGACATCACATGGGAACCCCCTTGTGAGTTGTGATGTGTTAGGGGATCTCATGCGAACCCCTTGTGATGTGTTGGGGGATCTCATGGGAACCGAACCCCTTGTGATGTGTATTTTTTTTTTTTTTTCAATCGATTTTCAAATATCAAATACACTATAAAAAAAAAAAGACAAATATATATAAAAGTATAAAAATTACCTCGAGGTTAAATTGTAATTTTACTAATACCGAGTTTAAAATTACACGAGTTTTCGTAAAAGTTTTAAAATTTTCAAAATAATAATTCGAAACTTAATAATAGATATTAATAACCTAAATAAATAATTATTCATTAAAATCCTTAAGTGTAATTAGTGAAAAGAAAAGCCGACTGCGCGAAGTAATTAGTCGACTGCGTAAAGCAAATGGCTATATTAAATGGGTTACGGATCAAAGAGAGTATTTGAATAATGTATAAGTGAACATATTACGAGTAAGATTTTAAAATGTGCAATAATATATGCAAGTATCACGAAAACTTTTAAGTTGTGTTTTAAAAAACACAAAATTTCAAATAAGACGATTTCACATAAGACCTAATTCTAGCTACTTCCTCTGTTTGAGTGAATTGTTTACAATTTAATTTTTTTGTAAAGGAAATTTAAGAAAAATGTAAACAAATGACTGAGACAGGGGAATACTAGGTAAAGATTGGAGTAGTCGATGGAGTATTGATGATTGATTGGGAGGTAATACTAAAAAGAATGAAAAAATGACACAAGGTAGTGGTGGTGAGGTGTGATGTGCTGGAGAGAATTGGGAGAGAATGTGGAACCAGTCGAACCACGTTCTCATCTACTTAAAGATCTTCTCCTCCTTTTTTTTTTTTTTTTTTTTGGATATTACATCACAGTCTGCCGGTTTTTGAGCTTTCTACGTAGATGCACTCTTTTTCAAAGATAGATGCTAAATATTGTCATTATTGGTAAGATATCTGAACTTTGTTTTGAGAAAATTAAACTCAATTTTAAGCGTTAAATGATTCTTGGGCCATACTTGAAGAGCTTAGTTTTTCTTTCAGGCCAGATAGACTCTATTAGGCTCAATATCCACCTATAACCTAATATATATTGGTAAATATATGATAAAAAATTTGATGAAATATAATTTATTGTTTTCCTATAAAATTATCACATCTAAGATAAATATTGAGCCTAATAGGGTCTCTCGGTCATGAGTAAGTAAAACCAAGCTTCGTTATGCGTCCAAGTAATCATTTAACGCTTAAAATTGAGTTTAATTTTCTGAAAACAAAATTCGGGGGTATACTTACGGATAATGACAACGTTTAGGGGTACCATGTATGTTTTTGAAAAAGTAGGGGTATCATGTAGAATGTCAAAAAACTGAGGGGTACCATATAGAATATCCTTTTTTTTTTTTCAGGTCCCCTTTCTTTCTCCTTTTATTTATCAAGAATACGGAAAAAAAAAAAACACTTTGAATTGTTGATTAATCGCTTACTCCTTCCGTCCCATCTAATCAATCAGTGTAACCCATGATCACTCCGTCAATACTTTTTTTTATCTCCATATCGATCGTCAAAATGTCGATAAATGAATTTCTATTACGATTTGGTTCATTGGATACTACACGTTTGATTTTAACCAATGTGAAACTATAAATTAAGAGATAACATACCCGTAAATTCAATCAATTTGTCCCATGTAAAATAGATAATAATCCCTATGTTACAAAAAAAAAAAAAAAAAATTGTAATAATTTAATGTCAAAGAACAAAAAAAATCGATGAAAAACTAGGATTTGGTTAATGAAAAGGTGAATGGTTACTTCGATAAAACTAGTTATCGTCGTGGATACGGAGTAAAATAATACACCATATACATAATGCTACAATGGTAAGGGAATTATGAAAACCTTACAATACCTAAAATAGTGTTTGAGAACCATCATATGACTAGAGGAGACCATTGAATTTAAAAATAACAAATTTATACTTTGTATTAGATACAACTAGAATTTGCCTCAAATTCAAATTCAAATTTTCTCAAATAAGGATTTCAAAAGAAATCCAAATATGAGAATGAGATGATAGTTGCCAAACAAAGCATAATTTAAAACGATTTTAAGTAAAATGGCTTTAACGTATGATCGTCTCACAGATTTAAATCCTCATAAATCTCCCATAAAACGGATAATCCGTTTCATATGTAAAATGGGTCAAATAGTTAGACTTTGATCAGAAAAGACAAAACTTTTGTTAATTTCAAGACTTTTAACTTTTGTCCTATTCAATTATTTGACCCGTTTCTTGTGTGAAACGAATATTACCCGTTTCACACAAGAATTTGTGTAAGATGAGGTGCTGAAAATTTTTATTGGCCAGTCCGTTTAAGTAAAAAAATAGTGCAAATTGTTTGGGTGAAAATGAAGTGATCACATAGTAGTAAAAGTTAGGTGTCATGGTAGTCACTTAAAAAATCCATTAGAGCACAAGACTTGCCTTCAAAGACTTACTATAAAGTAGAAGAAACACAAACATTTGAGAATATCCTTTGATTGTTTCAAATACTTAGTATAGTGGAGATTTACTAGTTCACAAGATAAATGCGTAACATTCGCAAGTTAAAGAGCAAGCAACCTCCAAGATGATGTATTGACTTGTCTCATACGGCAAGCACCACTTTGGGGGAAGTCTATATCATATTCATTTTCCATGATGTTTAAATATTTATTCCCGATAAATTCTCGTATAAGACCGTCAACGACAACGAACAATTTGAGACCATTATAACACGACCACAATTTAATCAAACCATTATAGCCACAAGGCCCATAACCGGTATGTAGTATGCATAATAGTGTCTCATTTGAGGGTTTGTATGTTTAGTGCGCACAGGTGAGAGTCTCACGTTGACGTTGATTGTGGAAGTGAGTGTAGTGTGATTTATAAAGACAAGGGTCCTCTCATTGTCAATGAGTTTTGGGAAATGTGAATTGCCCTTGAACTTGTAAAGTGGGCTCACTCTTTCTTCCACTCGTATTTGGCCAGGCCCGATACATGATTCTAACATTGTATTGATCCACGAAGTAATAGAAACTCAATCTTACAACCTTACGTTCTATCTATATCAGTCATTTGTAAACGAGCAAATATATGTTTTGATCCACTCATCACCCAGAATAAACGTAGCGAGTACCAATCTCAATCTACCAACAGGGTTTTAGCGGAGCCCTTTTTTTTAAGATACGGAATAACGGAGTAAAAAGATAAAACAAATGACGGGCATACCAAGAGTATGTCCATACGTTCTGCAAACAGCGTACAAACATGCGAAAATTATGATAAACCTCTCGTTCAGCGTCCATTAACCAACAATCATAGAACAGAAACATAACCACAACACAGTTTCAAACAAGTGTATTCCAAACGGAAAAAGAAAAATGTCTTAATATGCAAACACATACTAGGTAGGACTCGAGATTACGTTCAGGCGGTTTAGGCAAACATATCTCAGAAACATTTTCGGTGGACGATTGACGGGCCAGATTCGTCATACTCACTTTTAGAGATCCACATCTGCGCAGGTAACAAATACAACATCATCACCACATTGTCCTTAAACTTTGCAAGTAACATAAAGTACATGTTGACGATTTTAAAGCCTGTACACATAGTCACACTTCGCACAATAATGGTCAGAATAAACGCAGTACAGGGGTCACTTTGTCATCATAAGAAAACAGTCGTACCCATGCGAACAACTGTGAACTTTTATCTGTTAATAACCACAGGAAAATAGCATTTGAACTGTGTTACGAGCACGTACCTGTTGGAAGGTGCTCAAGGAGGCAAGGATAGAGCCTCCGATCCAAACACTGTACTTACGCTCAGGTGGTGCAACGACCTTGATCTTCATGCTACTAGGAGCAAGAGCGGTAATCTCCTTGCTCATACGATCAGCAATGCCAGGGAACATAGTTGAACCACCACTCAGCACAATGTTACCGTAAAGGTCTTTCCTGATGTCAACGTCACACTTCATGATCGAGTTGTAGGTCGTCTCGTGAATACCAGGGGACTCCATACCGATCATTGAAGGCTGGAAGAGGACCTCTGGACAACGGAATCTTTCTGCACCAATGGTGATCACCTGACCATCGGGGAGTTCATAGTTTTTCTCTATTGCTGAGCTGGTTGTGGCAGTCTCCGATTCTTGCTCAAAGTCAAGCGCCACGTAGGCGAGCTTCTCCTTTATGTCTCGAACAATTTCCCGCTCTGCTGAGGTGGTGAACATGTACCCTCTTTCCGTGAGGATCTTCATGAGATGGTCGGTGAGATCTCGTCCGGCAAGATCCAAACGAAGGATAGCATGTGGTAGGGCGTAACCCTCGTAGATTGGAACGGTGTGACTCACACCATCACCAGAATCAAGTACAATACCTATATATAGACACAAACAATTCAGCTCACAAGAAATCCAATTACATTGAAGGCAAAAAAAAAAAAAAAAAAAAGTGAAAATAAATGAACAAATAAATAATAACACCGACCTGTGGTACGACCACTGGCGTAGAGAGAAAGAACGGCCTGAATGGCAACGTACATAGCAGGAACATTGAAAGTCTCAAACATGATCTGAGTCATCTTCTCCCTGTTAGCCTTGGGGTTCAGCGGGGCTTCAGTCAGCAGAACGGGGTGTTCTTCGGGTGCAACACGAAGTTCATTATAAAAGGTATGATGCCAGATCTTCTCCATGTCATCCCAGTTGCTGACAATACCGTGCTCGATTGGGTACTTCAACGTCAAAATACCTCTTTTGGACTGAGCTTCATCTCCGACATAGGCATCCTTTTGGCCCATGCCAACCATAACCCCAGTGTGTCGGGGACGACCGACAATGCTTGGGAATACTGCCCTTGGAGCATCGTCTCCAGCAAATCCAGCCTGCCAAAAGAAGGCAATCGAGAGTAACACATAACTCATTGTCGCACGAAGTAACACTGACTTGATAACATGCCAAAATGACAAAACAATAGCTAACCTTAACCATTCCAGTTCCATTATCACAGACGAGGGGTTGAATTTCCTCTGCATCCGCCATCTTCTATTACACTACGTAAAGACTAGTAAAATATATGGATTAAATACCACGAATGGTTCTATACAAATCCAAAAAAATTCCAAATGCAAAACCATACTAACATAGTAGATATCAAAGTAGACAGCATAATACTATAATATCATACGTACAAGTTATCAAAAACTAATTCAAAAAGTTAATACTGACATGGCATGTTCAAACACTTTCGACGTATGAAGTATGACGGCTTTTCATGTGAACACTCAGTTAGTATAGTAGTTCCTCCGTTCAACCCACTTGTATATATTTGTAAGTAATTAAGATAATGAAATTACACATATACCATTATTCTAAGTCCGAATCTAGAAAATTGAGGTTATTTTAGTACGTAACAGCACAAATGATATACATAAACAGAACCATATACAATTGAATAACGAAACAGAGGAAGTATAGTTTACGATTCAATTAACTTTGTCGTCATTTTAGTAAAGAAAAAATAGCTTGTGAAGCAACCATATCAAATGTTCTCATCAATTTGAAAGTTCAAATTAACACCCGTATCAATTGAATGGACGTAAATACATAGTCACACAGGAAGGAATGCTAGACAAGCAAACTTCGATGGCGACAATTCATTTTTAATTGCAGAAGTTTGCTTTCGGGATCCACAGGGAGTAGGTATCATTCAATTCAATAGAAAATAACAACTTCTTGACATCACATAGAAAATGACATAAACATTGACAACCATAAAAGCTATTCTAAACATTAACAAATAAATTCAGCTATTAAAGAGAGATTCTCAAAGGTCACAAATGACGAGTTTATATAAATCTCGACAAAAACAGACACCTGAATAAACCTAACAAAGAGCACATGCTTCCCGATTCACATAGAAATTTAAAATTGTAGGCATTTCCCATCAAAATATTCTTACTCACCTAACCCCCTGTCTCCTAACCAAACAAAAAATCACGTCTTTCGTACATAAAACAACCAATGGCCACGAAATGTGCATAACTCGACAATCACACTATTACAACTAAACTACTCCAACTCAACTACATCACACTCAATTTCCCACAATGGCTAATGAACCTATACTAGTAGGAGTGACGATATGCTTTTGTTCAAGGTGTTAGTGTATATTGTGATTCAAAAATAATCTTCTCCCTTTCAGACATATTTACTATAATCTTTCTCTTTCCTTCTTGATACAAAATGTACGGTTAATATTACGGAGTACTACTTTTCTTACCTTACATATTCTCCACCACATATTCCTCTTCCTTTCAAATTAAAACCAGACTCAATGTGAAAATCTTAGTGAAAGGAAGGGAATATCGTCCAAAAAGAATGGTTAAATACAATTCAAATCTATTACAAGTAACTTACAAGTGTTTATCATGTTTTCACGAATCACCAAAATGTTTGTATCCTATAATGAAGTAACATATCATGGCACCTAATGTTGCAAATTTACGTCTTACCTTCACTATAACAGTGAGATACTATAAGAATGATCAAATAGAGTTTCTTGAGTATACGTCACTTGTACTACAACAAAAGTAGTATAGACAACTTATACAAGTGTAAAACTCGCCCATTTTTTGGAAAAAAAAAATAATCATGTTTTTGGCATTAAATTAGATGTCAAAGTGTTTTACCAACGTAATACAAATGTATTGGGGTAACAATAGCAAAAAGGCAACCATATTATGATAAAAATACATCAGTGAATGGTTGTAGTTAATTAATAAAAAAGAAAAAGTTCATTTCTCATTTTCTCATATAAAACCCAACATTTTGTATTATAACCTCGGGTTAACAGGTACGATTTGTGCTCATACTGAAGTAATTTGAGCAACTCTGCTAAAAGACATTTGTACGCTTACAACTGATAGTTTATACCTAAAACATGACGACCTTAAACTGACCATTTTAAAACCCGTTAAAAGTTGTCACTTTTTACTCAATAATAGTGAACAATAAAGTAAAAGAGCGCTCAGTTTTCAACGATAAACAGTCTGTCAAACGTTACGACGGTTTTATTTTGGGAATTTTAGCATTTACGTATTTTGTTTGATGTTTGATGACAAATTCGAATCTAACTTCGCATGCAATTAACTTGAGAAGTAAATCAATTTAATCATCATGAATTAATAATCGTGAATCACGCTTTCTAACAGAGATCAAACCAACTAAAATTTCAAAAACCAAACCCTAGATCGGGAAACAGTAACAACAAACATAAATTCTTCGGTGAAACGATTTCACAAAAAAAATAATATATTTTTTTTCAATAGATTCTGTTTAAATTATTTCAATCCAAAAGTAGAACAGATGAATCAAGTAAAACAAACATCGAAGAAAAAAAAAAGAAAAAACAGAAGAAATAGTTGAGAAATAAAGTTGAAGGAGAGTAGAGAGAGTATTATACCTTTGGGGTTTTAGGAGAGGCGAAGAAGGCGGAAATGAGAAGAAAGAGAAACGAAAAAGAGAGGCGAGAAGGGCGGAATCTAAAATGTAATGAAATGGGAAATGACCAAAGGAAATGGAGAGGGTTTTTTTTGTATTACACCAAATTTCTTGAGTCGAGTCCATAAATTATTGTAAGTTCGACTTATTTATACTCCGTATTTAATTATTGATTATATGGTTTTATGATTAATAGATTTATTTTATATTTTAGTATCTATAAGTGATTTTAGTAGATTTATTTTATATTTTTATATATTTAACGTGAGTCTTGTTTCACGGGAGAATTACTGATTTGTATTAAGTGGGTTGTCGCTTTTATTTGTGCGTTTTTGTTGCTCCGTTTTCTATACGATTCCTTTTATGTTTAACCATTACTAGTGTTGTCTTGGTACCTTATATACTTTTTTGAATTTTCTAATTTTAAAGGATTACTTTTTTGAAATTTATATGGTTAGTGTTTTCTCCTTTTTAAGTCCAACATTACGGTTATATTATCACATTTATGAGGTGAAGGTTTGAGCGATAATATCTATAATTTAACATGATATTTTTTTTTAAAAAAAATTGGATATTAATATTGTACCCATAAAGACAAATCAAACAAGATTAAACATGAATATATTTTCACTTATAAATCGTCGGGAATTTCAAACATTCGCGATGTAGATGAATAGTGTCAGACTGGTAAATGTACTGTTTGGACTTGAAGGGAGCAGTATCAACCAATCTTAGGAAAATATGTTTTTTTTCTTTTAATAAACTAATTAAGCCATTAATAGTTATCTCGGCCCAAGGCCTGCTTGTGTACAAAAGCTGCAACATAAATACTAAACTTAATTACGTTATTTATGATGGATATAATTATTAATCCATTCATATCTCTAATATAATATAATATAAAATATCTTAGAAATACTCTTGGAGTATCCTTTAAGACACTCCACTAGTAAATGTTACTGTGTTTATCGATAATAAGGCAAGTGATTCAGTTATTTGATATCGGAGTAGTCGATATTATAAGGAACTACAGATATTACTCAAGTTTCGATGTTCGATTTTCGAGTTGATCAAAGGTATAAGATGGTTGAAACGGGCCTATGCGGCTATGCCTTTCTAACTAACGATTTAGCCAACGCCAATGTCGAACAGTTTTATTCGAGCTCAAATGAGCAACGTCATCTGTACATTTACATTGTAATTTGTATGTAGCTGTATATGTAGACGGTGTAAATAAAGACCTAATTAGTAAACTAAATCGTCTGTCGTATACCCTGTGTGAAACTATCCACTGCTCCTTCAGCGCGGAAGTGTGTATAAAAAATCGATAATAATGTGAATGTAAAACTCGTCTTCCTAGTCGTTCCTACTCGACCTCAGGACTCTCGAGACGAATGTAGTCGTACAATATGCCTTTCCACGGGCTCAAACCCATAGCTTGCGTCAGAAAGATCGTGTTGTTTCCCTCTACGAACTTAGTCCCAGGAATGTTGACGGTGTACAGCCAGTATAGTCCGTGTATGCCGTGTCTAGCAATCGTATTGTCGAACCCTATTCGTCCACTTGTAAACAATGGTGGATCTTCTTGTATGTCGTTAACCCTAACCTGCAATGATGACGCGTATGTACAAACATTCAGTTCATATTAGATAGAGTAGTATTTTGAGTCTCGAAGAATGATTAGGTTCTCTAATAGATGGATACCTGTAATTCTGAATTAGTAGCCGATGCAAGCGCTAATCTCAAGTAGTATGTTTCTTTCGGGTAAATTTTTTCGAGTTGGAACTTAATCTGCCACGTCGTTCCCTGATACGTGTCGTTTACCTTTCTGCAAAGTTTTGAAGAATTTAGTCGAAAGTTTTAGGCTCATTGCCAAACATTTATAGCTGCTTTTGTTTTAACTATTGTTTTTCGAAAAATCTCGTGAAAATTTAAAGTTTTGAATCTTTAAAGTGCGGCCAGTGGACACACATTACAAATGAAAATCTCCGTAATGTTTATCGTGATATGGTTAATGATGAGTTGTTATTGAAGTCTCACCTTTGAACTTGAGCAAAGAACCAATCAGTGCGATAATCGCTGTTGTCGACGTCATAAACTAAATCTTCCTTCGGGTACAAATCAGTGTACCTATCCCATAAACCATATTGCCGAAACCTGTTGAAAAACAACAGGCGTGTTACTCTCTGTTAAATAATGTCGTAGACGTGAAGGGTTTTCCGGATTAAAGCTAACTAATGAGATAAAAGTTTTCAGTGAGCTGTGAAAACTAACTTGTCATGTTTTAGATAAAGTTTATTGACGAGCTTGGGATCAGGGTCAGGGACGAAGAATTCTGCAGCAGAACGGTCTGGTATGCCGATTTCCCATAAAGTAGGTCCGTCCCTCGGAGGTTGGTATACAAGGATGCCCAAATCGAGAGCATGACCTGTTTCCCGAGTTAAAAAATACTTCCATAAGACATAAAAAATCGACAATTTTCAGTCACTTGAACAGGTACTACTACATAAGAAGGCGTGCGATGAGACCTGCGGTTACTGTAAGTGTGACGTTGTATTTATAATCTCCGATGAAACCTGGTACCCAGGCGTACAGATTGTAGGTTCCTGGTCGTATGTTGTCGATGGTGAAATGACCTTTGTCGTCTGCTCTTGTCCAGAATTGATATCCCTATGAAGAGAACACCGTAAGTAAGTTATTGGCACGTCCAAAAGAAGAACGATAATTGGAATTCGCATATAACACAAATTCTAGTATGAGACGATCTTAAAATTTTACCTTGCTTTCCCTTTGCCACGATCCAACGTCTCCTGGTGCAGCAAGTCCGACAAATGCTGCACTTGCTGGCAAATTTTTACTTAGATACCTAGAAAATGAAACAATCAGAAATCACGCGTTATTGAATCGCCTCATCTCAGGGTATACAAATTGCACAGGAAATGCAATCCTCATATTCGAAACCAAAATGTTTTCCTTTCCATTTTAACACACAGAACAAAGAGACGGCCAACCTGTCGTGAACAAGTAGGAAACCGTTTGCGCTGCCACGCTGATCAGATGAAGGGAAATCGTCCGAAGTTGCAAAGCTGTACGGCCATTGTTCAGCTTCAACAGTGAGCTGCGCGATTAACATATACTTGTCAACTTTCACAGTGGCCTAAATACGTATATTTGCAACTGTTGCAATTTGTTTCAGCAGCAAACCTGTCGTTTTGCATCGTCCCATAGTTGGCGTGGCTCATTACCCTTTTCTATAGAGTTAGCGTACACAAAAAGCGGCCCTAGAACCTTCTTCCATGGCTCCCCGTCTTCAAAATTCGCCATCAATTCCTTTCCCGAATAATGAGTACTTAGGAGTACCTAAAATTCATCACATTCTCCCCATCAGAAATACGAAGGACAAACAAATAGTAATGTTATTATCAACAGTTCAGAAAATTTCGGTATGCAGAATATTTTCATATACTAAACTTCTGAATACTTCAGACTCTAGACAACCTAAAAACGAAGAGAATAAGTTCTTACAGATAGAGATGTTGGTCCGACATGAGACGTAAGATACTGCTTAGTTGGTCCAGCAGATCGAAACTCATTGTTCGGTATGATTTGCCACAATCCCGTAGGTGGATCGTTGCAAATCCACCCATGTACTTGAATGTCTTTCGCTTCACCCGAATACTGGTACTTGTCATCCACCTACACAAACAACAGTAGAATGTCTAAAACTCAATTTTTCAAATCATAACATCTTAGACTTGTGAACAAACCGATAACGAAAAGACGAAGTACCTCGCCTTTGAATTCAGGTTCAATAGGGTCAGTGAGTAGAACCGCTTCAGGGTAGGCTAGTTGTTGACTTCTATTCGAGGACCGATCATCAGGCAACGGCATTTGTCGTTGCCTGTCGTCTGCCATAGCCATATACGTGAACCTGTCGTATGTCCGATGCAAATTTAGCTCAAATGTTTGTCACAATATACACACTGACACGCTGTCGATTATAACCCTTTGTAAAAGCTTTGTTAAGTTCGACATAATTTAATTAACAGTATATCTTACCATACTTTGTTAAGTTTGAAAGCGAGGCGAGTGTTTGAGAGAGTGAAAGCGGGAAACTCTTCAGGGCGTTCATAGATAACATAGGAATAAAATCCCGAAGAATCCCGAAGCATGATGAACCTGTACTCAGATTTACACAAACACGTCGAACATGTGAGATCATCTGTGTGACGTCCTATCATTGTCCGAAAGAAAAAAATGAATATTGTTTTCGGAAAAAGGTGAACCTTTTGTCAATGTTCAAAGGAGGAAGTTTGCCGGTGAAAGATGAGTTCCATGTTCTAATGAAGGATACTTCTACTTGCTCATCTGTTTCAACTATGACTTTTAAATCTGTGCAAGGAAGCCTGCAAAAGTATACTGCAATTATAATTTCACGAGTCGTTATTCTAATTCATTAGTTTCTTTACGTTTGCTTTTGGACAGTTTTTCTACGAGAAATTACGTTACACGATTGCATGATAACTCTATCTAGTTTGAATTTTAGCACACAAAAAATCACCCCTTCTGTTCCATAATATTACTCCCATTTACCTTTTTGAAAGTCAAAATTTCATAACTTTGATCGTACAGACGTAGAATTGTTATATCTTTCATAAAGCGTACCTATCGAGATTGCCCTTTTTCCTAGTGACTCCAGTTGCATTCCATACCATGTCCCAGTACCTATAAGTTTTTAAAACATGTATTCAGTAAACACGTGCTAAAAAAAACATCGGTTAAAAATAGATAATCGTTTAAGTAAATACCCGCGATTAGATTCGGGATTGAGCTCTTCAAGGAGATTGGCGATACCATTGTACTTAATTTTAGTCACGCTTCCTTCTGGATTTTGTATTGTCACTTGTATTATTCCGTTGTCCAATACTATCTGCCACATTTTTCATTTATACTTTTAAATAATTACGGCGTATAAAATTAAAATTAATAGTCGTCTCCAACAGGTAAAATGTTGCTTAGTGAAAGATATGTTTTCTAAGACATTTCCAATCATCTATATATATCGATCTTTTACAATAAATTTGTCACGGTCGGTTTTATACTCTAACACGTTTTCTCCACTTTAGAATGGAGGCCGGGACTAGTGATGGCGATGGATCGGGTACGGTTTGGGTGGAACATCATCCGTATCCATCTGTCTAAAAAAAATATTCATCTAATCCACCTGTCATCCGCGAAACTTATCATTCACATCCAACCCGTCCGTCACCCGCCGGTGAATCGGATAGATCGTGTGACAAATTAAAATGGACGATGAACTAACGTAATATGACGATTATAAAATAATAATAAGTGTTTGAAATAAGATAAAAAGTGTGAAAAATGTATGTGTTAATTGATTATTATAGGTTGAAGAGAAAAAAAATTATGATATGGATTAGTAGGTTTCGTATAATATATTTTCCATAAAAAAAAAAATATATTTTCCATAAAACAAAATATAAATTTACATAAAGAAAATTATTAATTGAGTGACAATTCGAGTGATGGACGATGGATGATAGGTTGGATGAAGTTTCATCCAACACACCATCCACCTATAATCCATCCGTCGATTTTGATTCGTTTTTTAGGATCGGGTGGATCGAATTTTGGCGGGTTCAGGTGAACTGGACATCCCTAGAAGGAATGGTGGAATTCGAACGCGTTACCGTTCTGATATATCACGTCAGAAACCAACTCAACCAAAAATTTAAACTGAAAGTTAAAGGCTCCCGATTAATTTTATATTTTAACAAAAAAACTCACATGAATTTATTTTCTATTACGATAAAATATGTCCTACTTAATTGTTTCATTAAGTATGTTATAAAATAATTGACCTGTAGAAGTAATAATAAGGATCAAGTTTTGGTAAGTTACATGATTCTTTCGATACAGGAGTTGAACTTTTGTTGTTGTTGACGGTAATTCCGCGGTAGAATTTTTGCTATAACTTGAAGAATTTCTGAATTTTCACGTGACATGTAAAACAAAGTTACGTCTATTATTTATCATACACAATAATTATAATTATTCTTTAACGATTTAAAATATAATTACCTGTTTTTACTTTGAATGGAATTTGCATGCAGATTATTTTGCATGAAAAATAATAAAACCAAAATTACAACGTAAATGTTTGCTCCTTTCATCATGATCATCAATCAATATTCAGCAGAAATCAAAGACACCCTGAGCAAAGAGCATGCTTTTTTTTTAATGGTTTATTTTTGTGCAGTATAATATAATATAATATAATATAATATACGAGTAATAATAATATAAGCAAACGTTTGTATTTAATGTGATTTTAAGAGAATATAACATGCATTGATAATTAGTGATGAAAAATTGAAAACGTGCACAGTATTTATTTATTTTAAGTTATTGCTACAATTTATTATGGTATGTTACAATTACATTTGATTTGATATCTTGAACATGGTATGTTACAATTTATTATGGTATGTTACAAATTTACAATTCCATTTTCTCAAAATACATTATAATTATAATATTATATGTAGTCCTCTTGTATTCTCTAACAATGTTTATTAAGTGCTTTTGCAAGGAAAGTAATTTGATTTCTTTGCAAAATAAGTTTTTATGGATTATCTTTTTCCTTAATGGTACACTTGAGATGCAGATGACATGTTACGGAGGGATTTGGATTCTCTGCATTTGAAAATTCCTGCATTTGGTGAATTTTACTCAATTTAATACATCATTTTTATTTTCTTCCAATTTTATGTGTTCAAATCTAACTCAAACATATTTTCCTTTCCAATAATAGTAATCTTCACCAAATGCATGATATTTCAAATGCATGGGATCCAAACCCGTTACAGAGTATAATTTTGAAATTTTTCCGTTCATGTATTTTATTCGGTAAGGAATAACATTGTTGTACATGTCTTTAATCAATAATGATACTTGACGTCTTAATTCTGAATATATTGATGTTTCAGTCATGACTCAAGAAAGTACATCTTCTACATATAATTTATTTTTTTATTATTTTTTCCTTTTTGGTGAGGAAGTATGTCTTTGATACAAAATGTAATGAGACTTCCTAAAGTGGGAGATAAGTACTTTTATATATTTATAATATGTACATGATAAGTATACAATGTAATCGACAATAAATACAATCTGACCACATAAAATGTATGGTCTCTACATTACTACATATACTCTAACAATCTTCTATATTAAGAATTAAGACACTAGATATCATTGTAACTTCAAAAAGTTTATAGATGAAAGAAATTAAAGTATCATTTGATTGATCAATGAATTGAAACTAGGAATAAAAATTCAATTCAATGGAATTATTTTCCTTCATAAAATTCACATGAATATGAAGATTTTGTTTGTTTATGTATATTGCAATTGAATTCAATCCCATGGAAATACTCTAATCAACTAGGGGAACTTGAATTGGTAATCTAATTCTCACAATTTGTAGGTTTAAAAATTCTTAAAAAATTTATGAAATTCTTACACCAAATTAATAAAAAAAAGTAAAATCAACCAAATAGTTCTCCATTTTATAATTCATGGAATTTTCAAATTTTCGTCATTTTCAAGTAGCAACAAATGATACATAATTGTTAATTGTATTCCATAAATAATACGGAGTAGGAGTGTTCATACATTCATGAAATTTGATGTTTTCTTTTTTACTTGAATACTAAAATTATTGCTTAACTGGAAATACTTCTCATATAGT
This sequence comes from Dianthus caryophyllus, assembly GCA_023091065.1. Lineage (NCBI taxonomy): Eukaryota > Viridiplantae > Streptophyta > Magnoliopsida > Caryophyllales > Caryophyllaceae > Dianthus > Dianthus caryophyllus. Next base: position 8,507,936 of record CM041522.1, on the reverse strand, counting down.
CATAATTCATAATATATTCTCTTTTAATTATAACGTGTGAAGTAGGACTAGTCATAAGTTACCTAATAAATTAGTTAACCCGCCTAATTAAAAGATAAAAACGATGTTATTGGTCTCATTGTACTTTTATAAAATCGAATACATATTTGCTCCAAAACTTAGAAGATAGAAATATTTGTGTTAAAATGTACTCCGTATAAATTAGGCAAAAGAGAACAAAAGAGAGAAAAAAAAAAAAAACAGTAAAAAAGCAACAAGGATGCATATGACAATTTCTTTCAAATGAGCTTGGTCATTTGTCAGCTATATATTTGTTGTTATGCACCCTAAATCTTTTTACACTTTTATCACATTTAACTCTAAACTCATACATAAGTCATTTGTATCGCTTTGACCTCCATAAGATTACAACTCATATTGAAAATGAAACATATGATAAAGCTGATGAAATTATCATCAATAACTTTAAAAGTATATTCATATATTCATATAAAATAAATGATGAATATAAAAGGAGAATACGGAGTAAGTTAAACACTTTGCCTTTATTTTTTCCTTTAGTTATGAAATATTTTGTCTTATTATGTCCCTTTAATTTTTTTTCCAAAATAGAATTACGTAGACCGTTAATATTTACTAAAATATAAAAATACGTAGAATATTTTGTTTATAAAATTAGACCGTTAATAAATTATTAATATTAATATGCATACTATATATACAAGGATTAATTGTCAGGAATAATCCAAACCGATTCTGTTAATCCATTAATAATTCGAACTCGAATTAATCCACGAATAATCACAACTAATCTACTTTGGCCAATTTTATTAACCTGCTTTGATCGATAAAAAAAAGGTGAAATCGGTTTGAATTTTACTTAAAATATGAGTGAGGTAAAGTTAGAGTCGGTTTCACCATTTTTTTTACGTGTTAGAGTCGGTTGAAATTGGTTAAAGTACATTATTGGAATGATTTGTCAATAGTTGGATTATTCATGTATTAATTCGAGTTCGGATTATTTATGAAATAAGATGATCAGTTCAGATTATTCCCGACAATTATTCTTAAATATAAAATAAAATAAAAAGTACGGTCCATCTTCACATTTTATAAGACGAACAGAGATATACTAGCTCCATATAGTAGCAATAGTAGCACTTAATTAGCACGTTTTTGCCGTCAAATTTAGTTATGTTTATTATGAAGCAAATTATGTTTAGTGTTATTACTTACTCCGTAGCTGCCAACTAATTATTCTACCTCAAATATACTGTCCAAAATAAAATTGTGCAACCAAATAATCACTTATCAAAAAAAAAAAAAAAACTGGTAGAAAATAGGAGGTAAAAAAACTTACATGAAGGAAGATAATGTTGGAAATTTGTTAACCATACTTCTTCATATAACATCTTCCATAGAAGTTGATCATGATCAACATCACAATGTTGGAAATTCAAACCATTTTTCACACCCCGTGTCAATCTCATACACGAAAATGAGATAGCGTCCCCAGACAGTATCAGTATATCGAATTGGATATCGACTTAATTAATTGAGTCGAATTTATAGAAGAAAAGAGTGATATATATATGGTAAGTTGGGTAATGTATATTATTGTATATGTACAATTTGTTTATATATGTATGTAAGTGTATGTTAGATTGATTACTTCACCTAGAATTAAAGCATTCTCTAAGTATATATTGTATATTGTATGTTGTAAATATGGCTAAGTATTTAAACTTTTCTTGTGGTTTACTCTTACACTTTGAGGGTATATATATATATTATTTGTTCTCTTTTTATTTTCTACATTATGGTGCTATTGTAATTTAGAAAGATGAATACAAAGAGAGAATGAACACGCCACGGTAACAAACAAAGGTCTTTTTTAGGTGGTCCATTCCTTTTCATTTTCCGCCCAATCTTATTTACCTAAACACATTTTGACGCTCTAAAATATATGGAACACAGTTTAATTTCAGTCATTTATTTATCTTTTTATTTTAAGAACGGATATAAATTTTTCTTAATGGGATTGATATTGTATGCTAATTTTAAATTAAGGCATATTTGAATTCAAAGAAAAATCAAGGGTCGTGAGTGACAATAAAAAATACACAGTGATTCTTTTACTTTCCGCTCATAAGGTTTAGGAGGTTCCATCCTAAAACCAATTGACAATAGGAGGAGTAACTCTCAAACCTTATCAAGTAGATCAACTCTCATCTCATAACCGATGTGTAATCGCATGTGAAAATTTATATTAGGCTGAGTTCATCTTCCACACGCCTAAGACAATTAAATTAAATATAACAATACTAGATACCAGAATATTATTATTATCTTCAAAATATCATCTTCTTATTATTCTAAATCCTAATATATTCTTATTGTAAATATAATATTCTAATATGTAATATAGAATATTTTATACTTCCTAATACAAAGTGATAAAAGTAATAAATAGTAGGCAATTTACCAATGAGTATGAGAGTATTTATAGGGTTGGTCACTTAGCAACAACATAAAAAAGCACCAACTTGAAATGTTATTTGTTTCAAATTTGTTAGATTCTTTATTTGTAAGAGTAGTTTTGGTTACAAGTTTGGATTGTTTAGGGCCAAAAAGGTTGTCTCCCGTGAATAGGTGAAGATTGTTGTACACAACGAGTAATATGTAATGTAAGTTGTTGTCACGGGTTCTTACTTCTTATGGTCCAATCACACTACGTGTTCTAAGCTTTATACCCAAATATTTAGTAATCGTTTTATTCTAGGACTTTCGATTCAGTTATTTATTTAGCTTTTTATCTTTATTATACTAAACCACAGTTTTCGCTGACATCATCACTGCCACATGTCGCGATTCTGTGCGTTTTTTTCCCGCCAAAACCTCGTGCTGACATCATCCATCCTATTATATATTTTTAACTCTAGATTCATTACTTACAATTATCATTACTCAATAATCATATTCACTTTAATATTATGCATAAAATAATAAAATCTTAGCTTTTAACAATATATTTTTCCTAAATTTATTATTTATTATTTTAATATTTTACTTTTTGTTTAATTATGTATTAGAATTGAAAACTACTCCATAAGTACTTAATGTATTATTTCGCTATAACTTCATGTTTAATTTCGAATATGTGTATTATTTTAATTTTGTTAAAAAAATTATTTTTTCAAAACAAAATTTTTGCTTATTTTAATATTTTTTACTTTTCATTTTATATTTTATTTCAGAATAAATGATTTACCGAAATTTTGTACATAAAGTTTGAAAACTTAAAATTTATGCACTTCATATATGTTTGTTATTTAAAATTTATCTTTATTTGTTACGAAATGTACACTTAAATATCATATAAATTAACAGTTTTATTATTTTTCAATTGATTTATTACTTATATTATTTTATTAATTAAAAATAATAATATCTATAATTACCGTGCATTGATGCACGGGATCTAAACTAGTTTTAGAATAAAAGATAGATGGATCTCTTTCTCATTACAAAATTATCATCCAAAACAGTCATTTAGATGAAATCTCGATTTTTATAATTAATGACAATTTTGGATCAAATTCTTTTATTTTGGACTGATAAGGGGAGTAGTTATTTACATAACACTTTTTTTTTTCTTATCTTTATTTAAAAATGAATTTATAATAATGATTTTTTTTTTAGCACATAAACATCGAGTATAGTTTAATGTAGTTCAGACCTATGTTTATGAATGAAATGACATTCAACCCCAAAATAGAAAAGTACTCCGTAATTAAGACAGAGGAAATAATCTGTTTTTTTCTATTTTAATATTTGATGACAATAGAATATAGAATATAAGAGTGATATGACTGATATCTATATCCTTTAGTTGGTTGCACTTTGATTTTATCTCCTTTCTACCGGTATTTCATTGTTGAAGAGAGATCTCAAAATATTGAATATCATCATGTGTTTACATTTCAATAAAATTTTTGAAAATGTAAGAGACAAAAACAACTTTAAGAACGGATAATTCCTACAAGATATGAATGTTCAATAATATACACTCTCTAATATAATACGGAGTACTCCGTACCGTCTACATATATTACCACTAAGGTTCTATTCTTTTAGACTTATTTTCTGAATCTTTTAAAAGTTTTCTCAAGTTGAGTGTATTTTAAATAACAAAACTCGTGAAATTTTTTAACGTTAAATAAAATAAATAAAAATTAGGTGAGGAAAACATGTATTAACCCTAATTTTAGATGATATGGAGAATTGGGGATTGCAGATAGGTGGGTATTATGGATGGTGGAACGTTGCTGCTCTAAAACCAAATTCTTTGAAAGTTACTCCATGTTTTCTTTAGAGTTCGTTGGGTAACCATCCTTGGTTACAGTTAGTTACTCCTACTTCTGGTGGCATGCATACTGTCATACATAACTACATAAGTCCATAAAAGTTGAACTGATCCGACCGATTGACATGAACCCTCCGAAACCCCAAAAACTAGTGAACCGAAACCAACTTGAAATCTTCTGATAATCGGCTCTGCCCGAAAAACGACCGGACCCATACTGAGCCGAAAGGATTTGAGATTGACCGTAAGTATAATTTGTGATTAAACTTGGAAGATATGAACCTATAACAGCTTGGAAGAAAGTTTGAACCGAAATCGACCCGACAATATCGAGTAATGCCCCAACCTAACCCGAAAAGAGATTTGACCTGAAATCTGACATTACTCGAACCTGAGAGGCTGAGTTGACTGGTACGGAGATTTCACGATGACCTGTAAATGACCCAGCCCATCCGATTGCCATATGTGTTTGAATTGGTTGGCAAAACAGGCTTGGATTTACAGAAAAATATGCACTGAATTATACTAATACAAATTCTGGCAACCGAATACCCGAAAAAAATTGCAATTCGGTACTAGGAACGACTGATTGATCCCAGAAAAAACATGACCAGCATGAAATATAGAAATGAAAATCGAACTCCAGGAACTAGTGAACTCAGCAAGTGCCACAACACGCACCATTCCCGTCAAACGAACTGAAAGTTGTACAGCATGTAGTTTCGATTACAATGCACCACCTAAATTTCAGGCAGAAAAAAGCTTATCCGAAAAGAACGCTACACGTACCCACTGAAATTGACTACTGCATGAATAGACATTGTTGCTTAACATGCTGTAAACTCTGTAAAGTAAAGCCAGTGTTTTCCAGTCGCAAAATCAGTAATCAGTCGCTACTTTGTGTCAGAGTAAATATGTACAGATCTAACTAACGACTTGAACTGCTGCCTGGTTTTTTCTGAAATATTAGCGACCCTATTATAAACGCCACTCCTGTAATGGCAAAAGAAATTAGTAAATGCCGTTGCAAAAAAGGTGGTGTGGCGCTTCTACCAGGTTGTTCTTGTCTTTCAGATGCGGGGCTTCCATCCCTGTAATTATGCACACCAACAGAACTTTAGTCATCAACGAATAAACAAAAGGTTACGACATCACTAACATAAGAGATCAACCAGGGAATCGGCCTGCACAACTAGCCATAACAAGCATTCTATGGCGTCGAACATAAAAATACCGGTAGCATGCTGTACCTATGAATCCGACATACACGAGATGAAAGATGGTACTCGAAAAGTTGTAAAATCTAATCTATTTTTGTTCAAAAAATCACTTTCGAAAGGCTAGCTCAACGTATATAGATGACCAGGCCGAAAGACGCTTCATCTACCGCAAAGGACAATTATGGCACTACACGAAAGAAGTGGCGGGGCCCAGACTCAAGACAACCATAGGGCATGGAGTGTTGACAATTTCTAGGGAGGCGTGTTACTAATAGAATAAGATAATCCAGCAAAATATTCGAAATATGTAACTATTTCAAAATTTGTAAGGTACCCACCCTCTTCATTCCTGAAGGACAGCGAAGCAAATGCGGCATATTAAGGCTAGCAAAGCAGCCAAATGTATGCTGTATGCAGTCAAATTTCAGGAAAACGTTTTTACTCGGAGGAACTCTAACTAACGACTCAATTGACATTTGGCATCAATATCCATGCACCACCACAATATACTATTTGTGCACTTTTCTCTGCGTGAATCTCAATCTTCTAATCATCGTGATTATCCAATTCCTCTTTAATTACTCTGACCGAAAAGAAGACCGTCCATTGGCATGTGCTACTTTAAGGAAAAGAAATGTCAAAATGCCTAAACCTTAGAAAAACACATGTATTTGTTTATGAATGAGAGTAAGAGCTGAATCGTACACCAAATGGCAACAAGGAAAGAAACCCGGGCCTTCGCTTTCGGGCTATCGCTGCTCAAAAAGCCTAAACAAAGCCTTACCCAACAATTCAAAAGCTCCCGGCAGAGGGCCTCAAAATTCATAGTGAACATTGCAAAAACAGACCTCTATTTCATAATCTAAGAAGTGTTGATAATCTAGTGAGATACGGAGTATTTTTTTTTTTTTTTACTTTAAAACCGTACTAAGATTAAAAAATAAAAAATTTAAAGAGTTACTCTCAAGCTCCATCAATATGGTAGCCTGGTAGGTGTCTAAAGAAAAACTACAATAACGACAACAATATCCTAGTCTGTCCAAGGCTCTTGCAACTAGCGGAGTAAGGGAGGTCGGAATGTAATCAACCTTAATTACCCTGTGGTTAGTTCCACATGCCTAAAGAAAGATTATCTTCTGAAAATAATGCCATAATTACCTGGAAGAGTTCACAATATCCTCAACAACATCGCTACACGTTGTTGCATGGACATGACGACGACGTAGCCTAATATATTTGTTACAACGATGGCAAAGTTCTGTCCGATTCCCACACACTTCCTGCAAAATAATGTTAATCGTAAATTTATGTACTCTGATGGTGTTGAAATATGAGAACTTGACAAGAAAGAAAAAAACAAACAAAATGGTATCGCTTGTATAAAAAATCTTAATGTTCAAGATTAAAACACCTGATGTTCAATTAAATCAACGGCGGGCAAAGGAAACTCGCAAAATTCACATTTTTCAATTCTTTGGGGACAACTCTGACCTTTATGCACATCCAAAACATCACGCTCCATCGTCTCATTGCAAAGAGAACAAGCTACCTGTTCCACAATGCAGTTCACAATAAATCGGTTGAAGCTGTAGACTTTTCGACATTATAGCATAGCCCAAGGGATAACTCCCCTAGAATCTTCATATAGCTTCTAAAAACCTAAAACTGCCCATGAAGGCTTTAACTAGCTTGTTGGCAGCAATCATTTGTATCGCAAAAATAATTTAACTGGAGTGATAAAGTAAACGACATTTTTTTTTGCTTTTATTTCTCCCGTCACTCTTTTATACACCAACAAAGAGCATCAGAGCCAAGCTGATCTAAAGAACTGGCCATAATCTTTTGCTTCACCACAAGGCCGTTCTCTTTATACCTTTCAATTATTAACATTAAAGTTCTACGCTCAATTAATCAAAACTAAGCTGGAGTAGATAGTCACTAGTTACTCCTACTTTTCAGTTGTTCGTAACAAAATTTTAAGATGGTTATAAACCCTTAACTCTATTTCGTACCAAATACACGCCAAAATCCAGATGAACTATAAACTATATACAGAATACGAATAGCAAATAGCTATAGATACCGCCTCAGTAAAAAGCGCAAGTTCATCCATGAAAATTTCACTTACAGGAGCATGGGTATTCACATAATGATCTTCAGCATTCTTTCTCGCAACCATTTCACCGCAAACTACGCATTTCTCAAGGTTTCGAGAGCAGTGAACATAATGCAAGTCGATGTTTGTAGAAGGGATAGGTCTATTACTGCAAAATAAGAGCAAGGAAAGCCAAAATTCAACAAATGCGCGTACGACGAGCTATTTGTTGTGTTACTGTGAATACTATGGAATAAAGCGTGACCACTTTCAGAGGTGTATAATCGCAATTAACATTACAGCGGTCACATTTTACTCATAATAAACCTGTCTTGCGCATAAAACGGTCAACATAATCGCTGAAAATGGAGTAAAATTCAGCATTGCACTTCACATTTTCAATATCACAACTAATATTTTCATGAAAACATAACTCAAATCTTTAAATTTTTCAGCTCACTAGCTAAATCTTGCTTTATTCTTTGGTTAAATTGGTTTCTTTGTCGCTAAACTTTTGGTTGAGACGGTTCTAACATGATATAATCAAGTGAAATTTTCTAAGCACATGGATTAATATGTAAAAACATATCAAAATCTAAAATATCTCACAACTTGTTAGAATATATATAATTGATCTTGGGCCTCCAACCATCCGCTTAAATTTTTGGTTGAGTTATTTCCTAACATGGTATCAGAGCCTTGTGACAAAAAGATCACACGTTCGAATCTCTCCACCCCTCACTTCCTAATTGGTATTTGTCGCACCAGGTAGGCGGGTATGTAGTTGCGTCCACGCTTCAAGTTCAAGCCCAAAGGGCATTTGCGTGAAGGGGCGTGTTAGAGTATACAATTGGTGTGATGCCCTCCAACAATCAGCTTAATCAAACTTTAATTATCCATTCATAGGATAACCAAAGAACCCAACCAAAATTACATCAATTTCTGCAATTGATTCGACGGAGTATCAAAGATAAAAGAAAATTGAAGATTAAAAAGAAAAAGTTACCAGTGATTACAGGTGGTAAAAGTTTCTTCAGATAACATAGCCATGTTTTCTCAGACCAAAAAAAAAAATCAAACAGAAATTGAATTATACTGTATTCTTCAATCAGCCAAACTGATAGCCAAAATCCCCAATTTATAATTGGGATAATACCTCACGTAAAATTACGTGTAACTGGAAATTTGAAAACTGAAATTAAATTTTGTAATTAGAAATTTAGGTGATCTCAAATGTGTAGGAGAGATTCTTCGATTGTGGTACAAGTTATAGGATAGTTCACGTTAATTTAGATGCTACGGGACTCGGTTCAACGGATGGTTTTTTTTTTTTTTTTTTTTTTTTTGGGTTTTTCCCAACTGCACTCGCATTTATTGAGCTTTTTCCAACTGCACTCAAGATATCGCTTTTCCCAACTGTCTGCTCGAGTTTCTTAATTACTCCCAACCATAACTAATTATGCTTAAACCGTCAATTATCACCGTTAAATGCCAATTAGGATGCGTAATTTCTTTCGTGGGCGCTTTAATTTCTTCTGTGGAAGGATTAGTTGTAAATTAGAAGTTGAGTCAATTTATTAACCGTCATTTCTTTCTTTTGATTCAATTTTTTTTAAAACCCTTTGAAACCCTTTCACCTTCCTTCCTCTGTTCTCTTAATCTCCTTCCTTTTGCTATTGAACTTTTGCAGTTCATCGTCGTTGCAACATCTTCATCGTTGAACTTTTGCAATCCTTCCTTCCTCTGTTCAATTTCAGGTATGATTTCAGGTATGATTTTGGGTAAATTAAAGAAACTTAGGGGTACAGTTGGGAGTAATTAAGAAACTCAAGGGTACAGTTGGGAAAACGATATACGCAGAGGTACAGTTGGGAAAACCCAATAGTACAGGGGTACAGTTGGGAAAAACCCTTTTTTTTTTTTACTTGGGGAACGAGGCCACCACGGGGGAGAATCGAACATGTGATCAGCTGTCATAGGATATTTATGTTCAAGCCACTAGGCCAGAATATCATCGTTCTCAGTTCGACGGTATGAAATCTTAATACGAGGTTTTATAACCTTTTTGTGGATTTTTATTTTTCATCAAAATGTTACTCGTATATTTGTGAGTCAGGTTGAGAGTGGATGAATGAGTAAATATGAAGTAGTTATTACTTATTTCCTCGTATTTATGTAATTGCTTGCATGTGGTCACTTTTTTTCTCGCAAAACGTGACGTCAGACAAACAATTACATGGATAAGATGGATTACTACGGAGCAGTTACTACCCTGATTATTGCAAGTAAAGAGTAAAAAAATAACATTGTACTTTGTATATTAGAGGTGATCGTTTGCAGGTTTAAGGAGGATATGGGTCGGGGTAAGTGAGTTTGTACATTGCTCGCAGATTGAGTACGGTCTGTCCTGCCCGTTTATTCAGGATCAATCTTCTTTTTACAAATAAATAATCTACAATATTCTTAAAATAGAATCCATATATAATTTTTTTCGGGAATAATATGTTGTATCAATATACGAAACTTAATTGTAGTGCTGCTCTTTTCAACTTAATTTTAGCTCTTGATAAGTTTAGTTAAACTTCTATAAGTACAACACTAAGAAGAAGAAGAAGAAAAAGAATTTTATGTATAGGCGTTATCTTAAATTTTATGAAGTCTGAAAGTTTATTTCTTAAGTTTTCTTAAGAGTTGAATAAGATAAGTAAAAGTAAGATAAAGAGAACAACCCCTTATTCACTAAATATGGTGATTTTTACAAAAATTCGGTAGGTTTTACAATGTAAAACGGTCCGACAAGAAACTTATTAGCGAGCTAATTAGTTGTCTAATGCATTGTTTTCCAAAAGATTAATCAATGATTTAGTCTACTTGTTATACCCGAGGTTGTCTGAAATCGTTATTCGGGCCGGGTACCCCCATGGAGAGGTCCATGTGATGAGCTCAAGTGACATATATAGTGCTTAAAAGGATTGAACGTGCTACTCATATCAACAAGATGCATCTTCTTTTCTTGTGGCTCATCTTAAAAAACTCTTTGGTTAAGCGTGTTTGCTGGAGAGTAGTCTTGGGATAGGTGACCTCTTGGGAAGTTCTCAAGACTCACACGAGTGAGGACAAAGTGCGCTGAAAAGAACTCGTGTTGATTTTGTGGGCGATGTACGTAGCCTGACGGGCTACCGTGAGTGACATTTCGGCCTTTAGTTGGGGTCGGGTGTTACACTACTAGTTCATGATCCATGAAATTGCTCACAATTTTTTTAAAATTCTTTCATCGACACTTTTCTCACCTTTTTTTTTTTCCAATTCATTCTCCCTCTCTCAACGTTTTTAATGCGGAAATAAATCGATACAAGGGCTGCGTGGCTCATCGCAGCTCAACAAAGAACATGTGATTTTTTTGTTGTTTTTGGCAATCCCAAAGAAAACGGTGAGCGCCAAAAACAACAAAAATCACATGTTCTTTGTTGAGTTGCGAGTAGCCACGCAGCCCTTGTATCGATTTATTTCCGCATTAAAAACGTTGAGAGAGAGAGAGAGAGAGAGAGAGAGAGAGAGAGAGAGATAATGAATTGAAAAAAAATGGTAAGAAAAGTGTCAATGAAAGAATTTAAAAAAATTGTGAGATATAGAGACGTGCTCTATCGAGTATTTTGGTAGAGAAAAATGGCTCCACAGTTGTTTGGGTAAAGAGAAGTGCTTCACATGTTATTTGGTGAGAAGTGCACCATAAAGTGTTAGCGGAGAGAAGTGCTCCATCCATAATCTAGAAATGGAGAGAAGTGCTCCAAGTTAAGTTGATGATGAAGTGCATCAACAACAAGACGGTGACGAGAAGTGCGTCACAAAGTGAAGACAAGGGCTTCACAAAATCAAAAAAAAAAAAAAAACATCCAAGCAAACCGAGTATTAGAGGAGACTCATGGTAAATCCGAATTTGTGAGTTCGCGGTGAAGGCTCTTGAAAGTCAGTGACGACAAATAACAAGATCGATTATAGCAAGTTCCAACAAATTTCGGATCAAGGGGGTGTGTTAGATTATGGCATCGTGATGAGTCGGTTTTAGTATAGGTTAGCAAGATGATTTTTAGCTTATTTAGTGAGGTTTAGACATGATATTGTGAAGGTTTTGGTGATTTATGATCGAGTGCGAGTTACCTTGAATTCGCGGAGTTTTGTGGTATTTTGATGATATGTTAGGACGATCACAATGCTTGGACAAGATTTGAAGGAGCTAGGAAAAAGAGCAGAAATAAATGACGACCTGTTGGCGACCTGTTGGCGACCCAGGCACGAGCGAAACTGAAGCAAGGAAAAAGAGCGATGGAATTCAGCGACCGATGCGACCGATGACGAGTGGTAGCGGCCGGCTGCTGCGTCTTGTTGCTCAATTCTATCCGTATTTTATTTGTGATCTTTTGGAAACTATACTTTAATTAGTTTTAGACTGAACCTAGTTTTCTATTATCTCATTAGCCATCATTCATTAGTTTTAGTTTCACTTTTCCAAAAACTTGAGAATTGATTTAGGAATTATGCATTGCTAAACTTTTAATTCTTGATACGATCGATTGAAGCGTCGGTAATTAATCCGTGAGATTATCTATTTCTCTACTTTTCTTTGAGTATTATTTAATTCCTTGTTCTTATTATTATTGATTTTAATCTTGATTAGGGTGTACAACTAATTAGGGTTATTATTAATTAATTTGCTAGATTTGATTATTGGCTCAGTTTGCTTTATTAATCTTATCGTGGTAGCAATTGTGATTGATTTATTGTACTCCGTTTGTCGTTAATTAATCATAAAAGGAATTGAATTTGTGACTCGAGTATTAACAGCGTTGTTAGTATTAGTCATCTTTATTGATTCTCGTGCTAATTCTTCTATAGACTTGAACTTGATATCGCGTGATTTGGGTTAGTCTTAGAAAGGGTAATTTAGGGCATCCGATTTGACCTAATTACTGACTTAAGAGGGAATTCGTAAGTTAATATTATTGAACGGTATTAGCTTTCACAATAAAGTACTCAAGTAAAGTGGTTTAATTGTTTTCTATGATCGGTGATTTTATAAATGCTGTGGATATCGTATTGTGTCAAGACCTTTCTCATATTTGTTTCAAATCCTTAATTTTATTATTGTCATTAGCTAGTTTTCTTAGTAGTATTTACTGAAACCAAACCTTCCCCCAACCTGTTACTTGTTACTTCATTACTCCGTATTATTGCATTATTTACACTTCACTTTATTTCAGTTAGTCTTTTTCCCTGTGGATCGACCCTTACTTCCATTTTACTACGTGTTTAGTATATAGGATTTAAGTGAATAAATATTTAATTTGCGGCATACGACTTTTAGTCCGTCAAATTTGGCGCCGTTGCTGGGGAATTAGGCGTTAATTGTTTTTATTGTTTAGTGTAGGTGTATGCATAATACCCATTTTGCTAACCATCCACTCGAGCCTTTTGACTCAGAGATTGAAAGAACACTTTTCAGGTTTAGAAAGAACAAGAGTGGACAAATCGTTGTCGTGCAAGAACCTGAGGTAGACGTACCTGAATACGCCTCGGACTTCTCGGATTCTTCTAACGAGAGTGACGTGATGGCAGAACAATCTATTAAGCAACTCACAGCTCCGGATCTCACTAATCAACCATTATGCATCACAATTCCGCCTCTTGCGGAAAATGTGAATTTTGAGTTGAAATCCGGGCTCATTCATCTGCTACCCACATTCCATGGGTTGAGTGGTGAAGATCCGAACAAACATTTATCGGATTTCCACATCGTTTGTACGAGTATGAAGCTTCTTTGTGGTGATCGATGAGCTAAAGCTCAGGGCATTCCCGTTCTCACTGAAGGACGCTGCGAGGGATTGGCTCTACTATCTACCCACGGGTAGCATCGACACTTGGTTGAAGATGAAGAAGGCATTCCTTGAGAAGTATTTGTAGGTTTATATCCGTATATAGACCTTAAAATCCACAGGATTATAAAGAAAAACTTTATAAGATTTAAAGTCATAAATTAAAATTGCATAAATAAACAAAAGATTAAGAAAAACAACCTTTAGTCCTTGCTTAATGGCCTAAGATTGAATATCAAGAAGCTTGATATCTCCTAATAGTTGCACCCAAGATTGCTTAAGATATGCCCTTAGTTCTTGCTAGAAAACTTTAGAGAAAAGAAAACTGATTTTCTAAATTTGTGTGTGTGTGAATTATGATGAATGAATTGGAGAATTAAGTTGAGTCAAAACTCTCCCTAATATACTCAAAATTTCGGCCCTCTTAATTAATTATGGGGAGTAATTTTTCTTTCCAAAAATCACTTTCCAAAAATCAATTCCTTGTTGACCAAAGAGTCAAAGAGCAATAAGGCTCTTTCCTAAAGGTTTCCTTTAGCTTTATAATATAATATAATATTACTAGTGTCATAAATATGATCCACTATAATATATCATTAAATTATTAATATCCATATATTTATAATTTTCTAATTAATTATAACAGTTTATAACCAATTAGCTTATATTATATTCAATAATTAAATATAACATTTTATATTCAATTTACGAATTACTTTTAATTCGTCTTAGCTAATATCATTTAATCCTTATTAAACGGCCGTATCATTATCACACTTGACTAACATTTTAGTCAAAAACACCGACTAACCTTTTAGTCTTTTAGTAAGGCATCAATATGATTAATTTCTCAAATAATCACATTTCTTAAACACATCCTTTAGGTGTGACTTTTTAGGGACCAGTTGATCACCGCTTATCCGTATGACAATAACGTCAAACTTATCTAGCAAGCCAACCGTTATCGATAAACGTTAATCAATCGATTAAATACAAAATGTACCTGTGTACCTTTAGAGATTTATTTATGTTATTGCACTAACTGTGGAGGACACTAACTCCAACAATCTCCCACTTGTCCGTACAAGTGTATGTGCGATAACCGATTCTCATATCCATAATAAATTTCTCCCACTCAATGTAAACCAATTTGCAAAGTCCGTACTTTCAAAGGTCGTAGTTCATGGCGATCGTAATCAAGAGTGGTTTCCCCGACTAGAGAGTAACTTAACTGATAAACGAATCAATATTCGAGCATGGCCATGCATTTTCAGTTACAGCTCCTCGAGTGGCCCTGAGAATAAATATTATAACTCGATAGAAGTTTGGATATTTCCCTCAACTCGAATCCTGCAGATGTAAGCGCGGCGTGAAATGACCATGAAAATCTTCTTGGCCTCCTGTTACGGTCGACCGTGAGAAAGAAACCAAAGTCACCCAAAATCTGCCTTAATCTCAAGAGACAGTCGATAGTCAAAAGAATCGACTCTAGGAACACTATGCACTACAAAAAAACAGTCGAAATGCGACGGACGAAATCCGTCGCCAGCCATCCGAAATCATGGCGTTTTGCGACGGATTCTGCGACTAAACTGGCCCGTCGCAAATACTGGTCGCAAAAAATAAATTTGCGACGGAACTGTCGTCGCAAATGATTTTTGCGACGGTCAAATCAGTCGCAAAACAATCCGTCGCAAATCAATATACTTGCGACGGACATTATTTCCGTCGCAAAACTTGCGACGGAATTTCCGTCGCAATTAATATTTCTTGCGACGGATTTTCCGTCGCAAGTCATATTGTTTGCGACGGATTGTCCGTCGCAAGTTATATTAATTGCGACGGAAATTCCGTCGCAAGTATGAAAATCCGTCGCAGGTCACTGACGTTTTTCTGCGCTTTACGCACTTTTCTACGCCTGAATACTGTTTTTACACCTAAAAAACCTGCAATGAAATTCGTTTTCGGTGTCAATACACCGAAAAATCAAGCACACCAAACACACAACACATAAACCGAACATAGCATATATATATAACGGTCATACGGCCACTACCACCGTCAAAGTTAACATTCATCGTCAAAGTTAACAAGTTAACATTCAAAGTTCAACTACCATTACACCACCGTCAAAGTTAACAATAAGTGGGGACATCGGCGCCGCCACTACCACTACCACCATCACCGTCAAACGCCCACGCCTAAACGGGTCGTAGTCGGCGCCATGGTTGCATGCTCGGAGGAGGTCGAGTATCGAGGCGTTGAGGCGTAATCAACTCCTCAATTGTAGCTACCCTTTGACTCAACGACCGGTTCCCTTGTGTCAGGCGTGTCATAATCCCGGGACTGTATGTAGACTGCTCCCCGACGGATGAGTGACGAGGCGGCGGACGGTCGTAATACAAAGACGAGGCTGAACCCGTGCCGTAAACACGACCTTTCTTGTCGTGTCCTCCCACTATCTCATGTCTGATAGGTTCTGCGTCAATGGGGGTGTCTGGTTGGGTTTGCTCGTGCTCCTCAACTCTTGGATTGAAGCGGTCCTAATTTTAAGATAGAAAATAAATTAAAATCATAGAAAGTAAAGTAAAATCATAAAATTAATGTTCTAGTATAAATGGATTCTTACAAATAAATTTTTGACTTTGTTGGTAATAAAACCGCCTTTCTTGTTTGAGGTTTTGATTTCCTCACGAGCTCGGGACGAGAAGGTGGTGTCGCGATCCTACAGACTTTACATACAAAAAAAAGAGTTGATTATTAACGTTGTTATTTATATATACATTAATTATAAAAGATTACATAATAAAAAAAAAAAATAAGAGTACTAACCAATTTGTCGATATATTGCATCATATCTTTGCGGCCCATGGTATGCGTCCCGGCCGCCTTTCCGTCTTCGCCTTGAGAATAACGATTCTTCTTACGAATTTCGCTTTTTCTTGTATTTCTTTAAACAAAACAAAGTAAACGATAATTTATTAGTTTCTATATATTTAAAAATATAACAAGATTCGTTTAATAAGTTATAACTAGTATGTTAATTACCTCCGATGCCTTCCACTCATCATAGCCCTTCCTCAGCGCTGCAGTCGAGTCTATCCATGATTTTTTCACCCGACCTGTAATTTGTATTATAATCACCTTAGTTTTATCATGGCAACAAATTATTTTTACGACTAATATATGAAAATAAATAAAAACTAATACTACATATATTAATTGTTTACACCTTTTTGATAGACGTAGTCCGGAATCCTTTTTTGGGCCATCTCGTTGAAAGTCTCTCTAATTAGTGCTTCATTCTTCATTTGTCTTGGTAGTTGAACTACAATTACATTTTAAAAAAAAAATTGCATCAATCCATTGCATGGACCATTTTAAAAACCGTTTAATCAAATATGCTTAAGTTAAGAAATAAGTACCCTGAAAGTGTGCCACCAAAGCTCTTTTTGCGCGTCTGAAGCGTCTGACCAATTCGGAACAAATGGGTTCATCATAGAAGTTATCGACCTTCGAACTGTCTTTTTCACTTTGTCCTTCGTGAACCTGCATCGACATAATATACCAAATTTTTAATAGTATATGTAACGTACAATATTATACTGAACTAATTAATTTAAGTAAATAAAAATGTGTTTATTTATATATAACGTACCATATGCCTACAGCCGGATCTGGATCTAATGTCGTAAGACCACCTCTCGCGTTTACCATTATCTCCCCAATCTCTCCTCCTCGGTCAAGCGGTTTTCCCTCTTGATTATTTGAAATGAGTTACTCCCGCTACCCTGAAATCTTGTGTTCACCATACTACAAATACACTTAAATGAAATGTTAGTACATGTATATATAAGACAAACAATTAATGACTTGATAACCTGATTGAATATTAAATTAAATTATATTACATAAGATGTAGAAATCAAATACATAAATTGTTTGCAATTAATATTTATACATAAACATCACATATCAAAATATTTAAATCTAAGCTAATCACTATCATCTGAACTAATAGCCTCTACACTATCATCATCAGGAAAGAGTTCTCCGACTTCTACTCCATCCTCATCCGAATCATCTTCGAACTCATCACTTTGCTCATCTTCTGTTGACTCTTCCTCAATGCTCTCATTGTCTTCTACAATGAAATCGTCACCTTGTTCATTCTCGATCTCATCATCTTGATTATGACTAATAGGAATACTAATCCCCTCATCTTCTTCATCAACAGAAGGGGCTGATAATTGTGGTGGGTCTGTAACAACGGCCTCCTGATAAGCATTATCCTCCGCAGAGGCATCAATGATAATAGTGCAGCTCTAAGTTGGAAATTCTCTTTCCTCGAAACATCGTAGGTAAATACTCCATTTTCCCACAACTCTTTTAATTCTTTCACCAACGGCTGCAGGTATACATCTAAATTTTTCTTTGGATTGTTTGGACCGGGAACAATTAAAGAAAGAAAAATGAATTGTCTTTTCAAACAAAGTGAAGGAGGAAGATTGTATGGTGTTAACATTACTGGCCAAGTCGAATAGGGTTTACCGAATTGATTAAATGGTGCAAATCCATCCGTACAAAGGCCTAATCGAACATTTCTAGTCTCGCTTGCAAAATCGGGATATGTAGCATCTAAATGTTTCCAAGACTCACAGTCAGCCGGATGAACCATAGTACCACCTATTCGAGGGTTCTCCGCATGCCATCGCATTTGTTCGGCTATATGTTTAGTGGCATACAACCTTTGAAGACGAGGTCCAAGTGGAAAGTAGAGGAAGGCATTGTTGTGCCACACGCTTCCCAGTTCATCTGTGTTTGGTTTATATCTTTCAAGACCACATTTTCGGCATGCATCTAAATTCTCGTCTTCCTCCCAAAACAACATACACCCATCATCACATGCATCTATCTTCTCGACTGGTAATTGAAGACCTTTTAGTAATTTTTTAGCAGCATAAAAATCTTTGGTCATTTTGTTATTTTTAGGGAAAGCGTCTCCAAACAAACTACTAATCGCGTCAACAACCCTATGAGACAGATTATGGTCACACTTTAACGTGACTATTCTAGATGCAGCTTCCAACACTGACATTGGGCTTCCTTCATACAAAGGTTCATCGGCGTTGTTTAACATGTCAAAAAAAGCTTTCACTTGAGGGTTTGGGGCCTCGTTTATTTCATCTGCATTCAACGCTTCCTCCCTAATTGTGTCTACTTCATCTCGTAAAGCGTCATTTATCATTTCTCGATAAGGATTATCATCAACCAGTACCACTGCAGTGTATCTAGGTCTATCATCTACGGGAAAATCCTCTCCGTGACAAAACCAACTGTGGTAATTTCTCAGAAAACCTCTTTTAATCAAGTGAGTTTTGACATCGGACTCATTCAACCATTCTGAGTTGCAACAATTCACACATGGACACCTAATCTTTTCACCATTACTGTTGAAATCCGGCAAAAGTTTAGCATGTTCGATAAATGAGATCACCCCATTAGCATATCCAACTTTCACTCGCTTATTATCATCCAAACGGTCGTACATCCAACTACGTTCTACTCTCTTCATGGTCAATCTACAAAAATAGAGTTTCAGCAACATAGTTAAATTTGTAGTGATTTCTTTTTTTTGAAAAAAACGTGTAGTCATAGGTAACTTCTTATCTCTCCAACCTAAACCCATCTTTGAATGATCAATATCACTAACAAATAGTTACAATTGTTTATGTAATAGTAAAAATTTCGTGATTAGATCGATTCTCCGGATACACAAATATATGTATCCGCAGAACATCGACAATAATTGCTACCAAAATTTATACTATTACATAAACAAATATAACTAGTTGTCACCTAAGTGATATTAATCATTCAAAGACGATCCCAAAATGGGGACTATTCAAAATTATTCCTAATGAATAATTCTCGAATGGGTATACTACGGTCAACGCAAAATTTTTTCATTTTACATCATTTCAATAAAATAGTTTATGTTAACAAAACACACAATCAACCTAACAAAGGCTCTACAATTCTCTACATTAACATGACAATAATGGCTCTACAATTCTCTACATTAACCTAACAATAATGGCTCTATAATAATTCTTATCATTAACCTAACAAAGGCTCTACAATTCTCTAAATTAGCAAATGTTAAAGTGATTCAATTATTTATAATCAACTTAAAACTTAACAATTAATCAACTCAAACTAATCAACTTAACATAATATATTAACATCATAAACTAATCAAATTAACTTAACAAAACTTAAAACTAATCAACTCAAACATAATAAACTAATCAACTTAACTCATTATTTATAACTAATTCAATTATTTATAATAACTTAAAACTTAACATAATCAACTCAAACTAATCAACTTAACATACATTAACATCTAATCAACTTAACAAAACTAATCAAACTTAACCCAATCAACTTAACTTAACAAAACTAATCAACTCAAACATAATAAACTAATCAACTTAACATAATCAACTCAAACTAATCAATTTAACATACATAAACATTTAATCAACTTAACAAAACTAATCAACTTAACCCATTCAAATTAACTTAACAAAACTAATCAACTCAAACATAATAAACTAATCAACTTAACATATATTAACCCTAATATCAAACTTAATCAAATTAACTAATTAAATGAAAACTTAACATAATAAACTTAAATTAACCTAAATTAACATAATAATCTAATTAAATCAAATCATTTGGGGAGGCGCCGGAGTGTCGCCGGAGTAGGGAGTGTCGCCGGAGTAGGGAGTGTCGCCGGAGTACTAAATCAAAACTAAAATAACATAATAAACTAATTAAAGAAAAATTGAAAAAACCATACTCTAATTAATTTGGGGAAAGTGTCGCCGGAGTAGGGAGGTCGCCGGAGGAGATAGAGTCGCCGGAGTGAGAAGCTCGCCGGAGTAATGGGACGACGGTCGACTTTTGGGCGATTTGGGGGCGATTTAGGTTTTTTTTTTTTAAGTCTGAAACAATGAGGAAGGAAATAAACTCGCGCATTATTTATTTTGGTTTGCGACGGAAATATGCGACGGACTGCTTTATCCGTCGCAAATTTTGCGACGGATTGCTTTATCCGTCGCAAAATTTGCGACGGATTACTTTATCCGTCGCAAATCTCTCGACATTATCGAATATGCCCGGCGAATATATTGGCATCTTTATGGTTTGCGACGGACCAAAAATTCCGTCGCAAAATTTGCGACGGATATTTTCGTCCGTCGCAAATTCCCGTCGCATCACCTTTATTTTTTCGCACCAAATTTGGGCGGGAGTGCTTTGCGACGGGTTTGCGACGTCTCGCCGTCGCAAAACCTAGTTCCGTCGCAAAATATTTTGTCCGTCGCAAAATTCTGTTGTTTACGACGGAATTTTTTTTCCGTCGCAAAGTCCCTCGCATTTCGACTGTTTTTTTGTAGTGATGGATGTCCTATCCACGACCAGGCACCTAATATTCTGAAACATTTAGGACTCCATGTTGTCGTCACGAAAATGTCCTGCGCGATTTCAGTAAACCCGCATCTGTGATCGATCAGTCAACAGTTTGACTTATGGCTCGTTGAACCCACCATCAATCGACGTCACAAAATAAGCGCCTGAGTTATCAGCTCATGTAGGCGATTACGGACCAATACAAATATAATGTTATCCAGTTCACTTTGTGGTGTTCAAAGTTGTCCGTACAATCCACATGGAAAAACAAAATATATAAAACAAAACGATGATGTTATAAATAGTATATGAAAAAGATACATTTATCTAATCCACGTCAAGTACTAGTATAACCAGGAACACGTTTAATTCTTATGAATATAACATGCCCGTCATGCTTATCATATACCGACGTACAAATCTAGACTAGTTGCCGGACTTGAGGCTCTTCAGCCTGGAAGATGGCACCTCTATTAACATAATAGACAGTGATAGTGTTATTCGAACTAGGAGCTACAGATAGTCCTTGTAAGAACTGACGCATCCATACAACTTCCCTTACAACTAAATAGCATAGTACTCGGACACAGTTGTAGAATCTACTATAACACTATATTTTGGAACTTTTCAGCTGACCGTATCACCATAAAGAGTAAAGACGAATCCGAGTTGAAATATCGAGTCATCTCGATTCGTGTGGAAGTTAGCGTCTGCGCAACTGATTGCGCATAGCCTTATAGCACCTCCATAAGTCAATACCCATTTCAGATGCCACGTCTGCACGTGAGCACATTATGGCATACATGATCGATCCTACTGCCGAAGCATAAGGAACACGACTTGGTCATACTAAATCTCTTTTAAGAATCTTATCTATATAAGACTCCTGACTGAGGGATAACATCCGTCGTGATCTATCTTTATAGATACGGATCTCCAAAATTCGTTGTGCCTCACCCAGATCTTTCATCTAGAAATGGTTCTGTAACCAAACTTTTACCGAAGTTAAGAGAGGTATGTCATTCCCAATCAAGAGTATGTCATCGACGTACAGTATTAGGAAGACAATCTTGCTCCCACTCGACTTGATATATAGGCATGGTTCCTCGACTGATCGAGTGAATCCATTCTCCTTTATCACTTGGTCGAAGCGATGATTCCAACTCCGTAAAGCTTGCTTAAGTCCATAAATGGAACGCTTAAGCTTGCAAACTTTCTTAGGATTTTTAGGTACATAGTAACAGTTCTTCAGAAATAACTCAAATCCGCTCGGGAGTTTGGATTACATATGTTCCCATTGAAACGGCAGCAACTCTTGCTCCATTCCCCACTTGCACAGATGAGAACCACAACCAAGCATTGGTACCCAAGTTCAAACTTGCATGGTTAATCTCAATCATGTGAAGAAAAGAAGACATACCAGCAGGTGCAACGTGGCCTGATTTTATGTTCTCGGATACACGGACGATTCGCCTCCAATGCCCAGGCATGTGGCAATGGTGGCACTCCATGGTCTGCTTAGCTTTTGCCTTGCCTTGTGGTCTACTGCTAGACTCACCAGGCCCACTCTTAGCAACCATCGGCTTCTTAAATTTCGGCTTACCTACAGCTAGGTTAGCCGGAGCCTTACCCTTACCCTTCTTGTTCCCAATCATGAGAACATCTTGCTTCGTGCTCCCACTCAACTTCAGATCACTCTCCGTCTGTACGAGGAGTGCATGCAGTTCATGCAGACTTTTCTGCATGTCGTTCATGTAATAGTTAGCCCTAAAGAGGGCATACCCATCATGAAGAGAGTGGAGCACACGATCAATGACGATTTTCTCATCGATCTTGCAACCAAGCTCATCCAGTTTCTCAATGTTCTCGATCATGTCGAGAAGGTGTGGACCAACCGGTTGGCCCTTCTGGAGTCTAGCCTCAAAGAAACGAGTAGTGTACTCGTAACTCTTAATTCTCGGAGCTTTCGAGAATTCCTTTGTAAGGGTGGTGAAAATCTTGTTTGCACCTTGGGTTATGAACTGTCTTTGCAAATTGGATTCCATTGCATAGATGAGTACGTTCTGTATCGCACCCGCCTCCATCATGAAATCATTGTAAAGGTAGAGTTCATCTGCTCCTGCATCGGGAGCTGGTTTTGTCGGCAGTGGCTCAGTCAAGTACTTGAGCTTACCATCAGCGATGGCGGCATTTCGTAATGCGGCCTCCCAATCAGAAAATTGGACCCATCACTCTTCAGTCGAGTAGACTGATTCATGCTGTCCATAAAAATTCTAAGCCATGATTCGCGTGTTAGTGTGACACTTGGCATTGGTTCGTCAATACGTACAGCCATTTGTTATAGTAGTTATATTTGTATATAACGAATTCGATACTGTGAAAAGAAAGAAGAAGAAGAGAAGAGAACATCGTTTTATAGGTTTAAGTCGTAAAGCAATAACGGTTTAAAGCAATGACTCGTGCACTCATATAATCGACCTCCCTCGAGAATTATATAAATGATCCCAAGACTCAATTTCTTTAAATTGATAAGCTAACTTCTTAGCTAATTCTACTATTAGAATTTTTGGTCGATAGATTTCAGTAAATCCTATCTAATAGTCCACTATAACTACGAGATATTACTCGAACTATAGTGTTGAGGTAAAATAGGTCTACACATACTACTTACCCAACGTAGAAGGGGTCATGTGGAGAGTAAGGTCCTACATGCCTACCGACGAAGAAGGGGCTCATAGCATGCTTTTCCTATAAAGACTAATCTCAATTTTCATTTTAGAGGAAGATCCCATCAACTCATTTTAATTCATTTTAAGTGAACTAATATCTAGCATTATCGTGAATGATTAAATTGAGGTGATAGCTCTAAACAAATGACATCCGTATGTCTATGAAAAAGATGCAACTATATGATCCATTTTCATGCATATTAGGTGGTTTGGTTTAGTTTAGGCGAATATGATGCTACTAACTAACGTGAATGCAATAAAGCGGTAAAGTAACACGCAAAAAGAAAAGCACCTAGTGTGGCCTATCCCTATGAAAATAAAAACAAGATACAATTTGGAATCCATCCATGGACCCTAAGCTTGTCTTCATTCTTCATCTTGGGCTTTAGTGGGAATCCATCTTGAATCTTCAATCTTGAATCTTCTCAAAATTACATATTTTAATTACAAAAATAAACCTATTTACATTCTAATCCAAAATATGCCAAAATTAAAAATATTACAAGATTGGAGATTCGAGATCTCAAAATTACAACCAATAATTATGTTTCCTTTCATTACGAAAACATAATCTTCTAAGGCCACACTAGTAAATTACAACCTTTTGTACATAATTAATGCGTAAAATTAAACCATTCATCCAAACATTCATTCACAAAATATAAAGCATCAACTTAACATAATAAAAACCAATGCAAACTAGTTGATTAAATCCAAACCACCTCTTTTAAAATGATTAAAATTATGCAACAATTCCTTAATTGTTCATAATATCTTTTAATCAAAAAGATAATCCAAAAGAAATAATTTATATTATCAGTATAATACAAATTAGATCACAAAATTATTTTAAACCTTTTTAAAATATATGGTATCTAGTTTTATGAACTTTTTCATAAAACATAATATTCATTATCTTTATAACAAATATTACCAAAAATATAATTTCCAAAAATTAAAACAAAAAATTTCCAAAAATTAAAATCAAATTTTCGGCCAAATCAATTAAATTTCCGAATTAAATTTTTTTTTTTTTTATAATTAAATGTACACGGCAAATTAAAAAAAATAAAAAAATAATAATAATAAAAATTACCAAAAACAATTTAATCCGGCCAATAAGGAAAAACAATGAATTAAACTGATTTAATTCGATTATGTTAATAATTAGATCAATCCTAACTCAATTTTAATTCGTATTAAACATTGATTTAAGAGATTCAAACTAGCTTTTTAGATTAAACATCTTAAACTGATAGATCTAATGATTAACATCATGATATGTTCATTAACATACAAAAATTTGGTCCTATTAAGTTTTAATTCAATCAGTATTAAATCAAAACTAATGCAAATTCATATGAAATAAATTTCAACATCTTAAAACATCGATAAATATGAATCAAATAGACCAAAACATAGCCAAAATAAACACAAAACACACGGCCAACATGCCTAAGACATTCGGCCATCATAAAATTTTTGTTTAAAATTTATACAAAATCGATTTTTATGAAAACCTTATAAAAATTTCATGTGCCCTAAGGCTCTGATACCACTTGTAGGTTTATATCCGTATATAGACCTTAAAATCCACAGGATTATAAAGAAAAACTTTATAAGATTTAAAGTCATAAATTAAAATTGCATAAATAAACAAAAGATTAAGAAAAACAACCTTTAGTCCTTGCTTAATGGCCTAAGATTGAATATCAAGAAGCTTGATATCTCCTAATAGTTGCACCCAAGATTGCTTAAGATATGCCCTTAGTTCTTGCTAGAAAACTTTAGAGAAAAGCTGATTTTCTAAATTGTGTGTGTGTGAATTATGATGAATGAATTGGAGAATTAAGTTGAGTCAAAACTCTCCCTAATATACTCAAAATTTCGGCCCTCTTAATTAATTATGGGAGTAATTTTTCTTTCCAAAATCACTTTCCAAAATCAATTCCTTTGTTGACCAAAGAGTCAAAAGCGATAAAATTTCTTTCCTAAAGGTTTCTTTAGCTTTATAATATAATATAATATTACTAGTGTCATAAATATGATCCACTATAATATATCATTAAATTATTAATATCCATATATTTATAATTTTCTAATTAATTATAACAGTTTATAACCAATTAGCTTATATTATATTCAATAATTAAATATAACATTTTATATTCAATTTACGAATTACTTTTAATTCGTCTTAGCTAATATCATTTGATCCTTATTAAACAGTATCATTATCACACTTGACTAACATTTTAGTCAAAAACACCGACTAACCTTTTAGTCTTTTAGTAAGGCATCAATATGATTAATTTCTCAAATAATCACATTTCTTAAACACATCCTTTAGGTGTGACTTTTTAGGGACCAGTTGATCACCGCCATCTGTATGACAATAACGTCAAACTTATCTAGCAAGCCAACCGTTATCGATAAACGTTAATCAACTGATTAAATACAAAATGTACCCTGTGTACCTTTAGAGATTTATTTATGTTATTGCACTAACTGTGGAGGACACTAACTCCAACAGTATTTTCCTGCTTCCCGAGCATCTCAATTAAAAAAAGAAATTTCCAATGTCGAACAACGTGATGGGGAGACTATGTATGAGTACTTGGAACGTTTTAAGAAGCTTTGTGGTATGTGCCCATATCATGGGTATGAGGACCAAGATCTCATCATGTACTTCGTAGGCGGCCTCTCCAAGGATGATTCACGTATGGTTCATGCGGCTAGTGGTGGGGGAATCACGAATAAGAGCCCCACGGATGCAATGGCTTTAATCACCGAGCTAGCAGAGAGTTCGAGGGACTTTGATAGAAAACCTTCTAGACGGGGGGTTAATGCAATTGGATCGAGTCATGGCATGCTTGAGGAGAAGGTGGATAGCTTGACATCTTTGGTCAAGGACTTAGTTATAGGAAAGAAGCCGGCGATGGTTTGTGGCATTTGTTCGTCTCCGTCACATCCGAGTGAAAGTTGTCCGCAAATGCAAGAGGGATTGGTGGCGGATGTGAATTCTGTCGGTTACATGGAGCCGTCTCAACGCAAATGGGATCCGTACTCTAATACTTTCAATCCCGGTTGGAAAGCTAATCCGGCTTTTCGATGGGGTGACAATCAGAATAACCCACAACATTCTCAAGGTAACCAATCCGGTCCACCTCGTGGTCAATACATGCTTCGTCCGCAAAACCCACCACCTAGCTCGCATCCTCCTTCAAGCTCATCAATGTCCACCGATGAGATGATTCGAGCTTTGGTAGCTAATCAAAGCAACTTTCAAGCTAGTGTGGCTCAGAACCAGTTGGAGACTAAGAATAGCATCAAGAATTTGGAGACTCAAATTGGTCAAATGGCCACTGCTATTAGTCGGTTGGAAGCTAGAGACTCGAATGTGCTGCCAAGTCAAACAATACCTCCTAGAGAAAATGTGAGTGCCGTTTCGTTGAGGAACGGGAGACAACTAGAGGAGGTGGAGAAGAAAAAGAAGAAGAAGGTAGTGGATGATTCGGCGGTCCGTGAAGAGATGGAGATTGAGGCCACAGAAGATGAAGGCAAGATAGATGACGGTCCATTACCAAGGTATGAACCCGAAGTTCCATTTCCCGACGCTCTTAAGTCCACACGAAAGACCGAGAAGGACAAGGACATCTACGAGACATTTCGTAACTGTGAGGTAAATATTCCACTCTTGAATTTGCTTAAAATTGTACCTCGTTATGCTAAGTTTTTGAAAGAGATTTGTACCCTTAAGAGAAAGAAGAGTGAACTTAAGGGTAAGGGGCCTAGGGGTAAGGTGAGTGAATTTGTGTCAGCTTTATTTCAAAAGAGACTACCCCCTAAATGTGGAGACCCCGGTATGTTTTCGATTCCTTGCACCATAGGAGACCTTAGGATTGAAAAGGCCATGTTAGATTTAGGAGCGTCAATTAATGTCATTCCTTTTTCCGTCTATAATACTTTAAAACTTGGACCTTTGAGAGACACTAATGTGGTGATTCAATTAGCTGATAGATCTAGTGTCAATCCTAAAGGGGTGGTGGAAAATGTTATAGTGAAAGTAGATAAATTAGTCTTTCCGGCTGATTTCTACGTTTTGGACATGAAAAGTGAGGTAGATGTCATTCCCGTTCTGTTGGGTAGACCGTTTTTAAAGACTGCAGGTACTAAGATTGATGTACCTAAAGGATCACTCACTATGGAATTTGATGGGACGGTAGTTAAGTTTTTGATTGCTAATCCTATATCTGATTCTAATAATGTTCACTCCTTATGTGCTATTGATGTTACTAACCATCCTCCTAAGTGCCGGAAAGTTAAATCTCCGAGCAAGCTTGTTTCTAGTGTGCAGGTTCCCCCTCCTAAATCACAAAAGCTTGTGATCTTATGGAACCATCGCAAAGATGCGGAGAAAAACCAAGGTAAGCTTGAAACTTGGTATGATAAGCTGGTTAATCGAAAGAGTTTGGTTAAAGGCTCACAAGTAATTCATGTTAAATCTAGCCTTCGATCATATCCATTCTCTTCAAAGGTAAGTTGAGGTAATAATTTCTTCCTCTAATCTAAAAGTCGGGTGATCAATCACTCCGCGAGATGTCGAGCCAACGACATTAAACAAAGGCGCTTTCGGGAGGCAACCCGCGGTTTGTTGGAAAAGAAAAAAAAAAAAAATGAAAAAAAAAAATCTGAAAAAAAAAAAAGAAAAAGAAACAAAAGATCATCGGAACATCCTCGAGCTCCGATTATGGAGTAAGCGTCATAAGTGGTGGAAGTGGTGGTGAGATCGTTGTGGACACCCTGTCTATGCGATCGAGTTCACTTGATTCGGAGTGGAGAAGCTAACGCTACTACACATGTGCTTGAAGCTGGATTGACTTTTGTCGACATTGTATGGGTGATGCTTCCATTATACTTTTATTCAAGCGTGGGGGAGGAGGTGAGGAGTGTGGCTCGAGTATCCCCATGGTATTATTAAGGGGTTGATGGCTTTGGAAAGTTTTGTGACGCGATTTTCCTTGGTGAGGTATGTTCGTCCTCCCTCTTTTTCTAGTGTCCTTTGCCACATTGAGGACAATGTTTCATTCAAGCGTGGGGGAGGAGAATCGTTTCGATTGTATTGTAAAGTTGTAAAGTGTGCTTTTGTTTATGTTCAAAAAAAAAATGAAAAAAAAATGAAAAAAAAAAATCGAAAAAGAATTAAAAAAAGAAGAAAAGCAAAAAATTCAAAAATACGAATAAAGTGAATCCCGGCTAGGTGAAAACCCGAAAGGGCGCCTAGGCAAGATTGGGATATGTGGCCGAGGGCGGAGTGAAACCCACAAGGGTGGGCGCTCCGAGTAAAATGAAGAAACGAGTTGCGTGCCACGAGCGTAGAAGTGAGGTGAATAAGCTAGAGTGAAACCCGTAAGGGCGGGCACTCTAGGCAAAATGAGAGATTTAGGAAAAAAAAATGTTATAATACTTCCAATTTTACCGGCGTGGCGACATAAGAAGGGTGACAAAGAAGGTCGGAAGGGTAGGTTAGAGGCTACGGTGTGGAGTAATCGCGGTGCACGGAGTCGTAGGCACCTCTCTTGCGATTGGGTCTGTCTTATTTCCGGAGTAGAGGCGTTTAGGAGCTTGCTTGTGTGGGTTGTATGTGTGTGTGACATACGCTTTTTGTCACAGGAGAACGTTAGTAGCACAAGTAAGCCGGGCTAGGATGGAGAAATAAGGGGCGTAGCTAGATTTGTCATCATTCTTACATGATTGTCGTTGAGTCGATGGGTATGTGTTTCCTAAATTTCGAGAGTGTTGTCATGAGAGCGAGAGTGAGTGCGAATGGCTACTACTTAAGCCATTAGAGGGAGTAGGAGTTGTAAGTTGAGAACACGACTTAGATTGTCATTGCATCCCCTGCGTTTCTTTTTGAGCTAGTGTTGGTAAGGTCTATATGGTGTCCGTAGAGTTTACTCGAGGACGAGCAAAAGCTTAAGCGTGGGGGAATTTGATGAGTCGGTTTTAGTATAGGTTAGCAAGATGATTTTTAGCTTATTTAGTGAGGTTTAGACATGATATTGTGAAGGTTTTGGTGATTTATGATCGAGTGCGAGTTACCTTGAATTCGCGGAGTTTTGTGGTATTTTGATGATATGTTAGGACGATCACAATGCTTGGACAAGATTTGAAGGAGCTAGGAAAAAGAGCAGAAATAAATGACGACCTGTTGGCGACCTGTTGGCGACAGAACGCACGAGCGAAGCAAGGAAAAAAGGCGATGGTCTGGCGACCGATCGCGACCGATCGACGAGTGGATCGGCCAGGATCACTGCGTCTGTTGCTCGGTCTATCCGTATTTTATTTGTGATCTTTTGGAAACTATACTTTAATTAGTTTTAGATCAACCTAGTTTTCTATTATCTCATTAGCCATCATTCATTAGTTTTAGTTTCACTTTTCCAAAAACTTGAGAATTGATTTAGGAATTATACATTGCTAAACTTTTAATTCTTGATACGATCGATTGAAGCGTCGGTAATTAATCCGTGAGATTATCTATTTCTCTACTTTTCTTTGAGTATTATTTAATTCCTTGTTCTTATTATTATTGATTTTAATCTTGATTAGGGTGTACAACTAATTAGGGTTATTATTAATTAATTTGCTAGATTTGATTATTGGCTCAGTTTGCTTTATTAATCTTATCGTGGTAGCAATTGTGATTGATTTATTGTACTCCGTTTGTCGTGAATTAATCATAAAAGGAATTGAATTTGTGACTCGAGTATTAACAGCGTTGTTAGTATTAGTCATCTTTATTGATTCTCGTGCTAATTCTTCTATAGACTTGAACTTGATATCGCGTGATTTGGGTTAGTCTTAGAAAGGGTAATTTAGGGCATCCGATTTGACCTAATTACTGACTTAAGAGGGAATTCGTAAGTTAATATTATTGAACGGTATTAGCTTTCACAATAAAGTACTCAAGTAAAGTGGTTTAATTGTTTTCTATGATCGGTGATTTTATCGTCTGTGGATATCGTATTGTGTCAAGACCTTTCTCATATTTGTTTCAAATCCTTAATTTTATTATTGTCATTAGCTAGTTTTCTTAGTAGTATTTACTGAAACCAAACCTCCCCCCAACCTGTTACTTGTTACTTCATTACTCCGTATTATTGCATTATTTACACTTCACTTTATTTCAGTTAGTCTTTTTCCCTGTGGATCGACCCTTACTTCCATTTTACTACGTGTTTAGTATATAGGATTTAAGTGAATAAATATTTAATTTGCGGCATACGACTTTTAGTCCGTCACATCGTCAATGGTTTATTTTAGGAACCTGCTTGCAAATTAATAGAATTATCAAGCTACAATGTGACCATTGGAGAGAAAAAATTGCTTGTAGCTTGAAAGCAGTACATGCTTTCTCAAGCTACAAGCTTGAAAAATAAAATAAAAAAATTAGTTAAATTGAATAATGAAAATTTTAGTAAAATTATGAGTATTATTCTACATGCGAGTCCATTTAAGCTACGGAGTACAAAGAATGTAGCTTACCATTGGAATAGTTTGTAGCCGAAAAACAAAGTAGCTTGAAAAGGTGAGGTGGAATGCTAAGCTACAACATATTGTAGTCGACTATTGGAAATGCTCTTATTGATCCAAAATATTACTCCGTAGTTAGTTTATTATTCCTAAATACTAAAGTAGTGGTTAGTTAACAACTTAGTGGATTGTTAGTATGAGCCGAGGGATTACTCCCCACTACTACTTGTTTGTTCAATTAGTTTGATTAGTTAGAATGCATGTCTATTTAAAGGCTTCATTTTTTTACTCCCTCCGTTTCATAATGTTCTTCCCATTTCTGTTTGGATCAAAAATTAAGGAAGGTAGATTGTGTGGATGAGATTTAAGTAGAAAAATAATAAAGTGGATTGTGTGGATGAGATTAGTTAAAAATTGACAAAAATAGAAATGGGAAGAAGATTATGGAATTTCCTTTTTGGGAAAGTGGGAAGAAGATTGTGGAATGGAGGAAGTATTTTTTTTGAGCAAATTTATGATAATAACTTCTCTCTTTTCTCTCTAATTATATTTATATTCTCCTTTAAAAATTTTACAAAGTCTTAATATGGTAATCGCCAAAAAAACCCTACGTTTAAAGTTATGATAAAATAAGATGAAAAAAATAAAAATAACAATGACTTTTCATTATTTAAAAATGAAAATAAAATATATCCACTTTTTAAAAAGTTAATCAACCCTTAAAGTAGAACCCAAAATAAGGGCATTCTAATCTCAGGTGAGCCAGTTGCATGCCTTTTGATTACTTTTTCCATAATTTGCATCGTTTACGTGATTGTCAGTCAACCATAGTCAAACACGTGGCTTCTAGTTTCAATTCCGAAGACTCCGTACACTATTAGGGTTCTTTTCATGATATTTGACAGAATCGTGTTCTACCTCATTTATACTCCCTATTATTAGTGGACTCGTACGTATCTTTAAAACGACTTAATTCGATAAAATTATACTCGTATTATTCTTTCAAAATTTTATATATCACGACACTGTATTTTTCACTGTTTTTTTCTCTTTTTCCACACACGTAAATCTATTTTCGAAGTATTTGTGCCACACGTAAATGTAGCTTTTCCAAAAAAAATGGGAGGTATAATTTGCCAAACAGTTATATTTGTAACAATAAAGTTTGGTTTAATTTTTTTTAAAGAGATGGATCGGAGTTTATAACGCACGGTTAAGTAATGACTCTAATGTGCTTTATTTGAAACCTTTTCGATTGGTTTATAATTGTATTGATGTATTGTACGGAGTATATACTAGGACTTTATGAATTGGAGTATGTCGATTTTATGAATTCTCTATTCTCATATTCTATTAGCTTAGTGTATCAAGGTGCAAACGAAAGACACATAGTAAAGTTATTATTAACAAAAAGAGTAGTAAGATTGAAATCAATAGAAGAATCAAAATAGAAATTAAAATAAATGAATCTAGATTTTAAAAAAAAGTTCCATCGCATTTAAGTAAATGATAAGAACTCGTAAAGGTACTGTGGATTTTGACAACTATATATATGCGGAGTAACTACTTAATACTACTCCCTTTGTTTCAATGAGTTTTTAAATTTATTTTATGCATAATTTTTTATGTAAGGAGAGGCGAGTAATATTTTAAGTACTGAAGAAAACTCACTTGTAACAAAGAAGTTCCTCTTGGCTAGGCTGGTCGGGCCCATTTCGATTTCACTAGGTCTCAACAATAGTCACTTGTAGAATTGTAAACAACTAATCCATACACAATGAAATAAAATTTGTTAACAACACAGTACACCGAAAATTGTAAACAACTCTATTGGATACATTATTTTAACTAGTGTCTAATTTTTTCCTTTTTTTGTCAATAGTTAAAATAAGTAGCGTTACACAATAATCTTACGACTCTCAGAGTCACACTTGTCTACCATAATATTACTGTTTAAAAGCATTGAATATCAATTATATATAATGTGAGACAAACTCAAAAGAGAGCGAGAGTAACCAACAAATTAGGACCACTTATTCCGTATTCAAATTGTGCTTACTCCGTATTTGATTAGAGTAAAAAAAAAAAAAAAAAAAAAAAAAAAAAAAGCAGTTAAAAGAGTTCTCATTGATCAAACTATAATAAAAGTGCCCCTAATAAATACTCCTTCCATTTTTTCCATTTAACCTCATATACCTTTTATAGAAATTTTTTCCAATTAGCCCTATTTCCCTTTTTAGTAACTTTTTTCTCTCACATACCCTACTTTTTCTTACACAAAAGTATTTTTTCTCACTCACAACTAATTTTTTATTATAAATTATATTACTTTTTTCTCATCCTACCCCACATTTTTCACTTTTCCTTAAAAAGTGAAAAAAGAAAGGGGGCCAAATGAAAATAATGGAGGGAGTAGTGATTACGATGTTAATTTATAAGAGTTAGTCTCCCATAAAACGGATTATCCGTTTTATATGTAAAACGAATCAAGTAGTTAGACTTTTACATAGAAAAGACTAATCTTTTGTTAGTTTCAAAGCTTTCAACTTTTGTCTTATTCAATTATTTGACCCGTTTCTTGTATGAAACGGATATTATCCGTTTTATACAAGAATTTGTGAATTTATATTTAGGTCGAATTGTGAGGAACTACCTTACATTTTATTTTTTGTGAAGAACTACCTTACTTTTGTAAAAACTTGTGAAACACTACCAAACTCACTTTTCCGTTAACTTTAGTGAGTTGACCTAAAGTTAACCGTCATTGACTAACGGATTTTGTTTCTTACCACTCCTACGCTGGTTTTTCAAGTTTTTTTTCTTCCTCCATTTTTTTTTTTTTTTTTTTTTTTTTTTTTTTTTTTTTTTTTTTTTTTTCTAAGACATGCATCTTAGTTACATTAACTTTTAATCACTCTCTCCATTTAATATCTAAAACTCAGTCACTCTCCTCCCCAAAACGTTGACATCTAAATGTAAATTTTCACCACCGCGCCATACCAAACTTCTTAGACTTTTCAAAATCCAAGTAAAAGGTATGTTGCTTATTAATTTTATATCCTGTACAAAGATGTGTGATGGTAGGTTGTTTAAGTGGGTTAATGAAGACATGACGGATTAACAAACATAATTCATTAATCATTACTTAAAGAGAATCAATTTTTGGAAAACGAGATGAAAATATCAGTAAAAGTTCGTTGATGATAAGGTTGATTGCAATAAGTGAGTAAAAAATAAAGATTGATTAAACTATAAGAACATATGATGATAAAAAGATAGGAAAAAAACAAGAGATTTAAACTTTACGTTTTTGTTGTAGAATTGATTTTAAATTGCAAAGGTGAAGTATAATTTGTAGACTTATTGTTTAATTGTAGAGCTTAAACCATAATTGATGATAAGAAAGAAAATATTTAAAATTTAAGGTTTTAAGAATGAGATTACATTGGTGATAATGATCGAAGAGTAAGTTCCAAATAAATGGTTATAATTGAAAAAATTTGTTCTAAAGAAGGAGGATAGCTAAAGTGAAGCGAAAACCGTTAGTCAACGACGGTCAATGGTTACTATTTAACGGAAAGGTAACTTTGGTAGTGTTTCACAAGTTTTTAAAAAAGTAAGGTAGTTCTTCACAAAAAATAAAATGTAAGGTAGTTCCTCACAATTTGACCTAAATATAAGGTAGTGTCTGACAAAAAACCCTTTATAAATTGATAAATATTTCGGTAACATATAAGTTGATGACACAAAATTATTGCACTCCATATGTAATATGAACATGTGTTGCATATGAAAACTTAGTTGTAATGTATTTCACTATTTTGTACTCCCTCCATCTCAAATTATTTGTCCCTTTTTTGTTTTTGAAAAATTCCAAGTTAATTGTCCCCTTTGAAAAAATTATTAAATTACCCTTATGTCACTTATTGTGGAAATTACAATTTCCTTAATTGCTACTCTTCTACTTTCTACCAAATCTTTCTACCCATATTAGTAGTATAAGGGTAAAATTGGAATTATAGGTAAATATTCTTAAAATTAAGAGATAATTGTGCATTTTTTCTAAATTTCTTAAATCTACCATTTTTGTAAAATGGGACAATTAATTTGGGATGGAGGGAGTACTATTTAATACTCCGTATGATAATTTGTACTCCCTCCGTTTTGATGATTTGTTTACATTTACTTTATACACATTTATCAATGTGAGGAGAGGGGTAGAGGAAAAAAACAATTAAACTAATAATAAAAGTACAAATGAGGTTCCGCTTGCTATAAAGTAAATAAAATTAAACAATGTGATTGGTTATGGAAGTTGGGTTCACTCTCCACATGCGTCACCAAAAACATTTATGGAAAGTGTAAACAAATGATCCGTACACCCAAAAATGGAGAGGGTAAACAAATGACTAGGACGGAGGGAGTAATAATATAAATATATAAACATGAATAAAATATTTTAACTTATCTTTAATTGTTTGTTGTATCTCAAAATATATCAAATCAAATCAAATATGAATCCAAAGTATAGGACATTGTTAATATGATCCTCTCTTTAAAGACTAACAAAATCAAGATTTCTAGACATAAAATATCTTATCCTTAGTTTAAAAGTTGGATCAAAGCAAGTTGCTGTATTTAAATGATTAATTAATTAATTAATTAATTAATTGGATCAAAGCAAGTTGCTAATTAAAAAAAAAAAAAAAAAGTTGCTAATTGTTAAAGCTAACAGTTGTACTGTTCCTGCAAATCTAGAATCCTAGTCATTTCCAACTAAATGGGGATATCAATGGAGTAAGGATTCTTTTCATTTCTCAAAAAGAAATGAAGAGTCCATTACTCATTAACGACTGTAGTTAAATCTAGATTAGATCGAACGGTTGTAGATTTGTTTGGAAATAAAAAGGTAAATTGATAAGATAGAAATATATAATAAAATAATAAGATGTGAGAGGAAATGGAGAGAAAAAAAATGGAGAGGATCCATTTTGCAATGTCACATACGGAGTAGAATATGAGTATATTTTTTTTTTTTAATTTGTAGACATTTTACTTTTGTGTTATCTAATTACTTGACTCGTTTTATGAATAAAACGGATACACTCATTTTATGTAAAAAATTGTGATTTATTTGATGATTATATATGTTGGTCAGTAGTCATTATTCACTTAAAAATTTGTTACAACTCTTTTACAACACCGTTGCATAAATATAACAGATTATTCTTAATTAAACATATAATTGTGGTTATATTAATTTTTGATCTTGTTTCAAGCTTTGTAATAATCACAATACCTAAGTAGGGAGCAATATTTTTATTTTAGTAAAAGAACATTCCGTTACATGCATAGTAGTTGCATACATCAAATTTGTAAATTAAATCTATTAATAAACTTAAATTTGGATTAAATAATTTTCAAAGAAAATTTGGTGAAAATATTAGTACCATACAACGCGAGTAGACTTGGCTTGTAACCGGCTCGGGCCTGGGTCAAGCTTGCAGATTCAAGACTCGAACCCGGCCCATCAGTTATAAATTAGCATAAACGTATAGATAACAGGCCAAATCTCAATAATTGTGACGTGAACACGACCTATCACTACCTTAAGCTGGCTTAGATGGTCCCAATAAATAAAAGTCCGTTTACTGAATTGAACTGAATCGGACCGAACCACGTAAATAACCACCTCTACGTACGAATATTTTTTTTGATTGTTAAAGACATATTTTCGACGTTTACTTGTTTGGGAAACCTTAATGGCCTTTATCAGGAAATTTTCTTCCAACTCTATGGCACGACTGTTACGTACTCACGTGCCCATGTTATGTTCTATCATCAACAGTACAATCAATTAAAGAAAATGTCGGCCAATAAACATAATTAACTCTTAAATGTGTACCAAATATATTGAAATGGTCTTTAATTACAAATTTACAGTAAATATTTTGTAAGACCGTCTCATATTATAAGACCTACTAATTATTAATGAAATATTAGTTCAATCAACTTAAAAATTACCTGTATGTAAGAGGTCTCACAATAACACTATTGTTAGACTGTTTCACCAAAAAAATTGTGACAAATTTATTACTGATTAACAAAATAAATCGGCACAAAGTGCTCTATTTATAGTAGAATAAAACTTCTTGTTTCTAGTCTCGGAAAGAATCATCAACAATCCATTAAATTAAATTGTTTGACATTTTGGAAATACGTGAATAAAATTTTCGATATAATCTTATAATTAGTCCCTATGCCATAAAGTTCTTAGTATACTAAAGTAATTGTGTTCTATTATATTACTGGTCATGAGTCGTGGACAATATGTAGCTATCAAGTTTAAGTTTAAGTTTAACTTAATTCTCGCCTTCTTGTTATATTGAATTTGAGGCTCATGTTACATGAGAATAAAACGTTTTTAATGAACAGTAATTCTTCTGTAAGACTAGTTTTACACTAAGTTAACGCGAGACAAGAGTACAAATTGTAGTTAAAAGGGTACAAAAACTTGAAACAAATCTACTAAAGTCACTTTTAGGGGTACTAGAAATTTTTGATTACAATTAATAATAATTATTACTAAAATGGTACAAACACTATATAATCGAGTACAAACAAGGCTGACTTACAATAACTTATTGTAAGGCTTGTCTTACACAAAAATTTGTGTTTAATGGAAGGAGTACCATCCAAATGTTTAATTCAAAAATATAATTAAAAGGGCCTAATATAAAAAAAACTAACATCTCCACCCCTCATCGCCTTGTCTTTTTACTAAAAACGTAAAAGTCGAATTTTATGATGCATAAAATGTGGACACGTCGTGTAGACTGGCCGTGATCACTGTTTAGTATAACGTACTCCGTAACTTTTATTGAGAGAAATTTCGCTTGCATCAAAAAAAACTCTTCTTTCATCTTATTTAGCTCCCTCCTGTTTCCACGGACTGTCTCAGGATTATTCAACATCTGCAAAAAGACCTGGAAGTTGACCAGAGTACTAACCATGCTATTAAGCCTATAGTTAAAGATTTCCTCAGTTTAGCTGTTTATTTTCACTGTCTTTCGTTTTCTTTTGTTCCTAGGGTAGAGGTTTCTGAGGCACATAATCTAGCACGATCTGTAATGCCTAAACCTCTATCCCGTTAGTTTTATTTGTGTTTCCAGCTGGCAAAAAAAAAAAAAAAAAAAAAAAAGCTCCCTCCTCTATAAATTCAAAGGGCACAAATATTAAGAAAACTATCTAATACTTTGTATTTGTCATAAGAAAGAAAAGTTGATCGAATATGGTGTGTTTTAAAAATATTATAATTCGTATCAATGAGCCGTTTCTAAAAAATATTACAAATTTCAACGAACAAAAAAGTATCAGTTACAAATCAGTAAATTTAACTCGACCCCAAAATAACACGATTCAGATCCAATTCAATTAGTCCTTCTACTTGCAAGTAGTACTAGTTAGGCCCTGTTCTTTTCATCTTAATTTCAGCTCTTATAATTCAACTCAGTTCTTATAAGTTCAGCTTAACTCCTATAAATTCAGCTCCTATAAGCACAATTAAGCTTTAATTTAGGCCTTTTTTTTTTCAACTTAATTTCAGCTCTTATAATTCAGCTCAGCTCTTATAAGTTCAGCTCAACTCCTATAAATTCAGCTCCTATAAGCCCAATTATGCTTTTAATTTAGGCCCTGTTTTTTCCAGCTTAATTTCACTTTATAATTCAAATGCCTTATAAGTTCAAATTTCAACTCCTATAAATTCAAATCCTATGTTCTATTGCCTTTAATTTACACAAACTTCAACTCCTACAAATTCAGCTTTTATAAGTTTAGTTCAGCTTCAATAAACCGAAAAGAACATGGCATAAGTAGTAAACTAGTAACCCATGATGGCAACCTCACGTATCAATCACCTATTGGCCAAACGGTTAAAAAAAACCCTACCAACACAAAAGTAACCAATCACAAAATTCAAACATAATAAAAAAAGATCATAAATCCCAAATCATATCATTTTGTTTTTAAAATTTAAAAATTTATAGAGAGAGAAAACGATGTGTGGTGTCACTGTTTATGATTCACCAATAACACAACAATAATCCCCTTCCTTTCCTAAATAAAAAATAAAAATAAAAAGAATAATTAATTAATTAATTACTTTTTTTTCCTAAATGATTACCATTTTTATACATGGAACAAAAACTTTCCTCAAATAGTCATGTGCCGCGAATCATTAAACTTTCTCTTCTCTACTCACCACACTTGTTTCTCTCTCCTCCTTTCTATTCTCAGTAATTTCTTCTTTCTTTTTCTTTTCTTTTTCTCTCTTTCTATTCTCAGTATTTTCGTTTTCGTTTGCCGACGCTTTAATTATTTTCCGATTAAGCGTCGGCGAAAGAGAAATTAAGTGTCGCGAAGAGAAATCGAGGCAAGTATGGGGAGAGGTAAGATCGTCATTCGACGGATCGACAATACGACGAGTCGTCAGGTGACGTTTTCGAAGCGTCGGAACGGTCTGTTGAAGAAAGCGAAGGAACTCGCGATTCTTTGCGACGCCGAGGTCGGCGTTATCATCTTCTCTAGCACCGGAAGACTCTACGATTTCGCTAGCTCCAGGTTTAATTTTATTTCTCTCTCTACCTTCAATTTGTTTTAAATTTTAGTAATTTTTTTTCTGAAGTTTGGTGATAATTTTTAGTTGATTGAGTGTTTGATCTGATTTTTGATCAATTTGTTTGGTCGATTTTGTTTTTGTTGCTCGTAATATTGAAGTCAACTCATAATTTTAGGTTGAATATTAAGTGCATTTTACCTTAGATTCAGGTAAATATGCGTTGAATTTCACTGAAATCGTTTAGTTTAGTTAGGGTTTGAGAAATGTTGTAAACTAAATTGTGCACAAAATTATAATCGAGTTAGGGTTTGTGAAATTTGTAAATAAAATTAATTCGAAATTTGAAATGAACATTATAATCTTGTTTAGAGACATTGGACAATCAATTATGCAAATTCTACTGTAAAAATCCTCAAATTTAGTCGTCTTTCATAAACCTAACGTCTAATTTAGGCGTGATTGTGTAGAATTTTTACTAAGTGTGTTGTATAATCACACTAATACATGTGATAAACATCCATTACTTAAATTAGAAACTATTTTATCATTGATAAATATGTGTTTCTAATTTTACTACCTAAAACGTGATCACTAATAATATAATGTCAATATAAAAATTATATGAACTTCCTTTCAAGATTTAACGTGATGATCGAGCTACCATGCAATATTGTCGATGAGTTATAATTTATGACTAAATTTTGTACAAAGTTAACCCATTGTGAATACTAAAGCCAAACCTGAATAAACGAGTGAATATAAATTCTTACTATATACTCCGTAGAGCTACATGGTACATGCTAATTAGATGATAAATGTGATAATTAATATGAGACTTCACGCATATCAAAATTTATCATACCGACTTTATTTCTTATCATATAATCAAATTTATTTTTTCAACACATCAAATTATACTCAATCTATAAGACAAATTCAGATAGTAGTACATTATGTCAAGTAATCAACCATGTATATATCTAGTTGACCACCTTGTGAAACACACAACCTCAATTTTCATTCAACTCACCCAATTAATTCAAGTTAAGGTCATAGTTGAACAATTCCGACACATGATCTAAGCCTAACCGAACCCCTTAAACCTAATTCTAATATTTACCTAATTAATTTGCCCAATTTAGGACATGATTTAGGTTAATCAAAACAATCACAACCGTAACAAAATCCTAACCTAATTTCAATTTTGACCATAACTCGAACCCAGAATCACTACAAACCCACCCAACCCACACCTCTCCTTTCTGTATTATCTCTTCCTTTTTTAACCTTTACTTTAACTCCATCCGTTTTAGTGATTTGTTTACAGTTTGACTTTTTTTGTGAGGGGAATTTGAAAGAAGTGTAAGCAAATGACTGAGACAGAGGGAGTAGTTAATATGAATTTTGATCTATATGAATCTAACTTGCGCTAACTTATTATTTGGTTAAAGCCATCTCAATCTCTCTGACCTTAACTTATGGCTTGATTGATCATCCCCAGTCCTCACGGGTTTGGGTTAGGTT
Source organism: Dianthus caryophyllus (assembly GCA_023091065.1). Classification (NCBI taxonomy): domain Eukaryota; kingdom Viridiplantae; phylum Streptophyta; class Magnoliopsida; order Caryophyllales; family Caryophyllaceae; genus Dianthus; species Dianthus caryophyllus. Next base: position 8,466,494 of record CM041522.1, on the reverse strand, counting down.
GACCAAACTTTGTTCTGACCCATGACATTTTGTTCTCATTTATGAAGTGCATACACCATATAACGGTTATTTTTTTGTCTTTATTTTTCTCGTTATCAATACTTTGTAGTTTGATGGATTGGTGGAGATGAAGACAATATATTTATAGGATAATATCTTGATGCGTACGCACTTGTTAAATTTTTTAAAAAGATGTAATTGCGTTAATCATAAAAAAAATTGATTCATTTTATGGTTTTAATATATACTCCCTCCATTCCACTATCTTCTTCCCACTTTCCCAAAAAGGAAATTCCACTATCTTCTTCCCATTTCTATTTTTGTCAACTTTTAACCAATCTCATCCACACAATTTACTTTATTATTTTTCTACTTTAATCTCACCCACACAATCTACCTTCCTTAATTTTTGAGCCAAATCAAAATGGGAAGAACAATGTGGAACAGAGGGAGTACTTCGGACAAGGTACTTTGTAATTGCATTCTATACCATCAAATATACTTGAAAAAATTGTACTCGGTATGATTAGTTTTTCAATATTGTCCATGAGGTCATAACTATTCAGAGTGAATCACTTGTTCCACTTTTATATTCCATTTGGTGTCTCATTACTTTATAAGTTAATAAATCTCATTGATTGTAAATAATAGATGAATAAATAATTATATAATTAGAAATTTATTTCTATAAGAATAAGAAGTAATGAGACATCAAATGTAATATAAAATGGAACAGGTGATTCGCTCCGATAACTATTACTCCCTAGTCCCTACTCATCTTCACGCACTATGTCTCAATAGATTTTCTTACCTTTTATTTCTTGATGTAGTCCGTGGGTTGCGATATTTTTAATGCGTGATTATATTATAAATTTCAAATCTCGGTGGATAATTAAGCTAATTATAAAGTATATACTAATCCTTTCAACTAATTAATACTCCGTACTTCGTAAGTCCGTATAGACTTAGAGCACACTTATTTAACCAACATGTTTGAAATGATAGATCGATCGTACAACAAAACATAAAATATACGTGAATGTATGCTCCGTGAAAGATCGCACAATAAATAATTATAAAATCATCACACGTTTTACGTTATAATCTGTGGTACTCGTATTTAACAACACTTGACTATTACGTGAATGTATGCTCCGTATTAATTAGAATTAGAATTGGTATTGTTTACTAGTGTTTTTTTTTTTTTTGCGTTTTCCATTCCATTTTATTGAATCTTGATCTGTGTCCTTTATCTACTTTGTTTTATACTCCATTGTCTTGACTCTTGAGGTTTTCTTTGTCCTTACATATGTTGTTAAAAAATTTAACTACATTGGTTTACCTTTTCATCTTACACCCCATCCAATCAAAAATCTAAATTTTCAAACATGTCTTTATTTATGGAAACTTTTAGCCTTACTTAGTTACTTGTATACTTGATACTTCTATGCTAATTAAATGGGTAAAGTGTACAATATCGTGACTAGAGTGAGGTGACAATCGGGTTACTCGAGTTAATTTGGTTGGTTTGAAACAGTGGCATTTTCAGGGGTTGTCGTGGCATCCACGCCTTTTTCAGATAAAAATTAATCGTTTAAATTAAAAAAAAAAAAGAAAATAGTTTAATTTTTCTCAATTGTACCCCCCAAATTTTCACTTTTTCAAACTATAACCTTACGAGTTACGTCTGACATAATATCAATTTTACCCTTGAGTTTGATTACTCATTCTCAACCTTGACCAAAATATTATAAACCATGAAGTTAAACCGTTAAGTGCCAACATGGCTTATGAAATATTTTAAGTTGTTTCCCTCAACAATTTCATTTTATCACTTGTAGTCTTGTACCCATCTTTTTATGACAAAAATTTTTGATTAGCAATAACTCTTAGCTAATATTTGGAAAAAGGGTAATTCTTTTTTCATATGGTACGTCTTTTCGAAATTTTCGGTTTAAAAACAAAAAATCATCGGTTTCGGAGCTCATACATAAAAGAGTTTTAGTCAGTAAAATTTTATTCCCTCAAAAAACTTTGACTAATCATAATTCTCGATTAAAAATTCAATTTTTATTTCAAACTAAAGATCTCGTAAAAACGTAGAGTATGAGAAAAAAATTACCATTTACGAAGTCGTAGCCAAAAATTATTGCTAGTCAAAATTTGTTTCCAATAAAAGACAGTTACGAGTGAAAAAAAAAAAATAGAGGGGTACAACTAAGCATATCTCATAAAGATATAAGCTATGTTGGCATTTAACAACCAAAATTGACGGTGTAGGATCTTTTAGTCACGTTTGGGAATGACTAGTCAAATTTAAGGGTACAACTGGTATTATGACAAACGCAAGGGTACAATTGTCAATAAAGAAAAAAATTTTAGAGGTACAAGTGCGAAAAACAAATAGTTTTTTATAATTTAATCCAAGTCCAATAAGCAATAATATGTACTCCGTAATTGGCAAACTAGTAAAATTTTCGTAATAATAATCTAAGTGTCATGGGTTAACTCTCATTAGCTTCTTTATAACTCTAGAAATCTTTTAGTGTTAACTTTAGAAAATCCATTTTAAACATTACATTTTGTGGAGAAAATATATATGTTGAGAGAATTGATTTTCAAACTATTGTTTTATTTTTAAAAATTGCTAAAAATAATTCGTCAATTCCTCTTATCGATTTATAGGCCCACTACTACCAGGGGCATTTCTAGTACGGTTGTCATGGCACCCACATTTTTTTGGGATCGGAAAAAAATAATAGTCTGATAAAAAAGGTTAAAAAAAGAAAAAAAAACAATTCGCATTAAAGGGAATTTGATCTCCAATTTAGGATCATGTGAGAACTATGAGAACAAATATAAATCATTAGATTAGAGAGATATTAAAGGTCACGATTTGATCACTTCAGCAAACCCAATCAAACCATTATTTCCAACTTCTACGATCAAAATTATGAAAACTTACAATTATTAGATCTCTCTTGTGCTCTCTCTTACTACCACCACCGGCAAATGGTCCGCCTACATTCACGTTGACGGTAACACCGCCTAAAACCACGCGTAATCATCGTTGTTCATCGTTGTTAATTATTTCATCTCATTTTCTGATAATCATGCAAAAATCTCGCCTCGATCACCTTTTTTTCCCTTCACTATCTCCACTACAACAAGGCAACCACAACACAATCGTTGTTTAGCTTGTTGACAAAGTACTTCACCATCCTATCTTTGCTTAGATACCGTATAGTACTTCTATTTGTTCTCCTCCTTTAATTTTCGTAGGTGTTTAGTATTCACTTTGTACTGTTTTGATCGGATTTTCAATTTTCTTGAGGCTGCGTTTGGAAACTTGGAATTAATTTGAAATTCTTGAATTCAAATGTGAAATTTAAAATGTTGCATTTCAATTCCAAATCCAATTTCATAGTGATGTTTGGTGGTGCATGGAATTGGAATTGACAACTTTAATATAAAAATTTTGTTAAAAATTTATAACAAAATGAAATTTAAGACTATTGTATCAACTTTTAAAATAATATTTTAAGATTGTACTCATTTTTAAGTCATACGGAGTAAGTGTGAAAAAAGTAAAAAGGAGGAGGAATTCAAATGACTACCAAAACCTTAGGAATTGAGATGAACTTAAATTGAACTACCATGAAATTTGGATGGAATTGAGCCAATTTCAATTCCAATTCTAATTCTTGGAGTTCCCTAAACAATGAAATTGGCTCAATTCTGGAATTGAATTCCAATTTCGGGTTGCCAAACATGCTGCCATGAGCCCATGAGTGATTTCTCTATAGATTTCCGTTTTAGCCAAAAAAGGGAGCCAACTTAGTATTGAGCAATTTTATTGTTTATCACATATTCTCCAAGTTAGGGTTCATATCATCTTAATAATTCTTAATGTTATTTGGGTTTGTAGTTGACTTAAATATTGCAAGATGACAAAAAAAAAAAAAAAAAGTTGAACTTGGGTTTTGATTTTAATTTTACAATTTTGGGATTTGGTTGATTTTATTTGATAATAACTTTAGTTTTGCACTGAGAATGTCTTACCTAATGGTTAAGATTGAGGTACTCGTGACGATAGGTCACATGTTCGATTCCCCTCTCCCCCGTTGTATTGCCCTTGCGGCTCATATTGGACCAAAAATATATAACTCAAGTTTTGGGTGTAAATTGTACTGATGATTCAAGTACTCCGTATAAATGTATAATGTATCTAGTATAGATTTTAATGCCTATGTTATATTTTAAAATGTATTTAATTGACTTTGTAAGTTACATACTTTATATAATCTAATGAATCACTGTGACTATGATTTTGTTATGAGACAGATTCATATTTCATATGTCCATAATATAAATTTTTTTTATTGCAAAGATGATGATTGATTTTTTATATTGAATGCCTAAGATTTATAAATTCATCCGGTTGTTTATCATAAACAATAAGTTCGTAAAAAAAAAAAAAAAAAACGAAAAAGAAAACTCTATTGACTTAAAAATATGTATCTACCATGTATATTATTGTAACTAGACAACTATTTGACGTATCTACAAACAGTTCTCAAAAAGTGTATCTAGTACCCAAATTAGTGTAACTGAGACCTTTTTTTTTTTTTTTTTTTTTTTTTTTTTTTTTTTTTTTTTTTTGTATTTTTAAGTGTATATAAGTTGGTGGGTTTTTCTACAGTGTACTCTCCAAGTTTTTGGTTTTCTATCGTGTACCCCTATTTTTTTTTTCCTTATACCGTGTACCCTTGAACTTCATTACTCATTCTATAAGATGACCTAAAGTCACTAAACTGTTAACTAAATACTAACACCGTTAGAATAAACTCCTATTTTTTCTATTTTTTATGTTTTCCTTTCAAAATTATAAAATATCCCCTTCTTTTTTCTAATTTTCCACTATTTTTCATCCTTATTCATTTTTTTTCTATAGTAAATAATTTTTTTTAAATTGTTGTTAAAAGTCATAAACTTTATTGATTTACTTTATCGTAAAATAATCATGAATATTTGAAATTCATAAATTTAGAAGGAAATATTAAAAAAGAGGGGGAAATGAGAGCTTAATGTAACGGTGTTAGTGTTTAATTAATGGTTAAGTAACTTTAGGTCATGGTTGAGAATGGATAATGAAGTTTGAGGGTACACCGTATAAGTGAAAAAAAATAGGGGTATACGATAGAAAACAAAAAAGTTGGAGGGTACACCGTAGAAAAACCCTAAGTTGGTTATCACAATTCCCACTGAGTTAGTGGTTATCACTGGATCTTACCTTTGGAACCTTTAACCAACAATTCACAAATCTAAAACACTACTATTAGACCACATATATTTTTAGTGATTAGTAAGTCAACTTTTATTACACTACGTTTTTTAATAGGCCTTGTTCACATACATCCAACATTTAATTATTATATTTTATTCATAACTTTTTTTTTTTTTTTTTCAAATTCACTCTACTTTTACAGCTTTTATCAAGACATTTCTTTCACCTAAGTTTTTAATTCAACATTTCTCTCACTTTTTATTATTTAATAATTGAGTAAGTCTTGCATAAAATCGTCTCACGCGTGCGACGAAGTCCTATGATTAAAATGTGACTATTTTAATGCTTAAAGTGATTACTTTAAAGCTAAATGTGACCACTTTAAAGCCCCATAAAATGGTCATGTTAAACATTAAAATAATCACTTTAAACCTTAAAGTAGACACATTTTAGCTGCAAATACCCCGTCGCACTCGTGAGACGGTTTTATGTGAACATTGTTAATGATTTTATTCTTCACCTAGACTTATACTTCATTTGAGGGTAAGGATAAACATAGTCATATAACTTAAGAAGAACTTAATTTCTGAAAACGCCTTTCTAATCAAATTTTCTTTTTCTTTAATTTTTTTTTTAAATTTAATTTTGTCGGGTCGATTTCGGATTGGATTTTGGACGTATCAGGTAGGGTCTTATCCGACCCTTAGTTTATTAAGGTCAGGTTCGAGTTGGGTCAGGGCGAAATTGGGTTGGGTTATTCAAGTCAAATTTTCAAGATGATTGGGTTGGTTCAAGTTGTTATTGGGTCATGTTCAAATTTTGGTGCTAAAGAAATCATGTTTGTCAAAAAAAACTAAAATTCGAGTTCTTAACTATAGCCTCAACACAAATATTAAAGTTGACATATATATTTTAATGTTCGAAATATTCACAAAAAAGTCTACATGATTATAGCCTCAAATCTATAATTTGAGTTTTTTTTTTTACTATAACTTCAAATCTATAATTTTAAGTAATTAAAAATTATAAAAATTTAATATTAATGTTATAGTTACTAAGACGTAGGGAGCATCAAACAAGATTACATATGATTATATTTAATTATGTATATATTAAGAAGCAACAAAAATTTATGGGTGAAAATAGGTTTATATTAGGATCAACTTGGGTCACATGCCTTAACCGTCAAGTTGATTCGTGGGTTTCGAGGTATATTAGGTCGGTTTGGAAATAGATATGACAATAGATGAGATATGGACATGGTATAGGTGGAGTCATATCCATATCCATATCAATATTCATTTTATAATACTCCGTAAATTTTCTACGGAGTAATAAATTTTCATCCATCTGTAGCGGGTGAAACGAACAACCGTTGTTTATTCAAAATTAATACTCTGTATATCGTTAATTTTTTTTTTGTTGAGATGATAAAATAAAAGACTTACATCACAAATCTTACATATTAGGCTACAAAGTACAAATACACTAATTTTAAATTGAATACACATGTCATGTATACTAGATTGACATTATTTGGAATTAGTTTTTGAAAAATCAGTTAGTTTAATTTTGAAAATTAGTGAAAATCTGACCATAGTAGGAGTATAAGGAACTAATGATTTTATTTCATTATAGATTATGACAGACGATATTATGTGGATTCATCCATTTCTCTTGTTTTGTGAATATAAGAGGTTGGGGGATTTGGAGTAGGGAAAATGAAATACTAGAAGGAGTAAGGAGTGACGCTGTCTGATATTGCTCAGTATATAACTTAATAACTAAACAGTTTCGTATCGAACTTCTGCCCCAACTTGCCATTCTCTACCTTTGTCTCTCTCTTTCTAATAACGAGACAACACCACTTATCAGGATTTGGATACATCTAGGTCAAAATCATTTTATACCTATATTTGGTAGTAAGCTAAACATGCCATGTTCCACCAAGTTGTCAATTCCAAATCCAATTTCAATTCCATGAGTCGTCAAATATCACCATAGAATTGAATTTGGAATTGAAATGCATCATTTCAAATTCTACACTTGAATTCAAGCATTTCAAATCAATTTCAAGTTCCTACACGCAACCTTAAGAAAAACAGGAAGATATAGTAAAATTTTATGCTACATAGTATTTCCTCCATTTCATTAGATTCTATACATTTGGTTTTTGCACGTACGTCGATGCACGTTTTTTTTGTTTATATCTTTAGTTACATAATTCTGAAAATTATAAAATTTGAATATTAATAATGCTCTCGAAAAAATAATTAAAACAAGATCTCACATGACTATTTTTTAAATCATATATTAGACGATATATCGAATATTCTCCTCACTTGTGTGTAGTGTCCAAAAAGTAAATGTATAAAGTATATAATTAATTTGATTTTTTAGGAATATTTAACAAAAATAATTTATCTTTTTGCAAATCTTGCAAATAAATCATTTTCCATCATATCCCTCCGTAAACTCAACTATAGTATGTCATTTTCAAACCGAACGAGTTACCGACAACTTGCTTAACATGTAAACTTTTCTTTTTCATTTTTTTTTTTATAAAATAAATCTAATTTTTCTTGAATCCCACCGTTTATGTAATTTCCCATCAGCAAAACCACACTCAACCTGCATCACCAACGTTGTCCACTACCCACTATCAGCAACTCCTCCACCTCCCTTTTCTCCCCCATCCACCGCCACTCTCTTTGCAATTCTCCCTCATCTTGTTCTGTACTATTCGCTCCCTCATACACTCTTTAGTTCCTCAAATTCCCCTTTCTCCATTATTCAACATCAAACATAAACATCAACATAAACATAAACATCAACACAAACCACCATTAACAATGATTGTGTCATCGGCCTCCTCGAGCTCACCTTCACCTAACAATGACGACTACCACTAGGCTTCCATTATCACTTTCCCTAGCTAACAACTCCATCCACCTCACCGACGTTCAACTACTGTTACCAGCACTACTTTCTCCCTTTACCACAGTAGCCATCTCACCCTCACCGAATATCGCCTTGCCTGCTACCATTAGTCTACCATAACTTCTCCTACTGCAACCCCTATCAGGCAACCAGGCTCGCCGGAGCTCGACGAGTCCCCAAAACACCTCAAATTCGACCACTCTTGTTTGTTGTTTGTTACTCTATTTGAAATTTCAATTTTGTTTTCTTATTCATATTGAAATATTTCGTTGTACTCGTGTTGTTTAAAACCTAATCATACGTTTCTTGAAACACAATCATGATTGCTTCAAAATTAATACAAATTCTGCTTCAAAATTATTCAATTGTGTTATGAGTGTTACTTTTGAATCTTACAAGCGTTACTTTTGAAAAACCTGAAGATGTTACATTTAAAATTTGTACTCCATTGATTGGAATTGCCTATGGTGATCTGAGTTGTCGATGGTGATTGGAGAACGACGGTGCGTATGAGGTCGTCGATGCCGTGGAAGAGATTGTTAGTAGCCACTGATCAAAATCGCTAGTTGTCGATTGGATATTAGTGTTGGTTTGATGTTGTGGGGATGACGAAAGAGACTGTAATAAAAGGGTGATGTCTTTCACCAGTCATTAGAAAGTTAACGCCAGCGATGTCAGGGGCGAATTGTTTCGATGAAAATTAGAATGTTGATGAGAAATTGGGAAAAGTGATTAGGGTTAGAAAGCATAAATTTGGGATTTTTTTTTTTCTATTAGAATGATTTATTTTTATTTTTATTTTTTTTACAATTGTATTTTAATGATGTGGTAGGTAGTCTCATTGTAAAATTTGTCAGTAGTCAATAGGCAAAATGTGACATGGATTAATTTATGGAAGAGGATGGTCATAATTTGATTTTAAACGACTAACAATCGAATAGATTATTTTTGTTAATTTTTTTTTTTTTTTTTTTTTTTGAATAGCTGTATAGGAAATATGAATACGAGGAAAAAGTGAAAAAAGTGTATATAGTATGAAAGAATTGGGAGTAAAAAGCATAGTCATTTAGAAAAAAGCAACTCCATCTAGCATAACATAGACTCAAAACTAACCCAAACACAGTACAAACTTATGTTGAATTATCTCATTTCATTAGTAATTGATTTGACGATAAATAGTTCAAATTTTAGGAAGTAGAAATATCCACAAAGGCAAAGGTCGTCAGCAAAAAGGGCACAAGTCAATATTACATCACACCCGCACCAGATTAGAAGGGCGAATACAATTTTGCAAATTAGTACATTAGGATCGAAATTACAACTGCTATAACTTATAGGGCTGTAATCATGATTAATTTTACTTATCCCCCGTAAATACTACCTACATTCAATTATTCTAGGTTGAGTTATTGAGTGTCGACTACAATTATCAATATTTCAGATAATTCACTCATTTCATAACGTATCTTTAAATTTAGACGCTAACTACAAATTACTAGATCCTCAAATCGAAAAGTACAATTTGTTTTGCAACACATTGTCATCAAAATCAAATTAGGTTTTTAAGTAATTTCAGCATTTCAGCATAAAAGTCGTTTTGAGTCAGTTATGAAGTTGAGGAAAAAACATGTTGAAGTGGATATAGGTTTGACCTAGACACTTGCAGTACCTTAAGTCCACAATGTACCGTGTCAGATTTCTCATATATTTTACCTGTTGTACTCACACTTGTGGTATAAAAAGATCACCGATGTCTTACCTTCGGTCAACGGCCGAGGAAAGAAATGTAGGAAAGTTCCGATGTGACACTAATGGCTCTGAGTTTCTTTACCGATGTACGTGTCTTGAAAAGATGAATTGTGTGAATGCTTTGTTTCATTGCCTCGCCGTAGTTACAAGAATGAGAATCTGAATTGCATCGTTTTGCAGTATGAAATCAGTGATCGAACGGTATAATAAGATGAAAGAGGAGCATCAACAGATGACGAATCCCAATTCTGAGATTAAGGTACGATTTTTCAACCCTGCAAATGTTATTTGAGCATTGCACTGCAGATTTCCCTTCACAGATGTTTGAACTTTCAACATTGCTGTAGTACTCCATGTTTATCCATGGTTCCCTGCGGTAACGGGAGTTCAAAATTCAAGTATTACGAGGGTCTTACTCCAATTTCAACTTAAAACAAAATACATAATGTGTTGTATAACCAAATGAATAGGACCCTTGAGTCTTTGTCCAGGACATGAGATAGTAACTACGTGAATACATTACACGTTAAACCAATTACTCGTAGAACTTTAAAACAAAAAGAGAGAACACGACAATCAGATATGTGCTCTCAATGCTCTCCATCCTCAGCACATGTTTACCGCAATCTTCCCATATGGGGACGGAATAAGGGAGACTGCGGTAAAGATGTCAAGATAACAGATTACGCTCACTCTACTGTCTCTAGGTACGTTGACATTTCACCAACCAGGTAAAGAATTTAGGGAGACAACAGAACAAACAAATCAACAAACATGTGAAGTATGAAACGATGTTTGTTGTTGTCCCAAGCTTGACAAGCACATTTACATAGCATGCAAAAAAATTTAGGCTGTGGCAAAAAAAATTAAGTGCAACTTTTCAAACCATCATACATAGTACGGAGTAGAAGCAGCAATTTAGTAAGGATGAACCCACGAAGTTGTCTCCGACTCATTATTTTGGACGTTCCACGTCAGACATAAAACTCAAGGAAGAGACGCAGATGACAGAAGAAGAGGAAAGGGTGTAAGCATTGGTCTCAAGCATCTGCCTATTTCCTCTTGAAACACTTGAAAATTTTCAAACCTATCGCCCATTTACTTGAGACAAAAGTCTAAGAGTTTTAATCATGATGTTTCCAAGAGTAAGATGCATACCTATATCCGCACCTTAGCGAGTGATATATGGTGTCGATGTCGGCTGATTTGAGCTACACGTGAATTCCAGCAGCTCTGACGTACTTTCTCCAGAGCTTAATCTTCATCTGTGATGTGTCAAACATGACTCAATTAGTCTAGACGGAACACCGCAATGAAAGGTGATTTCAGATCTATCTATTTGTTGATCTTTGGAAATGACACATCCCATCACAAGGCTAATTCAGAAAAGCATGTGATGAGCTAATTATCCTTGATTCATAATTTATACGGATGGTAGAATTCGAGGAGCAAAGATGAGCTGAATGTAATCGAGATGCATCAAACCTACAAACCCATAACTGTTAAATATGCTACACAATCTTAGATACTGAATCCAGAGGTGTGAGTCATGACCAGGACTCTGCAACTGAGAGCAAGGATCCGAAATAATATATAGTTCTTGCAATTTTACAACAATCTCTGGCCTTCCCTCTGCAATTGCATATGATTCCAGGGATGATAGTCACAGGTATCAGACATGTACACAACTGTAGATAGTGTATGCTACTTGTCTTTGGAATATACTTGACTATCTCAAATGATTTATAATATCATCTACCCGTATTTGCAGAAGTGATCAAGTGATGAAGAAAGCTACGGGAAACTGCATGCACTGCTGGAAATTCCATTAAAAAATAGTTCGTTTCTATTGATAGGTGGCAAAACAAGGCGCCTTAAAGTTCAGGTATGGCACCACTGGAAGTTGTGTATTTGCAGAAAATAAAATGCTCTGGATTTCTCAAGTGCATGACTGAAGCATTAACGCCAAGGGGCGATGCAAAAGTATTGTGGGATTGCCAGAAGGTGTAGAATTAGAAATATAAGCGACAGGAAAGTTGAACAAAAACCTAAATCAGTCTCGACATGAGCTGAATATCTCAATAACGAGGAGCATTATTCCAGTCTATAGAACTACCAGGGATTAAACAAACAAGTCGCCCATCACTTAAAACTTGATCGGTAGATTTCCACAATATCCTCGATAAGATGAAATGCAAAAGCATAATCATATCCAATACCATTTACTGATTAAATAGTATATAAGCTAAAATAATAACTCATTATATTTTAAAATTATCTCCAACCCTATTTCTATGATTTTCACCTCTCCTACTTCCCAAAGTTGGGATGTACACGGCCGTCTCTTTCACAACACCCACTACCATACCATGTGAAACTTCAAAGTTTAAACTCTCTCTTCCACCATCTCAACTACCAATGCTCAACTCCTACACTACACACATCTCAACTTCAAGCTCTTTGCTATCACTTTAATCATTCAGGGAAGCCTTTTTTTTCCCCTAACTTAATTTGTAGTCTATCTTCACAACATCACCTTTGAGGTATGGATGACAATATGGGAGATAAACAACAGGTGTGGAAAGTGTTTGAGGAGAGAAGGGAGGGCGATAGGGAACCGAGGATTGAGAGGGATGGTGTGACCCAAATAGGTTAAGGATTCAAATAAATCCATGCCAAGGATATAAAATCCACAAGACGTGTGAATCATGTCGTGGCTCGGAGCCTAGGACCCTCATTCCAACACTCACAATAACGCCAAATCACAAGGCTCTTGAAGAAAATAGCTTTGTGCCTCTAAAGTGCAGCTGGAGTGCAACTTGTAACTAGCAAGATCTTTTCATTTGCCCGCTCCTAAATCCCTATGGTTCAAGGTCTTTACGTGGTAGCCCTCGTTTAAGGCAAAAAGATATAACTAGACAAACTTCTATTTAAAAACTTCCTATATGTCTGGAGCACAATGTTTACATAAAACATATGCTTTATTGTTGAAGGTGCACCTTATTAACTCTATGCACCTTACCCCTTAAGAGACCAGGAAATAATACAAAATAAGTATACTAAGAGCATATACCATTTCGATTCAATCTCCTCAGAGCAGCATTCCTTAGTCTAATGTCAGAGTATCAGACCCTCCCTCATATCCAAAATAAGCAACAAACTATTTAACACGAAAATCTACTCCCAAGAAGGGCAAGAAGTTATTGAAGGGGAAACCAATATTCAAAATTACACAAGAATGCTGTAAGATTCTGAAAGAAAATTGGGTTCTTCTACCTCAGTCCATAGAGAACAAGGCGATTCTGTTTCCAAAATTTCAAATAAGTATCACGGAGAAACATATCACAAGTTTAATTTTGACATATATAAATAACCAAGACATTGCTGAAAATTCTGAAATGTATAGCTCCTTTCTATCAAGGACGCGAAAAATATACTCCCTCCTTTCTACTCTTTCTTTCCCACTTCTTTTTTAGGGTCAAAGTTAGCAAAATTTTGACCATAAATAATTTAAAATTTACAAAAAAAAAATAATAATAATAATAATAATAAAAATAATAATAATAATAATAATAATAATAATAATAATAATAATATTTTTCATCAAAATATTTATTGTTCTTTATCTTTCACAAAATAATATTTTCAACAACAAAAAAAAATAAAAAAAAAATAAATTAAAAAATTTTTAAAAAAAAATTGAAAAATAATGAATGGCAAAAAGAACAGTCAAAGTACCAGTCAAAGTACCGCATATATTAGCGTCCGATCAGCATATTAAAGCACCATTTCAAGATTTTGAGGCTCTTCTAGTGCTGCCTCAAGCCTACCTAACATAGTGAAATCTAACAAAGCACATAGATTAGCGTCCGATCAGCATATATTCCCATGGCTACGAATCATGATAAAAAATAGAGAGGGGATAACGGTTCAAAAAGTCCGCATAGGTGGATGGTTTAATCAAAACTACCAAAGAAACAAAAGAGAGATAATCAATGGAGGTACGGTTTCCAAGGACAAGGCCACAGAGATGGCGAGACAAATATGAGGTGTTCAACAGATCATAAACCTTCATCTATATTCTTTCTAATCAAAATATAAGCGACATCCTATACTAGGCAGTACTTATAGTTTTCCTTGACACAAGGTTTCAATCTTCATTTGATAAAATAAAATTTGAACAACTAGATAGAAAACAACTAACAAAACAAGTACCCAACTTCATAAGCTGTCTCTCTGTTTAGACCATTATGGAGTGACAAAAGGTTTTTTCTAATATTTCATTCCACTCTAATTATGAACTAAAAATCAATGTCAAATAAGATAGATAACCTCGCAAGTGAACATAATGTTATCATTGGATAGCTATATTCAGTTTGAATGCACAACGTAAGCTATTATTATTCAGTCAGCACACTGGCACATCTATCTCAACAGCAAGTGACAAGCTATTTTCACCTCCTCAACTATTTATATAAGAAAGCTGCTCTAGAAACCGATATCATCCACCCCCCAGCTTCTACTTACACATACTTATTGAATAATCCTATTCAGCTTTTTTTCACAAGGAAAAAAGTTTAAAAAAAAAAGAGGGTAATCTAATCATAAAGGGAGCATAATTCAGCACACAGACTATGTTACAGTAATTTGATACCTGAATATGTTAAATGTTACAAATCCTTGATGAAGGTCAGTTCGATGTAGGGTTCTCAAGTCTTATGCACAGCTAAAATTATGGTTACATGTCCTTCCCACCAATGAGAGCCGTTTAGGAACACAAAGGATGAAAGGAAACATGAGATACAACGGCACTCTAATTAAGATATGAAATTTTATCCCTCAAGTATTTGCTCGCTTCATTGGACCTTTAACAAGGTTTCTAATCTCTTCTCCATTGTCAAAGTATCTAAGTCGTCGGAATATGATCTTTCCTTGGAAGCATATAGCCCAAGTGATACTTCACTTTTACGGGAACACCCATGTATGACATGACATCACACGACAAGGATATCATTGTATCTTTTTAAGTCCGACATTTGTTTCACCAAAAATGATAAGATGCAACCTTATGTGACAAGAAGACTATTTTCTAAAGCATATAGCATGTTTCCTGTGTTTTTGTTTAAAAAAAAATCAGTTTCATCAAAGTTTCACTTAAAAACTTATGATGTTTCTTACTTTAATTCCAACAAAATAATAGTAAAGACATGTCCCCATCGTCAATTACGGATAGAGTCCCCTTGTCTCTAAATTGTAGTCATGGCAAGTCCAACACTTGGATATGTACTAATGTTCACACCTGCACCCGAGTCTAAGTAACATAGAATTAGCACATAGTAAAGTAGTATTCAAATTTCCCATTGCTTTCAGAATTTGGATACCCTCCTTCAACCTAACCATCTATTCCCTCCATTTTCTTAGTTCATTTTAGCTCCATTACTCCCGTAATAATTACCCCCATCCCAAGCGAGCCCTAATACATAGAAGTTAAATTACTGCAGGCTTTGCTTAGGTATTTCAATGCACTTGCACTTATAGAAGGATTGCCCTATTAGCATATTTGCTATAGTCTATAAGAACATTCCAAAAGAATAAAACGTCTAAAATGGAAAGATTATGCCACATATTAAATATCAAACACATAACAAGTAACAAAGAGGCATTGCTTCACTAAGAAATAGATTTAGTGTAAAATCAATTATTTTAGCAGGAAGCGATTTGATCACTCTTAACGAAAAGAGAGTGGAGAACTCTAGCACAAAACAAACCCTTCTGTATCCCCATATGCAGGTCGCGGGTTTTCACAAAACAATGATGTGTGCAAATATTTCACAGAAACGTTGCATTCAGTATTGCTAGTGTATATATTTAATGTCATAGATGGTAGATTTGTG
Organism: Dianthus caryophyllus; assembly: GCA_023091065.1. Taxonomy (NCBI): domain Eukaryota; kingdom Viridiplantae; phylum Streptophyta; class Magnoliopsida; order Caryophyllales; family Caryophyllaceae; genus Dianthus; species Dianthus caryophyllus. The sequence continues at coordinate 8,450,624 of CM041522.1, read as the reverse complement.
GTATGGTCATTGAAACATGATAACATGCATATTTGTGTACTAACCATTAAACTTATGGTTTCAGCTTTGGAAAAGGGAAGCAGCGATGCTTCGGCAGCAACTGGAGAGTTTGCAGGAAAACCATCGGTAACATCTCCCAATAATTACACAGCTTCAATTTATGCATCATAGCTGTTGCGTGTACTTTTCTTTATCTTCCCTGAGTAGTGAGGAGTGGATAAAAAGAAGAAACCTACAAGATGAGATCAACTTAAAACATAAGTGACAAAAAACAGGTATAGATAAAATGACTGAACAAAAAATTTTATTCAATATGTGTTATTTTATATTAGACTATTAAAAGATACCAGGAGCACAATCATGACACCAGGAGCATAACTGAGCATAGGAAAAACTTAAACTGGAAGCCATCACTTTCAATTGTTGGTATCTCTGCCATATGTTATCAATTTGCTCAACTTTTAGTTTTCCTAAACAGTCGAAGCATCAAGATCAAGAACACTTATAATGGGTAAGGACTTAGTTTTAAAAAGGCGCCGCTAGCCATAAATGCTTCGGACCAAGAACACACTAGCCATAAATGCTTCGGACCACCTTAGGTTCACCATACACAAGGCACCGCTAGCTAGGGGGGCTATGTACATTCTACATCTTTTTTGTTTAGGTGTATTGTTACACCATTTGCCTTGGCCATTATACTGACGATTACTAGGTTTGGCTAACAAGCCACCCTTTAAATCCCACAATAGGTATCACTGACTAAATTCTTATCTGAATGAAACAAATTTGTTTTCAACCTAGTGCACACTTTTCTGACCTGGGCTTGCATTATGGCATTGTTAAATGGTGTGGGGCGCACTAAGGTGACGAGGAGCAAGGCAAAAGTGTGCAAAAGTTCCATAAACTGGACAGCCTTCACTGTAGGTGGTCAAAGTAGATAACGTCTCAATGACATGGACCTATGAGCTATAGTGGTGACCCCAGGCAGAAAATTTGACAAAGGAAAAGTTATGGCTACTCTGACACGGCTGTTCACTGTTCTGAAGGAGACTTGAATAAGTAGTAGGCTGAAGTGCACAAAAGCTATGTTATCCCGACACTTCACTTATCTGGCGTGTCGTGTGTTAGATACGCACCATATCCTACAAGAAACGGCACTTTCACACTTTATTTTAGACCATAAAATGAAAATTTCACACAAAATCCCAATGTCCAACACTCCGGCATGTGGGAATCAAACTTATAAAGAGTTCATCAAAAGACCTTTTGACAATGAAGATTACAAATCCTAACTTCCTAGCTCACAATCAAGTTTCAAAGAGTACTTGTTGAATTTAAATTGATGATTTATCATAACTTAGGTTCTACAATTTTCCTTGCATGTGCCTTCAAATGAGAAATATCTCCAACCCTACTCAACCATTTAGTCAATGCGTCTGCAAGAGATATATATCAAAAAGAACAACAGTTTTATCTTCTGATAGAAAAAATAAAAGATATTGTATCACAAAATGTTAACAAGCATTAAAGAGTAAGAGACCGTCCTAGTTTTACATCCTAACTAAGGTAATCGACTAACCAGTGAATTAGAAATGCACCTGTGGCCTTAACCTCGTAAGGAAACAAGATACACTTTCTGACCCGAAGTGTAACATAATGGGATGATCAAATCAAAAGAAATTGATCAAAAATCAAACCAAAATGTATATCATTACCCTAGAACAAGTAAGAAGCCAATTCCTTGCTTTCCGCACAATATCATGAGAAGAAGCTTCAGGCCAAGCAAAATCAGTAAGTGGAAAAATTCACAGCTTCTGATTTTAGTGTTATATTCTCTGATATGATACAGACAATTTCTTCATGCTACATTTCAAGTACAGTAATACCCAAATGCACAGCATTAATATTTATTATAACAAAGATGTTAGGAGAGCCAACTGGAACAGGTTTATGTATTACCACCAGAGATGAGAGGAAAAATAAGAAAATAATGTGGTTTTCCAGGAAGATGATGGGTGAAGAACTATCGGGTTTGAGTATAAAAGAATTGCAGAATTTGGAAAATCAGTTGGAGATGAGTCTACGCGGTGTGCGGTCTAAAAAGGTACGTGCAATATTATTTTTGAAATCATGTTGACAGTATCTAAAAGAAACATATTGACAATGATTTCTGCAGGATCAGCTTCTGATTGATGAACTACAAGAGATAAATAAAAAGGTCAATGGACTACACTTTTTTCTTTACCACTCATCTATTTAATCTTCTCTTTCAATGCACGTTTAAAATTTTGAAAGTTAATGCCATGACAGAATAATCTCATTCACCAAGAAAATCTAGAGTTATACAAGAAAGTCAACCTTATAAGCCAAGAGAATTCGGAGCTACAAAAGAAGGTACACTGCACAAAACTTGAACAAGTTTGACTTATATTTCAATAGCACAATACTCCTACCGAATAAAAATTATGTTTCCACTATCAGTTATATTCGAGGGAAATAAATGGAACAAAAAAAAGGTCATTCGTCACAAACAATCTAGGCATAGGAGAGGATACAAGCGGACCAATTGTCTGCCTACAACTTTGTCAACCACAGCAGCAAGGATATGAAGCCACAGAAAGAACAGCCAAACAAGGGTAAAAATATTTCCATTTTAACTTTAAAAATTATGTGATTTGCTATTCTTATTCTTTTTCCTGTATTACTTCTTCTATTTACAGGAGACCGTAGCTTCCCTAGCAAGTAAGATTGTTCAATAGCATTGGCAGTCACTCCCAGAACTTTTATCCAATATTCATCCAAGACTCAGAAGCTTTTCAGCTGGCTAAGTGTAAAACCAAAGATTAACCAATGTAACAGTTTAACATGATCAATTGTCAACTTTTGTTTCGTTTGCAATGATTGAAACATGTCAAAAAGCGTGATACCAAGATTACATGTAATAAGGAACATGCAGAAGGATATAATTTAAGTACAAAGTGTTTTCAGTAGCTATCTTAATATTTCCAAATTACAAAGGAGTTCCCCATGTTTACCACCGTTTGTCAAAAACACTCAAATATCTGAGGCTTCAATCAACTAGTGACCCCGTAAGCATGTCATCTATGCCCCGTAATTCATGGACCAGGACAACAGAAATGCAAGTTACAAAGAGCCTCACAGCCTAGTTGAACTGGTATGGCAAGGAATATCACGTAAATTCACAAGGACATGGACAGACTATGTCCTGATCGTCCTCAGTGTCAAAAGTCTTAAATTTAGGATCTTATCTAATGTATGCATTAAAAAGCCTAACAACAATGTTTTTCTAGACTATACGGACCTACTAGGGATTCGTTCGTTCAAACAACTACATGGATAGGATAATAAGTCACCAAGAGTGTTTACAACGTTCTCATAACATATTGGGGAAATAAATATCTAAAGACATTCACATTAATTGCAGTTAAATGCTTCAACCATTGTATTTACAGGATCTAGTATCCAAGACCTCAAACCTGATTTTGATTTTAGGCACTCCCTGTCTTCATATCCTACCAACCCATTCACTTTCTTAAATCAACTTTGTAACTAACAGTAAAATATGCAAATTAAAATATACATATATAAAATATTTGAAATTATATCATAAAAAAATCTTTCATAAAACATATACTCACTAACAAGATTTGAAAGTAGCAGTTCGAAGATCACCCAAATAGTGGACGAGGCACTTGATCTGAAAGGATGATCTTACAGTTACATTTGTCTAAAAAATTCAAAATATGGAATTGTCTATATTACTAGTATAATATTATCATATTACTATTGTAATTGTAAATATTATTTTCATGTGATTGGCAGGGAAAAAAACATATGTATTAAGTGACTTTCCATATCTAAAAGTATTCGGTCGAAATATTAAATCATATAACAATTCAAAACAATAAATTAAGGACATTTCTTAACAAAAAAAAATTGAAATAAAAAAACCATATTTGCATATTGCTCTTTAAACATAAGTTTGCCCCAAAATTAGACAATATAAATAAGCTTATCATGTACTTTGTATAATTTTACAATTTTATCATTCGATCCTACCAAGGCATCGATCCACAATAGGATCCATTTAAACACGATTAGCACCTAACTTTGAATAAATTTCTTATAAATGGTCTTATATAGAGTCTATAAAATTAGTATGAAACCAAATTACAATAAGTAAAAAGGTTACTAAAATCCAAAAAACAGGCAATGAAAGTAATACTCCTTCCATTCAAGATCATTCCTCCCATGAAATCATGGTCCAGACTCTCCAGATGCGAGGCACATTTTGCAACGTCAATATCTTTAGTTTCATGTTGTTAAAAAATATTTCAATTGAATATTATTGTATTCAATCAGACAAATCAAACAAGATCACTCATGACTACATTTATAGTTATATATTTCACACAATCTCGAAAATCATCCAACTTTGTAAATTGTGTCAAATAGTGTAATGGAGTGAGTGGACTTGTACGGAGCGTGTAATATAGTTACTATAGTTACTCCCACATTCATAATACCACATAGTCTATTGTTTACATGTTATGAAATTGCTCCATTTCCTTTCTAAGCACATTTTGTGTTGCTAACAATCAATGTTATAATGATGAAACACACCACCCACTCATACTCATGGATTGTTTTACCGTATCTTATCAAGCACTTAATGAATAAAGAAAAGTTCATAAGTTTTATTACTTATGATGCACAAAACTTTATGAAACTTAAAAAGGCTTAAGAAAACTTCACAGACTTCAAGTAACTTAAAACGTAAAGAATAGACGTCTATTCACTTTCATTATTACCAGAGCAAAAGCTAATATATCAATTCTAGAGAATAGGAGGGAATACTTAATAAGACTACATGCCTTCATCAATAACATGGTTACCAATACTATAAAAATAGTCACTAAAAAAAGGATGACTTATGTTAGTAAAGGGTCAAAAAAAACTACATATGTGATCATAATAAGATGAGTAAAATATCTCACCGCGAATTGTAATAAGACCGCCTTATAATTAATTAGTGTCAAACTTTTATGCTTGATATGTTCCCAAAATTCAAGTCAACTCCACCAAAACCCTTAGTTCATATAGAATTATATCCAAATTTTACTAATGACATAATTTTCCGTTGAACTTTATTTCTAAATACATCATTCCTATAAACTATAATCGCAAGTTGATTGCTTTTATACTTATCCGGAATTGGATTCCAACATATCATAGATGCTAATGATAGACAATTCCAGAGCCATATCCAAACCATATCAACAATTACTTTTATATGTTACATCATTTTTCATTATTATTCCAGCATTTTAAAATACTATACTATTATCTCTAATCCATTGAAATTGCATTACATTCCAAAAGTGAATGATTCAATGATATTGCAACATTTCCTAAAATAGATCTCACATAATACATTATATCCAACAATTTATCTTTCTCCTCAAACACAAAATAATTTTCTCAATTTTAGTGCCAATTGAAAATGTTGCAATTATAGTGAATGAGAAAGTAACAACAATGAGAGAGTAACAAGTAATTAACCATGCATGATTTTACTAAATCTCTTTTTAAAAATTACTCGTATACACTTTGTTAGATGCCTTTAGAAATACCTACCTTAAATTCTCTTTTATTAAAAAAAAAAAATAATAACAAAATCCATCTCCAATTCTCCACTAAAAAAATAAAAATAAAAATATTTCATCTAAATTTCATATTACCGTTTAAATCCTTTTATATATGCCTCTTTAACTCTTTATCCTTTCTTCTATTAATATCCTCTTATCCACATGTCCCACTATTCTCACACAAACCCAATTTAGGCATTATCTCATTTTTCTTAAGTTAAGCATGCTTTGTACACCATATTATAGAACCCTAAATCGGAATTAGAGTTCTCTATTAAAACTAATAGTCACTAATATCTTAATAAAAAAAATATGTGTGCTAAAAATGTCGAATATCCCACCGCTCTTGGTTTCCATTGAATTGTAGTTGTAGCATCCCTTCATACTAAGTGAAACCTTGGGCCATCATTACCCGAGATTCTGAGAACAAGATTTTTGCCTTTGTGGGGATAGTAATTCTATAATCTAAGTTGTCAGCATCTTAAAACCTTAAAGGGTGGCTCTAACTGACCTTACCAAATGCGTGCAAATTGCAACACCAAGAAGATTATTGAATATATTTATAAAACCACATGTTTAAAGCCTAGATTAAGGCTTCTTCGTAAGAAATTATATAAAGCGAGACCAAAAACGTAGTGACACTTAGATGTTCAAACGATTACCATTTGGCTTAAACTATAACAAAAACTCCAAGTCTACTTTAAATAAGAACCAACCAAATATTAGAAGCAAAAGTAGCACAGAAAATGATGACAGCACAAATGTTGGCAAGAGACAATAAGGCATGATTTCTCTCTACTTGAGTTGAGCTCATCAAAGGCATACTCTTACGACAAGCATTTAGAGATCAATAATTAGGATAGTTGACCATACATAACTAAAAGACATTTTCGCCCTTTCCTCGTTAAAAAATGCTATAGAATGATAGAATCTCGTAATTAGTTTATTGATCTAAGGATTAAAGTTGCGATTCTACAAGATCTTGACCTAATTTCCTTTCTATTGTGCTTACAACATTTCAAAGGCGATTAGGAACTTAACTTAGTTAACGACACCATTTAATTCAACTTCCTGACATTAAAAATTGTGTTGATGATTGTATCGAATAAATCCTATAAAAAAGAAAGAAGGTTATCGAAACCAATGGAAAATGAGGTTAGCTACATTCCAAAATTAACTATCTTCAAGAACCTAGTCATTCTCCAATACAATTATTTCAAACCATATGCTATAAATCTATAAATAGTACTCCCTCCATTTCAAAATAAGTGTCTCCTTTCTATTTTGGGAGGATTCAAGGAGTGTTAATGAAAATTAAAAAATCTTAACAATCCTTTGTTAAAAACTTACTATAATTGAAAATAGGACACTTTTGAGAAAAATTTTAAGGGAAAAGGAGACACTTATTTTGGGATGGAGGGAGCAGTATACTACATAGACTAGAGAAATCCTTGACAAATAAGTGAAAATGTCATCATGCTAACATCTCCGAAGACTAATAAATGTATGTGGACAATATAAGTGTATAACACATTAAAAACTCTGCAAACTAGGACTCCACCACCTATCAATACAACGAACATTTCATCTTCAACGTCTTTAGGCAACCATAACATCACAGCCAAAGTCATTCACCAGCCATACTTTTTAATGCTAGCCTTACGACAAATGAGTCCTATGAAATCTCTAAGTGTCGAGAAGCACACAGAGATTATATCTGGTTCAAGTTTCAAAGAAACGTGTCTAACTAGTAAATCAACGAGAGAATAGAAGGCCTATAACTAGTAGTGATGATGATTATGTGCACATACAATTTTATGTATTAAATCATCCAATTCCTAGACAGACACAGCCTTTGTTCTTCAATTGCACAACTTCCAACATCATATTACCAAACATAATGCAGTAACAAGTTAACAACAACATACAAGATCAGAAAGTTCATAGAACAATACAATCACTATTAAAAGTTTTGAATACAGAAGGAAGAATATCACTAACCTCGTCAATCTCTTCAACGAAGAATTCTCCAACAAAACCGTCCATATTTTCAGATAAATTCATGTAGCAGCCACTGCAAATGATAGAAAATTCGTTAATGTTCGTGATTACAAGATAACAAGGATGACAACTAATTTTCTCGCAAAATTCCATCAATCTATATCACAAAAACACAGTGATATCAGGAATAAACTGTTCATATTAAACATTATAAAATCAATTACCCTAGGGCAAAAAGAGGAAAAAAAAAGATAAATAATTCATCAAAAATACGATCAATTAAAACGAAAACATCTAGAAATTTCACTTTACCCTAAAATTTCACCTCACGTAAAGCATCCGAAATCTGCGATCTCTCCAAAGTAACACGACGAACATCACCGAAATCAAATGAAAAATTCAACACACGAAATTACACCGCGATTTCAACGAACAAAAGCGCATGCAAAAGTAACACAACGAAAAGATCGAGATTCACAAAAACAACATCAGATCGAACAACGCAAATACTGCGACGAACTGACGAACACGAAGATGATGAAAAAACGCGATAATTCACCGACGAAAAAGAGGGAAGAAATTCGAGAGAATTGAGGCAAATGAAACCCTAAATTAAACATAAACAATGAATATAAAAATCACTAATCACTACAAAAAAATGAAGAGGGAAGAAGATGAAGTATATAAATAGGGAAGGGTTAGTTGTTGGGAAAGAGGGAAGATGAGTGAGTGGTGTGCTGCAGTGGTGCCGACATAGTTGTGTATACCAATTACCAAAGGTGGTGGTGTACGGGAGGAAAGAAGACTTTGTTTTAGGCCTACGTAGCTGGTTTTATGTTTTGATTATTTTATTTTGTCATGTGTGGTTTATACGAAGGCCGCGTTTACTACTGTTGTCTGTTGGGGTTTGTTTTATTTCTTTATTCGGCGTGGCCGCGTGGGTTTTGTAGTTTGCGATGGTTTTTGGCATATCAGCCGACGTTGGTTCTTCTTTCACTGTGGAGTACGTTTAATGTACAGTAATTCTCCTGTAAGGTTGAATTTACACTAAGTTAATAAGTTAATGTGAGAGTAACAATTAATCATAATTATCACTTAAATAGTATAAAAGCTATATAATCGGGTACAAATGAGGCGGACTTACAATAATTTATTGTAAGTCCTGACTTACACAAGAATTAGTGTTTAATGTAAGACGAGTTTACGCGTATAATAAATTATTTATGTTAAAAGTAAAATTTTAAAATTTAAAGTGATTATAATATTTACTGTAAAGTTGTATTCTCTTCGTTTTAATGAATTGTTTACATTTTGACTTATTTGTGAGAGAAATTTGAAAGAAGTATAAATAAATGACTGGGACATAAAGAGTAATATTAGTATTTTTTGAAATTTTAAAGTTGTCACATTACATGTTAAATCACACATTTTTTGTTTATCAATGTTGTCCCATGTACTCGGTACAATCTTTGTTTGGTGAATTTTATAAGTTCAGGTTTTTAGGCTTTGAATGAATATGATCCCGTTTGATGTCTTTTTCCCGTAGGTATGCGCATGGCTTGATATTATTCAAGTTTTAAATTTTGACGTGGGTAGGAAGGTTTTAGTTTGTTGTGGATATGAGTTTAGTTGTGGTGACCAATTTTTTTTTTTTTTAACTCAATTTCACTTTATTTTGGTGTTTCTCTTATGCGTTTAATTTTTAGTTTTTTTCTTAAAAAAAAAACTCACTTATTCATCATATAACAATACAATGGTACTCCGTATCTTAAGAAGTATTTGGATATCAAAAGTCGAGGGAAAAGAGAGGAAGGGTGAGAAGCAGAGAAGTGGAAGAGAGGGAAGGGAAGGGGAGGAAAATTGAAGATGAATTGTTCGAATATCATTTTCCTTCACGTCTTTCCTATTGTAGAGAGATTTTTTTTTTTTTTTTTTTTTTTTTTTGAAAAACCCAGGGCAGGATTACTCTATATTACCAAGATCATTGCGAGCCAACAATAACACACCATCGGGCAGAGGTTCACCCTGGAACAGTCTGCGCCCAAATATCGAACCTAGACGAGCAAGTTCATGAGCTACTTTATTTAACCTACGACTCGCAAAAGACCAAACTATCGACTCAAAACTAGAACAAACAGAAAGAATATCCGCAACAATTAAATGGAAGTCACTTCGACCCGTCGATCCTTTCTCCAACGCCTCAATCAGCCCCTTACAGTCACTTTCGATGACTATTCTCGTGTGTCCCCTTCTACGAGCCTCTCGAGCGCCTTCCAGCAGAGCTTCGGCCTCCGCCATTCGTGGCTCCGGAACAGAGCTACGCCGCTCCTGTAGACCCCACAAGACTCTCCCTTCACTGTCCCTGCACACCACTCCAATCCCCATGCCTAGCCCCTCCTTCACCCCTGCGTCAACGTTGATCTTCACGCTCCCCTCCACTGGTTTAGTCCAGCCCCGCCTCGGTTCTTGTGGCAAAACATCACCATCCTCCACAGCCCCGTCACTAGCCATTTCACCCCTCAGGTCCTCGATTCTGCTCCACACCTTATGCATTAACGGCTCTTCATTTTTAAACACCACCTTATTCCTCGCTTCCCACAACGCCCAGCACCCGAACATAAAAAGTTCAACCTCCTCGCTGTCTCACTCCCTCCACACGGTCTCCACCCACTCCCTCACCCGATCATACCCAAACGTTGACCCTACCTCCAACCCTAGCCTATCCCACAGCTCACACGCCAAGCCACACCCCCCCCACGAGATGAAGACAAGTCTCCATTTCGCTCTTACAGACCGGACACAAACCATCCGTTAAACGGACACGAGAAGCTAGATTATACCTGGTAGGTAACGCGTTATTGCACAGCTGCCACATGAAAATTTTTATCCGAGGCAAGGCTTTGGCAGTCCAGATGCGGTTCCAAATGTATTTTTCCCGAGCAAAGTCAGAAGACCCTTCTTCCTGTTCATTTGATAACACCCTATACGCAGATTTGACCGAGTATTCGCCATGTTTTTCCAAGTCCCAAGTCCAAGAATCTTCTGGTTTGGCATTGCTAATCCGCAAATTAAGGATCCTATCTTGCTCAAAAGGGAGAAACAGAGCCCGTACCTTCGCCGTATCCCAGTCACAGCCATCGCCTCTCCACAAATCCGCCACCACCATATCGATATCTGCATCTCGCCTTGGGGAAATAATCATTCGCGACTGTGTGCCAGGGATCCACGGGTCAGACCACACGCGGGTGCTCAGGCCATCTCCAATCCGCCTTCTGATCTCTCGTTTAAGAACCTCTCGCGCTTCGAATATACTCCTCCAAGTATAGCTAGGATTCGAGCCAAGCCCTGCACTCAAGAAAGACCCGTGAGGAAAGTATTTTCCAGCTAACACACGAACCATCAAACTCGGTCTCTCTGTAAGGCACCTCCACGCTTGTTTACCCAGCAAAGCCATATTAAAATTATGGTAATCTCTGAAACCGAAACCGCCGACGCACTTAGGCTGACATAATCTAGACCATGCAATCCATGGGATCTTGCCCCTACCAAAACTCTCACTCGAACCCCACCAAAACCGGGACACAATGGAACGAAGTTCATCGCAAAAAGACGTCGGAAGTTTGAAGACGCTCATAGCATAAGTCGGGATTGATTGGGCCACCGCCTTTATCAAGACCTCCCGACCCGCCTTCGAAAACAACCGTCTTTTCCAGCCCTGTAACTTCTTCACAAGCTTGTCCCGAATCACATTAGCAATAACCTGCTTAGAATGACCAACAACCGTGGGTAAACCGAGATATTTGTCCTGAAACTCAACCTCACGTACTCCGAGGCAATGAATCACAGCCTCTCTGTTTGCTAGCCTCGTACCACGACTAAACGAGACTGTAGTTTTATCAAAATTAATAATCTGACCTGACGCAGCCGCATACTCCTGTAAAATCATCCGAACACACTGAGCCTCCGTTAGGTTAGCTTTTGTGAAAAAAATACTGTCGTCAGCGAAAAGAAGGTGAGTAATCATAGGAGCAGGTTGAGCTATCCGAATGCCGTGGATAGAGCCCACCTCAGCGGCTCTCCGTAACATAGCGGAAAGGACCTCAGCACACAAAATAAAAAGATAGGGTGACAAAGGATCACCCTGTTGTAAGCCCCGTCCTGGTTCGAACGTCGCTGAAGGTCTGCCGTTAACCAACACAGAGAAGGAAACCGTGGAGACGCACTCCATAACTCTATTAATCCACATTGAATCAAAACCCATCCGAATAAGGACCCTCTCCAGAAAGCACCACTCAACTCTGTTATAGGCCTTAGACATGTCCAACTTTAGAGCCATGTAGCCATTTTTGTTCTTCGAATTTTTCATGTAATGAAACATTTCGAAGGCCACAAGAATGTTATCCGAAATAAGTCTACCCGGAGTGAAAGCAGACTGATTTTCAGAAACAATCTCGCCAAGAAACGATTTCAAACGGTTAGCGAGACCTTTTGACACCAATTTATAGACCACATTACAAAGGCTAATGGGTCGAAAGTCCGTCATTTTATCCGCGGCCTTCTTCTTGGGAATAAGGACAATATACGTTTTATTCAAACCTTCCGGGAAAGCCCCGCCTCTCAGAATACTCAGAACAGTATGTACGACCGACTTGCCCACAATGTGCCAATACGTTTGATAAAACAGACCATTCATACCATCGGGTCCCGGGGCCTTCAGCGGGTGCATTTGGTTAAGCGCGCGAACAACCTCCTCCTCGCTATAGTCACAGCGAAGCATGGCGTTCATTCGATCCGTCACTCTGCCCTCGACACCGTCCAACAAATGCTCGAAATCAGTTGGTCTATCCGAAGAAAACAGCTCTTTAAAGTACTCTGTAGCAACCTCCGAAACATCCTCCAGCCCTTCTTTAACTCGTCCCTCGTTATTAATCAGCTTCGCAATGTAATTCCTTTGCTTTCGTTGGGTCGCTTTCCGATGGAAAAATTTCGTATTCTTGTCGCCTTCCGTAAGCCAGAGAGCTCGCGACCTCTGCTTCCAAAAGATTTCTTCTTGTTTAAGAAGATTTGCTATCTCCTTGACCAGAAGACGACGCTCCTGAACATTACGTTTCGATCTGTCACCCTCGTTAAGTTGGCTCAGCCTCTGCCTCTGCCGTTTCTTCTTTAGATCACGCATAATCTTCCCTATACTGACACCCTTCCATCGTTGCAAGTATTCTGCACAGCGAGCCAGAGTGCCCATCATATCAGCTTCTGCACCACCCCACGCCTCCCTCACCGCATCTTCACACCCCTCTTTGCCCACCCAAATTTGCTCAAAACGAAAAAGCTTATTATTCTGTCTATCTTCCTGAGACCGTCTATCCAATCGCAACAAGATGGGCGCGTGGTCAGACCACTCTCGTGTAAGGTGAAAAAGCTTCGCCCGCGGGAAAAGGTCATCCCAAGTCGTATTACACAAAGCACGATCGAGGCGGCTCTGTCTGTTAGCCTCTTCATCTTGCCCATTATCATAAGTGAAAGGATAACCCTCATACTCAACATCACGCAGCCCACAATCATCCATCGCCTCCCTGAAATTTGTCATCTGCCACTGCGCTCTAGTTCCCCCTTTCATTTCCGTTGCATAGAGAATCTCATTAAAATCACCCACGCAAACCCACGGGCCATCATACTGCGATGCAAGCTCCCGCAACAACTCCCAAGAGAGATATCTATCAGAGACATTCGGCCACCCATAAAACCCTGTAACACGCCATTTCACCGCACTCTCCTGTATTTCAATATCCACATGATGTACAGAGGCCGATCTCAACACACACGAAATGTGTTTATGCCACATGAAAGCTAAACCACCTGAGCGCCCGATACTATCCACTTCCACTCCGTCGTACTCATCAAAGCATGCCCGAACTCTTCGGAACTCAACTCCGCTCAGTTTCGTTTCAGATAAGAAAACCAAAGCGGGGGCCTCATTGCGTAACAGACTACGCAAACCGCCTACTGCATCGGGGTTGCCCAGCCCCCTGCAGTTAAGGCTGAGAAGATTCATTTGGCCCGGCGGGGCTGAGGTCCCTCAGCCACCGCCTCGGATGAAGCCACATCCACATCCAAAATCTCTCTACTTCTCTATTGAGGAGTAGAGAGATTTTGGTTTGCCTTGAATGAGGAAAAATGGAACACTTCAAATCCATCACCTCCATGTCTCTCCTTCCATATTACTCCCTCCATTCATTTCCATTAGCATCCCTTCTTTTTTGACACTATTCACATAGGTGAATAATTTTCGGTATAACTCGTAATGTATAAATAAAAATATAGTCCTGTGAGATCTTGTTTTATTCGTTTTCATAAGTACAACATTAATATCAAATTTTTATATTTTTATACAATTTAGAACTATAAATGTTGTCGTTACAAAAAGCGTCTCGGCAAATGTGAAAAGAGAAGGGATGCCAATAGACTTGAATAGAGGGAGTACCAAATAAAGAAAATTGAATCTGTATCTTTTCTTTCCCTTAATTTACTTTTAATTTTCTCAATCAAAATACACCGTCAGTAATTCTAATACTAATATACTTCATTTAAATTCAAAGAAATCAATTCAAGAAATATACTCCATAAAAAGTTGCATGAAACATTGCATGAAACAGATATTATACGTTTCGACTTATTAAAACTAAACCTATAGACCATGGCCTAGAAGGAGGAGGTAGCTTTAGGGATGTCATTGGGGTGGGGCGGGGGTGGAGGAAGGGTCCCCCGTCTCTGCATCCACGAACTAAAATCCAAACCCACACTCATCCCACAACCTCGTGGCGGGGGATATTTTCGAAAACCATACTCGCTCTACCACCTTGCAAGTATCCACGCGGGTACCCACTTACCTGTGCCACATAAACTCAATTTGATGAATTTACATTTTTCATAACCGAAGGATAATCATTATGATCAATTTTACCGTCTTTAAATAGTAAATCATACAACAATGAAATGGTTTGATAATATATTTGATTTGATTGAATTTTTTTCCAAACAAAACAACTACTTCGCTTTACCATGAAATATACAAAAACACTAATTGTCGAACCAAAAGTATCATCTATAAATTATGCGCGTTAAGCGGGGCGGGAGTTGGGCGGGGGCGGGGCGGAGGACATGTTGTACCCACCTCTAGAGCTGAGCAAAATTATACGATACGGTTTTAAAATACGAATACGATACGATATACGGTTTTAAATATACGAAATTTCGTATCAGGCCGATTTCGTATATACGGATTTCGTATATACGGTTCAAACCGTATCGTATTCGTATCTGTATTTTTAAAAATTCGTATATACGGTTTGATACGGTTTTTTTTAAAAAAAAATTGCACGCAGTCAGCCAGCCACGCAGGTGTTTACACACAAAGAGTCAAAGACACACTACACAAAACACGACTCATCCCCAAAATTTACACAAAACCCTAAAATTTTCTCATCCCCAATTTTTAGATCTAAAAAAACTTACAATTTTTAGATCTTCTACCATTTTAATCTCTACTATTCTTTCTTCTTCATCAATATTTTAATTAAATCCACCATTTTAATTCAACTATCTCAAATCTCAAGGTAATTGTTTTTTTTTTTTTTTTTTTCAAATTTCGTTTTATTTTTCATGTTTTATTTATAATCGTTTTATAACAATTTTTAGGTTCAGATAATTTTTTGGTTGATTTAGATAAGTTGTTCATGTCATAATTCGAATTTGTTCATTTTTTTCTAGTTTTTTTTCCTCTTTTTTTAATTTTTTTCGTTTTTTATATTTTTAGATTTTAAGTTTATAAAAATTTTGTTTTTTTTTTTAATTTCTGTTTTTTTTTTCCTTTTTTTTTTTTTTTTTTTTTTTTTTTTTTTTTTTTTATATTTTTGTATTTAATTTATGTGTTTTTCCGTTATTTTTTTTTTTTATTTCTGGTGTTTTTTTTTTTTTTTTATATTTTTGGATTTTATTTTTGGTTTTTTGGTTTTTTTATTTACTGTTATTTCGTTTTTTTTTAAATTTCTGTTATTTCGTTTTTTTTTTAAAAAAATATTTTTACATTTTTTTTAGGTATGGAAGATTTATTGTAGGGATGGAAGATTTGGTTGTGGAGCAACCTACAATCATGATAGATAAAGTGGATGCTTAACGACTTGAAGGCGTTGCTAATTGATTATTCATTTTGATTGATCTTTGAAGACGATAACTTGTATTTGGGAACATTTAGTTTTTGTTTTGAAAGACAATGCTTAATGTTGGATCTTGCCTATTTGGTAACAATAAATTTGACAATTTGGAAATTTAAAAAAAAAAAAAAATAATAAATAAAAAAAAATTAAACCGTATACCGTATATACGGTTTCGTATATACGAAAAATCCGTATATACGAAAACCATATATACGGTTTGTTTCGTATCGTATCCGTATCAATTTTTTTTTTTGAAAACCGTATATACGGAAACCGTATCGTATATACGGTTTTGCTCAGCCCTACCCACCTCTGTTCCACCACCATCGACGGGGGAAACTTTTAACATTCACCCCCGCTCCACCACCCACATAATCACCTTCTACACCCGCCCCAACTAAAACGGACACGATATGAGACCCGCTTTCACCCGTCCCACTGACATCCCTAGCGTACCTTAGCGGCTTAGCCCTTATACATCTAAAGGGCTTGAGACCCATAAAGGCGTGGGCTTATTGGGCCGAAGTTAATAGCAACACATGCCAAAATCTGAAAAATGAAAGTGTGAAATATTCACACACAACACACACACACCCCTCTAAACCTCACCAAAACCTTCATCGTTCTTTCCAAATTTCTGTACTAAACTTTGCATTTATCGGATAAGATTACAGGCTTCACATAGTAAGCATTTTTTTTTTTTTTTTTTTTTTTTTCCGTTTTTCTTCAATTTCTATCTACTCAATTCCATCTACTAATATTTCTTTCATTCATACTCTAGAAAAATATAATTAAATTCCTCAATAGTTTTTAAAACTACATATTATTCAGTAAGCATATGAATTGAAACAAATCATATAAACCCACAATTAAGGTGTTAATTATGGATTTATCGGTACCGTGTAGTCGAACCCGAGACGGGTTTTGCTCGCTTAATTGTGTAGATAGTTGTAGGGTAGGAAACAAATTATTAGGTACTAGGGTTAGGGTTTTGGTTAGGTTTTGTTCCGAAGCGAGTTTTGGGGAGAATCGAAAAACTCGGGTTTGTGCCGCGTACAGGAACGATTCGTTTGCTGTAAATGGTAGGGTGTTGAACCGAGAGAAGAAAACGGGTTTGCAATTGAATGGTGGTGGTGGAAATGGTAATGGGTCGGGTTTTGGGAAGTCGAACTATGATGAAATTGGGAGGAATAACAATCTTCGTCGATTAGTTAGGAATGGTGATCTCGAGGAAGGGTTTAAGTTTCTCGAGAGTATGGTGTATCGTGGGGAGGTCCCTGATATTGTCCCGTGTACGAGTTTGATACGAGGGTTGTGTAGGCTACGTAAAACTAGGAAGGCTACGAGGGTGTTGGAGATTCTTGAGGATTCAGGAGCTTTGCCTGATGTTATAACGTATAACGTTTTGATTAGTGGGTATTGTAAGGCTGGGGAGTTGGAGAATGCGCTGAGATTGCTTGACCGAATGAGTGTTCCTCCTGATGTTGTGACGTACAATACGATATTGCGTAGTTTGTGTGATTACGGGAAGTTTAAGCAGGCTATGGAGGTTGTGAACAGGCAATTGCAAAGAGGGTGTTACCCTGACGTGTTTACGTATACGATTTTGATTGAGGCGGCGTGTAAGGATAGTGGAGTTGGTGAGGCGATGAAGCTGTTGGATGAGATGAGGAGTAAAGGTTGTAAACCCGACGTTGTTACGTATAATGTTCTTTTAAATGGGATGTGTAGAGAAGGGAGGTTAGACGAAGCGATTGAGTTTATGAATAAATTGCCTTCGTTGGGTTGTCAACCGAATGTTATTACGCATAATATTGTTTTGCGGAGCATGTGTAGCAAGGGAAGGTGGATGGATGCTGAAAATTTGTTGTCAGATATGCTTAGAAAGGGTTGCTCTCCTAGTGTCGTGACCTTCAACATATTGATCAATTTTTTGTGTCGTAGAGGTTTAATAAGTCGAGCGATTGATGTTCTAGAGAAGATGTCAAAGTATGGGTGTACCCCGAACTCGCTAAGCTACAACCCTCTACTACACGCGTTTTGCAAAGCAAAGAATATGGAAAGGGCGATTGAATACCTCGGGATTATGGTTTCTCGGGGGTGTTTCCCGGACATTGTGACCTACAACACCCTACTTACAGCTTTATGCAAAGACGGTGACGTGGAAGTTGCTGTAGAATTGTTGAATCACTTAAGCGACAAGGGTTGCTCGCCCGTTTTGATCACATACAACACCGTGATTGACGGTCTCTCAAAGGCGGGAAAGACAGAACACGCCATCAAGCTTCTCGACGAGATGCAGAAAAAGGGACATCATCCCGACTTAATTACTTACTCGTCTCTTGTCGCAGGTCTTAGTCGAGAAGGGAAGATTAACGAGGCGATTCGTTTTTTACACGAAATAGAAGGCGTAGGGATTAAACCGAACGTTGTAATTTACAACTCGATTATGTTAGGACTATGCAAGGCTGGTGACACTGCTCATGCTATCGACTTCCTCGCTGAAATGGTGTCGAAGGGTTGCAGACCTACGGAAGCGACTTACACTATTCTCATAGAAGGTGTCGCGTATGAAGGTCTGACGAAGGAGGCGTCGGAGCTACTTAATGAACTGTGTGCTCGAGGTTTTGTGAAGACAAGTGCGGCCGAGCAGGTGGCTGAGAAGATGCAGTAGTCAGTAGATCAATGGATTTAACCAAATGAAGCTTTTGTACTTGACTCTTCTGTTACTTCTCTAGTGCTAGGGTTAAATTTTGTTACTCTACTTTTCTTCTGTTGTTTCACGGTGTATCTTTTGTTGTGCGGAGTACGTGCTTCTAAACGATTGAGATCGAATTCGAGAACTTATTTGACAGAAATTGTACGTGCATTTCGATTTCATTTCCGTACAAATTAATTGAATATCTTCGCAACTAAATGCAAGTCCGTAGTTTAGTTTTACTTTCTCAAAAATGTGTCGTAAGGATTCATGATAAGAGTCTAAAATTGAAAATAATTCTCAAATATTTTGACATAACGTAGGACTAACTATTTCACATTTTCACCCATGTTTAAGAAGATTTTATGAAATTTATTCCTCTCTTTTTTTGAGTTATTATTTTTCCTTAGGCACGTTTTAGAAAACTCATATTACCTATGTTTGCTAAGAATCTATGTAAGGTCGTTACAACGAGGAAGGAGAATTTAAACTAGTCATGTTAACTTCGTCATGACTCATGACCACTATGTCATAAAATATTCAATGGAGTGAAACGACAAAACTTAAAAGGATTAATTGTCATCTTCCACCTTTTCTAAACACAATTTTAAAATTTCTCACATTTTCTGACTTTTTTTTTTTTAAAAAATTTCACCTTTTATAAAGACTTTCTCAAAAATTCCTTCTAAAACTCCATTTTCACCATATAAAATACTTCCTCCATTCCATTTGATTCTATACATATTCCTTTTTCGGAAATTCCAATCAATTCTATACATTTCTATTTTAGTCTTTACTTTATTAAACTAAAAGACCAATATACCCTTCACTAATACCCACTCAACCCACTTGCAAACAATAAAGTAGGGGTATTTAAGTAATTCCATTATCTACCCCACTTGATTTTCTTCTACCTTAATTACCGTGTTTTGGTCAAACGTATAGAATCAAACGGAATGGAGGAAGTATATTTTAACTTATAAAAATATTAAATTCTCGTTTTATTTTTTCATATTTTGAGTTTTGGTGCACGATTAATTTCATTAGTACTAGAAATATTAAAAAAAAAAAATCTTTAATTTTCACAAAAAAAGTTGTATTTTGGTGGGAATTTTTTTTTAAAAAAAAAACTTATAAAAAATGAAAAATTTAAGAAAAAAAAAATACAAAAGATAAAATTTTTTAAAATAATAATTACAAAAGATAGGAGTAAAAAATATCAAACTACCCAAACCACGGTAAAAATCAAAGAGCAAGGTGCATTAACGCCACTCTAAAATGTACTCTTCCACTCACAAATACTCATAAAATGTTAATCTATTAAAATAGTGCTCTATGATTTGAGTGACAAAGTGCATTTTGAAGGCGGCGTTATCAATTCCCTTAAAGTAGTCCCAAAAATAGAAAATAATTTTTTTTGGGTAACATAGGAAAATGACGTAACCACCGCACTTACACGGGTTAGTATCCTCTCCATTTTATGAAAAGAAATGGATGTCCATTTCTTATGGATGGTTAGGATCGGATCTTTGGAAAATCTAAGGGTTGTAATAATTTGATAAAAAATAATGTTTTAAAGAAGGAGAGAGAAAATATATTAAAATATTAGTGTATTAGAGAGGAAATGGAGAGAAAGTAATGGAGAGGATCCAAATTGCACTTACACTACACTACCGCACCCAAACACCAACCCCCCAAACTTTGAGAAAATGATGTAACACCAACAACAACTGAATCTCTCCATAACCAAATTTTTTCAACTTTGCACCACCATTTTTTCAGATTCATTTTTCCACCTTCAACATGTCCATGTCTATGGCGCTTCACAAGCTTTCTTCTTCTTCCTCCATTCGTCCTCTCTTCAATGCCGCTTCTTTTTATCGCATGGTTTGTCCTTTTTTTTTTTTAACTTTTTTTTTTAATCTTTTGTTAATTTTTTTTGATATTTTTGTTTTGTTTTGTTTGTGTAGTCGTCTTTGTCGAATCAAGTTGCTGCAGAGAAGGATCGATCTCATGTCAATGTAATTTCCTCAATTTTTACTTTTTTTTTTTTTTTACTTTTATCATTTTGTTGATGCAATTTTGAAGGAGATGATTGTGTTGTGCAGTGGATTAAGCAGTTGAATGAACCGCTTGAGGTCATCGATCCTGAGATTGCCGACATCATTGAGCACGAGAAAGCTCGTCAATGGAAGGTTTTTTGTTTACTTTCAGTTTTCTCGTGTTTTTGTCATTTGTTTAGCTTTTTATTTTGAGAATGAACATACATTGACAGTTTCCGAAGTTTACGACTTATCATTTGATCCATAAAATTAAATGAGTGGGTAAAAGGTCGGTTGTAGCTTAATGATTTTGTATGATTTATTGGATCAATTTGTAATTTATGCAAAGAAAACCGCGAAAAGTGTGACTGATTAGCCCCCCATAACTTTAGTAATTGTGAAATTAACCCCTCAACTTTTAAATGTAGTGATTAAGCCCCATTACTTTGAATTAAAGTGAAATTGAATCCAATTTTTTAATTTCCAACCAAAATTACTCCAAAATATCAATGTTATTCATTTATACAGAGTGTAATTTATCAATTCAATAAAATGCCTTATACATTTACAATTGACATGAACTTTATTACACATTTTGGTAAAGAAAATAACATTTGAATGAATTAAATAAATTTTGGAATTTGTAAATTACTATATGTATATCAATGATATTAAAACCACTAAAAATATTAAAAATATTCTATCTAAATACTATGTTAGTTAATTAATAAAGTATTTAAATACTTTTAAAATATAAAAAATTATTTAATGTACAATTAGTTTAAATATTAAATGATCTAATGATATATTTTATGTTAAAATTAAGAACATGGTTAAATATCACTTTCTATCAAAGTTACGGGGCCTAGTTGCTACATTTGTAAGTTGTGGGGCTTAATTTCACAATTTGTCGCGAAAACCATAGACTGTGTTCATTTAATGAGTACACAAGTAAGCAAATGAGTGAAAAAAGGGTTAAAGTGTAGTGTATCCTATAGATTGTTGTATGCGTACGACCAGCTAAAATGTGGTTATTATTACGGTTTTTATAACCAATATTTAGATATTAGACGTTTGGCGATTTTAAATAAACTGTGGTCACAGTTCAATTACAAATGATCGCAACAATGTTAGTCCTGGTCAATTTTAGTGATAAATAGTTGTTGTATACAACGGTTTCATTGAAGAATATCTCCGTTGTAATTGTTGAACCCTAGATGCTTCTAGACGTGGATTTATATCAACATTATTACACCGAAGTGCAACTATATTATAGAGGTTGCCTCTTTTTGAAGCCGTAGTAGTCGGATATAGCACTTTGAGGCCGTAATAGGCGATGCTGCGATCGTGATTGATAGCGAGATTTATAGAAGTGTTGTATTCAAATGATGGCATGTTGAATTGAAGAGTGATAAATTTCGATCGTGCAATGAGATTTTCAGATTGATATAAATTTAGCATTTGGTGTGTCGTGTTCTCGAGTTTCACCGTTTATTTATTTATTTATTTTATGTGAATCTCTTTAGGGGCTTGAGCTTATACCATCTGAGAACTTCACTTCGGTTTCGGTAATGCAAGCAGTTGGGTCTGTCATGACTAACAAATACAGTGAAGGATATCCTGGTGCAAGATACTATGGTGGAAATGAGTACGATGGCCTTTCCTCTTGTTAATAGTTTCTTGTTTGTTTTCGTGTCGATCCCGTGTCCCCATCTTATCTCATGTTTTGTTGAACATAACTTAGGTACATTGACATGGCCGAGATTCTGTGTCAGAAGAGGGCACTTGAAGTATTTAAGTTGGATCCTTCAAAATGGGGAGGTAGGCAGAATTGAACTATCACGACAATGCATGGTTTTGTATATGCGGGAAGCGTTTATGCTATCGCACAGAAAAAAAATGTTTTGAGTAATCAGAATGTCTTTCTGATAGCTTTCTTGACCTTGTTTTTGTCGTTGATCTGTATGTAAGCTATGTTTCTCATTCATTTTGCAGTCAACGTGCAGTCCTTGTCGGGATCGCCTGCCAACTTCCAAGCGTACACCGGACTTTTGAAACCCCATGACAGGATAATGGCTCTTGATCTGCCTCATGGTGGCCACCTTTCACATGGCTACCAGGTACATTTAAATTTCCGGTGCTTTAACATGAGTTTTTGGAGGATGTATAGTAATTTTCCTCTATTTCATGTTTACGTCAGTAATGCTACGTGAATTCTTGATAAATTTATCATAGTTATTTGTGCTGTGATCTTCAAAGCAGCCATGGCATGAACTTGAAAAATTAGTTTTTTCCGTCTTGTAGACTGACACGAAGAAGATATCAGCTGTGTCCATTTTCTTTGAGACAATGCCGTACAGATTGGATGAGAGCACAGGTTACATCGACTATGACCAGGTACCTTGAGGCTTGAGCTTCATCATTTTACCCCCTTTGCCTGTATGCCGTTATTTATTTATTTACAAGCTTGAAAATTAGCGAAATTACTTTGATGTTGCACGACCGTTTCAAACATGTAGTTTGCGTAGTCCATTTTGTAACTATATACGACCGTCGATCGATTACATTCATTGTGTTATTGAATTCAAAAGAAAGGAGATATATGAACAAATTGTTAGTGGTGAACTTGAATATCTTTCCAATCAATTTGGTCCATAATCCCTATGCTTTTGGCAATTTTTACGACAATTGTTTTGTTTTTTTTTTTTTTTTTTTGACGAACTTGCTTATTGAAGTATATATATGTGCCTGGTGTTGATGGAGTACAACTGATTCTCTTTCACATGGTACATTGTAGCTGGAGAAGAGTGCAGCCCTGTTCAGGCCAAAACTTATTGTCGCTGGTGCAAGTGCTTATGCTCGGCACTATAATTACGAACGTATCAGAAAGGTTAATTTTTTTACTTCTCATGTTATCTATCTCTGGTAGGAGATATTCTGTAATATAATGTGATAATACTCTTTGACTATTCATATAGGTTTGTGACAAGCAAAAAGCTATTATGCTAGCAGATATGGCGCATATCAGTGGTCTGGTTGCTGCTGGCGTCATTCCATCACCTTTCGAGTATGCAGATATAGTGACTACAACGACACACAAGTCGCTTCGAGGACCACGTGGTGCAATGATATTTTTCAGGAAGGGTTTGAAGGAGATAAATAAGAAAGGGGAGGAAGTAAGTCTTTGCTTTTTTTAGTACCTTCAAGGCTTCAATATATGTGTTTATTGTCTCAAATTGGTTTCTCGTACTGTGGATGCATCTGTAGCTTGTCCTTTTTATAAGCTGACATTTCCGCTTCGTGCTTTCTCGTGATCTCTTTTATATTGTCTCGGTAACAAAATAATCACGTTGTTGAAAATTGAATCTTAATCCACTCAATTCATTATTGAGGAAAAGCAGTGATGTTGCCTTTTTCTGACGGTCGCGTTCTCCCTGTAGATAATGTATGACTACGAGGATAAAATCAATCAAGCTGTGTTTCCTGGTCTTCAAGGTGGACCCCATAATCATACAATTTCTGCTTTAGCCGTTGCGTTGAAACAGGTTTATCTTGAACTTCTGATTTGAATCTTAGATCAGGAAAAACTTGTGCAGTATCTGATAACAATGGCTAACATACATGATTTATTCTCAATATTATTTCTCTAGGCGATGACTCCCGAGTACAAAGCCTACCAAGAGCAGGTGCTTAGTAACTGCTCTGCATTTGCCAAGGTACATTAGCATTTCATACCCCAAGGAATGTGCTTCATCTTAAGACGTCTTTTGCGATTCTGTTAATTTTCAGTTCACTGAACATTATTATTTTTGCAGAGCTTGCTTGACAAAGGGTATAACTTGGTATCTGGCGGGACTGAAAACCATCTCGTCTTGGTAAATCTCAGAGACAAGGTATAGTTCATGCCTCCTGATTTTTTATGTGAAAGTTGCGTCGACATTTGGCTTTGTCTTCTCGACTATGGTGCTGATGTCCTCTACTGTCAACTAGTCAAGAATTCTTCTTACTTCCAACACGAAAACACAGCAAATTGTAGATTATCTCCTGCATAACTAAAAAATTAGTCTCGTGCTAGATAATTGTAACAGATGATATTGTGCTCCTAAATATGACATTTCCTTCCAGTTACTTCGTGGCAATACTCACCGAATTAGGTTGAGTCTCTCCATATAATTTCATGGCCAAATTGTCTTCTTTTCGATGTTTATGTTGCCAAAACAATAGTGTTTTTGACTATTGTTTATGAATTAGACACTTATACACTTCTTATGTTTACGGATAGGGCATCGATGGATCACGTGTTGAAAAGGTCATGGAAGCCGTTCACATAGCAGCTAACAAGAATACAGTTCCCGGAGATGTGTCAGCCATGATTCCTGGAGGCATTCGTATGGGTAAGCAACTTTTCGGCGTTACTACCCAATAGGTGACATAGCAATTGTTTATGCAGGCCATGAGTGAAATTTTAGCCGATAAAATCAGAGAAACAATCAAGACCCAGCGTTTAAAAAAAAACATGTAAATTATTCAGTTGGTTTCTTTTTTTTTCGTCCAGGAACCCCAGCTTTGACATCTAGGGGATTTTTGGAAGAGGATTTCGAGAAAGTAGCCGACTTCTTTGATGCTGCAGTGAAATTAGCATTACAGATCAAGGCCACCACAACTGGTTTATCCGACTTTTAAATTTATGACACGTAATTCTGTAAATTTGTGACAGTTAACGCTGATATTATTATGTCTGCTTTGTATTACAGGGAAAAAGCTGAAGGATTTTGTGGCAACCATGGAGTCAGATAGCAAATTTCAATCTGAGATTGCTAAACTGCGTCGGGATGTCGAGGACTATGCCAAACAATTCCCGACCATTGGTTTTGAGAAAGAGACGATGAAGTACAAGGATTGAAGTCACTGAACTAGTGAACTCGTTTAATCTCACTCTCAGCCGTGCAAAATCTATTGCAAGTAGTTAGGCGGCCATATTTTCTAGTATATCAATAAATTTGTTCTCCCACGTTCTGGCACCTCGCGTGCTAGAAATGTCGTCCATCTCGTTATGTAATTGTATGTTTTTTTTTCTTCTGTATTTTGGTGTAAGAACATGCAAAATTTTGTCATTGATCTTCACCTTCTCGATTAAGAGAAGGCTGAAACTGTTAGGAATCTACTATATGATACTCCGTATCAGTTTGTTATCAGCCGAAAACTGCTTGCAAATTCTGAAACGATGGTTCAACCTGCGTTCCTCTTCAGGTGTCAATACATTAATATACTTACACGAATATGTTCAAATATTAGTATTTTCAACAAAAGTCAGTGAGATGTAAAAACACAGTATGTTGATTGTTAACAAATATGTAAGTATTACTCATATTTACGATTTATAAAATACGAAGTTATAAAATCGGTGTATTGTACACGGGATATAAAACTACGGAGTAGTTAATTTTAAAATGGAACCTTAATAAGATAGATGTTTTTGATACAATTTGGTGATTATGATATTGATGGTAGTAATATACGAAGTATGAAAGTGTTGTATTTGATCTCTTTTCTATTTTGATAACTATCGCATGAGTGATTGTGATGTGATGATGCTAGTTTTGCTCTTTTAGTCATTGTTTTTTCTAATTGTCCTAATTTGTAAATGCAAAATATTTCATGGTAGCCCTGAGATTTGACACATTTTCAGTGGTATTCGAGTTTTTAAGTTTGTGTCTATGATATCCTCCAATTTTGGACTTTGCACTTCTCATGACCTTACTCACTTTGATTTATAACGTAGTCAAGTTTAAACATATTAATCAAAGTTTTACCTAGGCACATATCTTTATTAATAATTTATAACCTTAAGAATAGTAAATTTGGGCTGCTAAACTAACTACTCCGTAATTTACTTAATTTGAAATTTCGAACATGGTAACTAATATAGTCCTAAAACCCCTTAAAACTAAAAAAACAACCATGAAATAATTTTTTTTTGTTTTTCTTCGTAGAAAAACCCTAAACATCGGAAAAAAATCCGCACGGTTTAAAAACAAAAATATTATACTTCTAATTGGAAGAAAAGGTCACAAGAAGTGCTACATTTGAAGTTGAAGGGCACCATGGATACAAACTTAAAAACTTGGGTACCAGTACCAAATGTGTCAAATCTAAGAAGTACTATGAAAAATTTCTCTTTTCAAATTGAAAATATCTTCTCACGATAAAACTGTCTCATAATATTTCGCAGAATCAAAGTGTCCTACAAAGTACTATATTAAGTCTTTGCTATACACATTGGATTAAAGCTTAATCACAATTTAAGCCATGCTACTACTAATATTTTCTCTTGCACTTCTAGCAATCATCTTCTTCATATGAGTATCTTTTACTTTCCCAAAAACACACAAAAAATGAGCCATACTCGCTTCCCCCAGGCCCTAGAAAGCTTCCAATTATCGGAAACCTACACAGGTTCGACTTTTCCTCCCCTCACATATGCCTGGCCAACCTGGCCAAGGCATATGGCCCAATACTGAGCCTACAATTCGGGGGGAGACCGGTGGTGGTGGTTCAGTCGGCCGAGTTAGCCAAAGAGGTCCTTAAGACTCAAGACCTAAATTTTTGTAGTAGGCCACCTATGGTTGGGCCAAAAAAGTTGAGTTATGGGGGCTTAGATATTGCATTTTGCCCTTATGGTGACTATTTTAAAGAAATAAAGAAGATTAGTGTTGTACATCTTCTAAGCTCTAAGAGAGTACAATCTTTTGGTCCTATACGTATGGAGGAGATTTCAAGGCTTTTAAATGAAATTTCATCGTCACTTTCTTGTGCTTCAAAGATTGTTAATTTGAGTGAGTTGATCATCGGGTTTTCTTGTGCTAATATTTGTAGGATGGCCTTTGGTAAAAGGTACGTACTCTCATCAAAATTTATTTGCATCAACGAGGGCCTTTTATTATGTAAGATCATTAGCTAATTACATACTCCCTCTGTCTCAGTCATTTGTTTACACTTCTCTCAAATTCTCCTCACAAAAAAGTCAAACTGTAAACAAATTACTGGAACGAAGGGAGTATTAATCATCTAATCAATTTAACCTTATTTAATGTCATGATGACATGTGCTTATGGTCTTAAATGGAGGAGTATTATTTAGGAAAATTTAACGGGAATAAACCATCCTATTGCCCGTCTTCCCTTAATAAACCATCCTTTTAGTAATCCCACAATAAACCATCCTATTTACTCAATTACCCATTATTAGACTATTGTGACTGGCTACCTACTCAACAGGTAACCTTCACTTACCCCTTATTTTTGATTAAAAAACAAAACCTCCTTTCATTTTTTCACCTGCTTTGTTTTTTACTCCTTACCCCTTCTTTTTTTCACCTCCTTTCATTAAAAATACGCCATTTTTGTTGAATGTTTGTACTTCAAATTTTCGTCTTTCTTGCTCAATTATCACTAATTCGTCCTCCATTAATGTTGAAGGGTGGTTGATGTGGTGAATTCGTCTGATTTGGTAACCATGGATAAGGTAATCATAAACCCTAATTTTAATTTAGGCGAAATTGCAAATAACTACCTTTTAAAACCACTTTTTTTCAAATAACTACCTTTTATAATTTTTTTTTCAAATCACTACCTTAAAACGTATTTTTGTTTTCAAATCAATACCAGCCTCCTAAAACGTCATATTTTATCAAATTCCGACCACTTTGAAAATTTTTGTTGCCTTTTATTTGAAACACCCATGTCAAATACTCATTCTACCCTTCTACCCTTTTCTAACCTTTTTTCTTCTATTTAACTTAACCTCTTCATTTCATCCTCTTTACCTATTTACCTAAAATTTCTTCCATTGTTTTTAATTTTTTCTCTCATATTATTCAATCAAACAATGATTCTTTCACTTTTCAGCACTTTCCATCCTTATTTTTTTGAGTTAAATGAGATTTTCGGGGAACTGGTATTGATTTGAAAATAAAAATACGTTTTAAGGTAGTGATTTGAAAAAAAAATTATAAAAGGTAGTTATTTGAAAAAAAATGGTTTTAAAAGGTAGTTATTTGCAATTTCGCCTTTAATTTATGATGCAAAACTGAAGTGATTTGATTGAAAAATTATTCTTTTTGTACGAGTTATTGAATCAATTTGATTTCCCCCTTAATTGATTTCATGATAAAGTGGTAAATAATGTGATTTACTTTCTGTTTTTTAGGCAAATAAGGAGCAATCTGTGACTTTGAAAATATGTTTCAATGGATCATTTGAGCTAGTTGGTGGTAATTTTGTGTATATCAGTAAGTGTTGTAGGACTGTTGGAGTCATTGTGATTGCATAACACTCCGACACTATTTTTGGAATTTCGCGTGTAATTTGAAGACGAACTGACTGATTTCATCTGATTGTTTAACCAATTGTTTTATTTTTTAAAAAAAAAATTGAGATTTTTTTAAGAACAAGAGATGAACGTTGGTGTA
This sequence comes from Dianthus caryophyllus, assembly GCA_023091065.1. NCBI lineage: Eukaryota > Viridiplantae > Streptophyta > Magnoliopsida > Caryophyllales > Caryophyllaceae > Dianthus > Dianthus caryophyllus. The sequence continues at coordinate 8,421,531 of CM041522.1, read as the reverse complement.
TAGGGAAGAAGAAGCCTTTAAAAGAAAATTTTGGGGCCCACAACTTCATTTAACTGCTTCAGCCGGTAAAAAAAGAGGGGAAGTGCAATAATGAGTAAATGAGTAAATAGGATAGTTTATTGTGAGATTATTGAAAGGATGGTTTATTAATGGAAGACAAGCAATAGGATGATTTATTCCTGTTAAATTTTCCTATTATTTAAACTATATACAGAGTATATATATTACTTTGGACCTGTTCTTTCCAGTTTATTTTTAGCTCATTTCAATTCAGCTCACTTCAGTTCAGTTCAGTTCATTCAATTCAGCTCAGCTATATTAAGTTCAATACACATTATTATTATTATTTAGTTCAATTTAATTGAGCTTTATTCATTTTAGTTCAGTTCAGCTCGATTCAGTTCAGTTCAGTTCAGTTCTAAAAAGTCCAAATGAACATGCTCTTTGTCTATTGTTTTTGTTATCAGTGTGTCATAATAATGTCCGAGACAATTTGGTTTATATGCTATAGACTTTCCCTTAAGTTAGGGCAATGTTAATGCCACGAGCTACATAGACTAATCCACGGGAAAGTACATACAATGAATGTGCCCTGCATGAACATATGTAGATGAGGTATGTGAAGGAAGCCGCGGAGCAGTTCAAAGGGGCGGTAGAAATAATGTTGCCCTAAATTAGTAAGTAACTTTAGTATAAGGTATTACGGAGTATATTTAAATTGGAAAATAAATCAAAATAGAGGCGGGCCGGGGAACATATAGCCTTGATTTACTCGTATATGTTACGGAGTACATTTTAAATGCCAACTTCTAAATGAAATCTGTTCGTAATCCCCAAATAAATCATAAATGAATTTATCGTCACAATAGCCAGATTGGTCAATATTAGTTGTACGACTAACTAGGACTGGCCTTCTAGCACACTTGTTCTAATTGGCCTGACTTGAACCGCCCCTTTGGAATGGTTGGCCGGTCGAACCTAATTGGCGCAAATTTAAAGACTTGGACGGTTGGACCAATTTTCATAAAAACGAATCAAATTACTCCGTATATAGTTTTATGGGTTTTTCTATGGTGTACCCTTGAGGTTTACTATTTTCTCATGTTGTACCCTTACCCTTTCTGTATTTCATGGTGTGCCTCTAAACTTCAAAATTTGTTTATAATGTACCCCTAAACTTCTTATCTATTCTCTAAATTAACCATAATTAAACTCCCTTAAGCTATTTTTCTTTCGAGTGTCCTTCGTTTAACTTATTTTCTTACCAATTAAAGCTAAATGGCCCTATTACATAGACGTTTTCGAAAACCACTGCACTCTCGATCTTAATAACGTTTTTTTTAGCATGAAAAATAACATTTGTTTCATAAATTGTTAAATACCTTTATGCGTGATTTTTTAATCATCTAATATATAATTGGACAGGTTAACGTGTAATTGAATGCTATTATAAGTAAATGAAATGGTTAATAAACAATCGGTTGGATTAACGAGTAAGTTAGTAGCTTAAATAAACGATCATAACATAGACAAATCTTGAAGTTTAAGGACACACCATTAAATATAGAAAAGGTAAGGGTACAACATAGAAAACGGAAAACCTTGAAAATATAACATCGAAAAACCCTAGTTTTATAATGTAAAAACATTATATTTATTCTCACTTATAAAAATAAAAAAATATTAATAAAACGAATGGATAGTAGATTTTAACATATGACAATAATATGCGGTCGGTTGTGTTGATAGGTACAACGATAATGAAGGGGGAAGAAGCAAAGTTCAAAAGCTCCTAGAAGAAGCACAAGCCTCTTTCATGACATTTTATTTAGAGTTTTTTGTCAGATAGTACTTTTTATTTAGGGTCATTTGTGAGATAGTACCTTTTATTTTATTTTTTGTTTTCTAGTACCTTTTATTTTTCAAATTTGTGAAAAAGTACCAAACTATGAAATCCGGTGTCTTTTTTCCGGGGAAAAAAGTCAATTTTTCGGTGAAAATTCTTGTTTGGCACTTAAATCTAATAAATTTTGTCTTTATTTGTTAAATCCTACTTAATTCTAATTCTAGTTTACCCAAAATATAAACCCACCTAAAATTGTTCCCTCTAAATTCACTCTTCACCCCCAAAATTAAATATTTTCCTTCAACTCTTTCTAACCCAAAATTAAAGTTGTCAAGTAAAAGTAGCCATTGAAAAGATCTTAAATGAGAATGATGATGAGAAGTTTAAGGAAGTAATGAAAGAGTTGGCTAATAGTGTCTTGTTATGTGTTAAATTGAAAAAGGTAGTGAGAGAATTAATGTTGGCTAATTTGGAAGGCTTTAATTGTAAGAGGGTGAAAGAGATGGTTAAATTAAAGAAGAAGAAGAAGAAGAAGAAGAAGAAAAAGAAGAAGAAGAAGAAGAAAAAGAATAACAAATGTCAAATTAGGTTAGTTTAATGATAATTATGGAATTGATGAAAGAATTTAACAAATTAAGTTTATGTTAACAAAATAAACTAATTAAATGTATGATTTAACAAATAAAAAGAACAAAATGAAGAAAATTGAAGGTCAATAACCGGAAAGTTGACTTTACTTGCCGGATTCCGTTATTTGGTACTTTTTAAAAAAATCGAAAAATAAAAGGTACTAGAAAACAAAAAATAAAATAAAAGGTACTATTTCACAAATGACCCTAAATAAAAGGTACTATCTGACAAAAAAACCCTTTTATTTAAGGCCTTAGATGCATTCTATGATGAGATTATCAATGACCATTTAATTCATCACGACTCGACTCGACTCAAATCTGACCAAAATGATATTATTGACGTGCTATTTCGCATTCGAAATGAGACCTGTAATCAGTTAGCTTATTATTTAAATAGCTACCTGAAGTAATGTTAATTAAAAGGGTATAATAGGAAATCTTTGTAGTACTAAGATTATTCAAATATTTATATATATGCGCTATTTTCACTAATATTTATATTTAATTTGTTTGATTTGATATAATAATAATAATAATAATAATAATAATAATAATAATAATAATAATAAGGCGAAATTGCAAATAACTACCTTTTATAATTTTTTTTTCAAATCACTACCTTAAATCGTATTTTTGTTTTCAAATCAATACCAGTTCCTCGGAAATCTCATTTAACTCAAAAAAATAAGGATGGAAAATGCTGAAAAGTGAAAGAATCATTGTTTGATTGAATAATATGAGAGAAAAAATTAAAAACAATGGAAGAAATTTTAGGTAAAGAGGTAAAGAGGATGAAATGAAGAGGTTAAGTTAAATAGAGGAAGAAAGGTTAGAAAAGGGTAAAAGGGTAGAATGGGTATTTGACATGGGTGTTTCAAATAAAAGGTAACAAAAATTTTCAAAGTGGTCGGAATTTGATAAAATATGACGTTTTCCGGGGAACTGGTATTGATTTGAAAACAAAAATACGTTTTAAGGTAGTGATTTGAAAAAAAAATTATAAAAGGTAGTTATTTGAAAAAAATTGGTTTTAAAAGGTAGTTATTTGCAATTTCGCCTAATAATAATAATAATAATAATAATAATAATAATAATAATAATAATAATATTTAATTTGTTTGATTTGATATAATAATAATATTAGACTTGGCTTTGCTGTAGCTAAGGGGGTGGGGGCTCAGATTGTATCTCGGCTGCCCACCAATTTTGTGTAAACGTTGTTTATAATTCTTTAATAAAAATGCGTTTTAAAATGCGTTGATCTGACGGGGTCGTCCCCCTTGACTCAGTCGGCTATGACTGAGTTTGAGCCTGGGCGGGTTGTGGTTGATCTTCGTCAGTAAATGTGCTAAATCTGAGGGGTTTATGCACGCCTACCGTTACTGCTTCTGCCTTTCTCTTTCTCTTCTTTGGGGGAGCTGCACTCGGAGGCTGTGGCGTTGCTGAAGCGGATACAGAAATTCTCTGCGTCCCATGATGTAGGGGCTCGTGTAGCCGCGTACATATTTACTAGACTTAGCTTTGCGATAGCAAAGGGGGTGGGGGCCCAGATTGTATCTCGACTCCTCACCAATTTTTTGTAACCGATGTGTAAATTTCTTTCATTATTATAAAAGCTACGTTTATAATAATAATAATAATAATAATAATAATAATAATAATAATAATAATAATAATAATAATGCAAGGATTGAGGACCCACAGTGTGAGTTGCTTCTTCTTCGGGCTTGTACTGGTGTTTCCAAGCTCTATTTTACTCTTCGGACTTGTTCCCCGCGCGTTTTAGGCACGGCTCCTCTTTCCTTTGATGCGCGCTGCTCTAGTCCTGAACGATCGCTTCCGCTGCCTGGTCCTGGATTTGGGGACTGGCAGTGGCGCCTTGCCACGTTCCCGTTCCGGCTTGGTGGGCTTGGTGTTTACGCCGCGGGTGATGTTTTACATTATGCTTTCCTCGCGTCCCGTTTGCAGACTGCAGTCTTGCAGGAGACCCTCTTACGGCCTTCTGGTGTTTTGGTTGAGGGTCCTGCTTTTGGTGATGCCTTGCGGGTTTTTACACAGGTGACAGGTTCTGCTCTTCCGCGTGATCCTAGTGAAATCGCTGCCCCCAAACTTATGAAGAAACTGGCAGATATATATTTCGCGACGATTGCTTCTTCCGTAGAATCTGTTTATTCGTTGACCCCGCGACAGGTTGCGTTGTGGAAGTCTCAGCAGGGTGCCCATTCGACTGATTGGTTGCGTGTGGTGCCTATCTCTGGGTTAGGTCATACCATGAATGGGAGAACGTACCGTAGCGTGCTTGGTTATCGGTTAGGCGTTCCGTTGTTCACAATTCCCAGGCCTTGTCCTGCCTGCTCTCGAGTGTCTGCTGAAGACGTCTTTGGCGACCACGCTGTTTCTTGTGCTGGTACTGTGGGGGTTAAGTATCGGCATAATCTCGTCCGTGACACCTTGTTAGACATCTGTTTTAGGGCTGGCATTTCGGCGGGTAAGGAGGTGGATATCGGGTTGGTCGACTCGCATGGCAGATCCCTTTGTCCTGCGGATTTGCTGCTTTATTCATGGGACAGGGGGCGGGATGTCTGTGTTGACCTGACAGGGTCTTCCTCCTTGACTCAGACTGGGATGGCCGAGTTCGTGCCCGGACAGGTTGTTGTCGATGCTGCGCGGCGTAAGAGTGCTAAATACAGGGATTTATGCGTGGCGGCTAGCTATGGTTTCCTCCCGTTCTCCTTCTCTTCTCTTGGGGAGCTTGATTCGGATGCTGTAGCGTTATTGAAGCGGATCCAGACTTTCTCTGCATCCCATGATGCGGGGGCTCGTGTGTCCGCTTATATTTTTTCTAGGCTTAGCTTTGCTATTGCTAAGGGGGTGGGGGCCCAAATTGTATCTCGGCTACCCACGAATATTTTGTAAACGTTGTTTATAATTCTTTAATAATATTGGTGTTGTAAAAAAAAAAAATAATAAAAAAAAAAAAAATAATAATAATAATAATAATAATAATAATAATAATAATAATAATAAATTTTAGCATTTATTTCATTAATATTTGAAAAATACTTATGAAAATTTTATTAACAGTCTCTATAGTTAATTTGAACTAATTTTTTTTATTTATGATTTGCAATAAAATGGTTTTGGAGTGGTCTTATTTTTATTCAAATTATTATGATTATTATTATAATTATTATTGTTAATAATACTATTATCACTATTATTAATAACATCAATGTTATATATAACTTAGGTATTATTATCTAATATATATATATAAAGTCGAAACCATAGTCTCTATGGTCGACATTTGTCATAATATAATTGGTCTAAAAAAAATAATATTTGTATTATTTATAATTCTACTATTGCTAGATTTTAGATTAAAAAAATATTAACATATCTAATTTGAAATATAATACTATATCTACAATTGAAGTCTTTGCAATATTAAAACTTTCCAAAAAAAATCTAATATATATATATAAAGTCGAAACCATAGACTCTATGGTCGACATTTGTCACAATATAATTGGTCTAAAAAAATTAATATTTGTATTATTTATAATTCTACTATTGCTAGATTTTAGATTAAAAAATATTAACATATCTAATTTGAAATATAATACTATATCTACAATTGAAGTCTTTGCAATATTAAAACTTTCCCAAAAAAAAGATAATAATTAAAATAATTGTGAAAAAGATAATAATTTGAAATAAACAATTATTTGGCACATAATTACCTTATTTAATTAAAATAGCTTAGATAATTTTTAGGTAAGTATTGATTCTTTTTTGTATTTCTTTGTATGTTGTAGATTTATATATTTTACGTTCAAGATTTGAAGTTGTTATTGAAGAAGGTTGAATAACAAAACTAATGAATATGTAAACATGAAAGGTAAAAGATATGTATAATATTAATCGATTATCTTATTTTCAAATCAAGTTATTAAATATGGTTGTATAATCATATCTATAATGCTTAATGCATAATCTTTTAGTTATTTTAGTCGTATTAAGTTTTGATTTGATTGTTCATTTCAATTTGTATGAGAACATATGCTAATTAATGATAGAACAAAGTTTGGCTTAATGACAAAATTTCAATCACTTTACTACCCTATTTTAATGTAGCAAAAAGTGAAGATGTAATTGTGGCACTATGGATTATATCTTTGTAGTTTGGTTGGTAGCCTTAATTTATAATTCACATGTCTTCATTTTTCTAAAAATAATATAAGTTGAGGAATAGTTTTGAATATTTTTATATACTTATTATTCACATTTTTTGTATTAAATACCATATAAAATTGTATCATAATTTTTAAATATATAAATTAGACAAATATACACCAAATATATTTTATTAAAAAAAATTAAATGATAATGATTGAAAATATATATTAATATTATTTATAATTCTATTACTAATAGAATTCTCGATGAAAATAATTAACATATGTAATTTAAAATATAATAAGAAATCTACAATTATAATTTTTAAAATATTAGGATACCAAAATTGAATAATACATACATATTGTTACTTATTTAATTTAATAAATAAGTTAAGGAAAATAGTAAAAAGAAAAAATAAGTAAGTGTAATTTTAAAATATATAGAATAAGCAAAACAAATATGATAATTCATAGAATCCTTAAAATATTAGTGTCGTAGTAAATTTGTCTTTTAATTTATTGTCATAATTTTATCATATTCAGAAATTTTAAAATTAGTACAAAAACATATAATAAATAAAAGGATAAAGTATAGATAATAATTCAATTTAAAATGTATATTTTTAAAAATATAAACCTGACAATATTTAATTTGCATGAGTAATAATAGTGAAATTGATAATGGTAAAACTATAATTTTACGTAATTACAAGTAATAAAAGCGGTGGCAGTGAATTTTATAATAATAACGAGAATAAAGAAATTAACAATAGTATTGCGAGAGTAGAGAATATACTTTTATTATTTGATAGGTAATCTTCATAAATCATAATTCAAATGAACAATTTTTTTCAATAAAATACAAACGGAGTAATACATTTGAATTTTTTTTACAGACTTAGTATTTACGAGTACTTTTTAGAAAAATTGTTATATTAAATACCATATAAAATTGTTATCGGTAAAAATATAAATTAGACAAATATACCTAAATTATATTTTATACATTTTTTTTAAAAGATAATGATAGATGGCCCGGACGGGGCCGGGCATGCAAACTAGTTATTATTATTAGTTAATTTATTTATTTAGAAATCTGAAATTTTCTGAAGAAATCTGAACTTTTCTGAAATTATATGAAGTTTTCTGAACCAGGAAAAAACTTAAGATGAGGAGAACAGATGTGAATTGTTTATATTTTTTAGGGAAATTCTCACTTTTACCCCTCAACTGTTTCGTTTTCTCACAAATACCCTCTTTTTCTAAGAAAAAACTTTGACCAACAATAACTTTTTCTTATCACTTTAAAAACCGATAATTTTTGTTTCTCATTGTACATCTTTATGAGATCTTTTATTTGAAAAAAAAAATAGAATTTATGGAATTTTTATTAGGGAGTTATGACCGGTCAAAGTCGTTTGACAAAATAAACTTTGACCGGCTAAAACTATCGCGTACAAATTTCAAAATCGATGTTTTTTTTCCCAAATCAAAGATCTCGTCAAGACTTACGATAGAAAAAAAAATTACACTTTTATGAAATCGTAACTAAGAGTTATCACCTGTCAAAGTTTTTTTTCAAGAAAAGAAGAGTATTTGTGAGACAATAAAAAAGTTTAGGGGCACAGGTGAGAATTTCCCTATTTTTTATTTTATTTTGTAAAGAGATATTCCGTAATAAAAAAGTGTAAAAGATTAACTGAAACATAGGGAATATTTAAATGTCAAAATGGACTGTTAAGTTATTTTAAAAAAGTATGCGTTGAGGTTCATGGTCAGTTGGTCACTACTATGGAGTATTTACGAGAGACATTTGTGGTAATTATTTAGAGTAAGTATATCACATAATCATATATTTCAATTGATTAACAACAGAGATACGGATTAAAATTGAGCAATATTTATAAATAATAATGTACAATTAAACGAGTAGAATAATATAAAATGTAAATTTACTTATTTATTGGAGTGTATAATAACTTGGACACGTGATGTATAATAGCACTCGTGAAAAAATTCGCTACTACTACTCCGTACAATTTATACACTACACATTCGATCAAATAATCTATTAATCCTAAACCGATTGGTACAAACATATTCTCGTGATGGAGTGTTCAATCTAAAGGTGGGTATATACACGGGCACGGTCACAGAATTTTTAGATCGGGGTAGCAAAGTCATAAAAAAAAAAAATTTATTTGCACAAAAAATGACGATTTAAGCATTAATGTCATAATTTTTTAATAACTTCTACTTCTCTTATATTGTCTAATACTTCCTCCATTCCGTTTGATTCTATACATTTGATTAAAACACGGTAATTAAGGTAGAAGAAAATCAAGTGGGGTAGACAATAGAATTACCAAACTACCCCTACTTTATTCTTTAAAAAAGGACATTGCAAGTGGGTTGGGTGGGGTATTAATGAAGGGTATATTGGTCTTTTAGTTTAATAAAGTACGGACCAAAATAGAAATGTATAGAATTGATTAGAATTTCCGAAAAAGGAATATGTATAGAATCAAATGGAATGGAGGAAGTATATATTTATTATATACGGAGTATTATTTTGTACAATATATTATATATTGTAAATACAAATATTGCGGGGTATATTTTTAGGGGTTGCTAGTACAAGTGTACAACTTTCGATTTTTTCTTTCATAGCACTACCTAGATCCGTTCCTGGGTATATATGAATTTACAAATATACAATTAAATTAGGGTAGATTTTCTTTTTCGACATGTGTCTTGCAATTCTATTAGTATTATAAAATTTAGTGGTTGTATTTTAGGGATACAAGAATCCAAATTCATCTATTATTTATTTCCTTAAACTCAAAATATAATTCCTTAAACTATATATATACTTCACCTATCACACACAAATGCATGGCTAATTGGCTCTATATATAAGTAGTCATTCCAACTCACTTCATCTAAACACACTACATGAATCAAAAATCTATTTACTTCATCAACACATAATCAACAAAAAACATGATGTACTTTGCCCTTCTTCTAATCCTCCCTCTAATATTCTCACATTTCCTCCTTAAAAAACTCGTAAAAAATGAGTCATACCGACCTCCCCCAGGCCCAAAAGGGCTCCCATTGATAGGAAACCTCCACCAACTCGACTCCGTAACCCTATATGTACAATTGGCTAAGTTAGCCAAGACGTACGGTCCAATACTGAGCCTGAGACTAGGGCTCCGGCGAGCCATAGTGGTTCAGTCGGCCTCGACCGCTAAAGAAGTGTTGAAAACACAAGATTTGAATTTTTGTAGCAAAGCACCTAGGGTAGGGTTGCTTAAGTTGAGCTATAATGGGCTAGAAATGGCCTTTGGACCATATAATGAATGTTTTAGGGAAGTTAAGAAGTTGAGTATTCTAAACTTGCTTAGTCCTAAAAGAGTTCAAAGTGTTGGAAATATTAGACAAGAAGAGATTTCAAGTTTGATGAACAAGATTAGTTTGTTGTCTAGTAAATGTGATATTGTTAATTTGAGTGAATTGTTGATGAATTATGCTTGCTCTAATATGTGTAGGATTGCCTTTGGCAAGAGGTATGAACTCATTTCACTCAAATTATTTGCAATTTTTTTTATCGATTTAATTTAGTAGTCGTTTGGCTGATGTGGGTCCTTAAATTTCACATCAATTAGTAATTTATACAGAGTGAACTGATAATCGAATAGAGATATAATATAAATTGACCATTTCAATTTTTTACAAAATACTCCGTAAATAATAACCATAATGTGAGTCAAGTCCTATTAAGTTACTAAATTTTCCATTTCACATTATTTTCTAGGGACAAGAAAATAACTATTTCAAATTATAAGGAATTTAATTTAGTGTAACAATTAATTTAGTAGGAATTTAATTTAGTGTAACAAATATTTTAAGGAATTTAATTTAGGAATTTAATGTAACAATTAATTTAATTATAAGGAATTTAATTTAGTGTAACAAATATTTTAAGTTCTTCGATGGCTTTGATTCCTCGCAACATGTATCCAGTAAACACGTGTTAGAAAAAACCGTAACGAAAACATGAAATCGAATGAATGGCAGGTACGAGGAAGAAGAAGGAACAAAGAGCAAGTTTCACGAGCTACTAAACGAGGCACAAGCCTGTCTCACTACATTTTACTTCTCCGATTACTTTCCCTTAGCAGGTTGGCTCGACAAATTGTCGGGAATTTCCGGTCGACTTAATAACATCTACAAAAGGTTAGACGCGTTTTACCAGGAGATCATCGACGACCACCTTGACCCCAACAAGCGTGTTTCTCGTGATGAGGATTTTGTTGACGTCTTACTTCGTCTTCGTCGAGAAAACTCTCTACCCTTTGAGTATACTTTGAACCATATCAAGGCTCTCTTAATGGTAAACTCTTTGATTTTGTTCCAATTTAACGAGGAGGCAGAATTTAATGTTTATTGTGATTATTATTGACTTATATTGTTCAAATACGCATTAAAGTAGTCACATTTTGATCATCGTTGCAGAATATATTTGTAGCGGGAACAGACACAAGTGCAATAATGTTAGTCTGGGCAATGACCGAGCTAATGAAGAACCCGGAAGCCATGAAGAGAGTCCAAGACGAGCTCCGAAACGGAACGCAAAGGAACGGCTTTACAGTCGACGACGACCTCACAAAGTTCGAGTACTTCATGGGCGTCATCAAGGAAACCCTAAGATTGCACCCTGCGGCCCCACTACTAATCACCCGCGACACAATCCAAAAATGCTCGATTCAAGGGTATGACATCCTCCCCAAGACTGTCGTATTTGTAAACGTATGGGCCATTGCTCGAGATCCTGAGTATTGGAAAGATCCGGAAAAGTTTATGCCCGAGAGATTTATAGGGAATCCAATAAGCTATAGAGGGAACGATTTCGAATACATTCCATTTGGGGCGGGTCGAAGAATATGCCCGGGTTTGAATCTAGGCTCAGCAAATATGATGGTCACGCTTGCAAATTTGCTGTACCGTTTCAACTGGGAGATGCCACCGGGTTTGAAGAGGGACGATATCGATACTGAAGCTGCACCTGGTCTTGCTATGCACAAGAAGAATCCACTTTGCCTTGTTGCAAAGAAGTTTGTCTCTTAAAATTATGATTTAGTTTTTATCCATTTTCGGTACATTTCGTGGATGTTTCGTAATTCATAAGGAACATTCTAGCTCTTGTCAAACAATTAGTAAATCAATAAAGTAAAAAGTTTTAATTAAGTGATTAAACGTCCCCAAAACAGAAAAGATTAATTAGACGCCGATCCCTAAAGGCTGAAAAACACAAGGTTAAGAAAACAAATTCTTTCCGAGTTAGAGCAAAGTTCAAAGTCTCTTATCTCGAAGCAAAGTCGAAAATAAAAAGTACTGATGAAAAATTAAGATTAACCGGATACTACTACTGTCTTGAACAACATTACATTTTTCTTCTCAATCGGAAAAAAAATTACGGTCCTCCCTCATAAAGAGTACCTTTCCACAATTAGAGACGTCAAAAGCCGATAATTAAATCCCGAATGTGCGTTCAGTTACGGGGCCTCCCTCTCGATCCTTTAGGGCGACCACGTCCCCGGCCGCTACTTTTTGCCTCAGCCGGGGCTTTATTGCCTCCTCCCCTACCACGACCTCTACCACCAGCTTTCCCACCTCGTTTCTTTTTCCCAACATTCCCATTTACCGCCTCACCATCACTATCACTATCTGCGTCGTCATCATCGGAATTTTCATCTTCCTCGTCTTCTGACTCTGACGTGTCCTTCGACTTCTTCCTCTTTTTAGAATTGGCGGACGTTTCTTTTGGAGTTTTCTTTTCTGCAACAACAGGCTCAATGACCTCGACAGGTTCTCCAGGTGGTTTTCCGTCGTAAATATCGAGCTGTTATGTAAGAAAAAATGTCACCTTAGTACCAAATCAATTAGGGTTCGCTTTTATGAACCATTTGAAGTAATAAAAGGGCGAAAGATGGAAACACAAAAGATATGTATACGTGTAGTAAATCTTGCGATAGACGGTTTAACAAGTCGGACGAGATTTAACGCATAAATCGTGAGTCGTGACCCACCACATTTAGACCTCCAAAAAGTGGTCACATTATACTAAATAATGGTCACAAGAAGCGTTAAATTGGTCACCATTTATCCAAAAAAAAACGTCTGATGAGTTGCTTCAGTCTGACACAAGTGTTTGCAACCAACCGTAATTGGATTTAATATGACCACATTTAATCCTCCACAAGAATCTTGACACAAGTGTTTGCGATTGACAAAATATAATCGTCGTACAGAATCGATGCTAACCTGCTCGAGACGGTCGATAACATTGGCTCGATCAACTACCACCATAGCATGCGCAAATCCACAACCGACACTATAAACGAGCAATTAATGTCAGAATACTTTTGAAAACCATGGGAGAAAAGAAAACACTACCAAGTACGTATGAGTCAAACCTGATGACATGCATCCCATCGAGGATATCAACTTTTTTCGGGATAGCAGAGGACCTAACCAACAGACGAGAAAAGGATATTGATGAACCTTGTGACAAATAAAAAGCTACAAGTATGCCTAAATACAAAGTTATTGACGCTTACTTTTGTGCATTGGGACCGTAACCTAATTCCCCGTTTTGTGCATGTCCCCAACTGATGCACGATGAATCTGCGCCTACAAACTGGAACATGTTGCCCGAATCCATACAACGCAAATTCCAGCCGCTGAAAGAAAAGTGGGTTAGACAATCGTACGATAGGGTACCGCAAGTTTTCAATATTAAAAAACTTCGAACAAATCCCAAAAGGTAAACTAGTCTGAGATCGAGGTAAAACTAAGATTGTATATATATCATCAGAACTATTCAGAAGCATAATTTACAACACAAAATGTGACGAAAAAAATTGACTGAGGGCGGCCAACGGATACGCTACCTCAAATCCATGAGCGGCTTTGGGTACATCCAATCATCGCCTGTACTCTTTATTTTACCCCACATGTACAACTGCCCACCAGCTGAAAACCATAAGATAACAGAGAAGTTGCAACCACATCAAAAAAACCGAAACAGCAACAACAAATAAGGGAAACAACAAACATTATGCATTGTATATATACCAGCAGTACATGCTGAGTTGACACCGCCAGCTGAAACTACAGCGTCAGGAGGCAGAACATTATGTCGTGAAAATACATCAACACGTCGAGGAGAGAACTCGTCCTTTTGTTCCCGATGTCCTAATCTGGTGCAGCATAACATTTACGTGATCAACATATATAAACCTGGACAAAAAAATAGTACTCCGTATATTTGGAATGGAACTTCCATGATTATTTTCATATCCAATACAATCGAATATTCCCAGGCTCCAAAATAGGATGTTATCAACCCCACTTAAATTATTCAAGCTTCCAACAAATCATTCGGAAAACGGCTATACGCAACTTTAAGTGCAGGGAAAAAGCTGTGCATACACCACAATTCTTTATCTCATCGTGAACGACTTCGAGGTGTTAAAAGTCCATGATCCCAAGCTCAACCAGTTATACATGCACGGTTTAAAGAGAACTTGGGAGTGAGATAGAATACTAACCGTCCATAACCACCGTAGCCCCAACTGCAACAGAGAGAGCAAAATTGTGAGACACCATAATTTGCAAATACAAAATGTCGACAAATGTACTGCATAATCACAACCTCAAGGACATGCACAAAGGCGACAAGTTTAAAGTACTCACGTGTATACAAAGCCATTAGAATCCACAGCCACTGAAACACAGGAATCATACATAAAACCACCGCTTATTTAATGTATTACTGGAAAAGAAAAATGAGAACAATAGTACTGTTGCACCAACCTGAATGATTCGTTCCACACGCAACTTTGACAATGGTATCTCCAGAGAAGGAAGTGATTGCTTTTGGACGGGGTTGAGGCGCATAAGCAAGCCTTACAGAACTATCCTTCGTATTGTACTGAAAGTATAGATACAGACATGTCAGATCAACAAAAGTTGCTTCCTTTTATAAAAAAATCAAGTAAACATAAGTGTGCAGTGTGCTAATCGTTTATTAACTTGTAGAAAACAATACAACGATTAATTAGACCACAAAAGCAGGTGAATTAACAATCAATGAAAACTGCTGAAAAACTAAGAAGTAACAATTGCCTACAGCATCTAGACAAAAAGGCAACACAGACTGACAAATTATGTTGGAGACACTAAACATATTTCTTATATAAATGAAAAGAAAATATCGTTAACATACTCGAATCAAGGATAAGTCCCGCAATCATAAATTCTGCTATTTAAGACATGCAAGTTTAACTTCAACAAAAGAAAGAATAGAAATATACAAAGCAAGCAACATTGTGAAGGGAAAAAAAAAAGGTAAACCCAACAACGTAAAAGACATTCTTCAGTTTTACATTGCCAACACACATAACTAGCCTAACACCTGCACATACCTCATTGTCGGTTCCATGGCCAAGTTGGCCATATTGCGGAAGACCGGCAGATCTATGGAGAAACAAAAAAATAAAAAATAGTCAAAGAGAGAAGTGCATTGGTGAGCAACTTATAAAATTCGCTTTATACTTGAAACTGCAAGAAATCGAGACACGGAAGCAAATACATACAATATAGTTGCTCCTGGAGCAGAAGACAACCACATAGTGAAATCCCCACCACAAGCAACAGTCGTGACATCTGATACCTGACAGCGAATAGGAGAAGTCTCAACTTCTGCAAAAGAGAACAGGAAATGTCAAAAAAAGTAAGAATGGAATGCATGCTCAAATTACATGGAAACCACTGATTTCTAGCACTGCATGTTACAAAACATTTATAAGTGAGATTTCCTCAAAACCTAAATTATCCTCTCCACCGCAAAATTTAGTACAGACAGCACAAATTTGAAAGCAACAAACAAGCAACACAAATTTAAAAGCACCAAACAAGCAAAATGAAAGACCTTTGAATTCCATGAACATCACACAAAGTGAGAATATTGGGTTGCATGTAGATGGCAATTGGCATTAACACAAAATCACCGATTTTAATTGCATAAAGGATCCTACCGTTTCTTAATGCACCAGATCCTAGCTGCCCATGTTTGTTCCAGCCGAAGGCATAGGAATCACCATCATCTGTCACCACAACTGTATGAGACCGCCCAGCTGAGGCCGTAACTATTTTATACCTGCACCCAATGTAACAGCCTTAGTAACTAAAAAATTGTAAAAAATGAGTAATAGCGTTGATGGGCATTAAGAGCGAGAAAACATGAAAATCTTCAGACAACTTCACACAATTTCAACAGCAAGATTAATAGCGTTGATGAGCATTAAGAAATTTAATTTCCAAACAGAATATCAGAAATGGGACCGTGACAGAAGCAACGTACTTTAGAAGTTCCGACACAACTGTGGGCCTATCTCGCTGCAGAGTATCCCCGTGACCTAATTGCGCTTTCTGTGGAAACACATCACAAATTCATCAATTACAGATCACCATCAAAGTTACTAATCATCAAGTAATGCATAGTTGAGAAAAGCATGCCTCATTTCGCCCCCACGTATAGCATCGTCCATCCACATCCAACGCCACACAATGGCAGGAAACTACAAAAAGACGTCAATTCAGAATTCAGACTATTATATCCAGTTAAAAAAAAAGCATGTGTTTGCAGTCAAGACAAAATATTTCAAAAGATCTCAAGCATAAAAGCCTATGAATATCTTGTAGTACTTCAAGATACCATCACACTTAACATCCAACTTTCACCATCAGTGGAATACACATGGTTCCGCCACAATTCATTTCCAATTACAGGGAATACAACTATACAAGTAGCAACTTCTTATTGTCTAGTGTCTACTAAAGTCCACAATACGTTTCAGTAGAACACATACCACTTCCACTAGTCGTAGTATTTGAGTGACTAAACATTCAAACTCAACTAACAAAAATACAATTAAATCAAATATACGTTGAGAAAACTAGCGTCCGACAAATTCATTATACATTTTCCCCTAAAGTCACCCACTTGCTATTGTAACAAAATCCATCATACATTCCACTCTACGTTACCAACTTTTCTCAAAACCCACATACTTGAATAATGGCTTTTTGCCGAAAATCTTACACTCTTCTTCAAGGGTATCACACTAGTAACCCTAGTTAGACAAAACTACCAAAGCAGTGATGGAGCGAGGGAGGGTAGCAGATTTGGTTTGCCCAGTTAACCATATTTTGTTCGAAAAATTTCCACTTTTCCAATCATACTAAAGTACCATACAAAATATACATTTCTTTATACAAGTGGTACATCTCTTTTACCTCCAACCTCTAAAATTAACCAAATGTACAACAAATGGTAAGATCTTTTTTACCCATTTGAAACGCGAAACAGATATATCAGTCGCAAAGGAGACTTACTAATCTAACCAAGATCTACCAACACTAACATAATTGAAATCATCATAAAGCAATAAACTTAATGATTCCTGGAAAAACCCAAAACTCACCACAGCCAGAAGCAACAAAACAAACATCCTAAATGGCAGTATTTGCTCCATTTAACTCTAAACCGGATATATCCATCTTCAAATTAACATGAATATTTCCTTAAAAAAAAACCGGGAACTCGCAACAACCACAAGCCAATGTACTAATAAATGGCACTTTTGTTCTACTTTAACTTAGAAATCGATAAATCCGTCTTAAAAGAGACTCAATATGATTGAAAGCATAAAGCAATGATCTTGAAGGTTACGAGAAAAACCCGAAACTCACCACAACCGGAAGCAACAAAACGAATGTTGATACCGACTAAAGGACGAAGTCGAGTGGGGGAATACAAGTTTCCTTCAGTACCAGTTTTCTTCCTACCAACTGTATCCCAATTTGTTGACCCACAAAACAACAACTCTCCTCCATTTTTCCCCTTTTCTTCCTCACATTTCTTCTCTTCCGCCATTTTTGTCCTGCAAAAGCATCAAATCAACGGTCAAAAAGTGACAAAAAAAACATAAAGTTCGCATCTTTTCTTAGAAAAAAAATCATAAAACCCTGGAAATTGGATCTGATTCCAAAACAGCAAAAAATAACGAATACCCACGAACCAAACCACTGTGAATTAAAATGGGTCAATTCAAATTGATATATTTGGTAAAATACAATAAATATTCAATTATATATGGTATAATAAAGGGTTTATATTCAAAAAAAAGAAGGAAATAACGGCTACTGACCGTTGAAGGGGGTGAGAGAGAAGAGAGAAGATGTGAAAGTGGCGGGAAAATGGAAGGTTTGAAGGAAAACGGCGAAAAAAAAAAAAAGAGGGAAAAAAAATCTGAGATCAGAGAAAAAGAAGAAGAAGAAGAAGATAGAATGAGTTTTATTTTTAGGGCAAACTATTGGGGATGAAATAGAAGATTTTTGAGGGAACAAACAAATTGAATTCAATTAAATTTTAAAATTAAAAATTAAAATAAAGAAAGAAAGGGAAAAAGGGGGGATTTTTGTGTGTATAAAAGCGGGATTGGGTGTAGTGGTTGCGGTTTTCCAAGCTAAGTTCACTATGGACTTTGGAGTATTTTGCACTCCTACTCCTTTGTTACCTCTTCTAGACTTCTAGTGTACGGTTTGTGATTTTTTTTCAAGATAAAAAGTTAAATTAATATGGATAGAGGTATTCAAATTTCTAGGGAGTAGTTAAATGTCAATATGGAAAATTAATTGTAGGTAGCGTTTGGAAATTATGATTTTATTTGAATAATCAAATATGAAATATAAACTTTAAAATCATGAATTACAAATCTAAATTCTTTGTTTGGCAACGCTGAAATTTCAAATATAGAATTTGAAATCCAATACAATGTTTAGGTAACAATGGAATTTCAATGTTAAATTCAAAGTTATAACAAGACAACATTGCGACAAACTCTATAAAAATAATCCACGATTATTATCCACAACTAAACTTAACACGAATTCAAGTAAAATTTTAAAAAAATAAAAAATTGACAGTATTTAGAACCATCTTCTAAACACAGTAAAATTCAGTCCAATTTATCCTCTTCCGGAAGATCCTTAAGCGTCTCAAATTCTCGAGGGCACTTCATAAATAACTTCAGCTCTTAGTAATTGCTACTAAAGGGCAAAACTTGAAACTGCTTCTGTCAACTAGTCTCACTTTTGCTTTTTGCGGGAGCTAGTTGAAGTAGCACCACCACCAGTAGAACTAGAGGTGGCAATTTGGGCCCGCGGCCCGTGGGCGGCCTGGCCCGGCCCAAGGCCCGTCATCCTCTTGGCCCGGCCCCGTGGCCCATCACCACAGGTCCGACCCGGCCCGTGGCCCGATGAATTGGCTCGTGGGCCGGCCCGTTATCCAACCTGTGGGATTGCCCATTTATCATTTCTATAATACTATAAAAATTTGTATTTACTATCTTTTTTACATACATTAGTTTCAACTATAAATTTCATTTTATTATTTTTAATTCATATTTGAGGCACTTCTTAATATAATTAATTTCTTTTCCAATTAATTTTTTTTTATATTTACTATTTTAATTTTATTTATTTACTTACAAGTAAATTTATATATTCAAATGAAATTATAAAAATTACTTACTTATTTACAAGTAACAACTTACAACTTTAAAAAAAAAAAAAAAAAATTAACTTAAAATATAATAATTACAATTTACAAATTAATTTAGAAAATTAAAATAAAAAATAACAAAAAAAAAAAAAAAAAAAAAAAACACCAATCTCTTGGCCCGGCCCAAAGTGAGCCCAAGGTTGCCCATGGGCTAGGCCCAGCCCGAGCCCGACGGGCCATGGGCCGGCCTGCGGGCCATGGCGCCAAAAAATATAATAGGCTCGAGCCTAGGCCGGCCCAACGGCCCGAAAGTGTGGGCATGGACGGGCCCAAAAAATATTGTGGCTCGACGGCCCGCCCATGGGCCGGCCCACGGCCCGTAGAGCCATCTCTAAGTAGAACTCGCACTATCACTTGCCTCATCATTTAACATAGTTGCGCCTTCTTCAAAATGCTCACCTTCATCACCAGTAGCACGTTCCGATATAAATAATACACATATATCTTCCCAATGCTCAATGACTTTGTTCGCATAAGGTGCCATATGCGAGTTAACCTACAAAAAGAAACAAATCGAACTCGTGACCATGCTGGGTAACCTGAAATATAGCAGCAGGTAGTAGCAAGCACGGTCATCATACAGCAGGTAGCAACAATAACAGCGCGTAGCAACAATAACAAAGCGTAGCAGCAGGTTACACCGACAACAACAGCATGTTAAAGGGGTTCGAAAAATGAAAACCGCGTTCTGCATGTAAATGACAGTAAAAGGGTTCAATCCATCCAAAGTACAAACAAAAAAGATGTCGAATAAATGAACCAAAATCATATATATCCACCAGGTTCAAACGAACACTAGCAATACTGACATATCATCAAAACAATGTCTCACTTTCTATGGAGCTCATCTTTAAAACAATAACGTCATAAGGAATATTACATAAAATTTATGGTTTTCATTGTTCTCATGATTGAAGCACTACCAAAAACACAAAAGTAATTGGCAGGAGAATAAAAGCACATAATTTCGGTGCTACCCTAATTGAAATAATGCCCTGTGAGCTTCTAATCGATTGAAAACCGCTTCAGTGCTACCCTAATTTCATCAGACAAACTACACTTGCTAAAACTAACATTACCTCTGCATATTACTCGGTCATTTCTTCAACAGTTATTTCTATCATTTTCCTTTCATCATTCCACGTGAACTTAGTTTTGCTTTCGATCTCAGTTATTACTCCATAATGTTTCTTCCATATCTTAATTCCGACTTTCCAGAAATCATCAATACAATAAAACTCAAATGCCTACTTACATGATATACAATATAATGCAATTACATTCATCTTAAAAATCACATTGCATAATGAATCAACCAAAAAAATAATGAATCAACCAAATTATTAATTATGTCAACAAAGTTTCAATTAAATAATAAGCAAGTAATCATACGAATTATGATTTAAAATAATCCAAAAAACGCATAAGCACTCTAACAATTAACAAATAAGTACTAAATCAACAGAGAAATATAATCAATAACATGATGATGATGATAAAATTCAAGATGAAATTTTGGGGATTATGAAGAACTTACAATTATTGGAAGATTGCAGGAAATCGAAGCAAAATTAGGGTTTTTGTGATAAAATCGAAGCAAAATTGAAGCAAAATCGAGTACAATTAGGGTTTCATTGGTAGAGAGTTCATACGTTGGAGATTTTAGTATTTTTGGGTGACTTAGATTTTGAAATGACAGGTTAGAGGCTGTCATTTGATTATTGCCTTGTGGGTTTTGTATCAAATCTCATAGCTTTGGTCCAAATTCAAATCCAAATGATTTTTGGGTTGCCAAACACTTGATTTGGGCCAAATTTGGGATTGAAATACAATCTTGGTTTCTAAACATGCTATAAATTATAGGTATTTGATTTGATTTGAAGGGAGTATAGGTAAACGATTTTTTAGACTTAAAAGTCTAGCTTTGGTGTATGATGCGCCAGACGATCTATGTTAGTCAGCTCCGATTAAACTGAACCAAAGGTGAGGATGTCAGTGATGTTTGGCGTTGACCATTAAAAGACATTACAAGGCAAAGATAACCACCAACTTATGCCATAGATCATGGATAAGAATAGCCGATAATCTTCTAGCATAGGCCACAAGAAAACAAGAGTGAATGACTATAAACACATGAAATAGTAAACTTATTGAAGCATTCACAAAATACACAACAAAAGTTACTACTCCGTACTTACATTTTTTTCTGCAAGTTTGAACATCTCTCTAACAGCATCTGACTTAGGCATCAAAGGAGTTTTTTTTTTTACATCCCCAAAGATAACTGTGCTTCATGTGTAGGACACGGCTTGAGGAGAAGACAACTAGGCGGACACTAATCTCTCGCAAGACAACACATTATTGTAACTATAGATTAAGTTTCGTGTATTAAGTCTCCTCACTTTGTACGTGAAACAAAGTTGAATGAAGATACAACGGAGGACAATTTTTTGGACCAAGCTGTAGGTACCGGGGTTAAATGGGACCACTCGACGTCTTGCTAAGGGCGAAAAAGTTGAAAAAGATTAAGTAGGAAAAACCTTTAAAAACTGCTTCGGGGCCGCCACTAAATTATGAGGGAAATTTAGAACCCGCCTCCGTGTCCTTATGCTCAAAGACACATCTAAGAGTTCAAGGCACGTCGACACTCATCCGTCTAAGGCTATTGTGAAACCAGATTCAGATTCGGGTGAGGGTACTCTTCTAAAGAATAGTTCAAATAATGTTTTATGAAAGATCTTTTGGAAAAGCCTATCAAAAGATAGCCTCTACTAAGCTTGAGAACAATGCAAATGAATGATATGCAAGCCTAAGTCGCTACGTACAAGTGCGATTTAAATTGTAAAAAGAATGCAAATGCAAATGCAAAAAGAGATTGTTTAAAACCCTCAGTTAAGCATGCTTAACTTGTTAACGAAAACGGTTCAGTTAATGTCGAATTCATTGTTAAGTGATTTAATGCAATAAGAGAATTTGCTAAATGCATACATAAAATAAAGTCCATTTGGTTTATTTTAAAGGGGGTCAGTTGTTTATGCGACTTTGGAAAGGTATTACGAATAGGGTGTGTATTCGAGGTGCATGACCGCCTTATGAAAAGCAGACTTGCGTACCAAAGTCGGGGTGAGCCTAATGTAGGCCATTGCAAGTCAAAGAAGTAAAGAAAAACCTTAATCCATGCTAGGATTAAGACCTACATGTCTCGAATCAGGAAACCGGCAGCGCTTCGCTTCAAAGGGGAGAATTCAACCAGAGAAAATGAAGAATTCAAAGGATGTTTATGCATGAGGCTTTTGAGAGAGTTTTGCTGGTGTTTCTAGCTGTGAGAATTGTGTTTGAAACGTATGTAGATGGGTTGTATTTATAGTTGAGAGCTCAACAAGAATTAGGAAACCCTAGAGGATAAAATCAGCCGTAGGAATCGCAAGGCACCTTGCGATAGCCTGGGGAATCGCAAGGCACCTTGCGATAGCCTGGGGCAATCGCAAGGCACCTTGCGATAGCCTGCTCCAATCGCAAGGGCTCTTGCAACTTGGAGGGCGGGCAAAGTCCTCTTTTTCCGTATATTTCTAAATTATCTTTTAGGATATACGGGATATTCTTGCTTGAGCTCTAAGATACGAAATGTGTGCTGAAAATAGGGTTTGTTTAGGTTCTCCTGGGCCTTGGGAAGCGGGCCAGGAATGGGACTGGGCTCGATTCTGGGCCCGAGACCCGAAAATGTGAAAAGGGTGTATTTTGTGGTGTTTTGTGAAATAAGACGACCCATGAGGCCGTATTTGGTGTTTGCCAACGTTAAAAGATGGTTTTAGCAACCGGGCCTAAATTTAGGGATTTAGGAGAATCGAATTAGGCCTTGTTAATGTAAGAGGGCCAATTGGATTATGTGTTTGTAAAAGGGGTGCGCGCATACCGATTAGGACCGAGACTCGAGACAGGCTAGACTCTAGACTATCCTAAGGACACTTACCTAAGAGTGATGACCCATAAGAAAACCTCATTTTGCATTTCAAACATTTAACTCGAATTCGACATAATTAGTACCGTTTAAGTCAACGTAAAAGCATGCAATAAAAGTCCATTGTTACATCATTGGGTTTTTGGCGGGAGGTACGGATGTGGGTATCCACACAAGCAAAAAAGAAAAAGAACGTTCTTCATAGACTCTGTGTGAATTGTTGTGTACGTTTAGACATAGTGAAAGTAAATCATATATTGATACTTTATCTGTTTGAGTCATTTGTTATGTACGTTTGGACGTGGTGAATACTTGTTTCGTGAAAAGTTTATGTTGTTCCATTTAAACAAATTCATGTACGTTGAATTCGAGATTAAGAGGTTGTTTGATTGCCTCCTACAAATAAACGAAGTTAAACATCCTATGAAGTTGAGAATCAACCCCTTGTTTGGTTACCCGTAATTTAGCAAAATGGAGGAAATGAAACTAACAGTGTATGAGGGCACTCTTGTAATTACAACACTTATATGACTAAAACTATACCGTCAATGAGTGTGCTTCCTGTCTTAGATGAACCTAGTTGTTATACAGAGGCCGTTAAGCACCCTGAATGGCGAGATGCAATGGCTGATGAATTCAATGCTTTAATTGACAATGGCACATGTACATTAGTACCTTATGCAAATTACATGAATCTTGTTGGTTTTAAGTGGGTTTATAAGATTAAATATCACTATGACGGTTCACTTGAGCGTTATAAAGCTCGTTTGATTTCCCAAGGTTTTCATCAACAGGCTGACATTGATTTTCATGAAACTTCTAGTCCTGTCGTAAAACCTACCACTGTTCGTATTGTGCTTTCTCTAGCTATGGTTGCTAATTGGCATGTTCGCTAACTTGATGTCAAAAATGTCTTTCTGCATGGTCACTTGACTGAAGAAGTCTATATGAAACAACCTCATGGATTTGTTCATCCCGAGTTTCCTTCTCATGTGTGTCGTTTACGTAAAGCTATTTATGGTATGAAACAGGCTCCGTGAGTTTGGTTTCATCGCTTTGCTAGTATTTTGCTCTCCCTTGCCTTTATTTGTTCTCCGTCTGATGATTCCATGTTCATTCATCGTACTCCACATTCTATGTCGATGATATTGTCTTAATGGGTAACTCTCTCCACCTACTCATGCATCTCATTAGTATACTGTCATCTCAGTTTGCAATGAAGGATCTTGGTGACCTTCAATATTTTTTGGGTGTCCAAGTGGTACGAATTGAACTTCAGGTCACTTATTTCTGTCTCAACATAATATGTCTCTGACTTACTTTGTAAGTTTCATCTTCACACCTTGAAATCTGTTTGTACCACCATTCCCTCTAGAACAGTTTTGTCCCTCACGGATGGCGAGCTACTTGCAAATCCATTGAGTTTCGGAGTATGGTAGGTGCATTGCAGTATTTGACTATGACTCGTCCTGATATTGCTTTTGCTGTGCATGTAGTTTCCCAGTTTATGCATGCGCCCCGTACTACTCATCTACATACTGTGAAAATAATTTTCAGGTACTTGTTAGGTACTCAAGACTATGGTTTGATGCTAAAGACAGGACAAATGGCATGCAGCTCTTATGGTCTTAATTAATAGCTTATTTCGACGCGGATTGGGTATGCTGTCCAGATAGCTCCAGATCCACGACAGGATATGACGTATTTCTTGGTCCTAATTTAATCTCGTGGCTATCTAAGAAGCAACCCACGGTCTCAAAGTCTTCTACTGAAGCTGAATATCGTGCTCTTGCATACACAGTTGCTGAAACGTTGTGGATACGTAAAATTTTGGTTGATCTTGGGATTACGCTATGTCGTCCTGTTTTGCTAAAATGTGACAATATAAGTGCCAAGTACATGACTACTAATCTTGTTTTTCATGATCGTACCAAGCATATTACCGCGACTACCACTTTGTACGCGAGCGTGCTGCTCATGGTGACTTGGTTGTTCGATCAGTATGTTCCTACCCGGTTTCAGTTAGCTGATATTTTTACAAAGGGCTTGTCTTCCCAACAGTTTTATATATTAAAAACAATTTGTCTGTCCGTCTTCCTCCCGCACAGATTGAGGGAGCGTAATAATGTATGAGGGCACTCTTGTAATTACAACATTTATATTTCATATAAATATTAGACCAACGGCACCCAAATGGGTAAGCCACACAATTACAGTCATAGAAACTTTCATCGTGAGTTGCAATTCCTAACCTACTCCCCCTTAGGTAAGTTAATCTTCCCACATCTTAATTTTACAATTCACATATTGCCATTAATTTTTGAGTAAATTGACTGTTACACCCACTCATTAGTGCGTTTTTCAAACTTACACCCACATCGTTTTTGACTTTGTAACTACTACCAAATGTATTGGTTCGGTTAATGACTACTACCATTTTTAATCGGAACCTAAAAAGGACACATAAAATGACTAAAATACCCCTGATTTAACTTACCCTCATATTACTTTCCTTTTGATTTATTTCTTAAGATTAGCTTTTGTCTTTGACTCTTGTAATTACTCATTTTACTTAGATTTACTTTTTTTACTTTTTACATCAAATTAACTCTCCTCAAAGTTGATGTAGCTTTCCAAAAATTCGTCTTTGATTTTGCTCGTGTTTCTTCATCGACTTCATCAGCATTTTTCGAAGCTCTCCACGCCGTCATCACGTAGCTTTTCCCGAATTGGGGTGTGTTTAATCATTTCAAAATAAACCGAAAAATTTGTCATTCAATTCAAATATCATAGAAAACTGGAAATTTGAATTCAATTACACATAAACCCTAATTTGAAAGTGATTGCCCAGAAATTTCGAAATTTTGCCCAAAATTTACGTACAAATTTCAAACTAAAACCCCAAAGCAACGAAATTGTGATAGAAATTACAAAAAGTTAGGATCTTTATGATTTAAAACACCAAATTTAACAAAATAGTAAAGATTTTTATGATTTCAAACCCAAAATTAACGATTGTGTACCACCAAATCTCAGAAGTATACATAATTTCGACAACGAAAACCAAAAAAATTCGTAAAGAAAAAGCCCTAATTTACAATATCTGGGTTTGACTCAACATAAATTCTAATATTACTTAGCACGTGTGACTAAACGAAAGAGATGAAGATGACGACAATGGAGGATAGACTGAAATAAGTGACTTTGAGCTTGCTTTTAATGGAGGGAATGGTGAAATAAGTTACCTTCAGCTCTGCTTCTAATTAAATAAATGGGATGTAAATAAGTAACTTTTACAAAATAATTAAGGTCCACAAAGTTTAAGTAAATAAATGAGAGTGTTTTAAGTTTAATAAGAGGAATTAGTAGAAAAAATGAGGAAAAATTAAACAAAAAAGGAGTAAACAAAATCATAGTGAAGGGTCAAAGTATGGGTAAAATGGGAAAGAATTTCGTCAACAATCTCTCAAAATCAAGATCAACGGCCAAGATCTAAAGTTGGTAGGTTCGGATTCGTACATGGTAGTAGTCATTAACCGAACCAATACATTTGGTAGTAGTTACAAAGTCGAAAACGATGTGGGTGTAAGTTTGAAAAACGCACTAATGAGTGGGTGTAATTGTCAATTTACTCTTAATTTTTTAACCTTTATAAAAGCATTTACGAGTATAATACGGAGTAGTATTTTATACTCCCTCCATTCCACTATCTTCTTCCCACTTTCCCAAAAAGGAAATTTCACTATCTTCTTCCCATTTCTATTTTTGTCAACTTTTAACCAATCTCATTCACACAATTTACTTTACTTCCTCCATTCCATTTGATTCTATACATATTCCTTTTTTGGAAATTCCAATCAATTCTATACATTTCTATTTTAGTCTCTACTTTATTAAACTAAAAGACCAATATACCCTTCACTAATACCCACTCAACCCACTTACAAACAATAAAGTAGGGGTATTTAAGTAATTCCATTATCTACCCCACTTAATTTTCTTCTACCTTAATTACCGTGTTTTGGTCAAACGTATAGAATCAAACGGAATGGAGGAAGTATTATTTTTCTACTTTAATCTCACCCACACAACCTCTCCACCTTAATATTTGTTCCATATTGAAATGGGAAGAACAAAAAGAAATAGAGGGAGTACAAAAGTATGAAAAGTTTTTAATCACAACCAATCAAATATTTATGTTAATTCATGAGAAGTTTAACATCCTACCTGCCAACCAAACAAGTTTTCCGTGATTCTCATAAATCTGATAGGGGAAGTTAACTCTTGTGAATTGCAAATTTTTACACGGAATTACTCCACATATGACATATGAACCAAATGACAGCTTATTATAAACTTCACAAATTCTCATATAAAACGGGTATATCCGTCTTAAGTTAAGACGGGTCAAATAGTTAGATAAGACAAAATTAAAAGTGTAGGAAAAAGTAAAATATTTTATCTCATGTGTGCAAGCGAATGAGTATTTGACCCGTTTTAAACTTAAGACGGATAACCCGTATGAGAGACTTATTGATTAGTGTCAAATTGTTTTCCAAATTGAAAAACGCACAAATGAAAATGAAGGTAACGGGAACACAAAGGATAAGATCATCATCATCATTATATAAAAGTGAAAGGCACAAAAATACTCGAGATTAGACCCACAAACAAAACATGAGACTTATTATTACGATATAGTTTTATGCATTTCATTGCATCAACTTACTATTGTTAATGGCTTCTCTTCCTTCAGTCGCCATTAATGGCAATCTCAAGCTTGACCCTGACCTCAAAAAGTCTCCTTCTTTTGACAAGGTTTACCCTTTTCTCTTTTGTTACTGTTTTTTCTGCTCAATTTTACTTGCAATTCTTCTCCAAAGTTGTCATCTTTCTTGCTTTTTAACCCTCAAATTGCAAATTTTCCAACTTACATGTGATTTTACTTCTGGTAGAATTGTGGGTTGTGTTTAATTGATTTATTCTGCCATTAATTTTTCAATGAGACCGTTATAATTAAAATGTCATTGTAATTGAGTGAATTTGGACCATTTTTAATAGATGAATGATTATAATTTTAATAATTCTCGTAGTTGGTCGTACGTATACAACGGTCTCATCGGAGAATTTGTATCTTGCGACTATATTGATTGAAAATAGTTTATGAATGGCTACAAAAAAATGATCATATTTTCCATTTATTGTTTAACTGTTTAAGTTTATAGTATTGATCTTTGATTTTATAGATGCAATTTTTTGAGTGATTGATTTAAGTAGTAATTAATTAATTTAATTTAAGAATGTATTCTGCATTTTTGGTTAGATGTTAGAGCTGCAAGTTTCTAGGTTTATTAGGAATACATATTGGGATATTTTCAAGGCGAAAATTGTCGAGTTGAATGTCGATTTTTCCATTCGGTTTATATTACATGGATTCATGTAGTTGTTCACCTTTGCTTTTGGATCGGTTTTATAGGAAAAGTTATGCAAGTGAGTGAAGATAACCTTCATTTCGACTGTTCGTACAAAGTAGTTTACTAAAAACGA
Organism: Dianthus caryophyllus; assembly: GCA_023091065.1. Lineage (NCBI taxonomy): Eukaryota > Viridiplantae > Streptophyta > Magnoliopsida > Caryophyllales > Caryophyllaceae > Dianthus > Dianthus caryophyllus. Next base: position 8,392,670 of record CM041522.1, on the reverse strand, counting down.
CAAGAAACGGACACCCCAGTATGGGAAAACGTAAAGAAAGAGGGCTTGCTCTAAATGGGGTTTTGCTCGCTCGCTTGTTTAGTTGCATTTATTATTTACGTGGTTGATATGTTGAGCTTACATTCTCGCTACTGCAAGTGTGTTCACCAAATGATGCCTTTAGAATGAACAGAGTAGTCGATAGTGTAAACGGGAGAGTAAGGGATTGTTTTCTTCGTCTCAAGTTGTCTGAAATCTAACGTTAAAACTTTTTCAAATGCGGAGTATTTGTTGAGAGAAAATAAGACGAGGAGAATGTTTCCTAAGTTGTCTGATTTTGTGTGGATTCTTGAATTTTAGAGCCAAAGTGTAAGCTATACAAGAACACAAAGCAACAACATTCAACTCGACGCAAACGCGGAGACAAATTTCTTGACCTTCAGAGACGCGTTATCTGTCATTAATGATGGCACTCATATCGAGTCCGTTTTCTACGTCCCCTTGTTGCAAGAATGCATCACGAAACGCTCTTTATCAGATACTCAAATGGTCCACGCCCACATTGTAAAAACTGGGACCCACGAGGATACATACGTTATGACTTCACTCGTCAACGTCTACGCCAAATGCGGGCACATGGAATATGCGCAAAGTGTGTTTGATCATTTGCCTGGAAGAAACGTCGTGAGTTGGACAGGACTTATGACAGGCTATGTGCATAACTCGCAGCCTGAGGAAGGCGTTCGAGTATTCGTACGAATGCTAGAAGTCGGGGCTTACCCCACACCACACACGTTTGGGACGATATTTAGTGCGTGCTCGTCTATGCAATTTCTCAAACTCGGGAAACAAATCCACGCGTATAGTGTGAAATACGGTGTAGAAACCGAGACCAGCATAGGGAACGCTCTCTGTAACTTTTACTCTAAGTCCGGAAACTTGGACGCTGCTGTGCACGCATTTAGAAGGAACGGAGAAAAAAACGTTATCTCGTGGACATCAGTTATTGCAGCTTGTGGTGATAATGGTGATCATGATACGGGTTTGAGATACTTTATTGAGATGCTCTCGGAAGATGTAGAGCTTAATGAGTACACAGTCACGACTATTTTGAGTTCGTGTTGCGCGTTGCATTTTTTGGATGTCGGGAGGCAAATACATTCCATGAGCGTCAAACTCGGGTTACAAGAAAACCTGAAAGTTAAAAATTCGATAATGTACCTTTATCTAAAATGTGGATTGAATAAGGAAGCGAATACATTAGTCGACGAGATGAATTCTATTGGGTTGGTGACGTGGAATGCGCTGATAGCGGGACATGCGCAGATGATGGGTGTCGCTGATGACAGGATTTCCGCACAGCAGAGTGGATATCAGGCATTAAATTTGTACCTGAAGATGAATCGATCGGGCATAAAACCGGATTCGTTTACGTTATCAAGTGTCTTAAGTGTCTGTAGTACTCTAGTGGCATTGGAGCAAGGGGAGCAAGTTCATGCGCAGACGATTAAAAGCGGGGTTTTGGCAGATTATATTGTTGGAACATCGTTGGTTAACATGTACAGTAAATGTGGCTACATTGAAAAGGCTCGTAAAGCATTTTCAGAAATGCATTCAAGGTCGCTAATAGCGTATACGTCTATGATAACATCTTTTGCACAGCATGGGCGATCACAGGAAGCGTTGCAACTTTTTCTCGAAATGCTATCAGCTGGTGAGAAACCAAATAAAGTCACGTTTATAGGCGTACTTTCAGCTTGCAGCTATGCTGGCATGGTCGATGAGGCACTAGAATATTTCAAAATGATGAAAACGATTTACAAGATTAAGCCGATAATGGAGCATTATGCGTGCCTGGTCGACATGTACGTAAGGCTAGGTCGGTTAAAGGAAGCTTTCGATTTGACGAAGAATATGGGGTGTGAACCTGACGAATTCATCTGGTCGAATTTGGTCGCAGGGTGCAGAAGTCACGGTAACCTAGAGTTGGGTTTTGGTGCAGCTGAACGATTGCTCAAATTGAAACCCAAAGATATCGAGACCTACGTTTTAATACTAAACATGTATATTTCTGCTGAACGATGGCAGGATGTTTCCAGAGTAAGGAAACTGATGAAGGACGAAAAGCTCGGAAAGTTGCAGGACTTGAGCTGGTTAAGCATTAGGGATAAAGTTTACTCGTTTACCCCTCGGGGTGAATCGTATTATCTTAAAACCGAGGTCGAGAATTATTTGGGTGCCCTAATCGAGGAAGTTAAGAGTAAGGGGTACGTGTATCAAAACACCATGGTATCAGACGGAGAAGAGGATGAAAATAGAATTTCATCGTCTTCGATTAGTTATCATAGTGAACAGTTAGCAGTTGCGTTTGGACTGTTGCAGACGGGTAACAATGTACCCATACGAGTTGTGAAAAGTACAGGTATGTGCAGGAACTGTCATACATTCGTCAAGTTCGTCTCAGAGATTACTTATAGGGAAATCGTAATTCGTGACAGTAAACGGCTCCACCGATTTGTCGGTGGACATTGTTCTTGTAAAGATTTTGCCAATCTTCTTTAGTTGATTATTTTTCATTTTTTTCTGGCTACTTATTTCATAATGCAATCATATAGTGTAAGATCAATTTACAACTTGAACTAAAAGGGTTACGAAGATCAGGAAAATTGTTATGGAAAGTATAATCGATTGTCCAAGACACACATTCGAGAACTCGGTTTGATGAATATGTTCATTCATTTATGGATAGATAATTCATATTGATAAACAAGCACGCTTACACAGGCGAAACAGAAACTAACCATATCGTTGAAGTTCCCGACTTCAATAAACGCAATCTATAGCATTCAACACCATTCTTTATAAAAATGACTAACTTAGTTTAAAATTACAATGCTGAATGTTTACATAACTTAATTTTAAATACTCTGTATCAGTTTGACTGTCAATTAACGAAAAAATGATTGTGTTTGACTAAAGATTGAATGAATAGGCAACGATGGTTGATATTTACCATCGAATCGATATCATAAACATTTATTAGTGAGTTATGTACCCAAAACCCTTTCTGATATAACTGAAGCACCGTCAACGGATGAATGTCTTGTCTTACACTTAGGAGCCCTCCTCTTTCACAGACTGCATAGGCTGGTTGTGCGAACATCCCACATTTTCCTGACTCTGTTGCGACTGATGCATGTTTTGAGACGACATCTGCGTCTGAAATGCATGATTATTGTGCACGACCTGCTGTGGCAAGCACATGTCTATCATCCCAGCTGCAATTCTCAGACGTTGTACGTCGTCTCTAAGCGCCTCGTTCAAAGCTGAAACATCAAGATACCATAAGCTTGAGGACACATAGATTGATAGATGTCATGGCGTTATTGTAGCCATTTGAAATTAAAGACGGAAGAGGACCATTAACTATCAAGATTCAGAATTGCCCAAATACAAAGTACGAACTATATTTAAGTTAGTTAACCTCACCTTTCAACAAAATTCTGACAAGAAATTCACTGATATTAATATAGGATTCAATTACGACAACGACAGACAAAATTGTAATGGTGAGAGAGATTAATGTGGTTACGACGTGATTTTAATGTAGTTTGTTTTTATATTGCGTTGTTTGTTTTTAGTACAAATTTTTGAATTGGGTATCATCAAAAAATCTGAAGAAACAGAATCCAATATCCGATTTGAAGAGATTGGGTATCGACGACAATTTGCAATCCCGGAAAAATCGGAAGGGATATACAAAATATCCAACATCTTGCTCAATTTCGACACTTTTGATACTGCTTTTGTTGATCTGAGTAGTTTAGACCTAGGAAATATTTATCGGCAAAAACGCTTGTAAATAGAACCAACAAATTAAGATAGACACGTATTGCGGTCAAACCAACTAAACAGCGACAGGCCACCTCGTTTTCATTTTCGACACTCATCACAAAAAGTCTCAGATCACCGACATTTTGAGTGACAAGTTCAGCGGAAATCAACGACTAAAAATGCAACAAACGAAAAGGTCGTAAGGAAAACAGCATACCATCCCTAAGTTGAGCTTGTTGATCCAGGGCTTGTAGACGAAACCTCAGCTCATTGTTTTGATTCATAAGATCAGCTGAATCCCTCTACAACATAAAAGAAGAAAAAAATCACTAACTTCCAAAATCAACAGCGACTACGAAGATCAGTCAATATTATTCATTCAAGTCATTCTCGAAAAAAACACCTGCAGAAACGTCAGCTGTGTAGACAACGAAGTAGCTTCGGTCTGCAGCGTCTGCACCTTGTACTCCAACTCCGCAATGTACCTCGTTTTCCGTTCCTTGGAACGCGCAGCAGAGACTCGATTGGCCAATATCCTGAACATCCAACACACAGAAGTTATATCACCTAAAAATCTCATAAAAGAACAATCTTTGAGAAATACGAGTACTTCCCTGATACATAAAACGTGATCACGACGTCTTGTGACCATTATTAAGAGCTATAAAAGCTGTTCACGTTTTACTTCATAATGGTCACGATCTATTTACAATGATCACATTTTATACATCAGAAAACTCGTCTTTCACTCCCCAAAAAACCGCTACACAATTCACGACCTTTTCACGCGTTTGGGGTCAGCCTTTGCGAACTCAACCAACTTCTCATTCGCCATGATCTTCTTCAATTCCTCGGAACTAAACTGCACATTCCCAAACTCCAAACTAAACAAACCAGTACTCCCATCCATCGAACTGCTTGGAGAATGCTGCGCAGACCGAGCACCAGAAGACGTCGACATCGACAACTGTGGTGGTGGTGGTGGTGGTGGCGCAACCATACTCGACATTTCACCATTCAAACCCCTGAAATTCTCCATAAAACTATCAATCGACAAACTCCTACAATGTCGACTACCACTGCCGCCACCACCACCGACTTTCTCGATCGAATTACTCGAAATGCCGCTACTGTCACCGTCATTTTCGCTGCTCTTACTATCCTTCTCCTCTACACTGCACTCATCGTTTCCACCATAATTCATCATATAAGCCGAGATTAAACCGTCCTTGTCACCGATTTCACCCTCGCGCTTCATGATCAACTTCGCCGGATTCTCCGCCGCCGCCGACGACGACGGCGGCGAGATTCGTAACTGCCCGTCGCTGTCACATCTCCGGTGACCTCCCAACGGCGGGAATGAAAGCCTATCAAACGCCGTCGTATTAGAAACCCTAATTTGCGACTGTGGATGTGACGGTGGCATACCTAACACTGATCTTTTACCATAATTGCTCTGATTTTCGCCATTAATCCCTAATTGTGCTTGATTAATAGCTTGATTGAGCATTTTTGATGACGAATTTCCACCAATTGATGAACCAAATCCTTGAATTAAACCAGTTTCATCACTTCCTTCCATTTTTTTCGTAAACACAATTAAATTAAATTATTATGATTAAAACGAAAATGCTGTGAATGCTCAACGACGATTTAGCTAGCAAAGAAGAAACTTCAACGTTTGAGTGTACAACGAAGAGGAGAAGAAGAAGAAGAAGAAGAAGAAGAAGAAGAAGAAGATTCTGGAAGAAGTTATTGTGTGAAGAAACAACGGTATACAAAAATGGCGGAAAAAAAAATTGAAAAAAAAAAGGCAAAAAGAAAAAAGAAAGAAGAAAAGAAGGAAGCTTCAGAAATCTGTATTCGGTATCTTCTCTCAGACAAGCGCCAACTTTTTTCGGAATTGTTTTTTTTTTTTTTTTTTTTTTTTGGTTTATATTACTCGTATAATTTATTGAGGGTTATTATGTTTTTATAATGTAGTTCTCGTTCCCCTCGTTTATATACATTTCACATTTTCAATATAGGTTACGATATATAAAGAAAGTTGGTGAAGTTTGCTACAATTACATAGAAATATACATTTATAAGATAGTTTATCGCATAAAAAGGGAAATAAATAATACTATTTTTGTTTCAGTCATTTGTTTACAGTTTGACTTTTTTTCCCCTACAAAAAAAGTCAAACTGTAAATAATTCACTGAAACGGAGGTAGTATTCTAATTCCATATAAAGTAAACTTCACCAACCTAACTAAAGTTTGAACTTCATGAAATCCAAATCCATTTTTAATACTCTTTCAATATATAAATACGAGTATAAAATATAGTTATGTGTGATCTTGTTAAATGGTTTTATCGGGTACATTATCAATATCAAATCTTTATAATATTTAATTATATGTAATTAAATATATGAATAAAAGAAAGTAAATGTAGAAAATTGAATGAGATAGAGGAAGTACACTATTTATGTACCTGAGTTTAATATTAAAAAATACATTTAAATGTTATGAAATTACAAATTAATCAAAACGATTATGATGATGTAGTATCGCAATTGTCACTGAAAATGTTACAAAAATTATACAAATGAGGTATTGCTGACTTACAATAAAATATTGTAAAACCGTCTCATACAAGAATTAGTGAAAAAAAATAGGTAGAGTTCGTATTTAATTCTTTATTTACATTTGTTTTAGTTGAATTCTTTATATTGATTTTCTTATGTGTCTCAGTCGAAGAGATGTTAAAGATTTAAAAATGTGTATATTACAAAAAAAATTATTACGGAGTAAAAAAAGAATTAAGTAATATTTTTTGCAATGTGCATTTTCATATCATTGATGTGTTCGCGCCTTCGCGGTTCACACACACTACGGTTATCGTATTGGGTTTACGTATATCCGTTGGCCACATAACGAACATAACGAACATTTCAAATGTATGTATGGAAAATGATCTACGGAGTAAAAGAAATCAAAACATATATCGTGATTCTTGAAATTTTCAGTAAGAGATTTTTTACGATTTTTACATTTTCAATTTTTTAACATGTGTCCAATAAATATACGCTAAAAATTGCTAAATTACAAAACACAAAAAGTCAATAGTATCTACATTGAAAAATTATACTCCCAATTATAAATATGGTTTGGCGTCATTAAGGTTACAAATTTTTTTATAGTGCTATTCCCAATATGTACATTTTGAGATCTTTAACATGTGGTAAGGAAATACATTAGAATACTATTCTCTCTGTCTCAGTCATTTGTTTACACTTCTCTCAAACCCCCTCACAAAAAAGTTAAACTGTAAACAATTCACTGGAACGGAGAGAGTAAAAGAAATTAGTTTAAAAATGTTAAATGATCGGAGAAATTATCGTGAAAACGATAACGTTAAAAACCATAACGTATTGTGAGTAACATGTAAATTTGTTTATCCTATTGTTAATATTAATGATTAAACCGATTTAATAGAACATTTAACGACATAACGGAAAAATCACATTTTATTTAGAAAAATCGTTATTCTCAAATATAAAAGATTATGTATTCCCTCCGTTCCAGTGATTTGTTTACAGTTTAATTATTCTGTAAAAAGAAATTTAAAAGAAATGTAAACAAATAACTGAGATAGAAGAAGTAGAAGAATTACTCCGTAAGTTGATTGATGGGTTGGGCATGGTAGATATGGAAATAAATGAAATGAAGTGATATGGGGTTTCATATTCATGTGAATTTGGCATAAATGTCAATGATTTGATTCCGACGCGGTTTGACTTGTGTTAATTTGGTTAGTAATAATTGTAATTTATTTGTGTAGCTTTGCTATGAAATCCCATTATTTGTGGCCTTTTTGGTCTTGTTTGTCTTACCTATTTTGATTCCTTTGATCATATTGTTCCTAATATACAAACTCTCCAATCTAACATGATTCTTTACTCTCCATTGGATGTAGTAAATAGTAAATAGTAATTGTATAATGTATACGATATAAATTAAAGTTTACGGAGTATTAATTATCGTAATTGCTCAACTGTACCCGACTTTTACTCAATTGTACCCTTTTTTACCATAAAATTTCCTAACATTACCCTTCTCTACCTTCAATTTTCTCTCTTTTCACTCTTATTCAATTCAATCAAATTCAAACAAATTCAATCAAATTCATTGAAATATTTAACTATAAATCTAAATATGGAGTACATAATTATACAAGTTCTATTTTCGTTTTTTTTTTATTTGTTGATTAAAATTTCAATAGCTACTATTGATTAGGGTTTTGATGCACTTCTACTGATTTGGGTTTGTGGTGGGTCTAGGGTGGTCGGGCTTGGTCAAGGCGGCACAAGGATAGTCAGATGCTGGTCAAGGCCGCTCATGTGGTTGTCGATTTGGGCAAACCGGGAAGGGGTGGTTGGTTTTGGGTCAGGTAGACTGGGTGAGTAGTCGGGGTGGTTCGTTTGGGGCTCGGCGGCGCATGCAAGGGGTGGCTCTATGGTGGTTGACGGTGTATTTTAGTGTTGGACCAGGAGGGGCCATATGGTGGTTTGGGGTGGTTAATTATTTGTTAGGGTTCTCGAGGGTAGGGGCTGGGCCAAGGGTGACGGTTGTCGGTGGTGGGGGCATGTCAGGGGCCAAATTAGGTTGGGTGGGTTAGGGCGGTTAGGTTGGGTGGCTTAGGCAAGGGCGGTGCACGGTGGTGGTGCGTCGTTGTTGGGTCGGTTCAGGAAGGTTATTGGTTTCGGTAGTGGTAGTTCTGCTTCAAGATGATGGTGGTTCCGGTTCAATGTGGGTCATTTAGTGCGGTGGTGTTTGGGCCTTGGGAATGAGTGGTGTTTGGGCCTTGGGAATGGTGGACGACGGTGGCGGCAAGAAGAGGGTTGGTTTAAATTTGTAGAGAGATAAGAGAGAAAACTTAATTATGAAAATTGAGGAGTGTGAAATGAAAAGGATATTTTCGTCTTTTTTGGGTACAAGTGAGTAATTTTCGGGTACAGTTGAGCAACACCCTTAATTATTGAAAGGAAATTAGTCAGACGACGTAATAATTACTTTGTGTACAAAATCTCACAATAACGCTATTGTCAAGCCGTTTTACCAAAGAATGTATGGAATTTATAATTTTAAAAAAATTTGCATAGGTTTTATTAGAATTGTCGTTAAAAACTGATCATTTATTATACGGAGTATTATTTAAATTTACTTTTATTTATCTCATTATCTCATCACCTAAAATTTGATATACATTTAAAAACTTCAATGTTTTTTTTTTAAAAAAATACGGAGTATACGTACATATTTAATAAAACATTTCAAACACGGTCACATGTGATCGACTAAAGTATCGCTTATATGTTTTAAATAATTCAATAGATTCTCAAAACTTGTAAATAGGGTTAACTAATTTAACGAGTTGAATGAAGTTTAATAAACCACGTCTCCTACTACTATCAATAAATCAATTCAATAATAAGTTTAAGTTCATGTACTATAGTAATTGGTTCGTTGTCGGTAGGGATGTCGTTGGGGCGGGGCGGATATAGGCTCCCTTACACCCGTACCCACCAAGAAAAACCTTTACCCATACCCGTCCCACCACCCATGGCAGGTACAAGTTTTCAAACCCGTACCCGCCCCACCACCCGGGTAAACGGGTATTATGCGGGTATATGAGTATAAATAATAAAAAAAATGTTTATATGAAGCGGGTATGCGGGTATTATGCGGATATGCAACATCCACCCCCGCCCCATTACCCATGACGGGTACAATTTTAATACCCATACCCGCCCCACCACCCGCGAAACTTATACCCATCCCCACCCCAATCAAGGCATGAAATGCACTACTAAGACTCGCCATCGACATCCCTAGTTGTCGGGTTAAGTATAGTATATACAAAAATACATCACTAAACTACAAATAGTCATAAATATCTTGATAACTGATATGTACGTACGCCACCAATTCTATTCAATTCACAAGTAATGGTATGTCATGATACAAATGTCGATGTGCATTTTGTAACATTAATATTAAAAAAATTATTTCACCATAATTAAAGAAGAAGAATAAAATACAATCAGATGTGATTATATATTTCACAAATTAAATTTCATATAAATTCTAACGCAATTGTAAAAGTAAGACTGATGAATAAAATACAATACCGAGTATCCAATGAGACTGATAAATGTTTTGATTATTTGTTGACGGCAACGATAATTAAGTAAGAAATTATACTATCTAGTTATGTTCTTTTCACTATAAACTTTTCAATTATCATAATAAATACTCCTTATCACATAAAACTAAATTTTATAAATAAAATAATTTATATTTATTTTTTTATCATGAATTATATAAAAATCTTATGGATCTACTGTAGTATAGTTGAAGGCCCATGCAAACGTGAGACGTGCAAAGTGGTCCTTTCAATCTATTTCACGTTTCCTTGCCTACCTTCAAATTTCAATGGTCGGTATAGTGTGGTATAATTACGTAGACGTGATCAATTGTTGTTTATAATTTATAGCTATCCTTTTAGATTTTAGATTTTGTTTTCATTTTTTTTAATCATCTCACGAATCACGTACGATTAGTCGTTGTTTTGCAATGATTTTGTGCTAACGACGTTAATTATATCCCCCAATAAAATAATTCATAGATGTTCATAGTGTGATGATAATACGGATTACGGAATATTATTTTGTGATCGTTGATTTTAAATGTGTCACTTTTGAATAAATAATTATTTATTTAATTCAGTTAATTGTCTATATTTATTAATACAAATTTGTTATCGTTCATTTTATTTTATTAATATAATTAGGTGTACAGAGAACAAGAGATAGCTCAAGTGGTAAGAACATTCTAACCCTAACAGTGATGTTGGAGGTACGATTTTCACCCAGTTGACGTTTATTTTTACTAATCACACTCAATAATTTTAATAAGTAACAATTTTGTTTCTTTAAGGTTATTAATATGATTTCTAAGGTTTACAATAAATTTCAATTTTTGAATTTTTTTACGAAAACTTTAAATTTTGAATCCGTCATCATTACCGCAAATTACTAAAACCTTAGCTTCTTAGTATAATACTACACGAAAATGTTTATTTACTCAGTATGTTTGTATTTATTTTTGGATAGTTATAAAATTATGAAACTCAAAACCCCCCAAAAAAAGGGTCTTTAAGTTTTAAGGGCTTGGCCTGAAAGCGCCCTAAGAATCTCAGGGGCTTGGTCTGAAAGCGCCCTAAGAGTCTCAAGGGCTTGGCTTGGGGGGCTTGGCCGTGGCATGCCCCAAGTCTCTCCACGGCTTGATTGAGGCTAAGCCTTGATGTCTTTAGCTTGGGGCATTCGCGACCGAGTCTTTGAGACTCAAGGGCCAATTTAAAGCATAAGATTAATTCAATAGTTATTAAACAACGTACTCCTCGCACTTACATAGGTTAGTAGTTATTATAGCTTAAATGGTTCCAAAAGTAGATATATAAGTTATGATTTTATAATTAATTTTTGTACATACGAAATACAACATTAAATTAGAAACACCTTGTTTGTGGAACCATACGAAATACAACATTAAAAACGATTACGAGATTATATATCAACATTTTCACTAAAAAAAATTATCGAAAATCATAGAAATGACCACAAACCAGGTGTTTCTAATTTAATGTTGTACTCCCTCCATTCCATAATGTTTTTTCCATTTCTGTTTGGATCAAAAATTAAAGAAGGTAGATTGTGTGGATGAGATTAAAGTAGAAAAATAATAAAGTGGATTGTGTGGATGAGATTAGTTAAAAATTGACAAAAATAGAAATGGGAAGAAGATTATGAAATTTTCTTTTGGGGAAAGTGGGAAGAAGATTGTGGAATGGAGGGAGTATTTCGTATGTACAAAAATTAATTATAAAATTATTTAAACTTTAAAACGGAGTAGTTAAACTAACACTTATTATTATCATAAGTTATGATAAAAACGACTTATGATTGGAATTTTATTTTATTAGAATAAAAATTTAAAAAAAAAAAAAAAGAAAAAAAAAGGTGTTTCTCAACCCAAATTAATAACTTCCAATTAAATTGGGCCTTAGCCCAGAAAGACACACATGAATCTTCAAATCCCCAAAACCCTAATTTCGTCGATAAAAAAACCTCTCTTATAAATATAACCCTGAAGAAACCCAGAAATTGTATAACTAATCTTCTTCGCCGCATAATTACTTTTGTTATTCTTCTCTACTCTCTTCTCTACTCACGCAACTTTTTTTTTTTTTTTTTTTTTTTTTTTTTTGGTAATTAATTTTCAAATTAATCGATCGATTTTATTTATTTATTTATTTATTTATTTTTTCTTCCGTTTAAAAGTTTGTAAGCCAGTGATGATACGATTATTGGTTGATTCAGCAATGCAAAGTTTTAAAATTTTGCATGATGTTGAGAATTCATCGTACTAGGACGGTCTGAGGCTTTTTTTTGGTTTTTTTCAAATTATTTGTTTTTCAAATTTTTTTTTTTATGTCTTTTTAATATAATAAATTGTTTTATTGTTTTTAAAATATTTGTCAAAAAAAATTGGAAAAATTTCACATTTTTTGTAGTAACTTTTATTGATGTAAAATCTTTCAAGGCAGTGTTTGAAATGTGAATGATGATAAAATTTGAAAATTACAGTTATCCCTGTCTGAGATTTTTGTGCTGATTTTTCTATTATCTGACACTTTTTTTACGCTGCCATTTTTAATTTGTTTTAAGTCTGCTTTTTTATTCTCGGTTTGTAGAAATGTATATAATTGATTGAAACGGTGAATATGTTAGTCAACGTAGTGGTTAAGATTGATTTACCTATGACGATTAATCACATGTTTGAATCCCATCGCATTGGATTACTGTTAACGTTAGAAGATTTGAATTGAATTTCTGTTTTAATTGTTGAGCAATGAAAAACCTTGTGTTTCGACAGTTTGTTTTTGTCGCGGGCAGTAATAGGACTAATATGAGACCCCGATCACAATCGAATTGCTGATCGTACAAGATACGGAAACAATGAAGATGAGCTGCTAGACTATGAATATCAATGTTTTATAACAGTTTGAAGCGAGATTTTAATCGGTTGATAAGAGTTTCGGAACAGTTGTACATGTAGAAAGCGAAAGCTATGAGATCTTTATTTGATTACTTGTGAGTTGCGACGATAATATGTTATGTTGTCGAGTAAGGATCTATCACTCGAATTAAGTCTTTGTATCTGACGTTCAGTCTCTCGATACTGCCTCTTTGATTTGTGAATTGTGATGGAAACCCTTGTTTTCATATAACCGTTGAATTATTGCCATTTTATATATCAGAATTATTTTCTTCTTAATCGAAGTGTGGTTTCGTTAAATTTGGTGTTGAATGCAACAACGTATTGAAAGGTGAAGTGAAAACGTAAAAATTGAAACGTAAAGCCAACCTAACTCAATCCAAGACTCGTAAATTTGGGGTGGTCCGTTGTCCTAATGCTACTTCAATATATATTCTAACACCCATTAAAAAAAAATGGTCGACTAGGGAATGATTTGCAAAATTGCAAGTCTAGTCGAATTTTGGGAAGTCGGCAACACTAATAAGTGTAGTTGGGGGGTAGGGAAGTTGCGTAGTTCTGCAAGGGATGCACCAAAACGATGACGACACATTGAAATGAAGCGCGACGCACAAGAGATGCACCAAAACGATAACGATACATTGAAATGAAGCGCGACGCACAAGAGATGCACCAAAACGATAACGATACATTGAAATGAAGCGCAATGCACAGGAGATGCACAAAAACGATAACGACACATTGAAATGAAGCGCAATGCACAAGGTAATAGCGGACGTAGTTCAAAGAACACAGTTCAAAGAATAAATGTGATACCAAGATAAAAAAAAAACTGTAAACAATTCGGATTTTGAAACTCAATGTTCAAACCAACTTTACACACAGAGTCGACGATCCTGATTTTTGAACAAGGAGAAAAAAGAAAACAAACCATGTTGACGAAACTTTAGTACTCAAAAAACATCGAATATCCAAAGCATCACTATGTACTCAACGCACAGATCGTACATGGTGATGCTTTGGATATTCGATGTACGATTTCTTTCATCGCCGTTGGTGATATTAGATTTCTTTCGTCTTTCTTTCATCGTATTAGTCTTACTTTCGTTTCAAGAGTACTAAAAGGGCATCATAGATATAATTTGCGTATATTTAATAATGGGAAAAGCAAAATTTTGATCACAACAAACCATGACATAGATGAAATAGCCATAGTCGTCGATATAATCGGTTTTTCAGATAAACAAGTTATTATATATACTAATAATACAACCCCATACTCGAACACTCTCCTGCATTCAAGTCTAAGACGGTAGAAATCACCCTCAACACATAAATCATCAAAAGAAAGACGGATGAAGACACGGGAATATATATTTGCTTGAAAAAGCTGGCATCATTGCATCAAGCATTACCGGAAATAAGAGGCCGACCACGTCCCATGGTAAATCCTCTTGTTCCGTCGGGCATTCTTGGACCAGGAGGTGGTTTGGAGGGCTCGACAGCACTCACTATGCCATGCCCTATCAACAAGGGGATTTACGAACCAAGTATCAGATATTTCGTATCGCAAAACAACCGAGAAAAGAGAGATATCTAGCGTATAACATACCCATTCCATTGTTGCCACGGCGCTTTTGTCCCTTTGATCGATTTCGACCCTTTCTACCATTTTTTTCTTTAGATACGCGGTCCCCTACCTGGAAATATAATGTTTAAGACCATCACTTCAGCCACAGATATCTACGAACATTTTGTTTTTTTCGAAATGCTGAAAAATAAAAGGGATATAATTACGGGTACCATTTTTGGTCTTCCGTCAAACTATTTATCGGTAATGGGTCCAACTTCCAAGTAGGAAGTATGATTTTGATTTTTGGCGAAACATCTTTGCTACTTAGCGTATGAAAGTATGAAACTGGAACCTCATCAACAGCGTACGACATGTTGTATAATATGACACAGATTACCATTTCTCGTCACAAAGAAATAATTGTATCTTCGAAAAATCGGAAGCAATGACTACCAGCAAGGAGAAATTATTTGAAATATCATCCTTATATAACAAAAATTGGACAGCCACAAAATACAAAAACACAAACCTCGTCATCAGAGGCATCATTAATCTTCTCCCCCTCTTTAACTGCAACAGAAACTCGATCATGACCACCCTTCTCCGAATCTGATTGCTTCCGGGTTTTTTGTACTCCCTGAAGAAAAACAGTGATTTTAGAACTAAGATCCTTAACTAGAGTAGAGAAGTTAAAAGTATGAACAGAGAGAAAGAAAGATACCACTCGTTTTCGAAGAAGTTGAACCCGTAAGCCATTTCGCCAATCTGTTTCATCATTCAAAGTAACAACCTACCCATTGAAGTATTCAGTTAGACAATATCATCAAATAAGCAGAAGTAAGTAATATTACAACTGCAGAGGCAAAGATATTGCACTTACCGCTTTCTCAGCAGCCTCTTCTGTCTCGTACTCAATCAATGCATGCAACTAAAAGAGGCGCGGTAAATATGTAAGAACTTCCAACAATGAACAAGGTAGTCAAATCGTTACTGTTAGCCGGAAAATAGTCAACAATTGGAATAAAAAACGATACCTTGCCACTAATTAGCTTCTCTGCCTTGGTTCGATTTGCGTCTCCAGTGATTAGTGGATCATTCACGGATATACTCTTTATACTATAAAAAAAATCAAAAATTGGTACAATGAACATCATAAAAATAGAAAAAAGAAACGAACTTCAGGGCAAAAACACGTCTTTGATCACACAACTTAAATAGGGCATAAGAAAGTACCTTCCAACTTCACCAAACAGCTTTCGAATGTTCTCCGTTGAACGGTCCTCGGGCAGATTTTCTACAACAACAGTACACGACTAGGACGAACCAATTAGATGCTAAAATGTTGCATAAAAACCATAAAATTAGTGAAATTTCTGTCAATAAGATACCTCGGGACAAACGGTTTCAGTAGATGGAAGAGGGTTCAGCCTTTTCACCTTCTTGTCATCTGAGCTTACAACCTGAAAACAACACAAATCACACCGTTGTTCAACTGGATGAAAATGCCTATATGAGACAATGAACAAAGACACAGACGAGCATTGGAACATACAAGCTGCGAAGACTGTTTAAGAGCATCCACAATTGTTGAGGTGTCTTTGGTAAGTCGTTTCACTTTCCTAAATGTAGCTATCACTGAGATAGGCACTGCAGAAAACGTAAACTTCTCAGCAACTATGCTTGCATATGAAAATAAATAAACAACTAAATGACCCTTTTAACTAACCATCAACAATTCAATAATCTGGCGAATGGATGTAACAACACCCATCAATACCCGACTTCTCACGACAAAATAACCAAATACAAAAACTCGGTTTTGAAATAAATTTATCACATTCGGTCCCCTTCCAGGCCATGTTATTTTAGACTTAATTTACACTAAATTAAGTTTAAGGAGACGAAATCAGAAAGCAGTAGTTTGGAGTTCAGTCAGACTACATAAAGCCACCGCTAGAGGCCGGCGCAGCCGCAATAAAATTGAAATTAGGGCGCACCAGGAGAAACCATCTAGGGTGTCAAAAGCCTGTCACAAGTACCTGCGTTATTTCATCATTTTCTCATCTCTCTTCGTTACGTGAGACCGTCTCACAATAAATTACTCCCTCCATCCCAAAATAAGTGTCCCCTGAGGGTAAAGGGGACACGTAAGTGCGCTTTTCTATGTAAATTACGTATAAAAGGGGACACTTATTTTAGGTCGGTGTTTTTGGAAAAAACTAACATTTTGTTCAAAAACTAAAAGGGAAGATATATACAAGAGTGAAGCAGAAGCAGACATACCAAAACCATGTTTGTCTTTGTTCAAGTATTTCAACAAGAACTTGTCATTTGGCAAGTTTTCATCGCTGAAATAATACTCCACCTGCTTTATTATTCTACCCCGGAGGTCGTCGGCATCGGCGCCGGTGGCGACGTCATCGGACGGCGGGGAGGAGTTGTCGGCGGAGATCGGGGGAGGAGGAGGAGGAGGATCGACGGCGGAGATTTGAGGTTGTACGCCGCCGTCCATGGAGGAGAGAGAAGGAGAAGAAGAAAACCGCAGAGGGGAGTTTTTTTTAGTGGAAAAAAAAAAAGCCCGTTGTTGTGTTTTCTACTCTCGCTTGTGGTTTCTCTCTCGAGGGTTTCTTAATAGTGGTGCAGGGGTTAATATAGGCACAAGGTCAATACAATGGGACCGGAATCTAATATGTACCGAGTACCGTCACATATTGCGAGCACTTACATCGACTGATTGGAGGTAAGTCTCGAGTTTGAGACCTGAGAACGTAGTCGGGCTAAATCTCATGAGGGAGAGTTTTATTGTCTTTTGTGGTCCTACTCGACTTAAATCCGGACTAGACCAGATGGTTTACACCCAAAAAAAAAAAAAAAAAAAACATCTACCGTCACGTGCTCTCATTACTGAGTACGTAAATCGATGTTATTGACCTGGAGTATAATTTAAGGGTATTAATTTTTCATATACGGATTTTACTCAAGTTGTATACTTTTTGTCATTATTTTTCCTACCCTACCCTTTTTTACTCCAAGAATATACAAAATTCTCTCTTTTTAATTTTCTACCAAATCTTAAATCAATTTCATTCAAATTTCTAAATTTTCAATCATGAATTCCAATCATAAATTCAATGAAATAAGATTTGTCATTTAATTTTAATTTTGTGTTTAAATTATTAAATTTTACTCCGTATTAAATTTTAATAAAATTAATAATAAGTTTTAATTAGGGTTTGTTGGGGTAGAAGGTGAGTGTGGGGCAAGCGGTGGGGCGCGGTGGTCCGGCGGTGTGGCGCGGTGGTCCGGCAATGTGGCGCAGTCACGTAGCACAACAACTCAAGGAGAAAAAAAAATTGAATAAAAAAATAAAAGAAAATAGAAAAAAAAAATAAAAAAAATAAGTATAGTATCACGTAGTAGCACTAGCAGCAACTCAATGAGGGGAAAAAAAAAAAGAAGAAGAAGAATGGTACGTAGTCACCCCTGTCACCGGCCACTGCCTTCCACTGGCCATCGCCGGACCACCGCGCTCCACCCACCCACCCACCCTCACCTTCTACCCCAACAAACCCTAATTTAGACTTATAATTATTTTTATTAAAATTTAATAAAATTTAATAATTTAAACACAAAATTGAAATTAAACTACAAATATTACTCCATTGAATTTATGATTAAAGTTCATGATTGAAAATTTAGAAATTTGAATGAAATTAATTTAAGATTTGGTAGAAAATTAAAAAGAGAGAATTTTGTATATTGTTGGAGTAAAAAAGGGTAGGATGAGAAAAATAATGACAAAAAGTATATAACTTGAGTAAAATCCGTATATGAAAAATCAATTACGTAATTTAAACATGTAAGTATGTGATCAGGATTTTTGATTTATTAAGGGTTTTCTAAGAAATACGGAGTAAATTTTTGGCTAGTCAAATCTTAAACGTTGTTTTAAATTGCTCAGTCGGAATATTTCAGTGTAAGGAGATGGCGTCCCAGAGAAAGCAACTCAAAGGGCTGCGTTTGGATAGAAGTATTTAGAGAGAAGGGGAAGTGACTCAAGTGAGGGAAAATAAATCCCCGTCTTCCCTCCTCGAACACAATTTATTTTTTTTCGAACGTAAGGAAGGTTTAGAAGGAAAAACTTCAATCTTTCCCTCCCCTTTACTCCCTTTTCCCTCTTGAATTTTTCTCTCCCATTCATTTCCGTTCAATTTCGTTATTCAAACAAGGCCAAAAGCATCTAGAGTCATCCCAAACATATCGATTAGGAGGCACCGACACCGATACAGACACCCGACACGGATACGTATCGGACACACGATACAATCTGCTAAAATTTTAGGATACGGGATACAGCCAAATAAAAATTTGAAAAAAAAATTAAAAAAAGGATTTTGAAGCTCGTTAAGACAAAAATAAAAATTTGGACATTTAAAATACCACAAAGCCGTCAAAATGACAAATAATTTGTTTTACAAAGTTACATTAACTTAAAAACACTACAAAGTCTTACAAATATAAAATGACATATTTTTACGTACGCCCTCTAATCGATCAGGATTCTTAGCAGGTGAAATACGTCCTCTAATCGATCCAAAATGCGAGATAAATTATTCAAATTCGACATATGACTAATTACTTGTACACAAGTTGGACACTTAGCTTGTACGACACACTGATAAGTCTATCCATGCATTCAAGGGTTAATGCGATCCTAAAAGTCAAGTCTCATAGGAATCTACGAGGAAATGAGGAAATATATGGACAATTCAACTTAACAGTTTATATATACACACCATTGCCAATGAAAGTCTACCAAGAACAATGGAAATGTCGTCGCTTATGTGACTTATAAAATTCGGTATGAAAAACTCTTTCGTAAAACATTGTAAGACACTGTCTTTTGCTAAACGTAAGGCAGTATATACACCTCTGATTCTTTGCACAAACTTCGTGATACGTGACTTACCAAGATTGAGCTCCTCCGCTTACTCCAAACACAATGGCGATCATTGTAAGCACGGTCTGCACACACAGTCGAGAAAAATGAGGCAGTAAATAAAAATATACTCCGTAGTCATTATACGTCATGATGAAAGACAATAACTGCAACTGTGATAACAATTATAAGCTCACTATAATAGAATGGACGGGAAATTTAGGCCTTAGAGAAGCTCTAGGTTGGACCGTAAATCACAAGCATCTATTTACTGTGCATCTCGTTTCTCGATTCTTATTTTAGGGGACGGGAGGGAGACAGGGTTGCAGCACAAAGGAAAAAATACAATTTTAAACAAGCGTAAGCTGCGACAATCCGCTCATGAAAAATGTGAATCATATTACTCTGATTCATCGTTTAGCTACCATATTGCGTATCCAACACTTACCACACACGGCAGTTTTCATTTTAGAACAAAAAATTGAAAAGTTTGCCAAAATGGTCGTTTCTGACAGTCAAACATCGTTTCGTATCCTCTACTTGTAGACAAGTTAGAATAACATAGAATGTGGCTGATAATTCCCTAATATATGAAAACCGGTGAAATAGGTGAAGACTTACGGCAATCATGCACGCGACAAGTCCAGGCTTCTCTCTGTAATCCACTGCGCCACAAAGTAGGATCAAAGCTCCAACATACCAAGGTATGGCCGCAAAGAAGAAACCAGAAATGAACCTTCAGATGAAAAATAACGTCATTTAATAAGCTCATGACTTACTTCATGACCAAAAAACTGGAAATAATAAACAAGAAAACGACGCCACAACTTATTTCTCATTAACACGGAAGAACTTTCTACTACCTAAACGTATAAACTAGAGACCGACTACAATCACAATTTAGGATGTAGATAAAGGGGAGATAGAACACACTTACAAAATCCACCCAAGTCCAATACCACAGCAACAAAGCGGTGACTCCCTCAACGGCCGTACATCAGCAACAACGTACCCTGATCACGAAAAGGCGGAAGGGTCACTCATCATTTGTCATCCAAAACATTACGTACCACATCGATAGCTGGAAATGAAGGATTAAATTGCAATGAAGAATGAAACCAAATTACAAAGTTTACATTATTCCTCAGCTATCTAAGATCCGAAGAGAGCTCATATACTTGTATAGCCTCTTCTTCTCAAATCAGAGAACCATGTTGTATTAAGAAACACTTCATTTGGTCACATGAATTGATAAAGAAATTGCTGCATACTCTATTCACCTAAACTACATTCCAATACTCACGTCTTTAATCACCCTTACCACAGTCTATGATTCGATTCACAAGCTCCACAGGTCTGGTTTTTTTTTTTTTGCGACGTTTTCATCGTAGGAACTTTTTTGCAAAAGAGAACATTATCAGGACCAGACCGACAGCTCTCAGAGCACTGAACCAGTCACAGAGTTTAGCGACTCGACGCACGCTAACGCTTCGCTGACCCTAAAACATAACTACCAGTCTACCACCACCACCAACAACCCCCTATTGATCGAAACGGATTTAAAACTATAAATAAAATTGAAGATAGTAATATTTTACGGAGTATCATTTTATAGACGAAGATCAAATTAAAACACGATTGAAATCATAATTGACAACACAGAATGACTTCAACAAAAAAATATTATTGTAAAATTATGCTCAAACATTCTGCAGTTTAAAATTTCAAAGGTTAAAACTTAAAACAATTGATTAGGTTTGTGAAATTTCCCCTAATTATGACCATAAAACTCAATCTCATCATCACATCGGTGGTTTGAAACATCAAACAAACAGCTTCAAAGTGAATCAAATCCAATAACAAAATTTTCAATTTAAACAGCCAAACAAATCAATCAATTCATTAGATAAACAAAAATTCGAAATCAACAAAAGAAAGAAGAACAAAATGAGACCGGTGACGGCTTGGTAACCGTGAGGATAGTAATAAGAGGAAGGAGCGGCGACGGTGGGCGGCGTCGGCGGTGGAAAACCGACGACGACGTGGTGATCAGGCGCTGGTTGTTGTGAATAAGATGCAACACCTTGAAACGTGCCGTAGTGGTTGTCTTGCGGTGGTAGAAACGGTGCTGTTGAGTCGCCGGAGGTTGTACTCGCCGGAGCTCCGGTGGACCCTTTCGGCTCTTCAACGCCCATTTTTTATTTTATTATGAGATGAATGATGAATGATGAATGATGAGTTCGTATTTTTATGGAATTTCGGTTGAATTTTGTACAGTTTAGGAGGAGTATTGAGGAATGTATAAATATATTTGACCGTTTCACGGGTTAATTCTTGTTAAATAAGGGTGTTGGTTAAGTTTTGTACGCGCTATGTGAATACTTGGAGGCTAAGACTTTAAGACTATAGTGGCCCCGTTTTTTCCCGTCTAATTAAAACCGCTTAAAAGAAAAAATAAGAGTTGTACTTATTTTGTCGGGGTGGATAAGCTCTTACGCTGAACTGAATTTATAAAGATTGAATTGAACTTAAACTTATAACAAAAAGAAAAAAAATAAAAAATTGAATTTATTAGTTAAAAATTATGAAAAAATAAAAAAAGAACATGGCCACTTTGATGGGATTAAGATTCACTGCAGTTGTCTCTACAACTGCATATGTGCAGTTGCTCAGTTTACCCATTATTTTCATCATGCATCTTCAATGCAAAGCCAAATTCGGTCATTAAGTTTACATACTTCCACCATGTCACCACTCTATAACAAATACGATTAAGATTTAATTTGATTGTTAGTCCCGCAATTCGGTTGGCCATCACCATTCACCGTTCATTAAACCCTTCTTTGATGATGACTAGAGCTGGCAAACCGGTGCACGGCACGACGGGCGGCCCGAATCCGGCCCGGTTTGGCCCGGGCCCGGTACGGCCCGATTTTGTTTTCGGGCTGGCACGACCACGGCCCGCCGTGCTCAAACCATGTTTCGTTTTTAAAAAAAAAAATAAGGAATTTGGCCCGGCCCGGCCCGAACCCGAATTTTGGCCCGATTTGGGCACGGCCCGGATTGGCCCGATTTGGGCACGGTTTTTGCTCAAACCAAGGTTTTTTTCTTTTTTTTTAAAAAATTTTTTAACCAAATCTGGCAAAAAATAGGCTTGGCCCGAATTAGGCCCGAAACCGGCCCGAGTCCGGCACGAATTTAACCGTGCCTGGCCCGGGTTTCGGTTTCAAAAAAAAATTGGCCCGGCCCGAGCACGGCCCGAAGGCACGAAATCCGTGTTTTGGGCGGGCCTAATTTTTGGTTGGGCCCGACGGGCCGGCCCGAAGCACGGCACGGCCCGTTTTTTTGCCAGCTCTAATGATGACTCTTTGGTGGGGTCAGAGATTTAAGCTAGGATGGCTTCGGGTGAGAAGGATGAGTGCTGTAGTTGGGAAAATAGGAAGTGACGGTTCTAAAAGTAGGTTATTTTGTAAGTATAGGGTGTGATTTAGTGAACTGCATATATGCAGTTTACTTTGTAACTGGTGTGGATCCATTCCCACTTTGATGGAAGGCGATCAAATTCTTGTGTATTTATTTTTATAACTTATGGGATGAGTTTTTATTTTTTATTTTTTTTTATTTTATTTTATTTTTTTTTTTTTTTTTTGTTAAAAGGGACTAAATATTTATCGCATATGTGAAAATGATACTTAACATTTTATTTTTTTGTCAAACAGTACCAAACATTTACATTTTTTTGTCGCAAGGTACCAAAATAATTAATTTCCGTCAGAAGTAACGTTAATTGCTGACGTGGATAATTTGTTTTCCCGGTACTTGCTAACATGTGTTTTCCCCTCCTAATTTGACGGAAAGTCTTAAAAAATTTCCTTTCAAATTCCTAAAATTTCCTTCCTAATTTGACAATCTTCTTATTTCCTCTCTTAGGGTGTGTTTGGATTGAGGGAAATGAAAGGAAAGGAAGGGGAGGGAAACAGACGGATTTAGTTTTCGTTATTTGGTTACAAAATATGAAAGGATGGAAATGGAGGGGGAGAGATTTGGAGGGATCCATTTTCCCTTCTCTAAGTGTAATCAAAATCTCTCCACAATTGGAAAGATTTAGAGGCAAAATCTATCCAAACACCAACATCTCATTCTCCCTCTCCTTCCCTTCCTTCCTTCCCGTCTCCTTCCCTCATTCCCTTTCCCCTCCATTTCCTTTCTATTTTGTTATCCAAACACACCCTTAGGGTGTGCTGATATGGTGATGTTTGGATACCTATCTTGCCTAGCTGAAAAGCTAGCTGAAACCTGAAAAGGTAGCTAAAATTGAAAGCTAACTGAAAAGATAGCTGAAAAGGTAGCTGAAAATAACTAGCTGAAAAGCTAGCTGAAAACTATTTTACTGTTTGATAAATAACCTGAAAAGATATTTGAAATAAAGTAAAATGGCGAAAAAGAACATAGTTATTGATAGTTCTATTATTGATATTTAATTATTTTCAATATTTCATTATATTATCATTATTATAAAACTAACATGTTTGATAATTGTAACTAATTATTTTAATATTTAAATAAAAAACAAATTAAAAAAAAATATTAACTAAAAAATTCAAAGTTCTTGTTTTGACATGTTGGTATTCTAATAAGAGGATAAACTTGGTGTGAGAAAGATTCACTAAAACAATGACAAAAATACTACAAGCAATTTTACTATGAGAAACTAGGGTTAGATTTTATAAATATTTTATGGAAATAGCTATGAAATTTTATATTTTAATTAATAGGATAAAAAAGTACTAATGTTAATTAAAAGGGTAGTTGTAGAAAGACTTGTAAACAGCTAGCTTATTTTTTAATAAGCTACCTGAAGTAGCTTTTTATTTAGCTAGCTGAAATATTTTTCAGTCAACCCTCACCAAACACTTACAGAAAAACAGATAGCTGAAATTACTGGCAATTGATTACAAGAACCAAACAAGTGACTTTCAACTACTTTTCTGGCCAAATTAATTCATTAAAACTGAACACAACTTATTAAAAAAAAAATTAAACTGAAAATATTTTTTATTTTTTGGACTGAAAAAATGAAACAAACAAAAGTAAGTTGAACCGGGCCCAAAGCAAAAGGCCCCAAAAAAAAAAAGAAAAAGAAAAAAGAGGAGGCAAGCTCACTGTATATTACTCAAAACCCTACTTCTTCTTCTACTTCTTCATCATCGCAGTTCTTCACCTTCAATTTTCTACATCGCACTTAAAAATGGGTCAATTTAGGGTATACCTTCCCTTTTATTCACCATTTTTCTTCTAATCTATTTCTTTTTATCATGTAATTATGTTTTAGATTTCTGGGAATTTTTTAGGGTTTTTGTTTGATCTAATTTTTTTTTTTTTTTAATTGCAGTTTCACCAATACCAAATTGTGGGAAGAGCTCTTCCTACTGAAAAAGATGAGCACCCTAAGATTTACCGCATGAAGCTTTGGGCTACCAATGAAGTTCGTGGCAAATCTAAGTTTTGGTAATTTTTTTTTTTTTTTTTTTAGGGTTTTATCAATTGTTTTTAATCTTTTATTTAGGGTTTATACACTGCATTTCTGGGTTTCACTTTTAATTATGTTTCATTTTTGTTAGGTATTTTTTGAGGAAGCAGAAGAAGGTTAAGAAGAGTGTTGGCCAAATCCTCGCCATCAATGAGGTGGTTTTACTTCCTCCGTCGCAATCTTTGTGTTTTACTCGTACTTTTATTTGCGTTTATTCAATGAAAACTGCTGATTTACGTCAATGTGAATGATGAAATGACAAAAATTGTGGTTATGCCTTTGCTTTTGATTTCTGTTTTTGTTTTGAAAAGTTGTATTGCTGTAATTTTAGTTTCCAAAATGATGTGTGTTCGATGATTTTCGTAATTTCTTTTGATTCTGTCAAATGTTTGTTGCTCTTTACGTAATTTTTTTTAATTTGTAATCGAGCTTGGTAAAAATTGACTAGGTTGTTTAGTTCGTAGTATATAATGTGCGGGATTTTTGTTTTTCTCCTTAAAATGTCGTTGAAGACGTGTTGATTAATGTAAACTACGTAGCGTTTATCAGAGTTGCAAGTATTATCATGAATGTACTGAGAGGATTTGTCGTCATGGACCTCACAGTTTTCAGCTATTTGAAAAAGTGTGTAGTCTCGGTTGTAGCACTAATTTTGAGACTATAGTTCACCACGCCTGTTTCTAATCGTAATTTCAATCGTTTTTTTTTTTATCGGTTCATTGTGTAATGGGGGGATGGTAGAATCATGTTATGTGGTTGAGTTTCACTGTTATGGATCTCTAGATGTTAGTGAAACGGTGATGATATGATTGGAGGTGGATTGCTATGAAGATGTGTATGTCTGATGCGTAATGTACGACTTTGTGCTGCAATGCTTCAAATGCTTGATTTTCTCGTTGTTGAATACTTTCTCTATGGTAATTTGAAATACGTAGAATTTGGCTTCGAATTTGGCTTAATATATCCGAAACGTAGAATTTGGCTTCGAATTTCATCATTTCTCAATTCAGATCCTTAAATTGGCGTTTCTCCAGTGCCCCTTTTATTGAAGGTAGAATGTCTATGCTTAATATACAAGTTATACTGTTATACCGATATCAGCTATCAATAAATTTATTGGTAGTTTTCATCTAATATGTTGCAGTAAATAGTAGTACTACGTATCTTATGCTTTGCAGTAATGTTAAACTAATGTCTATGCTTTCTATTAAATTACGGACAGATCTATGAGAAGAGTCCTACCATCATCAAGAACTACGGTATTTGGCTGAGATACCAAAGTCGTACCGGTTACCACAACATGTACAAGGAATTCCGTGACACTACCTTGAACGGTGCTGTTGAGCAGATGTACACCGAGATGGCTTCACGTCACAGGGTTCGAGCCCCATGCATCCAGATCATTAAGACCGCCACTGTTCCCGATGAGCTCTGCAAGAGGGAAAACACTAAGCAATTCCAGGTTGAGAAAATCAAGTTTCCGATGGTTTGCAGGAAGGTCAGACCACCTACGAGGAAGCTCAAGACTACTTACAAGGCTTCCAAACCAAACTTGTTCATGTAAGCCGAGATCTTAAGCTGTTTGCAGGCAACGTCTTTGAATCCAATCTCAGAAATATATCGAGTTGTTACTTGTCTTTTCATAGTTTGCGCGCGAACTTTGTAGTTGCGGTTGGAACTTTTTGAACTTAACTTGTTTTGTCGACCCTTTGATATGATATTCTTAAACTGTTTACATTTTTGATTTGCGGTAATGCCATGCATGTTATTATGATTTTGGTTATGGCCTCCAGATTGCTCGTATTTGTCCATCTTGCGTAAAATTGGTATGGTGTATATCTCTGCACTTTTATTGTAATAGTGTCTTCAAAATGACGAGCCAATGTGCGGAAAGTGTCTTCAAATTGAAGTACAAAATCGTTCTTCCAGGAAAATGAACTTACATCAATCTTTTCTGAATGCTAAAGTCTCATTCGAATTAATTAAACAAATCCTCCCATTAATTCGGAAATATTGTACTTTTGACATATTTCAGATAATCTGAGAATATGTCCTGCTAGTTTTGGTACATATAATGGATAGTAAAATAGGTTTGATGTAGAGACCAGGAAAAGTAAACACACCCCTAATCTCAGAAGACGTAAACCGTCGTTTTATTATTACTACTACAAAGCGAGTTCATAAGCTGATTGAGTGTCTAAAAGTCGGCATATCCATCAATGTGATTGAGCAGCGAATCTGCTGCTCTGAAATGAGACCAGAAAGTAGGCGTCAGTGATTTAGTGTCGCTTCTGCCCTGTAGTTGCTTCCCAACCCTGCAAAATGTGGTTTGCGATTTCTTCCACACCTACCCCGTGTTTCAGCTGTTCCATTAACGGTTGGTTTATCAGTGATAAGCGCCTCATTTACTGTCTGGCTGCTCAGACAATATCAATAGAAAGCATTTTCGTTCTAACGGAAAGAATTGAAAGAAAAGAGAGTAATCCATCGTAATGCTACATACATCATTGCAGTTAAGGTAATTTAAAAAAGATCGATAACTTGGCTGTGAATTGGTGTAGCGACTGTTTTTGATTTCCAACAGTTATGGTCCAAGATAACTGAAAGAGATCAGGCACTCACCTACACTAAAATACGGACTCGTATCCTTGAGTTTCGTGACAGACACAAGCACTAGTGCACGACCACAATAAGGACTCAAAGTCTCAAAGAAACAACATAACTTTTGTCGACTCTGACCCTTATTGCAACTGAATCGAGTAACATACCAGAGGAGAAAAGAAGAATCGACAAACCTGAGCAAAGACAAATGGTCCACCATCACGCATACGAAGTGAGTCTCTTTCCATGACAGACAAATCAGCTCCAACTGCATCAGCGATGTCAGTCTTGTTTATAACCTGCAGTGTGTTCACATCGTACGTTTAAGAATGTTACAGAAACATTTAGAGATGAAAACTACGGTCAGTAATTTAAAACATCGTACGAGGAGGTCAGCTTGTGTGATGCCTGGCCCTCCCTTGCGAGGAATCTTATCACCACCAGACACGTCTATTATGTAGATGATGTAATCTGCAAGTTCCCTGCTGAAGTTGGCAGCTAAATTATCTGCAAAAACACCAGCATATCAAGCATTTATAGTGCAAGTGCCATGACAAACTGTGTAAAATGTTGCTTCTTCCTCTTCAAAATGTTCTTTTTTCGGTGCCTTTCGTTTGATATTCTCGTTTCCTTTTTCGACATTTACGTTTGATGCAACAAGTCAATTTTTATTAACTAAAATGGTCCACTTGCACAATTTTCTCTCGCTACAAAGGGTTCGCTTACACATTTATTACTTGCATGATTGATGTCAAACAGAATGAGATATTAATCAGTAGAAAGCCGAAGTTACGTTACCTCCACCAGATTCACAGAGGAGAATATCTGCTTTATACAAGTTGGAAAGCTCTTCAAGAGGACCGAGATTTATGCTGATATCTTCACGAATTGCAGCATGGGGGCAGCCACCAGTTTCGACAGCACGTATCCGCTCTTCTGGAAGTGCTCCATGCTTTACCAAAAATTCCCCATCTTCTTTTGTGAAGATGTCATTAGTCACCTGAAACAATCATAATAGCTAGTTTACACTTCAATACGATAAATTGACAAGGCAAGTTATATATAAATAACGTGTCATCTGTTTAAAATTCAGCAGTAACTCAGATGAATCGCAGAGAACGGTTTTTGGGTGCCTATAAGCATAAAGAAATTAGCGTGTCCCCTCAAATTGATTGGTATAGAGAGTTAGGGAGAGTCATAGCAAGCCGGAAAAAGAAAGCGATGTCCGCATGTCATTGAAGATCTTAGGAGTATCGGTTTCAGTATCCCTGACCATTGAATCCAATATCACTTTGGTACCTCGTTTGTTCCGGATATTATTGCAGCACATTAATAGGCCACAAGCGTTGAGCCTTATGAAAGGCATTAAGATATCAAGAAATGCTCCTAACATCTCTCATTCGTTCTACACGGGCCACTCAAATTCGTGTTTGTTGTTTACTAGCAAATGAAACTTACAGCAGCGAGACTGTATTTATCCCTCAGCAACTTGCACAAAGCCAGCATCAAAGCTGTTTTCCTGCATAAACATACGACGTTTATCAGAAACATTTTAATAAATTTTAGTCCAATCCAACGGTTATTTTAGACCGCAAACCCTGAAGCTTGACATGGCATTGCTGACCGACACTTGCAGTTTTAGTCACAATGCCTGAGTTACAAGCAAAGGCAACTATGTAACACCCGGTGTTGTCCGAGGTTATTCGGGCCGGGTACCCCGTTGAAGAGGTTCATGTGTTGGCTCAAGTGACATAGTGCTTAAAAGGATTGTAAGTACTACTCATATCAACAAGATGCATCTTCTTTTCTGGTGGCTCATCTTAAGAACTCTACAGTTAAGCGTGCTTGCTGGAGAGTAGTCTTAGGATGGGTGACCTCCTGGGAAGTTCTCAGGATGCGCACGAGTGAGGACAAAGTGCGCTGGAAAAGGCCTGTGTTGGTCGCCCACGTTGCGTTTTTCAAGTGGGGGTGTGTAACACCCGGTGTTGTCCGAGGTTATTCGGGTCGGGTACCCTGTTGAAGAGGTTCATTTGTTGGCTCAAGTGACATAGTGCTTAAAAGGATTGTAAGTACTACTCATATCAACAAGATGCATCTTCTCTCCTGGGAAGTTTTCAGGATGCGCACGAGTTTGGACAATGTGCGCTGGAAAGGGCCTGTGTTGGTCTGTGGGCGATGTACGCAGCCCTGGCGAGCTACCGTGAATGACATTTCGGCCTTTAGTTGGGGTCGGGGTAGAGCTGGCAAAAAGTGACACGACACGAATCCGACACGAAATTAATGGGTTTGGGTCATGGTGTGGTGACCTATTTAAGTAATTGGGTCGACACGAACCCAACACGAAATATAAATGGGTTGGGTTCGGGTCAAGATGTCGAGACACAAATATGACACGAAAGACCTATTTAATTAAATGGGTTAAACAAGTATATTAACTCAATGACCCACTTAACCCATTTGTTCCAAAATTCAAAATAGAAGATCACATTGTTTCTTAATATCCTGTTTATTACGGCTCTTGTTTTGGTGGCTTTGCCGACATAACATATTATTATTTGATAAATACTACGGAGTAAAATTTTAGTTATCGTTTTGGGTGTAGATGTGTTGTTTTCAATTTGACTGTGCTTTAATTAGTTAAATAGGTTATATAGGTTGAATGGGTTAAACA
Organism: Dianthus caryophyllus; assembly: GCA_023091065.1. Classification (NCBI taxonomy): domain Eukaryota; kingdom Viridiplantae; phylum Streptophyta; class Magnoliopsida; order Caryophyllales; family Caryophyllaceae; genus Dianthus; species Dianthus caryophyllus. Next base: position 8,362,436 of record CM041522.1, on the reverse strand, counting down.
GGTTGAGCAGGTCAAATTTTAACCTATTAATTTAAATGGGTTAAACAGGTCAGGTCATTTAAAATATAAACGGGTTGGGTTTGGGTCAAGCACTAATGACCTGTTTATGTAAATGGGTCGGATTTGGGTTGAAGGGTTAGTAACCCAATTATACGTGACACGAACACGACACGACCTGTTTGCCAGGTCTAGGCCGGGGTGTTACAAACTAAGAGCAAAAGCAATGGAGGTTTTTAGTCCTCGAGTTTGTCAATAAAACTCTAAATATTAAGTTCTTTCCATTATTGTGGAGTGTATGGGTTTCTTAAACTAAGAACTAGGTTCTTATTTTAGAACCAAGTTTTTTGTATTTCCAAAATATTTAAATTAATTTGATAGGGTTGAAGAGTAATAGTGGGTCCCAATTAAGAACAAAGTTAAAGTTTTTCCATTACAGTAAAAAGTTCTTAAATTTTGAAATTGTTGAAAAGTAATTGAAAATAGAAAGAACTTTATATAAAGTTCTCCCATTATGCTTGCTCTAAGTACCCCTCCATTATAGCTCCCGTTTCTCAATAACAGAACTTAAAGTTCAGTTCAGTTCAGTTCACTTTAGTCCAATTCAACTCGACCCTAAACCCTAAACACTGAATCCCAAATCTCAAGATGGCATCTTTACTAATATAAACGAAATAGAAGGACTCGTAACGGTCATCGCAGCCTCAACTAAAACCCTAAACCCTAAACCCTAAACCCTAAACGATTATCATTAATCCAATCCAAATAAATTGACAAAAAAAAAGGAGATAGAGGACCCAGTGCCAACAAGACCGCCAATGCCGACAGTAAAAGCGCGTTCCCCGAAATCTCGGGAGGACAAAGGGAGAGCCCTTCTACTGAAGAACCCGGGAGAGTAAATGGGTTCATGGGTATGTGGAGCTAAGCCATCATGGCTATGATACACTTTTCCATCTTCACCCACCCATCTATTTCCACCATCTTTGTTCCTGCAATTACACATTTACACACAACAAACCAAAACAAAATAAACTAAGTTAAGTCAAGGTTTTAAGACAAAATTTACAATATATATATTATATATCAGATGATATGAAGTAAAAGTTGAAGAGGAATTTACTCGTGGTTATGATGATGATCATGATAATGGGAATGTTCACGATGATGATCATCATCATGGGGATGTTCATGATGATGGTGGTCGTTGTGAGTGTCAGTTTGCATACTCAGGGGAACCATTTTTGACGGTTAATATTCTGATTGGATTCTTTTTTTGGAGTTGAACACAGTTGCAGATGATTCTTATGTTGAGTACGTGTCGACCTCTCCTTTTATCCCTTCATTTTCTTCTTTTTTTAACGACTAGTTATCTTTTTTTTTTTTTTTTTTGGTAACAAAGGGGTTGGTTCAGACTGCGATACTCCTACAAACCACACGTGTCTTGAGGTAAGTCGTCGTGTAGGATAACTTGGTATCCGTAGCCATTGCCCACCCAAGTCGAGCAAGGGCCTCTCAATTCACTGCTTATCAGCTTGAAAGCACTCTGACTCCGCAGAGGTGGAGGCTCTTGGATGACTAGTTATCTTTTCCTTCCACAAATTAAGCTGTTTTACATGTGAAATGATCAATATAATTATTACGGAGTAGTTTTTTTTGTTTTTTTTTTTTTAAATATTATTATTATTATAAGCATTATAAGTACCTACTCCCTTCATCCAATATTAAAGTTCATAGGAGGGGGTAACACAACATTTAAGAAAAAAAATAGAATATGGGGTGGAAAATCAAAGTTGAGTAAAATTGTGGAGTCATAATTGATATTAATCATAGGATATGGGTAAAAAAGGGGTATGAACTTTAAATATGGATAGATGAAAAGGGAAAATAGTAACTTTAAAAATGGATGGAGGAAGTAATACTCTGTAAATTGTAAATTTTTTTTTTTTTTTTTTTTTTTTTTGTGGTTTATAGTCCAACGTATTCAATATTTAATGAAGGAAAAAAAAAACTAAAAAAAAGAAAAACATTTCAAAAGAAAATGTCGATAACATTTCTCAATTATAGTACTTCGTATCAAATAAAATGGTAATGTTGGGGATAAATCCCTCACAGTTCTAAGCCAGTTCAGTTCATCTTATGCCTTAAACCCTACTAATAAGAACCTCGTTTCTTACAAATTTTATTTTCACTCATTTCGATTGATTCACTTTACTTTAGTCCAGCCATTCATTCGATTGGGCCAAAGACAACTATATTATTTAGTTGAACTTCATTCTTTCAATTCAGTTCAATTTAGCTCGATTCAGTTCAGTTCAGCTCTAAAAAGTCCGAAAGAACAGGTTATAACTGGTAACCGGGAGTAAGATTGTGTTTCAGGTTAATATAAAGTCCACCCGGGACAGGAAAGGGATAGACTGTACTATACGGACACAGACACTGAAAGGCAAAAGTAAGCAAGCTACAAATATTAAAGAAAGTCCTATATGCAATTCATTCAAACGTATATTAAAAAGGTTCACATTATTTTATCACTCTAAGTTTATTCTTATTCAGTTACAAAGTATTCTTTTATATAAAACCTGACTGCAGCGTCGAAAGAGCATTTCCTGGAACCCTCAGGGCTAGATTTGCTAAGTGTTTCAGGCCGAATAAGAGAGAAGGACAATCACGGATTGTGAAATCTCACATAATCATTTAAAAAGTTAATTAAGTGTTAAAAATAATTCCGTGTATTTTGTTACCCCAATTTTATACCCGAAACAGATATCATATGAGAATTTATGAACAGATTATTATACCAAAATTTTAAAATAACGAAAAGAAAAACAACAAGAAGAAAAAAAAATTGAAAAAAAAAAAAATTCTTGTGAAAGACCGTCTCAATCTATAATAATGTGAGATTAACCACCTTTTAACACATAAATCCATTAATATTTTGAGGAGACCGTCTCGTCTCACACTTTAAAATACTTAAAACAATTTTTTTTTAAAATAAATAAAATTAAATTAAAAAAATAAAAAATAAAAAGTTATAAGTCATGTCGGAAGTTACGCAATAAACTTATCGTGAGATTGTTTCCACCTTCGCCGTCCAAACTCGTACGACGTCGCACACAAAATCCGCCCCACGAGAAAAACCAATCCAAAAATCCCCAAATCAAAATTCCTCGCAACAAAATTCAAAAACCCTAGAAATCAAACCCAGAAAAATTCCAAACAATCAACAAAATCAAAATCATGGGTTCAACGATTGAAGAAGAGAAGAAGACAAAGAGATCAATGGGTGGCACAGAATCACTAGGATGGCTAACAGAATCAACAATAATGCCCAAAAAACACAAGGCAATTGAAGGTGTTGGTGCTTCTTCAATCTTACAACTTAAGGCTGAATTATACAAATCTCAGGAAGATTCTAAGAAATCTAAGGATGTTTCTTCTACTGATGTTGAGTTTCACCGTGCTAAGAAGAGAATCACGCCTGTTGATCCTTTTGATCGTAAAAATTCCGGTGTCGATTCTCGTGCTCATTTGTATGATCCCTTCTCCTTTTGTTTTGTTGATGTTTTCTTTGTTAAAAAAATCGTCTAATGCGTACAAAAGTGGTTACATTTTAGTTAAATGGGGATGATAAGCTTTAAAGCGGTCACTTTTATGCAGTGGATATACAAGGCCTACTGTTCTTTTGTTTGTTGATGCTAACAAAACTTTTATCAGACCGTCTAGTGCGTAAAAAAGTGGTTACATTCTAGTCAAATGGGGATGATAAGCTTTAAAGCGGTCACTTTTATGCAGTGTGAAACTCGTCTGATGGTCTGATATATAAGGCCTACTGTTCTTTTGTTTTTTGATGTTAACAATTTGTATCAGACCGTCTAGTACGTAAAAAAGTGGTTACGTTTTAGTCAAATGTGGGACAATAAGCTTTAAAGCGGTCATTTTTATGCAGTGGGAACTCGTTTGACGGTCTGATATACAAGGCCTACTATTGTTCTTTGGTAGTTTGGGTTGATTTTTGAGTGTGTTTTATGGATGCCCATTTTGTTTTGTTGAGGAATTTTTGGAAAATTGTTTTGATTATTATGTTTTGCCGCGGAATGTGGATGTGTTTTCGGGCATTTATGAGCAGATGAATGATGAACATGGATGTATTAACACACTTGGGGGCACAAATATGATCGAGAACAAGGGGGGAGGGGATTTGAACTGAGATCTACTGCTCAGGTACCTCTGTCGTGACCACTAGATTGTCGGTAATGCTAGCGATGTTGGCGTAGATTTAAAACTTAGTATGTCAATTTGACTCGAAAGGAATTTCCCTCGACAAAGTTGATACCTTTTAATCTTTTTCATAGCTGTTAAGATAGATAGTTCAAAGTCCGAAATCGTTATTGCCTTCTGCTTGCTGCTGAGCTGAAAGGTGCATACGATACATGTCGAGATATGAGGATTGTCGTCACATTATATTTTTTAATTAGGTAAAATAGGAAGATCCTTCGAGGGTTTTGTTGAACTATTGTGATAGCGGTTCGCATGTGATGTGACTTTATCTTGTCAACCTATTTGAGTGAAAAGTGAGTGTCACTAATTTGGAATTAACGGTTCAATTTGTAGTTCTTTTTATTCCTTCATTGGTTGAAAAATGTGTATCATGTTCTATTTAAAATTTGTTCTTGGTCAGCCTGGCTATGCTAACTGGCATTTCATCGACGTCTTCTGCCTGACCTATTGATCTCGTGTCACACTGTAGGGATAAGCTTGCGTTAAAGGCTGTGAATGAAGGTTCTGCTAGTTATGCGGCATTGGAGAAGAAGGCCGAGTTGTATGAAAAGCTTGCTAAGGGAGAGCTATCGGACGAAGAAGACAAGGAGAAGTATTGTGTTGATTTTTTCCGTAAGGGTCTTACAGAAAATGAACTGAAGCAACAAAATGACAGTTCCTCTGCTGCTGAAGTACCTTTAGGGGAAAATAACGGCGAGGATGACTATATTCCTTTCAATTCAAAGTCCAAGGGTTTGGGCCATACAGCTGAAATTGTTGACATCGATGAACACAGACGATTTATCAAGTAAGTCTAACAAAGCTAAATGTTTTTTTTTTTTTTTTTTTTTTTTTTCATTTTCTTCATGCAGTGTTTTTATTTTTGGCAAAATATTATCAACTATCTGTCGGTTATTACTTATAATAGTTTTTACATAAATACTGTGATTTCTATATTTCCTGATATATGTGTGTCAATTGCTTTGTTATTCCGACTCTTCATATTCCCTCGTCAAACCATGCCCCACAACGATCTTGTGACTTCTACCTTTTAACTAATTTTTTCAAACATGATTGCTTCCCTTTCCTTCGCGGTTATAGGGAAAAAGAAAACAGATATTTGACACGTCTGTCGTTTTGTTTGTAGGGAAGTACATGAAGAAGCAAATCAAGCCAGAGAAAAGGTCTCTGAAGTCAGGCTGCGGAGGCAGGAACATGCAGCAGCTCGTCGAGAGAAACTTAAGCAGGCTTACCTACGGAAACGACTAGAAAATCTCAAGGCTACTGCTGCTACTAAGCAAGACTGACTGACTGACATCAATTGGTTTGTCGTCGTGTGACCTACATGCTTGTGTGTCAATTTTTTTGATTGCAATGCCACAGATTATGCTTCGGCATACAAGCAAATTGCAGTTTGAGCCAAACACGGCCGTGTACGCTAAGCCTTGAGTTCCAAGTAATGGCTGTATTGTTGTTAGATTTGTACGAAGACTAAAGAGACATGACAGAGGAAGAAATCGCGCCTATTGACGACAATGTAAAGCAAGTCTCACATGGGTAACGTGAGTACGTGACAAACAAGCAAGACTAAAGCGCTGTAAAATGCCCTATAAGCAGTATACTTGTAATTTGCAATCTAACTTCTTTTGCCTTCAATTGATTTACTCTGTATTATTAATAATAAATTAGTTATTGACGGAGTAATTCTTTATGTGAATTTTTTAAACAGGGGAGCAGTATTTCATCTCCACTTATTCAAAACATATAAGCCTTTTCCTTTTAAGATAAGTTGAATATTTTTCGATTTTAGAAAAAAAGAAAGAAAATTCATTTTTTACAGTATCTGATTGTTGTGTGTTATTAAATAGACTAGATAACAGAGACACCGATAGTTTTAAGCAATAAAATTTGCAAAAATATGGAACAGTCTAAGTAAGCAAAATGAATTTAATTGAGGGTGTATAATAATTTAATAATGAATTCGACAGAATAACAAAATATGAAACATACTCGTACAAACAAATTGGTTTTCGCATGTTGCAGAAGCAAAATGAGCTTACACTCTTCTTTTAACGACAAAATGCTCTAAGCCGATGGATGAATCGAGAGAGGCCGCTGACAAAACCTCAAAGAAATAAGACGCTGAGAAGAGAGGCTTCTCCTCTATGCTACTCGTACAATTTAACTCATAACTATTATTCTGTTTCTTCTGCCTCATTTCGCTCTCACATTGAACATAGCTAACAAATTAACTTTCAACAGCTACGGAAAGATGCACTGCAATGAAACCCGTGATAATACACCTTGGATAAAATTGTCGGGATGATCAAGGCTTGAACGCTGAGAAGACCACGACTGAGTTGTGACCACCAAATCCGAAAGAATTTGAAATGGCTGCACAAATGAATAGCATTTAGATGGCAGCAATTCAGTACTCCGTAACTTTTTACATGCATGAACTAGCTAAACAATTTTTGATGAAATTAATAACTTTCTGGTACTCCCTTATATTTTACTCCGAATACATTTTCGAAAGACAATATCAAAACGTAAGAGCCTACTTTTTTAATTTACGTCTGTGGTAACAAATCTAGTTGAACAGCACAAGAAAATAGGAAGACAAAATGGTTAGTGGTCTTACCAACATTCACTTCATGTTGCTGTTTCGTATTTGGAACTGTATTGAATTCAACTGATGGCTCCGGGTTCTACAGTCAAAGGAAAACAGTGAAAACTCGCACAATACCAAATGCAATATCCTACTGTAGTAAGGCTACCAAGACACTCTGCGTTTCAGTCGTTTAGATCGTATTTTTCACACATAAATATAATTGATTAACTCATCAACCGACATCATTAGCCAAAACCAACCTTGATCATCTGCCGCATCGATTTTCATAGATGAAACCATATATTGACATGTAGACTATAATCAATTTACGTGAAACCCCAAAATAGAAAGGCGTACGAGTGACTGAGAAAAAGTGAGTAACTACAAGGTTTCTATAAACAGATTAAAGGAAGAGGACATAATCACCTATGCTAGAGACCTAGAGTTGATGTCACAGTTATCTTCACAGTTTTATTTTATTTTATTCTTTTAAAAAAAAAAAGGAACTCCTGGAAAATATATAACTTACAAATTGATTTATAGATGGATGCAGCCACCCTGTTGTACACGCTTTCACCGTGGCGATTGCTTCCATTCCCCCAGCAGCACCGAGGCAATGTCCGATCATAGACTTCAAGAAAAATAAACATAAGAACATCATATTTTGACTTACATATAAGAACGCACAAGTAGTAAAGGGTAAGCAATTTACCTTGGTTGCATTAATCTTGATCTCAGATGTGTCTTTGAAGACTTTCTTGATAGCATTCACCTCAGCCAAGTCACCGACGATAGTTGAGGTGGCGTGAGCATTTATGTAGTTAACCTAAAAAAAAAAAAGTGTTATAGACAAAATTCCTTTCATGGTAAACAAACTCGTGCTTCTAAGAATCAATAAACAATTTTTAGACAATTTTTTTAGTCCATTTTGCCATTTTGGAGACAAATTTTATGGTTTGCTAGCATACATTGAGTGGTCTCGAAAGTACTACTACAAAGTCGAGGTGATCGAATGTGAGTTAGAGATGGACATGGGTCGGGTCTAACACTACTACACAGGTAACAGGTAAGGAATGGGTAAGCGGGTGAACCTATATAAACGCGAGAACAACTAATCTAGACTAGAATAAAAACACGAGAAGAAACTATTGTCAACAAGCATGCACACCTCTTCGGGCGAAACACCAGCATCTTGCAAGCTCCTCTCAATGCAGGTAGAAACACCAAGTCCGTCAGCTCTAGGATCAGTCATGTGGTAAGCATCACAATTGACCGCACCTCCTAAGTACTCGGCAATTATGGGTGCATCTCTTTTCATAGCATGCTCCAAGCTTTCCATGACCTAAACATAAGGCACAATGACAGTATAAATATCTGAATACATAAAGAATGATCGTCCAATTATACATAGGAGAGTGGCTGTCATCAACCTATGTCGCATGGAACCAGAAATGGTACAGAAAACAGATATGAACGCGGAAAATATAAATGTGACAAACATTGGCATCAAAAAGGCAACCAAGTCTTTGAGTAGCCACAATTAGACCTGGCAAAATGAAACCGAACCAGATAAACCGACTGAAATTGTTGGAATCGACATCCAACCGAATATCTGAAAAGTTTAACTTGAACTTAATCCGTAACCTGATATGACTTGAACTGAACTGAAACTGAACGAAATTCAACACATATCTGGAAAGACCCATAGTCGAATAAACTTGAACTGTTTTAAATCCGAATTTATTTCACTCGAACCCGAAGACAACTGAACTGAAAAATAATCAATTCGACCCAAATCTAAAGAATATTTACCTCACTTTATATGACAACTGTCATACAAGTTCAAAATCAACTTCTTAACTCTTTAACCAAGTGTTTAAGAGTATTAATTGTTTTGATAATTGAAAATAATAAAAATGACTCCTATTTATAACATAATATCACTTCATAACTAGGTAATCTTTCGATGTGGGATATTGTAACTATTTATACCAAATTCATCACATTTACATTCTTATTTTTTCAATGTGAGACACAGTAGAACAAGAGTATTCCAAGTTAAAGTCGCATCTTAAAAACAATATTATAATTTTGTATGAGACGGATAAACTCATCGAAACACGAAGCTGTAAAATAATTTAAAATCTAAGACCTTTAAACTTTTATTCCGTATTTTGCAACATATTTATTTTTTCACATAACTCTTATATGCGAAAATTTAGAAGCACACAAGTGGAAAATGAAAACAAAATTGAGGACGTTACAATTCTTTCATATATTATCCGAATGTGACCCGATTCAAATAATATCTGACTTGATCATATCTCGACTCGATTATCAACTGATCTGACATTAATCCGACTTGAACCCGAATTGAACCAAAATTATCTACAACCGATAGAGACTCGTAATCAAAACAAAATCGAATTGAACTGAATTGAAATCGAAAATACAAATAAACCAACTGAAATCGATCCGAAACAAACTGATCCGAAACCGATTGAAATGACCCGTTTGCCACCTCTAGCCACAATGGCCTATCCCAAGAAGTGCAAAAAATATATATAGAAGAAAACTTCATCTCGCAAATTTGCCTTCACACATACTCGTACAAGTTTACAAGCAGTGCTCACAATAAAATTCTAAGTTGAGCAGATGCATAGAAAGAGCAAAAATTAAAGTTGTTCAAGTTAACCGAAATTAGTGGAATAAATGACCCCTAAATAAACATCACAAGAATGATACTGAGGAGCTCACCCGTCAGAACTTGGAACCATGTAAGAGCTCATTACGCAATTTAGTTAACATTATAGCCGTGAACACGTGGTGTTTTTTTTACCTTCATTTCGGTGATATAAAGTTTAGTCAGCATTCAGCAATAACATTTCAGAATCTTATACAGACAATTCTGATATGCATTTACAGAAATTGCGGACCTCTAGTTCATATCATATCGTATCATATGAATATATAAGAAGCCAGACATTTTTATTCCTGCATAGAAGTCAAAATCTCACATATTCATTCTAATAATTTGAAAGTTACGCTCACGCACAGACATCTAAAGGTACCCCCTAAACAAGATACTTCAAGATTAACAACACAACCACTTGTGACAATAGTTAAAAAGAACATTGGTTTTGTAAACAAGTGGTTGCTACTGCCTCAAAATACAGTCCCGAGTTAACCTTCAAAATTATTGCTAATGGCCTCTAAGTGGTATTAAGGCTTAGATTTTATAGCACGAGATAACATCATAGAGGCAAAAAGCCTCATGGGTAATGGGTAAAGCATTTAGGCAAACAATAACAACAGCAATAACCAAAAAACCAGGAATAGTAAAAAGAGACAAAACCTTACCAATACACCAGACCCTTCTCCCATGACGAAGCCATCTCTGTCCCTGTCCCACGGCCTTGAAGCTGTCTGCGGATCATCGTTTCTCTGTGACAACGCTCTGCAAGCAACAAAACCTCCTAATCCAATAGGAAGAATCGCAGCTTCTGTTCCACCAGCAACCATCACGTCAGCCTCCCCACGGCGAATGTGGTTAGCAGCAGCATAAAAGCAATAATTTGAGGTGGCACAGGCAGTCGAGATTGAATAGTTTGGACCCATTAAACCGAGATCGATGGCAAGTAAGGCAGAAGCCATGTTTGTAATGGCGTAAGGAATGAAAAAAGGAGTGATTCTCCTATGTCCTTTCTCAATTAAAGCTTGAACACCATCAGAGAACACGGTGAGCCCACCCATCCCTGTTCCTACAAGCACACCTGCTCGTATTTTGTCAATCTGTAAACATTAAGAAATCGGTGAATTTAGAGTTAATGATTGAAAAATTCACATACACAGAAAGAAAACTGACAGACATGGAAGATAACAAAAGCAATCATGTTGGTATATAATAAAAGCAATTACATTGGCTAGAAACAGAACATGCACACTGTCAATATAAACCTTTATGTACAATTTTAGGCGTAATATATCAAATCGCCAAGCTTTAGGATGAGATCACAACCTACAGCATCAAGGTAACACTCCTGAAATTTCAGATAAGTCGTGATCTTGCTCAAACCGTCTCACATAATTTTCCAAGATCCCATTTATACCATCCTAGTTTCCTCTTAGGGGATGAAGTAATAGTTACTTAACTCAGACGATTTCGGGTGTTTATACTTATTCCTACAAATTTTATTCAAAGTGTGGAAAAACCTTAATTGCAACACAAATTCCAGTTTCTCCACACTAATTCATCCAACGCATTTATATCGTCTCCATTTTACTTTGACGCTCAACCGCGTATTTTTTAAAGTATATGCTCCCTTCGTTCAACTCCAATGGCATCATTTACTTTCTAAAGTTAACTTTCGACAACTTTGATCCCGTAAACGAGTTGTGATAGCAAAAAACACCATCAAAATACCGTCTTGAAGATCACCCAAATAGTGAATGGTGCAATTGGACTGAAACTTTTCAAATTCATACACAAACTGTCTAAATCATTCGTTCACAACACGAACAAATTAATCATAAAATCATTCGTACACATCAACTTTCACTAATAAATTTGGACAATAACTACATCAAATCAAATCACATTGCTCTACAAAAACACACAATTAAAACACGAAAACCGAAAGACGAAATGAATACCTTAGAGAGATTATCACCACCAAGATGAGCATCTTCAAGAGCTTTTTTACCAGCAACAAGACAATACCGAAGACAATCATCAAGTCTACGATCATTCTTGCCATCAATGTAACCTTCAGCACTGAAATTACGGATCTGCCCCGCGAACCTCGTGGGAAACTTAGACGCATCAAAGCGATCAATAGGGGTAATTCCGGAAACACCTTCAAGCAACTTCTCGTAGAACACATTATGGTCATTTCCGAACACAGATACCAAACCCATACCCGTTATCACCACCCGTTTCTTCGGGTCGGTTTCCCGCTTCGGCGCCGCGGTCGTGGTGGAGGCGGCGCGGATGGGGGCGGGTTTTCGGGTTTGGATCCGGAAAGATGGGAGGGATGGTGGTGGTGATGGTGGAGTTGGGCGGAGGAGTGGTGGTGGAGAGATGAATGCTTGAGTTTGCATGGTGGCTGTGACGGTGGTTTTGCGGTGGTTTGCGGTGGTGGCGGAGATGTCGAGGGAGTGGTGTGAGTTTGTGAGAGTTGTCGCGTGTAGTTGAGCTGTTTTTATTTTGTTTATTTTTTTTTGGATTTTTGGAATTTTGAAATTTTTTTGGTTGATGGATTTGGTTTGTTTAATGTTTGGGGTAACTATTTAATGGGTGGATTTTTGCCTTGGAATCATCGATTCTTTTTGGTACTCCGTATCATTTTAAATGTTTTGGGTAAGACTGTCTCAGATTTTAGGGTAAGACTGTCTCAAATTTTTTGAGATTTATCGAAAGAAAAACCGCTACATTTGCAAATATAATGTGATAAAATTCATTAATACAGAGTATCGTTTGATTGTCATTTGAGAATTACACTTAATATGAATTTTAAAATGAAATAAATTGGGATTTCAGGTTAATTGTGAAAAAGACTAAAAAAAATTGTAGAATTTAATTGACGTGAAAATTTCTAATAACTTGTGAGCCTTAGGTAAGTAATTTCGACGTAATCAAAAAATTTGTTTCCAATGTGAATTGAAATTACAAGTCCTATAAAGTTGAACCAAATAAGTGTTTATTGATGAAATTCATGAGATCTTTTTTTTTTAATTTTTATGATTTTTTAAGTGTAACCAAACAAGCATGAAGTATTTGGGGTCATTTTTAAATTTTTTTTAATCCATAATCTCATAATTTCCTTGAATGTTTTAATATAAGATATATTTATGCGAGGAAGTAGCAACAATGATATGGTGTAATGGTTTTAAGGAGAAATATTTCAGGATTTAGAGTAAAATCAACTAAAAATGAAAAATGTAATTAACCTTTTGTGAGAAGTCTCATAACAAGTTTTTTTATAAAATGGTCTGTGATTTTTGTTTTTTAAACGTGTAGTTCATCAGATTTATTGAGGATCATTGGGTTACAAGGGGCTTGATTTCTGTCCATCGAATGAATGATATTTTGTAGTAATGACGAAGATAGAGAAGAACTAATTGCTAGGTCTACAGTTTGTTTCGAAGGTGCCCTTATGGTTTTTACAAGATGGACACAAGATATGGTCCCTAGAACTGTTCGTTTTCCGTTTGCATATGTTTGGGTGAGAGTTTGTGGTCTTCCTTTTGAATATTTGAATATGAATGTGGCTAGAATTATTGGTAAATTATTGAGTGAAGATTTTACTGTGGAACAGTTTGAGATTATGCCTGAAACTGACTATCTAAGAATTCGTGCTAGAATTCGTATTGGTGATCCTTTGGTGCCTGGCTTTTTCATGGCTTGTTCTGATGGTTCTCTTTTATGGGTCCAGTTCAGATATGAGGAAGTTTTTAAATATTGTGTTAGATGTGGTAGGATTGGTCACAAAGCTTCAAGATGTAGTTCTACTCCTATGAAAATTGTTACTGATATTAATGTTGGTCTACAAAGAGTGGTTGATAGAGGATTTGTGGTATTCCAAGCTAATAGTCCTCATACTATGTACACCTTGGATTTGAGGGCTTTACCCCCAACTACAAGACATGCTACCTCGAGAATTAGGTTAGGGAATAATGAAGGTGTTATTTCCCCAGCTGATTACTTTGTGGAGAATATTATTGAGTTTGACTTGGGAACAACTCCTGGTGGTAGAGTCCTACCTGGAATGAGGTTCTTTGTTTCAGCACAACCATTATTTACTGGATGATGTGTGCCTTTTATATAGATTATATGCCCCCAGTTTAGTTGCATTTAGCTTACATTTAGTTGAGATTATGATGTGTGCCTATTTATATTTTGCAGGTTTTGGCGGTCCTGAGCCAAAACCCGAGTCGAGAGGAGCATGCACGAGTATCGAGACCTGAAGACCAAGCTCGGGCTTATACGGGAGCTCGGGATAAGAATAAAAGACACATTGGATCAAGGCCCAAGCGAACCACGAGCTTTAGTGAAGTGGAAGAAGCCCGGCCCGACTTAAGAGGGACCGGCCGGTCCAGCCAGGCCGGCGGCCGGCCGGCCGGCTATGGTGTAGTTTTGCTGCGGGTTTTGATTTTATTCGAAGGGGTTTTTGGAAACTTGTATATAAAGACTTTTAGGACGAATTAGATGGTTATGCTTTCTTTATGCTTTATTTTACTATTTAGTTTTAGTTTTAGTTTATCTCTCTAAAATTCTCTAAAACTTAGTTTAGTTTACTTAGCAAAATTTGTTCAAGATTCAACCTTTATTTCAAGATTAATTTCAGGTTTATCTTTAATTGTTCTTATTTACTCATCATGCTTATTATTTCTTGCTTTGATTTGATCTCAGTTATGCATAGCTAAATTCTTGTTAGGGTTTAGGGGAATTTGTGATATTTGGTTCAGGAACATGTTTTAACTGCTTAATTGATTGAACTTGTGCAAGTTGATTTCTTCCTACGCGTTTATATTATCAATTGAACTAAGACGCCTAAATTGAATTGAATCTTGGTAGTTTTGATTTAAGATCGAAAGCCTAATTGAAACTAGACTTACGCGTATTTGATGAGTTAGGTTTAGTAAGTTACGAGAGCCCGCTAAATCTGCTTAAATTGATTGTTATTTCTTATTGAGTTGAGTTCCTGAATTGATGTCATAATGAACCCGATGCCCTAATCTTTCTCCCATATACTTTTACTCTCTTTTATTACTCGTTCTTAGTTTAGTTCTTATTCTTAAACATCGACTTTTACCCTTGAGATAGCCTAGTTGACTGAGTAACCCTTCTAATTACACCGTTTCTCTGTGAATTTCGACCCTACTTGCTGCTAGCTACTAGTTAATTGTTTCGTAGGTTTATTTTGTTTGAGGTGATACGACTTTAGCCTCGTCAAAATTTGGCGCCGTTGCCGGGGAAACAGTTTAGTTAGTTAGATTGTTTGCTTAGTTTAGGTTTATTTCTCTCTTGTCTCAGGGAACACTAGTTCCTTGAGACCATTCTCACCGTTTTCTTTGAGTTATTTATGCGCAGGTCTCTTTCAGGTGTCTGCTCGAAATATTGCTCGTGATGTGATTGTTATAAGTTTTGATACTGAAGTTATTTCTAATGCTGTGGGTTCTAATGCTGTTGATGATAAATCTACTGATGGTAAGGATGATGATGATAGGGTTAACGTGGTTGATGAGGCTACACCTACTCAGATACTCCATGTCTATTAGTTCTACTAGAAATAGTTTTTCTAATATGGCTGTTGATCCTGTGGAGAATGACTGTATTTCAAGTGGGCTGAAGCGTAAAGCTATCACTGATCCTCGTTTAGCTCTTGTTCCTGAAGATGCTCTTAGTTCTCATGAGAATGCTAGATCTTATATCAGAAATATGTCCTCAAGAAGAATAATGGATGATGTTGGTCCAAGTTTTCGTATGGAGATTTCACCTGTTGAAGAAATTGTATCGTCCTCAAGTGGTAGTATCAACAATGCTGATGGGTTTATGAAGGTGGTCCCTAACCAACCTCCACATTCGATATGAAGGGACTATTTTGGAATTGTAGGGGATTAAATGACCCGCTAGCCCCAACAATTATGAAGACAAGGGCGCTTTTGTCTATTTCGTTTTATGATTTTTTTTTTATTTTTTTTTAATGGAGACTAAATGTAAAGTTTCATCTGTTAGTCCTTTGTTTCGATCTTTTGGTCTTTTTAATTTTGATGGTATGGATGCTTGTGGTAGTCGAGGAGGTTTATGGTTAGGGTGGAGGAAAGGTCTGCATTTTGAAGTCATATTTAAATGTAGTAACTTCATTGTATGTTTTGTTAAAGAATGTAATGGCAGATTTTGGTATTTGTGTTGTGTGTATGGTGCTCCTAATGTTGAAGATAGAGCAGATGTTTGGCATCAAATTGCTTCTTGGGTTGCTGGTTTTGATGCTCCTTATTTACTACTTGGTGATTTCAACCAAGTGGAATTCTCTTGGGAAAAATTAAGTAAGGCAAGTGGTAAAATTGTTGGCAGTGACTTATTTACTCAATGGAAACAAAATTGTAGATTATATGATATTCCTTCTAAGGGGCCTATGTTTACGTGGTGTAACAACAGAAGGGGGGGTTGATAGAGTCTATGAACGTCTTGATAAAGCTTTCTGTTGTGACCAATGGCTTAAAATGTACCCAAATGTTGCTACTAGGAATTTCCCGATTCAGTTATCTGATCATGCTCCAGTAGAGTTGGACGTGAAGCTTCTAATTGGAAGCTTGGAATTTTAATGTTGAAGACTGTCAACGGCTTGTTCAGGAAACGTGGAAGAAAAGAAAAAATGAATCAGTTTCTTTTATCTTAGTAAGGAAACTTGAAAATGTTAGATGTGTTCTTAAGAAATGGTCTCTTGATAAGAAGCAAGAATGGGCGAAGAGCTGGTCAGATTTCGATTTGTCACTTGAAGAAGCTATGCCTGATGTTTGTGATGGGAATGGGGATGAAAATTTGGTTTCTATTCACAATAATCTCTTGGAGTTTTCAAAGGCAGCAGCTGTTTATTGGAGACAACGAGCTAAAATAAAATGGTTAAAAGACGGAGACGCATGTACTAAGTATTTTTTTTTTAATTGGGTGAAAGGAAGGCAAGGAAAGAATTTTATTTACGGAATAAAGAAAGCAGATGGGCAATGGAGTTTTGATGAAAATGAGTTTGGTCCAATAATTAGGCAACGTTTTTACGATATTTATAATCCTACTGGTCCTATGTTAAATGAGGTTGATTATGAAAATAAATATAGGGACTTCTTCTCGATTGATTGTCCGACTCTAGGACATGATGATTTAAATACTTTATGTAAGGAATTCTCAGCGCAGAAAGTTCGTACGGCTGTATTTCAATTAGGTGCTATGAAATCTCCAGGTCCTAATGGAATACCTACGGCTTTTTATCATAAATACTGGGCTATAATTAAAAAGGAAGTAACAATGGCGGTTTTATATTCTCTTAATTCTGGGCGTATTCTGAAGGAAATGAACAGAACATTTATTGTGCTTATTCCAAAAACAGATAATCCAGAAACAGTGGAGAATTACAGGCCTATTAGTTTATGTAATGTTTGCATGAAAATTATTACTAAATGTTTTACTAATAGGCTAAAGGGTGTGATGAATTCTTTGATTGGAAATTTCCAGAATGCCTTTGTTCCGGGGCGTCATATTACTGATAATGTCCTTATTGCTCATGAGATATTGCACCATATTGCTACTCATAAACAAGGAAAGAAAGGGAGAATGACATTCAAGGCTGATATGAGCAAGGCTTATGATAGAGTTAATTGGCAATTCGTTAAATATACTCTTCAGAAAATGTGCTTTTCGAGTCACCTAATTAAGCTTATTGTGAATTGCATTTCTTCTGTTTCTTATGAAGTCCTTATTAATGGCCGCCCTGTTGATAAATTCATACCTTTATGTGGTCTACGGCAAGGTGATCCGCTATCGCCATATATTTTTGTCTTGTGTACGGAATTATTATCTAGGAATATCCTTAGGGCACAACAGGCAAAAGAGATACGTGGGTTACAAATTGCTATAAGGTCTATGCCGATTTCTCACCTTTTATTTGCGGATGATTCTCTGTTCTTTGTGCAAGGAGATATTGAGTCGATTAAATGTCTCGACATTATTCTAAAAACGTACTGTAAAGCTTCTGGTCAGAAAATTAATAATGCCAAACCTGCCCTTCTTTGTAGTCCAAGTACAACTTTAGGTGTCGCGAGTAAAGCTTTGAGAACGTTTAATATACCGAGAGGTAATAAGTTTGGACGCTATTTGGGGATCTCTACTGATTTTACTGCTTCAAAAAAGTGTATCTTCAATGATCTTGTAGAAAAGGTTAAAAATAGAATATCATCATGGAACGGGGTTTTTTTTTTAGGTCCAGCTAGAAGACTTACTCTTATTCAATCGGTGCTATCCACTATTTCTTCTTATTTTCTATCGGTTTTTAAAATTCCGATAAGTGTGGCTAATAGGATTAATTCCTTATTAGCTCATTTCTGGTGGGCAGGACTGAAAAATGGAGGAACAATACACTGGTGTTCTGAAAGAATTCTATGGCTTCCTAAATCGGATGGCGGGCTTGGAATAAGGAATATTTCCTGCTTAAATCAAGCTCTTCTTGCAAAGACAACGTGGAAATTTTTTATGAGGCCTGACACACTTTTAAGTCGTATCTTAGGTGGAAAATACTTTAAAGGCAAAAACTTCGAGGATTTTATTAATATTTGGCCGCGTAGTGCTAATGTCTCATGGGGATGGAAAGGTATTCTTTGGGGCTTAGAACTTATTCAGTTAGCTATTGCATAGAAGGTGGGTGCTTTCTCAAATATTTCGGTTTGGAATACTAAATGGGTTGACGCTTCTATTCCTGTGCCTATGAGTGGCACGTTTTTATCTAATCGTCTGAATATACAGTCAGATATACAATATGTATCTGATTTACAATTAAATGGTCGTTATTGGAATCAAGATATTATAAGGGATATTTTTGATGATGAGTGGAGTAGAAAAATAATGGCTACGCCTATCTCGAGTGATGGTGATGATTTAAATGTGTTTTGGAGTGTGTCGAATTCAGGACAGTATACTGTTAAAAGTGGTTATTATTTGGCTTTAAACAATAATGTTTTTAGCAAGCTTTCACATAAAGACAAATTTAGAATTTGTTATTTTAATGAAAGATCTTTGTTTCCAAAACTCTTATGGCGTCTTCCAGGTCCTTGTAAATGGAAGGTTTTCCTATGGAAAATCATGACGAATACGTAAAGTGAATTATGGAAACGTAATGTAGCGGTAAACAATGGCTGCTTGTTGTGTAATTCTGATTCTGCGGAGGAAAATATTTTGCATTTATTCAGAGATTGTATATTTGCAAGTCATATTTGGTCGGGAGGTATGTTAGGAATTAATACCTCAAGTAATAATGTTAATACAATTCAAGAATGGATTGCACGGTGGATTGTATATCTTTATAAGAGGGATAAGGATCAAGTTAGTGGGTATGAAAATAGTTGGCGTACAACTATAATTTTTATAGCTACGTTATGGTCTTTATGGGTGCATAGGAATGCGATCCTTTTTCAACGACTGGCTCCAAACCCGTATTCTGTTCTGCATATGATTTCCGTGGATACAAATTTGGCTAGGTTAGCTATTACGGATATGGGGATAGAATTGAAGCAGTCCAATGAAAGGTTAGTGACGAATTATGATGATGATGTCCTGCTGAATGACTCTTCAAGGAAATTCGTATTTACAGGTATGGAAGCAACTTGTACACCTAATCATATATTCGTTGACGCTGCATGGAAAGTTAGTAGGAAAGCAGTGGCATGATGGTTTTGTGATACAAAGGAATTGGAATTTAATAAAGGAGTTTTCAGTTTTTGGGCCGAAAACGCTTTACAGGCTGAAGCTCGTGGGTTATATGAAGCTTTAATATGGGCTAAGACGTTAGGGTTACTTCATATTGCTATCCATACGGACTGTTTGATGTTGATCAATCAACTATCAAATCGTTCTACTCTGCATCATTCCTTATGAAGTGTTTATGATGATATTTCTGCTCTTTCTAGTTTTTTTCATTGTTTAGTTCTTTTTTATATTCCCTGGTCCAATAATAAACGTGCTCATAACCTTGCGAATAAGAAGGGAATGAGACTAGTTTTGTAATTGTTGGAACTGTGTACTGCAGGCAAAAAAAAAAAAAAACAAAAAAAAACGTGTAGTTCATCAATTTTAGTTACTCTTGTCCTTTTTATTCTGATAAGAAATGTAAATTGGTGGTTTTATTTACATTGTAATTATAATGTAAGTTTATCTAAGATGATCGCCATATATAAGGAGGTTAGACTAAATGATTTCCTACTTAAATAGGAGCTTATATAAGTTCACAAATTCTTGTGTAAGTCGGGACTTACAATAAATATTGTGAGTCTGACTCATTTGTACCCGATTATATAGTTTTTGTATCATTTTAGTGATAATTATGATTAATTGTCACTAAATTTTTTTAGTACCCCTGTACGTGACTTTTGTAAATTTTTTTTGTTTTTTGTTCCCTTTTAACTGCAATTTGTACTTTAATTTTACATTAAATTAATGTGAGAGTTGTATCACAGGAGACTTACTGAATAGTTACTCGTAATACACAAAGTAAAATGTTTCTTTATGTCAATTTCCATATTAAAAAAAATAAACAAATGACTAAATAAAAAGTGGTAGTTGGCCATGAAGAAGAAATGAATTTCAAATATCATTTCGTGTTGGTCTACCCTTTTGCTTCCAACATTTTTCCAACACCTATTATTCTAATTTCATTAAAAAAAAAAAAAGTTAAAAAGAAAACTTGAAATCTAATACACAAATTTTAATCCATAATTCAATAATTCAGAGTTAGAGAATAATTTGATTATTTTTTAAAAATAAATCGATTGAATGTTATTTTAAAAAATTGAAAAATAGGTTGTAAAGTTATGATAAAAAAGAATAAGCTTGAACAAAATTTAGATATGATTAAATACTTATAATAATTAAGATAATTTAATACGAGTGAATTTCGTATAGACTGTTTTATAACATAAGACGAGTTTAACCCAAAATAGAAATCAACGTTATTAAAAGGCAGTTAATGAAAATAGAGGTAACTCATATGGTAAGAGCATTCTTACATAAAACAAATTGTTTTATCTTTGGGTTAAATATTACTCCATGAACATTTTAGTCTTACGATATAAGACGCTCAATAAACGATTTGTATACTACACTAAAAAAAAAAATAAGAAAAATGAATTAGTCATAATGTTAATGGGCTTAATAGAACGTTATTAAAGGACTACCATGTGACCCAAAAGTGGAAATACATGAAGGATATAATCGAAGTATTTTTATTTTTTTTCACTATGGGAGATACAAAATAGGGAGGAGGTAATACAATTTTTGGTTTGCTTACATTTTACCAAAAATACAATTTTTGGTAACCTTACTCCAAGAACCGAATTCGACATGCCATGGGTCCACCCTAATGAAATTATAATTCAAGTAATTATACGGAGTACGATATTTCATCTTAAATTATGAAACCGCGTCGTATATATCTTAACTCTCGTTAATGATAAATGATTTGTTCTTTTCAGTTTATTTTCAGCTCATTTTCTTTCAGTTTAACCCATTTCTTCGATTCGATTCACTTTATTCGATTCAAAGACAAATTATATTATTTAATTGAACTTTATACATTTGATTCGATTCAAATTTCGATTCGCCTGGGCCTTCAATTCAATTCGATTGATTCATTATTTCATTTCATTTCGATTGATTAAGCTCCATTCAGTTCAATTCAGCTTTAAAAAGTCCGAAAGAACAGGTTCGAAATATACTATAATCATCTACGAATCGGACATTACTAGTTCTTCTCATAAACATAATATAATCATCTTAATAATACCGTCTTAAAAATAATTCAAATGATACCAAATCGAGTTATGTGCTGCCTCATACTAAACAAGACATATCAGGGTATCATATTTTAGAGTTCGTATCACAAATAAAATTTGCTATCTTGCTAGATTAATGTTGATACTATGTTAAGTTCAGACTAAAATAATAACATCAATGATACTATGTTGATACTATGTTGCTATCACAAATTTTTTCAAGATAGCAAATGCACAACTTGCAAAATTTCCAATCAAGGTATCAAATAAATATTCAATTTGTCATTTAAAGACCAAAATTCAATGATTTTACTTTGTTACCATAACTTCAATGCATATAATTAGAAAAGAATATGATTAGTGGTTCTAAATTAAAATGAGTAAAACCCTAAAGAAATCAATTGAGACACTTGATTGCATGACTAATTACATAACATAAATGTTCCATTCACCATAAAGGAAACGTACTATATATATATTATGTTATACTCAACTATTATCTTGTACTATTACAATCACAATCACTCTTACAATAATATTTAATTAGTTAACATAGATGGCTCGTAATCCAAGTATAAGGCGGCGCAGAACCGTTTTAAGAAAAATCGAGAACAAGGATGATCGATTAATTTCTTTCTCAAAACGTCGCTCAGGTATTTACAAAAAGGCGTCCGAGTTAACATCACTTAGTAACGCTAAACTTGGAATTCTGATGTTCTCGGAATCTGATAAGCCATATTCATTTGGCGCGCCTGATTTTAAAACAATTTCAGATCATTTTCGGGGTGCTATTGCTAGTAGTAGTACTAACTCACCTACAAATAACACACTTGCTAACATAATGCATGCATTTAAGCAAGGAAAATCTTATGAAAGCAACCATGAGTATGCCGACCTCTGCAATCGTCTCGAGATTTCGAAGAAAGATGGTGTCGAAATTTCAAAGACGTTCGATACGATTAAGTCACAACTTTGGTGGGAGACTCCTTTAGAAGATTTGAATCAACAACAATTGGATCAACTTACTGAATTGATGGAAAAAATTGGTGTCAAATGTGATGAAAAAAAAGAAGAAATGTTGTTGTCAAGTAATACTTCTAGTTAATTAGCATATCTCCTATTTTTACTCACTAAAATTACTAGAAAATTGGACTTTATAATTGTAGTAAGTAGTGAGTAGAAGTGTAATGCTAGTTAAAAAATATTTACTTACCTTTGTAATTTGTATTTCTATTGTAATAATAAAACATAAAAATAAAATAAAAGTGTTGAGTGTTGAAAAAGGAGCTGATTTTTAAGTAATATTAGTTCATTAAACGTCGTTCTAAAGTAACTTTCTTAATACGTTATTAGTAGTAATGGCGATTAACAAGCTACTGGAGATTAACATTAACATGCTTAATTAAAAGCGTGGTTATACAATTAGTTTTGTTTATAAATTCTGAAAATTTTCTTTGAAAACACCTCGTATAATAATGTTGTTATTATTATTATTATTATTATTATTATTATTATTATTTTTATTTTTTTTTTAAAACCGTATTTATTATTGATATTAAAATACACAGTTTACAAGAAATTGGTGGGGAGCCGATAAACAATCTGGGCCCCCACCCCCTTCGCTACAGCAAAGCCAAGCCTAACAAAAATGTAAGCGGACATCCGAGCCCCTGCGTCATGGGAAGCAGAGAAGGTCTGAATCCGCTTGAGCAAAGCTACGGCCTCCGAATCCAGCTCCCCCAACGTAGAGAAAGAGAACGGTAGGAAACCATACCCACCGCCAGACACGAATCCTCAGACTTAGCACACTTACGCCGAGCGGCATCAGCGACAACCCGTCCGGACACGAACTCAGCTAACCCAGTCTGAGTCAAAGGCGAAGATCCCGTCAGGTCCACACAGACGTCCCGTCCCCTGTCCCAAGAGTAAAGCATCAAATCCGCAGGACGAAGAGAGCCGCCGTGAGCATCAACAAGACCAATGTCAACCTCCTTCCCAGCCGAGATGCCAGACCTGTAGCAGATGTCCAATAACGTGTTACGGACAAGGTTATGCCGATGCTTAACACCCACAGGACCAGTACACGAGACCGCATGATCCCCGTAAACGTCCTCAGCAAACACCCGAGAGCAGGCAGAACAAGGCCTAGACACGGAGAATAACGGAATACCCAACCGGTAACCGAGCACACACCGGTAAGTTCTTCCATTCATAGTCTGCCCAAGTCCCGCGATAGGCACCGCCCGCAACCAGTCCGAAGAATGGGCCCCCTGCTGAGACCGCCATAAAGCGATATGCCTCCGGGAAGCGAGAAGAGAGAATCCGCAGAACCAGCAACCTTCGCGAAATATATATCTGCCAGTTTCCTCATAAGTTTAGTGGCAGCGATCTCACTAGGGTCACGTGGAAAAACAGAACCAGTGATCTCTGTAAACCCCCGCAAGGCAACATCAAAAGCAGGACCAGGAACCATAATACCGGACGGGCGCAGAAGCTGAGCCTGCAACTCTGCAGACTGCAAACGAGACGCCAGGAAAGCGTAATGGATAACGTCCCCCGCAGCATAAACCCCTAGCCCACCTAGCCGGAAAGGGAGCGTGGCAAGGCGCCACTGCCAGTCCCCAAAACCAGGCCCGCCCGCGGTGACAATACGTTCCAAGCTAGAACGTAACGCGGCATC
Source organism: Dianthus caryophyllus (assembly GCA_023091065.1). Classification (NCBI taxonomy): domain Eukaryota; kingdom Viridiplantae; phylum Streptophyta; class Magnoliopsida; order Caryophyllales; family Caryophyllaceae; genus Dianthus; species Dianthus caryophyllus. The sequence goes on along the minus strand of CM041522.1, from coordinate 8,338,356 downwards.
AAACATAAGGTGAGCAGCCCCGAAGACCCGCGGAGAACAAGTACGTAGAGTAAAATAAAGCTTAGACACACCAGTACAAGCTCGAAGCAGAAGCAACTCACACTGTGGGTCCTCGATCCTCGCAACCAAATCCATAAGCTCGATGGTCTTAGTCACTCTCTTCTCCACAAGTGCACTGCAAAAGGTAGGGCAAGTGCTAACCGGGCCTCCCAAAACAGAGACACCACGCAACGGCCGAGCAACAGAAGGGGGAAAAACACCAGGAATCCGACTCCGGGGATCCTCAATAGGCCAGAAGACCTCCGTCTTATCGACATTAAGACGGAGACCAAAGGCTGGGCCATCGGCCATGATCAAATCCAGGACCCTGCCAACCTCCAAAGTGTCCCCCACAATGGTACCATCATCCAAGTACCACGCGTGTAAACAGAGGTCAAACGAATCCCGAATCTTGCACACTAACGGATGCAAAACCAAAGAAAACAGCAAAGGACCCAAGGGATCACCCTGCTGGACCCCCTGACATGAAAATAAGCTATGATTATGATTATGATTAACATGCTACTGGAGATTAACATTAACATGCTTAATTAAAAGCGTGGTTATACAATTAGTTTTGTTTATAAATTCTGAAAATTTTCTTTGAAAACAACTCGTATAATAATGTTATTATTATTATTATTATTATTATTATTATTATTATTATTATTATTATTATTATTATTATTATTATTATTATTATTATTATTATCACTCATACTTGCATGGAAATTCCTTAAAATTTTAAAAATACTTTACATATAGATTTTAGACTTTTAGTAATTAAATTTCAACTCTAATCATCACATTATCATCGTGAAATCAACACTCCGTTTAACCGATTTTTCCAAAAGGGTAACCGAGTTCTAGTAAGGTATCATTAGCTTTGGATTGGTGGCAAAATCGACGGAATATACCGAAAAAAAATTACTCCATATCGTAAAACAACTACACCTAATATTAAATAAAAATTTTAAATAAAATACGGAGTAACTATTTTCGGACGCTACCTAGTACCAGTATTATTCTTAGTTGGTCTCATATGAAACAGAACCCGCTTTACATGAACGGCCAATATATTTCACAAAGATAGTGGTGGGAAGAAAGATGTTCTTCCCACTTGTCTCCTCGCTTTCGCAAATATTTCGACTGCTTTCTGTGAAACTACACCGTTTCACACAAGACTTACACTTCTTAGTTTCTTACACACTAGTGACCCTACTATGACACTAGTGTCATAGTGACTACACTACACGATTTCCTGCTCCCACAAATGACAAATCCCCTCAAAAAAAAAAAAAGCCGTGTAATAATAACTTGTGAAATAATTGAAAATGAGATTTCAAAGATTAAAATCTGCATTCACTTCATACTCTATTCACAAATTCACTCTTACTAATTTTTCATCACGCAACTTCTCTTCTTCAATTCATTTACAATCTCGATTGAAGGTGCGTTTTCTGTTTTTACGTTTAATTCCGTTATTTGTTTACCTTTCTACCGTGAACCGATAAAAAGATTGACCCTATCATTTGAGTTAAAATAAAATTTCAAGCAAAATAACCTAATTAGAACTATTTTTTTAATCGATTTTTAAATATTAAAGGGATATTCTATATGGTACCCCTCAGTTTTTTGACTTTCTACGTAGTGCACTACGTTTTAACTTGTCGTAGTCACTTAATTGTTGTCATTATCCGTAAGTATACCCCTGAACTTTATTTCTAGACAATTAAACTCACTTTTAAGCGTTAAATGATTACTTGGGCGTGTAACGAAGCTTGGTTTTTTCATCCCATGATAGAAGGACTCTATTAGGCTCAATATTTATCTTAGACGTGATAATTTTGTAGGGAAACAATAACTTATTTGTCGTAAAATTTTATAACCCACATATATTAATAAATATTAGGTTGTTGATAGATATTGAGCTTAATAGAGTCTTTATGTCATGAGATAATAAATGACAAGTTTGGTTACGCATCCAAGTCATCACGTAAGCCTAAAATTGAGTTTAATTGTTTGGAAACAAAGTTCAGGGGTATACTTACGGATAACGATAACAATTAGGGGTACCATGTATGTTTTAAAAAATGTAGGGGTGCCATGTAGAAAGTCAAAAAACTGAGGGGTACCATATAGAATATCCCAATATTAAAATATACGGAGTAATTTTATATGAAAAAAAGAAAAAAAACGATCATTTTGTACTCATTCTATGAGGAAAAAATTAAATAAACGATTGAATAGTATTGAATACGGTATGTTTAATGTTTTAGGCTCTGCTTTTATCACTGTTTAACTAAATTTGGTTTGTTTTTGATCAATTTAAATGGAAAATGGTTCTCCTCATAAATTTGTTATTGATTTGATGTACTATTGTATAGTATTGTAATCATTAACCAAATTTACTGTGAGACCGTTTTACGGTGAAACCGAACAAATCCCTTTTATGGAGTGCCTAATTGTTATCTTGATGAGGCTTAGTCAACATTAGATGTCAGGCTTAATAGTCGAGACTCGGGACACACTTAGATCGATTTTATACTTTAACATGTCTTTTTATGAGAATATCCTTTATTTGAGTTTTAACTTTTAAGTGTGTATTGGCCCACAAAGGTTCCGATACATTTCAATAACTAACTCAACCAAAAGTTTAAACTAATGGTTAGAGACTGCATGTGTTTTGTGCATTGGACAATTGGTTCTCGACTAATCGGTATTTCACTTAGCACCTAATTGCATTGGATGTGCTTACTAGAATGACCGATCCAAAATTAAACGTAGGAGGAACATTATTAGAAGAAGTCGGTTTTTCGGTAAGACCGTCCTGCCAAAAAATACTTGCATAGAAAAATAAGAAAATCTTTAAAAATGGGAAAGTAATTAACTCAAATGTAGGAGGTGTTATTATAACTTTGTAATAAAACCGTCTTATTTGATAATTTTTGTATTACTTCGAAGGGAAGATGTTTTTTCGTGTAGTTCTACCATAAGATGGTTTCACGCCAAGAAGAGATATTATATGTCTAAAATGTGACTATTTTAGGTTTATTGTAAGTACTTTAATGATTAACTAGTCTTATGCCCATGCAAATTGCACGGGTATGCTGTTTAAAGAGTTTAAGTAGGAATAACGTATCATGAATGAACTTTAAAAGCAATTTACAAAGGGCATAAATAATAAAAAATTCAAACCGTTATAGGAAAGGTTTAGATAAAAGGAAATAATACAACAATAAAATGATAAACGCACTATAATTACACAAAGACTTCTTTATAACATTAATGTTATTAATTCAGGGGCGGACCTAAAAATTAGTGTTTTGGGTAGCAAAAAAAAAAAAAAAAAAAAATTATTACTCCGTATTATTATACGGAGTACATAATAACATTATATTATTAATTATCTATCTATATTAATTATATATAACAAAAACCATCCTACACAAATTTTCCCTCCAACTTTTACATATTTTTATCCTTTTTATTTTATTTTATTTTTATCCCTTTTATTTTATTTTATTTCCTTTTTGAAATTATGTCATCTAAGTAAGTAAATATCTTCTATGTAATACGTAGTATATGTTTTTTTCATCTCTTAAACTATCCATTTTTATTTAATGTGTTTTCAATATAACATTTTATCTCTTAAACTAACCATTTTTATTTAATGTGTTTTCAGTATAACATTTTACGCGCACTTTACCATATTATTATAAATGATGAATTTTAAAACAATGTATTGCGATACTTTGATCGGTTTTCACCAAATTATGATATATATTTTTTAGGGTTTTTCTACGTAGTACCCCTGTGTTTTTTAAAAGTCTACGTGGTACCCCTGTACTTTTCTGATTACATGTGGTACCCCTAAATTAACAAAAAATGAATACCCGTAACCCTCCCTCAATTTTCCGTCAAAATAACGTTAACTCTTGGTATTTAGCGTGATTAGATGTTGTTGAGTTGGCAAAATTGGACTGACTAGGCACCACATGTGGTTGAGAGCTTAGTATATGAGTGAAATTGAAATTCAAAGTTCACTCACATCAAATCCCAAAACCCTTTCATTTTCCTATGTTCCTCAGTTCACCTCTTTTGTTCATCTTATTCGTTTATCTCCTTCAACTGTGTCACGCCATTATTGTTCTTCATCTTCTTCTTTGTTGTGCAACTCATAATATTGATGCAGGTACTTTAAAAAGTTTTGATTTTTTTCCCCTAAAAGTTTGCCCTAATTTTTTGTTGGTGTTGAATTATGATTAAAGTTTTGCATGAACTTGAAAGTTTGGATCTTTTGTGTTAGAAGTAGTTGTAATGTCGTTATTGTTGGTTTCTCCGGTTGAATTTTGTGTGTTTGTATAAATTAATTGCAGAATGGAGAATATTTTGCTGAGAACAAGTTATTTGGAGAAGTTTGTTGACATTAGGGTTGAGGATACTGACAAATGTTTACTTATTGATGTTTATCTTGAGTTGTTTGAAAACGCTGGTAAGCATAGTATGCCTCTACCCAAGCATCCTTCGTTAAGTTACGTTTTTGAAAGGAAGAAGGTGATGGTAAAAGATGACAGTGATCTGATGACTATGTTTGATAGGCTTGGTGCTAACAAAGAAATTCATGTTATCATTGGGTCAGATTCTTCCCCATGTAAAACTCTTGAGTTAGCAAGATCAGTTAGAGATGGTAATACTGAAGCTGAAGCAAACAACCCCCAACCTGAAGAAAACCAAGCAAGCAAGCAAGCACCCACTATTGATAAGTCTGTGAGATTTAGGGAGAAAATACCATTTAGAAAGAAACCAAGTGAACCTGAAGTTGCTCCCACTGATGTCACTGGTGAACCTGTTTTAGGGTCTCCTAGAAGTAGTGGACGACATAAAAGGCAAGGGTTAGGCATCAACCCCGCTCCAATGTTCAGCTCTCTTCGAGAATTGGAGTCCACTGTCATGAGTGGCACTCAACCCACTCAAGCATCAACATCAGAGGCTGTAGCGGCGGTGCGATGGAGTGCGATGCAGACGAGAGCGGGGAGAGGAAAGCGTAACGGCCGGGTGCGATCTGAGACACGACAGCAGGAGAAGGAACAAGCAAGAGCAAGAGGAAAAGAAAGAAAACGACACTCTAGCTGATGTTATTTTGCAAGGGGAGGCAAGTACAAGCAAGGGGAAAAAGAAAATGAACAGAAGCTCGTGACGAAAACGACACTTTAGCTAATGTTATTTTGCAGGTCGTAACTGATGTTATTTTGCAGGTCGTAGCTGCTGTTTTTTTGGACGACTTTGTTGTTGTTTTGCTGATGCAAGTAGCTGAAAGTAGTAGTGGTAATGCTTTGGACAAAATTACCCAGCTAGTGTTGTTTTATTTGTTCAGAACATGATGTTTTGTTAATGATTTAGTAGTCGCTTCTACTTGAACATGATTTAATGCTTTAGTAGCAGCTTGTACTTGAACATGAAACAAGCAACTATAATTTTTGTAAATGCATTATTGAAAATCAATGAAGGTCAATGCTTTATTCAAACTTTGCTTCTTTTTTTTCTTCATTTCATTACTTAATTAGAAACATTATAACAATTATTACAAACATGAAAATATAATGATGGGAAAGAAAATATAAGGGAAGTGAGAAGACAAAAGATGAAAAAAGAGAAAGAAAGTAGCAGACAAAATGGAGATGGTAAATAAAGAAAATAAGGAGAATGCCTTAAATAATTCATTTTGGAGGGAAAATGTGAAAAAATTGGAGGGAAATTGATATGGACCAATTCAGCCCCACCAAAGCCACGTACACCCACATCAGCTGCCATATAAGCTTCCACGTCACCTGCCACGTGTGCACTTAACGTCTAAACTTGGTCAATTAGACGGAAAATAAGTTCAGGGGCACGGTGGATGGTAATTAACATTTTTAGGGGTACCATGTGTGTTTTCTAAAACATAGGGCTACCCCGTAGAAAACGAAAAAACACAGGGGTACTACGTAGAAAAACCTTTTTTTTTAAAAAAAAATATAACTCTATTTGTATAAAAAAAATAATTTAAATGTTCCTTTCTTCTAATTTTTTTGTTACAATTTTCAACGTTTCCATCATCTAAATTTTGATAGTTAATTAAGAAAAATCAAAATTGAAACTTTCAAACCTATTAAACGGGTTAATTAGAAGACAAATACGGATTGAATGATTTAAATATTTTCATAATACTTAACTACGTTATACAAGTCATATACGCGGGCTACATCTTAAATAAATACGTGGGCGGGTAAAATACAGTTTGTTGTATTTTAGATCTGAAAATACATGTTTATTTAGGCTGTATTTATATTATTATTCTTATTTTAATTTAATATTTTCTTTAATTACCAAATTTTTCAATTAACTATTAACTTATTTTTATACATTTACATCCCGTGCATTTATGCACGGGTGTTATACTAGTTCATTAATATTTGGGGTAGCAAAAATCTACAAGTAATTTTTAAACCGATCTTTTTGTGTTTGGGGTAGCAACTGCCACCCCTTGCTACTATGTGGGTCCGCCCCTCGTTATTATCAATATAATTATAATTATTATTCAAATTAGTCGTAAAAAAAGATAACTATATATATCATGGGTTTAATTTGTCGTCACCCCTTGCTACTATGCCACACGTAAAACGGTTTAATTTGTCGAAGGAAAAGATAACTAGTCGTAAAAAATAAAAAAAAATAAAAAAAAATAAAAAAAAAAATAAAAATGAAGGGATAAAAGGAGAGGTCAACACTCAATATAGAAACATCTGCTACTGTGTTTAACTCCAAAAAAAGAATCCAATCAGAATATTAATCGTCAAAAATGGATCCCCAAAGTATGCAAACTGACACTCACAACCACCATCATCATCATCATCATGAACATCCCCATGATCATCATCATCATGAACATTCCCATGATCATGATCATCATCATAACCAGGAGTAAATTCCTCTTCAACTTTGACTTCATATCATCTGATATATATATATATATTGTAAATTTTGTCTTAAAACCTTGACTTAACTTAGTTTGTTTTGTTTTGTTTTGGTTTGTTTGTTGTGTGTAAATGTGTAATTGCAGGAACAAAGATGGAGGAAATAGATGGGTGGGTGAAGATGGAAAAGTGTATCATAGTCATGATGGCTTAGCTCCACATACCCATGAACCCATTTACTCTCCCGGCTTCTTCAGTAGAAGGGCTCTCCCTTTGTCCTCCCGAGATTTCGGGGAACGCGCTTTTACTGTCGGCATTGGCGGTCCTGTTGGCACTGGGTCCTCTATCTCCTCTCTTTTTTGTCAATTTATTTGGATTGGATTAATGATAATCGTTTAGGGTTTAGGGTTTTAGTTGAGGCTGCGATGACCGTTACGAGTCCTTCTATTTCGTTTATATTAGTAAAGATGCCATCTTGAGATTTGGGATTTAGTGTTTAGGGTTAAGGGTCGAGTTGAATTGGACTAAAGTGAACTGAACTGAACTTTAAGTTCTGTTATTGAGAAACGGGAGCTATAATGGAGGGGGTACGTAGTTGCCTTTGCTTGTAACTCAGGCATTGTGACTAAAACTGCAAGTGTCGGTCAGCAATGCCATGTCAAGCTTCAGAGTTTGCGGTCTAAAATAACCGTTGGATTGGACTAAAATTTATTAAAATGTTTCTGATAAACGTCGTATGTTTATGCAGGAAAACAGCTTTGATGCTGGCTTTGTGCAAGTTGCTGAGGGATAAATACAGTCTCGCTGCTGTAAGTTTCATTTGCTAGTAAACAACAAACACGAATTTGAGTGGCCCGTGTAGAACGAATGAGAGATGTTAGGAGCGTTTCTTGATATCTTAATGCCTTTCATAAGGCTCAACGCTTGTGGCCTATTAATGTGCTGCAATAATATCCGGAACGAACGAGGTACCAAAGTGATATTGGATTCAATGGTCAGGGATACTGAAACCGATACTCCTAAGATCTTCAATGACATGCGGACATCGCTTTCTTTTTCCGGCTTGCTATCACTCTCCCTAACTCTCTATACCAATCAATTTGAGGGGACACGCTAATTTCTTTATGCTTATAGGCACCCAAAAACCGTTCTCTGCGATTCATCTGAGTTACTGCTGAATTTTAAACAGATGACACGTTATTTATATATAACTTGCCTTGTCAATTTATCTTATTGAAGTGTAAACTAGCTATTATGATTGTTTCAGGTGACTAATGACATCTTCACAAAAGAAGATGGGGAATTTTTGGTAAAGCATGGAGCACTTCCAGAAGAGCGGATACGTGCTGTCGAAACTGGTGGCTGCCCCCATGCTGCAATTCGTGAAGATATCAGCATAAATCTCGGTCCTCTTGAAGAGCTTTCCAACTTGTATAAAGCAGATATTCTCCTCTGTGAATCTGGTGGAGGTAACGTAACTTCGCCTTTCTACTGATTAAGACGGAGTATCTCGTTCTGTTTGACATAAATCATGCAAGTAATAAATGCGTCAGCGAACCCTTCGTAGCGAGAGAAAGTTGTGCAAGTGGACCATTTTTGTTAATAGAAGTTGAATTGTTGTATCAAAAATAAATGTCGAAAAAGGAAACGAGAATATCATGCGAAAGGCACCGAAAAAGGAACAGTTTGAAGAGGAAGAATTAACATTTTACACAATTTGTCATGGCACTTGCACTTTAAATGCTGATATGCTGGTGTTTTTGCAGATAATTTAGCTGCCAACTTTAGCAGGGAACTTGCAGATTACATCATCTACATAATAGATGTGTCTGGTGGTGATAAGATTCCTCGCAAGGGAGGGCCAGGCATCACACAAGCTGACCTCCTCGTACGATGTTTTAAATTACTGACCGTAGTTTTCATCTCTAAATGTTTCTGTAACATTCTTAAACGTACGATGTGAACATACTGCAGGTTATAAACAAGACTGACATCGCTGATGCAGTTGGAGCTGATTTGTCTGTCATGGAAAGAGACTCACTTCGTATGCGTGATGGTGGACCATTTGTCTTTGCTCAGGTTTGTCGATTCTTCTTTTCTCCTCTGGTATGTTACTCGACTCAGTTGCAATAAGGGTCAGAGTCGACAAAAGCTATGTTGTCACTTTGAGACTTTGAGTCCTTATCGTGGTCGTGCACTTGTGCTTGTGTCTGTCACAAAACTCAAGAATACGAGTCCATATTTTAGTGTAGGTGAGTGCCTGATCTCTTTTAGATATCTTGGACCGTAACTGTTGGAAATCAAAAACAGTCGCTACACCAATTCACAACCAAGTTATCGTTCTTTTTAAAATTACCTTAACTGCAATGCTGCACGTAGCATTACGATGGATTACTCTCTTTTCTTTCACTTCTTTCCGTTCGAAAATGCTTTCTATTGATATTGTCTGAGCAGCCTGCAGCCAGACAGTAAATGAGGCGCTTATCACTGATAAACCAACCGTTAATGGAACAGGTGAAGCACGGGGTAGGTGTGGAAGAAATCGTAAACCACATTTTGCAGGGTTGGGAAGCAACTACAGGGCAGAAGCGACACTAAATCACTGACGCCTACTTTCTGGTCTCATTTCAGAGCAGCAGATTCGCTGCTCAATCACATTTGATGGATATGCCGACTTTTAGACACTCAATCAGCTTATGAACTCGCTTTGTAGTAGTAATAAAACGACGGTTTACGTCTTCTGAGATTAGGGGTGTGTTTACTTTTCCTGGTCTCTACATCAAACCTATTTTTCTATCCATTATATGTACCAAAACTGGCAGGACATAAGGACTTGTTCTTTCCAAATTTTATTTTCAAGACATTTCGCCTGGGCCACCACTTCGATTCGGCTTGGGCCACCAGATTCGGGCCTGGGCCACCACCACTTCGGGCCTGGGCCAAAGACAAGATGTTATAAAATCAACTTCATTCGATTCGATTGGGCCACCCATTCGGCCTGGGCCATTTCTGGGCCTGGGCCTGATTCAGTCGATTTAGTTCTAAAAACTGAAAGAATGCGCCCATAATCGAAGTATTTTTTCCACTATGGGAAGAACAAAATTGGGAGGAGGTAGTACAATTTTTGGTAACCTTACTCCAAGAATCGAATTGGACATGCCATGGGTCGGGGTGAGGATCCTCTTAATTTCATGAAAAGAAATGGACATCCATTTTCTTTAGACGGTTAGGATCGGATCTTGGAAAAATCTAAGGGTTGTAATAATTTGGTAAAAATAATGTTTTAATAAAGAAGAGAGAAAATATATTAAAATATAAGGGTATTAGAGAGGAAATGGAGAGAAAAAATAGAGAGGATCCAAATTGCATGGGTCGACCCTAATCAAATTATAATTCAAGAAATTTTACGGAGTACGATATTTCATCTTACATTATGAAACCATCGTATATATCATAACTCTATCTCATTTATGATGAAATATACTATAATTATCTACGAATCCGATACTATTAGTTCTTCTCATAAATGCTCCTCCATCCCAAAATAATTGTACCCTTTTGATTTTTGAAAAATCCCAAAATAATTGTCCCATTTGGGAAAATTACTAAATTACCCTTAGGTCATCCTTATTGTGGGAATATGTATTTGCTCAGCCATATTAGTTTAGGGATAAAATTAGAATTATAAGAAAATATTGTCAAGATTAAGAAAGGTGAGTAACATTTTTCTAAATTCTTTAAATCCAAGGTTTAGGTAAAAGAGAACAATTATTTTGGGATGGATGGAGTAGGGTATTAATTTTTCATATACGGATTTTACTCAAGTTATATACTTTTTGTCATTATTTTTCCCACCCTACCCTTTTTTACTCCAAGAATATACAAAATTCTCTCTTTTTAATTTTCTACCAAATCTTAAATCAATTTCATTCAAATTTCTAAATTTTTAATCATGAACTCTAATCATAAATTCAATGAAGTAATAATATTTGTCGTTTAATTTAAATTTTAATTATTAAATTTTATTATTTTTTAATAAATTTAATTATAATTTTTAATTAGGGTTTGTTGGGGTAGAAGGTGGGGGTGGGTGGTGGTAGAGAGGTGGGGCAGGCGGCCGGGCTGATGGCGGGGCGCGGTGGTTCGGTGGTGGGGCGCAGTCACGTAGCAGCAGTAACTCAAGGAGAAAAAAATTGAATAAAAAACTTTAAAAAATTAAAAAAAAAAATAAAAAAATCCTGTACTACGTAGCAAGCAGCAAGGAGGAAAAAAAAGAATCCATAATGATAGCCACCATTAAAGCTGCTCAATTAGGTCTCAAAACCACCTACATCGAAAAACGCGGTTCTCTCGGCGGTACTTATCTTAATGTCGGATGTATTCCCTCTAAGGTCGTTACTTCAATTCATTTTTGATAATTGATTCTTCGTAAATTGAAATTAAACGACAAATCTTACGAGTTCATGATTGAAAATTCAGAAACTTGAATGAAATTAATTTAAAATTTGGTAGAAAATTAAAAAGAGAGAATTTTGTATATTCATGGAGTAAAAAAGGGTAGGATGGGAAAAATAATGACAAAAAGTATATAACTTGAGTAAAATCCGTATATGAAAAATCAATTACGTACTATAATCATCTTAATTAATAATACCGTCTTAAAAATAATTCAGATGATATCAAATCAAATTATGTGCAGCCTCATACTAAACAAGCAAGACATATAAGGGTATCATGTTTTAGAGTTCGTATCACAAATAAAATTTGCTATCTTGCTAGATTAAGGTTGATACTATGTTAAGTTCATACTAAAAATTTTTCAAGATACCAACGGGGTATTGGTCTAGTAGTGTCAGGGGCTAGACTTGGTAGGGAGAACTGTTTCGATCCCCGCAAGCGCGTTGGGAGGGGTTTAAAACCTTAACCCCAGGACACGCTTCGAAACCAAATTAGTCGGCCCTAATGGGTTCGAATATCGGTTGTGAAACCAAAAAAAAAAGAAAAAACAATTTTTTTCAAGATAGCAAATGCACAACTTGCAAAATTTCCAATCAAGGTATCAAATAAATATTCAATTTGTCATTTAAAGACGAAAATTCAATGATTTTACTTTGTTACCATAACTTCAATGCATATAATTAGAAGAGAATATGATTTGTGGCTCTAAATTAAAATGAGTAAAAACCTAAATAAATCAATTGAGACACTTGATTGCATGACTAATTACATAACATAAATGTTCCATTCATAAAGGAGACGTACGTACTATATATAAATTATGTGATACTCAACTATTATCTTGTACTATTACAATCACAATCACTCTTACAATAATATTAATTAGTTAACATAGATGGCTCGTAATCCAAGTATAAGGCGGCGCAGAACCGTTTTAAGAAAAATCGAGAACAAGGATGATCGATTAATTTCTTTCTCAAAACGTCGCTCAGGTATTTACAAAAAGGCGTCCGAGTTAACATCACTTAGTAACGCCAAACTTGGAATTCTGATGTTCTCGGAATCTGATAAGCCGTATTCATTTGGCGCGCCTGATTTTAAAACAATTTCAGATCATTTTCGGGGTGCTATTGCTAGTAGTAGTACTAACTCACCTACAAATAACACACTTGCTAACATAATGCATGCATTTAAGCAAGGAAAATCTTATGAAAGCAACCATGAGTATGCCGACCTATGTAATCGTCTCGAGATTTCGAAGAAAGATGGTGTCGAAATTTCAAAGACGTTCGATACAATTAAGTCACAACTTTGGTGGGAGACTCCTTTAGAAGATTTAACTCAACAACAAATGGATCAACTTACTGATTTGATGGAAAAAATTGGTGTAAAATGTGATGAAAAAAAAGAAGAATTGTTGTTGTCAAGTAATACTTCTAGTTAATTAGCATATCTCCTATTTTTACTCACTAAAATTACTAGAAAATTGGACTTTGTAATTGTAGTAAGTAGTGAGTAGAAGTGTAATGCTAGTTAAAAAATATTTACTTACCTTTGTAATTTGTATTTCTGTTGTAATAATAAAACATAAAAATAAAATAAAAGTGTTGAGTGTTGAATAAAGAGCTGATTTTTAAGTAATATTGGTTCATTAGACGTCGTTTTAAAGTAACTTTCTTAATACGTTATTAGTAGTAATGGCGATTAACATGCTACTGGAGATTAACATTAACATGCTTAATTAAAAGCTTGGTTATACAATTAGTTTTGTTTATAATCTTTGAAAACACCTCGTATAATAATGTTATTATTATTATTATTATTATTATTATTATTATTATTATTATTATTATTATTATTATTATGGATTATTTAACGGGAATAAACCAACCTATATCTGATATTCCATAATTAAACCAACCTTTATTTTATCCGAGAATAAACCATAGTATGACACTACCCTTCCGTAAATAGACCCGCTTAAAATTTTACTGGCTGGTGACCTACATAAACAAGTCACCATCTTCTTTTCCTCTAAATAAAGACCACCATTAATGTCATCATCTTCTTCTTCATCACTATGGTCCTATCTCCCTCCTCTCCCCATTGCCACACTACTTTCAAGCTTTTTTTCTCTCCGTACATTCTCCACCTCCACTCCTCAACACTGATTTGGTTTTAATTTCGATGTCGGGGTTTTATTCGTTGTATAAAAACCTGCTCTAATAAAAGAAATCACTAGATTATACTCAAGCACCACATCTTTGTTGAACATTGTATCCTCATTGAAAATCTCGTCTTGCTCTGTTACAAAACCAACGGAAAAAGTCGGTGTTTCCGATTTTGACTCCTCTCTCCGCCGCCACTAGTGCTCATTTTCTCTCTCTCTAACAGTATGTGTTCTCTCATCATCCTTTTTCCGATTCTTCTTTCAACTGACATCGTCTTCATCCGCATAAGTGTCGGTCTAAGAAGAAGGTAAAGGGGCGGTGAGTGGTCTGGATGATTGGCTTGACTATTTTTTGACTATGGCGCAAATCGGTGAGTGATAATAATGGTGGTGGTTGGTGCAAGAAAATAATTGGGTGGTGGTGCACGATTGACGGTGCAACATGGTGGTGGCTAAAATAGGCTTACAGTGGTGGTTGGTCCAGCGTGCAACTTATGGTAGTGATTTATGGTGTAGATAAATATTTTGATTTTAGTGAGTAAATTGTGACCTGCTTAACAAGTTGTAGGTAATTGAGTTCATTTGTGGAAGAGAGGGGTAATAGTTCAGTTTATCGTGGGATTAATTAAAGGTCGGTTTAATAATGGAAGATCGCGTATAGGTCGGTTTATTCTGGTTAAATAATCCTATTATTATTATCACTCATACTTGCATGGGAATTCCTTAAAATTTTAAAAATACTTTACATATAGATTTTAGTTAATTTCAACTCTAATCATCACATTATCATCGTTAAATCAACACTCCGTTTAACCGATTTTTCCAAAAGGGTAACCGAGTTCTAGTGAGGTATCATTAGCTTTGGATTGATGGCAAAATCGCCGAAATATACCGAAAAAAATTACTCCATATCGTAAAACAACTACACCTAATATTAAAAATAAGAATTTTAAATAAAATGACAATTTTCGAACGCTACCTGATCCCAGTATTATTCTTACACACTACTATGACACTAAGTGTACACAAGTTGATAGGAATACCACGTCAAACAATGTCGTTATCTTAAAGGTACACAATAGTGAGTAGACCACACGATTTTCTGAATTTCTTCCACAAATGACAAATCCCCTCAAAAAAAAAAAAAAAAAAAGCCGTGTAATAATAACTTGTGAAAATTGAAAATGAGATTTCAAAGATTAAAATCTGTATTCACTTCATACTCTATTCACAAATTCACTCTTACTAATTTTTCATCACGCAACTTCGCTTCTTCAATTCATTTACAATCTCGGTTGAAGGTGCGTTTTCTGTTTTTGCATTTGATCACATGTTTTATTCCGTTATTTGTTTACCTTTTTTCTACAGTAAACGTTAAAAAATTGACGCTATCATTTGAGTTAAAATAAAATTTAAATGAATTTTCATGCAAAATAACCTAGTTAGAACTAATTTTTTAAATTGATATTTAAGTATTACCTATTTAAGTAAAATATACGGAGTAATTTATAGAAAAAAAATGATCATTTTTTTTTTTAACGTGGTTTGGCTTGAAGCGTAGACGCAACTGTAGGTCCGCCTACTACTTGATGCGATATATACCACTTTGAAAGGGAAGGGAGGGGCGGTAAGATTCGAACCCGTGACTTCAGGTCACAAGGTTCTAATATTATGTCAGGAATCAATTCAACCAAAAACTTAAGTTGATGGTTGAAGGCCCAAAATCGATTATATATTCTAACATAATGGTTGGAGACTGCATCTGTTTTGTGCATTGGACAATTGGTTCTCGACTAATCGGTATTTCACTTGGCACCTAATTGCATTGGATGTGTTTACTGGAATGACCGATCCAAAATTAAACGTAGGAGGAACATTATTAGAAGAAGTAGGTTTTTCGGTAAGACCGTCCTGCAAAAAAATACTTACACGGAAAAATAAGAAAATTTTTAAAAATGGAAAAGTAATTAACTCAAATGTAGGAGGTGTTATTATAACTTTGTAATAAAACCGTCTTATTTGATCATTTCTGAATTACTCCGAAGGGAAGATGTCTTTTCGTGTAGTTCTACCATAAGATGGTTTCACGTCAAGGAGAGGTAATTTATGTCTAAAATGTGACTATTTAAGGTTTATTGTAAGTACTTTAATGATTAATTATGACCATATTTACTCGATAATGATCACAATAAGCACTAAAGCGTTACCTATTAACCACAAACATCCCCCGCCTTACGCGTATGACAGTCATTTGCGCCAGTGGCGGTTGCACCTTAAAGGGTATGGGTCTTAGGACACCATATCGAAAATTATTTTGGTCTATTTTGTCCAATTTTATATTTAAAAAATTATTTTATTATATTTGTATAGTAAAAAATTGAAAAAAAAATAGGACCTCATAATAAATTGGTCGTGGGTCCGCCTCTGA
Organism: Dianthus caryophyllus; assembly: GCA_023091065.1. Classification (NCBI taxonomy): domain Eukaryota; kingdom Viridiplantae; phylum Streptophyta; class Magnoliopsida; order Caryophyllales; family Caryophyllaceae; genus Dianthus; species Dianthus caryophyllus. Next base: position 8,322,305 of record CM041522.1, on the reverse strand, counting down.
TTTGCGCGTCTTTTTATCGGCTTTGTTATCATTACTACTATTTGCTGTTGGCATCAACATGTTTGTATTATCCTGTTGTTTTGTGTAGAATGTCGGTTTCGTTGGGCTGGGAAATATGGGCTCACGCATGGCAAATAACTTGATCAAGTCGGGATATGAAGTTTCTGTTTCTGACATGTAAGTGTGCACAAAAACAAACATTAATTTTTCGGAATGGATCGAGTATGAAAACATGGTTTCTGGTGATACTAATAAATTGCTTGGCTATCTTCAGAAATATTGCTTCAGTAAAGCCATTCTTGGATAGGGGAGTCCCTGTGAAGCAAACACCAGCGGAAATCGCAGAAGCAAGTGATGTTGTTATCACAATGCTGCCTTCCCCCTCTCACGTAACTCTTCTATGCTCTCGTCTCCTGTGTTTACTTATCTTTGAGATGTGTGCTAATACATAATGCTGCCTTCCCCCTCTCACGTAACTCTTCTATGCTCTCGTCTCCTGTGTTTACTTATCTTTGAGATGTGTGCTAATACATAATGCTGCCTACCCCCTCTCACGTAACTCTTCTATGCTCTCGTCTCCTGTGTTCTTTGACGTCAGTGTTTACTTATCACAGGTGATGAATGTTTTTATGGGAGTAAATGGTCTGCTTCATAGTAGCAGTTCTCTTCGACCATGGTTATTCATTGACTGTTCGACTATTGATCCACTGACGTCGAGAAAAGTCTCTTTGGCTGTTTCAGATTGTTCGTTGAAAGAAAATCTAGGTACTTATTGTTGAAGCTGTTATGTTATCTTTTAATTTGGACCCGAAAATAATTAATTTTTTAGAGTCCCTCAGAAGTAGTTGAACACACAAAATTATATCCTAAATCAATAAACAACATATAGACTACATTCCACAAAATAAAAAGAAAAAGATACTCAGTGGGCTGTGATCTGAGGGTTGTTGAAACTGAGACTCGCCACCGACAAGATCATGGATCTGGAGTTGTGAGTGGTTGCCGGAGTTTAAAAGTTGTGGCTGCATGTCTAACGGCTGCTAACGAGGATGACAGAGGTCCACTGAGTTTAGGGTATATATATGTTATACGTATTTATGTTGCTTCATACGGAGTATATAAGTTGGATCGTTAAGGATTGAAGTTTGTGAACTATGGATGTGATAGCAACAATCTGTCGTAACTTCTTTGATTTAACCAAGAGTAATAGTTGCTTATAGTAGCATATCGGAAGGCTTTCCTTTTGAAAGTTGTGATACAAAGTATTTATTTCTAATACTTTCCAGTTTAACACAGATTCACTTGTTGCTTCACTGGTCTAGCATTAATTTTAAATGCTCATTAATGTAGATTTCCCCGAGAGACCAATGATGTTGGATGCTCCCGTTTCGGGTGGTATACTAGCTGCAGAAGCGGCATCACTGAGTTTCATGGTGAGTTTTGTACTCTCACTGATCACAGATCGATGAAATAAATCGTAACGCATAGTAAATAAGGACTGGAGTTCATTGGCATTAGAAATAGTCGGCAATAGTTTGTGTCTGCGTGCGTTTTGCTGGTTCAACTGTACTAGCTATCTCAGTAGTTTGTTTTGTTGCATCTTCAGCAATAGTTGGTCTACTTCTGCTTTGAATTAGTTGATTGATTAACTCAAAATTTCAAACAGGTAGGGGGTCGAGAAGACGCTTACCTGGCGGCAGAACCATTGTTTTTATCGATGGGGCGAGCTCCCATATATTGCGGAGGATCAGGAAATGGCTCGGTATGTTTTCCTTAAAACTTTATTGTGCTTCAACCTTACCATTTTCAGTAGATTGAGTAGACATGCGTATAATTAGCGGGCTATTCCTGTTGCCAATTGGTTTTTCGATGAACCTCACTTCACTTATGACATGTTCGTCTTGCCTGATTCCTAAGGCTGCTACATAGGACTCAACAAGCGGTATCAAAGCCTATGCATCGGCTTGACATGTTTATCAGTTAGTGAGCTACCCCTCATATCATTGGTTGTAGATTGAAACTTCACTCGATTTGTGGACCTATCTGTTTTTCCCTGCGCAATTTCATCGCTGTGTGATGATATTATAGGTTGCTAAGATATGTAACAATTTGGCACTGTCTATAAGCATGATTGGGGTGTCGGAAGCCCTAGCGATTGGCCAGTCTTTGGGCGTTCCAGCCACTACCCTCACTAAGATATTCAACTCTTCTAGTGCTCGCTGCTGGTCTAGGTACTTGTTTTTAGTTTCATCTTCTGTTTCGAAAGCAGCACGACTTTTGAAATGAATGCAGAATGCTGTAACTCTGTCTCCAAGCATTTGTTATGCTCTCGTCACATACGACCTGTATTGAAATTTTGTGGCTTGATTTCTGTAATACGGAGTATTACTTAATTACTGTACGAACTGATTACTTTCCTAGGATAAACAATCGTACAAATTTATGTCGCATCTAATCTATTTTAAGTAATTTTTCTTTTCTATTTAGTTTATCGGCAACATTGCTAATATGATGATTCTCTACAGCGACAGTTATAACCCTGTTCCAGGGGTGATGGAAGGAGTACCATCTTCGAAAAACTACCAAGGCGGTTTTGCATCTAAGCTCATGGTATGCGTCATGTGTGTAAGCTAATTCCATGTAAACGCTATACTGAACCGAGGTCGAGTAAAGGCTCGTGTGAATCTTGTGATAGTTTATCCATTTCATATACGTGATTATATTGTGCAGGCAAAAGACTTGGATCTAGCTGCTGCATCGGCAAAAGAAGCGGATGTCCAACACCCGCTCACGCGCCAAGCACAACAAATGTAAGATCTTCACATTCGAATAATATGATGGCGATTATATAATGCTACAGATTTATTATGACAGAAGACGCTCTTTTTTTTACCAAACATTATTTCTGATAGAAAGACTCAACATTCGAAGCCTTCTTTCGACGATCAACTCAGCCGACTGCATTTAGTTTCATGAAATGTAATTATGATTAAAGGAATAATTATTCTAATTATATCCTTTTATTCTCTAGATACCATGAAATATGCAAAGAAGGCAATGAGTTAAGAGATTTCTCTTGTGTCTTCCGCGAATATTATGGAGGAAAGGATGAGTTTAACGGCGAAGACAGCTAAGACGACTTTGAATCGCAAAAAATCTCTCGTGGGTCTTTTGCTGACATTATGGTGCAATGGTTGTCAGCTTCGCATATCTTCGGGATATAGATAACGACATCAATGGCTTACTAAACTGTTTTATTTGATAACTTTGTAGGTTTTCTTTTTCAAATATCTAAGTTCTTAAATGACAGCTCTTCATCCACAACCCTTGAGGCAAACGACTGTGTGGAGACAACTCCGATAATGAGCTCATTAATCGCTTGGCTTGATTTTGGCACGACGATTGTGAACTGATATTTAATGTAGTCAGCCATCTGATGTGATATACTCCCTTTAAACAACTTTAAAACCTCCATAAATGGTCACCTTAAGCGTTAAATAATCACCTTAATCATTGAAATGGCAACATTTTAGTCACAAATACAACGTTGTACGCATACCAATTAGTGCAAAATAGATTCACATGACACATTCTCACCTAAGACGGATATATCAGTCTTTAAAAACGGGTCAAGTAATTGATAATACAAAAACAAAATGGTGGGGAAAAACAAAAGATGTGTCATACGAAGTATATGGCCAAATGGGATAGTATTTGACCCATTTGAAGCTTAAGGACTTACTTGTCGTAAGTGAGACTTATTGCGGAGCACAAATGATTGGACTAGTCAATTCAATCGAACAGTCATTCGAAGCCTTTGGAAGGGTCAACAAAACCTTGCATATACGAAGTTCTTCCGCCAAGTCAACAGTATCAAATTTACGCAATATCAACTTTTCCAAGGCTCCGGCATTTCTTAGAAGATGCCCGACACAAAGCAATGAATACTCGGAGCCACAAAAGCAATGCACTTCGATCACTTTGGCATGACATGAAAACGGGGGAAGAGCTTGATTTGACGGTAACTGAGTGTCACTATAACAGTGATCAAGGCCCTGAAATAGAGAACCATATAAGAGATAAAACTCCGTTGGTGCCGTTGTTAAAATGAGATAGTGAAAAACATTTAACTGCTAAAGACATGACGACAAAAAAAGAAAAGAAAAAACTATTATAAGTCGACGCTAACCAATTCAAAGACGAGAATTTCAAGTTGAGGAGATTTATCTAGCAAGCTTATCACATGTTCCCATGCAAAATAACATTCAGACAAGTTCAATCTTGACAGTCTTGGAAAATCGGGTATTTCCTCGGGCTCAACTTTCGTAAGAAGGAGCTGTACCATGAACAAAAGATTAGCATTACGAACAATGACTTCATGTGAGCAACACAAATCACATATATATATACCTTGACGGACGAACCCGAAAGATGTAATTCTGTGACTTTATGTGCGGCAGCTTTCAAAAGTTCAAAGTCATACTTAATAGCATCATCATAAGTGAAACTATCGTCAGTATCGTGGAGAAAATATAGCTCCGCATCAGCAAAAGAGCTCGAGTCTTTCCATGACGGAATGATTTTTATACCAGAAGTGTATTTGTAGGTTAAATGTGCCAAATTCGGGGCGTCAATCTCAATTAAACCCTTCTCAAATGAACAACATTCTACTCTTAGAATTTTAAGTAATCTACTGGAAATCAAACCATAATTTCTGGAAATCAAACCATAACTACGAGTATCACTGTGGCATTGCTTGAGAGTCAATTCCTCGAGCAATTCACAAGCAGAAAACAATTTTTTCACTGATACGAAATCCCCGATACTGACGTCGTCGAGATGAAGAACCTTGAGTCTTGGAAAACAGGCATCCAAAGGGATTTCACAACCATAATCCCCAACGCCAATCATTTTCAATCTCACAAGTGTTTCACAAGTGAAAATATCATCGGGTAAATCACGATCCTTCAGCAGATGAACTTGAAAATGAAGATCTTCAACACCCTTTTGTGCGGCAAACTTAACCCATGCATTTATATCTGACTTATCATAGTTACCGAAACAGACCAGACTAAATTTCTTGACGCATACAGCTTGATTCAATTTCAAAACCTTATCAACAAACTTCCTAAATCTCCTTTTCTGAACTGCGTCTATCTGCTTCAGCCTTCTGAAACCATGACGAATGTATGGACCGCCATCAAAACATGGGGTATCATCAAAAGAAAGATCAGTCAACAGCGTAAAAAGGTGACGCCATCTAGTCGACAGAACACTTGTGGTCACAGCACACCTTGTTGGTAGAAACGACAGCACGTGAACAAGCAGTTCATCAGGTAAACTGCTGATCCTATCCAAATGACGACCCCTCCTTTCGTTAACAACACATTTACCACGTTCTCTACTTAAACTCATCCCTCTTACCTGAAAATGTGCATGCAAAATCAAGGGGTAACAACGCGCATATAATAAATTCACATAACTCGGATAGCTTAGAAATTAAATTCACTGACAATAAATTCAAGGGACTGTAAACTTGAAAAAAATTGAAAAATTTAACTAGATTTTCAATTTTTATACCCTAATTACCAAATGGTTACCCCAAAAAAATACGCAAAAGTGGCGATTAACTCCCTTAACTTTGTTCAATGGTGAAACTAGCGAGAGTTTATTTTCACTTCAACGTAAAATTAAGGGGGTAAATTGTTACAATTGAAAGTTAAGGGTTCTGATTTCATTATTGAACAAAGTTAACGGGGGCAAATTACTACTTTCACCAAAAAAACAGAAAAAAAAAAAAAAATACTCAAATTTAGTCATTTATATCCATTTTGAAAATGGATTGTTTTATCAATGGATTTGATGCTTACAATTCTGGGAAAATAAACAAAACCCCACATATAATATTGACAGTATTAAAAAACAATGTGTAGATAAAGTGATTATTCAAGAAAAAATTACCTATATTTACTGTTTGGTAGGTTCAATCGAACTACACTGTGTTCTTTTCATGAGCGATGGAAGCAATTAGCAAAATAAGGAAGATGAGTAAATTTTAAGGTTCAATGTAATGTCAAGAGTCAAGACCTTGCATTTTAAATAAAGTTGACTTCTACCGAACATGTTCGGGCCTAGTGGTTAGTACGGAAGTATTAGAAATGTAAGTCTTGGGTACGATTCCCCTCGCGCGATGTAATGGACTCAGGGGCGGACCCACCTAGTAGCAAAGGGTGGCAGCCGCTACCCCATACACAAAAAAGTTAGTTTAGAAATGGATTTCCGCTACACCAAACATTGATGAAAAATATAATGTTATCTTGATGAACAATAAATATACTTTTGCTATTCCAAACACTAATTCTTGCGTCTGCCCCTGAATGGACTAGTGCCGCAGACTAAATAAAATTTGACTAGTGACTTAAGTGACATCTTGGCAAAAAATATTATTTTAGAATTCTTATCACTCGTTTGGCATAAATTAGAAAATCGGTTTAGCCAAAGTTTAATACTCCCTATTACGTATGATATTTACGAAGTATAAATTTATAAGTACTTTGTAAGTTCGTATGTCTCATAATAAAATTACTCTTATATAATTCAACTTGGTAAAATTTTGTGATACTGTGTGAAATAATATAAGTGATAAACATGTGTTACTCCAACACTCTGTATTGTCGAACTTGTATTCGTATACGGTATACCAATAACAATACGGAATAATATTTAAATTTCCATAATTTTTAATAAAGTGTACCCCGTAACTAAAATCACTAAACGTTTTAAAATATGCATCGACATTTGTCTATAGGTATATCACGACCCCAGCAGCTAATAAATGTGGCTGATGTGCGACGACAACTGCGATAAATAGACGACAACTGCGATAAATAGACCAACACGAATTAAACTCGCTTTGCCAGCCAAAACCAGCTCCAAAGTCGTATGAGTATGTTAAATATAACATAGTCAGAGCTCCACTATTGCAAACATTTCAAAAATATCTGAGAATGGTCTTCATAATCGTCAAATAGTCATCTTAATCATTGAAGCGATAACATTTTTAGTTACAAAATAGGCCATCATACGCATTCCACGGTTTCATTATTGCAGTGAAAACATTTACATAGAAAATAGATTCACGGAAAGCTCGGACTAGTCAATTCAATAAAGCAGTCTTTTGAAGCCTTTGGAAGGTTCAACAAAACCTTGCATATACGCAGTTCTTCCGCCATGTCAACAGTGTAAGATTTACGCAAGATCAACTTCTTCAAGGCTCCAGCATTTTTAAGAAGATGCCCCACGTTTAATAATGAATACTCGGAGCCACAGAAGTCGTGCACTTCGATCACTTTAGCATGACATGTGAACGGGGGTAGATCTTCATTTGACGGTAACTGAGAGTCAGTGTCACGGCGAAGGCCCTGAAATAGTGAACCACGACTCCATGAGTGATAAATATCGTTGACATTAGTAAATTGGTGAATAACTTTAACTGCTAAAAATACGAGCATTTCCATGACGTAAAAAAAAATGTTTGGTTGATGCTAAGTGCTAACCGTTTTAAAGACGAGATTTTCGAGTAGAGGAGATTTATCTAGAAAACTTGTCACATGTTCCCATGCATAATAAGGACATTTTGACAAGCTCAATCTTGTCAGTCTCGGAAAATCAGGTGTTTCCTCGGGCCCAAATAGCATAAGAAGAAGCTGTACCCATGAACAAAAGATCAGCAATATGAATGATGATTTTATATGAGCAGCAGAAATCACATTCATACCTCAACAGATGAAGCCGAAATATCTAAATCCGTGACTTTATGTGCAGCGGCTTTCAACAGTTCAAAGTCATCATAAGTGTCACTATCTTCTGTATTGTAGAGAAATTGTAGCTCTGCTTTAGCAAGAGAGCACGAGTGTTTCCATGACGGAACAATTTTTATACCAGAAGCGTATTTCGTTGTTAAATGTGTCAAATTTGGGGCATCAATCTCAATTAAACCATATAATGAACAATATTCAACTCTTAAAATTTTAAGTGTTCTAGTGGAAATAATAATCGGACGGTCAATATAAAGTTCGGCTAGTTCGCAATTCCTGAGAGTCAATTCCTCGAGCAATTCACAGCCAGAAAACAATCTTTCCACATAATCGTAATTCACGATATTGACATCATCGAGATGAAGGACCTTGAGTCTCGGGAAACAGGCTGATAAAGGAACTCCCATAAGATAATCCCCAAGGCCAATTATTTTCAATCTGACAAGTGTTTCACACGTGAAAATATCATCGGGATTATCCATTACATTAACTTGATAATGAAGATCTTCAACACCCTTTTGTACCGCAAACCTAACCCATGCATTTATATCCAACTTATCATAGTCACCGTAACAGACTAGACTAAATTTTTTGACGGGAACCAACTGATGTGATTCCAAAACCTTTTTAACAAACTTCCTAAATCTCCTTTTCTGACCTGCGTCTATTTCCTTTAGCTGCCTGCAACCATATTGAGAATCGTATGGGCCACCATCAAAACACGGGGCATCGTCAAAAGAAAGAACAGCCAACAACGTAAAAAGGTGACGCCATCTAGTTGAGAGAACACTTGTGGCCACAGCACACCTTGTTGGTAGAAATGAAAGCACATGAACAAGCAGTTCATCAGGTAAACTGCTGATCCTATCCAAATGACAACCACTTCTTTTGTTAACAACACATTTACAGCGTATTCTACATGAACTCATCCGTCTACCTGAAATGTGGATGCAAAATCGAGGGATAACTATGCGCATACAATAAGTTCATACTCCGTATAACTCAAGGGATAACTATGAACTCATCTCCTTTCCTTTAGGTTTCCTTTCTCGGTAAACATTTTACACAAAAAACCAACGTAGGCACCACATTTTATCCTTGCATTTTTAAACTCTAAGGAGTTGTTACTAACATGAATACCAAGAAAAGTACTTACTACTACTATTTTAGTCATTTGTTTCTATTTTGAAAGTGGATTAAAAATTTAATTTAGCCAAAACCCACATTCTTCCAACAGTAATTCTTCTATGAGTCAAGACTCACATTAAATTAATCCGAGACTAAGGTAAAAATTGCAATTAAAAGGGTACAAAAACGTCTACGAGTACAATTCTGAGACAGAAGGAGCACCAATTATCTTTAATAAACTGAATTTAAATACTATGAAAAAATACTACGAAAAAATGTTTACAAAAATATAACCATTGTACCACAAATGAGGTGATCCTACGGTAAAACTGACACATACAAGAATAACTTTTACCCAATTAAAACCAAAAAATAAAGGCAACATTTTTATCAATGGATTTGATGCTTACAATTCAATTCAGGAAATTGAACAGGACCCCACATATAATATTGATAGTATTCATATAAAATGTGTAGGTAAAGTGATTAATTTAGGAAGAAATTACCTCTATTTACTGTTTGGAATGAATCAAAATTCTTGGTTTTTAAGGTTCTATAGAACTACACTGTGTTCTTCTAATGAGGAAGATGAGTAATTTTAAGGCTCTTGCATTAAATAAAGTTGAGTTTACCAAGTAAACAAAGTTTCAAACGAGACCGCCGTATCAATAAATTCACACTCATAATTAATACTCCCTCCGATTCACCAGATTCTTAACATTTTCCTTATTGGGTGATTTTCCATTTCTTAACATTTCCCATTTTGGAAAGTTTTTTATCTCACAATTAAATATTACCCCACTTGTTTTCCCACTTGTCCACCCATTTTTTTGTTCCACCTTAATTATTGTGCCAAAAGCAAATGTTAAGAATCCGAGAATCGGAGGGAGTACGGAGTACTCCGTATTTACAAATTAAGTACCCTAAGAGCAAGTGCAATGGAGGTTTTTAGTCCTTGGGTTTGTCAATAAAACTCAAAAAATAAAGTTTTTCCCATTGTTAGTCTTCTTGGGTTTATTAAAATAAGAAATAAGTTCTTATTTTAGAACCTAGTTTTTTATTATTTCCAAGAAATTTAAATTAATTTGATAGAGTTAAAGAGTAGTAGTGAGTTCCAATTAAGAACAAAGTAAAAGTTTTTCCATTGCACTATAAAGTTCTTCTCATGCCAACTCATTTTTTGCATATTACAAAGTTTAAGAACTTTTTAATACAATGGACAAACTTTATAATTTGTTTTTGTTTGGACCCACTAGTTTTTTCTCACCAATATATTATTTTATTTTTTCTTGTAAATAGGAAGAACTTGGTTCTTAAAAAAGAACTTGGTTCTTATTTCAACAAACCCAATAATTGCTACAATGGAAGAGCATCTCCAGTGGTCGGCTACAATAGGTTGTAGCTTGATTTGCCACATCAATTTTGCAGTTAATTTGCTCTTCAACTACAACCTGCTCCAATGGTCGACTACAATATTTTGTTGCTTGTAAGGGTCCCACATGTAATTTTCTCACCTCCAATGGTGAGCTACATGCTTAATATTTTCCTAATATTGCAAGCAAATCCTTCCCTACAACCATTGGAGATGCTCTTAGACTATCCTCATTGCCAAAATTGGGGAACGTTCAACCATAACAAAAAATAATAAGAAAATGTGAAATGTACTTTTTGGCCATGAACCTTGGGTGACAGTGGTATAAGAAATATAACTGTTGGTTGAATTGTTTTCTGTATTTACTTTGACGAATACATTACTAAGGGTTTTTCTAACATGTGCATACCATGCACATGTTAAGTAATTAAAAAGGAAACATTCATTGAAATTATTTCCTTAAAAAAATTACTTATTGCAAAAATAAAAATTACAAATGCAAAAATATTTTAGTTTATTTCCTTATTGAGTTACGCTGATTATTTACCAAAAACGATAAGGAAGGTTTAGTTACGCTGATTATTTACCAAGGAAGGTTTAGTTACGCTGATTATTTACCAAAAACGATAAGGAAAGAAATCTAGTTTTCCTAATTTACAATATTCACATAATCAAATTACTTGCAAGACAAGTTGGGAGATTTTGTCGGTAAAGCTTTAGGAAGGTTAATAAGTGGTTCCCTGCAACCCACTTCTCATGAACTGTTCTATGCCCACATGTCACCCCACTATTAGTTAGACTTTTTACTTTCTTTTTTTTTTTTTTTTTTTTTTTTTTTAAATATGTAAATTTGTTTTTATAGTAAGTAATATAATTATAATTTTATAAACTACAATATTATAAAAGTTGTACCAAAACTCATATTTTTTTTTATGATCTACGTATAAAGACCACATTTGATATTGTTTAAAGTTCATTTAGGTTTTGTTTATAATACGGAGTATCTTTTAGAGTTTTAGTTGGACGTAAAAAAATAAATAAATAAATAAATACATATTACACAAATATATTTTTAGTTTCAAACATTGTTTTTGAAATATCATTTTTGTACTTAATGGTAAATCAGCTGATTATATTAGTTACAAAAATGTTAAAATATACTCGGTAAAATAAATTAAGTAGATTAGAGATTATAGATGGTGAAGTATGATTAAAAAAAAAGTAGGAGAAATAATTAGAAGAAAATGATTAATTTATGGTCACTAATGAGAGGGTAAAAATAAAAGATAGGTCATGAACAATATAAATGAATAAAAATACATTATTTTAATGGATGATCACTTTAATGGTGGTCACCAATGGGAATGGTCTTATTGATTAATGTTAATATTTCATGTTCGTTGCATGCATTCAACAATCTTATCATAAAATTACTTTTATATTTGAATTTACAAAATTTATGATAATGTGTAAAATATATACGAGTAAGAACCTGTTCTTTTGGACTTATTTTCAGCTCATTTCGATTCGATTCGATTGATTCGCCTGGGCCTCGATTGATTCGGCCATTCGATTCTGGGATTCAGTTTAGTTCAGTTCCAGTATATTAAGTTCAGCTCACATTATTATTATTATAAACCGCGGCCGAAGATATTATTATGAAAAATTTTTTTTACATCATTTACACAAAATTGATGGGGATCCGAGATACAATCTGGGCCCCCACCCCCTTTGCTATCGCAAAGCCTAGACGAATAAAAATATAAGCGGACACCCGAGCCCCTGCATCATGGGAGGTAGAGAAGTTCTGAACCCGCTTGAGTAAAGTTATGGCCGCTGAATCCAGCTCCCCCAACGTAAAGAAGGAGAACGGGAGGAAACCATAGCGGCCACGCGAGGAATCCATGTACTTAGCACATTTCATACCGAAATGCATCAAAGAACAACCCCGCCAGACTGACCGGCCAACCCCTGCTCGAGTCAAGGGGGAGGAACCTGTAAGGTCCACACAAACATCCCGCCCCCTGTCCCAAGAGTATAGAAGCAAATCCGCAGGACGAAGGGATCCGCCATGCCCATCAACCAGACCAATGTCAACCTCCTTCCCCGCCGAGATACCAGCCCTGTAGCAGATATCCAGTAAGGTGTCGCGGACAAGGTTATGTCGATGCTTAACCCCAACAGTCCCAGTACACGAGACCGCCTGATCTCCGTACACATCACCAGCGTACACCCGAGAACAAAGTGCGTAGCAGGCCTAGACACCGTAAATAACGGAACACCAAGCCGGTAACTAAGCACACTACGGTAAGTCCTCCGCTTCATAGTCTGCCCTAACCCGGAAATAGGCACTGCGCGTGTAGAGTCCAAGGGCCCAACAATACTCTAGAGGGGGGGTGAATAGAGGATTGTACCTCTTAAAATTTGCAACGAAATAATAAATGCGTGAAATGTAAATTGCGGAAAATAAATAACACAAGGATTTAACGTGGTTCGGCCCAATTGAAAAGCCTACATCCACCCCTTCTTCTTATTAATTATTTATCAAGAGCACCTACTCCGGCCTAGCTTACAATAAATAATTAACAAACACTAGAGACTAACCCTAATCCTAGTGTGAAGCCTTTCCTTTTAAACTCGAGAAATTAATCTCTAACAAGTTGAGTTTTCTCTTATTACAAGTCTCTCAAACAAAATGAAGATACAATTCAATTGTCTAGAGAGCCTTATCGTAACTATGCACTTTAGAAAATATGATTTAAGAACACAAGTACAAAGTTAAATTAGCTTTCAAAATCAAAGTAAATAATTTGCAAAATACGAGTGAAGAACACGGTTCAAGTATTTGAACAAAAACGTTTTGCAAAGTAAAATTAAGATTGTATTTTGAAAAGCTTAGTTTGATTAAAAATGTATTGTATTGTCTTGGATGATTTTTAATCAAAATGGTGTAGAGTACTTATAGTACTCGTGTGACTCTAGGTCACAAAGAAAAGATAATATTATTTTTATTTAACAAAATAAAAGATAATATTACTAAAGTATTATTGTGTAACAAAACTTCCTCATAAAATAATTTGCTAGTTGTCAAAATATATTTAGGAAGATATTTAGTATTTACTTGATCTCCAAGAACGAATCTAGACATTTAATTCAACTAGGAGATACAAGATATTATTATTAGATATTAGAAGATAATATAGAGAAAATCTATCTTTTATAAATATATTGTATATGACCGAAATATGATCATATACTCCTCAAAGTTTTTTGGCCAAAATAAAGATAGAGATATGATTTTTCCAAAACATATTATCTTATAAAATCAACTTAGAAGAGAAGAATTATCATAAAAGATATTTTAAGAAATCATAATATATCACAATTATTTTGCACATCTTTTACAACTAGATTATCATATATTTTACTAAGCAAAATATATTCAAATCTAATTCTAAGATGAGTAAAATAGATTCTCATATATCATAATAAAAATATAGAAAACTTTTAGCACAAGATAATTCTTAAGGAAAAATTCCAGAAAATATTTATATAAAACGTTTTTGAAAACTGCTACAGCACTGATGTTAGAGTAACATGAAATCATGTTAGGGTAACATTACTGCTGAGCTACGATTTTATAGTGCATAGCTTCGTTAAGTCACTTTACATGTTTCGTTCCTATAATCTTGACTTGATACGAAGCTTGTCTTTAACGTTTCATATCCTCTTCTTCTTTTCACTTCTTTTCGAGCTTAGATACCTACGCATCATAAACACAAACACACAAACGAGTAGCATACGATAGAAATAAATAACTTGACAATATCAAAACTAATCGTGGAGTCAACAGCGCGCAACCAGTCCGATGAATGGGCACCCGGCTGAGACCTCCATAAGGCGATCTGTCGCGGGGAGAGGGAGAAAGCAGATTCCGCAGAAACAGCAACCTTTGAGAAGTATATATCTGCCAATTTCTTCATATGTCTAGTGGCAGCGACTTCACTTGGGTCACGTGGGAAAGCAAAACCCGTAGTCTCGGTAAACCCCTGTAAAGCAACGTCAAAAGTAGAGCCAGAAGCCCCGACTCTGGAAGACCGTAGTAGCGTAGCCTGCAACTCTGCAATCTGCAAACGAGAAGCCAGAAATGCATAATGGATAACGTCCCCCGCCGCATAGACCCCAAGCCCACCGAGGCGGAGGGAGGCGTGGCGTGGCGCCACCGCCACCCCCAAACCCACCCGCCTGCGGACAATACGCTCCAAGCTAGAACGTGGCGCCGCATCAAACACAAGGTGGGCCTCCCAAGACACGCGGAGAACAAGTGCGGAGGGTAAAATAAAGCCGACACACCGCATAAGCACGGCAGTAAGCAACTCACACCGTGGGTCCTCGATCCTCGCAACTAAATCCATAAGAGCGATGGTCTTAGTCACTCTCTTCGCCACAAGCTCATCGCAAAGAAGGGCAAGTCTTGACCGCCACCTAAAGCAGAGACACCGCGCACAGTAGTGCAATAGAAGAAGGAAAGACACCAGGATGCCGAGCTCAGGGATCCTCCAGAGGCCAAAAAACCTCCGTCTTATCGACATTAAGATGAAGGCCAAAACCCGGGCCCTCTGCCATGATCAAGTCGAGGACCTCCCCTACTACCAAAGTATCTCCCACTATAGTGCCATCATCCAAGTACCACGCATGCAGGCAAAGATCATATGAGTCCCGAATCTTGCACACCAGCGGATGTAAAACCAAGGCAAACAGTACAGGACCAAGGGGGTCACCCTGCTGAACACCCTGACACGAAAACAAGCTATGCGCCCCATAAAAAAGGCGGGCAGGGCTCGAGTAACAAAACTCCACCCATCGGGAAAGGACAGGGCAACGACGCCGAACCTCAAGCAACATGGCCGTGCGATCAACCAGATTAAAAGCATTCTGGAAGTCAACAAGCAACCAGATTATTATTATTATTATTATTATTATTATTATTATTATTATTATTATTATTATTATTATTATTATTCTTATTCTTATTATGATTATTACTCCGTATTATTATTATTATTATTATTATTATTATTATTATTATTATTATTATTATTATTATTATTATTATTATTATTGTTATTGTTCCGGGTGATAACTCGGGGTCCTTGGATGACGAAGTAGTGGCCTAGGCCGGCTGAGCTAGCTCCGTGAGTGGACCTACAAAATAACTCCAAGCTCGAGGGTTTGCCCCCAGGGAGAGCCTCCGACGCCCAAGTTAGACCGATACAAGATTGTATAATAATGTATAAGTGTATGTTTGAATGTAGATATGTATAGTGGAGAGAGAGTAAAGTGAATGAGGAGGCGTCCCCTTTACCTTCCCCCTTGAGGGGTATATATAGAGCTCTTGGGCTCTTGGGCTTTTGGGCCTTTTGGGCTTTAACGGCCCTGTACTAGTCGTTTCGCACTCGTGAGCGTAGTCGGTATTCGACCCCCAACAATTGCCCCCACCGGATGCGCATATGAGTATGCGTGTTCGGTGTTCTAAAGTTGATGTCGAATGGAATGCGCGAAGACGCTGATTATGGACGTTGTTTGTGAATAAGGTGACGTAAGATTAACGTGTTATAAAAGGTTCGTCGTGTAAACCTGATTACCTGTTAGCTTACTCTGGAGGAGCCACCCGGCCGTAGCCGTGATTGGGCTTACTCCGCGTATTTGTGTTTAATTGTAGTGTAGCGGCTGCCGCCGCGGTCTTTTAGCTATTAGGTTTCTAATTAACTTAGATTTCTGACTACTCTTTGCGGTTTGTATATCCGCCGGCCGCTGTTTATTATGTTTTTGACTAGCTGCTTTCGTTAGTCTGATACGGTTTCTTCGTACACGTTTTACTTGGCTACCTTTGTTTCTTTGTATGCGGCCGATATTGTAGTCGGCCGGTGCTATCCAGGCTCACAGTCCTTGGATAGACTTTACACGGCGCGCATCTGCGGCCGGCGCTGTCCAGGCTCACGGTCCTCGGACAGACTTCCTTCCCGGCGCGCATCTGCGGCCGGTGCTATCCAGGCGCTCAGTCCTTGGATAGACTCTACACGCAGTACACGGCACGCATCTGCGGCCGGTCTTACCCAGCAGATCCTTGATAGACTTCCTTCGGCCACAGATTCTGCGGCCGGTCTTATTCAGCTCACGATCTGAAACAGACTTCCTTCCGGCCACAGATCTGCGGCCGGTCTTGTCGAGCTCACGATCCCGAACAGACTTCCTTCCCATCTGCGGCCGGTGCTGTCGAGCTCACGATCTGAACAGACTTCCTTCCCGGCGCGCATCTGCGGCCGGTGCTATTCAGGCTCACAGTCCTGAACAGACTTTTCTTTATGGCGCGCATCCGCGGCCGGCTTTATTTTCTGCACAAGTGTTAGTAAAAAATTCAAAAAATTACATATTTTTGAATCAAAAAATGTGATTAAACGGGATCGGGGGTAGTCCCCCTCCTTGCCCCCTGATCATCTCTTGTGTGACGGTCGTCTAAACAAGGGATGGTCATCATTCTGCTCCTAACTCACGGCTTTTTGTAGCTCGTTTCTCGTGGAGTAATGATGGAGGTTGGATGACTATAGAGTTGCTCGGCTGTTTGTAGAGGCCTATTTTTCATTTCCTTGTCATCCATATTGCTCCATACTCCTGAAAAAAGATAGATATACTAACTTTAAAGAGTATGTTATCGCTCTTAATTGTGACGCAGTGCATGACTTTTATCAAACAAAGTGAGCAGCAGCTTTGACAATATAAGCATGTGGATCATTAATGATGAACTCTTTTGCTCCAGATTTAAAATAAGTGGCTTTGAATACTACAAAGTCTTTCCTCAATATTTTAAACAAATTCATGTACTCTTATTCTCCAAAGTTGAAACTTTATGGAGTGTTTGTTAGAAGAACTTATCTTTTTTGGGGAAGGTAGCCTTGATGGGCCGAGCTGAGGTGGCCGTCGACCGAAAGTGGTCACCATGTGATGGTGGTCGTGGCCGCCGGAACCTCACTGAGGTAGCCGACCACGGTGGCCGCACGAGTCGAAAAAAGGGGGGCTGCGTCATGGTAGCCGCTCCGAGTACTGGTGGCCGGAGGTCGCACAAGTGGTGGTCGGAGACTGCACAAATCACGTCCGCTTGGTGGCAGCTTGGCCGGACCGCGGGGGTTAGCCGTACAAAAATGGCTGAACCACGGCGGTCGGATAAAGGTGGCGTGAAAGTGGTCGCCGTAGTGATGACCCTACATTCTCTCCCACTTTGGGTCCCGAGATGGCTGAGGAAAAGACGCAGCAGCCGTGGCCGCGGTGGTCATGAGTGACCAATGATATGGTTGAGCCGATACTCATTCTAATACTTCATTATCAATTGAAATAATTAAAGAAATGAACTTATCTCAAAATTGAACTTTTCACGGCAGGCAGAGCGGTGGCCGCGGCACCTCGTGGCCGGGTGGTAAAGATACGGCCGCGGTGGGTGGCTGCACCATAGGTCAGGCCGTACATGGGTGGCCGTTCCATACTTAGCTACCGTGGAAAGGTGGCCGTAAGACGGCGCGGAGGCCGGGGCTTGGGGTGGCCGTCGAGACTGGAGTGCACGGTGGCAGCTTGGCTGAACCATGGCCAAGGCGGTCAACCGAACTATGGCTGGACCGAGGCGGTCATCTGGTGGCCGCACGGTGGCGGCTTGGCTGAACCATGACGGCTGAATAAAGACACATGGTTGTGAATGCTGCGGCCGAGTAGGTGGTGGTACGTGTTTACGAAGGCTGAAGCGAGACCGCGGCGATGGCAGCCTGCGGCAGGCGGTAGTACGCAGGGTCGCGGCCGCTCCGTCGGCGTAGCGGATAGTCATGGCCTTGTGGTGTCTCTCTGTAGCGTACAAAAGAGCAGCTAATTTTGGGGCTGCGGTGACCGCGGCCGTAACGTGGCCGCTTGCGCGGTCAGCGGCCGTAGGTGGCTTGGCCTTCGATTTGTTTGATGCCATCAGAGCTTTTTCCAATTGACTGCTTTCTTGGTTTTTCCTTGTACTATTATATTATTATTATATTGTAGCAAGTGGGTTGTAGACTTTACTTCCTTCAGATTTCTTTTTTGACACTTTTGTGTACTACTCGTACTTATTACTCGTATTTATTTGTTAAATAAATAAGAAGGGGTACTGATAATAATACCCATTTCCCATACTTGTCCTGCGGTGGCGGACTCCGATGTCAGGGTGGCCGGGATTGCCTGGCCGTGAGGTAATGCCGTCTCAGGCGGCTGCGTAGCTACTGGAGCCGCCTTTTTTTTTTTTTTTTTTTAATGGAGTAACTCCTCCTTTCCTTGCTTGCTTCTTCTTACTATACATAATACTGTATTATAGTGTGCAAAAAGGCAGCTTTGCTTTTTCCATGTACCATATCTTTCCCTTGCTTCTCTTTGGCTGATTGCTTGCCTCTCTAGTTTGTCTTGCTATTTCCAACTTCTTATTTGCCCCCACTTCAACGTAAATTATTGAGTAAATCCCTCAAATCATCTCTCACTTGCATACTTTTTGAGGGGAATTTTACTTCCTACTATTATTATTCTTGTTGATAAAGTTTCTATCACTTTTGTTTTAAGTGACTTGCCCTTGCAAAGATTCCACTTTGACTAGTTTTGTTAAAGTTAACAGCTTACATGGGCTTCTTCCAACACTTTTTTTTTTTTTTTTTTTTTTTGTCGGCCCCTTCCTTTATTTTGGTGAAAATTTATCTTTTTCACTCAAAAGTTTGGGGTAAATAGATGGATTATAATGGTGCTCCCAAGAATGGGTTTTTAGGAAACAACCAATTCTTGAATTTTTGTTATCATACGGCCAACTGGCCAAGTGCCTCTTTTAGCATAGCTTCTTCACGGTGGCTCTTGTGGGTAATGTATACTCTTCCCCACAGACGGCGCCAATTGTTCCGGGTGATAACTCGGGGTCCTTGGATGACGAAGTAGTGGCCTAGGCCGGCTGAGCTAGTTCCGTGAGTGGACCTACAAAATAACTCCAAGCCCGAGGGTTTGCCCCCGGGGAGAGCCTCCGACGCCCAAGTTAGACCGATACAAGATTGTATAATAATGTATAAGTGTATGTTTGAATGTAGATATGTATAGTGGAGAGAGACTGAGAGAGTAAAGTGAATGAGGAGGCGTCCCCTTTACCTTCCCCCTTGAGGGGTATATATAGAGCTCTTGGGCTCTTGGGCCTTTTGGGCTTTAACGGTCCTGTACTAGTCATTTCGCACTCGTGAGCGTAGTCGGGTATTCGACCCCCAACAATTATTATTGTTGTTGTTGTTGTTATTATTGTTATTATTATTGTAATTGTTATTATTATTATTAGTAGTAGTAGTAGTAGTAATAGTACTAGTAGTAGTAGTAGTAGCACTACTACTACTATTATTACCACTACTACTACGATGACTAGTACTACTACTAGTAAAACATGTGAAAGTAGTGGAAAAAAAGGTACGTAAGAAAAAAAAAATTGGTAGCATTGAAATAATAATAATTATTAATACAATTGAAAATCATAATCTTAAAAACAAAGATATCATAAACTCAAAAGATATAATAATAATAATAATAATAATAATAATAATAATAATAATAATAATAATAATAATAATAATAATAATAATAATAATAATAATAATAATAATAATAATAATAATAATAAATATAAATATAATATTAATAATAATAATAATAATAATAATAATAATAATAATAATAATAATAATAATAATAAAATATAATAATAATATTAATGTTCGATTTTGTTCGATTCAACTCGATTCATTCGATTCGATTCGATTCGATTCGATTCGATTCGATTCGATTCATTTCGATTCGATTCGATTCGATTCGATTCATTCATTTGATTCGATTGATTGATTCGATTCGATTCGCTCTAAAAATTAGAAAGAAACGAGTTCTAAGTACTAATATGTGTTATGGAGTATTTTCTAAGCTGTATTCGTACACAAATAATAATTGTTGGGGGTCGAATATCCGATTACGTTCACAAGTATAAAAACTACAAATATTAGAATATTAGGGCCCAAAAGGCCCAACAAACCCAACAAGCCGAAAATGCTTATAAAAACCCCCCTAGGGGGGCAAAGGTAAAGTATTCTATTACATTCGTGTCAAGATCCTATAGAGTAACTCTACCGTAGTGTTACTCTAGAACTTCGATTTGTAAATTAGATAATCATAATGATTTTATTTAATTTTGATATTTCTCTTATAAAAATACTCTCATATGCGTTCCTCATCGATTTTTTCCCCGAAAAAGTGTTTAGGGTACAATTGTACCCTAAACCCTTTTCCGGGATGTTTTCGCTGCTTCGCCACCGAATCCGAACCAAAAATATCCTACATAAAATTGGTGAACCCGTTTGGGTGATGGATGAAAAGAAATTTTTTATTCTATACAAATAATGTGACAAAAATGGAGTAACTCTGCGGTAGAGTTACTCTAGAGGATCTCTACACATTCTGTTCTCTCCCACTCTCTACATTTTACTCTCCCTCACTACTCTTACATACATACATTTAGGGTGTGTTTGGTTCAAGTTAGTGTGGAATGAGGTATGGGTTTAGAATCACTTAAACCCATACCATGTGTTTGGTTGGTGTTTTGTGATTTTGATACCCATACCTCAAACCCTCAAGGTATGAGTTTTAGAAATCCTAGGGAGGGGGTGGGTGATTCCAAACCCATGGAATCAAAAAGTAAAATAAAAAAACACTAATTTTCACTAATTTTTCTTAGCTATACTTTTATTTTTTTTAATCGTAATAGATTAATATTTTATCAATACTTATTTTTCTTAACTATACTATTATTTTTTTGGATAAAAACCTCTCACAATAAGGGGTCACTACTACAAAATTAGGCTATTGCAACACCACAAATATGTTGCAAAATGTCTTATAAATGTTGCCTTATACATTACGCAACACTTTTAAATGTGCTGCTTAAAACTCCGTTACAATAGGTTAATGCAACATTTAATGCAACAATTCTGGACTAAAAGCAACACTTTGTAAAAGTGTTGCATGTGTATTAAGTATGCAACACTTTTTTCTTGCAACACTTAGATAAGGAGTTGCAACACTTTCAAAAAATAAAAGCAATGTGTCCTATGGGATTCGAACCCTGCACCTCTATGTTATCAATTGACTACCCTCACCAACTACACCACCAAAATTTCATTATTTAAATATAGCGTTGTTTTAATTTATTTAAATTTTACTATGAAAGTAAGGCGACATTTTAGTATAATTGTAATTTAGTTTTTTAATATAAGAGATCGGTTGGGATTTGAGACGTTTTCTTTAATTTTGGAAAACGCTTACGCAATTTAACCGTTCTTTATTTGTTTAACTAATTCCCTTTTTTTCTAATAGTGCATTTTGGGGGATTGACTTTTTTGATTAAGAGACTATCTATAATATATAATACTTAATTGGTCTCTTTGTTATTATATAAGACACCATTTATTTGGGATAATGGATTTCTTTGATAAAGAGACCATCTGTAATACTTAATCGGTTATTTATCAATTGTCTCGTTTCATCTTATCATTCAACGATTGCAACATTTAACTAAAGTAAAATATTTTGTTTCTAAAATCGGCAACATTTAACAAAAGTGTTGCAAAATGCACTCATACTTCGGAACATTTAACAAAAGTGTTGCAAAATGCACTCATATTTTTATAAAGTGTTGCATATTGTACCAAATTAGCAACACCTTTCCAAAAATGTTGCAATAGATTGGTTAATGCATCATTTCTCCAAAAAGTGTTGCCAAGATAATAATTTTTGCCAAATTGCAACATTTATAAAGAGTGTTGCTCACAATGTGTTGCAATAGGTTCATTTTCTAGTAGTGGGTAGTTACTTAATTAGTGAGGATAAGTCTCTTTAATAACTAGTAAATCTCACATGTGAGGCGGTTTTACATGAGACGTACTGAAAATTCTTGATGGTATATATAGTTATTAGGACAAAATGTATAATTTATAATTTATTCGCCAAAATTGAAAAAAAAATATTTACTAATAAGTTGAATACTACTTTAAGTTTAATAATACTGACATTTAGTTTGGTCTATTTTATGTAATCAATATATCTATATAATTGGAGGTTTTTTAGAGCGACGTGAGAGAGTCCAACTATTTTAAAACTTTAATTTAAGAGCATAATATAAATTTAAGTGTAAAATAAATATTAAAATTAAAGAGATAAAATTTATAAAAGAGATAAAATTTATTAAGAATATGAGT
This sequence comes from Dianthus caryophyllus, assembly GCA_023091065.1. Classification (NCBI taxonomy): domain Eukaryota; kingdom Viridiplantae; phylum Streptophyta; class Magnoliopsida; order Caryophyllales; family Caryophyllaceae; genus Dianthus; species Dianthus caryophyllus. Next base: position 8,299,665 of record CM041522.1, on the reverse strand, counting down.
TAGCAGTTGAACAATAATTTTAGTCAAAATAAAATAGAGTTTTACGTAACAGTGTATGTATATATATAATAGACTTCTATTAGTTGCATTTGATCAATTACTTCATTCTTGATTTTGTTTTGCGTGAATTATGCCCATGTCATTAACTTCATTAGTTTATTTAACTAATTGTTATATATAACTTTGAATCAATATATTTAATTTGTGATCTATGCTAAGCATGTGCTAAAAATTTTGCAGGAAATATCAATGATTAATAACCATGCATTTGGTCCTATGTTGCAGGAAGTATTTGTGCTAAAAATAAGGATCTATCAAATGTAAGGATAAGCGTTTTTCCTTATTTTTAAATGTTAAATTATGTTTATTTATTATGATTTTGTATTTTTTATGGTTTAATTTACGAAAGTTATAATCTTTTTTGCCTTTCTAGGGTTACTTGCGGACCCATAAGTTTTGATGACCACGTTATGTATAAATATAAGGTTATTATGTAGAATTTTTTTAAACCACAGGGTTACCATATAGAAAAAACACAAAATTAAATCCAGCATAACACTTTCCGTTAACTATTTAACGGAAAAATAGACGGAATACAAGTTCAGGGTCACGCTGATAGGTATAAATTAAGTACAGGGTTACCAAAGATGTTTTTTAATTTGCAGGGTTACCTTGTGGGATTTGAAAAAGTTCAGGGTTACCTTATAGAAAAACCCTTTTCTTTTTTTTTACAATGTCATATTTAAAACCCGTGCATCGCACGGGCTTTACTACTAGTTTTAAATATTTGACATTTAATTTGTATTTATGTTTAGGATGATGAGGTTTTATATTATATTTTTATGTACCTAACTTGTAAATAAAATCTAAAAATAATTAGTTCAGGCGAATTGTGTGGAAAAAAAAAAAAAAACCACAAATTTTGATTTGATTCCTGATTTCAATAGTATCCATCCAAACACTAGGTATAGGAATGAATATTAACCCGAAATTGAACCAAACACAAGGTTTCAGGAATCAAGTCCCAAACCCATACCACCTTGGAATGATTCCTGATTCCAAACACATACCATCGTGCGAAGTGCGAACCAAACACGCCCTTATACTATATACTCTTGTATCGGTACTAACTTGGGCGTCGGATGCTCTCCCCGGGGACAAACCCCTCGGGCTCGGAGTTGTTTTGTAGGTCCACCGTCCACCCTGGGAGCGAGTCTAGCCGGCCTAGGCGCGCACTACGTCATCCGAGGACCCGAGTTTACACCCGAAACAATAATAATATCCCGTAATACTTAAAATTTCCATAATTTTACTCCGTCAGTATAAATTTAATACTCCCTGTTACATATGATATTTACGGAGTATAAATTTATAAGTACTTTGTAAGTTCGTATTGAATAAATCTATGGTCATTATATGTTTACAACTGTCTCATAATAAAATTACTCTTATATATAATTCAAATTTGCAAAATTTTGTGATAGTGTGTGAAATAATACAAGTGATAAATGTGTTACTCCAACACTCCGTATTGTCGAACTTGTATTCGTATACAGTATACCAATAACAATACGGAATAATACTTAAATTTCCATAATTTTTAATAACGTGTACCCCGTAACTAAAATCACTAACATTCTAAAATATGCATTGACATTTGTCTATAGGTCTATCACGACCCCAGCAGCTAATAAATGTGGCTGATGTGTGACGAGTGACGACAACTGCGATATATAGACCAATACGAATTAAACCCGTTTTGCTTTGCGAGCCAAAACCAGCTCCAAAGTCGTATGATGTTAATTATAACATAGTCAGCCACCTGATTGAGCTCAACTATTGCAAACATTTCAAAAATATCTAAGAATGGTCTTCATAATCGTCAAATAGTCATCTTAATCATTGAAGCGATAACATTTTAATTTCAAAATAGGCCATCATACGCATTCCACGGTTTCATGATTGCAGAGAAATCATTTACATGAAAAAGGACTTATCAATTCAGTACAGCAGTCTTTTGAAGCCTTTGGAATGTTCAACAAAACCTTGCATATACGCAGTTCTTCCGCCATGTCAACAGTTGGACATTTACACAAGATCAACTTCTTCAAGGCGCTGGCATTTCTAAGAAGATGCCCCAGACATAGTAATGAATAGTCGGAGCCACTGAAACGACGCACTTCGATCACTTTAGCATGACATGAAAACGAATGTAGCGCTTCACTTGGAGGTAACTCAGAGTTACCGTAACAGCTCTCAAGGCCCTGAAATCGAGAACCACGCGTGATGAAATTCCTTTTAACATTTGAAAGATGGTAACAAATCTATTAGTGAATGAATAACCTTTAACTGCTAAAAACGTGACAATTTCCATGAAAAGAAAAAAGCTAACCCATTCAAAGACGAGGATTTCAAGTTGAGGAGATTTATCAAGCAAGCTTATCACATGTCCCCACGCAAAATAAGGACATTCACACAAGTTCAATCTCGACAGTCTTGGAAAATCAGGTATTTCCTCGAGCTCAACTTCCGAAAGAAGAAGCTGTACCCATGAACAAAAGATTAGCAATACGAACGATGAATTTATGCGAGCTACACGATTCACATACATACCTCTACCGACGAAACTGAAAAATCCAATTCTGTGACTTTATGAGCGGCGGCTTTCAAAAGTTCAAAGTCATGCCGGATAACATCATCACTAATACTATCACCTTCATCGTGGAGAAAATATAGCTCCGCATCAGCAAAAGAGCATGAGTCTTTCCATGACGGAATGATTTTTATACCAGAAGTGTATTTGTAGGTTAAATGTGCCAAATTCAGGGCATCAATCTCAATTAAACCCTTCTCAAATGAACAACATTCTACTCTTAGAATTTTCAGTAACTTAGTGGAAATCAAAACACGACGACGAGTATCACTGTGGCATCGCTTGAGAGTTAATTCCTCGAGCAATTGACATCCAGAAAACAATCTTTCCACTGAATCGTAATCCACGATACTGACGTCATTGAGATGAAGGACCTTGAGTCTCGGAAAACAGGCTGATAAAGGAATTTCACAAACATAAACCCCAAGGCCAAGTATTTTCAATCTCACAAGTGTTTCACACGTGAAAATATCATCGGGAGGATCATGATTAACTTGATAATGAAGATCTTCAACACCCTTTTGTACCGCGAACCTAATCCATGCTTTTATATCCAACTTATTATAATCACCGTAACAAATTAGACTAAATTTCTTGACGGGGACGGTTTGATGCGATTTCAAAACCTTTTTAACAAATTTCCTAAATCTGTTTCTCTGAACTGCGTCTATCTGCTTAATCTTTCTCAAATAATTCCCAGGATTGTATGGAGAACCATCAAAACATGGAGTATCGTCAAAAGAAAGTACAGTCGACAACGTAAAAAGGTGACGCCATCTAGTTGAGAGAACACTTGTGGTCACAGCACACCTTGTTGGTAGAAACGACAGCACGTGAGCAAGCAGTTCATCAGGTAAACTGCTGATCCTATCCAAACGACGACGCCTTCTCACGTAAACAGCACATTTACCACGTTCTCGACATGAACTCATCCCTCTTACCTGAAATGTGCATGCAAATTCAAGGGATAACTATGCACATACAATAAATTCACATAACTCGGAGTCTCAGATAGCTTAGAAATCATAATACTTTTCTCACCCATTTCGAAACTGAAAATTTAACTTGATTTTCAAATTTTATACTCTTATTACTCCCACTTACTATTCCTTCCATTTTAGTCATAATCTATTTTGGAAATGGATTGTTTTTTAGGATTAACTTATTGAATAATACAAAGAAAACCGTCAATTTGTGTCAAATGTCTATAATACTGAGACAGAGGGAGCACCCATTATCACAAATGAGGTACTCTTATGGTAAAACCGTCTCATACAAGAATGAACGATTTTAAATTCACCCAATTAAAACCAACAATAAAAAGGAAACGTTTAATCAATGGATTTGATGCTGGCATTTCAGGGAAATGAACAGAACCCCACATACAATATTAACAGTATTAAAAAAATAATAATAAAAATGTGTAGATAAAGTGAATATTTAGGAAGAAATTACCTTTATTTAGTGCATGGAATGAATTGAATTACACTGTGTTCTTCTATGAGGGTAATTTTTAACATTGGCCATTGGGGTTTGTAAATTGTGTGGCTGATGGAACCAAAATGAGGAGGTGGGTAATTTTAATGTTCATTAAATAAAGTTTAGTTTACTAAGTACTACTGTAGTACAATGGAAGATACAGTTCTCCCTTTTTCCAAAGCATTTTTATATAATTTGAAATTTAAAGACTTTTTAACACAATGAAAAAACTTTTTAATTTGTTCTTAATTAACCTCATTCCTATTTTTATTCACCAATAAATAATTTTATTTTACCTTGTAACTTGAAAAAACTTAGTTCATAAATAAGAACTTACTTCTTTTTTCAACAAACCCAATAATCATTACAATGGAAAGAACTTTATTTATAAAGTTTTTATTGAAGAACTCACCATTGTACTTGCTCTAAGTACTATTAGTAAATAAATACATAAATAAATACAGTAAATACGGAGTAAATTATAGGTTCAAGGGAAAGTTTACAATGAGACCGTCGAATGAGTACAATGATGTGTAGATACCTTAGGTTGCACCAAAACGGACACGGACACGACACGCGACACGGGAGACGTCAATCTGATTTTGTAGGACACGAGACACGGCATGAAAAAACCAATATCCATGTTAAAATAAAGAAAATTTGTACTCCCTCCCATTTTGTAAGATTTTCCACTTTTTTGTGTGTAGAAATTAAGAGAGTAAGTTTGTGTGATTGAAAATAAGAGTAGAGAAAATATGTGGGTTAAAATAAAAGGGAACCACAATTGTTGGACTTAAAAGGAAATGGGAAGAACAAATAAAATGAGTCAAAAAAGGAAAGTGAGAAAGAACAAATGAAATGAGAGGGAGTAGCTCATTATAACCAACATGTAAATTGTGGTCATTTATACATTACCAAGTTATAAAACAATCAATACGTCAACACTTGTTTAAGGGCGGCGGTCGAAGGCGGCTGATGGTAGAAGTGAGAAGATGATTGACAATTTAGTTACCGATTGCTTTATTGGAATTTATTTTCAATTTTTTCATTTTTAAAAAATGAAGAAGTTAGTTTTATGGGGTGTCCGTTAGACACGGGCCGTGTCCAAGTTAATTGGGCCGTGTCCGACACTGCTTATTTAAAAAATAAACCGAGCACCCGGTTCGACGTGTGTCCGACACGTTTTGAGGCGTGTCCTACGTCTGTCCGTGTCCGACACGGAAACGCCCAAAACTAGAAGTGTCCGTGCAACCTAGGTAGATACCCAACACGTTGTTTAATTACATACAAAGAAAAGTAAATCTTAAAGTATAAATTTGCAAAATTTTATGATACTCCATAACTTGTATTCGTACACCAATAATAATACTCCGTAATACTTAAATTCCATAATTTTACTCTGTATCTGAATCAATAAAGTTATAAAATATGCATCGACATTTGCGTAATAATATTACTATGAGATGAATAGACCCACACGAGTCAAGCCGCTTTGCGTGCAAACATTTTGAAAATCTTTAAAAATGGTCTTCATAAATGTTAAGTAGTCATCTTAATCATTGAAGCGATAGCATTTTAGTTACAAAATAGGGCATTGTACACATACCACGGTTTCACGATTGCAGTTAAAGCATTTTACATGGTAAAGAGATTCATCAAACGGTTCGACTAGGCAATTCAATACAACAGTCTTTTGAAGCCTTTGGAAGGGCCAATAAAACCTTGCATATACGCAGTTCTTCCGCCATGTCAACAGTGTGAGATTTACGCAAGATCAACTTCTTCATGGCCCCGCATTTCTTAGAAGATGCCCCACATATAATAATGAGTACTCGGAGCCACAAAATCTATTCACTTCGATCACTTTGGCATGATGTGAAAACGGGGGTAGAACTTCATTTGACGGCAAATGAGAGTCAGCGTCACAGCAACCAAGGCACTGAAATAGAGAACCACGAATTGGTAAATAACCTTAAACTGCTAAAAACACGACCACATCCATGTCGGAGGGAAAAAAAAAAAAAAAAAAAAAACTATGATTAGTTGATGCTAAGAGCTAACCATTTCAAAGACGAGAATTTCAAGTTGAGGAGATTTATCTAGCAAGCTTCTCACATGTTCCCGTGCAAAATAAGGACATTTAGACAAGTTCAATTTCGACAGTCTTGGAAAATCAGGCATTTCCTCGGGCTTAACCTGCATAAGAAGAAACTGTACCGCGGCATTTGTACCCCGTAACTAAAATCACTACTGTTAAAATCACTACTGTTCAATTTAAGTTTCCATAATTTTAAATGTGTACCCCGTAACTAAAATCACTACTGTTCTAAAATATGCATCGACATTTGTCTATAGGTATATCACGACCCCAGCAGCTAATAAATGTGGCTGATGTGCGACGACAACTGCGATAAATAGACCAACACGAATTAAACTCGCTTTGCGAGCCAAAACCAGCTCCAAAGTCGTATGAGTATGTTAATTATAACATAGTCAGCCACCTGATTGAGCTCTACTATTGCAAACATTTCAAAAATATCTAACAATGGTCTTCATAATCGTCAAATAGTCATCTTAATCATTGAAGCGATAACATTTTAGTTTCAAAATAGGCCATCATATGCATAACGCATTCCATGGTTTCATTATTGCAGTGAAATCATTTACATGCAAAATAGATTCACGGAATGGCCGGACTAGTCAATTCAATGCAGCAGTCTTTTGAAGCCTTTGGAAGGTTCAACAAAACCTTGCATATACGCAGTTCTTCCGCCATGTCAACAGTTGGACATTTACACAAGATCAACTTCTTCAACGCTCCGGCATTTCTAAGAAGATGCCCCAGACATCGTAATGAATAGTCGGAGCCAGTGAAACAACGCACTTCGATCACTTTAGCATGACATGAAAACGAAGGTAGCGCTTCACTTGGAGGTAACTGAGAGTTACCGTAACAGCGCTCAAGGCCCTGAAATCGAGAACCACGAGTGATGAAATTCCTTTTAACATTTGAAAGATGGTAACAAATCTATTAGTGAATAACCTTTAACTGCTAAAAACGTGACAATTTCCATGAAAAGGAAAAAAAACTATTGTTAGACCGATGCTAACCCATTCAAAGACGAGGATTTCAAGTTGAGAAGATTTATCAAGCAAGCTTATCACATGTCCCCATGCAAAATAAGGACATTCAGACAAGTTCAATCTCGACAGTCTTGGAAAATCAGGTATTTCCTCGAGCTCAACTTTCGAAAGAAGAAGCTGTACCCATGAACAAAAGATTAGTAATACGAACGATGAATTTATGCGAGCTACACGAATCACATACAATACCTCTAGAGACGCAACTGAAAAATGTAATTCTGTGACTTTATGAGCGGCGGCATTCAAAAGTTCAAAGTCATGCCGGATAACATCATCACTAATATCGCTGAGAAAATATAGCTCCGCATCAGCAAAAGAGCACGAGTCTTTCCATGTGGGAACGATTTTTATACCAGAAGTGTATTTGTAGGTTAAATGTGCCAAATTCGGGGCATCAATCTCAATTAAATCCTTCTCATATGAACAACAGTCTACTCTTAGAATTTTAAGTAACTTAGTGGAAATCAAAACACGACAACGAGTATCAATGTGGCATCGGTTGAGAGTTAATTCCTCGAGCAATTGACATCCAGAAAACAATCTTTCCACTGAATCGTAATCCCCGATACCGACATCATCGAGATGAAGGACCTTGAGTCTCGGAAAACAGACTGATAAAGGAATTTCACAAACATAATCCTCAAGGCCGAGTATTTTCAATCTCACAAGTGTTTCACACGTGAAAATATCGTTGGGAGGATCATGATTAACTTGATAATGAAGATCTTAAACACCCTTTTGTACCGCGAACCTAACCCATGCATGTATATCCGACTTATCATAGTGACCGTCACAGACTAGACTAAATTTCTTGACAGGGACAGTTTGATGCAACTCCAAAACCTTTCCAACAAATTTCTTAAATCTCCTTTTCTGAATTGCGTCCAGCCTTCTGAACACATCTCGAGCGCCATCAAAACATAGAGTATCGTCAAAAGAAAGAACAGTCGACAACGTAAAAAGGTGACTCCATCTAGTTGAGAGAACACTTGTGGTCACAGCACACCTTGTTGGTAGAAACGACAGCACGTGAGCAAGCAGTTCATCAGGTAAACTACTAATCCTATCCAAACGACGACCCCTTCTTGCGTAAACAATATAATTACCATGTTCTCTACTCGAACTCATCCCTCTTGCCTGAAATGTGCATGCGAAATTAAGCGATAACTATGAACATACAGACTACAGTACAATCATACAAAGAGAATAGCTTAGAAATTTATACTTTCCCCACCCATTTTCAATGCAAATTAATTCAAGGGATAACCATGAACTCATCTCCTTTTCTTCATGTTTCATTTTCATCGTGAAAGGTTTCACGATAATATTATCATGACACTGTCTCACTCGAGAATTAGTGTGTTAAAAATGGATTTGTTTTGCGCAAAATTAATATTTAATCTAATTACCATCCGCAATCATTTAGCCAAAACAGATATCATTACAAATAAGTGACCATTTTGGATCAAAGTAATGACTAACACAAAGAAAACAGTTGATTTGTGCCAAGGTAAACAAATACTAAGTACAATACCATTACTCGAAATAAAATGATTACGATAATATAGTATCACAATTATACCACACAAAAGGAGGTGCTTTTATGGTAAAACTGTATGAATGATTTTACTTTCACCCAATTAAAACTAACAAAAAAGGAAACTTTTTTTTTTTTTTTTTTTCAATGGAGTATACAGGCCCACATATAACATTGACCATAAAATGTGTATAGAAGAAGTGAATATTTAGGAAGAAATTACCTCTATTTACTGTTTGGAGTGAATTAAAATCTTAGTTTTTAAGGTTAATTGAACTTGCTGCATCTTATCATGAGGGTAATTTACTAATTTAGCATGGGTGCTGTGAAGTGTAAGTGGCTTATTGAGGAAGATGAATAATTTACTCTTTTCATTCTAAATAAAGGGATGTGCTTTAGGCAGTCGGCATTTTACTTCGCGCAGTCGACATTTATTCTAAGATGAATCTATTTAGGTTATTATTATTATCTATTATTAAGTTTCGAATTATTATTTTGGAAAATTTAAAACTTTTACGAAAAATCGTATAATTTTAAACACAGTATTAGCAAAATCACACCCTTCGCCAACTGCATGCAGTTGGCGAGATAACTCTTCGCCATCTCCACGTATTTGTTTTTTTTTTTTTTTTTTTTTTTTTTAAACCTTACATTTATGTGCATAAATCGTTTTTTTTATTAATCCTTAACCTTTTTAAAAATTATAACTTTTGTTAAATCGACTAAATTAAATCGGGTAATGAATTATTCTTAAGAGTAACTCAAAAATATTAAACAATCACCTAAACGTAACGATAAAAAAATTAACCGATTTTATGAAAATATCAAAATTTAAAAACTTGTAATTCAAAACATTATAAATAATATTACCAACAAAAATTAAAAAATAATTATGAAATTCACTAAGTATAATTAGTGAAAAGATAAGCCGACTGCGCGGAATAATTTGCCGACTGCGAAGAGCAAATGGCTAAATAAATTGTTTACACTTTTTCAATTTTTTTTTTTTATTTTTTAAACGGTAAGTAATACGGAGTAGTATTAATAATTTCAAGACACCAATACAAACGTTTTAGTAACAAGCCATCTATCGACACACAATCTAACGGCTCCAGTTTTTCAATTTTAAGAGGGATACGAAGAGAAACCTAAACAAATAACTGAGACAAAAAACAGTTGATATACAAAGCATGATTCCTTCCTCAACACGCTTATCCGTGGAGAAGGAAGTAAACTACAAATGCCTCCGCTTGGCCAACCGTGTCTGGAATTGCTGCCCTGTTCACAAGGTTCTACCACTGCACGACCGTGGCCATGCTTCTTCTAAGACTTTTCTTTATACATGAACAAATACAGAGTACGGAGCACATTATTAAGGATAAAAATGTTATTTTTATCATGTGAAAATAGGAAAAATTGAGTGTAAATGTCTAAATGACAAAAATGAAAAGTAAGGCTAAATGAGTAAAAGAAAATGATAAAATTATGGAGTACAGAATATGTGTGAATTATATGAACGACAAAATACTAATACCATCTTATTATATTGGAGTATTCGTTTTCTTACACCAGTAATGAATATCAAACTTTTATAACTTTTAAAATGTGTAACAAAAATTATTAATATTACAAAATGAATATAGACATTTGTGTCATAATATCTTAGAATGAATGAGATTGAACACAATGGAGAAATTGAATTGAGGGAGGAGTAATATATTACCTTGCATCATACTAACTCATAAGCTAAGTTAAGACCAATCTTCCAACAATCACATCTTTGATTAACAAAATATACAGACCCATGTACAGCAATGCGTAGGTTCATGTAAAAAAAAATGAGGAAGATGAGTAATTTTAAGGTTCAATATATTGTCAAGAGTCAGGACCTTGCAGTAAATAAAGTTTACTTTACCGACCATGTTCGGGCCCAGTGGTTAGCACGGAAGGATGAAAAAACCCTCAGGAGTAAATCTCGGATACGATTTTCCTCTCGCGATGTTTGGAGTAATGGACTAGTGCGTCAAACCAAATAAATAAATAAATAGACTTGACTTTACCAAAAATAAGTAAATGAATACTTACTCCATTCCATTAGGTTGTATACGTATTTTCTTTTTAAAAATTTCAATTAATTGTATACGTTTCTATTTTAGTCCATACTTTATCAAGTTAAAATACTATACTACTCTTAATTTACTATCCACCCATCCACTTGCAAAGAATAAAGTAGGGTTATTTTAGTAATAATATTCTCTACCCCACTTGGTTTTCTTTTACCTTAATAATTGTGCCATGGTCAAACGTATACAACCTAACGGAATGGAGGAAGTAATTTTTAATAACATGTACCCCGTAACTAAAATCACTAACGTTATAAAATATGCACATTTGTCTATAGGTCTATCACGACCCCAGCAGCTAATAGATGTGGCTGATGGGCGACGACAACTGCGATTAATAGACCAACACGAATTAAACCTGCTTTGCGAGCCAAAACCAGCTCCAACGTCGTATGAGAATGTTAATTATAACATAGTCAGAGCTCTACTATTGCAAACATTTCAAAAATATCTAAGAATGGTCGTCATAATCGTCAAATAGTCATCTTAATCATTGAAGCGATAACATTTTAGTTACAAAATAGGCCATCATACGCATTCCACGGTTTCATTATTGCAGTGAAAGCATTTACATAGAAAATAGATTCACGGAATGGTCGGACTAAGTCAATTCAATGCAGCAGTCTTTTGAAGCCTTTGGAAGGTTCAACAAAACCTTGCGTATACGCAGTTCTTCCGCCATGTCAACATCATCATATGGACGTTTACACAAGATCAACTTCTTCAACGCTCCGGCATTTCTAAGAAGATGCCCCAGACATCGTAATGAATAGTCAGAGCCACTGAAATGACGCACTTCGATCACTTTAGCATGACATGAAAACGAAGGTAGCGCTTCACTTGGAGGTAACTGAGAGCTACCGTAACAGCGCTGAAGGCCCTGAAATCGAGAACCACGAGTGATGAAATTCCTTTTAACATTTGAAAGATGGTAACAAATCTATTAGTGAATAACCTTTTTTTTTTTTTTTTTTTTTTTTCTTTGTTTGGTAACGAGGGGTTGGTTCCCCCCGGGCACTTGCAATACCCTGCAAACCACATGTGCCAGGTAAGTCATCCCGTAGGATGGCAGGTATCCGCATGCCTTTGCCCGCCAAGGGAGTCGAACCCAGGACCTCGCAATTCCTGCCATTACAGGCTTTGAGGCACCCTTGGACTCCGCTTGGGCGGGAGGCACTTGGACTAAAAAACGTGACAATTTCCATGAAAAGAAAAAAGCTAACCCCTACAAAGACGAGGATTTCAAGTTGAGGAGATTTATCAAGCAAGCTTATCACATGTCCCCACATAAAATAAGGACATTCAAACAGGTTCAATCTCGACAGTCTTGGAAAATCAGGTATTTCCTCGAGCTCAACTTTCGAAAGAAGAAGCTGTACCCATAACAAAAGATTAGCAATACGAACGATGAATTTATGCGAGCTACACGAATCACATACATACCTCTAGAGACCCAAGTGAAAAATGTAATTCTGTGACTTTATGAGCGGCGGCATTCAAAAGTTCAAAGTCATGCCGGAAAACATCATCACTGATATCGCAGAGAAAATATAGCTCCGCATCAGCAAAAGAGCACGAGTCTTTCCATGAGGGAACGATTTTTATACCAGAAGTGTATTTGTAGGTTAAATGTGCCAAATTCGGGGCATCAATCTCAATTAAACCCTTGTCAAATGAACAAAATTCTACCCTTAGAATTTTAAGTAACTTAGTGGAAATCAAAACACGACAACGAGTATCACTGTGGCATCGCTTGAGAGTTAGTTCCTCGAGCAATTGACATCCAGAAAACAATCTTTCCACTGAATCGTAATCCACGATACTGACATCATCGAGATAAAGGACCTTGAGTCTCGGAAAACAAGCTGATAAAGGAATTTTACAAGCATAATACTCAACGCCAAGTATTTTCAATCTCACAAGTGTTTCACACGTGAAAAAATCGTTGGGAGGATCATGATTAACTTGATAATGAAGATCTTCAACACCCTTTTGTACCGCGAACCTAACCCATGCATGTATATCCGACTTATCATAACCTTCACAGACTAGACTAAATTTCTTGACAGGGACGGTTTGATGCAACTCCAACACCTTTCCAACAAACTCCTTAAATCTCCTTCTCTGAACTGCGTCTACCCTTCTGACCACATTTCGAGCACCATCAAAACATAGAGTATCGTCAAAAGAAAGAACAGTCGACAACGTAAAAAGGTGACGCCATCTAGTTGAGAGAACACTTGTGGTCACAGCACACCTTGTTGGTAGAAACGACAGCACGTGAGCAAGCAGGTCATCAGGTAAACTGCTGATCCTATCCAAACGACCATCCGTTCTTGCGTAAACAATATAATTACCATGTTCTCTACTCGAACTCATCCCTCTTACCTGAAATGTGCATGCGAAATTAAGTGATAACTATGAACATACAGACTACAGCACAATGATACAAAGAGAATAGCTTAGAAATTTATACTTTCCCCACCTATTTTCAATTCAAATTTAATTCGAGGGATAACCATGAACTCATCTCCTTTTCTTCATGTTTCATTTTCATCGTGAAAGGTTTCACGTTAATGTTATCGTGACACTGTCTCACTCGAGAATTTGGGTTTTAAAAATGGATTTGTTTTGCGCAAAATTAAAATTTAATCTAATTACCATCCGCAATCATTTAGCCAAAACAGATATCGTTACAAATAAGTGACCATTTTGGATCAAAATAATGACTAATACAAAGAAAACAGTTGATTTGTGCCAAGCTAAACAAAATACGGAGTACTAACTACAATACCATTATTCTAAATAAAATGATTACGATAATATATTATCACAATTATACCACAAAGGAGGTGCTTTTATGGTAAAACTGTATGAATGATTTTACTTTTACCCAATTAAAACTACTCCCTCCTTCTCGGTGATTTGTTTACCCTTACTTTTTAGACATTTATTAGAGAAAAAACTAATAAAATAATAATATAAATACAAATGGGTCTCGCTAGCTTAAAATTATTAAATGTAACCATGATCATCTATAAAAAGTGTAAATAAATGACTCGTCCACCCTAAAATGAAAAGTGTAAACAAATGACTGGAATCCGCTGGCTGTGGCGCGACCCGAACCAGACAAACCCGCCCCCGGGTAAACGAGGGGAGAATCGAACCATCCCAGCAAGCCGGGGGTAAAAATGGGAATGGGCTAGGTTTATGAACTTATAATCTAGAATCTGATGATCGAGTCGATTCCGCGAAAAAGGGGAGTAGATCTAATGCAAAAAACGCCCAAATGAAAGGACCTACCATGCCCACATATAACATTGACCATAAAATGTGTATAGAAGAAGTAAATATTTAGGAAGAAATTACCTCTACTTACTGTTTGGAGTTAATTAAAATCTTAGTTTTTAAGGTTCAATTGAACTTGCTGCATCTTCTCATGAGGGTAATTTACTACTTTAGCATTGGGTGCTGTAAAGTGTAAGTGGCTTATTGAGGAAGATGAATAATTTAACTCTTCTTGATCTTAATTTATACTAAAACAAAGATACCTTTTAAGATTTTCCCCCTCAACTTAATGTGCTTATTTGTTTAAGAAAACTCTATTTTTCTCTTTTTGGATGAATAAAAAACAAACTTCATTTAAAAAAAAAAAAAATCAGCAACATAATTATATTGAATTTCTACATTCCTCAATATAAAATAACTATAGAAACCGTGCATTGCACGGGAGCTACACTAGTTTCATTCTAAATAAATTGTTTACAATTTTTCAATTACTCGTATTTTTTTGGGTAAAAGAAGACCTGGCAAATGGATCATTCGATTAAGTTTCGATTCGGGTTAAATCGGTTTGATTTAAAACGGGTTTATACTATTTTCAGTTTCAGTTTGATTTCGGTTTAGGTTCATTTCGGTTAACCACTTTAATTGGTTTATACTATTTCGGGCTGGGTTCGGTTCAGGTGGGTCAACATCAATTCAATTAAGTTTCAGTTCATACATTTCTTTAATTAAGATTAAAAAAAAGGATTAATTGCCAAGAATAATCCGAACTGGTCCTCTTATTCCATAAATAATCCGAACTCGAATTAATCCACGAATAATCCCAACTATTGAAGTAACATTCCAATAATGAACTTTGGCCAATTTCAATCGACTCTAACACGTAAAAAAAATGATGAAATCGACTCTAACTTTGCCTCACTCTTATTTTAAGTAATAATTCAAACGCTTTTCACTTATTTTTTTTATTGATTAAAGCATGTTAAAATTGACCAGAGTTCATTATTGGAATGTTACTTCAATAGTTGGGATTATTCGTGGATTAATTTGAGTTCGGATTATTTATGGAATAAGATGATCAGTTCGGATTATTCTTGGCAATTAATCCTAAAAAAAATCGTCTACAATTAAAGATACTTTGCAATTTAAATGCTAAAAGTAAAAATCTTGTTAATAAACTAAGAATCAATGTTAAAATACATAAAATATTTTTGTATATATGAAAAATAAATATTAATAATTTGGGTTAATCGATTAAATTCTTATCGGTTTGGATATATACAAGTTCGGTTATTATAGAATTCAATTCAGTTTCGGTTCAATTCGGATGAGATTGTGTTTCGGTTACTATTCAGATTACTCATATGGGGTGTTCGATTGGTTATCAATTCGAATAATTTCAGTCGGTTTTCGGGTTCGGGTTTATTTTGCCAGGTCTGGGTAAAACAGTAAGTAATATTAATAATTTCAAGACACCAGTACAAACGTTTTAGTAACAAGCCATCTATCAACGCACAATCTAACGCTTCCAGTTTTTCAATTTTGCGAGGGATACGAAGAGAAACATAAACAAATAACTGAGACAGAAAACAGTTCATATACAAAGCATGATTCTTTCAAGACGTGCGAGGCGCCCCAATCTTTTGAAAGTCATTCCTTCCTCAACAAGCTTATCCGTGGAGAAGGAAGTAAACTACGGATGCCTCCGCTTGGCCAACTGTGCCTGGAATTGCTACCCGGTTCACAAGGTTCTACCACTGCACGACCGTGGTGCCATGCTTCTTCTATGACTTTTCTTTATACATGAACAAATACAGAGTACGGAGCACATTATTAAGGATAAAAGTGTTGTTTTTATCGTATGAAAATGGGAAGAATTGAGTGTAAATGACAAAAATGAAAAGTAAGGCTAAATGAGTGAAAGAAAATGATAAAATTATGGAGTACTCCGTACATAATATGTGTGAATTATATGAACGACTAAGGACCTGTTCTTTCGGACTTTTAGAGTGAATCGAATCAATCGAGCCCAATCGAATCGAAATAATCGAATCAGGCCCAGATCGAATGAATCGAATCGAATGAAGTTCAAATTTATAACATTATCTTTGAATCGAATCGAATCAAGTGGTGAATCGAATCGAATCGAATAAGTGGCCAGGCCAGGCCCAGGCGAATCGAAAATAATTTGGAAAAAACAGTCACCTAAATACTAATACCATCTTATTATATTAGAGTATTCGTTTTCTTACACCAATAATTAATACGGAGTATCAAACTTTTGTAACTTTTAAAATGCGTAACCAAAATTATTACCTTGCGTCATACTAACTCATAAGCTAAGTTAGACCCATCTTCCAACAATCACATCTTTGATTAACAAAATATACAGACCAATGTACAGCAATGCGTAGTTTCATGTAAAAAATCGAAAAAGCCGTGTGATATCCCCTTGTACATTGTTTATAGCATATGTTGTTCATCTACATTTTCGGGTTTTGAAGTCGACTTCCCAAGTTGAGTATTGTAAAATGGCTATTGATCGAGAGGCATCCACTCCAGTTCTAGTTCTAGCTCTCCGCATTCGACGTTTTGGAGTTTCAATTGCATCTGTTGTTTCACTTTTCCGTCGACGATGTTAATTATGCTATCTTCTATAAGTGCATTATCATTTGATTTTAGCCATTTCCCTATTTGCATGTTGCCAAACATTCCCGGGTCGCCATACGCTGTTGCTGAGGTTATCAACGATTGAATATCAATCTCAGCTTCGCCCATGATGTCGTCTGCTGAAAATGTGTCGTAGTCGAACACTTTCTGCAATGTGGAAACAAATTAAAACATGTGTCAATTAAGATATGCTCATTACTTTGTAATACAAATCAATTTCCCTTCCAAATATTTCCTATGTTCGAAACTCGAAAGGTCTTGTTTCGCTTACAAGCATCTTAACCGCACAACGGAAATTGCAACCGTCTAATTCCCTCCAAATAGATCAATTTAACAAAGGTAACAAAACATCAAGACCGGATTTCTTCGTAATCCAGTTATAATTGTGCTCGGTGCTCCTTCACATTTCCATTGACCGGTAACCTAGCTACGATCACCAGTCTTGTTTGACGTATTTACGGGTTTTACGGCTAGTTTAACGAAAAGAAAGGCTTACCAATTTTACAGGTCCATAATCCTGAGGTACAGAAAGCATTAGTTCTTCATTCCAAACAGGATTAAGGTTGCTCTTTATGATAGTTGTTTGTACCGTCTGAAACGATATAAAACGATCAGAAATATGAGATTAGCTATATTAGCACGTAACATGTAATTCGTGAACATGGCATTGTAACCATATGTCATAATAAGAGATAGAAACGTCAATCGGGCAGCACAATTCAGAAGGTCAATAAAATGTCGAGAGAGTAGTAAAATTTAACGCACCTGCTGCCCAAGATTCAAGACGACATAAGGATCACTGGACAACATGTCACGGACCGCTAGATTTATCCCTTTTATCACTTTGACTTTCAATACTCCTATGAATTCTACCATTCCTTCCTGTGACAAGATTCAAGAAAGTCAAAAACACGCTGAATCGAAAAGTTTCTAATGGTGAGAACGCCGCCTCGACAACCAAAATAACAAAATCTAAGAAAATCCAACCACTATGAAAGGCACATCAGTCATTCAGTCACATAATAATATGACGTAAGTGGCAAAATGCTCTCTGTCTGATAGGTTGATATCCACTCTCGTTGTCGAAATTTGAAAGAACAGATTGGAAACTCTGTACATCGCCTCCTAATTTGCATTACATTCCGACATGAGTATGTAATATGTAGGCAGTACTCGGGAAACAAGGTGTTATATTTATCAGGTGCTTTCTAAATTGTTTTAGGAAAGCCTATTTGATTTCACTAAACCGAGCAAATGAGACGTTTAGGACTACAGTAAGTTAGTTTCTACATTCCCTTTTTTTTCTTCTTTTATTGTGGTTCCCAATTCATTGTACACATCGCATATTCGCATGTTACATATCAACAATATGATGAAAAAAGACGGAAAAAGGAAGAAACCTGGCTTACAGTATTGTTGGACTTCTTTGTTGAATTTAAGCTTCGAAAACTGATCATTAGACAAGTTCAATTTCGACAGTCTTGGAAAATCAGGCATTTCCTCGGGCTTAACCTGCATAAGAAGAAACTGTACCGCGGCATTTGTACCCCTTAACTAAAATCACTACTGTTCTAAAATCACTACTGTTCAATTTAAGTTTCCATAATTTTAAATGTGTACCCCGTAACTAAAATCACTACTGTTCTAAAATATGCATCGACATTTGTCTATAGGTATATCACGACCCCAGCAGCTAATAAATGTGGCTGATGTGAGACGACAACTGCGATAAATAGACCAACACGAATTAAACTCGCTTTGCGAGCCAAAACCAGCTCCAAAGTCGTATGAGTATGTTAATTATAACATAGTCAGCCACCTGATTGAGCTCTACTATTGCAAACATTTCAAAAATATCTAACAATGGTCTTCATAATCGTCAAATAGTCATCTTAATCATTGAAGCGATAACATTTTAGTTTCAAAATAGGCCATCATATGCATAACGCATTCCACGGTTTCATTATTGCAGTGAAATCATTTACATGCAAAATAGATTCACGGAATGGCCGGACTAGTCAATTCAATGCAGCAGTCTTTTGAAGCCTTTGGAAGGTTCAACAAAACCTTGCATATACGCAGTTCTTCCGCCATGTCAACAGTTGGACATTTACACAAGATCAACTTCTTCAACGCTCCGGCATTTCTAAGAAGATGCCCCAGACATCGTAATGAATAGTCGGAGCCAGTGAAACAACGCACTTCGATCACTTTAGCATGACATGAAAACGAAGGTAGCGCTTCACTTGGAGGTAACTGAGAGTTACCGTAACAGCGGTCAAGGCCCTGAAATCGAGAACCACGAGTGATGAAATTCCTTTTAACATTTGAAAGATGGTAACAAATCTATTAGTGAATAACCTTTAACTGCTAAAAACGTGACAATTTCCATCAAAAGGAAAAAAAAAACTATTGTTAGACCGATGCTAACCCATTCAAAGACGAGGATTTCAAGTTGAGGAGATTTATCAAGCAAGCTTATCACATGTCCCCATGCAAAATAAGGACATTCAGACAAGTTCAATCTCGACAGTCTTGGAAAATCAGGTATTTCCTCGAGCTCAACTTTCGAAAGAAGAAGCTGTACCCATGAACAAAAGATTAGTAATACGAACGATGAATTTATGCGAGCTACACGAATCACATACAATACCTCTAGAGACGCAACTGAAAAATGTAATTCTGTGACTTTATGAGCGGCGGCATTCAAAAGTTCAAAGTCATGCCGGATAACATCATCACTAATATCGCTGAGAAAATATAGCTCCGCATCAGCAAAAGAGCACGAGTCTTTCCATGTGGGAACGATTTTTATACCAGAAGTGTATTTGTAGGTTAAATGTGCCAAATTCGGGGCATCAATCTCAATTAAATCCTTCTCATATGAACAACAGTCTACTCTTAGAATTTTAAGTAACTTGGTGGAAATCAAAACACGACAACGAGTATCAATGTGGCATCGGTTGAGAGTTAATTCCTCGAGCAATTGACATCCAGAAAACAATCTTTCCACTGAATCGTAATCCCCGATACCGACATCATCGAGATGAAGGACCTTGAGTCTCGGAAAACAGACTGATAAAGGAATTTCACAAACATAATCCTCAAGGCCGAGTATTTTCAATCTCACAAGTGTTTCACACGTGAAAATATCATTGGGAGGATCATGATTAACTTGATAATGAAGATCTTCAACACCCTTTTGTACCGCGAACCTAACCCATGCATGTATATCCGACTTATCATAGTGACCGTCACAGACTAGACTAAATTTCTTGACAGGGACAGTTTGATGCAACTCCAAAACCTTTCCAACAAATTTCTTAAATCTCCTTTTCTGAATTGCGTCCAGCCTTCTGAACACATCTCGAGCGCCATCAAAACATAGAGTATCGTCAAAAGAAAGAACAGTCGACAACGTAAAAAGGTGACTCCATCTAGTTGAGAGAACACTTGTGGTCACAGCACACCTTGTTGGTAGAAACGACAGCACGTGAGCAAGCAGTTCATCAGGTAAACTACTAATCCTATCCAAACGACGACCCCTTCTTGCGTAAACAATATAATTACCATGTTCTCTACTCGAACTCATCCCTCTTGCCTGAAATGTGCATGCAAAATTAAGCGATAACTATGAACATACAGACTACAGTACAATCATACAAAGAGAATAGCTTAGAAATTTATACTTTCCCCACCCATTTTCGATGCAAATTAATTCAAGGGATAACCATGAACTCATCTCCTTTTCATGTTTCATTTTCATCGTGAAAGGTTTCACGATAATATTATCATGACACTGTCTCACTCGAGAATTAGTGTTTTAAAAATGGATTTGTTTTGCGCAAAATTAATATTTAATCTAATTACCATCCGCAATCATTTAGCCAAAACAGATATCATTACAAATAAGTGACCATTTTGGATCAAAGTAATGACTAACACAAAGAAAACAGTTGATTTGTGCCAAGGTAAACAAATACTAAGTACAATACCATTACTCGAAATAAAATGATTACGATAATATAATATCACAATTATACCACAAAAGGAGGTGCTTTTATGGTAAAACTGTATGAATGATTTTACTTTCACCCAATTAAAACTAACAAAAAAGGAAACTTTTTTTTTTTTTTTTTTTTCAATGGAGTATACAGGCCCACATATAACATTGACCATAAAATGTGTATTTTAGAAGTGAATATTTAGGAAGAAATTACCTCTATTTACTGTTTGGAGTGAATTAAAATCTTAGTTTTTAAGGTTAATTGAACTTGCTGCATCTTATCATGAGGGTAATTTACTAATTTAGCATGGGTGCTGTGAAGTGTAAGTGGCTTATTGAGGAAGATGAATAATTTACTCTTTTCATTCTAAAAAAATTGTTTACACTTTTTCAATTTTTTTTTTTTTTTTTTTTTTAAACGGTAAGTAATACGGAGTAGTATTAATAATTTCAAGACACCAATACGAACGTTTTAGTAACAAGCCATCTATCGACACACAATCTAACGGCTCCCGTTTTTCAATTTTAAGAGGGATACGAAGAGAAACCTAAACGAATAACTGAGACAAAAAACAGTTTATATACAAAGCATGATTCCTTCCTCAACACGCTTATCCGTGGAGAAGGAAGTAAACTACAGATGCCTCTGCTTGGCCAACCGTGTCTAGAATTGCTGCCCTGTTCACAAGGTTCTACCACTGCACGACCGTGACCATGCTTCTTCTATGACTTTTCTTTATACATGAACAAATACAGAGTACGGAGCACATTATTAAGGATAAAAGTGTTGTTTTTATCGTATGAAAATAGGAAGAATTGAGTGTAAATGTAGTACATAATATTTGTGAATTATATGAACGACAAAATACTAATACCATCTTATTATATTGGAGTATTCGTTTTCTTACACCAGTAATGAATATCAAACTTTTATAACTTTTAAAATGTGTAACCAAAATTATTAATATTACAAAATGAATATAGACATTTGTGTCATAATATCTTAGAATGAATGAGATTGAACACAATGGAGAAATTGAATTGAGGGAGGAGTAATATATTACCTTGCATCATACTAACTCATAAGCTAAGTTAAGACCAATCTTCCAACAATCACATCTTTGATTAACAAAATATACAGACCCATGTACAGCAATGCGTAGTTTCATGTAAAAAAAAATGAGGAAGATGAGTAATTTTAAGGTTCAATATATTGTCAAGAGTCAGGACCTTGCAGTAAATAAAGTTTACTTTACCGACCATGTTCGGGCCCAGTGGTTAGCACGGAAGGATGAAAAAACCCTTAGGAGTAAATCTCGGGTACGATTTTCCTCTCGCGATGTTTGGAGTAATGGACTAGTGCGTCAGACCAAATAAATAAATAAATAGACTTGACTTTACCAAAAATAAGTAAATGAATACTTACTCCATTCCATTAGGTTGTATACGTATTTTCTTTTTAAAAATTTCAATCAATTGTATACGTTTCTATTTTAGTCCATACTTTATCAAGTTAAAATACTATACTACTCTTAATTTACTATCCACCCATCCACTTGCAAAGAATAAAGTAGGGTTATTTTAGTAATAATATACTCTACCCCACTTGGTTTTCTTTTACCTTAATAATTGTGTCATGGTCAAACGTATACAACCTAACGGAATGGAGGAAGTAATTTTTAATAACATGTACCCCGTAACTAAAATCACTAACGTTATAAAATATGCACATTTGTCTATAGGTCTATCACGACCCCAGCAGCTAATAGATGTGGCTGATGGGCGACGACGACAACTGCGATTAATAGACCAACACGAATTAAACCTGCTTTGCGAGCCAAAACCAGCTCCAAAGTCGTATGAGAATGTTAATTATAACATAGTCAGAGCTCTACTATTGCAAACATTTCAAAAATATCTAAGAATGGTCGTCATAATCGTCAAATAGTCATCTTAATCATTGAAGCGATAACATTTTAGTTACAAAATAGGCCATCATACGCATTCCACGGTTTCATTATTGCAGTGAAAGCATTTACATAGAAAATAGATTCACGGAATGGTCGGACTAAGTCAATTCAATGCAGCAGTCTTTTGAAGCCTTTGGAAGGTTCAACAAAACCTTGCGTATACGCAGTTCTTCCGCCATGTCAACATCTTCATATGGACGTTTACACAAGATCAACTTCTTCAACACTCCGGCATTTCTAAGAAGATGCCCCAGATATTGTAATGAAGAGTCAGAGCCACTGAAACAACGCACTTCGATCACTTTAGCATGACATGAAAACGAACGTAGCGCTTCACTTGGAGGTAACTGAAAGTTAACGTAAAAGCGCTCAAAGCCCTGAAATCGAGAACCACGAGTGATGAAATTCCTTTTAACATTTGAAAGATGGTAACAAATCTATTAGTGAATAACCTTTAACTGCTAAAAAACGTGACAATTTCCATGAAAAGAAAAAAGCTAACCCAGTCAAAGACGAGGATTTCAAGTTGAGGAGATTTATCAAGCAAGCTTATCACATGTCCCCACGCAAAATAAGGACACTGACACAAGTTCAATCTCAACAGTCTTGGAAAATCAGGTATTTCCTCGAGCTTAACTTCCGAAAGAAGAAGCTGTACCCATGAACAAAAGATTAGCAATACGAACGATGAATTTATGCGAGCTACACGATTCACATACATACCTCTATAGACGAATCTGCAAAATGTAATTCTGTGACTTTATGAGCGGCGGCTTTCAAAAGTTCAAAGTCATGCCGGATAACATCATCACTAATATCTCTGAGAAAACCTAACTCCGCATCAGCAAAAGAGCACGAGTCTTTCCATGAGGGAACGATTTTTATACCATAAGTGAATTTGTAGGTTAAATGTGCCAAATTCGGGGCATCAATCTCAATTAAACCCTTGTCAAATGAACAAAATTCTACCCTTAGAATTTTAAGTAACTTAGTGGAAATCAAAACACGACAACGAGTATCACTGTGGCATCGCTTGAGAGTTAGTTCCTCGAGCAATTGACATCCAGAAAACAATCTTTCCACTGAATCGTAATCCACGATACTGACATCATCGAGATAAAGGACCTTGAGTCTCGGAAAACAGGCTGATAAAGGAATTTGACAAGCATAATACTCAAAGCCAAGTATTTTCAATCTCACAAGTGTTTCACACGTGAATAAATCGTTGGGAGGATCATGATTAACTTGATAATGAAGATCTTCAACACCCTTTTGTACCGCGAACCTAACCCATGCATGTATATCCGACTTATCATAACCTTCACAGACTAGACTAAATTTCTTGACAGGGACGGTTTGATGCAACTCCAACACCTTTCCAACAAACTCCTTAAATCTCCTTCTCTGAACTGCGTCTACCCTTCTGGCCACATTTCGAGCACCATCAAAACATAGAGTATCGTCAAAAGAAAGAACAGTCGACAACGTAAAAAGGTGACGCCATCTAGTTGAGAGAACACTTGTGGTCACAGCACACCTTGTTGGTAGAAACGACAGCACGTGAGCAAGCAGGTCATCAGGTAAACTGCTGATCCTATCCAAAAGACCATCCGTTCTTGCGTAAACAATATAATTACCATGTTCTCTACTCGAACTCATCCCTCTTACCTGAAATGTGCATGCGAAATTAAGCGATAACTATGAACATACAGACTACAGCACAATGATACAAAGAGAATAGCTTAGAAATTTATACTTTCCCCACCTATTTTCAATTCAAATTTAATTCGAGGGATAACCATGAACTCATCTCCTTTTCTTCATGTTTCATTTTCATCGTGAAAGGTTTCACGTTAATATTATCGTGACAGTGTCTCACTCGAGAATTTGGGTTTTAAAAATGGATTTGTTTCGCGCAAAATTAAAATTTAATCTAATTACCATCCGCAATCATTTAGCCAAAACAGATATCGTTACAAGTAAGTGACAATTTTGGATCAAAATAATGACTAATACAAAGAAAACAGTTGATTTGTGCCAAGCTAAACAAAATACGGAGGTGCTTTTAGGCTAAACAGTTGATTTGTGCCAAGCTAAACAAAATACGGTGCTTTTAACAATGACTACAATACCATTATTCTAAATAAAATGATTACGATAATATAATATCACAATTATACCACAAAGGAGGTTAATATAATATCACAATTATACGGTGCTTTTAATAATGACTACAATACCATTATTCTAAATAAAAGGAGGTGCTTTTATGGTAAAAC
The DNA here is from genome assembly GCA_023091065.1 of Dianthus caryophyllus. NCBI lineage: Eukaryota > Viridiplantae > Streptophyta > Magnoliopsida > Caryophyllales > Caryophyllaceae > Dianthus > Dianthus caryophyllus. Next base: position 8,274,519 of record CM041522.1, on the reverse strand, counting down.
TGTATGAATGATTTTACTTTCACCCAATTAAAACTACTCCCTTCTTCTCCGTGATTTGTTTACCATTACTTTTTAGACATTTATTAGAGATAAAACTAATAAAATCAATCGCTCTATATATATAAAATAAGGTTTTTTCGAGTGCTCTCCTTAATTCAAGGAGGTTCTAGCCAATAAGAAAATAGTACCTAAAAATAGATTAAATAATTTATACGGAGTACTAAGAACAATAGTAATTTGGAAATAAATAATTATATGAGACATAATTTCCTTATTTAATTATGATAAATTAGATAACTTTTAGGCAAATCTTTAATTTTTATGTATAATTTAAAATTATCATCATTAGTTTCGTATCGAAAAATGCTATCAAATGAGTATAAATATCAAGGTATCATCCAATCAAAAAATTCCACTTTGAAAATAAACTAACTAATTTAAATTGAGAAAAGAAATAATAATTTGGAAATAAATAATTATATTACACATAATTTTCTTATTTAATTATGACACATTAGATAATTTTAGTTAAGTTTTCAACCCTTTTTTTATATATATACATCAAAAATTTAGCATGGTCTTTCTGGGTACTACGTTAAATAGTTTTAGTTTATTATGTTTTAATTATGAGTACGATTATCATTTGTGTTATTTATATTTTTAACTGTATATTTGATAAGACCGTTTAATATTTGTCATATTGAACATTTTCATTTCTTAATTACTATGTTTGTTATTTTAACATAGTTTAATTAAATTCATGATGGTTCTTTTTCCTTTTTATACTGTAGATTTATATTTTAAGTTCAACATTTGAAATCCTCATTAAAAACTTTTGGTTACAAAAAAAATAGCAAAAATAATAAATATGTAACAAGATCAATAATAATATTTATAATTTATGATGCTTGATCTTTGAGTTAGTTTCATCGTATTGAGTTTTGGTCTAATTGTTCATGTCAATTTTATAGAAAAACATTTAAAAATTAGGTAAAAAAAAGAAATCAACATGGTGTAGTTTAATGATAAGGTAAAGTGTAGGTTAGCTAATAGCTAAACGTGCATCATAATATAAGAGTTCATGTACATACTAATTAATATAAACATGACTCACGGTTTTTTTTTTATATCATTTGTTTTGTTTTGAAGTTAATGTTTTGCATATATTATCTAGAAGGGCCTATATATTATACATATGCTACATTATCAACTATGAAAGTTATGTGACGCAAATCACAGTTTAAAATTTTTATAATCTTACTTTATTTTGCAATAATAGTACTCCGAACTATATAAGTCTTACAATTACAAAATTATTATACCTAAACACATGTATCTCCTAATATGATAAGAACGTAACCATAAATATATTTTTAAATGCTTTTTCATTATTATGTGATGACAGACAATTTTTTTTTCTTTTAATTTAACCTAAACCACAAAACATATATCAAAATTAAATATAAGAAAAATTAGAGATGTGAGAGAGTCCAACAATTTCAAAACTCTTAATTTTAAATAAAAATTACATATTACTCCGTACAAATTACAAAATAAAAATACAAGCGAATTTGGAAATTTTAGTTTCAAGAGTAGGTGTTACAGTGCTATAATCCAAAATTGAGGTAATGTATTTATCTAAAACTATCATGTTTAATCCTACTCATAATAAGACTAGGATAATTATCAACTATATAAATTCTTTTTGTAGGTAACAAATTTATATTGCTCTAATATATTATACTATGATCATGTCACAATAAAAGTTTGCCCTATTGATTCAATGTCACATTGGCTTTTTATTTATTGATTTACTTATTTATTATTTGTTTAAACTATTGAAAACCTCATTAATCCTACGTATATATACTTATTATCACCTTTATTTAAATCAAATGTCTTATTTTTTTTATTTTTTTTTAATTATGGTGGTTTTAAATTTACTTTTTTTTTTTAATGCTATTATCTTCTTATTGTGATATTCAGTATATTTGTTTACATATATCTGATTTTTTTTTTCGTTGAATATGTGAGTTCCTAATTTTATTATTGTAATATACAAAGACTATTTATGTTATTTTAAATTGTAAATTTTTTTTGTTAATAGTGGCAATATATACATAGATCTAAAAAGTGTCATGTCATTCGAAAAATTGCATAAAATGAAACGAAATGTTCACATCATTGCAATAAAAGGGATTAATCCTTATAACTTAAAACTAAAAGTGAAGTAACAATCAATAACATCTATATCGTACGATTACAATTTGCAACGTGATCAAATCATCAAACATAAGATTATGCAAATATGTACCAAATCAATTATTTCTACGTATGAAAGTTCAATTGCTATATTGTTTGGCATTTAATAGTTAATTTTGATATTCTTACAAAAATCATTTCTACATATTTTTATTCTTATATAACTATTACTAGATGACAATTTGTCATTATAATTTGTTGATCAACGAAGACGCTTTGAGAAGCATAATTATAGATGGTCCAAATATTGTGAAGTTTTTTAATTATTTATTTGATAATTAGAGATCATTATAGAAAATTTTCAGTTAAAAAAAATATTTCTAACTTTTAAGGAATTGTAGTAAGTGTTAATGATATGCTTACTTTTATAATCGTTACTGGGTAATACTTTTGTGGTGTGGTTTGATTTTGAAATTTCTCCTTAAATTTAAATGTGTTTTTCAATATGAATGTTTATTCTATATATTGTCAATGATGTAAAATTATGATATTAGATATATACAAAATTAAATACAATCTATAATTAGTTAGATTCTTAGATTTCAAAATAAGTACACAAATATTTATATATGTTTTTAATAGACACGTCATTTTATTTTCTCTCGATATTAGTATCGCCATTTTAGTTTTAGACTAATCGCACAAATAAAATTTACCTACTATTTAAAGTTATTGTATGAGAATTAATAAAGTTACTCGTGCATCGCACGGGTGTTTCACCTAGTATATCTATATAATTGGAGGTTTTTTCGAGCGACGTGAGAGAGTCCTGCTTTTTCAAAACACTGAATTTATAAAAGATAAATGAAATATAAATTTATATAAGATAAATAAATTATAATTTTAAGCTTTAAATTTCAATTATTAAATAAATAAATTATAATTTTAAGCTTTAAATTTCAATTATTAAGATCAACACAAATACAAAATCAAACTCTACCATATCAATCCAGCTAAACTCAATCTAAACCCAAACTCTACAATTATAAAAAGTATATATACATGTACGTACACATTAAGCCTATGTGTAACTTATCTATGTTTTTCATTATGTTTTTTATTTAATGCCTATATGTAATATGTAATGTGTAATGTGTAATGTGTAATTTATCTATGATTTTCATTATGTTTTTTATGTAATGATTTTTTTAGCACGTAGGTACAAGAGTTAATTCATATTTTATATGCAAATTTACGCATGAAATCTGTTGTAGTGAAATAATAATTATATGGTGAGCGTCTATATACCCAAAGTTTCTAATGTGCGATTTTATTATAAGGTTATTATTCAATAGTTATTTGTGCCTTTTTGAGGAGATTGTCTAACAATTATGCCTTGATCGTTTTATTTGAATTTATTAGTGACAAAGTTACAATATATCTATATAATAAGTTTTGGTCGCTACATATAAATTTTTTTAGTTTTGTGTTATTTCTAATTATGGAGTCATAATTATTTTTTTTTTAATATGATGAAACTCTTAATTTAATTAGAATATTAAACATGTCACAAAATTAGAATATTAAACATGCCAAAAAAAAAAAGGAAACATAAAGAGCATTGTTTATATCGACATTCAAAAGCACTTATAAGTTATAAGGCTAATTCAACTTAATTAGAATATTAAACTTGATATCAAGAGAATATGTCTAAAATTTGTGTGTAATTTTTGTGATAATTAAAGAGTTTTAATACAATTGTAAAACTAATTAAAGAGTTTGAACATGTATGAGATACTAATACACATAATTAAATTAATTTTTATAAGAGTACAAAGCTTTCAAGCGTTCCCGAAAAGTAGTCACATATACTCCTACATATAATTGTTATGCCCTTTTATAATGTTTTGTAATCTTAATTTAAGCATCTAAACATGGAAACAAAATGATCAAGAAATGAGAAATTTAAAAATATTTTTGACACTATAAAACTTGTGATTTTAATTGTGTTTTACTGTTTTTGTATTTAAAATAATTGTTATAACAAAATATTTATAAAGCTATCATCGAACCAAAGACGCTTTAAGTGCGAGTTTCAAGTGTCACATATAATAAAATTAGCTGTTTCGATATAAACTCTAAAAAGTAGAAAAAAAAAAAAAAACTAAAAAAAAAAATTATGTGTCCAATATTTCTATTGGCACCCGTCATTTTAAATACTAAAATTGGCCCGGTTTGCCTTTATACACATAGTTCTTCCATTATATATCCTTTAATTTCATTTTTATTCAATAATTTCCATTATATATCCTTTAATTTTATTTTTATTGAATAATTTGAGAAGGCAAAATTTTAAACCCGTGCGTAGCACGGGCTTTCACACTAGTAATAATATAAATACAAATGGGTCTCGCTGGCTTAAAATTATTAAATGTAACCATGATCATCTATAAAAAGTGTAAATAAATGACTCGAACACCCTAAAATGAAAAGTGTAAACAAATGACCTAATCCATTGGTGTGGCGCGACCAACTGCACAAACCGCCCCGAGTAAACGAGGAGAATCGAACCATCCCAAAGAAGCCGGGGTAAAAATGGGAATGGGCTAGGTTTATGAACTTATAATCTAGAATCTGATGATCGAGTCGATTCCGCGAAAAAGGGGAGTAGATCTAATGCAAAAAACGCCCAAATGAAAGGACCTACCATGCCCACATATAACATTGACCATAAAATGTGTATAGAAGTAAATATTTAGGAAGAAATTACCTCTACTTACTGTTTGGAGTTAATTAAAATCTTAGTTTTTAAGGTTCAATTGAACTTGCTGCATCTTCTCATGAGGGTAATTTACTACTTTAGCATTGGGTGTGTAAAGTGTAAGTGGCTTATTGAGGAAGATGAATAATTTAACTCTTCTTGATCTTAATTTATACTAAAACAAAGATCACCTCTTAAAATTTTCCCGCTCAACTTAATGGGCCTTGGGCTTCGACAGTAAAATAGTAAATTTATAACTAAAATCCTATTGGCCCAAATCTAACCCCAGATCCTTGAACTCCGATTACCTTTCACGAAACTTCCTCTCTATCCTTACCAATTGTGCTTCAAAAAAAAATAGGAAATTATAATTTAGAAAATCAGAATAAATAATTTAAGAAATCATAATAAACAATTTAGGAAACCAAATTTAATTTTTCAAAATTAGGACTACATATGCACAATTATGTCAAAATATGATGAATTTTTGGAAAAAGTTAAGTACAATATATCTTTGGAAAAGAACCAAAAAAAAAAAAATGTATGTTTTAGGAAAAAAAATGGAATTCAATAATTCACAATGCCAAATTATATCATATCGTATCGTTATGTATTCTACTTAAATTAGAAAACACTCAACCAAATTTTTCCTAAAAAATAATTACACTATTTATGAAAATAATCTAAAACATTTGTTACTTGATTAAATTTTTATTAAAACTAGAAAATACTCATATACTTTTATTTATTTATTGGGTTTTTTCCTAATCTTACTCTCTTATCGGTTTCCCCAACTGCATTCTCTGTATATCGTATTCCCAAGCATTCCCTGAGTTTCTTAATTACTCCCAACCATAACTAATTATGCTTAAGCCGTCAATTATCACCGTTAAATGCCAATTAGGATGCGTAATTTGCCTACGTGGAGCGCCTAATTTGCCTACGTGGAAGGATTAGTTGTAAATTAGAAGTTAAAGTCAATTTATTAACCGTCATTTCTTTCTTTTGATTCAATTTTTTTTAAAACCCTTTGAAACCATTTCTCCTTCCTTTCTCTGTTCTCTTCATCTCCTTCCTTTTGCTATTGAACTTTTGCAGTTCATCGTCGTTACAACATCTTCATCGTTGAACTTTTGCAGTCCTTCCTTCCTCTGTTCAATTTCAGGTATAATTTCAGGTATGATTTTGGGTAAATTAAAGAAACTCAGGGGTACAGTTGGGAGTAATTAAGAAACTTCGAAGTGCAGTTGGGAATACGATATACTGAGAATGCAGTTAGAAACCCAATAAGAGAAAGTCAAGGAAAAACCCTTTTTTATTTCTTTTAACATGCATATCTTATAGAGTATCATATTATACTCTTTTTAAGATTTAACAATTTAGGAAACCAAATTTAATTTTTCAAAATTAGGACTACATATGCACAATTATGTCAAAATATGATGAATTTTTGGAAAAAGTTAAATACAATATATCTTTGGAAAAGAACCAAAAAAAAAAAATGTATGTTTTAGGAAAAAAATGGAATTCAATAATTCACAATGCCAAATTATATCATATCGTATCGTTATGTAATCTACTTAAATTAGAAAACACTCAACCAAATTTTTCCTAAAAAATAATTACGCTATTTATGAAAATAATCTAAAACATTTGTTACTTGATTAAATTTTTATTAAAACTAGAAAATACTTTTATACTTTTATTTATTTATTTCAATTCTTTTAACATGCATATCTTATAGAGTATCATATTATACTCTTTTTAAGATTTCACTATTTATGGAAATGAAATTTTAGTAAAGAAAATATAAGTATTACATGTACAATATTAAATATTTTTTTTATTAAACTTAAAAAATACTTTTATACTTTTAATCTTCTAAAAAAGCTTAGTATAACTATAACAATGCTTTAATAGAGCACTAAAATAATATTTTTCTATGAAAAAGAGATTTTTTTTTCAATGACATCATTAATTAAAATACCCTTTTTTTTTTGTTTCTTATTTTCTTTGTGTTTTACTTGTCAGAAAATCTAATTATTGTATAATAGAATAATTTTGTTTTCTATATTATATTATTAAAATTTTATTCAAAATATGGAGTAAAATTAATCAATCTATAAAAATTATTATAGATAATTTAAAAAAGAAAATTACGGAGTAGTCTATTAGTAAATAAGAAAATAGTTATCCTTAAAAACTGTTATATATGATTTTTTTTTTTTTTTAATTATGCATGTGTCTCATAATAAAGATACCGCATATTAAGTAGTCTATTCTTAATTTTAGTTTTAATTCAATTTTAGTTTTCTAAATATTAATCTACGTGCTTTTACAGTCAAATTTAAATATCATTTAAATTTTAGTATATTTATAATTACAACATGAATAAAAATAAGTAACAAAATAAAAAATAATTGTCTTTAAAACTAATAATCGGCAACATAAGTGGGTCAAAGGATAGTGGGGTTTATGATGTTTTGATTAGTCTTAATTCTTAATCTTGTGCTTATTTGTTTAAGAAAACTCTATTTTTCTCTTTATGGATGAACAGAAAACTAACTTCATTTAAAAAAAAAAAAAAAAATCGGCAACATAATTATATTGAATTTCTACATTCCTAAATATAAAATAACTATAGAAACCGTGCATTGCACGGGAGCTACACTAGTTTCATTCTAAATAAATTGTTTACAATTTTTCAATTACTCGTATTTTTTTTTTTGGGGTAAAAGAAGACTTGACAAATGGATCATTCGATTAAGTTTCGATTCGGGTTAAATCGGTTTGATTTAAAACGGGTTTATACTATTTTCAGTTTCAGTTTGATTTCGGTTTAGGTTCATTTCGGTTAACCACTTTAATTGGTTTATACTATTTCGGATTGGGTTCGGTTCAGGTGGGTCAACATCAATTCAATTAAGTTTCAGTTCATACATTTCTTTAATTAAGATTACAAAAAATCGTCTACAATTAAAGATACTTTGCAATTTAAATGCTAAAAGTAAAAATCTTGTTAATAAACTAAGAATCAATGTTAAAATACATAAAATATATTTGTATATATGAAAAATAAATATTAATAATTTGGGTTAATCGATTAAATTCTTATCGGTTTGGATATATACAGGTTCAGTTATTATAGAATTCAATTCAGTTTCGGTTCAATTCGGATGAGATTGTGTTTCGGTTACTATTCAGATTACTCATATGGGGGTGTTCGATTGGTTATCAATTCGGATAATTTCAATCGGTTTTCGGGTTCGGGTTTATTTTGCCACGTCTGGGTAAAACAGTAAGTAATAATATTAATAACTAGTGTTGCGACCCGTGCAATTCACGGAGCATTTTAAAATATCCTTCAATATTTATTGATGGTTTTGACGAATATTGCACCCCTTGTTGAATAAAGGGTAAATTACTCCGTAGTCCGTACGTTTATTGTGGCAAACCCGATTAAATAAACATAGTTACGGTCTATTCACGTGAAAATAGTGCATTATATAGTTGAAATGTAATCAAGAGGAAAAGTCTTAACAAAGACGGCTTATATGTTGCTGGCTCTCCTTTTGCCGTTTTGATAATGTTAGAAATTGTGAGAGATGAATCAAGGTTATTACGAATTCTATTTTTCTGCTGTTGGATAAAATAGTAACGTCGGGTAGTCAGTGACATACAAAATACAATAAACAATGTAACCACTTTACTTTCTACAATATACACTACATCCATTTGCACAGAATTTATAGTTTTAGCAACTATAAAGCGAATTAAGTAACGTCGAAAGCGTCTTACGACATCAGCCAAGCCTTCCTCTTTGAATGGTCAACTGTTTGAAAGTTCAAACACGGGCTTCAACATGGAGGCGTCCGCTTGTTCATATTACATGTCTCAAAACAAACAATACATGAACATCATTTCATGCAAGAAGATTACGTAAATTCATATTAGCGTCAATTCTTGCAAAACTTAGCGACCAACAACAGCACAAAGCGTACAGCAATAGCAGACAACGAACAACATCAGGCAGCGACAGCGAGAAGGAGCAACTGATAACGACAATTGGCAATAGCAGCGGGCAACTGCATTCAACGGCAAAGGGAAGCAACAGTGATAAAACATTAATGGAAAACAGAAACCATGTCCCAAAGATACAATGTCAACAATCATAATTTCAAACCACTAATCGTGAATAAGGTCAGGATGAAAAACCCCATAGCCATCTGTATACCATACATAATCCAATAATACAGAAAAATATCATAACTTCCATCATACCTCCCTATTGAAATCCACTTGTCGTCTTTCTACAGTATTTGATTGTATGCGCAGAGAAATTCAGCAACCGACTGTTCAGGGTCTAGCGCCTATTTAATTGATTGTATATTTGTATGCACAGAAAAAGTACATGTTGTTCTAATGGACTTGCAAATACAACCATAATTTGATAAATTCAAAGATAGACGAACAACAACACACGCCACCAAAAGTGCATAACTAACCTTGGATAATAAGAAGATCTCTTGATTGGTATAAGGCCATACTTCCTCCTTGAGTAATCATCCGACAGAATATCAGCCGTTTTCACGCTAATTGTCAGCACTCTTATCGCTCTTTTCATCCTCGACTTCTGATGTTCCAGTAAACCAATAACAATTCATGAGAACAAACCTATACAAAACAAAGCAAACAAACTCAAAAGCAAAAATGTTATTGCAAAATAATACCTTTGCTTTGAGCAATGTCTTTTCCTCTACAATGAGTTATTTAACAACCGCACATTCCAAGGACGACATATTCGTAATCTGGAACCCTGACGACACCGAAAGTTGATCCAATTTTAAAGACCGGCCCTGACGACACCAAAGTTGATCGAATTAAATGACCGATCAACTTAGACGACTAAGTAAACGAACACAACCACAATTCGATAATTCAAACGTTAACCAACAACACAAACAGAAATCGGAGTATTCGACTATCTGAACAGTTTACTTAAAAACCAAAATAAGCAAAAGAGTACCAACCAGCAGTCTTTCATACGAAAACACAGAGTAGTCCTTAAATGCATCCCCTCAATTATGCTAACAACAACGATGACTTGTAGTGACAACAATAAGAAGGACGAACCAGCAGTCTTTCATACGAAAACAACGATGACTTGTAGTGCCATTGTGTTCCAAGTTCACCAGGCGCTGACAGAAGTAGAACGCTGCTCCGCAATATGCAAAACAAAGTGGTAGATGATTAGTGAAACAAAATAGCACACACGGAAAGACTGACTGCAATGTACGTCAGAAAATTGAATGTCCTAAGCTGTATGCGTCGCGAATAACTGAAAGTGACGAAGTTAATACATAGAGATCATTGGTGGCAATTTGAATGCTTCGTTCAAATTTACAATAATAAATAAAAAGAAGAAGCATAACACGTTTATTCGACTACCCAAAGGTCAAATTTATCTACACAGATTGAGTCTGAGGCTTGCTATGCGCATACAACATGTGCATAAGAGAAACACGGAATGTACCTTGACCGCGTTGAGCCTGAGTGACGTCCAGACATCAAAAAGGAGGAATACACGACCACACTAAGCAAAGGCGACTAAAAACTACAATAATGGGAGGAAATGTAACAGGCACGCAGAGATGATCCTTTCAAAGAATCAAAGACACAAAATGAACGCAATGACATGTAACGACAAACATACTCGTGAAATTACGAACTGCTGCTCCTTCAGGCTGCAGAAAGAACCCATGGTTGCCAGGTACGATATTAATAAAATTACTCTAATGCCTTCAAAACTTTCCAGACCAAGACCACGCCATAACAGAGTTGCAATGTCAAACCAGAATCGTACCTGGCAACCAATAACACGGTATAACAGTTGTTGTAGTGCTGGGAGTTGCTCCAACAATTCCACTGTATCGAGATCCTTTGTTCTCTGAGTAGAGGAGGATCATAAACCAATACTCTATTATGATCATCTCCAAAGTCATATATGGAGTATATAACAACAATTGAGTAGTCCATCAATAAGAAAATTAAAGAAACCAACAGGCTAGTCCACTCGTGGAGCTGTCTCGTCCCTCGTCAATGTGGGGGTAAGGCCGCCTTTCTCGACAATAAAAAGCTTAATCTTATCGTAGTTTTAAATTTAATATATGTTGAGCGTTATGATGTACTCCCTCCATCCCAAAATAAGTGTCCCCTTTTCTATTAAAATTAAATAGAAATAGGGACACTTATTTTGGGATGAAGGGAGTACTAGATTTCAGTGCTCAGACTGAGTTTATCAGTAAAACTGTCAGGATTTTAAAGGAGCAATTCATGACTTCGACAGGGCAAAACAAAAATAAACAAATAAACAAAATGCAAGGAATAAGATTTAGAAGAAAAGCAAATCTTACAGGGGGGTCTGTTTCAACATCATACTTCAAGACCCTAAAGCATTCAAGCTGTTCTTCAAGAAAGAGTGCATAAGCACGGACCCAAGCAGAGTAATCCCATGCTGGACAAACAATATAAGATTGTCAGGAATGAAGAGTGTTGACAAAAGGGGTGAATGGGTCGGTCTTGTATGAAATAACTAAACAGGAAAACAAAATATCACCAGTTGCACTGGAATCGTCTCTAAAATGGGACATGTTGAGCATATGTGTCCTATTACGTCCATAGTTAAGAAGCTCTTGATGAAATGTGGGGTCAACTTCGCGCAGAGCACGATGAATAACAATGAGAGTTTTTAAAGCCACCTACGGGAAAAGAAGGAAACAGAAAGTAGGTGAGTAATAACGGGGGAGTTAAGCATAAATGAGTAGTAGAACGAAAAGAAAGAACGAAAGAAAGAGGAAGAGAGAGAGCATACAGCCCAGTTATGGGTCTTAGCTAGGCGTCTAGACAGAGCGTGAATGCAATAAGCAACATCAGCACGAGGGCAGGTGGCAGAAACAGCAGCAAAGATAGCACGAATGTGACGGTCTTTGGCAGGACGTTCGACATGATTGGTAGCTTTAACCACAGCGATGTCCAAATCCTTGTAATCACTATTGACTTTAGCCAAGCTTATCGTCGTAGTATCCTTAATCGATCCCAAATATTTCCGCAAACTACTATTTGTACCTCCTGCTGCAGCTGCCATCTGTAGGCTGTGGACTGTGAACTGTCGACGACCCCCTCCCTTTATTCCTCCTTCTCTGCATTCATCATGTTCATATTCACATCAAACTTGCATTAATACCAACATCACAATATGTTGTACTACAACACCAACCCAACCAAAAAAAAAAACTGGCAAGTCCAAAAACTGTCTATGACACTTGAACACTATACCAACAATATGACAGAAAATAAAATTAGAAAGTCGTTAAAAAAATACAGATTGAAAAAACACTGCATACTCAAGCAACACACTACCTTTTGATACAGACTGAAAAGAAACCAAGGGAAGGTCGTTCTCCCCGTATCCACTAGCACGCGCAATCTTCTTAAATGAATGGAACTGTTTGTCGGGAACATAGACATTTTCTTGGTATACCTGTTTTGCAAGCATAACACTGTCAGCTATTGAGTACTATTCATATTCATATATACAAAATTTATCACCCAGTAGTACAGCAAGAACCATTATGTAAATTGGGAAAAAAAATCACATCATTCGACTGCTACTTTACATTTGAAACAGAAAATAGTTTAAATAATCGTTTCATTTTATTCCACCACATTCCAAAGCTAGAGAACAATGAGTTTTTGGCTCCACTGAGAAACGAAAATAATCCTGAATAGATTGGAAACCTAATAAATCATGAACAATGCTACATATGAATTTTATAAAGGAATATACCTCATCGACCAGGAGGACAAGACCTTCTTTCTTGCAAAATTCAACAATTTGCTTTTAGTTTTCTTCAGCTAGAACCTGAGCAGGAACAATGCTGTATAGATCATTCCTATCATTACAAAACGGTATAGGGATTAACATCATTCCTATCATTACAAAACGGTAATAATTAATAGCAGGTAGTTACCGTTTTTCCTATCGTGTGACAAAAAGACCTTCTTTCTTGCAAAATTCAACAATTTGCTTTTGGTTTCTCGGGTATTTTTGACATGAATAGGCTCTTACACCCTCGATTGTACCGGCTTCATCTTAAATTTCGTTTTCTCACAAAGCAAAGGGGGTTCTTTCGGGACGAGTTCTTAAGCGAGACAGACGAAACTGTATTGCGAGGAATTCATCGCTCATTTTAAAACTGTGGTCAGGGACTTGGTACCTGAGATTGACGGTCACAACTTGAAATGAATTCAAAACCTATTAATTCATATTACTGTTGAAATTAGCACAATTGAGAACAAAATTGAAAAATGGAGACTAAATTTAAGCGATTAAAGTGTACCTCGAGTTGGTAACAGAAAATAGGTGAGTGGATCTGCCGGAATTGGGGAGGAGCGATGACGAAGGGCGGTAGAATACGACGGAGATGACGGCCTGAAGCGAGTTGCCAGAGACCTCGCGGTAGAGGTTCAGAGTGTAGGTGACAGAGATCCACCGCTCCACGCAATTCTCTTTCTCAAACAGTTGGCGATGGAGGAGGTCGAGGTTGTTGCGGCGGCGGAGATCGTTTTGGTGTGAGTCGGAGTATGACGGAGCTATAACGACGACGATAACAGGGGCCTTTTCGTTTTCTCCATCAATGGAAGGCAGGAGGTGAATAACGCAGGGGTATTAGATGAAGTTACAAGGAAGTTGAATGAAATTTTGATGGGAGGAGGAACCGAGGAAGTTGAATGATTTTTTCTCCACTGAAGTTGACGTGGCAGCAATATGACGTGGAAGCATGATAGGCAATTTAGTTTGTTTTTTTTAAGCTTTTTAGGGGGAGATTTTGTTTTAATAGTATTATATAGATTTCAAGACACCAGTACAAACGTTTTAGTAACAAGCCATCTATCAACACACAATCTAACGCCTCCAGTTTTTCAATTTTGCGAGGGATACGAAGAGAAACATAAACAAATAACAGAGACAGAAAACAGTTCATATACAAAGCATGATTCTTTCAAGACGTGTGAGGCGCCCCAATCTTTTGAAAGCCATTCCTTCCTCAACAAGCTTATCCATGGAGAAGGAAGTAAACTACGGATGCCTCCGCTTGGCCACCGTGTCTGGAATTGCTGCCCGGTTCACAAGGTTCTACCACTGCACGACCGTGGTGCCATGCTTCTTCTATGACTTTTCTTTATACATGAACAAATACAGAGTACGGAGCACATTATTAAGGATAAAAGCGTTATTTTTTATTCGTTTTCTTATTATGTGTGAATTATATGAACGACCAAATACTAAAACCATCTTATTATATTGGAGTATTCGTTTTCTTACACCAATAATTAATACGGAGTATCAAACTTTTATAACTTTTAAAATGCGTAACCAAAATTATTACCTTGCGTTATACTAACTCATAAGCTAAGTTAGACCCATCTTCCAACAATCACATCTTTGATTAACAAAATATACAGACCAATGTACAGCAATGCGTAGGTTCATGAAAAAAATGGAAAAAGCCGTGTAATACCCCTTGTACATTGTTTATAGCATATGTTGTTCATCTACATTTTCGGGTTTTGAAGTCGACTTCCCAAGTTGAGTATTGTAAAATGGCTATTGATCGAGAGGCATCCACTCCAGTTCTAGTTCTAGCTCTCCGCATTCGACATTTTGGAGTTTCAATTGCATCTGTTGTTTCACTTTTCCGTCAACGATGTTAATTATGCTATCTTCTATAAGTGCATTATCATTTGATTTTAGCCATTTCCCTATTTGCATGTTGCCAAACATTCCCGGGTCGCCATACGCTGTTGCTGAGGTTATCAACGATTGAATATCGATCTCAGCTTCGCCCATGATGTCGTCTGCTGAAAATGTGTCGTAGTCGAACACTTTCTGCAATGTGGAAACAAATTAAAACATGTGTCAATTAAGAAATGCTCATTACTTTGTAATACAGATCAATTTCCCTTCCAAATATTTCCTATGTTCGAAAGGTCTCGTTTCGCTTACAAGCTTCTTAACCGCACAACGGAAATTGCAACCGTCTAATTCCCTCCAAATAGATCAATCTAAACAAAGGTAACATAAAACATCAAGACCGTATTTCTTCGTAATCCAGTTATAATTGTGCTCGGTGCTCCTTCACATTTCCATTGACCAGTAACCTAGCTACAATCACCAGTCTCTTTTGATATAATTACGGGTTTTACAGCTAGTTTAACTAAAAGAAAGGCTTACCAATTTTACAGGTCCATAATCCTGAGGTACAGAAAGCATTAGTTCTTCATTCCAAACAGGATTAAGGTTGCTCTTTATGATAGATGTTTGTACCGTCTGAAACGATATAAAACGATCAGAAATATGAGATTAGCTATATTAGCACATAACATGTAATTCGTGAACATGGCATTGTAACCATATGTCATAATAAGAGATAGAAACGTCAATCGGGCAGCACAATCCAGAAGGTCAATAAAATGTCGAGAGAGTAGTAAAATTTAACGCACCTGCTGCCCAAGATTCAAGACGACATAAGGATCACTGGACAACATGTCTCGGACCGCTAGATTTATCCCTTTTATCACTTTGACTTTCAATACTCCTATGAATTCTACCATTCCTTCCTGTGACAAGATTCAAGAAAGTCAAAACACGCTGAATCGAAAAGTCTCTAATGGTGAGATCACCACCTAGACAACCAAAATAACACAATCTAAGAAAGTCCAACCACTATGAAAGGCACATCAGTCATTCAGTCACATAATAATATGTCGTAAGTGGCAAAATGCCCTCTGTCTAATAGGTTGATATCCACTCTCGTTGTCGAAATTTGAAAGAACAGATTGGAAACTCTGTATATCGCCTCCTAATTTGCATTACATTCCGACATGAGTACGTAATATGTAGGCAGTACTCGTAGCAAGCTAATTGCCAAAGTCATACGGGATAAGACTAAACTGAAACAAAGTGTTATATTTATCAGGTGCTTTCTAAATTGTTTTAGGAAAGCCGATTTGATTTCACTAAACCGAGCAAATGAGACGTATAGGACTACAGTAAGTTAGTTTCGACATTCCCTTCTTTTTCTTCTTTTATTGTGGTTCCCAATTCATTGTACACATCGCATGTTACATATCAACAATATGATGAAAAAAGACGGAAAAAGGAAGAAACCTGGCTTACAGTATTGTTGGACTTCTTTGTTGAATTTAAGCTTCGAAAACTGTTCATAAGCTTCTTGGAAAAGCTCGGTTGAAGTGCGGCAGTCTTTGCAGGAGGAGGCATTGACAAAATCCGCAAACTAGGTTTCAGGAACTCTTGAAGCTCATACTTTGATCTGTATCAATATTTGACAAGCATATTTCAGTACATCATACAGCATTATATTTGTCGTTCCCACTCAACTAAGTGATTATAATTTGAAAGCCAGACAAAAACCCCGACAATTTAAAATTTTAAAGCTGGACAAAAACCTGATGAATTTCATACGATCGTCGTGACTTCCATCAGGTCCAGGCTTTGAACAGCCCTCGGGAATAAAAGCCTCGTATGTTGCATTAGCTGCAGCGTTTCCTCCGACCTCAACCATTGCATCAATGTCTTCATCAGACCACTCATCTAATGTCACCGACAAAACCTGAAGAAAACCAAGAAAAATACTGAGCACGTAACCAAAGAAACCTCAAAAGATCAACACAAACATGATCGTCGAAGATCACATTCATAATAATTTTCTTAAAAATGCCGGTTGTCTTGAGGGAAGTGGTGACCGTACCCTTGATATATGTGTTCCAAGACTTCTGTGCACGCCACAACATTTTAAGCAGATAAATACTCCGATATTTGCGGATCTGCAGAAACGTTCAAACGTGCAATTAGTAAATACGGAAGTACAATCAGACGGATAAACAAGATAGATTTACAAAACGGCAATAATAGTAAGAATAAAACCAGAAACTCACGCCCATTTAGGATCCGCTGCACGACAATCAGCGCAAAAGCGATTATCCTTTTGCTGCAATAGATCCTTCAGCCTTCGTTTGCCTGAAGGAGATAATCGAAGAAACAGAAGAAAATAAGTAGCTTCCTATGTCGAGACTACTTTCTATATCGAGAATTGTATCGCCACGTCAACGTGAGGACAGTGAAGTACCTGAGACAGGTCTACTGAGCTCAATTCGTCTATTCATTGCTCTGCTCATAGACTCCACTCAAACAAAAACGAACTTTTTCGACGAAGAACCTGAAAAATTGCACCGAAACTGTTGTTATAAGATATACAGAAGTGTTATTCATAGAGCAAAATTCAATTAAATCGAGAAAAAAACGAGAAGAACGACGACTATTAACTGTGTTCTGTGTTCATACATTATACGAAACCGAAAAACAATCAATCAAATCTCTAACAAAACAAAAGACGAGGATTCAACGACGATCACAGTAACAAACAATATACGATTACAACTTGTTCTATGGATTACTACATTCTAAGATGACAAAATTTAACTTACTAATTCGGCACATAACTTTTTTTTAATCTACATTTAGAACTACATTCATCATCATCATCATCATCATCATCATCATCATCATCATCATTAACAACAACAAACAACAAACCCTAACACAAAATTACAGCGCGAAAAAAATCAAATAAATTGAACAACTAAAGAATCAAACAACTTGAATAATCGAACAGACGGCGAAATAAATAATTAAATCCAAAATTAATTTAAATATTAAAGAAAAAGGGGGAAGAACAAACCTTGAGAAAAGCAGAGGTAAAGGAGAAAAGAAGAAAAAATGAAACAAAAAAAAAGAAATATATAAATAAATAAAATGGGAAGGAAGAAGGTGAAGAAGATTGAAGAGGTCAACGTTGGATGGAGGTGTTGAAGACCTGGAAAAGGTGAATTACAGGTATGGTGGTTTTGATTAATTTAATTGTTTTTATTATTTTTTTTTATTTTTTTTTTTGCGGGAATTATTATTTATTACAAGTATTATTTTGAATTGCACCCGTTGACCGTTTTCAGATTACTCTGTATTATTTGGACCAACATTCCCTCGTCTCACTTTTGTCCCTTTGACTTTTGCGAGGGAAAGGATTGAGTAAGTTTATTGTGCGACGGATTTACGCAGTGATTAAATATGACCACTTTAATATTTAAAGTGAATATTTTAACGTTAAGTGTGATTATTTTTTAACCTTTAAAATGGTCACTTTGTCAAGAAGGAAATATTGTATTGAATGCTTGTCTCCATTCTCATTAATCATCTCATTATTTATACAGAAGTTCATGCCTTGTTCTCCAAGGACTTGCCTTATACTAAAAGATACAATATGACATGATTATTTCTCCATCTACTAAATATGTCAAGAGTATAATGAGATTCATCCGAATATTTCGACAGCTCGTCACACCTCCCCTCAAGTTGGAGTGTGTAAGTTACGCACGCCCAACTTGCCAAGTAATATCGCAAACTGCGTCTTCCCTAAAGCCTTGGTAAAGATGTCAGCCAATTGCAATGTCGTGGGAACATACGCGGGGCAGATAAGACCCTCCTTGATCGCGTCACGAACAAAGAGGCAATCGACCTCGATGTGCTTCGTACGCTCGTGAAAGACCGGATTATTAGCAATATGTAGTGCAGATTGGCTATCACAGAATACGCGCATCCCGAGCGAGTGAGACACACCCAAATCTGCCACGAGCGCCTTTAACCATTTCAACTCGCAAGTAACTGCTGCAAGTGCTCGATATTCGGCCTCGGCGGACGAACGAGACACGGTTTGTTGTTTCTTCGTTTTCCAAGAAATCGGAGAGGAACCAAGTTGTACGAACCACCCCGTCACAGACCGTCTTGTAAGCGGACAACTGGCCCAATTCGAGTCGCACCATCCCGTTAAGGACAAGTTGTTATCAGCACACAAGAGAATGCCTTGACCCGGAGAGCCTTTTAAGTAGCGCACAACTCTCAGCGCAGCCTCCCAATGGTGTAGCTTGGGCGTTTTCATAAATTGAGACAGAGTGTGAACAGAGTAGGCGAGGTCTGGTCGAGTGACCGATAAGTATGCTAGACGTCCAATAAGGCGGCAGTATTTTTCGGGATCGTGAAGGTCCGCACTAGTGGATGAGGCAAGCTTATGGTTCTGCTCCATAGGGAATTCAGCAGGTTTGCTGTGTAACAGTCCGGTTTCGGCAATAATTTCAAGCGCGTATTTCCGCTGAGTCAAGAAAAAACCATCCGTACCACGAGCGACCTCGATGCCGAGAAACTATTTTAATCTCCCGAGATCTTTCATGTAGAAACATGTACTCAAATATGTTTTAAATTTGGCAAGCGCTTCACCGTTGTTTCCCGCCACAATTAAATCATCCACATAGATAAGAACACTTAATTGAATTTGGTCACGCGTGAAAACGAACAGGGAGTAATTTGATGAAGATTGCTGAAAACCGTACGTTTTGACTGTTGTACATAATTTCGAAAACCAGCATCGAGGAGCTTGGCGCAGACCGTACAACGATTTTTTAAGACGACAAACAACGCCAGAAGAGGAATGACGGAAACCCGGCGGCACCTTCATGTACACTTCCTCATTAAGGTCGCCATGTAAAAAAGCATTGTGAACGTCCATTTGATGGACGTCCCAACGTTTAGATGCAGCAATAACAAGGAATGTGCGGACAGTGGTCATTTTCGCAACAGGAGCGAATGTTTCGTTGTAGTCAATACCTTCCACTTGATGATTTCTGAAAACCACTAGTCGGGCTTTGAGTCGTTCGAGACTTCCATCCGAATTATATTTAATCTTGTACACCCACTTACTACCCAAAGCCTTTTTTCCTGGTGGTAGTGGAACGAGCTCCCATGTCCCATTTTTCTCAAGCGCTTGGAGCTCGCTGGACATTGCTGCTCGCCAACCCGGGTCACTCAGCGCTTCTTTGAAATTACGAGGCTCAGATCTTGTGCTAAGGGCTGCAACAAAATTTTAATGTCGAACGGAAAAACGATCACAATTAATATAGTGAGTTATAGGGTAACGTGTACCTGGAGGAGTCGATGAAGCAAGCGAGGGAGAGGATGGACTATGGTCGCGTACCGTGTGTCGCACAAAGCCTTTCAAACGTGTTGAGGGGATTTTCAAGCGCTGACCTTTCCCCATATGTACCTCTCCAAGGCTGCCCTCGTCTCGTTGTTCACCAGTAATTACATGAGCCTCATCGTCGATTGTAGCAGGCACCTCGGGTGCAGGACTGTGCTCAACAATGGGAGGACTGTCGTCTGCCGCAACGTGATCAGGTGCAGCAGTCTGAGTACCCAGGGTTCCATTCAGCTTGAATGAACGACCCTACTCTAAGGGTCACCCACATACGTTTTTCCGCAACTAGCTTAATAAATTTTTCCACATCGTTATTTCCTGTAAAATTGAACTGCAAAAATAGCGTAAAGTACGTTCTGTTACTTTCGTTTTTGTCGAAAAATAGCACTCTTCAAATTTGAAGGATGATCATAACTGAACGTATGGGCGTCTTTGTTTTTTTGTTTTTTTTTTTTTTTTTACCTTGCCTTTAAAAGGTTCGTGAACGTTCCAAAAGACGTAAGTTTGGATCACATTCAAGCCACCCGCTTTGCATTTATCATGTATATCGCCTCGCATCTACAATCCAAAAAAAAACACAAACATATCGCCTTTAGTGTTCATCTTCTCAAAGGTCGTTAACAAAGTATGTAATCTCGATTTAAACTTTAAGATTGACATGTTTTGTTACAAAAGCTAACGTAGCGTCGAGAAGGTTTTGAGATGTACCGCGACAGGCATACGAGGGTAATGGACAGGCATACGAGGGTAATGTTTTGTTGTTGTCCAATTATTTATTATCGAACTATTCAATTCAACTTTAACTCATTTTAATTGGTAGTTTAATGTGATTGAAATTTCTGGGGTCTTTATAGGAATTGAAGTGAAAAGTTTTGAGGAAGCAATTACGGAGTACTTTTCAGATGGTTTTTTAGTTTAAGATGGTATAACGAACAAATTAGCGTTGCTTGGGTATTTAATTTCTGCAGCATCCATTATTAGGATCGATTATTTGATTGTCCACTAAGTTTGTAGTACTCCGTAGATGGCTTCTCCATTTTGGAAAATAGTGAGGTGATTATGTTTGCGAATTACTGGAATTCGGTTAGCTAACTTTTAGGCAAAGGGCAGTCAGTGACTTACATATCGGGTGCATTTTGTTCTCCTTACACAAGGCATACTATAAGAGTAGAGTACGTGACAACATTTGGAGTTATAGATGTTGCGTTGAGACGCTTGTTCCTGAATATGACCATTGCTTTATTGACTTGTACAATATTCATTAATTAAGGTGCTACACATTGCAACGTCACGTACAATGCCACGTTTCACCATGACACCCACAAAATTTTCAGCGCGGGCATTGTCACTGACACGACAAAAGACCTTTAAAGATCGCATTGTACGTAATAAGGTCGGGTTGTATTCCTAGCTTGACGGTTTTATCAAGCAATTTAACAGCCTGATGCAACATATCCGGAAGCACTAAGGCCATTGACTAAGGTATTCACAATGACAACATCAACAGAATACCCGAGCTTAATGAGCTTAGCAACGATGGAGAATGCAAAACTGACACGACCAAATCGATAGTAACAATTGGACAGATTACTAACAGAAACCAAATCTAGGCGCAAACCAGAGAGCTCAAGTTAATCGTAATTTAATTACTCCGTGTATAGTTAATCTTTTTAGTTCAATTAAGGATTTTGGATGTTTTAAACTCATCTTTACCTCAGCACAGTAATATATACAGATGTAAAATATTGGCCTCTTCAAACCAAAGAGTAACTCATTCGCTGTACGATATGGACTTGATATATCAAATAAATTAAGCGAGGTAGAGCTGAGCATGTAAGCTAGCATGCGACAATCGGTTTTAAACCAGAGCGATTGCTTTTTGGTTGGAAAAACCCAGAGAATTCATCAAGTGCTCAGTGAAATCATTGGGTGAAGACGAAGATGAAATAGAGTAGAGATAAATTTGGGGGAATTTATGGAGAAGATTAAATGCATGTGAAGTAGAGAAGATGAACCTTGAATAAACCCTAAGCATTTTGTCTGGTGTCTGTATCGTAAGTGAGAACAAAATCCACCAATAGAAATAGGTGAGAACAAAATACCCATCAATAAGTAAGGACGAAACCCATCAGTTGATAGGAATGAAACTCCCATATAAAGGGAGAATAATTCTTTAATTAGTACTCCAATATTAACGTGTGTCATAATGGCACACGTTAAAAAAACTCATGTCATAATAATGTTTTTACTTGCAATAAATATTTCACTTCCCAAATCTAGGAAAAAATTAAGTTACATGCTCCATACGTTCTAGTGTGTGTATATATATATATATATACACACACACATAGAGCTTAAAAATGTAACATTATCTATGCTAAATACTCAACAAAATTAATCAAAGAAGTACGTATCAAATAACTTTTTCATTATGAAATTAATCAACAATAATAATGTTTTAGTATGTTTCTTAGTTATGCTTTCATGCATAATTACATGTGCTAGAGCTCAATTTCCGGTATCCATATTAAAACAGACGGTGTACATCATGAACGGTTTCAAAGATGGATCTGTGCCGTTGGTCACGTATTGTCGATCGAGAGACGACATTATCGGTGTTAAGCCTCTTGCCCAAGGTGAACAATATCACTGGAGTTTCCATATTAATATGTGGAATACTACGCTTTTCTATTGTAGGTTTGTATGGGGAGATAAATACAACAGATCGTTTGATGCATTTCAAGTTAATAGGGATGTTATGTTTGGATGTTATAATAGGAATAAAGAGGGCCATTATTATTGGCAAGCAAGAGAAGAGGGTCTTTATTTTAGTTGCGATGGTGACTATTTTGTTTATAGGTGTAGTTGGAATGAAAAATACTTTTGCTAGCTTAGCAGGCTTGAGAAATTAATGTATGTACTCCCTCTGACCCGGTCATTTGTTTACACTTTTTATTTTGGGGGTACGGGTCATTTGTTTACATTTTCCATAAATGGTCATAGGTGACCCATGTGGGAGGTGGACCCCTACTCCCTTAACCAATTACATTTCATAATTTTAAGCAAACGGGACCCCCTTGTACTTATATTATTATTTTATTAGTTTTTTCTCTACCTCTCTCCTCACATCGATAAATGTGTATAAAGTAAACGTAAACAAATTATCGAGACGGAGGGAGTAATAATCATGCTCTAATGTTCAAGAAATTAAAAACAAAGGAGCATGTCTTGTAATAAAAGGTGTAATTGGGATTAAAATATACCGTGCACTCATTGATCGATCGATGTCCATATCTTGTTTTTAACTTTTCATTGCTTTCCCGTGATCAAATCTTTAAGGTGTGT
Organism: Dianthus caryophyllus; assembly: GCA_023091065.1. NCBI lineage: Eukaryota > Viridiplantae > Streptophyta > Magnoliopsida > Caryophyllales > Caryophyllaceae > Dianthus > Dianthus caryophyllus. Next base: position 8,251,047 of record CM041522.1, on the reverse strand, counting down.
TTGGATAGCAAAAGTCGATGGAAATGAAATGGAGGGAAAGATAGTGAAGGGGAAGGGAGGGACAATGGAAAGTGGATGTTTGGCATGGATACAATTTTCCTCCAAATCTTTCTTATTATGGAAATATTTTTTTATTTTTTTTTGAAAACTCAATATTATTAATAATAAATCATTCGACAAATACAAGAGAATCAAAATTTAACGAGTACATGAATATAAAATCAAATAAAAAGCATCATCCTTGCTTTAAACAAATATCCCTAAAAGTATAATATGATGTTTTTGAATACCCTTATCATATAGCTGTTTCTTGATACAGCCTTCTACGAGGGGCTCTCTAAATCTTGCATAGTTTTGAAGAAGGTGACTTTTATCTGACCTCATAAGTTGTAGACGAAATTCTAACACCAAATGCATCACCACATGATTGATTATCGTAAGCTTGATCTTCCACGTACTATGAATCATCAGATAAATTGTTACTCTCTTATTGAGAGATAAAACCACATAATGGGACAAAACTCTCCTATTGAGAGATAAAACCCACATATTATGTAATGTGTTGGTCTCCCTTAAAACGGGTTACCCGTTTCTTGGGAGAAACGGGTCAAATATGGGGGAAAAAGACAAAGAACTAGTGGGGGAGAACAACTTTCTCCCCCACTTGTCCTTTGTCTTTTGTGGGGTATTTGACCCGTTTCTTGGTTTAAGACGGGTTACCCGTCTTAAACAAGAATTTGTGTTATGTAATTACCACAAAACAGTGGGTGAAAGCCACTAACTAGTGAATTAGGGTTTTCTTCAAAAGAGGAAAAGAAGAAGAAGAAAAGTTTTTTTTGGGGTGAGGGAGAGAGAGGGAAGCATCTGAATCGACTTAATTTGTTTTGATTTTATCTTACTTGTATTGTGGGGAGATTTTGGTTTGCCTTGGAGAGAGAAATGGATTCCTTCAAATCTCTTCCCCTCCATTTTCTTCCTTCCGTATATTGTAACCAAACAAAGGAAATCAAATCCCTTTCTTTCCCTCCAATTCTCTCAATCCAAATACACCCTAGGTCTAATGTGAAACAGCTCTCACATTAAATTAATGTGAGACTAAAGTACAAATTGTACTTAAAAAGGTATAAAAAAACATAAAACAAATCTATTAAAGTCTCGATCATTTGTAAGGGTACTAAACAATTTAGTAACAATTAATCATAATTATCACTGAAATGGTAAAAAAAAAAAAATCAAGTATAAATAAGATGAACTTACAATAATTTATTGTACGGCCGACTCACACAAAAATAACATGAATGTAACATCTCTTTAATTTATAGTCCACAACAAATAGAGTGATTTAGCTAGAAAACAAAAATTAATACGAAGTGGAGTATTATGTAATACAGTAAAAGTTAAATTTTTTGTCTTTCTAACAAGTGTCATAGTGGCACATGATATTATGTTAATTAATGAATATATACTGAGAAATTTAAAATTAAACTCACAAATAACATACTTATTAGAAAATTATATCCACATATTTAAAATTAAACTCACAAAACGATAGGTCAAAGTTTCGATTTTCCGCTCGCCCATTGTATTGCCTTATGACTTATATTGGACCAAAATTTTTTATTTAATTAATATCTTAACAGGTGCATCAAGGGCACATTTTTGAGACCTTTTTATTACTTCCTCCATTCTATTCAATTCTATAGATATTTTTTTCGGATTATTCCACATTTGTTTACATTATTAGTAAATATTGTAAATATTTCTTGTGATTGTATTAACCATAATTAGGCCCTGTTTGTTTGTACAAATCAGCTAGCTTATTTGATCAGCTAGCTGGTTTGACCAAAATTTCAGCTACCTGTTTTTCCTGGAAGTGTTTGGTGAAGGTTGACTGGAAAATATTTCAGCTAACTGAAAACTTAAAATAAAAAACTACTTCAGGTAGCTTATTAAAAAATAAGCTAGCTGGTTATAAGTTTGTTACTATTATATCCTTATAACTTTATCCATAAAATAAAAATCATATCCTTTTATGTCAATTAATTTATTTCACTTATTATTTCAGCTTGTTTTACCAAACAATATAATTAATTTCAGCTACCTTATCAGTCTGTTATTTTCAGCTACTTTTTCAGCTACCTATTCAGCTGCGCTAGCTTTTCAGTTTCAGCTACCTTTTCAACTTTCAGCTAGCTTTTTAGCTAGTTTTCCCAAACAGGGCCTTAGTTAGGAAATCCCGATATCTCGGATGTAATTATAGATATTCTATTACTATAATTACATCCGAGATATCGGGATTTCCTAACTAATTATGATTAATACAATCACAAGAAATATTTACAATATTTACTAATATACATTTCTATTTTGGTAATTACTTTGACAAATAAAAAGACTAATTACATGTACACTATTAGAAGAATATTATGGGGTTATTTAGGTGATAACATGTCCAACCCCACTTGATTTTTTTCCATTTTAGGTCTTGTGCAAAACTCAAATATATGCTATCAATAAAATGAAGTACAATTTATGATTTTAAAAATTAACAAAATACAAAATAAAAACATTTAAACTTATCCATATATGATTATATTGCAATTTGTATGCATGTGTTATCCAAAAACAATGAACCAATTATATATGTCATAATAATGTGTATACTCAAACTTCCTTTTATACATATTTCACGTACATTGTACTAGTAAATATAAATACTAATCTAGTATATAATACACATAGAGCCTAAAATGAAACATTATCCATGAACAATACTCTACAAAATTAATCAAAAAATACGTATCAAATAAATTCATACTTATGAATTTAACAAACAATGTTTTGTTATCTTTGTTAATTATGCTTTCATGCATAATTACGTGTGCTATAGCTGGGTTCTTAGAGAAACAGACGGTTTACGTCATGAACGGTTTTGACGACGGATCTCAGCCGTTGATCACTCATTGTCAATCGGGGGATGATGATCTAGGTGTTAGACCTCTTGCAAAAGGCGAAGAATACAATTTTTCTTTTAAAAATGATTTTTTTGATCGTACGCTTTTTTTTTGTAGGTTTAAATGGGGAGATAAATATAATAGGGCGTTTGATGCATATAAAATTCCCTCGGAAATTGCAATATGTCATACTGCTGGTATAGAAGGGCATTATTATTGGCAAGCAAGAGAAAACGGTATTTATTTTAGTTGTAATGGTATCGATTTTCATAGACGGTGTGATTGGGATCAAAATATTTCGTGTACTCAGTGATCGATGTACTCAGTTTTTAAAAGTACTCGTATTTAAAAATAAATGTAATGATTTTAATAATCATGCTCTTACTGTTCAAGAAATAAGTCTTAATTATTGTATGTTTATTTATTATTTGTTCGTTTCTTTACCATGGCTAATATAAGTTAAGGAATAGATTGGATTCAAGCAGATCGGATCCTCTATCCCATTAATTTGTCCCACTCCCTGTCCTATGTACCAGAAGTTGACACGTAGCAAACAGTTGAATTAATTGTAACTTGCTGAAAAGAACAACCCCACAATATTTGGGTTTTTTCCTATTGGGTCCGTCTCATGTAAGACGGTCTTATAGAAGAGTTGCTGGAAGTTTTTAGCGTGCGTCAAACAAAATGGGCCTAATGGATAGGTCCATGAGCCTTTCTTAATGTTAAGCCGGCCCATTGATGCTGGTAGGCCGATCTTAGCCCGACCTCCAAACTAGTTTTATCCAAAAGATTCATCCTAGTACTCCTAATCCACCAATAAAAACAAGTATTCCATAAAAAATAATAAGTCTGACATATAACACAGTTGTAACCTTGAGTAATTTTGCCTCATATTTTAAGACACCGTTAATTATCACACCCAACTATTATGTATCGTCCCACATTCGATTAGTATGGATTAAAAGTCTAACCCTTATTTTTGAGTTAGCAATACTAACATTTGTTTAGTAAGTTTACGTAATTGATCAATTGTACCCGAACTTTACTCAGTTGTACCCTTTTTCACCATAAAATTTCCATTCACTACCCTTGCATCCTCCATGTTTTCTCTCTTTTGAAACAAAACCATTGAATCAAAATTCAATCAAAATTCATGTAAAATCAATCAAATTCATCACAAATTTTCCAACATGTGTGATTATTGAATTAAATTGTACCAATACTTTCAACTTTTTTAAATTTTATCAATCAAAGTTTCACAGTTAAATTGATTAAATAATTTTTCTAATTAGGGTTTTGATTTTTGAAGGTCTAATTTATTGGGTCCAAAGTGGTGGGGAGGGTGGCGCCGACCAATCGGTGTGAGGCGGTCAACGCCGGTCGGCGGCGCCACCAAGGAGGCGGGGGCAACACTTAGTCGTGGGTGGGCTTATAACGTGGGTCTCGTGCGTGGGGCTGGGTAGGGTCGGGTACTGCGGTTTTGGTGGTGGTGGTTGAGTCGGGGTGGTGCGGTGGTGGGAATGGCCAAGACCGGTGGTGGGTGTACTCAACAATGGTGGAAAAGGGGAGAACGGTGGTGCAAGGTGGTGGGTATGTTAGCTCGACGGTGGTAGAAAGGGAAGGACAGCGGTGGTGTTGTGGCTGGGTCGACCTAGGGGAGGTGGTCGGAGTTGTTGTGGGCGGCATTTGTGGGTAGTCATGGAGGGTGGCCCGGTGGTTGGGGCGGCAATAGGTTGTTGGTTTTTTTTTTTTTTTTTTAATTATTATTATTATTATTATTATTATTATTGTATAAAAAACATGAAAGGGTGGTGTCGGCGGTGGTCCGTCCAGGTTGACTCGCCGGAGGGTGGTGTTGGGGTGGTAATGATGTTTGGGGTGTTGGGGTGGTAGTGGTGTTTGGGGTGGTAGTGGTGTTTATGAAGAGAGGAGAGAAGAGAGAATTTTAAAGTTTTAAAATGTGGGGGTGGGAAATGAAAAGGGTAGAGTGGTCTTTTTTGGGTACAAGTGAGAAAAAGTCGGGTACAGTTGATCAACACCCGTAAGTTTATGTGAGAGGCAGAGGAGGACCAAAAATTTTTCTTTGGTATGGCACTATATCTTAATAGCAAACCACAAAGACTCGAACACTGGTCATTTCAATATCATTTATTGTGGCCTTATTCCATGCACTCAACCAACACGCCACTTCTCCTTTTGTTGTTCTAGTCTACTAAATATATATATAAAGGGTTTTTCATTTCTTTGGTGTTAGTTGCATTTGCAACACCAAACTTATATGTGGCCGCCTCATTATGCCTAACAATAAAATTAAGGGATATTTAAAGGCATGAGTTTTGGCGGTTTTTCAGTCTCACGATTTTAACTTTTTTCCCAAGATACCCCTGAACTTTAGTTTAAGTTCCCAGAATGCCCTTATTTTCTTTTTCAACTTAACGGCGTTAACTGAGTTTGAAACTCCGTTTTGAAATTTCAATTAATAATTGGACATTGCCCATGATACCCCTAAGTTTTGGCGGATTTGCCCATGGTACCCCTATGTTTTATTAACTTTGCCCAAGGTGCCCCTGACTATTCACATTTTGCCAAGGGTAACCAGTTTTAAAATAACGGCTATATTTGTAAAACTAACCGTTAGAATGAGTCTTATAAGTACCTTCCACATTTGAGACATGTCATTACTTACGTAATACATCTACAACTCAAAAAAAAAAAAACTTATACATTCAAAATAAACGTCTTTTGGATCTCAATCAACTTCATATCCAAGCAGAATTTTAGTCGAAAATAAACAATGTCCGAGATGTAATAGAATGTCAAATATACGGTCTTCAGGACATACTGCGGCTAATCCTTACAAGCTATACTACAAATGTGACGAATGTGGATGGTTTCAATAGAAGGTCAAACATACGGTCTTCCGGACATACCGTGGCTAATCCTTACAAGATATACTACAGTGTGACGAATGTGGATGGTTTCAACTTTCAATGGTGCAAAGCTAAAAATCAAGATTACGATCATTCTAATGCAACCTTTGAAACCATCAAACATTTGTTCAAACATTAGAATGTGGATGTTTTACAAATATAGCCGTTATTTTGAAACTGGTTACTTTGGGCAAAATGTGAATACTCAGGGGTACCTTGGGCAAAGTTAATAAAACTTAGGGGTACCACGAGCAAATCTGCCAAAACTTAGGGGTACCATGGGCAATGTCCAATTATTATTTAAAATTTCAAAAAAGAGTTTCAAACTCAGTTAACGTCGTTAAGTTAAAAAAAAAATAAGGGCAATCTGAGAACTTAAACTAAAGTTCAGGGGTACCTTGGGAAGAAAGTTAAAATCGAAGTCTGGGAAAAGCTATTAACTCGTATGCACTTGGAAAATATCCCTAAAATTAATGTGAGATTGTATCATTAAAGAAAAGTGTGTGTTTGTCTCATTGATGTGAATGCCTTTTTAATATTAAATCGGTTCATTTTTTTGGGGTGACTAGTGTTTAGTTCACATGTGAAATTACTTTATGTTAAAAGAAAAATAGTATTTTCATCTGTTCCACAATGTTAGTCTCATTTATCCTTTTTGAAAGTCAAAGTTTCATAATTTTGACCGTATATAACATAAAATCTACACAAAATTGTTGTATGATAATAAGATATTTACATTTATTATTATATTATCTTTCATAAAAAAATTTTTTCAACCAAAATTTTTTGCATATAAGCGATGAAAAACATAGTCGAAGAGGCGCGTTGGAGACCGCGTAAAGTTAAAGTGAGACTAACATTGTGACACAAATGGAGTACTTGTCTAGGACTTCGTGAGAAAAAGCAAAGTATATAGGGCAAATCTAACATATGATATGAGATATGACTCATAAAAAGTTATACAGAGTAGTACATAACTTTGCTCTATTAAGAACGACGACGCTTTTCAATTGGTGTAAAAAATTGCGATCATAGTTTGGTTGTTGGTGTGTCAGTATCTGCAGCAGTTGGCACTTAACTGCAATTATGCAGTTATTATGATCTCATCCATTCATTTTAATCAATGACCTAAATTGCTTTTACACAATTTGTTAATTTACTCATTAATTAACTTTATGCATTTCTGTCAACTTCCATGGTTATGGTGAGGTGAGTTGTGAGCATCATCTCAAAAGCAACTTCAACAAAAATGAAGTGCTCATACTGCTCCACCACCCTAATGCGGCGCACAATCATCTGCAATGCAACCACATCGAACACCAAACCTAAACTCACCACCACTTCCACCTCCGCGTCAAATACATCCCCTCTCTTTTCTCCACCTCCGACCTCCCCCACCGCCACAACCACCGTCCTCTCCCGATGATTCCTTCCTCGACACCAGATTCATCCCCGCCTTCTCCGCCATGTCTGTCAAATATTCCACCGTGTATGCAGCCTCCACCTTCTCATTTTTCGGCCCAACGATTCGGGGATCCGAATGGTCAAAATTATAATGAAGGGTCAAAATTATAACAATAAATATACAGTACTATAGACTGCTTAGAATCCAAATTCTGTTGGTGAAAACACAAATCTTTATGTAAGATTGTTTGATAAGTTAATTCTCTTATTTATAAATCGTGATTAATAAATATTAAATAAATTAATCCAAAATAATTTTTTTTGTCCAATATGAGCCGCAAGGACAATACAACAATAAAATAAAATTTAAACATGTAACCTATCATCATTGGTACCTCAACCTTAATCACTAGACCAAGATATCATCGATATAAATTAATCCAAAATATAGAAGCCCTTTTGGAAACCTAGGATGCCCATGCCACCAGAAATGTACATGAACACAAAAGTGTAACCGTTGAAGCCACTCAATTGAAAGTAAGACAAAATTAAAGAGATAGGATGATCAGATGATGCCTTACAACTTGTATGCGAATCTCAAAAAAGAGGAGCGCAATTCCAAAAGGGTAAATCTGGAAAACAAAAACCCTTTTTTTTATGCCGACTTTTTCTCCCGCTCATTTATGACTCCATTTTTATTTTTTTTAATTACTCAACCACTCTACATAAATATTTCGTACGAGTATTTTATTAATCTCCCTCTTTTTTCCCCCTTTCTAACTACCAAACCCTAATTTACACTCAATTTTCACCTGCAAAACTCCCCATTTTCGCCCCTAAATCGAACTCTAAACTGTCCTACTTTCTGTAGTTACTTTATAATTCTTCGAATTTGGTGAGTTTAATCATTTAATTTCGCAGGTTTATGTTTAAATTAGTACTCCGTACTTGTTTTGAGTTTTGATATGCTTGAAATTATTTGTTTGTGTTATGTCATATGCTCAACTGAAGTGCTTTGAGCTGTCATAGTTTCTATTTCAATTTAACTTTTAGTATCTGTAATTTTTATATGCTCATCTGATATTATAGTGTAATTATTAGGTAAATTATTGTTTTTTTTTTTTTAAATGAATATAATTTGTTCGATAATGGATAAAATTGTCACAAATGCTTATATGAAATGATGTTTGGGTATGACAGTCTTCTTACGACGGACCATTTTAACGCTTGTTGTGATCGTAGAATTTAACTAACTGTTTTAGCGGTTTTAAAGTCGTCACATTAAAATTGGTCCCATACGCGTGAAAGGCGTGACCTTTTATATGTATGTTGTTGTGGTTTTGTATTTTTGTTAGTCTGTTGTTTCGTGTTTGTACAGCAAGATACTCTCGTTTTGTTCGCTTGAATTTTGTGTAGATATCGCTGGTAAAGGTACACTCTTTAATACGTTGACTTCTGTTACGTCGTGTGTTCATTTGTAGTGTTTTCCGATAATTTTAAAGATAATAAGGATTAAGTGTATGCCAAGTCTGTAATATATTCCTTATTAAATTTATAATCTATCAGTTGGTATACCAGCACAAATTATTGTACAGTGTCGGAAAACTGCAGTGAGTAATTTTGTCGCTGAGTGTAAGAGTGAAATTGCATGTTTAGGCTGTTAAAGAGCTAGTTTTCTTAGACTAATATTTTTTTGGTTCGTCCTTTTTTTAAATTTTTGCAGTGTGAAATGCTTTGATTTGGAAAATCAGTAAAAAAAAACTGGTGGCTCTAATTGTGACGATTAATGGCAAGTGCTGAGAGGTTGGAGTGTGATAAGGTTACAGAAAATGGTGGTGTTGATTGCAACGGTGGGCTTGGTAACGTCGAAAAATTTAACAATCAAAAGAGTGAGTATGTTGAGGAGAAGGTTCTTCATGATATGGAGATGTTCTTTGAGGATATAGATGATATAGATGATCGTCTAGTCATTTCAAGGATGGTTAGTGATTCCGTTATCAAAGGAATTGTTACGGGCATATCACAAGAGGCAGCTGAGGCGATAGCTGCTAAAGAACAAGAGTTTGCATATCTGAGTAAGGGTTTATGTCGTCGACGATGCAATTCTGGTGAGATTAGTAGGCCGGAGAAAGAGATTCATGGTGAAGTAGAAGGAGCTGTTTTTGGCGCTGTTGTTCAAAGTTTGCGTGAGGAACATGAAAGGCGAGTGTTGAATGTTGATAGTGTTCTAGATTTCATTGTTAGGTGCAAAGAAATTTCAAGTCTTCGTCTTGAATTACAATCCATCCAGAAAAGTTTAATTAGTCATGAAGTTGGGCATCTTAGCCCACAAGGGTCTTTAGATGCAGATATTTTCCACCGCAAAGTGTTTACGAATCACAGTGTTCATTCGGGTGGCCTTTGGGACGGCAATGGTAAATGCGAGGAATCTGAAACGAATATGCCTGAAACCTTTGAGAAATCTAAGCTAAGTCATATGTCAAAGCAAGAGCTCTACAAGTACTTTAGGACTGAGATCAATCAGATGAAACGAGATCATGAGTCTACCGTTCATCAAATGACGGAAGAATATTTTGGACTTAAGCGTGAATTTTTGAAAGAACGGGATCCTTCAAAGGAAAAAGGACCTTTTGCAGTTAGGAAGGATAAAGAGTTTGAATTATTACGAAAGAAGTTGATGGAAGTCATTTCAAGGCTGGATGACATCCTTAAAGAGAATGAAAAGCTGTCTGAATTTTGTAATCATTCCAGGGATACATTGAATAGCCTTGTTTCTGAAAATTGCCACCTCTGGGAATTGCTCAATAGTAAAAAGTTGGAAGCTTGTTCCTTGGCTATGCAGGCATCTGATGCTACTGAGAAATCCGCACAGCACGTAGCTGCTGAGGAGAACTTGCAGATGTTGGTTGGTGTTCTCACTAGTTCATTGGAGGATGCTCGTCTAGAAGCATCTATTAGTGACGAGGTTTATAAATGCATTCTGACGGACTTGGTTTCCCAGGAGAGATCTGATAATTATGATTCAGATCTTAAGTCTCTAATCACACAAGAAATAATCGGAACTATTTATGAAGAAGCTTTTCATGGGACTTATACCACCAATGAGTCAGAATACGGAGAAACTTCGGATTTGATGTTCGATTTTATGCAACAGGTTTATAGTATCATATTTCAAGAAGTGGCGGTGAATATATCAATGGAACTGAATGACTGGAAGAAAAAGAGTCTTAAGGACAATGAAAGTTTGGTTTACCTTGAAACGAAACTTTCAAACATCGAAAAAGATTTGTGCATGGAAGTGGAAGAGAATGGAAATTTGAAGCATCAGGTTTCAGTTCTTGAAAATATAGTTGAAGACAAGGATAAGTCTTTGTATGAAGTTACGCAGGAACTTCATAAGTTATTGGACTTGAGATCCCAACAGGAGAGTTTGTTTGCTAACAGGGAAGAAGAACTGGTTTTACTAAAGAAGAAGCTGGCGGAATCGCAAAATTGTGTTGATGTTTACATGATTGAAGTAGAAAACTTGAATGAAAAACTTTCCGTCTTTGGAAGTAGGTTGAGGGAGTCTGATGAAGAAAAGGCTCGATTTGTTTCAGCTTTGAAACAACAGCAAACTGATCTATTTTTTGTCAAAGCGAAAGAGCAGGAACATCAAAAGCAGATGGAATCTTTTTGCTTTGTCATTGACGGCTTTTCAAAGTTAATTGCTGATCTTGAACAACGAACAAATATAAGCATCGACTGGCATAGCTCTAGGTACATATATGCTAGCATTATTAATTCGTATCTTTAGTAATCTCTTAATTCGTTGCTATTATGATGCCAGCATAATATGAGTGCAGTCCTTTTTGTCTCGTCATATGACTCATGTGTAGTTAAACTCTTACCTTATGTGAAGATTTCACCAGAAATTGCTAAGATCTGACATCTGGCCAAAGCAAAAGAGCATATTCCTGCAGATTTTGAATTTCTCCTTCAGTGTGTAATATTTTTCCATTTTCTCCTTCCTTCCCACTTACGTACTTACGTAATGCAATTAAGATGCTATTTTTTTTGTTTCCGTCTAACACTATTGAAGTCGAGCTGCGCGTCTCTGATGTAATTTGTCTGCATCCTTGAGTCATGCTTGTTGAAATGCTGCTTGCTTTTTCGCACAGGACTTGAGTTGTTTTTCCACGTTTTGTTCACCGTGGCTGTGATTACTTGTCTGTCACCAAGAATTTGTAGCTATATATTACCTAGCTACCTTATGAGCTGCTTCTGAAGCTTTAGGCTTTTTGCATACTTCTTCCTGAGTTTGTCCTTGTGGGTGGTATCCTATATGTTACCCGCACTGTGTGGCTTTTGTATGTCCTTATCACCTCATGTGGATTGTATTGTAGCGTCGGCTTTGTTTACTCTCTTGTACAATGTGTGTTTCTAAATTTGAAGGAGAGATGGGGAAGGATACTAGTATACGACAAGTCGATAACTGCTTGGTTATTATAGAGCTTTAATCAATTCACAGCTATTATTTCCATGCTGGCAATTGTGTGACATTTATCTACTTGTATGCAAACTTTAACAACGTAATCTTGTGTGTAGGCTAGAACATGCAGCCTTTCAATTACGGTCACTTGTTCCAAAGGCTAATATCCTTCGAAGGACAAGCTTATTGTACAAGGAAAGGCTGGAGAAAAGGTGTTCTGACCTTCAAAAGGCTGAAGCTGAGGTACTTCAAATAATCAACCCTACCTGTCTGACACAGTCCACTTTATTAAGCGATACTGTGTTTGATAACATGTTGCATATTTGCATATTTTGATCTGATGGCGTACTATCAAAGCTTGTCTCGTTGACTCATTGCAATGATTTGTTTTTTCTTCTTGTACGATACAGGTTGATATTTTAGGGGATGAGGTGGATACTCTCCTAAGACTTCTTGAGAAAATTTACGTTGCGCTTGATCATTACTCTCCAATATTGCAACATTACCCTGGTGTAAGTCCTTCATTTCCATTCACTTGGTCATAATTCTGCATAGCTGTGTTAAATTGTTGCACCTCTCTAAATGTATATGAGCGACCTGTGAGATGTTAGCTTTACGGTGTTGATAAGCTTAATGATTTTTATATGGTGTGCTATTTCTGACTAATACCTTGCAGTTATATTTTCGGCAAGCTGTATCTCGTTATGTTTCATTGTTAATCTGTTACCGCTTTATCCAAACTTGTCTACTCGGTTTCTCCTTTTTCTGAACGCTTTCAGATTGTTGCAGATCATTGAAATTCTGAAGCTCGTCAAAAGAGAACTGAGTGGAGACGCAGTAAAGGTTGTATGACAGCGTCTTATTTGATCAAGCATTGAACAGTGCCAGTGTGCGCCATGTGTTACTTTTTGTTGTAGTGACTCGTGTTTTTGCAAGAATTCGCTGGACTCGTAGTTTTTTGTGGCCTAAACCATTGGACTGGTGTTGTTGCTGCTCTCAGTTCGGAAGATTAGATTGAAGAGATAGGCACAGTTTTTGCAGAACTCGTAAAGACTCGCTGTACAAACGCCTAGTAGTCAGTGATCGACGGCGTGATACTCGGCAGTTTATGCTGAAGGTCTGAAGTTAGTTTCTTTTCTTACGGTGTATACTTCGTAGGGTCCATAATTTATATGTATCATGTATGTGTATATTTAGGTCTTATGCAGTCTTTCTTTTGCGGTTTAGGGTATGAATTAAAGGTTTTTGTACATTAATTATTTAATAGTTCCTCACTTCCACATTTGTTCAATTGATTTCATTTTCTAATAGAATTTTTTTTGATGTTTTGACGATAAATGATTCATAAATCCTGTATAAATTATTATAATATACGGATTAATAATAAGTTATTTAGATTTGTTAGTAGTGTATATGTATATGTTAATATGTATCATAAAATTATATTTTTGCGAGGTCGCGTATGAATATTAAAAAGCCAAAAATAGTGCTCCGCGCTCTTCCGTCAAACGTATTGTCAGTGGTACTTCTACGACTCGGATATAGAGCATCATCAATCGACATCCAGGCATCCTTGTAATATTTCTTCTAGTTGTCAAAGTTGGATTTGAATTGCTACGTAGGAGTTTAATACCCGTGCATTTTATGCACGAGCATGTACAATTGTACAAAAATAGTTAATGGAGTAGTAAATTCGAATAAATATATTGAATAAAGCAATTATTTAAAGTAACAACAACATCACGCGTATAGAAGTAAAATATGAAGAGCATTTGAATTGTAAGGAGTAAGAAATAATTTTAAAACTTCTAAATTTCAATATAATTAATATGTTTTTCACATAATCTGTCCCAAAACAATATAAACTCAAAATCAATATTCCCTTTGTTTTATCCGAATTCACTATACCCGGCTTGCATTGAATTTAGCTTACCTCGGTTCGAGTTCGAGCTCAAAATCAATTTGACCAAACTTGAATAGAACTCGACCAATTTGATTTTGAGAATTCTTAAGATTTGATAACATTACATTTGTTTGTCTTTTCTTACACTAGTTACGTATGTCGATTTTTTTTTATTTTTTTTTTTCCAATTCCTTGCAATATACAAGTAAAAATAATTATTTGTGTTTTTTTTGTTTTCTTTTTGCAAATACAATAGAAAAACACGAGTAACATTTAAACCTATTATCATCGTAAAATAAATATTATCATCGTAAAATATCTCGACAAGTGTGTAAAACCGGGCTTAAATTGATTTCTATCAACTCGATCAAATTATTCGGGTCATTTTTTTCTTTTTGGTCAGCTCCTCCGAATTATAAACCCTAACCCTAAAATCCCAAATTATTCTCCAATTTTTTTCCTCCATAGTTTCTCAGTCTCTCAGTGCTACAAACAATCTGATACATCATCTTCATCTTCATCATCATCATCATTACTATCATCCTTCAGTAATCACTGAAAAATGCCTCCAAAAGCCTCAAAATCAAAGGATGCAGCTGTTGAAAAACCCATTCTTGGTCGTTTTTCATCTCATCTTAAGATTGGAATTGTCAGTCTTCTTCTTCTTTGCTTCGTTGTTTTGATTCTATTAGATATCAAAATCTCTTTTACTTTTTGATTTTGCGTGAATCAATAGTTTTGTGTAATCAATTGTGCTGTATAATTTGTTGGGTTTTATTGCATCATTGATACACTTTATTTACTGGTTGATTGATGCAAATTAAGATAATTATGAGTTTGTTTCTTTTAATGCTGTAATCATTAAAAGGGTATGTAATTTGGGGTTTAAAAAGTTTTATCTTTTTGTTAATTTTACGAGGTTCGTGTAGCAACCGTGTTTAAGACGGAGTATTCTCTGCGTTTCTGTCATTTGTTTAGCTTTCTATATTGGTAACACGCGTAGATTATTCCTTTTCTTTGTACTCACATAATTTGGAAAATCGACTGCCAAATGTTGGAAAATTACTTCCATTTACGCGGATTATGTTACTCTCAGGTTGGACTGCCAAATGTTGGAAAATCGACTCTTTTTAACACGCTGACAAAGATGTCAATTCCAGCAGAGAATTTTCCGTTTTGTACTATTGAGCCTAATGAGGCCCGAGTGAATGTTCCTGACGAAAGATTTGAATGGCTTTCCCAGTTGTTCAAACCTAAGAGTGAGGTTGGTACATACTGCTTTTTTGTTGCTTTTGGGTTTTCTCTCTTGCATATGGTGATTTGATTTAGCATTTTGATGTGTATGCCGTATGTGATGTCTGATTTTCGATTGCACTCGAGAAATCCGTAGGTAAACCTCTGATTTTTAGTTGTGTTAAGAGAGGAACTTTCAAGAACCCAGGCATCATAAATTAATTATCACTATCAGGGCATGATAGTTGAACCCTGTAGCTAACTATAAACTCAAACTTTCACGTTGGTTTGGAGAACATACTTTGTCAATGGTGATTCTTCGCTGTGAAGGTTTTTTGTTTCTTCTAATGCTTCTATTCTCGCCTTTATGAGAGAAGGTAGCTAGTATAAATTGTAAGGTAGGTGTAACATAAGATGAAATTATGGAAAAGAAAGCAAAGACAGCTATCTGAGGTTACTGCTCTGTTACTGTCTAAGCACTTTAAAATATGTTAGAAAGCCTCGGATGGTCCATTGAGTTAAGTTGCTAATAAATTCTTTTCGATACTTCTAAATTCTCCTAAGAGGTTCTTAAGGAAGGAAACTCTAGAAGAGACACAAGAGTTCGTTCCAAACTAAAGTAAACCATTGTTTGAACTTTCAACTCTTCACTTGATTATAGGTGTATCAATTTTAAAACTAGTCACCATGGCTTCTGGTTCATAACTAAATCAACCGTAACATACATGATTATAGCTTAGTAGTTTTTGTAAGCATTCTCTACTTTGTTGCACAGGTTTCAGCTTTCCTGGAAATCCATGACATTGCTGGTCTTGTCCGTGGTGCTCATCAAGGACAAGGGCTTGGGAACAACTTTTTATCTCATATCAGAGCAGTGGATGGAATTTTTCATGTTCTACGTAAGATATCTGATTTTAAGTTGAATGTAACTGCATAAAAACAATGGTCTAGAAGTTTGACACTACATCGATAGAAATCTTTTTGTTTGTCTTAACAATGAAAATTGTACATGGTGTAGATGAGGAGTGGGCTATCATTGGACTGTTCTGATCGCTCTCTGCGGTCCACATCCCACATAATTTCATAGCCTAGTTCTCGTTTAGAACTTAGAAGAATCAGATTTATTTCCAAGAACACATAGTTGTTGGTTTTATTAGAAAACAAAAATTAAAGAAGATGAATATTTGAAAAATGATTTATCTTTATACAAATAAATACAGCACACATTGCAGTGACAATGGATTTACCTCTAAGGAGATAGAATGATGTAGGTTGTCGGATTGATGAATTGATTATATGTTACATCGAAAGTGAAAAATAATGTGAGATAATGTGCTCGTGATGCAGATTTAATATCATTGTTTTAAGTACTTAAATTGCTAGATTGAAATAGAAGGGTGAGCTGTTTATCAATTTCTGAGTATTATTTATGCTTTCTTTTACCACTCGAGAGTCTTGTAATTCTTTTGTTGTTGATTACGCCACCAAATTTTGCTGAGGTGGAATGTTTAATTATATTAGCTAACCCAAAAGTGTAAATGCTTTGATTTAAAGTGGCTATATGGTGAAATGTCGTGGAAACAGAATTCTTTCCCAGTATGGTGTGTGTTAAGGAAACCATATGGGAAATTTGTTGTGTCTGTTAAGTGCCAATATCTAAGTGATGGGGGTAATGATTGGCTGTCTAATGATTAAATATTGCAATCTATTTGTTGTTGACTCCATTCATCTAGTTCACAATAATATTTCACAGTCCTCACATATTTTGGCAAGTGTATGAATTTACGTGAATGGAGGGTGTATATGGTTGCACTCTTATGCCAGATTGAACTCGCAGCTTCTGTAAAGATCTTGAAGTTCGATTGTTTGGTTTCCTGCTTACTTGTATCCCTTTCAAAATATTGCTCCAATTTACTGATGTTCAGCATGTAATAATTTTGTAAAACTAATGTTGCTCACTTTGTATCATTGGCAGGTGCATTTGATGATCCCGACATAATCCATGTTGATGATATTGTGGATCCTGTGAGAGATTTGGAGACTATAAGTGAGGAGCTACGACTGAAGGTATACTATGATAGTTTAAGTTGAATGGTGCTCATCTATTACCTATTCCCTTGATATTTATATGTTTTTGATTCTTGAGTTGTTTGTCCCTATGTCGACTTCAAGGTGTCTTAACAGGCTCTGATGTGTGTATTGGATGTTCTCTTCCCTTTCCTACCTCTATGATATCCTATCCATTACTCCTTTTTCTATTTATTTCTTATATAATCATTGTACTTAGCAAAATAAATCATTTATAGTAATCTGATTTGGAGCTTATTTCTTCATTGTCATTACTTGCTGTTGGATATAAGTTAAGAGAACTTAAATTATAGGGTCAAACGATGTCATCATCTTGATGCTGTACTTTGTATCCGTGTCTTATTATATTTGTCTTTGACATGCTGATTATGAATAAAATATTCCATGTGAAATCTTTCTTACCCCATGCTGGTGAGATTGGTGTTATTGAATTTCTTTGTTTCTATATTAATTATGGTTCAATACATTAACTAGAAAACTGACTGTTTGCCATGTAATATTTGAAACTGTATTCTCTAGGAATTGAATGCTGTGTCTTGGGAACTTGCTGAATAAGATATGTAAGCTATACACTATCATCGTGATGCTAAACATAGCTCGGCAATTATGTGTCTTGGGTTGTATTCTTACATTGGTTTGGAAACACATTTATAAAGTCCTGAACGAACAGGAGTCGCAATTGATCAATTTGGTAGAGAAATTCATGTCTAGAAGATTTACGTATGTTATGCCACCTGTATCGTGATTCTGGGCTTGTGGCCATAGTGGCATTCTTT
Organism: Dianthus caryophyllus; assembly: GCA_023091065.1. Taxonomy (NCBI): domain Eukaryota; kingdom Viridiplantae; phylum Streptophyta; class Magnoliopsida; order Caryophyllales; family Caryophyllaceae; genus Dianthus; species Dianthus caryophyllus. Next base: position 8,233,288 of record CM041522.1, on the reverse strand, counting down.
TTCTTTTCTTTTCTTTTTCCACCGATTCAAGTACTACATAGTAATTATGTTAGCTTGCGCTGCTGTCCTCAATACGTGTAATCGAGTTTGTTTTATAGAGTGGTTCTCAAATCCTGGGCATAATTTAGTCACAAAAATGTGTTTTGTACCCAGTATATTTTGATTAACTTTTATCCCTCTCTTGCTGCACTGCCTGCACAGCATTCGTCTCCACATTTTCCTTATATTAATTAGCTCGACCTGTCGTATGATCTCTTTGTCATGTAGTTTTATTTTATTTATTTATTTTCCTTATTCCTCTTGGTTATCTTCTCCCTTAAAAAAGGCCGTAATAGACAATATATGTTTTCTTTGTTATTACAAGATTGCTAATACCTTTCCCATGTCAGGATGTTGAATTCATGGAAAGGAAGATCGAAGATCTTGAGAAAAGCATGAAGAGGAGCAATGACAAACAGCTGAAAGTGGAGCACGAGATCTGTCTGAAGGTGTGGCGTTCTTCTATAATGTCAATCTGTGTCATTGTTAATTTTTCCTGCTCTGAAAAGTAGTAAAATTTATTTCTATATCACTGTATTTTTCACGGATCTATTTATTTTTGTTATTGAGGTGTATTGTCCATTGTTGCTGGTGTTTGAAGTGTTTGTCTGTCGGGTGGTATGTCCTTTGGGAGTATTGGCCTTTTGGGTTCATTGTGTTCCAACCATTTTTTTTTATGGAACAATGTATTTATAAATTCCGGATCATCTACATGTGTTATAGCTGTTTTTTCACCTAATATGTACTCCGTATTAGGATAAGGATGTACTCATTGATCATTATTTGCGACAGATTTGAGTGCTTTTGGGGTTAGTGGTCAAGCCCCAGTTAAGTACAGATAAAAAAGTGTTAAGGGAACAAAAAACAGTATATGTAGCTCCTTGCTATTTGTTCTGTAGGTAGGTTACAAGTTTTAATCTTGTTTACCATCTCTTAATCTTTGTAGTCCTCAGACTGTTTTGTCTATGTTCCTCCTCGGTTCTCACTTTCCTACTTTGATGCTTGCTACTAATTTAAAGTCTTCCCTCATAGTTTTGAGTGTCTTTGTCACCTTCATTTAGCTTCATATGTCCATGCTTCTACCACTCTTATGCATTTATAATGTTGTTCTTTAAAAATGTAGCGATGTAGGATGTCATTGGAATCGTCAATTCCTCTGTCTCGAAGTAATGGACCTATTGCCTATATCTTTGGCTCTTTGCGTCTCCTTCTCTTTTGTTGTATTTGATGGGCGTTTTAGAATCTTTATCTTCGAGATATCACATTTATCTTATCATTTTGCTCTGGCCCTCAACACCTAGTGGGATAGTTGATTATTTTTTAGTGATTCTCAGCCATGCCGACTTGCCGAGGTAAAAAAGATGAAAGTTGGGTTGGTATGTGTAACCTATTTGTAGTTCCGATGCGCCGAGGCAAGTGGGTGGTGGTCAATGTTTTTTTTTTTTTTTTTTTTTTTTTTTTTTTTTTTTTTGAGGTGGTTAGTGGTGGTCACTTATTCGATATATGTGGTCCTCATGTGAGTCCGTAATAGTCGTAGTAAAATCGTCATCCTTGTCGGGTCCTTTTTGGCTGAGCAAGCTTTAGTTTGACACATATGTGGTCCTCATGTGAGTCCGTAATAGTCGTAGTAAAATCGCCATCCTAGTTGGTCTTTTTTGGCTGCGCAAGCTTTAGTTTGACACGTATGGTTAAGTATCTAAGTGTCGGTCTGTCAGCCGTCATGGCTCGAAGCCTATGTTAGCCGGACTCATATCACTTTCAACCACTTCCATTTAAGTTTTCTTCAGTCCTCTTCTACTCTTAACCATCGCTTCATTTGTCCATCGGTTCATACTTCTTAAGTCCTTTAGCCGGAGCTTTTCTGGTCTCCTCATGTGGCCAAACCACCTGAACGTCTCTATCATCTTGTCAATAGTACTACCCCAATTGTGTTTGACAGTATTAAGGAGTGGGGATAAATGTGAATGGGTGGTGGTGGATCTCACATTATATTATTGGTTTTATCCACATATACATGTATTAACAGGATATGGAACAATTCTAAGAATAGGCGAAAAGTGGAAAGTGGGGCAATCCAGAGAAATGGAGGGAAGAACTGTTAACGAAATAGAATTTTGTGCATGGCTCAGTTCTGATTTGATTTGCATCTTGAGAAGCTTTTCTAATACATGATTCTTTTTGCATATAGGTAAAGGCATGGGTTGAGGAAGGAAAAGACATCCGTCTGGGAGAATGGAAAGCTGCCGAAGTGGAGGTCATGAATACATTTCAATTGCTAACAGCAAAGCCTGTTGTTTATTTGGTAAGCACCCTTGTGATCTTGTGAACAGTTATTTATTTATTTTCATTTTTTATATATTTATGTTTTCCGAATGAGTGTTTTTGCTCCTTGTGATTGGAGATCCAATTGTATAACATCGATTCAAAAGTGCATTTTTCGCTACATTTGTATTTCTTGAAACCGAGGAAGACTATTAAACTTAATTGCAGCCGCTTTTATAAAATAGGATCAGTTACTGAGACTGCCGTTTAGCATTGTATCTAAAATTTCATTGTCCTATTATGATTCTATTTCACTTTCAATTAACGACAGATAGATGCATGAAGATAATATGTTGCGATGATTTACTTCCAGCTTTTTTAAACCGCCCATCTTTTTTGGCAAAAACTTGAAAAGTTCTCACTCCAGTTGTTTTGTATGTTACGTTATGAATTGTCATCCTTCGCTGAAAGTTTAAATAAGGCTATAGTATTGAGTGTAATTTTGGCAATATGATCAGGTTAATATGACTGAAAAAGATTACCAAAGAAAGAAGAATAAGTTTCTCCCTAAGATCCACGCCTGGTAAGTTCAACAACTGGACCTTGTCATTGTTATTTTATTTCTCTATCTTTGTAATATTACTGCTGACACAGTAAGAACACTGGGGTGCTTTATATGTGTTTTTGCTGTGAGGCGCATCAAGTGTTACGTATTTCTGTGAAAGCTCCGTACTTTTTTCCTAGTTGCAATTTTCTTTCGGGATAAATTGGTTAAGGAGCATGCAAACATTATGCTGTGTATCATATTTTTGCATGCTTTTCATTTTGGTTAAATTGTTGCAACATTTCTTTAATTAAGCTTATCATGATTCATGTGTACCAGGGTGCAGGAGCATGGTGGTGAGCCAATCATTCCTTTCAGTGGCATTTTTGAGAAAACTCTAACCGACATGCCAGCAGATGAAGCAGCTCGATATTGCGATGAGAATAAGGTTCAGAGGTATGTTTGAACTCTAGATCACCGATTACTTATTAACCATTTTTGTACATCTAGCCTGTTTTTGAGACTTATTTTAAGCGGTATATTATAATTTTTCTTATTAACCATTTTAGTACATCAAAACGTGAACTAGGCTGTTTGAATTTGAATGGTGGGTCACCGTGGGTGTACTTAGGAACAATCTTAAGCATTGAAATTAAATGTTGTTAATTGAAAGATTATGAAATAAGAATGCATGCAACATGTGTATTTGTCTCTGGATTTTATTATTATGTTTATTACTCTGTCCGGTCTCCAATCCTGACTAATCTCCCATTCTCCCCACTTCGATTCTTTGTAAAATCCAATCCAATTGACCAATTCCTAGTTAGGCAAAGAATTGTCAATTTTACTTTGAAAAAGTTTCAAAATTTGTACTATTCTTAATTTTTGCACCATTTGTTGATTAATTTTCCTATATTACCCTCAAACGTAAAAGAATTTTCTACCTAAAAACTTCTGCACATGCCCAGTGGTAGAGTGGTTTGAATTGGAGGGAGTACGAGTTCGTATCGTGTGAACATAACATGTTAATATTTCATTTTAATTTTGGTTAGCCATTGATTGTTCGGTTATTTCCATTATTAATGGTGCTTGACCATTTCTTTTCTCTTCTATTCCCTCCATTTCACTCATTTAGCCTCTTTTTCCTTTTTCAGCAATTTAATTCATTTAGCCCCATTTCTATATAAGGTAATTTTCAACTATGAAAATATCACTTTTACCCTTACCAGTATACTCATTTTACCAAAATACCACACTTTATACATTAAAGTGGGCCCCATTTAACCGAACTACCATTACTACCCTTAACTTTTCTCATTTTCTTAAAATTTGTGCAAAATACCCAATGGGGCTTTCTCAATGAAATGGAGGGAATATTTTTTTTGCCTCCATCGATATTGTTTCCTCCATATTCTTCGTCTTTTATCCCTATACCTGTCTCCTTTGTTCGTTGTAGAGAAGTTTTTAATTTCTTTCGTGGAAACCTGTTGGTTGTCTCAGTGAGTCTGTTGCATGAAAACAATTTTTCCTTTCTCGAATCGCTGGTCCCTAGTAAGTCATGAAAACAATTTTTCCTGTCTTTGGTTAAAGTGTTTGTGTTTTTTTTTTTTTTTTTTTTTTGGTTTTGAAATTAAGATGTGAATATGTGACTTTGGAAATTGGGTTGTCGTACAGTCTTACTTGACATGTTGGAATGTTTTTCATGGATTTAGTTTTGTATTAACCTTTTTGTGCTGTTTCTTCCAGTGCCATAACAAAAATTATCAAGACTGGATTTTCGGCTATTAATTTGATATACTTCTTCACAGCAGGCCCGGATGAGGTAATAATAACTTTATCAAACACTACTCTATCTTGAATTCTTGTGTGTAGTAGAGCAAAATTGTGAACAATTCTCAAACGATTGTATTTTATAAGAAACATCACATGCAAATGCAATTGGTTTGAACATATATTTTTCCTTTGTTATGTCTTTTGACCTTTGAGACGAGCTACACTGATATACACTGTTTGTGATTATCCCGACATAACCTTCTGGAGTGTTTGTCTTGTATCAACCACATTGTTCTATGTCTGTTTTCAGGTCAAATGCTGGCAAATCAGGCGACACACTAAGGCTCCACAAGCTGCTGGAACAATCCACACTGATTTTGAGCGAGGGTTTATCTGTGCTGAGGTAACTAACTTCGTTTAAGCAAAGCCTAAAGTGTTTAGTCTTTTTTCACCCATTTGTGTGCTTATTTTTTTTTGTGAAGTTAATCGACTATTCCTTCCGTATCATTATATTTACAAGATACAAAGTGTACAATACTTAAGGTGTAGAATACACAGCTTATATATTGTTAAGTTAATCGACTATTCCTTCCCTTTCATGTGGGCTTTCTCTTATAGAGTAATGTAAATCCCAGTAGATCTAGAAATCGTTGTGGAAGTAGACATGTAATTTACTTCGAGTGTATTGGTTCCCGTCTTTACTTACTTATTTTGGCTTTTATGATGCTTAGGTCATGAAGTTTGAGGATTTGAAGGAACTTGGTACTGAATCAGCTGTCAAGGTACGTCGATTGTTTTTTTTTTAACCAAAAATAATACTCAGTAGTATCTATGCTCGACTTTTTCGTCTACTTATGTGACTGTACTAAGAATTGCCCTAGCTTCCCCATCTCTTCTTCCACTAAGTTTTCAGTCTTATATCTACGCAGCCTAAAACCTTGACTTTTTCTAAGTATGTTTCCGGTGATTCATTTTGCCTACTTCAGCTCTTATCTTGTTCATCGATACAATATAATCAGCTAGTATCATGCTCTGATATATGTTTCCGGCACAGTAATGTAGTCGCTAAAATGCCTGCTCGAGTTTCTTGTTTTTTCAAGTAACCTGAGAACCTCTAAACAAATTTTCCTTATTTTATCTTCAACATAAATAATCTGCATTCCGTAAGTCTAGTTGATGTTATACTCGCCGTATAATGAACTGCATGTTCTGTTTGTATACAGGCCGCTGGAAAGTATAGACAGGAGGGGAAGACTTATGTGGTTCAAGACGGTGACATTATCTTTTTCAAGTTTAACGTCTCCGGGGGAGGCAAGAAGTGAGCTCTTCCTTATGTGACGCACATTGTCTCTCTTGTAACTTTCGCTTGAGAGAGAAATGCAACTTTACCAGTTACGCAGTGAATCGGTACAACATTGTTTGTGGTTGCTCTTAGTTTTGATGGATGTATTGAAAGTCTACAAGTTACTGGAATCTACTATTGTACTACAAGTTTTCATGTTTGAACCGACCCTATATAACAGAAAGTGTGCGAGACTAGAGTCGTATTTAGAAGCCTTTTTGTTCGTGATAATCTCGTCATCTGGTTAGATTTTATAGTAACCATTTTTTGTTTTTCCAGAAATTACATTGCTTTTTTAGTTGAATGCGTAGCCAGATTTTGACTAGACAAAAGTAATCCAACTAATGTTGCGCTATGTGTGACAATCCGCACTTTGACCCCGTAGCTTTTACGTTTTCGCATTTTAGTTTTCATAACTTTTGTACTTTTTAGATACCTTGACAAGTTAACATCCTCTATGTTAAATCTTGGCTCGGGATTTTATGTATTTCTTTGTTTTCTAGGCGTTTTATAAAAGTATACGCTCTCGTGCGCATCCAATGTATATTACCAAAAGATGTGTACAAGCAAATTTCTCTCTTTACGGGGAGCCTGTCAATGAAAAACCTTCTTGTACTCAAGCCTTGGTATTGCTTTGTTGTTGCTTACGATCAATACATTTGCTTGAACGTTGCCTTCTGAGACTCGACCGTGATAATTACGACAGGAATTTTCGAGTTCTCGACCCCGAGTCCCGAGTCCCGACTCCGAGACCCTTGCTAAGTACTTGTGGGCGATCCCCCATCAAGTCTTAGCCCCCGTTGCTAACATCCTTGTCCCGTGTCCGACAAGGGTGTGCGTCACGTTCGGTAGAGAAAGCCCGGACCGTGACACTACGCATACGTCAATAGCGGTCAAGCTATACGTCAACTGATGGTTTACAATGTAGCAGTTAATATGCTCGTTTTATCTCAATTATTTGACCAAAACTGCTATCTTACCATTTACTTCGTAATAATCATTTTGGATATCATATACTGATTATAATAATATAAAAACCGTGAATTAGAAGCCTTCTCAAAATAGAAAGTAAACAAATAATTGAGACGTGAGGAAAGAAAAATGTATTCTTTATAGTTACGGTAAAAGAGAAAAAAAAAATAACCACCAAAGGGAAAAAAAATACCATGTACCTAGACATCATAAATGGAATAGAACACCAATTAGAACACGAACAATAACACACTCCGTAGTTATTAATGTTACTGGACCTTTCGAATACTGCTGAAAATTCTCTCCATTTTTTGAAAATAAATAAACATCCAAACGAATTAAGTTACCATCCTTTTTAACATTTACACGATAAAGGCAAAACCATGAATGTTATTGAGTTTTCATACGTTGTTAACTTTCATACGAGCTTGTTAAGCTATTTTACAAAATTATTGAACTATTACACCACTTTTAAGACGAATGCATTTGAGGTACATTCAAATGTATTATTCTCTTTTCTCAATTTTTACGGTGTGAGACAGTCTCACGCTAGAATTAATACAGTTGGTCGGCTGCTAGTCCGTAATATGTTCATTGGCACTTTAGCATGACAACGAACAAACCACAACCACAAGTCAATAGCATGCCAAAAACCCTCGAAGATTTTTAACATGATCAACGTAATCCAAATATTCCACATGTCATTCACTCATTAGTCACCATTCAACAAGGTTAAAAATCTACATTTGCATGGTTGATAGTTTGCCAAATAACAACACAAAATCTACAACAATGTGATAAGAAAATCCACACGTAGATAAGAAAATCTAACAACTAATTTCACTTATAAAAACACACAAACACTTCACTAGACAACTCAACCAAACAACAAACTCTTGAAAAACAACACTAAACTACACTTAATAGTACGTTGTTGTTTTAAGTAGTGTTTCCATAAACACACCAAAAAAATGGCTTCCTCTACAATGGCTCTGTCATCACCATCATTGGCTGGTAAAGCCGTAAACCTCGGGCGTAACGCCTCAGAGATCCAAAGTGGGGGAAGAATCAGCATGAGGAAGACGGCTTCTAAACCCAAACAAGTTTCTTCAGGTAGTCCATGGTACGGTCCAGACCGTGTTAAGTACCTTGGTCCATTCTCGGGTGAAGCTCCTTCCTACTTGACCGGCGAGTTCCCAGGCGACTACGGCTGGGACACCGCCGGTCTATCTGCTGACCCTGAGACCTTCGCCAAGAACCGAGAGCTCGAGGTTATCCACTCTAGGTGGGCCATGTTGGGTGCGCTTGGTTGCGTCTTCCCTGAGCTCTTGGCTCGTAACGGTGTCAAGTTCGGTGAGGCCGTTTGGTTCAAGGCCGGTTCACAAATCTTTAGCGAAGGTGGTCTCGACTACTTGGGTAACCCTAGCTTGATCCATGCACAGAGTATTTTGGCCATTTGGGCTTGTCAGGTTATTTTGATGGGCGCCGTTGAGGGTTACCGTGTCGCTGGTGGTCCCCTTGGTGAGGTTGTTGACCCGCTTTACCCGGGAGGGTCTTTTGACCCCTTGGGCTTGGCTGAAGACCCTGAGGCCTTCGCCGAGTTGAAGGTTAAGGAGCTTAAGAACGGAAGGTTGGCTATGTTTTCTATGTTTGGGTTTTTCGTTCAAGCTATTGTGACCGGTAAGGGTCCCTTGGAGAACCTCGCCGATCACCTTGCTGACCCGGTTAACAACAACGCCTGGGCCTTCGCTACCAACTTTGTTCCCGGAAAGTGAATCGGCTTTTAAATTTTAAAATGTTTTTGAGTGTTTAATTGATGTAAATTAATCAAGTTTGTTGCTTGCTTATTTGGATTTCTATGTGGCTTATTAAGAAGATCTCATTTCGTAATCAAAGTCTTGTGTTCTTTAGTTTGCTAATGAATTACAACTTCGTTTAGACTTCAGAGTTCAGACTGGTCAAAAACTCGATTCCCTCTAACCACGACAACATCATACTTCTCGATTACGTATAATCCACGAGTTTCTTTACGTTTTCTTTCTCAGTAGATGATCTATCCTACAATTCATTGTATCGATTATCAGTAACCGTCGGTGACATATTCTCTCCCAAAAAGAGTTCCAAAGACTAATGAACTAATGACCTAAGAAATGAGTCCTTTTCTATGTAATTTAGATACTTATTTTGGGATGGAGGGAGTCATACTCGTACGAACTAATGAACTTTTTTGTCAGGTTTAAAACTTATTTGGTTCCATGTCAAAATGTACATCTTTTTTTCAGAATTCTTCAAGACATTAGCTTTAAGCTTGTGGTGTAGAGAAGATTCTATACACCGTGTGGCACAACATTGTGCCTCACTGCAGTATTGCACAGCAGTTCCCTTAATGAGTAGTGAGTTTAAGACGAACACTATTTCATTTAATATATCGATCAAGTAACACCTATCGAAAAGTTCACCCAAGACAAATAGTATGGATACATCGTCAAGTTGGTGAAACAAAACAACAGTTCACTCATAGTAATGACAAAGAACGATGATTTAAAATGACGGAAACATAACCCTATACACGCCAATCCTACGTCCCTACCTGATAAGAATGACTTGAGACACAAATCTACCCGTGTATGCAACCCAAACTTAACCTAAAGCCAAAATGAACCCTACAAAACTCCAAACTTTGTTGACCCAATTTTACTCGACACAAGCTGACGTAACAAAAAATTATTCTATGCAATTTGAAATGACCAAAAAAAAAAAAAACGCAAAAAAACTTCAATAACAAAAAAATAGAACCCGTCCCAAGTCCCAAGTCCCAACTGACCTGTTTGCTCGGCCTACGAAAAAAACTACAAACAAAATTCGGAGGTCTTCCTAATGCATCACGTCGATAAAATTAAGACACTGGTTTTATTGACTTTCAAAACCAAGCAATGGAAAGAGCACGCCAAAAATATAAGATTGTTGCAGCGAGGGTCCATTCCACAACTCGATAACATAGATCTCAAAGAACAATCCACTTCAACAAACAATATAAAAGCTTAAATGCGGACATAAAAGAAATTGTAATTAAGCGATGATTGTCCATGAAACTCCCATGTCTGAGAAGCTGCTAAATTGGATACTTTAACCATAAGAAAAAAGGAAGAAAAATGAACCGTAGACAGGAAGAAGTGACTTGAAAAATACCAAATCTTTTACAAATTTGACTTAATCTACCTTACACCTTAATTGCATACTTCCTCATGGGAAAGTACCTTTCTTTCTTCTTTTCCCTTTCGGTCTTCAGCGACGCCTGAAGTGAGCAAACATAAAGCTTAGAAAATAATTGGGGAACAGAAAAAAGGAACACGTTACGACATACGAGAACAAGACACTACACAACCGAGCCTGTTAATCAACCCAAAAAAAATAGTTGTGCACATGGCAACCATCAATTACATGTAATTCAAAACAACCCACCCATCAATTCAATACATCAATACCTCACAATCTGACATCGCACTCAATACCGTACGCAAAACTAGTTATTATTCAGGGGTATCATATCTGTAACAGTTTGGAGCTAAAACTTAATTATTAACTTCACGTTACGACTTCAGCACACAAAATGAGTAAACTACGAAAACCTGAGGTGACAATCTAAATCACAAATATATTCAAGTCTGATTGTCAATGCAAACACGCAGTGGGAGGCATTTCAGACACAATTCGTGTATTGAAGACAACTGGACAGGTTCATATGAGGCGGAAAATGACACAGATACATCATTCACTTGAACTAATCAAGAATATTCAATCATCGCATCACATATTGATGAAAGGAGTCAACAATGTCACAAATATCTCCATTAATGCTACACAGACTTTCGGACCAAAAATTACCGAGGCTTCTCACGTGGTAACATAGAGAGTTCATCATATAGAATGGATGGAGCTCATATCCTAAGAGACACATTCTATGCGTGAACACGTCTGGGTAATAAATTCTTACCACCCAATCATCGAAGATAACCCAGAAAAGGTCCATACAAACATCTAAATTAATCAATGTCTAAAGCGGTAAATTACCTGGTGCTTGGTGAGACGACGACGGATGGCACGGGTCTTCTTGGGGCGCAGATCAAGGGGTAAATACTTCTTGTTCTTGTAGGCCTCCCTCAAAGCCGCCTTTTGCTTCTGCGATATCACCGTCAACACTTGAGCAATTCCCAATCTCACCACCTTACTGTATCAGTCATATGGATCATATCACTTATCAGAATCACCATATATCATATCATATTACAAATTCGATACAACCACTTTAGTGTATCGATTAGCAGAGTGAGGAGGATTAATCAGTCACCCTATCAGTCACGTTGACCACATACGACGAAAAAAAAAAAAATACCCAAAAGCATATCAACCCATTTGTGGAGTTTATGGAATTGCAAATTAATGGACATATTATAATCAAACAACATTTATCATATCAAGTAACTTTGGTTGCATTTTATTTAATTTTCTCATGTTCTTTTATGTAAATTGTGTCAGTGTAAATTGTGAAAACCTATGGCAACTATAGATTACTAAGAAAAGATTCAAACTTTAGGTTAAAATTAAAAGAATATACAATCTTCGAATTGTTTCGATCCTAAAATCAACAACCCAGATAATAAATACTCGTTACAAATTGCATTTCATCACATTCAACAATACATGCAGCTTAATCACCAAATACTGCTGACAAAACATCAGAACATAAAACTAATTGCATTAAAAATCCATAAACGAAAATTTGTGTCTAACATACTCCATTACAATAATTTATTACTCAACATTATATGATCACATTCACCAAATACCAGAAAATACAATACACAACTAAAATCACCCAGATAATTCAAACCAAAAAAAAAAAAAGAAGAAGAAGAAATTACATCTTAGCAAGTTTGTTGGGGGCCCCACCAGTGACCTTAGCAACACGGAGAAGAGCCAACTCAGCCTTAAGATCTTTAAGTTGAGCAAGTAAATCTGGCTTTGTTTTCACCCTCAATTCATGCACCTTAATTCTTGCTGCGTTTTCAATTTCAATTCAATTATATAAAAACAAAAACACAAAATTGTTAGATTGATTGAATTGATTGATTACATTGAAGATGAAAAAAAAAAAAAAAAAAAAGGATGAATCGAAAATAATTACCCATTTCTGCGGAAGAAGAAGGATGAATCGGCGGAGGTGTGGCAAAAACCCTAGAAGAAGTGGAATTAGGGTTTGTTGTTGAGTAAAATGTTTTATGGTTGTTGTGGTTTTAGGGTTTTTGTTCTATCTCTTTGGGCTTTGTGGTTCGTTAAAAAAAATAAAGACTAGAGGTCATCAAATGGCCCAAGCCAGTTGGCCCCGTCCGATTCGACCCGAATTTTGAGGCCCGAAAAGCCCATGGCCTGATTTGTAAAATTGGGTCGGGTTTGGACCGACTTCAATCCCGCATTTTAGCCTAACCCGACCTGAGCATAACTAAACTTACAAATTTTTATATAATTTAAGGATGAAAATTAATGATTGCTATTAAATAAAATTAATTAACTAATTCCTAAATAGTATATGAGTATTTATAATTCATTTACAATTAGTGTGAAAGGTCTTAGTAATTATTTTTATACTAGGTATGTGATAACTTAATGAACAAATAAAATTTTTTACCCCACAAATCGTTGAATAGCTACTCCCTTCATTCACTTCCATTTGCATCAAAGAGAAAAAAACCACTATTCATTCAAGTGGATAATTTATTCACCAATATATAAATAAAAACGTCAAGTGAGCACGACACATAATAGGAGTAATGAATATTTTTAATGTCGCTTGAAAATATATTTTATAAGCACGAAACTGTCGGAATTAGCCTGAGGCCCGCTAAAAGCACATTATGGACCGACAAAATAAGCCTGCACTTATGGCCTGACCCGGCCCGACGCATGATTACTTCTAATAAAGAGGTTATGTTTGGGCTTTGTGTTTGTTACTCCGTATTAGCTACTCCCTTCATTATCTTCATTTAGTCCCATTGATCCACTTTTTGTAAAGAGAAAAGTAAGCTCATGGGGCTAAATAAAAAAAATGAAGGGAGTATGACGCATTTAATTTGGAGTACATTCAATTCGAATCATATTTCACATACATTGCAGTCAAGTTGAGGTTCTTTATTTTTTTATAGAAGTTGATCTTTTTTTCTTTTTTCTTTTTTTTTCTTAAAAAAGTTAACATGTGCCACCAATGAACCAGATAAAATTAGGGATTTATAAAAGCGGAATTTATAGAAGTTGAAATAAATGTAAATTTATATTTGTAATGTTAGAGCTGAATTTATAGAAAATGAGTTGAACTGAACTTACGGGAGTTAAAATTAAACTGAAAGAACAAGGTCTACCTAAAGACATACTTTGTTCTAATCCAAAATTTACACAAAGTATTCCTTTAATTCAACCGGAATCATTTTAACAATTAACTGGAGCGGGGGAATACTTGTCTAGATAATGTTAACATCATAAAATTTAAAGTGGGAAGAATCTAAAAAATAGCAGAGTAGCAATTTCTATTGACAAATGAAGATTAGTTTGTAGTATAAAATATTGTGGTGGAAATAAAAAAAAAAATACATTTAATATGTAAATTAGTAGGTATTACATGAGTTCGTTTCATTTGAAAATTGGAATTCGTAAATTGAGTGATGAAATTTTAACCAATAAAATTATGAGTTTCGATCCGTGCCTCACAAAGTTATATACTTAGCTCATGTTTTTTTAAGCTTAATTTCATATCTTAAAATTCAGCTCAACTCTTATAAGTTTTGCTTAACTCCTATAAGTCCAGTTTTAATAAGTTCAACTTCTATCTAGGAAGCACCGATACTTCTAAAATATGTCGTACTCGTGTCCGATACCGTATTGGATACCGATACCTCACCGATACTCCCCGATACGTCTTCGATACCTTCTGAAACGTATTTTGAGGTATCGGATATTTTCCGATACGGCTCTAATGTTCGATACGTCACCGATTACCTCAGCGATACCCGATACTTCATATAAATTAAAAAAAAAAAAATCAAAAACAAGTGAACTTACTTAGCACGACTTAATAAAAAAATAAAATAAACATATTGTGATTTTGTAAAACATGTTATCTATCATTATATATTTTTAAGACTTTTGTACTCTTTTAAAGTTAATGTGACTTTGCCAAACAAGTTATTTGTCATTTTTAACGTTTTTTTGGTCTTTTAAATGCCATATTTCTATATTTGTCTTAAAGAGCTTCAAAAAAAATTTCTTTTTTCATATGTATATTGATTTTTATTTAGCCGTATCGCGTATCCTAAAATTTTAGAAGGTCGTATCGCGTGTCTGATACGTATCCGTGTCGGGTGTCCGTATCGGTGTCGGTGCTTCCTAGGCTTCTATAAGTTTCACTAAGCTTTAATTTACACTGACTTCAGCTCCTATAAATTCAACTCTTGTAAGTTCAACTTTTATAAGTTAAGCATCTATTATAAGTTTAATTCTTAAAAAAAGGGCCTTAAGAGTACCTGCATCAATGGGGAACTAAGTGTCCCAAAAGTGTCAAGTAATGAGATTTGGGGAGGTCAACCAATGTGGAAGGTGTCCCATAATATAGTATGTGTGACCCATAAAATGAGAAACTCCTCGAATTTGGGAGGGTTCCCAAATGTTATGGACTTATGGCCCACCATTTGTAATGTGAAAATAATATTTTAATATTAGATTGTATGTATAATAGTTCTGATGGGCCATACCAATGAAGGGAAAAAAAAATTGTTGGGAAACCCATTGATGCAGAAAGATGTATGTGAAATGTGAAGGGTAAATGATAAAATTAGTGGAATATGAGGTGGACGAACGAAAAAAGAGGTGAAAAAATATGGGTAGCCCCATTAACGTGGATGCTCTAATACCTTGATGGAGTGAGTGTCATCTAGAATAAGACACTTTATATTCTACCATTACTAGGGTGGGCCTGTTATTAGTTGAATAGAATATGAATATCAACATATGAATATCAACAAGTTGGCCTTAGTTTGTTCACGTGATGTCGGTTTCAATGTTTCACCCTCAACTTCATATCCCATTTATTGTGTTATATTTTACTCTACTTATGTTCACTTCCTCTTCACCTAAACATGGTCTTACTTCTCTTTTTCATGCTTCTTCTTGTAACATTTAATTTGTGCTACATTTTCTTCTTTAATTTTTCACCCTACTATCTAAGAGGATATTAGATATTACTTCGTAAATGATAGTACTATGTATCTATCGGAATATGTCGATATTAATATATGGTATTTGTGGTATACGACATATTTGAATACATTATATGGAATAATTATGATGTTACAAAATGAAGTATTTTGTAGAATAGTACTACTCGTATAAGGTTTGCTTGTTGTAATCCTCTATATAAATTATTCTCCCTCCGCAATTTCTAACCATGTAAGTTGAATTCGCAAGTTTCACATAACAATGAATTGAGATAATTTATACTCTTTGTAATTAAATTTAAAGATCGATGTGATTTGTATAATGATCACTTTTTCTTTTGGCTTACACAAAACACAAACTCATAATAACATGAAGTATTTCTTTTGGCTTACACAAAACACAAACTTATGCTTCTCAAATACACCGTTCAATCCATCTAATTGTTCACATAAAATTATTATTTAAAAGGTAAGAGTAAAAAATAATCTCATGCAAACAATTGAATGAACAGCTCGTCTCCCTTGCGATGACCCTTTTTGGTCGCAAGTTGCGACGGGGAAAATGTTACCATTTTATTGCAAAATGTTTTATTACTAATAAAAATATTTTGCAATAAAATGGTAACATTTTTTCCGTCGCAACTTGCGATGAATAAGACTGGAGTACTTTCGAGTTTCTCTTTTTTTTTTTTTTTTTTTTTTTTTTTTTTACCGCAAAAAAAAAATAAGAGAAACTCGAGAGTACTCCAGTCTCCGTGGTCCATACTCCATAGCTACGAAAGCAGTAATAATAACAATAAAATAAGTAAGAAAATCACAAAGATTTCTACTCCACTAGTGAAGTAGATCTTGCTGCATACTTTTCCAAAAGCCAAAAATCTCAAACCAAAAATTAAAAAAAAAAAGGAAAAAAGTCATTATCTAAAGGTATTTCTAATTCATTATGATCTTTTTTACTAATCACAGAATCATTGTAATATCAGAAAGCTCCAAAAACACCAATAATTTAACAAAATTCCTACAAATTTCAAAAGTAGTTTTCTAATCACTTTTTTTTTGACACTAAAAATCTCTTCACTAAACTACTTCACTAATCTTCAAACTTCACCTTGAACTCAGAGCCATTTTTCCCCCCACAAATTTAATACTTTAAAAAAAAAAAAAAAAATTATATATATTTGATTATATTTTCAGCCAAAAAAAAAAAAAAAATGGCAGCAATGTCATTTACAATGGGATTAAATTTAGTGCTTTTAGTAGCCATGGTTGCAACTAACATCCTTTCATTATACCACCTTTCTTCAACCACCACCTTCTTCACCCAAAACCCTAAAGTTTCCACCACAACCCAAGTCCCAAACCACCTTCTACGTCAACTACACACCATACGCGCCACCATAAACCACCTCACGCGCCTCCAGCCTACCCCACGCGCCTCCCACGCGCCCCCTAGGCCTTCGGATCTCGTTACGTTGTCCCATTTATCCCCCATACCCACCTCATGTCATGACAATCCTGAACTTTTGTATCAGTACATGAACTACACTGCTTTTGAGTTGTGTCCTAAAGATGCCCACGTGGCAGAGAGTTTGATCCTACGTGGCTGTCATCCTCTGCCACGTAGGCGTTGTTTTTCGAGGACTCCTGCGAATCCTAGGATTAGTTTCCCGGATTCCAATGTCATTTGGAGTAGTTACCCTTTAGTGTCTTGCAGGAGTTTTAAGTGCCTCAGTGCTCAAATCACTCGAAATGACGATGGTTTGGCGGTTGGGAAAGACGAATTTATGGTGTATCGGTCTGATTTGGATCTGACGATACCCCAGCTTATCGACATTGCGAAGCGAGGCGGTTGTGTGCTGAGGTTGGGGGTTGATATAGCGGGTGGAAGTGGCGCATTTGCTACCAGGATGAAGGAAAAGAATGTGACTGTTTTGACGACGACGTTGAATTCTGGGGTGCCGTATAGTGAGGTGAATGCGATACGAGGTGTGGTGGCGATGCACGCGCCACTGCAGCAGAGGTTGCCGGTTTTTGATGGGGTGGTGGATTTGGTGAGGTGTGGGCATGCTGTTAATAGGTGGGTACCGCTTACGATGCTGCAGTTTTTGCTGTATGATGTTGATCGAGTTTTGAGGGGTGGTGGGTTTCTGTGGGTTGATCGTTTCTTTAGTAAACGCGGTGATTTGGAGACGGTTTATAAGCCTTTGTTTGTTAAGTTAGGGTATAAGATTGTCAAGTGGGCTACTGCAAATAAGATGGATTCGAGTGGGGTTAAGAATGGTGAGGTTTACTTGACCGCTTTGTTGCAGAAACCTAAGTCGAGATGAGATATATATAGGTACGCACGCTTCTGTGGAGTTTTTGGTTTAGTCTCGAAATGATTTGTGTGTTTGTTTCTTTCTTGCTGATATGCTTCTGCGTGATCGACTATGTTGATCAGTTGATGAGATTGTTGTTCAAATCGGCATTTTGGGACTGGCGGTTTTGTGTACTGTCAAAGCGACAATATCCCTAGCTTTGTGTTGCTCGCTAAAGATCATCAAAATGGTAGTTAAGTTCTCGATATTTGTTTCTCGCCATTTACTTAGCCGATGTTTAATTTTGTGCAGGTGATGCTGTCAAACCGTAAGATATATGGTCTTGGTTCACATGTGAGTCCCGTCCAAAAACTGATGCAACTCAGTTGTGTCAGGCCACCAAAGCGAAGCATTCATTAGTTTGTAGGAGAAGTCGAAAGAGGAATTGATGACAGAAATCAGAGGCAAAGCCGAGCAGTTATAGCAGTCGCCCAACGATATAACTTAAAATAAGCTTTCTATAGCAGACCACCATTCATTCTTGTGTCTTTTCATTTTTCTTTAGAATATAGATACACTAGTTTTCGTTGTTCATTTCGATAGGTCAAAGAAGAAAAGTCATTGTTAGAACAAAATCGACATGGTTTAGACAGGAAACACATTTTACCTACTTGTAAGTCCTCTTCAAATAATCGAATTAAAAGCAAATGAAGCGGTTTATATGACAATTTCTGAAGAGCCACAGAAACTGCATCGGCAGCACAGACCGACAATATGCACAAGCGCAGGCACGAACACGAAAAACCTCAACTAAATTATTTGAAAGTATCACTTAATTCACAAAAGTAAACCCTAATTTATTTAGATCCTCATTTAACAGATCCTCGACAATATATCCTCCGACACACATGAGATTGTAGAGTACTTCATCACCGCAAGTGTAACTGCTGTCTTATAGAAGATCAGTGACGGCCGTTTAAGTTGCGAGGCTGTAAAATGTGATTAGTATGGAGCAACAAAATCTCGATGTAGAGAGTAAAAAACTATTTGGAAGGCTTAATCCTGAGAAGGTGTGCAAGGTCAAGATGATCGATCTTTGCAGCTAGTATGAAGTCGTTTTCTGTAACCCCACCTGCATATTGAGGCTCATGTTAGCAACCACATGAAACGAAATGTGTACCCGTTAAGTTCAAGTCTAGTACTCCATTCAACTTCATTCACAGCGTAGAGAAAATCGGTAGTATCTGGATAATGGGTTGGTTGGTGGACATTCACAAGCTACCCAAGGTGTGTTATGAACTCAACCACGAAAATACGAATTCGAGCAAAACAAACGACCTAAAGAAACCTACACACATTGCTGCACTTACCAACAGTATGCGTCCATATATCAACTGTCACATTGTTCCAGCCTACAAGATGGAGATCGGGATGGTGGCCTACATTGCACCGAAAAACCATAATAAAAAAAAACGAGTAGCGGTAGTGCTCTTCCACTACATACGAACTCCATGATAAAATTAGTATTCTTGTCGTGAGCCAAAAAAAGCGCGATATCATACCTTCGGCCTCTGCCACATCAGCAACGGCTTGAAAGAACTCCAGTCCTTTATTGAAAGTGTTCACTTTCCACGAGCGACTCAACTTTAGTTTACCTCTGTCATTGACCAATTTCCAATCAGGAACCTGCATAAATGTACTTCCTCGTATGAGTTCAGTGGTCGAATACGAAGTCAAAACATATAGAAGAACGCAAACCTTTGTCATTAACTTGTTTGCCAAATCTTTAGGCATAGGCCGTATGTCCCCCGAGTCACAAGGCACACAATTCTTCGCAGCCAGTTCTGCAAAAAAAAATCAATACATAATTTGAGAAGGCGAAAGAAGCAATTTTTGAATGATTCGTCAGTCAACTGAATTAACTTCAAGTTTGAAGAATACAGTAGAGACTTGACACACCTGTAGAAGTACAAAAAATTATATGCTCAGGATGAATTTCCTTAGAACTCGCCAGTCCCATATGGCTTCGTAAAAATCCATTGATTCGGGAACTTGAGCTGTCAATAAATAACAATAGCATCTCGATCTCACTCAATGTCTCCATAGGTAGGATGAATGGATGATGATAAACACGATACACTTTCGAAGAAAGAAGACCATCAAATAATCAATAATACATAAACCTATCTTATTGCACTAAACCGCTGAACATTTTGAAATACTTACGAGAGTACGCGTGATATTTATATAAACTAGTATAGCGCCCATGGAAAATCAAGAATTTACTTCTAAAATCAAAATCACAGACTAAAAGCACACATTACAACTATCGAATAAACTTATGCATGAATAAAAGATCATTCCTTCATATTATTAGCCACAGTCTCCAAAGAGGTACAAGGGGTAAGCCCCACCAATAATTCGACTGTAAGACATTTATACATTTATACGTGTACGACAAATAGTTTGTGCCTAAAAAGTGATGATATCAACGTTTATTGTGATGGTTTAAAACCTCTCAAAGTGATCAATTTTACTCAATAATGGTAAAAAAAAAGGCATCTAAATGTTCGCTATCTAAGCATAAACACAGCGTCGTGCTCATACAACTGTCTTATTTTAGCATCTGTGGGACCCACTGCTTCAATTCCGGCTTACTCGAGACATGACATGTGGGGAGTCCTTTAAAATTTAATCAGACAATCAAACATAAAATAAACACATAAGATCATTAGATCATGAACAGAAACAAAAACATAATACAGAGATGAAAAGAAAAGGAAAAATACCATCCATGATTGGTGGAAGGCCTACACAAAACCTTCAATATTTAAAACAAAATCAAAATCAAAATCAAGATCAAAATGGAGTTATATTTAAACCAAAGGAATGAGAAGAGAGAGCAGTACATGAGATTTGAAGAGAGGAAGACGGTACGATGGTACTGTGATCGACATGTTTTTAGCAGCTCTCAAATTTCCGCAACTTACCAAAGACCAACCTATACTTTATAGTTGCTACAAGTCAACAGTCGCAACTTACTGAAGATCAACCTATACTTTATGACTGAGCTACCAGTCATTGTTTAATAATATTATACTCCGTGGTACGAGTACGGAGTATTTTTTTTTTACGGAATTGCCGCATGTTAATACGTTGTACATAGTAGAAAACATGATAAACCCAGAGAATTAATAATTACATGAAAAACCGAAATAGGAGAAACATTATTACGAAAATCGAATCACTACGACTAATAGGATATTGGTAGTGTATTTATGAGACAACATTAAGTGACAACATTAAGTCTATTGGGGCCGTCGTACGCATAAAAATGTCCTCAAAATAAAATATTACTACTAGTTATTCGAAAAAATAAACCCTAAATTATTTAGATCCTCGTTTACCAGACCCTCAAGTAACAATATGTCTTCCGACACACAGGAGATTGTAGAGTAGTTCATCACCGCAAGTGTAACTGCTGTCTTATACGAGATCATTGAGGAAAACTACCGTTCAGTTGCGACGCTGTAAAATGTGATTAGTATCGAGCAGCAAAATCTCGATGCAAAAAGTGAACATCTATTTGGAAGGCTTAATCCTTAGAAGGTGTGCAAGGTCAAGATTATCGATCTTCGCAGCTAGAATGAAGTCGTTTTCTGTAACCCCGCCTGCATATTGAGACTCATGTTAGCAATCAAATGAAACGAAATGCACACACGGTTATCATAGGTGAGAATTGCTACGGATGTTCCAAATGTATTTTTACATTATTCTGTGTAACTACGATACTACAATGTTGACCAAACCGAGATATTTGCCTAAACTATACTGACTACAACAAAGATTGTTTAGAGGAACCGACATGTCACATGTGTACTCATTAAGTTCAAGTCTAGTACTCCGTTCAACTTCATTCACAACACTGAGAAAATCAGTATTATCTAGATAATGGGTTATACACAGCAAATCAAACTCAAAAACTCGAAATGGAGTATCCATAGTGTGTTATGAAATCGACCTCGAAAACCAGCTTAATTGCAAGCAGCACATTTACAAGCTACCCATAGTGTATTATGAAATCAACCAGGAAAATACGAATTCGACGAAGCATACGACCTAACGAAAACTAAGCACATTGCTGCACTTACCAACAGAATGCGTCCATATATCGACTGTCACATTGTTCCAGCCTACAAGATGGAGATCTGGATGGTGGCCTACATTGCACCCAAAAACCATAATAATAAAAAAAAAAACGAGTTGCAGCGCTCTTCCACTACATACAGACTCCATGATAAAATTAGTATTTTTTTTCGTGAGACAACAAAAGCGATATCATACCTTCAGCCTCTGCCACATCAGCGATGGCATGAAAGAACTCCAGTCCTTTATTGAAAGTCTTCACTTTCCACGAGCGACTCAACTTCAGATTACCTCCGTCGTTCACCAATTTCCAATCAGGAACCTGCAAAACACGTAATACATCCAGAATACTGAAAGGAGGATGGTGTATATATAAAAAAACGATAGATTTCTTACACCTAACTGGTACCTTCATCCTCAATTTATTGCCTCGTATGAGTTTAAGTTGTCAACTATCGAGGACTTTGACCATTAATTTCTCCAACTATGTAATGATTCAATCAGTGCATATTACACAGTACCATTTTAGACATATTGTGGGAATAAATCGGTCAAAGTCTTGTGGGAACAGAACAAAATAGGACAAAGTACTAATTCAAATCTCGACCAATATGATAAATGTATCGATGTTGAGGGTCCCTAGACCCTCATATGAAATGTAGATTGAAGTGTCGAGTAAATTTAAGATAGTAAAAAGTCAGTAAAGTTGTATTGCAGATTGGCCAACTCGGCCGTTGCAACCACGAAAGGGCTCAGATTTCTTACAAATTCATTTCTTATATATCAATGGCCGTTGACAAAATATTCGACAAAATAATCAAGAGTTCTTTAGTCATCAAATGTAATATGAAATAACCAACACAATGACCGCAACCAATACCATGATTTCAGACCATACATAGACAGAGGTACGGTAAGCACAAAGCTGATTACCGACTTGCACTTGCCTACCTTTTTGTGGAAAAGAAATTACATATGAATATCAAATTTATAGATATTATCGCTACAAAATCCGCCTCGACAAACACACTATGAAGTTATGTTTCAAGTGAACTTGAATGGAGGGAGTACAAAAGAACACAAACCTTTGTCATTAACTCGTTTGCCAAATCTTCAGCCATAGGCCGTAAATCCCCCGAGTTACAAGGCACGCATTTCTTTGTAGCCAAATCTGAAAAAGTCAAAACTATTGTTTGAAAAGGCGGAACATGCAAATTTCTCGATTACTATCGCTAAAAAAAGCTGAAGTGTGCAACATTTTCTCCATCTTCACACAAAGAAGAGCGTATGAAAGATAGCTACAAAGAAACACGCTGTATGGATCATTAAAACATTTCACATAAAACGTTCGAGAAGGCTTTGTGGAAAACCCTAGCTGAGACCCTCCACAAAGTCCAATAATCATGTGTCTGTGGCTGGAAGCGATCTCATTTTCATTACTCAACAACGAACATGTCCAGCAGAAAAAATGCTCCTAACAATTAAGTTGAAAGCTAAAGCAATTGCTTCAAATACTTCAACACGTGAAAATAAGCCAAATTACGCTAAGATGTAGACTAACTAAAGCAACAGCTGCAAATACTTTAGAAAGATTCATCCGTCAACTGCATTAACGTCAAGTTTGAGACAAACTATAGAGACTTGAGTACTTGACACACCTTTAGCAGTACAAAAATTCCTATGCGCGTGATGAATCTTTCTAAAATTTGACTGTCCAATGCTGCTTTGTAAAAATCCACTGATTCGAGAACTTGAGCTGTCAATACATATAAACATCATCTCTCACTCAACGTCTCCAAAGGTAGGATGATGATAAACATGATACAATTCCAGAGATAGAAGACCATTTATCAACAGTTGAGAAGCCTATCTTATTGCACTAATGCATAAAACATTTTGAAATACTTAAGATAATCTTAGATAACAAAGCGAATATCGAACTAATGACCAAACTACTTAGTTACTGTCCGCCGATGGTTGTGTCCAATAATATTGAACGTATTATTTCTTACCCACATAGAAACTAAATTGTGTGTTTTATCGTTTTGGTATACGTCTAAGATTCAAATCTAGCATATCTATTTTGAGTGATACCAAAGACGAGGAACAACACTACATATAGGCAATAGCCAACTATATTAACCTACACACATACCCACGAAGCAAAACCTCTATCAATACAAACCCCTTCAACCAAAGCAAGTACGAGGGCAAGTTTTAGAACCATACTCCAATAGACGAGTTCAAAAACCAAACTCGTCTAATTTACTTAATTACTCCCTCAGCTGTACACGAATTAGCCGCTTAACGATAGTTTTGGTTTTGATTCACGATTTCAAGATTGCAAATTTGCAATGAATTTTATTTCTGTAAAGAACACTTAACACAGTATTCCTCACCAAATTTTTACTGACAAATTGTGAAGAAACATAACATAACATACCCAAGATAGAAAAAATTTCAAAGAAAAAGATAAACACAGCATTATTTTTCAGACACGCCATATACGATTTGATTCAAATCATTATAATCGCAATATATAATTCCGGCTTACGCAAGACATGTCATGTGGGAGTTCTTTACAAATTAATCAGACAAACAAACATAAACACATAACATCATCAACAACACCAAACAAAAACAAAAAAAAAATTACAAACAAAAAAAAATGAAGAAATGAAAAGAAGAAAAAATATACCATCCATGGTTGGTGGAGAGTAAATGGAACGCAGGAGTTATGTAATTAGCCTACAAACAAACAAACAAAAACTTCTTAAATTTAAAAAAAAAAACAAAAAAAAAATCAAAATGAAATGATGAAGTTATGTATGTATGTGTACATGAGATTTGAAGAGAGGGAGACGCAACACTGGTAGCATGCGCGACATGTTGTTGTACATTCAACTGCTGTGTCTTTGTGTTTGTGCACTACTTAACTTGAATACCTTGTCGCATGTGTGAGACGATTTTTTGATTCGTAACACACAATTCTGCAACTTTAACGATAAAAGTGTCATAGATTAATAATGAAATTTTCATATTTATTATCAAGATAAGTTTCGTTAAGATTATATTTTGGTAATGAAAGTGCGACATTAAAGCACATTCAAGATTTCATCGTAATACTTATTTTTTATCGTTTTGGGTAATCTTATCTTATGCATAGAAAAAGAAAAGAGCACATTCAAGTTTTTACCAAGTCAAAAATAAACTCTTTAATGAAAAATATCATCGGTCTCCAACAGTCCAACAGCTCAGAGTTTGATATCGGGCCAGTTTTTCCTGATCAATCAATACAAATCCGATATCAAATTACAGAGTTCAGTAAAACAGTCCATGGTCTCGGTCTCATCTACCTGAATGGATGCACGAAATGAAAAAAAAAAAAAAAAAAGCCAGTCACAACTTTTTTACTACGATTTAGAACCATGCGATGTTTAAGTTGGAGCGACGATTAAAAACAACACAATTTTATAAAGAATGTCAAAATTCGAATGGATTACACCTATATTGTTACGCTTGGGAGCGTCGGGGTAAACATGTGCAGAACCATTCATCTGTTGTACATTATACACTATGGTTCCCAGAGTCCAGAAGTTTCGCATCCTCGCCTGCATTATCGCTCTCGGATAGCTGAATATGTGTTTTGGAACTCATTTTGTTCCATTCATTTTCGACACGGAAGAAAACCCATTGGAATCGGCGAAAAATTTCCAAGGCAGTGATTGCGAAAACAGTTAAGTAATTGTGTCGAAGATGAGCTGAAAGTTTGTAAGTCCATGTGCATCGCAGTATCAAGTTGCTTCCAATGACCCAGCAATATACCTACAAAGTTTCAGAGGAATGATTAGATTTACTTAAGTTTTATGTCGGTGATCAGCTGAGCAATTCCTCCACTGGTGGAATCGAGATTGGAATTTCTACAAAATTCCCGTTTTACATAATGTGTTAGCCAAAGGAGAACAATAAAATTGTGGGCTTTTTGGATGTCATTTTAAACAACTACAGTCTATCAGACACAATACTCCCTCTATTTAAGTTCAATTGTCGATTGTTACTATTTTCCACTATTTACCAATCAAGAGAATCTCTGACATTCCTCGAAAAATATATACGAGATAAAATAGCTATACAGAATCTTGTTTAATTTGTCTTCATTGGAATAGTAAAAGTACAAACATTTATAATTTTTTTTTATAATGTGTAAGTGTAGATATTTTTGTTACAAAATGCGTCACGGCATACGTGATGAAGTAAAATGGACATTTGATCTTGGATTGGAGGGAGTATATCCTAGGGGAAGGAGATGCAATGATGGAAACGGAAGGAGTTAAAAAGTGAGAAATATGTGTACCCATTTTCGTTCGTGGAGAAGGTATGTGCAAATATGAGGCTTCCCAAACTTGAATATCCGAGTGAAACAACTGCATAACACATTCATACAGGAATAAATATCCAACGAATAGTCACACAATCCCTTTATTTACCATTTCAGTCAATAAGTCCCATTTGTTCACAAGTACCCTAAAAAGGGCAAATAAAAAACTGAATGTAATTGTTCGGTAACTTTCACATTCCAACAGTCGACGATATGCAACACCAGAATAGGAAACCATATCACAGGTCTGTGCCATATTACCTCATATCCCAATCTCGTGTGACATCCCAGTAAAAGGAATATGTCGAGTTCACAACACTTGAGAATAGCCACAGAGGCCGGTACATGTTTGTCCACTTGTCAGGGAACACATGATATTTTAGCGCTGAAAGGAAGATAACGGGCACTGCTGTGGAGTATTTTAGAGCTGCAACATACACGTGTAAAACAAGATTATAATGTTGTGCTGCATATCAGGAAAGTATGTTAACTGACGAATAAATAGCGCAGCAAGCAGAATCAAGTATTCAACGAGCAATATAGAGCACAGTTTCACAGAAATTAAAAAGAAATGAAATGAAAATGGGACATTGAGAAGTCAAGGCATCTAACCATTTAGAAGGCTCGACTTCTCTCCAGTGTCCTTGTATTGCCTAAGACATTGAAATAGTCGGAAAAAATATGGTAGAACAAGAACCACAGGAATTACTACAGAGTGGCTGCCACATACAGAATCAGCTTCAAACCATGCAATCGTGGCGACCTAGGTACACAATGATTAATGTCTCATAAGTTCCAGAGAACGGCAAACAGTAACAAACGATAATAAGTTTAAAGTAAATGTGTCCATAATAACAATGAGATTTAAAATCTACTAATCCCTATCATTACAACAGAATAATCACCCAGCCACATAGGCTGCTAACCCTTGGCTGTCTTTTAACCCAGTGTTTCTCGTGTCATTTTTCTTTCTCTCTAACAAAGCCAAACTATTCTCAGCTTCCACTTGAAATTTACATTGAATCAATATACAGCATTCAGGAATCAGGACAAATACTAATTTGGTCTCGTGCTAGGGGTGGAACCAAAAAAAATACTCTGTAGTAAATAATACATCTCACGCCATTATTCCTACAAATATGGACGAGATACAACGCCATTACAACAACATCAAAACTTTCCAGACCTCACACTCACAATCACTTTGATGGATCAATATACAGTTTGTTTATTTGAGGGAATAACAGCAGTCCGCAATATGGAGTAATAAATTTGGGGCTATGAACTCATGATAAGGTAATGTACATATTTCGACAATATGCCTGGTAACCTCATGCAAAACTGAGATGACCATATTTTTGATGATTGGATCATTTTGTAAGGGTTAAAATGAGGAAACTTCTGCTCAGAGTCAGACACTTGTATTGAGACAGAGAGAGACTAGTACAATCTCAGTTGTGTAGTTTGTCGCGAGTTTGTCTTCATACAAATGTCCAAGTGAAAATGACAGTGGAATTTGGGCATACTAGAACACCATGTGACCATGTCTTCTATTCCTAAATACAAAAGAGAGGCTGCAAATATTCCTGAGAAACTGCTATAGTTTCGTGATCCTTAAGAATTTCAATTTATTTTTCCTATGGCACAAAAAGCATAAAGAGAGAGTGGCCTAGTGAGAGATATAGATATCAACCTGTCGATGGACCATACGGCAGACTGACCGCTCCAAGTCAGATAATACCTGCAAATATCATATCTGACATTACTTAATACAACCGAAGTTTAAAAGAAATGTAAGCCAAACAAATATAGAGTATAAGATAAGATACCTTGGACATGGATGTCAAAATATCAGCCAAGAAAAAATCAGAAAAAGTTATAGCCTGCATAAACAAGCAGCATATTATTCACAAAAACCAGAGACTAATTCAGTCCCTTTTAATGCGAAATATAAAGAGTATCATAACAAATTCCTCTGATTTTGCAGCAAAAATGGTGAAAGGGAAATCCTTAATTGACCAAGCACCAATGGGCAATAAGAAAACTTAGGTAAAGGCAACATCCCCTAAGGTAACCAAGAGGGTGAGGTTTTAAAAAAATCTTTTAAAAGTGTGGAGTTCCAACGCAATCAAAGACACCAAAAGATAACCATATACCCGCACTTCCGGAAAAAAAAACCCCATGGTTTTGTCATAGTTTCTTTCTTGCTATTGAGCCCATAACCAATAAATTTTGTAATGCAAACATAGAGACTCAGGAAAAACCAAGGATAAATGGGAACATCCACTTCATCAAAACTCTCACAATATTGCTGTCCTTCCCCTACTTATCTTTATTTTGAGACCACCATGACATTGCAAGTTTGTCGGACTCAGCCTTATTTAATTTTATACTTTGCACAACGCATACCCACAGCTTAACCATCTACTTCTTCGTCGAGTGTCACTACAGATCTGTTACATGTGCTTTAGATGGTCAAAATGGTGTACATACTATGAATTATTAAGTGGACCTCACCTGAAAGACAACCGAAGGGTACGATATACACCACCACAGTCATTTTCATTGATTTGAGACAGGACATAAGAGAAGGGGCATACTATTATAAAACGAGCCAGAGGGTGGCATGAGTTTAATACTCCTTTATACATACACTTCAAGTAGACACAATACAAAACATAAAATTTGATCAAAGAATAGTATTTAGCTTTCCTAATTATCATTTCAAACACTCAACATCTTCGCCTTTTAACGTGTGAGATACAATAAACCGATGTAGGGCCATGCAAGCGACGTGCAAGGCTGGCAGTGCCAAGTCTGCCAACACATAATCGATATAAACCAGCTCGAGTATATGAGGTTGAAATTTACTTGCCTGTAGAGGGAGAACTATCCTCCAAAGGGTTCTTAAAAAGTAATATCGCGACGATAGGTAGAAGATATCAAATGGGAATATCAATATCATGATAACAGCTATATAAAGAAGAACCTGCAAAGCCATGTGCAATCAAATTTTAGTATTAAGATGACAAAAAACAGTATAAACGCAACACTATCACCAAAAGAGCTAGACACCCAATTTGGAAACTATTTATAATTAATCTAAAGCAAGGGGAGATGGAAGAAGTTTTAGACCAGAAATCCCTTTTTTAAGTCATAAGACAGAAATCATCAGAGCAAAGCCTAACAAAGATTAATAAAAATGAGCGGAGAAGCCTTTATCAAACATCAGTTGTTACTTCAAAATTATTCTCTTGTTTAATATCATCCAGACAAATCAAAATTATCATCAAATTATCTCACCCTATATGCTTCATTGATGGCATATCAATACAATCTATACACACTAAGTCACCGACTGAATAACAGATGCTGGCGCAGCTATATCTTTTACGATCATACGAAACAATCTATGCCTTATCTTTGATTACTCTGTCATTTCACTCACTTTGTTAACAAGTAGGCTTAGGACAATTAGCTGGATTGACAAATCTAAGTGCAACAGAACAATCGTCCCTAGCTACACTGTCCCAGTGCAGGACTTGAATGAACATGACAATGGTCAACGCATAAAATATTATCCAAACAGACTTCAATAGAAAAAATTCACTCTTCAAGAAGTCAACCCCCTCAAGTGTATAAATAGAGATTGTGAAGAACATTCACTAGATCCTGAACAATTAGAAGGGAACAGCTATGATATGTTAACATGTTCTCACCGCATAATCGATATAGAATGATGAATTTTCGACCTAACTACGAGATAACAATTCCAACAAGAGTCAAAAGGGCGTGAGTGACTACAAGTATAAACAATTAAGCGAATTTTAGACACCCAACAAGCCATAGGCCATACAAATGAAAAGGATAGGGTAACACATATAGAAAGAGATACGATAAAGAAGCGACAGCAGAAAAAAAAAAAAAAAAAAAAAAAAAAAAAGCTACTGAGACACTTGGTCACAAATATTAAGAAAAGAAGGCATTTATAACAATGGTTGAGATGCAGCCAAAGAAAAAATAAGCCTCGCTTGTAATACATATTTAGGAATCGAGATAATTGATCACAAATATCAGGAAAAGGAGACATCTATTACACTGGTTGAGATGCAGCAAGTGCCACTTCACCATCCGAGTACAAATAGAGATAGGCTGTCATGCTTGTCGGAACAACAATGGTCATCCAAGTGGCACACTGCAACCAGAAAGCTAGAGTGTAAAATTCAAAAACACAGAAAATCATGAATATACATTATACGCAGGAAAACCAC
Source organism: Dianthus caryophyllus (assembly GCA_023091065.1). Taxonomy (NCBI): domain Eukaryota; kingdom Viridiplantae; phylum Streptophyta; class Magnoliopsida; order Caryophyllales; family Caryophyllaceae; genus Dianthus; species Dianthus caryophyllus. Next base: position 8,203,003 of record CM041522.1, on the reverse strand, counting down.
AAGGATATATGAAGCACTAGATAAAACTGAAAGAGATAACTACTGTCATGAATCTAGACAAAGAAGGGAGAATTTCATTACCTTCCATATCTCTCTATGAGTTAAACTATTCTGATCAAGATCAAAAATTTTATTGTAATTGACATTACCCTGCGAAAACACCCATAAATTTATCCCCCAAAGCCATACCATCAATGTCTGCAGTGACATAAAGCACAAATTATCCACTTATACGTATTGCATGTAACACTCAGTAATATGAAAAATTAAACATTATATTGGCCCACTTACAACAAGGAGAAGGGGATTGTAGTACAGAAATGCCTCATACAGGAAAAGATCTCTTAGATCTGCACTCATTCGCATCACAGAATCCCATCCAATCTGTAAGCCACAAGAATTTTAATCATAAGACAATGTCTACCTCTCACCCACGAAAATATTAAGAAAGAAAGAAAGAAAGAAACTCAATCTGTGGTAAGAAAAAGGAACGTAAAAGGAAGCACATAGAAGAGGATTGACCTTGCAGCAGCACAAGCCCCACACGATGAACAATAGTACCTACACATCAGCCAATCAGTTAAATAAACTATAAAAGAATTAGCACACTGATCATCAGAACGCTATAAAAATATAATATGATCCTAAAACAACATGAACATCATGTTGTAATGCTGTTGTCCTTTATGTTGATCCAACCAAAAAAATACTCCGTATGACATAAAGATCAACTAAACAGCTCATATGGACGTCACCTTAAATCTCCACAAGAAAGTCGGTGATGGCATCATCACGGTGTTAGCTAGTGGGATCCTAACACCCTTCATTTCATTACTTCCAGGTGACTGAAAAAGAGCTTCTTCTGTAGTGATTTCACCTAATCACAAATTATAAGTTCCATCAGAATATGTGGCCCAGGCAGCAAAAGAGCTTCTTTGTAAGAGAATTTTTTTTTTCAATTTCATGATCTGGAATCGTAACTATAAACTATAATAAATGGCTTGAGTATCAATGATATAACCTAGATCATATGATGCAAAAGAAAACCCCAAAGCTAATAGTTTACTGAAAGTTAGGACAGCATAAAGGAAAGGGGTAGTAACACCATGAAGAGCAGGTAACTTTTCTATCTAAAATCACAAAAAACATAAATGAAACCTTTGTATACATACAATTAACTTCAACTTATTTAGAGTATAAAACTCATTCAATGATGGTAAAGTAACCATAGTGCTGCTCACAATAGAACTGTCTCACACAAAACTTACTAATCTTTGATTGGTTTAAAAAGTTGATCCCTTTATCAATTTAGCTTTGTACGGAGTATATAGAATCTCATCATCCCATTTCTTCGAAATCATCATGTGCAAGTGGATTAATTTTCCAGTACAACCAAAAACTGCCTCAAGCTTCACTCTGTAATTTGAAATTCAAATCCACATTGCACCGCAAAAACAATACTATTTGACACATCAACTTGAATCCAACACTTTATTCACATTGATTTTCTTTTTCCCGAGTTTTAACACTACATCATTTCCAAGGTCAAACCTTTGGTTAAGCTAGATCAACCCCTTACAAATTACAATATGATCTGAGTACTCAAGAGTACCCACGACGATTGTTTCAAAAAAAGAAACCACCTTTTATACAGAACAACAACCTTTCACAGCTGAACTTCAACCAGACAAAAGTCAAAAATTACGAATTTCCGTCCTCTGCCAGGTGAAATCTAAGACCCAGATTCAAAAATCAAACCTAAATCAAAGCAACGACACCATTGATCCACACAAACAATAAATATAATCCGCGGAAACATAAATTTACGAGGAAACGTACCGAGATCAACAGGTCTACTGCCAGACTTGCGAAGATGGGGACTATTACCATTCACAGGTCCCCCAAACATAGATAACATATATTATATATTCAAAGTTATCCACAATGTAATTCCACTACACCAACCCTAATTTCACCTAGAAAACCAAAACAACAAAATTGCACCAAACAAAAAAAACGATTAATTTAACGATCAAATGCAGTAAAACTCAAGTAATCTCCATCATCAACTTATTCAATTAACATAATTCGAGGAAAAAACCAACGAAAGTTATACCTTGATTCATCAAACAGATCAACGACGACGAAAGATAGATAGAAATGGGGAAAATTAGGTTTAGGGATTCATCGGAGGTGAAGGAGTAGTGAGAGAAATTGAATTGGGGGAAAAATTAGGGTTAGAGTGATGAAAATTGGGATCTAAAGGAGAAGAAGAGGGAAGAACATGAGAAAACAAAACGTAAACTGGAATTCAGGAAATGAAGGAAAGTGGTGAACTAATTAATTAATTAAGTTGATTTTAATTTAATTTAATTTAATTAATTTAATAACAATGGGACTAAAAAAGTACTTAATCGAGTTAATTATGTTTGATTGCTTAGGATGCAATTGAACAAGTCTATGAAGTAGCATTGCGAGTTGTGACCATTGTCAATGATTTGGACCAATTACTAGAACGTTTACATTCACACCGATTATATCAAATTTAACCTGAGTTTGAGCTCGAGCTCGAGCTCGAGCTCGAGTCAAATTCATATAAATTTAAATTGGATATGGCCTCAAAAAAAATAAAAAAAATAAATAAAAAATAGATTGAAATTTTAATTGTTGTCAAATAATTTTTGTCTTTATAGTAGAGTAGTATTTGTTTATAGAGTATAGTATTCTAGGTTATACGGAGTACCAAATAATTTTTGTCTTTATAGTAGAGTAGTATTGGGTCTAAAAAATCAAGACCCGTACCCAACTCATAAGGGTCAGGTTTAGCGGGTCCGAGTCGGGTCTTGGACTCATTGCCGTCCCTATACTACACCCTTCGTCTGGTTGTCCCTATTTAGTTTGCTGCTAATTGTAACACTGGTAATATATGTTACCTGATTAATAAATTAGCAAGAAACATAAAGTTTGAACCCCCTACACTCACTTAGGCGCATTATAACCGTCAAGTTTTACGAGCCGTCTTAAGTTTTAGAGTTATCTGAAGTTATCTGAAGTTTTCTGAAGTTTTCTGAAGAAATCTGAAGTTTTATGAAGTTGTCTGAAGTTTTCTGAAGTTGTCTGAAGTTTTTGGTTATTATTTGTTTATTATTATTATTATTATTATTATTATTATTATTATTATTATTATTATTATTATATGTGCTACATTTATTTTCTTTTATCCAATTTCCCCTAAATTTAACTTCTTTTAGAATTATTAACTTGAACTTTTTGTTTCATTTACGATAAATGTTGAGGACAATATTTGTAGTACAAAAAATATTCAAATCCTTATATATATATTCGCTTTTTCCACTAATATTTAATTAATATTTATGTTTATTTTGTTTGATTTGATATATAAATATTTATGATAATTTTATTAAAAGTCTATATATTTAATTTGGAATAATTTTTTTATTTATGATTTGCAATAAAATAATTTTAGATTGGTCTTATTTTTATTGAAATTATTATGATTATTATTATAATTATTATTGTTAAGAATATTATTATTCCTATTATTAATAATTCAATGTTATATAACTTAGGTATTAGTTTATTTAGTATTTAGAAATCTGAAGTTTTCTGAAGTAATCTGAAGTTATCTGAAGTTGTCTGAAGTAATCTGAAGTTTTCTGAAGTTATCTGAAGTTTTCTGAAGTTATCTGAATTTATCTGAAGTTTTCTGAACCAGAGAAAAACTTAAGATGAAGAGAACATGCCCTTATAAACTTGTACAACTTTTATTAATCGGCATTAATTGACCATGAAATAATTTGATCCAAAATAATTAATACTGTAAGTAACTGTTTCGAGTGTTAGTTTAAGGAGTTAGTCTCCCATAAAACGGATTATCCGTTTCATATGTAAAACGGGTGAAATAGTTAGACATTTGAATAGAAAAGACAAATCTTTTGTTAATTTCAAGGCTTTTAACTTTTGTCTTATTCAATTATTTGACCCGTTTCTTGTGTGAAACGGATATTACCCGTTTTATACAAGAATTTGTGTAGTTTAAGGTATTTAACACACGAGTTCAAGATGATGTCTTTAGGATTTAATTTATCACTTGGTCACCTTCTCTCTTGATCCCGCACAAAGCGAACCTAGCCTTTGGGGCTTTTGAGGCCTTCTACGCCTAAGTTATAACTCGTTGTTAGAATATGAAATCTATATAAAATATTAAAACCAAATCCTTTTTTTACAACCCTCCCAAAACCAACACCAATCTCTTCCCTAGTGCTGACACGTCAGCTATGTTTTGCCACATCAACAACGGAGAAAAACGACTCCTACGCCCTTTACTTCTGCGTTTCATTTTTATGCTATGGCATTCAATTCCCAAATTAATTAATTCCTAAAGGCAAGACCAAAGGCTTCTCAATTGATTTCCCTTGTCATTTATCGAATCAAATCGAATACGAAACATCAAAGATCATTTATTGTGATTCTCAAATTTACATTGATGTTGTTTTCGTCATTTCTTGGTTATCATTCTCACAAGAATCAGCATCAGTCCATTGCCATTGGCTCAACATCAACAATCAAAGAAATCATTGCCGTTGAGTACAGCGGCGAAGAGGGACGCTAGAAAAGGTGTTACAAATCCCATTGAAATCAAGGTTGAGTATGATGATAATATCGTTAATATCTCTGATAACAGTAGCTAAAGATTTGAATGTTATGCAGAAATCAAATAAAAAGGGATTTGGTCATATGAAAAGTAAGTTTTTAATTTCTTATATTTATATTTTTAAGCTTTTGTTGTGGTTTGATTAAAAATTTATTGAGTTTTTGCTGTTTATTTTGGCTTATGCTTCATTTTGTTTCGTGTTGATGGATTCTTAATGCGTTGGTTGTTTAATGATCTCATTTTCTACTACAAATAAGTATTCAAATTTACTACGGGGTAGATTTTTATTTCAAGTATATGTTGTTGATTTAGTGGAGGCATCATCTTTGGTGTTGATAGGCACACTAAAGAGGAAGCACTGCAATTATGCATATATATATATTTTTTTTTTTTGTCGTTTTCTTTCTTTTTTCAGCAAATTTGGTGTTGCATTATGGTTGCTGACTTTTACGTTACTTAATGTTGCAGTTGCTGGTAATCGCCAGGAAAAAATCTCAGTTGCATGACAGTAATACAAATAGGTCATTAACTCGATTCACCTGTTAACCGGGTTTACTCAGGTGTATCAGATGAATTTTTGTGTCGAATATGTAATTTGTGTGACGGAAACATACTTCATCGACAAAACTTTCTTTCATTTCGAAGGGGCTGTGCATTTGGTATTTGTGCCAAGATTAATGCGATTTTCGTGGTACTGCTCTTCTTAAATTTCCTTTATGATGACCTCACTAACTTGATCTTATAACGAGGCTAGGCATTTGTTCATCATAGACTCCCTTAACATGTTACATATATTTTATAGGTACCAAATACTCCTACCACAAATTGATGAAAGAAGACACCATTAGAACTTCAAAAACCAACAAAAGAATCATTCATTGCCATGTAAGTACAGCCGTAATCGATTGGCACATATGCTAACCAAGCCTGAGGTATATTCCTTCATTTTTCAAACACAGATCTTGAAGCTTTTCGACACAAATAAGGTGAACATCATGGTTCACTTTTGCATACATAGAGCTAATTGCCCGTTTCTTTGGCGTAAGAGCAATTAATAAACTGTCATTAATCTTCGATCTCCTAGCAATTTATTCGTTTTTAAACCGACTTTCTTTTGCAATGTCTATTACTATCAGTGTCACCTATATTAGTTATAGCTGATGAAATTAATCAATTACTTTTCTTCTACACATGATTTTCATTGAGCAATTTATTATTTCTGATAATGAATTTTAGTCGCTTCCATATTTATTCACATGTATCTGATTGAATAGTGTGACGAAATTACAATTGACCTGTTCTTTTTCAATTTAGTAGCTAATTAATGACCATCAGTGTCATGAGTTTCACTATTCTGTTTGGTGCTATATGGAGTATTATTTTTTGAAGGTTGTTAGAAACATAAATGTGAATTACGGAGTATTTTGTTAGGCTCAATATTAGATATAATGTTATTTGTTAAAAAGTTTCAATTGTCTTTACACTAGGGAAAAAAAAATCCATAACATAAAATGATGACAACAAACTCAAACAAAAAAAGGGAGAAAAAAGAAAATTGACAACTATAGGGCTCAAACTCCCGCCTCTTAACCCAAAAACTAAGCAGCTGACCAACTTAGCTACAACTTGTATGTGTTGAATAGTCAATAAAAAAAAACTCTTACAATTTTTGACCAGTGAGACTTTTTTTTGGTACCCAAATCCAATTTCGACCAACAATTGCATATTGCTACTATTATAATGTTACTGTTCGAAAATGTTCATACATGCTGCTACTGTTTTTGTTTATCATAATTTTTTTATTGGAAGTATTATTGTGTGTTTTGTAGCAAGCGTGATTAAACATTTTAATTTCTTATTTTAACAGGTTTATATTGCCTAAATTATTTTTTCTATGTGATATATGTAACAGGTTTATTAATTGATTGTTTGTATCGAATGAGTGACCCGTTTAGTGAAGTCTCAACAAGGTGCTGGAAAGTTTGTAAATTTATTTTAGTTTTTGTTAATGTTTATTGATGTTTTTGTTGAATTTCTGAAATGCCCATGAAATTTTTTGAATCTTTGGTATGAATCTGTTAGGTTCGAAGAGTAAAGAGTTCAATAAGGAAACAGGGTTAGGTTTGCCTCTCAATAAAGATGACAATTTTCGACAATGGTACTCTGAGGTATAATCAAATTCAATAGTACAGAATATATGAATTTATTTCGAGTATTCTCAAATGAAATTGTTGTATGCATATATTAGGGGTGTGGTTACAATAATCGTTTTATTGATATTTTAGTCGCAAAAATAGGTTTATTGAAGGATTTCATTTCAATTTAGGGATGAATGTTTCTGTTTTTTATCTGTTGAATTTTCGGATTGATTATATGTATTTGAGTTTTCGGATTGATTCTATGTAATTGAATTTTGGTTGATGAATTTGCACATTTTGATTAGGTTTGTTGAAGAAGAATGTTTTGAGATATCATGCCTATTGCTACTGGTCATGAGTGTGAAGTGTGTCAGCTGAACTCAAGGTTTCGATATTTTGCTTCCTTCTATTTAAAAAGCACTATGGGAGTAATCATACACTTGACACTATCATCGCTCACACCACTCCATGTTACTCCGCCTCACATTAAAGCGGCCACCACCATAGGTACATTGGTTCCCCGCTCAAGTTTACAATCGCGAGGTAATATTGCATACAACAACTTAATGAAACAGAGGTAATTTGAGTTGAACTGAAATGATTTGAGTTAAAACTTTTTTTTATAACTAACCAAAAATTTAATAAAATAAGAGATAAGAAATTTGTAATATTATGCAATATTGTCTTAGATTTTGTATTGTTCTACATATGAGTATAATCATCACGCGGTATGCTTTTGTTGTTACGCCGACGAAAAATTGAAAACATAGCAGTGAAGTTGTTTGCGGTGGCCAAACCGCCAACATGCATAAACTTGGACTGCAAAGTTAGAAAATGTCTGCCGAACTTGAATGCAAACTGATAGATTTTGGTTGTCAAAATCTTAGGATATTAACTAAACACACATTCAAATAAATATCAGCAAATAAACTGAACACTTGCTTTTTCATAAATATCAAACGAGCCTATGAAGCAGACAGAAAACTGAGTGATTATACAAGATTGGCAACTCTATGATATTGTCTTTGATTTTATTTCTCCGTTAATTTTAAAATTTATTGTTGGAGTTTGTTTAAATTTTAATTCTGTTAATTTTATAATTTTGATTGTGTTTTCCGTGAATTCATTTTCATGGCATTTACATTGTCAAGTTCCTCGATAATAAGCGATAAGGAACATGACTTAGATGCTTCAATTGTCACTCATTCTTTGTCCTAATTTTTGCGCGTGATAGTTCTCTATAGGTTTTCATAAAAAACTATTTTTCATGTTAATTCTAAAAATTTATTTGAACTCCAAAAACAAGTTGATGGTTATGTGAGTCCCTCAATTGCATCGTATATTTTATTACGCCTGTTATTAGAATTTATTGCTCTTTCATTGAAATTTTTTGGGTTATTTTTTCTTGATCAGAGGTCTTTTCTTCGGATTCGAACCAGTAACCTATCATTACAAGTACCTCAATCTTAACCATTAGGCCAAGACATGCTTGATATTGTTCCTCTTTTTTTTTTTTTTTTTTTTAATGCCCAATTTTGCATTTTCATGGGTTAATTTTCTGTAATAGTATGGTGTTTTTTTACATCTCATTTGTTTGTTTTGCTTACTTGAATCCTTTTTCCTGAAAAGTTTGTGTAAATTTTTGCTCTGTTTGAAAGTGAACAACTCCATCTTTAATGCTAATGATGTAATGTTGTTTTGATTTTAATGAGTTACTTTCAATTTTATTGGTTTTAAAGTTTAATCAGCTTGCAAAGAGTTCACAAATTTGAGACTCCATTAAAATTTAAAAATGACTTCTTCCTGAGCACTGCATTGACATTGTTCATTTGTTTGTTGACTCAATTAACCTTTATTCCATTCAATTTTCAATTTACATCATCTTTGAACAATTATGTCTTCACCTATTTTGGACACTATGTCTATAAGCAAAATGACGTATAATAAATGTACGCGACACTATGCTATTCTAGCAATTTAAGGTGGTCAAGGAGGTTGGTCTGCACGGCGGAGGTGAATTTGATTTGGAGAACCAGTAAGCGCAAAGAGTCACTATTAATGGAGCACCGATGTTTTTTGTTGTTCCCAAACCACGCTTTATAAATAAGATAATTCGTAATTGTCTCTCAATAGTTGTTATGCATCATCAATACATCAACCTGCTTATTACTTTTATGTCGATTATTCTTGTGTGTAGGTTTAGTTGGCCAAACTTCCAGGAAACTCATGAAGATACCACCTGCTATCTGTAATACGAAGCGAGTATGTTTGTTGTTGCTTTACGGATCATTATATTGCTGATGAAATCGTTAAGGCAAGAAATATTCTCCACTATAAAATTTAGTTTAGAACTGTTTTTGATATTTTATAGGTGTCTCGGCACTTAACGTACCATTGTGATTTTCATTGGATGCTTATACAGATTTTAGAGTACACGTGTATCATATTTCAAGAATCCACTCCTTATCCACTTAAAATTAAAGACGGTTTGGAGCTAAATCTCCTTATTATATCACATTGAAATATCTATCATTATTTGTGTAAATTTTTTCCATTTTAATGATTTTTCACTTCTTGAAGTTGTGTTTGCATGGTAAGAGTTGAAATATGGCAAAATGTGAAGGACATTAAGCCGCAAATTAAGAAAGGCAAACAATATAACAAAAGCAGTAATTCATGCTTTGAGTTGTACTGCAAGCCTTTCAGAAGTATTCATTTGAGCAAATCTTATTTCAAACTTTGTTTTGTATTCTCATGTTGCCATTTTGATTTGACATATATACACATGGCCCTTTTCTTTTCGGCTTATAAGAGCTGAACTTATAGGAGCTGAGCTGAACTTATAAGAATATTGTTCTCCGTTGGTGTTCGCTATTTTTTGAAAAGTTGTGCTTACGTCAGTTTTTGGTGTTCGATCATGTCGGCGTGCTTCTTTGCTTCTCTGTATCGTTACAGGTCTTTGAATTTTTATCGTATCTCAATGGTGTTGTTTTTATTGTGTTGCAGGGCTCTGGTTTTGTATTGTGTCGCTGTGCTACTCGGTTCAAAGAATGGATTTACAATTGCCTCCAGAGGGGGCGTTGTTTTCCCCCGACTTCAAAAGATATACGGCTCAACAAAATAGATTAAGACGCAGATGGATACTTGGACACACACGCCGCCAAGGAATACTTTACGGAACAATTATTTCCCCTGCTCTTTTCTCACATTCCACTTACCATTCTAACTCCCGTATCTTAACGGACGGTGTGAGAAATCAACCCCATATAATAAAGTTGAGCAGATATATACGTAAGACCATTCTTACCTTGAAGCGTCTTGCAATTATGCAGTCCCCAAAGGTGAAGCGGAGCCGCCGTAAAGGTAACATTTACACTATTTATTTTCATACAAGAAGAGGTTAAAACAGATAATGTTAACTTTTGTTAGATGAGAACCATAACAAGGATATCAACATTGTGTTATTTACACCCTATTAGGATGACGTTTCTGCGAGATTTACATGTTATTGAGTACTACTGAAGCTTTTATAAGCATGGACTGTAATTGTCAGGACTCGAACAATGCTTCATACAGTAGATCATGTTGTATGAAGCACCTACGCACTTTGATTATATTAGTCTTCACATCGAAACTCATCCGTGCTTAGAGGTTAGGTTTAGATCACTGATGAAAGTACAAGGATGTTATGTGTAGATATTTTCTGCCTACGAAATTATTAAGCAATTTAGATTGGAATTTATTATTGGTCGATTATGGATTTATTAAAAACTACAGAGAAAAATCATTTTTGCAATGATTGGTCATGGAGATGAAATCACATGCACTGTTTAACGCATATTTATGCGTAGGTTTTGAGATATGGATCAAATTGACTTCTGCCATTATTCGTTTATAAATTTACCATTGTAATGTTATGTACATCTGTATTTATTTTCTATTCCTCTTTTCACTCAATCTTGCAAAGTTATACAATCCTCAATCATGGCGTATTTGATATGTTTCGGTTTGCAGGTACCAAGTTATTTCAACATGTAATCAGTTTCTTTGATTGATTATAAGAAATTCGCTCTACGATGTCTTCCGCCGATATACTCATTGTTAACACCCAGTATATGCATATATCTATTCTTTCGTCAACCACAAGATCACAATTACTTTGTTGGAAAATTTTGAACGCATGGTCACAATTACTTTCTTGGTAAATTTTGAATACCGATTGAATGATAAACATGTACTCCGTAATTCCGCTGGATTGGAGGATGCAACATTGTAGGCATGCACTCAAAACAAGTATATATTTTTTTTGAACTTGTGTAAGATATTGACGGAAAATATGATTATTGATAAAGTTATTCCGGAAAATTATAATCGAAAAGCACAAAACAAAAATTAAAACGGCCCGTGAATCTCACGGGTCACGTCACTAGTTTAGAGTAAAAAAGTATAACTAATACATCCTTTGCGTGTTTTTGTGAAACAATTAAGTAGTTGACTTACCTAAGTATTTATAGTATCTCATCCTTGATCTGTGCTAGTGGAAAACTAAATGAGATTTCTCATACAAACTCTAACCTGCTTGTCTCATATATCAGATTGATTGATGGTTCCAAGTTGGCGGCACCCGGCACCATGGGCCCATGGTTAAGGTCCTAAGTGACCTAAGCCATACGGCCTCATAGTGAGGCCAGTTGCATGACATGCCATCCTGAGGACAATTAATAAAGTTTTTGGAAGGGATCACCTCCCAGTTACTAATGCCTCCTAGGTAACCGTGCCCCCTCAATAATATTATAGCAACGAAATCAAAATCCAAAATATTTTAGGTTGACATCACTTAAAATCTAAAATTTACACTTCCAGCTCTACCTACTGGCTACTGCTCCATACCACACAAATATTTATTTCAACTTTTAAATATTTCACGATGACAACATAAAAAAATTTTAGTTAAATAGTTACTTCCTGTAAAGTGTTATGTTGTCAATATAACAATATAAATACTACTCCCTCCCATTTTTAATGATCTTCCCATTTGTTTTTGAGGTATAAATTAAGAGAGTAAAAATGTATGATTGAGAATAAAAGTTAAGAAAATATGTGGGGTAAAAATGAAGGAGAAGCATCAGTTTTGGACTTAAAAGAAAATGGGAAGAATAAATTAAAGGGATATTTCCCACGGTACCCTCGAACTTTGGCAGATTACACATGGTACCCCATGTGTGAGGTTTGTTCACATGGTACCCCTAAACTTTGTGAATATGTGCCCAATATTTTGTGAGGGAAATCTTGACGACGTTAATTTTATGGAAGAAGGCACCAATTATGAGTTTAGGGTACATTTAGACCCACATTATTCCTCGATTAAATGCTATTATTTGTACTCTAATCAACAAAATTTATACTAATTAATCAACACATAATAGCATTTAATTGAGGAATAATGTGGCTTTAATTGTACTCTAAACTCATAATTGGTGCATTCTTCTTTAAACTTAACGTCGTCAAGTTTTCCGGCACAAAACGGGCATATTGGGCACATATTTACAAAGATAAGGGGTACCATGGGAACAAACCTCACACATGCACTACGCAGACCGCCAAAGCTGAGGTATTAAATATCCCTAAATTAAATGGACCAAAAAAGGAAAGTGGGAAAAAGAAATGAAATGTGAGTACAAAAATAATGTGATGATTTATCCAAGTCTTCCAGTGGCGGAGTTAGAGTGCCTCAAAGTGCGATGGCGAGGAATCATGCGAGTCCCTGGTTCGACTCACTGGGTGGGTAATGGCTTGGATCCTTAATCGCCGGGATGACTTACGCAGCGTGTGGTTTGCGAGGGTATTGCGAGTCGAACCAACCCCTCATTAAAAAAAAAAAAATAAAAAATAATGTGATGCTTGGTTGTCTTTGTACTTTAATGAAAAGTACAATTTCCCACTGAATTGATTAATTTACGTGAAATCGAACTTCTCGGATATTTCAACTTCGTATATAATGTAGAAATTCATTTAACAAGTCTTAAGTGTAAATTCCCACTAGAACTCACTTTCCATCGGTTATCCAAACAGTTTTCAAATAATTCCATATTGAACCAAATGACTTTTAACCATAGATATTTTGAATTGATATTGAACTCTTTCGAATTTCGAAATTACTATTAGACCATTTTGCAAAAAAAAAAAAAAATCTCACATGGATCATCTTATATAAACAAAAAATGGGCCCATAATCCATAATCCATATTAGAAATTCCGAAGCCCAATAATTTAGGTAACCCAAAAAAATAAAACCCAAATCCACAAACCCTAAATTAAAAAAATCAATCGAAAACCTTATAAAACCCTCTCAAACCCTAATTCTTTTCATTTCACTCTCTCTGCAGCATCCACAGCCGTAACACTAAATCGAAGGTAAACCCATTTCTTTTTTCTTATCAGTTTTTTGTTTTCCTTCTTGTAATTTGAGATTAATTTTGAAATCTAGGTTTAATCTAATTAAATTAATTAACTTTTCATGGTTTTGTTATGATTTTATGGAGTGTAGGTAAGTAGCCATGGCAGTTCCATCTTTAACTAAGAAGATTGTGAAGAAGAGAGTGAAGCACTTCAAGAGGCATCACACTGATCGATACATTTCAATCAAGGTAATTAATTTTAATCTGAATCTATTTGATTATTCTGCATTTTTATAGTTTTTTTGGTTTTTATTTTCTTTTTTGTTCTCTTAGATGATTCTATAACTTGGGTAGTCATCATTGTTCTTTAGATATATCATATTTTTCTGGGTTTTAGTTTGTTTAGCTTAGATACTAATTATATTTGGATGATGTTTCATATTTGTTTAGGAATTTAAATTTGTTTTTGTTGCAATGAATTTTGTAACAATATTTGTGAACTTTTTTTTTGGTGGGGTATAGTGTTTATTTTTCAATGTTGTTTGATTTCTATGGTTTGTGTGATCTATAGTTTGCAATGCTGTGATCTGAGTAGCTGTCTGCATAAATTTTGATGGTTAATACTCGACGTTGGTTAAAATTGTTACATAATTTACCATGTTATTGTTTTTTTTTTTTTAAAAATTTACGACAGTACTTGTTTATTTTGGCGGTTTTACTAGCATTTTTAATAATTAGTCGGTGAAAATGATGAAAGAATTTTTGACGCCCAGTCTTTAGTGCATCGTTTAGTTGCACAATGAAGATTGTCATATGCGTTCCTGATTTTCCGTTTCTATTAAAATTTCCTTTCATATTGAATCTTTGCAAAGATATAAACTTTTGATGTTGAGAAAAAAGTTTTTTGAATTCCGACATATATAGTTGGTGCACTATCTTGTGCACCTTTGAGGATGTTTGGATATGATGATAAACTCTTGACGCCCAGTCTTTAGTGTATCTTTGATACTTGATGAAGATTGTCAGTATGCGTTCCTGATCCATCCATGATATATTGATATGTTTTATATAGTCTTTTGTTTCTTCATCCTAAGAATGGATTTCAAGATATCCATTGATAAAAAAAAAATTCCTTTTACATTGAATTATTGCAAAATATATTGAATTTTGCTTCTGAGTTGATGTTTTATGACATCGGATGCAATGTTTGCTGTGCACAATCTTGCCTTCGTGTATAGATGGACATGATGATAAGCTCTTGACGCCCAGTCTTTAGAGTGTCTTTGATGCTCAATGAAGATTGTCAATATGCGTTCCTGATCCAACCATACTAGTTTATTTGTAATCCGTCTTCAGTCTATCTTAGAGTCGTGCATTCTTGTGTTGATTTTACATTTTGAATCTTTATGTGTGTTGAGTTCACAACATAACCTTATCATTCTGTCGTTTACGCAAAACTCTTATTAGAGATTTTGAAAGAGATATGAGGATTGTTTTCCACCTTTTCTGCTGTTCAGTGATGAACTATAACATGCACTACCATCTGATCTCTTGCATACCGTTTTGAGAAAATATAAATACTTTGGTTTACTGTTATGTTTCTGTAACTGAAAATGTTTCTGTAACTGTTAGTTTCATGATACTTCTAATTTATCGTTTGTAAAACTGTTTCTTCAAAAAAACATTGCTTGTGCCTTTGGTATCTAATGTCCTGATTAATTTGGTGGCTGGACATCTCGTGTTTTGAGGCACATATCATCTTTGAGCAGGTCTTGCGACACAGTTGGCTATATTTCTCATTGGCCTCCTGTTACTATAACCCTGCTCACATTTTTGAATATCCAAGTTCGATAACATTAATTACTATGTTGTTGATTCATAATTTTTCGTACTGCGTTTTGTCCATTGTAAATGAGCTCGAGTTTTAAGCTGATGTATTTTTGTTTTGGAACTTGACAGCCAAGCTGGAGGAGACCCAAGGGTATTGATTCTCGTGTCAGGAGAAAGTTCAAAGGATGCGTGTTGATGCCCAACATTGGTTACGGCTCAGACAAGAAAACCCGTCACTTCCTTCCCAACGGCTTCAAGAAGTTTGTTGTTCACAATGTCGCTGAGCTCGAGCTTCTCATGATGCACAACAGGTAATCATTTTTTCTTTTGTTCCTACGTTAAAACCGCTTTTGCGAGTTTGAATTAATTGTGATGCGATGTCTACAGGACATACTGTGCCGAGATTGCACACAACGTGTCGACCAAGAAGAGAAAGGACATTGTCGAACGTGCTGCCCAACTTGATGTCGTTGTGACCAACAAGCTTGCTAGGCTCCGTAGCCAGGAAGACGAATGAGCGTAGTTGTACTTTCATCTTCATGTTTAGTGTTGACAATGTTTCCGTGCTCAGACTGTATCAAGTTTTATTACGACATGATGTTTTTTTTTTGTTCTCTTGTGTTGGTAATTTTGCTCCTTGCCCTCAGAATTGTTCCGAGGAATTCATGCAGATTTGAGTTTTACTCCGTACATTATTAGTATTGCCTCTTTTCTCGGTATGACCTCCGTGGCTGAAGTTTTGTGGTTACTGGAATGAGCTCTATCACGTTACAAAAAATGAAGTTCTGATCATATAAGCCTCCGAAACACAGTATCTCTTGGGAATTCAAAATTATTTTTTTTCGGCAAACTTGAAAGTAGTACTCCGTACCATAATATATGCTGAGTTTATCAGATTTTGTAATTTTACGTATCTTTATTCCTTAACCTGATCTGTCGTCGACACTCAGAATATTTTTATTACTTGAGGAAAAAAAAAGGTGAATTATCTTTAGAATATACAATCCAAAAAATTAGTTTTTTAAAGTAAATTTTGGACTGAGCAAAGAATCACGTCTTTCTTCTTTGCCTGCAGTTTAAGCCATGTCCTTTACAACCCTACACAGAGCTTCATCCATGCAAGTAAAGAACATACTCAACACCATATATATGTTCTTAAACCTTCTGCATTACCCCTGCAATATCATCATACTTTCGACCTTTCAACTTTCGTTTTAAATTCCAACAGCTTTTTTCTGTAAAGTCGTAAAGACATGGCCAATACGCAGATGAAGTCCGCGGCCTCGCTGCTTCTGATTCTTAATTTCTGTATGTGCGTTGTGTTGCTTGGCATCGGTGGTTGGGCCATGAACAAAGCCATCGATCACGGTTTCATAATTGGTAATAATCCTCCTCATCACGCAGCTTTACCAACTGTTGAGTCTGTAATATCTTAATAATACGACGGTTTTTGATTCAACAGGTGCAGGATTTGAGTTGCCTGCTCATTTTTCACCGATATACTTTCCAATGGGGAATGCTGCAACTGGGTTTTTCGTAATGTTTGCTCTGATAGCCGGAGTTGTTGGTTCCGCGTCATGCATATCAGGCTTCAACCACCTTCGAACATGGGGCCGCGAGAGCACGCCTGCTGCCATTGCTGTCGCTACCATTGCATGGACGTTAACGGTTTTGGCTATGGGGTAAGAACTTAATATCTGCAACGATTTTTGGTCTTAAAACAGATGATATAGTTGCTGATTTGGTTGTACTCTTTGCAGATTTGCATGGAAAGAGGTCAATTTAGAGTACCGTAATGCGAGTTTGAAGGCGTTGGAGGCTTTCAGTATCATTCTATCAGTCACGCAGTTCCTATATATTGCTGTTCTAGCCGCCCCAGCTCACTGAAAAAACTGTCTGCAACATTTGTTCATTCTTTCATAAGACTTTCATTTGTGTCGTTTGTCGATTGTAAAATGGGGAAGGAGATTGTTTTCCTTTGATGCGTGTTTGACTGTAAATCGAGTGCTAATTTATTTGATTGAATACTTATCTAAACATTCAGCTCTTTACAAGTGGTATTATCTCAATTTTTACAGTATCTCTACAATGCGTATTGCTTCCGTTCTTTGAAGTCGTATCGGTCTAGTATCCACTCACAGTCTCACAGATAATCGATAATTACAGAGTTGTCGCTGCATACATATATGAGATAACTCGAACAACTACATGGGTCCCAAGAGACTTTAGGAAATTTCAAGAGACTGATTACTTAAAACACTAAACTTCAGAATAATTTCCCAAAAATATCGTACTTCAAAACAATAGACGAAGAGAACAGGTTCTAACTTCTAAGCCTGCACAATTGATTGCCATAATTGAGAACAGGTTCTAACTTCTAAGCCTGCACAATTGATTGCCATAATTGTCTCGATCAAAAGTCGATAATCCAAAAGAGGCCAAGAGTAAAGACGAAACACATAATCACCACATGTATGATAAACAGCAAGCTCTATGGCCATCATTTGATCATACATACTCGCTGAAAACGATTCTTTTTGGCTAATTCCTTTGAGCCAAATGAAAAAGCCAACAAAATCACTCCAATAATAGAGTATGAGGCCAGAAGAAAAATCAAACTCATATCATCAACACGTCAAACGTGTAGACAGTTTCACGGGAAAATTTGTGTTATGTTGATTTAGCTCGTAAGGGTTGTTTCCATATGAGCCATAACGAAAATGGCGTCAAGAATTGCATAGATCAAGTGCAAGTTCACGGTCATGGAGAATTTAGTGAGCCATCTTTTAATTTTTGTAAGATGCTCACGATTCGAGAAGTGTCTTTGATTCCAAGGAAAATGGAAATATTGAGAGGAGTCGGAGGACTCAATCTTGTTTGGAATCTACCATATTCCGCAACACAACATGCGAAAACGAAAACAAAGGGCGAACATTTCAAACTAGTTCATCTCTGTATTTAATATGCCTCAAAACCACACAAGTAAAGCACAATACCAATAAATGAAATGCACTTCTAAGTATACAACGAAGAAAAAAAAAAAAACAAAAAACCGTATTTGGGCAAACAAAAGGAAAACGACTAATACTATCAACAAAAAGGAAAAAAAAAAAAAAAACACTATGCAAGTGCAAGATAAAAGTAATTCATGTACCGCGGCTCACTTGCTAATTATTCGTTCCAGCAGTGCTCACTCGATACGTGGGGCATATTGTTACTAAGTGTAAACAATAATGCCCTATAACCATGATTTGCTTCTCGATCCAGCTTCTGAAGATCAGTTCCTGCAACACGGGATAAGCACACTAAGTCAACAATGTCACTGTCAAGTTATATAACATGAAGCATCTCAGAGTGCACCGGCCTACACGTTTAAGGCGTTAAGTTTCCAAAAATGATAATTTTCAGCGCAGCAATCACGATTGTCTAAATGACAATGCCTAATGGCAGAAACTGAAGGAAGTTTATTGTGTGTACGTTCAATCATATATTCATATCACGTCTCGACTCTTATGCATGTACTACGCACATAGTGGAAATCTGTTGCAAGGGTACCTAATTTCTATTTCAAGGCCATTAATTTAGCAAAGAATGCCAAAAAAAAGGAGAAACTAATCAGTTAACCCGAAACTAACAGAAAAATCAGACATTAAGATGATGCATTGAGGTCCTTGATGTCAGTATGCAAAGCGAGTCATCATGTTGATGGTAATTCTGCTTCTTGTATTATAGTGAAAACAAAATCATAGTTAACACAATGACTCACTTTGCCAGTTCACAATGAACTTCTATTGGAAGCAAGTGGATAAGTCAAGTAACACGTAGCGTAAACTGAAATGGAATAACTCACCTAAAATTTATTAACTGGATCCACCAGAGAAAACTTCAAACAGTCCGCAGCAGTTAAACACGGACGTCCGTTGAGCTGGGGTCAGAGCAGAAGATAGCAAAGGCTGCAAATACAAGGGATCAAAAGACAGACGAATCAGAAAATAGAAAAGGACAAATAGCCGACTTTATTCTAAAAATATCGTCTCCGTCTGACTTTTACTGTCAACTACTCAACTATGACTCTATGAGCACAATTTCTTCTCGTATATGCAGAGATACAATATAAAGTTGCAACTGTCATAAGTTTTGAGAATACATCGGTCTAAGTCTACAGTTTTACCACAAAAATGAATTAAGAGCCTTATACACGTGATGGACATGGACCGAGTAATCAAATATGTTCAAATACAAAAGAAAAGATGACAGATGTGTAAACATATACCTGCTCTTCTGCATACTTTTGCGTCTCTGGCACTTTGCCATCGTCACTCACACCAAATTCTTCTGCAGCCTTTTTTACGCCAGAAGAAGACTGAGGCAGCAACACTTCATCATCTCTTACAGTACCACCTACAGGTTCAGATGTATTCTCAGAGCCTCCATCCACACCTGAAATCACTTTTTCTTCGACTTTTTCCTGCAGCAAATCTACGACTCCTGAAGCAGCCTCAGTTTTCTCATCAAATGGTTGTAAAACTTCATCCACATTTTGCTTCAATTCAGGCTCAACCACATCAGAAGTTGACAAATCATCAACTGGTACACTCTCACTCACAATTAAGGGCTCTTCTGGCAAAGAAATCACTTGCTTAACAAATTCTTCTACGGGGATACTCTCTTCAACAGATTCATCTACCGAATTCTCGACTACTTCCTCCACAAATTCAGCAGGAACCTCGACTTCAGCACAAGGAGTGGCAAAGACTTCGTCCTGTGGGTCCACTCTCCCTGATTCAGTTTCAGTTTCCTCAGGCGGTGTCAGTGTCTCCTTCTCAACAACAACCTCGTCATCACCCGAACTGGAACTGGTACTAGAACGAGAACTGCTACCGCTACTTCTGCTGCTCGAGCTTTTATCATTAAAATTCTGAAACTCCCTAGAAGCATCATCAGTATGAACGGTAACATTCTCGAAACCTTCCTCTTGTTGCTTCACTTCTTCTGCACCATTAACCTCTCCCAAAGTCGCTTCCTTTGCACCCTCATCATAGTTTTTCACATCACCACCCTCAACATTTTCCACTCTCTCGACATCTCGAGACTTTGGATCATTACTTCCTACCATAGTTTCATCCATTCCGCAAAAATCAATCAATCAATCAATCAATAAGGTTAATTCCACAAAATACTCAAACAAATACCCACCAACCCAATTCACAAAAACAACAGAATCAATCAATCGATCAATCAATCAATCGACCAATCGGTTAAATCAACAAAAAGAATTAAAACAAAAACCCACCAACCCAATTCACAAAATCAATCAATCAATCAATCACTCGACCAATCACAATCAATAAAAACCCAACTCTAAAACCCTTTTCACCACCAACACATCAAAACAACACAAAAAAGCAAAATCCCACCAAATGAAACACCAAATCAACAAACAAACACATGCCCACATACACAAATTGCACAAAAATCACCAATTAAATACACTCAAAAGGTAAAGATTAATAATTGAATGACAGATAAGATGACCCATGTGAAATTAAATAAAAAAAAGGTGCAAGCAAACCTTGAGACCCATTGTTTTTGGTTTCTTTTCCCAACTTTTTTTTGGCAGCTTTTCTCTTCTTAGCACCAGAAGGCATGATTGAATGATTAAAATTTGTAGGGTTTTTAATCAAAGATTTCTCCTTTTTTGAAAATTACAGCAAATTTACTGCAGTTATGGGGTACCTTAGATCGTGGGTGTGTCACTCTTTAAAAATAACTAATTTTTTTTTTCTTTTTCAAGATGAATCTAAAACCCTTTTTTTTTTTTGGCAAAAGATAATGCTATGAAATTAATAATTGGGTTTTTTTTTGGGCAAATTGATGAATTATTAATGTGAGTAAATCATATGGTTCCAAAAGTTAGCACCTCACACTAGGGGTGCACAGATTAATTCTGATAGAATCAACCGATTATGATAATCTAAGTGATCCGCGATAATCTTGCCAAAACCGTGAACCATTACCTACCGTTAAGAAACTAAGTATTAATCTGCTCTAAGTAACCATTATAATCTGCATTTGCTAACCTAAGCTAACTGCTAACCACTATGTTACATTTTTCTTTTAATTCTACAGTTCTCAAAAAAATACTAGCTACGTAAAAACACGACAAAATATTGAACGGTTTAATAAACTGGCCAAATTTAAGATGTCCATGTTTCATCGAGTACAATTTAACAACCAAACATTTAGCATTATCCAAACATTTACATAAAAAAGTCCCGATTATATAATAAAAAACCATAAAATAACCAAAGTCCAACTATTATCGAATTTATTGATTTCTGAATGCTTGATTGTAACTTGTGACAAATTAACATTGTGTTCCAAAAAATTGAAGAGGATGAATGTGAAATTGTAGATCTAGGTTTAGTGGTGCACAAAAGCAATACGCTATACAAGTTACTCACTCCCTCTTTTTTTCTATTTTTTTTTTAATTTTTAAAATTTCTTACTTGCGGTTAATCTGCTAACCGTTATCACCAAAAATGCTAATCGTTATCGCACTGCTAACCGCTATTTGTAATCATGTTTAACCGCATCTGCTAATTTTTAATCTGCAGATTTGCTAACCGAACCAATAAAAGGCACGGTTATCGGTTAAACGGTTCGGTTATTTCGGTTCGGTTATTTATGCACACCCCTACCTCACACACAACAGTCTCACAGAGTATCAGTGTAGTGTCTATTTTGTTATGATGTTTAACTGTTTTTTTTTGTTTAATGGTTATGTATGTGTGTGGTTTAGAGGGTAGGTGTGGTATGTGGTATCTTATGTGCGGGGTTTTCTGTTCTTGAAAATGTCAACAACAACATACTCACATAGATCATGACATGGGTAAAATCGGTTATCAAAATCGGTCCAAGTTGTTTTCGAGGTCGGTAATATTGATCTCGAGTCTGAATTTGAGTCGACGTAGGTAAAATTGGAGTCGAGCTCAAGTAGCTCGAATCGGAAGCGCGTATTTAACTTTATTATTGTTTTCTTTGTTATTAAGTTTTTCTATATATCTATATGTTAATCTATAAGTATATGTCATTTTTGTACGGAATATTTGATATTATATTTTTAATTTTCTCTTATAACAATATTTAATATTTAATACATGTATGAAGTACATAAATATTTGTATTTAAACATATATGGAGTATTTGTTTTTGACGAGGCATGCCCATTAGCTTTGCTATGTTGCTCATAGTGACAAGCCAGACCGCCTTAATATAAAAGGGGAGATGATAAATCCACGGCACAAATGAACTGAGCCACGGGATTCAGTGAGGAGCAAAGTGAACAGCTTAAAATTTTTCTATTAAGAGATACCCGTGGCAAAGTACTTATGACCAGTGGCAATATTGCTGCTCTATAAAAGTGTCATACAATTATAACCCTCGTATCTAACACCCATAAGGTTTATTGAAGTATCAGACGTTGATGGGGTTAAAGATGATTTGATATGTTTATAGATGTTTCTACCTTAATACGAAGTAATAAGATATCGTACTTTTGGACTGAAAAAATGATAAAATACTAGAGAAAGTCAACTCCTAATTATTCACAAAACCGCTTCTCACGACACTGAACACATTTTCACGAGTTTTTGTAATTATTTCATTAATTTCGTATATATTTGGAACTGAAACAATTTTATATTTAGAAAATTAAAAAGAAAACAATTACTCCGTACTTAATTGAACAAAGCTCCAATTGAACTTCAAACTTTTTTCCGGACCAATTTTGAGCTTCATTTTTTTGAGTTTGGTGAGCTTTGCGCCAATTTTGAACTTAAGAAAACTTTTTCGAACTAATTTCAACCTCACACGAATAGGGATGTCGTTGGGGCGGGGCGGGGCGGGGCGGGGACGGATATAGGCTTCCCCACACCCGTACCCACCAAGAAAAACCTATACCCATACCCGTCCCACCACCCATGGCGGGTACAAGTTTCAAACCGTGCACTCCCACCACCCATGGCGAATGCAGATAGCGGGTATTATGCGGGTATATGAGTATAAATAATATAAAAAATGTTTATATGAAGCGGGTATGCGGGTATTATGCGGATATGCAACATCCACCCCCGCCCCATTACCCATGGCGGGTACAATTTTATACCCATACCCGCCCCACCACCCGCGAAACTTATACCCATCCCCACCCCAATCGAGAAGTGGCGATGCATCTACTAAGATTCGCCCATTGACATCCCTACACACGAACTCAATGTCTGTTCTCATTTTTACATTTAATGATAAAAACAACGTTGATCATATAAACAATAATTTTTAAACTTATCAAATAAATTTTAACGGGTCATATGTCATGGTTACAGACTCACGGAGTTAAAAAAAAAACCCAAATAACTTAAAATGGTTAGGCAAATAGATGAATGCCTTAAAATGGGCAATAAGTTTATCTTAAAACGAATTATCTGTCTTAAGCTTAAAACGGGTCAATATACTTATCCATTTGCACGACAAAACAGTTTACTTTTTTTCAAACACTTTTTACTTTTGTCTTATCCTAACTATTTGACCCGTCCTTAAGACTATTATCCATTTTATACGAAAATTTGTGTATAATGGCCATGGGAGATCGAAATACTATCTGGGAAATGTACCTGTGAAGTCTTTAGACCGATCTCAACAACACAAATTATATGAAAACAAATGCCCTTGTTTTTCAAATTTCAATTGAATAATTCTTAAAATAAAAATGGATTCTTTCAGAAGACAAGCCAGCAAATTGAGAGATCAAGTTGCCAAACAACAACAGGTTTCTTCATTTCCATCTCTACCCATTTTTCCGCTCTTCATTTCCACTTAACCCATCATTTTAATTTGTTCAAAGATTACAACTTTTTTGGTTTTTTATTTGTAGTTTATGACTTTAATTTTGCATTGTTGATTGTGTATAAATTGCAAAGAGTTCATCTTTTTGGATATTTATTGTTCAAATTTGATTATTGTTTATGAAACCCAATCAATTTTGGACTAAGGTTGTCACAATTGCAAATGCCATAGTTGAATTGGAAATTTTGGAATGATGACTATAATGGCCCACCATCAATTCATAGGGGAAATTTCTTACTCGTACTATTGTAGGGTTAGATACTCCTATTGATTTTCGCCGATTCTTGGACGAGAATGTCTCACAATAATAAGTTCCGTGTTAGAACATAAGACCGATCTTGGGACCTCAACCATGAGCTTAAGCTTTTGGTGGATTTGACTTCTGACGTGGTACCAAAACTTTGCGAGTAGAGTTCACAGGTTCAAATTTCACCAGCGTGCGTCCCACGCTTTAACCCAAAGGACATTTGTGTGAGGAAGAGTGTTACAGTATATAACCGATCTTAGGACCCCACCTCTGAGTTTAAGCTTTTGGTTGGGTTGGTTGTTGACAAGTTCATCGTGACATCTTTCACATACTTCCTTAATAATTAGGAGCATTTCCGTTTTCTCACTATGGTATGTATATGAATAGGCGGTAATAAAGCACATTAGTGGATCCGGATATGAGAGTTCAGATGCAATGGTCATTGATGAAGTGGAGCTGCAAAGGCATCTACAATTGGACAAATTGTACAAATCGACTCGCTCAGGAAGGGTTAGTAACTTCTCCTGTTTTTCTGTTTCTTGTTGTCTTTGAAAAAAATTCTTTCATTGATGTGTTCTTTGAAAAGTCGGACTCGTCATTAGTCAAACATACAATATTGTGTGAGGACTATGTGCACCTTCGACTGTTCGACCTGTCTGTACACTAATGGGATTGACATCCAGCATTTGGTGGCTTATGCGTCTATGTTACAGCTGCTGTTACTCACATGTTCCAAAAATGAAACTTGTAGCTACCTCAGAATAACTATGCATCTTTGAATAAATTTTATCACAAAAGCCCGTTTAAGCTTAATGATATATTGATTTGTGATTGTAAAAATTTGATTATTATAGAGTATGCAGTGTGGACTTGTTAGCATGGCCATAACTCGCACTTAGTTTTAGTTATGAGGTAAAAGGCATACGCTTTATGGTTACGAGAAGCATTGTTATTGCCGACAAAATTTTATTTTTAAATAAAATTGTATATTGTGTACCCTTGTTCTGGGTTTTAAAGAAGGCTAACAAATATGGTAAAGATAACGAGCCAAAGAGTTTGGCACAGTAAAAGCATAATATAGAGTTTGCCTAGTAATGCAGCCTTTGGTGCCTCATACAAAACGCACGCTTAACGTATTAAGTCAGGGCCTCGCTATGTCACGAGCCTTAGCTCATCGAAGGTGCACCTTTTTGAGCTCATGTACTAAAGTTACCAATGAATGTGGCGTAAGCTTTGTAGAAGGTCCTTAGAGGATGCTCAAAATTGCTGCTGAACGCTTCACCTTTCCTTTATGCTACTCCGTCAATTCACTTGGTATTGTATTTCGTGTACAACACACCTTCACGTTGACACAAGAGTACAAGATAACACTTTGTCAGTGGTTATTTAGTGGCTTACTGCACTTCTTGCACATTACACCAAAAGTTGAATCATCTCTTTCTTGGATAATCCTTTTCTTGTTATTTGCCGTACATACTGAAGTTTCATAATCGTAATATTTACATTGTATCACAGAATTCAGCAAGTTGTACTATCTATTGCGAATTCTTCAGCAAGTTATATCACAGAGTTTCTTTGTACCATGATACTATATATCCCTCGTTTCGAGGTTTTAAACTGTGTACTGATAATGGCATTTCAGGATTTCCAAAAAGAGATGGTAAAAGCTGCTGAAACATTTACTACTCTTGGTTATAGAAAAATTGAAGCAGGTGAGAAAGCTTTATCTGATTTTCATTTGTTAAAAATTCTGCATTCTCACTTTGTTACTGTATTAATTATTGGTATGCATATAAATCAAATCATGGTTGAAACAACAGACTGATGGAGTAGTAACTATGATGTCAAGCTACAAGTTTAGGACCCGTATTGGTCATACTTACAACCTTGTCTGGGGTCCTTTAACCTTTTGTAATTTCTACTTTCAGTGTGTCGTTCGTCCTCAAACTTTAAAACTTTTAAGAATTTCTTACTTTTCTTTAAAGCATTCTCAGTAAAGACGTGCCCTGATACCTGTATCCTTATTTTAGGACAGAGTCCCCGTGTCTCCAAATTTGAGTAAT
This sequence comes from Dianthus caryophyllus, assembly GCA_023091065.1. Classification (NCBI taxonomy): domain Eukaryota; kingdom Viridiplantae; phylum Streptophyta; class Magnoliopsida; order Caryophyllales; family Caryophyllaceae; genus Dianthus; species Dianthus caryophyllus. Next base: position 8,176,748 of record CM041522.1, on the reverse strand, counting down.
GGCGGGTTTAACACTTGGATATGTATTAGTGTCCGACCCTTGTACCAGAGTTTAAGTAACATAGTCTATAACTCAGTACCATGAATTATATGGAGTATCATTCTCCTTGGATTCGATGCTGAAATAGTGAAATCTCTATGTTTGCAGGTACCAAGCTGGCTGACGAGTGTTGTAAGTATGGAGCTGAGAATACCGAAGATAAAATTTTGGCTAAGGCTGCATCTATTTATGGAGATGCTCGGAAACATGTGGAGAAGGAACAAGAAGATTTGAACCGACTAATATTGTCACAGGTAACCATGCTTTGCTACATTTTTTTTTTTTGCATACTTTGGTTCAAACAACCCACAGCTCTTATTTAATACTGATGATGACTATGATGTCGACATCTCCGGCAGGGATAATTTAATTTTCCTTGAGCTACGTGCTTGAATAAGCTTCTTAGTTCCTAGGCTTGTTTTGTTTAGTGTCCACGATGAGGCTATGTTGGTATTCTGTGACTACTGTGAGAGGTTCTAAATGTATACTGAGGTTCTAAATGTATCCGGGTATTTGACAGTCAAATACCCAGATACATTTATATGTGTGAGAGATTATTTTGCTGGCCGAAATCTTGTCAGGGTTATTGCGATACCGGTTGCAGAATGTGTGTATTCATCCTGGGATGTCTATTGTAAGGTTTAGAGAAGTGTTTAATGACATCCCTTCCAAGTCGACAAGGTAGTATCATAAAATTTGTCATAGCTGGATGCATTTCGGTACACTAAAAAGTAGTAATTGAAGCTCCTCGAGCAATTTATTTTGTACGTACGAGGAATCATGATGAATTTTTTTTTTCCTCCAGATTTTAGATCCTTTAAGGCAAATAAGCACCGGTGCCCCTTTGGAGGATGCTCGTCATCTTGCACAGCGCTATAGTCGAATGAGACAGGAAGCTGAAGCACAGGTATTTGCGTCTTTCTGCATGATGTAGTAATTTTGCTTTGCCTATGCTTGTTCTCCTGTCATAACTTTAGATGAAGTTTCAGCTATGTCCCTTTCACTTCTGCTGCTTACTAATCTTCATAAGTCGTTTAAATTTCCCTCTTTACACTTAATAGCCGTACGCTATGTCCTAAAATTTCGATCTGCTAAGTTCGAATAACATAGGCGTAATTTTCTTCCGCAGCCTGTGATTACCCTAATGAGCTTTCTATCTTTCATTTTATTGATAAATAATTAAAGTGAAACAGGCGGTTGAGGTTAACCGAAGACGGGCACGTGTAAGGGAGACTGCAACCCAAGAACATACAGCTAAGCTACAAGTTGCCGAAGCTAGAATGCAGGAATTGAAAGCTAACATGGCAGTTTTGGGCAAAGAAGCAGCAGCAGCACTATCTGCTGTCGATTCACAACAACAGCGATTGACGTTTCAGAGGCTTGTAGCATTGGTTTGTTAGCCTGCGCATTTTCATTTAATCGTCCTCCACCTGAAAAATCCTTGGGTTTTACAAGTGTACTGTAATTTTGAAGGTTGAAGGAGAGAAGAATTACCATATAAGGGTGGCTACTATTCTTAACGAAGTTGAAACGGAGGCAAGCTTCTCATTCATCTCTTAATTATGTTTTTTTTTTACTGATAAATTACGGAAATTATGATTTACGGGTTTTGGTTACATTTATAGTTGGTGTCAGAGAAGCAGCAAAAAGAGGCCACTCCTCCTGTACTTTCAGTGGAGACCAACTCAGAGAAGAAGATGTATTACTTGGCTGAAGTATGTAATGTTATACTCGATTTTCTATCCCTCGTCATATAGCGTGCGGGAAATCACTTCTGCAATAAAATTTTGCTGTCGTTGCTTCATTATTGCTCTAAAATTTTGTTGAAGGATAATTATGGAGGTGACAAATAATTAAGCTGTGCTGCAGTAACTAGATAAATTTTTTTTTGTGTTGCGTCTTCCAGGCAGTCCATACATTCACTGCTGAATCTGAGAAAGAGCTGAGTCTTTCTGTCGGTGATTATGTTGTTGTTCGTAAGGTCTGTTATTCCTTCTCAATTACTCCAGGTTTTTTGCTGTAGTAGAACACCTTTACACGTTTAATCCTTCCGCTTCCTCCAACAAGCAACGATATTCAAAATCCCCGCCATGATCAAACTGACGACAAACGGGGGTTATTGAGATAGTGTTATACTCCGTAATTCCCTTTTTTTCTTTTTTTTTTTTTTGCTGACCATACAAATGTTGTACAGAGTAATATAGTTTTACTTATCTTAAGATTTGTTGGATATCGTTCTTGTAAGTTCCATATCGATAGTATTATGCAGACTAAAATTTTCCGTTGATTATGTAGGCAACGCCATCAGGCTGGTGTGAAGGAGAATGCAAAGGCAAAGCTGGGTGGTTTCCGTCTGGTTATGTTGAGAAGCGTCAAAGAATTCCAGCGAGGAACATGGCCGCTGAAGTCTACTAAATATCATCAACCCATTAAACGTTGTACAACCGCAACTCTCACTTTTTTCTTCTCGGTAATTTGTTTTGATTGTATTTGGAGATGAATTTATGTACATGCAGGTCTGTGTTTTGTAATGACTTAAATCTTTGGCGCTACTGATACAAAGTCGGGCTTCAAGGAGTAAGAAGTATACTTCCTGACTCCTTGTGGCTTGTTGATCGGTATATAAAAACAATCGGGGCCTAGGCTGCACGAACTACCTCATTTTTAAAACAATCGGTGAAATTATATTTTAATCGGTATCTAAAAATAAAAGGACAAAATAATGGCTTTTTCAAGTGATTTGCTAGAAAAATTGATGTTTTTTTTTTTTTAGTAATTACTTCTAATAGTTTTGGAGTGATTGGTAACTTGAAAAGTCGATTTTTGGTGTTTTCCTTTTTCCTATTTGCTATAAACTCAAATGCCCTTTTTTTCTCATTTTTTTTTCCAATGGTTCAATACGAGCCATAAGAGTAGAGTACAATGTGGAGAGAACTTCAAACTTGTGACCAATAGAGCTGACAAGTCTAATTCGACCCGAGTTACTAGACCAAAATCTGACCAATACAAATTGAAAATATTACGACCCAAAATTGACCAGGCACGGACCCGCAATCCAACACGACCCAATAATCGGTGACCTGCTCCGATTTAAACCCGACTCAATACACTATCTAACCCGAAATGACTTGATCTAACCCCATCCTGACTCTACCCAAAAGAACATGTTAACCTTATATATATTGGAAATTCTTGTCCAAATCTTTCGAGATTTTCTAAAAGTCAGTGGCTTCACTTACCTCACTCATCCGAAATGATGAAATAGATTGGTCATATCCTAAAATATCAGCCTAATTTTCTTACCTTATGGGAAAAAAATAAAAATAGGAGTAGGTAAAAGAGAGCTAAAAAAAGCTAGAACAAAGAAAACAAAAACAAAGAAACAAATGACAAAAAGTAAAGGGAAAATGTTTCCCAGTGGTTATCAAAACAACACAGGGAAGAGTGAAGGTTGTCTTGGTTCTTGAAGAAGCTATTAAAGTCACAGCATTTTGCCTTTAATCACCTCCTGCTTTTCTCTGTTTTTCCTCATCCCTTTAAACTCTCTGCAAAATAGACCACTCTACTCTTTTCTTTTCTTTTCTTTTTTAAAAAATATTATTAATATTTTTATTTATTTATTTATTTAGTACTCCCTCCATTCAAGTCCATTTGCATCATAGAGAAAATTTACACTATTCATTCAAGTGAAGCGTTTTTGAAATATCTTGTTATCTATAAATGAAAATATAGTCATGTGTGATCTTATATGATACGTCTTCACGCGTACGACAACAATATGTATTTTCCATAATTTTTCGTAAAGCGAAACTATAGTTATTTCCATCCCGACATGTGTCTTGGCAAACGTAAAAAAGGTAAATGATGTGAATGGAGTTGAATGGAGGGAGTATTTATTTTGGATCTACAACTCTATATTTTCTCTCCTCTACTCTCCTCTCTTCATAACAGTTCCTAAATTTATTGTAAATTTTCAACCAAAATCATAAATAAAATTTGTTTTCATCATTTTTTTTATTTTATTTTTTCTCTTTCTTAGGGTTTGAAAGATGGCGCCTTTCTTGTGTTGTGGAGTTGCCCACATTTTTCCTCACCATTTTCTGCTCTTTTTATCTTCTGGGTTTGCTTTACTTTGGTATTTTTCTTCTTCTACTTTTGCTGTTCAATTTTATTATGAAAAAATATATTCAAATTTTAAAATTTCTCCAAAGATTCTCGACATTTGTTCTATGGGTATGTGTTGTTTATATTGTTCTTATACTATGTGTCTATGAGTCTATGACTGTTCACATTCAAATATACATTTTGTTGAATGATTCTTCCTTCTATAAGACTGTCGTATGCATACGATAGATTATTCATATTTGAAATGTACTATTGTTAGGACTATTTTTGACAATTACTGAATGATCTGTGAGATTTTGACGTTTGATAACGGTCGCAAATGAACGAGTGACATAATTCGTATGTCGTATGTCGTATTGTTATGTGCTTGAAGATCCTAAACAAAATCAAACCCACCACAACAAAAAAAAGAGTGACATTGTTAGGGTTCGTACTTCGTATGTCGTATTTAGCCTTAAGGTTATCTATTGTGCTTGTAAGGCGAGTTATCATTCTATGAGACCGCTTTACTTTCTATAGACTTTCGATTTTTTTGGGGTTTCATATCGTTGAGCTTTCCATAGGATACTCCTTTCTTACTACGGAATGTAAAGCAATTTTGGATTTCTGACTGATAAAAAAGTAATCTTTTGCTGCTGTGAATTTGTTTATCTGTTAACATCGGTTTCTTATTAAAGTAGGACCCTGAGACATAAGTGGCCGAAATAGTTTTATTTGGTGTCTTTGATGGTTTTTAAAGGGTAATGACTAATGAGGATTAATTAGGTAAAGTTGGAGGGTAGATTGTGTGACGCAAAGGCTTCTTGTAAAGTCATAGGAAGGATTGGTGTAACGCCTCGTGAATACACTCTTCCATGGGGATTACAGGAAGACCTATCGTCATAAAGCTTCACTAAAACATTTTCATTTTTTTTTATAGAAGTCTAAAGAATCTTTTTGCTGAAATATGTTGCCATGTTGGTATGTAATGCTCTGCGTATGTGATTTTTGGTTTTCTTGTTTTCGTTCATTGGAGGAGATTACTTGGTCTACGACTCTAGGTAGTGACGTAGTGTAATGGATGGAACATCAAGTTATCCTTGTTAATTTTACGTATCACATGTTGCATAAAACAGTTGCTCTATGAATTCCACCGTTATTTATCTCACAATTGGTGTCGTGACCCCCATTTATAGGTGGTATGGTTTATTATACCCTTTTGCATATGCTCGTTGATATTTGAGTTGTTGCGCAACATTGGTCACAAAGATTAGATTGATGCTTTATGAGACACTGTAACTTCCTGTGATTGTCCGATTTCTGTCATTTGAGTCATTTCTCGTCTTCAACTGTTTAGATTTTGACATGTTAGGCTTCAATCTAGTAACAGGTTGTTCCAGACTAAGAGCTCGGTTATGTGTGCTTGTAGCAATTTGGTGTAAATTTGTCTAAAAAAAACATGGCTTAAGTGTTAACTGTCGCATGTGCATTGCTTCTGCGTTTTAGAATTCTGTGTAGTCATACTTTTTCTTTTTTGTAGGTGCGGCGAGAGGAATGCTGTGCCAACTGCGCGTAAACAATGAACTCGTGGATGACGCTCCATAGTTTGGAGCGTGTCGTCGGGGGGTGGAGGAAGGGAATGAAGCAAATTGGTCCGGTGAAATGTGGAACGTATGTATATTGAAACTAGGCATGTAAAGAGCGGAGTTGTCAATTTTGATCTAATTATTTTTATTACAGCGAAACTGCTGGAATTCTTGCTACATGGGAGTATTATTGTAAGCATATTGCCATTGCGATTGAATGGAACGGAATGAAATTTGGGATTCGTCAATCGTGAGTCTTTTTAGACATCTTATTATAGAGCAATCATATCTTTATTACAGTACTATCATACGAATATAGCTTATCAAAGCGGTGAATGATTCAAAGTGAAAACTGCGAGTAATATATTTTCATGAGTCAGTTCCTCATGGCATCGAGGTATGCCTTCCCATCGAGGGGACGAGAATAGTATCCCTTCCGATAGTCTACCATGTTGATTCTACGAAACTTCTGAGGCGTTTCAGAGGTGATTAACTCTGGCATGGGACCAATCTCCTTCAAAAGTGATGGTGCGTAAAACGCAGCAACCGATAGCCTCTCCTTGCTCGCGTTCACCACTGCACGGTGCATTACGCTCTTGTATATTCCATTGCTTACAATCTAAAGCACATTTGCACATAATTTAATAATGGTTGAAGATTAAGATCGGTTTTATAACCTAACACAAATGAGTAGAACGAGAAGTACGTGAGTAGCGTACCTCTAAGATGTCACCAATGTTAACCACGAAGGCATGAGAAAGGGGTTTAACAGGAAGCCATTTAGCATTTTTCAGTATATGGAGGCCATCCGTGTCGTTGACTTGAAGGAGGATGGTGAGAGCAACTGCGTCGGAATGCGGTGTTAAACCGATCACTTTGTCAGGCTCGGGACACGCTGGATAACAATTCATTCTAATTGATTGTTGTCCCTCTTCAAACACATTTTCAAGGCTTTCAACTCCTAGTGTTTTTGACATGCTTTCTAGTATTTTTTTGGCTAGTTTTCTCGTCTCGAACGAATAATTTTCCAATGTATCCCTACATACAAGGAAGATTAAGAACCTGTTCTTTCCAACTTATTTTCAGCTCATTTCAATTCGCCATTCCATTCAGCCAAATTTCACTTCGATTGGGCCAAAGACAATTTATATTATTTAATTGAACTTCATTCAGTTCAGCTCAGCTCAGTTCAGCTCTAAAAAGTCCGAAAGAACAGGTTCTAAATAGTACTCTATTGGTGAATGCTCTGTTCAGTTCAGTTCAGCTCGATTCAGTTCAGTTCAGCTCTAAAAAGTCCGAAAGAACAGGTTCTAAATAGTACTCTATCTGATTCACCAGGCTTATTATTTGACCATTTTTGTGACGGAAATTTTAATCAAATGACAAACCTGAAAGGAGAAGGCAAGAAAGGGAACAAGTGAGGTTTACGTTGATGCAACGGATAAGTAGTGAGATAAAACCTATCACCCCAATCTAGTTTTTGTTCTTCAGATACCACAAATGCTTGACCATATCCTTCTATTTCGTTTGACTTTTGCCAATACTTTTTCTTTTCTTCAACTGGTAGATTAAAAAAACTCTGTGTTTCTCTTTTGAAATTCTCTACCAGTGTTGAGCTCACCCCATGGTTTATTATCTGTAATTTAAGAAGACGGGTTTAACAGTATCATACATGACTATATTTTCACTGATATATTGTAAATATTTACCTGGAAAAATCCCCAATGTTGGCATGCTAAGTGCAATTTGTTCAACTCCTCAACATCTTCATTAATCAAACACTCCATATCAATTATAGGCAATTCGAGATCACTATCGACTTCGTCGTCGGGTGTGGCGCTTTCCGTTGGGGATTTCGGAGTGTCCGAATTATATCGAATATAACGATCGGGGACCGTCACCAAATTACCATCTTTGGCTACCTCTTTAACACTTGGTACTATGATCGATTTCCCTAGTACCGTTGCTTCCATCTCTATTATTATTATGGAGTACTTCAAAACTTACAAAACTTCAATGCAAACATGCATCATGAAATACGGGTTGCAAGTTATACGCTTATAAATACATGTGTAGCCTTTTATAATGCTTGCTAATGTTCGTATGAGACCGTTTTACGCGTGCGACAACATATTTAAGTGTGACTATTAATCATAATTAAACATGTTGGTATGTCATATTTTAATCAAAGTCGTCGTACGCGTAAAACGGTCTCATGCAAACGGCAAGGCTTACTCATCCCTTACGTACCAGTAATTTGTATTCTATCTTTAATGTTTCCATTTTTATTTGGTCTAGATTTAAAGAATTGATGATAAACATAATATAGTACTCCGTATTAAATTATACGGAGTATGTTAATACTTACCACGAAGTATAAATAAAAAATAGTATACAGAGCATGTTAATTAATACTTACCACAAAGTATAAATAAAAAATAAAGTACTTTTGATTTGCATAAAATAAAAAACGAATAAAAACACTGAGTAGATAGATCACTTGTTTATTGTATAAGACGTCACAAAGTATAATAAAAGTAATTATTATAAGAGGTTGTTTTCTTTATACTTATTTATATAAATTTTATACAACTACGGAGTAGTAATGATAATTATAAAATCATGTTATCGTATTAAATTTGCGTTAGTGAAACGGTAACCCATAAGATGTACTCTAAATTGGAAATTTGGAACGGAGGAGTAGATTTCAACGTTTTTGAAAATTGTGGCTAATGTCGTGAGGATTTGGTCAACAATGTGCTACGCACTTACCCCACACGGAAATATATTGTTACGTACTTACGTTGAAACTAACACTTCTGCTCTCAATATCAAATTCTAAACGGTATTACTCATTCATGTACACAATTATTTATTTTTGTACACTTTTTATCCTAATTTTTCCATTCAATACCCCTTACCTCTTTTTAATTACAAATTTTTTTCTCTTTTATATTTACAATTATGTTGTATAATTTCACTATAATCAAGCAATTATGACGGATACCCTACCCTTTCATGAGGTAAATCTAATTATTTTAACAGTTTTGCGAATAATTGAATTGAAATATCATTTATTTAAACGGTTTATTAATAAAAATGATTTTATTTTAGGTGATAATGGTGATATAATACGGAGTATGTTGTTCAAACATAACGATGAAGAGACGAGTACGGGATAAAGTCGACATCGGTAATGGTACGTATCGGTGCCGGCAAAAATCATGTCCGGTTGTGATTACTGTTTAGGGTTTTGGGGTGGGGGTGTTACAATAGTCCTTTTTTTTTTTTTTTTTTTTTTTTTTTTTAAGTTTTGTTATTTTTTTTAATCTAATATTGTAATTTATTACTTTTAATATTTTTTTTTTAGTGAATTAATTTAGTGTTTATTTTTTGTAAAATACATATTTCAGTATTTTGAATTAAATATTTAATGTTTTTAATTTAGTGTTTATTTTTTAATATATATTTTGAATAAAAAAAATGTACAAAAATGAGTAAAAATATGTTCCAAAATTAGTATTAGTAAAAAAAAAGTGTACAAAAGTGGTACATGAGTAATTTAAAAAGGTGAGAGAAGAGAGAAAAACTAATAGTGAAAATAAGAGTAGGGGTATAAAATGGAAAATTGTGTACACGAATGGGTAAAAGCGGTACATGAAAGAACAACACCCATTCTAAATAGTGAGCTAAAGGTTATAATAAGGGATGTGCTTTACGCAGTCGACATTTTACTTCGCGCAATCGACATTTATTTTCAGTAATTATACTTAAAGATTTTAATTATTAATTATCTATTTAGGTTATTAATATCTATTATTAAGTTTCGAATTATTATTTTGGAAATTTTAAAACTTTTACGAAAAATCGTATAATTTTAAACACGGTATTAGCAAAATAGTAAAAAAAATTCACATTGCGAGGAGCTATTTCGCCAACTGCATGCAGATTGCGAGGAGCTATCTCGCCAACTGCATGTAGATGGCGAGATAATGCAGTTGGCGAGATAGCTCCTCGCAATCTGCATGCAGTTGGCGAGATAGCTCCTCGCAATCTGCAGGCAGTTGGCGAGATAGCACCTCGCAATTTGCATGCAGTTGGCGAAGGGTGTGTTTGTGAAGTGCAGGACTGACGCTTGATGCCCCTTTGAGATCTCCACGTATTTGCTTTTTTTTTTTTTTTTTAAACCTTACATTTTATGTGCATAAATCGTTTTTTTATTAATCCTTAACCTTTTTTTAAAAATTATAACTTTTGTTAAATCGAGTAATTAATTATTCTTAAGAGTAACTCAAAAGAATTAAACAATCACCTAAACGTAACGATAAAAAAATTAACCGATTTTATGAAAATATCAAAATTTAAAAATTTGTAATTCAAAACATTATAAATAATATTACTAACAAAAATTAAAAAATAATTATGAAATTCACTGAGTATAATTAGTGAAAAGATAAGCCAAAAGCGCGAAGTAATTTGCCGACTGCGAAGAGCAAATGACTATAATAATTCAAAATGATGATTGAAATTTAAAGTATTTTTTATTTGTCATAATGATAGTCCCACTTTGACTTTACGCTGTTTTCAATATGCCTCTTCGACCATGTTGCTTGTATACGGTTGTTTTTGGTTGAAAATTAAATTTTGTAAAAAATATTTTGGTAACAAATGCAAATTTCTTATTATCATATGATATTTATATATTTTAAGTTATATAGGATCAAAGTGACAAAACTTTGACTTTCAAAAAAGTAAATGAGACTAATATTGTGAAATTAAGGGAGTAACATTTTCTCATGAGTCGATCCTCATGGCATCAAGGTATGCCTTTCCATCGAGTGGACGAGAAAAGTATCCCTTCCAATAGTCGACCATATTGATTCTTCGAAACTTCTCTGGTGTTTCAGAGGTGATTAACTCCTGCATAGGACCGATCTCCTTCGAAACTGGTGGTGACAGAAATGTAGCAACTGATAGCCTCTCCTTGCTCGCGTTCACCACTGCACGGTGCATCAAGCTCTTGTATAATCCATTGCTTACAATCTAAAGCACATTTTGGACATAATTAGTAATTCAAATTAAAAACTACTTGTATCAAGGTCTAAGATCGATTTTATACGCTAACAAAAATGACTGCGGCGAGAAGTGAGTAGCGTACCTCTAAGATGTCACCAATGTTGACGACAAAGGCATCATGGAGCGGTTTAACAGGAAGCCATTTAGTGTTTTTGAGTATATGGAGGCCGTCCATGTCGTTGATTTGTAGGAGAATGGTGAGCCCACTAGCGTCGGAATGTGGTGTTAGACCGATCACTTTGTCGGGCTCAGGACACGCCGGATAACAGTTCATTCTCATTGATTGTTGTCCCTCTTCAAACACATTTCCAAGGCTTTCAACTCCTAATGTTTTTGACATGCTTTCTAGTATTTTTTTGGCTAGTTTTCTTGTCTCTGACGAATAATTTTCCAATGTATTCCTACATGCAAGGGAAGATAAATAATACTCCGTATGACCGTATGGAGTAACAAAGGGAAACCCTTGTTAACCTAAACTTGGTAAAATATGAACAAAAATATGAGTAGTATATATACTTTGTACCAATACATAGTGTCAGGAACCAACTCAACCAAAAGTTTAAGCTGATGGTTGGAGGCCCAAGATCGATAATATACTCTAACACGTTCCCTCACACAAATGCCATTTGGGCTTGAAATGTGGACGCAACTAGATGTTGGAAATATTTTATTGATTTAAAATTTATTCATAATTATTAAAATGTTTAATATTATTTATTATGGACAATTTAATTGTATTGGTGTGTAACCTCCATTTGAATTAAAAAAGATGATAAATTATCCTTCATAAATGTTATTTAATCAAGGTTTTTATTACCTTATATTATTATCTTTGACCATTTAATGTATTATGGTTATTATGATTTTATTCATCTATAGAAATAGATGAGAATAAGCTTGAGGCTAAGGAGGCATATAATGAAATATGACACATGTGTTTACTATGAAAATATAATGCATCAACGTTTTTTATTTTTAATATATATTGTCATATTAAAAATTATATTTTGCGTATACATAAAAACAATATTTTGAGCTTGGGTAATCGGCGGTTCGGGAAGACCCTAGCTGCACCTATGGTCTTTGACGGATTGTTGTATCTTCGGAGAGGAGCGCATTATACTATTCAAACACCCGTGCAGGAGGGGCGTTTCTTCTCTATGGATAGCGCATAGCGTGCCTCGATCCATAATATATTATAAACAGGATATTCCTAACTCTCTATCTCTTTTATTTATATGTATTTACATAATTGTATTGTAATAATGCATGTATTGTAATTTATGTTATTTCATATATGTTAAATTAATAGAAATTTCAATCTCCATATCTTGCACAACGAATATTTTTCTAACACTAGAGGCCCGCCATACTTGGACCTCTTGTCACAAGGCTTTGATACCATGTCAGGAACCAACTCAACCAAAAGCTTAAGCTGATGGTTGGAGGCCCAAGATCGATTATATACTCTAACACATAATATCATTTTAACGACTAGAAGGGGAAAAAAACAATTGGTATACTCTAAGACTGGTTTTTACCATCCGAAAATTGATTTCTGTCTTTGTCCTTGCAATACAAATTTTGTCAACAATTACAAAAGCCCAAATGTTTTACTGAGTATTAGATAATTGTTGGGCTTTTTTTTAAAAAAAAAAAAAAAATGGCTTGATAAGGGTAATTTTTGTCCTCTATCTTAATCATCAGTTTAATTATTTTTAATGTGAGAAAGATTTTTATACATAGATAATAGTGACAAACTAACAAAAGTTTGGAACATAGAAGTATAAGGACAACGACATGGTTATCTCCGTGTTTCTAAAGATTTCTCTTTTATGCATACCTATATTTATGATCACAAATTCTTAAATAAAACTGCGTCTATTGTACTATATTATATACGAGTAGTTTTTATACTACTTTAAGTGATAATTCTGACAGTATAATATCGTAACCATTTTCATACTATTTGTATTCCTTTTATAGTTAATAGTGACTAACTTTTTGGTAACCTTGTTAGTGTATAGGAAGATACGTTAGTATCTTCGGACAGGGGCGGACCTAGAACCTTTTTTATGGTGTTGCACTTTTCAATAGTAGAACGTAGTTATAGTTAAATTTTTTTCCAAAAATTCATATGTAATAACATAATACTATGTTAAAACCTTATTTCATAGTCATTTTTTGTTCCACTTCCATCGTTTCAAAACATGAATACACATATCTTGATTATAAAATCATAAATTCTGACATTTATATACATAAAATATAGCAAATATTCACAATTCAGATACAAGGAGATATACAAATAAATCTCACAAAAATAAGTGAAACAACTCTAAAGGGTTTTAAAAATTCAAAGTTGTGCTCACCAAATAGCCAACTACTTCTACTGTATTTACTTTCTCGTCTCTAATGAGTCTAGCAGTTAGCAAGCATTAACGTTGAAAAAACAAAACCTAGGGAATAAAAAATTAAAGGAAGCAATATGATTACAATGGGAATCGAACCTAGGATGTTGTGCATACTCCTATCCTTATCATATGCTAAGTACCAGTAAGCCATTGAATATTAGTGGTAAATGTGAAATACATTTCATTACACATTACAGATTTTTCCTGACTTTGGTGTTGCAAGTGCAACACCATTGTCCTTAGTGGGTCCGCCCCTGTCTTCGGAGATGTCGATATATGTAAATAATGTACCCCTCTGATCGGTCAAATTGTTAACATTTGACTAAAATTTCCCTCACAAAACTAGTCAAATGTTAACAATTTGACTAATCAGAGGGAGTACCATATAATTTTGTTTCCTTATTCGAGTCGTTAATAGCGGTATAGTATATGCGTAGGAGATTTACTAGGGCAAGAGGAGCAGACTCCACGAATGTATATATAGGCAGTCGTTTTATTATCAATAGACACGAATATATTTACTCAAACTTTGTTACATGTTCGTCTTTACTTTATAGTGACTTTTAGTAAATATATTTTATGTTTTTGTATACTTTTAACCGTAATTTGTACTTTGATCTCACAGTAATCTAACGTGAGACTATCTTACAGAAGACTTAAATTTGTCCATAGTGAGTTAGTGTGACCACTATAATATACGGAGGCAAATGTCATTTTTACTTAAAATAAAATAAAATAATTCATAATAGTAATAATACGGAGTAATAATTAACATTATAATATTTACTTCATCCCAAAATAATTGTCCCTTTTCTATTTTGGGTGGATTTAAGGAGTAGTAATGAAAATGATTTTTTTTTTTTTAAATCCCTTGTTAAAACTTACCATAAATAGAAACGGGACAATTAATTTGGGAAAAACTTTAATGGAAATGAGACAATTAATTTAGAATGGAGAAAGTATTATAACTCCGTAATATAGAGTATAAAATATAAATTCCCATACAAGATGGTCTTCCTATAAATATACTGTGAGACCACACGTATGAAGAGGTTATTCACTAAATTTGATATGGATAGTATTCTTTAGAATTTTGTAAATGTTACGATATGAAACGATTTCAGAGAACACTATTGAATAAAAAAAAAAAATAGAAAGACAAACCTGAAAGGAGAAGGCAAAACAGGGAACAAGTGAGGTTTACGTTGATGCAACGGATAAGTAGTGAGATAAAACATATCAGCCCAATCTAGTTTTTGTTCTTCAGATACCACAAATGCTTGACCATATCCTTCTATTTCGTTTGACTTTTGCCAATACTTTTTCTTTTCTTCTATTGGTAGATTGAAAAAACTTTGTGTTTCTCTTTTGAATTTCTCTACTAGTGTTGAACTCACCCCATGGTTTATTATCTGTATGCATAATATAATATTGTAATTAAGAAAATGAGGTTAACAACGTTACATATGATTATATTTTCCACAAATTTTGGCTAAATTCGATTCTAATTCAAGGTATGAATTTTTGTTTCATAACTTTATTTCCCCCCAAATCCTAATTGCTGAAACGGATTTTTTATTGTGTGCATACCATGCACACAATAAGAATAACCAACTCACTAATTAATAAGAGATGAAACTGAATTGATTTTAATATTCAGTTTTAATTAATAAGTGTACACGAATGATTAATTGTGTACATGAATTAGCAATACCGTTTTTTTTAGTAGTGTTTGCCAAAAGTTGTTTTTTTTTAAGGTGGTGTATGACAATTGATTTTTAATAAATACTACTCCGTAATATTTACCTGAAAAAAACCCCAATATTGGCATGCCAAGTGCAATTTGTTTAACTCCTCAACATCTTCATTAATCAAACACTCCATATCAATTATAGGCAATTCGAGATCATTATCGACTTCATCGTCGGGTGTGGCGCATTTCGTTGGGGATTTCGAAGTGTCCAAATTATATCGAATATAACGATCGGGTACCATCACCAAATTACCATCTTTGGCTATCTCTTTAACACTCGGTACTATGATCGATTTCCCTAGTACCGTTGCTTCCATCTCTAATACGGAGTATTATAACTTCAAAGCCTACAAACTAAATTATTACAATACTATTATTGTTATTATTATTTTATTATTATAATTATTACGAAGTATTATCTATTGTATATTGCAATTTGCAAACATACATGTGTTGCCTTTTATAATGCTCGTTAGTTATTACTTCCTCCATTTTTTCCATTTGGCCCCCTTCAATATTTCACAATTATTAAAAAAAAGGGTAAAATGTGGGGTAGAATAGAGAAAAAGGGTGATAGTTTAATAATAAAAAATTAGTTGTGAGTGAGAAAAAGTAAGATATGTGAGAGAAAAAGTGGGGTGTGTGAGAGAAAAGGTTACTAAAAAAAAAAAATGGGGCTAATGAAAAAAATTTCTAAAAAGGGTATATGGGGCTAAATGGAAAGAATGGAGAGAGTAGTCCTTAAACTCCTTATTACTATTGCACTTAGGGGTGGCAATGAGCTGAGCCGGCTCGTAGAGCCCTCGGGCTCGGCTCGGTCAAAGCTCGGCTCGAGCTCGGTCAAATATGAGCCCGAGCCGAGCTCGAGCCCTGTCTTTTGACTACGAGCTCGAGCCTGAGCCCTATTGAGCTCGGCTCGGTTAAGCTCGGTTGGGCTCGAAATTTTTTATAACAATAAAATATTAAAAAATTTCTCCTAATACTTCTAACTTCATCATTAAGACTTATATTTTTGGAAATCCAAATCTCATATTATATGCCTCTTAAACTTCCTAAATTCTAGTACATCCTAAATATTCAACTTCCAAATTACTCCGTATATGCCTCCTAATTTCCTAATAATTCTAAATATTATTCTTTATCAATTATCTTCTTTCTTG
Source organism: Dianthus caryophyllus (assembly GCA_023091065.1). NCBI lineage: Eukaryota > Viridiplantae > Streptophyta > Magnoliopsida > Caryophyllales > Caryophyllaceae > Dianthus > Dianthus caryophyllus. The sequence goes on along the minus strand of CM041522.1, from coordinate 8,160,616 downwards.
ACATAATACTTAAAAGATATACAAATTTACTTTCTCTCTAGTTGATTTTAAATTACTCTAAAATGTGTTATAAAGCTCGGGCTCGAAAAGCTTATACGAGCCAAACTCGAGCTCGAGCTCAAGCTCGAAAATATTATACGAGCCGAGCTCGAGCTCGAGCTCTAAAAAGGTTATACGAGCCGAGCTCGAGCTTTAATTTGACAAGCTCGTCGAGCTACGAGCCGAGCTTGAGCTCAAAATTTGATCTGGCCGAGCTCGAGCTCACATGAGCCTCAGATCGCCTCTACTATCACACCCCTAAATTGCACTAGCAATAATATTTCTATTTCTATTCTGGCCATACGTATTATAAAAATGAGAATAATGACAACATTGAAAATGAGAAAAATGAAAATTGGTTATACAAATGCGACGAAAATTATTTGTCAATACTTACGATAAATTAAATATTTGCGAAAAAAATAAATAAAGAAAGAATATTGACATTTAAATTTATCGCTAGATAGCCCTATTTTTGTTCAATGGGGTCCAATTTAGAAGATAAAATATGTGATATTTTGGAAAATGAGTATATCAGTAATGGTAAAAATGTCATTTTCATTATTAATGATAATCATAGATAAAAATGAGACTAAATGAGTAAAATTATCGAAAAAAATGAAGTTAAATGATTGAAATAGAGGGGGTAACACTTTTTATACAATCTGTATCTCTATAACTCTATTATTGACGGAGTGTTATTAAATGACATTAAATTTCTAGCTGCAACTTTTCATTGTCTCTGTATTAGGTTTTGTGATCGATTGGAAGTTAGGGAAGCCCATATCTTAGCTAGAAGTGCGAGTAAACCCTAAGTTCTGATCTACTACTAAAAATAAAAAATAAAAAAAAAAAAAAAATCTATTATTGATATTTATAACTAGGGAGTAATTTTTCTATTTTTATATCTTTTTAACTATACTTTATACAATTAAACTGATTACGTAATTTAGTAAGAAACCTTTCCATTAATCTAAAAATCTAAAAATTGTAATGAAAGCAATAGATTTCAACCTTTTTGAAAATTGTGGCTAAATATTGTTTGTGGGTTGGGTCACGCAATGTGCTACGCGCCTAATTAACCACCACGGAAATATTTTGTTATGTTGAGAGCTACACTTGTGCTCAGGATTTCAAAATTTCAATAGTGTGCTAGAGGTTAGGTTCTACTCCCTCCATTTTTTCCATTTGGTCTCCTTTAATATTTTACAATTATTAAGAAAAAGGATAAAATATGGGGTAAGATGGAGAAAAAAGGATGATAGTTTAATACTAAAAAATTTGTTGTGAGTGAGAAAAAGTAAGGTATGTGAGGGAAAAAGTGGGGTATGTGAGATAAAAGGTTACTAAAAAGGGAAATGAAGCTAAATGGAAAAAATTTCTAAAAAGGGTATATGGGGCTAAATGGAAAGAGTGGAGGGAGTAATAACATGATACGGGAAATATTGCTAACAATCACATGTAAAAAATGATACTCTGTAATTTTTTTATTTTTTTTTTACTACGTACTGACTCACAATGAAAATGAGGTTTCATCATAAAATCAACTGATGTTAGAAGAAGTAACTCACTTACTTATAAGTGAATTTCTACACTATAATTTTATTAATATGGAGATAATATCTCTCACACACATATGAAAAAAGACATCAGCAAACTCGTTTGAATTTGCCTTAACTCCAAATTTGGATTGACCATTGACCATTTTGCCCTCAATTATTTTATTTCGTCTTTAGACTTGATCTTTCATTATTTTTTTATGGGTTTTTTGTGAGATAGTACCTTATATTTAGGGTCATTTGCGAGTTAGTACCTTTTATTTATTTTATTTTTTTTAGTACCTTTTATTTCTAAAATTTGTTAAAACATACCAAATGTCGGAATCCGGCGAGAAAAGTCAAGATTCAGGCTTGACCTTGTTTTGGCACGTGTGAGGGAAGTTTAAACAACTTATTTGTGAGTCTCTTATTCCTCATTTATCAACTGACTTCATTTCCCCCCTCCATTTACCCCTTTGTTTAAACCCTTGTTTAAACCTACCTTCAATTTCCCCCACATGCTCTCTTCTTCCTCATTTTTTTCATCTTCTTCCAAACTCATCCACTGTGTAACTTCATCAGTCTAACTTCATTACTCTTCCAAAATTGAAGGTATGATTTTCAATTTTATTTTGTTTAATTTCTACTCAATTTCGTCAAAGATTGCTGCTTTAAAAATGTCGTGCCCTAATTTAAATCATTCCGTTTTTTGCTATTTGTTGTGGTAATTGAGTAATGGTTGTTATTGAGTAATGGTTGTTATTGAGTAATGGTGGTATTTTGATTGTATGTAGGATGAGAAGTCTGCCAACATTCAACCTCTGCCCCCTCCTTATAAGAAGCAACCTGGAAGACCAAGTAAGAAGAAGAGGAAGAAAGAGGCTGGTGAATCTGAACCCAAAAAAGGAGTGAAGAGGACTGGGACAAAGAAAAATTGCAGCGTTTGTGGCAAAACAGGTCACAACAAGAAAGGTTGTAAAACTCCTACTCAAAGCTCCCAAGCTCAAGTGCCACAGAAGAGAAAAAGGCAAAAGAAAGCTGCTGAACAAGTTGAGGTGTCCATGTCAAGTCCTTCACAAAGCTGTCAACCATTCCCCACTCAAAGGTCCGAAGCTCAAGTGCCACAGAAGAGGAGAAGGAAAACCAAAGTTGCTGCTGCTGTTGAAGTGTCTAAGTCAGGTCCATCACAAAGCTCCCAAGCAAGTTCCACCCACCCTTCCACTAATCTTGCTATAGTGATGGTAATATAACCACTTGTTTGTTTAACACTTGTGTAGTTTTTCAGCAAAAATCAAATTTCAACAGGTAGTAACTAACATATCTACATAAATAAATGGTCAATGCTTAACAAATTAGGGTAAATAAAAGGTAGTGATTTACAAATTATGATAAATTTAAACGTACTATTTAACAAATTTTCGTAAATAGTAGGTAGTGGTTAACAAATGAGAACAAACATAAGGTAGTATTAAACAAAATATTACATAACTAAGGTAGTAGTTTACAAATAAGAATATATATGAGGTAGTACTGAACAAAATATGACTAATGTATGCACCACTTAACAAACTATCACAAATAAAAGGTACTACTTTACAACTCATTAAAAAGCGTAAAACAACATCAAACGATTTTTATTCAGCAGAACACGTAACCACTACATACATATGCTTGCCATGGCCAATACAATTAACTAACCTAATTTGCCATAGACAATACAAATCAAAACAAAGAGAGCAACTAATATAATTTGATTCTTCTTATTCTCCTTCTTCAATTTAATCGTTAATTACATTCGTTTGCCAAACCGTTTTATCTTCATCAACCCACCTGAAAAACCCACAACCACGCCTATTCAAATCGGAGTTGTAGAATTTACAAGTTAAAAACTTTCTTCCTGGATTTTGCGAAGTCCAAGAAGTTCGATGCGCACAAGGTAACCCGCATTTGCATTTTATTTCTGAGAAAAAGTTGTTTGACAATGACGACATTTTTTTGGAATAAGTGAGGATGAAATTTAAGAAAGAAAGAAGAACAATGAAAAAGTGACAATGAAGGCAACTTTATTAGAAAAACTGAAAAAAAATGGGAGGGAAATATTAGAGGGAAATTTTGGGGGGAAAATTGGGAGGGAAATGTGGTATGTTTAAATAAGTTAGGAAATGAAAATAAGGTACCTTTTAACAAACAATCAAAGCCAAATACAACTCACACGTGCTAACAATGGTCAACTCGCCGGAGTTTTGACTTTTCTCGCCGGATTTCTTAATTTGGTATGTTTTAACAAATTTTTGAAATAAAAGGTACTAAAAAACAAAAAAAAAAAATAAAAGGTACTAACTCGCAAATGACCCTAAATATAAGGTACTATCTCACAAAAAATCCTTTTTTTATCTTGTATAGAGTACAACAATTTTCACGTTATGGTTTATGAATTACTTTATCCGTCTCAATCATTTGTTTACCTATTTTAATTTGGGGTGTATCACTTATTTGTTTACTTTTTGTTTTGAGAGACTTTTATCACCCTAATGGACAATCTTACTTTTTTTTTATTAACTAGTTGTTGGACTGCGCGCGGTGCGCGCAGTCCCCCAATGCGGGTTGTATTATTGGTTTAATTTGATGTTAAGACAGTGTTTACTCAATATTTTGGATGACAAACACGAGATTCAGCTGAAGCGAATGCATTAGCAACGACATTATTGTTCTCCAAAGCTTGCCTTATTAACATTTCTAATCTCCTCATTTCTTGAATTTGAGTGTTGATGTTGTAGCTCCTTTTTTTTTAAAAAAAAAAAGTAACTGAATATAATTGAAAATATATTATTGTAGCATTGAATTTGTGATTACAAAAAAAAAAAAAAAAAAAACAAAAAAAAGAAGAATATGGAAGTGATGATGGATGAGGGAATAAAGTGGGAAAATGATGGTAGAAAGCATTGAAAAATATGGTCAAAACGTGTAGCAGGAGGAAATGGGAACATGGAAGTAAATAGAAGTTGAGAAGTAATTAGAGGTAACTAAATGAAGGGCTTTGGTTGGCATAACACTGTTGTTAGGAATAGTTGTTTTTTCTTTGGCTTTTATAGAGTTATTATAGATTCTTTTTTCACACATGTTTACAAATAGAATCCTATAGGGAATAGTTTATCAATTGGACAAGAGGCAAAAATGTCTTTTAATAGGATTCTTTGATCTTTGTGCCAAAATAAAAGATAAACAAATAATCGGAACAGAAGAAGTGGGTTTTATTCCTGTAGGTGCAACAAGTGAAATGCTACGCCAACAGTGCATAAACAATGAACTTGCTGATGACGCTCCATGTTTGGAGCGTGTCGTCACAAGATAAAGGAACGAGTAAAATGGTCAATAAATGGTGGAACGTAAAATTAATAGTTCAATGACATATAGGGGCGGCCTCATGTATACGTTTGGGGTTGCAACTTGCAAGTGCACCCCAAAGAATTTAGAAACTATTATATATAATAACGACATGATTTGTTCAATAAAGTTGATGGTGGTTAAAACATGGGTGAAATTCCCACGGGTCTCAAGTTCAATTCCCTCCAAGAGCAATCTTGTGGGGAATGTTAGAAATTTGAGGCTATGCCTAATCAGATCACGAGCCTGTCACCCTGGTAAAAAGGGTGGCTAACCTGGCGTGTATGGTTTGCAGGCTATCATGCACGCTCGGGGGGTTTACCCAGTGCGCACTAAAGGTAGCGGTTGCGGGTTCCCCACGTTATCCAAAAAAAAAAAAAGTTGATGGTGGTGAGTTGATTAGGTCATGTTGTGAATTAGAACATGTCAATGCATGATGTCTCATCTTCAAATCCTTGTGTCAACTTTTTTTTATTTCCCTTTTGTAATAAGTGCACATTAAATGCAATATTGTTATGCATTTTAATTAGTCTAATCGATTTATCATACCAATTATATGGTCTTAATTTCAAAATAAATCAAAATATATTAGTCTTTTCAATTTTCCACCGTTATATTAGTGGTAATCAATAAATAGACCAAAAAGACGGTATAGTCGCATATACGATATTAAAATGTATTGCAACTCCAACAAATATTTTCTGGGTCCGCTCCTGATGACATATATAGCTACCTTAAAGAATGTGTGATCTCAAGACTTCACATGTGTTTGTGATAATTGATATTTGTACAATGTGGGATAGATTTTACTTTATTAGACTTGATTCAATGGTTTGGTAGTTGTTTTTCATAGACGTGACATCCCGATAGGGGTTCAATTCTTGGAGGCAACAAGATTTTGTATTTTTTACTCTACTTTAATTTCGTGCTAGGTACGCCAGTAACGCCACTATGAAACAACCTATAAAATTTATTAGCGCCTCATTTGATGCTCATAATTAATACAGAGTAATATATTAAGAATTTTTATTAACTGTCTCACGTGTGATACGATCTTTCAATAGACTTAGACTTCTACTACTCGACAATTTGACAATGGACATACACAATTACTTTGATAAGACGGTCTCACCATATCGTTAATGCGAGACCCTCTCACAATATGGTAGTCACTTTTTGATTTTTTTTTTTCTTAATTTTTGTATTTAAGACAGATTTGTGTCCATTAAATTAACATGACACCGTCTCTCGAAAAGACTAATTGTTTAACATATGTGTTTGAACGAACCGGTTCTAAAACAAATTTCAAAAGAAACACGTTAAATGGCTTTGGATTTCCACTTTTCCCAACAAAATTATTTCCCGCCAAATTAAGCCCCAATTATATAAACATGAACTCAAAATTCTGGGAAAAATTAGCCACCAAAAAACATTTCTTCATCCCATAAATCCATCATATTAACAACAAAACCCTAAACCCTAAAAAATCAAATTAAAACCCAGAAAATCAAAAATGGGGATACAGGGTTTGTTACCACAATTGAAATCAATAATGTCGCCATTTAACATCAAAGATTTGAAAGGTTGTTGTGTTGCTGTTGACACTTATTCTTGGCTTCATAAAGGTGCTTTGTCTTGCAGTACTCAGCTTTGCAAAAACATCCCCACTTCTAGGTATTTTCTTCTTTTTTTTTGATTAATTTTGGTACCCTTTTTGTTTTGATTGATTAAAGATGAAATCTTGGGTGACCTATGTTTTGTTGTGCAGAGATTCGTTTGATTAATTGGTGTAATTGATGAAATGGGTTGATTAGTTTGATATTTGATTGATTTTTTATGTTTGGTATTTATGTTTTATTATTATTATTATTTTTTTTTTTTTCTGATTTTTACCTGGGTAGGGTTTGTTTGTTGGATCAATTAATTTTTAATAGTTTGATTATTGAGATTGATTAAATTAGTGGATTTATCAGTACATTTGATTTGATTAATTGTAAAGATTGGATGTGAGAGTCTACTTCTTAAGCTAAGTATTTGTCGTTTTATGTTTAAGACGGATATATTCAACTTGAATATGAATTTGTAGGGAAAACCAATTTTTGTATAGTTGTTGGTTACTGATTAACTGATGTATTGCTGTTTTCTGCTGTTATTATTATGTCATTGTAAAATGGCGTTTGGTTTATGTATGCAATCTTTGTTTGATAGGATCCATTTCTGATGTCTGGATACTGCACATTCCTTTCGAGCTTTTTCGTTGTCGTCTTTCGTTATTTTCATAATCCCTCCTTGTCAAACTATTTATGTAATGTTCAACTAATAAAAGGGTAGGGTTTGATTAACTGACTTATCAATTTTGGAAAACTATTGGCGTGGATTATGTGTATAGTTTGCATCTGTTCCACATTATGCTGTCAAAAGGTAGTGAAGTCTCAGCCATATTGGAAGTATAATTTCCGAAGTGATAACATACGTGAATATCCCATGGACCATGGTGAGAACGTATTTTGCGGTCAAAATATAATGCTACCATTTACTGATGAAGATATGACTGTGGTAAAGACTTTTATTATACAGGCAAGGTCAAGTATAATGTTACCATTTACTAATGACGAGAACTTACTTGAGAACTTGACCATCTATTCAAAATAGATTGTTTGAGCTTTGGTCGAACACATATGCTTGCTGATGTGAGATATGGTACAACAAGGGTATTACAAAGTTCACCACCCATAGCTGAATCGAGTATTCTTTTGGCTGTATATGCTGTTCTTTTTCTAATGTTTCTTTATTCTCTCAGGCACATCGACTATTGTATGCACAGAGTAAATTTATTACGTCACTATGGTGTCAAGCCTATCCTTGTCTTCGATGGAGGTTTTCTACCGATGAAAAGTGAACAGGAAAACAAGCGTGCAAGGTTTGCTCTTTGCTTGAGTTTGTTTCTATCCATGTTTTGTTTATACGTTTTAGTGTGTTTAGATGATTGGATGCCTTGGTTGACATCACCTTGTCTCATTCAGCTGTAGTATTTTTCCATGTTCTTGGGATTTTCTAGTGACATTATAGGTGACAAAGTAGCCGTCTATATGTCCGTTAAATTTAAAAACCAACTCTTTATGTGATATGTACACTCTTATCTACTCCTCAGGTCTAGGAAGGAAAATCTTGCACGCGCTATCGAGCACGAGGCAAGCGGAAATTCTTCTGCTGCATATGAATATTACCAAAAGGCTGTTGATATTTCACCAGCAATTGCATTTGAGTTAATACAGGTGTGCCAAGGTCTTCGATTCCTTATTGTGCTTTGTTGATTGGTGTTGGCCAATTTTACAGCCTTCTTGGCGCTAGATATGGTTGAGTCATTTTTTCTCTGAATGAATGTAAACTGTAACCAACAACGTAAACTTTCATGCTACAGGTATTAAAACGTGAAGGCATTTCCTATGTAGTGGCTCCTTATGAAGCGGATGCACAAATGGCCTTCTTGGCGACTACTAGGCAGGTCGATGCTGTTATTACAGAAGACTCAGACCTCATTGCTTTTGGTTGCCCGAGGGTAATTTTACGTGCTTCTTATGGGTTTGATTTCATCATCACAATTGAAGCATATTTAGATTGACCTCACTAGTTCCTTGATACATCATTTATAGCGAGTATTTATTAGTGCTCTAGTTTTTCTTACGGTTGCAGATTATTTACAAGATGGACAAATACGGGCAAGGTGTCGAGTTTCAGTTTCAATTGTTGGAACGCAACAAGAATCTGAATTTCACGGGATTTTCTGGTGACATGTTACTAGAAATGTGTATATTGAGTGGCTGTGACTATTTGCCGTCACTACCTGGTATGGGGCTAAAAAGAGCTCATGCTCTAATTAGCAAATTCAAATCATATCAAAAGGTACAATTCTAACATCTGACTCACCGTCTTGACCAACACCGTTGTTAATCCAACTATTTCATTCATATTTTCCATTAGCACGATAATTTACCTTTACAAGTTTTTCTCCTTTTTTTCTTTTTGTTTTAAGAGATTTATTACCCCCTTTGTTTGTCGTCGGCTAAGTAAAGTTTCAAAGTATCATAGGTATTTGCGTTGAAGTCTTACACACCAGTTGTATGGTTCTAGTATCCATTCAGCGGAAAATATTTTTTCATCAGATGATATTATCCACTTTTTTAGGTACTTAAACACTTGAGATACAGTTCTGTGGAAGTTCCTCCGCTTTATGAAGAATCATTCAAGAAAGCAGTGTGGACATTCCGGTATCAGAGGGTCTACGATTCAAACAAAGAGGACATGGTGCATCTCTCAGAAATTTCAGAGGCTATTGAAGGGGATTTGGATTTCTTAGGCCCATATCCTTTTTCATGTTTTAGTTCATTCTGTCGTTGCAACTTGCAGTAGTAATTACACATGCAGATCTTCCTTAACTACTTTATACATTAATGCCTCGACATATTGCCAAAGCCATAGCTGAAGGGGAAGTCGATCCTATCACCAAGCTGCCATTTCAGGTACTAAGTGGCTCGAACCTTAGATAATTCATTTATGGATGCGTGAACCCTATCTAACTTGATGACATTTCAACATACTTCGCAATGAATTAAGTCATATATAATCAGGGAAGTTTGCTTTGTAACAGAATGTGCTGTGTTTGTGTCATGTGTCCTCAAATCAAATTACTACTTTAGTGTGAGATTCGTTTAACAGGTCATGAAAACATAACTCAACTCTGCAATATTCCTCTCGATCGGGTTTCGTGGCTGTGTTATTATGTTGTGTTACGTATTTGTCAGCTTTAGTGTTAGCTAGGAGTGGTGCATGACTTGAACTTACATTTTTGTCAGGGTCATTGACGTTCTTCAAGTACTTAATGTTGTTAGGTTTGTTTTTTACAGGGAAAAGATAATATTAGTCCAGCTATGGATAAATCTTACCAAATTAAAGACATAATTAGGACTGAAAGCAGCAGCAGCAAGAAGTTAGATCTTCCTGCGCAGAAAAATGTCCTGACAAATTACTTCTGTATCCTTGCGCTTATGACTGCATTCTGCCCCTATATAACGTTTTCTTCTGAAAGTTAGTTTTCATGTGGCGACTATTATGAAAACATGTCAACGGAAAGTAACATATCTCAGGTGCAAGCTGTTTGATGATTCATTTTTATCGTTCACTTAGTTCCACTAAATCATCAAACCGCTTTTACCTGTCGTAAATAAAGGAAGATAACTTATACTCCTAATGAAATATCCTGCATTCACTAGTTATGAAGATGGTTCGAGCCTCTATGCCTGTGCTTCAAATCTTTTGTTTGTGAGAACTCATGGACAAATTCTGTCTGATATATTTATGAGCGTGTAAGAAGAGCAGTACAGTACAAGAATTAAATGGTGCTCCATTTCATCCTCCTTAACTTTTGAAAGGTTTTGCGTCCCTCGAAGCAAAGAGAAAATTCAAGACCCCTCGAGCCTCACCGACAAATTCAGATTTAGTTAATGGATCCTCCTCGGTTTTCCCAATACAGATAGACCAAGACTCCAACAATTGTGAGACTAATGGTTTGTCCGGGATATCAGTTGATGAAGCTGTTGTTCAGAGTGGTGTTATATCTCCTAGTAAATTGGTAAGTTGCCTGAGAAATGGTTGTGATTCTATTGTTCACTAAAAGATGAATACAGCAAATTCAGACATGCAAATTCATATCTGATCATGCCTTCATGTTCTACAGGAAATCGAGTCTTCTGCGAAAAAGATTGAGGGTTCACATTCTCCGTTGGAGCAATCAACACGTCCAATTCCTAAACCTTGTAGTATGCTACGTAAAGAGTCTTATGATGAATACGGTTCAATGACAGGTGATGGGGCACCCAGAAACTTTTTTATGCAACAAAATCCTGTTGACGGAAATGACGCAATCTGTCCGAGGAACAAAGTCACTCTTAGAAGTTCTTATGTTCTTGAAAACTCTGGTGACGTTGATCCGTCAACAAAATGTAAAAAGGTTGTCGTTAGAAGCTCCTATTTTAAGCAGAAAGCCAAAAGACCAACTGAGACTGACGATAACAACAACAGTTCAGTTAAAGACGACTCTCCTGGAGCTGCTGAAAATGAGAATGCAATTCCTGTAACTTATTTAGTGGAGAAAGACTGTAACGAGGACACAAACAAGAAAAGAAAAGCCTCTTCGTATCAAATTTACTCTGAGGTATGTGTTTAAATTTTTGTTATCACTTGGATATTGATAACCAGATAACTATCGGTGTAATCCATACTATATTCTGATATAGCATGAAGATGCAGCAGACAAGCTTGCTCGGACAAAGAAATATCTTGAAACAACAAGTATGTTTCTTTTTGCTTATACTAGTACAAGCTTATGATGAAGTAATGCGTGTTGCTGTCTCGTTTCTGTACGCTACTATTGAGGATTTGAAGTCTACGTCTCAACTCTCCCAACGAACTTTATTCCGTCCACACTAAAATGCTTGACTTTTTTCCTTTTTTTTTTTTTTTTTTTTTTTTTTTTTTTTTTTTTAATATGATGGACTTCGTACTCCTATGTTGATTCTAAGATATTGTTATGTGACCTAGGAAGTGATGACGCGTAGACTTTGTTATGACCAGTTTGTATTAAATGGTTTATGCAAACATCAGTTTGATCCTGATTTTCCAAACGTCTAGGTACTGAACTTCAGACTGAGAGAAATAAGCTGAAAGAAGTGAAGCCAGAAGAAGAGAAATTTGGGTGCAAAATCTCTCATTTGCGAGAATACTCCGATATATCAGAGAAGTCGCTGGATAAATTTGTGTCTGTAATATCATCATTTAGATTTACATCCTCTGGTTCTCGTGCTAGTGGCCTGCGTGCCCCTTTACGTGACGTGAAAAACGTCTGTCCAAACAGGTAATTCATCTCAAAAACTCCACAGTGCATCTTCATCTCTACATTTAGTTGATGATCTGCAATATAATGGCGTAATATTTTTTAACAGGTCAGCGACTCCTGATATAGAGAACTTCTCCTATGTGCCGAAAAATGGAAAAGTGAGTAGAGCAACATATAAGAAACGCTAACAAATTTACAGCTACGTCATTTGAAGCAAGGATAATTCTGCCCTCATGAGTCAGTCGTCGACTGCATTTTTCCAAGTGCGTCATGCCGTCATTTTTGCTAACTGCTATGCTGCTGTAGTGCTGTTTCGCTGTTGTGTTATCGGTCGCACAACGATGTACCTCATATCTGTAGTTTTTCAGTGAGACTGTTTGAGTTTGACACCTTGAAATTTACTACGAGCACTTAGTGTCTCATACTTCTTCCATTTCAATAGGTTGTAAACGTTTTACTTTTTGGACACTATTCATAAGTGTGTAGAATTTTCGATATAACTTTTAACAGATCAAATAAAAAACAGTCATGTGTGATCTTGTTTTATTTGTCTTATCGAGCACATTATTAATATCAAATTTTTTAAAATTTTAGAGAATACGAAACTAAAGATATGAACGAAACAAAACGAGTATTAATGTACGTGCATAAAGCAAACGTATACAACCTATTGAAATGGAGGAAATATCTTTTATGTACGAAAAGGCACCACGTCAATTCAAAGTAGCTGGGATTGAAGAAGATCCAATCCTTAGACTTGTAATTCGAAATACACTTTAAATAAGTTTTTAAGCTCTTCAAGCAAACCCGAGTTAATCAAACTACTTCGTACAAATCTTATCATAACTTAATGACACCTCATATACATTTTTATTTTTATTTTATTTTTATTATATTTAAGAAAAAAAAAAAATAGAAGCCGTGAAAAAGTAAGAAAAAGAGGATATTCAATACGGAGTATTTGAGTATATAAAGTCGAAAAGAAGCGTGGGCCACAAGAAGCCATGACAAGAAGCCATGAGTTGGAATTACCCCACATTTAATTTATTGGAATATTTGCATGGTATCCTCGAACTTTGACAGATTACACATGATACTCTATGTGTGAGGTTTGTTCACATGGTACCCTAAACTTTGTGAATATGTACCCAATATGTCCATTTTGTGACGGAAAACTTGACGAAGTTAAGTTTAAGGAAGAAGACATCAATTATGAGTTTAGTATACAATTAAACCCACCTTATTCCTCCATTAATTGGTGCCTATAAACTTAACGTCGTCAATTTTTCGTCACAAAAATGGCATATTGAGCACATATTCACAAAGTTTAAGGGTATCATGTGAACAAACCTCACACATAGAAATACCATATATAATCTGTCAAAATTCGAGGATATCGTGAAAAATATCCCCAAATTTATTTGCCGTCCGAAGACAATTTCCAAACTGTATTCCCTTTAGCTTTTCCATCAGATTCCTTCTATCATTTTTATTCCCTTTTTTCTCCACCTTTTCTATCCAATCATTTTCTTCCACCTTTTATTATTATTATTACTATTATTTTCATTTTTTTTTCTTTTATCACTTAATCATACACCTTGTTATAAATATACCTCATTTACCCACCACATTATCTTATAAAGTCATTCATTATTATCCATTCTCTTATTATACTCCTACTTCATCAACATTTTCTCTTTTACTTCCTTTATTTTTATTTACTCCACATTCATTGAATTAAAAAAAATATTTCATAATATAATGGATTTCGATGAGTTTCAAGAATCCGATTTCATCTTTTCGGACTATTCTTCTGATCAAAGTGTGGATAGCAATGATGATGAAGATATCGAGCAAAGTCGACGACATTATTATGATATGTCTTCAAACGAATCAAGGCTAACGACGTTAAAGAAGAAAAAGAGTATTCCAAAAGCGCAAAGGAGAACTAACACCTCCGCGCCTATGAAAATACCAATAGAAAATAAATCTTTTCGACGTGGTGTCAATGTGGGACCTTTTGAGCCGTTAGATGAAGATTATTTTGTCAATGGTGAAGATCAATGGACGAGATTACCCCCTCATTTGATAATCGAAAGAAGAGACAATGAGGAAATGGCAAGATCATTTAGTCCACTTAAAGGTAGAAACCTGAGTGAAGTTAGAAATTCCATCCTCAGATTGACGGGTTTTCTCGAGAGATGATTATTTTAAAAATACACCGTATATATTATTCATCGTTTATATATAGTTTTTTAAGTAATTTGGTGGAAAAAGTATTTTTCTCCTTACTTGGACTATATTTATTTTATTTTTCTTAGTGTTGCTTTATAAATATTTCAATTTTCAAAAGAAAAAGCAATAATCAATTGTACTATAGAGGCAATGTCTTAATGACTTTCGAGGGTTTTCCATATGAGTTTTTTCCCTTGAAAGTATTGTGTATATTTTATGGATTAATTAACTAGTACTTCGTATAAGTTTCAATGTTAATGTATTAATTTGTTTATTTTTTTCAATATCTTCTTTATTTATCTCATGATTATTGTCTTTTGTTGCATCATCGTCAATGTTCTTTATAAGTAATTTTGTTTAGGCTGATACGTTAAATATACGAAAAAAAAAACATATTGAAATTTGTAAAACCTCGGAGTACTTATATCAGTAAAATCGTTTAATAGTTATCATTTACGAGGAATACAATACTCGGATCCGTAGAAGATATCTCAAAAGGTTATAATTAGATAATTATAATCCGTGGTTCCTTTGTGTTAAAAATATAAAGATGAGAATATTAACAACTTTCGTTGACGATGGCAATGACGATGACACAGCACCACGAGCAAATTGATCATACAATAAAGAGTAAATTGTTGATTACACCTTTAAATATATCAACATTTGTGAATTACACCCTTGAACATTTTTTTTTTTTAACTTACACCCATAATAATACTATTTTTCTAATATTACACCACGATTACATTTCCGGTGTAAATTACCAAAAAGTGACCGAAGTACCCTTGGTTAAGTTTCTTTCTTACTTTATTATCTTCCCCCTTCCCTTTCTTATTTCCTCATTAACTTCCCCCAAATATTACTCTCACCCTTTTTACCCTAATTACCCAACCCACCATTTTCTGAAATTTCCCCTTCATCATTGGTCGCCATTGTTGAAGAAGAGTAGAAGATTATGGGTTCGAGGGATGACCCATCATCTGATGGCTTGATTAGGTTAAAGAGTGAGTACAATTAATTAACTCTTAATTTAAAATTAAACTTCTTGGTTGTTATTGATGTTACTGTTGCTTTGATGTCATTGTTTTAGTGTTTTTTTGTCTGTAATTTTTCATGGAATATGATTAATTTTCATTTTTAGGGTTTATTTGATAAGTTACCTGGGTTTTTTTTTTTGAATTAGTAATGCATGCATTTGCTGATTATTTGTTAAATTTTGAACCTTTGATTGATTTGTAGGAGATTCATACTTTCAAGTGATGACCAATATGCGTATCTACCATTCTGGAAAATTTGTGATTAGGAAGGGTAAATGTCATTATATGAATGGTGATGTAGAAATAAAGTGTGGAATTTGGCATAGTAGGGTGGATATGGAGTTTTTGAGCAGGATTTGTGAGGATTTATACGGTGATGTTGATGTAAGTGCCTTGGAGATGGTTTATTTCTCTGATCAGTTGCATTTGCCAAAATCAAAGAACCAAATTAGTGGTCATGATGATATAATATTGTGGTTGAATACAAAGGATGACACTAATTTTGCTGACATTTACATCAGCAAGAAAACAACTCCTACATCTCCTACTCCTGTTTCAGATAGCCCAAATCAGTGTGGCCAACAAAACCACACAACCTAATATTTCACCTGAAAAACTCGCAGGAAGGAATCTCAAGTGGGTCCACCTTGACTACTTTACCATCCACCACTCAGCCCTCCTTTACTCCCCATACTGACAAAAAAGTGGGCATCTCCAAAAATACTCACCAAAATCAGCCTTTAAGGAGAAGCCCTAGAACTCATATTAGCAGTCCTGAAGCTCTGAGATTGGCTAATTTACAAATTGTCAGAGAGAAATTTCCAAACTTACCTATAGATGTTGAAGCGAGCTTCTAAATTGCAACCAAGAAGGAAATTGTTTGGGAAGTCTGCTGAAACTGATGAGAATGTTCTGAGTTTGAAGGAGGGAGTTGCTGGAAGTGATAGAGCTGTGGGTGAAAAGGAAAAGGGGAAGGCTGTACTGATTGAGAAGAGTGGAGCAACTACTGGAAAGAAAGCAAGTAGAGGAACTAAGAGATCTGTTAACAGTGTAGCAACTCAAAAGAAGAAAGGGAAGGTTGTTATTTCTGACAACACCACACAGAAAGGGAGGTCTGCTGTCTCTGTGAAGAAGAAAGGGAAGGGTGGACTTTCAGAATCAGTGAAGAAGAAAGGGAAGGGTGGACTTTCAGAATCAGTGAAGAAGAAAGGAAATGGGGGAGCTGCAACATCACTGCAACATACGTACTGCGCAACATCCGTGAAGAACAAAAACAAGGAGGCACCGCCCTATCCGTGAAAACAAAAGGAAAGGTAGATCTGCCTCCACTGACAAGAAAAAAGGCAAAAGAAAGGAGGTTGAAGAAGGGTTTACTGATTCTGAGGAGAGTGATACTGAGCTAAGTGATGATGGTGTATCAGATCTTGAGGATGATTTGTTTGTGAACAATGACAATGATGGGGAAATATTAAAGGAAGTTGAGAATAATTTAGGACTTGAAGATGTGGATGACTTGAATGTAGAACTTGGTAATGAAGAGGACTACAACTCAGAGGAACTTCTAAGTTTACATGGGTCATCTGATGAAGAAAGCTCTTATCAACACTTCAATCAAGCCACTGATTTCAGAAAGCCAATTGTTTTGAAGGCTGGTCTTATATTCCCAAGCAACAAGGTATTAAGAAAAGCTCTGATTTATCATTCTGTGGAAAATGGATATGATTTTTGGTATTCTCACAATGCAAATGATAGAGTAACTGCTTATTGTGTACAAAGGTGTGAGTGTGAGTGGAATCCAAAAAGATCCAAACTTGGGATAGGGGAGTGTCAGTGTGAAGGTGGTTGGAAGTGTTTTTTCAAAGTTCATGCTGTTAACATTGACATGAGTGGAAGGTTTCAAATTAAGACAGTGAACAATGTTCACACTTGTAGCTTCAGAACAGTTAATAGAAAAGTGACCTCTGAATTCTTGGCTGAAAAGTACATTGACTTCTGGAGAACCAACATGGATTGGAAGTTGAAAAAATTTCAGGAGCAGGTTATGAAGGACTTGGGAGTTGATGTCAGTTATGATAGATGTTGGTTAGCTAGATGTAGGGCTAAATTGATCATCTATGGGAACAATAAGGAGCAGTATGCAAAAGTTTGGGACTATGCTAATGCATTGAAGAAGTTCAACCCTGGTAGCTCAGCCATTGTTCAGTGTGATGGCATTGAAAGGCCTCCTGTTACATTTAAGAGGTTATATGTTTGCCTCAAAGCTTGTAAAGAGGGCTTCATCAAAGGTTGTAGGCCTATATTGGGTGTTGATGGATGTCATTTAAAGGGGGCATATTCAGGCATGTGCCTAGTAGCAGTAGGTCAAGATGGTAACCACAACCTTTACCCTATAGCATGGGCAGTTGTAGAACTTGAGAACAAAGACTCTTGGTGTTGGTTTTTGGAGTTACTATCATGTGATTTAGGTAAGGAGAAAGGGGAAGGTCTGACATTCTTGAGTGATAGGCAAAAGGGCTTACTTGATGCACTAGATAAGGTTGTACCAAAAGCTGAGAAAAGGTTTTGTGTTAGACATATGTGGTCTAACTTCAAAAAAACCTGGTCAGGAGAGGTCTACAAAGAGACTTTTTGGAGTGCAGCTAGGGCTACAACTATTGTAAGTATATTCAGTTTGATGATTTTCTAATAGATAGTAACTGGTTCTCTAACCTTTACCCTGTAAGTTTAATGACTTTGTAATTGTTGTAGGCTGAGTTTAAATCACAAATGGAAGAAATGAAGATGCTATCACAAGAAGCTTACAATTGGTTGGATAAAATCCCCAGTAGTGCCTGGTCAAGGCATGCTTTTTCCACCCAATGTAAGTCCAGTCTGCTCCTAAACAATTTATGTGAGTCTTTCAATAATGTTTTGAGAGAAGTGAGGGATAAGCCTATCCTCACTCATATGGAGTGGATGAGACGATATGTGATGAAGAGAAACTTTGAGAAAAGAGAAGGAGCAGAAAAAGTGCAAGGAAAGATCATGCCCTATGCTCAAAAGCATGTGAAGACTATGTTGGATGATGCTAAGTATTGTGTTGCTGTACGTGCAACAACAGAGCTGTTTGAGGTGGACAATAGGGGTGATGGTCAGACTGTGAACCTACAAACTAGGTCATGCTCTTGTTATCAGTGGGACATTACAGGTCTCCCTTGTGTTCATGCTGTTGGTGCTATACTTAAGCAAAGATTGAATGTTGAAGACTTCATTGATGAAGCCTACTGTAAGGCTAAGTATCTCTTAGCTTATGAACCTGTTGTGCAACCTATGCCTGGAAGTAAGCAGTGGGAGAAGAGTGGGTTACCAGAACCTGAACCACCAGTAGGAAGGAGGATGCCTGGTAGGCCTTCAAAGAAGAGAAGGAGGAAAGAGCCTGGTGAAGAGACAAGTAGAGTGAAGAGGCATAATAGGTCTAACAAATGTGGGAATTGTGGTATGCTAGGTCACTATAGAAGCACTTGTAAGAACCCAACAAATAGCCCATTAACCTCCAACAACTTGCGTTGGCAGACCTGTGATGAACACAGCTTGGGGAAAAGAAAGGAGGGAGAAGGTTGCAAAGAGAAAGGGTTTAAAGGAGGCGTATAAGGCTGCCCATCCTTCTCAGTTTGAAGCACAAACAAGTGGAAATCCGTCACAGTCAGTCACACAAGGAAGCGCAGTCGAAAATTGAAGAGTTTTGATGATGAATCGACTGATAAGTTAAGGCTGCTATGATAGGCTTCTATGATTGTTTTGTTTTGTTTTGTAATGTTGGTTGGAATGTTTGTAAAAATGTGATAGGCTTCTATGTATTTGTAATCTTCGTATGTCTGCTACATTTTGTTTTGTAATGTTGGTTGGTATGTTGATCCTTCAGACAGTCTTGGTACGTTTTGTTTTATAATCTTTGGTTGGTATACTGCTACATTTTGTAAGGAGAGTGAATCCGTTTCTCTCTACGTTTTGTAAGGATGATGAATCCGCTTCTATGTTTGCTACATTTTGTAAGGATGATGAATCCGACAATGTTTTATAAGGTATCTCATTTGTAAGGATATATATGTGGGGTATGCTATGTTTGTAAACGTCCTCTTTTCCGTTAACGATGTTATCAAATGCTATGTTATGATAGGCTTGTTTGTAAATGTTAGAAAATGTTACGGTACGATAGGCTAAGTTTTAAAGGATACAATTTTTGAAGAACAACATTATGAATTTGCCATTACTTCAAAATCCATCTAAAATAGATCGAGCATTACAAATACAACTTCGAGACAAACCAAAATAGAACACTAATACGTCAATTATACCTTCAGAACAACAAACAAAATTACTGCTACCACAACGACAAAAACGAACATGCCAGGTCTTCCCATCCCATTTACTCCAATTCTAAGGTTGTCCAACTCCGTCTTCAACATGTTTCTCTCTTCAGTCAATGTCTCAACCTCACGACGCAACATACTCACCTCCCTTTTCAGACGATTCTTCTCCGAGATGATAGTATTTGCAATATCCCTTTGCCAAATAGTGGGATTGAGATCAATCCACTCAAAATACTTGCAACCACGCACTTTAGTGATTGGGTCATAACAAGCACAAGCATAAAACCTTCTACCTGGGTTATTAGTCGTCCATGATGTTGCAATCGCCGGTAAGTTACCACAGTAACATCTTTGCCTCCCTCTTAAGCTACATCCAGAATTACAAGGGGATGATTGATTTTCAGAAAAAGTTGAAGACATGAATACAAATATATCAAAGAACCCTAATTTTACAGAGTTTAGGGGAAAAAAAATTTCTGGAAGATGATGATTGAATGAGAGAAACCCTAATTATTTTCAATTTGGGGACAAAAATTTATATTGAAGAGAGTGAGTGAATGAATGCAAATTAATAAAATCAACAGCTACATATAAAGGGAAGAAGAAGACTGACATAAGGTAAGGGTATTTTCGTCTACAAATTTCACTTTAAATGTTCAAAATTCAAATTCGCATGAAGTTCCCGCCGGAGTGAGTTTTTTGGGTGTAAATTTTGATCGGAAGTTATTTTTCGTATGTAAGTTAAAAAAAAAAATGTTCAAGGGTGTAATTCACAAATGTTGACATATTTAAGGGTGTAATCAACAATTTACTCTACAATAAATAATACTTTCACCGTACATTTCCTTACATATTATTGCTTTCTAAATAATCCATCTATAAAAATTTACTCGTACATTATTTTTTTAAAATAATCGTGCTATAGAAAATTCCAACTAAAAACTACTCGTTATTACTCAATCATTTATTTTACGTGTAATTTCCTTAAAAATCAATTAAAACACAAATATACAAATAAATAATAGCTTGAATAATATAATAGAGTAAGAGAGTATCATACTCCGATCCGTATTCATTGTTTAATTATTCTTCTATTAGCAGGTGCTGTTGTTCACTTGTTTGCTAACACAGCGGTCGACACTCATATAAATAAGATGCATATATTATTGAGAGTTTTGTACGCATTATGAAATCGTCAAAATTTATAATACGTGTTAGAGTATATAATCGATCTTGGGCCTCCAATCATTAGCTTAACCTTTTGTTTGAGTTGGTTCTTGACATGGTATCAGAGCCTTGTAACAAAAAGGTCACGGGTTCGAATCTCACCACCTCTCCCTTTTAAAGTGAATTATTTCGCACCAGGTAGGCGGGCTGTAGTTGCGTCCACGCCTCAAGCCCAAAGGGCATTAGCGTGAAGGGGCGTATTAGATTATATAATCGATCTTGAACCTCCAACCATTAGCTTAAACTTTTGGTTGAGTTGGTTCCTGACAATACGAATAAAAGGGGTATAGATATACTCCGTATCAGATAAATATGAATATTAGTAAGAGTTTAAATAAAGTACTACGTATAAGATTAACTAATTTAATTTTTCATGTTTTATCAAATGTGATTTATAATAAGTTAATAACACTGTTTCTGCCAAATTTTGTCGGGTTGACTATTTGACTCGTGAAAAATGGGGTATAGTGATCTACTCGATTTATGACTCGGATTTGTGATAAACGCAATGCGCGTAGAGTAAAAAGAATGCGAAAGTAAAGTGCAAAAAGTAAAATGACACAAGGGATTTTGGTGACGCGGAAAATCCAATGTGGGAAACGACCGCGGGGGGATCTGTGTCCCGCCTAATGTGCTCCACTAAGTAGTTGAATTACAAGCAACACGTTACAAGGTACTGCAGAATTTAGCATATAAGTAACGTTTTCTGGTGGAATGTCAGTAATTCTGGGAGAATGACTGAGGTTCTGGGAGAATGGAGCGTATTATGTTGTAGGCTGTAGTGAATAATGTTGGGGCCCTGTTCAAATGCTGCTCAGATCCTGCTCCTTCGCCTTTTATAGGGTTGAAATCTTGCTGTTGGATATTCAATACCGGTTGAGGGTTTCTGGGCGAAATCTGCGGGTGGCTGGCCGAATTTTAGGAACTGCTCCTCTTTTTGGGGGAGTGGTTGCTGACCTCTTCTTTACAATATCTCATAAGTGCAGCTTTGCCTTTTGCCCTAGTCTCCTTGGGCTTGCTCAACCTCAGACCCAAATTGTATTTGTGTGTAAGGTGTGGTGCCCACGTGGTCTGTTGTGTGGTGGCCATTTTTGGCCCAAACAATAGCCGGATTTTTCACGGATGAACAAGGAGGGTAGAAAATCCTTTATACTGGGCGGTATTTGCTCTGCTGAGGACGTCGCGTCGCGCTTGTTCTTTGAGGAGGTATGCGTTGTAGTGTATCGGCTTGTACACTTAGCGGAGTTTGGTGTCGACCTTCTTTGAAGGTGACCTTGTCTTCTGGCGAGGATGGTAAGAAATTTCTCTGTTGGTCTGTGTTCGTGCCTTCTTGGCGAGGTGACCATGTCTTCTTTGAAAGTAGCGTTATCTTCTTGAGGGTGACTAGACTTGTGCGTGCTTCGCTTGGTTGATGTTGTTACTCTTGTATTGCTTGCCTACTTAGTGGGTGTGCACCGGGCGTGTGAGTGGCGTCGTGTTTGGCGAAGTCGCCGGGAGGTCTGCGGCCGTGGAGGAAAATTAGAGGCGTTGGCGTGTGCAGAGCGGAGGAAAGGTGTAGCCTCGAGTTGACATGATCCGAGGGCGAAGTCTTTGGACTCGGCGATGAAGAAGAGTTGTCGACATGAACACTGGAAATCTTGAGATTCCGCGGACCGGCGATGTTGAGGCGATAGCCATGTTAGCCTGTTGAGGAGGAGGTGACTACCTCGATGTCGGTAACTGGTGGGCCAGTGTAGCGTATGTAACTTTGGCCAGACGGTATGTAGCGTATCTTAACTGGCGGACATTTGTAAGCGTATGTAACTGGGGGCAATGTGGCGTATCTTAACTGGCCAGGCGGTGTGGCGTATGTAACTGGCCAGACGGTGTGGCGTATCTTTGTGAGACGGTGTAAGCGTATGTAACTGAGGGGCATTTGTAAGCGTATGTAACTGGCGAGCGGTGTGGCGTATGTAACTGGCCAGACGGTATGGCGTATGTAACTGGCCAGACAGTGTGGCGTATGTAACTGAGGGCGCATTTGTAAGCGTATGTAACTTTGGCGAGCGGTATGGCGTATGTAACTGGCAGACCGGTATGGCGTATGTAACTGGCCAGGCGGCGTGGCGTATGTAACTGGCGAGCGGTGTGGCGTATGTAACTGGTGAAGCGGTGTAAGTGTATGTAACAGCGAGCAAGCTAAAGGTGGTGGAATCATGTTGGGTCTTTGTCTGACTTGTGGTTGTTGGTGATGTGCTTCACGACTCCTGATTGGTTGCGAGAAGCAATCTGTTGTGGAACTTGTTGAGGTCTGCGATCTTGGAGAGGCATTGACCGGGGTTATGCGATGTGGTATCCGGCCCGGTGAGAAATGCGTAAAGCGTCGGTATATGCGTGCGTGTGTCTTGTGCGGCGTGTAGGAGCCTTAGCTAAGAATAGCGTCGGGCGTATATGTAGTGTATGTTTGTATGTACGTATGTAATCAGCCTGGGCGAGCGGTGGGATCTCCGCCACGTGGGCGCCACCGCCGCGCTATCGGCGTGCGTACGTGTCGTATGTATGTATGTATGTATGTATGTCGTGCATGCACATGTGGTAAGTTAAAATGCCGAACCATCTTAAAACTTACTTATGTAGGCGCCGTGTTGTGGCCAGGGCGAGCGGTGGGATCTCCGCACGCAGGCGCCACCGCCGCACTCCCAGCGTATGTACGTATGGGCCCATCTATATGTTGTGAACCAGCTGGGTGATCAGTCCAGCTGGGTGTGGCTGAGAGCCACTGTTTCTTTGGAACCACCTTGCGAGTGCGTCGTATAGGTGGCCAGATTAGCGTTTTGCCAACAGCCCTCCGAGGCTTAAGCAAGCAAGCATAGTAAAACAACAAAATGTTAAAGTAAAAACGGAAATACAAGAGATGCTAAGTACAGATTTAGATGTAGTACTTCCTTGTTATACGCAAACTTTCCTGTTGTTCCTGTTGTCCTGCTGTGGAGGCTCAGCAAGATAAGATTTCAGTTCTCTGAAGGTTCTGTTGTGGTCGTCTGTTTGGGGCAGCTTTGCTCTGCCACTACTCGTACGTCTGGCTCAGCTTCCTTTCAAGGATGTTGTCCTGCAAAAGGGAGTAGTCGGCTGAGTTGGAGCGTGAGGAGGTGTATTACAGGCGATGGGTGTTGGCCCGGTCTTTGGGGGTTACGCTCCACGGCAATTGGTTCGTTCTGGGTCCTACGCACGAGTGCGTCTGCAGGGGTGTCTGCTGCACCTCCAAGTGCCTCTGCGGAATCTGGTGCACGTCAGGAACTTACTGCATGTTGAGGTCCTCGACTGTTGAGGAGTCACGACCTCTGGCGGGTCCCACTTTGGCGGGGCCGGTTTCTTTGGGATGGACCAGCTTGTTGAGATGTAATTGCTTCGTTGGGAGAATCCTGACATGTTGACTTGCTGTCCGGTTGAAACGAGAGACGTATGTTCCGAGTTGACGCACGAAGTTAGATCACCAGCCCCACGGTGGGCGCCAATTGTTTCTGCCAAATTTTGTCGGGTTGACTATTTGACTCGTGAAAAATGCGGTATAGTGATCTACTCGATTTATGACTCGGATTTGTGATAAACGCAATGCGCGTAGAGTAAAAAGAATGCGAAAGTAAAGTGCAAAAAGTAAAATGACACAAGGGATTTTGGTGACGCGGAAAACCCAATGTGGGAAACGGCATGGGGATCGTGTCCCGCCTAATGTGCTCCACTAAGTAGTTGAATTACAAGCAACACGTTACAAGGTGCTGCGAATTTAGCATATAAATGCGTTTTACGGTGGAATGTCGATGATGCAGGAGAATGACTGAGGTTCTGGGAGAATGGAGCGTATTATGTTGTAGGCTGTAGTGAATAATGTTGGGGCCCTGTTCAAATGCTGCTCAGATCCTGCTCCTTCGCCTTTTATAGGGTTGAAATCTTGCTGTTGGATATTCAATACCGGTTGAGGGTTTCTGGGCGAAATCTGCGGGTGGCTGGCCGAATTTTAGGAACTGCTCCTCTTTTTGGGGGAGTGGTTGCTGACCTCTTCTTTACAATATCTCATAAGTGCAGCTTTGCCTTTTGCCCTAGTCTCCTTGGGCTTGCTCAACCCTCGGGCCCAAATTGTATTTGTGTGTAAGGTGTGGCTGGCCCACGTGGTCTGCTGTGTGAGCTGGCCATTTTTGGCCCAAACAAACACTCCATCCAACTTTCTGTTAAATAGAATATTGTACGGAGTTTCATGTTATTTAAAATAAATATTTTATACGTACATATTAATTTCATTCAAATATATGCATTATGAATATGATAAGTAAATACTTTAAGTTTACAAAAAAATGTCCAATAACCACTTCGATTTATAGCAAAGACGATATCGATCAATGTACTGAGTACTTTACTTAACAATTATAAATACTTTAAACTTTTATATCGGTGTTTAGAATTAAATCAAACTTGTTTAATTGCACAAAATCTAGACTTATTCTTTTAAAGACAATTAATTTTGAAATAGGATAGTTGATAAATTAGATCTAAACAAAAGAGGATATAATATTAATTTGTTAATACTATTTTCTACGGAGTATATCTCTTATACAACGAGTTTTCTGTGAGTCCATCTTAACTAAAGAGATTTATTACAAATCTTTTGTCACACCTGACTGTCACAATTAGGACCAATTATTTTAATACAAATGTTTTTACTCTTGCCAAAAAAAAAAAAAAAAAAAAGAAAAGATTTATTAAAATATAAGTTACCATAAAATCACTAAATAACTACTTTCGATATAAGAGATCGATCTTGTTCGGGGTGATTTTCTCACACGGTTCGTTTAAAGATTGTGGATCTACTAGTATTATCCTTTAATTGTGATTGTGATTATTGAGTTGTAACGTAAAGAAAAACAATGAAAAATGGGACAAGACACACGATATGTTACGTGGGAAAAACCCTTAAATGTTAAGGGAAATACCACGGGCGCCAAGCCAGGAGAGGTTATGCACTAGTTCTGAAATAGTAGGTGCAGTGCGGACCAGCTAGTGCAGGATACAAATAAGGCGTAAATTAATTATGGAGTGTTTAGTTGCTTGAGGAAAGTGTTGGGAGTTGTGTGCTTGCTTTGAATGATCTACGATCCCTTCTCTTAGATTCTCTTGCTTATATAGTGTCTTTGGCTCCAACGTCTCTTCCCTTGGTTGTAGGTAACTTCTCCAACGATTTACGAAGTCGTTCTATCTTGGTGAGTTTCAAAGATGCTTGAGGTCTCTCCAACGTCTTCTTTAGGGTTGCTGCTATCTTTTTTGGGCTTTGCTCATAATGACTTCCTTTTCGTTGGGCTTGGCCCATCTTGAGTTTTCCTCTCCTGGCCTGCACCTTTGTTTTGTCTGTCCTGTCTGGTGCTGTCTATACGTTCTGGTCCTGACTGTGGATTCTGCACCCGTCTTGGCCTGGCCCAGGGTTCTGGACCAGCCTGGGTTTTTGGTCCCAACAGTTTGTCCCCCATCTCCTTGCCCTACAGTCCTGAACTGGGGGGTAAGGAGATGCTTCTGTCCTTCATTCTGGTACAGGGCTGAGCCTGGCCCAGGCTCCTTCTGTTTTGCTGTGCCTTTGGTCCTGAGACCTGAACTTTGTAATTAATGAGGTAGTTGGTTTTTCGTGGGGAAGTGCGCCCTATTTTGGCGCTCAAGGTACTGCGCGCGTCCCATCATGGGTCTCGTCACGTCTCTTCGCGCGTATATTTTTGTAAAAACCACCCAACTTCTTTTTTGTCTTCTATATATACCCTAATTTTTGTTTTGCTTCTCTCTCTAACTCATTCTTCTTGATTTCTTTTTGTTTTGTATCTGATAACCCACGAAAAACCCCCAAATTGATTTGCCAAAAACCCTTGCTTTCTTCTTCCTCCTTTTCCAACTTCAATCATGGCACGCAACGATGTTGGCCCTTCCACTGCTGTCTCTTACACCCATGGTGACTCCATTTTCGTCGGTGACTTGATCAAGGATGTCAACATCTACCCTAACCTGGCTTGCCCAAGGGGTCAGCAAGGCTCAAAGGAAGGAAAAATCCCGAGAGAAATGCGAGGTTTGGGCCCCGAGACGAGACGTCGAGTAGATTAGGTTAGCCCGGTTGGTTCTCAATTTTGAATCTTCCTTCAAATTCGGTGCAACTTTTCCGCTTTGCCCACTAATGGCGCTTTCTTGGGCCTTTGTTCAAGTCTTGCCTTGTCAAGTCATGCCTTAGTCTGGCGATTGATCCACGGGATCGATTCCCTTTCTTGGAGGTATGGGGTTGATATTCAGCTGGCTGATATTAGGAATACTTACCGTTTGCGTATGTATAAGCAAAAGAGGGTTCATTTTCGTTTGAGGGACAGATGCTCGCATCTCTTGACCCGCTCAGATGTGGGTGATGATAGTAACTGGACTAGTTACTACATGTTCATCCGTAGTAAGACTTTGGGCCCAAATGTCTGGGCGCCTGAGTTCTCTTTGAATGGGACTGGTATGTCTTTCGAACTTTCGAATTTCCATCTGCTTTGCTCTTGCATGTGTCTTTTGTTTAGGTTTTGTTGTGGATTTGGCTTTGCAGTTTCTGATTGGGTTCCTACTCCTGACGACCCTGAGTCAAGGAGGAGGATTGAGGCGTTTCTAAAGTTGCCAGCTGATAAGAGGGCCTGGCCCAAATGTATGAATCCTGACGATGATGATGACGTTGTCGAAGTGTCTCCTGCTCCTGAGTGGCATGCTGGTGATGGTAGAGAGTCTGAGGGGGATGAGGAGGAGTCTGAAGATGAGGAAGAGGCTGTGCCCGAGGTGGGTGAAAAGTTTGTGAGTGGGGTTGCTGGTGAGAGCAGTTCAGGTCACTTTGACCAAACTCCCATCCATGTGACTCCGTTGAACTCTATACTTGCTGGGGCCAGGGGCCACTCAACCCTGCCCCCACTGAAGATTCCTGGATCTGGCCTGAACCCTACACCTAGTGCTGCTACTGGTATTGATTCTTTCACTCTAGTCCACGAACTTATTTATTTGTCATTCTTTTGTAACTTGCTTCCAATGATGTTTGCAGCGTCTGGGTCCAGCAAGAAGGGCTTCCTGTCTATGGAGGATATTACCGCTGCGATTACCCAGGCACGCGAGGCCACGAAGTCTGGTAGTAGCCTTGTCCCTGCTGTGAATCTGGTGGCCCCTGCTTCTGAGTCTTCCAAGAGGAAGGCACCAGAGGGGGTTCAGACTAGGTCCACCAAAGTTGTTGCTGAATCTCCTGAGCCTGCCCCTGAGCAGAAGAAAAGGAAGAAAGGGAAGTTACCTCAGATGAATCCTGTGCTGTCCATACCTTTGCATTCTCAAAGTCAGTCCGAGTATGTCTCTTTGGGGAAGTCTTTGAGTGAGAACTTTGCTACTTTGTCCTCTGCACCAGCCGCCCTGGACCCTGTGCGTCTGGCGCACAAGATGGTGGGTCATTGTGCCTGTGCAGATCCTTTCTTACGCTTCTGTTTTTGTTCAGAGTTGTTTTTGATATGGCTCTGATTTTTTGCTCTGTATCTGTAGTTGCTGGTCATGTCTGCCAGCCTTGGTTCTACAGTGTCAGTTTTGGAGAGTGGTAGGAGTAAAGCTGAGGCTGAAAACGAGACGCTTCGCTCTTCCTTCGATATAGCCAGGCAGGAACTTGAGAGTGTGAACTCTCGCTGCGAAAAGATGGCTGCTTTGGACAAGGCGAACTTCAAAAGGATCAGGCAGCAGGATAAACACATTGGTGAGTTGACCAAGGAGCTGGAGGATCTGAGGGAGGCGGTCAAAGGACATAATGCAGTGGTGAGGGACCTGAGTATCTTCCACACACTTCGTACCAGGATCGAGATGATGAATGCCGCTCAAGGCTCGCTACCGGCCGATCTTTCCGCGGAGATTACCACCTTCAAACAATTGTTCCACGATGAAAATTTGTCCCGAGCGGTGAGGTCACTTTGTCTGACTGGTCTTTGGAGTGACCTCTGGTCCAAGCGTTGGGGCTGCAGGTGGAGATTCTGGCGCTGGTGCTGATGAGACTGGTCCTTCCCATGTTGACCCTATAGAAGAGCATGCTGAGAAGACCGGTGAGTCCGATGAATGAATCAATTAAACTCTGATTTTGTTGTTGGTTTTTGAACGAACTTTAAATTTGCCGGGGGGGGAATGTCCCCTGTGTTTATTTGGCCTGTAAGTATTTAAACTTTGTCTTTTTGGTTTGAACTTTGTTTCTGAGTTATGTTCTGACATTTGCATCCATGTGCTGGCATGGGTGGTTTGGTTCTGACTCTTTTGCTATATGCTAAGCTATGTTAGGTTATGTTTTGCTTATGTTATGTTTTGTTATGTTTTTTGTTATGATGCGCATATAATTTGTTGTGAATCTGTAAAGTAGCATGCATGCGTTTGATAATTTAGGCGACTTACACTTTGGGGCTCCCTTAACGGACATTACTCCCTGTCCCGTTGTTCTGCGATCGTCTTGAAATTTGGAGCCCAAGTTTTTGTCTTTGTCTTTGCATTTGTTTTTGGTTACGAAATTTGGACCAGACTTTTGCACTATTTTGTCTGCACAAAAAGGAGGGTCAGGCTTGACCGTTGGCGTTAGCCAACGGCCCTCCGACGCTCAAGTCAGTACAATTGTATAGGATAATTTGTAAAGGAAAAGTTTTGAGTTTTGTGTGTTACCAGATGTCTTGGTCCAGGACACTTTACATGTGATAGAGTTTGAGGTGGAGTGTATTCCAAGGTCTTGGGATCATGTCTCCTTCCAGAGTTTGTAGTCTGTAAGAGCCTTTCCCTGTTGCTGAATCAATAAGGTATGGGCCTTCCCAGGTTGGGGCTAACTTGCCTGCGGCTTTGTTCCTTGTGTTCTGAAATACTTTTCTCAGGACCAGATCTCCTGTCCTGAACATTCGTACTCTCACGTTCTTGTTGTAACTTCTGGCCACAGATTGTTGGTATGCTGCCAACCTTCTTCTTGCTAGATCTCGAGTTCTGGCCGTGTCCGGTCATCCGCAGTAGTTCATTATTCTCGGAAAATGTATTGAGTCCATACCGATTTGTTGGAACGTGCACTTCTATTGGTAGTACAGCTTCACATCCATAAACCATTGAGTATGGAGTTTGTCCTGTTGCTCTATTTGGCGTGGTCCTGTCTGCCCATAGTACTAGTGGCAGCTCTTCAACCCATCTCCCTTGTTTCTCCATCAGCTTCTTCTTGATGCAATTGATCACAATTTTGTTGCTGGACTCAGCTTGTCCATTTGCTTGAGGATATCTTGGTGGAGAGGTCACCAAGTTGATGTTCCACTTTGTACAGAAATCTCTGGTCTTGTTTCCCACGAATGCAAGTCCGTTGTCACATACTATTTCTGAGGGGATCCCATACCTGCTGATGATGTTCTTCTTTATGAAAGCAATTACTTCCTTTTCTGTAACGTTTTTGTAAGCATCTGCCTCTATCCATTTAGAGAAGTAGTCTGTCATTGCTAGCATAAACACCTTCTGCCCTGGAGCCATTGGTAATTTGCCAACTAAGTCCATGCCCCATTTCATGAATGGCCATGGTGCAGATATCGAGTGCAGGTTCTGTGCAGGTTGATGTATCTCTGGACCATGCCTTTGACAGGCGTCACATTTTGTGGCATACTGGATGCTATCTGTTTTCATTGTGGGCCAGTAGTACCCCATCCGCAAGATTTTGTTGACCATGCTTCTACCACCTGTGTGGTTTCCACAGTGTCCATCGTGTATTTCTGATAGTACTGTCCTGACCTGGTCAGGTTCTAGGCAGCGCAGGTACAGCCCGTTGAAGGATCTTTTGAATAAAATGCCTTGAATGATTGTGTACCTGGACGCTTTGATTCTGAACGCCCTTGCCTCAATCTTGTCTTGTGGTAATTTGCCCTGGGCTAGCCACTCATAGTATGGTCTGGTCCAGGACTGAGTTGCTTGGACTGTGTTCTGCAGGACTGGTTGCACCTTCTGGACTGCTGGCTCCAGGATGTGCACAATTGGTATACCGTCCAGAGCACCAGGTTCAAATGCTGATCCAACGTTGGCCAAGGCATCTGCCTGCACATTCTGATCTCTAGGGACTTGCTCAACCTCAATGTTAGTAAACTTTTGAAAAAGATTTTTAACCAAATCAAGATATGCAATCATCTTAGAATCTTTAGCAGCGTACGTACCGTTGATTTGGTTTGCTACCAGCAAAGAGTCTAATTTTACCTTTAGATTCTGGACTTTCATGTCCAGACATACATTCAGTCCTGCTATTAGTGCCTCATATTCAGCTTCATTGTTGGTAGTCCTGAATTCACAGGATACAGCCTGTACTATCTTGTCCCCCTGTGGCGACTTCAAGACCACACCTAGTCCAAGACTTCGATGTTGGTGAACCATCATCCCGAGTTCCTGTGTCTGCGTTTACGGTCCAGATGGAAGATCTCCTTTGTTACCTGCTCTTCTAGTGTGGGAGTGAAGTCAGCCACAAAGTCTGCTAGAGCTTAAGATTTTATTGCCGTTCTGGGCTCATATGGTAGATCATAGGTGCTCAACTTTACTGACCATTTTGACATGCGACCTGAAAGTTCTGGTCTAGACAGTACTGATCTCACAGGAACATTAGTACGAATGATAATATGATGCGCCTCAAAGTATGGGCCAACTTGGTACAAGCAACCGTTAAAGCCAAAACAAATTTTTCCAATACGTAATACCTGGTTTCAAAGATCCGTAAGACTCTTACTTACATAATACACCGGATGTTCTTTGTCCATCCGCTCTCTGCCAGGATTGCACTTACAGAGCTTTACATTACAGGCAGTCTGCAGGACCGGTGACTCCTGGTTGAGTTTGGATAAAAGTGGGTGATGATAGAGTGCGCTTCAGGTCTGGAATGCTTTCTCATGCTCTGCCCCCAGTTGAATCGCTTGTTCTTTCTCGAGAAGAACATAGAATGGCTTGCACCTTCGTAAGACACGGAGATGAATTGCTCGTGCCGCTACTCTTCGGTCGGTTCTGGACATCTTTCGGGTTCTGGGGGGACTGCAAGTTGATTATTGCTGAGATCTGCTCTGGACTAGCCTCTATGCCTCTTTTTGTCACCATATAGCCTAAGAACTTTCCTGCAGTGACACCAAAGGTGCATTTAGTAGGGTTTAACTTCATATTATACTTTTCCAGAATCTCGAACGCCTTTTCCAGGTCCTGGATGTGATCCTCAGCTTTCTTTGATTTCACCACCATATCATCAATGTAGACCTCCATTGTGTCTCCAATCTGGTCCTTGAACATCATGTTCACCAGCCTTTGATATGTTGCACCTGCATTCTTTAGTCCAAAAGGCATAGCCTTGTAGCAATATATTCCTCTGCTGGTCATGAACGCTGTATGCTCCTGGTCTGGAGGGTGCATCCTGATCTGGTTGAATCCGCTAGCTGCATCCGTGAATGTCAGCACCTCATGTCCTGCGGTGGCGTCCACCATGGCATCTATGTGTGGTAGTGGAAATGAATCTTTTGGGCACGCCTTGTTCAGGTCTGTATAGTCCACGCATACTCTCCACTTGCCATTCTTTTTCTGGACCACAACTACATTTGCCAACCAATCTGGGTACATCACTTCTTTTATCATGTCCATGTCTAGTAGTTTCTGTACCTCCTGGTTCACAATCTCATTACGTTCTGGTGCAAACTTCCTGCGCTTCTATTTCACAGGCTTAAAACTTGGGTCAATATTTAACTTGTGCGTAATAACATTAGAACTTATACCAGTCATATCAAAATGGGACCAGGCAAAACAATGCTCTTTCTTCCTCAGAAAGTCAATTAGAGCAGGTCTGATTACCTCTGGAGCGTCAGAACCAACCAGAACCTTCCTGTCAGGTCTTTCTTCAGCCAAAACAATTTCATCTGTCTCCATGCGTGGGACAGGATTCTCAACAGACCTGACAGGCTGCTTTAATTGCTATGCGAGGGACTTACCTGGACTAGGAGGTTTGGTCATCTGTAACACTCTGTCTTTGTTTGTTCTTCTCTCGACCGCCGTCCCACTTTGTTGGTATCTTTTCGCACTGGTGAGTCGTTGAAGGTACAGCCTTGAGGTTGTGGATCCAGGGTCGGCCTAGGATTACGTTGTATGAGGACAGGCAATCTATCACGCAGAACTTCTCGAAAGAGGTGACTCCTTCCACATAGGTTGGTAGGGTGATCTCTCCCAAGCTGTGCTTTGTTTCTCCACTGAACCCTACCAGGACGCTGGACTTCTTCGTTACATCAGACTCTTTCAGCCCCATAGCTTCCAAATACTTCCATCATGATGATGTTGACTGAACTGCCTCCATCTACCAGGACTCTTCTGACCATGCAGGTTCCAATCTGGATCTTGATCACCAGTCCATCGTGGTGTGGCCCATGCACTCCTTGTAGGTCTGACTCATCAAACACGATCTCCTGGACTGGACCTGCTTGTCCTGCTGGTGGCTGTTGCCTGTTCGGGGTTATTTTCTCACACGGTTCGTTTAAAGATTGTGGATCTACTAGTATTATCCTTTAATTGTGATTGTGATTATTGAGTTGTAACGTAAAGAAAAACAATGAAAAATGGGACAAGACACACGATATGTTACGTGGGAAAAACCCTTAAATGTTAAGGGAAAAACCACGGGCGCCAAGCCAGGAGAGGTTATGCACTAGTTCTGAAATAGTAGGTGCAGTGCGGACCAACCAGTGCAGGATACAAATAAGGCGTAAATTAATTATGGAGTGTTTAGTTGCTTGAGGAAAGTGTTGGGAGTTGTGTGCTTGCTTTGAATGATCTCTCGATCCCTTCTTCTCGAATTCTCTTGCTTATATAGTGTCTTTGGCTCCAACGTCTCTTCCCTTGGTTGTAGGTAACTTCTCCAACGATTTACGGTTCCTATCTTGGTGAAGTTTGACATGCTTGACTAGGTCTCTCCAACGTCTTCTTTAGGGTTCTTCTTTATCTTTTTGGGCTTTGCTCATAATGACTTCCTTTTCGTTGGGCTTGGCCCATCTTGAGTTTTCTCTCTCCTACCGCACTTTGTTTTGTCTGTCACGCCTGCAGTCTTTGTCTATACGTTCAGTCGATTGTGGATTCTATGGCCGTCTTGGCTTTGGCAGGGAGTTCTGGGCCACAGGTTTTTGGTCCCAACAGATCTCACAATAAAATGATTCTAAGATCGACCATCTAACCAAAATGATTTGTTTTACATTATATATTACCCGTATGAATTGTCTTCCATACATCAATAGTCAACACACTGAACATGGAACAAAGTCAAATTGGTTAACTCTAAGGTATTATCGCATATTTTGATTTATTTATTCTCGTATAGTTTGAGTGATGTATAAAAAATAAGAGTAAAAAACGTTTACACTACTATAAAATAAATAAATAAATAATAAATAATGAATTATTGTGTATATTTGGCAAATAGATAATCACAAGTTACAACTGGATGACTGGATCATTCCATAAAAGTAGTAGAATGTGTACGTAAATTACAAAATTAAAATTATACTCCGTAGCTTTACTATGTTCCACGTAGCAACTAACGCTCATTCATCTTCCGTGTAACACTTGAACATCAACTTATCACTACAAAATCTTCGTAACTACATCGTGCCACTGTGGCCTTTTTTCTTTTCGTGAGGGATTGGACGACGCCATATAATTGAAGACGGTGATTTGAATTCGAGATTTACTGTTTAAGAAATTTTCGATTTAACTATTAGGTTAAGTCATTGTAGTCTAGTGAAAATATATTAAGTTATAACTAAAATTGTAAATGTGCATGAAAAATAATTATCAAAATGATTTTTTCAAGAGATTATATGTAAATGTAAAAACTGATCCTTAATTCCTCATTCCATTATATTTGAATCTGAATACAAAAAGGTTATTAAAAAGAAATTGTAACAAATAAATAAATCAGATAGTTAATGACTTAAACAAAAAATGTAATAAAGAGATTATATTTAAATGTAAAAATGTACTCCATATAATTTTCAAAATGGTTTTTTTTAAGAGATTAAATTTAAATGTAAAAATTGATCCTCGCTCCATATGAATTTCAATACGAAAAGGTAGTACGAAGTACTCCGTATTGAAAAAGAAAATGTAATAATTAGATGGACCAGTTCATGAATTAAAAAGAAAAACATAAAAAAAAAAAAAAAAAGGATCTAATGAATTACTCCATACAATTTTACCCATTTTATCTATGCTTTAATTTATGTCTTCAATTTTCTCATATGAAATGTTAATTATCCTCATCTTATTTTTAGCTCGTTAATATTAATGATTATAAAAATTTGAAAATTTTAATGTACTCACAAATACAAATCAAATAAGATTTTAAATGACTCTATATTATCCGATATTTGAAATCGTTTAAAATAATTTTATCTTTTATAAACAAAGTCTAAAAACAATGTAATATAAGCTATTTATTGTGATAGAAAGTGCTACAAATAAATAATACAGAGTAAGTTTATTATTATTATTATTCCTTTTCAGCTAGAAAATGAGTATTATTTTTTTTTTTTTTGAGAAAAAAAAAATGAGTATTATTTAAGTAAATGTATGACAGTATGACACTCTAATTAATACTTACAAATTACGAAATATAACAATATATAATAAAGTATTACATTTGAGCAAAATAAATTTAAGTAATGTCGGGTAACAAAAATTTTACTGGTAAAATACGACAGATTGGGAACGAATTATAGTACATTTAATTGAAGAACTAAGTCAAAATGTCTTAGCAATTTCATCATTTCATGTCACCACACGTCCACACGTGTCTATTTTGTTATCTTGTTTCATCTTTTCAATTTGTGCATCAAGGAATTGACTTCTAATCGTCGAAGATATCCTTAGAAATATTTGACTTCTTAATTATTATTGATTTGTTCAACTTCAAAGTTTGGCGATGACTTGGTTAAGCTGGATTAATAGTTTAATTTTGCTCGAGATCTACATTTGGATTTTGTCCAATTATAATCATTTATTATTATTAACACGGTAATCACTAATTACTAAAGTCAAGACTTCTAACCAATTCATAATTTAATGTTTTCCGCTTGTTGACAATGTTTGTTATAAACACAAATTGTAAATATGGATTACGGATTTTTTTAATATATATGTCGTATTGAGTTTTAGATGTGTAAGGTTTTTATTTCGATTTACACGAATAAAAAAAAAAAGGTTCCTTTGTGATTGGTCAATTACGAAGGAACCCTATTTTTTGTTCGTGTAAATAAAATCGAAATAAAAACCTTACATCTAAAACTCAATACCATATATATTAAAAAACTTATAAAGCTTATACACGGAGTATCTCATTAGATTGTATAGAATTCTCCATATGTTTAATTAAGTGAAAGTCGTGTTTGATTTACGGAGTAGCTAGCAATCAAATAAAATGGGGTCATTTTAATACATACCCGTACTCCTAGTAGTCCTTATTTTTCAAAATTATTAATATACCCTTGTTGGGGGTGGCTCCACTCGGGCCGGGACATGTAAGGCCGGGAGGACCATAGGCCGGGAGGTACCCATCTGCCAGGGGACTCAAGAGTATCTCCCGGGTCCGGGGCAAGTATGGCCCACCCGGGACCGTACCGTACGGAGCAGCAGCACAAGTAGGCAAATTGAAAACAAGTATAAAAGGTAACTAAAACCCTAAAAACTATTCACACACAACACAAAAACATCACACAAACGGTTTTTCTCTCTCTTTTCTCTCTCTAGATTTACTTGTCTTTGTAACTGACTTGAGCGTCGGAG
This sequence comes from Dianthus caryophyllus, assembly GCA_023091065.1. Lineage (NCBI taxonomy): Eukaryota > Viridiplantae > Streptophyta > Magnoliopsida > Caryophyllales > Caryophyllaceae > Dianthus > Dianthus caryophyllus. The sequence continues at coordinate 8,124,084 of CM041522.1, read as the reverse complement.
GGCCGTCACCCGGAAGGCCCCGGGGCTAGGTTTGTTACGTGATTTCAGGACGAGAGGAAGGAAGAGGAGAAACGAGAGCTAAGAGCCGCCCGGGACTTAGTTCATTCAGCTTATAATCCACAATCAACTTGTAATCATTTGTATTTAGTTTTGGTATTTAGTTCCTAACTTTATACCCGAAACAAAGGAAGAGGAGAAACGAGAGCTAAGAGCCGCCCGGGACTTAGTTCATTCAGCTTATAATCCACAATCAACTTGTAATCATTTGTATTTAGTTTTGGTATTTAGTTCCTAACTTTATACCCGAAACAATTGGCGCCGTCTGTGGGGACAATTTCACAAGAATCTTACAAAAAGCCATGTCAAACCCACCACAAGAGCCGAGAAAGACAGTTGAAGAAACAGCCTCCCCGGGGGGAGATGCCGGCGGCATTCCCCTGGAGACCGAGCTACAAACGCCCCTGACTCCAGAGGAGAAAAGGATGATGAGTGCCTTCCTTGAAAAATTGAGGAAGACACCACCTGCCGGTACTCCACCGCCCGAGCCAAGCCAGAAAAAATCTCCTCCAAAGAAGGATCCCATCCCATCCCTGACACCGAAGAACCTTTTTCACGAGGATAACGAGGTGTCAAGCAACGATAGTACATGGAGAGAATCAGAGCATTCTCACTCAGCGTCCCAGTCACCGCCTTCGGTTCAAGAAGTGTCAAAGCCCGAGGTTCCACGCATCGAGAGGCCCAAGCGCAACAAACCCAAAGAAAACAAAACGCAAGGAAAAGTCACAGTAAAATCGCCTTTGGCCTCTTCGGTGCTGGAGTACCCTCTCCCTCCCAAGATGAAAATTCCAACGATACAATACGACGGGAAAACGGACCCGGAGGAACATTTGGCGGCCTATGAGAGCCACATGATGATGTACGACCCTACGGATTACGTTTGGTGCAAGGTCTTCCCGACAACCCTAACGGGCTTGGCACAAACGTGGTTCCGTAACCTCCCGACCGGCTCTATCTGCGGATACGAGGATATGTGCCAAGTGTTCAGGCAACAGTATGCGGGGAACAAGAGGCGGGAGAAGGTAGCCACGGAGCTCCTGAACGTGGTGCAAGGGAAGAGTGAAGGGTTGAAGGAGTATATGACTCGGTTTGACAGAGAATCACAGCAGATCAGAGACCTGGACTCCAAGATAGGGGTCCATGCCTTGACAGTAGGTTTGAAGGAAGGAGAGCTGAAAAGTCTCTCGATCGAACCCACGGCCAGCCTGATGGCAGCCCGCGAGATGGCTGAAGGATTTGTGCGGGAGGAGCAGTTCCACAAAACATTCAGTAAGAGAAATGACAAGAAAGAAGACCAGGGTGGGCCCAACGAGAATGGAAGGGACCACCCCGGAGACAGAATGACAGCAACATCCGCAGCAATTACAACCGCAATAACAGCAATTACAACAATCGCCGGGATAACCGGGATGGCCAGGACAATCGAGAGAGCAGAGGTCCGCAGGGAGGTAATCAACAGTTCCAACAATGGACTCACTACACACCGCTCATAAGGTCCCAGCCAGAAATTTTCGAGATGACCAAGAATGAGATCAAGTGGGCCACTCCTCGACTGCAAAGACACCCGGGAAATAGGGCTGAGCAAAATGATACGATACGGTTTTAAAATACGAATACGATACGATATACGGTTTTAAATATACGAAATTTCGTATCAGTAGATTTCAGATATATCTGATTCCGTATATACGGTTCAAACCGTATCGTATTCGTATCGGTATTTTTAAAAATTCGTATATACGGTTTGATACGGTTTAATTAAAAAAAAAAAAAAAAAAAAAAAAAAAAAAAAGGTAAAAAGTTGCTCGCAGTAATTGACTAATTGTACACACAATACACAAAACACAAAACACATGACTCACCAATACACAAAACACAAAACCCTAAAATTTTCTCTCCCCAATTTTTAGATCTACAATTTTTAGATCTAAAAAAACTTACAATTTTTAGATCTTCTACCATTTTAATCTCTACTAATCTTTCTTCCTCATCATTCATCAATACTTTAATTAAATCCACCATTTTCATTCAACCATCTCAAATCTCAAGGTAATTGTTTTTTTTTTCAAATTTCGTTTTATTTCATGTTTTATTGTTTTTATAATCGTTTTATAACAACTTTTAGGTTGATTTAGATAATTTTTTGGTTGATTTAGATAATTTGTTCATGTCATAATTCGGATTTGTTCATTTTTTTTCCTCTTTTTTAAGTTTTTTCGTTTTTTATATTTTAAGATTTTAAATTTATAAAAATTTCGTTTTTTTTTTAATTTCTGTTTTTTTTTTCGTTTTTTTATATTTTTGTATTTAATTTATGTGATTTTCCCTTTTTTTATTTTTTTTTTAATTTCTGGTTTTTTTTTTATATTTTTCGATATTATTTTTTGTTTTTTCGTTTTTTTTTTTTAAAATCTGTTATTTCGTTTTTTTAAAATATTTTTACATTTTTTTTGTTTTCTTTTAATTTCTGTTTTTTTATATTTTTGAATTTAATATATGTTATTTTCGTTTTTATTAATTTCTGTTATTTTCGTTTTTTAAGTTTATATTGATTTTGTTGTTATTGGCTTATTGTAGACGGCTTCAAGTTTTAATGATAATAGTCAAAGAGTGGTCGATTTGGAGGACGATGCTAATGATGAGGAAGTATCTCAAAAGAAAATGAGAACGGACTCAAAAGGCACAACTAGCAACAATAAATTTGGAAATTTAAATAAAAAATAAAAAAATTAAACCGTATACCGTATATACGGTTTGGTATATACGAAAAATCCGTATATACGAAAACCGTATATACGGTTTGTTTCGTATCGTATCCGTATCAAATTTTTTTTTTTTTGAAAACCGTATATACGGAAACCGTATCGTATATACGGTTTTGCTCAGCCCTACCGGGGAATGATAAGTCAGCTTTCTACGAATACCACCAGACAGCCGGCCATGCAACGGAGAATTGTGTATGTAACACCCCGACATTTTCTAATTTATTTTATTAGCTTTCCTTATTTAGTAAGTTTCCTAATCGGGCGATTTTCCATTTTTAGCTCGGGAAATCATTCCTTTTTGGGTGAGTCGGGTCTTGGTTATGGTTGGAGTAGACCCGAGTCCATGAGTGAGCTTAGGAGAGTCTTAGATGCATGGGTAAGTAAGGGTGTAAGAGAGGATTGAAGAAAAGAAGAGAAGAAACGAGTTTTGGAGTGAGAGCAGGGCAGAGCGGGCCGCTCCACCCTGGGAGCTAGCCGCTCCAGCAGAGCGAGCCGCTCTGGGCTCAGAGCGAGCCGCTCCAAACACGGGTTTGGGCTCTAGGGCTTTTTCCGTGTTTTCTTTTTGCTCAAGACTCTTTGGGATTTCGTATAATGATAATCTTGGCAACCTAATATCTGATAAACATCCCTAATCTCTCATTCCTCTCATCCCTCTCATTCCATCCACATTCATTCTCCTTTATCTCTCAAAATATCTCTCCAAAATACATTCAAACACCATTGTTGCACTTCCAAGCTTTCTCCCTTGTCATCCTAAGTCTTTCCTAGCCTTTTTCCTTGGTGTATGATCTTCTTTTTCTCTCTTTTTATTTCTGGTTTCTTGTTATTTTATGTGTTATGTTGTGTGTATTCATTATTTGCTTGTTTGGCTTGGATCATCAAAGGAGAAGAAGGGTTTGAAGAAAGAGATACCATCCTAGTTGAAGAGGAGGAGGAGTAGCACGATTTTGGTTCTCTACAAAGGTAACTAGGTGTGATCTAGTCATGTTTTAGCATGTATGAGGCCTTGTTTGTCATGTTGTTGTTGTCTACATTGTTGTGGTGTTAATGGTTGATGTTTTGGTCATGATTTCATGCTAGTTTCATTGGCCTCATACTAGGATTGTCATATCATCATTCATATTATCATCATTAATTGCTTAACTATGATAATTTAATGCTAATCATGTTGGTAAATTGATGAAAATCGTGTTGGTGTTGAGTTGTTGTTGATGGCCGTGGGTTTGGGTGAGGGCCGAAACCCTAGCCCTTTGTTTCTCTTGTTTTGCTTCCTTGTTTTGGCTTAATTATGATTAATCATGATGTTTGCATGATTCACCTAAAGTTACACTATGAGTTATGATGATTTGGTTAGGCCTAAAAGTGTTGTATGCATGTTTAAGTGAATGAATCACATGAATCAATAGTGGGTCACTTGAGAATTGAGTTTAATGCATGAAATCGGGTTTGAGATGTGTTGGCCGTGTGTGTGAGTGTGTTGGCCGTGAGTTGAGGTGGCTGGCCGTGTGTATGTATGTGCGTGGAGTCTTGGTTAGTCACTTGTTTGAGTCTTGGCATGTCTCATAATGTTAATTATGCTAAAGTGAATCGGTCTATGCTTTGTTTGATCACTACTTAATGAATTATGAGCATGTTAATTGAATCTATGACTTGTAAAGCATGTTGGTCATATTGTACTCCGTATGTATGGTTGGTTATGATGATATTGAGACTTGTGTGTGTATGAGTATGGATGTTGTGGTTGTGTTGGAGTACTGGAGACAGGTTACAGGTTATGCTTGGGTTAAGTTTGCACATGGGTGCTCGCACATGTGTGAGGAGATACACCGCCCTAGGATGGACGGATACCGCTCATGGTCCCCTCGGCTATTCTTGTTGTTTAGCTAGAGCTATCATGGGTTCTCAACCAGAAGGGTTAGAGACTATGGTTATGTTTATGTCGTCACCGTTCTTGTTGCTCGGTGGAATTTGGCCAAATTTAGACTTGTGATTATTGAGGAACTTCTTGTTGCTGTTCCGCCATAGGGTTTGGGTGATTCTTGTTGCTTCACCCGGGGTGGTTCTTGTTGCTCCACCCAGTTCTCCGCGCTTACTCTCGCAGTTGGTTGGTGGATGGTTCGTCATGTGAGTTCGAATGGTTTGGACACAACTATGGTTGTGCCGTGAAGTTTGTTGTTTGTATATTATTGTTTCTTGGTTGTTTGTTGTTGTTTATGTCATTGTACTTTCATAATAGGCCGTAGGCCAGGTGAGCTTGATTGCATTGTTGTTTATGTTCGTTATGTTAAAATATGACTGGGGAGCACCTAGTTACTCCCCACTGATTGTGGTTGTTGCCTCTCTTTTTATAGGTACGCGCGGGACGGGCTTATGTGTAAGGACGTCGTGAGGATGTGACCGTAGCCTGCCATTGTTGAGTCGTCTAGCTAGTCATTTGGGAGTTGTTTAGTCCATTTATGTTTTCATTTCATTGTACTTTGGTTTTGGATTTGTAAGGGGTATTTACTCCCCACTTCTAGGCCTCAAGGCCTACCTTTTTATCATTGTTAGGTTAGTTTAGTTAGTAATGATCCGGATTCCACGGTGTTTCCGCCACCGTGGCTCGCTTTTATTATCTTTTATTTCATAAATCCTTTTTATTCCTTTATTTTATTTTGTTGAAAAATCCGGGTTGTTACAGTTGGTATCAGAGCGAATACGCTCCCAACTCTCTTAGGTGTGTGAGTAGGATTTGACCTAGAACACCGAGTGAGAGTGTTGGATAGACACATTAGGGGGTCTTTGTTATTTGTGCATATTTATGAGTAGTTGTGTGAAAGGTGGTCTTAGGAATCCCACCATTAGATCATAAGTTTACTTTGGATGCAGGTACAAGGATGATGGAGTCATGCGAGGTCAGGTGACGACTCGATAAATCTCTACATTAAAAATTTACTAGTCTTGCCTCTAAAATAATCTTTAAAAGCTTTTGATTTGATTTAATCGTCGTTTTTAAATGTATTTCTTTATTTCAAAATGTTTCACTCTGATAATTGCTTTCTTATGTACTACTTGGTTTCTTTGCTTTCATCATACTCACCATTCTAAACTAAATCCTTTATACTTCTATTTTCTTATCAAATCATGTTAGCCTTCATTTTTAATATCAACAAAAGGGAGTATTTTACGTTCCGTTTTAATGCACTTTAATGACCCTTGCCTTTTAATGTTATTCATTTGAGAGTTCAGTTTTATCGAAAATTTTAGCCTATTTATGCCTTGACGATCTCTTGTCTTAACTTTTCGATTTATTCGTTTCTTCGACTTTAATCATTTGATTATCCGCATGTCAGACCTTCCTTTTTCCTCAAATCTTTTGAAAAGCCTAGAGATTTAACTTTGAAAGTCTTTGAGTCTCTCCGATCGTTCAGCTGGAACAAGAATCCTGAAGCCGGATTGCGAATTTCATGATCCTACCATCAGAGCACGCAGCGGAAGTTCTTAACCTATGTCACCTACCGTATTCGTAGGGACCTCTTTCAGCTTGCTAGCTACACTTATTCTTAGTATATCCTGCTAGTTCTTGGATCTCACATACAGCTGTTTTAAAACCATTAGCCGAATTACCACTTGAGCTTCTTTTTCCCCAATAAAATTTCTTATTATGTTCATCCTCATCTTTTTCAATAGATCGTGCTGAAATAATTTTTAAACTCTTTTATTTCAAGAATGTTTTCAGTCAGTTCTATTAACAAAACTTATTTTCGTATATTTATGCTATAATGGTTTGTTTATCCTTCTTGTACTTTCTCATTTTGTAACTATGTTGAGGAAAATTTTAATCCGCTTTGTTTTACTTTTCCATTCATGTTTAAACGCGTCAATACATTTTGATGGCTTTGTACTCAATCAAATTAGAAATGATTGACACTTATCTACTGCTTTCACTTTTGATCAAAACCTCTCTGTTATCCTTAACCTTCTTTTATTAAGTTTTCTAATTTGAGCATTTAGTTTATTTAAATATTATTTATTCTACTCGGTATTTTAGTAGCTTCATTTTTCTAAAATCGTTGTCATTTTAAAACGCAACTTTGAGACTTCTCCTTTCAATCGTATCTTTTAATCATATTCCATATTTGTCAAACTTTTCAGCAATTACCTTTTCGTCTCTCCTTCATAACGAAACCAATTTGAGTTCTTTGTTGGAAACGAGTCTTATGCCTTCATTTGTGAACTCTTAAAGAATGTTTCTATTTTCCTTCATCGTTTCATATTAAAAATTTCTTTTGTCAAATTGGTGGTTGTTGAGCAGTTCCTTGCAAAATATTTATTATGTCATATTTTTACTTAGTTCGTTTCATTTCTTCTTTTCTTTCTTATTCCTCATAACTCATCACTTTTATACCAAGACCCTATCGATCACCTTTTAGTCTTGTCATTCGAATCTTATGTCATTCTATTCCTTAGGTTTCCCTCTTGTGCCTACTTCAGTTCTATTGCTTTTGAGCCCACCTTTAAAACGTCGATCTTCTATTATTTTCCATTCCTTTCCATAGCTATTCACGTTCTCAATTTTGTAAAAGCTCTTGATGTATTAACATCAATCTTGTCATTGATAAATTTCTATAATCGTAATCCTTGGCATCTAGCCGTAAGGTGCTTCACCCTTATCCAGCTCGAGACTTGATTCCTAGGTTGTCGCTGTTCTGAGATTCTTAGATGTTGGAGCTTAGAGGATTAGTAGCTAATGATATGGATGTTCGGTTAGGTGGCGCACATGGTTGGTCGTGGTGGCCTGAGTGGATTCCTAGTTTTGTGACTTCTAGCTAGAGCTTTGCGAGGTAGCTTAATCGTTGCGAGATAATGTTTGTGAGTTATAGCCTTCGTGAGTAAAAGCTTAATATGCGATGAGTAGAGGGAAAGGAAGTGATGGTATCTATATAGGTAGTATTTTTGAGGATTTGATTATGATGGTATATGGGGTGTGATAATAATGAGTTAGTGAGAATTGGGAAGTGATATTGTGGTGAGCAATGATAATCGGCTTTGAGGAAAAACTTAAAGGTTATAGTGAGCACGATAAAACTTTGGGGTTTGTACAAAGGATAATGTAGGAATGACCAGTGCGCATCTTTGTGGTTTTGTGTATGTGTTGAGTATAAGGAAATTCATTAATGGGAGGAAAGAATTCGTGGTCAGTAAGGTAGTGACATTCGGGAAATGTGTGGTTAGACTTGTGTATGGTAATAATGGGTTGAGAGAGTAGTAAGCTTTTGACGATACATTTTGATAGCTACGTGTTAGTATACGTGTGACGTGAGAATGAGAAGGTATGGTATGACATATTTATGGTTATTCTGTTGTGGAAAATGTGGAACTATATGGGAAGCGATATTGACTTGAGCTTAGATCACGTTATGATTAAGTTTATGAGGTTTGTCATTAGCATTGATTTGGGGGATTAGCTTACGCGTTAATTGTCTTGGTAACATAGGTAATGGTGCCTTTTTGAGTTAAACCACGTCTGAGGTTTTGGTTAGACTTGGTGAGTAAAATACTTGGTTGAGTGAGATGGTCTTGTGAGGCTTGTATGCCTAATTTGAGGATTGTCGAGCATAAGATGCACCAATAGTATTAAAGGGTTATATGAGTGAGTTGAGTATCATTCTAGTGAGAGGTGATGTCAGGTTATCATAGCATGGTTAAGCGTGTCTATGCCCTTGTTATCGAGGTGAGTAGAATTAGCGATTCTTAGCTTGAGGACCATAGGAGTTTGCAGTTTTCCTAAATCTTTTGGGGGTATTCTTTTGTTCTCAAGTTTCGAGGACGAAACTTCTTTTTAGGGGGTAGGATTGTAACACCCCGACATTTTCTAATTTATTTTATTAGCTTTCCTTATTTAGTAAGTTTCCTAATTGGGCGATTTTCCATTTTTAGCTCGGGAAATCATTCCTTTTTGGGTGAGTCGGGTCTTGGTTATGGTTGGAGTAGACCCGAGTCCATGAGTGAGCTTAGGAGAGTCTTAGATGCATGGGTAAGTAAGGGTGTAAGAGAGGATTGAAGAAAAGAAGAGAAGAAACGAGTTTTGGAGTGAGAGCAGGGCAGAGCGGGCCGCTCCACCCTGGGAGCTAGCCGCTCCAGCAGAGCGAGCCGCTCTGGGCTCAGAGCGAGCCGCTCCAAACACGGGTTTGGGCTCTAGGGCTTTTTCCGTGTTTTCTTTTTGCTCAAGACTCTTTGGGATTTCGTATAATGATAATCTTGGCAACCTAATATCTGATAAACATCCCTAATCTCTCATTCCTCTCATCCCTCTCATTCCATCCACATTCATTCTCCTTTATCTCTCAAAATATCTCTCCAAAATACATTCAAACACCATTGTTGCACTTCCAAGCTTTCTCCCTTGTCATCCTAAGTCTTTCCTAGCCTTTTTCCTTGGTGTATGATCTTCTTTTTCTCTCTTTTTATTTCTGGTTTCTTGTTATTTTATGTGTTATGTTGTGTGTATTCATTATTTGCTTGTTTGGCTTGGATCATCAAAGGAGAAGAAGGGTTTGAAGAAAGAGATACCATCCTAGTTGAAGAGGAGGAGGAGTAGCACGATTTTGGTTCTCTACAAAGGTAACTAGGTGTGATCTAGTCATGTTTTAGCATGTATGAGGCCTTGTTTGTCATGTTGTTGTTGTCTACATTGTTGTGGTGTTAATGGTTGATGTTTTGGTCATGATTTCATGCTAGTTTCATTGGCCTCATACTAGGATTGTCATATCATCATTCATATTATCATCATTAATTGCTTAACTATGATAATTTAATGCTAATCATGTTGGTAAATTGATGAAAATCGTGTTGGTGTTGAGTTGTTGTTGATGGTCGTGGGTTTGGGTGAGGTCAAACCCTAGCCCTTTGTTTCTCTTGTTTTGCTTCCTTGTTTTGGCTTAATTATGATTAATCATGATGTTTGCATGATTCACCTAAAGTTACACTATGAGTTATGATGATTTGGTTAGGCCTAAAAGTGTTGTATGCATGTTTAAGTGAATGAATCACATGAATCAATAGTGGGTCACTTGAGAATTGAGTTTAATGCATGAAATCGGGTTTGAGATGTGTTGGCCGTGTGTGTGAGTGTGTTGGCCGTGAGTTGAGGTGGCTGGCCGTGTGTATGTATGTGCGTGGAGTCTTGGTTAGTCACTTGTTTGAGTCTTGGCATGTCTCATAATGTTAATTATGCTAAAGTGAATCGGTCTATGCTTTGTTTGATCACTACTTAATGAATTATGAGCATGTTAATTGAATCTATGACTTGTAAAGCATGTTGGTCATATTGTACTCGTATGTATGGTTGGTTATGATGATATTGAGACTTGTGTGTGTATGAGTATGGATGTTGTGGTTGTGTTGGAGTACTGGAGACAGGTTACAGGTTATGCTTGGGTTAAGTTTGCACATGGGTACTGTTCTGGCACATGTGTGAGGAGATACAACGTCCTAGGATGGACGGATACCGCTCATGGTCCCCTCGGCTATTCTTGTTGTTTAGCTAGAGCTATCATGGGTTCTCAACCGTAAGGGTTAGAGACTATGGTTATGTTTATGTCGCCACCGCTCTTGTTGCTCGGTGGAATTTGGCCAAATTTAGACTTGTGATTATTGAGGAACTTCTTGTTCTTTGTTCGCCATAGGGTTTGGGTGATTCTTGTTGCTTCACCCGGTGGTTCTTGTTGCTCCACCCAGCCTCACGCTTACTCTCGCAGTTGGTTGGTGGATGGTTCGTCATGTGAGTTCGAATGGTTTGGACACAACTATGGTTGTGCCGTGAAGTTTGTTGTTTGTATATTATTGTTTCTTGGTTGTTTGTTGTTGTTTATGTCATTGTACTTTCATAATAGGCCGTAGGCCAGGTGAGCTTGATTGCATTGTTGTTTATGTTCGTTATGTTAAAATATGACTGGGGAGCACCTAGTTACTCCCCACTGATTGTGGTTGTTGCCTCTCTTTTTATAGGTACGCGCGGGACGGGCTTATGTGTAAGGACGTCGTGAGGATGTGACCGTAGCCTGCCATTGTTGAGTCGTCTAGCTAGTCATTTGGGAGTTGTTTAGTCCATTTATGTTTTCATTTCATTGTACTTTGGTTTTGGATTTGTAAGGGGTATTTACTCCCCACTTCTAGGCCTCAAGGCCTACCTTTTTATCATTGTTAGGTTAGTTTAGTTAGTAATGATCCGGATTCCACGGTGTTTCCGCCACCGTGGCTCGCTTTTATTATCTTTTATTTCATAAATCCTTTTTATTCCTTTATTTTATTTTGTTGAAAAATTCGGGTTGTTACAGTGTATCCCTAAAGAACGAGGTCGAGCGGTTGGTACAACAAGGCACCTTACGGCGCTTTGTCAGGGACAAGCGAGAAAGAGACGGAGGTGAAGGAAGTGGGGACCCAACACAAACGGGCCCGAAGAAGAACCAGAAAAGGATAAGTGAAATTCATATGATCGCCGGGACGGAGGAATCAGTCTTGTCCGGGAGGAAAAGAAAGGCAGAGAAGCGTGAGCAAACTAGCATGAGCATTTATTCAGCCGGAAGGACAACACCAAAGCCGGTCCCGGACCTTACTATCAGTGATGAGGACTACCAGCGGGTCTCCTACCCCCACAGCGACCCGTTGGTCGTCTCCTTGGACATCGGACCTCATCTGGTCCACAGATGCATGATAGACACCGGAGCCTGCACCAATCTCCTCTACCGGGAGGTATTTGAGAAACTTGGCTTGAAGAAAGAACAACTGGCACCTTACATAGGCTCGCTATACGGCTTCGCCGGGGCAGGTATCAAACCGATGGGGACTATAACCTTGCCAGTCACAATAGGGGAGGAGGACATGGCAAGGAGCGTAGACGCAAGCTTCGTAGTCGTAGATGCCCCGTCGGCGTACAACGCTCTCATCGGCAGAGTCACCTTAGATCACATTCATGCTGTGGTGTCGGTACGAGCGTTGGCAATGGCCTACATCACGGACAACTGGACCGAGGGAAAGATCTATGGTGATCAAAAAGCCGGGAGATCCTGTAACTCCCTATCGGCCCGGGGGACAAAACAAAAGACAGTGGCAGAGGTCAAGCTCCCGGAACAGGGGGAGACGCAGGGTCTAGAAGTGGCCCCAAGGCCGGAAAGCGAGACGAAGGAAATTGAGTTATCGCCGGGAAGAAGTGTGATCATCGGGGCAGAGCTAGACCCCGACTTTCAAGACAGTCTGATTAGTATTCTGCAAGAAAACAAAGATGTGTTTGCTTACTCAGCCGCCGAGATGCCGGGGATAAATCCGGCGGTGATCGTGCACCAATTGAACGTTAACCCCAGCTACAAACCAACCAAGCAGAGGCTGCGGCCCATGAGTGCGGAAAAGGACGCGGCCATTCTCGAAGAGATAAACAAGTTGTTGGAGGCAGGTTTCATCGAACGTTGTGACTACCCCGAATGGTTGGCAAACGTCGTGATGGTGAAAAAAGCTTCCGGGGCATGGAGAATGTGTGTTGACTTCACAAGCCTAAACAAGGCATGTCCCAAAGATTGTTACCCATTGCCGAGGATTGACCAGCTGGTAGACTCCACCAGCAGTCATTCCACTTTGAGCTTCCTGGATGCTTTCTCGGGATACCACCAGGTCTACTTGTCAGAGGAGGACAGGCCCCGGTGTGCCTTCATAACAGGACACGGGGTCTACATGTATAAAATGATGCCGTTCGGACTTAAAAATGCCGGAGGTACCTACCAGCGCCTGGTGGACGCAGTGTTCGCAAAACAGAAGGGAAGAAACATGGAAGTATATGTGGATGATGCTATTGTGAAAAGCATGTCCGACAAGCAGCACCTGGAAGACCTGAGAGAGACATTCGACTCACTCCGAGAATACCAAATGAAACTGAATCCAAAGAAGTGTACCTTTGGAGTCCGGTCGGGCAAGTTTTTGGGGTACCTGTTCAGCTCGAGAGGAATTGACGCCAACCCCGAGAAGGTCAAGGCTATATTACACCTACCGGCACCAAAGACAATTAAAGATATTCAAATTTTGACCGGGAGAATGGCAGCACTTTCCAGGTTCATCTCCAGGTCCGCCGACAAGTCCACACCATTCTTCCAGGTACGGAAAGGGAATAAGAGGTTCGTATGGGGAAAGGAGCAGGATGAAACTTTTGAGCAGTTAAAGAAACACCTTACAACATTGCCTACTTTGGCAAGACCGGTCACGGGCGAAACTTTAATCTTGTACATCGCCGTGACCGCGAGCGCAATATCAGCAGTAATCCTACGGGAAGAAGAAAAACAAAGAACCAATCTACTTTCGATCCACGCCTGGTCAATCAGAAAGAAACTACCCGATCATCGAGAAGGCAGCGTACGCTGTCGTCATAGCAACCCGGAAGTTGAGACCGTACTTTGATGCTCACCCGGTAGAAGTGCGCACAGACCAGCCCTTGGAGAAAGCACTCGAGAAATTTGAAAAATCTGGCAGACTCCTCAAGTGGGCGATTGAACTGTCAGGCTTTGGCATAACCTACGCCGGAAGAACAGCAATCAAGGCCCTTGCAGACTTCATTGCCGAGTGCACCCACCCGGCCAGGGGGAATGCACCGAGGGGATTGTGGCGGGTGTATACAGACGGGTCAGCCACCATCCATGGTTCCGGGGCAGGGGTCGTCATCATCAGTCCCGAGGGACACGAGTTTGAGCATGCTTTGAAGTTTGCCTTCCCGGCCACAAACAATGAATCTGAATATGAAGCGGTCTTTGGCGAACTGGGCGGCAAAGGCCATGGGGGCAGAAGAGATTGAGTTGAGAACAGACTCGCAGCTGGTGGCGAGCCAACTTAAGGGGGAGTACGAGGCCCGGGAAGAAGGGATGGCGCTGTACCTCCAAAGAGCAAAAACTTTGACCTCCGGATTGAAATCTTTTGAGGTCCATCATATTCCCAGGTCCGAAAACAACAAAGCGGACGCACTTGCCAAACTCGCCAGCGCAACAGCAGACAACAAGTCAAAAACGGTCACGGTCGACATCCGCCGGCAAAAAGGAGTACTAACGATCAATGCAATCTCTGAGGACAACGGCTGGATGAGACCGATATTGAAATACAAGTTGGAAGGAGAAATCCCGGAAGATAAAATCGAGGCTGCTAAACTGAAGAGACTGGCCCCCTGGTTTGTCATCGTGGACGGAGAGCTTTATAGACGATCATTCTCAGCCCCACTACTAAAATGTGTAGGGGGCATGGACGCTGAGTTCATCCTGAACGACATACACTCAGGAGTGTGCGGTCATCATGTGACCGGTCGCACGTTAGCCCATAAGGCGCTGAGGGCCGGCTATTTTTGGCCCACAATGCTAAAGGATGCCAAGGATCTGAGCAAGCGGTGCCGGCAATGTCAAATTTTCGGCCCGGATATCCATCTCCCCGCCAGAGACCTCATGTAACACTCCGGCCCCAACCAAAGGCCGGAATGTCATTCACGGTAGCTCGCCAGGCTGCGTACATCGCCCATAGACCAACACGGGCCCTTTCCAGCGCACTTTGTCCTCACTCGTGCGCATCCTGAGAACTTCCCAGGAGGTCACCCATCCTAAGACTACTCTCCAGCAAGCACGCTTAACTGAAGAGTTCTTAAGATGAGCCACCAGAAAAGAAGATGCATCTTATTGATATGAGTAGTACTTACAATCCTTTTAAGCACTATGTCACTTGAGCTCATCACATGGACCAATTCAACGGGGAACCCGGCCCGAATAACCTCGGACAACACCGGGTGTTACACCTCAGGCCAGTCCTGGGCCCAGTACCTTTTGATCAATGGGGGATGGACATCCTGGGGCCCTTCGCAACGGCGACCGGGGGCAGGAAATATGTGGTAGCAGCCATTGACTATTTCACTAAGTGGATTGAGGCAGAGGCCATCCCCACCATCACTGAACAGGCCGTGAGAAAGTTTATCTGGAGAAATGTAATCACAAGATTTGGGGTGCCCAAGGTGGTAGTATTTGATCACGGGAAACAATTCGACAATGATAGTATGCGGGACTGGCTAAAGCGGAATGGGACAATTGTCGCTTACTCATCAGTTTGTCATCCACAAAGCAACGGACAAGCCGAGGCCGCCAACAAGCAGATGTTGAACGGCATGAAAAAACGACTGGATGAACTGAAGGGGGCATGGGCCGACGAACTACCAAGCGTCCTCTGGTCAATCAGAACCACAGTCAAGGAATCTACCGGCCACACTCCATTCAACATGGTCTACGGGGCTGAAGCGTTACTCCCGATTGAGGCGGTCCTTCCCAGCCCCAGAGCGAGCTTGCATGACCCCGCCAGCAATGAATAAGCGAGAAAGGATTCGCTGGACCTGCTAGATGAGGTCCGGGACCAAGCAAGAGAAAACCTGGCGGTCTACCAGAACAGGATGAGAAGGATGTACAACCGGAGGGTGAAGCACAGGGACTTTGAACTTGGAGACCTAGTGCTAAGAAGAGCATCCGCCACCGGGAAGGGGAACATTCATGGGAAGTTGTCAACCACTTGGGAAGGACCCTACCAGATCACTGAGATAAAGCAACCAGGAACCTTCATGCTAAGAGATATGAACGGCTACGACCTCCCGTCCCATTGGAACACTAAGGAAATATTACGTGTAAGCGTTGTACTCTTTTCCCTTACCCGTGGTTTTGTCCCACTGGGTTTTCCACGGGAAGGTTTTAACGAGGCAACGTGTAGACATCTGTAACGCGAGTGACCAGGAATGTTGGCACCGCGAGCTTTTGTAACGATTTTTAGTAAAACTTGTGCTAGAATTTTTGCCCAGCATTTGTTTAGATGTGCATCACACAAAAGCTGGCCAGGGGGCAAGGAGGGGGGACTACCCCCGACCCCGGCTAATCAACGATAGTCTGATTCAAAAATAGAAATTTTTGAAAATTTTACTAACACTTTCAGGAAAAGGGGATGAGCACTCCAAATCCCGCTTGAAGCAGAGTGGGGGCAAGAACAGGCCCCGGAACAGCTAAGAGACATAAAAGACCGGAGAAGGATAGGACCTCCTAGGCAACCGCCTGGTGAGCTCCCATGCCAGCGTAGGATGAACATCGCGCCTTGAGAGTCCATGGCCTGGGGCCTGGGCGGCTCGCGCCCTACGCATGTCTACGTATGGATGAACATCGCGCCTTGAGAGTCCGTGGCCCGGGGCCCGGACGGCTCGCGCCCTACGTATGACACATGGCCTAAATACGGATGAACATCGCGCCCTGAGAGTCCAGGCCCGGGGCCTGGACGGCTCGCGCCCTACGTATGGCCTTGCACAATGCTCACCCGTGGTCGTCGGGCCCGGGTGAGGGTGCCTTTATGCAAAAGAGCTGGGATGTCTATGATGGCCCACGTGCCAGCCGTTTTCACCACAAGAACCGATGCCGGCCTTGTAGCCGGTGGCGGCTGAGGACCTCCCATGTCTACGTATGGATGAACATCGCGCCTTGAGAGTCCGTGGTCCGGGGCCCGGACGGCTCGCGCCCTACGTATGAGACATGGCCTACGTACGGATGAACATCGCGCCCTAAGAGTCCAGGCCCGGGGCCTGGATTTCCGGCCGCGCCTACGTGTATGGCTCAGACAATGCTCGCCGCGTCGTCGGGCCCGGGTGAGGGTGCCTTTATGCAAAAGAGCTGGGATGTCTATGATGGCCCACGTGCCTAGGCTGCTCTCACCACAGTGTCTGATGCCGGCCTTGTAGCCGGTGGCGGCTGAGGACCTCCCATGTCTACGTATGGATGAACATCGCGCCTTGAGAGTTCGTGGCCCGGGGCCCGGACGGCTCGCGCCCTACGTATGACACATTGCCTACGTACGGATGAACATCGCGCCTTGAGAGTCTAGGCCTGGGGCCTGGACGGCTCGCGCCCGACGTATGGCCTTGCATAATGCTCACCCGTGGTCGTCGGGCCCGGATGAGTGTGCAATTCATCAAATAACCTGCGTACAATTGCCCGACAACCGGGGGCATGCGTATGAATGTACGAAGGAGTAGTTACAATCACCGGGCGCTAGTAAATACACGGTCCCGGTATTGATAACACATAAAGAAAAAGGCAGAAATTTGGCTAAGTATAAACAAGATGATGAGGCTAAATAGAATCGTCCGGCCCCGGCATAAACAATGAAAAGTAGTATAAGCGGTTGGAAGAAAAATAAGCTAAGTATGGAAAAATCTCCCGTTCTCGGACAAAAGCTATACGAGTAAAAACGAAGAAAAATAAGCTAAGTATGGAAAAATCTCTCGTTCTCGGACAAAAGCTATACGAGTAAAAACGAAATAAATAAGCTAAGTATGGAAGAAACTAAAGACAAGGCAATACTGATAAAGAGGGACGCTTGAAATAGAAGGAGTTTAATACAAGTTTGCTGCTCCTAAGCCCACACACCGGGCCGGGAGCAGGCAGATGCAAATAAAAAAGAAAAAAGAACAACTAAAAGACCTACCGGAGTCGGCGGCCGTCTACCACAAAAGGCCCGCCTACTGCAGACTAATGTAAGTCTTATTAAAATAGAAAACAAAATGTAGGCTAATGGGAGATCCCGCAGATCATCCCGAGCAGGAAGATTCGGAGACAAGCGGCCGAATTCTGGCGGCCGAGCCACCGCCACCGCGGAGGTCCCGCCTCAGATCGCGTCGTTCCCGCCACGGGCCTATCCTTCTCGCCTCCGGCTCGGCCCGGTGAGGCGAAATCAAGCGGGGTCAATAGCGACCACGAGTTCCTTGGTCTCGTTGGCCCCAAAGTCCGACCCGGTGTAGAAGACGTCAGCCCGGACCTGCTCCAACTCCTGTTCATGCTTCCCCTTTAAATCCGCCAGGTCCATGGCGAACTGGGTGGTTTTGATCTCCGCCTCCAACGCCCTCGCCTCGGCCTTTTCCGCCCTCGAAACGGCAGAGTCTCGAGCCCGGGAGACCTCAGTCTGCTTGAAAACCAAAGCCTCCTTTTCCTTGTCCAAGGCAGAAAGCTGGTTCTCCCTCTCCTGTAGTTGGGAGGACAAGTGCTTAACCTCAGCCTTGAGGTCAGAGATGGTTTTGTCTCGGGCCGCCCTTTCCTTTCGCAGACGGGTCAGTCCGTGCCGCGACCGGCCAAGGAAGATGGCCGGACGGCGGCGAGGTCATCAAGCTCATGGGCGGTGCTGTCCGTGAACTTGGAAAGATCCGCGAGCGCAGCTGAGAGACCTTTGAGAGCACGGTTGGCCTTCGCGGCCAACTCCGCAGCGTTGATGCACACACCGCCAACGGTGGCAAGAGGAGAAGTCTCCAAAGATCGCATCCTCCGTGGTTTAGGTGGCCGTGCTCGCTAGGACCCCCCTTGCCCGGGACCGCCACGGATACCTTCAGCATGTCATCCCGGGCCTGAGAAGAGGAACCCTGAACAGAGAATGGAAACAAGTCAAACACGTCCTGCTCACAGAGGGGAAACACGGAGGAGAGACCATCTGAGGGGACGTCCAGGGGACGACCTTCAGAAAGGCTCCCCCATGAGAGAACGGCACTAACCTTTTCCTGCCTCTGCCTCTTGAAGGGTCTCCCTTCCTCTTCCTCCTCGGGGTCTGAGTCTATGGTTTGGACCACAAACTCAGGGACTTTGGCGCGGCGGTGGCTGAGAAGCCTCAACCTCTCTGGGTGGGCTGGGAGGCAGGAAGGGCTTTGCCGCCTTCTCAAGTGCTTCCGGAGTAGGCCCGGGAGAGGAAACGGAGGCAGCCTGCTCGGGCTTCCTGTCCCGGGGAGGCTTGAAGGCGGGTCGTTTCTTCCCTTTCGGCCTCTTAGGGACGTCTCCCGGCTGCATTTTTATCAGCTCTTTAAGCGTTGGCTTGCGACGTTCGAAATCTACTGCAACAGGCTCGTCAAGAGGCTTGTTGTCTTTTCCAAGGCCGATAGAAGCGAGGTCCTCCTCTGTCAGATAGCCCAAGTCACCTGCAACGGGCAAAATCGTAACGATCAGACTCGGCAAGACAAAAGATGGCAATTTGAATACAAGTAAAAACAATCAAGGCACCAAACATCCGACCACGGCCCACCGCCACTGCCTCGAGGCGGGACCAAGCCGACGACGCTAAGGAACTTGTCCTGGGTGATCGTCTCCGCCGGAGGAAGCCAATTCTTGGGAAATATCTGCTTGCCCTTCTTATACGACTCGAAGTAGGTCACGGCAGCAGACTCGTCCTTGGTCAGAGGGACATCCTTCCACGACAGGATCTTCCCTGGAACCCACTCCCCCCGGGTCTCTAAGCGACCTCTCACATCGTTGTGAAAGCATCGAGGGTGGTTGAAGGGCTCAGAAGACTTCAAAAAGAACCACCTCTCATTCCACCCCTTCATCGAAGTCTTGATGGGGAAATGGGTCAAGTAGCCGGTCTCGGTGTGAAGGGACCACCACCCCTTCATTGAGGGAGTAGTACACGGTTGGAAATGGTGAAGGCGACGGAACAGGTTCACGATCAAGAAACCCCAAGTACAGGCAAGTCCAAGCGAAGGCAACTATAACCCTGATCCCGAAAGCTGTCACTTGACAGATCGCAATATTGGCCCGGTCAAGTACCGTCTCAATGAAAGGATGAAGTGGGAATCGGAGCCCATGTTCTAAATTCTTGATATACACGGCCGTGTGCAGGTCTGGAGGTTTGACCACGTTTTGGTGGAGTCCCGGCACGACGAATTCCCAGCCTTTGGGCAGATAGTAATGTTTGGCTGCTTTCTCGGAGCAGTTATGTTCGTTCAAAAAATCCCGGTAGCTCGAGTGTATCCTGGTGTCCAGGGGAATCCGAAATACCGAGGGCTCTAGGATTCGTACAGGCAAGGCCTCGGCCTGAGAGGGTCCAGCCTGAGAGGGCCCAGCCTAGGAAGGTCCAGCCTGAGCTTCTAGGTCGGTCTCACCCTCCCGGCCTAGGGTTAAATCCTCTATCTCAGGCTCTACATCAGAATCTGATACTATATCGTAGTCTGAGGCAGTTCTAGAAGACGAATCGGCCGAAGCACTCATTGTTCTCTATTAAGTGGAAACTTACGAAATCAAGAAACAAACGCAAAAATTACCTTAAGGATTAGCACGGACGAGGAAGATGAAGGAGGCGGGACGAAATGAAGGCGTAGGATTAGCAAAGATGGATGAGATTCGCAAAGATTTTTTGGGAAAGAGTTATGCGTTTTTGAAGTTGTAAAAGAGAAAATGAAACGAAATGAGGGGGGTATTTATAGGAAAAAGCCTGAACAGTGCGCTTCCATCCGTTGTACGACACGTGTCGTGAGGGAGAGAAGCGTCGCTTCCTTGGGCCTTGAAATTCAAAAATTGCGCCAAAGTGGAAAGCGTACTCAACACACTACTTGCAAGCGGGGGGAAGTTCAAACAAGGATGGGAAGCTAGGACGCAAAGAGGATTGGCTTGCCCAAGACGCAGGAAAGGATGGATAACCACCCAGGAGCGAAACATACAGGACAAGCCCATGGCTTCCCCTGTATGGGGGCAGTTGTTGGGGGTGGCTCCACTCGGGCCGGGACATGTAAGGCCGGGAAGACCATAGGCCGGGAGGTACCCATCTGCCAGGGGACCCAAGAGTATCTCCCGGGTCCGGGGCAAGTATGGCCCACCCGGGACCGTACCGTACGGAGCAGCAGCACAAGTAGGCAAATTGAAAACAAGTATAAAAGGTAACTAAAACCCTAAAAACTATTCACACACAACACAAAAACATCACACAAAAGGTTTTTCTCTCTCTTTTCTCTCTCTAGATTTACTTGTCTTTGTAACTGACTTGAGCGTCGGAGGGCCGTCACCCGGAAGGCCCCGGGGCTAGGTTTGTTACGTGATTTCAGGACGAGAGGAAGGAAGAGGAGAAACGAGAGCTAAGAGCCGCCCGGGACTTAGTTCATTCAGCTTATAATCCACAATCAACTTGTAATCATTTGTATTTAGTTTTGGTATTTAGTTCCTAACTTTATACCCGAAACAAAGGAAGAGGAGAAACGAGAGCTAAGAGCCGCCCGGGACTTAGTTCATTCAGCTTATAATCCACAATCAACTTGTAATCATTTGTATTTAGTTTTGGTATTTAGTTCCTAACTTTATACCCGAAACAACCCTAAACACTGTTAAATTTTCCGTTAGTTGGTCACAATTTCGGTAATTTTGGTCATCATAGTGTACAACCTTTACCATTTAAACTCATTTTTTTGTAAATTTGATCATGGGTGAAACTCCCATGAATCACATGTTCGATTCCCTTCAAGTGCAATCTTGTGGGGAATATTTAATTACATCTGAGGCAGGGGCTTGACGTGTATAATTTGCAGGATATAAATGCACTTCTGGGGTTTATCAGGTGTCTTGAAGGTTCTTGATTCTTGGATTTCATATTATTCTAAAAAATATATATATATTGATAAGAGCTAACTGAAATTACACTCGTACAAAGAAAAAATGATAAAAACATTATGAAAAGAATAGAAAGACGTTGAAAATGGTAAGACGAATAATATGATGGCTAAAAATGACGAAGCATAGATGAAAATAGAGAAGAACATAAAAAATTGCCATTAAAATTATATTTTTAACCCATTAATTTAGGTCCAAATAACGTGGAATGAAATATTGTGTAATTGTTGTAAGTTTTTTAAATTAACATATAAGATTATATTTTTAATCTATTACCAAAAATCGAGTATATTGTACGTTGTTTATAATTTATAGCTTAATGTGCGACGTTTTGTATGGAGTATAATATTTAAGTTTATGTAATTTAAGTACGGAGTATATAGTAATTACGTCACCAATTATTCGAGTTGATTCCGTTCCATGCCCAAAACTTTTAGGCTCGATCTTTAATTTGTCCAATTTGTTCTAATCGTAGACCGGTGCTCTCCATCAATATTAGTCACAATATATTACTCTTTCTTTTCTTCGCCAGAATTTATTTTCTTTCGATGTATTTTTTAAGTCGATCTTATGCATGACACTAAGATTATTTTTTTCGGCATCTATACATAACTTTTTTCGACTAGAAATACTTTTAAACGGTAAATATAAAAAAATTTAACAATTGAATAAACTTTTTAGCTTTCAATTTATCTTTGATTAAAGTTTTAATAAACTAAAACGAGAAAAAATCGATAGGAATAATAAGTTGGTCATATTTACAGTTTACTCACACTATCCAACTCCGCTCATCCAATTTACCTTTTTACATATGTCAATTTACCTATATAAAATTTTAAATACTATTTTTATACTTATATATATAAAAAAAACTATTTAATTAAGTACTTCGTATAATTTTCCTCATAATTATATTTTTGTCAATATATAACAATGAAATACATACGAGTACATCTCAACAAATAGCTTATATACATTTTTTTTTTCATTTGGTAATTATAAAATTCACAGCAAATAAAAAGCATTAAAAAATTGAGCCTCCTTATGTAGAAAAATTCTTGAACTACAAAAACCTCAAAAACAAAATGAAAATGAAAATGTTATGACTCAAGAAAACCAGTCAATTTAAGAATAGAATTCCTGAAATGAATCAAATTCTTCCTCTTTTTAGCATTAACATTAAAACTCCCACATCTTCTATCCAAAATAACATGAGGAGGCACTATCTCATTGTTATTATTATTGTCATCAACAAAGTCGTCGTCGTCGCCAAAACAATCGACGTCGTATCGAAAAGACGAAGATGGCGACGACGAGGAGCTCCCCGGTATGCTCAGAGGAGCAGAGGAGCTCCTCTGTTGTTGCTGTTGTTGTACCTCCTTCTTAACCACTAGGCTGCTATGAGGTAGATTTGAAATCGACATCGAATTATAAGAGAAATATTCATTTGAGAAGATGATATCTGACTCTTGGAATTCCATGGTTATGAATGTATTTGAATAATTTTCAAAGGGTTTGTTTTTTTTAATAATTAGTGTAAGAAAAGAAGTAGAGATGAGATAATGTGAGTGGTTAAGATGAGAGTATTTATAAGTGGGAATCTTATTTAAAAAGGCTTGAATAGGAAGAAAGAAATAAAGATTGTTGATTGGCTAATTGGGTGTTGAGTGATGACTACTCTATTATTAACATCAAAATATGTGTAATAGCCAATAACATAGAATTGTATATTTATTGTTAATTATTTATATTTTTTTATTAAAAATAATTAATTAGGATTTTTTATGTTTTACGGTAATAATTTTGTTTGATTCGTATTAATAGTTAAATACAAAATTAGTATTAAATTCATATGAAATATAATTTTTGCTGTCTGTATATTTGTGTGGCAATGTGTATCGTGACAAATATGTTATGACATCATGTATTGAATGAATTCGTAGGGAGAAAATATTTTTAAAAAATAAATTATAAGCCCGTTTTATGTATGATATGACCAATAGAATTTCAGATCACCTCATTAATCATAAACATTAGATGATTAAAAATTTTCATTGATATTATTTATACGTAAAATAGTTGTATTTTAAAATTTGTTTTGGAGACCGATAGACGAATTAGATAAAACAAAATAAATTATTTATGAAGATGTCAGAATCAAGCCATTGCTTGCGGACCTTGGTATAATTATTTATAAAAGTGGGCCTAAAATGGGTCCTTGGCATATACTAGTCCTTTCAATTTTGTGACTTTTGCGTGGCACCTTTTTATTGCTTTTTGATTGTAGAATGAATGAATTAATAATGCATTCAAAATAATTTTAATTTAATGGCAAACTTACCTTATAACAAGCCATATGTCACCTCTTATGTCCTCACATTTCTAGTAGTTGATTGTACGTTGTTGTCTCATTATTATTGATTTGTTTCTTTTTTTAAGTCCTTCTTAAACCAATCATACATTCATTAAGGCTTCATTGGTTGAGCAAATTGTATGGTTAGATACTTAGATTGATCAATTTGGTATGAAGTTTTCCATTGGATCAAAGTTGAAGCCATGAGATTAATCTAATGAAAAGAAGAGAGTGTGAAAATTGCAATGAAATGACAAGTGATCTCTTAATCTGTGTTAACTATAATAGTATAGGTTTAAACTAGCTTTAGCTGTGTTCGCGACCTTTTACGTACCAACAAGAGTGGCCGAGTGGGTGACCACATGCATCAGCTGTCTTCGCAACCCTACTCTATGTTGTTAGTGTATTTGTCGACTTTCTCTTGTCGCCATTTGCCAACATTATCATAGACCGACCTCAATTACAGTTGGTGCAAATAAGTGGGACTGATGTGACCAAGGGCGATAGTAGGCGGTGTTGTTTGACAAAGTGGATATATACGTTGGTGGTTGATTAGGTTAATGAAGAAGGATATAAGACCATCGGTCCATGTGATTAAATAAACATTTACTCATCTGTAACTCTGTAAGTACTTCTAACTTAATTGCATGAAGTAGTTAATTTATTTTTTCTTCTCTAGCTACCTTACTTATTTTCTATCTATTTTCATTTTCGTAACGACATATAACAAACATTGTCTAATCCCTGACACATGTTCTACCCGAAATCAAATCATGGGAAAAAGTGGTAGCTAGCACATGTACTACAAGAAAACAATCACATTCAATTCCGATGGTGAAATTTCGTCACAAAGTGATGGTTATGACAAGTTAAAGATGGAATATGCCAATGTATGTTACGACTTGAATTTGAGTTTAATTATTACAAGTCAATTTATTTTGACAATTCCTAAATTTAATTCAGCACAAGTTTATAAATATTTTTTTAAAATAGCTATCATGCATTTAGGTGTTTTACGAAGTAGGGATATACAAAAATTATAAGCTCGCTCTCAAAGTAATTTTACCAAAATTTCCAAAGTTGAATTTTTACAAAGTTTATAATATGATACAATAAAGAATTGACATGCAAATCAATTGATAGTAGATCCAAGATGAAGATGCATTTTCAAAGTATATAAAAACAAGAAGAGTTGAAAATGATGTGAAATAATTATGAATTATATATGATGAACTAACAAATGGCAATTTAAGCCCATAGTATATAGTTGTACAAAAATTATGATTCACGTCTTTTTCCTTGCATTTTGATGTCCTACTTACATACGTAAGCTCATTTAATATTTTGTGCGAATATTTATTTTGTATGATACTCTACTAATAATAATTACTCCTTTCACAGTTGCGTCCATTTAAACAAGATGATATTGGATCATAAACGTACGTATTTGATTATTTCAACAGTTGTAGTTGATGAACACGTACGAAATACTTCCTCCATTCCATTTGATTCTATACATATTCTTTTTTCGGAAATTCCAATCAATTCTATACATTTTTATTTTGGTCCGTACTTTATTAAACTAAAAGACCAATATACCCTTCATTAATACCCCACCCAACCCACTTGCAATGTCCTTTTTTAAAGAATAAAGTAGGGGTAATTTGGTAATTATATTATCTACCCCACTTGATTTTCTTCTACCTTAATTACCGTGTTTTGGTCAAATGTATAGAATCAAACGGAATGGAGGAATTATAAAAGTGATGATGCATGACTTGGAAAATTTAACTAATTTGGCCCACTCATGTAAAAACAAAATCGCTAAATGTTACGAGTATAACATTGTAAGAAAGATAATCCGTAAAAGAAAACGTAAAGAACAAACGCGCAAAACAGACAAATAGATTTATATTATTGTTCACTATCGATGTGATAGTTACGTCCACCTGACCACCAACATAATATTTTATTGCGGAGCATTGGATAGGAGGTATAAACTGGGAGTCACGCACATTTTCTCATGAGAAAAAAAAAAATATATATAAATTAATTTCTATAATTTTCGATGAGAAAAATGGTGGAGACATTATTTGAGGTTCCTATACATCCTATGCTTAGTAGGCTTAGGATAGAAAAATCGATATCATTGATATTGAATTGAGGAGTACAAATTTCAAATTTAGATTACAACAATTTACTTGGTTGAGGAAAAAAGGGTATATGTAAGACAACAATCCTCTAAAATCCTTATCAGAAGTAGGCTTATCCCACACACATAATTAATCGTCCTAGCCCAAAACGGAAAGCTAGGCCATTTAGCGAGACCCCCGTGATAATTGTTCGAAGTGGCAACCATCAGATTCAAGGCATTTAACAATAAATGTTTCAATAACGATCGTATAAAGTGATTGTTTTTCTTTATTAAAATTAGTTTCTAATACTTACAAATCAATTAAACACGTAGTGAATAGTTGAAACTAGGGGTGTGCATTAACGGTTCATCGTTAACGGTTCGGCCAAAAATGTAACCATTACTGGACCGTTAAGAGCAGTAATTAACGGTTCGATTAACCATTATAACGGTATGGTTAACCGGTTAACCGTTAACCACTATGTTATATTTTAGTTTTAATTAACCAATTTCTCAAATTTAAATACTAGCTACATAAATAATTGACAAAATACTTAATTGTTTTATCAAACACACCAAATTTAAGATGTCTCATGTTTCATCTACTACGGAGTACAATTTAATAACAAAGCATTCAATATTCAAACTATTACATAAAGAAGTTTCGGTTACATAATTAAAAACCATAAAATAACAAAAGGAAGAAGAAATAGTGAATAAAGGAGTTCTAGAATTTAGAAGGCAAAAAAAAAAAAAAAAAAAAAAAAAAAAAAAAAAAACATATTACCCTTTTTTTTTTAATTTTCTTAACGGTTAATTGGTTTACTGTTATTGGCAAAAATGCTAACCAAACCGCTATTTCTAACGGTTCGATTAACCGAACTGTTAAAAAATAACGGTACAATTAATCGAACCAATATAAGCTAAGGTGCGATTATCGGTTAATCGGTTCCGTATTTCGGTTTGGTGATTTATGACACCCTATTGAAACCATGTGAGGTTGCTTATGTGCTGAATTAAAAAGATCGATTTTAAAATAAAAAGACAAAATACATATCTAAATCAGAGAGAATACGGTACGTATTAAGTTTTTCTAATTAACAAAATACGTGCTTAGTACGAGTATCGTATATTATTAGTGCAGTAGAATGTAATTGTCCGATGTTTTGTCCATACCTTTCTTATTTAGTACTCTTCTTGTCGTATATAATTTGACAATTGCTCAAAACTATACCAAGTTTGCTTTCTATTGCATGCATCAACCTCACAAGAGTACAAGATAAATTAATTACGAGACTAGCGATCTCTAAGGACAGAATACTTGCACCGTTTTATTATTTGATCTATTAGACCTATTTTTATATTAATCAAAAACTTTATTAAATTGTTATATCAAACTAAAATTTTAATTTATGCTTTCAAATTTAGTCAGATCAAGACATCATCAGACGTCGATATAACAATGTAAATCAAATTGCTTCAAAAAAGTAGTTTGTATCTGATTTCGATCGATACAAATGTAATATATTATAGAATATCGCAACTAATGATCTTATTTTATACTAAAAGTTTACAAAGATAGCGTCTAAATCGATTTTAATTAGTTTATTATGACAAAAAGAAAGTAGCTGAATCCTCAAAAATTATTAATTTGTACACCTTTTTCTCATTACACTCCGTATTTATTTAATTTTCAAAGACCATTTACTGAAAATATTGTAACCCTCTATCATTAATTTTGTTAGCTTTCTCCTAGCTATCGTAACACTTCTATTAATGATATTAAAAAAAAAAATTCCTCTGATACGTATTTAATTTCTCGTCTCTTAAACACACATTTTTAACTTAAGCTACAAACATAATCACACCTTAATCAACCACTAAATCCATCTTATATAAGACTCATATACGGAGTATAATACTCCGTACTATATTTTCAATGTATTTTCGTGAACCCCACATTGTATATATTTTATAGTCATTATTATTATAAACCGTAGGTGACGCATTGTTAGACTTGTAGCTAGGAGACCAAAATTATTCACCATTATTTACATAATATTATTAATTAAATTCTTATTTAAAATTATATTTATACTGTTTTATATAATTGTATTAATGTATTTGCTATTTGGTAGCATAGACTGATAGACAACTTAGTTTTGTTAACAACCAACCATATATGGATGGTTTACAATTGGATGGTTGACTATTATGGTGCCAAAACTCTTTTCAAAACTTATACGGAGTAATATATATTCTACGGAGTACTTGTTTTGTTATTTACTCTTTTAGTTACTTATATGAAATATGAATCAAAACAAGTGAAATTACTCTTATATAATGATTAATTTTATATAATTACACTTTAAATTTATGTTTTTTTTGGTCTATACCATTTGGTTGAGTCTGGAATCGAGTCGGATAGGATCACAAAGGGCAGCAAAGCTCTCCCTCATGAGTTTTTAACAAGATTGCATTCTCAGACTCAATCTCGAGATCTCTACTTAGGACGTTAAACATACATTAAAGAGAGTGAAGTATCACATTGTTACCTATTGTTATGTTATGTTATGTCTATAAGACTGTAATTGGAATTGAACAATAATCTTATTGATTACTCCGTAGTTATTATATTATGAGGAAGTATTATACTTTATATTTTAATTGGAAATAAGTTTGGCACAGTACCAAACTAAATGCACCTAAATATTGCATAAGATTCTCATTTTCAAGATAACTTGCAAGCTAAACTAATTAAACATCTTCTAAGTTTTGGTATTTATACTCGTATTATTAGAATTGTCCATATACTCCGCAAATTTGTAGGGCACATAAATTAAATCTTATATATGGACATGATTTTAATTAAATTTAAGCCATATCTTAATCATATGATTATTTTACTTTTTATATTTGAAAATTAAATTAATTTTCTTTTATAAGTATCAGTGACTCCCCGTATAATTTGATTTATAGAAATTGGTGTAGCTGATGTAAGTCAATTTTGACTAATGTTTTTGAATAATAAGTTGATCAAAGTATGTATTTTCGCCCAAAAAAAATGAAATTATATAATTTTACTCCTTAATAAAAATGAAAAAATAAATGCATGTATTAGATAGTGTTGAAATTATACTATGTATAAAGGGAGCCTTGCCATCCATTATTGATAACGTCTTACCTGATTTGAATCTTAATTACTACATACTTCGTAATACATAACTTAACAACTAAATAAAGGCCTCTTCGATAATATCGATCAATATATCAAACATAAGTGAATGTAATGAGTACATATTTTGTACTCCAGCATAAAGCATGGTACATTCTTCGTGTGCTTAATCATATAGAGTACTCCAACTCCGATCCGTACTACGTAAGGGAAAACGATAAAATAAAAAATAAAAAAAAAATATTGAAATTTGATATCAAACCGAATAAATAATTTCATTAAATAATTCTTCCGTTTTTCCTTCATGTACCTCAACATAATTACACAAGCATGTGCATTATACTTCGTATAACAAAGGTCCAATAATTACAAATATTGACTTTTAATGACAATATATAAAAACTAATAAATAACAATAATAATAATAATTATACTATCTTTGGAAATTAATTCATCCAAGCTATAGTTTTATCTCTTACGTGTCTAAAAACATTGAACATATAATTAAACAAAATTTTACGTACGTACGTAATCAAATTAACAAACAAACAAGCTAATTAAATTAATTAAATTATTTTTAGTTAATAATGTTAATTAAAAATGATTAAAATCAAAAGGGTCATGTTTCAATGAAGCCAGTCAATCGAAGAATCGAATTTCTAACATGAAACAAGTTACGTCCCTTAAGAATTCTGCCTTGGCCATCTTGTACGCAATATGAACACGCCATTTGATTACTCA
Organism: Dianthus caryophyllus; assembly: GCA_023091065.1. NCBI lineage: Eukaryota > Viridiplantae > Streptophyta > Magnoliopsida > Caryophyllales > Caryophyllaceae > Dianthus > Dianthus caryophyllus. The sequence goes on along the minus strand of CM041522.1, from coordinate 8,094,434 downwards.
CATTTTTAATCCTTCTTGCTATTATCAAATGTGGTGGCAATTTCCGCCTTTCGATATCCTCGTAACCGTCTTCATTATCAGCGTCCTCGACGTACCTTAGGGAATTCCCTTCCGGTATGTCTAGGGGTGTCGACAATTTATTGGTAGTCGCAGTTGTAGCTGGAGCTGTTTTCTGGAGTTTTCTGGAGCTGCGAGAGGTGGTGGTAGTATTTGGTAATGATAAGGAGTTTTCCGAGAATACGATGTCGGATTCATGGAATTCTTCCTCCATTGAAAATGATGAATTTTGAGATTTTTTTTTTTAAATTTTGTTTGTATAATTGTGGGATGAAATTTTAGGAAAGAAGTAAGAAGAGGAAAAAAAGGAAAAGAGGAGTGAATATATATAAGGTGTGGTGGGGAGAAGGGTAGATGAAATGTGGGGGTTTAGAATTCATAATGTGCTCAACTTGGCGTCATCTAATTGGCGCGTTGAGTGTGCTTTCAGCTATCTTATCTTATGTCATTAAATTAATTACTCCGTACTCCTTAGGAAATTAAGTAAATAAATGTAAAAAAAAAAATTACATTATTTTGAGCTTAAAGTTTGTAAAATTCAAAATAAATATATCATCGAAGGTCATAATTTGAATATTGAATACTCGTATTAAAATATTTTGCGTTTATCATATAAAAAAGTACTCCCCAAAAATATATTTTCACCAAAAAATAAAGTTTGTAATTGTGAACTGGTATAAAATTAATTCTGATCAAAGTCCTACGCGGTAGCTAAGATCATGTAAAGTTGAATGGGTAAGAATTTTTTATTTTTTTTGGTAGCATTAGGGAGCCATGTTACCGGTCTTGTGAGGTAAACCAGGCGTGCATGATAGCCTGCAAACCATACACGCTAGGTAAACCACCCTTTTTACCAGGGCGACAGGCTCGTGATCTATTAGGCATAGCCTCATGTTCTAAACTCCCCACAAGATTGCTCTTGGAGGGAATCGAACCTGAGACCCATGGGAATTTCACCCATGTTTTAACCACTAGACCACACCCTTGCGAGTAAGAATTTTATTTCTACAGTAGAAGGAGTATATATTATTGCATATTGATATCATAATTTCAAATAAGATTGTCATATAAATGTGACCTTATTATTATTATTATTATTATTATTATTATTATTATTATTAAAGAGTACTCCGTATTATTTTCTTAGTCAACAATTCATCTTTACTTTAATTTTCTCTTCACAAAATACAGTAAATTTAAATAATCGAGACAAATAAAATGCATTTATTATTATTTATCAAAAAATAAGTTGTAAAAAATTTTAAGTTCCAGTGTCTCAATTAACTTCACAATACATTTGACGATAATGATTAAAATAGAAATATTTAAAACATATGTTACTAAAATATTAATCCATAATATGATATCTGAAAATTTCTAAATTTATATAGCATTAATATTAGCATATATTCCTATAAATCTTGTACATTGTAATTAGCTATATATTCATTGTTAGCTTAGCTTAGGTAGTAGGTTGATTGTATACAGTTTCAAAATGGTAAAATGTAGCTACGTAATTTTGCATTTGCATTATGTTGAGTTTATTTATGTTATACGAGTAGTTGTTACTCCGTATTAAGCTAAGGTAACGTACGTTAGTGCAATACTCATTTGAAACACTTATTCTAAAATTGGTAAATGATTATTATTTGTATATGATCGAGTATGTTGACGTTTTTTCAATTGAGTAAGCCTTGTGTATGATAATTTTACATGTATAATGATTGATTTATATTTATGAGATGATCGATTTAGTGTGTATATTGATAATTTATTACTTATTGTAACTATTTTAAAACATCTACGGAGTATAATTAAAGAGTCATATTTTATTTAATATTGACTATAAATAAGAAATGATAATAACCTTTTTGCCACTATGAAATCATGGTGCAGTGCGCGATAATAATTAATTATCTCATGTGAGCATTTGTCATTTCAATATGTGTATGAGATTTATATTACTCTGTATCGTTTATTGTTGAAATTAGAGTATAAAAAATTCACTTATTAATTCATCCACATTTGAAATCCTTTTTCGGTTTTCTAACAAAAATTCACTACGAGTACTACTCCCTCCATCCCAAATTAATTGTCCCCTTTCTATTTTGGGATGATTTAAGGGATGGTAATTGTTTCGGGTGTAAATACGCAGGGTAGATACGACTCGAAGCTATGATGATATTTCGTGTGATTATTTTGGGTGTAAACTTGAGGCCTTCGGATGACGTAATAGTCGCTAGGCCGGGTCGGCTTGCTCCGTGGATGGACCTACAAAACAACCCTCGGGCGAGGGTTTGCCCCGAGGAGAGCCTCCGACGCCTTGAGTCGATTCAGGTATCTGAGTGTATATATGTATATGAATATGAGTATAATAGTGAGAGAGTAGAGAGTATGGTTTTAGAGAGTGGGAGAGAAGAAGATATCTTACTCGCTTCTTGGTGTATTCATAGACTTTTAGGCCTTTTGGGCCATTTCGGCATTGGGCCTTTGGGCCGATATCCTAATATTCCAATATTTATTGTTTTATACTCGTGGCGTAGTGAATTGACCACCCCAACAAATGCCCCCAGGACTCGCGTATAAAGTGCAGCGTGTTCGGTGTCTAAAGCCGGTGTCGAATGGAATACGCGAAACCGTTGACTGTGGGCGATATATGTGAATGAGATCCCGTAGAAGGAACCCGCTGTAAAGGAGGCGTTTTATAAACTTGGTTGCACGTTGGCATTTCGGATATGGGCTAGCGACGCGGACAGAGGAAGTCACGCGGTGCGGCCAAGGGTGACGCTGAGAACACAGCGTCACTGAAAATACAAAGATAGCGGCGCGGACAGAGAGTGTCACGCAGCCAAGGGCTGGAGGCTAGCGGTGCGGACAGAGGATGTCATGCGGTCGCATCCAAGGGTGACGTTGAGGACGCACCGTCAATGAAATAATAGCTAGCTGGCACTTGATGAAGTTTGCACAAGTATTGACTATTTCATACTTAGCGTACTTTTATCCATCTGACACCTCGAAAATCTTCACTCTTTAGAGCGGATCTTTGGTGTTTGTCGGTTTTATGGCCATCTGCTGTTCTTTGGCCGTAGCCACTTTAGCATGCGGCCTACTGTTTTCCGTTGTATGTTGCTTTCCTTGAGCGCGTAGCTCTGTCTTGACTACTATAGATTAGGCTAGGCGGCGTGGCTGTGCCTCTATTGGGTAGTTATAGCGTGAGAGATGTTCTGGGCTCCAGTGGCCGCAAATTTGCCTTACTTTTTGCTATAACTGTGCTTTCTTTCCGTTGATGTATTTATTTAGAAAATTTTCTAAGTTATCCTGCGGTCCTTCGTGTTTACAACTTTCATTCCTTCATAATTTGGTAGTTAGCCTGTACGAATTTTATGTCTTTCTTCGGGAGTCATGTCTGAAAATTTTCCAAGTTATCTGATGGTAGGCTGATACGGGCTCTGGCGTGTGATTCACTTAGTTTGCTTAGTTTCCTTATTTAGCTTGTCGGCTAGGTTTCCTTTATTTGTCTTTTTCCTAGTTAGTGCAATCGTGCCTTTGTGTGGCGTGACGGTCTTATTTAACTTTTTCGCTTTATGGTTGGTGCCCTGTGCGCTGGTCTTAGCTAACTTTCTTATCTTCTAGTTAGTCTTGCTTTGTGCGATGATCTTCCCTAACTTTTCCGTCTTCTTGCCCAGGTTCATGACCGTGGGACTTTGTGACTGGTGCCACCCGTGGGTGGTCTTATCCAGCCTTTTCATGTAAAAGTAACACCGTGATTAGGGCCGCCCTGAGGTGGTCTTATCTAGGCTTTTCCGTGTAAAAGTAACACCGTGACTAGGGCCGCCCTGAGGTGGCCTTATCTAGCCTTTTCCGTGTAAAAGTAACACCGTGACTCGGGCCGCCCGGCGGTGGCCTTATCTAGCCTTAGCCTTTTACATTTGGGTTACACACTATGTATGGCGCAGTGAACTTACGCAGCCTTATCACATTTTGGTGAAATTTGCTGGGCTCTATGTATGGCAGGACTTATCTGACCTTACCATCTTTGGGTAGAAATTTGTCTGGGCACTATGGCCATGACAGACTCTCTGCCTTGACATTTTAATTTGTGGTAAATGACTTATCTCTGCCTTAACATCTTGGTAGTGTCTGAGCACTATGTAATGACAGCACTATCTGCCAGCCTTGACATTTTGATTCTGTTTGCACTGGGCTCTATAGCATAAGCAGACTTATGCCCTTACCATCTTGGTGAAATTTGTCTGAACTATGGCATGAGCGAGACTTATCTGACCTTGACATTTTAGGTGAGGTGTAAACAGACTTATCTGAAGCCTTAACATCTTGGGTATCTGGGCACTATATGACAGACTATCTGACCTTGACATTTGGGTGGGGCTGTAAACAGACTTATCTGCCTTAACATCTTTGGGGCTGTCCCAGGCACTATAATATGAGCAACTATACCTTAGCATTTGGGTAAGTGTAAACAGACTTATCTGCCTTAACATCTTTGGGATCAGGGCTGTCTGTATATAGTGGCCAGACTTATCTCTGCTTGACATTTGGGTGGGCTGTAAACAGGACTTATGCCTTAACATCTTTGGGCCAGTGTCTGGGCACTATGTATGACAGACTTATGCCAGCCTTGACATTTTGTCGTAGGGGATTCCTACGGTCGGAGCCACCCCGTAGCCGGCGTGAGTGGTCTTACCCAATTTACGGTTCATTTGTTTACGAGGCGTTTTTGCCGTCCTGCCAAATTGTTAGTACAAGATTTTCAAAAAAATACATATTTTGAATCGATAAATACGATTATTCGGGCTCTCGGGGTAGTCCCCCCTCCTTGCCCCCTGGCCATCCCTTGTGTGACGCGCCGTCTAAACAAGGGATGGGCATAATATTACTACTAATTCTCGGCTTTTTGCGGCTCAATCTCGCTGGAGTTTCTTGTGGAGGTAGGATGACTATAGGGTGTTTTGACTGTTCGTAAGGTCGTATATTTCATCGTTTGTCATCATTGTCCTCCGCAACTTCTTCAAAAAATAAATATCATAGGAGTGATTAGTCATCTCTTACCGGTGCCAAACTGTAACACTCCGTAATAAACCTTAACATTTGCCTTGTATCCCTTCCCTGTACTTAAATAGGATAGTGCTATGAATATACGAGTAGTTTTTTATGCTCCTAGTTGATACTTGCAACTTTAACATATAATAATAATATTATTATGATGTACCCCTATCAGCATCAACATTTGTTAACAAAAGAAATGAGACTTATCTTTCTGCGTGCAACTTGCAGACCGTGGCCGCGTGCGGCTGCATACCGTCGGACAAGCGGCCGCCCCACCGGTGGCGGTGAGGTGACGTGGTCGGACAGGCGGAGGCAGCTGGAAGCTGGTGGCCGGCTCGTGGTAGTCGAGCCGAGGCAGCTAACATGGGCGGCCGTCCAGCGGTGGCTGGGATGATGTTAGCCGTGCGGTCTTGGGTGGCTGCCTGGAAAGTGGCCGGGTGAAATGATGTGGCCGCCTGAAAGGTGGCCGGATGAAATGAGTTGGCCGCCTGAAAGGTGGCCGGATGAATCGAAGGCCGCGGCGGGCCGGGAAGTCGCCGGACGAGAGGTTGCTGGGCCATGGTGGCCGCTAGCCTGGTGTCGGTGGTGGGCACCGTTTGCTGCTTCACCGAGGCTGCTGGCCTAGGCCGTATCGGCGGCCGTGCACGGCGGATAAGGCCGTGATTGGGTCAGCCCGCCGCCGTAGTACGTCCTTTGTTTCCTGACTGCGTTTTGTCATTTTCTTTGATAAAATATCACTCCGTAACTAATTTGTAAACTTCATTCATTTGCAATTTGCTTCTACGTGAGGTGCTATGGACCGTATCAAAGTGGTCGGGCTTTGGTGGCTTCAGGTGGCAGTGACCGGGCCGCTTATGGAGGCCGCCGTCATGTGGCCGGACCAAAGCAGGGCAACAGCGGCTGTTCTAGGTTCACGCCGACGTGTTGCCTCCGCGACCGAGTAAGAACCTACTCAGCGACAGAGGTTGAACAAGGTTGTGGCCGTACAAGGTGAGGCCGCGGTGGCCGTACAGACGGTGGCCGAGGCCGTGCTTGCGGTGACCTGCGGCTGAACAAGGTTATATTCAGGACGAGGTTATATTCACATGGGGTGTGTCCGGTGGCCGTCAATGATCTTGCAGTGGCCGTAGCTGGAATGGCCGTGGAGAGGTGGTATGGTGGCCGGGCTGAGTTGGCTGCACCGTTACTCGCGATTGGCCGTACGGTGTAGTAAATAAGCGAGGCCGTACGGCGCTTGCGTTATCCGAAGTGTTGAATGGAGTGATGACAACATGACTGAGAGTCCCGTTTCTGCCGGCCGTATAATACCAAGGGCGAAAGCTGCGCAGGGAGGTCGAGCCGAGGAGCGGCAGCAAAGCAGTCGCGGCCGAGCCGCCGCCAGAGGTGGTTGAGCCCGAGGCTGACCGGAGGACCACGACCATGGCTGTGGTTGCGTGCGGCGGTGCGGGCGGTGAGCTGAGGCCACCGTTCGGTGGTAATGTGGAGCTCACCTTCTTGCCGCTGGGTTTTCTTGGTGCTTCGCTCCTCCTCCTTTTAATTCCTTTTTCTCCCATTATTATTATCATTATTATTATTATTATTATAATAATATTGCCTTTTCTTGTTTCATTTCCCTTTTGTCCTTTCCCTCTATTAAAATAATAGATACATGCTCCTGCCCCACATGGGGCTATTACATTTTCTTCCTTTCTTTGATTTTATAATAAGAGTTGCACGTATGAAATGCACAATTTCATGAAAAATCATGTAAATGGTGGGTCCCTCTCCTTGTATGGCTTCCACTTCATTATTACTCCGTATTTGTTATTATTGTGATGCTGCACATGCTCTTTCCTTTTCTTTTCCTTGTCTTTTTCCCCTTGGATTCTATTACTCCCCTTATCATTAATGCTTGTCTTTTTTTTTTTTTTTTTTTTTGGCCCATTTCTTCATGGGTTTGGATATTTGACCTCCTTTCTCACTTGAGATAGGCGCCAAAATAATAATCTGAGCTCTCCTTCTCCATTTTCCTTTGACTTTTCCTTTGCTTTTACCATTGTTTTCCCTGCATTCCCTATGCTCCTTGTACTCTTTTTAGAATAGGTCCTCACTTGAATATCCTTCAGTTGTCTTCTACCAGGAAATGGTAGAATTTTCTATACTCATTGAGTTTTCCATCCTTGCGGTTGGGGCTGAGGTGTTTGGCCGCCATGATATACACGGTGGTTCATACAAGCGGACAGAGATACGCATCCTAGAACCAAAGTTTGAGTTTCCTTGTGGAAACATGTAACCAACGTGGATTTGTAGTATGATGTGGGTTGTACTTTCCTTGGGCTTGGTAAAAAATGGGGGTTGCTTTGCTTATGTGACACCAACATCCCATGAATCTCTCTCGTTTCTCCCCCTCCTTTTACTCCGTAATATATATTATTATTTTTGTAAGTGAAGTTCCCTTTTTCTTTACTTCCACGGCTTGGTATGTACTCACGTATTCTTGCGGCCATCACTTTTTCATTTTTGAGACGGCTTTTGGAGTGGTATCCGTGGGTGTATAAGACTAAATCGTCCCCACAGACGGCGCCAATTGTTTCGGGTGTAAATACGCAGGGTAGATACGACTCGAAGCTATGATGATATTTCGTGTGATTATTTTGGGTGTAAACTTGAGGCCTTCGGATGACGTAATAGTCGCTAGGCCGGGTCGGCTTGCTCCGTGGATGGACCTACAAAACAACCCTCGGGCCCGAGGGTTTGCCCCCCGGGGAGAGCCTCCGACGCCCAAGTCAGTTCCGTATACAAGTGTATATATGTATATGAATATGAGTATAATAGTGAGAGAGTAGAGAGAGTATGGTTTTTAGAGAGTGGGAGAGAAGAAGATACCTTACCTTGCCCCCCTTAGGGGGTATTCATAGACTTTTTAGGCCTTTTGGGCCATTTCGGTGCATTGGGCCTTTTGGGCCTTGATATCCTAATATTCCAATATTTATTGTTTTATACTCGTGAGCGTAGTCGGAATTCGACCCCCCAACAGTAATGAAAATGAGAAAATTTTAAAAATTCTTTGTTAAAACATACTAAAAATAGAAAGGGGACAAGTAATTTGGGATGGAGGGAGTTTTGCTACTCCTCCTATATATATTGCTAGACCTTTCACATATAGGGAGTATATTAGTTATACTTTTAGCTTTTTTAATAATTTTTACTTGTTTATTTGTAGGTCTCACGTATGAGACGGTCTCACGTTAAACTAACTACTGTTTAAATAAAATAACCACAAATCAAATAACCCACAAATCAAACAGTACTCATCCGACCACACCTAAACAAGTGGAAATTATACATTATTGGAAGCTATATATGTTGCACCTTTAGTAAGCAAATGGCTAGCTAAAACGGTTCCTTTACTTACGGCTCACGCATTAACTATTGAAAACTTGCAAGAAATAAAATACTAGTTTATTGTTTATTTTGGATTTTATTTAGATATAATTACTTTTAACAGATAATAACAATAACAATAATAATATCTCACAATTAGGAGGTCATTATAAGAGATTAATGCATGCATGAATGTGTGATTATTGATTAATCAAACAATTAATTTCCTAGACAAGTAATGTTTCTTTGCATTATCCTTTTCAAGTATGCCTTGGTTTTAGCCACATTTGTTTGAGGTGACTACTATACTATCTCAATAATATTTAACGACACATGTTTTAATTACGAGTACATGTCTTGGTAGTTGCTCACATATTACTATCTATAATATCGATCACGCACGTATACATTGTATGATGTATGTGTACCAAATAGTTAGTTATTTAGGTGCGTTTACAAGGCTTTTGAATTGACAACAAAATTGAACTGTTTATATTATTTCTATACAGTGATCGTAGCTGATTAATGATGTATGCATGTTTTTTATAAATCTGTTGAATATGATAACTAAGTTTATTAAAGAATGTCGTTTTTTTTAACTAACTCTCTTGAACAAGTGAAAATTAGTTCACTCCGTGTTCAATTGTAGTTATAATGAGGCATCTCATGAGTCATGGCTTATGCTTTGCATTGCATAAGGACAATGAATTATATGGAGTATTACTTAATTTTGTAGATTAAATAAAGTAGCTATAGTAATACAATTTTTTTGGAACAATCTAAATAAAATTGATACAATAACATAGTCCGTATTAATTTATATACGTACAGAGTGCTATAGAGTAGTATCATAGAGGATCTGTAACGCCAATCAGAATACTTCGTATATATAATTAAACATAAGGAAATTATTATATATTTCATTGTTCAAAACACGGTCGTTTAAATCATAAAGATGTACCGTTGAATATGCAAAATCCACCTACGCTCCACTACCCATGACGGTATATATTCATATCCATACGGCCATACCCACCCCATCACTTATCAAACCTACACATATATCCACCCTAACTGGGCAAATGTAGTACGATATCCACTTGTACTCGTCTCATTAACATCATCGGAGTTACATGAAGCACCAATTGTGACAATTGGCATCAAGCATCATATCTAAATCTAATACGGAGTACAGACTTAAACTCAAATTTCTAGCAACTTAGCTCATTTACTTGCAGCTGTAATTTACTTACGATTGAATTTAACGCCATTCAATTAATTATATACATCGTACACCATTATTACGTACAGTATATGTTTATACTCCGTATATTAATATGTCAGATGAAATTTATTGCACCACTAGATAAAACTTGCAACTCACATGACATGAAACTCTGCATTATATAAGGGATTATTACAAATCCATTTAACTTGCACCATACTCATTTACAGCTTAAATCTCAAAACATTTTGTTACTAATTATGTTTCAAGGAAGTACTCCCTCCCTTTGACATTATATTATTATTTTTATTCATCAATTTAGAGAATTTTGGATATCGTCGGTTATATATAAATGATACCCTTATGTCTTAGTAATTTGTTTATATTTCTCTTAAATTCCCTCACAAAAAAGTCAAACTGTATGTAAACAATTCAGTGGAACAGAGAGAATAGTATAATCATGTGAATCATGTGTGATCTCATTTGTTCGTTTCTTTTAAATAAAATAGTAATATAAAGTTTTATAATTTATAACTATGGATTTTGGTGTTGTAAAATGCGCTTTGACAAATGTGTAGTACATCATGTGGGACTGTGGGAGTGAATTTCAATGGAGGAAGTACAATATATATATCTCTGCTCAATATTTATGTAATTTTTTTTTTCTCATATTAATGAAAGATTTGTTTTATGGTTATATCATTTACAACAAAAGTGATGTTTTTTTTCCATCAAATTAAATTCATCTACTCCCTCCTTTTCTGAGTATTCAGTGAAGGGGCGAAACCTACAATATTTTAATTATAAATTCAAAAAACATATACTCTATACTCTGTAAGTTATATCATTATGATAGTGAAGTATATTTGTCATGAATATATACAAAACTGTATTTCCATAAATAAGGAGACATGCGATATAACAAGCTGAAAGCATCGTATTAGAGTTTAGACCATGCCAAAAATAAAAATGAAACGGACATTTCTTCCTTTAAATAGCTACTTGTAATTAATGTGTCGAACATAGTAAATTTATAGCAATATACACAATTTGTACTCCGTGTATATATAATAATAATAATAATAATAATAATAATAATAATAATAATACATGCTTAGTGTATACTATTGCGTATATAAAAGTATTGCCAACCTTATCTTATGAGAGTAAATTAGCATAGAAAAAATATCAATGAGTTTGACAATATAGATAGCTTGCCAAATCATTACCAAATCGAATTACTAATTATCCAACTTGCAAAGTCGTATGAGTAATTTCTACGAAATTCTAAACTATGATCATCACAAGTTACCATAAAAAAACAAAACACTGTTTTTTAGGGAGCATAGTCGAGATTCTGTTGAACTCCCTTCACTAAAAGTTCCGTCCCATTTTACAAATTTCATCATTTATTAAAGAATTTTTTATACTCCTTTCGTCCCGATCTTTGTTTACCCTTTCCATTTTAGATATACGGGTTATTTGTTTACATTTTCATTTATGATCTTGGTTGACCCATATGAGGTGGTGAACCCTTACTTCTTTAACCAATTACATTAGATTATTTTAAGCAGGCGATACCCCATTTGTATTATTATTATTTTATTAGTTTTTTCTCTGCCTTTCTTCTTACATTGATAAATTTGTATAAAGTAAACGTAAATAAATCACCGAGACGAAAGGAGTATATTTGAAAATGTGGTAACGTGTGATCTGTTTTATCCGTTTTTAAAAAATTTCAAAAAATATGGTCAAAATGTTAACTTTGACCTATACAGCTAATAAAAGTAAATGGAGAAGTTAGAATTAGAGGGAGTATAATGAAACGGTAACCTAATCTAAACATTTTACGCCATAAAGATTGAAATATCAGTGTTACAGGTGCCTAGAAATTGGGGTTGCAAAGTGTGGGGAGGTTCTCCAAATAGTTCAAGTTTCGATTCATGATGATGGTCCTTGGTTTGAGGGAAGGATTGTTAGGGTGCAAACCCAAGTCCCACATCGGTTGAGAAAATATGAAAACTCGTCTTTATAAGTGTCCACCAAATATAATAGTATGATATTGCCCGCTTTGGGCCTAACCCTCACGGATTTACTCTTGGCTCCTTCCCAAAAGGCCTCAGCTTTCATCTTTTTTCTCAACCGATGTGGGACTTGGGTTTGCACCCTAACAATTATATACGTATATTTTTTTTTTATTTTTTTTTTTATTAATAGTTAACTGTTGTAGTTTCTTAGCCTTACACTTGCACCACAAAACTACAAAAGCAGTGATAGCAACTTATTTTTGGGTATAAAGTCATATATAACCTATGTTCTGAACGCTAAATCATGACATGTTCGATATAAAAAAAAAGGGATGTCTTTATTAAGTAAATCGACAAATTACTTTCTTGTGATCGAACATCTTTTCTTAATTACACTTAAGAATTTTAATGAATAATTATTTATTTAGTTATTATTATCTATTATTAAGTTTGAAATTATTACTTTTATAATTTTTAAATATTTTATGAAAAATCGTTTAATTTTTAACACGGTATTAAGAAAATAGTAAAAATCCACCACTCATTACTTCGCGCAGTCGACATTTTATTTTACTAATTACACTTAACGATTTTAATAATTAAATATAATTTCACTATTAGTATTATTTCTCTACTTTTTAATGATTATTTGAATTTTTTTAAAAAACCGTCTATTATAGATATATAAATTATCGAAAACGAAAATTTTAAAAAAAAATGGCATATCTCAAGGAGTCTCCTTGAGATGTGTCGGCACATCTCAAGGAGTCTCCTAGAGTTGGGTCGTTTTTTTTTAATTTTTATTATTAATTATTAATTATTAATTTTATTATTACGATAAATTTATAATTTATTTTCAACGTCAAATGTGTTTGATAAATTATTGGGTATTCCGTGATTTAATTTTTTTATATATATAATTGATATCCCGTTTTTGATAAATTAATTTTTTATAAACGTAACGATAAAAAAATGTACCGATTTAATGAAAATATCAAATTTTAAAAATTTGTAATTCAAAACATTATAAATAATATTACTAACAAAAAATAAAAAATAATTATGTAATTCACTAAGTATAATTAGTTAAAAGAAAAGCCGACTGCGCAAAGTAATTTGTCGACGACGAATAGCAAATGGTAAAAAAAAGGAGGTACTCCGTCGTATTGGGATAAGAGAAAAAAAAAAAAAAAAAAGGTACTCCGTCGTATTGGGATAAGAGAAAAAGATGACGAAATAGAGGTGCAATTATGTACTTTCTCCATTCCATTTGATTCTATACATATTTCTTTTTCGGAAATTCCAATCAATTCTATACATTTCTATTTTAGTCTCTACTTTATTAAACTAAAAGACCAATATACCCTTCACTAATACCCACTCAACCCACTTGCAAACAATAAAGTAGGGGTATTTAAGTAATTCCATTATCTACCCCACTTGATTTTATTCTACCTTAATTACCGTGTTTTGGTCAAACGTATAGAATCAAACGGAATGGAGGAAGTAATAGTTAAAGTAATGATGATTGAGGAAGTGAGTTGATTTGGTGTGAAGTTATGTGCAACTTCGTAGGGTCCCTTTCAATTGGAAGATCTACTAATAACTTACATTTCGTAATCACCATGACGAATCAAGGCTCACCACGCACCTTTACAATGTTACCATCATTTTATCTATAACATCTTTTATTTTTCAAACCGAAATAAATATAAACATTTTTTAAAAATAACTACGCAAAAGTCATAAAATGAGTTATTTTGATTTTTCTTTTTTTCAAATCAAGTTAAAACTAATTAGCACATTGAATTTTTATGCAGATAATTTGTATTCGATCTATTTTTAGTTTGCAAATTGATATAAAAGGCTGGAATAGCTTGATTATCTCAAGCTCTGAAAAATGGTTTTTTTTAATTTTATTTTAAGTTTTGGATAAAAGCTAAGTTTGATGAGATAATTAAGTAATTAGGGAGTCATTTCACTTGATTTTCATTAACAATTGGTGATTTTGTACTTGATAAAATATGCACAAATTCTCATATGAAGCAGAATGCTTGTTTAAGTATGAACGGTCAAATATTTCACAAAAGACAAAGGACAAGTGGGGAAGAAAGATGTTTTTAAAACATCACTGTCTTTGTGAAAATATTTTGGCCGTTCTATGTGAAGCAGGTTCTGTTTCACACAAGACTTACACTAAAATATGTAGGTAGGGTGGAATTATTTGTGGATGATGGGCTTTAATAATTCGAAAGGATCCTATTTGGACATCTTGCATGGAGCCCAAAATGTAGCCATAAAGAGAAAAATGGAGCCTAAAATGTAGCCCAATACATAAACAAGCTAAATGATATGGAGAATTTTAATACCCGTGGTTAAAAATGTACTCCCTCTGTTTCAGTCATTTATTTACACTTCTCTCAAATCGCCGTCACAAAAAAGTCAAACTGCAAACAATTCACCGAAACGGAGAAAATAATTTTATTTGATTAATCACATGTAAGTGGGATTAAAGTAATTTCTTACTTTAAAGTAATTTCTTACTAGTAGTTCTCTTGTTAGTTTCCTTGTTAGTTTCCTCCTCATTATAGCTATAGGATTAAAGTAATTTCTTACTAGTAGTTTCCTTGTTACTAATATATGTAAGTGGGATTAAAGTAATTTCTTACTAGTAGTTCTCTTGTTAGTTTCCTCCTCATTATAGGATTTATAGCTATAGGATTGATAATTTCATAATTTTCTTTCATTTTTATTTTTATCAATTTTCAACTAATCACACTTACACAATTTACTTTATTATTTTTTACTTTAACCTCACTCACACAATTCGCCATCTTAATTTTTGAGTCATACTACTTCGTAATATGAGAAAAACATAATGAAATGGAGGAAGTATGATTTAAACTAATCGTTTCTATTATTAATCAAAACATAAGAGCAAAAGCAATGGAGGTTTTTAGCCCTTGGGTTTGTCAATAAAATTTTAAATATTAAGTTTTTCCCATTGTGTGTCTTCTTGGGTTTGTCAAAATAAAAAATAAGTTCTTATTTTAGAACCAAGTTTTTGTTATTTCCAAAATATTTAAATTAATTTGTGATAGGATTAGTCGCACTCTCCTAATCAAAAATAGACCGGACAAACACTAATGGGTAGCAAGGGTAAGTCGGGGTCGAATCCACAGGGAGAAAGTCGCTTATGTTGGTTATTTTGGGTGATTCTAGTCTCGGTTCGAGTGTAGGTTGGTAAACTAGAGCTAGAGCGCAAGGAAAAGGGATTTAAACGATAAGGAAAAAGTCTAGGGAATCGGGGATAGCATAGGCAAAGCTAGGATGAACGATGGTGATAGAAAGAGTCTGAATCGCATGTGCTAAGGAATAGGCTCGACCTCTCGGTTCTAAGCGTCCTCTAGGTCTCAAGTGCGGGCTCTCATGACTTACAGATGAGGGTCCTAATGGTTAGTCTCGTGCCCTACCTCAAACTAGGCTTTCGTTCTTAAGTTTAAGGGTAGCAAAGGCTCACTAATCCTTGGCCAAAGGATCAACAAACACAAACAAAACAAGACAACCAAAATCACAAGCAAAACCCTCATCAAAACATCACCAAAATCGACCTAGACTACTCACCCATGATCACCCTTTCTCCCTAGATAAAGGACTACTCACTCATGATGAAAACAACAACAAAAGCAATAACAATGGATGAAAACATGATCAACAATGATATACGATGAAATGATAAACAAAGGAGAGAAGTATAACAAAAACCAATCAGAAATTCAAAGAGAAAGAGAAGAACAAAGTCAACAATACCGAAATAGGACGATCAAACAAGCAATCCGAGTCGAGAATTCAAAGTACAAGAAGAAAAATTAATCTAACCCTAAATTTTTGATAGAAAGTAGTTTAAAGTGTTAGGAAGATCCCCTCAAAATTTCGTGCGAAAATAATATGTTTTGCCCCCTCAAATAGATAATCTATTTTAAGCCAACGAGCAGTCGCAGGGCTGTCCCTAGGTGGTCCCGGACGGGACAGGGGCCATCCCGGACGGGACAAGTGCACCCCGGACGGGACAAGGTCATCCCGGAGCCTTCAGTTCAAGTCCTCTTTTGTGCTTCTTTTGTACTTAGTTTTTTTCTTGTTTTTTTCTTCTTTTGAACTGAAAGCCAACTTCCTTTCTTCTTGTTGTCCCAAGGCTAATGTACTTTGCTCATGAGTAGGGACGAGGTCTCGGATGATAATGTTAGTTTGAAATCCCGTCCCATGGTCCCGGGAGACCTTCATTGGAAGAAACGAGGCTCGTGCGCAAGCGAAACGCAACGAAACCAACTCGAATCACCTTCAAACTTCACGAAACTTCACGTAACCTCTCGACAAGCATCCTAAACTCCAAATATGCGCTTATACCTGCAAAATGGACACAAAAACGCAGCAGTGCCAAAACGGAGAGAAATAGGAGCTGAAACGCAAGTAAAAGCACAGGAAACGCAAAGAAACGCAAGCGACAGGGGGCTATAAGTACATAAATATATGAGATATCAATTTGATAGGGTTGAAGAGTAGTAGTGGGTCCCAATTAAAAATAAAGTTAAAGTTTTACCATTGTAGTAAAAAGTTCTTAAATTTTGAAATTGTTGAAAAATAATTGAAAATAGAAAGAACTTTATATAAAGTTCTCCCATTGTGTTTGCTCTAATTATTTTTATAGTTAATGATAATTATTATTAACCAAAAATATATTCACTTTTTGCTGAAACACAATTTTTCTTGGGACTTGCTATTTCACGCCCCCTTTTTGCTATTTATCGTCCCCTTTTTGTGTGAAAAAAATTTAAATGCCCCTATGTTATATTTTTATATTAAAAAAATATAATTCTTAATTAGTTACTAATTTTTTCATTCAAGTAATAAAATTTATATATACAAACTTTTTTAAATGTATTTAACTTATAGATATGTAAATAAGAAAAGAAAATTAAAAATAAAATAAAAATTAACTAAAATTGGGTATAATCGCGTGAGAAACGCGGCTTACCATAGGTATAGTCGGGTAGTTTACCCGACTCAGCCTATGGTAAGTCGCGTTTCTCACGCGACTCATCTTATGGTAAGTTGCGTTTCTCACGCGACTTAGTCAAAAACCGAGGTTTTTTTTAAAAAAAAATTTAAGTGCAAATATATATGAACAAATTTAGTTTCAAATTAATATGTTGTAAATTTAAACACTAATTCTTGTGTTAGTCAAGACTTACAATAAATTATTGTAAATTCGCCTCATTTGTACCCGATTATATAATTTTTGTACTATTTAAGTGATAATTATGATTAATTGTTACTAAATCTTTTCAGTATCTCTATTAGTGACTTTAGTAGATTTGTTTCATATTTTTGTACCCCTTTAACTGTAATTTGTACCTTGGTCTCACATTAACTTAGGACCTGTTTTTTCGGACTTTAGAATTGAATCGAATCGAATCAATCAGGCCCAGAATCGAATCCAGGCCCAATTGGCCCAGGCCAGATCGAGTGAATCGAATGAAGTTCAAATTTACTCTTTCTGGTATCTTTGAAATGAATCGGCCCAGGCCCAAGTGGAATGAGGCCGAATCGAAGGCCAGAATGGGTGAACAGGCCCGAATTGAACTTAAGTGGTGGCCCAATCGAAATGGTGAAAATAAAATTTGAAAAAGAGTCCTTAGTGTAAGTTCAGCCTTATAGGAGAATAGCTGAAATTTAAATAAGTACTATAATCAAAATTATTATCAAATTCGTTAAATTTTTTTCAAATATAGTCCAAAAAACAAATATGAATAAAGTATTTTTTTAATAATATGGGTATTTTGGTCATTTAGAATACGAGAAATAACAAAGAAGGTGCGGAAATGGCAAAAGTGTTTTACTTTGATTTATATGGTGGGACATAAAACGATCATTTTAAGACTTTATCTCCTGAAGAATAATGTTGAGAAGTGACATTCCATTGAATGAGAAAAAGAGCTCATTTTAATACCAAAAAAAAAAAAAAAAAAAAAAAAAAAAAAAAACATTTAATGAGTTGTGTCCCAAAATCGAGGAGACAAATTGCAATAAAAACACACCAAAAACTCCACTCTAAAACTTCCACTTCAACAACAACAACAACGTAAACCCCACGCGCCACCGCAATGGCACTACAAAACAAAACATTCCTCATAATCTTCCTCCTCTTCACCGCCCACATCCACCACACTTCCGCCATCATAATCAACCTCCCAAAAGTCAGAAACTTATTGTCACTCTCACACACACTCCTCTCCATCTCCACCACCCTCCTCCACCGCGTCTCCAACCTCCGCCTCTCACGCGGCGACGTCCCCGGCGCACTACGCGCCAAAAAACTCGCCGTAACCGGGGAGTATTTTAAGGGATTTCTGTATTGGCCCACCGTGTTGTACCTTTGTTGGGATTTTTACAGGCAGGTTGCTTGGGTTGAAAAGGATGGTGGTTATGGCGAGTTGTTGACTCGGTCGATGACTGAGTTGACTCGGGTAAGGACTAATAAAGAGTGGTCTTTCGGGAGAATTACTCATGATGACCTTCGTCGGCTTTTTAAGTCTATTTCTCGCTTTCACTCTGTCTTCACTAAATCTGTATGTTCCCTATTTTTCTTATATTTTTATACGGTTTAATTTTCATTTTCTTAAATAGAATATTAATATTCAATTTTTATATATTTTTTTTTCTACGGAATATAATGTATAATTAATATTCAATTTGTATGTTAAAATTGCGTAATTGTTGTTGTTAGACCATCCCCATCCAATAACTAAGTCACCAATCTATTAACTCTTAATTTCACTATTTTTATTTGACCCACTTTTTACTCTCATCCAAAAAAATCACCACCTAAATCACCAAATTCATTATTAATTATTTTTACACTTTTTCATTTACATTTTATATTTTTATATTCAATCAATTATTATATTTACAATTATCTTTGTGCCAAACCAATTAAATAATAAAATTAAATATGTGATCCAAGTCATGACCTAAGTCATCACTTGATCTAGTGTGAGAGAAAGTCATGCTAATTTTATACTTAATTGTCATTAACTTGACCCAAGTACTCCATGACCTAAGTCATGACCCTTGAATGGGGATAGTCTTAGGTTTGTGAAACGGTTGAGTAATTGCATTTTTTAACCACTCGTGTTTACTAAGAACTAGTTTCGATCCCCTGCATCAATGCACGGTGACTATAGATATTACTCGTATTGTTTTTAACTAATAAAATTATACTAAGTAATAAATCAACTGAAATATAAGAAAATTGTTAATTTGTATGATATTCAAGTGTAAATTTAGTAGCGAACAAACGTAAATTCTAAATACAAACATATATGAAGTGCATTTATTATAATAGAATGAAAAAATAGAAATGAAAAATAAAAAAAATATTAAAATAAGTAAATAGAATAAAAAGTAAAAAATATTATTTTTTAACAGAATGAAAGTAAAAAATATTAAAATTAGCAAATAGAATGAAAAGTAAAAAATATTTATTATTGTACACAATTTCGGTATAACATTAATTTTTGATTAGAAAACATAGAATGAAAGCTAAAAAATATTAACTTAGCAAATATTTAGTTTAGGATAAATATTTTTTTGAAAAATCTAAAATAAATATTAAGATATATAATAGAAATTAAAAGTGAAGTAATGTTAATATGAACATGATTTTTTTTTTTTTTTTTTTTTTTTTTTTTTTTTTTTTTTATGAAAAATCGTGTGACATGTGAGTAATGATAATTATAGATACTGAATATAGACATAATAATATATAATAAGGTAGATGATGTAAGCATGATGTTTTGGCGGGAAAAAAACGCACAGAATCGCGACATGTGGCATTGATGATGTCAGCGATAACTGTGGTTTAATATACTCCTTCTTTCTCAGTCATTTGTTTACAGTTTGACTTTTTTCCCCTCACAAAAAAGTCAAACTGTAAACAATTCACTGAAACGGAGGGAGTAATAAAGATTGGTTCGAAACGAAATGATCGATGATATAGAAATGATCTCAAAGCAGTGTATTCTTTTACTTAGAGGTGCAATGAGTGACACGACATGATAACACGACACGAACCTGACACGAAGTTAGCGGGTTTGGGTTGAGATAAAGTGACCCATTTAAGTAATTGGGTCGACTCGAACACGACACGAAATTAAATGGGTCGGGTTAGGGTTAGGGTTAGGGTTGTAGTCTGCCGACACGAATTTGACACGAGTAACCCGTTAATTATCTAAAAGTGACATAATTAGAGTAATCTTGATGGTAAACTATCTAAAATATTAAAACATAATATTCAAATTTAAAATTTAGGTTAATGACTCATACATAAGTCGCCAAAGTTAGAAATTTAAATGGGTTATATGGGTTAAATGGGTTAAAATTGATATGCCAAAAGATAAATGAGTTAAACAAGTCGGGTTGGGTTATGAAAAAAATAAATGGGTCGGGTTAGAGTTGAGGCAATTGACACGATTATGTAAATGGATCGGGTTAGGGTTGAGAGGATAATGAACCATTTAACATTGACACAAACCCGACACGACCTTATCTGTTTGTTAGGTCTACTTTTACTTAGGGAGTTACTATTTATCACCCTTTTTTTACTATTTCTCGCCCCCTTTTATTTAGATAAAATGACTATTTTACACCTAACTTAAATTTGTCCAACCAATAATAAAAACATAAAAAATGAAGAATAAAAAATTAAATTAAATAAAAAGCTAAATTAAATGAAGAATAAATAAATAAATAAATAAATAAATAAATAAATAAAAGGGCAAAAAGTTGAAAAGAGGTGATAAATAGTACTCCGTAAAAAAAAGGACGGTAAATAGTGATTGTGTTTACTTAACGTTCAAGTTTTTTTTAAAGGTAGTACAAGTTGATTTTACACAAAAGTGACGTATCATCACTTGACCTGCACAAGTTGAAACACGGTCAATGTTACGTAGGAAATGACAAAATGTAATACTCAATTAAAGATACTCCTTTAATGCAAATTCTTTTGCGACCTGATGATTAATAAGTGTCACTCATAGAAGACCTGATGAATTGATGATACTTAGACCATCCCCATTGGTAAAAAAAATGGGGTGGTTGTGATCACTTTAGAAAATTAAAAAATAAAGAAAAATAGGAAAAGTGAGAAAGTGATTGCAAAAAATGGTTGTCTTGTGACAATTGATCATGATCACCTTTATCATTATAACTAGTGTTATGCCCGTGCAAATTGCACGGGTAAGTTCTTTTTATAAAATTTAAGTAGGAATATACGAATAATGAATTTGTTGTACAATAAATTTAATAAAAGCGTCTTCTATAAAAATCAATTGTGTATACGTATCACTAAAAAGCACTTAAAAGAACGAAATTATATGACAAACAATCATACTCATCATCAATAATAGGAAAATTCAAACCATTACATGAAATGTTAAGATAAAAGAAAATAGTACTCCAATAAGATGGTAAACGTACTATAAATCTATAATTTCTCAAATATTTCTTTATAAACTACGTTATTTATTCTATATAAGACCTATATTTTTCACTATCACAAATCATAATTTTTAAATACTTTTTAATTGTGACTCTTAAAGTAGGGACAAATGATAATAATGAGTAAGGGCACCTTTTGATGCGACCACTATGAATTAGTGTCATCAAAAGCACCTAAAATAGAAAATTATATGATAACAAATAATTTTATGACCGTACAAATAACTATTTTATGCTCGTACAAAATAACAATTTTATACCGTGCAAATTAACATTATTATATGACAAACAACAATTTTATGGCTGTACAAATAACAATTTTATGCACGTGCAAATTATTATTATTCTATGACAAATAACAATTTTATACCCGTGTAATTTTTCATTATTATATGAAAAATAACAATTCTACGTCCGCACAAATAACAATTTTATACCCGTGCAAATTATCATTATTATATGACAAATAACAATTTTATACCCATACAACTTACCATTATTATATGACAATTAACAATTCTATGCCCCGTACAAATAACAATTTTATACCCGTGCAAAGTATCATTATTATATGACAACTAATAATTTTATGCCCGTGTAAATTGTAAAAAAAAATAATAATAATAAATTTAAAAAAAAAAAAAACTTGAATACATAATTTTATGCCCGTGCCAAATTGTAAAAAGCTTACTCCGTACCTTTATCCTACTAAATACTACTCCGTCTAAAAATTGTTGTATAATTTTATACCCGTGCAAAAGGTAAAAATAATATAAAATTGACTGTATAATTTTATGCCCGTACAAAATGCAGAAAACTTATGTCTGTGCAAATTGCACAGGGTTGTTGTTTACGAAGTTCATTTAGGAATATATGAATAATAAAGTCATTCTATAATGGATTTAATAAAGAAGTATTTTTAAAATGAACAATAATATATATAACAATGAAAACACTTGAAACAACAAATTACTCCGTATATGACAAACAACCATGATATAATACAACAATATGATAAGACACGGGACTGTAATTCTAAAAGATAAGGTATGTTGTTTAAAATTATATAACAAACAACAATTATTAATCGAAAATTTTAAGCAATACAAAAAAAAAAAAAAGATAAAAAAAAAAGAATATAACAATATGGTACACTGTACAATAATTAGTAAATTGCACATCCATTGTTTTATGCCCGTATTTTAACATTTATGCCCGTGCAAATTATACGGAGTATAATTTAATTACAATGTAAATTGCTAATTAATAAATTATACGGAGTAAGTATTTTATCAATTATTATACAAATTAACACTAACTAATACTTGGACATTTATTAGTTGTTACTGCAAAGCACAATGTTAAGGGGAATTGTCTTTTGTCAAACTTAACCGTGCTTCGAGTGCAATCAGTTGGACAAAGTGTAATGCGAGTTATGCACTTTATCATTTATAGTCATTTAAACGAATGCCTTTTGCAATTAAAAATAATACTCCGTAGTTAAAACTTTAGACCATATTTTTCGATTTTAATTTGTAAATTAACAAAATACTTTGTGTGATATATATTTCGATTTTAATTTATCAATTAATTTAAAACTTGTAACTCGTAGTTGTTAAAAAATAACATTTAAAAGAACATTTGAGTTATGATATACGGAGTACTTCATTTAACTTATCAAATACGAGTACTTCGTAACTATTTTAATATAAGACATTTATTTAAAGTGGTTTATTTTCAACATTAACAAAGCCCATCACAATCCAAAAACTCAACCCAAATAACCCAATAAGACACTACACTAAACCCACCTCATTCCCCATATAAATACTCTCAATTCCATTTCCTCTAAACTTCCATCCCAAAACCCTAACCTTAATTTCATTTTTCCCAAATCAACCACCGCGAAACGTCCTCAACCACCTTCGTCGTCCGCCCAGTGTAGTCGCCCAACACCTTGATTGTGACATGTCCACCGACGCCACCCCAACCGCTCCACTCTCTATGGTCATGAAAGCACCCATTCGACCAGACGAAGTGAGCTAGCTTCACTCAAACATTCCCAAAAACACACGATAACGACCTTATGTCGTCTCTCGCAAAGTCGGCCACCAGACCTCCGTCGAGTCCTGGGGTTCTGGTCGCGCCGTCTCCCGTATCTCCCGTGTCCCCGGCAGTGGGACCCACCGCGCCGACCAAGGTGCTTTCGGTAACATATTATTTCAATTGGGCGAGGATGATTAAGAAGTGAGAAAATCAGTGAAATCAATTTTTTTGTGAGTTAGTGACATAGGTATAAGTGTTGATTTATTAAATTAAATGTTGTTTAAAAAAAAATTGCTTTTGAAAATGTCACTGTTTACAAAATTCTAATTAGAATTCTTAATTTAGTTTGTTATTTTATTTTATATTCAAATTTAGTTTTTTAGTCTATTAAAATTGTATATTGTTCTCGTAATATTGTAATTTTTAGTTTTAATTTATATTTACATATGTAATTAAATGTAAATAATGAATGATGTAATTCATATTTTTAGTTTATAGGAGTACGTTGTATTTATGTAAATTGATCTTGTCATGTGTAAAAATTAAATAAAAATAAATAAATAATAAAAATAAATAAATAAAAGACTGATAATGATAAAAGGCAAAAAAAATCAGAGGAATTTAGTGAGAAATTAAATGTAGGATATGTAGTGGAGGGGCCCATTTAAAAAATTAACTTTTAACCACAGTGCGACACCTCAGCACTGTGGTTGTTCCTTTGTAGAAAGGATTGGGTAAACAATTCATTTATCTTTAATTTTTTTATGTTAAAAGTAATACATAAAGTAGAATAAAAACATTGATCACTATTTACCGTGATTGTGTTTACTTAATTGTGTTCACTTTATGAGTATTATTTTACCGTAGAATAGGGATGGTGGGAGTATTTACCGTAGGGAGTATTTACCAAAAGGGGACAAGTAAATTGGGATGGAGGGAGTATTATTTTATTTAGTGATCACTTTGAAAGTGATCAACTAATAGGGATGGTCTTAAAGGTGGTAGTCGGTTGCTTAATTCGGCCACATTAAACTTTGTGTTGGTCTCCCTTAAAACGGGTTACCCGTTTCTTGGGAGAAACGGGTCAAATATGGGGGAAAAAGACAAAGAACTAGTGGGGGAGAACAACTTTCTCCCCCACTTGTCCTTTGTCTTTTATGGGGTATTTGACCCGTTTCTTGGTTTAAGACGGGTTACCCGTCTTAAACAAGAATTTGTGTTAAACTTTAGGAAGGGATATATTTTACCCGTAAAAGGAAAGTGTATTGCATTGCTGTTTAACTTGTGGTGGAAAATGATGTATGGCTATGCCTGTGTACTATGTCGAATCATACATGGTAGTGCTACGCATCTACACTACCATCATTTTAATTTCATTTTACTCCGTAATTTGCAAGGTATAGGCCCTAAGAGCACCCACAATGGGTGAAAAAGGAGTTGAAAAGTAAAATATATATAGAAAGAAGAAGTGGAAGTTGAAATTAGTTTCACATTAGATGAAATATTAGAAGTTAAAGATGAATAGTAAATGAGGAGATAGAGTAACTTTTGTCAGTAAAGTTCTCAGTGGCAAAATATTTTACCATGCACAATGTGTACATATGTTAACAAATCTATCGGATAATGTGTACTCCGTATAATATAATTAAAGTAAGAGAGAGAATGATAATAGAAGATGAAATGAATGTGAGTATTTTTGTATGAGATGAAAAAGTAGAAGATTATTCATAAAAAAAAATAAGAAAAGTAATAATTAGGATGATTAAATGAAAGTAAAAGATGAAAAAATTTGGAACCATTGCGGATGGTCTAAGAGCAGGGGCCTAGTAGAGGGGGTTCTGTGGTTCCATGGAACCCCCTCTCATTTAGAGGGAAAAAACAAAAATTTAAAACGTAATTTAAATTATTGGGAATATTTTGTATTTATTATGAATAATATATTAATAGTATTAGTTTTCGAGCAAATTTTTGAACCTCCTCTGTAAGAGTCGTGGATCCGCCATTGCGTAAGAGTATGTGCTAAAGCACCTTTCCGTTGAGAAATCTGCTGTGGAAGGTGGGGGGATACTTTCTTGCCTTCATTTCTTGGAAACTAAAGTGCGCGCCCTCGTAGTACTACTAGCTTAGCTTTCATCAACTAGTACTACACTACTACTACGAGTATATAAGAACATTCTCATTGGTAAACCTTTTGGACTTAGGTTCATCATTTAAATATTACTCCTTTCGTTCCATCTTTTTCCTCCCATTTAGAAAAACGGCACTTAAAATAAGAAATAATATTAAACAAATGGTAATGAACAGTGGCGGATCTTAGTTGATCCGGCCCTGGGCCTGGCCCCTCCTAATATTTAATTTTGGTGTTAATATGAACACAAAAATAGATTTGGCCTAGTGGTAAAGTTGCTCAATTGAGGTGTTGGAGGTCAGAGGTTCAAACCTGGCCCCCCTCAATTTTTTTGGCAAAATCCGCCACTGGTAATGAATGTGTAGCAAATGGGTCCCAAAAAAAAAGGTGTCCATTTATAGAAAGTGGTAGTTTAAAATTGTAAAATGAGATAAAATTTTGTTTTTTAGTAAATGGGAGGAAAAAAATGGAATGGAGAGAGAATTATTTTTCAGTTCAAACCTATTTATAGACATACCTTACATTTTTAACCCCCATCAAACCCTAGTTCATCTTCTTAACTCAATTTTTTTTCCTACCTACCCCACCATATACTATTCTTTTTTTATTTAATTTTATGTATATTAATAAATTTACAAATATTGTGAATATAAATATAAAAACTCAATTTTATTATTTTTTGCTAAATTAAAATACATAAAAAACAATGTAATAAAAACAACTTTATATAAAGAAAAAGTAGGTTAAATGAAATAAGAAAAAAATTAAAATAAACACAAAAGTATATTAAATGTAAACTCTATTTATGAAGAGCGTAAAAATAAAATTGTTGGTAAAATTTATTTATTTTTTAGATTTGTATTTTGTTACGGTTATAATTAACCTCTCACGCAAGCGCAACGCGGTCGTAGTAGTATGAGAGGGTCGAATCCACGGGGATGGGTAATTAGGCTTTAAGTTTTGTTTTCGTTCTAGTTTAGTCGATAAAAATATGTTTTGGAAATTTCTAATCTAATAAAACTAATGAAAAGCGAGTAAAAGAAAAGACAATGTAATCGATAAAAAGAGAGAGGTCTAAGGTTCGATTTCTCCACTAGCAATCTCAAATAATAAAGATAAGTTGTCAAATCATGAAATTGGGTGAAAACGTCTACGAAACTAACCACTACTCCCCTTCCGAGTTTGTAGGTGGTCACTCCCTAAATTACCTAAAACTTCTCTCCCGAGTTTGAATTAGATCTCCTAAACTAATGTAAAAGTCCACTCCCATGGTACTAAACACACAAGTCGAGGGAATAGAAAACGACGCTTACAAACTCACAATTCAACAACTTGTCTCAACAATTCAACCACAAACACAAAATAGGCTAGGAATTAATCGAACCCTAAACACAAAATTACTCACTAATCATAACTATTTCAACACTAATCGTAATAGCAAGGTACACAAACGTAATTATAAGAACAATTAAACAATAAAAATCAATACTTTAAACTAAATAACAAATCATAAGAGTAAATAAAACAAGAGATAATCTCAACTGTAATTAAAATGAAATACACTAAAATTATCACATAAATTGTAGATTAAACTAATGACTAATGATTAAAAACAAATTAAAATTAAATATAACTAAATTGGAGAAGAAAATACGAAATGAAATGGAGGAAAACGGCTCTGTTCGACTACTCTACTCGCTGCTACTCGTCTGCTCTTCTCTTCTTTTTTTCCTCCTACGTGCTCTCCTTCATGCCTCCTCTTTTGTTGCCTCATGTTGCTGCCCCTTTTATTTTCTTAGTGGGCTTTCTTTTTTTCTTTTCTTCATTTTAATTTCTTGGCCCAATTAATTAAAAAAGCTCCGGTCCGTTTACATTTGCTCGGGCCGTCTTAATTCTACTTCATTCTCCGTCTTTTCACCGTATGTCGTAAGTTCTTCTCAATTTGGTACCTATAAAATATTTATACAAAAGCGCAGTACCATATTCTCGACATAATTGATAAAGTACGATAAAAATAAGACCGAGCCAATTTATTCGTAATCGACTACAAATTGAGCTATTTAACCAATAAAGATCGCAAAACGGATTACATAAGAGTTATAATGTGGGAATAAAATTAGTAAAAATATCGCTTATCATATTTTTTGGAACTTTTTCACAAAACTGCGTTATTTGGCAAAATAATTAACGAAATAAGGTTCTCCCCAAACTTATTACCCTCTATGGGTCCATGTCAGCAACTTTTTTTTTTTGTAAAATTTTTTAGTAAAACGCTGTAGGCTATAGCGTTTTCAGCAAAATCTAATAAAACGCTGTAGACTACAACGCTTTATACTTCCATTTAAACATCAAAAACATCAGAAACTTCTGATGTTTTATTAATTTTATGGAAGAACAAAACGCTATAGGCTATAGGCTACAGCGTTTTTCTACAGACGGTGGCGAATGTATAGCCATGTGGCGAACCAAAAAGAAGAGCTAAAAGAGGTCTTTAAGGTCCTAAACAGCCCTAGGTTCATCTCTTTTTAATAGTTTACCTTTATTTTTTGTCTTTTTAATTATTAGACTATGTTTATTTTTATGCAATGGAGATGGTCTAAAAGATTTTCTTTTATCTTTGAAATTTTGTGTTTTAGAATTTATCTTCATAGAAGTAATATTTACGTGTTAGAAGATTTTTTATATCATACTTTACATGCGTTCTAAGTGCACGAGTTCAAAATTTATAGGGACTCAAATATTTATGCGTGTATGTTGTTTATACTCCATATAAAAGTTGATGATGATAATCTTTAAGTTTTAGTGTGTATGTAACTAGCTAGATACTTCTGCTCACGGATAACGTAACCCTAATTTTATTCTTAGAAGCGTTATATTTTTCATATTTGATTACGTGTGAATAATATATATGCTAAAACTAACATAAAAGTCTAATAATGTAAAATATGTAAATGCTAATTATGTGCAGGGACCATTAAAAGAATTAATGGAAGTATTGAAGGAGGAAATGGAGGAAGGTGATTTAGTAAAGGATTGTGTGGAGGTTGGTTCTAAAGACTTGAGGGGTTTGATTGAGATCTTAAAGGAACTTTCTTTATCATATACAACTTATGATGGTGATGACATGCTTAAGACCATCCACAGCGGTTAATTTCATACGAAGATGAAGATGACAAGTCGAAGATGAAGGCACATCGGCCTGTTTAATTATTGAAGAAGATGAAGTGTGATGAAGATTTCAACACCACGAAGAGGGATGAAGAGATAAGAAATGATGTATTTGCAACTTTATTGTTGGAACTCTAATGCAAGTGTGCTATTTTTTTTTTTTTGCAAGGGTGCTATTTTACACTACGAAAACGGCTATTTTAATACTACAAAACGGTTATTTTATTGTATTGCAAGATTTTTTTTGTTTTAATAACAATAAAAACGACATAAAATAAAATATAAAAAAAATCGTCATGTTATTAAAATTAGACTTAAAAAAACTGCGTCAAAAATCTAACTACAAAAGAATATTTTATTTTGTTAGTAATTTTTCTGATGTTAAAAAATAGTTATGAATATTTTTAATAAAATTTGATGTAATAAAAATATTTGGGTTAATGAATTTTAATGTATAATGTGTGGGGTATTGTAAATAAGGGGAGAAAAATAATAAAATAAGTGGGATGAAGATTTATGGATGTAGGGTATTTTTTTGATTGATGAAGATGAAAAGTAAAATTTGAGGTGGATGATAAAATTGGAGAGAGAAATAATAAAATATATGGGATGAAGATGAAAATATGAAGATGGTTGTGGATGGTCTAAGAAAGAACTCTAATTATTTATTCTACTTTCAATCAACACTTAATTTTGCACATTCATGATTGATGGATGAAGTTTGTATCTCCCATGCATGAGGGTTACTAGTTGATAAATTTTGAAATGGAAATTGTGTTTAGTAGTGTAAATAAATGTATGGCAAGAATTACTACCTCGAATTTCTAACATTTCGGATCGAATATGTTTTAATCTAGCGTTAGAATGACGGTATTGTCGTGTTGCCTGGCCGATTGTGTATTTGATCAGTTTTAAACTTCACTTATTTGTTGGGCGGATGTTACATCTTAATTATTTTAAAAAAAAGATTATTCTAAGGAAATCTTTTAATTTGTGTTTTATACTTTTATTAGGAACTTTATGAATGTCTAATTTAATTATTATCCTAGTTCACATAAATAAGTTTAAAGCATTTAACATTATCACATCAATTGCCGTAAAACCGTAGTTAGGATGAATTATGTTAATTGAAATAAGGTAACTAAAAGATAGAAAAAAGATAATATTAACTGGCTAGGCTTGTCGCGAGCCTCCAAATTACTATTTTTATCCACTTCAAACACAAACAATAAGTAGTAAGCGTAAGTAGGGGTCGAACCCGCAAGGAAAAACGGTTTGCTAAACGTGTGCGTAGTAAATATCTCTCAAGTAACTGATTGGGGGGTGTTTCGGTTTGGTTCTAAGTCTAATAGAATGCGAATGACAAAAGAAATGTAAACTATTAAGAACAAGTCCCGGAACAAGTAATTTCCACCAAAGAAATAAGGATTGATCATATACTCGTAAATTCTAACTCATCACACGAATGCTTTGCATCAAGAATTTCAATTCTCCAATTCCAACAGAAAGTAGTCAAAAGCTACGAATGCGTACGCAAAAGACCCTTACGATGACGACAACTTAATCCAAGCGTCTAAATTTAATCGCAACGTATAACAAAACGGAGGATTTATGCAAAGATGAACGAATGTAAACACACGCGGTAAACACTTTGGTTCATACAAGTATTGTTCGTCAATAATCCAACAACGATGAATCGGCATACAATCGAAAGAAAAATTGTTGCTACAAGAGTTTAAGCAAACTAGCAATTATCAATTTAACAACTAGGTGATCAAACTAGAAACAAATCGATATTTGTAGATACCCGTATCTGTCGATATGGAAATTTATGGGAAACCCGACAAACACCCAATGATGATAGGACAGCGTGTATTTCGTGTCATTTATTTGAGTTCGTTTTACAATGTAAGCCGGGCGCTGTCGACGTAATGTTTTATTAATTTAAATGATATTTGAATTAATGTTTAACATGGTAAATTTATTTCTGTCAAAATTTATTTGTCCAAAGTTTGCTTTATTGAAAATAAAATATTTCGATTTGAAAAATCATTTTAAGTAATTCGATTTGAAAAATCGCCTTTACAAATTTGATATTTGACTTGAAAAGTCGTTTCTCGTGCTTTTAAGACATTTTATTAAATCGTATTCGATGAATTCGTTTTCTTAACAGCAAGTTTTAAAACTCATGTTAAGCCCAATTTTAAGAGCGATTTTGAGCCCGTTTCAACACGAATTTTGAGGCCCTTTTCTCCCACTTCATTCCCCACATACCAAAGCTTAAACCCAGCCTAGAGCCACATCCTTAGCCCACCTCAAACAACCAAAACGTAGCCCAAGACAGAGCTGATCCGCAGCACCTCGTAGGCCCCAAAATCAGCCCTTATTTGACCCAAACCCGACTCCTATTCGCCTACCCATGACCCATACCCGTACCCTAACTATCCTACCCACATACCCTTGCCTTGACACTCAAGAAAACACCCGACAAAGCCCTAGAACGAGCCTTGGACAGCAGCTCTCGAAAACAGAGCAGAGTTGCTCTTTTTCATTCAAAAACCCTACCTTTCGACTCTATAAATACACACTAACCACAAGCATTCAAAGGGGACGGGTTTTTATAACATACACACACAACATCAAGTCACAAAAAGCCATCGAAAAGCCCCCAAAGAAGACGAGATAGCCGCTCTAAAACAGAGCACGATTTTTTCTGATTTTGGTGCGCAGCTATCACCTCTTCTACCTCGTTTTGCGTGTTGAAAACACCATAGTCTCTCTGATTTCTTTACAAAATCTTAAAGTTCACTTTACCACGATTCCAAAACATCTTTCGGTTCGAAATTTCGTTGAGAAACGAAGAAGTTACAAGCTTTTGAAAATTGCTGTCAGTTTTACTCAAAGTTACGGTTTTTACACTTGGTTTTCGTCGACGACGGCCCCTTGGGATAAAATCTTACAATCGATTACGACTCAAAGAATTGGTCAACGATACATGTAAGTTGAGGGTGCAAAATACTCACTTTACTTTGTTTAATTCTTTGCTTTTATCGTTTTTATAGCTCTCTGTCGCTTTTTATCACTTTCTGTCGCTCTGTTGTTTATCGTTGTAATTATTATTTTTATCATTCGACTTCGACTTACGTTTCTAGCATGGTCTTGATATGTATGTATGAGTATGTCGTATCCTTTGTTTGTTTAGTATGCATGTTCAATTTCCTTATATACTACGACTTGAGTATTCTGCGTTCGTTTGACTTCGATTTGGTTCGTTAGTTTAGCATACAATTAGGCCTGATTCACGTTTAACTGTTTTAACTATCTAAAATTGATCTAGGGTGTCTTTCTCAGATTTATGACTCACGTTTGTGTTGTAGTTTAGTTTTCGTGATTCTTGTTTCATCGTCTAGTATTTGTTTCTTAGTTAGTTTCGTTGATTGTGTAAAATCCAGCGTCTTTGCGAATCATCTGCTTTGTCTTTTTTTCTGTTTCGCTCGTTTAATCCTTGATCATGTAATTATTGGACGTATGAGTTTGTGTAGCTTAGGTTTTCACGTTGTGTTTGAGTGCTTATGTTGTCTGCTTTTATTAGTATATATTAGTTGAGTTTGTTTATTTAAGCATTTGTTTGTGAATGTTCTTAATTGATTATTAGTATGGATTATTAGTTGGCACGTTTACTTGTGTTTGCTTGTTACAATCTGCTTATGTCCGCATGTCCTCTTAATTATACTTGATTTTGTGGTTTATACGTGTGTTTGTGTTGGTTTGCTACTACTTGCATATGCCTGCACGTTTTTTTAGTTGCGCTTGGTTTATGCGTTTGCTTGTGTTTGTTTTTTAATTCATTATGTTCTTGTGCAGTATTTAGTTGTGTCAACCTTTCCTGCTTGTATATATATTAGTCATATTTGATTATTTTTATTCGTCAGCCGCTAACGTTTGTTAATCTATCTTATGCTGTCGGTAAGTATTTCTGTTTCTTTTCTTTGTTTGCTAGAATAGTAAATGAACCCATGTTGAACAACTTCGACGAATTTTTGTGTGCATTAAACGACATAGAATGGATGTATTTTATTTAGGGTTAAAAACGTTGTTTGCATATCCGCATGTGTACTCATAATAGCCATGGTTTTACTCAGTAGAGACCGTCTTTACGACGGGCGGGGTTAGGCGTTAAATTAATGAAATTCTTTTAAACTTCCTAACACGTAAACTCACACGAACTCATTTTCTCTAAAATTGGTTTCTAAATTCCACCTAAAAATTTAGTGGCGACTCTTTTCAAATGAAAATGTTTTTGAAATAAAACATCGCGTGGATCAAATTCCCTTGTCCACAATATTCAAACAATTATAAAGAACAATACTTGACATTCGAATGATTAAGATAGAAAATTAGAGTCTCACAATCCAAAGGTTTGAAGGTTTCAATTACTCAACCCGAGATAGAAAATTAGCCCTCCATAAATAATAAAATCAAAGAAGAATTAAAAATAAAATATGAAAATTAAAAAGTTGAATTCTAGGTTTTTTCCCTCTAATGATGATGATGAATAATGATCTTAAAACAACACAACAAAACTTAAGTTATCCGAGAATAATTCGTTTGGAATATGAAAAGTTTGGCTAGCCGTATGACGCGGCTTCAACCGCACAGCGCGGCAAAAACAGCCTTCAAGAACAACTCCTAGCTGCATCAAGTGGCTCCAGCCGCGCAGCGCGGCTACCTGCACACCACATTCTGATTTAGCCTCACAGCGTAGCTAACTTTGAACTCATCTTCTATTTATTCCATTGATCCGAGCTTTGACTAACAACTTTTGGGCGTTGACTTCACTTCAAAACTTGACTTCTCATGACACTCTTGACCCACTTTCACATCCACCAAGCGGTCTCCCAAGTCGATCCAAGACACTGTATAAAAGCATGAAAAATAGCGTAACTCCACCTAAGTGTCCCCGACTCCAATGTATATCAAAATAACCCATAAGAACACCTCAAGAACGTCAAAAGTCGTCTAAAATACACCTTTAAACCCATACAAAACTCGGCTCATCATTAACCATTTCCCAACTCTCACATGAGCCAAATAAATATTGTTTCGACCTATAAAATGACTAGGACATATGTAACTTACCTACACTTATATTTATGCAATTCAACTCAATATATTCAACATTTCAAGTACCTACTATCTTCTTTTAGATTTTGTACTTGATAAAATATGTCGGTAGGGTGGAATTATTGTGGATGATGGGCTTTAATAATTCAAAAGGATCCTATTTGAACATCTTGCATGGAGCCCAAAATGTAGCCATAAAGAGAAAAATGGAGCCCAAAAATGTAGCGCAATACATAAACAAGCTAAATGATACGGAGTTTTTTAATACCCGTGGTTAAAAATGTACTCCATCTGTTTCAGTTAATTTTTTACACTTATCTCAAATCCCCTTACAAAAAAAGTCAAACTGTAAACAATTCACCGGAACGGATGAAGTAATTTTATTTGATTAATCACACATAATACATGTAAGTGGGATTAAAGTAATTTCTTACTAGTAGTTCTCTTGTTAGTTTCCTCCTTATTATAGATATAGGATTGATAATTTCATTATTTTTTTTTCATTTTTATTTTTGTCAATTTTTAACTAATCACATGTTAAGATTTAGAATATATAGAACCATGACAATATTATTATGAATTGAGTTCTCCCATTATTCAACATAATGAGACGTATTTATACAAGAGAAGATGACAACCCAAAAGTCGACCATAAATTATACAATACTTAATACTACTAATACATTAATACCTAGCCTTAATTATAAGTCCGTTCATATTACTAATAATAGTCCTAAACCGATCGTATCTACTTTAATCTCAGTCACACAATCCGCCATCTTAATTTTTGAGTCATACTACTTCGTAATATGGGAAAAACATAATGGAATGGAGGAAGTATGATTTAAACCGATCGTATCTATTATTAATCAAAACATAATTGTTTTTATAGTTATTGATAATTAATATACTCCATTAACCAAAAATATATTCACTTTTCCATGTGAATATATTCGATTGTTTTCATGTGAATATATACTCCATTAACCAAAAATATAATCTATCAAACACTTAATGTGTATTCGATTGTTTTCATGTGAGAATAGTGTGAGGGAGGAGGATATTGCTCCTTATCTATGATGTAATTGATTGGAATTGGAATATAAATGAAAAAAGAATAATGTTGAGAAGTGACATTCCATTGAATGAAAAAAAAGCTCATTTAATAATCGAGGAGACAAATTGCAATAAAAACACACCAAAAACTCCACTTTAAAACTTCCACTTCCGCTTCAACAACGTAAACCCCACGCGCCACCGCAATGCCACCACAAACATTCCTCATAATCTTCCTCCTCCTCACCGCCCACATCCACCACACACTCCTCTCCATCTCCACAACCCTCCTCCACCGCGTCTCCAACCTCCGCCTCTCACGCGCAGACGTCCCCGGCGCACTACGCGCCAAAAAACTCGCCGTAACAGTGGAGTATTTTATGGGATTTCGGTTTTGGCCCACCGTGTTGTACCTTTGTTGGGAGTTTTACAGGAAGGTTGCTTTGGTTGAAAAGGGTGGTGGTGGTTATGGCGAGTTGTTGACTCGGTCGATGACTGAGTTGACTCGGGTAAGGAATAATAAAGAGTTGTCTGCTTGGGTTGACAAATATAATGAAGACTTTCGTCGGCTTTTTAAGTCTCTCATTTCTCACTTCCACTCTGTCTTCACTAAATCTGTATGTTCCCTATTTTTCTTACTCATATTTTTATACTTTGTTATTTTTGTCTTCTTAAATACAATATTAATATTCAATTTTTATAAACTTTTTTTTTTTTTTTATATAGATTCTATTGTTGCAATATAGTTTGATGATTTATAATTTGTAAGTTAAAATAGCGTAATTGTTATGTAAACTAGGTTCAAACGATAATAACCTAGTTACGAACGATACAAACTTAATTCGTTCACAGGACCTTCGATTAGAAACAAATCACATGGAGAAATACATACCTTGGTCCGTTATGGTTGTGAGCGTTGAGACGGCGTCGAAAAACGGCAGGCGGCGGTCAGTGGTGGTGCTCGGTGGTTTCTTTTTGGTGGAGGCTAGGTTTCTCCTCTCTTTTCCCTTAAACCCTTAGTTTGTGTATTTACAATTATTGATGTGAGCTAATAACGGTTTAGCACATTAATAAGGGCGAGAGGAGGGCAGAACCTTAACCTAATTAATTTAATCGGTCGTCAACAATTAAATTAACTGGCTACTCCCAATCGAAAAGCCCAACTATTGTATTTAGCTAATTACCGCATTAACTTAAGATTGACTATAGGTCCAAAATAACGTAATAATAATTAAATACAATACCGTATAAAAATTATTCTTACATTCTCCCACTTGGACCATAGGTACATCTTCTTCATCAAGTTATATGCAGGTAAACATAAGTTTGCAAAGGGCGCTAAATCAACTTAATGGCTTTATCTTAATTACCTCGAGAGTCTTGAAACAACAATAGAGTAATGGCGGTTCCACATTATCTACTCAACATGGTCCCTTCCATCTACTACTGAATGCTGTCTCATGACAAACGATCCGTATAGAGGAGTAAGCATAATGGTCCCTTTAATGTCTCTAGGAAAAGACTATTTCTGTTTTCAACCACCAATCATGTGTACACATAAAACAATAATGTGAAAACAGAATAATTCGGAATATCCATAACATAAGGTTGATCAAAACACAGCATCTTTTCAAAACACTAGCAATCCACATAACATAATACTAAGTGCTATTCTCAAGACCCATAAGGCTAGCATGCATCAATAATGTCTTGGGTGATAGCCCCTTAGTGAGTGGATCTGCTATAGTAGCATCCAAAATGTGCTCCACGAGATCTTTCTTCCGAACTTCCTCTTTAATTGATAGGTATTTCATCTTCATGTGTTTTATACCCTTAGAATACCTATCGTTCTTCGAAAAGAACACGGCCGTAGCATTGTCACAGAAGATTTTCAGCGGTCTTGCGATCGAGCTCAGAACGTTCAACCCCGAAATTAAGTTCCGTAACCATAATCCTTGATTTGTAGCCTCAAAGCCTGCTACAAACTCGGCCTCCATAGTGGATGATGCAATAATAGTTTGCTTAGCACTTTTCCAGGAGATGGCTCCTCCCGCTAAGACAAACACATAACCTGAGGTGCTTTTTCTGCTATCCTCACATCCACCAAAATCTGAATCAGTGTAACCAATCACTTCAAGCTGATCAGAATGCCTATAAGTGAGCATGTGACTCTTAGTCATTTGTAAGTACCTTAACACCTTTTTCGCAGCCTTCTAGTGTTCCATACCAGGGTTGCTTTGATAGCGACCCAACACACCTACTGCAAAACTGATGTCCGTTCTAGTACAGACTTGGGCATACATAAGGCTTCCAACTATTGAAGTATAAGGGATATCTTGCATTCTTTTATGTTCCTCGTCAGATTTGGGACATTGCTTCAAGTTAAGCTTATCGCCCTTTTGAATAGGAACTATACTGGAATTGCATCCAGTCATACTAAATCTCTCTAGTACCTTTGAGATATATACTTTCTGAGACAAACCTAATGTCCTCTGTGACCTGTCACGGGATATTTCTATCCCTATCACATAGGACGCCTCACCCATATCTTTCATCTCAAAGTTACTTGATACGAAACTTTTGGTCTCCTTAAGTAAGCTCAGATCACTGCTGGCGATCAAAATATCGTCAACATACAGGACTAAAAAGGCAAACTTACTCCCACTGACCTTCAGGTATATACATTGATCAACAATGTTTTCCGTAAAACCGAAGGCAGTAATGGTATCATGAAACTTAATATACCATTGCCGAGAGGCTTGCATAAGTCCATATATTGACTTCTTTAATAAACAGACTAGGTCCTCTTTACCGTCTTCAACAAAACCTTCAGGTTGAGACATGTAGACTTCTTCCTCTAAACTTTCATTCAGAAATGCCGTTTTCACATCCATTTGATATAGCTCTAGATCAAAATGAGCTACTAACGCCAAAATGATTCTTAATGAATCCTTCTTCGAAACTGGAGAGAAGGTTTCATTGTAATCGATGCCTTCTTTCTGGTTGAAACCTTTAGCTACAAGGCGGGCTTGATGTCACTCTATTTGGCCAAGGGAGTCGCGCTTGGTCTTAAAGACCCATTTACTGCCGACTGCCTTATGCCCTTTAGGTAGAGCAACTAATTCCCATACTTTATTTGTAGTCATAAATTTCAATTCCTCATGCATGGCATCAATCCATTTATCAGAATCATTGCCTTTACGGCCAGAAAACGCCACCGATCTTTATCCAATCCTATGTCAAAACCATGCTGTAGCATATAAACCTCATAGTCATCTGAGATAGCCGACCTACGAGGTCTTGTGGACCTCCTTACAGGAGCCTCAGCTATAGGTGTATCTGTCACTTCAATGACTTCAGGGATGGCAGGAGTCACATTGATGGGTTGAGGTTCATCATCCTTATATTGTTCCCTTGCATCGGCATCGCCGACAGAACGCCATGATTAGAGATTAGAGGTACAGAAATGGGAACCGAAGTTTCCTCTCTAATCTCATTGATGATAACCTCATCAATTCTCCCACTGACTTCGCCATCCTCTAGGAATTTGGCATTTCCAGTCTCTATTATTCTAGTCTTTGTGTTTAGACAAGAAACTTATACCCCTTTGATTTAGAAGTATACCCGATGAAAAACCCGCTAATGGTTTTAGAATCGAGTTTCTTCTCCTGAGAATTGTAGATGCGTGCTTCTGCGGGGCAACCCCAAATGTGTAAATGTCTCAAGCTCGGTTTCCATCCTTTCCACAGTTCAAATGGAGTCTTTGAAACTGCCTTACTAGGAACCCGGTTTGCGACATACACTGCAGTCATAAGTGCGTGCATCCACAATGATTTGGGTAAGTCTGTCATACTCATCATTGCCCTTACAGCCTCTAATAGGGTTCTGTTACGTCTTTCAGCGACACCGTTCATCCAGGGTGAACCTGGCATTGTGTACTGAGCGACAATACCCAAGCTTTCTAGAAGTTTAGCAAATGGACCAGGATGTTGTCCTGATTCATCATATCTACCATAAAATTCTCCACCTCTGTCAGATCTGATGATTTTCACTTTCTTTCCAAGTCACGCCAACCTCCTTAATGTAAAGCTCTACGGCATTTCTTGATTGAGACTTTTCATGCAACAAGTAAATGTAGCAATACCGTGAATAATCATCTATAAAGGTGATGAAATACTTTCCGAGAAAGGAGGAACATCAAATGGACCACATATGTCTGTATGAATGATCTCTAAAAGAGCAGTGCTCCTTGTGGCGCCCCTTTTAATGTGTTTGGTTTGCTTGCCTTTAATGCATTCCACACACGTCCCAAAATCAGTAAAATCAAGAGAAGGAAGAATGTTGTCTTTTACTGACAACATCATTCTTTCCCTCGAAATATGGGCCAACCTTTTATGCCACAAGAACGCTGAGTTCTCATTCGACCTTACACGTTTCACACCAATAATACTATTATCTTTAAATAAACTGAAAGAACCGTTTCCAAAAGTCACAGAAAAATCAATACTGTCCAGTTTAGACAATGAAATTAAATTACAAGACATTGATGGAACAAAAATTGTATCCTCTTAAAGTAATTTAAATCCACTACTTAATTCCAAACTAAAACATCCTATAACTTTAATGGATGCTTCAGACTTGTTTCCCATGAGTAGGTTCCTTTAATTTTCTCTTATGGTTCGGGTCGAACTTAAGCCCTGTAATGAGTTAGAAACGTGTACATTAGCACCAGAGTCTTATTGCCTGATGGACCTGGCATACTGGATGAGCTTGACTTACTGCTCGTCCAGTCCTTCCTTTTGGACTGTCCCTTTCCCTTAGAGCCCTCACTTTTATGCACAAAGTGCGCTTGAGGTATGTTATGCTCTTGAGCATTACTCAGGCGCGTGGCTTCCTGAACAAGCTTATTAGCAAGTTCATCCACTGTCCATGTCTCCTTTATAGCATTGTAGCTGACATGGAGTGCCTCAAACTCTTTAGAAAGTCCCTCAAAGATGAAATGCGTTAATATGGGATCCTCAACTTTAAGTCCCAACTTGAACAACTTAGTGGCTAAGCTTTGCATATGCATTATATGCTTAATCATTTCCATTTTCTTTTTATCGTACTTACAAAGAGACAGTTTAGTGAGAAGCTTTCCAATTAATGCCTTGTCAGAGGGCTCAAACTTCTCCTTAAATTTTGCAAGATTTCTTAGTTGTGTCACATTCAGCCTCTGTAATTGAGTTCTTAATGTCCACAGCAGTGACTAGACGCAAAAAGAAAAGACAGTTACCATCCTTGTCTTTCCAATCCTTATACGCCTTAAGTACTGCAGCGTCCTTCTCATCAGACTTAGGCACAGCAAGACCGTCCTCCTTCAAACAATCGCTGAAACTTAACATGGACATAGAGAAAGTTACAATCTCAATCCATTCAGCGTAGTTAGATCCAGTAAGTAGAGGAACAGTCGAGAGACAATAAAAAAAGCAGCTTATTTTGAGCAACTTCATAGTTGGAAAACATGCTCAACCATTAGTCTTTGAGTAAACACACAATTAGCAATAATGAATAAGACTTGTGCAATAATTGAGAAACCTAACAATTTTGATTAAACCAAGTACGGCATCTGCGGATAACCTATACCAGTCTAATCTCAATTAATTAAGTGTTCTACACTTTTATGGATAAGTCACTAATATACGCCGGTCCACCTGCGGGTAAGACCTAAGGGCTAGTAATTTATCCTCAATACTTGCTTATTCTGACCTTCACTGTCTTAATTGAGTCCACTGTGGTGTAACTCAAGCTTAATGTGAATGTCTGAGGCTTATTTAAACTTTAATGAAATCAAAGAATACGAGATTGGCCCATCACACAGAACTCAACTCAACTTAATAATGATTTCACTCATTCATAGTGTAATAATTCTTTCTTGAAATTTCAATCTCTTATGAATGAAAGCGATCATGTGCAACCAAACAAACTTATCGAGATATTTCAAACAATTATATCGACTATAAAAGAAATAAGAATAAGTGTACGGGAAAGCCCCACAGAAAACCCCAAATAATTCTTTAATCCGATAATATTATATACAGAGTATATAAAAATGAACCAAACATTAACCATACCATAATACTCCGTATAAAAATAAAAGAAAAGGCATAAATAACAAGAGATGTACTTGCTATACATACGGAGTAACACACACCAAAAACAGTACAAAACACAAGTGCGTATGAGATCATCATTACCAAAAATTAAATCAATACTCCGTATAAAACAACGACAAAGCACAGCAATACAGCATCCACCATTACACCATTTAAATAAAAAAAAAGAGAAACTCCATTAACACACATCATCATCATTACGTGCAACTTAATCCAAATATCCATAAACAAAACCATTAAAATCAACCATACACGGCTGAAATTTTCAGTCAAAACAACCACCAAAAATTGCCGACCTAAAAACCGACCAATCACAGCCCGAAACCGAGCCAAAACAGACCCAAAAACTTGGCCAAAACAGACCAAAACTGACCCAAAATCAGCAACTTTAAACGACCAAAATTGACCCCAAAAACGAGTCCGATAATCATAAACGAGTCCGATAATTATGGATAAGTTTCTAATCACAACAAGGCTTTGATACCACATGTAAACTAGGTTCAAACGATAATAACCTAGTTACGAACGATACAAACTTAATTCGTTCACAGGACCTTCGATTAGAAACAAATCACATGGAGAAATACATACCTTGGTCCGTTATGGTTGTGAGCGTTGAGACGGCGTCGAAAAACGGCAGGCGGCGGTCAGTGGTGGTGCTCGGTGGTTTCTTTTTGGTGGAGGCTAGGTTTCTCCTCTCTTTTCCCTTAAACCCTTAGTTTGTGTATTTACAATTATTGATGTGAGCTAATAACGGTTTAGCACATTAATAAGGGCGAGAGGAGGACCGGGCTTCTTAACCTAATTAATTTAATCGGTCCGTCAACAATTAAATTAACTGGGCTACTCCCACTGAAAAGCCCAACTATTATATTTAGCTAATTACCGCATTAACTTAAGATTAACTATAGGTCCAAAATAACGTAATAATAATTAAATACAATACCGTATAAAAATTATTCTTACATGTTATTGTTAGGTTTGTAAAACGGTTGAGTAATTGCATTTTTTAACCACTCGTGTTTAATGAGAATTGGTTCGAAACGAAATGATCGATAATATAGAAATGATCGGAAAGCCGTGGATTCTTTTCCTAAAAGTAGGTTTTAAATACTTAACAGTCAAGTATTTTTTTTTTTTGGATAACGTGGGGAACCCGCAGTCGCTACCATTGGTGCGCACTGGGTAAACCCCCGAGCGTGCATGATAGCCTGCAAATTATAACAGTCAAGTATTTTACCCGTACGTAAAAGGAATATTTAATTTGTCGTGGAAAATGATATATGTATGGCTATGCTTGTGGACGATGATGTCGAATCATACATGCTAGTGCTACGTTACACATCTACACCACCATCATTTTAATTTCGTATTAGTTTGGGGAAAAAAATTAAGACGTGATTTAAATTATTGGGAATATTTTGTATTTATTATGACTAATATATTAATAGTATTAGTTTTCGAGTAAATTTTCGAACCCCCTGTGTAAGAAACCTGGAACCGCCACTATCTAAGAGTATGTGCTAAAGCTCCTTTCCGTCGAGAAATCCACCATGGAAGGCAGAAGGATACTTTCTTGCCTTCGTTTCTTGGGAAACTAAAGCGCCCTCGTTGTACTACTAGCTTAGCTTTCATCAACTAGTACTTCTACGAGTATTAAGAGATTTTCTTTTATCTTTGAAATTTTGTGTTTTGGAATTTATCTTCAAATTTTATAGGGACTCGAATATTTATGCGTGTTGTTTATACTCTGTATAAAAGTTGATGATAGATACTTCTGCTCACGAATAACCTTGATTTAATTCTTAGAAGCGTTATACGGAGTATTTTTCATATTTGATTACGTGTGAATATATATACGCTAAAACTAACATAAAGGTCTAATTTAAATGCTAATAATATGCAGGGACCGTTAAAAGAATTAATGGAAGTATTGAAGGAGGAGATGGAGGAAGGTGATTTTGTAAAGGATTGTGTGGAGGTTGGTTCTAATGACTTGAGGGGTTTGAGTGAGATCTTAAAGGAACTTTCTTCATCATATACTACAACTTATGATGATGACATGCTTAAGAAAGAACTCTAATTATTTATTCTACTTTCAATCAACACTTAATTTTGCACATTCATGATTGATGGATGGATGGAGTTTGTATCTCCCATGCATGAGGGTTACTAGTTGATAACTTTTGAAATGGAAATTGTGTTTTGTAATGTAAATAAATGTATGGCAAGAATTACTACCTCGAATTTCTAACATTTCGGATCGGATATGTTTTAATCTAGCGTTAGAATGACGGTGTTGCCGTGTTGTCTGGCCGATAGTGTATTTGATCAGTTTTAAACTTCACTTATTTGTTGGGCGGATCAGCGGATGTTACATCTTACAGATTAATTTATCCAATAAAAGA
This sequence comes from Dianthus caryophyllus, assembly GCA_023091065.1. NCBI lineage: Eukaryota > Viridiplantae > Streptophyta > Magnoliopsida > Caryophyllales > Caryophyllaceae > Dianthus > Dianthus caryophyllus. The sequence continues at coordinate 8,051,055 of CM041522.1, read as the reverse complement.
AGATAATTCTAAGGAAGTCTTTTAATTTGTGTTTTATTAGGTACTTTACGAATGTGTAATGTAATTATTATTCTAGTTTACATAAATAAGTTTAAATCATTTACGGAGTAACATAATCACATCAATAGCTGTTAAGTTTAGTGAATATGTCTACTATGAGGTGCCTCATAGTATAAGACACACTAATTAATACCACCTCACCAGCCATCGCCTTTTTAACCTTATAAACAAGTAAACAACGATACTTATTCATCTCTTGTTGATACCTCTCCATATCAAATCCATCAAATCATCATCACCACCACCACCTCCATCATCGCCCCCAAGATCTGCTAAACCACCGTTTTAGAAGTAAGTGCAACCGTACTCAAGATTATTCGCGACCTAGCACCACCTCAACAGTCAACATCGTCAAATTCGTCTGATCGATCACACCCTGCTTTAATTTGCTCAATTAAAAGATCTCTCCATCACATCAATCAATTGTACATTAAAGGAGGTAGATTAGGTAACTGAAGACTGACAAGTCCATTGTTGATGATGACTAATGAGGTTAGCTTATGTGGGTAGCAATATAAGAGGGATTGCCGAATAATATTGAGAATGAGTTTAGGGTTGTGGGTGATTTTATGTTGTATCTTCAGGTGAAAGGATTCAATTAAGTTTTCTTCCATTATTATGAGTATAAGTCGAATGTAACGAGACCTACACCAATAAAATGTAGTTACGTTTCACGTATAATATGGTTACATTTGACATACGATATGATAACTTTTGAAGTTAATAATTAAGTTACTTTTGAAGGATGATATAATTACTTTCGAGGGCGTCTCATACAATAAGATAGTCTCACCTTAGAATTTGTAAAGTTTAGTTGAAATGAATTCTGTTAATTGAAAATAAGGTAAATACTCCGTAAAAAATAGAAAAATATAATATTAATCATTCCCCAACTCTCATATGAGCCAAAATAAATATTGACTCGACCTGTAAAATGACTAGGACATATGTAACTTACTTACACTTATATTTATTCAATTCAACTCAATATATTCAACATTTCAAGTACCTACTATCTTCTTTTATAAAAAAAAAGTGTAAATTCATGACTTATACCTACTTTATAACCACATTTCATGACTTATACCTACATAATTTTTTCTTCATAACTTATACCTAGTTGACTATTTTAATTCATAATCTATACCATTAATGAATTCCGACGGGAAAAAAAAACACGAACTCCCCGATTTGCCCTTCTTTAATGACTTCAGTATTTCTCCCAAATACAACCCCAAATTAATTCCCCCAACAAAATAACTCTGCAAATACAACCCAAGTGAAATAATCCCCCCAAAAAATTACTGTGAAAATAAAACCCCCAAATTAATCCCCTAAACGCAATTATTACTTCATGTTTCCCTAATTTTTGTTGAAAATTTTCTCTCCAAATCATCAACGTAGCTTGTAATCGCCATTGTCATCAAGATTAGACCAGGTATGTACTTCAAATTGATCAAAATTGATTACATTGAAGTTTAATTGAAATTAGGGTTTTTATTTCCCGCTTTTGATTCGAAATTCTTGTAAATGACCGTAATTTAACTTCGATTCCTCATCTTTGTAGAGTTTTTTACACCATGAAGCTGTCAGATTTTGTGCATGCATTTGTAAGATGGAAAACAAAATAATTTCACTTGTTCTAACGTGTTGACTTTGATTAGTAGGATGGCGAACGAATTGCCTTATAGAATCTACATCAGATTGATGTATAGTGGGCAATTCATCTACGAAAATGGATAAGGGTGGGTTTACCTGGAAAGAGATGGGAAGAGATAGTGAGCAAGAACAAAAAAATAGAGAAATGGAGAATTTGATTTTGAATGAAAGGGATAAGGGTGAGTTTATTACAATAAAGTAAGAGGGGTAAAATAAGGATTTCATTAGTTAATTAAGGGGGGATTCAAATATTCAGGCAATAACGATCCTTTTTTTGGACGGAATTCATTAATGGTATAGATTATGATTGAAAATAGTCAACTAGTTATAAGTTATGAAGAAAAAATTATGTAGGTATAAGTAATAAAATGTGGTTATAAAGTAGGTATAAGTCATGAATTTACTCTAAAAAAAAATAAATCTAGATTGATTTCTATAGCAAATTTACCATTGAATTTGAATGTTTATATCATTGGCTAAATATAGCATGTATCAATCATGAAAATATGCTATATCCAATACACTAAATATAAACCACTAGATACAATTTTACAAAGCATATTTTGAGCTCTCATGAATCATATCTAATTATTTTAGGCCCTCTTTTCTCTTCTTACAATGACAAAACTTAAGAAATGGGGAATTTTAGCCACCATTTTCTTCATTTTGACATTCATTAATGATCGAATAAAAGTTCATGCAAATCCTTTAGTACCGTGTTTCTTTATTTTTGGAGACTCGTTATCTGATTCCGGCAATAATAATGACCTTAAGACGAAAGCCAAAACAAATTATAAACCTTATGGGATTGATTATCCCGGTGGACGATCAACCGGTCGTTTTACCAACGGTCTAACAGCAGTCGATGTAATTGGTAATCCTTCAATTCGTATATGGAATTCTTTTGGATATATCTATTAGTTATGAAGTATAACATAAAAAATTATTGGATGTAATTTTAAATGACGATTCATGATTTCATTAATATGTAGGCGGCATGAAAATGTTTGGACTGAAATTTTTATTATCGTATTTATTTGCAGCTGAACACTTGGGGTTTAAAGAGCATATCCCACCTTTTAGCACTGCAAGGGGAAATCAAATATTGAAAGGTGTTAATTATGCATCTGGTGCCGGTGGAATCCGGCGGGAAACTGGTGCACATTTGGTAATTAACCTGTTATACTCTGTATTATGTAATCATAAAAAAAAATACCTACCGTCGATAATTTACCTCTAAATTCTTTTTGCTATATACTCCGTAACATTTTGGACATTATTTTCTTAAATTCTTTCGAATTTCAGGGCGAAAGGATTAACCTAGACGAGCAAGTACAAAATCATAAAAAGACGATCGTAAAACTCAATGCAATGCTAAATCACACGGCTGGTGATTACTTAAGCAAATGTTTATACACATTTAATATAGGCAGCAATGACTACCTCAACAATTACTTTTTACCCATGTTTTACCCTACAAGTCGTAAATACAAGCCACAATTTTTTGCTGCTGCACTTGTTACCGACTATTCAAAGCAACTTAAGGTATATACATCGTGCTAATTAATTATTTTTATTTCGTGAATTTTTGAGTAAGACGGTCCATAAAATTACTCGATCCTAGACAACGTTAATTGAGGTGCTGAATAATTTTATTGGTCGTTACATTGCATATATCAGTTAGTGAACATCCTTTTATGAATTTAACGGTTCTGTGCAGCGAACAGTCGTTATATTATATACATTTTATAAATTTCTATTGAATGTGATTATATATTATGTCAATTGATTAAATTTGATTTTGTAGATTATGTATGAAAGTGGAGCTAGAAAGATGGCGGTTTTTGCATTGGGACCGATAGGGTGTACATTGGCTGAAATTGTTCTAAATCCATCATCAGCAAAACCTTGTGTTACCAAAATCAATAGAGCTACAAATATGTTCAATAAGAGGTTGAAAGTCCGCTTATCACAGCTTAATCGCCAACTCCCGAATGCCAAAATAACTTTTATTAATAGCGCTGCTGTCGTCGGTGGCCAAAATTTACCAGGTCTGTCTACTAATCTGAAATCTTTTTCTACGCGTCAATTTTTTGAAAATTTAAGGCTAAATGTTTAAGTTAAGGGCGAACCCACAATTAAAATGTACGGAGTAACTAGACTAGAATTTACAAAAAGAACATATTAACCTGTATGTTAAATGTAAATATTTTAATATCGTAGTGACATGTCTAATATTGATTTGTAGGGATTAATATTACGACGAAACCATGTTGCAAATTAAGGGAAGATTTTCAGTGCCAGGAATCAGTAGCGCCATGCAAAGATAGGCAATCGTATTATTTCTTTGACGGAGTTCATCCAACTGAAGCAGTGAACCGAATTACGGGAGCTCGAGCTTTTAAAGCCTTAAAAACTTCGGAAGCGTTTCCTTACGATATTAGTCATTTGGCCACGCTCTAACAATAGCCTTAGGAAATTAAGATTAGTTTCGGATGCATGTCGGAGCTTGGTTAAGAGATCTGATATATCACTAGGTGAAATTATCTCGAGATCTTAATTGAGACGATAATTATACTTGTACAAAGTACTATTTTAGTACGGAGTATTTTATACGTACGTTTCTTGTTTACTTGAGGGATCAATGTGTCCCTTTTTAACTATACCGTAAAATTTATGAAAAGGAGTTTTTTGATATCGTTAATAATAGAATATGTCGATACTCAGTTGTATATATTTTAGGATTGTAATTATTTTATTGTCTGTATTAGTCCTTATGTATCCTCGGTTTTAGGAAAAGAGTGATTCTACAGTACACATTGTATATAAACCCTTTAACCTTACATTAATTATTATATTTAAGGGATTACGTTCTACTCCGTATTAGTTAATCACCTATCAAAACATAGTACGTCATGTCGCATACTTCGTTAGAAAATTAGTTTCAAACTTGTTTACCGCTTTATTCACTACTTTTGAGAATCGTAGTACAAACACGTTAATAAGATCGACATATATCAAATAAAATCTTTGAAATATTTATGCTATGTCGTTTAAAACACTTATGAAAATGCATGTACGTAGTATTGAATTGAATTGTTAGTTTATGAATCAAATGAAAGTTTGAGATTTCTTGAAGAATTCATCGATGAAGGCCGATAATGTTGACATTATTATGTACAAAAACTTGCATTTCCAATTTCATAATGTTAATGCAATGAAAAGTTGACGATTTTTTTTTTTGGTTAAAACCGTTACATCAAACATACGTACAAGTTGTTGCATTATCGGGCGCATGCAAATTATGGAACCACCTTCATTATGAGCATGACATTGTCTATTTGTCTTCCACCATTTATTCAACTATTTCCCACATGTTATTCTATATACAGTTAGATTTTAAGTGAGATTTAATCATGTCTGCGTCTTTAACGAATTTTTAGACTTTTCTAAATCTACGTACCTACGTTACTTTTTTTTTTTTTTTTCAAATCGAAAACAAACGTTAAAATAGTACCGGACCTTCAAACAATGACATGCATTATTGCGCATGGCGGAGTATGCAAGCATGCATGCTAGCAATGCAAACAAGCAAGCACCCTATATAAATAGATCAAAATTCTCACATTCATTATATTCATCAAAGTAAAAATATAAATTTTGAGAATAAAGCAACTACTAAATATAATGAGATTCTTAGAAATTCTTACGGTACTACTTATTATAACAAATTGTAGTATGTTTGTTTATTGTGATTCGAAAGTACCATGTCATTTTATATTCGGAGATTCCTTATTTGATCCTGGTAATAATAATCTCAAAAATACGATGGCTAAAGCCAATTACGCACCTTACGGTGTTGATTTTCCCAATGGTGTTGCAACCGGCAGATTTACAAATGGTCTTACAACAGCCGATTTCCTTAGTGAGTCACTTTATCGGTTTCATTAGTTATATATTTTTTTTGTTTTGTTTTGAAAAGTTATGGACCGTTTATACCCTATCAGTTTCTTAAAGTTCAGATAATATACTTATAAATATTGCTTGTGATTTAGTCATTTGTTGACATTTTTATTTGGGACGAAGCATGCATAAATTAACGTTTTTTACATGACTTCAAATACACTTTTATCAGATAATCAAACAAAATAAAATAGGTACAACTATTATCTTCCATTTTATTAAGAGTATAATAGGGAGAAATATAATTAATAATAGCTATTAAGCCTAACAAAACCCTAGTTCATAGTCGTCATAAGTTAACCCTAATATTAATGGGCCTAACATACTACTCCGTATTACATTTTAATCGATTTTAAAGTATTGGATAATAACTTTATACGAAGCGTCAATTTGTATCTCTTTCCAAAATAAAAAAGATAAACAAATGACTGAATCAGAGGGAGTAATAAAATGATTTATACTTCGTATCAAGTTTGTCGAGAGACCATTTAATTTGAAATTATTAGCATTGTTACTCTTTACTTATAAGTTTGATTGAAATATGAGCTGCAAGCTGATTTTAAGACTTGGATTGGCCTTTGATTAGCCACACTTCTGGGACTCGACCGATTTACGCCTCCGTTTAGCACTGCATCGGCTTCCGAAAGCGTAAAAGGTGTCAATTATGCATCTGGAGCCGGCGGAATTCGCTCCGAATCCGGATCAAATTTGGTACTACAACTTTGACATTCTTGCATTGCCTTTATTTTTTAGTTGTTGCCATAATAAATAAAGATCAATTTCAGCGCCAATCTACTTGAATTTTATGAAATTATCACTATATGTCGTGTTTCGAATCTCTATAAGATTTCACATACTTATATACATTTACAAAATTTGATAACTTGTATTTTTATTTTTAAAGATATTAAACTAAAAGTTCGAATTTGTAATTAATTCTAATTTAATTTGCTAGTAATATTTCAACTCTCACGCATATTCTTGTGAATTTTAATAATCTATCTAGGGCTATAGGGAATGGTTGGCATTGCAAGTGCGAAATCATGGAACGACAATTGCGAAGCTACAACCCTTTGTCGTAGGACCAGTCGGTAATTATTTGAACAAATGCTTGTACACCGTGAATATCGGAAGCAACGACTACATCAATAATTACTTTATGCCGCAATATTACCCTTCCAAGAGTATTTTTACTCCCGATCAATTTGCCACTGCACTCGTTACTGAATATAGTAATCAACTTAAGGTTGGTGCTTCACTACACTCTTCTAATCAAATCCTTCGGTACATTACTTATGTTATTTTGTTTGAGTACGTATTGAATTAAAAGTTATTTAAAGTCGTATAAAAAGATGAATAAATAATTGAATCAGATCAAATATTATAGAATCGAGCTAACAAAGATTATATATTATCAAACTATTATATGAAATTTTAGTCAACAAATTGTTTTTTTTAGGCACTATATATATATGGAGCAAGAAAGATTGCGATATTTGGTCTAGGGCAAATAGGTTGCACCCCAGCTGAAATTCAAATGAACAACGCCACTCAATGTGTCGAAGAAATCAATCAAGCTGTTATGCTTTTCAATCAAAAATTACCACCACTCGTCGATTCTTTGAATAAAAACCTTCTCGGTGCTACGTTTACGTTCATCGACACAATTGCCATGCAGATTGCTATGCCTCCTCCGCCAGGTGGGTGACCTTAATTACAACTATATATTTACACGTAAAATGGATTACCAAACTCGTCTAGTTTTACAAATCATATTTATTCATATAAAAGTTAAAATCAACTTTCGACAAATTTAAAATTTAGGCATTTACTTAATTTTTGTGTGTAGGTATCAACGTTGTCGATACATGTTGCAAAGTAAGGAGTGATTTCCAGTGCGAGCCGTTGTTACCACCGTGCGCAGACAGGACACAATTCGTATTTATGGACGGATATCATACGACACAAGTTGTGAATCAACAAAGTGCCGTCACGGCATTTAACTCTCCTAATCCTTTGTTTGTTCACCCCGTCGACATTAGCACTCTTGTCACCTCCTAATTAATTCGGATAACACGAGCTAAACGTGATTATTACCGAATAACAACAATAATAATTGTCAAAAAAAAAAAAAAATGACGGTATTTTATTTTCATAATTTTTCACCGTTTTCTTAATCAAATCCTATCTATTTAAACTTTGTTGCCTTATTTTGCATCAAACTGTACTATAATGTTTGTTTTCTAATTTGTATCATGATTAAAGTGATAATAATAAATTGTTCAAAATGTTATGAAACATGTGGATACTAATTGAATTTTTCGTTCAATTTGACGGTATGTTTGCATTCCAAGATGTTATGGTTGAATATAAATATTTAGTTTCGATTCTTATAATTTTAACAATTTAATTCACTCGAATTGTAAAATGTTCCTCTCTATGTCCTACACGAGAGTTCAGGCTTTCAAAGCCTTTAAAACTTCGTACTATAATAATAGTGTCGTCAGAGTAAAACTAAAATAAATAACGATGAGTAGTGACTATATACGATGATTTTTTCACCGTTTTCCTTAATCAAATAATACTCCATACGTACTCCTTAAGTCCTATCTATAAAAACTCTAATGTTTGTTGTCTTATGATAACTATAAAAACTTGGATATAAAAATTAAAGAGTAAACTTTCTAAGATAAGTGAAGCAGAAAACTTTAGTTCATTTTTTAGTTCTTCATTTGTCAAACAGTTTAACAGTAAATGGAAATGTTTAAAAACAAAGAAAATAAAAAGTACAAATTACTCGGACGATTTGAAACGCAAGGATGACCATGATCGATCAGAAGTAGGCACGAGCAGGAGTCGAAGCATGACCAAATAACGACACGGTAAGATTCGTTGGAAAGTGGATCGGAAACCATTGTTTCAGACGTGAAACTTCATTGAAGCTCATATTCGGCAATCTTTTCCCAGGATTTGAGCGTCTTATCTTCAGTATCGGTTTTGTATAACGCAATACGTTTCACTGTGAAGCTCATATTCCCGATGCTGTCATCCAGAGCGTTGGCTCTCTCCTGAGCTTTCTTTTTCTCATCTTCTGTTAAGTCTGCGTACAGAAGGCTCATGTGCGGCATATACGCTGCATCAACATATTCATCATTGAAATGAATTAAGAAAAACCACAGCAAACTCGGAAGTTAATGTGTCAAAGTACAAAAACACAACATATCTTAAACATCGATGATCATTGAGAAAATGGTGATAAATATATCGAGTAGTTAACACAAAAGCGTTGTTGGGCAAAGATTTTGTACTGCATTTTGTAGAGTTTTAACTCCCTAAACTTATAATGATCGATATTCAATAACTGAAACGACTGTTCTTGAAAAGAATAATTGAAGTAAATCTGAATTAACGCAAAACAGAAATCAATATCGCCATTTCACCTAAGAGAAAGTGAAAAACCAGCTTCATATTATACTTACGTGAAGTTCGTTCATAGCCAAAATGTCCACAGCAGTGATCACTTGCTGCCACAACCTGTTATAGAAAAACGAGACAATTCAATTGTCATGATACGAATATTTCGTGAAATTATCAAGCAAAGCAAAAGGTTTGTTCGAACATCAGTACGACAATGAAATAAAGTGTCTACTAAACACGATGAACTCGTTCATATTTTCCCGTCAAAACAGAGCCACAAAACCGCTTCTAATGCAGTGGATTTTTTTATGCCAATTATACTCACTGAAACGGCAAACAGCGCATCGAAAAAGTCCATATCCAACTTCACAGCTAAATATAACCGAGATCTAACATGAATTTCCACGGGATCAGATCGCCCTTCATAAAGTGATACCGAATCCAAGTAGCATGAGAATATAAACCTTTGAATGATCGAAAAACCAAAAAACAACTTGCTTTGATGCCATATCTAAAATTCTATATATTCTCTCCATTCACTAGCAAATGGACTACTTTGGCTGTTCTTTTCGGCTTTTTAGAGCTGAATTTATAGAAATTGAATTTATAGGAGCGAAGCTGAACTTATAAAAGCTGAACTTGTAGGAGCTAAAATCAGTGTAAAATAAAGCTTAGTGGGACTTATAAGAGCTTAACTTATAAGAGTTAAAAGCTTAACTTATAAGAACTGAACTTATAAGAGCTAAGTTAAACTTATAAGAGCTGAGTTGAATTTTGAAAGATGAAATTAAGCTGAAAACAACATAGCTTTTGTCTAAATAAGAGTGAATATAGTCTTGAACATTAATATCAAAATTTTATACAAATATTTTATATTCTATAACTATAGATTTTATCGTTGCAAAATATTTTTAAGCAGACATGATAAACTTAAATTTTTTTGTCAGCAACCAACTCAACCAAAAGTTTAAGCTGATGGTTGGAGGCCCAAGATCGATTATATACTCTAACACGCCCCCTCATGCGAATGCCCTTTGGGCTTGAAGCGTGGACGCAACTACAGGCCCGCCTACCTGGTTCGATATATACCACTTTGAAAGTGATGGGTGGTGAGATTTGAACTCGTGACCTCTAGTCACAAGGCTCTGATACCATGTCAGGATATGAGAATAGATAATTCATGAAAAGGAAAATAATGTTATTATTGTTCGTTGTGTTTTACATCAGAATAACACAACCTATTTATAGAACTAGGTAACATAATAATTAAGATATTATTACTCCATATAATTTATTATGTAAATTATAATATTCTCTATGATATATTCGAAATATCATATACTCTAAATAATATATGTCGATATCTCGACATACTCCCAACAATCTATCATGGTATCAGAGCCAATTGGCTTCTGAGAAGCGATCACAACTTCCGCCGCCCTGCCGGTGGACAAATAATTAATAACGTCCACCGGCGGGATTCCGTTACCAACTATCGATAAAATTGTCCTTAAAAAAAAAATTCAAGAATTTGTGTCTCGCGACTTATTTTGGTTTAGAGTGGTCAATGATTTGTCCACTAGTCTTTTCACCCCTTTAATATCTACGTTTGCCTTGATGTTATGGTGCATCAAATTGTCTACCATTCCGTTTTGTTATCCTCTCATGAGGATCTTTTGGTTTGACAAATTGTGGTGTTGTTTTTACAAATGGTTCGTTAAACGAGTTCGAAAAATTGCGACGTTCTCGTTTTGATTGTTTCGTTGGGTTCGAAAAATTATGACGTTCCCAACCGATGTTTTGTCTAACGGGTCCACTACATTTCCGTATGAAATTTGTTTGTTACGTTTTTTTCCACAAGTTCGAAAAACTTGGCGAGTTTGTGAAAATTTGAAGATCGAAGATTGAAGATTGAAGAGTTTGTTGCGACTACTTCTTCTATCGTTTTTATTAGTGTGCAAACTCATGGTAATTATTCTACCATGAGTTTGAGGGGGTGTTGGGTGTATGTCGAGATATCGACATATATTATTTAGAGTATATGATATTTCGAATATATCATAGAGAATATTATAATTTACATAATAAATTATATGGAGTAATAATATCTTAATTATTATATTACCTGGTTCTATAAATAGGTTGTGTTATTCTGAGGGAAAACACAACGAACAATAATAACATTATTTTCCTTTTCATGAATTATCTATTCTCATATTCTATCATTTCTCATTCGGTCTCGATTAGAAGTACCATGTGACTAGACTTTTTAAAAATTGTTAACCCAAAAACAACACACACCAGTAAATAATCAAGAGTAGACTGGGCAAACAGGTCAGGTCAATCAAGTCGGGCTACTTTAGTTCGGGTTAGTTTTGGGTTTGTTATCTTTGCCTCTTTGGGTCTAATTTGGGTCAGGGTCATTTTTAGGACACCTAATATCGAGTTTTCAATAAATATTTGGGTTGGGTTATACTCCGTACTTGGTTGAGTCTCGGCTCAATCGGGTTTGAGATTGGATTATTCGGGTCGAGTCGGCACAAAAACCAAACAAATCAAAGACGAAAACTCAAGAAAAAGAATACCTGAGGAAGAGAATCAAGGAGGAGAAAAACACTAGAAAAAGTGCCAGTGACAACGCCCTTACAGTGCGCATCATAGGACTTAAGATCATTACAAGCCGATTTAAATTTGGAGAGTGCGTCATGTGGGGTCAAATTAACGGCACCGACTAGGGTGACGTGGGGCTCGAACTCGGGACCTCTGAATTCATCGGACAATTGGTGCATCAATTTTTTAACTCTATCTCTTACGTCCTCTGTTGGTAGTCCCCACACTGAGTACGCTTGCTTCTCACTCTCCATAATTTTTTTTTTATTTTTGGGGTGCGATTGAAGATTTGATTGCTCAATTTCAATCGGTGGTTTTGTTATTGTAATTGGATGGATGGATAGATTCCCCCGGATTTATACGGAGTATATTATTACTAGGGTTATGCCCGTGCAAATTGCACGGGCATGGTTATTTATGAAATTCAAGTAAGAACATACGAATAATGAATTCGTTGTATAAAAAAATTAATAAAGACGTCTTTTAAACTTATTAAATGTGTATATATGTATTATTGAAAAACACTTAAAACAATAAATTATATGATCATACACGGTACTATGGTTTTTCAAACACTACTTTATTTGTTCTATTCGAGGTCTGTTTTTTGCTCGCGTATATTGTTTAAAATTTGCACTTTAAGAAAAAAATTTATATTCATTATCTACTTTTTTTTTTAACTTCCGGAATGGGACTACCACATATTATTACCACTAAAATCTATTGACTTTTTGTTAAGCAATACGGAGTATAAATTAAAGTCATATTCAAATTTTAAAGTAATCCGTTATATCGTCTTGCTAAGCTAAGTGATTTTTATGTAAAGGGTTTGTTGTATTTTACACGGATATATATGTTTTATACCCGTGCAAATTGCAATAATATGTCATGATATTCTATTTTAAACAATAATTACTCATTTAGCTAAGCAAGACGATATAACAGATCACTCGACTATAAGACACTAATGAATGTAAACCCGTCCAATTTGTACTCGTGCAATTGTAAAAGAAAGTTTATTATAAACTACTTTTAAAATTTGGGTATACACCATCCAATTTGTACCCATGAATTGCAGTAGAAATTTTATTTATAATTATTGAACGGAGGGAATATAATTATAGGAATATAAATATAACTTTATTGAGATCATAACTCAACGTCTCAACACATGACTCATACAACTCGATCTAAATGACTCAATTTGGAACCTGAGCCTTCTGATTTGTTCGACAATTGAGCCTTGTTTTCTTTAGTTAAACTTGTATACGTTTGTGGGACCCGTGCACTGTAAAATGTATATTTTCTGAAAATTTAGGGCTCGTACTCAGTATAAAATGAAATTTACACTTGTGTACATTAGATTGAAATTTCTTTCCCTTGTATGCTTAAAATATAATTAACGGTGAGTAGCGGCTACATGTGATAAATACAATCATTTATATGACAAATAAATAAATATTTGGGTTGGGTTATACTTGGTCGAGTCTCGGCTCAATCGGGTTTGAGATTGGATTATACGGGTCGAGTCGGCACAAAATCAAAACAAAAACCAAACAACTCAAGAAAAAGAATACCTGAGGAAGAGAATCAAGGAGGAGAAAAACACACTGATAATAAAAAGTGCCAGTAACAACGCCCTTACAGTGGGCATCATAGGACTTAAGATCATTACAAGCGGATTTAAATTTAGAGAGCGCGTCATGTGGGGTTAAATTAACGGCACCGACTAGGGTGACGTGGGGCTCGAACTCGGGACCTCTGAATTCATCGGACAATTGGTGCATCAATTTTTTAACTCTATCTCTTACGTTCTCTGTTGGTAGACCCCACACTGAGTACACTTGCTTCTCACTCTCCATAATTTTTTTTTTTTTTTGGGGCGCGATTGAAGATTTGATTACTCAATGATCGGTGGTTTTGTTGTTGTAATGGTTATATTCACTCAGATTTATACGGAGTGATGAATTATTATTATAAGACTACTCCCTCCATTCAAGTCCATTTGCATCATAGAGAAAATTTACACTATTCATTCAAGTGAAACGTTTTTGAAATATCTTGTTATCTATAAATGAAAATATAGTCATGTGTGATCTTATATGATACGTCTTCACGCGTACGACAACAATATGAATTTTCCATAATTTTTCGTAAGGCGAAACTATAGTTATTTCCATCCCGACATGTGTCTTGGCAAACGTGAAAAAAGTAAATGATGTGAATGGAATTGAATAGAGGGAGTATTACATTTTTAATTATTATTGTTATAATAAGACCGTTTATTTTTTTTATTAGTATTATAAGACCAACTCTGTATTACTTTTAGAAAAAAGTCAGGTGTATTGTAAAGGTGAGAATATGATAAGAGTAAGTGGATAATTAGTGGAATAAAATATTTCTTAGAAGGTGTGTAAACAAATGATCGATATAACCCAAAAAGAAAAAGATAACAAGTTATTGGCACGATGAAAATTTTGTTTTTTTTAATTGGTTAGGGAGAAGAATGACATGACCCTTCTTGTGACGGAAGAATTTCAGTTACTCATATGGTGTGTTTAAATATGAAAATTTCATCCTTGGGCTTTGTCAAATGGGTGTGAAAATTTGGGGAATCAAATAATTGGTGAGCAAATTTATCATTGGGCTTTGTCAAATGGGTGTGAAAATTTGGGTCATTTGATTATGAAATAGAATAAATTATTTGAATTTGTAATCTTGCAAAATGCTCTAAAGAGTATTTTATTCCTATAATTTTTGGACTAAAATCCCAAAATTTGGGGTCATTTGTTGTTACCTATTGATGTGTTCTTGAATATGTCGAAATTGAGAAGCCTCGCTTTTAACTAATTTGAGGCGGGGAGTTTGAAAGAAATATGGGTTTGAAAGACATGGTTTTGAAAGAGCTCTACAAACAGCGCGTTTGAGGAAGAAAACATGATTCAGAGTTCGTGGACAAAAAATTGAAGAAAGAAAGACGATGAAGGTGAAAGCATAACAAAAATGATGATGACTTTGGTAATTTTTAACAAACTAAGACTTAAATAAGGTAGATTTTTACAAAAAGATAAAGTGCCAAATAAGTCTTCTCATCGGAAATTTGAATTCGTACGCCGAAATCCGATATTTGGTAGTTTATAACAAAAATTGAAAATAAAAGATACCAAAAAACAAAAAAATAAATTAAAAACTATTATTATCAAACATACATAGGTCACCTATATCAGTCATTCAGTCTTACCTTACACCCTTACATACATAGATGGTCGATTACTCAATTACAAGACGAACACATATTACCACGACATAGTTGCAAAGAAACTAAAAAACTCAAGGAAAAGGTAAAGGAGTGATTTTCTTCATCTCCTCCGTGACGACTTCAACCGCAAACCCTTTCCCGTGCTTCTTCCAGTAATCCGCATTAGGGTTTACGAAAGTTGGACCGGTTATGTCTACCCTTAGATCGCTCAACTTCTCGCTTGCAATGCCGTACTTGTGATCTCTTTGTTGCAACAAAGGCGGCCTTATTGTACCTGGTGGCTCCATTTGGGGTGACATCATTAGCGCTGGCTCGCCTACCGGTAGCAAGTCGCCTGTTTCGCCAATAATTTATATTTAACTAGCAAATTACAGAAAATAATCGACTCTTATAAGTTCAGCTCAAATTCTATAAATACCGCTTAACTCAACTCACAGTTGATATAGATTCAGCCAGCTCAGTTCAGTTCCTACAAGCTAAAAAGAATCAAGTGTTAAAGTGGTTACCTCGATCGACTTGCCAAGTGCACCAGAACTTTCCATAGGTCTTGGCCAAGTTGTCGAGTTCAGATTTAGCCAAAGCTTCTGGAACTCTAGGAGTTACCCACAACCCTGATTTTATCTGCATGCAACCAAAATTCCCCTCGTAAAAATAGTCAAAATGTTAACAATTTAACTGATCAAGTCACACACATACCTCATAGTAGTGAGAGTGCCAGAGCTTCTGCTCCTCAGGAGGAAGGGCCTCAAAAAGGCGGTCAGAGATGATATACTCAACCCCAATAAGTCGACCGCTACGATCATCAGTGTCGTAAACAGCGCACTGGCAGAAGTCTTGGTTAACACGGTGAACGAAATGATGGGTCTCAATTTGGCGAGTCATGTCGTGGCTGTAGAGCGCAAAGGTGCAAACATGCTGGCTAAACTGCTTAATAGGCTTCAAAGACTGCATCATTTCGGCGCCTTTGTCGATCATGTGTTGCATCATTGTCATGGGTTCTCCTGGTGTTTCTCCTTCTTTAGTTGACATGGTTGAAGTTAGTTTCTTGGGACAAGTATGTATGTTATGTTATGTTATGTTTATGTGTTTTGTTTAGGGTTGCATGTAATGGAGTATATTTGTTTCTAAAGTTGTAAAGGATACACGTGTAGAAATCAAGGTATGCAGTACGTGTGTCGATGATTTGCATTTGGAACACTTGGATGTACGTACGTGTTTGCAAAATGCATGTCTCTTGCGTGTTTCATGCTTTCGTTGCCACAAATCTCTTCATGTGATATGCATAAGCTCGTCATGCTCCGAAGATGTCGTGCGCTGTTGGTGATTAGGACGGAGGTACCCTAAGCAATAGATTTAGGGTTTTAGTTGTCTTCTTCCGTTATAATAATCTTATGTCTCCTCTATTGTTGAAAAAGGAGAGCTCGAAGGGTCGGGCCTTAGAAATCAAGGCTCGTGCCCAACCCGTTGCTAGGCTGGGTTGGGCCACTGAAAACTCGGCCCATTGGGTAGGCTAGGACGGGCCAATCTGCACAAATGGTCAGATCTAATATGTTGTATTTGGGAAAATGAATTGGATTTCAATTTCGGAATTGAGCCAATTTGAATATTTTAAATTTTCCGTTTTGCTTTTTTCTTTTTTTTTTTTTTTTTTTTTTCACATTTACATCTAGAAATATAAAAACTTGAAAATAATTTTTAAAAAGTTGATAATATGTTCTTAAATTTCATTTTTAACAAAGTGAAATAGTTTTTTAATAGAATTTTACATATCAAGTTGCTAATTATAAATACAATTTCATGAATCGACAGACATCACTGTAAAATTGAATTTAAAATAGAAATGTAACAATTCAAGCTATACAATCGTATTCAAAATTTCAAATATTAAAATATCAATTTCAAGTTGCCAAATGCAGCCTCGAGTCAAACCATAAATCTCTATAGAAGATTTTCCAATAACAAATTAAAAGGCTCCAAATAAAAGAAACCTCAACATCAAAAGTAAAAAAGATCATAATATTTTAACCACCTTAACAACTATGCTAGATTAGGCAACCATCAAAGAATTGAACTATAGTGTAATAATAGTACTTCATAAGATAATACAACTAACTAATTCAATGTACAAAACCATGTATTATTATTGTAAATTTACAACCATACTAGTACACAACTCATGAGCCTCCAACTTACAACTCCAGCCAAAACCCTTATGAAAACTGTTCCGTCCGAGTCGAAAACGTATCAATAATTCAAAAGCGAGTACTTCGCTCGCAGCACAATCTTCCCTTTGTCGACCCCGAGCTTTGCCCCGGTAACTAGCCAGTGCCCTGGCGAATGCTGAGGCCCTTTCAACATCTCGGTCGCATCAACAATTTTCGCTAGTTTTCCCGCAGTTGCATCAGTGGGTGGCTCATTAGTAACCGGGCTGTGGTCCCAAACGGAGCGCCTAACAGTACAACCGGGCACCTTGGAAAAGAGGAGCTTGAGGTACAAAACGGTCTTAGAACCGAAATCCCAAACCCCAAGTTGAGCCCCCGTAACAATGTGTACACCGGAAAGGTCGACAATGCACGTCTCTTTGTGTTCGATAGGAGCGGTGCTTACGTGAGAGAAATGCTTCCATTTTATCGGTTCAAACCAACGGCTGTCTTGCTCTTCTGGTCCTTGCCATTTTTGTGCTCCGATGGCCATGTGCGTGTCCCAATGCGGTTGCAGAATTTTAGGGAGCGAAATAAGGTGCTGCAGTTGAATCGCGAGTCGGTTTTGCTTCGCCCCTTCCAAGCACAGTCTTAGACCTGTTACTGGTTTACGTCCGACAGTCACCTGTCAACTCCGCCACTGATATATTAGCGAACAATTTATGACTTTTTCTTAACTTATCAAACTGAAAACTTAAGACAACTTCAGACGAGGAGACCAGATCCTAAGCCAGCGAAAACGAGATTACAAAAATGTCACCTGCTCAGGGCTGATGTAGAGCTTGGGACCCATCAAGCTGAACTGTAAGGATTGACAAACGGGTTCTTTTCTCTGCAAACTACTCTGTTCGGGTGCCCACACACGAGCAATTTGAAATTCTAAGAAGTATTGTAGATCTTCAAGAGGCGGCTTGTCTGGCGAAAAACACAAAACTACGCATTCAATTTTCTTTCATTTTATAGAATTTCACATTACAACGACAAAAGTAGCAAGAAACAACAAATATCAGATACATTTAACCAACCCCTAGGCAAAATTTTCAAACAAATACGTACGTAACACGACAATAAGCAAACATTTTAAGTAGGCAAGTGGGAGACCTTACACTCCAAGTACAAGTCAATAGCATGGGCGAGATGCTTCACACCAGGTATGTCTTCAAGTAGAGAGACTATAGGAACAAATGTCATGTCGATTACATCTGGCGCTAAATTTACTGTTTCCGCCCACTTGGCCGAACTTTGCTCTAGATCATCTCCCCCTCTCCTTCTGAATATAACAGTTACATTCTGCAAGGTAACATAGAACTATTATGAATTGTTCGTAGTTTAATATCGGTTTTCATTGTTGATCACAGAACCTAGAGTCAACTACTAGGTAGAGAGGATAATTTGTGGCATCAAACATAATGTAAATTCGACATTATTGCCTCGTATATCTAAAGGACCTGTTAAAAATACCATGACCATGCGACAACAATAATATCGTACAGAAATTACTTTAATTTGATCAGGTCACAATACTAGCCTTGTCCTTGTATTTCATGGGTGAAGTAGTCGTCTCGCCTTGCAAGTCTGTAAACCTCTGCTCTGCGATATCTCTCACGTAGTTCTCGATTTCAGATGCTGACAAAGGAGATGATTCATGCTGCCGCACATAGACTACGTCTCTTCCACCAATGGTTGCAGATGTAACAACATGGGTACCATAATTTTCGATGAATCTGAAAAATAAATCCAAATGAGCTGCCAAAAAAAGATATGACTCCTTTATGCAAATTCCAGACAATAATTTAAGGAGTACTATTGAGTTTCTTAGTACTAAACAGTTATATAAATTTGATGACAACAACGACGCTTATAATTACATAAAACATGCAACTCCAAAGTCATAAATGTGACAACAACAATTCACTATAGAGTTTCCATTTGGCGTTTAGAAATTAATACGTCGATCATTTGAGTTCGTATTTTTATTTTCTTTTACTTTTAATAATCCCTTTTTCGTTTGTTTAAGGTTGCAGGGGATTGAAATTTGACAAAATTTTGTAAGAACACATGAAATATCTCAAACTTTTTTTGGGTACAAATCGAACCTCTTAAGCCAAAGTTATTCGCCCCTAGGTATGAACGATAACGGTGTTAGTTTGGGGATTATGAGATAACAAAATGTAAGATGGAAGGATAATCCTTATCAAAGGGATGAAACATAGCATCACAAGGAGTCTTAAGGGAATTGACGGCACAAACGAAGCACATCGTTACTCAAATCTATCATGGCTCGTCGATAAGTGTGGTGATCCAATAACAACTAAGATCATTGGAAGATCTTAAAGTAGACGAGGGAAAAGTCTGCAATCGTGCATAGGGAGAAACAACACATGGTAGTAGCTACACCACGAACCGACTTAGTTACATAAACAAATAAGACCATAAGATTCAGAGTTTTCTAATATCGACTTAATAGGAGTTAGCTAGAACGATTACCGTGAGTAAATCATAAATTGAATGAAATGCTGAGTACGAGAAAAGTAAATGACTTGCCTTGCCAAAGCAGTGGGATCCCAGGAATAAGGAACAGCAGCTTTAATCTCGCTGCGCAAATCTAACTGCGATCTCGACAATTGAAGTTTGTACAAGGGTATGAAATACCCCGTCATTGCAAGAGATTTAGTTGCTGCTGCATCAGCATGCCAACTACCGCTAAAATTGAACATAGCATTAAAGCTTCCAAGCGGGATGCTTCCAGACAAACCCGACCTCTTATTGAAATACTCCGACATCTGAAATATGAAGCAGAAAGTCCGTCTATCAGAAACTGATTGTATATAGAATTGCATACATCTAAGTAAGACAGTTGGCTTTGCCAAAATAATCAAAAGGTGACGGCTTTAGTTCTCCACCAATCATCCATAGTCGTGTAGAGGAGATCAACTCTAATGTACAAAAAGGTCATGGTTTCACGAGCATTGGCATCGAAGACATGTCCCTAGGCTACCGTGACACAAATTTGCACAAGTGGCTAGTATATTCAACCATTTCATTGAAGACAAGCTTAAACGACTACTCAATTGTCTCGAGGATTTATCCCCAAATCACCTCTATATATACACTAGTACGCTACCAGTCTTAAAATGAGAAAATCATACTGTGAACGCAATTCATCACTACACTTAAACAGCCAAAACCACCAGTATAAACACAGGTAATATTTCAGCAAAGCGTCAACGCATTCATCCTTGCAAAGCAAAATGAAAACTCATTCCTATGGACCACAAAGTCTGAACAAAAGATAGTCCATAGAATATCTTTTGTGAGAACATTTCCGTTTAACCTCCAACTGTATATAAGGCTTCTCTTCATAATACATGTGCAGATAATAACCAGCAATTATTTCATCTATATAAGGCCCCGGTCTTTTGGACTCAATTTTTTGTCCATTCATTTTAGATAACTTCCTTTCAGACTGTTAGAGTATAAAATCGATCTTGGATCAACCATGAGCTTTTGGTGGAGTTGGTTTCTGACACGGTATCATGGTATCAGGAACTTATGACTAGAGGTCAAGCGTTTGAATCTCACTACTCGTCCCTTTCAAAGTGGAATATTTGGTACCAGGTACGGCGGACTTGTAGAGGCCCAATTTCTATATACAAATTTACCCTCAATTAAATTTCACTCAGCTCGAATAAGTTCAGGTCAACAATTCCACCAATATCATACAGAAAAACAATGCATTCATCATAATAAAATACTAAAAGTGCTTCAACTCAATCAAATAACCTAAACACCCTTCAATTACATGGTCAATAAACTGTAAAAACGGCGTAATAATGAAAACGTATACAACCAAACGAAATCGAGAAAAGAAAACAAATGTCCAAAACAAAAAGTTCACCTCAAGAAAGCCACAAACAGGTGTAGCTTCAAAACCTTTAGTACCAGAAGAACAGTGAATATCAACAGAAACTTGAGGAAGAAAAAGATCATCAGAAATAGAAACATCTCTGCAATTATGTTCATCTAATTGAATCAATCTACAACCATGTGACCCTTTGCAGTATAACAGTCTAACATCAGAAGTAACATCAAACCCTCTACCAATTGCTTCAATTGCATTGCTTAAAGTAGCCATTAATGCACCTGAATTTGATGCTTCTGTTGATGATTCTGTCATATTTTTTTTATTTTGGGTGCATTAATTTGCAATAAAGTTTTGATCTTTCTCACAAAAAAGTTTGGATCTTTTCAAATGCAATTAGAAACCATGAACATGGTTTTGGTTTTTTTCTTGAACAAATTTCAGCACACAAAGTTTTGATCTTTTGATGATATTTTTGGTCAAATTTATGTGGGTTTTTGGTAGATTTGATTATAAAAATATGGGAAGGTGGTGTAAGTTTGGACTTTTTATTGTGAAAGTGAAAGGGGGGAAGATTTTGTAGAAGAAAGTGTGAAGCTTTTGAATCAAAAAAATAATAATGGGAAGTAAAAGAGTAGTGATTTTGTTAGATGGCTTATTACACAAACCAAAACAAACAAAAAAAACGCGGTTTTAGTGAGTTTGAAGTCGATTATTCGGCGTTGACTGGTCCTCTTCAAACCTCCATTATCTACTCTAGTATGCTTTCACATTTTCAAAGATGGACTTTTTTTATTTTTATTTTTTTAATTTAGACATATTATTTGGTAAGAGTATACGACGTTTTCTCGATAATGTTATAATAAAGTATTTTTAGGTATTTTTCTTCAATAACTAAGTAGATGTCATAATGTGAGACGATCTCACAATAGATCTATTGATTTAGACAATATGAGTGAAACAGTTTCTCAATAAATCATGGATAAAATAATAATATTTCAATAATAAAACAAAAATATTTAGTACTCCGGAATAATATGTTTAGGTGAGACTCGATAAAAAAAATTAATTGGAAAAATAAAAACTAAACAAATCATAAATTGTGATGAATTCGATTTAAGTTATACGGAGTACTTGACATGGCTAACAAACATGAGCTTTGAATTGGGTGAAATCAATTTTTCTCATTAAGGTTGATATTTGTTTCAATTTCAGTTTGTTTAATTTCCGTTAACTACCATAATCGATTTGTGCTATATGGGTAGAGGATAAATCAGGTGATAGACGGGGACAAAGTATTATTGAGTTGGAGGTAAATTGATAGGTTCTGCATTCATTAATCAAAATATCATTACTAAATAAAGAATTAACTTGAAAGTAACTTGGTCGAAGTGTTCTATTAGAACATGCGTCCCTTGTGATTTTGGTCAATCGGTCTCAAACAAATCAAGTTTGGATGTATTCGATTGGATCTCGATTGTAATATGTTCCTTTAGCAACGACTCGACTCAAATTGATAGATTCTCACGGTATTTTCCAATTTGGTGAGCTCTAAGCTCTTACGATAAACTTTGGACCTGTATTTTGAGGTCATCATGGCTTGTTACCTTGTACTTGAGGTTGAGTTGCCTTTGATGCGACATTAAAGCTAAAATCTTAGGCTAAAACCTATAATTGACAGCATTACCTTGTAAGAGATACAAAATCTTGAAACCTCTGTAGAATTACTCACTGTTTTCAGAAGTTGATGAATCGAAAACAATGAAGTCGAAATGGAGCTACTAGTCATAGTGGCACAGATGAAGATAGAGTGGACACCGTCTTTTGTAATAGAACTGTCGCTGTTCTTCCGCTTATTGACATGACAATTACTTTCGATCCACGGAAGGCCCTAAGAACCAAGATACCATAGCCATACAGTAAACGGTACAAATCTAGTCACATGACTCACTCCATAGGAACTGATAATATTACATTTTTCAGGATTGAAAACTGTGGAGTCTATGCATTGGATCGCTCCAATTAAGTTACCGAAGCACTGTCCAACTACATCACACATTCAATACGCGTCCGTATGCAAGAGATATCTGTTTAAATGGCTGGTCGGTTAAGGTACATGAGATGAAAAAAATAGTTCATCCTTTCTTCGGCATTGCTGCCAGCCTTGTATACATCCTCGCCATAGACTGGAACCCTCTTACATCTCCTGATCGAATAAGGTTGCCTGTGTACAAATGTAATAGACGCCTTTAGATGTCCTCAAATCTACATGCACAAGACGGTTAAAGTGACTCTTGGAAGATTAAATCGAGTCATTTTACCAACTAGGTTATTAGCCCATTATCGACTTCTGAAGTATATTTAGATGATAGTTCTGCTTTGCAATTTGACACTCTTCGAAAGGGATTGAAAAAAAATCCTAACAAGAAAAGCAAGACTTCCATCCCATTTTTGTTTTACGTATTCAACAATCAATTCCTACAAATGCGTACAATAAAAAAAAGAACTCCTTTTTCCTTATCAATTTCACCTCACGTTGTCTCTGATACAACACATTAACCGTACTTTGACATTTAAGTATCATTTATGAAGTTTCAATTTATCCATGGTCAAAGTTACAAAACTTTAATCCTAAATATGAAACAGGAAGAAATTAGTACGAAAGAGGGAGTAAATTGTAAAGGCGAAAGATTTACGGTGGTAAACGTACAAAATAAAAAGGGTACCTGAATCACAATTTAAGGGGCTATCAGCTTCAGGATGGGCCATCAAAGCGATAATGGCTCTGCACACAGACTGAAGTGTCCAAGCAGGGCTCCATGCATTTTTTAAGATATCCAAGCAGATCTCTCCAGTCTGCATCATGTCCAAAATCAAGTCGTTTTCTCAAACATAGCATTCATACTGTCTACTGTGTTTGTAGTTGGAAACTCGGAAGTTGGCAGGTTAAATAGTTTGAAAATGTACTAATGCAAGCATCTGTCAGATCTACATCTAAGCTACGCATAATATTTCTGCTAAATTTCATCCCAGCGATCTAATACTGGAGAATGAGGACTAGCCTTTAGACAAAAAAAAAAAAAAAAAAAAAAAACCAATTCTGGCTTAGACGTGATCACGTGATTGTTCGTGTTCAAGTGTAGGAAAAATTTCATGTGTTTTACCTCCTATGCCATTAATGGACTTTGGTTGTGTTTCAATAATCATCGTACCAAAAGTTTTCATTTCTTTCCTTCCTTAATTTTCAGTAGGGACTAGGGACGACATATTTCATAGGATGGGAGTGTCGAGTTTTGTACTCGTCAGATATTAGCAAGAGCAAAATACGTGTACACCAGAAATACTCCGTAATGAAGAGACCACGCAAAATCCACAGCATCAATGGAGTGCAAATACCAAGAAAAAAAATGAATAATCTCAACCACTTAGGAATAGCAAAGAAATTTACAAAGCACCTACCTTGAAATGGACATTTGGATGAAATATTTTGGTTAAGAACCGAACTTGTGGAGGTTGTAAAGGATATTGTTCAGGCACAGCAAAAGCAAGCTGGAAAACTCCGCCTTCATATGGAGTTTCAGAAGGACCCTAAACACAAGGACAATTTTGAGACTGTAGATAATAATGGAGCACGACAATATCTCATTCCCGAGTGATTTTTGTACCTTAATTAGAGCAGTCCACCTGAAAATATTGGTTTCATCACAAACAAGTTGAATGTCTGGATCAGCGGATTTTTCTCTTTGCACCTCTTTGTATTCCTTGAACAGCCTGGCTCTGGATGCCTACAGTCGATGTCATATACGGAGTATTACCTTTGTCCAGTTAGGGCACTTTCATTGTGGATGGAGGGAGTACAAACTCTAAGAGCTATTCAACATGGGGATATAATTTCTTAATCAAAATTAATTGCTCAATATAATTTACGAAAGATCACTAGGATTGGTAAACATAATACATACTCCACACGGGTCTAAATCTCTCTTGAAGACAAGCAATTTGCTAATATCGAAAAATCAGATATCGCAAAACACACCCGTCCATGAATGTATCTTTCATGTACCTCTTCAAACATTTCTTCACTTTGTATAGAACATGTCATTCATGCCTAAAGCTTTCGACTAAACTTCACATTTAGGGGTCAGCTCACATGCCATGATCAATAAGCTTATTGGGTTGTTACTAACGTGAACAGTTTTGGCCAACATACATAGGCATCAGATTATGGATGACCTCCAATGCCAAATAGCTAAAAACGAATATTCAACTAGATTGAGCAAAAATCAAAATCAGATATGGCAAGCATTATGCAGTATCTTAAAGAGATCGCACCTGCATATTTCTTAGAGCTGGCAAGCTACAAAACCCACAGCCTCAATGGATATCAAGACAGACGGTTGATCTGCATGACAAGAACAAGATTACACATGCTGGTATATTATATGATTACCTAACGCAATGACACATAGGCACATAGAATAGCAAGTGGAAAGAAACTAGCAACTCTAGCTAACGTTAGACATGATACAGGACAAACAGAAAAAGCGATTGAGAAGAAACTAACAACTCTAGCATATACTTAACGACTTAACGTGCAAACAGATTTATGGTACAATGAAAGAGCTCAACAACAGAGGATTCGAACAAAATCCGGACAGATTCCAAGTTATACAAAATCCATTACATCTATAACTTTTATACCTTTAAATCATTTCTGCGTCATATAAAAGTACTATCAATCCATGAAATCTATGATGCACCTCAGACTATGCTGATTCAAATATCTAAATGTAGCAAGCATACAGCCATCATTCCAAGAGGTGAAGAAGAAAGGTGTGTGGTCAAGGTTGGAAAATAAACACTGTATGTTACTTTAATTAATCACTTGACAGCCAACGAACATGATTTTTTCTTCTTCACCAGTTAAAATGTGTATATGACTACCCTGCAATGTGCATAACTGATGAATGTCGCCTTTCGGTTCTTTAAAGTCTAAAGCAATCTCAGGGACCAGTAGTTTCTTACTAGAGTGACAGACATTCCAGTATATTAATACCTACTGGTGCCAAAAAGCACTCGTACCTCACATTGCCAGAAGCGCTGAAAAAGCCGAGTCGTAGTCAATATTTCATGAGCGTTAATCTGAGCTTATGCGCTCTAAAGTGATTACAATCCAGGTCTAAAAGTTTCAGAAGCTTCGAATAAAATTTGTTGTATACAAACAAACAATACAATAAACAATACAGTGGTTGTGCCTTATTCCTTTATTAATAGCTCCATCTGTGACCTGAATACATTATGGGAACAATATAACTCGGTGCTTAAATCTCCCTCCTACTGTAAGGTAAGGAGGTGATATATATGTAATACACATTCTTACCCCCGTGTTGAAAACACCGTGAGATTGCTTCTGAAAGACTCATAACAAGATCTACATCTAACAACTACGGAGTACTTTGCTATACCTTCGTGATTCGTCATGCTTTACACAGCACAACCTAAAACTGAAAAATCAATGAGTAGTATATATATGGCTCAACTACTCACTCACACTCTCTACTTCAGTCATTTGTTTACGTTTTTATCGGTATAAAACTAGCAATTGATCAACGTTATCATTCCAAATCATTTAGGCAAAACTATTACTATCTTTCCTAATCATGTACTCCGTATCACTTTGGATTAAAATATACATATACTTATAAATACGAAACGTTTCATGCTTGTTCGTTCCCAAAATAAGAACGCAAACAAATGACTGAAACAGATTTCTACACGCTTGAAATGAATACTATAAAGATAGAAATCAATAAAATAAATAGTTGAAAAAAAAAAAGGCGAAATCTTGAGGATGATTCATCATCATTATCATAATCATCATCACAATCTATGCAATTTCAATAGTAACCATAGTACCCATTAACCCTAAATCAGAAATTGCCCACTTTTCTGTATTAACATACAAAATAATTAACCGAAAACCTAAATCTCGCATCAAATTATAAGCTTTACACATAAATTAAATGCAGAATTGATCAAAAATATTCGACATTTTCATCAATTAATCCTCCCCCCATAAAAAAAACACCATTTACAAGATCAACACGAAGTATATGAGTGAGACGAAAAAAACAAATCTAAGAGAAGAAAGAAGAATGAGAGAAATGCGTACGATGAAAATTGATTGCTGAGTGATTGATGATTTTGCAAATTTGGTAATGAAATTAGGGATTTCAAAGTAATTTCGACCAAATTTGTGACTTGATTGGAAGCAAAGAAAGTTTGTAAGTCTTGTGAGTTGTGACTCGTAATTCTACAAGTTTTGCGAAAATTGGACCAACCGATAAAAAAGGGTCGACTACCATTAGACCTGTCAAACGGGTCGGGCGGGTCGGGTTCGGGTTCGGGTTATACGGGTCGGGTCAAAATACGGGTCGGGTCAATACGGGTTAAATACCAAATACTGGTCGGGTCGGGTTAGGTCAGGTCGGTTTGGGTCAATCTGAATTAATCGTTTTTCGCGCCTTTTTATTTATTATTTTTTAATTAAAAAAATTCTTTTATTGTTATTTTACATTATGTACATCTTTTATTGTACATATGTAATACTAAAATTGATATATATTCATTCTTGTAATTTATAAAATTAAAATAGTCTATTTAAGAATATATTCATAATATTTCAATCATAATTTTCATTATCATTTTGATATTTCAACTTATAATATTGAGGTTGTAATAATTATTAATATTAAATTATATTTTTTTATGAAATTTTAATTTTGTAGGTTCAAAAAGTCTTGTTACACGAAATTACACTTAACCCATCGAATTGAGCAGATCAGGCGGGTCTTGACCCTAAATTAACGGGTCATTTCGGGTTCGGGTCACGGGTCAAATTTTACGGGTCTTGACCCTAAAAAAACGGGTCGGGTCGGGTCGGTTTTTCGGGTCGGGTCGAATTTTGACAGGTCTAACTACCATTCAGTAGACGTGATCATGGGCCGGGCTAAATCGGGCTGGATTGGAGCCGGGTGATTGCCACTTAGATGTACCCAAGTAAGCGGATCTGTATTCTGGACTGAAACGAGATTAAATTAAATTGAAAAGAGTATAACTTAATACTAAGACTATCTTTATCCACAGACTTAATACGGGTCTTAACAACAGTAAAATATAATTATTTTATTTTTGAGACTCAACTTAAATTCTCTTATTTCTTCCACATCATCTTAAGATCACTCATCAAAATATGAGCCTCAAACTTATAATAATATATGGGACTCATTCAATTTATTTTTTATACACACAAAATACTATTTATGAGTCTTAAGTTGAGTCTTGAAAACCCAAGATTCATCTTAAGACTCACTAAAGTCTCAACAACTTTAACCAAGTATGAGGCTAAGACTCATTTTTGGTATTGGGATAATGTTAACCGTTAAGATTTAGAGTATATATAAGCATAAATAATGATACTCCGTAGTATTATTATGAGTTGAGTTCATTCCTTAGATATTACAACTTACAATCTTATATACTGTAGTTGATAGATAGTAAACCAAAGGTTACTATTAATTGCACTAATTAAGTAGACCATTATTACAATACTCTTCATTATCCTAATACCCTTCCTCAAACTTATGATAAGTCACCGACTTATCATGAGTTTGAAAATTAAAATACAATACTTGAATAAGAAAAAAAAAATGTCGACTTTCTTTGTCTTCACAATCTTCTTCATCTTCAATCTAAGCAATGGTGGTAAAATAAGTGCGTATAGGACTCGCCAGACAATTTTTAAATGCGTATAGGACTCGCCAGACAACAATAATGCGTATAGGACTCGCTAGACAACTTCAATTGTGTAACTCGCCAGTAAATTTCAATGCATAACTCGCCAGTAAATTTGATACCACCTCATGAAATCGAAGAATTTAATTGAATAAAAAAGTAGTGCGTAGATGGAGCACAACATTTGACCATAATATGAAACTAATTTTTGGAGGAATTAGATTGAGAAAAAAAAAGTTCAAGATTACTCAAAAGACCATGGTACGTGATTTCGACAACATTTTTTTTCTTTGTAATAATTCTTTATTGAAATCCCGCCGGTGGGTATTGTACATCAACCCACCGCGCGAAGTAGCGGAAAAATTTGTGTGGGTACTCAGAAGCCAAATGGCTCTGATACCATATTAAGATTTAGGGGGCGTTTGGTTGGGTGGTTTCAGGAAAGGGAAAGGGAAATAAATAATCTGATTCCTTTAGTTGTTGTTTGTTTGGAAAAATTTAGCATTCCCTTTCCATCTAATGCCTTTTCAGTATCTCCCTAGTCCCTATCCCTCCTAATTTCTTACCCCCTCCCCCTCTTACTGATTCTCATTCCTCCCTATTTTATTATCTTTTCTCCTCACTTCTCCAATTTAATAAAAAAACCCTAAAACAACTCTCCCTCCGGCGTCAACTCCGACAACCACCGTCCTCTCCGGCGACCCCAGTGCACCCTCTTCCACCACCAGTTTTTTTTTTTTTTTTTTTTTTTTTTTTTTTTTTTTCGGCGACCTTCAACAGCCTCTGCCGCCAAGCATGTGCATAAGACCCCAACCCCCTTATTGCTTCCCCTTTTTTGTGCGGCAGATCTGCCATTTTTTTTTTTTTTTTTAAAGTTTATATTTATTATTATTTTGTTATTATATACTCCGTATGTTTTACGGTTTTACCTATTGTATTATAAATTTGGGTAATTATATTGTTATTATATGTGTTATATTTACCCTTCATTCAATTCCATTGGCATCATTTGCTTTTTCACGTTTGCCAACGCGAATGTTGAGACGCAAATATGTAGAGTTTTACGTTTCTAAAAATTATAAAATTTGGATATTCTTATTGTACTCATTAAGACCTATCAAACAAGATCTCGCATGACTATATTTTATTTAATACGTTGTGAGAAATTTCGAAAACTTCCCACTTGAATGAATAGTGGTTTTTTTCTCTTTGATGCAAATGGAATTGAATGGAGGGTAAATTTGGGTGATTATATATTGTTATTATTACATATGTTATATTATAAATTTGGGTAATTATATATGTTATTATATATGTTTACTTTTTTTTGGTTGTTACGAGTACTTGTTATGATTATGAATTTGGGTGATATTACAAGTGTAAACATATCAATTTATTGAAATATTGTTTTAACCATAAAAGTAATCATGTTTAATTGCCTTTGAAAAAATTGTGATTTTATATATGATAAATTTAGTACAATTTTAAAAGTTAAAAAAAATAACTTAAGATAAAAAAAAAATAGTTTCATTCCCCTGTTTCTTACCAAACAGCTACAAAGGGAATTCACAGGATTATGAATCCCTTTTCAGACTGCACCAAACAATAACCTAAATTTAGGGTAATCTGATTTTTTTCTCCCTGTTTTCCTTTCTGATTCCTTTTCTCTTTCCACTGAACATACCAAACGCTCCCTTAGAGTATATAGAATCATAGATAATGATAGTATTATTATGAGTTGAGTTCATTCCTTAGATATTACAACTTACAATCTTATATAGTTGGTAGATAGTAAACCAAAGGTTACTATTAATTGCACTAATTAAGTAGACCATTATTACAATACTCTTTATTATCCTAATATAAACCTAACAAAGACAAGATCGACAACTACGTATACATATCAATATTAAAAAGCATTAGTGCGGGTTGGGTCGAGCTAAATTTTGGGCGAAAGGGTAAGGCTCAACTTGGCCTAATAGTGACATCGGTTTTTTGCGCCGTCATAGATGTTTTGACCTAATTGCAAGTCCAAGCCCGGAGAAAAATCGGACAGGGTAGGGTCGAGCTACGTATTTGGTCCATTTGATCACCTTTTAACATTTGAGCCTTGGGGTGTGAATTTCATATTCCAGTTTTTTCTTCCCACTTTCATTAAAGAAAATTCATTATCTTCATCTTGTTTTTAATTTTCAATAGTTTCATTCACATAATCTACCATTCTTAATCCTTGTGTCACTTAGATATGAGAGAAAAATAGTGGAATGAGGGGGTCTGTAATATACCCTTTTACATATATATTATGTCTTGTGAAAGATTGTCTTTTTCAAATAACGCGAAAATAAATGACTTTCTCAGTACATGCATAAAATGTTATTCTGAACTATTCAAGACTAACCGCGACCATTGTTGATTATAATGTGATGATCACTTTTATCCCTCTTAATAATAAACGCATTATGGTCATGATCATTCCAAATGTGGTTACATTCTATCTATCAAAATTTTTTTTTGCCACTTTCGTAGTGAAAGACGACCTTATTTAAAACTTAATAATATTTCATGTTGTTAGTAAATGTTATTCAAGTGAGGTTCTGGTACTCCAATATAAAAGTTCATTGATAAGTAAAATTGACTTGTACGTACTTAAAGGGATTAAAGATATTACTCATATCAGCACGATACAAGCATGTTCTATTCTAGGGATTCTGCTAAAAACTCTCTAGTTAACTCTGCTCACTAGATATCAATAATCAATATTAGGATGTGTGACATTCTAAAAAAAAAATTCATGTTACGTATAAAGACAAAATACGTTACACCGAAAAAGAAAAAACCTTTATTAATCTGTGTATCTGTAACAAAGCACGCATAAACAACAATTTTATCAAATTACTCAAAAGTTAAATCACTAATCTCAACCACTCCAAGTAATTAGTTATAAGGAAAATAGTAAGCATATACTATACATTAAGGGCGATCATTACGGGTTCAACAACAACGAAAAGGTCTAATACAATCATTAATGATATGAACCCATAAAGTCTATGATTGAATACTAAAGTTGGTGTATACCAAATATAGTCTAAAGAATAGTAATGTGAAACCTCTAAAATTCCATGAAATATATGCATGTGTGTGCTTTTTAAGTGTTGTATGTATGTGCCAAGTCTAAAATGGTTGATTAAAAAGTGCGAGTTAATTAATTTTATTTATTTTTTTCTTAGAGTAAGTGCTCGATTAACGCATGCTTTTATTTGTCGAGTGTTTACCCTTGACTCATTTACTCGTTAAATTCTAGACACCTTCATTTATGTTTAGGGTTTGAAATTTTCAGTGAGTTTACGTTTGGTGAGATATGCATTATGTAGGATTATGTCAATTATTACGTAGATCATGTGATTGCCGTTTAAAAATACCTATGAGTACAGGTGTATTGTGATCGTAAGTCGGTTTAATATATGTGATCTTATCGTTATCTGTATATATTGTTTCAGTTATTAATAATTAACTTTGACTTCTGTATCATGAGATATTCTCTCCTTACCACTTTGTTCTTCCCATTTGCTTTTAGTATGTGATTAAGACCCTTATTAACTTCACATGTAACCCCACATTGATCGTGAAAGTGAGAGTTGTTCACTTTATAAGTGTAGAGCTACTCCTCCCATCACCAACTGGTTTTGGGATGGAACTCTCTAGACCTTATGGAGCGGACGCTCTTTTTCCATTTGTGGGTGTGGGTCGGGCCCGTCTCTGGTTTAACATAGTACGATTTCCAATGCGACATTTACCTATGCGACTTTTTTTTTTTTTTTTTTTTTTTTTTTTTTTTTTTTTTTTTTATCGAAAACATAATTTATGAAACATAGTTTGATGACAAATAATGTAAATATCCCATAATCATGTTATAATTTTTTATACATTTTAAGTTATTCAAGGTTAAAATTTAAAAAACTGAATTCTCGCCCTATATTTTAGTTAATTATTTACAAAATTTAAGATTATGTCATCAAATAAATCCAAGTATTTACCGAGTAAGGGTCTGTTCTCCTCATCTTAAGTTTTTCTCTGGTTCAGAAAATTTCAGATAACTTCAGAAAACTTCAGATTACTTCAGACAACTTCAGAAAACTTCAGATTACTTCAGAAAACTTCAGATTTCTAAATAAATAAATTAACTAATAATAATAATAAAACCTAAGTTATATATAACATTAATGTTATTAATAATAGTAATAATAATATTATTAAGAATAATAATTATAATAATATTGATAATAATTTGAATAAAATAAGACCAATCCAAAACCATTTTATAGCAAATTATAAATAAAAATTAGTTCAAATTAGATATATAGACTGTTAATAAAATTTTCATATATATACTTATCAATAATAATGAAAATAAATGCTAAATTATTATTATTATTATTGCTTGCTAAATTTTTCTAGTAGTTAAATATTAGTGGAAAAAGCGCATGTATATAAAGATTTGAATATTTTTGGTACTACAAATATTGTCCTCAAAGTTTATCGTAAATAAAACAAAAAGTTAAATTAATAACTCTAAAAGAAGATAAATTTAGGCGGAACTGTTAAAAAAAATAAAATAAAAGTAGCAATTATAATAACAATTACAATAATTTCATATTATTTCAAAAAATTTCAGAAAACTTCAGAAAACTTAAGATTGATTCAGAAAACTTCAGACGAAGAGAACAGCCCTGACTATAAGTAAGTGACTTTGCGGCTTCAGCCAATGCAATCAACGACAACTGGTGAGATCATTTAGCACCAACTGTCTGAGTGTCTGACTCAATAATTTCGTTTGCATCCTTCCCAAATCCCAAACACGTAGAAAAGTCTCCACTAAGACCATCCACACCCATTCACTTTTTTTCATCTTCATCCCATATATTTTATTATTTCTCTCTCCAATTTTATCATCCACCTCAAATTTTTACTTTTCATCTTCATCAATTAAAAACTACCCTACACCCATAAATCTTCATCCCACTTATTTTATTATTTCTCTCTCCTTATTTACAATACCCCACACATTCTACATCATAATCCACTAACCCAAATATTTTTATTACATCAAATTTTATTAAAAATATTCTTAACACATATTTTTTTTAACATCATAAAATATTACTAACAAAATAAAATATTTTTCTATAGTTAGATTTTTGACGCGGTTTTTTTAAGTCTAATTTTGATAACATGACGATAATTGTTAAATATTGTTTTATGTCGTCTTTAATGTTATTAGATAAAAGAAATAGATGTAAATAGAAAGTGCATATATGCCAAAAAAAAGCAAACACAAAAATTGCATCTATGAAAATTAAAAAATTTAAATAGGTCTCAAATGACATTAAAGAAATCACATCATTGAAATATTAAACTAAGGAGGTAATAAAATACTAAGCAATTCATGTAATAGCTAAATTTTTGCCATATATTTTCAACAAGATTATTTCTAAGAGATAAATGATTATTTAGTTCGGTCTTCCATAACATTGCGATTTTCCACAAAATCATGTATACCCATAATATACCCCATGGCGTGCTCAGGTTGATGAACTGTTGTTGATGTTCCTTCATTATGTTGATCTACATACTCGTTCACATTGTCGTAACCGGCATATGTATCACGTTCGTCCTCTACAATCATATTATGAAGTATAATACAAGCTGTGATTAT
This sequence comes from Dianthus caryophyllus, assembly GCA_023091065.1. NCBI lineage: Eukaryota > Viridiplantae > Streptophyta > Magnoliopsida > Caryophyllales > Caryophyllaceae > Dianthus > Dianthus caryophyllus. Next base: position 8,016,517 of record CM041522.1, on the reverse strand, counting down.
CTTATGCAATAACAACTCATCCCATGAGAGTCTTTGGTTTCTGATTATAGCAAACCTAGCTTGTAGGACACCAAATGCACGTTCCACATCTTTCCTTACACTCTCTTGCTTTGTCGAAAATAGTCTGTCCTTAGGTGTTTGTGGGTTTCTTATAGATGGGATAAAAGTTGCCCATTTTGGGTAAATTCCATCTGTTAGATAATAACCAGTAGTATAGTGAGTACCGTTAACCCAATAACTAACACGTGGAGCCCTCCCGTTTAGAAGATGATCAAATACTGGTGAACGATGAAGCACATTGATATCGTTTAATGCACCCGGGGTACCAAAAAAAGAATGCCATATCCACAAATCTTGTGAGGCAATAGCCTCGAGTATTATGGATGGCTTTGTTGATCGTCCCTGAAATGCCCCTTGCCAAGCCACAGGACAATTTTTCCATGCCCAATGCATACAGTCAATACTTCCTAACATACCTGGAAATCCACGTGTTTCATTGATTTGCAATATTCTTTGATAATCGTCAACAGTTGGACTCCTCAAATACTCGGCACCAAACCGAGTATTGATAACTTCAACGAATTCAATGAGACATTTACGAGCAGTTGAATCACCAAGTCTTAAGTATTCGTCAACCCTATCGGAGGATTCTCCATATGCCAAAATACGAATAGCAGCGGTGCATTTTTGAAGAGCTGTTAAACCACGTCTGCCAGTGGCATCCTCTCGTTGTTGAAAGTAACGATTAGTTGACTCCGCAGCGTTCACCAAACGTAGGAACAAGTGCTTTCGCATTCGAAATCTACGGCGAAACAAACGTTCATCGTAAACAGGTTCGTCAGCGAAGTAGTCATTATATAATCGTGTTTGACCCTCTTCACGGTTTCTTTCGATAACTTTTTTTTTCGGACGATTTTGAGTATGGTTTTGTGGGATATTATTTTGAGCTCCTAAAATTAGGAGTTGAGAGTACATTTGATTTCTTAATTTTCTCCTCTCATGACAACGTTTTTCAAATCCATCTGAGGATGACGAAGATGCATTAGGTGAAGAAGAATTTGAAGAGGAATTAGAAGAAGACATTGTGAGAATAAAAGATTTGGGTATATGATTGATAAAAATAATACGTCCTTATAAAGAAGTTTTGAATGCTTGATTCTATAAGATTATATGGATGAGATTTTAGATAAGATAAGATTTTGGACCGCAAATCTATGTGGACCGCAATTCTATAAGAATTTGAATTATGAACCTTTAATTTTACTGTATCGTTTAGTCATGTCGTAATTTTACTGTATCGTTTAGTCATTGCCTATTTAATATTGTGTTGTCGCTATTAAAATAAGAAGTTGAATAATAAAAGTTACGATATAGATATTACACAACATATTTCATTCAAGTTAATTAATACAACTTATTAGAAGCATTAAAACATAATACATTATACCGGCTAAAGTGATAAATGAAAACACGACTTTAGCTAATATTAAACTGACGAAATTGATAAATTAAACCGATTAAATCGACTAAAGTGATAATTTAACAAACACAATTAAACATTTTTACCCACGACTAAATTTTTCAAGCAAATCAAACTTCATCTTCTCTAGCTGGGGGGGTAACGATGGTGTTTGAAGCAAACTTTGAAGCATATCCCAGTCATTCTTCCTCTGTTGTAAATCTTGATCCTTTCTCTTCCTTTCTTCTCTTTTATTTTTTAATTCTATCTGCTGCAAAGCTACCTCGGCATTCTTCTTTTTTATTTCTAACTTCTCCATTTCAAGTTCTTGATCACGGTTGGACAGTTGTTCCAGCCTCTGAAAATTTTTGTTCATTTCTTCGTACTCAGCATTAACTTTTTTCTTCCCTTTTCTTCTTTTAGCGACCTTCTACCCTCCTGACGCGTTGGATAGAATCAGTATGGCTTTCAATAGAAATAGGGGAAGAATAATTACCATCTTCAACTTTAACTCTTTTACCACTACTATTACTATCAACATCAGGGGAGGACTCAATAACGACACCCACTTTAGAAGCGGCTGTTGCATATGGTCCTATCGTAACCATCCACTTTCGATAACCTTTCAATATGTCCCAAGCATGGAACAGGTTAAACTTTTGTGGTTCATATAAACGTATAGCCTCGTTCATAACTTGTTCTTCATTCCACCCACTCATTTCTTACAGCGGATGCACGATGATAACAACCAGCCCATCTCATGACTATTGACGATATTCTTCTAAACCGATTGTCGAGCATTCCTTCTTTGCGAGGTCGTAAACGATGATTTGCAGTTCTAGCCAAATCATATTGTTCCTTCACCCGGGCCCACAATTTGTCGATTTTCTGTCTACTCCCGACAATTGAATCTTCAGACACTTTCATGTACGATGCAATAAATGCCTGATCTTCTTCTACTGAAAAATTGGACCTACTATTTAATTCGTCGCTCACATCCAACAGATTCTGGTTCGCATTGTTCTCACCACCGTCAACGTTGGTATCCCCGGTTACATTAAAGTTAAGAGAGGTTGGATTAGTTTGTGTGAAAAATACAGGATAAATATCTCCTGATTCTGGTGACAAATCAATAGTTGGTGAATGTTGGGATGTTAATGGAGTATGTGCTAAATAATTAGAAAAAGTAGGATTTGGTGCACGAAGAAATGCATTTGGTGAACGAAAATCGATATTTCTTGGTCGACTTTGAAAAGGTGGAGTGGAATAAGATTGTTGGTGATATCTTGGTTGATTATTTTGTTGGGGACTACTATTAGCAATATCTTGACGAAGATGAAGTGGGATGAAATTTTCGTGTAGACGAAGGGGCATGAAGATGTCAGAAGACTGAAAATGTTGCAGCTTTATCTTCATTTATTAATTTTTTGGTTGCAACTCTTGCAAGTTGTGGGTTATGTGGAGTATTTTATTAATTTTTTGGTTGCAAGTTGTGGTTTATGTCCGTTGAATACTTGCATGAATTGGTTTCCCCAACAAAATAATCAACCAAGATATCACCAACAATCTTATTCCACTCCACCTTTTCAAAGTCGACCAAGAAATATCGATTTTCGTTCACCAAATGCATTTCTTCGTGCACCAAATCCTACTTTTTCTAATTATTTAGCACATACTCCATTAACATCCCAACATTCACCAACTATTGATTTGTCACCTGAATCAGGAGATATTTATCCTGTATTTTCCACACAAACTAATCCAACCTCTCTTAACTTTAATGTAACCGGGGATACCAACGTTGACGGTGGTGAGAACAATGCGAACCAGAATCTGTTGGATGTGAGCGACGAATTAAATAGTAGGTCCAATTTTTCAGTAGAAGAAGATCAGGCATTTATTGCATCGTACATGAAAGTGTCTGAAGATTCAATTGTCGGGAGTAGACAGAAAATCGACAAATTGTGGGCCCGGGTGAAGGAACAATATGATTTGGCTAGAACTGCAAATCATCGTTTACGACCTCGCAAAGAAGGAATGCTCGACAATCGGTTTAGAAGAATATCGTCAATAGTCATGAGATGGGCTGGTTGTTATCATCAGGCATCTGCTAGAAGAGCGAGTGGGTGGAATGAAGAACAAGTTATAAACGAGGCTATACGTTTATATGAACCACAAAAGTTTAACTTGTTCCATGCTTGGGACATGTTGAAAGGTTATCGAAAGTGGATGGTTACGATAGGACCATATGCAACAGCCGCTTCTAAAGTGGGTGTCGTTATTGAGTCCTCCCCTGATGTTGATAGTAATAGTAGTGGTAAAAGAGTTAGAGTTGAAGATGGTAATTATTCTTCCCCTATTTCTATTGAAAGCCATACTGATTCTATCCAACGTCCAGAGGGTAGAGAAGCTGCTAAAAGAAGAAAAGGGAAGAAAAAAGTTAATGCTGAGTACGAAGAAATGAACAAAAATTTTCAGAGGCTGGAACAACTGTCCAACCGTGATCAAGAACTTGAAATGGAGAAGTTAGAAATAAAAAAGAAGAATGCCGAGGTAGCTTTGCAGCAGATAGAATTAAAAAATAAAAGAGAAGAAAGGAAGAGAAAGGATCAAGATTTACAACAGAGGAAGAATGACTGGGATATGCTTCAAAGTTTGCTTCAAACACCATCGTTACACCCCCCCCCCCCCCCTCCCCAACTAGAGAAGATGAAGTTTGATTTGCTTGAAAAATTTAGTCGTGGGTAAAAATGTTTAATTGTGTTTGTTAAATTATCACTTTAGTCGATTTAATCGGTTTAATTTATCAATTTCGTCAGTTTAATATTAGCTAAAGTCGTGTTTTCATTTATCACTTTAGCCGGTATAATGTATTATGTTTTAATGCTTCTAATAAGTTGTATTAATTAACTTGAATGAAATATGTTGTGTAATATCTATATCGTAACTTTTATTATTCAACTTCTTATTTTAATAGCGACAACACAATATTAAATAGGCAATGACTAAACGATACAGTAAAATTACGACATGACTAAACGATACAGTAAAATTAAAGGTTCATAATTCAAATTCTTATAGAATTGCGGTCCACATAGATTTGCGGTCCAAAATCTTATCTTATCTTATCTAAAATCTCATCCATATAATCTTATAGAACTGCGGTCCAAAAACTTCTTTATAAGGACGTATTATTTTTATTGAATCATATACCCAAATCTTTTATTCTCACAATGTCTTCTTCTAATTCCTCTTCAAATTCTTCTTCACCTAATGCATCTTCGTCATCCTCAGATGGATTTGAAAAACGTTGTCATGAGAGGAGAAAATTAAGAAATCAAATGTACTCTCAACTCCTAATTTTAGGAGCTCAAAATAATATCCCACAAAACCATACTCAAAATCGTCCGAAAAAAAAGTTATCGAAAGAAACCGTGAAGAGGGTCAAACACGATTATATAATGACTACTTCGCTGACGAACCTGTTTACGATGAACGTTTGTTTCGCCGTAGATTTCGAATGCGAAAGCACTTGTTCCTACGTTTGGTGAACGCTGCGGAGTCAACTAATCGTTACTTTCAACAACGAGAGGATGCCACTGGCAGACGTGGTTTAACAGCTCTTCAAAAATGCACCGCTGCTATTCGTATTTTGGCATATGGAGAATCCTCCGATAGGGTTGACGAATACTTAAGACTTGGTGATTCAACTGCTCGCAAATGTCTTATTGAATTCGTTGAAGTTATCAATACTCGGTTTGGTCTTAGAGTATTTGAGGAATCAATGTTGACGATTATCAAAGAATATTGCAAATCAATGAAACACGTGGATTTCCAGGTATGTTAGGAAGTATTGACTGTATGCATTGGGCATGGAAAAATTGTCCTGTGGCTTGGCAAGGGGCATTTCAGGGACGATCAACAAAGCCATCCATAATACTCGAGGCTATTGCCTCACAAGATTTGTGGATATGGCATTCTTTTTTTGGTACCCCGGGTGCATTAAACGATATCAATGTGCTTCATCGTTCACCAGTATTTGATCATCTTCTAAACGGGAGGGCTCCACGTGTTAGTTATTGGGTTAACGGTACTCACTATACTACTGGTTATTATCTAACAGATGGAATTTACCCAAAATGGGCAACTTTTATCCCATCTATAAGAAACCCACAAACACCTAAGGACAGACTATTTTCGACAAAGCAAGAGAGTGTAAGGAAAGATGTGGAACGTGCATTTGGTGTCCTACAAGCTAGGTTTGCTATAATTCGTAAACCAGCACTCTCATGGGATGAGTTGTTATTGCATAAGATAATCACAGCTTGTATTATACTTCATAATATGATTGTAGAGGACGAACGTGATACATATGCCGGTTACGACAATGTGAACGAGTATGTAGATCAACATAATGAAGGAACATCAACAACAGTTCATCAACCGGAGCACGCCATGGGGTATATTATGGGTATACATGATTTTGTGGAAAATCGCAATGTTATGGAAGACCGGACTAATCATTTATCTCTTAGAAATAATCTTGTTGAAAATATATGGCAAAAATTTAGCTATCATATGGATTAAGCTTAGTATTTTATTACCTCTTTAGTTTAATATTTTAATGATGTAATTTCTTTAATGTCATTTGAGACCTATTTAAATTTTTTAATTTTCGTAGATGTAATTTTTTTTTTTTTTTTTTTTTTGTAATATATGCACTTTAAATTTACATTTATTTCTTTTATCTAATAACATTAAAAACGACATAAAACAATATTTAAAAATTATCGTCATGTTATCAAAATTAGACTTAAAAAAACCGCGTCAAAAATCTAACTATAGAAAAATATTTTATTTTGTTAGTAATATTTTATGATGTTAAAAAAAATATGTGTTAAGAATATTTTTAATAAAATTTGATGTAATAAAAATATTTGGGTTAGTGGATTATGATGTAGAATGTGTGGGGTATTGTAAATAAGGAGAGAGAAATAATAAAATAAGTGGGATGAAGATTTATGGGTGTAGGGTAGTTTTTAATTGATGAAGATGAAAAGTAAAAATTTGAGGTGGATGATAAAATTGGAGAGAGAAATAATAAAATATATGGGATGAAGATGAAAAAAAGTGAATGGGTGTGGATGGTCTAAGCTAGAATTTATAATGTTCCTTTTTATTGAGGAGAATCTAGAATTACTTGTATACTACTTCCTCCATTCCGTTTGATTCTATACGTTTGACCAAAACACGGTAATTAAGGTAGAAGAAAATCAAGTGGGGTAGATAATGGAATTACTTAAATACCCCTACTTTATTGTTTGCAAGTGGGTTGAGTGGGTATTAGTGAAGGGTATATTGGTCTTTTAGTTTAATAAAGTAGAGACTAAAATAGAAATGTATAGAATTGATTGGAATTTCCGAAAAAGGATTATGTATAGAATCAAATGGAATGGAGGAAGTACTTTTTAACGGTTTTTTTTTTCAAAAACTATTTATACTTTGTTTATATCTCTTTTTTATAACACAATTTCTTGGGTGAGACGGGACTCATGATAAATTATTGTGAAACGTCTTCTAGATGGTGGTTACTTTATAATTTATTATTATTATTATTATTATTATTAATCTTTTTGTGGTTGTAATTTAATTGTCTCACATAAGTTATGTTATTTCCGTCTCTTAGAAGAATTACGATTTTTAGAAATATTATCTTTATTTTAAAATTTTGGCAAAAATCACTTCGGTTGTTTTTAATTTTGGAAAAAACACCCAAATGTCACTTTCCGGTAAATATTAGTCGATTTTTCGACGTTAATAGCTGTGCAGTTGCATACTTCCTCCATTCCGTTTGATTCTATACGTTTGACCAAAACACGGTAATTAAGGTAGAAGAAAATCAAGTGGGGTAGATAATGAAATTACTTAAATACCCCTACTTTATTGTTTGCAAGTGGGTTGAGTGGGTATTAGTGAAGAGTATATTGGTCTTTTAGTTTAATAAAGTAGAGACTAAAATAGAAATGTATAGAATTGATTGGAATTTCCAAAAAAGGAATATGTATAGAATCAAATGGAATGGAGGAAGTATATAACTCGTAATAACTTTTTTCTTTGTTTCCCCAAACAAATGTCACATTATTCTCTAACTTACTCAGGCCTTATTCTCAATTAAACTTATCAATATATTCTTTTTCTCTTAAATAATAGTAGTTATTCTGTAAGACCTACTTACGATAATTAACGTAAGACACAACACACAAAAGTTATTAAAAAAAAAAGTAACCACCCCTTGTGTGAGAGGTCTTACAATAAGTTTATTGTAAGACTTGTATCACACAAGTATTTGCCCTTAAATAATTGTTCTTATTTCTTTTTTTGGGTAGCTTCTTAAAAACAAAAAAAGTTATTACGAGTTCATGTAAGCAACCACGTCACGTAGGCATAAGCGTCAAAAAAATTGACCAAATTTGTCAGAAAATGACTTTTACTAGTTTTTTCTAAATAAAAAAAAAAAAAAACAATCAAGATAGTAATTTCCAAATTTTTAAATTACAAAGGTAGTATTTTTAAAACAGAGGTATAAATAAGATAGTTTTTGACCAAGTACCCATTTTTAACTGTCCAAAGTTATGAGATTTAAAACTTTCGATTGAAATGGTCTTATAACATAATATCGTCGATCCTCGGTACTTGTAACTTGTAAATCACGTATCGAGTGACAAAATGTGTTAAAAGTATAGAATCCAAAAATTATGAGATTTGATCTCTTCTCCTGGGTATAAAGTATATTAAGAGAATACCGGAGGTATAAGAGACTACTCCGTACACAGTACGTATATCTTTAGCACATTAAATTAAAGAAAATACATTATTTAAGGAATTAAGGTTGGTAAATTAGCTTAGGCACATCCGCACAAAAATTTAGAGATCAAGAATTTTATATATTGCAATATCGGCATATGATAAAATAAGTGCTTATAGGAGTTTATTTTACATGATATAGACGGTCAATCTAAAAATTGATCCCATAGTTATAACAATAAGGCCCTGTTCTTTTCTTACTATATGAAATTTGAACTTATAGGAAATTAACTTATAGGTGAAATTTGAGTGAACTTATAGAGTGAAATTTGAACTTATAGGAGTGAAATTTGAACTTATAGGAGTGAAATTTGAACTTATAAGAAATTGAAATTGAACTTATAGGAGCTGAATTTATAGGAGCTGAACTTATAGGAGCTGAACTTATAGGAGCTGAATCTTATTGGAGTTAAATTTATTAGAATTTAAAACTTATTGAATAATAATAATAATAATAATTTTAATATTAATATTAATATTAATATAATATGAAAAAATTTATTAAATTAATAACAATAATAACAATGATATTTATAGTAATGATGATGATGATTACAATAATTAAAATCTTTTAATTTATTCAAAATGATTAATTTTACTAATAATAAACAATAGTATTCAAAATCGATTTTGCGGTCTAGTATAGTTAAATATCTCAATATATAGTTGATTATAAATAAGTTGGCTCGGTTAAATATTTTAATATACTATATTTATTTTCTCGAGAATTTTAGTATTGCATTTTGTAGAAATGTTTTATAGGTGTCAATTTAAAGATAACTCAAAACGAGTCGGGAAAAAGGGTAAAAAAAGAGATTCGAGATGAAAGAAAAATAAAACGAATAAACCAAAATAACCTACAAAAAATTATACTCTATATAATGTGGAAAAATAAAAAATAAAAAATAAAAAACAAACAAAGTAATGAACAAGTTGAATTCCAACATATTCATCGTTCGTCAAAATATTTAACCGCGAATTCTAAATTAAATGAAATCATAAATCAAAATGAACAAGTTGACTTCCAACAATTTATTTCATTTTCGACCCTTAATTTTTTTATTCCACAAAAAAAAAATATGAGAAACATTATTATGATGCAATAATAATAGTTATATAAAAATAAAACATAATAGAATTTATAGGAGCTGAACTTATAAGAGCTGAACTTATAGGAGCTGAACTTATAGGAGCGAAATTAACTTATGTGAAATTGAATTAACTTATGTGTTCTGAATTAACTTATGAAATTAAAGTTCGAAATTGAGCTTATATGAGTTCTGAAATTAACTTATATGAAATTGAAATTAACTTATAAGAAATTAAATTAAGTTCTAAGAACAGGGCCTAGTGAACTTTTTTTGTACATTATAGTCTCGTGGTTAAATCATCGGTTCAAATATAATTGTCATATACTCGTATTATTTATAGATCGATAGTGTCCATATATACAGTAATTAAGTATCACACAGTAATAATAAAACAGAGTACTCGTAACTTTTTAGCTTTTATTGTTCTAATAAACCAATTGTAAGGTAAAATTATCTAAAATTATTTGAGTTAATCTATTTAGTGGAGTAATTTTTTTTAAGTAATAAAAAGTCATATATAGACCGTCAAATAAGCAAGGCTATAACAAAGTAAGGCGACACGAGAAATAAAGGGTGCATGGCGAGACATGACGATGAAATTGAAAACATCTCGTAGATTTTTATAACTTATAAAAGTCAAACTCTGGTCAACTCCAATGTCATGCTCACAACATGCATATGTATGAACGATGTTATGCATGGTAAATAGTGAACGCTGCTTTGTTTAAAACTCTTACTATAACGGAAAATTTTAGTCAAATATTGAGATTATTTCGTACGAGTAGTAATTTTCCACATTTTCTCTTTATATTGGTTTCTTATTTGACCATTTACTAACCGATTTCGATCTGTATATAAGTATATTTTATTGTGTGTCATTTGTGTTGAGCTTCAAAGTATGTATTACGGAGTAAGAAATACTCCTTAGTCCTTCCACAATGTTAATCCTACTCTGACTTTTCGCGACCTTTAACTTGCCTCTTCGACCATGATTTTCATCACTTATATGTGATTGTTTTTGGTTGAAAATTAAATTTTGTGAAAAATATTTTGATAACAAATGTAAATATCTTATTATTATATAACAATTATTCATATATTTTAAGTTATATACGGTCAAAGTTATAAAATTTTGACTTTCAAAAAAGGTAAATGAAACTAATATTGTGGAACGGAGAAGTATGTAATAACAAATAAACTCATTTGTTTTTTTTATTCGATCAGCAGATCAGAGTCGAATATTTATGCATACATAACACTAGGGTTTGAAATACTCCAAAACCCAATACAAACAACACATAATAGATTATACGGGCCAAACTCTGTTAATTATATCCATATCAATTGCTTCTTACATTTCACCAAAAAAAAAAAATATATATATATATATATCCATATTTACCGTAGCATTATGTAAGAGATAACAAGTGTATTTATGAAGTATTAGAGACGACATATATTGTTGTCATGCCTAGAGTTAAGGAGCACATTAAGCCATGAATTGTTATTATCTATAAAAATTGACCTAATTCATATGTCGTATAAAATACGTGTAAGTGAAAAATGGAAAATAGGTTGACCATAAGTTATTGAAATGTTGGTATCTAATGATGTTAGTGTACTTAGTACTAAGTACTTAAGTAGTTAGTTAATATATATATTAAGGTTTAATTTCAACTTTGTAATCATGACGTTCATCCCCTAATTATCTTAACATCAATTTGATCAATTCAAATATATGATATATGATGCATTGCAGTTTAATGTGTACTTAGTGGTTAGTACAATAGTACACTAATTGAGAAATTATTGTCTTAAATAATTAATTTCAAAAAATTTAATTGAAAATCGAGTAATACGAATTATAAATACTTTAATCAGGTCATAACCGCTCTTGAACATAGACTCTAGGAACTAAGTTCCTAATTTTTGTTATTGTTACAAACTTACAATTAAAACTTCATTAAAACAAATTATAATTATAATAATAATAAAAAAATAAAAATAAAAATACGACTCATGAGTAAACCTAGCAAACGGGTCAATCGGATCGCGTCTGGGTTGGGTCAATTCGGGTGGGGTCATTTTGGGTCTGGTCGATGTATTGGGTCGAGTAGGGTCATTTCGGATTTCGGGTCTACTTCGGGTCGGCTATTGTCGGGTCATTTCGGGTTCGGGTCAATTTTGGTCGGGTCGGGTCAAGTCCCTTTCGGGACAAAATGCAAAATTTAGGTTAAAAAGGACGATTTTTTTTTTGTCAAAATGTTGTGTTTTATGCATAATTGATATTAATTGATTAAACGATATCAAGTACTCCGTAAATTATTTTAAAGTCATTTAAAGTCACCAAAAGACATTGTATCGGGTCAATTCAAGTTTCGCATCAATTTCGAAGTCAAGGCATTGCGGGACGGGTCTGGGCCGGGTCAGGTCATTTTGGGTTTTGGGTTAATTTCGAATTGTGATTATCGGGTCACTTTCGAGTCTCGGTCAATCTTATCAAATCGGGTCAATCGAGTCGAATCTGTTTTAGATTGATTAATAAAAAATACCATTGTTAACAAGATAGATGCACTCAATAAAAAGTTACTCCGTAAATACTAACTCTTACCATTGATAGTAAATAATAATTCAAGATGCATGAGACTATTTTCCCGTAAAATAAAAGGAAAATTTAATTAAAAAATTTTAAACTACGCACAATCCGGTAAACATGTTAAGGATGGATTAGCGGAACACAAATTTTGTGTGAGTCGGCACTTACAATAAATTATTGTAAATCCGTCTCATTTATACTCAATTATAGTTTTTCTACCATTTTGGTGATAATTATGATTAATTGTCATTATTTTTTTTTTAGGACCCTATAACTCTATAAGTAACTTTAATAGATTTGTTTTATATTTTTTCTCTTTTAACTACAATTTATACATTGATCTCACATTTAATTTAATGTGAGAGGATTTCACAGAAAACTTACTGTTAATATACTCATACTCCGTACTATTTACGGAGTATACAACAATATTTTATATTTATTTGTACTTGTATGTAGGATCAAGAGCTTATAATTTAATTTCCATACCTTCTTGCATATTTAATTAATTCTTTATTTCCTTTGTCTTTGATATAAGCATTGATTGTCCTCTGTAATTGCGGTGGGTAGTTGAAGCAACTTTCATACTCATTTCAATAAAACAAAGACTCTTTTACACAAAATTTGGGTAAAAAAAGGTAGCAAAAAAGTGTGTTAGTTGAAGAAACTTTCAATAATCAATACTCCCAAATCTTTAATTTTTTTTTTTTTTTTTTTTTTTTTTACAATGATCCCATTGGAAACTCTTGGATAAAAAAGGACAATTTTTAAATTACGCAAATTCTTGTATAAGTCGGTAATATCATTTCACATGTAAGATGGTCAATAAAATTTGTTAACCACCTCATTTAATACTTATAATTAATAAAGTGAGATGAAAATTTCTATTGATCATCTTACATGTGAGACGTTTTATGATAGACTTATTCAATAAGTGTTACTCTGTTAAAACTTATTTTCTTTTGTTTAAGTTGTTTTCTTTTTTCCTTTTTTCGTTTAAGTTGTTTGAAATTTAAAAACATAAATATATGTACATTTTTATAAGGTAAGTATTTTTCAATGAGTAAAATTTCTTAAAGTTATCTAGAATTTAAAACCCGATCGAAATTGAAATTTAATTTAACTATAAATATTTACCTGAATAGTGACAAAATAAGATCAAAGGCATACATGTTTATTTCTAAAAAAAATATTAATCACATATTAATATTTGTAAAAGTGATTGGCTAAATGCCTAAATGCCTAGATGGTCAACCCATGCAACAAACAAGTCAAAAAAATTCGTTTCAGTCTCAATTATAATTTATAATCGATTATTTAATTTTTTAAATTTTTTGTTAAAATGTATTTTAAGAAATCTTTCATAAATCATCCAATAATTATTGTAAAATATTAAAAAATAAGATAAATAAAAACATAATATTAATATTAATGATTAATAATAGTAATAATTTAATATATACCAAAAACTTCTACCTTTCCGTTTCAGTGAATTGTTCACATTAACTTTATTTTGTGACAAGAAATAAAATAAATGTTAACAGATTTACTGGAACAAAGGGAGTACCTGTTATCGAGACTGAAGTAACACCTTTTTATTTGTATGAAAAAAAAAAAATCTCCGTGACATATGACTGATATGAGTATGTGACTGTTAGTAAAAGCTACGGAGTATAGGCTAAGATAGTCAACTCATCCAACAAACACAAGTCAAAAAAATCCTTTTTAATCCAAATTATTACTATATCATTTATTTTTCTTCATCTCTTTGTCCCCATAATAATATTTTTAATATTTTTAATTTAATCACTACATACTTTTCTATGATTCCTATGTCCCTATATAAAGAGGAAGCTTGTAGTTTAGAGTTGCAATTCACAATAACATTAAAAACCTTATTTTATAAACTTTGTGTGTCCTTAAAAACTTTCCTAAGTAAGGAAATTTACCCTTTTATTTTAGGTTAAAAAAAAAAAAATGGGTGAAATTGCAAGGGAAAATGGTAACCATGAAGTGAGTGTAAATGTGAAAGAGGGTGAAATTCCTATTTCATCTAACTCTAATTCATCTTCAATGGAATCTTCATCTTGCATTAGTATTCCTTTCTTGCAAAAGGTAATTATTTAAGTTCTTTAACCATTTTAGTGTTTAATTGTAGTTTATTGGAGTATTATTTTTTTTGGCTCGATCATGAATTAAACTATGAAAATACGTCTGAGTAAAATCTTTATACGTATATAAAAAACTTAAATTACTTCTGAATTTATAAGAGGTTTCATTCTGAACCATATGTACCTAATTGCCTATACAAAAATTAATATGTACGTACATATGATTCAGAATGAAACCTCTTTTAAATTCAGAACTAATTTCACCCATTTTTTAACATATTAACGGATAATCTTTCTACCTATATTATCCTTTCAACTCCTAAAAACACGTACAAATATTTAGCCCATCTAAATATGTTTCAGAACAAAATCGATCCTACGCTTCAACCATCATTGTCATTTACCTACATAACTTTGTGATCAGAAGTCACGTGTTTGAACCTCATTACTGTTAGTCTAATTATCTGTTGTTAACCCTGTAACTTCATTGTAAATTGTTTCTAACCCGACCATATTGACCCGTTTTTCAAATGCAGATGATTGCGGAGATACTAGGCACATACTTCTTGATATTTGCCGGGTGCGGTTCAGCGACGGTCAACATGGACTCTAATAAAATGATAACATTTCCCGGTGTAGCCATAGTTTGGGGCTTGGTAGTCATGGTTATGATCTACGCGGTCGGTCACATTTCCGGTGCTCATTTTAATCCCGCTGTTACCGTCGCCTTCGCTACTTGCCGGAGGTTTCCATGGAAACAGGTTCGATTTTCCGTTCCATTTTTTTTTTTTTTCATTTTTTTTTTTTTTGTGAAAAATTTTACGGGACATAATTTTTACGTTTGTATTCAATATTCTCAACTGTTTGAACCTACTCATTAAGTCACAATTAATTGCGTACGACTTGGTTTTCTATGATCACATGACTTTTGGTGTCATTCTCATGTGGATTTTATAAACATTTATTTATTGGATAAGTGTTACTAATAAACTTTTTACTATACTTCGTATAAAAGAAAATAAATAAAATAATTAAGCTGAATTATATTTATCGAATGTGTCATGTTCTAACGGTCAAGACTGGGTTATCCTTAGTAACGGCCAACATATATGCCTCTTATATATGTCATTACGATACATATTAGAAAAACCGTTTACCAGCAAACCGTCTTTCTAAAGAATCTAATCAGATCATAGTTTTATTCGTACGTAGAGAACTTGCACATCTATTTGCCTACACATGAGGATTCATGACTTACAATTGTAAGTTGGGTGGGAATTTAATTCGTTAGTATGAGGTATGTTGTGTCATGTGGAGTACTAAATGAATTGTACAACTATGGTAGGAGAGTCGTAAATTTTGATAGATCTATTTATATCATTTTCCTACCTACTTAACTTCGCACCATTTATTAACTTCAATATTGTGTAAAATATGCAGAGTATTTCGTATAAAAAAATTCCTTATATAATATCTCCTTCAAGTTTTATGTAAAAAAGAACTTTTAAGTATTCGATAATAGATTAGTCAATTGCGATAATAATATTAAAATATACTCCGTATTTAATTTCTTTCATCAGTGCTGTAACTTAAATAAATAATGGCACAATGTGCTATTGTCATCGTCATTATATCATAAAGTAATTACTCCATTCGATCTGTTCATTTCTTTGCGGTATTTTTGTCGACACTGTACTTTTAATATAAATTTAAAAAGGTGAAATGATCAAAACAAATAACATGGGAATTGAAATAGATTGAAAATTCTAATTTCTAAATCACATGCGAAGATATCAACAAATAAGGATTATTACGTGTTGCAAAGGTTGTACATCCCATATTATCTTCAACGTAACACGAGATATATCGTGTGCTTTTGTGTCATTCATCATTATCTCAATAAATTTCGCCGTGTTTATTTTGGTGTTCGCAATTCGTGTTCAATCTTAATTGTGAAATCGTTGACTTCTCATGTACACATGGGATTGTGAAATATATTGTAAATAATTAACTTATTTGACCGTTATGATGAAAAAGTAATTCTCCTGAAAGACCGTACTTACAATAAGTTATTGTAAGTCACAAGCACAAAAATCAAAAAAAAGAAAAAAAAAATTAAAGTAAAAATATAAATAACTACCTCTTGTGTGAGAGGACTTACAATAAACTTATTGTAAGTCCCGTCTCACACAAGAATTAGTCTATGATGAAATATATCGTCTGTAACTGAGACCGTCTCACATTGTGGGACCTTCTATTAATTAAAGTAAACTATCTCATATGATTTGGTAACTATCTTTTTGTGTAAACTTTATTGTGATACCGTCTCACCAAAGAATTTGTGAAATACTGGAAACGACAGGTACCAGCATATGTGTTTTGCCAACTACTAGGAGCAACACTAGCAAGCGGAACACTCCGATTAATATTTAACGGACACCAAACTCAGTTCGCCGGAACATCTCCTGCCGGATCAAACCTTCAATCTCTTGTCATCGAATTCATCATTACTTTCTATCTCATGTTTGTCATCTCCGGTGTCGCCACTGACAATCGTGCGGTTAGTTCCCTTTGTATTTTTCTCATTACAGTCTTTCTAATCTGCGTTTTATTAGAAGGGCGTGATTTTTCGAAAATAAAAATAAAAATTAAGGTCAAAATCAGTCAACGTACGAAATCAACGTAAGTAATAGTTTTTGTGATGTAATTTAAGTTAACCTATTTATAAGTGAGTCCAAACCACCTATATAATTAAAGCTTCAGACCAAATTAGGTCACGTAGTTTATATAATTAATCACCTAATTATGTAGAGATCTTACGTTATCATAACACAATCTTCTTAACTTCCATTTTTTGTCTTTGTTGATTTGAATTTAAGTCATCATTATTTAAGGACACTCAATTAGAATTTATATTACATATAAAAATATATTGAAAAAAATTACTCATAATGCTAAAATAGACTTTTATATTTCAGTTTGGATATAAAATCTGAAAAAGCAACCTAATGCTTATGGTAGCTTCATCCTGACCATTAGAACTGAACATCTTCGGTTTGATTATAAAATCTTTGTTATAATTGTTCAAACTTGATTATTTTGATGATAATATACGGAGTAATAAATAAAAAACGTGTTTACTAATTTTTAATATTTTTTTAAAATATAAATATACTTAATTTTGAATGTTACTTGTGCAGATTGGAGAGCTAGCAGGTCTAGCTGTTGGAGCTACCATATTGCTTAACGTGATGTTTACAGGGTAATTAATTTATATTAATTTATATTTTTAATTATTTTTTTTTCTTTATAATATTGTCATGCATGTTAAGGGAAATTTCGTATGATCAATTATTTTACGTGACATGGCACTTGATTATTTGGTGATCTAATTCCACATTATTAGGTTACTTGGTCAAATCGCGTTTCTCAAAAAACCATATATCAAATTTACTAATGCAAGAGGTCCATGGAGTTTAAATAATTAAGTTATGTGGACCTAAAGTTATTAACACCAAAAAAAAAAAAAAAAAAAAGCAATAATTGAATCCCATATTTAAAATAGTGATCGTTTTATGTGTATACAATACGCTCTTGAAGGTATGTAATTCATATGAAAACCACGTAAATTTAATCAGTTAAATTCGACATTTCTTTAATGTATTAATATTTCAAATAAGTTATCAGCTAAATTGAACTGAAATTAAGTCTAAATGAACAAGGTCTTACTGTGTGGATACTATTGTGCTCTTTTCCCAATAACATCTAAAATGTATTTTATTGTCGTTTCTAAATATCAGGCCGATATCGGGAGCATCAATGAACCCAGCAAGGAGCATAGGACCAGCAATTGTGTCAAATCATTACACGGGGCTATGGATCTACATTGTCGGACCTATGGCCGGAGCAATCTGCGGCGCGTGGGTGTACAATCTGATTCGATTCACCAACAAGCCGTTGCGCGAGATCACGAAAAGTGGATCATTCCTCAAGGCTAAAGGCTCTTCAGTTAGCAGGCGTTAAGTTATACAATAATTACTCACTACAACAAATTAAAAGACTGTTATAATATTAGTCTTATCTTAGCCACTTATATTATAGATTTCATTATTGCATTACTACTAAGTATATGTATAACAATCTAATTAGTTTTCCATCTTCATATTAGTGAGTGTGTTTAGTAGTATATGGTATGAGACTTAGCTTAAATATGAATGTATGGTGGATTGAAATTGTGTGTTAATTTGTACTCTTGAATTGGCTTATTAGCTTAATTAATGAGTTTGATAAAATTGAATCGGTAAAATCTAGTCGTATATGATACGTAGTAGTATTTTATGATTCCATAAGTTAATTGAAACTTGTAATAACGCAAAACATATTATACAGAGTAATATTATTGTAAACTTGGATTTCAAAATCGTGAGTGAAATCAAGTTAAGATTTTTCCTTTAGAATTTTCAAGCTGATTGAACCCATAAGTACCCAACTATTCGAGCTTTCTACTTAAGATGTGTGATTGAGATCAACAACAATTTGCGACCATGTGTTTGAGTGTAATATTTACTCCTTTTAAGTCAATTTACTACCTAAACAATGCTACGAACAGTCTCTTTTCAACATTTTCTTCTCACAAACTCGTTAAAGCATATACATATAATCCTGCCCTTTGTTTACGTGATCTGTTCTGGGGTGATCCATTCATCGCTTTACGCTTAATTTCCACTATCACTTTATGCTTTCTTTCTACTAAACTTTTTAAACTAAAATTCGACGTATGAACAACTTAGTACCCTCTTTGTTTCAACCGCACGGTCAGGACTCGTTGATCCCCTACCTCTATCGACTCCCTTGTCAGCAATGGCGGTTTTCAAGTGGTTATCGGATCTCACTAACCATCATTTCCTTTCCCTAATTTCCATTTATTTCCCTCGCCTTTGCGCGAATCAAACACACAAACCGACAGTTGCTAATATCAGCTATATCAGAAATGAACACAAGACAAACCCGAACTCAAAAACGACTTGATCCACAAACATACTCGAAAATAACCCAACTCAAACATACCGAATCACTCCTCGATCAACATATAACACCAGCAACTCCTCATTTTCCGTCACATTGATCAGGCAGTACAAAAGAGAACCATTATAGTGGCATGTCATTCACAGATTTCAGATACTCACACTCGAGTGTGAGAGTGTCAGACACGGCTATTCTGTGAAAAAGTTCCGAACTTTTGGTCTAAAATAAAGTGTCCAGGTGTCGTGTCGCGTCTTTTGTGTCGACTGTCAGACGCCGCAGGACACAATACCAAAAGCGAAAAACTTTACTAAGTCCAACATCCCAACATATAATCAGTTCTCATGTTTCAAAACAACAATGTAATCTATCAATCAATCAATGAGACCACAGCATTGATATAAAACCCATTACAAAATTAAATTCATTACGACAACAACAATAATATATCGAGGTAATGTGGTCGGATATACACAGTCTTACCCCTTGGTTCGCGAAACCAAAACCGTAAAAATTTCAAAAAAAATTCAATAGTCGCAATTGAAAACCTGAGAAGGGAGGCGCCAAGCTTCAATCTTGGAAGTGCAGAAATCATCGACGACATCGCTACGACACCATCGACATTTCGGGTTTGAATTACAATTCGATTTAGCGACTAGTTTGCCACAGCTTTGAATCTGCTGTTCATTGTTGCTGTTTTGGGTCGAATCAAGCAGAGTTCTTTGTGATTCTGCGGAGGAAGTTGAAGTTGATAGAAGGATGAGGATAAAGATGAGAGGTAAATTATTGGGTAAAGTAGTAGAAATCGCCATTTTTGTGGATTTAAGTTTGCAAGTTCTTGTATTTTTTTTAATTGATTTAGGATTTGGGGGGTGATTTGTGTAGAATTTACTCCAATTTTTTTTTTTTTTTTTTTTTTTTTAAGACGTCGGGATTTGCAGGCGCTGCTTTCAGTGGGCACGGGATAAACCCCTGAACGTGCATGATAGCCTGCAAATCATACACGTCAGGTTAGTGGTATATTAGGCAAGCCTCAGGCCTAACATTTCCCACAAGATTGCGCTCGATAGAAATCGAACTTGAGACCCATGATAGTTTCACCTATATTTTAACCATTATAAGTAGTACCTCTATAATAAGACGGTCACGTATTAAAAAAATTTATGATTGAATATTTTTCATA
Source organism: Dianthus caryophyllus (assembly GCA_023091065.1). NCBI lineage: Eukaryota > Viridiplantae > Streptophyta > Magnoliopsida > Caryophyllales > Caryophyllaceae > Dianthus > Dianthus caryophyllus. The sequence goes on along the minus strand of CM041522.1, from coordinate 7,996,191 downwards.
CTCGTATAATATTTAGATCGTTTGATTACTAGTTTCATTTTCTCCGCTAGGATCAAACTAAAAAAAATATTATAACATTAATTGAGAACTTTATTACTACATGAGATCACAACAATTAGGAAATTGTTTAGTGAAATCTACTCAAGGAAATAAAACATTACTCACTAGTCTATGAAAAAAAAAATCCAATAAAAGCTATATTGATAGGATTTGTAGACCGTGTAGTCGATCAATTATCATGCTTCTGGTGAAAGAGCAGGAGGAGCAGCAGGAGAAGGAGGAGGAGGAGGAGGAGAAGCGCCACCTCTAACTATGAAAATTAGTTCACAAAATAAGTGATATTGTTTGTGTTTTTATTTGGATTTGTTACAAGTTTCTACGTTGATTGTGCATGGATTTATAGGGTAGAGTAATATGAGAGAGTAATGTTAATCTAGTCATTGAATTTTTGAAACTCTTGTGGTTTAATTACCAAAGAGTTGTTACTATTCGGCATTAAATTAAAATGTTTCCATTGTTGTATTTGACTTTGACTTCAAGTTCAATTTCTTTCTTGAAACATATTTGGTGTATTAAGTTTAGGATAACATGTACTCTGTTTTACTCCGTATCAATCAATTGTTATGTTTTGTTACAAGTATATTTTATTCAGAAAAAAAAATAAGCATAAACTATTCATTTGGAGGAATTGAATAATAAGCGTTGTTATTTTTAAAGTAGTCAAAGAATTATTTTGGTAAATTAAGGCCATGTATATAGGAGTAATATCTTTAGCTATGGTTGTAAAATTTGTTTAATGAAATAATATAGATCTTAGTTTACATGCAAAGGTTTTATACAAAACCTATAGGAGTAGAAGTTTTAAATTGTAAACGAAGCAATGCAATAAGAAGTACTCCTTATAGTCTTATAGACTCGTTCAATGAAGGTTATGTAACAAATTTTAAAATATTTTACTCATATATATTTATCAGCAACTGCGGAGTAGTTTTTAGATTTAAAATGAAATATCTTACTTTTGATCAGTTTTGACAGTGCGTGTTGTATTAGTTCCAAATACTCTAAATATAATATTACCATAGAAATTAATAAATTATTCTTGGAAAAAAAAAAGTTTCAAAACAAATATCTAGATATGCCGTAGAAGATTCAAATCAATTTTACAAGATTTTTTAAATTAATATTTCAGCATACCATAAACGAGAGTTTCAAACTCGTCACATGACGTGACTATATCAACAAAGCTAACTTACATATTCTTCACTCGTTATCTTAGCCAAAAGGCCGAGAAATGTATAACTCACATACTCGTATAATAATCGTATGTAATTTCATGTAGTGATTCTTGTACAGTACGTACCTGTATTAAACTACGGGAGAAAAAAATTGTTTATGGACCAGGGTTCGATTCCCTCTACTCGTTATTTTTAATTTTTCGATTTTACTTGTTAAATAGACAACCAACTTTTTCTTCGTAATTTGTAATCTATATATACCACATTAATTCTTTTTCTTTTTCTTTTTTCATATTCCCACTTATTTCATAAAGCCACCATACATTAAATTTAAAAATGATACAATTACTTATTTTGAAAGTGAATTTGCGTTTAAGTGAATATTCTCTTCATAGGGTTATGTATTATTATATACACTAATTTAAAAAAAAAATTAAATTTAATTTTCAAACCATATGTCACCTAAATATACACTAACAAGACACACATCTCGATCATGTAACATTGTACTCCGTTTTATTTATTGACTTTTATAATTTTTGATGAGATATTGACATATTATTTCCCAAAATAGAGTAATTAATTTGAATTTTTAGATACAAGCTAGAAAAATCAATTTTCAATAAGTATTTAGTTGTAGTTAATATTTTATTCTTTTTCTGAAGGCATGCAAAAGAGTATAGTTTTTTTTTTTCATTATAAACCACTTATTAAAAAAGTTATGTCTTATTTATATGAAGTATATGCTATGTTTTACTTTTGATTCGGAGTATTTTTAATTCACATGTTCGTAATGAAAATGTTGATAATGATTTGTCAAAGTTAATTAACTAAACTTGTGACAATTTGTCAATAAAATGAGAATTTATTGGCTAAACCGCTACCATATCTTATGGAGAGAGCTCACAATAATTTTGTAAAATTGTGTCTTAGCTTGTATCATCGGGGCCTCATTATTAACACCACCCAGAACCTCCAAAAATTTTGAGACGGCCCCGGTTGCAAGGAACAAATTTGAGATCACAATACTTTATCATTTTTTAGAGCAAATAAACAAAAATGTTTTGAAGTATCATTCATCTTCAATTATCATATCCACGTAGTATTTACATTGAGTCATTCGAAAGTACTCTTTGTACTTTTGTTGTTTTAATTAACATTATTTCTGTATCATTGTTTCATCATAGGGATAAAGTTGCATACGACCGATTTATTTATCTAGCAATTAACGAGAGTCTTTAAAACGTTGGATGATGTCATTAGACAATGTTAGTTGTTGTCATATGGAATAAAAAATTTATCATAATAATTATTTGGTAATCTTATTACATGAAATCAAACTACAAGGATGAATTGCTCAAGTGATCTACTTTTAGAAACAAGAAAACAGTAATATTATTATTACAAAACAAAGTCCATAACAAAAAAAAATCCAATAAACGCTATATTGATAGGATTTGTAGACCGTGTAGTCGATCAATTATCATGCTTCAGGTGAAAGAGCAGGAGGAGCAGGAGGAGAAGGAGAAGGAGAAGGAGAAGAAGGAGGAGGAGGAGGAGGAGAAGGAGGAGGAGAAGCGCCACCTCCAGTACTAGGGGGAGGGGATGGGGGACCACCACCGCTGCCTAGAGGTGGAAAGGGGAAAGGAAATGGATAACCACCGACTGGAGGGAAGGGAAAAGGGAATGGCAAACCACCGCTCCCTCCACCAATGGGTGGAAACGGAAAGGGAAATGGGAAGGTAGAAGGTGGAGACGGTGTTGTTCCACTACCACCATCAGCACCTGAGCAGATACTCTTAAAAATCTGAGCGACTAAGGGATTTTGAGGAAAAATTGACGGCAAACAAACGTCACTTATCTCCTTTAACACGTTGCAACACGTGGCACTAGGCCTTCCAAAGTGAGTCAAAAAGTCGGTCCAACAGACCGCAACCTTGGGTACGGATTGGGTGCATTTTAGTGGGTCAAGTGCTTCGGGATTCAAGGTAGCATTCCCTAGTTGAAATGAAAGAACTATTATGCATGAAATAAGTAGGAATGTTTTAATAAACATTGTGAATGACTATGAAAATTATTTCACAAAATAAGTGATTTTGTTTGTGTTTTTGTTTTTGTTTGGATTTGTTACAAGTTTCTACGTTGATTGTGCATGGATTTATAGGGCAAAGTAATATGAGAGAGTAATGTTATTCAAGTCATTGAATTTTTGAAACTCTTGTGGTTTAATTACCAAAGAGTTGTTACTATTCGGCATTAAATTAAAGTGTTTCCATTGTTGTATTTGACTTTGAATTCAAGTTGAATTTCTTTCTTACAACAGATTTGGTGTATTAAGTTTTTTTTTTTTTTTTTTTTTTTTTTTTTTTGATAGAATGTAAGATTATATTAATATGAATCATTGAACAAGATTACATCATTTAGTACCTTAGACATACTATTCAACAACTTACATCACTAAAAACATTCAAATACCAATCCTATTCAACCACACATGATCCAACAGCTTATAACCATGATTCGAATGATGAATTCTCCCCATGATCCACCTCTTTATCCTTTGTACCACACATTCAGGACGAGTCACAAATTGATGTTGCCAAGTCTCATTCCGTTGCAACCAAATTGCATACAACGTAGCCATTCGGGTAGCATTCACTACAACTTTTTTTGTCCGAGACCAACGTCTAGGAAAGAAAATAAGCGTAAACTAAGGTATTATACAAAACCTATTACTCCGAAGAAGTTTTAAAGTGTAAACAAAGCAATTCAATAAGATGTACTCCGTATTGTTATGGACTCGTTCAATAATGAAGGTTATGTAACAAAATTTTAAAACATTTTACTCCTCACATATATTTATCAACAACTGCTGAGAAGTTTTTAGATTTAAACTGAAATTTCTTACTTTTGAGTTTTGACATTGCTGTATAAGTTTCACATACCATAAATATAATATTATTGATAGAAATCAATAAATTATACTTGGAAAAAAAATGTTTCAAAATGAATATCTAGATACGCCGTAGAAGATTTAAATCAATTTTACAAGATTTTTTAAAATTAATTTTTCAACATACCGTAAGCGAAAGTTTCAAACTCGTCACATGACGTGACTAGATCAACAAAGCTAACTTACATATTGTTCACTTGTGATCGTAGCCAAAAGGCGTGATCGTAGCCAAAAGGCTGAGAAAGATATAACGTAACTCACATACTATAATCGTATGTAACTTCAAGTATTGGTTCTTGTATAGTACGTACTTGTATTCAACTACGGGAGAAAATTTGTCGACGATAAATTTTCGAAATGAATCAATCTCGTGCAACAGGTTAACTTTTAAGAACATTATTTGTCACGAGTTGAGCTTAATTGCATTATTGAAGTGTGGAAGAGGGTTGCAAGCTAAGGAACAAATTTGAGATCACAATACTTTATCTATTTTTTAGAGCAAATAAAAAAAATGTTTTGAAGTATCGTTCATCCTCAATTATCGACGTAATATTTACATTGAGTCATTCGAAAGTACTCTTTGTACTTCTGTTGTTCTAATTAACATTATTTCTGTATTATTGTTTCATCGTAGCTAGGAATCTAGTTGCATACGTCCGATTTATTTACCTAGCAATTAACGAGAGTCATTAAAACGTTGGACGATGTCATTAGACAATGTTGTTATATGGAATAAAAAACTTATATCATAATAATTATTTGGTAATCTTATTACATGAAATCAAACTACAAGGATGAATTGTTCAAGTGATCTACTTTTAAAAACAAGAAAACAGTAGTATTATTATTACAAAACAAGTCCATAACAAAAACAAATACTTCAAGAGAAGGTATATATATATAATGATGATATTTTGTAAACTATTATAGTAGTCTATTTATGCCTTCGGTGGAGGAGAGGGAGGAGTAGGGCCACCGCCAATTGGTGGAAAAGGGAATGGCAAACCTCCACCACCACCGCCGATTGGTGGAAAGGGGAAAGGAAATGGCAAACCACCACCGCCAACAGGCGGGAATGGGAAAGGGATAGGAAACGGGAAAGCTCCAGAACCAGAACCAGAACCAGAGCAGATGCCCTTGAAAAACTGACCAATGATGGGATTTTGAGGGAAAACTGAGGACAAACACGCGGCATCTATTTCTTTTAAGGCATTGCAACATGCTGGGCTAAGCTTCCCCAAGTGAGTCCAGAAGTCGGTCCAACACACAACGACCTTGGGTACGGATTCAGCACATTTTTTAGGGTCAATTGAAGGGGGAGGAGTTGAGGGTGTAGCTGCCTTCCCTAGTTGGGTTGATGATGCAAGTATAATGCATGAAATAAGTAGGAATGTTCTAAACATTGTGAATGTTTTGTCACAAAATTGTTTTTTTGTTTTGAGTTTGGTTTAATTTAATTTGTGTTTTTGTTGTGGTGCATGTTTTTACGTTGATTGTGTGTGAATTTATAGTGTAGGGGTGTTTGAGAAGTAGTAGTGCTTGTATGCATTGAAATTTTGAAACTCATGTGGTTTAATTACAAGGGTTGTTACTACGGTACATAGGCGATAAAAATGAATACGTTAAATTTGACTATATTAAAGATAGGGATATTTTCCACTGCGAAGCTTTGGCGGATTCTGTAGTGCATGTGTGAGATTTGTTCACATGGTACCCCTAAACTTTGTGAATATGTGTCCAATATGCTCATTTTGTGACGAAAAACTTGACGACGTTAAGTTTAAGGAAAAAAAAACATCAATTATAAGTTTAGGGTACAATTAAACACACAATATTCCTCAATTAAATGCTATTATGAGTTGATTAATTAGTGTAATTTTGTTGATTAGAGTACAAATAATAGCATTTAATTGAGGAATAATGTGGGTCTAAATGTACCTTAAACTCATAATTGGCATCTTCTTCCTTAAATTTAACGTCGCCAAGTTTTCCATCACAAAATGGGCATATTAGGCACATATTCACAGAGTTTAGGGGTACCATGCATGTGAACAAACCTCACACATAGGGTACCTTGTGTAATCTGTCAAAGTTTGGGAGTACCATGGGAAATATCCCTTAAAGATATTGAATGGTGTATTAAGTGCGTTAATTGGTCTTACTTAGTGCTCAAAATTTAGAAGATTATTAACCACAAATCAAAAATATTTTTACAACAATAACAATGTTAGTATACTCCGTATATACTTTGTACTCCGAAAAAAACAATGATACAAATAAAAGCAATCCAGATTATATAGGAGTAATATCTTTAGCTATGGTTGTAAATTTGTTTAATGAAATAATAATATACTCCCTCCTCGTCACTTTGTTTATCACATTTACTTTATGCGCGGTCTCCAATGTTGACCTTTGACCGTCTTTTCCTTTGGTTATACATTACGTTTTTTTGTTGAAAATATAATTTTAGGAAAGCTGTTTTGATGACGAATGTGAATATCTTATTATTATACTTTCATTATTTATACGTTTTAAACTAATGACGGTCAAACCTTTAAAAGTTTGACTTTCCAAAAAACAAATGTGATAAACATTGTGATGAGGAGGGAGTAATATAGATCTTAGTTTACATACAAAGGTTTTATACAAAACCTATTACTCCGAAGTAGTTTAAAAGTGGTATAAACAAGGGTGTTATTCAACTGTACCCGACTTTTACTCAGTTGTACTCAACTTATACAATTTTGCCCTTGTCATTTCCCAACCTGCCTCTTTTCCCTCTCTTCCATTTTTCTCTCTAATTACTAACTCAAACCCTAATTCCTACCACCCCATCAACCACCGTGCCCCACCATGAAACCACGCACCACCTACCGCCCCTCCCTGCCCTTCCCCACCACCGGAGTCCCTAGGTAGCCCAACCCCTTTCCCGTGGTTACCTTCACCTTCTTGTGACCCTACCACTACAACCATTGCAATGGTTGTCCCCACCACCGCAGCCTTGTCCCTCGCCGGCACCACCACCGCAACCCTGGCCATAGTCGGCCCTACCACGCCACAGCCCTGCCCCTAGCCAACCCCATTACCAGCGAACCCCTTCCCTCTTTCTTTGTTGCCCAGCCAACCCAAAACTCCATCTCTCCCTTTACGATCCCAACACCGTGAGTCCGTGGCCCACGCCCAGGCGCCACGGGCCACCATGACCTCGACACCCCAGGCGGCTGCCAACCACCAGATGCACCGAGACCCACGCTTGACAACCACCATAAACACCGTCACCGCGCCCTTGCCAACCACCACAAAAGAAACATAAAAATTTTATCAATTAAGATCTAAAAAATAAGAAAATTACTTGATTTATGTTCATATGAACATTAATAATTTAAAGATTTTAATGAATTGTTAAAGAAATTATTAAATTTGGATGTGTTTAGGTTAAATTTGATAATTTTTGAAAAGAGAGAAAATTGGGGTATAGAAGGGTAGGAGAGGGAAAAATTATGGGGAAAAAGGGTACAACTGAGTAAAGTTTGAGTATAGTTAATCAATTACGATAAACAAAGCAAGGCAATAAAAAGTACTCCATATAGTCATAGACGACTCGTTCAATAATAAAGGTTATGTAACAAATTTTAAAACATTTTTATTTACTCATCACATATATTTATCAACGACTATGGAGTAGTTTTTAGATTTAAAATGAAATTTCTTACTTTTGAGTTTTGACGGTGTACATTAGTTTTCACATACTCTAAATATAATATTATCGATAGAATCAATAAATTAAACTTGGAAAAAAAAAAGTTTCAAAATGAATATCTTGATACGTCGTAAAAGATTCAAATCAATTTTACAAGATTTTTTAAAATTAATATTTCACCATACCGTAAATGAAAGTTTCAAACTCGTCACATGACGTGACTATATCAACAAAGCTAACTTACGGTTTTGATCTGAAACTTTTTCGTACATTTCAAAAATATTCTTATTAAGCTACTGTTAAAATTTTGTATGAAAATATTAAGTTTTGACCCTCCGTTTAATTTTTACAAACTTATTGTTTTATATTGTTTTTAATTTATTTCGTGCACCAAACAACTTATTTTTAAAAACGGTTTTAACCCAAGGTTGTATATATTCTGCATAGTTCAAAAATAATTTTTAATAATTTTTATAAATTACTTCATTTTTGAGCTTATTCTATATATTAACCGTTAAGCAACTGTAACTATTATAAATAATATTATGTTCATAAAATGATTTTATCTTTTCAACCTCTATTCTCCTATTAAACTTGTTTTCATAAACTAAAAGACACATAACCCCAAAGTATATGAAAACATAATTAAATACTAATAAAACATGTATAATCTTAAATTAACAATAATTAAGGACTTGGTTATGTCTTAACTTGACTTCCACTAGCAAGTTTTGACTAAGTCATTATAATATTTATTTTATTTAGGAAGAAGTATAAATCCAAAAGCTACGAAATTTAAACCACCATTCAATAACATCAGAATACACATCATATCAACATTTCAAGGAAAAATACATAGTACAACTAGTTAAACCTGATTTTACTTACAAACATATATCTAAAATGCAATTAAAATAAAGGGATATTTCCCATGGTACCCCTAAACTTTGACAGATTACACAAGGTGCCCCATGTGTGAGGTTTGTTCACATGGTACCCTTAAACTCTGTGAATATGTGCCTAATATGCCCATTTTGTGACGGAAAACTTGGCGACGTTAAGTTTAAGGAAGAAGATGTCAATTATGAGTTTAAAGTACATTTAGACCCACATTATTCCTCAATTAAATGCTATTATTTGTACTCTAATCAACAAAATTACACTAATTAATTAACTCATAATAGCATTTAATTGAGGAATATTGTGTGTTTAATTGTACCCTAAACTTATAATTGATGTTTTTTTTTCCTTAAACTTAACGTCGTCAAGCTTTTCGTCACAAAATGGGCATATTGGACACATATTCACAAAGTTTAGGGGTACCATGTGAACAAATCTCAAACATGGGGTACCATGTGTAATCTGCCAAAGTTCGAGGGTACCGTGGGAAATATCCCTAAAATAAAAGAGGATTACAAACAAGGTTTAAGCATGTATTTAAACATCAAATATATTATTTTTAACATGAGATTTATAGTAGTTCTTTTCCTATGTTTGCATTTGTATTTGTATTAGTAGTTTGTAAGTACGGTTTAGAGTGCCGTACATTTAGTCGTTAAACACTCCTTTTCCAGCTTGCAAAAAAAAAAAAAAAGAAAAAAAAAAAAGAAAAGCTAACTTACATATTCTTCACGTGTGATCTTAGCCAAAAGGCCGAGAAAGGTATAACTCACATACTCGTATAATCGTATGTAACTTCATGTCGTCGTTCTTGTATAGTATGTACTTGTATTCAACTACGAGAGAAAATATTTGTCGACGGTAAATTTTCGAAATGAATCAATCTTGTGCAACAGGTTTAACTTTTAAGAACATAATTTCTCACGAGCTTAATTACATTATTGAAGTGTGGAAGAGGGTTGCAAGGAACAAATTTGAGATCACAATACTTTATCTATTTTTTAGAGCAAATTATAAAATAATATGTTGAATAATTTTTTTGAATTGAATTGATTTTTTTTTTTTTGGTTAAAATTTGATGTTAATTTTCGTATTATAAAATGTTTAATTTGCATATTAATTCAAATATTATATGAAATGAGTAAATATTCGTTATAATTTTTTGTTATTATATGAATTGAAATCACATGTGTTGAATATTTTTTTTTTGAAATTGTAGGTTGATAATATGTTTGGGCGCAGCCACAAAATTAAATTTTTAGTGCGAACAAACATTTATACTTGTTCGTTGTCGTATTCTCCCTTTCAGGATCTAAAAACGGCCCTGTATACTTTCCGCCTCTATCACATGTGATTTTATGATACTCCTTGTTGCCCCTATGTTTACTACTCGCTTTTCTCAAGTCTCAACGCGAAACCTAAACCATGAGCGATCGATTGTACCCACTCGTAACCCTTAATCCAATCATCAAAAAATAATGTGTAACACCCCGTGTTTTTATTAATACTAATTAATTATTTTAACTAAATTGTAAAATTAAAATTTATATAATTCAACTTTTATTCCTTTGTTTAGAAAACGCGGCCCAAAAATTTCGATAAAAACAAGCCTTGTCAATTTTTATTTAAACTAAAACTAAACAATTTATTGTGAATTTGTATTATAAGTTTTACGTTTAAAATTCTGGTCAAACTTAAACTTTAATTCAATAGCTTTTATTAAACTTAATATATTTGCATCTCATTTTAAAAATTATTATTTATGAAACGAAATATAATTTTATCAAAATATATCTTACAAATAAACAAGCCGTTTGAAAGTATGTGAGACCGTAACACAATTTGTAACTGACAACTTTTATACAATTATATTTCCAAACTATAAATTATAATACGAATAATGAAATTAAAATTTAAAACAAATAATTTAAAACATAATATATTTTATAAATTTTTTAAATTTTATAAATAAGAGTAAATAAAACGGAGCAAAAGAAAATCAAACAGACCCAAATAGCTAGTATGTATGTCGGCACTCATTCCACCTTATGTCGACATCCATCCTGCTTCATTTTAGATATTTTGTTTTTTTTCAATTAAGACTTCTACAACATACTACCCCTATCTCTTTTAACTCCCTCATATTTCTGGTCTTCTTCTTCCTTTGCTCTTTTCATTTTTCTTCTTATTTCCTTCATTAAAAACAAAACACACAACAACAAATTAATAATAATAATAATAATAATAATAATAATAATAATAATAATAATAATAATAATAATAATAATAATAATAATAATAATAATAATAATAAACAAGAGAAGCAACAACAACAACAAGCCGACAGTAACAACAGCAACAACAAACGGCAACAACAAATTTCAACCAGAACGACAACAACCAACAACGGACAACCACTGTAGCGGCCACCATGGCCATGGTGGTCGAACCACCATTAAAGGTGAGCTCGAGCTCGAGCTCAGTCACCCTGTACCACCACCGTCCTCCTTTCCTCTGCCCTCTTTTCCCTTGCCACCGTACACCACCACCGGAGGCCACACCACCTCAGGCCACCTCCTTCCTTGGCCATCACCACCACCGTCGTTCTCTGCCTCGCCTCTCTCCTGCTCCTCTCTCGCCTCCTGCTCTTTCCCCTGTTTCGCCTTCCTCGACCTCGGACCACCACCGGGTCAAACCACCGTGAACCACCTGGGCCCTGCCCACCGTGGCCTTGCGCTGCTTCCCGTCGTATTCTTATCGTCGGTAAGTGTCGTCGATTAAATCGTTTTCATTCATTAAATTATCGACTTTTGATTTGGCCCATTTTAATTGATTTTTCTCATTCTCTTTGACTCGCCGGAATTCGCCCTCGACGGAGCTCCGACCACCGGAGTTGTGTGTGTCGTCTCCTCATGGACCACCCCCTCGGTCCTGTCGCCTTCGTGTGTTGGTCAGCCACCATGGGCCAGCACCACCGTGACAGTTAACACGGTGAGCCTCTGTTACGGCTCCTGTTTCGATTTCAATTCTGTAATTCATTTTAATTACAGCTTACTCCTACTTCATTCTCCTCATTAAAACCATTCAGTCAATTAATTAACTCTCCATATTCAGTTTGCTTTTCGTCTATAATTTTATATCGATACCTTGTGTTGAATCTCACTTTCTTTGTATTTCGGGTTGTTTTCAATGTCGCTGTTGTCGACCCGAGCTACTTTTCTGATTGGGTTTCACTGCTAAGGACTTTGGATTTACGAGGAAATGGGTTAGGACCGTATTTGGAGGCCTCTGTTCGTGAGCCAAATTTAAGGTGCTTCTCGCACACTTATGTGATAAGCGCCTAGTAATTGACTACATGTTATTTTTCTTAAGTGATGTTATAATTGCATGTATGATTTATATTGTCACCTAAACATTGTATGCTAAATTAGAAGATAAAAATCGAAAAATAGAATTTGTGTGACACATACAAAACCCACGGCTTACCCCTTTATTTTTGGTTTAATTTTTCGTTTTAATTTTTGTTAATTGCATGCTTAAAATACTTGTAATAAGATGATCATGAAAATATAATTAGTTTATGTTTAGGACTTAAAATGAAATAGTTACGAAATTTAAATGTGTTAAAGTGTTATGTGTGTTCTTGAAGTGTTGTTGTTATTTTTGTTTGAAATGATTTATTTTTGTTAGTTAATGTTTTTGTTATGTTTTCCACTCATGATTAAATACATAAACAATATAAAGTAGGTTAGTTATTGAATTAGAAGTATATAAATCAAAAATAAAATCTTGAACATATATATATATATACTCGGCATTTTTGATTAAAATGGACAAATTTTTAGTTTTAATTTTTCTAAATAACATATTATGATTAGTTTAGGTAAATTAGACTTGTATGAAAAATTTGAGGAAATTATATAAACATATAAAAATTTGACTAATTAATATTCATATGAAAAATATTAGAGTTCTTCATTTCTTCAAGTGTTCTTCAATTAGATGACTAATTTGATTCATAAAATTTATAAGTTTCAATTTATTGTTGTTTAAACTCATTAGTGAAAGAATTCAATAATAAGTATATAAGTTAAATAGACTAAAATCATTAAAATATAAAAACTAGAAATTAAAGTGAATGAAAACACTATTCATAAATAAAATAAAATGTTTTGTGAAAATTATGAACTAGTTAAATCACTTTAAGTATAATTTAAGTAATTAGTATATAAAAACTTTAAGTCAAAACCGATAAATTAGAAAACGAAAAATGAAAATGAACAAGTGTAGTGAGCCACGGTTTTTGGCTGAAAAATAGACCTAAAATAATCTTACCACTTTTTATTTTTATCACTTAAGTAATTTAGTTAGTTAAAGTAATGATTTATTAATAAAAACAAAAAAAGAAATAAATAGGGTAGTGTATAATAAGGCCACGGCATTTACCTTATTTTTGGTCAAATTTTGGTCAAAATGAATTTATCACTTAGTCACTAAATTTGAATAGTAATTAGGTTTATATTTGATTGTGTATTAAATCGTTAATAAAAAGAATCAACGAAACCGATAAAAATAAACGTTACACGTATTAAAATGAATACTGTCGAGTGATACTGCCTTTGCTTAAATTTGGATTGGACATACGGACTATTTAAAATGAACTACGACAACCTCGCTAAAAATGAGAACCGCTAAAATATTAGTTAGGTATATGACTAAATTTAACCGAGTCTTACGATTGAAATATTATTTAAAATCATTAAGTATAAAATGAACTTAACAACTTTGAAACTAGAATTTTATACTTAGATTTAACCGAGTTTTGCATTTGAAATAGTTTTTCAAAACACTAAATACAAAACGAACTTAACGACTTTAAAACTAAATTTTTATACTTAGGAAATAAAACTTGATTTGTACTTAAATCAAATATCATAAACATAAGAATACTAAGTATAAAAATATATATGTTAAAGTATAAGATACATATACGTATAAAATACGAATAAAATACAAAGTATAAAAATACGCATACGTATAAAAATACGTACAAATACGGAATACTAAAATACGAATGCGTATAAAAATACGATGAATAGTAAATACAGTGAATAGTAAATACGATGAATAGTAAATACGGTGAATAGTAAATACGGTGAATAGTAAAATACTCCCTCCATTCACATCCATTCCCAACATGATGTAATAACACAACTATTAAGAAAAGATGATGTCATGCCAATTAAGGGGACCAAGTGGCTGATTAAAACAAACAAGTGGCTATTAACAACAATTAATAATGCAAACTGTTTCAGTGATTAAAACAAACGAAAGGCTGATAACAACTCCCTCCAAATTCAATTTCCTCAGATATTTTTTCCCTCCAACACCAAAATTTCGAATTTATTACTTTTCCCTCCAACTTTAAGTGTGACTCTATTTTTATCACTTAGAGCAGTATAAAAGCCATTTTATGACTGAAAACTGCATTATTTTTCTTGACTCTTTTCATTTTAAAACAATTTCCTAAACAACTCCTACATCCAAAAAATGGAACCACAAAAAGCAGTTCCTACAAACTGACTACACCAGTTCAGTTTATTTCAGATTTGTCAAACAATCTGAAAAACTCGAAAAAAAACCAGCCAAACACCGAAATAAAAAAAAGTCCAGTCCAATTACAGTCCATATACAGTCCGAAATTTTAAATTACAAAAAAAATAAATATGAATGTCGAACGTCAAAACAGATGCCTTTCCGAAATCCAAAGGCGGGATGTCGCAACCTTCATGTTGGAGAAATGCAATGACGGACATCTGGCACGAGGTACGGTGAACGAGGCAGCTGCGAAATGGAATGTGCACCGAACGACAATCACCGAAATCTGGAAAAGAGCACGAACAAGTCAATTAGCAGGAAGTCTCGACGTTAAAAGCAAGCGATACGGAAATAAAAACAAGAAAAGAGTGCTGCCAAATATCGAGTTCATCAAGTCTCTAAAATTCGCGGAAAGAAGCTCGATGGAACGCATTGCAAAACACTCTAAAGTTGCTGTCGGAACAGTACATAAATGGGTTGTTGAAGGCCGACTTAAGCCGCATTCAAGTCCATTACATCCGTTATTAACGGATGTAAACAAGATTAACCGAATAAAATTCTGCCTCAATTCACTTGAGGTCCAACAAACAGTTCATCAGCAAGGTGAAGGTGAAGGAGTCAACATACACTTCAAAGATATGACAAATGTGATACACATTGATGAGAAGTGGTTCTACCTCTCTAGAGTAAATCAGAAATACTACCTTGTTGATGGCGAAGAACCGCCCTACCGCGCTTGCAAATCAAAGCGGTTTATGATTAAAGTAATGTTCTTGTGTGCCGTCAGTAGACCCGTCTATGGTGACGGGGGTGAGTTACTATTCGATGGTAAAATTGGAATATTTCCTTTCACAATTGAACAACCAGCTCAAAGAAGTAGCAAGAATCGGGCAGCGGGGACAATGGAAACCAAATCGATTGACTCGGTCATAAAGCAAGTCACGAAACAATGTATCATCGAGAAAGTAATTCCAATTTATTAAAGCGAAATGGCCATCAACAAGCAGCAAACACATACTCATACAACAAGACAATGCAAGACCCCACTTCACAAACGACGACCCGGATTTTAGAAAAGCGGTAACAGAAGACGGTTTCAATATCGAATTAGTTTTTCAACCACCAAATTCCCCCGAGCTTAACACAAATGATTTAGGTTTTTTTAGAGCTATACAATCTCTACAAACTGAAATTTCCGCTACTAATGTGGATGAATTAGTTGGGGCCGTAGAGAAAGCTTACGTTGATTATTGTCCTACGAAGCTAAATAAAATATTCTTAACTCTACAATCAGTCATGGTGGAGATTATGAAGGCAAAGGGTCATAACAATTTTTCAGTCCCACATATGAGCAAAGATCGTCTACAACAACAAGGTTTACTTCCAACAAACTTAAGTGTGAATCATACTATTGTGAAAGAGTGTGTGGAAATGTTGATTGAAATAGGAGAAACTAGTGGAATTGAGAAAATCATTGATGATTTAGGTTACCATCTTAATGTTTGATTATGTAATAGAAATAGGTGTACTAGTCTTTAGTATCGACTTTTGTAGCTGTGTTTACAACATAAACATATCACTATTGTGTTAGTGTTTGTTTAAGGTGTAACCACGACATAAAAATTGCAACATTTTGGAAGAAATTATAATGTACGAACTTTAATTTAAGTTGTGAATTTATTTTATCAATTCTCATACCAATATGGAATTATATCATTGAATTGATGAAGTCAATATCGTCACCAATATATGTGTACACCTATAAGGTTGCTTCAAATTGAGGCGTCTCAAATATTTAGGTTAATGTGACGACGTTAATTAACGCCTCCGACATAACCCAAATACGAGTCCATCAAACTGAGCCATCACTAGATAAGTGTACATTTGGCAACGTAATGACTAGGTTTGGAACAACTCTCAAACCACTTTGGATTCATATCATCGAGTTGTTCAGATTTAAAATGTCAAATTGAGCCATCACAATATTGGTGTCAATTTAAGAACAAGAAAAATTACAACCCTCAAACCATACCATGGATTTATTTCATTGAGTTGTGAACGATAAACCGTTACGAACAAAAATTGACCAATAAGGTTGCGTCAAATTAAGACAATTTAAATCAATTTTGAAGAAATACGAAATCAGTTTTCTGATGTGTAAATGATATTGTAATCACAACTCCTCTCAAACCATTAAGGTTTAATATCATCGATTTGTTGTGAGCCTTTACGCATTACGGAGTATATTTAATCCAAAACAAAACCAATTAAGAAAGCAGAATACATCAACAAAACCAGCAGCAAACAAAGCTGAAATTGAATGGTAAATCATCCCCAAACCACTACAACTTTTTTAATACGATAAGTAAATCATCAACAGTAGTATATCATCATCAAACAAAGCTGCAATTGACAACAATAGCATGAAGTACTTGCACCAGAAACAACAACTGTATGAAATTCAGTATAGTGAAATTTACCAAGTCAATAAGAAATTCAAGCATAACAGAATGTAAGGGAAACAAACATCAACAGTAATGCGAAACTAATTACGAATTGAAATCTACATTAAATACACTGAAATTTATCAATATCATGACCAAAAGCAACTTGTTTAAACAAAATCAACGTTAAATTATAGAAAGTCGACAATGAAAACAACGAATCTAAGCCAAACAGACATCAACAGTAGGGGAAATTTATACAAAGTCGACAATGAAACACTAACAGCAATTAACACCAATTTACTTGACAATGAAACACTGAAATTTACAATTAACAGCAGCTCAAATTCACTGAAATTCGAAAAAAACATTTACTCCACAAACTAACAGCAACATACGAAAAAATTACAGAGTAAATCATCAACAATGAAACACATTCAATCAGTAACAAAAATAACATCAACATAGACTACAAAAATTATCAGCATACGAAAAAATTAAAGTTAAATCATCAACATAGAGTACAAAAAATACGAAAAAATTATCAGATCTACAAAAAATACGAAAAAATTAAAGTTAAATACGAAAAAATTAAACTTAAATCATCAACAAACGAAAAAATTAAGCAGCAACAAAAATATCAGATCTACAAAAAATACCATGAAACAAAGTTAAATCATCAACATAGACTACTCCTTTTTACAAAATCATCATGCATATAACCATAAACCACATTAAAAACAACAGATCTAGAGTCGAAATAGTAGACCATATAACCATAAACCACATTAAAAACAACTATCTTCATTGAAAACATCAGGAGGGATACTCATGGTGATATTTTTTTGATAGTTTGATGAAGAGATGAAGAAGAAAGGGCAATTTTTGAGATAAAAAAACAAACAGAATACAGTGGTAAGTGAAAAAAAATGGAACGAGAAAGAGAGAGGGAAAGAGAAAGAGAGAGAGGTGAGAGAGAGAGGCGCCGCTGAAATGAGAGTGAATGAGATGGGAGAGCTAGGGTTTGAGGGAGAAGAATGATCTAGATACCCTCATTCAATGAATGAGGAATTTACAGTTGGGTCATGAATGAATGAGAAGAATTGGGTTAGTGAATTTACAGTTGGATGAGAAGATTTGGGCCAAGAAAAATAACCCGGGAAAAGTTTGTTACGGAGTACATTGTGATGTTGGCTCAATTCTGTTATGGATTGGATTATTAATAAATTGGGTTAGTGAATAATTGTGTTTTGGTTTAGTGGGTAATTGTGTTTTAAGTTGTGGTTTTATTTTCACTTAATGACTAATAATAGGCCCAAAATAGAAATGTAGTGAATGGATATGAATGGCCCAAAAAGGAAAGAGATGTGAATGGATATGAATGGAGGGAGTAATGAATAGTGAAAAATATTTAAAATTTACGAACGGACTCAAAATAATTATTTAAGCTTTTCTATGTGTTCTGTATTGCCTGAAGAACTGTTATTACTAAAAATTTCATTATACAAAGTTAGACGATATATTTAAGTTTCAGAATTGTCACCTATTATGAATGAACGAGGGAATAAGAATTTGAGAAATGAACTACTTGAATAAAATACTTGGATTGTTCGCCATGTTGCGACTCTTGAAATTCGAAGTTAATGAGGTAGCTATCTATGGGGACTTGGGCTCCCTATCAGAGTTGCCCAAGGCGAAATAACGATCTTAAGATCGCCATTCTCGACAGTATATACAACCTCGGAGATGGGGCATCCTTGATATTTCCGTGGGCCCATATATTAGTAATTGGAAACTCCGGCCAACCAAAATTCCCGTCTAAGGTGATAGTCGTATTTTTCGTCGGTGATACCTTTGAATAGCGAATACGTATGATCCTCGATTAGATGGTGTATGCATACATTAGACACGGGATTTGGCTGTCCTTATTACCTTAGGTATCTCTAGACTGTCAGACACGTCCGCTTTGTTCGGCCCTGATCTCTTCTGCGCGGACGTCTAGTATGTCAGACACGTCCGCTTTGTTCGGCCCTGACTACTATAGCGCGTTTTACGTCTGCATGCTTCCGCCTCGCTAACGAACATTCTTGAGTTAACGTATGTTGAATGTATTTCCTTGTCTTGTTTGTTTGATGATTGTCTGAATGGCTTGGTTATGAGTATTGGAATACGATTTATTGAGTATGATTATTTGTGAGCGTGGTACATTATTTGATTGAATTACACTCATGTTTGAATCATCATAAATTCCTTACGTGGTTTATTTGCTACTTGCTCTTCATTTTTACTTATTTATTATTTATACCGCATATTGTTTTAGAATTGCATGTGTCGAAAGAGTGTGCGAGAAAATGATGAGAGTTTAATGCAAAATTTTGAGACTACCGCTTTTGAATGCCGGGGATGGTTTACCTTTATTTTGTACTCCTTTTTGAGAGAATGTAATCGAATAACTCTGGTTATCTTAAACTCATATCATGTATATAGAGTTTGTAATACGATAACAGCTGGTTTTGTAATATATAGACTTAATTAATTTTCCGCCTTAGTTTAATTAAAGTCACGAAAAACCAGGTTGTTACATAATGTACTCACAAAATGATGACTGTGATTTATTCCGTCACCGATTAATTCTTCAACCTACGATAAACAATAATTTATCGCCATTTAAAATTATTAAGAGTGAATACAAATAAAAAAGAATCTAAATAAATAAAATCAATATTTTCGAGTGTCGTCAGATAATCAAAGTTTATTAAAATTCCTAATTTAATATTTTAAATTCTTAATTTAGTGTTTTTGATATTTCTATAAATTTTGAATATTTCATAATTATAAATTTCATAATTTAATGTATATTTTTCATATAAATTTTGATATTACTAAATATAGTTTTTTTTTTATCCATAACTTATTTTAATTAGACAAATTAATGTAAGTTCTAAAAAAAAAAATTTAATCACGTAAATCATATATTCCAAGTTTATTAAAACTCTTAATAAAATATTTTAAATTCTTAATTTCATATTTTTTATGCTATTAGAAATTTTGAAAATTTTAGAATTTAACACATATTTTTCATATTAAAAATTTCGAAAATTTCATATTATTTATATAACTCTTAACAATGTATTATTTTCATTATAACTAAAAACATAGTCGAATTAAAAAAAATTATTTTCATTATTATTTTCAATATACCGAATATAATAAAATAAAAAATCACAATTAGGCCAAAAAAATAGCCTATTCGAGCATATCACTCGAATGAGCCATGGTCCATTCAACTGATTTACTCGAATGGGCCGTGGTTTATTCGAGTGATTTACTCGAATGGGCCGTGGTTCATTCGAGTGATTTACTCGAATGGGCCGTGGTTCAATATACAATGTAATTCTGACTTTTTTCCGACTATAGCTTACATAAAACATAATTTTCGACTAAATTTCAAAAAAAGAAAAAACGAAGCATAAAACTTACCGAACTACTATCATTCGCCAAACCATTCTCATCAAACTCTTCATCGTACCCAAAATCTTCACCGTAAGCGTCTTCACCGTCACCCGTAAACGACATTTTTAGAGTATTTTGTAAATTTACCGAGTTTAGTAAATGTGTATGGTAACTTAGTAAAAGTAAGGATTTTAACTAATATATCAACTAGGGGCGAAATGGTAAAATATTTGGGGCGCTATTTAGAGTTTGCGGCGTCGTATTGTACCCCCATTGAAATTGTGTAGAATTTACTCCATATTTTTAAAATGTCGGGATTTGCAAGCGCTACTTTCGGTGGGTACTGGGTAAACCCCCAAACGTGCATGATAGCCTGCAAATCATACACGTCAGGTCAGTTATCTATTAGGCAAGTCTCAAACCTAACATTCCCACAAGATTGCGTTTGAAGAAAATCGAACCTGAGACCCATGGGAGTTTCACTTATATTTTAACCACTATATTACACCAGTGCGAGCAATTTACTTGATATTTTGTAAGTGGTAGCTCTGTAATAAGACAGTCACGTATTAAAAAACTAGAGACTGAATATTTTTTATACTCGTATAATATTTATTCCCTCTGTTTCAATTATTTGTTTACACTTCTCTCAAATCCCACTCACAAAAAAAGTCAAACTGTAAACAATTCACTGGAACGGAGGGAGTAGATCGTTTGATTACTAGTTTCATTTCCTCGGCTAGGATCAAACTAAAAAAAAAAAATATTATAACATTATTTGAGAACTTTATTACTACAGCTACACATGAGATCACAACTATTAGGACATTGTTTAGTGAAATCTACTCAAGGAAATAAAACATTACGCACTAGTCTATGAAAAAAAAAATCCATTAAATGCTATATTGATAGGATTTGTAGACCGTGTAGTCGATCAATTATCATGCTTCTGGAGAAAGAGCAGGAGGAGGAGGAGGAGGAGGAGGAGGAGGAGGAGGAGGAGGAGGAGGAGGAGGAGGAGGAGGAGGAGGAGGAGGAGAAGCGCCACCTCCAGTACTAGGGGGAGGGGATGGGGGACCACCACCGCCGCCTAGAGGTGGAAAGGGTAAAGGAAATGGAAAACCACCGACTGGAGGGAAGGGGAAAGGGAATGGCAAACCACCGCTCCCTCCACCAATGGGTGGAAACGGAAAGGGAAATGGAAAGGGAAATGGTAAGGTAGAAGGTGGAGACGGTGTTGTTCCACTACCACCATCAGCACCTGAGCAGATACTCTTAAAAATCTGAGCGACTAAGGGATTTTGAGGAAAAATAGACGGCAAACAAACGTCGCTTATCTCCTTTAACGCGTTGCAACACGTGGCACTAGGCCTTCCAAAGAGAGTAAAAAAGTCGGTCCAACAGACGGCAACCTTGGGTACGGATTGGGTGCATTTTAGTGGGTCAAGTGCTTGGGGATTCAAGGTAGCATTCCCTAGTTGAAATGATAGAACTATTATGCATGAAATAAGTAGGAATGTTTTAATAAACATTGTGAATAACTATGAAAATTATATCACAAAATAAGTGATTTTGTTTGTGTTTTTGTTTGGATTTTTTACAAGTTTCTACGTTGATTGTGCATGGATTTATAGGGCAGAGTAATATGAGAGAGTAATGTTATTCAAGTCATTGAATTTTTGAAACTCTTGTGGTTTAATTACCAAAGAGTTGTTACTATTCGGCGTTAAAAATGTTTCCATTGTTGTATTTGACTTTGACTTCAATTTGAATTTCTTTCTTACAAGTTACAACATATTTGGTGTATTAAGTTGAGGATATTTTATTAGTCAATTGTTACGTTTTGTTACGAGTATTATTTATTCAGAAAGAAAATAAGCCTAAACTATCCGTTAGGACGAATTGTATAACAACGGTTATTTTTAAAGTAGTAAAAGAAATATTTTGGTAAATTAAGGCCATGTGTATAGGAGTAATATCTTTAGCTATGGTTGTAAAATTTGTTTAATGAAATACGGAGTACTATAGATCTTAGTTTACATACATAGATTTTATACAAAACCTATTACTCTGAAGAAGTATTAAAGTGTAAATTTTAGAACATTTTAATTTACTCCTCACATATATTTATCAACGACTATGGAGTAGTTTTCATTTTCTTACTTTTGAGTTTTGACAAGTGTTGTATTAGTTTCACATACTCTAAATAAAATAAATTATTTTCGGAAAAAAAAAAAAGTTTCAAAATGAATATCTAGATACGATTTCAAATCAATTTTACAAGATTTTTTAAAATTAATATTTCAACATACCATAAACGAAAGTTTCAAACTCGTCACATGACGTGACTATATCAACAAAGCTAACTTACATATTCTTCACTTGTGATCTTAGCCAAAAGGCCGAGAAAGGTTTAACGTAACTCACATACTCGTATAATCGTATGTAACTTCAATTAGTGGTTCTTGTATAGTACGTACTTGTATATATTCAACTACGGGAGAAAAAAATTGTCGACCGTAAATTTTCAAAATGATTCAATCTTGTGCAACAGGTTTAACTTTTAAGAACATAATTTATCACGAGCTGAGCGTAATTGCATTATCGAAGTGTGGAAGAGGGTTCATCCTCAATTATTGACCTAGTATTTACATTGAGTCATTCGAAAGTACTCTTTGTACTTCTGTTGTTTTAATTAACATTATTTCTGTATTGTTTCATGACTTTCATCACAGGGATAAAGTTACATACGTCCGATTTATTTACCTAGCAATTAACGAGAGTCATTAAAACGTTCGTTGGACAAATTAAAGTCATTAGACAATGTTGTTATATGGAATTAAAATTTTATCATAATAATAATTATTTGGTAATCTTATTACATGAAATCAAACTACAAGGATGAATTGCTCAAGTGATCTACTTTTAAAAACAAGAAAACAGTAGTATTTTCATTATTACAAAATAAGTCCTTAACAAAAACAAAAACAAAAACTTCAAGAGAAGGTATATATAATGATGATATTTGTAGACTATTATAGTAGTCTATTTATGCCTTCGGTGGAGGAGGGGGAGGAGTAGCGCCACCACCGATTGGTGGAAAAGGGAATGGCAAACCTCCACCACCACCGCCGATTAGTGGAAAGGGGAAAGGAAATGGCAAACCACCACCGCCAACAGGCGGGAATGGGAAAGGGATAGGAAACGGGAACGCTCCAGAACCAGAACCAGAACCAGAGCAGATGCTCTTGAAAAACTGAGCAATGATGGGATTTTGAGGGAAAACTGAGGACAAACACGCGGCATCTATTTCTTTTAAGGCACTGCAACATGCCGGGCTAAGCTTCCCTATCTGAGTCCAGAAGTCGGTCCAACACACAACGACCTTGGGTACGGATTCAGCGCATTTTTTAGGGTCAATTGAAGGGGGAGGAGTTGAGGGTGTAGCTGCCTTCCCTAGTTGGGTTGATGATGCAAGTATAATGCATGAAATAACTAGGAATGTTCTAAACATTGTGAATGTTTTGTCACAAAATTGTTTTTTTGTTTTGAGTTTGGTTTAATATAATTTGTGTTTTTGTTGTGGTGCATGTTTTTACGTTGATTGTGTGTGAATTTATAGTGTAGGGGTGTTTGAGAAGTAATTTTGCTTGTATTCATTGAAATTTTGAAACTCATGTGGTTTAATTACCAAAAGGGTTGTTACTACACATACATAGGCGATAAAAATGAATACGTTAATTTTAGACTATATTAAAGATATTTAATGGTGTATTAAGTGCGTTAACTGGTCTTACTTAGTGCTCAAAGTTTAGAAGATAATTAACCACAAATCAAAAATATTTTTACAACAATAAAAATGTTAGTGTACTCCGTATATACTTTGTACTCTTGAAAAAAAAAAAATGAAACAAATAAAAGTAATCCAGATTATTAATATTAATAATTATTAAACTTCATTCACGATATTTAGTCAGATACAAAATTTATCAATTTAGATCCATTTCTATCATTCGAAATGAAGTTGTATACAAATATACAATATGAACTAGCTGATAAACCACTATACTTCAGGCGGAGGAATACCAATTCTTCCGCCTGTTATAGGAGACGGACTTGGAGAAGTTGAATCACCCCTGCCACAATCAGAACACAACCTGTTCAAAATTGTACCGAAATAATGATGTTTTGACAACCATGTGGACAAACAATTGTCTTCAATTGCCCTCACCGCATTGCAACAGGCGTCGCTAGGCCGTCGTCCGAACTTAATTTGGATTCGGACGTCGGTCCAGCAAACCTCCATCATAGATACTACCTGCTGAACACAATTGTGAGGCCCAGATTCAATTGGGGTTATGGCATCATAGGTATACACTGTTTGGAGTAACAAAGTTATGCATGACATAACAATCAACAACTTCAACATTGTTTTGTTAGTTTTAGTATTATGCTACCTAACTTTTTTTTGTTTTGATTTGTTAGTGTGTGACTGAAATTTGGATGCATGAATTTATAGTTGTGTTTTTGTTAGAAAAGTAATTAGTTGGGTTGATTATTTAAAATGGAGGGTTTAGGGGGGTTAATTAGAAGGATTGTTTATTGGTATATACACTTTGTAAAGTTATAGCCTTAAAAGGATTGTTAATTGGTATATACACTTTGTAAAGAGGATTGTTAATTGGTAGATACACTTGGTAAATTTAAAGAATTGTCAAAAGTATGTGTTATATTTCACATAAAACAAAAATTTCTCCTTATTTCGTATTCCCTCCATTCAACTTTATTCACTACATTTATTTTATTGACACTATTCACCTACGTGAGGAATCTTTGAAATTTCCGACAATCTATAAATGAAAATATAGTCATGTATAAATTTGTTTGATTTGTCTTTATGAGTACAATATTAATATCCAATTTTAAAAAAAAATTTCTCATTGGAAATTTTAGATATTTCCAATCCGACATTCGCCTCGACAAATGTGAAAAAGTGAAATGTTGTGAATGGAGGGAGTATTCCATAAAGTATTCAATAGACTTGACTTAACTTTGTAAATTTAAAAAATTGACAAAATGTTACTCCCTCTATTTCATTCATTTAGCTCCATATAAACTTAACGTTTTCCTCTTAGATCCCTATGTATATATACGGAGTATAAAATAGAAGATATTCTAAAGAGAAAAAAATGGGGCACATTTCTCCATTTCCCGTCAAATTTTTTAAAGGATATTCTACCGGGTACCCTTTAATTTTACGACTTCCTACATGGTACTCCTACACTTTTTAAAACATACATGGTACCCCTAACTGTTGTCGTTATCCGTAAGCGTACCCCTGAACTTTGTTTTCTGTTAATTAAACTCAGTTTTAGACGTTAAGTGATGACTTGGATGCGTAACCAAGCTTGTCATTTACTATGTCATGACATAAAGATTCTATTAGGCTTGATATTGATCTTATGCTAATATTTATTGATATATATGGGTTAAAAAAATTTGACGAGAAATAATTTCTTGTTCCTCTACGAAATTATCACGTCTAATATGGATATTGAACATAATAGAGTCCTTCTATCATGAGATGATAAAAAAAACAAGCTTGGTTACGCGTCCAAGTAAATACTTAATACTTAAAACTGAGTTTAATTGACGGAAATATAGTTTACGGGTACACTTAGTGATAATGAAAACAGTTAGGGATACCGTGTATATTTTAAAAAGTGTAGGTGTACCATGTAAATGTCAAAAAATTGAGGAGTACCATATAGAATATCACATTTTTTAATTAATGACAATAACAAAGCCCCTCTTCTTTTGAAATTTAAAACCTAGGGAGAAGTCAGAAGATGCTATTTAAATTGATGTTGGATAGACGATCCATATACTAATCGACTTTTTGTATATGTATATTATTACTCGTATTTCATATACTAATTTTTAGCAAAAACAAAGAAAAATATATCGTATTGATCGTCATTTTATTCCTTGAGTACGAAATAATGTGAATGGTATATATTCCAACATGATCAAAGACTCTACTAAAGGCCCCAACATTCATATTTAAGCACTACTTTCAATTATTAACCCTTATATTTTCATAGTCAAGCAACATGCATGATCACTTATTTAAACTACTACTACAACAAATGCATATAACATGATCACTTATATTCTGTACCAAATAAGCATACATGAAACAATAATGATTGTTGCATGAAATACAAGCTAACAAAATGTACTTGCATTTTTCGACGAAAAAACTATTTACCTATTTCATCATTGTAATATTACAATGTAAATCGATGATTGTTCTATGTGAAGGTGAAGGAAAAGGGAACGTTTCCGCCGGAGGCGAGCCAGGGATGAAACGAGACGGACTTCGATTAGGGTTAGAATCATGGAATCAATGCAATGAAGTTGGTGAAAAAGCTCCTCATATGGGTAGTCCTAGGGTTGCTGATTGCTTTGATCTCTACAAAGCTTCTCTTCTCAAAAATGGTTTGCATATGAGGAAGAGTACGAATTTTCTCCCATTTCTCATATTGTACACCTTGCGTAATGTTATTGACTCAACCTCTCGGCTATGTATACTTTCAGTAAATAATTTTGGCTCAAAATACCTTGTCATTAGGCACAATTAAGGCAATATTAAACACTTGAGTAAAACCGCATTACTTATCCTCAAAAGAGATTTAATTAAATCGATTACAAATTTCGCAATTCATAAATTACACAAGTGGACCTCCGGCCACTAGCTACCATTTACATGTGAATTTTCAGGCATTAACAATTTTTGTGTAAGTTTGGACCATTTTCAAACTTTGAAATTCAATTCAAAAATCTTACTCCGTAAGATAAATAATTAGAACTTCGAGTCCAAATTTATATACTCCCTCCATCCCATCTTTTTCCTCCCATTTACCCAAAAAGGAAATACTATCTTTTTCCTCCCATTTCACAATTTACACTACAACTTTCTAAAAATGGACACCTACTTTTTTGTGGGACCCATTTGTAACACACTCATTACCATTTGTTTACTATTATTTCTTATTCTAAGTGCCGTTTCCAAATGGGAGGAAAAAGATGGGACGGAGGGAGTATGTAATATTTCAAGTCTGATACTTTTGATTTCCCATGTCAGGAGTTTTACTAGTGATATCTTGACAAATTTATTTGCTCATGCATGGAATCTCCGACCCAAAATTGTATTGAAAAAAAAAATATTCTGAAATTTGTAATCGTCCAAATAGGTACAGTAATCATGACTAAATTAAATAATATACTACTCGTGGGATCTCCGGCCCAAAAATTATATGTACTAAAATATTTTGGAACTCCAGTCCAAAAAAAATATGAACATATCATACACCGTCCACATGACTGATTTGTTAAACGTTTGGTAATTTCTCCTCCGACCAGTATAAAAGATCCCATTGAAGCAGCCGCTTTACGCATCTTTTATCATCCAACTTCTAGGGAGAGAGAGTTTTAAGGTTTGTATGCTCAGTTTATGACCAACACTAAGGTCACATCCTTAGCCACTTTTGGTAGAAGGACCATTTTAAATAATTGCCTTTGACCATAACCATGGTCATATTCTCAACCACTTCGATCAGGTGGGAGAAAGATTTACACCGAAATCTAATTTAAGCCGTCTCCGCGACCACATCCTCAACCACGTCCCGTACGTGGGAGATGAGAGATGAGAATATAAAATTAGAATTCAAATCTCGAAAATAACCATATCATGGTCATAATCTCAACCACCTCAAGGGAGAGAAAATATTAAATTAAAATTCTAACCTTGACATGTAGTGACCTTAACCCTGGTCACATTCTCAACCACCCTTTATGGGAGAAAAAAGTTTAACCAAAACTTATTAGACCGTCTTCGCGACTATATTCTCAACCACGTCCCGTACGTGGGAGAAAACATTACTTTCGTTGCAAAGAATGTAATTATCAAATCTCATAGTTTTTTCAATTCAAAATACTCGTAGTATAAATTTAATTATACAAAAACAAATGTATAAATTGTAAACATATACATAAATAATGTATATATAAATGCATATTCCGTAGCATTCAATTCATATCCTTTATAAATAAACTCAATATAAACACTAGAGCCATAGAATATATTAATACCCATAAATAAAAATATATGCTAAACTCAATCATGTCCAATCAATAAAACTAAGATCATGGAGACTCAGAAGTTTCAATCTTTCCAAACATATCGATTCATTAAAGCTATTAGATAGAGGAATAATATCAATGCAAATTAAATTGTGAATATGTAAAACACAATTGTAACAGCAACTAAAAAGATAATCAGTCACCACGAGACAAGCAAATAAAACACATACGTAGTTGTAGTACACATTATTATTGCGAGAAAACCAATAAGAGTAGCTAACTACTACGTACTCCATATATGCAAAACAACAACTATACGTATGTGTTAAAAAAAAAACAGGTTAAAAGTTATTGCTACGTGGTTACAATACAATTGATTATGATCTTTTTATGAAAACATATGAATTTACTGATAATTTTTTCCTTTTTTTTTAAATTATTATAATAATGTTAATAATAAACTAAATCAAAGAAACAAACCTTAATAAATTAAATAATAAAGTAAGATCTGATATGAACCTTCCTAATATCAAATTTGAATAGAGTCTCGTGCTGATAACATGTTGTGAAAAAAAAAAAAAAAAAAAAAAAAAAAGAAAAAAAAAAAAAGAATAAGAGAAACCAATAGAGAGTATAGGGAGATAAGTGTATATTCATCCATTATGAGGGTATTTATATATGTAGTACATCATGAATAAGGTTTCACTAAAACCCTAGTTTTAACAAATACATAGTGGATTTGGGCCTAATGGACATCCACAAACATTATTCATAACACCAAATTATTAATATTAATAATTATTAAACTCCATTTACGATATTTATTTAGATACAAAATTCATCAATTTAGATCCATTTGTATCATTCGAAATGAAGTTGTATACAATATGAACTAGCTAGTAAACCACTACACTTCGGGCGGAGGAATACCAATTCTTCCGCCTGTTATAGGAGACGGACTTGGAGAAGTTGAATCACCCATGCCACAATCAGAACTAAA
The DNA here is from genome assembly GCA_023091065.1 of Dianthus caryophyllus. Taxonomy (NCBI): domain Eukaryota; kingdom Viridiplantae; phylum Streptophyta; class Magnoliopsida; order Caryophyllales; family Caryophyllaceae; genus Dianthus; species Dianthus caryophyllus. The sequence continues at coordinate 7,966,763 of CM041522.1, read as the reverse complement.
CCTGTTAAAAATTTGACTGAAATAATGATCTTTTAACAACCATGTGGACAAACATTTGTCTTTAACTGCCCTCACCGCATTGCAACAGGCGTCGCTAGGCCGTCGTTCGAACTTAATTTGGATTCGGTCGTCGTCGGTCCAATAACAAACCGCCGCCATAGATACTACCTTCGGAACACAATTGTGAGGCGCATATTTAATTGGGACGCTATAGGTGTACACTGTTTGGAGTAACAAAGTTATGCATGACATAACAATCAACAACTTCAACATTGTTTTGTTAGTTTTAGTATTATGCTACCTAATTTATTTTTTTAGGTTTTGTTAGTATGTGACTGCAATTTGGATGCATGGATTTATAGTTGTGTTTTTGTTTGAAAAGTAATTAGTTGGGTTGATTATTTAAAATGGAGGATTTAGGGGGGTTAATTAGAAGGATTGTTTATTGGTATATACACTTTGTAAAGTTATAGCCTTAAAAGGATTGTTAATTGGTATATACACTTTGTAAAGAGGATTGTTAATTGGTAGATACACTTGGTTAATTTATAGAATTGTCAAAAGTATGCGTTATATTTCACACAAAACAAAAATTTCTCCGTAAAAGTAAATATAAATTTGTTAACAAAATAAATTTAGAGAATCTTCAGAATAGAGAAAATTATGAAAATGATTTTGTTTGGAATACGTTACTTCCTTCAAATTTGTCAACTATTTGCTACAATTATTTTCTTCAATTTAATTTCCTACTTTTAGTAATTAACTAAAAGTAATGAAAAATAATAACGAATTTACTTTTTTTTGATAACTAAAAATAAATCTCTTTACAAATGGTATTTCAAACAAAAATATCTTTTACAAATCCATAATTGTTTATATTAGATAATTAACTAAAAGTAATGAAAATATTTTTCCCATAAATTACAAAAAACAATTTTGAAAAATTAGGAAATAAAAAAGGAAGATTGATATAATTAAAAATGAAATATGGAAGATTTTATGAGAAGATAGTATTATTTGTACTTAAAATTTCAAACTAAATAATTTGAAATTCATGGATTGCCTAAAATAAATTAATGGAAATAAATAATAACGAAATTATTAATGGATATGCTGATATTATTTGGTTCAGTGGTCCAACGTCATACATAAAACTACCTAATTTCCTTGAGGCTAGGGGTTCAATTCCTATCTAGATACGGAGTAGTTTTTTTTTTAAAATGGCATTACTAAAATAATAATAAATAATAACAAAAAATACTACAAATAATCACGAGAAAATTATTTTTTTGATAACTAATAATAATTTTTAAAAATCGTATTTCAAAAAAAATCATTTACAAATTCATATTTGTTTATTGGGTAATTAGCTAAAAGTAATGAAAAATATTTTTTCCTCAAATTACAAAAACCAATTTCTAAAAATTACAAAATAAATAAATTTGATATTAAAAATGAAATGAATATAGAAGATTTTATGAGAAGTTAGAATTAATTTGAAATTCAAATTTCAAACTAATTAATTGGAGGGAAGTTTGAGAAAGTTAATCAATATAATTAATATAATTTTTTTTTTAAACAAATTCCACGTGGCGTGATGTGATTCGTAGTGTACCAAAAGCCTCGGTAAACTTAGCGTAAGTGTAGCCTTTTTAATAGAGTTAGCTTAACTTTGTAAATTTAAAGAATTGACAAAAATTTAACATTGAAGTCTGATATAAACTTAACTTTTTCCTCTTAGATCCCTATGTATATACTATAAAATAAAAGCACTAATTCTTGTGTAAGTTAGGACTTACAATAAATCATTGTAAGTCCGCCTCATTTGTACCCAATTATATAACTTTTGTACTATTTAAGTGATAATTATGATTAATTGTTACTAAATTTTTTTAGTACCTCTGTTAGTGACTTTAGTAGATTTGTTTCATATTTTTGTACCCCTTCAACTGCAATTTATACTTTGGTCTCACATTAACTTAGTGTAAGTTCAGCCTTACAGGAGAATTACTGAAATAAAAGATACTCTAAAAAAAAAAAAAAAAAAAAAAAAAAAAATTGGGGCACATTTCTCCATTTCTTGTCAAATTTTTTAAAGGATATTATACCTGGTACCCTTTAATTGTACGACTTTCTACATGGTACTCCTACACTTTTTAAAACATACATGGTACCCGTAACTGTTGTCGTTATCCGTAAGCGTACCCCTGAACTTTGTTTTCTGTTAATTAGAGTCAGTTTTAGACTTTTAGGCATTAAGTGATGACTTGGATGCGTAACCAAGCTTGTCATTTACTATGTCATGACATAAAGATTCTATTAGGCTTGATATTGATCTTATCCTAATATTTATTGATATATATGGGCTAAAAAAAATTGACGAGAAATAATTTCTTGTTCCTCTACGAAATTATCACGTCTAATATGGATATTGAACATAATAGAGTCCTTCTGTCATGGAATGATAAAAAAACAAGCTTGGTTACGCGTCTAAGTAATCACTTAATACTTAAAACTGTGTTTAATTGACGGAAATAAAGTTTACGGGTACAGTTAGTGATAATGAAAACAATTAGGGATACCATATATATTTTAAAAAGTGTAGGTATGCCGAATGTCAAAAAAATTGAGTGGTAACATATACGGAGTAGATTATAGAATATCACATTTGTTAATTAATGACAATAATAAAGCCCCTCCTCTTTCGAAATTTAAAACCTAGGAAGAAGATGCTATTTAAATTGATGTTGGATAGACGGTCCATACTAATCGACTTTCTGTATATGTATATTATTACTCGTATTTCATATACTAATTTTTAGCAAAAACAAAGAAAAATATATCGTATTGATCATCATTTTATTCCTTGAGTACGAAATAATGTGAATGGTATATATTCCAAGATGATCAAAGACTCTACTAAAGGCCCCAACATTCATATTTAAGCACTACTTTCATAAAAAAATATCTATAAATATTAACCCTTATATTTTCATAGTCAAACAACATGCATGATCACTTATTTAAACTACTACTACAACAAATGCATTTAACATGATCACTTATTTTCTTCACCAAATATGCATACACTAACATGAAACAATAACGATTGTTGCATGAAATACAAGCTCACAAAATGTACTTACATTTTTCGTCGAAAAAACTTTTTACCTATTTCATCATTGTAATATTACAATGTAAATCGATGATTGTTCTATGTGAAGGTGAAGGAAAAGGGTACGTTTCGGCCGTAGGCGACCCAGGGATGAAACGAGACGGACTTCGATTAGGGTTGGAATCATGGAATCAATGCAATGAAGTTGGTGAAGAAGCTCCTCATATGGGTAGTCCTAGGGTTGCTGATTGCTTTGATCTCTACAAAGCTTCTCCTCTCAAAAACGGTTTGTACTAATTTTTATCTTTCTATATATTTTTTTCACGACATCGAAATGCATAACATAAGTATAATGTGATTCGTTTAAACGAATTTTTCCTTATTTTTAAGACACTATTCATAAAACTTGACGGAAAATGTTCTTCAGATCCTGATGAGCAGACGAGATCACACGCTAATGAAACAGTTAATAGTTCTCTCGTACAACGACGGAAATCAATTTTTCGAAATTGAGCATTTTATATTTTATAATCTCCATTATGTAGGAAACAAGAAGTGCTCACTATGTGATGCAATGCCATATGCAATAGTCCATAGAGTAACAGAAGAAGATAACAAGCTAGGAAATGGACAACCATTTCCAGGGCAAAATCCAAGGACAACAACACTCCTTACAAATGTAGACCTCTATGCCCCCACAAAAGAGCTCTACTTAGCCTCAAAATGCCAAGTACAAGACACCCCTACACCTTGGCATTTCTGGATGATCATGCTCAAAAACGGCAATTTCGACCTAACCACGTCCTCCTGCCCTGCCAACGGCCTACGGGTCAAGCCCCAACCAGACCCGTCCAACAACGTGTTCCCTTGCTTCGGCAAAGGGTGCATGAACCACCCCTTGATTGAGCACAACTATACAACATTACACAACACGACTATCCTTCGAGGGAGCTTATACGGGTCGTGGGATTTGGGTGCTCCGTTTGGGTTCGGGTCGAGTCGGAATGGTAATGGTTCTTATTTTAGTGTTAGTTGGGAGAAGGAAGTTGGTCAAGGGAGTTGGGTGTTTCATCATGTGCTTAGGACTTCACAAAAGTATCCATGGTTGATGCTTTACTTGAGAGCTGATGCAACCTATGGTTTTTCTGGTGGATATCATTATCCTTCTAGAGGAATCTTAAAAATTGTAAGCGATTACTCCTATTTCACGTGTACACCAGATGATTGTGATTAAAATGTGACTGTTATAATAATAATTATGAACGATGTAGGTACCAGAATCACCAAATTTCAAGGTGACATTCGAGTTGAATGTAATTGAAGGAGGTGGTCCAATGAGCCAGTTCTACTTACTTGACATAGGGAGCTGCTGGAAAAACAATGGACAACCATGCGACGGAAACGTAACTTCAGACGTTACACGATACAGTGAAATGATCCTAAACCCAAGCACGCCAAATTGGTGCACCCCGGAAAGTCTTGGGTCGTGCCCGCCTTACCACACGTTCCCAAACGGGTCTAGGGTTCACCGAAATGACACGAGTCATTTCCCTTATGAAGCGTATCACATATACTGTGCGCCGGGAAATGCAGAGTTCGTGGAAGAGCCTATTAGTTACTGTGATCCTTTTAGTAACCCTCAACCTCAAGAAATTGTGCAGATTTTGCCTCACCCTGTTTGGGGCGAATACGGGTATCCAACTAAGAGGGGAGACGGGTGGATTGGTGACCCGAGAACTTGGGAGCTAGATGCAGGGAGGTTGTCGCAGTCGTTTTACTTCTATCAGGTGATAATTCACTTTGACATGTCGATTTTTTTTTTTTTGTTTTACACTGTACACGACGATTAATTACGTAGCATTGATAATTTGTGCGACAGGACCCAGGAACACCAGCAGCGAAGAGGCAATGGACGTCTATAAACTTAGGGACCGAAATTTTCAAGGCTCCAAATCAAGTTGCAGAATGGACCGTAACTAATTTTGATGTACTCGTGCCCGAACAGTAAACTATGATTTTTAATTTTCGTGACTACCGGTTTTGTTCTGTGACCAAGCAGCACAGCATAAAAACCTTTTGCTGTGCCACTTCAAGTCAACTGCTCATGTAATGGAACCGTTTCATACAAGAAATTGTGCATCCAATAGTTACTAGCTTGGTAAAATACTTAGAGGTCGTACCTAAAAGTTCAACAAATGCGTCGACCTAGAATTATTAAAATACTATTTCCATGGACATAACTGATAATTCGTAAGTTGTGTGGAAAAGACGGAAAAAAATGCTATTGATAGTTCCGCTATCTGCTATCCCACGTGGGTGGAAACGAATTTATTAAGAGGCTATCTAATTGCTACGACTTAACTTACAAACAACGGGAAGACTGAATTGATCTGAACTAAAAAAAAAAAAAAACAATAACGAATGCAAAATATAAACTTACAGGCCATAACAAGACTACCTCGGAGATCTCGATGAGAGACACTTTCCACAAGATACAAGCTTCAGTAATGTGTGAGGTCTTCGTGTCCGAATCCTCATACGAGAAAGCTGCAGCGTGCGGACACAAATTTTAGCAGTTTAAATTTGGTCGGAAAAGAGTTTTCAGTAATTTATATACGCTCTTCTTCAAAGTGATAACCTAAGGCGTGTCTAATGTAATTCGCATTAAAACGGTAGTCCTTTAACTTGGCGCTTTTTTAAATTCGCTGCAGTTGTATTAATATTGACAAGAGAGTGTACCTTCCGTCGAGTGGTACGAGATGTTTTCCAGCATAGCAAACTTCTCGAACGAGGTTCCAGCCTCCTGAAAGTTTCGAAGATGAAGGATCAGGTAATCGCAGATGTAAAAAGTATCGACATAGACTCCAATAGGGTTGTACAAAAATAATGTGCGCGGTTTATTACAAAGAGAAACATGCTACGTACAATAAATTTTGACAGCAAAATAATTCAATTTCAAGGAGGAATCACTGTCATTGGTTTCCATTCGTTGTCGAAAATAATGCCTAAATGTCGGACTAAAATGGCTATGAAAATAAATCATCTAGAATAACTGCGACTGTATACTTACAAATTCTCTTGCTCCAGTTTCTCAGCAATCGATACTGCCTTACGTCTAGTCCATGTATTATGCTGCGTAGATCCTTCTGCATGTTGAATCACATGCGCAAGAGAAACCTTGCCCTTAACCAAGCTTCGGCACTGATTTTGTTCCCGAATTCTCTTCTCCGACTTGTCATGCATATCAAGATGGTCACCTAATTTCTGCTCTTTAGGAGACGCTGCTAGTTCGACAATTTCACTAGTTCCGTTATTAACCCTATTTTGGGAGCTCATTTTACTAGAACCACCATATCCTCTTCGAACAACTGAGCTAGAACCGTCGTCAACCATAGGCAAGACCAGTGGCGTGTGACCCCCTAATCTCACGTTTTCGCGGGTTTCACATCGCATTTCCATCGTCACTGGAGACCCGAGTACAGCTTCTAACGCTTGCAAGATATAAGCCCTCAACTTCTCCGCCTTAGATTTTGTCTGAGGTGAACTGAACATCAACTGCACTGTTGGAGCTGCACGAGTAAATTGTACTTAGAAAACAAAAACGTCATAATAAACTGTTGCCTAAAATGCACAAACAAATAATTACTCCATATAATCTTAGTACCTGCACCATAACTGACAGAAATTAGCTTCGCTTCTTGATACATGAACTCCTTCACACAACTAATTTGAATGTTCTCGAGAACCTCAAACCAAATATCATCGATTTCCGTGATACCTTTACCAACTTGCTTTTGCTTCCCACTATCTCCCTTCAAATCATCTTTAGCATATGTTTCCTCGTAAGCAACCCTAGAACCTTGCTTTCGACCTGATATCTTACTACCAGAAGGGCTCCCTTCATGGTTCTTTCGCGCAGCGTTATTATCGGTTGATAAACGTCTCCCACTGTTAGAAGCCAAGCCTCGGTTCATACCGCTTTTCTTGGTCACACCCCTTCCGTCATGCAGCAGCCCCAGTGGACTGTGATTGAAACTGGTTTCCTCGGCCGATGAACTAGGCAGCAAATACTGCTGATCAGGAGCAAGTTGAAGCAATGCTGCTGTTAGCCACGTCAGTTTATCGTTCGACAGTCTTAGCTGCTTTTCGGCTTCTGAGAGCGTCTTTAGAGCTTGACGAAGTTTCTCCATGTCTTTTTTGGACACTACAAGGGAAAAGATTTAAACTATGAGAAAACGCAATACTTATTAGCACTCTGTATTAAATGATGGCATAAACGAATGACCATAGGGAAACAGTTTATATAGTCTTACATGGTTGTCGTCGAAAAAACTTCCTTCTACGTCTTTCCTTAGCGAAGTCATAAGTACCAGCAAGAATATCAGTTATAACAGTCGCAAGTTGGGACATCAACGCCAACGGTTCAACGCCACTTTCCATGATTTCCCTCAAGTTCTTAACTGTATTGACTGTGTCGGCCGAAAGAGCCAAATCAAGTAGATCGACCAGCTTATCATCAGAAATCAAACCAACCTAGAAAAAAAAAAAAAAAAAAAAAAAAAAGCGACATTAAACGGACGAACAAGTATAACGACACTAAACTGACGTTAAAACTAAACGTACCAGTTCCTGGACGAGGGTCACGGAGATTCTTTGCCCCAACAAGCTTAATTGCTCAAGAGTCATCTCAGCATCTCTCAAAGAACCATCTGACCGAGATGCAATAAGCTTCAATGCCTCTCGATCAATCTCGAGACTTTCTTTATTAGCTATCCACTGTAAGGCGTATATTACATCGGCATCTTTCAACTTGGGAAAGAAAAACTTCTGGCACCTAGATATTATTATATGGGGTAAAACATCAAGACTCGAACATATGAGGATGAACACCACACGTCTGGGTGCTCGATCAATCACTTTAGATATCGCACTCCAGCATTCGGGGGAAAGAGTTTCACAATCGTCAAATATAAAAACCCGGTAATTTGACGATTGCTGAGACATCACCATACTGTCAAGCAGATCCATTATGCTCTCGAAGTCGAAATTACTCACTGGACCAACTTCTTTAATGCTTCTACTTTTGCCCATATCGTGTGACACACAAGAACCACAAAAGCCGCATGGTTTTGGGTGCTCCGGTGAGTGGCAGTTCAGAGCTCTGGCAAATATACGGGCAGAAGACGTTTTTCCGGTTCCATGGGGACCATAGAATACATATAACAGGCCGACCTTCTTCCGTACGACAGCGTTGGAAAGTGCTTGTGCAACCAAGTTCTGACCGACCAAATCTCTGAACGTCCTCGGCATGTATCTCTGTGTCAAGTTTTGATGTCTACCACGGTGGGCCCCACGTAACTTTTGCCGATCACCTGACCTTGCTTCGGAAGCAAGGTCAGAGTCAACATCGCGCTTCAGAAGGCTATCAGCAAAAATACCTAGCTCCCCGGAATAATCGTGGGCCCATGCAGCATTGTCGGAACTTCCTTGAGATCCGAACCCGTCAGGCAATAATGGCAACGCCTCGACATCAGATTTATTATAAGAGCTTGACTGATCCGATGCTTCATTCAAGTCAGAAGCATCTCGTTGACGGGGTATTTGACCGTCTCTTTTTAACCTTGACTCGGACAAACCACATGATAAACTTCTCCCTGCTAGGTCAAGAAACGATTTGCCTCTATCGTGAATTCGTGACCAATTAAAGGGTATGCCACATCCGTTCCGTGGAGCCCTAGAAACATTATTCCCGTCTAAGTTATCATCCTCCTCTTCAGTGGGATGCCTTTGTTGGATTCTACCCTTTACCGATGAATTTGAAGCCACCGATATCTCTTTCTGAACCCGTAAATTATCTCTCGGAGCAGTAGAGCCTGTAGTTCTTTTTACTCTGCGAAATTTGCGCCGGTTCACCCTATTGAAACCACTGCACGAGCCACGAACACCAGGTTTCCCTTCATCCAAAACCTTATTTGGTTGCGATAGGCTACGACTACGATTATTATTTGAAGACATGACGCCATCACTGTCCACTGGGATTTCACCCAACTGCTGAGAAAGCGTCTTAACGTTCCCCTCCTGGCTGTACGTTGCTGTTCCCTTCACACTACTCTTTCTGCTACCCGAAACCCCACGGGAAACCTCGTCACCATTCTCGTCAAAGTGAGACCCTTGGTTACCACCAGACAGATCACTCCTTCGACTCGATTCTTTTTCTCTCGTCCTCCTAATGTCTCGACTTCTACTCTTACTGCTGCGCTCACTCCCTAGTGCGGATTGGTGATTATTACCCTCAATCTCAAAACTCTCAAGCTGCGGAAAACCGCTTGACAGTTTCCTACCATGCCTTGACTCCTCAAAACCGAAAGACCGTCTACCATTTTCAACCGCCTCACCATCCTTCGCAAGCAAGTCAGCAATGACGGGAGAATGCCAAGGCGGGGGACTAGCAGAGGGATCCCTAAGAGAACGAGACCGTTGAAGGACCATAAGGTCCCTCATAAGGGATCTATCATGTAATATAGGGCTATGTTTATGCATATGGTTCTTCAAATGAATACAGTTCGTCAAATGTATATGGTTCCGTAAATGATCACTGATATCGCCATTCGCATCCTTAAGAATCCTACTATTCCGAATCGCTCGAGTCATGATCAATGCAGCACAGGACTCCTTAAACTCACAAGATTTCCCCAAATTGAGAAACAAATCCTTAAGTATGACATTGTCATTAATTTCGAAACCGCCTCAAAATCTCCTCTAAATTCATTCATACACTGTGCCACCTATAAACAAACAGGTGGTAACCCACTTCTTCTACCAAAATAATAGAAACACATTCATCAAACTGACTACATAATTCAATCATTTCATCCCAAATTAGATCTCTTAAATCACAAATCCAACAATAACCATTACAAATTTCACCAACCCTTTAATCACTACAATGTACAAAACCCCATTTATTACATGAAATTTCTCTTAATTAGCATCTACCAACTTCATTCAAACAATGCATTAATGATCATATAACACAAACCCATTAATTTAAATTAAGTAGTAAAATTAATCATTAATTTACCCTAAATTTATCAAGATTTCACCTTTGCATGATTAACTCATCAAATTGTACTCAACCTTTGCTTTCTTGAACCTGCAATACACCCCCCAAACATCAAACAAATCAATCATCACTTCACTTTTCTCACATAAAACATAAAAAAATACAATCTTTGGCTAAGAAATTGAATATAGAAGATGAAAAAACACAAAAGAAGCAAAACCCAGAAGAAAAAAAAAAGGGAAAGTTTGAGAAAAACAGTCACCTGAATCAGAAGCAAAGGTGCAAACTTTTTTAATAAATACAAACACACACACACACACAAAAAAATGAAAACTTTTGCTTTCAATAGAGATAGAGATCTCTTAAATGATAATAACTGCAAAAAAATCTGAAAGATTCACATGAATAATTTGTTGTTGTGTTTCTTTTCACATGAAAGTGAGAGAGTATAGAGGGCAAGTTGCAAATATGCAATGACAGAGTTAGTAGAGAGAGTAGAGACTAGAGAACAAGTTAAAGTAAAAGTTAAAAATTAAAAAAAAAAAAAAAAAAAAAAAAAAAAAATTGAGTTTTGGAGAGAAGTGAGGTGAAGTGGGGTCAGAGGGGTGTTACCCTAGTCAGAAGCCACGTGGATTTCTGCAACCTAGCCGTTGGATTTTATGTGTTTGTGTGTGGGTTGTGTTTGAGAAGAAGATGCAATTTGGTATGGGTTCTTGGATTCATCATGTAGTATTATTGTTGTGTGATTGATGTGATTGTGAGATTGTTTCATCAATCCATTATTAGTTCTTGAATCTTTTTGTTGATTTTTACTGTTTTTTCATTTACGTACTCTTTTTGTTTCAGTGAATTGCTTACGTTTATTTTATGAACAAATATGTAAGTAGAGACGTAATGAAATAATTGAAATAATAATATTATAAATACAAATTAGACTCAGTTGCTTTAAAGAAGACCAACTGTATAATCTCACATGGCTTAAATAATGTAGGAGTACAGTTATAGAAATATAAATAAATGACTTGTACTCTCAAAATAGAAATTGTAAAAAATTTACTGGGATATAGAGTATTTCAGTACAAATATAAAATTTTATAGTAAGAGCGTTGTACAAATATAAAGTGGTTGATAAAATTATCCAACAGCTTATTCAAGGATCCCACAAAATGTGATCGTTGTATGCAAACAGTCATGTAGGTGTGCTTTAATAAAGGACGAATGGAAGGGAAGGAACAGAATGTAAGTGAACTTCTCCATTTCCCTTATTTGATTAATGAGTACGTAGTAGTTCTTATGAGAGACTGAACTCACATTAATTTAGTATGAGACGATCATCCAACCCCATAAAAAATTTAAAAAAAAAAAAAAAAAAAAAAAAAGGTAACTACGTACCCCTTATGTGAGAGGATTCACATAAGGAACTCACATGAAAATTCGTGTTGATTAAAAATTTAAGATATGAGAAGGTAAAAGATGAACCCTCTAATTTTCTAAAGCAAAATTTGAAAGTAGGATATTGTCCGCTTTGGGCCTAGCCCTTACGGATTTACTCTTAGGCTCCTTCCCAAAAGGCCTCATACTATTATATTTGATAACCCTTATATAGATCATCTTTCACCTATTCTCCATCGATGTGGGACTTGAGTTTGTACCCTAACATTACCGATCCCACACCAGCTTGGGAGCTTAAGTCAACTCGGTTCGCCTCGCCTCATCCACCTTTTTAAGTGAGTCTATCCTACCGATTTAGTATGTCAGATATTAAAAACATCAAAATCCTAAATCTTTCGTTGGTATTACAGTTACATGCGTTCATCGTTATAATTTTATAATGACACGCATGAAACTGTGTTATTATATATAGCATATATGAATGTGTGTCAATATAACATAATTCTTATATAATGTTGTTACAATAATATAAAAATTGTGTTGTACTAATACTTGAGCTTGCATATTTAAACCATGGGATATCATCCGTATAGTGCCCTCTAGTCCTCTACTATCACATATTCACATATAGTACGAGTACTACTTTTTCAATTTAGTTCTGGTTTCTTTTTTAAAAAATAATACCTAAATTAGTTTCCGTATACTCAGACAAGTGACTAGTGGCAGGAAATAAAATAAATAATTAAAACTAGCAATTTTTTGTCCGAAGGTATGACCTTTCTTTTATAATGCGACAATTCACAGCCGCTACTTTTGGTGCCCACTTGATAAATTCCCCGAACGTGCATATCAGCTTGTAATCCATACACGTAAGTTTAATCACCATTTTTATTAAGACGACAGACATATAATTAATCAAAATCACAAAAATTATACTAATATTTTAATCATTATATATACCACACCACTTTAATTTGAACTTCAACTTAAATTTCAAATAATCAAGTAAAATGTTAATAACACTGGTAAGTTCATAAATGTGAGGATTTTTGTCGTGTAACTTACTTTGTTTCTATTTGTATGACTCAAATCGTAGCTGTCAAATGATTATGAATTGGAACGTTTTCAAAAGTTTTGTCACCCGTCATCAATGAACAGTAATGAAGATCAATGACTATGACATTGATGATTTAATACATTAGCATTAATAATACACATACATAAATTGAGTATTAATTAATCTTGTTTAAAAAAACTGTGAAAAAAATTTTTGAAGACAAATAATTAGGAGTAGTATATAAGATCGCATTCTATTTTTTAAATTATATAAAATTAACTTAATGACAAGTTAAACCGAAATAACAGTTAATTATGGCAAAATTTGTTTTAACCGCCAAACATTTTATAGTGACAACCGACACATTATATGATGTAATAACATATACACAAATATATTTACAATTATAATAAATAAAATAATATGTTATTAAGATAAAAAAAAAAATGGAATCAAAAACAAAAGTTCTCCCTCTTCCCCTGCAATCATTTACATTTGTTTGTTGAACTCAATTTAAAATAGATGAGAAATTTCAATATAATTTCAAATATATTCCATAAAATATAGTTATGTGAATTTATTTATTTTGACTAATTTAATGAATACACAGAGAACATTAATTTTTATAAATGAATGAAAGGCAAATGAAAACAAACGACTAGAACATATTTGTTAATAATTTTTGAATTAGCTCGTATTAAGTTTATTCAATGTTATAAGTGATTTATAAATAATAAAAAAAAAAAATTACCATTATTTTATTGCATAGGTCAGAATAAGTTGACAGTTTATAATTCGTACGGAGTATTAATTTTTGATTTTATTTTATTAGAACATGGTAAGGTAATGTATTAACGTGGAGAAGGGCCGCAAACAAGATGAATAGTGCATGTGTAAAAGTTAAAATCAATACATAGCATATCACTTGAGTGCAAAATTGTAGGAGTAAAACATTAAACAACTAAAGTTAAGCAAAGTGGATTAATTAAATGAGTTTAAACAACAAATAACTAAGATATTGTCCCTCTAGAAGTAGACATAAAAAAGATATTACCTATGTCTAATTCATCATTCTAACCTCTTCCTTCACACATTCTATACATAAAGCTCATAAAGTAGGGAATCTAATTAGGATTAATCTCTAATTAAGCTTGGCTTATTTTTCTTATGGTAGATTATATTATGGACTCTTTTAGATATAATTTTATTGTAATTCATTGTTCGGTAAAGAATTAGTTTGCTGTAGAAACTGGGTTGCTAATCAAGTTACTAAAAAAATCATATTGTTTTGAATTAAAGTAATTTAACTCGAGATAAGTAAAAGATATGGAGTATATAATTCTGAGTGATGTGTATCTGCGCGATATTATCATTTTCGGACAAAAGTCAAAGAAATAGAAAACTCGATAATTAATATAATAATATATCTAACAACTTTTAAAAATATAAAACCTAGAAATTCTTGTAATCTTTAATCAAGTAATAACACTTGTATAAAGTAGTAACGTGCCTAATTGGTAGAACCATGTGATTAGCCCGCAATGTGATTAGCCTGCTCATCAAAACCAAGTCTTAACTTTTACTTTTGCACTCAACATTATTGATTAGTGGTTCTCATCTAAACTAAACTTCTAATCTAATGATTAATTAATTACACAGTCAATTCTAAATAATCATGAACTGTAATTCTGTCTTCTAATGATTTCATGCTTTTCCTAAAATAGTTAAGTTTTTATTTTTCTTTGAGGGAACCTAAAATAGTTAATTTGAACGTAAACATAATCGTTTCGACTTTTTATGGTTATTTTTCGAAAATAATTAATTAAATGTAAAATTAATCTTAAATGTGAGAAATATTGCATTGCTCATTTCGATAAGTCTTCCATTTTATATGACAAAAATATATCTACTATCTACTACGTATCTCTTTTTGTGCGTGCAGGGGTGTGACTTGTGAGGGTGTCTTGTACAAAAATAGAGACCCAATATACCTTGAGAAAATAAGTCCCCAAATATGAATATACAAGTGTGTGATTCTTCAATATTTGTATAAAATTCCATAAGTAAAGCTTAAAATTTTGTTGTGCAAACAGCAAACCGGAAACCCGTTTTTCCAGCATGTGGTTGTACGAGGTGTTAGACGCCCCTGAGTGCATGGAGTATTCTCTATCATTTATAATTTTGTGCAAAGTAATATGAATATAACGGACTATTTATGTGGCTAAATCATGTCCATGGACCTAGTGGTAATCAAAGGTAGGCTGGTACCGTACATGTAGGGGTGTAAATGATCAGAGCAGGCTCGACGAGCCCTTGGCTCAGTCAAATTGATCTCAAACCCGAGCCGAGTTAGGCTAAATCTAAGCTGATTATGAGCTTAGTAAAACTCGGATCGGAAGCTCGGATTTGAGCTCGTTTTCATTTTTATATACTCCGTATAATTTAGTCTATGTATATATATTTGTATTTTGATACAAGTATATATATTTTTTCTTTGTAATATCATTTGATCAATTTTTTTAATAAAATATTTTATTAAAATTGTTATATAGATATTTATTTCAATGGATATTGAAAAAAAAAAACGTTGAAAATAACATCCAACAAAGCTCGAATTGGGCTCAAGTCGAGCTCGAGACTTCTTCTGAGCCGATTCCGAGTTTTGAATTTTTGAGCTCGATAAATTCAGAGCCGATTCCGAGCTCGCGAAAAAATTTCCGAGCCGATTCCGAGCCCACCTGAGCTCGGTATCAAATCGGATCGATTACACCCCTATGTACCTATATTAGCTAAAGCTCAAGTTAGCTTCAAGCCGAGCCTTGAGCATACACTAGCTAAGCCGAGCCTTGAGCATACACAACAAAGCTTCAATCGGAAGCTCATTTTGGTTCGTCTTTAATTTCAACTACTCCGTAGTATTGATTATTGTCTTATTATAGAGAGAATAATGATGCGAAAGAATACATCAAGCCTTACAAGATTCGACCGCAGAAAACAACAAATGAATCAGTCGGTAAATTCAATCAGATTAGAACAATGAAATCCCCAGTATCATCAGTATGTTTCTACAATTGACAATCAGTAATTTCCACCAGATTAAAATCGAGAAATGAGAACGATGTCTCATTGTACCGACTACTATATCCTATAATCTGTTCACTGTACCACATTATATCCAAAAACACGCCAGTTTTTTAGCGGTTTGATTCGGTGAGATTTTCCTCCAGAAATCTACGACCCAAAGCAATTTGCGATCATCCCTTTAGGTCTAAGAGCCACTATGAATTACTTACACGATTTACAAATTGTTAACTAACTGAGCAGATTTGGTTTAAGAAGTTCTCAGCGGTCTCTAAGTGTCACGGATCAGGTTAGTCGGCTCACTCAGTACGTATTTCGGTAGCTCATACTTTGCACCTGCAAAATAAAAGCCCCACAAATGTACTTTCAGTCTATCGACCACTTCTTCAGAGGTATTTAGAGTTTACTTAATGGAATAAATTATGAATAATATGTACGAATAAATTCACCCCTTTCGTCGTAGCAAACAGTCAAATCAGCATTTTGGACGATGATACCAGCACTCTCAATGATTGTCTGAGCAAGTGAGATTTCGGCTTCTGCAGCAGCTCGAAGGGCATCCCAAATTTCTGAGGAAAAACAATTTCAATAATTAGAGTAACACTCAATTAAATATCAAGAGCATTGTAACACACGGACACGCGTGCAAACAGAACTGGAAAATAATCAGGGCATAAATTAGGTCGACAGTCGACACATATAAAACTTCCACAAAGGTCTAGGAATTTAACGTCTAAATGTTTCAGATAACAAGGTTGCAGTGTCCTTTCGATTCTTATATCTAATAAAACATAAAAAAAAAAAATTACCTCTTGTGCCACCATAGTGAGGTGCAGTGTCCCAAAATTCCTCACGCATCGCGTTGAGTTGAGCAGTAGTAATGGCTTCAGTGTGCCTCCATGGCTTTGGCTTACGGATTCTCTTAGAGTTACCTGCGCAGGCACAAAAGAACTAAGGCTTTAAAGAGCGACAGTTACAATCACGTCACATGAATTCTTCGCCATGATTATTGATCAAAAGAAACTGTTATGTTGCCGTGGCATCTTCAGTACAAAAACGCACAGAAGAGACACATCGTAGCAGTCCAGCGTACACAATGCTACAGACATCTAGATGACAGAATGGTCAAATACCGTAACATTTGTTTGGTAAATAGAGAGCTTGAGCTACACATTATTCAATAGGCCAAGAAGAGATTCTTAACAAACCAAATAAGTTAGGTCATGTTTCTTCCTCGGTGTTAAAGTCCCTCGTAAGTACTCCAATCACATACTAAATCAGATAGCTTATATTCCAACTTAAGGTTTAGTTTCTAAAACACATGTAATTCTACATCACATTTGACGATATTTGACTTGTGAAGTACTCCGTATCAGATAACTTCATATAATAGACTCAAACGTTACAACCTCATTCTTAAGCTAGCTTGACAGTTGACTGTTATGCATTAGCATTTCTTAATTAATTGACGTCTTTTTAATCCTAGGGATATGTCCAAATAAAAAAAAAAAAAAAAAAAAAAAAGCCTCCTGTCAATTTATGTTTTACGGAATAATTGCAGATTAATTGACATATCATTGTCATCATGGATGATGGTTACAAGGAAATCTGGACCAATTCCGCTTGCTCATTCCTTACAATCATAGATATCATTTCTATGATGATGTGCCAAATCCCGAGAACCAGCAAAAACAATTGGTAGTAACAGACTCCAAAAGCAACCTCGAAGGTCACAAATTCACAATTACTGATAATCCTAATCATAAAGCGTATGCCGTGCAACCTTCTAAATAAAGACCACTTAACCGCTTGCTTAAAAGGATGACAAACGTTGGAACCACCACAAGTAAAGTGTGAATCTGACAAAGACTATATGAGAAGAACGTGAACCCGTTAAGCAGTAATACAACACAAACCAAAACCATGCCTTGCCATTTCCACGACAACCCACGGCTCACTTATCAGCAGCTTCTGAATAAAAGGTTCCATGATTACTTAAAGCTGATTATGTTCACAATGACCTCACAGAAAATCTCAATCATTCACCAACAATTCCTGTAATTGACATGAATAATTGCTACACTGACCTTATTTTTATGAAAACGTCGCTGAATAGCTAAATTTAGATGCTCTAATCATAAAAATTGACACAAAAAATTGAACGTACTACTTAGACCAATACAAACGGCGATAAAATTCAACACAACTTCTGATCTAAACTTCTTTTGGAAATCAAAAATTCCTCAATTATCTCACATAATTTAAATCGTTCATCAAATATGTCTAAATGATACTACTACCTTCAATATAACTCCAAAAACTAATAAACTTCATTTTTTCATGACAAAGAAGGCGTAAAAAATGTGATAAATCATCGAATAAATCTCGTCGACAATTAATTAATTTCTGTAAACAATAATCGGCTAATTCTCAAACAAAAACACTAGCAAGCAAAATAAATTATCCTCGTGAATCGTCATTTCATCAAATGCTCAATATTTACAGCATATACGCTTCATCATTCCGAAATCACCGCTCAATATCAGTAGAAAGCCGCAAAATTAACAAGAAAAGGTTTGAAAACGAATAAAGAGCGAAATGCAGAAACAAGAATCTCAAACAACAAATTATGCAAGCAATTAAACTAAACAATACTCAACTTACAAGCTTCATCATACTGAAATAAGCATTCAATATTAGAAATATTGTCAAAATAACACCGTAAATCGTCAAGAAAACGCTACAAAAAATCACAAAATTCGAATAAGGCAACGATTAAACATGCTGAAATCACAAGAAACACAAAGATGAAGAAATGATAACAAAAAAAATCATAATTAAAACAGCAGAAGTAGTCAAATTGAAAAATGAATGAGCAAAAGAAGAAGAGTAATACCAGAAGCAGGAGCATTGTTTTTAGAACCAACGCACCCCATAGCGAAGTACTGTAATTAGAAGAAGAAGAAGAAGAAGAACGAAGCGAATATTAGTGTTTTTTTCTCTCTGTAGTTTTCGCACTTTCTCTCTCTAGCTTTTGGAAAAAAAGGATGGAAATGAAAAATGCAGGATCTTTTATATGAAAGGAATAAGTAACGGTTGTGGTTTTTATTTTTGGTTAAGAAAATAGAGGATTTAAATTTGAAAAAATATTACTGGTACTCCGTATGAAAATGGATGATATAATAGGAGTATATTTTTCTACTTTATTTATAAAATCTTGAGTTATAGAATATTTCAAATGAAATTATATTTTGTTGATAACAAAAAATGGAGTAGATTTTGAGTCGAATTAATAATTGTGAGATAGTTTTTGTTGTAATTAGAAGGAGAGATGATGATGTTGTGGGTTCAGCCCACTTGTTGCACAAGTATCGGGTTATTTGTGCTTATGAAAAGGCTCAAATATTATGGGTATTGTGGCTTATTTTATAAGCTTTGGAGTTGAGTATATAAGCTCTTTTTAGGGTTAAATTTTCTGCCTTAGATGAGAGAAAACACTCACAAAACACAAAACCACAAAAAGAGAGAGTTTGAGAGAGTAGCAAGTTCGGATTTTTCAGACACAGCTTCACTAAACTGAAGATCGCCGGAGATCGTGGCTCTTGGGGTTATCTTTTGACCGTTCAGTTTTTCATTTGGAGCTCTGGATCGTCTGTTATCGCGTCTGGACAGAGGATCTACATTTTGGTGATTTCTTCACTTTTGTTTCTCGATTGTAGTTTCTTATTGTTGATGTTGTTGGTGGGTTTGTGAAACCTTTGTAGACCGATTTGGGTTTCTTTTGCTCTCAATTTATTCATAATAAGAAGAGAAGAAGAGGGTGGACTCCTTACAACTTTACAAGTTCCGTGGTTTTACCCTTCACATCGAGGGGGGTTTTCCCACGATAAATCGTGTGTGTTGTTTGCGATTTACGCTCCCGCATTTGCTTATTATCGCTGCCCTAATTTTGCTTGTTTGATTGCTTGGTTTATTGTTGGTGATTTGGGTTTTATCGGTTCTTTGTTGGTTGATTGTCTTGAAGTTTGATCCTTGTGGGTTGTGGTGTTGTTGTCGAGCACCACTTTGGGCTCTTCAGATGATTTAAGAGAATAATGATGAGGTGGAACATTATTGTAAAAGGACGTAAATGTTGAAAGTGAAAAAAAAAAAAAAAAATAGTGGATAAATTTCTGTCATTTTTATTTTACTTTTACCACTTAAATAAGTGTTTTTTTTTCACTTGATAGCGATTAGTTTTATATAGATTTTACCTCCGTCCCGAGTTGCTTTTTATTGTCAAAATGCGCCTTACGGGATCATTTTTTTCTCACATTTCGTTCTAGAGACGTTTTTGGTATTTTTCCGTATTTTGCAGGAATTTCTATGTTTTGTGTGCATTTGAGCTTAAAATGAGAGGATGACGGAATCCTAAAAGTCAGAGTGAAGATCGAGGTCGGGACTGAAAGCTAGACGTGATATTGGGTCGAAAATAATTAAATTTGAAGAAAGAGGAAGACAAAGCCCAGGTCAGTCGGCCGATCTGACCAGACAGGCGACCGGTCAACCGGCTGGGGAGGCTAATGCATCGATTTGTGACGAATAATTGAAAATGGAATTGGAGCTACGGGCGAAGCTCGGTAAGCTCGGCCTGGCTACTTACTTTCGACGGATTAATTTGTAATTTTAATCATTTAAATATTTTTTAGGTTAAGGATATTATTTTTAGGTAATTTTACTATAAATACATAGGAGAGGAGAACTCTCAGACTATCTCTTTCTCTGCCTTTTTACTTTACCAATAATTAGTTTAAATTAGTTTTACAGTAGATTGTTTGGGGAGAACCTTTACAACTCCTTACAACTTTAATTTAATCACGGAGGTATTCAGTAATCTATACAGTATTTTGCTTTCTCTTTAATTATTTGTAGTTTAATTTCTCTAGTAATCATGTTTAGTTTAGTTATTATTTATCAACTTGTTTGCCGTAATTTTAAGAGTAGCTAAATCCCAATCTAGGATTTATTGGGATCGATGTTGTGATCGCGTAGTTATAATAAGATGATTGTTTGATTATTGTTAATTATTGCCAGCCTTCATGCTTTTATTACTGATTGATTGATTGTTGGCCACAATTAGTTGACCAATCTTGGAAACCTGAACTTAAGATCGAGAGCCTGGTTTAGGTTAGACCTGCTTGCAATAGGTAAGGTAAATTAATAAGTTGCGAGAGCTCGTTAGTTGAACCTTAGGGTAGATTATCATCCGAGAGGAGTAGTCATTCTCATAGCATAATTAACTGCGAACTTACATGATTATGTGCTTACTATATTTTTTGAAATCGTGAACCTGAGACCCTAGACTTTTCCTATTATTGTCTTAGACTTATCTTAGTCTTAATTTAGTCTTAGTTATCTTAGTCTTAGTTATTTAGTCTTAGTTATTTTAGTTTAGCTTTAAAATCCAACTTAAAAACTCCATATGTAGTAATCTAGAAACCTTCATATTCAGTAGAATCTAACCATCTCTCTGTGGATTCGATACCCTACTACCGCTAGCTACCAGTTAGTAGTTTTGTAGGATTATTTTTGATAAGGTGATACGACTTTAGCCTGTCATTACTTCATAGAAGCCATAAAATCAGAGTTCCACGAACAACTTAATTAAAATTCAATCCATTATTCTTCATTTTGAAAACTAGAGCTCCGCGGCCAAACCGTTTTTATGGTTCTAACATGTTATCAAAGCACGGGTTCGTCTTGGTTTCAATAAGTTTAAAAATTGGTCTCAAAAAATTTTATCGGAGAAGGTCCTCTTTGAACTCATTGAGGGTTTGCCGCTGCGGTTGGGTTGGGGTTATTTCCGCCCCATTTGAGTGCTGATTGTTGAATACCATTTTGGTGCGTTCTCATGGTTTCTTCCTGAATTTCCGATGGATCTCACATATGAGGGCGAGTGTTGAGATATATGCACATGTGAGAATCCCACATTGGTTGTCATAATTAGAATAGTGTGTTTTATAATGTTCAACGATCATCCTCCCATTGCAAATTTGTTTTGGTAAATGTGGATCTTCTTTATACCTATGAAGTGGACTTACTCTCTCAACTTGGGTTAGGCCGGATCCATTTTATGGTTCTAACATTTTATGAGTCAGTTCTGCAATAAATTAACATAAATTCTTTAACGAAACAGTGTAAAACTAAAGTTATTGTGAAGTACTATCTTTATTCCAGAGTATCTCACAAAAATGGATAATTATTAAGTTATTTTGGTAGTTTTAGTTAACTAGTACGAGTAATATGTAGGTCACAGGACCCTGATAAGGTTATCATGAGACTTTTAGGTAAGTTTAATTTGTATTTGTCACACATTGAGTTATCGTGAGACAATATTATGGATGACCTTCAGATCCTTTTTTAGAAAATAAACCCGTTCAATCTATCTTATATTAACCTTTATTAATGTACTTTGTGTACTCCATAATATTTGGGTGTTTGGGTCATGTGTGGAATATTAGATTGTGCAGGATATATTGTACTCCAATGGGGCTATCCCATTGAAATAGAGGGAGTAACTAACAATTAAAGGCATATTGTCCCCAATTTGCATCACCATAATCGATAAATTTTAAAGATGAAATTGAGAGATAAACTAAACTTGAATTGCAGGTACCTTTGAAATATTTTACAACAGATAAAGTCACTAGCAAATGTGAATGTTGAGGTTGAATTAGGAGTGATTTGAATATTGACATAAATAAGAAACATCAGCTTTTAAAAGTTGAAGAAGCAGAGATGAGAATTAGGTTATCTTTTCTTATTCATTACAATTGAATTACATCTAAATATATAGTAAACTACCTCCTAGAGTATCTCCTTAAACATAGCAACTAAATAACATCGTACAATGTATGTAGTAATATAATATATTTACAGCATATCATATCTAAACTATACATAATTATATGATATAGTTTCCATACTCCTCCTCAAGTTGGAGCTCCGGGCAAATTGAGACCCAACTTGCCCTGCAAATAATCGAAACTCTCTCCTCCTAAAGCCTTGGTAAATAAGTCCGCTATTTGCTCTTTGCTTCGTATGTGTCGAGTTACGATCGTCTGCTCAACTATATGTTGCCTAACAAAATGACAATCAATCTCAATGTGTTTTGTTCTGTCATGAAACACTGGGTTCTTTGCTATGTGGATAGCCGCTTGGTTGTCGCAATACAATTCCATTGGTTTCGTATGAAATACCCCCAAAGAACTCAAAAACGATTTTATCCAAATCAACTCGCTCGTAGCACTTCCCATAGCTCTATACTCGGCCTCCGCTGTGGACTTTGATACCGTCGCCTGCCTCTTTGCTCTCCACGAAACAGGTGACGAGCCGAGTGACACAAAATACCCACTCAATGATCTCCTAGTTAACGGACATCGACCATAGTCAGAATCGCAATACCCCTGCAATTCCAGATTCGTACCTCTGTTAAGCGTAATCCCTTTGCTCGGGTTCGACTTAATGTACCGCACTACTCTTAAAGCTGCATCCCAGTGATCTTTTCGTGGTTCACTAACAAAACGAGATAACATATGCACCGAGTATACCAAGTCGGGTCTTGTGATAGTGAGATACACTAACCTCCCAACTAACCTGCGATACTTCATAGCGTCTTTCAATAAATCACCAGTAGCAAGCTCAAGTTGATGTTGTTGCAGCATAGGCGTATGTACTGGCTTTGCATCACTCATTCCCGCCTCTTCGATGATGCCCAAAGCATACTTGCGTTGATTTAAAAACAGTCCCTTCGCTCCATGGGCTACCTCGATGCCCAAGAAGTATTTAAGACGACCCAAATCTTTAATTCCAAAATGTTTGTCGAGACTCGCCTTAAATTTCTGACTCTCATCATTGTTATTACTAACAATTATCATATCATCAACATACACTAATACTCCAATGAAAATTTTCCCGCTATTATAAGTGAATAAAGAATAGTCGGCTAAGGATTGAACGAAACCATACCTTCCTAAGAATTTTGTCAGTTTTGCAAACCAATTTCGAGATGCTTGTTTGAGACCATAAATCGATTTCAATAGTTTGCAGACTCTATTCTCCCCCTTTCGTTCAAAACCGGGCGGAATTTTCATATACACCTATTCTTCCAAGTCTCCATGTAAAAAAGCGTTGTTGACGTCGAGTTGTTCAATACTCCACCGTTTTGCCAGAGCCACGGTCAAGAGGCAACGTACGGAGGTCATTTTTGCCACAGGAGCATAAGTGTCATGATAGTCAATACCAGCAATTTGAGTGAATCCTTGAGCAACCAGGCGTGCTTTGTACCGTTCAATCGAACCATCGGCTTTATGTTTGATCTTGTATACCCACTTACAACCTATGGGTTTCTTGCCATTGGGTAGTGACACGATTTTCCAAGTCCCATTCTTTTCTAAAGCTGCGATTTCATTGTTCATCGCTTCCCGCCATTTTGCATCACCTACGGCCTCGTGATAATAAGTAGGTTCTTTCACTTCATCAAGTTTGGTCAGAAAAGCTTTATGGGAAGAGGTGAAAAAATTTGTGTCTACATAATTAACTAAAGGATAACGCGTACCTGGTTTCTTGAACGTCGATTGATCGAGATGAGCATGAACGATGGGCTTTACAATTCTTGACGACGTGCAAACGTAATCCTTTTTCCAAAATGGCTCTCGTCGTTCCTGTGCTCCCCGACCATCTTGCTGCGTCCCATTACCGGCACCGCTGTGGTCACCACTTGTGTCAACGATAATTTCCTCTTCAACCTCATGTTGATTTTCTGGTGCCGTGTCAGATGCCCCCTGTGGCTCGGCTGCTGACTGACCAGGGAGGTCCCCATGGTCGGTAGTATCGGTATTAACCTCAACATATTCGAAATGGTCACCGATTGCGTGTTTTGGTTTATTTGACGACTCATGTGGAACGTAGTAAGGATACATGTGCTCGAAAAAAATAACATCACGACTCACAAAGATTTCTCGAGTATTTAAATCGTAAACTTTCCACCCCTTTTTCCGATTTGGGTAACCAATGAATAAACACCGTTTTCCTCGTTCTCCAAATTTGTCGCGAGGCTTGTCTTTGTTGTGGGCATAACATAAACATCCAAGGACCTTAAGATTAGTTAAAACGGGTTTCTTATTGTACAGGATTTCATATGGGGTTTTGTTGTTAAGTAGAGGAGTTGGTGTCCGATTAATTAAATAAGCTGCAGTTAAGACACATTCCCCCCAACACTCGACGGGTAAATGACTAGCAAATCGCAGAGCCCTAGCCTTTTCTAAAAGATGACGATGTTTCCTCTCTACTCTTCCATTTTGTTGTGGCGTATCGACATTACTAGTTTGGAAAATTATCCCATTATCCTCATAGTAATATTTCATTTCCCAAGACAAGAGCTCACTACCGTTGTCACTTTGAATAACTTTGACGACCTTGTTAAATTGAGTTTTTATCATATTGCAAAAAGCTCTCATATATCGACTAGCCTCACTTTTGGCTTTCATTAAGTAAACCCACACACCACGACTATGATCATCAACAATGGTCAAAAAATAATGAGCTCGAGATAAACTAGCAACGGGATATTTCCCCCAAATGTCAACATGAATTAATCCAAAAAGTTCGTCACATCGTTTTTTATTTAAGCTAAACGAGTTGCGTGTTTGTTTCGCCCTACAACACGAGTCACAAACTTGGCTAGAGTTCCAATTTAAATTGTAATTAACTAAATCTGAAAAACAAAGCGATTTACTTCGAGACGGATGTCCAAGTCGCTTGTGCCAAAGTTCTCTGTCCTTTGACACAGATACCGTTCCTGCCATTTCCACCATGCTCGACTTGAACGTGTAAACCCCATCGTGATGCTCTCCTCTACCAATCTTCGTCCTCGAAACCCGATCCTGCATTAAACAATAGTCCGAAAAAAAAGTTACGACACAATTATTTTCACAAATCAACTGTTGTACCGATATTAAATCACATGTTAGATTCGGTACAAATAAGACATCTTTCAACATGAATTTGTCATTCAACCACACTTCTCCATGTTCGGTAGCTTTGATTTGTCGGCCATCTGGTAACCCAACGTTGGATTCTCCTCCAATCCAAATATTTTTGAGACAATCTCGTCTCCCTGTCATATGGTGCGAAGCACCGCTATCAATTAACCATTCTCGAGTAATTTTTGCGTGCGTACCTGTCAATTTTTCACTACCTTCTGGACTGGCATTGAGCAGAACACGAAGCCTTTCAATCTCTTCATTGGTGAAGGTATAATTCTTTGCTGTCGTTTCTGTCTCCTTCACTGCATTTGCCTGATGTCTGTCGTGTTGCCCTCTGCCACGTCCTCTGCCGCGACCTCTGCCGGTCCCTCTGGTGTATCCCCCACGTCTGCCTCTTCCTCTTTCTCTTGCTTTCACAGCTTCATAGCCATGTTTATCATAGCAATTCTCCTCTGTGTGGTAATATTTTCCACAATAGTTGCACAATGGGGCCTCACCTTCGTCTTCACCGTCTTCCTTTGGCCAATTTCCTCTGCCCTTCGATGCACCATATGACTTTACAACCATGGCTGCTTCGTTGGCTTCTTCCTTGATCTTCGTCATGCTCGAGTGTCTCTCTTCACGCAACACCAGTGCATAGGCACGAGATAATGTTGTGATGGGGTCCTCCATCAATACATTGCTGCGCACATGACCAAATAAATTACTATCGAGGCCCATCAGAAATTGATGTACCTTTTCTTCCTCCTTTTCTTTAGCGAATTCCTTTGCAGCGCCACAAGTACACGCTGGGATCTTGCTGTAATTTGCAAGTTCGTCCCAGAGGACTTTGAGTTTCGTGTAATACTCAACAATCATTAATCGCCCTTGCTTGCATTCCTGTAATTCACTTTTCAATTGATGCACCCTCAGTGCATTCCCAGCAGAATAACGATCCTTTAATTCCGTCCAAACTTCAGCAACAGTGGACTCAAATGCAATGCTCGGATGTAATTTTGGATTAATTACATTCCGCAACCATGCTTTTAACATAGCTTTGCAAGATCTCCATGCTACGGCTTCAACGTCCTCAGCATCAGTAGTTGTCGGTTTCTTCACCTTTCCCTCGACAAAGCCCAATTTATTTTTTGCATCTAACCCATTTTTAACAGCGGCGGCCCATAGATCGTAGTTGTCGCCATTAAATTCGATTTGGGTAAGGAATAAGTTTGGATTGTCTGATGGGTGAAAAAATAGTGGTGAACTTGACGGAATTTGTTTTGGTTTACCAGTGTCTCTAGACATTTTTTTTTTTTTTTTTTTTATGTAACCAAGCTCGATACCATAAAAGTTGAAGAAGCAGAGATGAGAATTAGGTTATCTTTTCTTATTCATTACAATTGAATTACATCTAAATATATAGTAAACTACCTCCTAGAGTATCTCCTTAAACATAGCAACTAAATAACATCGTACAATGTATGTAGTAATATAATATATTTACAGCATATCATATCTAAACTATACATAATTATATGATATAGTTTCCATAGCTTTTAATACTCCGTAAGATTTAAGTGTAGCAACTGAGTAATCAAACTTTTATATTGGTTTGCATCAGTTAACAATTTACTCTTATCAAGCTATATATTTAATTTTTTTTTTTTTTTTTTTTTTTTTTTTTTTTTTTTTTTTGCAATTTCTTAATCAAAGATCACCTTTGATGATGTCAAAAGTGTGCTTTGGTCGGTTTGAACTATATTGATTGCATTCATCTATCTCAAGCTCAAAAACATTACCCCATTGAGTGTCTTAAAAGGGGTTATCAAATGTTAGTAGAGTGCTACTTATTTCAGATTAACAGTAAAGCCAACATCGAAAAAATATTTATTAGGACACTATTTTATGGCTCAACCTTTTTTCCAACGAAAATGTCAACACAAAGCACATATCGTATGAGCGTAATCATATAATTTGAGTAACTAATTTCATTTTTAAATGGTAAAATATAAAACTCAATCGTATAAATTTAATTTGTGAATACTCCCCCTATTTCATTGAATAAGCCCCATAACCTTTTGTACAATTTTTAAGGGAATTAAAAAGTTAAGGGTAATATTGGTAGTTTGGTTGAGTGGGGTCCATTTTAGAGGATAAAGTGTGTGGTATTATGGTAAAATGAATATATTAGTAAGAATAAAAGTGTTATTTTGATTGTATAAAGTTGTCCTAAATAGTAATGGGACTAAATGAGTAAAATTGTCGAAAAAAAAGAGTGGAGCTAATTTAGTGAGGAGTAATTCTCCTGAAAGACCGTATTTACAATAAGTTATTGTAAGTCACAAGCATAAAAATCAAGAAAAAAAAAAAATAAAGTAAAAATATAAATAACTACCTCTTGTGTGAGATGACTTACCATAAACTTATGAGTAATTCTATGGTGAGGCCGTCTCATACTATGAGATACCATCAATATTTCACTGTAGTTATACTACACTTCACCCACACATAACAACATTATATATCTTATTTTAGTTTTTGTCATTATTATCAATTATATACAACATTATTTTAATGCTACGACATGCAGTTGCAAAGTAGCAAAAATGTACATAAGTTAATTTATTTTTTAATATATATTTTATCGTAATCGGTAAAAATTTGTTTCTGATGTACATTTTTTTAATAAAATATCGTTACGTTTAGCGTCTGATAGAGTTCACATTTGAAGCGAGTGCGATTACTTTTGAGTTAAATAAATAGGTTACGTTTGAAAAGTAATATAGTTCTTTGAGTTATGCCATCTTATGAGACGGATATCATGTAAATTTGTATAAACTTATTGTAAGTCGCATGCCAGGCTAATTAGTCTCAAGTGAGATAGAGGGATGATATTTTTAGGATCGGAAACAATAGAGAAAGTATATTACTCCGTACAAATGTAGTAAAAGAAAAAACACGTAGAGAATACGTGTTGAAATCCAATTGGTTTAGTGACACAAACTTGACCACTATTTTGTCATCCCCCAAAAACAAAACGACATTATTAAAATGAAAATAAAAATCTCATAATTTTACTCAATTTCTAACGTCTTCACACACTCTCTCTCTCCTCGATTTTTCTCTTCTTCAGATCTGTGAGTTTCTCTCTCTACATCATCTGATTAATTTGGAGTATTTTATTTGGTTATAATTCATATTACCATTGATTTGTTGTTTTTTCGGAAACCCTAGCTTATAGATCAATTGATCGATCAATCGATTGAATTTATATTGAATCGAAACTGTGCGTGGATTAATTTCAATTGCATGATTCGCATGTCATTTATTTAATTTGTCAGATTTGATTGATCGATAAAGATGTTGTAAAATTGTTTGTGTTCATTGTTACGATTGATTGTACAAGATTCTACCTTTTACAAGAGATCACATTATCTGGGTTTTGTTCATTGATTTGCATGTGTTCATCTGTGTAGTTAGTAAAGTAGCAAAGAAAAGTTCGTTTTCGATATAATAATTGTGCTATCTCAAACAATTGTTTATGATTCAATGCCTAAATTTATAGTTTTTGCTACCCAATTAATAAATTTTGGCTTTAATGTTGAAGTTTATGTTGTGTGATTGTAAATTTGTTAGATTTTATAAATTTGAGGTTTTAAAGTCTGTGTATATAGTGGTATTTCAATTTCATAGTTTCATCGTGTGCATGTCTTTTGGGTGTGGTTAATAAAGTTCTGGTTGATGTTAATCTTTTGATTTTGTGTTCGTGTTTGTCGTTAGTAGTTAGTATTATTGCGTTGCAAAATGAATGCAAATGTTAGAATTATAACGCAATTTTATGAAAATTTGACAGGTGGTTGTAATTTGTGGGGTTTTCTTAAATAGTTGAGAATGGGAGGAGGATTCAGAGTGTTACACTTGGTGAGGCCTTTCCTGTCGTTTCTTCCCGAGGTTCAAAGCGCTGACAGGAAGGTGCCGTTCAGAGAAAAGGTCATCTACACGGTTATTTCGTTGTTCGTGTTTTTGGTGTGCAGTCAGCTTCCGCTATATGGAATTCACTCCACGACGGGTGCTGATCCCTTCTACTGGATGCGTGTCATCCTTGCTTCCAACCGTGGAACGGTCATGGAGCTCGGTATCACCCCCATTGTCACCTCTGGGCTCGTGATGCAGCTTTTGGCTGGTTCCAAGATTATTGAAGTCGACAACAATGTCAGGGAGGACCGTGCTCTTTTGTAAGTGCTCGGGTGATTTGTAACTCCCTTCTCACTTTGATGTTTAGTTACTAACTTACTATGTTTCACTTAATTGAGAAATTGAGGGTGGAGGGTACCCTGGTCCACGTTGATAAGTTTTCATTCACTGCACAAAAACGATTGATGATTAGACCCATTCGATTGCAACAAATGAGTGGTACTTCACAATGAAATTAAGCACGACAATTCTAGTTTGCTGTTTTGTTCTGTCATTATCCAAAATCAAGGACTACCTAATTTGTAGCTTTCTTTTTCCCAGGAAGTGATTTATTTGTTAAATATTTCGGGGCAGTTGCATGTGCAGATGCTCTCAAATTTATTGACCTTTGACCCATAATTTGCTGAATGGCTTCAGGAACGGCGCACAAAAGTTGCTTGGAATTCTTATTGCTGTTGGTGAGGCCGTAGCATACGTTCTCTCTGGAATGTATGGAAGTGTCGGGCAGCTTGGTGTCGGCAATGCGATTCTTATCATTCTTCAACTTTGCTTCGCTGGTATCATTGTTATATGCCTTGATGAACTTCTTCAGAAGGGATATGGTCTTGGCTCTGGAATCTCTCTCTTCATTGCAACCAACATCTGGTGAGCTGCATGTTCTTCTGTTTGCTACCTATTGTTTTTGCTTCTGCATTTTGCTGTGCTTTCCATGTATGCTTGCTTAATTTTTTCGTTTCATCTATAGTGAAAACATCATATGGAAAGCGTTCAGCCCGACAACTATCAACGCTGGCCGTGGAGCTGAGTTTGAGGGTGCTGTCATTGCCTTGTTCCACCTGCTAATCACAAGGAATGACAAAGTTCGAGCACTTCGAGAGGCATTTTACCGGCAGAACCTTCCAAACGTTACCAATCTGCTTGCCACAGTTTTGATCTTCCTGATTGTCATCTACTTCCAAGGATTCCGTGTTGTTTTGCCAGTTAGATCAAAGAACGCTCGTGGTCAGCAAGGTTCATACCCCATTAAGCTATTTTACACTTCCAACATGCCCATCATTCTTCAATCTGCCCTCGTATCCAACCTTTACTTCATCTCGCAGGTACTATACCATACCTCATTTGACATTTATATAGTATGGCATCGTTTTTCACAGGGGTGTATCTTTGGACGCATCATGACATAATGTTACTGTTTTTTTGTGTAGTTGCTATACAGGAAATATAGCACCAACTTCTTTGTCAGTTTGTTGGGCAAATGGAAGGAATCTGAATACGGCGGTCAATCCATCCCTGTTGGTGGTCTTGCTTACTATGTTACTGCACCTGCCAGGTTTCTATTCCTCTACTAGCTGATTTGGCTTCTACATCTTAGTTTTACCAATGTAATTACGTGTCTGTGTTACTTCCACTAGATCTGTCTAACCAGTCATTTGGGTTGTGTTTTGGCCGGGTTTCTTCACATCAGGTCACTTCCAGTCAAAACTTATCCGGGTTGTCTTTTGGTTTAGTTCGGGTCATTTCCTTGTCAGGCCAAGACTTTGACGTAAACTAGTAACCTTGAGTATTTGATTGAGTTTATGAGTTCAATTTTGTTTGGCTCATTTTGAAGTTAAATTGCTCGGGGTCTATTGCGTCATCTTCGGGATTTATGACCTTATCGGGATAGGTCACTCGGGTTGGGTTACTTTTGCCGGCTCCAAGTCTTTATCACTTCACTTCTGTACCCCCGTTACCTAACACTCGATACCTCAACACTTCATTTTAGATAATGTCCTACTCTGCAACTTTGTTTCATGCCTGGCACTCGTTATCAATTTCTATGTTCATTAAGTTTTTTACATATGACTGACTGAATGAAATATACTTACTTTACTATGTAACTTTTGAAAATGCAGCTTGGCAGACATGGCAGCACACCCCTTTCATGCTCTTTTCTACATAGTTTTCATGCTCTCTGCTTGTGCTTTGTTTTCAAAGACATGGATCGAGGTTTCTGGATCGTCTGCTAAAGATGTTGCTAAGCAGCTCAAGGTATTCTAGAGAGTACTACGAATCTGTTTTCTTTTTATGCTCCCCTTGCGAGTTGCGCTGTTCGTTTAAGTGCTTATGTGCTGTTACATTTCCTTTCATCTTAAAGAGAGACATCTCCCTGTAGTAGTTGCTTTGCGGTA
This sequence comes from Dianthus caryophyllus, assembly GCA_023091065.1. Taxonomy (NCBI): domain Eukaryota; kingdom Viridiplantae; phylum Streptophyta; class Magnoliopsida; order Caryophyllales; family Caryophyllaceae; genus Dianthus; species Dianthus caryophyllus. The sequence goes on along the minus strand of CM041522.1, from coordinate 7,934,686 downwards.
TTCATTCTGCGATATAGAACACAAAATGGCGGTTGGACGTTAGTGTGTCTTGGATCGATGGTTTACTAGTTGGGATATGTTAAATCTAATCTAATGTGAAGATTAAAAGTAATATCGACTGTTAGGTGTTAACGTCTGTTGACACTTTAGCATTCTAGATTATATCTGTTGTATTCCATACTATTTATTTGATTCCCTTTCTTGTGTGAATACGGAATACGGAGTACATTACAATGATGTGCTTGTACCAAATACTCTGGTTGTATCGCAGGAGCAAGGCATGGTAATGCCTGGACACCGAGATTCAAACTTGCAAAAGGAACTTAACCGGTACATCCCAACTGCAGCCGCGTTCGGAGGAATGTGCATCGGTGCATTGACGGTTTTGGCAGATTTCATGGGTGCTATCGGTTCAGGTACTGGTATTCTTCTCGCAGTAACCATCATCTACCAGTACTTCGAGACATTCGAGAAGGAGAGGGCCAGTGAACTCGGCTTCCTCGGGCTGTAAGCTTTAGGGTGCACAGTTTTGTTGAATTTGGGGCCATCCAAGTTATTAGATGATCAAACGATAGATTAAATTATACAAACAAGAGTTCCTCTTTCTCTTCAAAAATCTGTAATCTTCAGTCTGTTTTACTTCTCTAAACACACTTTTTTACTGAACAAATTTAAACTTAATGTTCAGAACTTTGTATTGAATACTAGATTTTATGTAAACTTTTGATTAGTTAGTTTTCTTCAGACTTCGGAGCTAGTATTTCATTTGATGCTACTCTTGTGATATTTTAGATTTATTACTCCTTAGCATAGAAACTCAAATTGTAAACTGTGTTTGAAAAGATTGCGACTGAATATATATATTCAGACCCGTAATGGTATTCGTGATCAAAAGTCTCGTATCATCTTCTTACAACACATCATCATCGTCTCATTTCTGTTGATATTGTCTCGTGTTCGTTTAACAATACCCGAGTTATATTGTTTTAATGGTTTTCTATTTATCTTCGGCCAATTGTTTATTCATTCATTTTATTTTCTTTAAAAATCGGGTTATTATATTTTTTTTTTTTTTACTATACTTTTGCATTTCTAGTACTCCGTATAATATTTCATCTGTTTGTGTATGTCAGTGATTTGTGCACCTGTATACTTGCGCACCAACCACAATTCTTGGATGATTACAATTAGTTTGTTTACCAATTGTGTTTGTTCGTGGCACCGTATTAAACGTCGCAGTAATTACAAAATTGTTGTATGATTATGATACTTCGTATATATAGCAGAAGAATAAGTCTTTCATAAAATCGTTTCACGCGTGCGACGGAGTTCTTAGGAGTAAAATGTGACTGTTTTAATGCTTAAAGTGTCCACTTTAACGCTAAATGTGACCTCTTTAAAGTTCCATAAAATGGTCACTTTAAACGTTAAAATAGTCACTTTAAACCCTAAAGTAGACACATTTATGTTGAAAATACCCCGTCGCACGCGTGAGACGGTTTTATGTGAGAATTTGTGATAGCGGAATAATTTTACAAGAGACGAACTCAAATTAAGTATATAAAGTTCATTTATCGAATCTAATTGTTCCATCTAATCTTAATTTCCTTGACATAAATTCTAATATAATTAAATTAAATTACCTTATTATATCAAGATTTAATTTAATAAGAACATCCATTTTGACTTTTAAAACAATACTCGATAAAACACTATGTATTAATTTAATATCTTATTTAACTCATACTCCCTCTGTTCCAGTGACTAGTTTACCGTTTAATTATTTAGTGAGAAAATTTTAAAGAAAAGTAAACAAATAACTGGAACAGAGATACTATTAAAACTCATAAATCCACTAATCCCAATACCAAAAGGGAGAAAATATGAATTGAAAAATTCCAACCTTACAAATAAAAACCCATTGAAATTAAAATAAAAATCTCAATATTTATTAAATTTCTAATATTTTCACACACACTTTCTCTCTCCTCAACTTTTCACTTCCTCTCTCTTCTTCAGATCTGTAAGTTTCTCTCTCTACATCATCATCATCATCTGATATTCTCATTGATTTCATCATTTACAAGACCTAATGAATTTAGAGTATTTGATTTATTGTTTTTCGGAAACCCTAGCTTTATACAACAATTGCTCGATCAATCAATTTGCTTCAGTTTGAATCGGATTTGTGCGTGGATTAATTCAATTGCATGTTGTAGAATGTATGGATTTTGGAGCTCATGATTCGCATGTTATCTTGATTAAATTTGTCAGATTTGATTGATCGTTAGCGAATATAGCGATGTTGTTGAATTCTTGTGTTCATTGTTGCAATTGATTATAAAGATTCTATCTTTGATACGATATCGCACTTTCTGGGTGTTTTATTTAGGGTTAGGGTTTCATTCATTGATTTGCATGTGTTCATCTGTGTATAGTAATGCTTACATGTTGAAGGTGATGTTTGTGGTTTTGTAAATTTGTAAAATTTTACATGTAATGCATCGTTTGCTTGTCGTTTGGGTGTGGTTAATAAATTTATGCATAAATTTCACTTTCATAGGTTCATAATGTGCATGTCTTTTGATTGTGTTTTATAAAATTCTGGTCAATGTATATAGTTTTTGATTTTGTGTTTGTGTTTCTCGTTAATTTATCGTTGCAAAATACTATGATATGTTAGAATTATGACGTAATTATATGTACATTTGACAGGGTGTTGTAATTTGTGGGTTTTTGGTTTAGATAGTTGAGAATGGGGGGAGGATTCAGAGTGTTACACTTGGTGAGGCCTTTCCTATCGTTTCTTCCCGAGGTTCAAAGCGCTGACAGGAAGGTGCCGTTCAGAGAAAAGGTCATCTACACGGTTATTTCGTTGTTCGTGTTTTTGGTGTGCAGTCAGCTTCCGCTGTATGGAATTCACTCCACTACGGGTGCTGATCCCTTCTACTGGATGCGTGTCATCCTTGCTTCCAACCGTGGAACGGTCATGGAGCTCGGTATCACCCCCATTGTCACCTCTGGGCTCGTGATGCAGCTTTTGGCTGGGTCTAAGATTATTGAAGTCGACAACAATGTGAGGGAGGACCGTGCTCTCTTGTAAGTGTCTGAGTGCTTTGTTACTCCCTTCTCATGTTGATCATTCGTGACTTTATTCTGGTTTTACTGCATGCTCAATTGTTTGTGTCAGTGCTCAAAGGGTGTCAAGTTATTAGCTTAAAGTGAGAAAACGTGTAAAACTTAAGAATTTGATTTACTCCTGTTTAAGATTGACGAATAACGAGAATAACAACATCCCAGTTGAACTGTTGTGGATACTTATTTATTGCCAGCACTGAGGTAAGGTTTCAGGAAGATCAATGATAAAACTATTACATTGCATTCAATATTTCAATGAGTGATACTTCACGGTAAAAATAAGTGCAACGATTCTAGTATGTTATTTTGCTTAATTTCATCATCATTATATAAAACCAAGGACTAGTGGATTTTTAGCTTTTTCCGGAAATGGGTATATGGGTTAAAAAAATTTGGGTACTTGCATGTGTTGAATGCTGATGTTGTCAAATTTATTGACCTTTGACTAATTTGCTAAATGGCTTCAGGAACGGCGCACAGAAGTTGCTTGGAATTCTTATCGCTGTTGGTGAGGCAGTAGCATATGTTCTTTCCGGAATGTATGGAAGTGTCGGTCAGCTTGGTGTCGGCAACGCAATTCTTATCATTCTTCAACTTTGCTTTGCTGGTATCATCGTGATATGCCTTGATGAACTTCTTCAGAAGGGATATGGTCTTGGCTCCGGAATATCTCTCTTTATCGCAACTAACATCTGGTGAGCTGCATGCTCTTCTGTTTGTTGCCTTGTGTTATTGGTTCTGGATTTTGCTTGTGCTTTCCATCTCTATTCGCTTATATTTTTGCTTCGTTTGTAGTGAAAACATCATATGGAAAGCATTCAGCCCGACGACTATCAACGCTGGACGTGGAGCTGAGTTTGAGGGTGCTGTCATTGCCTTGTTCCACCTGCTAATCACAAGGAACGATAAAGTTCGAGCACTTCGAGAGGCATTTTACCGGCAGAACCTTCCAAACGTTACCAATCTGCTTGCCACAGTTTTGATCTTCCTGATTGTCATCTACTTCCAAGGATTCCGTGTTGTTTTGCCAGTGAGATCAAAGAACGCTCGTGGTCAGCAAGGTTCATATCCCATTAAGTTATTTTACACTTCCAACATGCCCATCATTCTTCAATCTGCTCTCGTATCCAACCTTTACTTCATTTCTCAGGTACTATACCATACCTCATTTGACATTTAAATTGTATTCCACCCTTTTTCACCGGCGTGTATTTTTTGGACGCATCATGACATGTTGTTACTGTTTCTTTTTGTGTAGTTGTTATACAGGAAATACAGCACCAACTTCTTTGTCAGTTTGTTAGGCAAATGGAAGGAATCTGAATATGGTGGTCAATCAATCCCTGTTGGTGGTCTTGCTTACTATGTTACGGCACCAGCCAGGTTAATATTCCTCCTTTATTAGCTGATTTGGCTTCACATTTATAGTTCCTACCTATGTAACTACGTGTCTATATCCGCCAATCCGGTCATTTGGGTTTGGTTTAGGCTGGGTTGCTTCAGATTGGCTTAGTTCGGGTCAAAAGTTGTCCACATCTTTTTTTGGTTGGGTCGAGTCATTTCTGAGCCGGGTCAAGATTTTGACTCAAGTTAGTAGTAATTTTGAGTATTTGATCAAACTTACGAGTTCAATTTTGTTCTGCTCATTTTCAAGTCGAATCACTTGCTGTCTATTGTGGTCGTCTTTGGGTTTTAGTTTCAGGTCTTGTATCATCTTTTAGGGATAGGTCACTTGGGTCTGGTTAGTTTTGCCGGGTCTAAGTCTTTGTCATTTCACCTCGACACCTTGGGTTTCCGACACTCGATCCTCAACACTTCATATTTAGACCTTAGACTCGGAAGTTTTTCACATAATGGCTATGTCCTACACTGCAATATTGTTTCACGTTCGACACTCGCTGATGATCTCTAAGTACATTAGGTATATACATATGACTGAAAATGAAAATACTTACTATTTAGCTTTTGAAAATGCAGCTTGGCAGACATGGCAGCACACCCCTTTCATGCTCTTTTCTACATAGTTTTCATGCTCTCTGCTTGTGCTTTGTTTTCAAAGACATGGATTGAAGTTTCTGGATCGTCTGCTAAAGATGTCGCTAAGCAGCTCAAGGTACTATATCCGTCATTGTACACTCTTATTTGACTCCTTTTTTCAAGGCTCTCATGCCACCTAACTGTATCGCAGGAGCAAGGCATGGTAATGCCCGGACACCGAGATTCAAACCTGCAGAAGGAACTCAACCGATACATCCCAACTGCAGCTGCATTCGGAGGAATGTGCATCGGTGCATTGACGGTTTTGGCAGACTTCATGGGTGCTATCGGGTCAGGTACTGGTATTCTGCTCGCAGTTACCATCATCTACCAATACTTCGAGACATTCGAGAAGGAGAGAGCCAGTGAACTCGGCTTCCTCGGGCTTTAAGCTTTTAGGTAACACAATTTTGTTGAATTAGGGGCCATGAAGTTATTAGGTGATCAAATGTTAGATTAAACTATACAGTAAGAATCCTCTTTTTCATCAAAATTCTGTAATCTTTCAGCGTTTTTATCTTTTTCTTCTTTGAACACACTTTTTTACTTGACAAATCTAAAGGTAATGTTCAGAACTTTGTATCGAAAGCTAGTAATATGTACACTTTTTGACGAGTTAGTTTTCTTCCGTGCTACGGAGTATTCCGTCTGAGAGTAGGATTGTGATAGTATTTTCTTTGACGGGAAACTCCTCCGTATGTTCAAGAGACAGCGGCGTGATAACACAAAATGGTACTCCGTACTTCGTAGTTGTAATCAAAAGTCTTACCGTCTGTCCCACCATGTTAGTATGTTACAACAGACCATCGTTGTCGTATTTCTGTTAAAATATTGCCTTATTATGACGATATGTCGACCGATGTATTCCGTACTATTGTTCATTTTACATTAGTACATTTTACATTTTTATTAGTGTCTCATGTTGATACGATTTACTCATGGCTATGGGTTTATATAATATCACTTGGTAATTTTTAGTGTCTCATGTTGATACGATTTACTCATGGTTATAGGTTTATATAATATAATAATCACTTCTTTTCTTATTAATTTATCAGCCGTAGGTCTTTGTGAGACCGTCTCACATATGAAACGAAGTACTCCGTAGTTAACAAATAAAGTCAATCAAACAACTCAATAATTATCCCATTGTGTAATAGGTCTCACAATAATATTTATTTAGTTTATTATTTTCTTTGCTTTATAAACCGACTTATTATTATGTTTGTTTTGCATATAGAGGTGTTTTTTTTTTTTTTGTTTTTTTTTTATTTTTTTTTATTTTTTATGTCAATACTTTGTGCACCATAATATTTATCCAAGAAAACAAAAATTAAATAATCTCAACCGGGTGATCGTTCACTCACGTAACGATGCCTGCTACCTAAAAGAAAAAAACAAACAAATTGAAATTAGATTTGAGTATTTGACACTAACAACTTTATAAGTAACATGAAGTACTACCGTACCAACCATTCTACCATACCATTGTACACCAAAACCATGTTGCATTTGTGTCTCAACTTCCCATTTCAACCAACCACAGTAGAAACTACTCCATAATAATTAAACTCTAACAACTTAGATGCTAAGTATAAAGTTTAACGATAGTATTAAATTGCTTTCATATACAATTGTTTTTTCATACAATTGGTTGTATAATGTGTTAGGCATATTTTTTTCCCGGATTACTTTAAACTCGTTTCTGTTTAGCCAACTTCAATAACTTTACCTCAGCTCCAGAAGTTCAGAAACAAAATAACTATAATAAATTTAACTTTACTCCGGTAAGATTAGTTTTAATATGCTTTAAAAAAAGTGGCCTTACATCGGAATCGAGCTAGCTAAGATATACGGAATATGAGTAACTCTATAGCGATATCACTAGACCAAAAAAATCAATGCTTTAATAGGAAAAATATTTGATGTCTACAGTAAGTTGATAGATAAAAGTGAATTGATTTATGGATACCTCGTCAACATGCAACATTAATACTCAAAAGTAACCCAAAAAAAATAAAAAAATCTTAAGGTATGATTTAAGCTATAATGACAACATTCTACACATCATTAGAACGTTAATCAAGCATACTAAAGCTTAGAAGGAAAGTCACTAATTTAGTACTCCCTCCATTCAAGTCCATTCACAAATACGATGTCACATTCATTTGTTTGGCATTTAATTTTCAGAATCTGAATATCTATAGTTACGTATTATAAAAAATTATACAAATTAAATTTTAATATAGTGTTTAAAAAGACGAATAAAACAAAATCACACATGACCATATTCTCAATTATATATCAACCACAATATCGAAAATTCTCCGAGTATATGAATAGTGGCAAATAGTGTAATGTTGTGAATGGAATTGAATGGAGGGAGTACTTTATAACAACAACGTTACTTTACTTTTCCATTTTATTTATATCATTTTATATATATTTTTATTTATTTATATATCTATATTAATTATATATAACAAAAACCATCCTACACAAATTTTCCCTCCAAATTTTCCTCCCACTTTTACATATTTTTATCCCGTTTATTTTATTTTATTTTTATCCCTTTTTTTTTAATTTATTTTTTGAAATTATGTCATATAAGTAAGTAAAGATCTTCTATGTAATACATAGTATATATTTTTTTTTATCTCTTAAACTATCCATTTTTATTTAATGTGTTTTCAATATAACATTTTATCTCTTAAACTAATATTTAATGTGTTTTCAGTATAACATTTTAACCGCGCTTTACCATATTATTATAAATGATGATTTTTAAGACAATGTATTGCGATACTTGATCGATTTTCACCAAATTATAATATATTTTTTAAAAAAAATTATAACTCTATTTGTATAAAAAATAAAGTTCTACTATTCTAATTTTTTTGTTATAATTTTCAACGTTTCCATCATCTAAATTTTGATAGTTAATTAAGAAAAATCAAAATTGAAACTTTCAAACCTATTAAACGGGTTAATTAAAAGACAAATACGTGTTGAATGATTTAAATATTTTCATAATACTTAACTACGTTAAGCGAATTAAGTATCTGGGGTTACATGTTAAATAAATACGTGGACGGGTAAAATACAGTTTGTTGTATTTTGGGTCTGAAAATACATGTTTATTTAGGTTATGTTTATATTATTATTATTCTTATTTTAATTTAATATTTAATTTAATTACTAAAATTTTCAATTAACTATTAACTTATTTTTCATCCCGTGCATTTATGCACGGGTATTATCCTAGTTTATTTATTTAGGTGAGACCAAAATATACATGAATGAACATGATGTATCCAACCTAATTAAATTATATGGTCCACCAACCACTATGATCACTTTTTTTATAATTCAGTATTTTCTACGGACAAAATACATGATATTATTGTCCAACTAAAGCTACAAGTTGTCAAATTTGACTCACTTTTTTTTTTATAAAATGTTCTTATTTTCTTTGTTTATTACAAACCTATATTATTCCCCACCATTTCTTTTCTATCTGCAATATGAATCTTTTTTTTTGTTTTTTCGAATGTGTGATTTTAAATTTTTAAGGACATATAATGAAATAAATTTGCACGGGTATAAGACAAGTTATATGTGCATAAGACTAGTTGTACAGAAAACAACATACGGAGTAATTTACTATAGTTAATACGAAATATAATGTTTAAAGAACATTTTCTAGTGGAGTAATTGAATTCTTCTCGTGGGACATAAGGCTAGACTTTTGGAAACCTTTTATTTTCATATAATATAGTAATATTATCTCATACTCCGTAATAAATTCGTATTAAACAATGTTGCAAGTTAGAGTAAAAGATAATGATAAACTGTGTTGAAAAAAAAGTACTCTCTACTGATTAAAGAGAAGGAGAACATTTGAAAGTATTGTTATTATCTCTTTAAACTATACTCCGTATGATACGAAGTTAGCGTAAAAAGTCGTAAATTTACCTCATTACATGATATAAATGTTTTAAAACTCGTTTTCTAGATGTTTAGGTACCAAAAAAATATAAAGGTACTACATAAATCATGTTAGAAAAACTAAAAAAATAAAAGTAAAACGAGTCTTTTAGTGTTTTTAAACAGAACTGTACCAAGTCTAGACTCAACTTAGATTTGACCTAACTTGACTTAAACTCATTTGCGAAATTAGTTTAAGTGAGTTTTAACCTATTTGTTTCTAAGGGCTCATTAATTCAATTGTTTTAACTCATAATATCTCCTATTTTGGATTAAATTTTCAAAAGTTAACTATTTTTATGAGAATTTTTTTGATTAAATGTCAACAATTTGACCAATAGAAAAAAGTACGAAGTACTCCCTCTATTCAAATTTATTGACATCCTTTGTTTTTTCTCACTTGTCAAGGAGCATTTTGTAACGACAATATTTATAGTTTTAAATTGTATAAAAAATATAAAAATTTGATATTATTGTCGTACTTATGAAGACAAATAAAATAAGATCTCACATAATTATATTTTTATTTATACATTACGAGTTATATCGAAAATTCTTCATCTTTATAAATAGTGTCAAAAAGCTTGAAGTGAGGGTTGGTGAGATTCGAACTGAGGTCACGAGGCTTTGATACTTTGTTATATTAGGAAACAACTCAACTAAAAGCTTAAGCTGATGATTGAAGGCCCGAGATCGATTATATATACTCTAACACGCTTCCTCACATAAATGCCCTATGAGCTTTAAGTGTGGGCTTAAAGTGTAGATGCAACTATAGACCCGCCATACCTGGTTCGAAATACTCCACTTTTAAAAGGAAATGATGGTGAAATTCGAATCCATGACCTTTTATCCTAAGGTTTTGATACCCTCTAGAGTATATTTTACTAAAATTCGGTACCTTTGCTATTGAGTATTGACGATTTGACGCCATATTATCGTGGAAAAAACAAGGCGGTGGAAGTACTAGCCAAACTTTTTTTTTTAATAAAGAATTAAAAGTAGAAAAAAATATTTAAAAATAAAGAAATTAAAAAAAAAAAAAAAAAAAAAGAAAGAAAAAAAAAAAGGGTTTAGATTCGATCTCCTTTTCATTCATTCTATTCCATGGTTTCACACTTTTCACTCATTTGAGCACCAACCATTTTTGAAGGCATTTCTCCTCCTTTTCACCTTCTAAATTTTAAAAATAATATTAATAAAATTAACCAAAAATAAAAAATTGTGAGATTAAATAAACCTGGCATTTCATTTTCATAATCATAGATGGATTGCATGAAACCACCTTCATCTGAGTCAACTAAAACAAAATTCTCTAAAAAATTCTCAAAATTTTGCATTGATCCTCAGACACCTTCTAGACTTGCTCCTCGTCTCAAAACATTGTCTGAGGAACTCAACATCAGCATCAAAGACATACGTTCCGAGACCAAATTTAACGTCAAACCGAAAACCCGACAACAACAACAACAATGTGTCTCAGATGATGAAACCAAGACAGCTCTCGTAGCAAAGCTGTTTGCTAGCGTGTCGTCGATAAAAGCTGCGTACGCAGAGCTGCAAAGTGCGCAGTTTCCCTACAATGCCGAGGCTATACAGTCTGCAGACGAGGATTTAGTCGCGGAGTTGGTGGTTTTGTCTGAGTTGAAACAGAAGTATGTCTGCAGAGGGTTGGATCTCCCGCCACCGTTTGTCACTCTGCTGCTCGCTGAGATTCAGGAGCAGCAGAGCAACATTAAGACGTACGAGATCACTATGAAGCAAATGGAGTGGAAGATGGCGCAAAAAGACGAGCACATTGAGTCGCTTAGGCGGAAATTTGAGGGTCTTGTTAGCGGAAATAAGTCGCTTGAAAAGCGACTTAATTCCAGTGGTGCAATTCTCCCGCTTAGGGAGAATATGACCCTTTTGGAATTGAGTCAATGCCATTTTAATAGGGTTTTACATTACGCGTTGCGTTCTTTGAGGCATTTCATCAAACATTTGACCCGCGAAATGGAGACGAATAATTGGGACATGGATTTAGCTGCAAAAGCGATACAGCCTTACGCAGTTTTCGCTAAATCGAAGCATAAAGTGTTTGCGTTTGAATCATATGTTGCTCAGATTATGTTTGATGGGTTTAATCATCATAGTTTTTTCCTGCCAGATGAAGGATCATCTAAACAAAACCCTAGAAAAAATACCCAATTTTTCTTTGAAAGTTTTGTAAAGATGCAAACTTTGACAGCTACACAGATCATTAGACAATACCCAAAATGCCCTTTTGCGAGATTCTGCAAGGCGAAGTACTTGAAGGTGGTGCACCCGAAAATGGAGTGTTCGATTTTCGGGAATTTGGATCAAAGGAAGGTTATTAGTTCAGGGGAATTTCCGGAAACTGAATTCTTCTCTCTTTTCGCCGAGATGGCAAGGAGGGTTTGGCTTTTGCATTGCTTGGCCTTCAGTTTTGATCCGCCGGCCGTAGCCTTTCAAATTAAGAGAGGGTGTCGGTTTTCCGAGGTTTACATGGAGAGTGTCGATGTTGTCGCGAGTGAGGGCGAATACATGGCCGCATTCACGGTCGTTCCCGGGTTTAAAATCGGTAAGACGGTCGTTCAAAGCCTCGTTTATGTGTCCCCGGTGAAGAAATGAGTCCAATTCTGGCGGTCTGACTGACCTGGCAAACGAGTCATTCAATTTAATTTGGATCATTTTCTAAACTCTTTAACCCGGTTCTCTCAAAATTAGATAATCGAGGTCGAGACGGGTTACACAAATATGTTGAATACACCAACAAGGTTGATTTGATGAAGAATGGTCCAAATTAGTTGAGTTGATTTCTCATCCTTTGTAGATAAAATTGATTAGAAGAGTACAATAATGGTACAATTAGGGGTCAATTTCAAATCTTTTGTAGTCATTTCTTTATATGGTAAGAGATGTATATAATCAATCATAAACCAATATGTCTTGTAGTGTAGTCTTAGTTTTTGGTCCATATGTTACAAACTCATGTAGCCATAATTTCAAGTGTAATTTTAAACAATAGATCATATAGGTACCAAAAATAGTCTATCACTAGATCTAAGCAATTAGGTACTCTCTAGTCTCTTTGCTAGAGTAAGTCATCTTTAATGTTATGTTTAACCATGTCGTGTCAATACTTTCGTTTTTCAAATAAGGCAGTTGTCAGAAGTATTTTACTAAGAGGTTGTTACCGTTAATTTCGTTTGTAATATTTAGAGCTATATTCTTTGAGATAAAAGAATTTATATTGTACCACTAGTAAAATATTTAAACTTAGTATAATGTCAATATCTATTACTCCGTATGCTAATATTTTAAGTTGATATTATTAATTGTTACTCCCTCCATTCAAATCCAAACACTACATTACACTATTTGCCACTATTCATATGCTCGAAGATTTTTCGATATTGTGGTTTATATATAATTGATAATATAGTCATGTGTGATTTTATTTTGTTCGTCTTCTTAAGTACAATATTAAAATTGAATTTGCATGATTTTATATAATACGTAACCATAGATATTATCGTTGCAAAATGCGTCTCGACAAATGGACCATGACATCATGTAGTGTTTGGACTTGAATGGAGGGAGTACTTTTTTTTTTTTTTTTTGAAGGAGCATGGTAAGATTAAATTGTCAATCATTTAGTATCAAATTGTAAGTAAGGTGATTTGAAATGAAAGAGTAAGACATGTAAGTATGTAACTTAGGAAATGGGCATTGATGATGCTGCCCTACTTGAAGGGTGCACTTAGATCGTGAAATATAAGCTATATGTATCACTCATTCAGTCGCAATGATATGCTCGCCAAAAATAAATATATATATATATACTTTTTAAAATAATTAAATACAGTAATTCATACCTAAGTATTCCCTCTGTCCCGGTTATTTGTTTACACTTTCCATTTATGGGTGTACGGATCATCGACTTTGTCGAGTTAAAATGTTAGAATCATGAAACTCCTGACTAAATGAGTAAGAGAAATGAAAGCGTGATTTATGCTCCAAGCAGATTCCACATTTCTCAAAACCAACCTGAATGAGAGGAGACCAACTTTATAAATCACACCAAACTCTCTTCCACAATCGATGTGGGACACTCACATATGGGTATTATACTCCAACATAAAATAAGAATTTAATCTTACATTTACAAGTCTACTCATGTTGAGGAAATTATTACAAAGTACTGTAGTTGGTATTTCTCCATTTTTATTAAAAATGATTGAAGAGTGTATTTCTTGATTTTTGTAGTCATTGCCATTTTCTCCGCAATAAAAATATTAAATTATTTGTTTCAATTGAATCATTCTCAAACTAGTATATATTGCTCAAAAATAGATTACACTGAATGATAATTTTCGCATATAATCAATTATTATTACTCTGTATTAGGTCTAATTGATTCGAGTTCACCTAGTCACCTCTCACCATCACCAGAAAATAAAATCGCAATTTGTATACAAATGCATGTATACATCAATAAACATCATACAAACAATTCGACGGATTTTTATTATTGATCAGGGTATTTTTTACCTAATAGTAACAAAATTCATAGTAATATACTACGGAGTATTAATGTATTATTTGTCCAATAACTTGTTTTCACTTTTTAGATAAAAAAAAATTATTTATACTTTTTATACTTCCTCCATTCCATTAGATTCTTTACGTTTCACTTTTTTGACACTATTCATACGTGTGTAGAATCTTCGATAAAACTTCTAAAATACAAAATAAAAAATAGTCATGTGTGATCTTGTTTTAATTGTCTTAACGAGGACATTATTAATATCAAAATTTTAAAATTTTCGAGAATACGAATCCAAAGATATGAACGAAACAAAACGAGTATTGATGTACGTGCATAAAGCAAACGTAAAGAATCTATTGGAATGGAGGAAGTATTTTGTAAAAAGAAAAAGGCCAGTAAATATAAATAATTGACTAAAACGGAAAATTTTATTTTTTAAAAAGTAATTCCAATAAAGTACAGTAGTCGAATTAAATAGTAGGACCCACACGGAGAGAGCCTTCAAAGAGATGTGTGATCCAGAGAACAGAGAGTTCCACTCGAGTCCTCGAACTTTTGGAAATGTGTACCCTTTAATTAATGCTCCTAAATAAAAGCTTCGTCACACTTAAATCTTAATTATGCCCAACGTACATGTCTATACATGTCTAAATACAAGTAATAAATAATTCATTTTTAATCAAAACATACGCTCTTTCATTTTGTTTGATTGAGGAGTATAAATTTTAATTAAAATATCCCGCACATTTAAATAAATACGAAGTAAGAAATATAGTTAAATAAAATACAGAAAGTATTACTCTGCATAAAAAGATACTCCGTATTAGAGTTATGATATTATTATTATTATTATTATTGTAAAATAGGAACATGTATTAAATTAATAAATAAATAGCCCCTTAAAATATTTATTTTTCTTTAATGTTAATAAATAATCTTTAAAAAAATACTCAATACGGAACAATCAATATTAAATAAATAAATAAACAATTTAACTCACGCCGCATGCAACACATACGAGCGTCGAGCGTTTCAAGATTTGAACTCAATTTTGAGTCTTGACCATAAGGTTGTGTATAAATTATCAATTCACAATTATACACGACTTAACAGATATGACTCAAATGACTGATACACTAAGGTCGAATCAAGACTCTAAAAACGACTATAACACTATGACCTTTCGCCCGAATAATTCAATTCTAATCGACTTGAGCTATCAACAATAAAACCTACAAATTTGCACAAATTGTTAATGTTCAAGACTTCAACAATTAAATCTCATAAAATAATATACTCCTTCTATCTCAATCATTTATTTAGACCTCTTTTAAATTTCGCTCACAAAAAAGTTAAAGTTTAAACAATTCACTGAAACGGAGAGAATAATAAATTAAGTTTAATAAAAGAAACATTAATAAGTGAATTAGAATGGTCGTAAATCATTGGTTTTTGGTCATGCGGTCATCATTTTGTTTGTTGTGAATTAATGGATGGGTTGTACGTAGAGTGATCCCACAATTTTAGCGCTTCAATTTGTGATTTGTTTAAACATGTAAGTTTGGTTTTGTTTGCACGAGCATGCATGTCTTCACACGATCCTAACTTTTTCTTGACTTTTTGTGTCAGAGAATTCATCGTCTCCTTTTTATTCAAATTGTGCAAAATACAATTTGACATTCGTGTAAATATCTTGTAATGTTGAGTTTTATCATTTACTTCGTACAACTTACACTTCAGCTTCACATATCAATTAGGAGTATTTATGGTTTGTTAATTGTTATGTATGTGTTGAGCGGCTCAACACATACATACGGAGTAACAATTAACAAACCATAAATATTCCTAATTGATAAGTTACTATGTCACGATTCACGAGTAAAGGTGGTCATTTGATCGGGCTTGGTCAATCTAATCTGTTTAATAAGTTATAATTTGATCACAATTTGCTGGCAAGGTCCCGACTTGGCCCAACCAAGTAGTGGGCCGTGTACAGGCCACGATTTTTGAAGGCCGGCCTATTAGACCTTTCTTTTCCTAATAATCTATGGCCTGTGATTTGGGGTTGAGACTTTGATTTGGCAAGCCTGATTGAAGCCTACTCGCCTCCCCATGGGGCAGGTTATTCGGTGTAAGTCATTTATTAATTTTTTTTTTTTTTTTTGAGATTTGGCGCAAAAGAACCATTTTATTTGTACAAAACTAAAATTTAGTTTAGCTGAAATTAATATTGTTAGATTCATGCATCGCGCCTGGGCCACGCCAGTCGAGAGAGGTGAGTACTTTATAAGTCGAAGGAGGTTTCATCCCAAAACCAATTGGCAATGGGAGGAGTAGCCCCTTGGCTTATGTACTCCAGTCTCTTTAGATTAGTTGATGTGGGGACATTGCACGTGGAGCTCTTCTTCACACGCCCCCTCATGTGTAAGGTCCCGATTTTTCAGTCGTCGTCAGGAACATCGATTTTTTCGAGCCTGTGTAATTCAGCACGGGAACGTCCTAGTTTTTCGAACCCGCTGCAAGATAACATCCATTTTTCTTTTCTTCAAATTATTCGTTGGCCAGCTGCTTCATCCAAATTCAGTCACTGGAACTACGCCTCACGATTAGGAAACCCGAAAGCAACACTTCTTGTGATTTACAAAAATTATGATTTTTATAATTCTTTTTATTAACTAATTGTGATGAACAGTTCTCGTGATCTTATCATGGGTATAACTTAGATTTTAGTATCTTCAAATCATTTAGCGCCTAAAACTAATATCCTTCTGATTTAGTAATAATTTTGGATCACCTTATATTACTCTTATTAATATAAAGAAAATCATCAATTCAAATTCATTCCCAAAGTAAAAAAGGTACTCCCTCCGTCCCGGTCATTTGTTTACACTTTTTATTTATGGGTGTCCGGGGCATTTGTTTACACTTTCTATAAATGTCTTTATTGAACCATGTGTGGAGTAGGCGCAACTTTCTTAACCAATCATATTGTTTAATTTTACCTACTTTAAAGCAAGTAGGACCTCATTTGTACTTATATTATTATTTTTTTAGTTTTTTTTACTTTATCTCTCTCCTCACATCGATAAATGTGTATTAAGTAAACGTAAACAAATCACCGAAACAGAGAGAATAAAGAAATTGAGATTGAAGGGTAACTTAAATCATTTTTCACATGAATGTTTCATTCAATTATTATTAATATCATTATCCTTTCCAATTAACTTTTTACTCACAACTGAAGCAAAAGGTAGAGTCTACCATCAATTATATAATATCATTCCGAAAATCATATTGAATTAAATAACAAGAAATGACTAAATTAAGAGGGTCGTGAATTCGAAATTGACATATACACATGTTAAGGTGAAAATTAATGATATCATAACTAACTATCTAGATATTTCACACACTAAATTAATAGGTCAATTAATTTCACACTAATTTTTGATGAATCTATGAACTCATCGTTTTGTCACATGTCACGTTTCGACACCTCATCAATTGGGCTTGCAAGTGAATTAATTGTTCAATTTTAATATTATGCATCTATTCAGCCCAATTATTGAAAAGTCTATTAGGCCCAATTTACATTATGTGGCCGATAGAGAAATACTCAAGTAAATAAAGTTGGTTTCATAAATTGTTGAATAAGACGGTTTTATTGTAATTTATGGTACCATCAATCCAACAATTAAACTAAGTAAAAAAAAAAAAAAAAAAAAATTAAAAATAGAGAACTTAATTTTTCCCGTTCATTTAGTGTAATTATTGTGCTTTTCTTCTAATAGGCCCTTCTTACGTCATAAGATGGTCTTACGGAAGAATAAGTTTTCTGTAAGACGATCTTACCGAGGATGTCATGGCTTAGTGGTCAGGACTGAGGTATCCTGAGCAATAGGTCTCAGGTTCGATTCCCCCTCCCCGTTATAATGGCCTAGTGCCTCCTATTTGACCAAAAAAAAAATTATACAAAAAATTATAAAATAACTTTACTAAACTCACTAACATAAAAATAGATTGATTTACTAAACAATTTGGGGTAATTTAGTTAATCACTAATTCTTGTGTAAGTCGAGTCTTACAATAAATTATTGTAAGGCCGACTAATTTGTACTCGATTATATAATTTTTGTATCATTCTAGTGATAATTATAATTAATTGTCACTAAATGTTTCTGTGTCACGTAATTACGATTTAATAATAAGCCGCTAAAACAGAGAAATGATGTAACCCGCAACAAAACATGGGCCGACATATCTCGAGAAATTGCGTGTTGTAAGCAACGGTATGACCACCGACCATGACTTATAAAGGCCCATGCACAACTACACCAAAGTCTACAGACAAAGGGACAAAGGGGGTCATAGGTTCCTCATTTTCCACTAAAATTTTCTTAAGATAAACCTAATTAATTTTGTAAGAATAATTTTATACGGTATTGTATTTAATTATTATTACGTTATTTTGGACCTATAGTTAATCTTAAGTTAATGCGGTAATTAGCTAAATATAATAGTTGGGCTTTTCAGTGGGAGTAGCCATTTAACATAATAAGTCATTTAACTTTTATTGAATTTCAATATGAATTCGATTTTGGTTATTTTCTTCATGTGAATCGTAAAGTTTTATAAAAACAATGTTAGGACAATGTCTTGTATTGGTCGTGTAATGGTCGATCTTAATTAGGTAGGTTTGGTATCGGTAAAGTCATACACCGTATAATATAAGGTATTTAATATCAGGTCATGCATGCATATTACCGTTTTCATTTCATTTTAAAACCTAATTTAGTTAAAAGGTTTGAAGCATAGACCTAAACTTTTCAACCAAATATCAATTTTATATTTTTATCCCTTAATCTCATATGAAGATTATACTGAAAAATGGTAGTTACGCATTAGTTACATGTAGTGAACAGATCATATAAAGAGAACTACGAGTAAATAATTTTTATCGATCTTAACATAATAAGTCATTTAACTTTTATTGAATTTCATTATGAAATCGATTTTGTTTATTTTCTTCATGTGAATCGTGAAGTTTTATAAAAACAATGTTAGGACAATGTCTTGTATTGGTCGTGTAATGGTCGATCTTAATTAGGTAGGTTTGGTATGGGTAAAGTCATACACCATTTAGTATAAGGTATTTCGTATCAGGTCATGCATATTACCGTTTACATTTCATTTTAAAACTTAAGGGTCGTTTGGTTCGACATAGGAAGATAGAGTTTCCGTGAAGTTGTAATTCACGGAAAGTTGTATGAAAGTGTTTGGTTATAATATCCGACATGCTTAATTAAAAGCGTGGTTATAAAAAAATCTACTAAAAAAAAAAAAAAAAAAACCCTAGCCTCTCTTTTCTCTTTTCTCTCTCCTCTCTCCTCTGAAAAAACCTTAAAATTTCTTTGCTTTGGGGCTTACCACCATTAATGGTGGTAAGCCCTAATTCCTCCTATTTATTATCTATCTATTACTATATTATATATTTTTAGTTTCTCAATAATAATCTCCCTTTATTTAGTCTCTCTTCATGGGAGTTTTGTTCCCATCTATTGATGGATTTGCTCCCATCTTTTGGTGGGTTTGTTCCCTTTATGGGTGTTCTCTTATGTGTCAGAAGATCAGCATTGTTATTGATCGTTATATGATTATACAAATATTGTCCGATTCATGGCTACACTTGATCACGTCAGAAGAAATCGATACTCGTCAAGGAAGATTCAGAGACCCTCTTATGGATGAAAGCCTGTTGAGGCCAACCGATGATGGAGACTACATTGCGATGGATCGATCTTTGAACAAGAATTTATTTTCTATGATTGTAATCGATTTGTATCCGTTTGACTTTGACATATGTTGTAGATGTCGTATGACTTTTTATTAATGATAATGATCTTTTCTCAAAAAAAAAAAAAATTTTAAAATTATAATGTCTATAGGTATCTGTAAAATTGTGTAAAATAATTAAACTCTTTTATGTGATGCCATGAAAATACGACCAGTTAAAGAGTGAAAATAATGCTTAAAAATAATTAAGATACTCAACGTACCACGTACAAAATAACAAAACATAAAATACACATTATTGAAATTTAATGTTGTATGAACTTCACATAAATGCATGCATATAGATAAACAAACAAAAACTCTTATGAACTTGTAAATCCCTACAAAATAGAAGAGGTATTGACAATTTCTTTGCATCAAACACTCTAACTAACAATTAATATTAAGTTAGATAATTTCTCTTGTACGTACAAATTTTTGTTATGTGTATTATAAAAAAGTAAACAATAATAAGAATTAAATTAATGCCCGACACCAGGGCTAGGAACAGACTGTAAAATACGATCAATGGCGACAAGGTGGCGGCCGAAGAGCTTCGCACTAGGGAGGGTTGCGGCCGTGGTGGTGGATGAATGGTTTTTACTCGGAGAAGATGAAATGACGATTTTACCCTTTGGAAGTGAATCTAAGATTATTGAGGGTGATACTACCCTTTGTTTATTATGTTGCATGAACATAAATTTTCTTGCATGGTGATTTGTTTTACAATGTACATGAATAATTGAAGTAATTGATAGTATTATTAGAATTAATAGAAGTGTTTTGTGATTGAATTGATGCATTGTTTTGAGTAATTTATTTTCTTTGAATTTGTGATGAAGAGTTGAAGATTGTTTTTAATGTGAAGAAATGAAAGAGTGAATAATGATGTATTAATTAAGATTGGATTTTGTTTGTATTTGGAATGATTCCATGTGAATATACTTCCTCCATTCCATTTAATTCTATACATTTGCTTTTTGTACACTATTCAAAAGCGATGAGAATCTTCGATATATCGTCTAATATATGAAATAAAAAATAGTCATGTGAGATCTTGTTTTAATTGTCTTTTCGAGAGCATTATTAATATTCAAATTTCATATTTTTCAGAATTATGTAACTGAAGATATAAACAAAAGAAAACGTTCATCGACGTACGTGCAAAAAGCAAATGTATAGAATTGAATGGAATGGAGGAAGTATAATTTTGGGGGTCGTATGACTCGTGAAAAACAAGTGTGTGAGTGAAGGGAAAATGCCAAAAAAATAAGGTTTGCAATTTCTTTGACTACATTTTAATTGATTTCTTCATGGAAATGGACCTTAAGTTCAAGTTAGTTATTTATAAAGTTTATGAGTTGAAAAATAACTTTATGTTTTTTTTTTTAAGTTTATTTTATGATTTGTGGTCTCTAATACGTCATTTTAACTTTAATAATTTTATTTAGCTAGATACTCATGTACTTCCTCCGTTAGAATGAATTGTTTACCTTTTCACTTTTTTGTGAGGGGAAAATGAGAAAAGTGTAAACATATGACTGAGACGGAGGGGGTATATTATTTCTTAACCACGAGTAGTTTTTGAACATGTTTTCTTCTAACACATGTTTGAAAAACTCTTAAGAATCAATTTTACAAAATCCTAACAATTAAATAAATTAGATTAAGGTAACCTAAAAGAAGGAATTAGATTATTAGACTAATCAATTATAATTGAGAGCTACTATAAAATATATTTAATATCCGACATTAATATATTAGTAACATGTACGTAGTATTAGCATACATGAAATTTTACATCAAAATACAAATAACTGAATGCAGTCATAATGTGTTCTCAATCTATACGACTTCTATATAATATGAGTATAATTTACATGCAAACATGTTGGTCACATGCCTCTGATCGACTCTCTTACATCAGGTTATTAGAGACTTTTTTTTTGGGGTAATTTAGTCTATTAGAATATACGAAGTACTATTAATTAGACTTGCTACCAAAAAATCGAACCCAAAAAACCGATTACAAATATTGAATTGATATTCAATCCAGATAAAAATCAAAATACTGTAATTTAATAATATACTTCATATATATATATATATATATATATATATATATAAACTTAATCGAATAACCCCTTACGACGTTACTAAATCTAGTAGAAACAGTGCACGAGGTCATATAAGGTAAAGTCATAAAATCACGCCATAATGTAATTGTTCTCCACACTAATTAATTAGGCTAAAAAAATTAGTGGCTCTATCTATATCTTGCACGAAATTTAGTCATTTAATAACGCATTATAGTGCATTTTATTTATTTATGTCCTCTTGCGTGATTGTATATATTTAAAAAAAAAAAAAAAAAAAAAAAAAAAAAAAAAAAAAATCATGATTGTGAAAGTGTTTAGTGATGTAGATGCAAAAATGCATGAACTTTGGTCACAAAGTTTTTATTGTTCGTGCCCATTTTACCAAGTGATAATTAAAGAGACGGAGTCCTTCACATCACATCATATCATATCATATCATATCATATTAATTTTAAAATCCGAATAATATATGAATTTAACATTATATGAAGAGTATTTAAGAGAAATTAACGATTTTGATATCATCTAATGAATTTATACTTACGGAGTATATGAATATTTCACTGTACAATATATATTATGTTCTTTGAATTTTATTACTTATAATATAATTAAAATTGTTTAGTTAAGTTAGAAAATTGTGTTTATGAAACTCTAATAAGAATAATGTACAAATTGTGGGGTGTTTGCTTGTTTGGTTGGGCTATATTCTAACTTCATTCTCATATATAAAGATGTGGCCCATGAATGTGTCCAAAACTTGCTAGGCTTCTGAATTGTTTACGCCTTAATTATTCTGCAAGGAGAATTTGAGAGAAAGATAAATAAACGACTGAGACGGAAGGAGTATGAGTAATAGTTTTTGTTACAAATTCAGTTACTTATTCATCTTCTCCATGAAAATGACAAATTTTAAAACTGCACAATGGAACGACTACTACAATTTGTTAGCACATAATAAATATAAAGTGCAGAGGAGTTATATTGGTTGTTTCACTCTCGCGTTAAACAGTCTTGGAATGTACTTGCTCAATTTAGTTCTGTGTCAGACTTATTCAATAAAATTTAGTTACGTTCAGCTGAATTCAACTCGAATATGTTTAGTTATATTAAAAAATTCGACATATCTAAATAACAAATTCATGTTTCAAATATCGAATCCATAATCTAGTACCCTAAAAAGAAAATAACTTTCATTTTGTTTATGGAAAAGATCTAAAATTGAAAAACTCTTAAAAAAGACGGTCTTTTATTAGTGAGTGACAAATTACCTAACCCATAAAAAAGTGAAACGATTTAGGTTAACTATTAAAGTGTATTATAAACACTTTTAATTATTAAAAAAACTCGTCTTTCACTGAACTTACCGTCTAATTATAGGTACACGTACCAAATTTGGGTAACCCGCCATCGTGTGGCTCATATTTATTTATTGGAGTATTCGAAAAAGTTCGAAGTTGGGTTAAAAAATTAAAAATCAAATCAATTTGAGCAACATTGTAGCGTACATTATGAGCATTAATTTAAACCATAGAAATATAATGGAATGCTGTTCTTCTGCAAAATTATTATCTTCTTCTTCTTCAATTCCAGTGATTTACACCCAGGTACTACCCACTGAATTCAACTCTGTTTTGGAGTTGTATGTAAATTGTTTGCAACTATAATTATGCATAAAATTTTGTTAAATTCTAAGCAAATATTATCGTGATACCTTTCACATTTTTGGGTAGTTTTTATTATCTTGGTATTTTAATGTGTGACGGTCTTACAAAAGATTAATTTTTTTTAACACTTTTGCCTAAATGACATTTGGAAGGGTTGTAGTAGAAATAGAGACAATTAATAGAGTGACGGTTGGAGATGAACCCAGCCTAATATACATTCCCACATGCGATCCCACATCGGTTGTGAGATGAGAGTTGCTCTTGTTTATAAGGTTTAGGGGTTACTCCTTCTATAGCCAATTGGTTTTAGGATGGAACCTCCTAGACCTTATAAGCGGTCTCTCTCATACTCTCGAGTATGGCCCAGGCCCGTGAAATTTAACAGTGACACTATAGACTATAGTAATTGAATATACTAGGATTGTAGTAAAGGAATCGTAAATAATTGAGTGAGACTAAGAGAGTAGTATTGTTTGGATTGTGGTTAATTATTGATAGGGCAAGGGTCTAATATGGGTTGAAACGTAACTTTGTCGTGACTCGTGAGACGGATCGTTTTATGTGAAGAAACCCTTAATAACCCACATGTGAAGTTAAACTCGCTCAAAAACGTATATGCTGTCAATTGGTTTTAGGATTGAACCAAGCGATGGTTGAAGGTCCATGATTGGTATAACCCTTTTGGCCTAATAAAGAGGGCTTGTGGGCCCGTCTCTAGTTTGACATTATGACCCGTTGTTTAATAAATGAGATAATTTATTGGTTGTTGAACTCGACACTCGTGGTGAGGCGGGAATGGATGATGGTTAGGGACTGAGACGGTCTGATTCCGAGCTTGGGTGAGCTTGGAATCGGCTCGAAAAACAATTTCTCGAGCTCGGAATCGGCTCTGAATTTACCGAGCTCAAAAATTCAAAGCTCGGAATCAGCTCAGAAGAAGTCTCGAGCTCAACTCGAGCCCAATCCGAGCTTTGTTGGATATTATTTATCTATGCTTTTTTTAATATCTATTATAATAAATATATTATATAACAATTATAATAAAGTATTCTATTAAAAAAATCGATCTAAAGATATTACAAAAAAAAAATCTATAATTGTAGCAAAATATAATGTATAGACATAGACAAAATTATATATAAAAATGAAAACGAGCCCAAATCCGAGCTTCCGATCCGAGCTTTACTAAGCTCGGGATCGGCTCGGATTTGGCCTAACTCGGCTCGGGCTCGGGCTTGAGATCAGTTTGACCGAGTTCGAGCCGAGCTTTGACCGATTTGATTCCGAGGGCTCGGCGAGCCGGCTCTGATCATTTACACCCCTAATGATGGTGAAGGGAAGAAGAAAAGGTTGGTGAACTCGTGTCGTGGGAGGATATACTACTTTAGTTTGAGGAGGGTAATACACTTTCGGAAAAGTGAGCAACTTTAACCCCTTTGCCGTGGTCATTATTGCCCTTCTTTCAATTCGTCGCCTCCTTTTAGGCTACTACCATTATCCCATTGAATCTTTTTCTAGAGTTCCCCTTCATGAAAGGTGTTTCGATTTGTTGAGATGAGCCATATTTCATTGATAATTCACACATGTCCTAGCTATGTTACATTAGGTAACTGAATGGTGCAATCATAATAATGTCGGTTTTGTGTGTGTATGTACTTCATCAGTTTTGATACACGTTCCGTGCATAAACTGCATATAAAGCCCTTTTAGTATGCGTAATCAAAGTTGGTCCTAAAAGTAGCAAATATTTCGCTTGTGCTTCGCCAATTGCCAGTAGCTTGTGTTCTATTTGGAAGTTTAAACTTGTGTCTGCATCAAATTCCACTTAAAATCATTCATGTTAAAACCTATCGCTTACCTCATTTGCGGTTCCCTTCAAAATATATGGACAAATTATCTGTTGTCCCAAACTTGTGTTTCTTAGGCTTGTTTCCATATAGCGTGTTACACTGTTACCTTCCCTTTTCTGCAAGACTGCTCTAGGATTGTTTAAGCTATGACCGACGAAATATGCCTGTATAAACCAATGTTATTTACTTGCATTCCTAATGTAGTTAGCTACCATCTCTTAATGTCATGCGATGTCTGTACTTTGTTGTAGTTTGTTTATCCTATATTTCACCTATCCACAAAAATGACGTGACAAGTTTCTTACAGTACGAATCAACTACTCTGAGGAAGCAATTTTCTAGGAGGACATTGTGTACAAAACTGCCGTCATTGTCACTCGGTAAACCGTTTCTTCAACTTCAGCATCAGCTAGATCAAAGTTTACACCAAAAGAGGTTGTTATATAACCCTTCAAAATCACATAAAGGACGTATATACTCTGCAAGTGGGAATCAACCGTGGGACTTCGGTAGATTTGTGAAAACCTTGTTCTTCTTTGATGCTGTCCCAAACCCTCTCAAGGTTCGAGTCCAAATTTTTAATGTAAATTTGAGTCATTTTATTCATTGTTGAATTAACCACTGTTTTTTTTTTTTGGTGGTTGTTGTTTTTGCAGTTTGTTGAATCTTTAGTCGAGAAACTGTCTGATCAATCATCACCCGAGCCAGCAAAGAAGATGGAGTCGTCTGGGATAGTTCTAGTGGTTGGTGCAACTGGAGGCGTTGGTAGAAGGGTAGTAGATGTCTTACGGAATAAAGGACAGAAAGTGCGAGTATTGGTAAAACATCAAGATCTGCTTTATATACACATTTTTTCCGCAAGGGACGACGGAAGCGGGAGTGAAGTTGACTTTTAACAGCGGTAATCTCTTGTGTAACTGTTGAACTACACATTTCAGGTCAGAAATGAAGAGAAGGCAAAGCGTATGTTAGGCCCTGATGTTGATTTGGTAAGCTACGACATCAATTATTTTCCCTTATCATTACAATACTATGGTTTAGATGTCATCATTAATGAATTCGTTATTCTTCTCTTTGAAATACTTGATTTTGTGCCCTCGTACCTTTTTGTTTTCTCATTTTTTCAAGAATGTGTATTGATGTGGACTGTGAAGTCATTTTCTCTAGTAATAACTTCTGTTACATTCTACATTTTTGATTTGGTAACGTTGAAAATGTCTGCTTTGTTATTTGGGTAATTCTTCAGGTCGTAGGAGACATCACCAAGGAAAACACTCTACTCCCTGAGTATTTCAAAGGAGTCAGGAAAGTTATAAATGCTGCTTCAGTCATTGTCGGCCCAAAAGAGGGGGATACGCCTGACAGAGCAAAATACAGCCAAGTAAGAATGCATTTTTGTATCACGAAATAAATCGGCAACTAGCTAACTACTGTGTTTGTAACTCATAATATGTCGTTCCCTTTTTCATCCTAAGAGATTCCTGATTTGGTGCAGGGCATCAAATTCTTTGAACCAGAGGTGGGAACTAATTTCTTTTATTGGCCAATTTATCTGTAATTTTCTAATCCTGTGAATGCAAATTTTTCGAGTATTTGGACTACTTGACACTTTACTCTAATCACTTGATTTGATGATGGGAAGAATAGATAAAAGGGGATTCACCTGAAAAGGTGGAGTACATTGGGATGATGAATTTGATTAATGCCGTTAAAGGGAGTGTTGGTCTACGAGATGGAAAATTGATATTTGGGTTGGACGGTACGTCGTTACCTCTCTTTATGACTTACTCATTAATTCAGCAGTATATGATTAATGAATGATCATATATGCATACGTCATCTGTGATTTTCGACAGGAAATAGGAAATGCAGATAAAGTGATATTCTCAATTGCGGTAACTTGAAAATTTTCCTTGTTTTCATTCAGGTAATTCATTCAAGGATCTTCCATGGGGTGCCTTAGATGATGTTGTAATGGGAGGTGTTAGTCAAAGCACTTTCGTAGTCGACCCAAAAGGTGGTGAAGGCGGCGGCCCAACTGGGATTTTCAAAGGTCTTATATCTGTGCTTTGACTTTGTTTCTTTAATCAAACACTGTGGAGTACAACGTCGATCAAGTAAATCTGTCAAACATACCGATCAAGTTTATCGTGTACTCACCGTCAATATATGTTTTTTTTTTTCCAGGAAATGTGTCTACGGCAAATAACGGTGGATTCACCAGTACCAGGACAAAAGTAAGATTTCTTTCTTGATTATTGACTTCCTAGCTTCCAGTGTTTCGTATTGTTTTATCTTTCGTTGGGTACGATCCTCTTTGATTGCATTAGGGTCTGTATTAGTGGAACTAGTTCTTCTTTAGCAATGCGTCCATGTATCAGTAAATTGTTCTTCTGTTCTCAAGTTGCTAATTTTTCATTGCACATCTTTTGATGAACTGTTGTTGCCTCATTATCTCTGTAATTTGCCAACACTTAGATCGTTTAAAACCTCACAGCTAAATTCTGGTATTGCAATGAAACATAGCTGAAACCTAAGTGGACATAGGACCAGTGACACTAATCAATATCAAGACCCGAAGAAACCATGAGAAGCCTGTCAATTCATGACCAGCAGAAGATGAATTCAATGGCTACCAAATGTTGTTTTGTTATAGACCTACGGAAAAAAGTGATACTCCGTATGATTTATGCTCACAAGAAACCTAATGGAGAATATGATGTATAATTGTATACGGAGTATTATACATTCCTGCTCATGAATCATGTCGGGGACTTAAAAACCTTAATACGTATATAGAATTGGTACGAGTGTGTGAAGGTTTCGTTTGGTTTTAGAACAATTTTTCCCGAATATTGAACAGATTTCAACAGTGTGGTGGTCCACTGCACTTGTGATTAAAGTACTTCTGTTTGATAGTCGAACATTGTCCCCTCTAGCTACGTCTTTGTATTCCCAACGAAGGCCGATGACTATGAATACCACAAATGTCAGTGGACATGGGTTTTGACTTTTGAGATGTGTAACCTCAACCGCACGATTCCAAAAGGGATGGTTCGGTTAACCATGTCGACGGTGAATGACTTTAATTTTGTCCTTGGACAAACACTTTTTCCTGTGATTATATTATATCTTCATGGCATTAATTTTATGGCAGAACTTTTCGTCGCCTGAGGATCTTTCTGCATACGATGGGCTGGAGCTACGTCTTAAAGGGGATGGCCGTCGATATAAGCTCATTGTACGCACAAGCCGTGACTGGGACACTGTAGGTTATACAGCAGGCTTCGACACTGTAGAAGGACAATGGCAATCGGTAATTCGTGTCAGACTGTCAGCAGCAGTGAGATCATAATTTGTTTTAATACTTTTATAAGTAACTTACCATCTGATGCTCTCAGATAAAATTACCATTCTCCTCATTGAGGCCCATTTTCCGAGCTCGCACAGTCCCTGATGCTCCTCCCTTTGATGCTACCAACATAATCTCTTTGCAGGTACACGTCATAGTCATAAGAATCTGCAATTCATTAAATACGGCTCATTTGAGTTTTTCAAGCCAACAGAAAACGTCAGATGAGGCTTAGGAGTCTCGGACCTCTTCTTTTAATCATAGTATGTATGAAATCAGAAGTTTTTTTTTGAAGTCATCGGAAGTTGTTTTGAAATTTAGTGTTAGTTTAGTAGTCAAGAACCAGATGTTTTTTGAAGCCATCAAAGTTCTCGGAAGTTCTTGAAGTGTTTGATTAGGAGAGCACGTCCTTACGCACCGTGTTACACATATTTTGACTCATATTCCTGACTGGACGAAGTATCTTTTTGCAGCTTATGTTCAGCAAGTTTGAATCCGACGGCAAACTGAATCCGACTTTTAGAGAGGGTCCATTTGAACTTCCACTGTCAACTATAAGGGCATACATCCAAGAGCCAATTACACCAAGGTCTATAACTATATTATCTTCAAGCCATACTACGCTAAGAATTCAAATTTACAGGCCTTGTGCGTTAACATTCATCAGTCACGCCTTTTGCAGATTTGTTCACGTGGGCTCTGCAGGAGTTACTCGACCAGACAGGCCTGGGCTTGATCTCAGTAAGCAACCACCAGCTGTTCGTTTGAACAAAGAATTGGACTTCATCCTCACATACAAGTTGAAGGTTGATCACTATACTGTATACTCCTTAAGAATACTCTTTTCCGTTTGTGCCTTTTGTATCATGCATGAAGGGGTTAACTATTACGTGTAGAGCATAATTTCGGACAGATAAAAAGTTACACCATATGAACACAATGGAAAATTCCAACGTCTCTGATATCTATTTTGATGGATATTTGGCTTTTATCAGGGGGAGGATCTGTTACGGGAGAGTGGAATCCCGTACACTATTGTACGACCTTGTGCATTGACAGAAGAACCTGCGGGAGCTGATCTTATATTTGACCAAGGGGACAATATTACGGTATACTCTTGTCAATATTAATTTTCTTTTATTATGACTCCAGCCAAGTTCGTCTAATTAGGTGTAACATGATTGAATTGACAGGGAAAGATATCTAGGGAAGAGGTTGCTCGAATATGTGTTGCTGCTTTAGGCAGTCCAAATGCTCGGGACAAGACATTTGAGGTATCTTCATCTTATAAATTATGTAGACAGTCTGGTGCAAAATCGAAGATCTTATCTCTGCAGTTTCATAATTAAGTAAAGAATCTATACATCATAGGACTTAAAAGTCGGAGCTGTCTGCGCCTGTTTTCTCAAGTTTGTTGCCAAATGACGCCGTTCAGTGCGTTTATCTGTAGAATGCGTCTCTCAGAGGTCTCAGTTCATCGTTTATGATGTATCATAAGATAGCTATGTTTCTCCAACCCATCGTGTGAATATGACATCAAACGGTCATATCGTAGCCCAAAAAAACATTAGTTTTTCATGTAACTTACGATGACATTTTAGCGCCCCCAAAGTCATCTGCTTGCAACCAAGTTTGTTAACATAGTCTTTTACTACTCACTATCATTGTTAACTGGCCTTTCCTATGTTCGTTTAGAAGATCTGTTTTTGCTCCATGAACGTGTTGTTTGCCATTTTTAACTTCAACAGTCAGCAACAAACCGAATTTATGCGATGCAATTTTTCACGCAGGTTAAAAGTGTTATTCCATTTAGTGAGCCATTCACAGTCGACCCTGAAAACCCGCCTCCTGAGAAGGACTACGATGTATATTTCAAGACTCTGAAGGAAGGAATTACAGGGAAAGAACTCCTAGAAGCCGTTCCTCTAAAAGCGTGACCACTGACCGCTTAACACTATCGTGTAAGTCTTCCTCCTCCCTCAATAGATATGGTCAACTTCTGAACAGACTACGTCTATTGTGATTCACAAGCGCTATATTTTCGTTAAAATGAAAGATCGGTCTTGTTCCTTTCACCCAACATTTATCAAACCGTGGGTACTATAAAGAATTCATAGTAATGTTTGTTAAGCCAAGTTCGTAAGCAAAATTTATAAAGCAATCCTGAGGGGTAGGTCAAGTTCAAATGCCCCTCCCCCCGTCCCCCGTTATAATGGCCTTGCACCTCCTCTCATTCAGTAAACCATGGAAAAATTGAGAATTTTAGTGAAAATGTTCAAATATTCTATTTTCATATTAATAATCCTCTAACAATCATGAGCTCAATTCTAATAACCTTTCGAAATTTCAAAAATTAATTTTGTAACAAGTAATTTTACAGAGTTTTTTCTTTGGTAATTTATTTGAAATTTTACAGATTATTGTAGACCAAGACACCAAGAGTAAATTACAATTATGTCTATGCATTTATATGTACATTTGTGATGTGAAATCTTGTAAACTTAGTCTTGTAAATTACGGAGTAGTTAAAATAAATAATTATGAATCGAAACAGAATCTTATATTCGTATCAAGGCGAGTTTTGTATGAAAACTTTGATCTCCTTTGTAATGGATTTATCATAGCAAATTGAAATCTATACATGATATTACTCCATACTTCTTTCAAATTTAGTTGAAATTAAATAATTTTTCCCGTCTAGAATAAAATTCAATCCTTGTTGTTTTATCGAAAAATTACCTTTTACCATCACTAATAACGGTAAACCCTATATATTATTTAACCCAACATCTTATGTTAGTATTACGGAGTTGTTAATTTATTTATTTTTTTTTCCTTTTTTTACGATCTTTTCTAGTTTAATTAACAAATTTTTACTGTATTAAAATATTCTTCATTTAGAGTCGATCCAGTTTAAAAAAAAAAAAAGCTAAAAGTTCTACCTGCGCATGTCTTACTCAAAAACATAGTCCTTAATCATTACTCATGTATGTTACAACATGTAATAATACATTTGTTCACAACCTTTTTCTAAGAAAGTTAATTTTAAAGTGCTTTTCAAAAAAAAAAAAAAAAAAATCATCAACATTAATTCATAATTGATTTTAGACAGCCATGCATGTATACACAATACACGTCTTTATCATCATGTTATATAAAAGTCACTCTAATAATTATCTCCCCAACATTATTATTATTATTATTATTATTATTATTATTATTATTATTATTATTATTATTATCATTATTCATCTACACACCCACAATTACTTGTCTACTTCTCAATCCCAAGAATCTAAATCACATTTTTCCCCTCCAAAAAAATTTTCAAAAATATGGAAAATGACATAATGCCTTTATCTTGCTAAAATTATGCTTTTATGGAGTACGATTTCGGGTATTACTAAGTTTTTCAATAAAGGGAATCATCTGATTTAGTCTGAATTCGAGTCAGGTAATATTATAGGAGCGATTGTAGTGTCAATGTTGTATGATGAAGCCTCAACTTCATCCACAACACCACCACCACAATGTGCTATGAAAGTGCAACTTGTTTCGAAATCAAAGAATGAGAGACTACTAGTGAAGTACTTTGATGCATTCGAGTTTGATTTCGAGTACGAGAAAAGCGGCATTTGGTCGCCTCCGGTGAGGCGGACAGCGTATATCGGATCGTCGGGACGAGTGTTTACAGAGGAAGAATTGTTTGCTAAGCTTAGGGATGCTTTGGAGTCTCAAAAAGACGTCCCTTGTGTTAATTTTTGGGGTTGTTTTTCTTCATTGTTTTCTACTTTTCATAAAAAGGTTGTAAAAACAAAGGAAATTACATGTGCATGTGATTGTCAATAACATTTACAGTGTTTTTTATACAATTTATGACATTGTTATTGTTTGTTGTTACTTCCTATTTTTTTTTTCTTGGCATAGAAATTTAGATAATTACCTTTTAATAAGACAGTCTTATATGAGAATTATAACGAATATAACACAAATAAACTAGAGACAGTACGGAGTACAATTTAGAACGAAAATATAAGTTTAAAATCCTCCCAAAGTACGATTAGATTATTATAGAAAAAAATGCAGTCATTATTAAACCCACATCATAAAAAAAAAAAGTAAATTACATATTAAAATCGCTAAGTGTAATTAGTGGAAAAAAAGCCGACTGCGCGAAGTAATAAGCCGACTGCAAAAAGCAAATGGCAACAAGGGAGTG
The DNA here is from genome assembly GCA_023091065.1 of Dianthus caryophyllus. Classification (NCBI taxonomy): domain Eukaryota; kingdom Viridiplantae; phylum Streptophyta; class Magnoliopsida; order Caryophyllales; family Caryophyllaceae; genus Dianthus; species Dianthus caryophyllus. The sequence continues at coordinate 7,901,950 of CM041522.1, read as the reverse complement.
TTAAATCATCATCTTTACTTGTTTGAGTTCCCAGTCATTCTCTAGCTGTCCTACTTGAATTCTTAGTCATGAAGGCCAGAAGAACGTCGAGAGTTCCGAAAAGTACATTGACGTAAAAGTAGAAGTAAAACAAAGAGATGACTATGACCGTTGCAACGAGGCCTGGAAAATTCGTCACCACAGCGCATACTCCACTCACAAACGCTATCATCAGTGCACCCAGTGAAATCGAGTTCAGTAAATGCGCGCCTATTGACAATTTATCAACAGTCACCAAAGCGTTACTTCTTGCAACAACAAAGTAGCAGATAATGGCAAGACTAGACAGTGTAAACGCGACAGTATCCGACACCAAAAACGCTTGAAATGCAGCACCCTTCACAAGCATAGCACGTCCTGAATTTTGATTATATCCGCCTGGAACTGTAAATCCAGCAGTGAAGGATACTGTTGAAATCAGCGCGGCACACACTAATCGAGTTTCGTTTGCTTTCTTCAGAGACCTGATTTTATCTTCAACTTTCTTCATGTTCAGATTTCTTTCTTCTACTGTGACACAATTGACATTTTCTATTTTGTCTTCACCATTGCAAATCCCGTTGTTTCTTCTTCGGCTTTTTGGTAGTATCTTGCTCATTTGCCTAGGCGGAGCCGCAGCCTACAGTAAGGCACAAACTGATTTTTAAAACAAAAGTACAGGATTAAATGACATTATTGATTTTTGATGACCGCCTTAAAATGATAAGCATGATGGTAAATGACCATTTTTATAACAATTTATATATAAGGCTCAACTATATAAATGTCAGGTATGACACGGTGTCTAAGTGTCGGACAAGGTTATCTACGGTTATCTTGTGCCTGACCCCTTTAGGAGGAGGGCCGGTCAAAACATGACCCGAGAAGCAGGTTGGGCCAGACCGCACAGTAGGCTATCTCTCGCCTTTATAAAAGGCGCACTAAAATGTCCCATTGTGTTTTGGCTAGTTCCGGGGTTCTCTTTCAAATTATGGTATTGAATTGAGATTAATTACCGAAAAGAAAGATGAAATTTGTTAACTACGGAGTAGTTTTAAAAGGCACAACCGAACGAGGTGAGAAAGACCATAGATAATGAGGTGCAAAAGGAAAGCACCCGCTTATTCAACACAAGAATACATGATGCACCATTTGTACCAGCACATATGCATTTTCCAAATGTAGTACCCCTTTCGAATCCAAAGATCAGCAAATAAGATACTCCGTAGTAATAACGAGGCAAAGAGAAACTGAGAAAGGAAACTCTCTTATACCAAATGAGCACTCTTCATCACAGTATTATGAAATAGAATTGACAGAGATGTGAAGGAAACTCACAAAATGATGAAGGCTAGGATTGGCAGCAATAATGTCCCCAGCAGTGAGGTTCTGATTATTGTACGCATTCACATCCAAGATATAATCATACTGCTTAATGAACGCAGCAACGCGCACGAAGCAATCATGGCTTGGAATGCTTGGAGTAGTGGCGGCTACAATATGAAGTGGTGTGTCCCCATTTTGGTCCTTTTCATTCAGAAGCCTGTCGCAGGAAGGTGCTTGCTCTAAAAATCGTTGCAATCTGTGCAGACATCCCAAATTAGCTGCATAATGCACCACATTCTGCCCACTTACGTCCACCACCTCAATACAGTCGGGATAAGATTGAATCATCATATTTACTCCTTTGAAATTCCAGCTAAGTGTCGCAAGGTGTAGTGGTGTTTGGCCTTTATTGTCTTGAATGTATGCTGCTGAATTGTACTGATCGTCGTAGTTCAGGAGGAGCTGTAGAATGCTCAAATCCCGCACATGTTGAGCAGCAGCACAATGAAGCGCAGTTTGCCCCAGCGCGTTCTTAACTCTGATCAGCTCACTATTGTTGTTCTCCAATATCTGCTTCACAACCCCTACCATTTCCAATCAATAACTTGTAAGCACAACTAAATCTTTTCTTATTTATTTAATATATTTCATCTTAAATATCATTGCTATTGATATTTTATTATATTTATGATCCTTTTGTTATTATGTAAGAAAGGAAAAAAAAAAAAAAAAAAAAGCTAAAAAGAGTAAAATGTAATTTCAAAACATTTCAAAAAATACTATGAACTTGGGAAAACAATATCTTGAAGTTAAATATATTATCTATGAAATTCAAGAATTTTAATGCTAGTTATGAATTAGATGAGTGCACTGACTTGGAAACAATGTTGTAATGAAAATAAGAAACCACTACCCATTCGATCCTACAACAATTTGATTGAAAAGAAACAACACGGTTGAATCGAGGCTGTTGGCACATCAATATGACTAGACCTAAAATGACCGGAAAAGAATTAGTCTCTACCAAAACAATCGTATTCACTTTGGTTTTACGCAAGCCAACGGAGAAAAATGCAAACGAGCTATCATGGTTTCGACCATTGTGGTATTGACGACAACCAAATCAGTGATCATATTTCGAATGAATCAGGCCAATGACTAAACTGTGGGAGGGTCGGAGGGAACAGCTAAGCATACCTTTGTTACGACATAGTACTGCAGCATGAAGAGCAGTTAGACCACATGGACCACTGTGATGAAGAGGCAGATTCAATGCTTTACAAACCTGCATAATGCTACCAAAAGAGTGAACACACCCGTTCTCCGCCGCCAGATAGAGCGGAGTCTCACCTACACGGTTTTGCGTATGGTGCACCAAATTGTCGGCAGCAGCTTCAATCAGCAGCTTCACAATAACAGCATGACCAGCTCGAGCAGCCTCGTGTAGGGCTGTATCGCCCTTGTCATTGACCATATTCATTAGACCAATTAGGCCACCACAATTATGTAGACTCTCCAACGACACCAACGTCAGGAATGCATCAACAGCGTCAGTGTGCCCGAACCTCGCAGCTAGATGCAATGGAGTATCCCCATTGATATTAACCTGCGACAGAACAGAATCCTCTACAGTTGAGTCGAGAATATACTGGATGAATGGAACACTCACTATCTCTGATGCTGCAACTGTGCCTTTGAGTGGTCTCCCCACGTGAACGTGAAGAACATTATTCCTCGACGGAGTCTTCATTTCCTTCCAGTCATGCAACTGCAAGTCGCTCATCGAGCCACTCACTGCAGCATGGTACACACTCGTCTCCATGCGCTTATCGCGAGTTACAACAACCTGTGAAGAGGAGGAATGCACTGAATTCATGTAATCAGCCATTACACAATAGTTGATTCTTATATTCCAGAGACTTTGATGCAATGTTAATACTGTCTTACTTAAGCGGGAAGTTTACGACTTCATTTATTTAAACAATTTAGACTTTGCTTACTTGATCAACCTTTTACTTGGTCCAAAGGACTTTGAAAACCACAAACGTACTGCCACATTTACATTATGATGCAGCCATAGTTGATAATGATCGGCAGCATAATACTCAAAAATTCAAGATTACAACTGTTTTAAACTATAATATCAGAAAAGTGAAATTAAGAAACCATTACATTTGAATTTTTCGATTAACTACAATTTCTGTTCATGACTTCACCTTTCAAAGAGTGCAATGTTAATTTATTTTATAATCCACTTCCAAATATATTACTCCGTACTACATAGCCACCTTCCTCTTTCCACTTCTAGTTTAACCTATTGAAATAATCAACTCATTGACTAATAAAATTATACGGAGTAACAAACTACAAAGATATCATCACCGTCCGCTCCTTCCTAGAATTATCCTCACTTTACATCAGAAACTTCATAAACTTATGCTAAAAAAGTATCCCAAATTATTTCTTGAAAATTGTACACATTCTCAAGCCACAGCATGACAATTGACGTACACCCTTACGTAAACTTGTGACAATAATGCAAACTAATTGGGAAAATATAATCACATATAAATGGAAAACAATAAGAAGCAATGCATTTCAAACGAAAACGACAACACGATCGAATTACGCTCTAAATAACCTACAAACTTGCCACAAAATTGTACTCTTCTAAGTGAAAATCGGCACTATTTATTCAAGTGGAGATTTTTCAAAAATTCTAGTAACGTATAGATGAAAGCATAGTCATGCAAGATGTTGTATAATACTCCCTCCATTCAAATTTCAAATCCATGTTGTGTATTGACTTTTTCACAGTCGCTGAGATGCATTTTGCAATGATGATATCATTTGTTTCACATTTTCATAAATTATAAAAATTTGATACTAATATCACATTTAAGCAAACTAACCAAACAAGATCACACAGGACTATATTCACTTATATATGGAATTTCAAAGAAACTCTGAATGGTATCAAATAGTGAAGTGTACAAGTTGGATTTGAATGGAGGGAGTACGTCTTTACATATACATATTCTCGTTTCAACTCTCGATAAACGTGATAAAGTAAATGACAAGAACGGAGTTCAAGAGAGGGAGTAGCGGATTAGAAAATACATACAAAAACCGGGCCTTCGTCGAGCTTATAATTCATCCATTGTCCAGATTATACACTGTCCACGACATTGCAAAGCCGCGGAAACTGCATATGAAATTGCAAAGTTTCGAAAGTAAACACGGAAACTGCTGCAGAGTTTCCATTAAACTACAATGACAAAACACAGAGCATAAGAAACACATTCTGGAAATCCATAACTCAAAATTCTTCAAACATACCTAATTTAAAAGAATTAAGCCAAAATTGAGTTAAATAATCAAATTATTGCCAGAAATAGTGCGATAGATATCACGAAAAACTTAGATTTTAGACGAAATCCACTTAAAAAAAAAAAGAACTCAGAATAAAATGCATCAATTAAATTCAATTAGGCAATTAATACGACAATATACCAGAAATTGGAACCCTAATTTGGAGGATTGAAGTAAATCAACCAACAAATTCAACACAAACCAAAGAGCATCGTTCATTCGTTCTTAGTTTTCCATTTTTTTTTATTTTTTTTTTTATTTTTGTGCATTTTTTTCAAAAAAAAACTACGGACTGAAACGGGCCAAAGAAGTTCTATTTGATCCTCAATATTAAGGTTCGACAGGCCCAAACATTAAGGTAATTTAAATTTAAATTTAAATTTAAAACACTTTCGGGTTAGTAAAACGAATTACGAGTTACGACAATTAAAACAAAACCTCACGTGATCATATTTATTTTTCACATATGTCTATTGAATTGTTGGACGTTAGACTTAATATTAATAGAAAAAAGTATCCATTTCTGAAAGATCACTACCGAAAATGTCTTTGTATAATTATTAAGGTTGATTTATTGATGACGATACCTTTGTTTCGTCATTTTAATCTTAGATCGTCAAAATCACATATGCTAAATTTGCATAGCTTTACAGTTACATCGGGTGTACACCACAAATTAACATGCTTCAACATTTAAGCTTTTAACATATGGTGTAAAGAAGATTCTTTACAGCAGGTATAAGCATACCTTTTTTTGAATATTTTTTTTTCGTTAATATGTTATGCTTTGATCACCTTAAGATAGATTTATCAAATAGGCGAAGGTAGGTCATGCGTCGATAAGAACAAGTTGGACAAAATACAATTCAGGCGAATTGCAAATTCTATAAATACGAGTTTATATGGATTTTGAGTCGGATTGGGAGTAAGGTAAACTTCTTAGGGATCATTGAAATTAAGCTGAACTTATGATAGTTTAACTAAACTTGAGGTTAAAGTAAACCTTTTTTTTTTTTTTTTTTTTTTTTCTTTTTTTTTTGGTAAAACTATGCTTCAAGGGGTTAAACTGAACTTGCTCACACTCAACCTCCATATTATGATTGATGAGGGGTTTCAATCATTATTAATCATCTAACCGCCTTGAGTGTAAGTAATATACAAACTAATTACATCACCCGTCATGTTTATTATTATAAATTCCTATCTTTACTCCACACATATACATTAACGAGTAGCATATCCTAAACACACTTTTTTCACCCTCTAAACATCTCTTAAGGGGTCAATTTTGTATCCAACACCATCTTCTTCGTCCTTAGAAATTCCATACATCTTTATTTTAAGAACTTATCTCTCTCGTTTCTCAAAACAGCTGGAATTTCATATAAATGGAACTGCGTTACCTTGTCCCAATTTTCATTTCATTTACTTTCTTCCTCCTTAATCCTAACCTAATTCTACCTATTACGTCTTTAACTACACCGTCTACAACTTCCGCTGCAACTAATCTTGATCCGAAACAGCTAAGAGCCCTCCAATCCCTAAACTTCCCCACGTCAACAGATCCTTGTTCGAACCTTCCTTCCCTTAAGAACATGACCCGTTGTGACAACACAAAACCATTCCACCACCTCGTTTCCCTCCACCTAGTCGACTGCGCCAACGACGTTTTCCTCTCATCCACCGCCCTCAAATCTCTATCAACTCTTCAAGATCTGTCCTTCATCGATTGTCCTGCGGCCATTGCCACCCAATTTCCGACCGATTTGGCCTCAAATCTCAAATCATTCACATGTATAAACAGTTTACGCATGATCAATGGTTACATGTTAAGCCAACTACAAAATGTCATAGATCTTACCATCTCATATGTCCCCATTAATTCAAGTGGACCATCTAATATAATTGCAAACCTCTACAACGTAAATAAACTCACCATTTCACATGCTAATCTTCAAGGGTTTATGCCAAAATCATGGCATTCAACCACCACCTACATTGATTTATCATATAATAAGATCAAAGGCGACATTCATGCTTCTATAACCGATCTCGAAAATTTGGTTTCACTCGATTTAACTGCAAATCAGCTAACCGGTGAACTACCCTCCTCAATCGGTGACTTAATCGCTTTGAAAAACTTGTCACTATCGTCGAACTCACTTTCGGGTTCAATACCCGAATCAATCGCATCAATGCCAGAATTAGAGTACATTGATCTAAGCTCGAATCAATTTAACGGGACTATACCAAGTTTCTTTACCAAATTGAAGCGGTTGAAATACTTGAACCTCCAAAACAATAATTTCCACGGCGTAATGCCATTTAATGAGACATTTATTAAGAAATTGGAGGTTTTTAAAATCGGAAATAACATAAACTTGTGCTATAAAAATTCTAGTTTCCAATTGAATGTAAAACTTGGCATAGCGCCTTGTGATAAGAACGGAAACCCTATTCAGCCTCCGAAAAAGGCAGTTCGTAGTGGGGTCAATGACGAGGACGAGAACGAAGACGAGGACGATTACTTTGATGACGACGGTAGTTCGGAGACTAAGACTACCAAAAAGAGTAGTGGGCACCATGATCACAAAGCTGTTATTGGCCTAGCTATATCAGTCACATCAATTGCCTTCTTGCTCATTTTGCTTATTTTTATAGCTAAGAAGTTTGCTTGATAATTTATTGGGATTTGTATGAGTAGCAAAATTTAGGGTTTAACAAAGTTGTTAATTTGGGGAAAAATATTCGGATTATATGAATTTTTAGGAAAAAAGACGTACACGTTAAATAGTAAGATGAATGTCGCAATTAGTAGTTGACAAAGTTAAGTAGCAATTCAATGAACGTAATAATTCATTTCCGTAAATGGCAATGTGTGTTCTCATGACATACATTACGTCTTTCATAAATATTATTCCGAGAGACGAAACACCGTACTCGTGGATGCACCATATAACAACTTCAACGTCAATCTTAACGTGAATCTCGTCTGTGCTCAAGCTGGAGCCGCCAAGCTCGACACCATAGCGCAAGTTAGTATGTTCAAATTTTCAGTACAAAGAAATATAACTGCACATAGATATTTCTATCTGAGTCACGACTCACGGCCACAAGTTCATATATTACTAGTGTGGCTACAACCTCAGTACACTCCACGAAAATTAAATCTCTTTTCGATAACGAACCTCGTCGAGACTTCACTGACTCCCAGTTTCTTTCCATCACCCAATTTCATTTTGCCCATCTTGAGACTCACGTCATATAAAATGATACGAGTCCAAATTAAGCAAGAGAGTACAAGAATACAGAGAACAAACAAACGCGTAGATATAAATCCGTCACAACAAATTACAGGGAAAAGAAGGTCGAGTTGGATGGATAGATACTTCGATCTAATACTTTGAAAAGCGTGCTTCCCTTGCATATGAATATATATATATGCTTAGAGTGCAAAAAGGGATACATAGGAACATACATGGAAGAAGCGATCAAGAACCCTCGACGGAAAGAATTTCGAGCTCGGCCCACCAGAGGGGAGACAGCCGCGGCACAGCAGCATCAGGCGTTATAGGGATTGCTTCTCGCAATTTGCAAGTCACCGCCTGCATGGTCGGCCTCTGCATTGGATTGGGTTTGATGCACTCTTGTATGACGTCGCATATGACGTTTAGCTCGTTGGTTTTGACTGTTTTGAGTGCCGGGTCAATCAAATCCTTGTTATTATCTTTGTCGTTCAAGTACTGTGAAGCCTGCACCATACACAGATGATACCAAAAGAGGGTCATTTAGTGACAGATAGTCATACATAGAGTCATTTAGTAACAAAGCATATGGAAGTCAAGACATTTACCCAATCTGTGAGGGAACCTTCGTGCTCCGAGTATGGAAGCCTTCCCGTGATGACTTCAAGCATCAAAACTCCAAAGTCGTACACATTTTGTCGAGGATCAGGTTTGGCGGTTGATTCCTCTGGTGGGCCCTCTTCACTGGAGTCCTTAGATTTAGGTAAGATCTCAAATGGCTTCTCTGCAAGCTGGATCATCGAAGAAGAAGAAGAGGATTATTGCAAGATATAGACAACTATGTTACTCCGACACTACACTCAGCAGTTGTGTAACGTGTCAAACACGACACATGTTTGACACAACACGACACTTCGCTTCAGACCGAAACATCGAAAATTTTGCAAAAAAGCAGCGGTGTTGGACTGTCGGAGGGTCTGAGCAACAGAGATAGACAAAACAGAAAGCATGATAGAGAGTGAAGATGGTGGAGGGTGTACCTTAGCTGCATAATCATCGGTCAAATATATGGCCTCTGAGTCCAACTTGGAATGTGAAACCGGAACACTCAGGTCATGGTGCATGTATTGGAGGCAATAAGCCGCCCCCATGATGACCCTCATCCTCGAATTCCAATCAAGATTTTCAAATTCCTCGACTGTGATACAAACCAACGACAGAATAAGGGTCACATTATCCTTGAGTCTAATTCTCTAATGTAGCACATGGATACAAAACCTAAAAGTGAAGAGTCAAAGTAACAAAGATAATCAGGCATAAACATAAGAAAATTGCTTACCATGGAGATGTTCAAAGAGGTTGCCACTCGGGGCATATTCAAAGACCATCATTCTAGTAAAAGGTTCTTGCTCTTCACAATACCCAAGAAGATTCACAAAATTCTTGTGGTTCACTCGTGACAATGTTTCAATCTGTAGGATGTCGATGTCGATGTCAAATATAAGAAATTAAGAACTGAAATAGAAGCAGTCAAACACTGGTGGGTCTAACAAACCTTACCTTTTTTCTGTATGTTAATTCATCTGCTTCTGACCAATCAAGTGAAGACTTGATATTTGTTGATGCAACTGCGATTTCCACTCCGCTTGATAATGTCCCTTTGTAAATGGTGAAGGCATCAAAAGTAGCAATGATATTGCTAAAGTCTTCACACGCTGTTTCAAGCTCTGGCCTGTTTAGCTTAGGAACACCTGCACGTAAGACAAAGTGACAAACATTTCAAGATACAATAACTGTACTGATATAATGAGGACTTGTGGAGTACTTAAGTCGGAAATTTCAGTAAACCGTCAAGCGTAATCAGGCTATACGACTCCTGCTATACACAACGCATAAAACTGTTTGGCAAACATGAGCGACAAGATTACGCTATTAGAAGCCTATTCGCCTTTATATCTACGTTCTCTGATGTTAGCACGTCATATAGCAGTACCAAACAGTTCAAATTACATAAAATGATCAAGAAGACCAGAAAATCACCTGTCACAAATGCTTTCTGCAATTGTCCACTGATTCCCGTCTTAAAGGGCCCTATATGTTTTGCACCTCGACTTCTCCACATGAAATATATCGCTGCAGCGACAACTAGCAAGAACGCCACTCCAAGAACAATAGCGACGTAAACCCATACCATCTGTGATGATTTTCCCTTTTCTTGGGGAACCGTGGTCGGTTGGTCTTGTTTGGTCTCGGGCTGTAAGCTGGGCTCAGGCGGAGTTGACAGAGATGGTTTTAACGGGCTTGGCCCAATACCCGAAGCTGGAAAAGATCCACTACTTCTGAAAATTATCGGCGTTGAGCTCGCATTGTCGTCTTCTGGACTGATGCTTTTATCAGGTACAGCTTCAAGGTTACTGGACTGCTCAGCCAGCTGGCGACGTGTGCGAACGGCCAAATTGTGTGCTTTCTGAAGCAGATGTGGACCATATGAAGCTGAAGATAGCCAATGTCAGTTTTGTTTCAATAAGACCCAAATCTTACACATAAGGAAAAAGGTTGTTGAGTGTGGACCAGGGCAATAACCTTTAGTAACTTACATTCAAGATTACTGTTAGAGTTGTGTCCCGGACCATTGATAGTGTCTGCCATGCCACTTGGCCTTCAAAGATAGGGCAAAGTGGTCAGTTTCAGTGAAATATAGTAAAAAAAAAAACGATGTCGAATTAACACAACGAAAAGAGATAAACAGACAACATCGACTACTGAGTATATCGCTATGGAGAGTTTGGAGAGATGGTTTGAGTATTCAGTAATAGTCGTAGGTCCTTATACACATAGGCTAACAAGTTTAGCTAGTCAGATGACACTCACGGAAAATTCTCTTCACACAACATCAGACGAGATATCATGATAATAGCTAACACTTCAGCAAGGGGTCAATTAAAAATTACCGGAGGCCAATTTTCCTGTTATTGACTGAAGTGAGGCAATCATCATATTGCAGCTCAGACAGCAGGCTGAGCTCTTCAACTTCTCGAGGGATGGGTCCTTCGATTTTATTATTGCAAAGCAGTCTGAAGCAAGAAATAGAATGGAGTCAGTTAATAACCTTGAAGATAAAAAGATGATAGTGGTGAATATTGCATACCAGCACTTACAATCGTTTTAGTGATACTAGCTTCGAGATTTCTGCTGGAATTCTTCCAGTCAAATAGTTGTCTCTCAAGTCCAGTATCTCAAGGAAGGTAAGATGTCCAAACTCAGCGGGAATGACCCCTGAGAGAAGATTTCCACGTAGTAAACTGTTCAAGCAAACCAAAAAATCACAAAAAATTTCAAGAGTAAGAAACACATGAAAAACTTAAACGTCAAGTTCACGAAAACAACTACAGAGCACAGACGCACAGGCGATGAAAACTCACAGAGCTCTTAAATTGGCAAGGTTACCAAGTTCAGGCGACAGTGTTCCTCTCAAAGAAAGTCCACTGAGATCTCTGTGAGTAAAAAAACAAAAAAACAATGTAGAGTATAAACTATACAGCACTATAGATAACAAATAGAGGTAAAACAGTCGCGATATGAACCATTTTCCGCAGAGATAAGTGACAAAACTTACAGCCTTTGCACTTTGCCATCAACACAGCGGACACCGAACCAATTGCACGGATGATAATCATTAGAATCCCAATTCACAAGCGAGTTGAAAGGATCAGACTCTATGTTACCCCGTACTTTCAACAATATCGATCCTATATTAGTAAAGGATGAAAAAACATTAGATCATCGCTTTCAACGTTAAATGCATGAATTAAGTACAATCTGGTGACAATAATCATCCTCACATACCCTCAAGGTTGAGCGAAGAAGTTCCTCGGAGTCCAGAACCGAGAATCAAAACCACGAAACATATGAATTGGAGGTTAAATGTGCTCCATCTTCCCCCCATTGCTTGGTCAATACAACAACAATGGAGTGATGGGGCTTTACCAAACATCCCCCAACAGCCAACACCACCTATACAAACCAATACTCCACAAAATCGCCAGGTTCTCGTCTAACCCCTCTATGACCGAGCTCCGGTCACAGAACGAAAATAAAGGACCCGAAACCAAAACGATCACCGCAACACCCTCCACGTAAATGTACAACTTATTATAGAAGCTAAATAACTATAATCCAGACAAAATGCAAGTGCCCTTCTCTTCAATTCGAAGATTGAATACGAAACTCTTGTTTGTTTGACAATGTCGCCAGCAGTTCAACCAATTCTGACTCCTAACAACAACAACAAACATAATCAGAAATCCGGAACTAAATTTAACGAATAATTCTACGACGAGACTAAAATGTGATCATCATTACAACACATTTTAGTCACTAATACACACATACAATGGTCTTATCAAAGAATTTGTAACTATCTGCAAATGAAACACCAAAATCAAAGACAAACCCTCTTCAAATTATCCAAAAGGGTATCCAAAATTAGTCACAAATCTCCATCTTGCAACAAAAGCACAGGAATCAAAGAATAAACCCATTTACAAGCAACAAACTTCAATTAAAAAACAAAAAAATCACATTTCAAAAATAAAACAAAATTAGGGTTTTTACCTGAAAATTATGGGTGACAAAAGGGGTGCCCAAGAATCAAACTTTCTGCTGCTTACTTTAATATATAATAAAAAAAAAAAAACTAAACTATTAAGGAAAAAAATAATAAAATAATAGTTGTAATTATTTAAATTATGAGGAAAAAATAAATAAAAGAATTGTGTGTGAAACTACCCTTTGAAGATCAAAGAGCTTCTTCTTCATTCCATCTTCAAATTATGAAGAAGAATTAGAAGGAAGTTGGAGCTCCAAAAAAATGGGGTTAAATTTCTGAGTTCTTCCCTCTTTTTTTTTTTTTTTTTTTTTTCTTTTTTTTGTTTTTTTTTTTAATTTCTCTCTCCTAGATTTTCTCTCTCCTCATCTGTTTTTCTTGTTTCTCTCTCCTCCCTCTTGTTGCCTGATTGAGCAGACATACTTTTTTTTTTTTTTTTCAATTCCTTTATTTTTGGGTTAATTAATTTCGGTCAAATTTGAATTTGAATTAATTTATCACTGTTATACTCCGTATATATTTTATTATTATTATTATTATTATTATTATTATTATTATTATATTCTACTTCTATGCGATATTATATATGGAATACTGTGTATAGAGTTATCTAATAAATTTGTCTCGTATAGAAAGTATTGTTTGACACTTAGTTATCTAATCAAAACAAATGTGCAATATTTAGTTGCCAGTTTTAACTTTCCTATTCAGTTCATTTATATTTAAATGTTGTTTGGTTGATGTAAAAGATATAAATTCATTTTTTTTTCCAAATAAGCGCACTATGTCATATATGGGACTTTAAAAAAAAAGGTAATTCTATTCAAACTAAAATTAAAATTAAAATTAAAATTAAAAATAAAAACCCAATGCAATGAATAAAGAGGGTAAAATAATCATAATTAAAGGTAGAAAATAATTATAAAAAGAAAAAGAATAATGGGACATCTGTTGGTTAGGGGTGGGGCCCAAAGGACACGTCTTTTAGCCGGCAAATTTTAACTGTCACCGTCGGCGGGAATTTACCTGCCTTTCCCGCGTGCTTTCTTCTTTTTGTTGCTTCTTGTTGGGCCCCACCCCTGCTTTTATTTTCTCGTCGTGCCCCCCTCAATTTGTCCTATACTTTTGACATTTTTTTTCTTTCTACGGAGTATTATCGTTGTCTCATTTTAATTAATTTTGGTTTTTCAATTTTGTTGGTTTAAAAGAACTGTTTGGGAAAAATTAATTTGAATAGGTAGTAAAGCGAAAAGTTAAATTTGGCGAAAAGTTAAATTTGGCGAAAAAGGTAGCTGAAAAGCTAGCTGAAAATAACTAGCTGAAAATTATTTTACTGTTTGGTAAACAACCTGAAAAGATAGCTGAAATAAAGTAAAATGACCAAAAAGGACATAGCTATTGATAGTTTTAGGGTGTTGTTCTTTCATGTACCACTTTTACTCATTCGTGTACATACTTTTCCATTTTATACCCCTTCTCTTATTTTCACTCTTAGTTTTTCTCTCTTTTCTCTCACCTTTTTAAATTTACTCATTTATGTACTACTTTTGTACACTTTTTTTTTCCTCATTTTTGTACACATTTTTACTCATTTTTGTACACTTTTTTTATTCAAAATATATATTAAAAAACAAACACTAAAGTAAAAAATTAAATATTTTATTTAAAATATTAAAATATGTATTTTACAAAAAATAAACATCAAATTAATTCACTAAAAAAAATATTCAAAGTAACAAATTAAAATATTAATTAAAAAAAAAAAAAAAGTACGTAGTACGCGCAAGTGCGCAACTCCCACCCCCAAAACCCTAAGCACCAAACAGCACCGTCACGATTGTGCCGGCACCGATACGTACCATTAGTGATGTCGACTTTATCCCGTACTCGTCTCTTCATCGTCATGTTTTAACAACATACTCCATATTATATCATCATTATCACCAAAATAAAATTGTGTTTATTAATATAACGTTTAAGTAAATGATATTTCAGTTGAATTATTCGCAAAACCGTTAAAATAATTAGATTTACCTCATGAAATGGTAGGGTATCCGTCATAATTACTTGATTATAGTTAAATTATGCAACATAATTGTGAATATAAAAGAGAGAAAAAACTGTAATTTAAAAGAAGTGAAGGGTATTAAATGGAAAAATTAGAGTAAAAAGTGTACAGGAATGAGTAATTGTGTACATGAATGAGTAAATACATGTTGGTATTCTAATCATGTTGCTTCCCAAATTAAAGTAGCTATTTGATCACGAATTTTCTTCATCTCCGGAGCCGACTCATTTAGATTTTCGTTGTTTGTGCCATCATCATCAACTTCGACATCTTCGCCATCTATGTACTGCGGGTACTTAGCAATATGAAAATAATACGATAAATGTTATCATACCTTGAAAGTAATTGGTGTCAGAACGAAGCACTATACAATGAAACAAAATACTACCAGCAACTTCTTCATCAGAAATTAGGGTTTAGATTTTATAAATATTTTAGGAAATAGGTATGAAAATTAATATTTTAATTAATAGGATAAAAAAAGTAAGGGTATAATAGTAAAAAAAATTATAACCAGCTAGCTTATTTTTTAATAAGCTACCTGAAGTAGCTTTTTATTTCAAATTTAGTGAAATAAACTTCCACTATTGAAATATTTTTCACCACCTTCACCAAACACTTCCAGTTAAAATAGGTAGAATTTGAATTTTTGGTCAAACCAAATTAACTCCAGTCAAATAAGTGTTGAAAAGAACCAAACAAGGCTACAAGAAGCTTTCGCAATAGTATTAGTGTATTATTGTGGAATCTATCTTTTAAGTAACTACGGAGTACTATTAATGCCTGAAATATGCTGGTATCTTTCGGAAAATTCGTATATAAGATTGTGAATATTCTATTTTGAGTACTTTCTATCTTAATATTATTTGTTACGCTGACTTTTTCCTCACAAAAAAGTCAAATCAGAATAATTCATCAAACTATGAGAAAGAAATTTCAATGTTCCATGTGATTTTAAAGCCAAATGTTATGTTATAAAGAAAATATATAAGGGTGAAAAAATGTACGGAGTACTCCCTCCGTCCCGGTCATTTGTTTACACTTTCCATTTATGGGTGTACGGGTCA
This sequence comes from Dianthus caryophyllus, assembly GCA_023091065.1. Classification (NCBI taxonomy): domain Eukaryota; kingdom Viridiplantae; phylum Streptophyta; class Magnoliopsida; order Caryophyllales; family Caryophyllaceae; genus Dianthus; species Dianthus caryophyllus. Next base: position 7,886,248 of record CM041522.1, on the reverse strand, counting down.
TTTGTTTACACTTTCCATAAATGTCTATGGTGACCCACTTGTGGGGGTGGACCAACTTTCTTAACCAATAACATTGTTTTATTTTAGCCACTTTGTACTTATATTATTATTTTTATAGTTTTTTTATTTACCTCTCTCTTCACATCGATAAATGTGTATAAAGTAAATGTAAACAAATGATCGAAACGGAGGGAGTATTATAAAAGGATCTATATTTAATCTGTCCTTAATTTTATTCAGTTATTCCCAAACATACAAAAATACTTCCTCCATTCCGTTTGGTTCTATACATTTGACCAAAACACGGTAATTAAGGTAGAAGAAAATCAAGTGGGATAGACAATAGAATTACCAAATTACCCCTACTTTATTCTTTAAAAAATGACATTGCAAGTGGGTTCAGTGGGGTATTAATGAAAGGTATATTGGTCTTTTAGTTTAATAAAGTACGGACCAAAATAGAAACGTATAGAATTGATTGGAATTTTCGAAAAAGGAATATGTATAGAATCAAATGGAATGGAGGAAGTAAAAGTTACTCCCTCTGTTTCAGTGAATTGTTCTGATTTGACTTTTTGTGAGGAAAAAGTCAAACCAGAAACAAACGACCGGCAGATGAGTAGAATCTTAGTAATCCACATAACAAGTCGCACGATCCTATATTCTTTCACTTAATTATAGAATTGTACTCCCTCCATTCAAATCCAAAAGCATCGTTTACTTTATTAAGTCAACCTTCGTTAAATTTGACTCCTCAAATATATCGTAAAATACAAAAAATTAAAATATGAAAATAATATATTTGAATACATTATAACATAATATTTCATAAAATTAAATTTTTAACGAAAAATTTACGTGTATACATAGAGAAATTGACGGTCAAACTACCGCCTCGAAGACCACCCCAATAGTGAATGATGCTTTTGGATTTGAATGGAGGGAGTATTCGTATTTATCTTTGGTCCCACCACACCTTTGAGGTAAACATTTTGCCACGGCTGTTATAACTTCTTCCACGCCAGTTGAAGCATTGAAAAATCTAAGAGAAGCAAACAATACTGCAATCCCATAAATTAGGTAATTATGCCCGTGGAAATATCAATACCCCACCTTTATCACCTATATATTCACCTTCATGCATTTATCCTAATCATGAAACCTTACACGTTACACCCTTCAACTTCAAGTCTCCAACCCAACTCTATTATAAGGAAGTGTAAGTCTCATATGAAACGGGTAACACCCGTTTCATATGAGAATTTGTGTATAAGGAAAGGTCGCTTTAATGAATGAATTTGACTTATTTTTGTAAAACAAGGCTCATTGAACATGGAACATTATTAATATGTGGGGTAAAGTTGTAAGTTAGCCTATGGTGCGGGTTGAACCCGTCTAATTCAAGTTGTTTCCTCCTTTAAATTTACTTTTGATATCAACTAATCTAATTTCAAACGGGGTCGTTTGGTTCAATGCTGAAAAGAAAATTTCCACGAAAATTGCAAAAAAAACTGTTTGATTCGCATGGTGGAAACTGTTTCTTCGTAGCTCTTCTACTATTTTTGCAAAAAGAAAATGGCTGGACATAAACAGCCTAAACTCGACCCGTCCTAACTCCTAACCCCTAAAGGCTAAGATCGGCCACCTCAACCCTAACCCGTGGCGGAATCTTCTACGATCCAACCGGTGTCCAATTTATAAAGAAACGAGAAAGATTTTGAATCAATTCAAGTGCCAATGAGATGAAGAAATCATCTCACGATCATAGCGTAGGATTGCTATGCACCGGGAGGAAGTGAACTTGCCTACTCCATCACGACCATCAGTCTCAGTCAACAGATTATGCTTACTATTAGAGAATACAATAATACATGAGACGACATTTTGAGAATAATAATGAATATTGAATAATATTCGTAAATCGTAATACTAAATCACTCTGTTCATAAATAAAGTTCAATCCAGAAAACCGGTATAAATGGTACATACATATTTGACTCACAACAAATCTGCTTGTTGGAACTCCATACATTTTGGATGGATAAATCATCAACATCACACTCTCCTTCGAGCTTAAACACAACGAAAACTCGAGGCTGCAAACATATTTATGTCGAAAAACAAGCTAAGAAAACCTATGCAATTACGCTGCGTATCATAAGGTGGCGCAAAGAATGACAAGAAACTGAAAATTCTTCAGAACAAAAAAAAACCCGAGAATTTTTCAGCTGTGAATAAACAATTCTCTTATCATCACCATTAGTAGTGTGTATAGTGTGTTACTATGTTTCGGAAATGCAGAAAGGTTTACTTCCATATTTGAGGTAGCTGATGAGCGTGAGGTACAAGTTCCTGCAGACAGTGTAAACGTAATGTTGTTAGTCGTTTCCGTCCAACTGAAATTCGAAAACAAAATTGGGAAAACGTAACAAGTATTGTGTCAAAATGAAGAATTGAGACCGATACCTCAGAGTAACGTCCATGATCGTGGCGCAAATGAGAGCTTTTGACAATGGTTTCCCACTTGGCATTCTGCTTCCTAGGCACGATCTTTGAATTCATACTCGTATAACAAACCGAGTTCCTTGGTGACACCCTCGGAGAAGCTGACGGCAGTTGTCGCGACAGCCACGACTCTGATGGCGATTTAGGCAAGGGAGGTGTAAGTGAAGACGCCACAGCATAGTCGTCTTCAACTGCAACTAGTTCCCTACAAGTGTTCACGTTCACGTGCCCATTTCCAGGCATTTTCGAACGTCCAGTATGAATACTTTCAGAGTAAACAAGCGGTCCACTCACACCCCTCGCCTTCATTAGCTCAACACGACCGTCATACTGCAACGACGGTCGTGATCTTAAACCTTGAGGAAGAGGTCCACTTTTGGTCGAAGCATGTACCTGCCTTCTATTATTCTTCGATACATTCATGATTGAATGAGAAACTTTGGGGATATTTGCTGGATCGATATACAGTGTTTTCTCAGCAACGACGGGAGTTCTTGTGTGCTTTCTCGGGTCTTCGTATCGCTTTGAGGAACCCTTGTTACCCACTTTGGACTTATAGTCGTCATACGAGTCTACTCTTTTGGGCACAGGCACAAAACCAACTCCCTTCTGATAAAGTGAATGTGAAGATTCACTTCTGTAGGAAGATACCGACACGTTGCTCCTTCTAGAACCTCGATAGGGTGAACCGCTTCTAGTCTCCAACTCCCCCGAGTAGAACGTTGGTCGGTTTGTCAGCTTCGGCTTTTGCAGTTCGCAGCTTTTGAATGCCGGTGCAACTCTGTGGTTTGGATACTTATGCACCTCCTCCTGCAAAATAAACACTTATCTTATCAAACGCTTTAGAAAAAACTTCACATGACTTCAAAAACAACTGCGGAAAACTTCAGACTTCACCAAAACGATCTGGTACTGAAAGTAGAAAACACGGATAAAATGCTTAAATCGTACGAGTAATTACCTTAGAGTGCTTTGGGCTGGGAGACCTCCATGATTTAGTTTTAATCAAGTTGCTGACTTTACTAGCAGACGACAAAGCGCTTCTGGACTTGTGTTTCATAGCAGGCAACGGATTGATGAGGCGCAGAGCGTTTTTAGTGCAAAACCAAGGAAGAAATGCGCAAGATTTGACTTTGATAGATATGTTGCTGCTTCGACCGTCGTAGCTGTCTTCATCCTCGTCACTTTCTTCGGATCCTATATCTTGACCTGTATACGGCACAATGTGACACGCATTACGAGAAGGAGACGGTGTCATAGCTCTTGGAACCAATGCTTTAACCTCCTTTGCTTGTTCGACAACCGTATTATTTTGCCTCCTAGACACGTGCTGAGACGGTTCTATGGTCATGGCCTTTGCTGCGGGCAAAAATCGATTAATCATGAAATCACGAGCTCTTGGGTCAGTCGATACTAACCCAGATGGATCATGTTCAGGAAGTTCAAACTCGCTCAACCCACTTACACTACAATTCACGGAAAACGATCCTCCATGTGATAAAGATAAACCCTCAATTGCGTCAGAAAACGAAAAATCAGAACTTGCATTCATCTCAGTCCCATCTTTTGAACTATCCCATTTAACCACACCGTCGTTTGATGTCGAGTACTTGGATAAACTGTTCAGTTCTCCCGAGAATTTGTTATGCTGTCGAAGCATGTTAAGTTCTCCCGAAAGTCTGTTAGATTTCAGGGTGTTTATAATCTCCCCCGACAACCTGTTTGGTGTTCGATAACCATTCAATTCACCGGATTTTTTACCAGGAGGAAATGGCATATAAATTGGCAGTTTTGGAGTGGTCGGAACCTCGTCAGGGCTCATCACCCGAGATTCAATCCCATCTTTTGCTTTACCCGGTTTTTGCTCCCACATAAAAGGAATGGACCCCGGTTTCACGACCTCGCCTAAATGGTTGTCTGTTTGCTGAGAAATAACCGGGTTTCGGTCCTCTTTAGGATAATCCCTACTCATATCTTCACCTGAAGAACGCAACGGAGACGAATACCTCCTTGCAGATATCAGAGGGGCACTCAAATTCAGCTGTTTTTTCTCCATTTCTTCAGAATTACACTGACAAAATTGTGCAGAAATTTATCAGATAATCAAAAATGTATGCTTCAAAAAAAATCCAAGTTCATAAAAGAGGAAAAAAAAAAAAAAAAAAAAGATTTAAAGAATTAAAGAGAAAAGAACAACTCAAATGAAATAAATATTGAAAATGATACAGAAACCTAAAAATTAAATCAGACAGTTGAAGTTTACAAAATTATATCCAATTCAAGAAAGTATGAACCACCAAAATCAAATAGACCCACTAAATGTCATAATTATAGGAAACAATTGCAGATGAGAGATGAATATGAAAACATGAACATCACTCTCACTATTTATTGATCAACTTGTACATTGTGGGGGCATTGTATGTCAAGTACATTTCTACGGCCGTAAAACGACTCGAATCTGTGACCTATCGTTTCATAACCCATTGGGCTAGGCTAAGACGTCTTTGTGAGAGTAGGATGACTCGAACCTGCGACCTATCGTTTCAAAACCGCCAATGGTCAGTCTATAAGACAACCTAGTTAAAGTGACATATTGCATATTTCAAAGTACATTTTTATGAGGGATAATGACATATGTCTAAGTACATTTAATTTTTATGTGGTGTTTGAACCTACAACATAGTGTGTGATGCGTGATAATGATAATTGATAAATGAGGTTGTCTATGTAAAAATTGACATAGTATACATTTTTTACGATGAATTGAAGATTCGAACCTGCGACCTACCGTATGAAACCTTAACAGGTAATCAGGGTTTTGACCACTAGGCTAAGACAGGTTCGGAAATGTACCCATGTGAGAATTCATTTACATACCATAGCAAGAATTCACTAGAATTATAAAGACAAGAAAATGAGGAAAAAAAAGAGTATACCTTGGGTGGTTAGAAAAAGCAATGCTAAATTGCTAATGAATGTGTATAGGTGGGGAAGAATGAAGGGAGAGAGTTTGGGGGGAATTGAGTGGAAATGAAGGCATATGCATTCAAGAAAGTGGGGGTGTGGAAGTAAGTAGTGTGAGTATTGACTTCTTGAGTAGTGTGGTTAGTTAAGCATGTTAGATTGTTACCTCCTTTTGCTTTTTGCACCATATCTATTCAATTATGCTATGTATCGTCTTATGTAATATCGTCTTATAAGCAGTATTTGAATTTAATGTATGAATGTATAAGAAAGATTAGTAAAACGAGTTCATGGTTCACGAATGTATGACAATTAGGTGGACTGATATTATACTAGTTATTGGAAATGAATTATATAGCGTTAAGTGTTAAGTTTAGGCAAATCAATGAAATCATATTTGAAGAGTTAAAAAAAAAAAAAAATATGCTTCTTACTTTGCTATTTTCTACTTCTCAATTCTCATTATTGAGTACGAAGCAAATGGATAAAATTAAGACGTACTCCGTAACTAATTAATAATTTAATATCAATTTTGAATTTGATTATATGTAGGAATAGACATTTGTTAATTTGAAAGAAATGAGATCAAATAAAAGTATAAAATATATGGAAAACAAAAAATACAAAAGCAAAAAATTAAAAAAAGAGGAAATTTGGGAAGAAATTTATTGGATTGAGAGATTTAGTCCCAACAATTTCTCCTATAATTAAGGCATGGCAAAGCATAATTGGTCCTACATTAGATTGGAATAATCAAAAGGACAAAGGAGGGAAGAGTAAAACCAAGAAGATTTATAAAAAGTCCAAAGATAACATGCAAAACTTCTTCATGATTTTCTACACTACACATGTTTTCTATTTTCTATTTCTACTTTTTTGTCTCCTTATGTTTATATTTTGATGACTATTGTTATCAATTTGTCTATGTTATGACTTGTGATCTTGTAACACATTCGAGGTAAGAAAAATATTTAAGTATATTTATTTGTGTTAAAACATAATAGATGCATTTTGTTTTTGTATGCAAAAGAAAAGTACTCAAGTTCTGTTCTTTTTGGTTCTTAAAATTCAGTTTAGGTCTTATAAGTAGCTCAACTCTTATAAGTTCAGCTCTTATAAACCCCACTAAACTTTAATTTACACTGACTTCAGTTCCTCTAAATTCAGTTTTTATAAGTTCAGGTCAGTTCCTATAAATTCAGCTCCAAAAAGTCGAAAAGAAAAGAGCCTCACTACCTAATTATTTATGTAGAGAGTAATTTCATTGACAATTATTTGAAAAGATGTTGATTTTAAATAATCCCTCCTCAGTCCTCTCAACTTCAACATTCTTCTCAATTCATTATAATACACTTCACATTCACATATACTCCATACTAAAAAAAAATGGGAAAGACATAAACTTTTGAGGAAGTATATGATTTTGGATAAATAATAGAAGTCAAATGAATAAGTAAATGACTAAAAATGTTTAAATGATCTCTTGAAATTAATACTCTTGTTAGTGATACAAAAATTAAATATCTGAAATTATTAGGTGCGTCAAATTATGTCACTATTCTCTATAACCAATTGAAAATGTGAAAATTTTCAAGTGGGCCAAAAATCTCTTTACTTTACTGATAAAAATAATAAATAAAGATTTATTGGTTGTGAGAGATGTCGATGACATGTTTCCCCGCTCCAGGTTACCTAAGAATTTTTCTTTGAATTACTTGTAAGCATCATTTAATAGGTGTGAAATTTTAAATAATTGGGTGAACAAAATTTTCTGAGTAAGTCTTGCATAAACCGTTTCACGCGTGCGACGGAATTTTTTGAGTAAAATGTCACTATTTTAATGCTTAAAGTGACTATTTTAATGATAAATGTGATCACTTTAAAACTTTAATAAATAATTAATTTAAACGTTAAAACAACCACTTTAGATTAAATATTAGAACATGAATTTTACTTTTTAACCTTTCAAAAGATGAAAAATATATTCAAGAAATATAATGATTTAGAAAAAAGAATTTTGGTGGGTAAAGAATGACCGGCTCGAGACACTAAAGAAATATGGAGAAGTGAGTGGGTAGGGCACGGCACGAACGTAGCGTGTGGGGCCGGGTGACGACGCCACTCGATTGATAACTACCATTAACAAACTCAATCCATTAAATCATGGACACCCATGTGCTTACAATCTCCACATATGGGTCCAAACAAAGCTATCTTAAATTTTCATATTAGACGGTATTGAAATAGAGTTATTGTGAGACGTCTTACGTGATATGATAGTTATTTGTTTTTTAAAATAATTTCTTTTGAGTTAATAAGATGTCTCACGATTTGAGACAATGTCACATGAGATTACTAACTAGATTGATTATTTGGAGTGAAACTAACAGATTTAATTTCATCCTAGCAGATGTCGGATGATGGTGGATAGTGGAAGTTGTGACTTTCGAACCACCTCAAAATGGTTGGACAATTCGGTCCAACACCGGTTGTAAGATCAGCAACTTATTCTTACGAAAACAGTATTTAAACTCTACTTTATGAAAAGAAGTTAACGTCAATTTTAATGTCTTCTAGTATTCTGTAATCTCCCGTTCCACAATGTTACTCTCATTAGTCATTACCTTCCTAAAGTCAAAGCTTCGTAACTTTGACTATAGATACATAAACACAAATGCTCACATAAAACTGTCTCACGCGCTCGACGGGGTTTTGCAACTAAAATGTGTCTACTTTAAGGTTTAAAGTGGCTATTTTAACGTTTAAAGTGACCATTTTATGGAGTTTTAAAGTGGTCACATTTAGCGTTAAAGTGGTCACTTTAAACATTAAAATAGTCACATTTTAATCATAAGAACTTCGTCGCACGCGTGAGACAGTTTTATGCAAAATTTACTGTAACATAAAATCTATATAGAATTGTTATCCGATACTAACCCCAATCCAACAAGACTCATTGACGTGTTTTTAATTTTGGTAATTTTAATCAAAATGGACTATACAAAGTGCAAAACATGTCAATGAGGCCTTGTTGGATTGGGGTTAGTTTTATATGTGTTGTTTACGGTCTGGTAAATATATCAAGTCGATTATTTTGGGTATGTAATTTTCAGTACATGTTGCGTTTACTAATTAGTAAGTTCGAGAGGGTTAGGTCATTGTCAGAACGAGTTATTTTTGAATTAAATTATACAAAGTTGTTCAATAAAAATTCGTCTTTAGGTCACTATTGGTTGTCTCTTTTTTAAGTTGTTTTATTAAAACGGTAGGTGATACGAAGTATCAAATTAGTTACGGAGTATTAGTTATTTTATATCATTTCAAGTTATTTGGAGTAAATTTGGGTAGGACAATTTCTAGCCTAATTGTGATTTGTTCGTGGCTAATTGCTTTAATTTGCTTCGAGTTAATTTCGAGTAAACAATTTCGGGTAAAAGTAGTTAAGAGTTGGATGTATGAGACTGGACCATAATAGATAGCTCAACTCGAGCACGCCAGGGGGCCCGTGCCCCCTTACCCATTTTTAGAAAAATTAATTAAGTATTTAAAGGCTCAAAATGAAACAAAGGGTTGCAGTGGTGGAGTTGGTTGATGACTTAGTTTGTAACACAAAAGTGATGGGGGATGTCAAGGGTTCAATTTCTTAATCCACCATTTTTATTTTTATTTTGCTTTTCTTCGTTTTTTATTTTAATCTTTTTGCTTTTCTTCGTTTTTTATTTTAATATACGGAGTATAAAAAATAGAGTTCATTTAATTTTATTAATAACTCTATGAATAGAATGAACTAAAATTATGTGTAAGCCAATTGTTTTTTCTTATATTCGAAGTATTGTCATGTAATGTTAGTTTTTATAGGTTTCAAATTTTTGTATCTAGTCAATATTAGAGACTTGTTGTGAAATGAGTTTGGTGGATGTCCATTGGGCTTTGCAGAATTGCAGCCCATTAGAATGTTTATGTATTTAGGTTTTCCCTCTTGTAATGTACAATATATATGTTCCCTATTAGATGAATAAAAACACAACGATTACATCTTTCTCTCTAAACTCTCTATTTGTATTATCTTTATTTCTCAGTTTATAACACGTTATCAGCACGCTCTAACTCAACGGTAATTACTTATCAATATTTTTTCCGTCTAATTTTTTTTTTCTAAACATAAAATAAAAAATAAAAATAAAATAATCGTATGATATAGATTAATACGGTGTATGTTATACTCCGTACAACTTAGTAACACTTTGGTGCACATCTGTGCCATTATCTAATCATATGGGTGTTTCTTTTGTTTGTCTTTTACATAATTTTTTTTCACCCTTCTTTGTTACGGTTTTTTTTCTCTTCTCTTTTGTATATTTTTTTAATTTTTTTCTTGTGACACATATTTCTCCAAGTGTATCTATTATAGACTATATTTTACTTATTTATTGCAATCAATTGGTAATATTGTTTGTTTGTTAATAACTATATAGCCATATTTATTCATTGGCTAATTACTCTTATGGCCATTAATTTATTGACCAAATTATTTTTAGTGACTATATAGTCATATTTATTTATTGGTTAATCATCTCTTGCCCTCTTGATCATATTAATTCATTGACCTAATCAACTTTTGCCATATTACTTCATTGGTTAATTATTCTTTTGGTCATATCGATTAATTGACCAATTATTATTAATTATTAATGATTATAAATCTATTGTCATATTCTATCATTTGTTAATTATTATTTTGATTATATTAATTCATTGATCAAACTAGCTAAGTATGTCATATCACTTTAATGACGGAACTATTCTTAAGGACTACATAGTCATTCATTGATAAATTATTCTCTTGGTCATATTAATTCAATGACCAAATTACCTTTTTGTCATATTACTTTATTGACTAATTATTCTTTGATCATATCAATTCATTGATCGAATTTGTTATACCGTATTAATTATTTGGTTATTAAATTCATATCACTCTATTGATTAATTATTATTTTAGGCTATATATAATTGCATTCATTAGCCATCTCAATTGATCATTGTGATATAAATTCATGTATTTTTAACATCAATTTTGTTTTAATTAATAAATCTATTAAGTTTTGGCTATGTAATCACATTAGTCATGTTTATTCAATCGTAATATAAACTCGTTGACCATGAACGAAACAAGTGCATTCAAAAGTCTTGAGAAGCATTTCAATTATCATTAACTCAGATGCATATATGGACAATTATGCGTATTTAAGATGAGTTATGTTTCAAAAATTTGTCACCATTATTTTATTTTGTATTACATATTGGAAATATTATTTATAATCTTCATTTTTTTTATACTAAGTATAATATTATGGAAATATTTTCACAATTTCCACATTTTCTTATATGGATATTGGAGATATTGCTTTTTATTCTCCGCATTGCTACAACACATAATATTTGAGATTAAAATGATATTCAAAATTTAGTATGAAAATTATGTGCTCAATTATATCGATAAATGATATATTAGGTGATGTATCTACCACATTCATAATTCTTTTGAGTCCATTATGGTGATAAAATTAATATTTATTATCATGTGAGAAGTGATTATATTGAGAAATAGTCAACATTTATTGGAGATATTATTTACACTCTCTATAGTACTAGTAGGGAGTTATCACTTTATTCTCCATTTTTGTATTGGATGTACTCCATAATTTTTTGGAGATTCTAAATGACTATTCTAATTAAGTAAGCAACATTTTTTTTTTCAATAATTTGGTTGATGATATATAAAGTTGCTTGTAAATTTATCGTACATTCACGATTAGTACGAGTAATTAATGTTATCACAATCACATGTCAATTATTTATGAATAATTTCATCTCCTAAATATGCATTTTAATTCAGTGCATAGAAAATCCAACTGCATTATACATTATTCTCTATTAAAGATGATATTTTTACCATCTTAAGGGAAAAAAAAAATTAAGTATAAAGTTGGTAAAAGTGGTTATTCGTTATCACATACTTTCCATGAAGATCTAAACAATGAAATTTCACATTAATCGAGGTTGAAAAACCCTTCTAAATTCAATTGTATGAATTGATATCATTAGTGGCTTGAAAGCCACATATTCGAGTACCTTGTGTTATATTCACATGTAATATTATGTGAACAATTTGATCTTCAATATTCATAGTTTCTTTTCTCTTTTCAGCAATTTGATAATCAATTGCGTACTCCCTATACATCTTATAAAATCTTACGATAATGGTCACTAATAAAATCTCATTAGTATTTGATATGGGAAATTAAAATTGCATTCTAAGGTGGTTATGTAAATGATTGCAGTCTATTGGATATAATTTTTACCACCTTAGGGGGAGAAAAAGAAGTGAAAAGTTGGTAAAATAAGTTTTATAGACTTAAATTACACCTATGGTGTATATATGTGGAATAGCGATTCCAGAAATTCAAGTACATGATCATGAAATAATATTCGTAAGAAACGGATATATATTTAAACGCAATATTCAATTGCTATTTAATTCGGATTTTATAAGTCCATTTGACAGTCGACATATATGATTATTAATGAGCTCATAAACCTGAAATCCATCATGGATATTGAAAATAAAACTGTACAGTTTGCATTATCGAGTCATCTATTGCATTAGTTTAGCACTTTCATTTTCATACTTTTTACATCATTGCATTACTTCACATTCTATAATTTTTAAACCTAATCACATACTATATGCATTATTGTTGATGATGTGACCATTCAAGTAAAAGTGCAGCATTACAAAAGTGACAGGTTATTTAAAGTGAAGACGTGAAAATATTTATGAGTTACTATTTTCACATTATGAAAGTTGAAACAATCAAGGACTCCTATTATTTGAAGGTACCTATAAAGTTGGTCAAATGCAAAGACAACTTTTCAAGATCAAGAAACTTTGCTACATCATGAGCTGCGTTGACAGTAGTTCAAGTGATGTAACCATCGTGAGTGTGTGCATGTGACTCTTTTTCCTTATCTATGGTTTTGTCCCACAGGGTTTTCCATGGAAAGGTTTTAATGAGGCAGCTGATTATGCATATTTGAAGACTATTGTACTCTTTTCCTTCACTAGTGTTTTTCCCACAGGGTTTTTCTAGGAAGGTTTTTAACGAGGCATGCTCTTCAGTAATGTACATCCAAGGGGGAGTGTTGTGAAATGAGTTTGGTGGATGTCCATTGGGCTTTGCAGAATTGCAGCCCATTAGAATGTTTATGTATTTAGGTTTTCCCTCTTGTAATGTACAATATATATGTTCCCTATTAGATGAATAAAAACACAACGATTACATCTTTCTCTCTAAACTCTATATTTGTATTATCTTTATTTCTCAGTTTATAACAAGACTTAAATATTAATATATTTTTTGTTTGTTATTCTAAACTTTTGACACTAATTAAAAAAATTTGGAGATCATATGATTACTTATCAAAAAAAATTCTTAAATAAATGACTATAACATATTATTAAAATAAGCTTTTCATTATAATGTTTGGTTTCAAAAAAAAATTGGTTACATTTTTTCCATGTTGAAAGTGCATATGTATTAGATACTTTTTTTTTTTGGCAAGAATATTAGGGCATAATATAAGAAAAGACCATAGTTAGGCCGATCACACTAATTTGTAACTCCGTACATTAAAAAAACCATGTATTAGATACTCCGTACATGAATAATAGGACATAATATAAGAGAAAACCATAGTTTGGGCGATCACACTAATTTGAGTGATTTTGAAGACTACATAAAAAAAAATTATACCGGCAACCAATTTATTCGTATAATTTTATTTTTTTTTGTGTCGTGCCCCCCTACCGATAATTCCTGGGTCCGCCACTGGAGCACGCCCCTTTTCCTTGTGACCGATCAAGCAGTGGGGGACCCAGGTTTGTTGTTAGGGGGGCATCGTTCATTTTTAAGTATGCGTACAAGTTTGTTGCGGCCTTTAAAAAAACCGTAATCTTTGAAATCATCCAAATTAATGTAACAGCCCTAAATATAATTTATTTATTTACTAGTTTGCATGCTCGGCCTCGCCCGGGCTAACTATATTTACATTAAAATTTTAATTTTATATAAATTTGCATTATATTTATTTTGATATAAAATTAATGATATTAAACCTATGATTTCTTCTTGGTGTTTTTCAAATATAAACTCACAAATACTAAATTTTTCCTAATGTGAGTCATAATATTTTTTAAGTAAGTTTTTATTTAAATATGATAGAGAATTAGTTGTTTTAAATAACACTAAGAATTAAATACTAAATCTTTCTAATGTAATCTAACTAATTTAATTTTCATTAAAAATAAATTACTTCCAAAAATAATTTGGAAATATAGAGTGTTTGTTACAATATTTGATTTGATATTTTTAAGGATATTTGATTTTGTTTAAGGTAAATTTTTTTTATTTTAAATGCTTTACTAAAAAAATATTGTTTTATTTTAGAATGCTAATAATATTAAAATATCCAATTATATTAAGATTAATAAGTTTTATTATATATTAATATAATTACTTAGATTATATATATTAAAATAATAATTTTTTTATCAACCAATCATGTTAGGACAAATGTCGACCATAGAGACCATGGTTTCGACTTTATATATATATATATATTAGATTAATCATTGTGTTTCCAATATATATGTGACGTTAAGATATCGAAAATTTTAATAGATAAATATTACGATATCCAATGTAATAAAAAGTTTAGTTTAAAATATTTTTTTTTTGGATCATTCATATTGGAAAAATATTGACAAAGTAATTAAGGGCCTGTTCTCCTCATCTTAAGTTTTCCTCTGGTTCAGAAAACTTCAGATAACTTAAGAAAACTTCAGATAACTTCAGAAAATTTCAGATTACTTCAGACAACTTCAGAAAACTTCAGATTTTTAAATAAATAAATTACCTAATAATAATAATAATAATAATAATAATAATAATAATAATAATAATAATAATAATAATAATAATAATAATAATAATAATAATAATAATAATAATAGTGATAATAATATTATTAAGAATAATAATTATAATAATATTGATAATAATTTGAATAAAAATAAGACCAATTCAAAACCATTTTATAGCAAATCATAAATTAAAATTAGTTCAAATTAAATATATAGACTGTTAATAAAATTTTCATAAATACTATCAAATATTAATGATAATAAATGCTAAAATTTATTATTATTATTATTATTATTATTATTATTATTATTATTATTATTATTATTATTATTATTATTATTATTATTATTATTATTATTATTATTATTATTATTATTATTATTATTATTATATAATGTTTGCTAAATTTTTCTAGTATTTAAATATTAGTGAAAAAAGCGCATGCATATAAAGATTTGAATATTCTTGGTACTACAAATATTAACCTCAAAGTTTATCGTAAATGAAACAAAAAGTTAAGCTAATAATTCTAAAAGAAGATAAATTTAGGCGAAACTCGTTAAAAATAAATAAATAAAAGTAGCAAATATAATAACAATTACAATTACCATAATAATATTAATAATAATACCAATAATAATAATAATAATAATAATAATAATTATTATTATTATTATAATAATAATAATAATAATAATAGTAATAATAATAATAATAATAATAATAATAATAATAATAATAATAATAATAATAATAATAATAATAATAATAATAATAACAATAATAATAATAATAATAATTTCATATTATTTTAAAAAAAAATCATAAAACTTCATATAACTTCAGATAAATTCAGAAAACTTCAGATAACTTCAGACAACTTCAGAAAACTTAAGATTACTTCAGAAAACTTCAGATAACTTCAGAAAACTTCAGAAAACTTAAGATTGGTTCAGAAAACTTCAGACGAAGAGAACATGCCCTAAATGAGTTCTTTTTTGATAAGAATGTTTAAAGCTTAGAAAAACTAACAAAAAATAAGTTGTATGTCCTAGGATTAGTTTCTTTATTTAATATTATTAACCTTCATGTGTCTAATATAAAGGTAATGCTAACATGTACTCCGTAAACGTTTAAAAATATATAATTAGGGAAATATGGAAGCATATTACGAGACAAAATATAATAAATCATAGTTTAAACATGTTTTTATTTAGTTTATTTAGAAAAAATATCAATAAAGTAATTAAATGAACACAATTTGTATGACTAGTTTTCTGTAAAATGGATATATTCATTTTGTTAAAATGGGTCAATATAAGACAAAAGCAAAACACATAAGGAAAAACAAAAAAAAATTGTAAAAATTTAAAAGATATGGGTCCATTACGATCAACCATTATTTTATTACGTACTTGAAGTTAAATTCATTTTTTGGAGAGAAGCAAAAAACTTCAAAATGAACTTGAAATAATTTTAGTCTCTTCGATTTATCAGATTCTTATCATTTAACTCAAAAAAGGTCAAATAATAAAAACCCGATGAATCCAAGGGAGTGATATATAGTAAAATGCTTGTCATTTTAAAAGAAATGCTCGTCATTTTAAAAGTAAACTTTAAATATTCCCTCTCATCTATACCAAATGTGTTGCATCGAGATTTGAGTATCTTTGTTATTCCTTCCGTACCTTCATCTAGTGAAATAACACAAGGTCATTACAACGGGGGGAAGAGATTCGAATATGAAACCTATTGCTCAATGTATATCCGTATAATGTGTATACTGAAGAGATTGAAAAATCAGTCTTGACAAAATGTGCAACGGTGCAAGTGAGCCAGCCAACTTTTAGTCGAAATGAAAAAGGGTGTGGTCTAGTGATTAAAATATGGGTGAAATTCTAATGGTTTTCAGGTTCGATTCCCTCCAAGCGAATGTTAAGCCTGAGGCAATGCTTAATAGATCACGAATCTGTCGCCCTGGTAAAAGGGATGGTTAACCTGACATATATGGTTTGCAGATTATCATACACGTTTAGCTGTTTATCCAGTACACACCAAAGATAGTGATTACAAATTTACAATTCCGGATATTATAAAAACAAAAGGGGTATTACGTATAATACGCAGACAACCGTTTTATAATAAAAATCACCGTAAATATAAAAAAAAAGGTTCCAAAGGCTCTCGTATTCTATAGCTTTAGTCACTTTTACCTAACTACGGAGAATTAGGGTTTGTCATCCCTCAAAACCCCTAAAAAAATCATCAATCTTCTTCATCTTCTTCTCAAAATTCGCGTAATTATCAACCATATTACTCAAATTCAACCCTCTTTTTTCCCCAATTCATCGTTACAGTCGCCAATTTTACTGAATTTCTGGTGAAATTTTGCAAAAGAAATGGGAGGAAGAGATGAATATCGGCTGTTTGTAGGTGGATTAGGTTGGAATGTTTCTCAAAGGCATTTGCAAAACGCTTTTTCTCCTTACGGAAAAATCCTTGATTCTCTGGTTAGTTAGTTAGTTAGTTAGTTGATTATTTTTCAATTGAATTTATTGCTTTTTTCTTTATTGTTTTAATTTTATTTGTTATACGTTGTGTTAGTTTGATTCATGTTGGCTGAGCTGAGATGATGTTGCTGTTGTTTTCTAGGGTTTTGCATGAATTTTTGTTATTGATGACAATGATTTGTGTTTGTTGGCCTTAAAATGATTTTGGTAATTGGTACTAATTTTAGGAAAATTGTCTCTGTTTGCTTTTGTAGACGTGACGATGCACGTTTTGTAACTTTAATATCCATAGTTACGCATTTTGTAAAATTTGGAAAAGTTTGATATTGATGTTGTACTCGAAGAGACAAATGAACAAGGTCCCACATGACAATATTTCTGATAATACATCGATAGGAATTCCAATAATTCTTGGCTTATGACTAGTGGAGTATTATTTATGGGAATTTCTTTTAATTTGGGATTTTTATGAATTTGTGTTCTTCCAATTCGTTAAGGGAGTGTTTGGCTTTAGGAAGGAAAGGAAAAACGAAAGAACACGAGGTTATAGAGTTATAGTCTTATAGGAAATAAATAGTATTTGATTTAGTTCTTGTTTGTTTCGAAAATGTATGAGAAAGAGAAAGGCCAACCAAACCCAACCACCATCACCCTCATTACCATTCTTAAGGTACGTGCCACCGGCGAGGTAGATGACTGACGGGTGACTTCGCTGTGCTGGTGAGGGTGCAGAGGGAGACGCTAGTATCGGTGGTTGTGATGATGGTGGTAGTGGCAGTCGCGATCCATGTTAGTGACATTCCTGGTGGTAATCAAGTGAGGTACGGAAATGGAAAATCCCATATCTTGTGACTTTGTGAGGGTGGGGCTGTGGGAGGAATGGAATAAAGGGACGTTATTGAGAGGAATGGGATAGGGTGTTAATTTTTCATATTATTTACCGGAGGAATTAATTTTCATCAGTCTTGGTAGCATGCCTAAGTGATTATTAGGTTAATATTTTTATGGTTTATGACGCACTAATGCGACCTCTATGATTTGTAGGTCATGGTGGATAGGAACACAGGGCGCCCTCGTGGATTTGGGTTCATAACATTTGCTGATCGCAGAGCAATGGAAGAGGCTTTAAGGGATATGCATGGTAGAGAGTTAGATGGTCGGATTATCTCTGTGAATAAGGCAGCGCCAAGATTGGGAGATGAAGATGCTCATGATACTTATGGCGGTGGAGATCGTAGATCTGGTGTAAGGGAGAGCTTTAGAGGAGGAGATAGGCTTGTGGGGTCACTATCTGATGAGTGTTTTAAGTGTGGCCATCTAGGGCACTGGGCTAGGGACTGCCCTTCTGGTGGCGGAAATGTTAGGTACTCTTCACCGACGGAATATGGTAGAGCTGGTCTTCAGGGAGATCGTGAGTATGATCGTTATGGTGGAGGACGCTATGAGAGAGAACATTTTGATGGTAGAGAGGGCTATGGTTCTCGTGACCGCTTCAGCAATGAAAGGTACCAACCTGTCAGTGATCGCTTAATAGGTGATAGGTATTCTGAGCGTTACCCCCAAAGTGGATATGGTCGAGAGAGGGATTATGAGAGAGATGGAGGCTTTAGAGGTGTTGAAAGGTATGGTGTTGGTGGGCCAACCCGATATGAGAAAGGTAGCTACAGAGACCACCGAGCTCACCCTTATGATGCACCCAGGAGAGACATTCGCCGCTGAAGTAATGATGAAATGTTACTCAGTTTCACAGTTGATCGTTTGAACTAATCAGAGTTGCAGCTGATAGTTTGTAAGTATCTGCAGAGATGTCTGTGAGATGTATTCTGCTGTGCTGAGCTAGCTTCTGTTCATATTCTGCCAAGAATTTCTTCGTTTTATGCAGTGCTTTTCGGACAACTAGGCTAAACCTGTGTTATCCCGCAGTGTCTATAAGCAGGTGGATTAGTAGTTTGATCTAGTTTATGTACCACGCTTCTCATGACTGGAAATTCTGCCTCAGAAGTTTGTCTGCAGTAGTGAATTCTCCGTGTTTAAAGGATGTTTTGATTTGGTGTTTGTTATATGCTGAACATGATTGGCCGTCTTCAGTTTCGTTGACATTGTGACATCTCTGAATTCTGAAATACGTTGGTTGCAATGCGTGCGCTCTTATCTCAATAAGATGTGAACTTGAACCAAAAGCAAAAGCCACAGCAGTTCATTGGTATGAATCTGAAAATGAAGTTTGCGGTTGTCTTGAACGTCTGCTGGTCTGTAATGGTTGAAGTTTCATCGACACCCCAAACCGTCCAGTTCTATGTGCTGATATACGCAATTGTGTAGGTCCAGTTCTATGTGCTGATATACGCAGTTGTTAGGTATGTTTGTTCTCTTTGTGTCCAAGACCTACTTATAGCTTCTTTCCGTTGGTTTGACATCCTTGGAATCGTAGCAAGTATAGAAACTAAGTTGCACTCGATGAATTATGGTTTAGAGACGGGTTTTTGTTTGGGTCCTTGTGAATGCTGAGTATCAGTTGCTGCGATGTTGCAACGGGTGGCAGCCAGCGTTCTCGATGCACTTGGTCTCGCAAATTTGGTTCTATTGAAAGCTTTGGCGATCAAAACTTCATTAGTATGAGGTGGGTCACACGAATGTAGATGCATAATTGAGATCGCTTCAATGTTGAAGGTGGACGTTTCGTAGGTTTTGTCCATGAGATGATGTTCTCATTGTTTAGATTTGAGATTGGCCAAGTGGAGATTGCCTGAATGTAGGGGGTGCACTTTTTAAATTGGTTACTTTTAGCAGTAAAATGGACACGTTAAGCGTTAAAATGGTCACATTTTGGTCAAAGGTAAATTGTCGTACGCGTGAAACCGTCTTATTTTTAGACTTTACCTTTAGAATTTTTCATTTCTTCTACCTCGTTTATTTTCAACGGTTTAGATTTTATTTTCAGACTGCTGCAGAGGGTTTATACCCCTCACTATCCATTGTTTTGAACAGCCAAATAGATAAAAATGATTGATTACCTACAAAATCTGGTAAGTCACTCATTATCTGGATTTAACAAAATTGTTTGACTTGAAAAATTCAATTTAAATTGACCAAAAACAATAATTTCCGATATGCAACCAAACCATATTACAAAAGCGAACACGACCTCTCTAAAATCCTCCCCAACTCCGAAGTCCTATACTTCTCTTGCATACAGACGATCAACTCGCAAATGTTACGAGTTTTGATCATGTAAATAAGAACATCTTTTGAAGGACGTTACCGCAGTAAGTAATCAAAGAGACCAAAGTAGGCGCAAAATCTGTAACACCTTGGGGATCTTCTTCAAAGATGGTGTCTAATCTCGGAGAGCTCGAGCACATCCTCGTTCGTCTAATTGAGGATATCGCTGTCGGTACAACCTCAACCGAACTTTGTATATGCGTCATATTTACGAGCAAATGACGGTATAATGCTGAGGAAGAACCAATAATTTTATTATAGAGAAAAGTTGGATGAACAGAACTTAGAAGTGTTGTTTTGGGAAATAAGTTGGGTGATACTTAAGGGGGTTTTAAATGGTGGCTAACATCAACAACAGTTAATTGCGTGTGAAGTAATTAAAGTGAAAACAATGTTTAACAAGCAAAAACAACGTGAAGAAATTGTTCTTCTAAAAGTTTGGTGACATCAATTATTTAATGAGTTAGATGGACGGTTTTGCTAGGTGTATAATTTTACACAAATGCGTGATTAATGGCTTGGCCTCCTTTTAATAAATGGAAGCATGAAATTGAGCATAATTGAGGAGTATGGATATGTTCTTCCAAACTTATTTTCGATTGATTCAACTTTCAATTCAGCCACCCATTCGGCCTATTCATTTCGATTGATTCACTTTATTCGATTCAAGATAACTATATTATTTAATTGAACTTCATTCATTTCAATTCAGTACAACTATATTATTTAATTGAACTTCATTCATTTCAGTTCAGTTCAGTCCCATTCCGTTCAGTTCAGTTCATTTCAGTTCAACTCAGTTCATCTCTAAAAAGTGCGAAAGAACATGTTATCAAGTTAACCAACCAAAAAAACAAACTCTTATCAAGTTAATATTATGGCCCAAAGTGACTTGAGTATGTGACTCAAGTGAGTTGAACTGAATTTATTATAGCTTTTTGGTTTCAAAATTTGTTGTAGTTGAGTTAAATTTTAGTAGAGCGGTTGTTGACCTAAGATAAACTCATCTAGATTGAAGAAAAATTTCTCGTTTGTAGTTTGTGATTGTTAGCAGTTGGGATTGAGTCAATCCTATTGAAAGTAAGATGAGTTGAACAAAAACGATTTAAATTGAGATGAAAAGAACAATGTCGGATCCTCACATAAAATAGTCTTATTATGTGTACGACGACCATTTATGAACAACAATTTAATGAAAACAACAACGATTTGAATGGAGATGAAAAAAACGCCTAATAATAAAATCTCTTATACGAGAGGAAATTCCCAATTTGTTAAGAGAACTTCTAATAAACTCTATGGGAAGTCTTCTTTGATACGACGATTTTATCAAAAAAAAAACACTAAAATCAGGTCATGACAGATATTATACGTTTTTTTTTTTTTCACATTTGCTACGACGTGGTCTCCGAGGCTTTACTATGACCATATTTCTGACATTTTGTTGCTTATTTCTGTTAAAAAGAAATTAGAGATTAGTAAATAATAAATTCAAATATGTTATTTTGTATAACTTTTCATATTTTTCTACAAATTACTTATTGCAAATTTTGTCACAATAAATAATCGACAAATAGCAAACCATTATTACGAGTTAAAAACAATAAGATAATTTATAATTAAATGGTCAAAATAACGACAAATTGACAACTGTAGTTATTTTCAGTCACAAATATCCCATCGTACACATACAACAACGGTCGTAGGAGGATTTGTACACAATTACGAAGGCCGTAGAACGTAGAGATGGAACATAACTCACCAAAAAAACAAAATCAAGTGCCTTAAATTATGGCCGTCTCCATTTCCTCCTAAATTTCTTTCTTTCCTTTGAATCTATTCCTCCATTTCAAGGACCAAAGTACACTCAAGAATCAATACAATTTCATAGGAAAAGATTCATCATTATCATTAGTTTACTACAAATAACAAAAATTTAAAAAAAAAAAAAAAAAAAAAAACTAAAGGAAATGTAAGGAAATATGGCTTTACTGAATCTTTGAAATATCGCTAAAAGGCGAGTGTCACCACATTAAGGGTGCCAGAGATCTCATCTCTGCCCCATTCCCATTTGAAAGGTAGTACATTTTCTTCCATTTCTCCTCTGTGAAAACTTCTCGACGGATAAGCCTTTGCCTGTCGTTTACCGCACACAATTAGTATTAGTTAGTTAATACGGAGTATCCAACATTTTGTTCGTATAATTGTATTTTAGTTGACGACCGTCTACAATGGTTTACAGAGTGGCCTCAAAGTCACTTATTTTTCTTCCTCTTCTCGGTGTCTGTTGTTTACGAGCGTCATTCACCACCACCACTAGACCTGTCAAACTGACTACACGGTCGGATCCAGTTCCGTCACTATGGATTTCGTAGCACACCATCAATAACTACTCAATCATGTCTGTATGAGTTTGCATGGGTTTGTAACAATTTTTTTTTTCTCCGTTAGAAATGCTGAATAAACAGCTCCGATTCTAGGACGAAAGAGCACAGAGCAAAGACAACAATTCAACTCCGATCAAACCATGTGTTCACCCCAGTCCCCAATGTTTTGTCGTTTCGTTGGTTAAGCATATTGTATCAGGGTTAGCACTTGTAATGGGACTACAGGCGTAGGCACTTCACATGTAGTAGTGTATAACAAGTTTGCAATAAGCTGAAACTAGTAGTGTATATCTCAGGACATAACTGTGATTATATAGGTAAAAGCACAGAAAACGAAATAAATGTTTGTAGAAAGCGTACCGAAGGTAATAATGAGAAACTACACCAGCTTCATCCAGGGAGTATCGAGGGAAATCAACACGAGCACCATCAGGTACACCAGGCAAATCTTTACGAAGTTTCCCTACTGCAGTGGAGTGTGAGAATGCACCGACCATCATGTCATTGTGTGTCATAGGCCTGAATGCGTTGACCTGCTCAAGACAAACAACACCTTAAAACTTAAGCAAAACATTGTTGTATCATCTTGTAATATCTTCAACCACATGTGAAATATAAAATGGAAACAGTGATTGAGTCAGTCAAGAGAGAGAGATGGCATTCTGATTTCTAACCGTTGCAACGTCTCTTGCGTGAATTGGTTTAGTTGAACGGGGTGTTACAACCTCATGGTACTGACTGAATGTATACCAGCTGTTGTACTGCAACGCAACATTATCAATTGAAATTGTGAGCATGTGTATTGATAGAAGCAACAAAGTACAGGCTACTAGCAATAACTATTGCAAGTCGACATAATCAGATTGAAAATACTGGGGCAAATGAAAAGATGTCTCACTTGATCAATCGCAAGCAGCACAGGAACATCTTTCACAAGTGATAACTCCTTCCGCAAGTTAAGTACCACTCCAACAGCGGCATGAGTATTGGCGATTCCTGTTTGAACCAGATCAAAAAGAGTAGAACCCTCAGGCACCTCCAAAAACTCTTCCTTCGCAAATCCCAATCCAGCACCTTGCCCCAAAGGAATACGATCATACACTTGACAAGGGAGTTGTTGCAAGCGGGGCTCATTAAATTTGAGGAAATCCTAAAACAGAACGACATGAGCAAACTTCGTCAGTACGATGAACCTTTTCAACTCCAAAGTTTAATACAAATGTTGAATTCATAAGCTTAAATGTCTTTAGGAACAGAGAATGTAAAACCATCTTGCCTTCAAAATATTTTCAGCCTGAAGAGGGGTATCCCATAAACCTGTTTGCGCGTTTTTGTAGAAAAACCCACCATGGGTCCACTCAAGACCCTTTGGTGCATATAACACCAGCCAACCTTCATCACGAGCCCAATGAGCAAGCATTGCAAGCGCAATGCTCTTGCCACAGCTACGTGGGCCATCCAAGACAATCTGCTTCCTAACTTGTGGAGCTGCAAAGAGCAACTAAACAATTAATTTAAAGCAGCGATGATAGAAGACAGCAGCACACACTCAACCACTATAGTTCATAAACTAAATCTGTATTTCCGAGACTTTTATCTATACTATCGCAGCAACTATAGTTCTTATTAAGTTTTAGATGAATTTGCTCCATCCATTGTATTTTAGAAATTCTACTTTGATATTAATTTTGCAGATCAAAATATCCAATTTAGACCACCAATTTCTTCAAATATAGGATGAGTTTCATTGAAAGGTCGATCCAAAATAATTAACCACGACAAAGTAATTGAAACCGCTTGCATGAGACAATGAGAAGGTTGAAGTTGGAGCTAAAAAGTTTATCTGTATTGTATCTATCACCTCTGGTAATAAAACTAGAATCATCCTAGAAGGCTCGTTGACCAACCCATCTATTTCATCATGTCTTGACCTAATATTGCCTTCAAATAGAAGGGTGAAACCGATGCACGCAAGAAAATTAAAATTGCAAGAATGCTTGAGAATAATTTACCATAAGAAAATGACGAATGCACTGATTGAGTATGTTTCTGATATCGATAAAAATCCCGAAAAATCTCTTAAAGTGTCAAAATGCTAAATGAGACAACTGAAATTGAATGGAAGGGTAAACAATATTTTCACAAAACCTCTCAAGTCTCAAGTAATAGACCTCCCCCTTCCTTTCCTTCTCTCAATCCCTCGTTTAAAATCCTAAATATCCACTTTAACGTGTTCGCAATACAAGTGTGCAAAATGTGCGCAGAATCACCGTAGAAGCATAAAGCAAGCATCAAAATAGCGCAATTTACAGAACAATAGAGCACAATTCACGGACTAAACTTATAAAAACAGAGAAACTAGTGTAATGAATGAATCAAAGAAACCTTTAGAAGATGAATTTTGCCGTCTATATGTGCCATACTTAAGCGCAATATATGCTCTCTTTTTTGTACAAGAGCAAGTTCACGTAATCCTATGGTACAAAATTTGTACGACATTTCAACGAGCACAAACAGTTCAAACTAAGCTCGAAAAACGCACAATTTGCAGCGGAGCAACTCAATTCAATTCAAACATTTCGAATCAAGCATCAAAATTCCGCAAAATCACATCATTCCAGCATATGTCAAGCATTATAAAACTGCACAATTCACAGCAAAATCAAACTCAAAAAAAAAAAAACCTTTAGAAGATGAACTTTGCCAAGACGGAGGATCAACAATACGACGAAAGTTATCACGGAGATCAAGAAAACTGCGACGAACGAGCAAAGCGCACCGCTTCGAATCATTAAACTCCTTGACCATTCCCTCCGGCAACCCCTCCGGCAACACCGCATTCAACTCCTCCATTCGAAATTGCATATACGAGCATACGTCGCTTCGGGTGAGTCGAGAAATCGATTCCGTAGAAGTGAAAAGAGGTTTTCCATTGGGGCCCACATCTAGGGTTTTGTTCTTCTCATCGTCCTCCAATTGCCACATCCTCAGCCTATCTCCTTCCATGTCCGCCGACTCCTCCACCTCAACTCCACCTCCGCCGCCGACTGCGCCGGCGGAGGGCTTAGACGGTGGCGGCTTCTTTTTGACTGGTGATTTGGTGGCTGATTTGGGGGATTTGGGGGCTTTGGCGGCGTAACACCGCAGTGTGAGAAAGGCGGCGGGGGTGACGTTAGGGTTTAGAGGATGGTGGCGCGTGGTTGACAACGCCGCCGTGAGTGTTCGCCGCCACATTGTTGTCGACGTAGTTGTTGTTTGATGGAAGAGTAGTACTCCGTATATCACTACCACTACAGCAATAGTATTCGTTTCTTAGTTTGTTTTTGGGGCCTCAACAAGTTTGAAATTAGTGGGTTATTGTGAAACGGGTCTAACCGTCTAACAACAATTTGGGGTGACTAATTTTTACACTAAGACTAAGACTAAGACTGTGGTAGGTGTACGACTAATCGTAACATCTGTTGTGATCATTGTAATACGTATTGTGATCATTTAAAAGCCCTTTTAAATAAGTCATTCACACCAAACATGAAACGACTACTCTTTTAATCACCAACAACTCGTCCTACGCAAATAATGGAATAATTTTAAAAATTTGTGCTTGAAGATAACAGTTCATTCTTTTTTGTTACTTTGTACTTTATACAGTACACAATGAAATACCATTCAAAAATCAAAATACTAGTATTTTTCATAGTTTATTCATGTATGTTTCGTAGTTTATACTACGTAATCAATTACTAATATTTTGCGATGTACAAGCAGTGAAGCAGGTAATTAGAAAGATACGGAGTACATTTCATTTTGTACCAACATCAAAACAAAAATGATTTTTACAAAATCTTAGATAGAACCCCCAAACTAGTGCATACTTCAAAATTTAGAACCGCGCCTCTGATTTTCATTGGCCAGACCTACTAGTAATCGTGAAATGCGTAAAGACGACGCAGTCAAAGTCTCATGGGGTAACGAAGATACCAAGGATGAGGATGAGTTTGATTAACCAACAGCTTGAGCTTTTAGCTAGAACCTGTACAATTGATAAGTACTGGTTTCGCCTATATACACAATTCATGTCTCGTCAAATAATTACCCTTCACACTACAACTACCAATCTAATCCATGAATTTTACATCAATGTGGTACAACACACCAAATTACAACAAGGGTGACCTGTGCTCATTGATTTACCGTGTTCGAAACAAAAGGCACCAGCCTTTTATAGTCCTTTCTTCCAAGGGCACAGTTGTCCAGAACGTGGCCGAGAATCGACCGTGTATTCTGCAAGGCAACTTCTTTGGGCGGCACTCCCGATTCAACTCCGATCGTCATTGAAGCGGTCCCCATGGCATACGGTAGAGGACCACTACGCGCTTTGAACGAGTTCTGAGGTGCAAGTGATTTTTCATCGTGGCCGTTTTCGTAAGCACCATCATGGAGATGGGAGGTAGTCAAAGAGCTGCAACTTTGGAGGAGAGCTTCGAGAACGCTTAGGGCGTCGCATCCCAAAGAACTTTCCACCAATTGGGAGACGATAGCATACATATGAGGGTTTTGAGCAGCATCAACGGGCGTATGTTGAAGCAATTCCTTGAGCAAAAGGAGAATGACCCGTTGATATTCGACGGGTCCTCTTTCTAATAACCGCAATAGATGCCCGAAAGCAAGTGCTGAGTGCTTCGGGAACCACTCATTGCACAACAATGGTGCAACACAAGCAAGTAAATTATTAATCGTCTTGATCTCACCTTGAGAGTACGCCAAAAATACAGTAGCTAGGCCTTCAAGGGACTTGGCTCGACACCATAGCGCAATATTAGCAGCAACAGAGCACGCTTTTTGATATTGCTGATGCAGAGGTGATCCAAGTCCAACGGGGTCCTTGATGAGTTGGAGACAAAGCCAGGGGAGTAAACCCGTCATATGCATCAAAAGTCGTGTTTCTGGGTCCCCGAATATAGAGTCACACGCTGGAAACGTTATGCGTGAGAGGACTTCGATAGAAACCCCGTGGCTAACAGTTGACATGAGCCCTTTGAGAACCAGAGGCTGTACGCCTTCAAATGCTGGAACTTTCCCCGCTGGATCGATACCGCTTCTCGATTCTAAGCGCTGGAACTCCACTGGTTCTGTACCACTTGTGTCAAGCTCATCACGTGGCATGCTCGAAAGGAGAACATTTTCGGTTGTTCGATCTCGGAAGGACAACCGATCGATAACACGTAAGAAAAGCTCCAGCACCTGGCAGTAAACGTGGACAAAATCGGAATGCATCATGGCAACACAACCCCAGAAAAGCTGAGGATAAAGTATGACTTTTTCGGGTTCCATATTCTCCACCATCACTTGCAATGTCAACAAGATTTCCATAATGAAACCAAGAACTTCAGGTTGTGGGTTGGTTAAGCACCTATAGAGACAACGAAGAAGTGAAACACATGCATCACTTGTGACCTTGGGTCTTAGTGCTCGATAGATTTGGTGGGACCGACATGCAAGGTGCCTTGAAGTACACTCCATCGCCCATTTCAACGATTCGGTACCCCAAGTCTCTCGGAGATCACCCTGAAAGAAGATCGCGTCAACCATGCTTTGAACTAGAGCTGCCAAAAGCGCGGAGCTTGGGACATCGGGTTTTAAGACTGTAGGATCTTCACTCTCCCACATCATGCTTCCACGCTTAGACTGAACATATTTGATTAGGCTCACAACCTGTTGTTTATTCTCTCCATCGCCGTTTTCAACCACATACTGCTCCAAGTGTCTGCCAGCAAGTGAGTATAGTAGATTCACAAGAAGGTGCTGACAGTGCTCCAGAACAATATCTTCAGAACTATCCATAGAGACGAATGTGACATGAAACAGCAAAGGCAAGTGCTCCCTGAAATCCTCATCATTCTCGTAAGCAATTTCCGCAAGCAGAATCAAAGCAATGTCTGCTTGAGTTAAGGAATGCTGTTGATGACCCTGCAAAGCTGACTGAAGCTCTTTTGCATTCACACCATGTATTCCGACTTTATCATGCAAGCCGTCTTCGCCCGAGTTGGGAGTGTCGATGAAATAATCCCCGCTATCTCTTGACATGTGGCGGCTGCGTGTAGTACCGGTTGAGCTTCGTACCCCCATCAGTGGTCCTGACATGTTGACCAAAGCAGGAAGAAGCTGACCGGAACGGCCAGCAGGAGTCAAAGGAACAACATTCATCTCAGGAGGCATAGGGCTTAGAGGACCCGAGGCGCTGCGACCACCCACTGCAGCAGTGCGCCAGCTCAGGCTTCCGCTAACATTCCTAAGTGGGATATCTCCTCGAACAAGCAAAGGTGACATATGTGGCTGGCTATCAACAATAGATGAAATCTGAGGAACTGCTGGCCCTTGCGAAAATTCTAGCACCATATTCCCATTGACATCGGCCTTAATGGTACTAGGTCGTAAAGGCTCAACGCCTTCCTCAAGCATCCGCTGAGCCAATTGATACACGAGATGATCTATTGTGCGTTGGGGACAGATTCGTGCAAGGTACAAGCTCACCCTTTTTGCGACTGAGAAATAAGTGGCAAAAGCACCACTAATTTCAGCAGAAGCATTGGAATCACAATCTTCAATACCTTTGGTGATTAAAAAGTCAAGGACGGGACTGATGTTCCTAGACTTGCTAGCAATTGTACTCCAGAGTTTCTCTATCTCATCAGGGAACTGATCGCCATGCCGCCAAGTCACGTAGTACAAACTTTTTAGCAAGCGTTCAGTCCAACCATCCTTGAGTTTCCAGAAATTAAGATTCTCAATCCATGGTGCCATACATGTTAAGACCTGATGTTGTGCAATTATGTCGACAGCATCAAGCTGCCTCTGCATGATTTCTTCACAGAGAAGCTGACTCAGCTCCGGATGATCCTTGGCGAGTTTGCAAGAAAGTTTGTACTGGAACTGTTGATAAGAGTCTGGTAAATTTCCAACAACAGCCGCTCTATAGCTTCCTGAACTTTCCATCCCATCTTCCGCCCATGCACGGACAGAAAGTGTCTCCAGCATCTGAAGCGCATCATCTCGAATTTGTCTTGAAGGATCGACAACTTTGTACAAAATCAGGCTCAGCAATCTCTGAATTTCACATTTGGGTATCTCTTGGCGCATATAGACTTCAGCTAGTACACTAAAGTAACCATCAGCTATGGCAGCATCTGAGTAGTAGCACTGGAAAATATAAAACAGACTAATGTATTAGTCCTTGCAAAACCTTATTAGTAATATAATACCACCATATTACGTTAGACTACTAACTCGCATATAAAAAAAAAATACCCCAAGTTTGCCACCCAATACAAAGATTGAGTGCAAAATGAGCTAAGGACAGCAAAAGAATGCAACTACAATCAAGTAGCCAGCCAACTATAGAAATTTATGACTTTGACCGTTCTTGATCGTTTAAAATGAGGTAAGGAAGGACAGCAGAACAAATGGGACTACAATCAAGTAGACAACTGTAGAAACTTATATGACTGACCATTCTTGATCCTTCTAGCATAAATAGAACTCCGGAAAAGAGGAGACATAAATAGAAGCTCAAATGTCTCAAACTCTCTATCACCATGGGAATAATAATAAAACCACAAATTATTATTTCTATGTGAATAAAAGTGTCAGAGGAAACACCCATGAAAAAAGTTACCTGATCAATGCAAGCAGGAAAGAGATCCAAATTTGTTAAGAGTAGATTTTTTAATGCTAATTTTGCCATAGACACACGTAGATGACCACCTTTGTGTCGATCACGCCCTGCGGTTCCACGCCCACCATCACCCGTGTATTTAGAATAAGATGGAGTCCTAGGATCTGCAGGAGAATAACCAAAAGGAGCCCTAGGTGCAGGCTCAATAAACAAGCTGTTGATCCAGGATATCACTCTGCCACTCATTTTCCTAGCATTATCATCGAAGCAAGGTCCATACAGAAGTGAGGCCATAGCGTTCATAGAAGCTAGTTGAATAGCTTCTACTTGTTCACTCACGTCCTTATCAAATGAAAGTTTGTCTACGGAATCCTTCGAGCGCCCATGCTGAGAAGCCTTGTACCTTTCCACTTCGCGGCGGTAGTCATTGATTCCCTCTTGACTCCATGCACCAGTTGTGTCATCACTCCAAGAAAGAAGAAGATCAAACAACCGCTTTCTTGTTCTGAGATCAAATTTTTCTGATTTTGCTTCAACGAATTCAGGAGCAAGATATCTGAGGACAGATGCAAGAGCATAACGGAGAGGTTGTACATCTTGAAAACTCTCTGGCGAGGCAGTTAATATCTGCCTAGTTGTCTCCTCAATGTATTTCAAGTAGTGAAGGCGGAAAACTGGCTTTCGGCTCAGCATACCAGGCCAAATTTTTTCAGCCACCATTCGATAAATATTTGCTATATGGATACGGAGCTCCTCACGACGAGACTTCTGGGTCTGTGTAGCAATGACAAAATATTATTTTAGAGGAAGCTTACAATCACAGCATAATCAAAGAGTGATGCTAGAAACTGTATAACCACTTCATGCTCCTCAAATAAACATTATGCTAAGGTTTCTGTGAAAGAAATTCCTGGCAAGGAACGACAAGAAAGACACATGGATGGGAACTCTGAAATATATCAGCAAAAGTATTCAGATTGCAGATTATAAGAGTTTGGTATACCAACAAGGTAATTGCATAGCCAAAAATATTTTAATGCCCAAGTCTTGTAAGTTCTAATCTACTGCAACCAAGTGCAGCTTCAGTTCTTGCACAAATGTCATAACAGAATACATACACGCCAAATTCTAGGAGGACAACCTTTTCTTTTTGCCAGGACTATTGTACCCACGTATTCAATTGCAGCCTACCAAACCATCCATGATTCAAACTCAAACAGACAATCACAACCCATTCCCCGGGAATTATACTTGTACATATTATACAGGATATTGTGATACTATGGATTTGTTCCAGCTAAATGTGATGGCAAAAAATTTAAATAATTGATAAAAGAATGGATTTTGAATAAAATCTTAAATGAAAGGATCTTGAGTTACTGGGATTTGTGATGGTATACATTCAAGGTCCAATGTTCAACAAAGATCAAAGATGTACGGCTGTACGCTACATAAAAAGTGAGTTCTATGTGTTAAATTAGCACAAGTCATACCTTCCACTTTGGCTTCCCCTCAGTCTCAAGAGAAACTTCATCGATGAAAGATGCAAGCTCAGAAAACATAGTTTCACATACTTCAAGATGGGAGTGACCAAGGGCCATTGTAGCTGCATGCTGAAACAAAGTGGGCACTAATAATCAATTCTCCATCAGGAAGAAAACTCAAGGACTAAGTGAAAGCTTAAGTGAATTTCATCCTTCCAACAACAGCTTGCTTTCTGTACAAGGACTAATTACATATTTAAGGTATTAACTACAAAAAGGACGTTCCATACTCAATACTCAATAGTGTTCTCAAACCGACACCTGACCATTTATTCAAGGGTTTGGTGGTGATGTTAGATGAACATAAAGGTTGTGTCGACTGAGAACAGACCAGACAACTCAGTCCAAGATCAAGACTCAAACCGAGATTCTAATATGCGCAAAATCCTGTAAATGTCAAAAGACTATAAGAGAAGGGCCCAATCCCTTTATACAAGTTAATTTGCTTCACATCTAGCATCAGAAATATTTAAATTGAAAAGACTTGTCAACATGTTAGGGCTACTTGAGTAAGATATTTCACTAACTTGAGCTATTAACTAATGCCTATTAAATCGCATGCTCCTTACAAATTTTCCTATTCAAAATCGTCATGAGAGCTACTCATATAATGTAATGCAAGAGTAACGGCAAGATGCAAAAGGCTTGAGAGAGAGTTTTTGCACTTACCACTTGAGGTTCTGATCCAGATTTTAGAGACGGATAAATGAGCCTGAAAAGTTCTTTCGTAGCCCCAAAGTTAGTAGCTTCTCGAGCGTCAGGAGGACATGAGCATGCAAACATCGCATACATGAGCCACTGGTCCAACTTATTATCAGCATCTTGTGACTGACTAGCCTTACCACCCAACTCAATAGGTGTAATAAAACCAAGACGCCGAATAATCTGAGACCTGAAATAACATATCAATATTTACTAGCAGATATAATATGGGCGAAAGACATCCATTCACATTTCAGAGTATAAAATACACAAATTAGCATCAAATATTAATCAATTACTTAACATGTCACTAAATTGATTATCAAGCGAAAGTACAACAAAATATCAATAACAAGCAAGTAAAACACATGGTGCCTTACTTAGCTTCCTGAACCGATCTTGGGCAAAGCTCAGCAGCATACTTTACGAGCTCACTGAGACAGCGAGCCCATCTATTTTTATCAGGGCTTTCAAACAGAATAGATTGAATACTAACATCAGGTGGAACTGCATCACATTCACGTCTCATGTCAAATGGTCGCCCAGAGTCCCAATAGCAGCTCTGAACAATGTCATCCTGTCACAAAATGAACAATCAGAAAACAGCTGAATAAACTGTATGACTACATCATTTAATTATAGAAAACAAAGCCATACAACCCACCCCATTTTCCTCTAGAACGTCTATAATAAATATAGGTTCGGCTTCATTCCTTAAATTATAATCTGCTTTTTCGAGAGCAGCAAGATCACTTATGTCATTCCACAAGGCTCGGACACAGCGCAACAACTCCAATGCAGTGTGCCTAATCTGACTATCTACAGAACAAAGAAATATAAGACCAACTGCATCAATCTCTGAAGCACGAAAATCAGCTGCTTCTCCTGAACGATGTACAGATGGCCTCCTGAAAGCACCAATATCCTTTAACATATGTTTTGAGTCTTGGGCGTCAAATTCCAGCCTTTCCTCATGTAAACGTATTCTCCAAAAGCGCATCAACTCCAACAACCGCCCCAATGATGTTTGGATAAGAAGTGGATACTCATCAGGAAGACGTAAAATAAAGTTAGCCATCCCTCTCATGACAGCAAATCGACGATGAGGCAAGGATTTTACAATTCTGTTGAGCACTTGAACTGCTTCTTCACGAACCCCGGGATCTATGCTTATGCCATGCTGTGGAATTATTTCAGTGATCTTATCACTGCGACCAACCTCTTCTATAAGGTCAGGTATGCATTTTAGTACCGAACGGAAAAGATAGCCTTGAGATTTTTCCTTGGTGACAGCATCTGCAAATAAAAACGTCATGTAAATACTTCTGAAGCAGCAGCCAGACCGCTATTTAGCTCTGTCACAGAGACTGATTTTACAATAATAAAATAGTACTCCCTCTTATCCATCTAATTGTTTGCATTTCCTTTTTAGGAAAACTTTTTCCTTTTAAATGACCACTTTATCTTCACTTTATGACTACTATTTACTCACATGTGCATCTTTCTTAAAAACCACACAAAAAGTGATGCAAACAATTTGAAACATTCTCTGAACAAAAAAATGTGAAGAGTAATTTGGGAACAAGGTCCCAAAGGACTTGATAAAATAATAAGTGAAATGAAAGTTTTAAATTTAAACCTCTATTTATCTTTGATACTCGTAGTTCTTTTAATTTATTACTCCTCCTATTTCACTCATAAAACTCCATAGGATTGGGCATAGATCTTAAGAAAGCAAGTTAAAAAGTAAGGGTATAAGGTGTTCACAGGCCCATTTCAAAAGTTGCATTTTGTGTGAGTGATTTTCCAGTAAAATCACTACATCAAAACGGTAAAATGGTTGCTTCCATAAGTACAAGTTGTCATATAAAGATATAGGGCTAATTGAATATATTTGCCCGAAAAAAGGAAGTCGGGCTAAATGAGTGAAATGGAGGGACTGCATCAATATTGTAAGAATGGCCATTCTCTTCCAACTGAATCATTCACTTTATATGAATTCAACATCAAATGCATCACACAATCGACACTATGAGACATAGACGATTTAAATGCCAACTAAAAGCACTCACTAGCACAATAAAACTAAAAAGCCATGTATAAATTATGTGGTGGAATTACCAATGGCAGCCTTTGAACATGTGAGCAGAGCATGGGTGTAGACTCGATGGCAAGACCTTAAAATAAACTCAATTGCTGCCTTCACTTTTGGAATGTAGTGTCCGATGTCATGACCTATCATTACAATTAAATCCTAAACTCAGGTAATCAATCAAAAAGTACCAGTAAATGCAAAAGAAGAATGAGTATTTGACTTTCATTTACCTTGGAAAATTTCCAAACCTACATATTCACTTGAGGGAGAAACAACTATCCTATGCAAAGCACGAAGCCCAATAACTTTTGCTTCACTTGAACTATCTTGTTTTAGTAACTCCAATATCATGTGGTTCATAGAAAAGTCCAGGTTACTTTCTGCTATAGTAACACAAAACTCAACGAGTTTGTCATGTTGGACATCTTGGGTCAGCAGACCTTTTCGTAATATTGTGAGCAACTGGGAGGTTACACTATCCAGATAGTCCCAAATACGATTTGGTGGATGACTTGGAGCATAAACACACAAGTAAAATTTAACAACACGGTGAAGGCAATCCAAGGCCATGAAGCGATGGTTTTTGTCCTGAAAATATTAGCAAGGATCATCAACTAGAAGATGACAAGCTGCTTTTTTCAGACAGATGATTAAGATGTAACGGCTAAAGTAACAAACACTGTCAAATAATTTTAGGAGCATAAAACAAAAACATTTTTCCCCCACGAAAAGTTATAATAACATACCCTCAAAAGCTTGTAAAGCTGCTCCATGTGCGGACCAAAATTATTCTGGAAAGTTTGAGGCTCTCCCAGACAAAGAAGAAGAGTCACAAGAGGATATCCTACCTGTTACAATATCATTACATAAGAATGCAAAGAAGAACTAGAGCTTTGATAGAGAAATCACTAAATATTCCTGACATTTAAAGACTTTACACAGCATATCAGATGTTCAATGACAGAAAACTCAAAATCAAACAACTCCCTGTCCTAATTAGGCAGTAACCTGTGAGGCTGTTTTGCAAAGCATGTAAGTATCCTTGAGACTGCAACTTCTACAGGAAATAGAGAAGCCAGACATGTGTCTATGTAGCTAAAAACATAGTAGAAGCAAAGATGGACTTGCTCAGGAAACTTTCAAGAAAACGCCCCGGGACAAATGGCCACAGCATGACGTTCGAAATATATCTAGGTCACAAATGATGACAATGAGCATAGCCATAGGCTAAGAAGCACAGCAAATCCTGGATAAGTGAAATCGCGAGCTAGAAAACAAGAAGAAAAATAAACTCATCCAAAGTTGAGAGGGAAGAAAACGATAAATAAAACTAATTGTTTGACGTAACTTAACACTTAACAGTGAAACTTCATATTCAGGGAATAAGAGTGTTGCAACATCACTTCCAGAAAGATTACTTCAAAGGATAACTTACAGCAAGATGTTTGCTCTGCTTGTCCATCCAATGCATTAGCTGCCCTCTTATCCGCCCAACTGCTTCATACCACAGATTAAGAGCAGGTTCCACGCCTGAAGGAGGCCACTGGTTTCTTCCTTCATCTGCTAGCGGGGCCAAGATATTTGTGAGCATATTACAAAGTGCGTGATGGAGTTCACTTTTCCTTTTATGAGGAGCACGGTTCAAAGGATTTGCCTTTGCAACAAAAGAAGCTGATGCATTAAGCCCACCCTCTGTCTTGACCTGGAATAACCAACTCAGTTTATATTGGTAGCTAGCTACTAGATCTATAAAGATTCAATAATACATCAGGAAGTATACCCCAAGTTTCAGATAACGCATCCCACTGATGATATTCAATGTCTCACTCCGTGCAACACTAGTGTCAATTCGACGAGTATTCAACTCCATGAAAAATCGTTCCGTTACAGAGCTAAATCTGTCATAAAAAAATGAATTAGTCAAGTTCAAAAAAAACAACACTCCAAACAGAAAGTTGACCGCCAAATATCACCATTAATTTATTAACCTATGCACACGAACTCCTTGCCCCTGCCATACAATACAGAAAAGCATCTTCTACAAACCATTGTCTCAAAATTTGTACCCAAACTCGAAGTGAAAAGAAACCTGGGAAGAAGGTACTACCGCAAAATCTCACATTGTTTTCCTTAGACAATTTACAATAGGAAGCACAGTACTATACTCATTCTTAGCATTGATCTCCACCTTGCGCTAAAATATTGATAAAAAAAGTGTGATGTGATGATGAAGACAGTGATATGAAGGTAGTTTAACTTAAGATCAACAGTCATCAGGAATCTCAAATGAAATTTAGATTTATATAGTGGACGTGCTTGCGTCTATAGCCATACAATTACGAATACCGTTCTAACTTCTAAGAGATTAAGACACAAACAAAAACAAACACATTTTCATCGGGTCAGCATTTAACATTGTACATCTATATGAACAAACGTCAAAGTGGAAACCTTAATTCGGACTACTAGATTCAATAACACCCTTTCCATTTAATTTGTTTATATGCATTTGCTTCATGCATTAAGGTTAGAGAGCAAACACACAAAACCCTTGAATAAATAGCCCATCGTTGCCCCTCAAATTTTGCCCAAATTACAATCCACCCAAAATCTCTCGTTCCCTCTAACTTTACCTTTCGGCTTGTTTCCCTTGATTTCACCAACCCTGTCTCAATTTTCATACACCAATTCCACTTTGAACACTGCCAGTTGCAAATCCAAACTTTTCAGCTTACCGCAGCACAATCAATCTCCATATTGGTTTTTAGGGCAGAAAAGTCAAAGCGAGACATTGCAAAGTAAGTGTTATTTGAGAATTGAGAGCAAGGGTGATGGTGGTAGGGTCATTGTTGTTTGACGGTGGCGGCCGAATGTGACAATGGGTGGATTATAGCGGGTAAAGCGAGAAGTTGGGTACAGAGTATTGGGACAAAGGCATACTTACTTCAAACATGCCACATTAGGAAATGTACAATATCATACCAAAAGGGATAAGGGAATATGTACAGTTTTAAAATGGGATGGAAAGAGAATATATAAACAAGAGCAGGAAGGAATGAATATCAACCATAAAGAACGGATTCGAGAAAAAGGTTAAAACCTAACCTGATACGAGATAAAGCCCCCAAAAGTTGAGCCACATGATCCAAGAGCAATCCCCTTAGATCAACAAGGGAAGGATATTCAACCTGGCTCACAACCCTGCCATAATGAAATTTTGGTAAGATTCTCATTAAAGATTTTTACGACTTAGAAAATAATACATTATTAGAAGATTAGTCTATCAGACATTTCACTACGTGTCACGTGTCCAAAACCCCAAGACATCGACATGTAGGACTAAGAGCATGAAACATTAATAGAAAAAGAATAGCACATTGGACACTCACAATATCTTGCCTTCAACAATTGTAGATAAGTTGGAATAACATAGTATAGTTAATGCAAATACTGCAGAAAGACAAATGTGTGGGAATTCAACAATAGTGTGTTTATATAGCGGAAAGGGGAAAATGACTAGGTGAACAACTGAGTAAGTACGCATTGGGACGATAACAGCATAGGTGACAAGCCAAATTTGAGACCAAAATCTAGGATGGCAAACCATGAATAAGTAGCATCCACAAAACTCTTACCTATCAGCATTTATTAGCCAATCAAATACAAAGTTCTCAAGCCCAGACCAGAGTTTTTCTGCAGAAAGCAAAAAAGTCATTTCAATTAAACAGATGATATATATTTGGGATTTTACAGGAAGCAAAACAGTAAACTAAACCTGTAAGCCCTTCTGGAAGGCAGCACTCCACAAATCGGATACATGCCGAGCAAAATATGCATTCTACTGCAAGCTGTATAAGTATGGCGGTCAAGCAATATCCAGTAAAGTGGTTGACATAAAGTAAAAATAAATACATTTCCCCAGAGCTCATTTTCTATCTTTTCTTCCAATATGAAATAGTATTACAAATAGACCCTACACTAACAAAAACTACCCAGTGTAATAACGACTCCTTTCTTGGCCAAATAAAAGGGGGTCACATGTGCCCAACCTTGCCTCTACAATGTTTCTATGCAAGTAACAATGTCTATATCACTATATTAAGGAGATGATAGTATTTCAGTACAATATGAAAGAATCATAGCCATATCACTTTGCACAAATGTGAAATTTAAATCACAAACCTTTCTTTGGAACGTAGAGGCATCATTTGCCCCTTTAGGAGATTCGCTGCAAAATTCAAAAGAATAATGAAAAAAAAAAAAACCATCATGGAAGCAGAATAGCTTTGTTGGACATAAATGTAAGTTGAAGATACAACTGCAAAATTGAATACATCAAGGCAACAAAGGTATGGAGAATGTACTAGATTTATTTTTGCAAAATAGTCCTCACAAAAATGTAATTATCCTAACTCCAAAGAAACATCAAAAGATTAGGGTGTTCTCTAAGTATGATGAAGAAAAGGTACATCTCAAGTAAGATAAATTATAGAAAGTGAGCACACAGACTTACGTCCTGAAAAATTGTAAGTATGCAACTTGGCATTTTAGAATGTCACAAGTATAGCAAAATAAATCGTGCATATTAAACCCTCTCATTTTTTTGGGTTCTTTCCACTTATGCAATATATGCGAGGATTGTTATATTGAAGAGGGAAGAACAAAAAATGGGAGGGAGTAGATAACATAGCTGTAACATATGACGCGGCCAAGAGGAGAACAAATAAATAGTAACGGAACAAGTTTTACAAATAAGTTAGTTAATGGAAGGCAGTGCACTTGAGAAATAAAGATACTCTTACCTCTCACGCCACCTAAGAAGAGCTTCAAGAAGGGGTATGGGAGTATGTCGTGCCACCATTGCAAGGGAATCCAGAACTTGGTCGTAGGCCGGATCTGAGGGACTAAGGTATTGCCCATCCTGCAATATTGACGAATTGAAGTATCCAACATTAGAAGCTTCGCAATTAAATCTACGTAGACTAAAAAAACAGGACAGAAAGGAGTGATCAAGACACATTCATTGCCAAAACAAGAGGAGAGTGAAACAAGACTTAGCTTTACTCATATTTCCGCAACCCTAGCAAGTAAATGTAATCGACCTTTACTGACGCCATTATCAAACACCTTTCAATAATATTGAATTCTTAAAGACGCCTAGTCACAATTTAAGGTTTATGTTGCTTTTTAAAGCTTTCCCCTACGAGTCTACGACCTAGCTTTTGATAACATTGAAAAAAAAAAATACACATTTGACTAGCCATCACAATAACTATCCTACTATACCTAAGCATTACTGTGGTCGTTCAACACAAGTGTCGATGTGCCTACATTTTCATTACCAATGGTGACGCTGGGTGTTCACAGCCTCGCTTATGTCACAACAAAAGGCTAAATCTGTATAGACCCATAACACATTAACAACTTGACGTAATTCCTGTGAGAATATGCGTTGAAACCGTCAATTCACATTCTAAACAACGCCAATGTATAAACTCTCAAGGAATATCCTCTCCTCTACCGATATACACAGCTACAACATCACTAGTGAACCTATACGTTCTCGTATCATCTCCATTCAAATCATTACAACAACTCCAAAACTCTAGCAGCATGTACCACATAAACATGAGTCAACAAAACTGGGTGAACAGCAAAGCACATTGCTTCAGCACAACAAAATACAGGGGACAGAAACGACCGAAAAAACGATGAATCGTAAATGAATTCAAAGACCTGAGCTTGTGCAGTTTCAATGCGACGACGAGCAAGAGGAAGAAACCGTTGAAGCAGCGCATCCACAATCAACTTTGCTGCACTACCCGACTTCATTGAATCATAGGCACCTAAACCCTAATTTTCAACTAAACGACATGAAAATTCGAACCTCTTCTTTCACAAAATCGAAATCAAGCGCACATTTCAGGAATTCAATATCTCAATTAAATTATTACATCAAATCTTCCAGAAATAATATGATGATTGACAAGATAAGAAGGGAAATGAAATCAAACGAATCTAATCGGACAGTTCTCTATCAAAATCGATTCGAGTAGAATGAAATCGAATCAAAATATTGTAATGAAGAAACCCTAAAATTGATAATGATATGAAACAGTAAATAAAAGGTGAAATTTGTTACCTTGGAGCTTAATTTGAGTTTAGCTTAGTTTTTGATGACGAACGAACCCACCAAAAATTAGCAGCAGAGTGGTAAAACGTAAAAGCCAAGGGGA
This sequence comes from Dianthus caryophyllus, assembly GCA_023091065.1. Taxonomy (NCBI): domain Eukaryota; kingdom Viridiplantae; phylum Streptophyta; class Magnoliopsida; order Caryophyllales; family Caryophyllaceae; genus Dianthus; species Dianthus caryophyllus. The sequence continues at coordinate 7,845,421 of CM041522.1, read as the reverse complement.
ACACAAGATTCAATTCACATTTTGGCCCTTTCACTTAGTTTTATTTTCCTAAAATTATTAATACGGAGTACTCCGTATTAATTTTAACGACTTTATTATTTTTTTAGATCCATTTCTAATTTATTTTGGAGTAATAGATTTGTTTTATGAGTAGTTTAATGGATGGAAGACCGTCTTACAACTTGAAATAATAGAAATAATTAAATTAAATTAAATTAAATGAAAAAATAAAATGAAAATAAAGGAAAAAATATTAATAACCACTAGTGTTATGCCCGTGTAAATTGCACGGGTATGGTTTTTTTATGAAATTTATGTAAAAACTTACGAATAATGAAGTTGTTGTATAATGGGTTTAATAAATAGCTATTTTAAAATGATCAAATGTGTATATATGTATTATTGAAAACCAATTAAAACAACGAAATTATATGAAATACAGTCATAAGTAAATTAAAAATTCAAAACATTACAGGAAAAAAAAAAAAAAAAAGTTAGGATAAAAGAAAAACATTCAACAATAAGATGGTACTCCCTCTCATCTGGTAAAGTCGTATGCCCGTGCAAATTGCACGGGTATGTTCTTTATAAAATCTAGTAAGAATATAAGAATAATGAAGTCGTTGTATAATACACTACAAAAAAAACTGCGAATAGTGACGGAAAAATCCGTCACAAATCAGCCATTCCCGTCACAAAAATCGGTTTTGTGACGGAAAACCCGTCACAAAAAGTCCTCGCAAAATTTGGTCACAAAAAAATATTTTGTGACGGATTACCCGTCGCTGACGGTTTGTGACGAACTTGTGACGCCTATTCCGATAGAAAAAAAGTGACCAAAGTCAAGATTCAGTCAACTTTTGTGACGGGTAATCCGTCACAAAAGCTGAATTTTGTGACGGTTTATCCGTCACAAAAATCAATAAAGTCAAGTTTTAGTCAACACGTGTGACGGGTATTCCGTCACAAAATCTATATTTTCTGACGGGTAATCCGTCACAAAATCCAATTTTTTTTTTTTTTTTTAATTTTGTGACGGGTAATCCGTCACATAAAAACCTGTTTTTTTGGCAGAAAACCAGCCGCTGCCGGATGTCCACAATGTTAATACATTGTTTTCTATTTCCTGTACCTGCAATGTGTAACACATTCGTCGACCGCCAAGTGGGATAAAACATTAAAGTCGACCGCCAAGCGGGAATTAATCAACACAACAACAAACCATAACAACAACATTAACATACTAACAAGTTAAGATATATACATATTATATATGTTTTTAAGTGCAATGCCGATGATAAGGGCTAAGTCGTATCGCCTATATCAAAATAAACCTAACAAGCAACTAACAATAGCAAGCGGCAAGCAGGATCGTATCCACAGAGAAACGGTGTAGTTCACAGTTAAGTCGGTCAATCTCGAGGTGTGAAAAAGGTGTTTGATTAAGCTATAAACTAAAGCAGAAAGTAAAGCAGATGGATAGAAATATATAAGAGGAAAGATTAGGGCATCGGGTTCAATGTGACAACGATTCAGGAACTCAAATTTATAAGAAGGAAGCGACAAACTGTGCAAATGACTAGGTTTGTAAAACGCTCTCTCGAGTCAATTTTAGCCTTAAGCAAATTTAGCGGGCTCTCGCTACTTACTAAATTTAACTTATCAATCTCGCGTAAGTCTAGTTTTAGCTCGGCTTTCGATCTTAAATTAAAACTTACTCAGGTTCAATTAAACTCAGACAGGTCGTTGATCGAAACTAATCCTAATTCAATTGGCATAAAACGCGTAGAAAGAAATCAAATGCACAGATTATTCAACCAATTTAATCCTAAAACATGTTCCTGGACCAAATATCACAAATCCCCCTAAACCCTAATAAGGAGATTAGCTACTCATAATTAAAGGCAAAGCAAAATAGCATAAAGAAGACATAGCAAAGAATGAATAAAAGCAATTGAAATAAACTTGAAAACTTACGGAGTACCGACGGTTACAGTTGAATTAATCTTGAAACTAAACCTAAAAGCTAAGAGTTTTGAGAGAGAAATAAAACTTAACAGTAAACTAAACTAGGAAAAATAAAGCATGAATGTTAATCTCGACCTAAAACTACTATTTATACTTTCCAAAAACTAAAACACGAATTAAAATAAAATCCGAAGAATAGAGCGTCAGGGCCGGCCGGCCGGCAGCCGGTCCAGACCGGCCTGACCACCCTTTTTGGGCCGGCTTGCCTTGGCTCCTTATTCTTGGCCCATAACTTCATTCTTTAGACTTTGGGCCCTTATAACTTCGTATGGCTTTCCTCCTTTTGGTCTTGGCTCATATTCCCGAGCTCATGTGCGTGCTCGGGCTTGGTCTTCATGGCTCAGTTCTCGTATTGCTCCAATCGTCCCGGGTTTTGGCTCAAAACCACCAAAACCTGCAAAATGTAAATGAAAAGCAGCAGTAACGAGAAATATAGCAAATAGCTCCTAAAGTCATAATAAATACGAATAAATACGAGCTAAATGTGACTGAACCGGGGGCATAAAATGAATATAAATAACATGTATCAAACTCCCCCAAACCAAACCTTTGCTTGTCCTCAAGCAAACAACATCGGAGAAAATCAAAGCGACACGAACTAATCACGTTAGTATCTCGAAGTGGACGACCTATGCACATAAACATTACAACCAAAGTCTATTTCACCGAGAATAGAGCACAGGTCTCAACCGTTCACACCACATTATATCACTAGCCTCTAACGCTTACGCAAAAATAAAACTGACGACATTTGAATCCAAGCAAGGCCAACCGTACAAACCGCTAACCATTCAACCAATCTTTCCAAATCATTTCCTTTTTCTTTTTTTCTTTTCTTTTCTGTATTCTGTTTTCTTTTCTCGCAAATGTGGAGCATCCCTCGTATGTAGTACCGTTTAGCTTGACGTTCACTCGGTAAAAATCGCGCTCGGATACACATATTTCCTTAAGGGTTACCTTATTGCTCATACTCACGGTCGCAACCAAATTCATGGCCACTGTGGTTACTCAAGTCAATGAGTCCCCTCCGAGAGCATCGAAGCATTGCTCCAACATATATATATCTTTCCAAACAAACCACAAACCAACATACCAACATTCCACAAACCAATGCCAAGCTCGAATGTCAAAGTCGAAAGTAAACAAGCGAAAAGCAGAAAGAATTAAGCAGATACAAGTGGGTTAGTGTTAAGGCTCGCAATCTAGTAACAGGAAACAAACCAATCGTGCAAGCTACGACAATAGAAAGTCGACTCAGAGATACTAAAGATCAAAGTAAGTGTACAAATCAATTCCCCAAACTAGATAAAGCAGACAAAGCGGACCAAAAAGACTCAGATTTTTTTGTGATAATTTTTGAAATTTTTTCAATTTTTTGTTTGGGTTTTATATAATAAATGCACACGAAAATGAAAATGCAAATGAACTATAAACGCGAAAGTGTTTCCCTCCCCCAAACCAAATCACACATTGTCCTCAATGTGGAAAACAGCATAACCACAAAAGTAGAGGAGGACACATAACATACGGGGTAAGGAAAATGAAAGCGATAAAAGAGGGTAAAAGGGGGTAAAGAATGCTCACTTGATAAAGTCGGAGCTCCCCAAACCGGTCAATCATGGAGTGCGGCTAAAATCCACATATATGCGTCCAAATCAGTCCAACGATGAAGCTCTTCGGCATAGCACGCAAGAAAACGAAAAACGAAGCAACAGTGTGTGGGGGCCGGTCCAGACCGGCGGCCGGCTCCCATGCAATTTTTCGATTTTTTTGCTCGTTTTCTTCTGTTTCAAATTTCACCGGTCCGCTCGAGCCGGCTGTCGGCCGGCTAGGATGCTTCCTCGTAGTGTCTGCTTCAAAAATACTAAGGACAAAGTCCAAAAGTACCTGCGCGCTAAAATCAGTCATAAAAACCCTCGTCCTCTCGCGCTCAAAATCAAACCAAAAGTCATGAAAACTAAGCAAACAAAGTACAAGTGCAAATTAAATATACAACGTCATCGGGTTTCCTGGAGCCGGTTTATAGTCCCGCACGCCTCTCCACAGCTCCAAAATCATCATTAATACGGGGGCCAAGGTTGTTGGCCATTAGCGACAGCTTCACTCGGCGAAATATCATCCATTCGCCAAAGCACTCCTCCATTACTAGGCAAGGCAGCATACTCATTCAGCGTGGGTCCTTGATCACGATACGGCTCACCAAATCGCCCCGGTGCTCCAAGTGACTGAACCGTAGGCCCTCCTCCATCACTAGCGTCAAATAAATCAGCTTCGATCAGCTTCCTCTCCCCCAAACCAACCTTGCAGCCATCCTGTAGAGAACCTGCACACGAGGAGACAAAAGAAGCGACCTCCAAAGTGTCTCCAGTAGAGTGAGACGGAGGTACAAAGTCAATAGAACAAACTGACTCGAGACGCATAGGGGACCGCGGGGTGTCAGAATGGGTAAAAGTCAACCTCTCACCCCCCACCGTAAAAGCTATCGTCCTATTGCCCACGTCAATAACTGCACCAGCGGCAGTGAAGCGGTCTCCCAAAATGATAGGTATGTGGACATCCTCAGCATATCGACTACTACAAAGTCTACAGGATAAAGAACTTTCCAACCCGCAGACAGGACGCCTTGTAGTATTCCCAAGGACGCTTTACTGAGCGGTCACCATTTGCAAGGTAATGCTAGCTGGTCGCAACGCCGACAAGCTCATCTTTTGGTAAAGGAGCTGGGTAGTACACTCACACTCGCTCCAAGGTCACATAAAGCATTACGGACCACAAACTTACCAATGGAGCAGGGATAGAAAAGGTTCCCTGGGTCACTAAGCTTAGGAGGTTTACCACCCCGCAACCTAGTCTAGCCTCCCTACAAAAGCTACGGTCGACACATCCTCCAATGTTCGCCATTTAGCTAAGACCTCCTTCAAAAATTTTGCATAGCGAGGAATTTGAGTGACAAGGTCAAGGAAGGAACATTTACCCAAGCATTTTGATGACATCGACGAACTTTTTAAACTTAGCCGCGGACTCGTCACGTTGGCGACCGGAAATGGAGCCTAATCAATCGGGGCATAGGAGAAGCAAATGTAAGGACCCGAATTAACACCCAAATCATCTTTCCCCGCACCAAAGGTTCAAATGGCCGACGATCAGCCGGCCGACCGGCCATACGCCTTTGGCCTCGGATCATCATAAAACGTACCGCTCCTCAACGTAATCGCACACGCAGTATCGGGAGGCGGGTTAGGAGGTTGGCCCTGCGATGGCAAGGAACCTGGTTGACGCGCAGCTTGCGAAGTGGCGAGTTGAGCCACTTGATTCTCCAAATTCTTAATTCTTTGCGTCCTTGCCCTTAGCCTGGTCGCTTTTGCACGGTGCATCATTGTCTTCTGCGACTCCTGCATAGCCATCATCACCTGCTGCATCTGTGACATCATGGCCCTAGTCTCGGCCATAGGATCGGGTACCTGTGGGGGTGGAGGTGGTGTATAGGAGGGTTTTTGGTAGTTAGGAGGAGGTGGTTGAAAGTTCTTGTGAGGGGGAATATAGGGAGTGTTTTGGGATGGTTGGGTAGTCGGGTTAAGGATGTTCTACAGCGGTAAGACAAGAGTGATCGATCGTAACCAGGTTGGTTTTGGTAGGGCAGGTTTTGGTTGTAAGATTGATATGCATAAACCTGCTCCTGGGGTGCAGCATACCCCGTAGAATAACCCATATCGTGCCCTGCAATAGCATTTACTTGGGCACTAGAAGAACCACCACCCTGCATCATACTAATCTGCGCAGTCAGCGCAGCAACCTGACTAGTGAGCGCAGAAATACTCCCCTTATCACGGTCATCATGTGCGGACCGTGAATTACCTCGTGGCTTCCCGAACTGAGCCGAATGAATAGCCATATCCTCAATTAACCCCCAAGCCTTGTCGTCGTCGACGTTATTAGCAAAACGTCCCTCAGCAGCAGAATCCAAGATAGCACGGCTCTCAGCATATAAACCGTTGTAAAAGGTCATAATCACGAGCCAATCGTTCACTACGACATGAGGATAGAATCGCCTTCTTATACCGCTTCCCACGCCAAAGAAAAGTCTCATCGTATGATTGCTTGAAGCCACGAATCGACTCCTCATCCGATTAGTGCGCTCACGGAGGATAAAATTTTGAATAACGCGAGAGCCAAACTCCTCCAACTGTAATACCGGCGTCCTCCTTGTTTAGATCAGTAATCCACTCGCGGGCTCGATCTTTTAACGAAAAAGGGAACAACATTTCCCTTATTTGATCCTGCGTAATCCTGGCCTGCTTAATAGTCGAACAATAGTCCGTAAACACCTGCATATGTCGATCAGGATCCTCCGTAGGATAGCCTCCGAACTGATTCCGCTCCACCAAAGTAAGAAAGGCGGGGCGAATCTCAAAGTTGCCCGTAAGAGTAGCGGGCATAGTGAATCCATTCGGTATGGACTCCGTCTTTGGAACCGAGTGACTAGCTAGTTTAGGCATAGTCACTAGCTGATGAAAAACCGGAGTAACTGGAGGTGTGTCCTCTTCGTAGGACGATCGCGTTGCACTTGACTCGGCCATGACGCTCCTTAAGTTCACGTCAGAGGTCTCAATGATCTCTTTAAAGAAATTACGCAGCGTCACGGTGTAAATGCGCTCAGGTTCAGGATCAAAAGGGACTAAACCTGTAGGTGACCTGCGCATAAATAACTCGAGAAAACGGTGAGAACGGGCTCAAGGAACTAGGTTCCTTGAGACTAAGAGAGAAAAACCTGTGACAACTAACAATAACTAAAACTAGCAAAGCCGTTTCCCCGGCAACGGCGCCAAAATTGATAAGGGCTAAGTCGTATCGCCTATATCAAAATAAACCTAACAAGCAACTAACAATAGCAAGCGGCAAGCAGGATCGTATCCACAGAGAAACGGTGTAGTTCACAGTTAAGTCGGTCAAAGCAGGTCAATCTCGAGGTGTGAAAAAGGTGTTTGATTAAGCTATAAACTAAAGCAGAAAGTAAAGCAGATGGATAGAAATATATAAGAGGAAAGATTAGGGCATCGGGTTCAATGTGACAACGATTCAGGAACTCAAATTTATAAGAAGGAAGCGACAAACTGTGCAAATGACTAGGTTTGTAAAACGCTCTCTCGAGTCAATTTTAGCCTTAAGCAAATTTAGCGGGCTCTCGCTACTTACTAAATTTAACTTATCAATCTCGCGTAAGTCTAGTTTTAGCTCGGCTTTCGATCTTAAATTAAAACTTACTCAGGTTCAATTAAACTCAGACAGGTCGTTGATCAGGCGAACTAATCCTAATTCAATTGGCATAAAACGCGTAGAAAGAAATCAAATGCACAGATTATTCAACCAATTTAATCCTAAAACATGTTCCTGGACCAAATATCACAAATCCCCCTAAACCCTAATAAGGAGATTAGCTACTCATAATTAAAGGCAAAGCAAAATAGCATAAAGAAGACATAGCAAAGAATGAATAAAAGCAATTGAAATAAACTTGAAAACTTACGAATGCAAGCTGATTCTGATTGAATTAATCTTGAAACTAAACCTAAAAGCTAAGAGTTTTGAGAGAGAAATAAAACTTAACAGTAAACTAAACTAGGAAAAATAAAGCATGAATGTTAATCTCGACCTAAAACTACTATTTATACTTTCCAAAAACTAAAACACGAATTAAAATAAAATCCGAAGAATAGAGCGTCGGCGTAGTGTGACCAGATCGAGGCAAGCTGACCACCCTTTTTGGGCCGGCTTGCCTTGGCTCCTTATTCTTGGCCCATAACTTCATTCTTTAGACTTTGGGCCCTTATAACTTCGTATGGCTTTCCTCCTTTTGGTCTTGGCTCATATTCCCGAGCTCATGTGCGTGCTCGGGCTTGGTCTTCATGGCTCAGTTCTCGTATTGCTCCAATCGTCCCGGGTTTTGGCTCAAAACCACCAAAACCTGCAAAATGTAAATGAAAAGCAGCAGTAACGAGAAATATAGCAAATAGCTCCTAAAGTCATAATAAATACGAATAAATACGAGCTAAATGTGACTGAACCGGGGGCATAAAATGAATATAAATAACATGTATCAAACTCCCCCAAACCAAACCTTTGCTTGTCCTCAAGCAAACAACATCGGAGAAAATCAAAGCGACACGAACTAATCACGTTAGTATCTCGAAGTGGACGACCTATGCACATAAACATTACAACCAAAGTCTATTTCACCGAGAATAGAGCACAGGTCTCAACCGTTCACACCACATTATATCACTAGCCTCTAACGCTTACGCAAAAATAAAACTGACGACATTTGAATCCAAGCAAGGCCAACCGTACAAACCGCTAACCATTCAACCAATCTTTCCAAATCATTTCCTTTTTCTTTTTTTCTTTTCTTTTCTGTATTCTGTTTTCTTTTCTCGCAAATGTGGAGCATCCCTCGTATGTAGTACCGTTTAGCTTGACGTTCACTCGGTAAAAATCGCGCTCGGATACACATATTTCCTTAAGGGTTACCTTATTGCTCATACTCACGGTCGCAACCAAATTCATGGCCACTGTGGTTACTCAAGTCAATGAGTCCCCTCCGAGAGCATCGAAGCATTGCTCCAACATATATATATCTTTCCAAACAAACCACAAACCAACATACCAACATTCCACAAACCAATGCCAAGCTCGAATGTCAAAGTCGAAAGTAAATGTAAACAAGCAGAAAGAATTAAGCAGATACAAGTGGGTTAGTGTTAAGGCTCGCAATCTAGTAACAGGAAACAAACCAATCGTGCAAGCTACGACAATAGAAAGTCGACTCAGAGATACTAAAGATCAAAGTAAGTGTACAAATCAATTCCCCAAACTAGATAAAGCAGGACAAAGCAGACCAAAAAGACTCGTATTTTTTGTGATAATTTTTGAAATTTTTTCAATTTTTTGTTTGGGTTTTATATAATAAATGCACACGAAAATGAAAATGCAAATGAACTATAAACGCGAAAGTGTTTCCCTCCCCCAAACCAAATCACACATTGTCCTCAATGTGGAAAACAGCATAACCACAAAAGTAGAGGAGGACACATAACATACGGGGTAAGGAAAATGAAAGCGATAAAAGAGGGTAAAAGGGGGTAAAGAATGCTCACTTGATAAAGTCGGAGCTCCCCCAAACCGAAGTCAATCATGGAGTGCGGCTAAAATCCACATATATGCGTCCAAATCAGTCCAACGATGAAGCTCTTCGGCATAGCACGCAAGAAAACGAAAAACGAAGCAACAGTGTGTGGGGGCCGGTCCAGACCGGCGGCCGGCTCCCATGCAATTTTTCGATTTTTTTGCTCGTTTTCTTCTGTTTCAAATTTCAGCTTCGGTCCCGGTCTGAGCCCGGCTGCCGGTCGACCGGCTGGGATGCTTCCTCGTAGTGTCTGCTTCAAAAATACTAAGGACAAAGTCCAAAAGTACCTGCGCGCTAAAATCAGTCATAAAAACCCTCGTCCTCTCGCGCTCAAAATCAAACCAAAAGTCATGAAAACTAAGCAAACAAAGTACAAGTGCAAATTAAATATACAACGTCATCGGGTTGCCTCCCGGAAGCGCTGGTTTATAGTCCCGCACGACTCTTCACAGCTCCAAAATCATCATTAATACGGGGGCCAAGGTTGTTGGCCATTAGCGACAGCTTCACTCGGCGAAATATCATCCATTCGCCAAAGCACTCCTCCATTACTAGGCAAGGCAGCATACTCATTCAGCGTGGGTCCTTGATCACGATACGGCCCTCCAAATCGCCCCTGTGCTCCAAGTGACTGAACCGTAGGCCCTCCTCCATCACTAGCGTCAAATAAATCAGCTTTTATCAGCTTCCTCTCCCCCAAACCAACCTTGCAGCCATCCTGTAGAGAACCTGCACACGAGGAGACAAAAGAAGCGACCTCCAAAGTGTCTCCAGTAGAGTGAGACGGAGGTACAAAGTCAATAGAACAAACTGACTCGAGACGCATAGGGGACCGCGGGGTGTCAGAATGGGTAAAAGTCAACCTCTCACCCCCCACCGTAAAAGCTATCGTCCTATTGCCCACGTCAATAACTGCACCAAAGCGCGCAGTGCGGTCTCCCCAAAATGATAGGTATGTGGACATCCTCAGGCATATCGACTACTACAAAGTCTACAGGGATAAAGAACTTTCCAACCTGTACAGGGACGTCTTGTAGTATTCCCAAGGGACGCTTTACGGAGCGGTCAGCCATTTGCAAGGTAATGCTAGTGGGTTGCAACGCTGACAAGCTCATCTTTTGGTAAAGGGAGTGGGGTAGAACACTCACACTCGCTCCAAGGTCACATAAAGCATTACGGACCACAAACTTACCAATGGAGCAGGGGATAGAAAAGGTTCCTGGGTCACTAAGCTTAGGAGGTTTACCACCCTGCAACCTAGTGCTAGCCTCCCCTACAAAAGCTACGGTCGACACATCCTCCAATGTTCGCTTACGAGCTAAGACCTCCTTCAAAAATTTTGCATAAGCAGGAATTTGAGTGACAAGGTCAAGGAAGGGAACATTTACCTGAAGCATTTTGATGACATCGACGAACTTTTTAAACTTAGCCGCGGACTCGTCACGTTGGCGACCCGAAAATGGGAGCCTAATCTGAATCGGGGGCATAGGAGAAGCAACAGAAGGACCCGAATTAACACCCAAATCATCTTTCCCCGCGACCAGGTGTTCACCGGTTAGACGACCGTCACGGCCGACCGGTCATACGCTTTGGCCTCGGATCATCATAAAAAGTACCGCTCCTCAACGTAATCGCACACGCAGTATCGGGAGGAGGGTTAGGAGGTTGGCCCTGCGATGGCAAGAAACCTGGTTGACGCGCAGCTTGCGAAGTGGCGAGTTGAGCCACTTGATTCTCCAAATTCTTAATTGCTGCGTCCTTAGCCTGGTCGCTCTTTTGCACGAATTGCATCATTGTCTTCTGCGACTCCTGCATAGCCATCATCACCTGCTACATCTGTGACATCATGGCCCTAGTCTCGGCCATAGGATCGGGTACCTGTGGGGGTGGAGGTGGTGTATAGGAGGGTTTTTGGTAGTTAGGAGGAGGTGGTTGAAAGTTCTTGTGAGGGGGAATATAGGGAGTGTTTTGGGATGGTTGGGTAGTCGGGTTAAGGATGTTCTGGTTGCGGTAAGACAAGAGTGATCGATCGTAACCAGGTTGGTTTTGGTAGGGCAGGTTTTGGTTGTAAGATTGATATGCATAAACCTGCTCCTGGGGTGCAGCATACCCCGTAGAATAACCCATATCGTGCCCTGCAATAGCATTTACTTGGGCACTAGAAGAACCACCACCCTGCATCATACTAATCTGCGCAGTCAGCGCAGCAACCTGACTAGTGAGCGCAGAAATACTCCCCTTATCACGGTCATCATGTGCGGACCGTGAATTACCTCGTGGCTTCCCGAACTGAGCCGAATGAATAGCCATATCCTCAATTAACCCCCAAGCCTTGTCGTCGTCGACGTTATTAGCAAAACGTCCCTCAGCAGCAGAATCCAAGATAGCACGGCTCTCAGCATATAAACCGTTGTAAAAGGTCATAATCACGAGCCAATCGTTCAGCCCATGATGAGGACAGTCCCGAATCAGCTTCTTATACCGCTCCCACGCTTCAGCAAAAGTCTCATCGTATGATTGCTTGAAGCCCTGAATCTGACTCCTCATCTGATTAGTGCGCTCACGGAGGATAAAATTTTGAATAACGCGAGACCCAAACTCCTCCAATCTGTAATACCGGCGTCCTCCTTGTTTAGATCAGTAATCCACTCGCGGGCTCGATCTTTTAACGAAAAAGGGAACAGCATTTCCCTTATTTGATCCTGCGTAATCCCGGCCTGCTTAATGGTCGAACAATAGTCCGTAAACACCTGCATATGTCGACCAGGATCCTCCGTAGGATAGCCTCCGAACTGATTCCGCTCCACCAAAGTAAGAAAGGCGGGGCGAATCTCAAAGTTGCCCGTAAGAGTAGCGGGCATAGTGAATTCATTCGGTATGGACTCGAGTCTTTGGAGCAGAGTGACTAGCTAGTTTAGGCATAGTCACTAGGCGATGAAAACCGAGTAATCGGAGGTGTGTCCTCTTCGTGGGACGATCGCGTTGCACTTGACTCATTTGCGGCCTTGCCCAAGTTCACGTTCAGAGGTCTCGGCCCGATCTCTTTAAAGAAATTACGCCAGACGTGCGGTGTACGCTCAGGTTCAGGATCAAAGGGACTAAACCTCAGAGGTGACCGCGCATAAATAACTCGAGAAAACGGTGAGACCCGGTCTCGAGGAACTAGGTTCCTTGAGACTAAGAGAAAAACCCGTGACAACTAACAATAACTAAAACTAGCAAAGCCGTTTCCCAAGAATCCGCCAAAATTGATAAGGGCTAAGTCGTATCGCCTATATCAAAATAAACCTAACAAGCAACTAACAATAGCAAGCGGCAAGCAGGATCGTATCCACAGAGAAACGGTGTAGTTCACAGTTAAGTCGGTCAAAGCAGGTCAATCTCGAGGTGTGAAAAAGGTGTTTGATTAAGCTATAAACTAAAGCAGAAAGTAAAGCAGATGGATAGAAATATATAAGAGGAAAGATTAGGGCATCGGGTTCAATGTGACAACGATTCAGGAACTCAAATTTATAAGAAGGAAGCGACAAACTGTGCAAATGACTAGGTTTGTAAAACGCTCTCTCGAGTCAATTTTAGCCTTAAGCAAATTTAGCGGGCTCTCGCTACTTACTAAATTTAACTTATCAATCTCGCGTAAGTCTAGTTTTAGCTCGGCTTTCGATCTTAAATTAAAACTTACTCAGGTTCAATTAAACTCAGACAGGTCGTTGATCAAAGAACTAATCCTAATTCAATTGGCATAAAACGCGTAGAAAGAAATCAAATGCACAGATTATTCAACCAATTTAATCCTAAAACATGTTCCTGGACCAAATATCACAAATCCCCCTAAACCCTAATAAGGAGATTAGCTACTCATAATTAAAGGCAAAGCAAAATAGCATAAAGAAGACATAGCAAAGAATGAATAAAAGCAATTGAAATAAACTTGAAAACTTACGGAGTACCGACGGTTACAGTTGAATTAATCTTGAAACTAAACCTAAAAGCTAAGAGTTTTGAGAGAGAAATAAAACTTAACAGTAAACTAAACTAGGAAAAATAAAGCATGAATGTTAATCTCGACCTAAAACTACTATTTATACTTTCCAAAAACTAAAACACGAATTAAAATAAAATCCGAAGAATAGAGCGTCAGGGCGGGCCGGCCAGAATGGCCTGCACCGACCACCCTTTTTGGGCCCGCTTGCCATGGCTCCTTATTCGTGGCCCATAACTTCATTCTTTAGCCTTTGGGCCCTTATAACTTCGTATGGCTTTCCTCCTTTTGGTCTTGACTCATATTCCCGAGCTCATGTGCGTGCTCGGGCTTGGTCTTCATGGCTCGCCTCGTATTGCTCCATCGTCCGGTTTTGGCTCAAAACCACCAAAACCTCGCAAAATGTAAATGAAAAGCAAAGAAGAACGAGAAATATAGCAAATAGCTCCTAAAGTCATAATAAATACGAATAAATACGAAGCTAAATGTGGATCGAACCGGGGGCATAAAATGAATATAAATAACATGTATCAAACTCCCCCAAACCAAACCTTTGCTTGTCCTCAAGCAAACAACATCGGAGAAAATCAAAGCGACACGAACTAATCACGTTAGTATCTCGAAGTGGACGACCTATGCACATAAACATTACAACCAAAGTCTATTTCACCGAGAATAGAGCACAGGTCTCAACCGTTCACACCACAATATATCACTAGCCTCTAACGCTACGCAAAAATAAAACTGACGACATTTGAATCCAAGCAAGGCCAACCGTACAAACCGCTAACCATTCAACCAATCTTTCCAAATCATTTCCTTTTTCTTTTTTTCTTTTCTTTTCTGTATTCTGTTTTCTTTTCTCGCAAATGTGGAGCATCCCTCGTATGTAGTACCGTTTAGCTTGACGTTCACTCGGTAAAAATCGCGCTCGGATACACATATTTCCTTAAGGGTTACCTTATTGCTCATACTCACGGTCGCAACCAAATTCATGGCCACTGTGGTTACTCAAGTCAATGAGTCCCCTCCGAGAGCATCGAAGCATTGCTCCAACATATATATATCTTTCCAAACAAACCACAAACCAACATACCAACATTCCACAAACCAATGCCAAGCTCGAATGTCAAAGTCGAAAGTAAACAAGCGAAAAGCAGAAAGAATTAAGCAGATACAAGTGGGTTAGTGTTAAGGCTCGCAATCTAGTAACAGGAAACAAACCAATCGTGCAAGCTACGACAATAGAAAGTCGACTCAGAGATACTAAAGATCAAAGTAAGTGTACAAATCAATTCCCCAAACTAGATAAAGCAGGACAAAGCAGACCAAAAAGACTCGTATTTTTTGTGATAATTTTTGAAATTTTTTCAATTTTTTGTTTGGGTTTTATATAATAAATGCACACGAAAATGAAAATGCAAATGAACTATAAACGCGAAAGTGTTTCCCTCCCCCAAACCAAATCACACATTGTCCTCAATGTGGAAAACAGCATAACCACAAAAGTAGAGGAGGACACATAACATACGGGGTAAGGAAAATGAAAGCGATAAAAGAGGGTAAAAGGGGGTAAAGAATGCTCACTTGATAAAGTCGGAGCTCCCCCAAACCGAAGTCAATCATGGAGTGCGGCTAAAATCCACATATATGCGTCCAAATCAGTCCAACGATGAAGCTCTTCGGCATAGCACGCAAGAAAACGAAAAACGAAGCAACAAGGCGCGGGGTTTGGCCCAGACGGCCGGCTCCCATGCAATTTTTCGATTTTTTTGCTCGTTTTCTTCTGTTTCAAATTTCACCGGTCCTCCTGAGCATTTGCGGCCGACCATTGGGATGCTTCCTCGTAGTGTCTGCTTCAAAAATACTAAGGACAAAGTCCAAAAGTACCTGCGCGCTAAAATCAGTCATAAAAACCCTCGTCTCGCGCTCAAAATCAAACCAAAAGTCATGAAAACTAAGCAAACAAAGTACAAGTGCAAATTAAATATACAACGTCATCGGGTTGCCTCCTAGCCGGTTTTTAGTCCCGCACGACTCTTCACAGCTCCAAAATCATCATTAATACGGGGGCCAAGGTTGTTGGCCATTAGCGACAGCTTCACTCGGCGAAATATCATCCATTCGCCAAAGCACTCCTCCATTACTAGGCAAGGCAGCATACTCATTCAGCGTGGGTCCTTGATCACGATACGGCCCTCCAAATCGCCCCTGTGCTCCAAGTGACTGAACCGTAGGCCCTCCTCCATCACTAGCGTCAAATAAATCAGCTTTTATCAGCTTCCTCTCCCCCAAACCAACCTTGCAGCCATCCTGTAGAGAACCTGCACACGAGGAGACAAAAGAAGCGACCTCCAAAGTGTCTCCAGTAGAGTGAGACGGAGGTACAAAGTCAATAGAACAAACTGACTCGAGACGACAGGGACCGCGGTGTCGAGAATGGGTAAAAGTCAACCTCTCACCCCCACCGTAAAGCTATCGTCCTATTGCCCACGCCAATAATCGCACCAAAGCCAGGAAGCGGTCTCCCAAAATGATAGGTATGTGGACATCCTCAGGCATATCGACTACTACAAAGTCTCTGAGGATAAAGAACTTTCCAACCTCGCACAGGGCGTCTTGTAGTATTCCCAAGGGACGCTTTACGGGCGGTCGGCCATTTGCAAGGTAATGCTAGTGGGTTCTGTGGCCCGACAAGCTCATCTTTTGGTAAAGGGAGTGGGTAGTACACTCACACTCGCCCAAGGTCACATAAAGCATTACGGACCACAAACTTACCAATGGAGCGGGGATAGAAAAGGTTCCCGGTCACTAAGCTTAGGAGGTTTACCACCTGCAACCTAGTCTAGCCTCCCTACAAAAGCTACGGTCGACACATCCTCCAATGTTCGCTTACGAGCTAAGACCTCCTTCAAAAATTTTGCATAAGCAGGAATTTGAGTGACAAGGTCAAGGAAGGGAACATTTACCTGAAGCATTTTGATGACATCGACGAACTTTTTAAACTTAGCCGCGGACTCGTCACGTTGGCGACCCGGAAATGGGAGCCTAATCTGAATCGGGGGCATAGGAGAAGCAACAGAAGGACCCGAATTAACACCCAAATCATCTTTCCCCGCACCAAAGAAAGTTCAAATTTGGCTGACGATCGGTCACGGCCGACCGGCCATACGCTTTGGCCTCGGATCATCATAAAAAGTACCGCTCCTCAACGTAATCGCACACGCAGTATCGGGAGGAGGGTTAGGAGGTTGGCCCTGCGATGGCAAGAAACCTGGTTGACGCGCAGCTTGCGAAGTGGCGAGTTGAGCCACTTGATTCTCCAAATTCTTAATTCTTTGCGTCCTTAGCCTGGTCGCTCTTTTGCACGAATTGCATCATTGTCTTCTGCGACTCCTGCATAGCCATCATCACCTGCTGCATCTGTGACATCATGGCCCTAGTCTCGGCCATAGGATCGGGTACCTGTGGGGGTGGAGGTGGTGTATAGGAGGGTTTTTGGTAGTTAGGAGGAGGTGGTTGAAAGTTCTTGTGAGGGGGAATATAGGGAGTGTTTTGGGATGGTTGGGTAGTCGGGTTAAGGATGTTCTGGTTGCGGTAAGACAAGAGTGATCGATCGTAACCAGGTTGGTTTTGGTAGGGCAGGTTTTGGTTGTAAGATTGATATGCATAAACCCGCCTCTGGGCGCAAAGATACCCCGTAGAATAACCCATATCGTGCCCTGCAATAGCATTTACTTGGGCACTAGAAGAACCACCACCCTGCATCATACTAATCTGCGCAGTCAGCGCAGCAACCTGACTAGTGAGCGCAGAAATACTCCCCTTATCACGGTCATCATGTGCGGACCGTGAATTACCTCGTGGCTTCCCGAACTGAGCCGAATGAATAGCCATATCCTCAATTAACCCCCAAGCCTTGTCGTCGTCGACGTTATTAGCAAAACGTCCCTCAGCAGCAGAATCCAAGATAGCACGGCTCTCAGCATATAAACCGTTGTAAAAGGTCATAATCACGAGCCAATCGTTCAGCCCATGATGAGGATGGGCCGAATCGACTTCTTATCCCGCTCCCACGCTTCAGCAAAAGTCTCATCGTATGATTGCTTGAAGCCCTGAATCTGACTCCTCATCTGATTAGTGCGCTCTGGAGGATAAAATTTTGAATAGAACGCGAGAGCCAAACTCCTCCAATCTGTAATACCGGCGTCCTCCTTGTTTAGATCAGTAATCCACTCGCGGGCTCGATCTTTTAACGAAAAAAGGGAACAAAGATTTCTTATTTGATCCTCGTAATCCCGGCACGCTTAATGGTCGAACAATAGTCCGTAAACACCTGCATATGTCGACCAGGATCCTCCGTAGGATAGCCTCCGAACTGATTCCGCTCCACCAAAGTAAGAAAGGCGGGGCGAATCTCAAAGTTGCCCGTAAGAGTAGCGGGCATAGTGAATTCATTCGGTATGGACTCCGTCTTTGGAACCGAGTGACTAGCTAGTTTAGGCATAGTCACTAGCTGATGAAAAACCGGAGTAACTGGAGGTGTGTCCTCTTCGTAGGACGATCGCGTTGCACTTGACTCGCCATGCGGCCTTCCTTAAGTTCACGTTCGTAGGTCTCAGCGATCTCTTTAAAGAAATTACGCGTACGGTGTAAGGTACGCTCAGGTTCAGGATCAAAAGGGACTAAACCTGTAGGTGACCTGCGCATAAATAACTCGAGAAAACGGTGAGAACGGTCTCAAGGAACTAGGTTCCTTGAGACTAAGAGAGAAAAACCTGTGACAACTAACAATAACTAAAACTAGCAAAGCCGTTTCCCCGGCAACGGCGCCAAAATTGATAAGGGCTAAGTCGTATCGCCTATATCAAAATAAACCTAACAAGCAACTAACAATAGCAAGCGGCAGGATCGTATCCACAGAGAAATGGTGTAGTTCACAGTTAAGTCGGTCAAAGCAGGTCAATCTCGAGGTGTGAAAAAGGTGTTTGATTAAGCTATAAACTAAAGCAGAAAGTAAAGCAGATGGATAGAAATATATAAGAGGAAAGATTAGGGCATCGGGTTCAATGTGACAACGATTCAGGAACTCAAATTTATAAGAAGGAAACGACAAACTGTGCAAATGACTAGGTTTGTAAAACGCTCTCTCGAGTCAATTTTAGCCTTAAGCAAATTTAGCGGCTCGCTACTTACTAAATTTAACTTATCAATCTCGCGTAAGTCTAGTTTTAGCTCGGCTTTCGATCTTAAATTAAAACTTACTCAGGTTCAATTAAACTCAGACAGTCGTTGATCAAAGTAACTAATCCTAATTCAATTGGCATAAAACGCGTAGAAAGAAATCAAATGCACAGATTATTCAACCAATTTAATCCTAAAACATGTTCTGGACCAAATATCACAAATCCCCCTAAACCCTAATAAGGAGATTAGCTACTCATAATTAAAGGGAAAGCAAAATAGCATAAAGAAGACATAGCAAAGAATGAATAAAAGCAATTGAAATAAACTTGAAAACTTACGAATGCAAGCGATTCTGATTGAATTAATCTTGAAACTAAACCTAAAAGCTAAGAGTTTTGAGAGAGAAATAAAACTTAACAGTAAACTAAACTAGGAAAAATAAAGCATGAATGTTAATCTCGACCTAAAACTACTATTTATACTTTCCAAAAACTAGAACACGAATTAAAAATAAAATCAGAAGAATAGAGCGTCAGGTAGGCCACGTGTTGGCATCCCAGGCAGACCGACCACCCTTTTTGGGCCGGCTTGCCTTGGCTCCTTATTCTTGGCCCATAACTTCATTCTTTAGACTTTGCGCCCTTATAACTTCGTATGGCTTTCCTCCTTTTGGTCTTGGCTCATATTCCCGAGCTCATGTGCGTGCTCGGGCTTGGTCTTCATGGCTCAGTTCTCGTATTGCTCCAATCGTCCCGGGTTTTGGCTCAAAACCACCAAAACCTGCAAAATGTAAATGAAAAGCAGCAGTAACGAGAAATATAGCAAATAGCTCCTAAAGTCATAATAAATACGAATAAATACGAGCTAAATGTGACTGAACCGGGGGCATAAAATGAATATAAATAACATGTATCAGCCGACATAGTTTATCATAGTTTTAAAACAATATAAAACATACTAAACTGGGACTGTTGCTACCGACTGCGTGATCACATCGGCGAAGTCATCGCTAGGACCTGGTGTCGGCCCACTAGAGCACTCCGGGTCAGGAAACGTGAATCCATGATTCGCAGCCAAGAACGCCATCAACATGTCGCTCTTCCTCTTTTGCTCAGCAAGTTCTGCTTCTATCGTACTCACTTTATCTTTAAGTTGAGTATTTTCCATTGTCACCTTAGAGACCAAACTTGGCGAGTAAGAGGAAATCGAGTGCCGGGCGATCCTGTTAGCCGGTGGAATGAACAACTCTGGGCCGCTGCTCCAGTCCCGAACAAGCGCATCTTTTGGTCAAATCACGTAAGCGGCGTTGTGAAATGCGGCAGAAAGGGATCTAATGGCGGTTGTCCATCGGGAACTGGCTGAGACATTTGCTGTTAATACGCCGCCTAGAATTACAAAACACAAACTAGTAGTTAAATTAAGACACTTGTAATACTACAAAACTGTAAGAGAATAATATAAACATAAAAAAGCTAGTCAAAACAATAATAAATATTTCAATTTGTTATTATTAATCTAACACTTACGTCAGTTTGAGATGCTCGAGGACAAACTCAATTTCCTTTCTTGTCTTTCTTTGACCTTTCCATGAGCTTGTAGGGTGTCGTCGCATCACCCTAAAAATAGTATACAAAAAAAAAAACTTAGTTTAGATAAATGCAAATAATCAAATTAAATCTAAAATATACATCAAAGCAATATTTATCAAATACTTACTAACTCCTTAAAAGCCACAACTGCGTTCTTTCAGCCGAGAGTGTGTGTCCCACTTGCTTTTCCTTCTTTTTCTCCTGACCTTCTATTCACTTAGTTTGTCTCTGAAACCTTAGCAAAATTCGGGTCATCTTCAGCTCTTCTCTTCAGCTTTTTTCAATGGGTTTCGGATATCCAATTTGGCCTTTGAGAAAAAAAAATCGGCAGCAATTCCCCTCAATTCTCCAAATACACGATGTGTAATAAATAATTACTACATATATGAATTTATAGAACATATAAGGAATTGTCACCAAACTTTTTCCTCAACAATAAATAACAAATGTATGTTTACTTCCTAAGTGACTTGAAACGTACAAAGACAGTCCCAAAACGGGAACTATTCAAAAATTGCTCCTAATGAACAATTTTTGAACGGGTGCTAGGTCAAAAAAATATTTTTAAACATCTTCAATTGATTTGAGATCGTGCATATAATTCATTTGCAAAAACAATAATTTCAATTTTAACATCATAACAAATGATATTTGTGACAACATTCAACCAATAACACTAAATCAAACCCTAATATCAATTATTTCAACATTATTCATAACAATCACACATTATCATCAAATTCACATAACAAAATTTCAATAATTTTCAATTCAACACTAACACTAACCTAACACTAACACTAATTTCCGATAACACTAACCTAACACTAACAATAGCTTCTATCCTAAATCATTCAACACTAACCTAACACAATACTAATACTAACCATGGTTTCTATCCTAAATCATTAACATAATATAAATAAAAATAAATTAGAAATTAACTAAAAAAGAAAAAAAATACCTAAATAAATGACTGAAATTAATTGAGGGCGGGATAAGGTCGGTGACCGGAGTAGACGGAGATGACCGGAGCAAGAGGAGGTGACCGGAGAGACGGGAAAGGGTGGGGCGATTTGGGGTGATTAGGGTTCGAAAATGAAAAAGAAAGGGGAAATGGGGGAAGAAAGAAGCGGCCGCTGTTGTTTTATAATAAAAAAGCTTGTGACGGGTAATCCGTCACAAGTCCGTCACAATTAAAGCCTTTTGTGACGGATTACCCGTCACAAATCCGTCAAAATCATTTAATTATTTTTCTTCGTATTTTTTTTTAATTTGTGACGGATTACCCGTCACAAATTCAACTTTTTGTGACGAATTACCCGTCACAAATTTAAAAAAATACGAAGAAAAAGCTTTTACCCTACAGCTGTCAAGATACAAAAAATCTTCGTATTTTTATTAATTTGTGACGGGTAATCCGTCACAAACTTCAACTTTTTGTGACGGATTACCCGTCACAAATTTAAAAAAATACGAAGAAAAAGCTTTGTCGCTACAGCTGTCAAGATAAAAAAATCTTCGTATTTTTATTAATTTGTGACGGGTATTCCGTCACAAAATTCAACTTTTTGTGACGGATTACCCGTCACAAATTAAAAATTATTAAAAATAAAGCTTCACTTACAAATTGCCACGCAACAATATTTGGTCGTTTTTTTTTTTGTGACGGGCAATCCGTCACAAAAGTCGTATTTTTGTGACGGATTACCCGTCACAAAAATATTTGGCTGGGGCGCGAAGTTGAATTTCTGATGGCGCCAATATATGAAACGGAATTGTAACGGATTACCCGTCACAAAATTATCTTCATCAATATCCCTATCTCATACTATTCAAGGGGCATGTATATATTTTGTGGACTTACCTTGATCTTTATGGCAAAATAAAAGGTAAGACAAATTATTAGGATGGAAGGAGTAAAATATCTACTTATGAAATAAAGACTATTAAATGCCACATGGTGTTTTTTACCAGAATTACAATTTGGCGCCACATTAACCTTAAATAGCGTTACAAAAAAAACCCGTTTTTTGCACTACTACAAATCTTACATAAAAGAACGGTTAAAAATCGTCCTTAAAGAGTAAAACAATCGTCCTCTTGCGAAGCGTTCTCCTATAGCTAAGAGAACGGTTCAAAATTTAGTCAAACTGTCGTCTTAAGTGTACTTTAGAGAACGGTTTCATAAAACAACTGTTCTCTAATAAACCGAAATTATTGGTTGGAAGAAACCAAAATTACCATAGTGAATGGTTGTTATAGTTAAGCTAGAATGAGTATCACAAAGTTGAGTTAATACGAGTGTTGAGGTGCATTGGAGTTTTCATATATGTGACCTTTTTTTTGTCCTAATAAATGAGTATCATATCTGAGGAAAGTTTATGTGTTTTTGTGAGATTACTTGTCTTTTGTATGTTGATTTCAACAGTTTCAGTTAGCCTGTTATAGAATGCATAGTCAATTTTGGAGAGGTCACTTGTTGAAAAGTAATTGGTAGCAAGGCAATTTACATGGGTTTTAATGAATTTGGATCCTCTCCATTACTTCTCCTCTTCATTTCTTTTAAACGGTTTGGATTATTTATACAAACGATCTAATGGCCACAATTAAAAGCAATGGATGAGGATGTAGAGGAGGAATAATATATAATATTGGTATATTAGAGGTAATGGACAAGAAATGGAGAGAAAAAAATGGAGAGGATCTTTGCTCGGTTTAAATGCATAGGTTTACAAAATAGTGAATTTCATTGCTTGGTCAGTTAATTGTGTTTGGTCATTACTAGGTAGTGTCCAAAGAAGGTTTTTGTTTAGGGAAGGCGTTACGATGGAGAATGATAAATCAAGCAAAGAAAATTCGTTGTATAGAGTAATTCTTGGGTTTTTAATCGTTGTTGTATCGTTTTTGTGTGTCGAGTTAGGTTCATTTGAAAGCGCATATGGCTACGAAACACAGAAAAGACAACATGTTATAAATGTCAGGTTTTTTCGATAGAAATTTATTTTGAGGCATTTTGGGTATTTTCAAGGCGCTATTATTTTTTTTAAATCTATTTGAATCATAAGTAATTTAATTTTTGGTTATTGCCTCAACTATTTTTCGTGACTTTTTTTTTTTTCGTGACTTATTTTTGTCAGTTTTGGATTGTTACTTAGTGCCATCTATGTGTATAAGCTAGTTGGTTATTCAACCAATCAACAATTGTTGTAAGGACAACCTTATCGTAAATAGTATCATTTTCAACCTCATAAAAATTTTATAAACGATATGCCTCAATTATTTTTCGTGATCTTTTTTTTTTCATGGCTTATTTTTGTCGATGTTGTATGAATGTGGAAACTGTAAGGAAAGATATGGAAGTCTTGGATAAGTGATGTTTTGCTTAAATGAATTAAAACTGATCTTCCTTTTGGTTTCACTTTTGTAAAAACAGCATACACGTTTCAGCATGGTTTCGAGGATTGTCACCCAGTCTCGCGAAGCACTTGGCTTTTCCTGTGTCTGTAAGGACCACGACGGAATCCCGAGGGCATTAACACCAGCAGGCTTGAAAGCTCACATGGAGAGGGTTCACAAAAGAGGTGATGTGTTACTATGCGAGCGCAGAGACTGTTTCCTGACTTACTGGCGGGGAGAGGTTCATAGCTGTCTGAAAGAGACTCTTCGTCTCAAGGCGGTTGTGGCTGCTGAGGAGCAGGAGTGTGTTGAGTGACATTAGGTTTTTTTTGTCTTTACTCTTTAAACCACCGAGCTCCTACGACCACTGCCCGTATCCAACTTCAGAAAACCCAAAACGCCCTGAACCTGGAACCCAGACCCTAAACCCTAACCCTAAATTTGTCGTTACTTGCTAATGTAAGGTATATTAATTTGTCATTTTTGTTTATTGTAATTTTTTATTTTAACCGTTTTATGATATTACGTGTCTAATTTTGTTTTGAACATCACAAATTACTACTTGATGATCACTCCTAAATACGAATTTATATAAATTGTTATTCTCTCATTATTTTTGCAAACCACTCTCTCACTTTACTCTCAAACATCTATCACTCGTATAATTCTCTCTCTTCGTTTTCAATTTAACGTCTATTTTTTTCTCTTTTTTTTCCCGGTTAAATTATTTATCAGATCTGAATTCTCATAATCTTGTTTATATTTTGTTTTGCAGGTTAAATTTTATGTGAGAATTCATGTTTATTGTCAATTTTGTGGTGTTTACCGTCAAAATTTTTTGTGTTTTTGTGAGATTACTTCTCTTTTTCATGTTGATTTCAGCATTTTCTTGTTTATATTTTGTGAGTACTTTTGCGTTAATTTACTTTCTCCTTTTGTTGTATAAGTTAAGATCGTTGTTTACGGATTTTAGGTTAAAACTTTGTGTGAGAATTTATCGTCAATTTCTAAGTGATTCCATGGTTAATACATCAACTAATAAGTGGAAGGTCAAGGGTTTAAATCTTATTTCCAACAGTTTTTTTTGCCATGGAAAATTCGTTTCGTGGCAAGAGAAATGTTAGCCACATAGTTTCTTAGCCACGGGATTATTCGTGGCAAAACACTTATATTTAGCAACGGAATAATGCGTGGCAAAAAAATAAAAACTTCGACATGAAATTCGTTTCGTGGAAAGAGAAATGTTAGCCACATAGTTTCTTAGCCACGGGATTATCCGTGGCAAAACACTTAGATTTAGTCACGGGATAATGCGTGGCAAAAAAATAAAATTTCGCCATGAAATTCGTTTCGTGGCAAGAGAAATGTTAGCCACATAGTTTCTAAATGCGTGGCAAAAAAATAAAACACTTAGATTTAGCCACGGGATAATGCGTGGCAAAAAAATAAATTTCGCCATGATTCAGTTTTTTCCCTGGCTATTTATTTGCCACGGCCACTTGCGCCACGCTTAAGTTTCCGTGGCAAAGTGGCATAGGCACGGAAATTTAGTACTTGCGCCACGAATTTTGCTGTGGTGCAAGTGACAAATTGTTGTTGTGTAAACGCGTGCCATAGTTGTCGTACTATATACGTGGGTGCTGGTCAGCACGACCATGTGTTAGTTGTAGGGCAGGCTGCTGTTGTTGGGAGTGGGCAGGTGGCTGTTGGGGTTCAGTTGGCCTCGTGATTGGGCTGTAGATAGTCTAGAAAAGACTTTTTCAACTAGTTCTAGTAGTCTATCTATATCTGATCTTTCTGGTGGTTATTTAAATAGTAATCTTAATTGTACTAATGTTCAAACGGGTGATTTAGAGAATTTCTATCTTTCTTTTAATGATCGTGCCAGTCTCGAATATGCGAAAGATCTTTGTACTACAATGAATAGTTTTCAAAGTGTAGGTTTTCAAATAAATTCCGAATTTCTTTCTTAAATTACGATTACTAATTGACGGTTTTGACAGGATGTCGAGGAAGCTTGTAACTGCCTCAAGGGAGGAACTTGGATTTAAGTGTGTTTGCAGCAATTCTGCTGCGCCTGTCTCCGAGAAGATGACAGCCCAAGGTCTGCTGAATCATATTGTATCTGTTCACTGGAATAAGAGGGTCCGTATCTGCCTGAAGCGTGATTGTTTTCTCACGTACTATGAACAAGAACTGCATGTTTGCCTCCGAGAGCTGCTTCGTCAGCAGGCTAGGGCGGCTGCGGCTGTGGTTGAAGGGGAGGAGCCGGTCGATTGATTTGTGTTGTTTCTGATGCACCCCAGATTACTTAATTGTTTTGCTGTCATTGAACCATGAGTCACTGTTTACGTTGTTGTTGAACCACGAGTTACTGTTTACTCTTGCATTGTCGCTGTTTAGTCTTGCACAGTCGTTGTTTACATTGTCGTTGAACCTGTTTCGGTGGGAGTGACTTTGTAATATTGCGGAATACTATCGACATTTGACTTTACGTAGTCGCCTTTTACTACCTCTTTGACCTAGTTTGGCCATATTTCTTGCACACTACTATCAAAAATTTTTGACTTATAATACCTAGTTGATTTTGGGTCTTCTCTTCTATTTTCTCCTCTCACGTATCTTTATAGTTTTGTATATTTGTTCACTTACTTTGACATTGAAAACAAAATTATATTAATATTTTAATAATATGTGAGAGTAGAAAGGAAAAGGTAGAAGATCCACAACGACCCTCGTCTTTTCGTTTTCTTAATAGCCCGAAGTTCTCCAAAAAGTGTGAAAAGTTGGAGGAATTTGTATCATCCATGTATTAGAATTAGAAATCATACGTCGCATACCAAGGAATGGGTGGATAGACGAAAACATAAGTGAAATTCACATAGTTTTCAATTTCGATATCCATCCAAGAGCAGTCTTATAAGAGAATTATTAACTATAGATTCCAACATTAAAAAAAATAACCGTAAGCCAACACATGCGACATTTAATATTTGTAGGATTCAAAACATATAACAGAGAAACAAGCACGTAGTGGTGTAATATGAGAAGCACGAGGGATCTGCTATTCCGAGAGCACCCTGTAGGATATAAAACAAGACAATCGCCATTTACAAGAAGTATGTTAGCCATACTCAATAGTAGATAATGGCATGTTTCATACTACTACATAGTACATACTACTACTTCGTATAATATTGGCACAAGCAATTACATATAATTTGAGAGTGCGCCAACCAATTTTTTATTTTTTCGGTGTAGTAGCTTAGGTTTTCCGTCTAATTATTTGTTTATGTGGCACAAGCAATTACACATAGTACATACGGTTGTTACAAGATGTCAAAAAGGTTGGTGACAGCCTCAAGGGAGGAACTCGGTTTCAACTGCATTTGCAGGTCGTCTGACCTTCCCTCGGAGAAACTGACTGCTCAAGGCTTGCTGAAACACATGGCTATTGTTCACAGGAACAAGCATATCCGTCTCTGCGAGAAGAAGGGTTGCTTTCTCACCTATTATGAACATGGGGGGCACGTTTGCTTGAAGGACCTTCTTCGTGCGAAGGCCAAGGCTGCTGCTACTGGGGTTCAAGGCCAGGAGACTACACTTGTTGTTTTTGTCCTAAGAGGCATTCCTGTATGAAAGCATTGTGATATCACGCCAAGGTGGTTCACAGACCAAGTGTTGCTAACCTAACACTACAACAAATTAACACTTGGGCTATGAATTATGTCACGGTAATTAGTGAAACGTGGCATAATTTGCTTTAGGCACGGAAAAAACTATTTTGCCTAGCCACGGGAGAAATTTATGCCACGAAAGTAATATGTCGTGGCAAATAATCACTTGTGCCACGGAAAAGTTAAAATCGTGGCAAAAACATTCATTTAGCCACGATTATAACTTTTTTCGTGGCGCAAGTGAGTATTTGCCATAACATCATTTTTCTAGTGGCAAAAAAAATCTTTCTTTAGTTATATTAGATTATAACTTGTATGTCACATAATAAAGCTAAAATAAACCGATAAACGATATATAATAAGAAAAAGAATTGTGTAAAAGTATAAATTTTTCTTATAACTTGTGGGCAGGTGGTTGTTGGGGTTCAGTTTGGACAACTTGCCGAAGTTGTTGCTGGAGGTGAGGCTGCTGGAGATGTCTTACTCTGCGAGCGCAGGGATTGATTCACGACCTATAGGCAGGGAGAAGTTCATGTGTGCTTAAGGAGGTTCTACGCCTCAGGGCAGCTGAGGTTGCGGGTGCGGCTGTTGGGGAGCACGTTCAGGAGCATTAGATTGATTGTGACTGGCATTAGTATGTGATGAGTGAGCTCGGTAGATTTTGTTACTTGTTCGACACTTGGTTTTGCTTAACTCATTCGACACTTATTTCGTGTTTTAGCGGAAGAAAAATTGGGTAATTCGAAAAAAATATTGGTGACAGTACAAGTTTATGACATATATAGTGCATCGTTTGACGTATATGCGTTGTGATAATTTTGTCTTTTTGTGGGTGTATTTTTGCTGTGATGATTGATGATTTTGTGAGGGATAGTGCATCGAAGAAATCATGTTCATCGAGTCGTCGTCAACATAACACTCCGTAATTGATGACGACTGTTATGTTGACGACGACTCGTAATTGACCATGACTTGGGATCTCCTAATTGACCATGACTTGGGATATCCAAACGACTTGTTCCAAACGAGTACTTGTAATGTACGCATTCGTTTGGAATAATGTTAAAGTTTTATTTACGCCACAATGCAATTTTAATCACTTAATCGTATTTGGACCATACGAATCGGAATACTACGTATATTTAAGAAGATAACAAATTGATTAATGAGCTATAAGTAATGTTGAGTATTCCGCCCCATCCATTCTTTACAAATTGGACATCGGATATGGATTCTTTGACCCAACTGAACAAAACCCGTCCATTCATAGAAACGTCATCAAATGTCTTGGATGCATAGTAATTCCATATTCGTATCTCAAACTCGATTCATTTTCATATTTATCTTAACACGTTCTGACTGTATACACGTTCATGTTGAGTCTTCAACTGACTTTAACACGTATTAATGTTAGAAAAACTTCGAAATTTTTTTATGTAATACGGAGTAAAATATATTCTCTAATACCATATACGGAGAAAATGGTATCAACAAAATCTATACCCTCCCTCACTATAAAAAGTACTCCCTCCTATTTTCTTAGATCTTCCCCCCCTTTTTTTTGGTCTAAATCTTATGGTTTCATGTTTTGTGACCCCACTTTTTTTTTTCTCAACTTTTAATCTCCACCCTACAATTTCACTTCCTTATTTTTTCCCCAAAAAACTTGTGGGAAGATAAAAAAATGGGAGGTAGTAGTGTTTTTCTTTTATTAATTTTTTTTTATTTTTTATTTTTTATATAAGATTAGGGATGTCAATCTCACCCGAACCCGAAAAAATCCAATCCACCCGATCCAAATAAATGGATTGTAACCCGACTTAAATGGATGAAAGATAGATGATGGATGAAGCGGATGATGGATCGGGTTGGATTCGGGTGGACCTTCATCCAATGCATCACCCGCTAATTACCCGACCCAACATCCACCCGAACAAAAATACAATTTTTTTTTTTATAATTATCAACATATTATAAAAAAAAAAAAAAATTTGAAACAACTCATGTTGTAATTGTTTATGGAATTAATCGTATTCTAATCATCTTATCGAAAAATTTAGGAAAAATCGGTAATAAGTCATTAAAATATTCATTTTTATTTTTTTTTATTTTATTTTTTGTCATCCACGGATCCACCCGATTCACCCGTGGACGACGGGTGGATTGGATTCAGGTTAGATTATCGGATGGATGATGGATTCGGGTGGAGTGGGTGGAGTCGGGTGATGAATTCAGGTGAGACTCCACCCGACCCGAACCCGATCCATTGCCATTTCTATCTAAATAAGATTAATAAAAGCGTCTTTTAAAAAAATCAAATGTGTACAGGTATAACTAAAAAACACTTAAAACAACAAAATTATATGACAAACAACCATAAATAATACAACAATAAGATGGTAAACGTACTATAATTTCTCAAAGACTTTCTTATAAACTATGTTATTTGTTTTATATAAGACCTATTTTTCACTATCGCAAATCATAATTTCCAAATCCTTTTTAATTGTTACTCTTAAAGTACGGACAAATGATAACAAATTAGCTTTAAAATGAGTTTATAAAGGGCGTCATTTGAAGCGACCGGTATGAATTATTGTTACCAAAAGCACCTAAAAAAATAATTATATGACAATAAATAATTTTATACCTGTGCAACTAATAATTTTATACCTGTACAAATTATCATTATTATATGACAAATAACAATTTTATGCCCGTACAAATAACAATTTTATACTTGTGCAATTAACATTATTATATGACAAATAACAATTTATGCCCGTACAAATAACAATTTTATGCCTTCGCAAATTAACCTTATCATATAACAAACTACAATTTTATACCCGTGCAATTTATCATTATCAAATAAAAATTAACAATTCTGTACCCGCACAAATAACAATTTAATACTCTTGAAAATTACCATTACTATATGACAAATAACAATTTTATGCCCGTGCAAATTGCAAAAACAAAAAAAAATATTTTTTGAATGTATAATTTTATGCATGTGCAAATTATCATTTATTATTTGACATATAACAATTTGCACGGGTAAGTTTTAAATTTGATAGCAATTTGTACGGGTAAGTTTTAAATCCGTTCAAATTTCATTGTATGTTGTTAAAGTTTACGTGCCAAGTGCATTTATGCCCGTCCAAATTTTAATTAAAATGTCAAGAAACTTGCCCGTGCAAATTACATTTATGTTCGTGCAAAATTTAAACATAATGTCGAGAAACTTACATGTGCAAATTGCTACCAAATTTATTATTCGCACAAATTGCTATCAAATTTATTATCCAAGACCAATTTGCATGAGCATTAAATTTGATAGCAATTTGCACGGGTAAGTTTAAAATCCGTTGAAATTGTACGATATGTTGTCAAAATTTAAGTGCAAATTGCATTTATGCCCGTCCAAATTTTAAACAAAATGTCAAAATTACAGATGCAACTTAGTTGTGCCCGGGGCAATTAGTTGTGTAACTTCATAAATACAATAGATAAAAGTCTAAGCCCAAAACTCATAAAAAACCCTTAATAGGGACAACTATATTCTCAATGCCCTCACAATCACACATTCACTCTAATTCAATGTTGACCACCGTAACATTTGTAAGACACAAATATCCCCCATTTTCACCTCTCTTATTTACCTTATCATCATCGTCTTCTCACCACCGGATCTTGTCACCACCATCCCTGAGAACTCCACCATCTTAGTTGCCTCTTTTCCGTATTTTCTCTTTGTTCAGAGTCGTCGTAACTCAATACATTTCATAAAACATCTTAATTTTTTTTACCAAAAAGTAAGGTTTTTTTTTTAATAATCTCAATTAAATACAATAGATTTATCATGAAAAAAATACAGTAAGTTTTTTTATTTGATTTTATTAAACAACTGCAATTATAATTGTAATTTATATTTGTATTTTAGTTTCAGGATTTTATTTTATAAACCAAAATCTTATAATCTGGAATATTAAATTCTGTTTTAAAAATAGACAAAGTTTAATTTAATCCGTATTTTTTCTTATTAATTTTATTAATTTTCTTGTATTTTCTAATTATCATTATATTTTATTGTATATTTTGTCTTTTATTATTTGTTATTTAATTTTGCAATTTTAATTTGTACTTATCATTACCATTGTAATTGATATTTGTAAATTATATAATTTTTATTTTTAGTTAAATTCTAATTTTGTAAATTACGTAATTGTAATTTACGTCCCAAAAAAAAAAAAAAATTGGCTCATGTTAAAAAAAAATTCACAAAAGAACAATAACTGACTAATTAAAAGGCGAGATTGCATATTTGTGGGCCCTATTTTGACTTGTCAACATTTAACCACAGTACCAACGAGTTCTTGGTCTAGTGGTGCCAGGGTATAGACTTGGTAGGGAGAACCGAGGTTCGATCCCCCGCAAGCCCGTTGGGAGGAGTTTAAAACCTTAACCCCGGGACACGCTCCGAAACCGAATTAGTCGGCCCAAATGGGTTTGGATATCGGTTGGGAAACCAAAAAAAAAAACATTTAACCACAGTGCGACACCTAAGCACTGTGGTTATTGCTTTGTAAAAAAAAAAATTTGTGAGAGGCCTCATAATAACTTTAGTATATTGTTCAACTATACTCGATTTTTATTCAGTTGTACCCCAGAAAAGACAAATTTGTCCTTTTCATTTCCACATCCCAATATTTTTAATTTTATGATTTTCTCTCATTCTCTCTAATAACTCAGCCATAGAACCTGTCATCACTGCTCCGATCCACCGTGAACCACTAAGGCAAGCTTCATTGTTACCGCAAGGTGGCCCTTATGTAGCCCAGCACCGACCACCTTGATGCAGCCATGACCAAAAAGACCCTCAAACCCTATCACCCCTACCCAAATTAACCACGTAAACCCCAAGGCCAACCCCACGACTCACGACCCGCGGGGGCCGCCTCGACCTGACCCCCTACGACCGACCACGTCACGACCCCTGACCCACCACTGTCAGCACAGCCTTTGCCTCACGAACGACGAACCACCGCCACAGCCAAGCCTTACCCCCAACATGGCTCACCTCCTGCAACCACCACAACTCGAACACCCTCCGTCATTACTGACCACCACGACCTATGCCCTGTCCCACCTTGACCAACCGTCAAAACCACCATAGAAACCCCCACACAGTTAATCAAAACAATGAAAAAAAAAAAAAACTCATGACATAATCCACCAATTCATGTAAAAGAGAAATATACTTGATTTATGTCTAAATTTGAATCAATATCCTGAATGTCGAAGATAACCCAAAAAAATACTCATAACATCATCTTTTTTTTTTTTTGGTAAACGGTAAGTTTATATTAATAATGAAAGCCCAATACAAAGATTATCCACTTACATCAAGCATTTACAAAGGTAGAAGAAGACCAACTAATTATATAGTTCTATCTCCTTAATTGATCAAGCCAACCCCTGTCCTTACGAGATAACATGGCAAAATCCAAGGTATTCAGCCTTAATAACAAAGAGTGTTGCACCTGCTTGAACACCACCAGAGGCCGTAACAAAGAAGCTTCAAGACGACAAACATTACGTTGGAACCAAATGTGATAAATGAGGCCATTAATAGCAGCAGAACTTACAGCAATCTGTAAACTAGTAAACCTCAAACCTCGTCTCAAACGTTGCCATCTACCATTATCCAGTTTCAATCCAAGCCATACTTGCAGTTCAATCAAACAAAGCTTACTATAAACGCAGCCAAAGAATAGATGAAGGTTGGTCTCCTTGTAAGCACCACATAAGAAACACAGTCCATCCGTAGGTATGCCAAACTTAGCCACTCTGTCCAGAGTAAGAAGCCTCTGATGTCTCATGATCCAAACAACAAAGGACCATCTTGGAACGTTGAATCTACTCCACACACTGTGTGCCTAGCTCACTTTAGGATGTGAACCAGTCAGCCATTTGTAGCCACTCTGTACAGAATAGCTACCACCCTTATCACTCCATTGATCTCCAGTATAACCAGCTCTCAACATGTCTCTAACCTTGCAGAGCTGTCTCCAAGCCCAACTTGAAGTAAGGGAAGGCTCATACTCCATCCATGGAGTATCCTTCAAATAAATAGCAGACACCCATCTAACCCACAAGTGATCCTTCTTATTAGCAATCCACCATACATACTTTCCCAAGGCCGCAATATTCCACTTGATGCAATGAATGATCCCAAGACCACCCTCTACCTTAGCCAAACATACAGTGTCCCAAGCTATAGGAGGAGCTCTGTGGTATTCTTCACATCCAGCCCACAAATAATTCCTACAAAGTGCAATAACACGTTTGATAACAGTGATAGGCAACAAGAAAATTGAAGCCCAGTAACTATGCAGAGAATTAAGCACAGCTTTAACCAGAACAAGTCTTCCTATGTAGGATAACTTCCTAGCTCCCCAACTTCTGATCTTGGCACAAATTCTTTCACTGAGGACAAAACACTCTCTTGTTGAGAGTCTCTTAGAGCTAATTGGGACACCAAGGTACTTGAAAGGTAGTTGGCCTCTTACAAAACCAGAAAACCTCAGGATGGTATTCAGTGCTTGTTGAGATACACCATTACAATACAAGCTGGATTTTGAGGCATTCATTTCTAAACCAGAAGCTTTGGAAAAGGTCAGGAAGCCCCTTAATAAGAGTCTCACAGAGGAGGTGTCTCCCTTAGAAAACAGTAAAAGGTCATCAGCAAAACACATATGGTTTAAACTAATTCTGCCACACAATGGATGAAAATGGAAGTCTGGATTCCTGGCCACCACCAGCAAAATTCTTGACAGATACTCCATGCATACAGTGAACAGCAAGGGGGATAAGGGATCCCCTTGCCTATCACTGTTATGAAACGTAGCTGAAAAGGCTCGTTTCTTATACTTATGTGTCATCTTAATTGAGCCTTATACCCTAGTGTCTTGTATTGTATAAATACTACTCATTTCATGAATACCGATTCAATTTTGGTTGTGCTTAAATACGTATCCCTTGTTATGTATTCATGAGAGAGTAATATTTATACCTAACATGACACTAGGGTATAAAGCCCAATTAAGACGACACATAAGTATAAGAAACGAGCTTTTTCGGCCTACTTTGTTATGTACACTCGTTAACTCTTTGATATACATAAACACTTAAGCCTTGTTCTTTTCGACTTTTTGGAGCTGAACTTATAGGAGTTGAACTTATAAGAACTGAGCTGAACTTTTAAGAGCTAAACTTATAGAAGCTGAAATTAGTGTTAACTAAAGTTTAGTGGGCCTTATAGAAGCTGAACATATTAGAGCCGAACTGAATTTTAGGAGCTAAAATAAAGTTGAAAAGAACAGGGCCTTACACAACCATAAATTTGCTATCGTTGTAACTAACAATTAACAAACCTCCATATATATATTACGGCGTAGTACACTCATAAAACTTAATACTCCCTCCAGTCCACTATCTTCTTTCCACTTTCCCAAAAAGGAAATTCCACTATCTTCTTCCCATTTCTATTTTTGTCAACTTTTAACCAATCTCATCCACACAATTTACTTTATTATTTTTCAACTTTAATCTCACCCACACAATCTACCTTCCTTAATTTTTGAGCCAAATCGAAATGGGAAGAACAATGTGGAACGGAGGGAGTACAAATTATTGCTTTGCACCATTAGGATTTGTCATCATTCACCAAGTGTGCGTGATGCATAATTAAATGTATATGTAATAGAAAATAACAAAATGATAGTCCGAGAACACTATCAGAAGTAACGATCTTTATCTACATTGCGGAGTACTCCCTCCATTCAAATCCAACAACATCATTCACTATTGGGATGGTCTTCGAGGCGATACTTTGACCGTCAATTTCTCTATGTATATATACACGAAAATTTCTCGTTAAAAGTTTGATTTTGTGAAAGATTATGTTATACTCCCTCCATTCAACTCCATTTTGTGCATTTGCTTTTTCACATTTGCCGAGACGCGTTTTGCAACGACAATATCTTTAGTTACACATTTTCAAAATTTATAAAAATTTGATATTAATATTGCATTTCGAGAGACGAACAAAACAAGATCACTCATTACTATATTTTCACTTATATATTACACGGAATTTCAAAGATTCTCGATGCTCATGAATAGTGTCAAAAAGGGAAGTGCACAAGATGGAGTTGAATGGAGGGAGTAATGTTTTTAGATATATTATTTTCATATTTGAACTTTTTGTATTTATCACGATATATTTGAGGAGTCAAATTTAGTGATAATTGACTTAATAAAGCAAATGATCACTACTACAAAATTAGGCTATTGCAACACCACAAATATGTTGCAAAATATCTTATAAATGTTGCCTTATACATTACGCAACACTTTTAAATGTGCTGCTTAAAACTCCGTTACAATAGGTTAATGCAACATTTAATGCAACAATTCTGGACTAGAAGCAACACTTTGTAAAAGTGTTGCATGTGTTTTTAGTATGCAACACTTTTTTCTTGCAACACTTAGATAAGGAGTTGCAACACTTTCAAAAAAATAAAAGCAATGTGTCCTATGGGATTCGAACCCTGCACCTTTATGTTATCAATTGACTACCCTCACCAACTACACCACCAAAATTTCATTATTTAAATATAGCGTTGTTTTAATTTATTTAAATTTTACTATGAAAGGAAGGCGACATTTTAGTATAATTGTAATTTAGTTTTTTAATATAAGAGATCGGTTGGGATTTGAGACGTTTTCTTTAATTTGGAAAACGCTTACGCAATTTAACCGTTCTTTATTTGTTTAACTAATTCCTTTTTTTTCTAATAGTGCATTTTGGGGGATTGACTTCTTTGATTAAGAGACTATCTATATTATATAATACTTAATTGGTCTCTTTGTTATTATATAAGACACCATTTATTTGGGATAATGGATTTCTTTGATAAAGAGACCATCTGTAATACTTAATCGGTTATTTATCAATTGTCTCGTTTCATCTTATCATTCAACGATTGCAACATTTAACTAAAGTAACACATTTTGTTTCTAAAATCGGCAACATTTAACAAAAGTGTTGCAAAATGCACTCATACTTCGCAACATTTAACAAAAGTGTTGCAAAATGCACTCATATTTTTATAAAGTGTTGCATATTGTACCAAATTAGCAACACCTTTCCAAAAATGTTGCAATAGATTGGATAATGCATCATTTCTCCAAAAAAGTGTTGCCAAGATAATAATTTTTGCCAAATTGCAACATTTATAAAGAGTGTTGCTCACAAAGTGTTGCAATAGGTTCATTTTCTAGTAGTGGATGTTGTTGGATTTGAATGGAGGGAGTACATTTTAAGATCTGATAGTGACTTAGGGTTTCACAACAACAACGGCATAATAATTAATTAAAACGGCTATTTTATAAAACTTGTTCAATCTAAAACGTACCAACAAAATATTTTCTGAATATTATTTTCTCATATTTGGTACTCCGTAGTTTTATTTTTTTTTTTAAAAAAAAAAATTGATTGGGTGTATGCATGCGTTTGATACTTTGATATTTGATCATACAAAACAGAAATGAACACAAAATGAGCATGCTAATAATGATGACGAAGGCAGATATGGAGTAAGTGACAGCATTTTCCTCTTCTATTTATACACCTGTGCTTTCTGCTCACCTACCTTCATTACTTCTTCAACTTTCTCGTATTTAAATCGTTTCATCAAACTCGAATAGTAATTATTACGGAGTACTCCCTATGGAGTACTCCGTATTATTTTTTGATAATTCCATGTTACGACTATTATTTTTATTCATGCGGGTAGTCGGGTACACTTACGAATATAATGAATTAACGACTTTGGAGCGATTCGGTTAAACTTAGAGGACCAGAGTTGATTAAACTCAAAACAAAAAATACGAGGTATGTGGTAGTATACAACAAAAAAAAAAAAAAAAAAAAAAAAAAACATTTTTAAGACAAAATGTCACTCTCTAGTCTCTATGACCTTTTAAAACATTATTTTCATTCTTGCCCCAAATTTTGTTTGAGCGTGTGTTTGAATTGATGGAATTGGAGGGACAAAAAAGGAAGACAATTTTCATCGTTTGATTAGCATATTAACGTGAAGGGATTTGAAGGGGATATTCGTTTCCCACCGCCTAAAACAAATCATAATCTCTCTAAAAGGAGAGATTTGAAAAAAAAAAAAAAAATTAAAAAGTTTATCTCTCCTTCTTTTCCTCTCGCTTTGAATCCAAACACATCCTTATAGTTGAAAGCTTCTCCCCCATCCTCAATTTTTGAAAACACAATGTAGAATGTCAATCTAGTCTTGAAATTGTAAAATCTTTAAGTTCAAACGTTCAGCTAATATTTTATCAAAAATGTCAAATTAATAGTGATTTCATATTCTATATACTTCGTACTCAGCTCCATGCGAATAAAGCTCGCGTAATTGGAGATATTTCAATGGTGGGCTCGTAACTTAAAACTATTTTAAAAATTGCAAGCAATTTCCTAATTCTCACCATTACTAGGGATATTTTTAAAAATTCCTAACATAACAAATTGTCATATCATTTGGATGGTTGTTTATCTCGTAAAGATGAACTGCTCAAAAAAATAAGCGTTCATGTCTTGAACTTGTAGTTACAACTTTCAAGTTTGGTCTTTCATAACTCTTTTATTACTCCCTCCGTTCCAGTGAATTGTTTACACTTAATTTTTTTGTGAACTAAATTTAAGAAAAGTGTAAACAAATAAAGTACTTAAAAGATATTTCGTTTAATTTTACACACACATTATGATGATACCGTCAAAATTATCTCAAAATGAAATGAGAGAATCCTCAGGTGGTGGAACATATCGTGAGGTCACTTGATGATAATGACACTTATCTTCATCATTCAACCCACCGTTGACAAAGGGGTGACCATGCTACCCTAGTACACACATGCCAATTACTCCGTATTAAATTAAATTAAATTAAATTAAATTAAATTCTTATTATGCATTTATTGGTAAATTTATGGTTAATTAACATGTACAGACTATGTAAAACATTTACTTGGTAGTCCGTATATATTAATTAATGATATCATTTGTATATGTACACAATTTTATACCTAGACAAGTATTAGAATTATTAGTTGAGACAGATATATAAAGAAATAATAAATTACAAGTTTAAATTTCTTATTTTTTGTTTACTCTCTCATTCAGTCGAGAGAATTTATAATAATTTTAGTTTGAAACCTTTAACACGTATTGTTAATTACTTAGGCTCTTTTCTTTTTGGGCAAAATTCAGAATAAGACGATTTAATGCGTAAGATGAACTAAAGCTCTGATCAAAATGTGACTATTTTAACGCTTAATGTAATCACTTTAATATTTGAAGTCACGCTTTAAAACTTTAAAAGGTTAACACTTTGACTGCTAAAGCAGTCACTTTAACCATTAAATGATTACATTTTACTCACAAATAACCCGCCATGCGCGTGAGACTATGGTATTAATAACTTAACCTTTTTTTTCGACTTAATATAAACTCGTTTCAATTTAGCTCTTCTCTAATGAATTCAACCAACACCTATCACAATTCACAATTCACAATTCACAATCAAAAAAGCTCATTTTATATTCACTAAGTTCACTTCTGTTCCTCTAAATACAAAGTACAACTCAATACCAATAAGTACAACTCAATTGTACTCCGTAATAAATTTCAATAAAAGGAAAAGAACGAAGCCGTTAATCTTTTTTATTTTTTAAAAGAGTGGTACTTACTCCATTCAAATTCAAATTGTACATTAATTTTTTTTCACATTTTGTGAGGCGTGCTCTATCCTTCGTTTCACATTTTCAAATATTATAAATATTTGTTATAGATATAACGTTTAAGGAGACGAATCAAATTAGATCAAATGTAACTATATTTTCACTTATTTATTGTCCGAAATTTTAAAGATTCTTTAAGAATATCAATAATGTCAAATAGTGATATGCATTAGAGCTATTCATCTGTCTAATTTCATGTCACATTTGGCGTCCCATTACTTATTATGATACGCCGTACTAAATATATTTTTTTATGATTATTTATTCATTAATTTTTTTTACAATTATTGAGATTCATTATTACCATATAGAGTAACGAGACACCAAATAAGACATTAAAAGTAATCCCCTCAGGATATGCACAACACCGATTTGAATGGAGCCTCCAATCCATCATCTTCTCCCTACTTTTCATCATTTTCTACTATTTATCTATTTTATTAAATTTTTACCAATCTCGTCCATACAATTTACTTTATTACGTTATATTTTTTTTTTAAAAGTTTTAATTGACACAAGATGGAATAGACAGAATCAGTCAATCACACAAGTGTGAAAACAACATAAAAACAGAAAAAAAACAAAAGAAATAAGAAAAAGGCAAGGAATACATAAGTCATAAATGTGGCATTTTTAATTTTCCTGAATCACAAAGCTATACCTTAACCTCCTCCCTCATCTTCCCTTTCTCAATTCCTCCAATCATATTTTTCTTTTATAAATCACCCCTCTTCTTTTCATTTGCTACTTACTTAAACAACACTCTAAAAACAAAAAAAATACTACTTTAATTTGTTCTGTAATTGTAAAATTACTCCATTGTTAGAAGAAGAAGAAGAAGAAGAAGATGAGTTCAAGCACAAATAATAATAATAATAATAATCAGCAGCAGCAGGGGCAGGGGCAAAACAGTAATTATAATGCAGCCTTCAAGATCTTGTTGATAGGAGACTCAGGTGTTGGTAAAAGTAGTTTGCTTGTCACTCTCATTTCCAACTCCCTTGATGACCTTCCTCCTACTATTGGTATGCTCCCCTAAAACCGTCTCATATCGTGACACCTACTATTTTTTTCTATATTTGATTAGACCGTCTCATATTAGAATTTGTTTTTATTTTTTTATTTTTCTGGGTGTTATAAAAAATATTAAATGCAATTTTATAAAGTTAAACCGTTATTTTTGATTTAGAATATGTTGGGTCTTTTAACTCTAAAGTGTGATGTATGTATGGAAGTGAAGTTGATCTTAGATCTAAATTTTATTTGAAACTACTTGTATATATGATGCATTATGATGCATTGATGCTTATGTCGAGTCAGATTTTGTAACGGTTATATTTATAGTTTCACATAATCGGAAAAAAAAAAATAATCGAAGATGTCCTAGCTTAGTGGTTAGACGATGCTGGACAGTAAGTTTCAAGTTCGAATCCCCTTCCCCATGTACAAAAAGAGGCATTTCTAGAAACAATTTGTCACATAGCATAAATGAGCAGATTAATTTATATACTAGTTGAGCACCCGTGCGATGCACGGCTAATATAGATATTTATATTTAGTGAAAAATAATTATGATATAATATGTATGGAATAGTAAATTGTAACCTGGGATACATCATATATTTAGGGTCTGTTCTTCTCATCTTATTTTTATTTATCTTATCAAACTTTTAACAAAATTTTAGAAAAGTTAATAAAACATTAAAAACTTATAAAACATTTAATAAAAATTTCAGATAACTTCATAAAACTTAAGAAACCTAATAATAAGATTATTATTAATTATTTTTGTTGATGTTATTCTTATTATCGTTATAATATATTATTAGATTATTATTATATTATATTTTTATTTTTATATTAATATTATTATTACTATTTTATTAGTATGGAATACTTTTGATTATCTATTTCTAATAATAATAATAATTTATTTGTATAATTATTATTTTTGTAATTTAATTTATAGTTACAATTTATATTATTTAAATTATTATTATCTTTATAATAATAATAGTTTATAAATAATAATATTAAAATTACTATATTATAAATACATTAATAATATATTAAAATAATTTAATAATAAAATAATAATAATATTATATTATTATTTTTAATTTATTGTACTTAATTTAGTAATAATAATATAGTAATGAAATATAATAATATTTTATTAATAAGTCCTTTATTGGTATTATTATTTATTATATTTTTGTTATTAATATATTATTCATTATTACATTATATTATGAATATTATTTATACTATCATTGTTATTATTTATATTATTACCACTTCTATTCTCCAAAAGATTATAATTATTTAAATTTTCTTAAATTTCATTTTATTTAACAAACAATCAAAAAGTTAAGGCAACTTCAGAAATCTAAGAAAATTTCTGAAAATTTCATATACTTATTAAAAACTTAAGAATAACTTCAAATTTCAGAAAAAATAAGGCGAAGATAGCATGCCGCTAGTTGGAAGTACAACTACCACTTTGACATCTTCATTCATTTGAGAATAAAAGAACGAAAGAATTAGCACCCAAAGTCAAAACTTTTAGGAGTTAAATGTATAAGTAACTTAAATTTTCTATGAATAATTTGCTTTCTTTAAAAAAATGGATTAAGTTATATAAGTATATTAGACATTTATATTACATATATGTATCCTAATATAATTTTAAATTGGTTGTCTCAGAAGCCTTTATCCATTGATTTCGTGAATGATATTTATTTATTTTAGATAATTATTCTTAATTTTTTTTTTTAAATTATATAAATTCTAATTGTTGAGTACTCTGTATTATCTATTATCTATTAAT
Source organism: Dianthus caryophyllus (assembly GCA_023091065.1). Taxonomy (NCBI): domain Eukaryota; kingdom Viridiplantae; phylum Streptophyta; class Magnoliopsida; order Caryophyllales; family Caryophyllaceae; genus Dianthus; species Dianthus caryophyllus. The sequence continues at coordinate 7,803,666 of CM041522.1, read as the reverse complement.
ATCAAAATAAAATACATAAATCTTTTCTAGTTTGTTAAAATGTTAAGAATTATGATAGTGTATTATCTTCTACAATTAGTGTGAACGTAATTATTTATTTGAAATATATTTTGTTTGTATTTATTTCAGTTATAATATTTATAGTATAGGAAATTATTCCTTAGTAAAATTGTAAAAGTAGTGTGCGTACATAGGTTTTTTTTTTTGTTTTTATATAAATCTAGATAATATTCAGTACATAAATATTATGTACTGAGAATATTTATTTTTATATTATTTGCATATTTTATTTTTACTTTTTGGAGTTATACAACTAAGAATTCTCAATGTAACATATAGATTGATTTATTAGAATACTTTTGTTAAGAAATAAAATAGATTAAATTACATTCAGTATTATAGGGAATATATTATTTTATTAACAAAAATAAAGTGCAATTAGGTGCTTGATAGAATTAACATAAATATTATGTAGTTAAATAAGGTGAGAGATTAAATAAATATATTAAATTTTTTTTTAATTCATTTATTTATTTATGATGTCATATATTGCTTTTGGCGGGAAATTTTTTAATATGGTGTTGACATGTGGCAATGATGATGTAAGCTTAAACTGTCATTTAGTAGATATAAGATTTTTGGCAAAAAGTTAGTTGATATTTTGATACATAGATTGGATTATTTTGTTAGTGCTTAAGATATAATGGAGGATTAGATTTGATTAGATTGTGACGGAATTTCTTGTTTTAGTATGCGGAATGTTTTTTTTTTTTTTTGTTTTCGTTGTACTTGTGTATTGCGGAAATGCGTAGTAGTTAACAACCTAATTTTTGGGTCGAGTTGTGTTCGTACTTCGGTATAATAAAACTAAACATTTAGGTTCGGAATCGGGAATCATCTGGAGGTATGGGGTTGAAACTCGATTCCTCATACCTAGTGTTTGCTTTAATTTTACTAAAATAGTTTTGAAAGTCAAATATGATTAAAATCTTCAAAATAAAATATTTTAAATAATAATCCTTTTAATATTATAAAATCATGTAATTAATATTTATCAATCAATTACTTATAGAAAAGTCTTTTCATAATATGTCGTGAATTTTTACCGACATTTTTGCTTCCTTTAATTTGATACCTATAGGCCATAGGTATCAATCTCATACGGTCATACCCACCCCCTCCCAGGGTATGAGAAACACATACTTGATAGGTTTGAGGTACGAGTATGAAACCCTCAAATTTAGCAAACAAACACTTGGTATGAGTTTGGTTCATTCTAAACCCATAACTCATACCATACCATCCATGAATCCCTTAATTATTGATCATTTTGTCATTTCTAGTAATTAGCCGTTTTAAGTTACGAAAGGAATTCTTATATCAACTTTGTTGGCCTCGCAAATAATAACCCAACCCGATCAGTACGACCCAATTACCCCATGACTAGAATGACCCAAACAAGTAAACTGAAACCCAAATTGACCCTACCCGGCTACCCCTATCCCGAAGTTAGCTGGTGGCTCGAAACCACCTAACCTAAAATGAGCTTGAAACGAAAATCACAGTTGGTGTAGTTAATGAGGTGAACGATATCAAAATCGCTTCGTACTGTTTACGTGGACCAAAACTGACCCGAACCAAGTTTCAGAGCTCACACACTAGATATGGTCAAAGGTCCTGCTTGCTGATTTTTTTATATTTATTACTTTTTTTTTTTCTGCCGACTTTATGTAGGAGTGGACTTCAAGATCAAGATGCTCACCGTTGGAGGGAAAAAGTTGAAGCTAACGATATGGGATACTGGTAAATTGACTGCCCTTGGATGGTTGCCTGTTAATCTGTTATTTGAACTATATAATCAATGTGGAACATATGCCAGACGAGTTTAAAGCCTTTAGCGACAATGAGTGTTTATGTATTTCATGATTAATTTTTTGGATGATTTCTGTTTTCACGTGTAAACTTTCCCATGATTGTTGCAAAGAATTTCGGAATATGTTGTGCTGATACATGCGCTTTGTTTGCAGCTGGCCAGGAGAAGTTCAGAACATTAACAAGTTCTTACTACAGAGGGGCTCAGGGGATAGTTCTCGGTATGCTGTGTGAAATTGATTCGTAAAGTTTTCTCATTTGTGAATTGTGATCACATAAGCTAGTTCATCGACAATATTTAACATGATTTCATGTTAATTTCTGCTTGCCACAACTAATCACATGTTACGATTTTACAGAATGTCGTAAAACTAAAAGAATTGATATAGGAGTTGATGTCTACTTTCTCTGCCACTTATATGAAAATCATATCTGAATTAACCTGGCTGCTTTTACACAAGGAAGTTTCGTTTTTTCTCAACTGAATAATTCAATTTTTCTTTAATACTATTCCACATTTCAGTGTATGATGTCACACGAAGAGAAACATTTTCGAATTTATCTGATGTTTGGGCGAAAGAGGTCGAACTTTACTCCACGAATCAAGATTGTGTCAAGATGCTTGTAGGAAATAAAGTTGACAAGGTAAGTTTGCTTCTTAAGATACTCATTATCGCTTTCTCGTTGCACAGTCCTTCCCTTCAAAGGCCTTTTATTAGTTTGAAACGAAGGGATTTGTGATATTCTTAAATATTTGATGAACATCTAAACCGAGAAAGTTTGTATTTTGGGGAATATTTAGTCTCAAGCCCTCCACCGTTAAAATACTCTCTCAGTATCATAATTTACTTACACCAAAGTTCTAATTAGGAGAACAATATCGTAAATTGTCCTATGAACAGTAGGAAGGACCCAAAACTACGAAAAACTAAAATTTCATGAAACTATGTAGATTGAAGTTTTATTCAATAATTTAGTCATCGTAATATCTCCCTTGCAATGCCTGTTACAAAACATTTTGTGTCCGAGTTCAGGATTCCGAAAGAGCTGTAAGTAGGGAAGAAGGAATGGCTCTTGCACAGCAGCTGGGGAGTCTATTTATCGAGTGCAGCGCCAAAACACGAGAAAATGTTGAGCAGTGCTTTGAAGAGTTGGCTATGAAGGTAATTATCTCCCTACGTCACACTGATAACAATTTCATACAGCTCGTCTCTAAATTAAGGATCTTAATGTGTTCGGAAACAAGGATTCTGAGTTTCTGACAAGTTTGCTGAGATGTTTAGCTTCGCATTGTTTGCTAGTTAGACAAGCAAAACAGTGGCGAACACAGGAAATTTCGTAAACTGTCTCAACTCTCAAGTGGTCAAATTTTATGCGCTAAAACCGTTTGATGCTTCAAACTGCCTGAAGCGAAACCTACTAAATTTGTTTTGCATATCCATGCAGATTATGGAGGTTCCTAGTCTTTTGGAGGAAGGGTCGAATGTTGTTAAAAGGAACATCTTGAAACAGAAGCCTGAAAACAAACCCGCTCAAGCTTGTTGTTCCTGAAGTATATCGTGAACCATAAACATCGTCTCGAAAACCATGAATCTCCGACTGAAAATATCGTTGGTGGGCAGCTCAGAACCGTCAACTTATGTACATCCTTTCTCTGTTTTATCCGCTTGTACCGAAGTAGTTGTATCGCCCTCGCGGTAACCCTAGAAGACAAATACTTTGTTACATGGTGTAACTTTGTGAATAGAGTTGTGTGCATTTTCTAGCTTTGGTTTCTTGCAATGAGTTTCTGCGGATTTTTCTCGAGATTTTACTTTTGTATGTAAGCTTGTTTGTATGGATCAATCAGTCTGGAATTTGGGTTTTGGAAATTCAAGAGTTGATCCTATATCCGTCCTGATGGGGCATGGCGAGCCGGCAGCTGTCAAGGCATGTAGTAGCCGGCCGACATACCCTCGTCCAGACTTTGAGTCCTCATGAAAGATTTCTGGTCGCGGTCAGACATCGTCGGCCAAGTACGATCAATGCGATCGGTGAGGAGACAAGCGTGTCAGAACTTGTCCCCCCACTTGACAAATCAAATCCCCTATAAAAGGGGGAACATTTGCAAGGTTAAAGGGATAGAAAAAATCACATAAAAAAAGGTATAATACAAATTCTCTCTAGATAATAAACTTATACACTTCATATCAACTGACTTAAGCATCGGAGGAGTTATCCTCGGAAGCTCCCGAGGCTAGGTTTGATTTCTATTCAGGTCAGCTAAGGAAGAGACATCAAGTCGTGACGCTCTCACGGCTCAATCATAGACCACAAATCTCAGGTTGTAAACAACTAAGTAGTTTCTAACACTCGAAACAATTGGCGCCGTCTGTGGGGACCGCTTAGTTCAAAATTGAAACACGTCATGGTGGAAGGGAATCCAGAAAAACAACCCGAAATCACCGAACCAAGGCGCACTGGCTGAGCGTGATCCGGTCAACGATGAAGATGCTACACCTATTACACCGTAGGAAAAGAGGATGATGGATGCTTTCCTCCAGCAAATAAGAAAAACCCCAAGGGTGTCCGAGCCGACTTCCTCAAAAAGGGTAACCCCCAAAAAGTTGTTTGGAGGTATGCACACTCCACAAATGGTAGAGAGCGAGACAATGCGCATTTTGACAGAGGAAGCCGAGTCAAACTACGACTCTGAGCCGTCCGTGCAAGGGGTCCCAAAGGAAGCAAAGCAGAGGCAAGACGCAAAAGGAGGGCAGGTGACAATAAAGTCTCCGCTGGCACCTCCCGTGCTAAGATATCCTCTGCCCAAGATGAAGGTGCCATCTTTGCGGTACGACGGAAAGACCGACCCCGACGAGCATCCGTCAGCCATGAGGGCCACATGATGATGTACGATACTTCCAACTTTGTATGGTGCAAGGTGTTCCGACCACTCTAGCCGCCTCGCCCAAACATGGTATAGAAACCTCTACCGGGTCGATAGATGGGTATGATGAGATGACGAGGTCATTTAAACAACAATATCTTTGAAACCCGTGAAGAGAGAAGACGGCCATGAGTCAGTAAATATTGTGCAAAGTGAAAATGAAGGGCTAAAAGACTACATGGCTCGATTCGACCGCGAGTCTCAACAGATACGCAGCCTGGACTCTAGAATCGAGTCCATGCCTCGACCGCTTACCGTAAAGGGGAGTTGAGAAGCCTGATGATTAGAACCCGCTCGCGACTTGAAAGCAAGGAGATGGCCGATGGATTTGTTAGGGAAGAACGATTCAACCGTACATTCGGCAAAAAGGTAGAAGGGTAGAAAAGAAACAAGACGAGAAGGAAGCCGAAAAGTGGCGCCGAGGCCACAAGTAAAACCAGCCGGCCGTTATTCTGATAAGCCTGGACAAGATGGACTGGCTTACGGAAAATTCGTCACCTTAAACAAATCAAGGGCCGAGATCTTCGAGCTCACAAAGGATAAAGCACCCTTCGCAAAACCCAAGCCTATGACTAACGGCGGACAGTTCAAAGATCGATATTGCAAATACCATAGGGCCGAAGGGCACGACACGGATCAATGTTATACTCTCAAGAATGAGATAGAACGATTAATCCGCCAAGGACATTTAAAGCAATACACAACTGAGAAGAGAGATAAGGATGATAGGACAGGGGCGGATCAGCTTAGGGGAAAGCCGAGAGTCGGGGAAATACATATGATATCCGGGGCAGAAGTAACCCCGACCTCAGGAAGAAAGCGCAAAGCCTGCCAACGTAGGGGCGGCTACCAGGGGATCTACGCTGCCAGCTGTGCTGAGCCAAAGATGCCCACACTCTCCGTTACCGCCGAGGATTATGAACGAGTCACGTACCCACACAGTGATCCGCTGGTGGTAGCCGTAGACATCAATCGTCACCTTGTTCACCGTTGCATGGTGGACACAGGGGCATGCACCAACTTGCTGTATAAGGAGGTCTTTGACAAATTAGGGTTGGAAAGGAAGAGCCTTATACCGTACGCAGGGTCTTTGTATGGCTTCGCGGGAAATGGAATAAAACCCATGGGAACGATCAGCCTGCCCATAACGGTGGGAGAAGGAGACATGGCAAGAAACCTGAAGGCCAATTTCGTAGTTGTAGACGCTCCTCGCCATAACGCCTCGATTGATCGTCACGCTGGATGAAATCTGCGCGTCATCTCGTGACGTCGTTAGTGATAGCTTATGTAACGGATGGTGGGAAGGTCGGCAAGTCGTTTCGGCGATCAAACAAACGTACCGATCATGCAACTCATTGTCAATAAGGAAAACGAAGGATGAAACAGTGGCTGACGTAAAGATAAGCGTCGACGTACGGCCAGAGAAGGGAGGTTTAAACGCGTGCGGCCGGGCGAGTGACACAAGAAGTAGAGCTTTCCCGGCCGAAGCGATGGTCGTTAGAGGCGGATTTGGACAACGTTTCAGAACAACTTGTTCACATCCTCGAACAGAACAAGGACGTCTTCGCTTACACGGCCGCTGAAATGCCAGGAATCGACCCAAATGTCATAGTTCACCATCCGGTCAACCCAAGTTTTAAAGCAATAAAACAACGCCTGAGGCCGATGAGTGTGGAAAAAGATAAAGCCGTCATGGAAGAAGTTGATAAGTTGTTGGAAGCTAAATTCATAGAACGGTGTGACTACCCGCAGTGGGTCAGAAATGTGGTGATGGTGAAGAAGGCCTCGGGAGCATGGAGAATGTGTGTTGACTTCACTAACTCAACAAAGCTTGTCCGGCTGATCATATCCTCTACCAAGAATAGACCACCGTGGACTCCACTACGGGACACACAACTTTAAGCCCGTTAGACGATACTCAGGTTACCATCAGTGCATTTATGTGAGGAAGACCAACAATACGCGCCTTCATCACCAACCACTGGTCTTCATGTATGCACGATGCCTTTTGGATCGAAAACGCAGGGCTACCTATCGCCGTTAGTAGATACGGTATTCTCTGAGCGCAGAGGTCGAAATATAGAGGTATACGCCGATGACGCCATCGTGAAAAGTAGGTCGACGCCAAGAAGATTTTAAGACCTCGCAGAAACCTTCTGATCACGGCGAAGTATAGGATGAAGCTTAATCCTAAGAAATGTGTTTTTGGCGTCCGGCCTGGAAAGTTCCTTGGCTTCCTGGTCGCAAAGAGGATAGATGCTAACCCCGAAAAATACAGCCATACTAGACTTGCTCGCCGAGAAATATAAAGGACATCCGCACCTTAACAGAAGAATGGCCGCTCTATCAAGGTTCATATCGAGGTCCGCCGACAAATCCACACCTTTCTTCCAAGTGTTGAAAGGAAACAAAAATTCGAGCTGGGGCCGAGCAGATGAGGCGTTCACCCAAATTAAAAGCACTTAATTACCTTACCAACATCGCACGGCTACAACCGGCGAAACTCTGATTGTCTACATAGCTGTGACAACAAACACAGTGTCGGCTGTCATCCTCAAAGAAGAAGAGAACAAAGAAGAATGATATACTTTGTCGATCACGCTACCGGGACAATGTAGAAGAATTATCCTCTGATTGAGAAAGCGGCATACGCTGTTGTCATCGCCGCGCGAAAACTAAGACCATACTTTGACGCTCACCCTATAGAAGTAAGGACGGATCAGCCGTTAGAAAAGGCTCTGGAAAGATTTGAAAAATCAGGGAGACTGCTCAAGTGGGCCATAGAGTTGTCTGGCTTTGGGATAAAATACTCAGGCCGTACGACAATAAAAGCCCAGGCACTGGCCGACTTCTTAGCAGAGTGCACGCATCCGCTCGAAGTTCAGGAGTCCGACGGCCAGTGGAATGTTTATACCGACGGCTCGGCCACAATTCACGGATCTGGGGCGGGGGTCCTAATTATCAGCCCTGACGGTCATGAATTTGAACACGCACTAAGGTTTGCATTCTCTGCCACCAACAATGAGGCAGAGTATGAGGCTGTACTGGCTGGGCTAGAAATTGCTCAGGCAATGGGAGCTGAAAGGATAATTCTAAAGGTAGACTCCCAGCTGGTGGCAAACCAGCTAAGGGGAGAGTATGAGGCTAAGGACGACAACATGAGCCAATATTTGAGCAAGGTAAAGTACCTCACGTCCGCCTTAAGGCACTTTGAGGTCCATCACATACCAAGATCAGAAAACGGCAAGGCCGACGCTTTGGCAAAGCTGGCAAGTGCAACAGCCGACAACAAGGCAAAAACTGTGGCTGTGGACATCAGAAGGAAGAAAGGAATCCTGACCATGAATGCACTAATCAAAACAATACCGGATGCAGCCTATAAAACTCTACAAACTTACCGGGAACTCCCACCGATGTAGAACAGGCCGCAAAATAAAACGGATCGCTTCCTCGCTTCATTATTCGACATGAAGAATCGCTCGTAAGATCTTTCACCGACCCCATTTTGAAATGCATCGGCCCAAACGAGGCCGCCTTCATGCTGAAGAGCATTCATTCTGGCGTTTCTGGACACCATATAGGAGGAAGGAATCTCGCTCACAAAGCCCTCCGAGCCGGTTTCTATTGGCCGACAATGATCAGAGATGCTAAAGAGTTAACCCGAAAGTGCCATAATTGTCAGGTCCACGGCCCTGACATCCACCTACCTGCACATGACCTCCGTACTGTGCTCAACCCCATTCCTTTCGACCAGTGGGGAATGGACATCCTGGGCCCATTTACAGCGGCCACAGGGGGTAGGAAATATGTCATCGCCGCCGTCGACTACTTCACAAAGTGGATTGAAGCAGAGGCCGTCGCCTCCATAACTGAAGCAGCAGTACGTAAGTTTATATGGAGGAATGTCATAACAAGGTTTGGGGTGCCCAAAGTCGTGGTTTTCGACCATGGTCGGCAGTTCGATAATCCTTCCATCAGGTCATGGCTGGAGGTCAATGGTGCCATCGTCGCATACTCATCAGTCACTCACCCTCAGAGTAATGGACAGCGGTCGCAAACAAACAAATGCTGAACGGGATGAAGAAACGGTTGGAGGACCTGAAAGGGGCTTGGGCTGACGAGCTCCCCAGCGTCCTGTGGTCAATTAGAACGACTGAGAAAGAAGCTACCGGCCACACACCCTTCAACCTAGTGTATGGCTCAGAAGCCCTACTCCCCATCGAGATACAGATCTCCAGTCCAAGAGTCGAGTTATACGACCCTGTGACCAACGCCACAGCAAGAAAAGACAACCTAGATTTCCTGGACGAAACCAGAGATGAAGCCGGACTAAACCTGGCCGTATACCAATCAAGGATGCGGCGGATATACAATCGTCGTGTCAACCATAGAGAGTTCGAGACGGGAGATCTTGTCCTCAGAAAAGCCGCTGCAACAGGAAAAGGGAATATACATGGGAAGTTATCGGCAAGGTGGGAGGGACCTTACAAAATCACCGCTGTGAAACAGCCAGGCACGTATTTCCTTGAAGATATGGGCGGCTACCGACTACCGAACCATTGGAATGTGGACACACTTAAGAAGTATTACGTATAAAAACAGTTTAAAGCACGAGCGTACGGGTATGTCGCCGCCGCTGCACTATTTACTTAGCAGTTGCCATCTTGTACAAGTTATCAAAAGCTAGCGGGGGCGCGAGAGGGTACTACCCTGATAAATCACATATTTTGATTCAAAACAAGTTAAGTTGTTGTGAATTTACTTGTCTGAAAGTCCGCCCAGGACCGTGAGCTCGATAAAGACCGGCCGCAGATGCGCTGGCTGTTAAAAGTCCTGGCCCAAGGACCGTGAGCTCGATAAAGACCGGCCGCAGATGCGCTGCTGTTAAAAAGTCCTGGCTCCAAGGACCGTGAGCTCGATAAAGCCGGCCGCAGATGCGCGCCGTTAAAAGTCTGTCCAAGGACCGTGAGCCTGGACAGCACCGGCCGCAGATGCGCGCCGTTAAAAGTCTGTCCAAGGACCGTGAGCCTGGACAGCACCGGCCGCAGATGCGCGCCGTTAAAAGTCTGTCCAAGGACCGTGAGCCTCGATAAAGACCGGCCGCAGATGCGCTGCTGAAAGTCTGGCCCAGGACCGTGAGCCGACAAAGACCGGCCGCAGACAAGGCTGCTAAAAGTCTGTCCAAGGACTAGACAACGCTGGCGTACGCAAAATATGCAAGCAAGAAACGTAATCTAAGTAAAGGTTGTTGTTCTCACAAGTCGACAGGATAACGGCCAAGACGAGTATAAAACAGAAGGAGAACCTATTAAAGATTTGATCGAACTATCCTACTAAGTAAAATATCTCGGCAGAACCGTTACATACAAAGAGTAGGTGAAGAGTCAGACGAATCTACAAACATGGCAGAAATTGAAGCAAGAATAAGGAAAAACCGAAGTAGATTGAGCGGCAGCAGCCGACGCGAGTATTATACAAAAAACAGACGAAAAACTAAAGAAATCTACAGTTTGTTACAAATAAAAACAAGTACGCAGAGTCGGCGGCCGTCACCTAAATCAGTGACCGCCTGCTAACAGCCTAGCGCAAAAGAGTACAAGAGTACGAGCTAGACTAAAAAGAAGAAAACCTAAGCCAAGGTTAGTCTTCGCCGAGGTACAGTACAAGGAGTCAAAACGACCCTACTACTGACCCATATTAAGCGGCGGCAGGAAAAATTGATGACCCTGTACATGAGGAGTCTGATGACGACAGCCCGAGTTCCTATGCGGGCCCGGACTCGCTTGGGGCCGTTGAAGGGTTACCATCGCCTGTCTCATTTTCCGGCCACCTGGCCATCATCGGGTCAGCCTCCCAGTGCACTGCACTTCAAGGCCAAGGCCCAGCCTCCTACGCTCCACGTCCCTCTCATCCTCGAGTTCTCTATGCCTATCGAAGTCGAAATAGGGAGAGACCCTCTGGATGAGAGTCTTGCCATCCTCATCTCCCCGCTCATACCCACGGTTGAACCCGTCGGCGTATCCTTTCTCATAGCCCTCCTGAAGAAGCCGCTGTCTCTCCAAGTCGGCGCAGCCACCTTCTTGCAGCTCTTTCGGTTGAGCATCCTTGTCCATCGCCAAGGACGATCGCCAGCCGCTTTAGCCTCGACTGTTGAAATTTGGGTCATCGGCTCGACAACCTTTTCTCCGCCTGGTTCGTCTTCGTTTCGAACTCAGCCACGTTCCTTATCAACTTCTCATTCTCAGAACGAAGAAGTATGTAGTCAGTCTTAACTTGGCCGAGCTCCTTCTCAAGTTTCGAGACGGCAACACGACCCTCCTCGCAGCCTACGGCAGAGAGGATTTAGTTATATCAAAGACGGTCGGTGACTTGACCAAAAGATCAGCCCCATGCTCCACCAGCTCCAGCTGTCTCATGACGATCCTCAGCCCGCTGTTAAGCTTGTTCAGCTGACCTCTGAATATGTCACCGGTCCGGTCGATCACCGTCCCACCACTGGGGTCCCCCATGGCAACGGTGTCTTTCTTTTTGTCCAGCCCGGCCACCTTCTGCAGACAAAAGAAAGAGTTCAGATCCGTCTCACCGAACTTTGGAATTGACGATACGCTATCTGGGACATCTAGGACGTTGCACCCAGACAAAAATCCTTCAGAGAAGGGATCTGAACTAACCATTCCCTTGTCAAGAGGCCCGACCGGTGAGTGTCGGGAAACGACGTCAGTCGGCCGCTTCCTCAAGCTCGTCTTCAAGATTGACGAATTCACGCTGAGGGGTATGAGAGCGTTGAGGGGAAGGTCTCGGCTGTTCTCTTGTCGACCCCTCCAGCTTAGGAGGAGGACGGCCGCCCGTCTTCTCCGTGTTCTGCTTCTTGGCCTCTTTACGCTTCGTGCTTACCGCTTTCCTTTTGGGGGTGTGAAGCAGACATGGAAGGCGGTTTTGGCACGAAGTTCTCCATGATGGTCCTTAGGACTTCTTTTCGGTCGTTCGTTTCGGCGATTGGGCGAGCAAGGATGGGAGTCTTTTCTGAATCATGGCCGATACGTTCGTAGCCGGCGTTGAAGTTCACGAAAGGAACCTCGCATTAAACAACATACTTTAGAAAACGAAAACAAGGCATACAAAAACAAATAAATTACAAGGCCGGCCCCGGATTACCTGGATCCAGGGCCGGGATTAGGCCGACCCTGCCTAGAAACTCGTCCGTGAAAATAACCTCACGGGGCGACCAATACCTAGGCTGGTTCCCCTCGTCGAGTCTGAAATAGTCCAAAGACTTGTTCGGGCCACGACCGAGGGATTTGCTTGACTCCAAGAACAGTAATAGGACTAAACTCCTCGGCCGTCTGGAAACGGCGGTGGGCTTTATTCCTGTACCTGCGTGGGGTGCCCCCCGGCTCTGGGCTGTTGACGTAGAACCATCGGTCTTTCCAGTTATGGACGGACGACAGTTTCTTATGGATCGTCTGATACCCAGGCTCGTACTTAATTCCCCAGTAGCCTGAGTACTCATTGTTTGACCCCTTGGACATTGTGAGCGAATGCATTATTCGAAACGCGTCCACTGACAGGGGAAGATCAACGAACAGACACGTCCACGTAAACGCAACCATCGTACGGATGGCGAAGGGGTTGAGCTGACATAGTGCCACGTTCGCCCTCTGAATAAGCAGCTCAATGAAGGGGTGGAGAGGGAAACGAAGCCCAAATTCTAAGTGCTTTGTAAAGACGGCCGTATAACCGTCGGGAGGTTGGGTAACCGTATCATCTTCCTCTGGGATCTCGAATTTCCACCCCTCACCCAGGTTGTAATGATCGCCGCCAGATGGCGGTCTTTATTAACATCAGTCTCTATATGGGCCTTCGGTTTCTGCAAAGATAGGGCTCTATACAAGGCTCTATCTAGCTTATTTACCCTACGCGGCGCGGTATGAGACGTGGAAGCCTCAGGGATGTCGTCCACAGGGAATACCGTACAAAGAGGGACGGCTTCGACCAGTTCAGGGTCATCAACCTCAAAATCAGTGACATCTAGATAATCCTCTAGGGTACGGATGGGGGGAGAGTCAGGCTCATTAACAGAGGTCATGATAAAATAAAGTAAGAGCGGATGAGTTACCTAAAAAAGTGAAGACGGCAGCAACAAACGCAGCAGGGGCAACGAACGGTTATCAAGCAGAAGAGAGGAGAAAAGCCAAGAAGTTGAGAGTTTTTTAAGGAAATAAAAAGTAGGGCGCAAATGAGGGGTTTTAGGGGTTATTTATAGGGAAAAGGTGAACAGTGACCTTTCAACCCCCACCACACACGTGTCAGGCACACAGGGGCCGAAGTTAAAGGCCCATGGGTCAGACAAAGGCACAAGGCCCAATTGGGTTGGCGCCAAAGCTTAAGAGATTCAAAATATTTCCAAAACTAAGAAGCGTGTCAGAGAAGCAAGCACTCCAGGTAGCAGCTCACCATGCACTTAGATCACGAACGGCTCCCACCTTCTGAAGAAGCCGTTCAGGGGCAAGTTGATGGGGCATGGCGAGCCGGCAGCTGTCAAGGCATGTAGTAGCCGGCCGACATACCCTCGTCCAGACTTTGAGTCCTCATGAAAGATTTCTGGTCGCGGTCAGACATCGTCGGCCGGCCAAGCTAGTACGATCAAGGGGCTGAGGGGACAAGCGTGTCAGAACTTGTCCCCCCACTTGACAAATCAAATCCCCTATAAAAGGGGGAACATTTGCAAGGTTAAAGGGATAGAAAAAATCACATAAAAAAAGGTATAATACAAATTCTCTCTAGATAATAAACTTATACACTTCATATCAACTGACTTAAGCATCGGAGGAGTTATCCTCGGAAGCTCCCGAGGCTAGGTTTGATTTCTATTCAGGTCAGCTAAGGAAGAGACATCAAGTCAGGACGTTCCTCACGAAGCTCAATCATAGACCACAAATCTCAGGTTGTAAACAACTAAGTAGTTTCTAACACTCGAAACACGTCCTAATGAAGTACTCTTTTTGTTTCACTTATATTTTCTTATTGAACTATAATTCCATTTTAGGGTAAGAGAAACATGAGCGAAAAATAGGTTAAGAAATGAAGCAATATTATTCACACATTTTGTACCGTTAAAAAACTCTTACTCTTATCATCTGGTACACGAGCTTCCAAAATCGTTCAACCATTTCATTTTATATCAACGGTTTAAATTTAGTTATAAAACGATCTAACCTTAACTTATTTCATGAAACCGAGAAATAAGATATACTCCCTCCGATTTAACAGGTTCTTAACGTTTGACCATTTTTCTGAGGGAGATTTTGGTCAAACGTTAAAAACCTGTTGAATCAGAACGAGTAAGAATTATTATTATAAATATCACTTTGTGGATAATGAAAGGAAGAGAGGATTGATTGGTGTTTGGTGATATGGTGAGTATGAGTTCACAAGCATACTCTCAAGTTTTGTCCACTCCAAACCAAGTACTCCTCAAAAACAGCACACAAAATCCATCAAAACAAATCAAAATTCCACAACAACAAAAGTGTTTAAGCAACAAAAGTACATTAAACTTGGAAGTCAATGAATCCTCAAATTTGTTAGGGAGAAGGGAACTCATTTCAAGTGGAGTTTATCTTGGGATTTTCGCGGCTTGTTTTACGCCATCCAAATTTGCAGACGCAGTCGAGGGAGCTAACGCTTGCGAGTTTACAGTGTCGCCCTCGGGTCTTGCTTTCTGTGACCTCGTTACGGGCTTTGGTCCTCCAGCTGCTCAAGGCCAGCTTATTAAGGTGAATAAAGTGAACAACGAGTTTTCAAATCTTAATATCGGTGATGACATTTAGGTTGTAAAACGTGACTACTTTTATAACTCTTAATATTATGTTTTTGCAGGCTCATTATGTAGGAAAATTAGAAGACGGGAAAGTCTTCGATAGCAGTTATTCACGGGGAAAGCCTCTCACTTTCCGTGTTGGCGCAGGGGAGGTAAGTTTTGATCATGTCGTTACTATAACAGTCGATATGGTAACGACATGATCAATAACCGAAACACTATTGATATCATAAATTGGATATTTCCTAAATTCATTTTGAACTGGAATGATCCGCACACGACCTGAAATAGTACTAATCAATTAAGGTGGCTACCGAAATTAACTCAGCCACAATCGAATTGAAATTGCAACTAAGGTCAATCTAGTTAAATATAACCGAATTTAACCCAATTCGAAACTAAACTAAATGATATAACGCGTTTAATTTTCAATTCTAATTAGATGATTATCACCCGTTCTAATCACACATCGGGAACATTTCTTTCATAGGTGATTAAAGGATGGGATGTAGGTATCCTAGGGACCGAAGGCGTACCTCCTATGGTTACCGGTAATCCTAACTTCACCGCGTTGTTTAACCTTTACGATCATCAAAAGGAATTTACAGGCGTTCTTATATTTTATTGTATACCTTCTGTTTTTGCGGTTAGGTGGTAAAAGAAAATTGAGAATTCCTCCTGAACTAGGATATGGAGTAAGAGGTGCTGGTTGTAGAGGAGGTAAATATCCGTTCTAAATTATGTTTATCGATACATGAAATTTACTACGGAGTAGTAATTGTATTAGTTTCCTTTCATTCATACGATTAATTTGACATATTGCATGCAGGGGTATGTATAATTCCTCCAAATTCGGTGCTTTATTTCGACGTTGAATTTGTCGGCAAGGCTTGAGATATACCAAATTGTGTTTATTTAGTCTTCGATTGCTCGTAGAATAATAAGGGAATACTGTTTGAGCAAATGTGATCGAAACATTGTTAGTTAACCAACCATGTACAAGTGTTATTGTGCGAATACTAGCACAATTTTAGTACAAAACCCTACTCGGATCTTCACGACATTGAAAGATCCAAGAACTTGATGTAGATTAATCGAGGTATTGTAAGTATATTTTACTCTATACGGAGTATAATTATCGTGTACATTAGTACAAAACCGTATGTATATCTCTATTTACAAGCTAAAAAAAACAACTATTACTTGGTGATCATTGAATTAGGTATAATAATCACAAGGGAACAGAGTGAGTAGAGAAAATCTCGTCGTTACCTCCAGATAACTGTTGATTAGTTCAGTCGTAATAATAAAACTACGGTGACCCTTCTGCTGCACAAATTGTAAGCATAGACAACTATAAACTGTCTGAATTCAACTCGGCGGTTTTCAAATGAAATACGCAAAAGAGGATAACCAGAAAGCGGGAAGGATTCAACACCCAATAAAACTCTTAATGCCTTTGTATAATGAGGTGCATAAACATTGTGATGAAGAAACCGCTGAATGATATTACGAACCAAAAAAAAAGCTACTCGTATACAGTGGTGGCTAAAACCGATTCAAAAATAGAAACTCTTCCGAAATATTGCTGCTTTACATGTTCTTGCATAAGCAAACAAGCAGGTTAAACAAGAGTACTAAGGACTCACTTAAAGCAGTATTTACTAGTTTCCTACAGCTTGGTTTGTTGCAGCTTCGAGAAATTCTCTCGCCTCTGTTCCGGGTTCGGCCAACTCACACGGGGTCTGCGAAGTTATATGAAACCAAACTTTGAGAATCGTTGTCATGTATCAACACACTAACTCGACTGTAAACTTTTGGATGTTTAACTAATTGTATCCAACTTTGATCATCGACTTACCCCAAATATAAGTACAGACATGGTCAAAACATTATCATGTTTAGTTCATTCAAGCAATTATTTTCATATCATATTTTCGAGAAAATCATACTGAGACGACATGAATATGACTTATGAGTATATGACTGTGTTATGTAGCGAGAGAACAAAAAGTGGAACATTAGTCGAGGAAAGTCACGTACTTTGTCATAACTGTTTTTCCTAGTAATAGAAGCGCCATGAGACAACAGAACTCTAATAGCGTCCAGGTGTTCACCGCGAGCAGCGTGATGAAGGGGCTGAGCACAGAACAAATAACAAAATCAGTTGGTCGACGAATTACATGACATCGCTCAGAGCTCGCAGTCATATAAAAAGATGTAATTGGCACTTACAGTGTCACCTTCAGCATCAACTGTATCAAGCATCCGTCTAACGCATTCTGGATCACTGGCACGGCTAATCAGAAGTTGGACTATCTCGGTGTATCCTGAGAGCATTCAAAAATAGTCAGATATACTACAAGTTCAAATACACGATCAATCAAATTGGTTATAAAGTTAAAAACTCTCTCGCAACATTTGACATACCGCCAGCACAAGCATCATGCAATGGAATTGCTCCGTCTTCATCTTTGGATTCCAAAGAAGCTCCTCTTTCCAAAAGGAGCTGAACGAGAAGCATAAATCATCATAAATAAATATATATTGATTACGAATAATTGCAGCACACGAAGAAATAAATCAACCTGCGCGCAAGGCAAGTGACCGTACAGACAAGTTAGATGAAGAGCGGTATCTCCATCCTCGAGTGGTTCGTCGATGTCGCCTTCTAAGTTATCTACACAATAACAAAAAGAGTTTTACTAACTACAAAGTATGTTGCACTGTTGCAGTATAACCTTCAACTTATCAAATTTAACTCATTCAAACCGATTTAAATGTAACTTAATTTCAATATCGATAAACACATTCAAACCTTCATCAGAGATTAAACTTACACTGACAACAAAGCTGATTTCAGCACCTCTGTCAAAATTGGGTCCACACAACTCACACTTTCGTTTTAATCTTTATCAATTAACCATTTCTTGCTATATTTTCCTTAATACTTACGAGTATTTGATTCAAAATCATTGAAAACTTCATCAAAAAAAAAAAAAAAATTAAATTTAAACTAACATCATAACAAAATCAATCAATTCTAGGTTAACGCAATGTCCATCAAATCGAAGCAAACAAAATCGACGTGTTAAATAAAAGCATAGAAAAGAGGAGAACCGAGGGCAAGGCGGAGGGCGGGGAGGTCGCCGGAGCGTGCGGCGGTGGCGAGGGGGAGGAGGTGCGGCGGGGTGACGTCATCAGCGTCGACGAATTCAACAAAGAGACCGTCTTCGACGTCATTGTCTTCGACGTCAAGTACACCATTTCTTCTACCTGGTACTGCCATTTCTTCTTCTCTTTTTTCTGCTGCGTTTTCGTTTTAATTTTTTTTGGGATTTTATTAAAACCTAGCCAACATTATTTTCTGGGTTTCAAGTAACCTAAATAGTAGGAGTTGTGTGCCCGGACCGGTCCGGTCCGGTCCGGCCCATTTAGAAATCTCAATTCTCAACCCGACACGATTCGTCTTGCTTGTTGGGTTAAATTAGACCTTGCAAACGGGTCAATCGGATCGAGACTGTGTTGGGGTCAGGTTACTTCGGTCTAAAGAAGATATCAGGCTGGGTCGATTCGGGTTGGGTTGTCTTTGGGTCAATCAGTCAATCACGTTAGTTAAAATTGATCAATAAGTGTGATTTTGTAATTAAAGGTTATTTATGATGATAAATATAAATTTGAATATGGTTAATTTGGATTTTGGATCGATTTTGGGTAAACAAGTTTTGGATCAAGTCTAGGTCGGGTTATTTCAAAATTTGGGTCAACTTCATGTTTCACTATTTGGGTCAGTTTCAGGTCTCGAGTCTGGCTTATCAGGTTTGGATAAAGTTCGTCAAGTTTGGTCAAATACTTCATACGAATACTAAGAAAAAAGAAATAAGTACACCCACTTAGAAACTTGAAAGTTGTCTGCATCGTTTTGCGCGAAAGTGGTAATTATCCCCCATAACTTTGAGCAATTGTGAAATTAAACCCCTTAACTTTTAAATGTAGTGATTAAGCCCCATTACTTTGAATTAAAGTGAAATTGAATCCAATTTTTTAATTTCCAACCAAAATTACTCCATAATATTAATGTTATTCATTTATACAGAGTGTAATTTATCAATTCAATAAAATGCCTTATACATTTACAAATGGCATGAACTTTATTACTCATTTTGGTAAAGAAAATAACATTTGAATGAATTAAATAAATTTTGGAATTTGTAAATTACTATATGTATATCAATGATATTAAAACCACTAAAAATATTAAAAATATTCTATCTAAATACTATGTTAGTTAATTAATAAACTATTTAAATACTTTTAAAATATAAAAAATTATTTAATATACAATTAGTTTTAATATTAAATGATCTAATGATATATTTTATGTTAAAATTAAGAAAATGGTTAAATATCACTTTCTATCAATGTTACGGGGCCTAATTGCTACCTTTGCAAGTTATGAGACTTAATTTCACAATTGTTTAAAGTTATGGGGGCTAATTACCACTTTTGCGCATTTTTTTGTTAAGTCCTATTGAATAAGACGGTATTATTGCAATTTACGGTAAGACCATTCCAACAATTAGGCAGCCCCAACGAAAAAATCAAGACATTAGTAAAGGATAAAGGAGTTTTCAAATACTATACATGAAACAAAATTATTGCTAAATGAGTGAAATTGACCCAAAAAAACCGGGTCTAAATGATACGTCAAATCATTAGAAATGTAGGCCGGTATAATCTCAACTCCTCAGCCAAATGTTAAATTATCTGATTATAATTTGGCTCTTTATCACTTTACAAAACATGATATATTGTTACAGAATATCACAAATGAGAACCTCTGTAAAGCTACATAAGAAAATTCCAAAAGTACAAAAACAAATTATTACGGAGTATTCCACAACATACAAAATTTCATGCTCGTAACGAGCACAGTCGAAGGGATAAATCAAAAACAAAACTTTCCCGTGGAGGGAACTTGGACAATATGAGACGATATAACATGATATGCATCTCAGGGGGCGGCTGTGTCGGCATATTCCTTAGCCTTCTGGCGAACATGTTCAATCGTGTCTTCATCACCGTGCGACTTCTCATAACTGAGATACTTCTTGAACAAGAACTGTGATAACAGAGATGAACAACACATATGAGCCGTGATCATAGAAAAGAGACGAGATATAATAAAGATAATGGTGACCGAAAGAGAGGTTTACATTCATCTTCTTTGGTGGGAGACTCAAACTGGTTGCTCTCTCGAACAAACCACGGATTAAGTCGGTATCACCTAGTCGAATTTCCTGTACGATTGAAAATGCAAATTTCATGAGCAAGTTAAAAGATGAATGAATTAATATTCAGATATACATATCGGGATCTATATTAGGAATCTATATTAGTGGCGTGGAAAATTGGTCTTAACCTGATCAAGGTAGACACTCCACAAGTCTGTTCTCTTGGGATATTCACGTAACATTTTTTCGAACGTAGAACGCCCTCTTTCAGGATTGCCGTTTTTGAACTCGAGAATTGTTGCTTGAGATAAAAACTTTATGTGCTCATGTTGAGGGAGCGACAAAAGAGCACGCTTGATCATATTATCAACATCATCAGGTTTTTGCTTTTGAAGCCATTGAATTTGCCTCAGCCATACCTATAACGGAAAAAATAAAACAAAAAAAAAATCAGAAAGATAATTTTTCGTCCTTTACAAATAAATGAAGTAGGTTTCAAAAATATACCTCATATGACTGTTTAAACTTCTTAACCATTTTACCGAGAAGCTCATCGGCCAACTTGTGCTGCTCAGTTCTTTCGTACAGTCCTAGAAGTTCCAAATGCAATTTTAGGGGGTCACAGTATTGCAAGGCTCTCTGAAATAGTGTAGACACAGCCTCCTGAAAGGTGTAAGAACAGATGAGTTGCAGAACTCACAGAAGATTTTCAAAAAAATTATTTACAGAAATAAGTTTGTACGGAGTATGAGTTTAGGGTAAACAAAAGTACCTCCCGAGGATCAGCATACTGATTTTCTAAGTTTAGAAACGCCACCCACACATTCAGCTTCTCTGTCTCGAATGTGATGTTGATTGTTTTCAATGCCCTTCACATACCAGAGTGTATGATGTCAGAAATTGCACGAGTTTTCAAAATGAATCAACTAAGGTGATAGACTATCAGCCAAGTGGAAGACCATTGTCATCTCGAAAATATGGCACATCGACAATGAAAATGCCATGAATGCCAAATTGGTACAGAAAACAATAAAACCAAGAATAAAGAAACAAAACGCAAGCACAGAGGTAAAAAAAATTGCATCGTTACCTTTCAGCAACAGAACGAGCTCCCTCAACGTCAGCCATCGAAAGCATAAATTGCATGTATTTTATCCACACAAAACTGTTATTTGGGGAACTTCTAACCATTTTCTCGAACTCGTCGGTAGTTTTTGGCGCATCTTTCTCAAGCAAACGCTGTTCAGCAGCCTGAATTTCTAGCTCTTTCTCCTCCTTTGCCTTTTTCTTTGCACGTCTATTGTTCTTCTCATCTACAACACCAGCAGCAGGATTTTCCTTTGAGTCTAACAATTCACCCGCATCATCATCTTCAACATCATCAAGTATAACCTCCAAGGATGGAACACAAGCCCTTGATTCAACTTTAGCAAGTGCCAACTCATTTTCATCTTCAAAGTTAGATCCTAATGCAATTGGAGGAACATCACTCGTGAATTGAGATACAGAATCATCAACTAATTCAATGTCCGATAATCCTTCATCAGAAGTTAGAGATGAAGAACTTATAGCAGTGTCCTCATCCATCAAATAAGAAGGCTTCATTCCAAGAGAAATTCTTTGACGTTCAGTATCGAGCTTCAAAACCTTTGCGATAACTCTATCCCCTGCCCTGAATTTGTCTTCAAGGTTATCAATATGATCATCAGAAATTTCTGACACGTGACATAGTCCAGTCAACTTTGTATTATCAATCATTATAAAGAGACCAAATGACTCAACCCGCTTAATTCTGCCTTTAATAACAACTCCAGCTTTTAGATTACTCAACTCCGATTTGAGACTATTGTTACTGCCCAGCTTCAGCGTAACTTCCACGCGTTTAGACAAAGGCTCCACTGACAAAACTTTCCCTGTTACAAGTTTACCGACAGGGAATTCTTTTGCTGGATCTTTGACATACCCATCAGACAAATTGCCAAGCAAAATTTTTGCATCGATGTTTCTAGACAGCAATATGAAGCACCCTTTTGGAGTAACACTTTTCACATAACCATTCACCACCATATCAGCCTGAAGGTCTTCAACCTTCTCAAAGCGATGGACAGATAAATCATTACTTGAGTCCGCAAAGGATGAGCGCAACGACAAATCAACATAAACGTTTCCCTGCTCTGAGTGACTGATTTTGAGGATTTTGGACTTAACAAACTGACCTTCGTGATACCCAGATAAGGGATCAGAGATCCAGGTATCCACAAGTTCTGTGTAGTGTGCTTTACCATATACACGAGGCCCTAATTGCACAAGCAGGCCACCAACGCCAGGAAGTATCTTCCCAACTCTACCACCGACAACATCACCATCATAAAAGTGGGACACTCCCTTATCGGCTGCTGGATCACTTATTTCGTTTGTTTCATCAGCACAGCCGTTTGGATTAGCAGAAAATGGACGTGTGATTAGGCGCACGGTTTTTCTCTCGCTGTCAGTTGTCAATACATATCCAGACACTAAAGTCCCCACCTTGAAGCGCTTCTGGAATTGCTTGAGATCTTCAGGTTCACATGCACTGTCGAGAACAAAGAGCCTTCCTTTCACATGTCGAGATATTGCTACCAAGGCCCACTCCTTGTCGACTTTCATGACATAGCCACTGACATTCTGTCCCACGGAAAAACTGAAATCGTCGGCTATTTCTAACTTCAAGTCACCAGACCCTGGAAAAGTAACATCAAATCAGCCAATGGAGCTAACGATAAGCAATAAGAAAGTTTACATGATGCCATTAATCCCACCTATTTGAGGTTATTATTTAATGAGAACCGAATCAATAAGAAAGTTCACATTTAAAATATCAATTCGACACTTTATGTTAAATAAACCAAAAGGTGTAACACTGTCATCTATCAATTTAATGTGTAAAAGTGCCTCCAAAGTACAGATACATAGTAAGAGCACCGATTTTCACTTCCCTAAACAAATTTTTTACAGTCTACAAAAAATATCTACCTACTGCAAGTCAATTACTCCAAACAGACAGTTGGATACCTGAATTTAACTTATTACTAGCACCAAAGACAACTGTATCACCTATGTGTATCAAATCTAGTTTGTTTCTATTATTTGGGTGAGTTTGTTACGGTTTGTATCACGGTAAGCATATAGTATTTGAAATTGCTGAGACATTTGTTAAAAGCTGCATACACACCTGAAAGCACTGACGATTTCAGAGACAGTTCCCATAAGCTAGCATTCTTGTACCCCCCTGGCGTTGGACATTTACCAACAATTTTAGCAGACAATGTTTGCCCCACTTTATAAGAAGAGAACGGTTCTTCAACATCATTATCATCATTGATCTCCGTAATAAAAACTCTCCCACGCAATCCGTTTCCAAACTTCACTCGTAGCTCCAGAGGTTTAATATCTGTAATTTCCGCCTGGACAAGAGATCCAACATTGCATCCACCCTTCGTTTTTGCCTTTTTGGAGCTTGAAGAAAGACTACTAGATTCAAGACGCAGCAGCATCCTGTTTCCAGTGGAGTCACTTGGAAGTGCCATGATATTTACAACGATCGTTTCTCCACTGGTATATCGTTTCTGTTTCAACTTCTGTGTATTATAATCAGTCACTGATGCAAACCCTATGGCAAAATTATACTCAGGCAATGAAACAACCATGTAATCCTCTTTGACTATCTCGACAACCGCACTAACTCTTGTATGCAACTTCATTCCCTTGACCTCTCTTTTACGTTTCTTCTTACCCACAAGAGTAACAAGAAAATCAGGCTTCAAAGACAAATCAACTAAACGTTCAGATTTAGCAACGTCAAGAACTACAGCTTTAACAGTGGATCCAATTTCAGGAGTCTTTCCACCCAACTGATGCTGCGTAATGAAACCAAAAACATCAGTGTATTTGTCAAAGCTTACGACAACTCCAACATCTTTTGCTTCATTAACTTTACCCTCCACAATACTTCCAATATTGAACGCTTGCAACCAATGAAGCTCAGAATCAATATCAGAGACTTGTAATTCAGCTATCATGCTCTCAGTTGAGAAATATGATTGAAGGAAAGAGATATCTGTAGATGAGCAACAAGACTGCTTTAGGGACAATAATATCCTTTCATTTACAGAGTCAATGTCAACTATGTTGCTCCTCACAGATTGCCCTACGTAAAAAGCTTCAGAGATATCAACATTCCGGTCATCCAACGCCTTTGTCCTTGGAGAGAAACCGGTCAAACGCCCAAGAAACCGCACGAAGCACCCATTCTCAATCAAATTACACACATAACCATGTATCACTGAGTTCAGAGAAATCTGTGTAATGTCAGCAGGGAGCTGTGGAATGGCATGAATAAGAGAGTATTTTGCACTGAGAATTAAATTGTTTCCTTCAATATCTAGAACCAGTAGTTCAGACAGCAGATGCCCAGGCTTTAATAATGATTTTAGCTGAGCAGCTTGTTCCTGATGATCAGACAAATGTTCTGTATATATGGTGCCTTTCATGCTTCCTTTCACATTAACATGTAAAAGAATGGCGTTGGGCGTAACAAATTCAACAACCGCAGAAACTATACTACCCAATTTGACCATGTCAGCCTCAGAAATCTTGGGTGGTGAAATAATAAAACTGAGATTAATATGATGTGCAGCACGAACAGAACTTGTTACTCTGCATTTCACTACTTGTCCAACATGGTATCTCGAACTTGGGTCACATCCTGGCTCTAAACCAAGCTCAGATCTGTTGAAATTGATATCATCAGTAATCAACATAAGAGTGAAACACAGCTCATGTAAGGCATTCTACCAATGAATTCCATGTCACCAAATCAAATAAGATAGGAACATAACCCAAGAAGCAGTATAACCAGATAAAGAATTGAAGGTAGAGAAAACAAAAGCAAACCAAGGAGCAATCAAATCAAGTCGAGGTTATTATGAATGAGAATGCACAATCTAATGGGAATTGTAATTGCCTTATTGGTTGAAAAAACGAACTAATAGCCTAATGCCCAATGAATAACCCAACACATGCTACTAAATATTTGTTTCAGCTTGACCTCAACATCTTGCGAAGTGTAATCCCCGGTGCAACATGCATCATGGCACCACAACCATTAGTTTTACTTCGTAGCTAGGATATTTAGTTTCCAACTCAATTGAAGTTCTACAAACACACGAGTGAACTGCTGTAGAGCTGCAAAAGAAAAGGCAAGCAAAGAGAGCTGACCTCGGAACAATTCCTTTAACTCCATTGTAGAATTGAACCATGCATTTATCTATTTCTATCTTCGTAATCCAACCATGGGTAACAAAGTGTTCGGTTGCATCAGCATAAGAGCTCAGAATTCCGAGCTTTGATTTAACCTGAAATCATTCAAGCTTCACGTGAGGGATAAAGTAATAGTAAAACGCAAACATAAACATAAAATGTGCTGCAAAGAAAAGGATACCCCACCCTAATATGGCATACCATTGCCAAAGAACCATCCGGAATAAGTAACAGTAAAGTATATAGAACTGAAGATCCTAAGAACTTGTGAAATCAACAATAATAACTGAAATTTCAATTAGAGCTTCGACAAAGGAGGTGAAATTTGTGCATTATTAAGACAACGACAATTGACAGCCGTAAGGAAACCACTACAACAAAAATGCAACCCTAGTGCTGCAAGGGCTGATAGTTGAATAGGAGAGGGGGGGTTTGTATATACACTTCCCCCTTATGACAGAAAACAATAGATATCCTTGACGCACAATTAAGAATTGTAATATGACGAGTGAGATACTTTAGAAACATCAGATCATCACATTTTTAGATATGGAAACAGTGAACTGAAAAAAAAAAATTGCTAGAAAGTAGAAACTCTTATGTGGGAAATTAGAACATTCAGCAGAATTCATTTAGCACATCAAGAAGCTGTTAGCTAAGACATGCAATCTATGGAATTGAAGACCTTTAAGATTGTTAAGTGGATCACATCAAACAGCAATAATAGAAATTCAAAATGAAATAACACATAAAAAAATGAACTGAAAGCTTACAAGAGTTTTCTTATGCGTAACAGTTATTCTTTTTGATTTGCATCCAAGGACACGAAACTCTAACACAGCTCCGACCTGTATAGAATCAGCACAATCATTGTACACAAGTACTAAAGTTTGTGGAGATCCATAGTTATTGCATATATAGAGTACTGAGACATTTTGCAACACAATATCAGCATATTATATATTGATTAACGTCACATACAATACCTTAGAGGCATATCGCTCAAATATAACACTAGAAATCTCGTGTACAAGCCATGTTTATTGCACAATAACATTTAATGACAAAAGTCATCATATATAGTCCTCATTGCCTCAACGGCCACACACTTCACTGTGTTGACAGATGACCCATACCGAAAGTTAATTTTAAAGTAGCATCAGATTTACTACTACTTCACAGTATATGAGCATCTGAACTCTGGCTCTATGCTATCATACTCAAAAGCTAAAAGTAATGTATCTTTTGCTCTAAGTGAAACAGGAGATCACTGTCATGGTGTTTGGTTTAGGTTTAAAAGGCATTTACAAGAGACTACATCCAAAAATTACATTAACAAGTTAAAGCAATTTTTCTATGGATCAGAGGATACATTCCCACGAGACCTAACAACAATAATTTTAAGAAACCAAAACTAACCTTAAATTTTTTCCGAGGTCTCTGAACATCGAATTCTGACATATGTTGTAAAGGACAAAGCGCCTTCACACCACTTGCAAATTGCACAGTAGCACCGATGCTTTTGACATCAATAACTTTGGCCTTCACCACCATACCAGGCTTAACATCTGCATGAGTGAAAACTGCACCTTCAAATGCACTAGCCTGTTTGAAAGTAAGAAATACAAAAATTAAATCCACTGCTGGTCTAAACTGGATGAGGAAAGAATTTAAGAAGAACAAAAACAGGTAGCAATCTAAGCTGAACAAGCAAAAAAGCTACACTGATCCAACTATAGTCTGAAGTGCGTGTCTGTCACATTGATATATGAACCTATGCTTAATCCTAACACATCAGACCTTTTGTGTGGACTCCAATCCACAATATTCAAACAAAGATGGACAAACGCAACGTAAATAGAGAGGTGAGTGCATATAGAATGCACGCAGACTCCTTGTGAAATAACTTTGAAAAATAAACAAACACAACTTATAACAAACGAAAGAAATATATACTTCAATCCACCATTAAGCTCATATCATTTTCAATCATCTTTCTCCATGTTGAAATATAACATTCTGCCACTTCATATATAAAAAACAAAACTAAAAGAGCATAACACCAAAGTAAACAAGAAGTAAAAAGAGAATACAGGTAGAATTGTGGAGATGATGGTATGAAAAAAAAAATCTGACCTTTAGAACACTCGTTGCAAGCCCCTCCATGTGCCTAAAACCAAGTATTCTTGCTCGAATGATGCTCCCTTCCTTAAACTTCTTCTCAAGATTAGGGACCTCATCATCTGCTACATCAGAAATCTGTAAACATCGATAAATGTCAGAATCTGAAGCAGAAATACGACTTTAAAAAGGTGACACTAAGGAAATACATACGGCCACATATGCAGGGGTGGCATCCACAATAGAATCTGGACCACATGGAATTGCAAGCAAAAGGCCCCATTGTTTGTCTACTCTGACTATTTTGGCTTTATCATATATGTCTCCTGTCTTTACTGGCTGCACAACACATATGAACTCCGTTATACAAAGAACAAACGAATTGGTCCGCACTCATACTTCAGTACGCACTGACTAAACTCATAGTCTAGGCATACATAAGAAGATTCAGCACCAATCAACTCACAACGTAGACAATCAGCAAAAACGATTCATACACAGGATTACAAGTAAAGAAGCGACACAACAAGAGGAGCAACAAGATGAATATATTGAGTAATCAATAACAAAAAACAGGGAATATATTTCAGGATGAACATAAAAAGGAAAAAGGGGGAGCTGAACACCAACACATTATAACACGATGAATGAGAGTGTCGGCACAAGTCTAAAGCATCAAATTTGTAGTATTTAGCCGTAGGCCCAAAGAACACAACTAAAATTCTACATCAGGAGACATTTTCGGGAAGATTACCACATCCATCGTAATTTTTCTTCTATGAAAAGAACAGACAATAATACATTAACAGAGCAGAAGAAACAAACCACAGGAGGAGCCTTGTTGAGGATGAGATGAGGGTTCATCGTTAAACCAACAGCCCTACTAGAAGGATCAACAAAGAGAATACGAGCATTGACCTACAAAACAAAAGGGTTTATTAATGAAGCTTTATTATACCATGGATCAAAGAAGAACACACACAATAATCCACGATACACAAAATTCACAAGTGTGGCAAAAGTGAGATGACATTCAGCTGTGCAAGTATATTTCTGAAGTGCCAAAATTTGAACACTGACATTATGCTATGCAAGTGATAGCAGCAAACCATGGAGCAACATATGATGTCGACAGAAAATCACTATCAGATTAGACTACAATAAGAGAACTAAGACCAACTGTAGCTGAGTTGAACAAATGAGGGATAAAGAATTACCTAAGAGCTATGCCTACAGAAATTATGCCATTTCTACCCATTTATCATTTTTACAGGCCCAAACTAAACTAATTATCACTCAACATCTCAAAAGATAACGCCGTTTCTTAAGCTGTTAAAATCTTGCACCTCATGAACAGAAACGTCGAATCAAATGGAAGCTACTGAACTTTCAATACTAAAAAAGTTCACGGCAAAGACATCTGACAAAGTTTATAAGTTTATAACTTATGTTAGGCTATAGGGTACTCCCACATAGAAATCGCAGAGCTAGATATAATGATTTGTGACTTTGTGAGTGATGGTAGTCAGTAGTACTAGCACTAACAAACTGAAATTATATTAAGTTGGATCGCTATTGCATGCTGATGAATAAACAGAAGAACAAACATAATCTCAAAACCTCATAGTTTAATGACCAAAAAAAAACGAAGCCCACCAAACAAACGAAATAAATGCCATAATACAACTCTATCATCTTTGCACTTCAACACACGAGACAGGGAAGATCAGCAATCCCAGAGATTTAGTTGAAAGTGTAGTAAACTACAGAGAAGGTAGAAGATGAAGATAAAGAGACAAGAAAAGGCAAAAAATATACTCTGTAGATCTTTTGAAAATTTTCGAAATGAAACAGAACTCAGACCTTCATATTTTTATCATACTTCTTCTTCCAGTCAGATGAGTGAAGTTCATTTTGCAAGTGGAATATATCAACCTGTAAGCAACAATTTTAAATGAGAAACAATGAAGTAGTCTCTACGACTAAGGCTTAAAAAGACACGGCACATACAGTTCCAGTGAAATAGGTTAGAAACGACAACATGATCCCGTTTTCAAGAGTGGCCTGTATACGAGCATTAACCATCATTCCAGGAACTAGAAGATCAAGTGAGAAGCCCTTGAGGTCCTTAGTCTGCAAGATTTCAATATACTGTCAGCAACAAAGTTACCAGGCAAAGGAAAATAGGAAAATGCAATCGCTGAATTTAACAACCTGAAAAGGGAAAGAAAAACAGAAAAAAAAAATATTACCACACACTTAGATACCAAACTTGTATCGGAAGTCAAATAAACTACTTTACGGGTTTTATCAACATTCTTGACAACCCCCTGCACAAGCTGTCCTACAACAACCTTGGACTCAGAAGCATCTGCAGAAAAGTTTTCAATTTTGTAAGTCATATCCGACTAACATTACAGAAAGTACATTATGTATGATGAAAGAACTCCAGCAGAACAGTCACAGAGAATAGAATGTTAATTTCCTCCTGCTTTTCAAGGCATAGGCGCATAGCAAATAGAATAAGTTCTTAGATAAGAAAAAGGCTTCATCGTAAAAGGAACTCTAATATTAAGCAGATATATCTAGTATGATAAATAAGTGTAAAATATAGAGAAAAATAGATATACTAACTACAAAATCCTTAACCAAAATGGAACATTCAACACTTCAGAAGACTTAGCTCAGAAAAAAAAAGAAAAAAAAAAATTAAAGAAATTGGATCTTGAGGTGAAAATATTAATATCGCAGGAAGTAAACAAACAGACTAAAATAAACAATAACTGCTTGACCGTCAAAAGTAATACAGGAACTAAAATTCATTAGAACAACCTTTGTCACTTCGCTGTTGCACAAAACCAGTAAACGAAGCCACTCCAAAGTCAAGAATGTAACCATGATCTTCAATACTTTTCACATAAGCAGACATAACCTGAGTCACAAAATGTAAGTTTGATGAGCGAAAAACGGTAACGTTAAGATCGAATCACTTTAAATGACAACTCATGTAATATAGGACACATGAGCAGACATGACCCAACGGCAACATTATTCGTATTGATCAAGCACCAATTCTAACGATAGGATGTACTACAAGATCTTTCGAAAGGCATATAGCACAACTATTTGTGGGTAAGAGAAGTATTTGAATTTTCTGCAATTCATGTTTGTGTTGTAATATATGTCGAAAATACAATATTACAGTAACTCAAAGGCTCATGCAGTGGTGGATTGAGGGGAACGCCCAGTGTTGAAAAACTTAAAGAGACAATGTCTGGTTAAGCCATAATGAACTTGTAGGAAGTTGAAATTGCATCAATTCATTGCCAACATACAATTTAGAAAGCATATAGAAGTTAACGACCCATTTTGATTTATTTCATACTCCGTAAAAATGAATGAAGTTCCCAAGTATCTAACATTCTAAGTTTCTAACTTATAAAAAAATCAGCCATGGTGAACAACAAATGCTTCCTTAGAATTATAGTATATGAAACCCAGAACATAATACCACAACTGCAAGTACAATTGTACAGATAAAAAAGTCAGATTATTCTCAGGTGAACAGCCAAGTAAACACAAGATAAATACGGCTTATCATTCATGACAGAGACAAATTAAGAAGCTCTTAATCATATAGAAAGCATACCATCCCTTCTTGAACAGCTTCCAAAGTGTAACCCTTGTGCAACAATGCAAGTCGTAATGACAGCCAGACTTTCCTTTTCCCCGACTCTTTCTTATCATCCTCCGCGTGCAGAACAACACAGGAGACAAGCTGGCCTATGTGAAATAGGCTTGAGAGCGACTGAGACTCTGCATCCTGCATTGCACATGGTAAGCAATAAAAATGTATACATATTACAACTTTACAAGTTAATTAATTTTTAAAACTCAATCTGTCCCAATTTTATTGTCCTAATTTCATTCTCAATTATTCTCATATTAACAACGGGTTCTACCCAAAATAGAAAGTACGAATTAAAATGGGATGGGAGGAGGATAAGGACATAAAGGGCAATAAATGCTGCAACATTTACAACAGCGGAGCATCCAAGAACACAATAAGATGCTAATCATAGTCAGATGGAACATATATACGGTTGAATGAGCAGATTACCGTTTTGTTTTTATGCAGTAGAGTTGACTCAACCGCTTCATTAGCTCGAACTAATCCACGTAAACCACCAGGAAGAGAAACTGCAAGGTCCTTATGATTAACTTCCGTAATCACTCCCCATAACTTCATTCCGGGAGATATATTCTGGTATTCACTCAAAAACGAAATAAATTAGCACCTTCTCTGTTACTTTCCACCTCACCATTTAGCATATGATCTACTTCGGAAACCATGAATTTATTTCGTAGTTATGAACGAGAAATAAGAAGGCCTAGTTATGTTAAGCACCATGAAGGTATGAATATTGTCCTCTTCGACCAACATCATTCCTTTAACACGACAAAATATCGTCACTCTAGCAATGTGTGTAGGGAATGCCAAAATGTACTTCCAGTTTTAGGGTTTCACAAAATTACCACAGTTTTTATTGATACAATGATACAAAAGATACAACACTACTCACACAGTCGATCAAACGAGAGGAACATTGTGGTTTGGAGTATACAAACATGTAATCTGATCATAAAAATCGACGAGATATTTTGCGATTCAATAACTAAATAGTCCCAACCTAACTTGCTGACGGTCATCCTCGCTATAAACAAACATAAATTCGCAGAAAACGATTAAAATAACAGGAATATCGACGACAACAAAACGATAAAAAGTATACCTTGAAAGTAATTTTGTTAGCAAACCTAGGCAATTTACCAGTAACACCTTCACCAAAAAGAGAACCTAATTCATCCTCATTCGATTTACGAACACCGACACCGCCTTTCGAGCCTTTAAACTTCTTCTTCCGCTTATCGGCACCGAAATCGGCGTCTACTTCCGCTTCAACCTCCTCCCTCTCTCCACGACTCAACTTACTTCCACCTCCTACAACCAAATCAAATCATCCAAAAAAAAAATCACAAAAATTCCAAAAATAAAAACAATCAAATAAAATAAAATAAAAACAGGTGAATTCGTCGAAGAAGAAGAAGAAGAAGGAGAACCTCGAGGAAAGTCAGGAACATCGTCGTGGAACTGAACCGGTACGGGTTGACCCGGAGAAAGAGTAGCGGGTTGAGTTAGGGTTTCTGTCGATTTTCTCTTCTTAGTTTTGGTTGGCGGCGCCATAGCCGTTGTAGTTTTGAAGGTAAGAAAGAACAGAGAAATTGGGTGACAGTTAGAACTTAGAAGGAAGAAGAGAAGGGTTTTAGGTTTTGACTTTTTGACTTTTTGAGGGGAAAAAAAAGGGTTATCGGTTTGGGTTTAGCAATATGGGCTAATTTATTTGTTGGGCTTGGTTTGATATAAGTCAAGGTGTTTGGTTAGCCACATGGGCATGGTTTCAGAAGGTCGCCGAACCACCGGGGTCACCCATTAATGGATTGTTGTATCTGCGTAGAAAGCGACAATAAAAATAAGAGTAAATTTTATTTAAGACGGGTATATCCGTCTTAAGCTTAAGACGGGTCAAGTGTTTCAATCTCACTTGTCTTTTGTCTTATTATTAACTAGTTGGCGTGCCCGTCCCCGTCCGGGCTATCTATCATTATTATTAAGATTTAAAAATAAGTATAAAATGTAATTTTTATATATTTTTTTCTAGTTTATATATTTACTAATTATGATATAATTTTCTATGATATTTAATATGACTAAATTTCTAAAATATAAATACTAAGGCCATGTTTTTTTCGGCTTTTATCGTATTTAATATGATAATTTTCTAAAATCTATGATTTATCATATTTGTTTTTCGTTTATTTTCTAATTATATTTTATAATACTTACCTAATACTATTTTTTTTCCTTTAACTTATTTATTAAACAAAATATTATTTGACTTTTTAAAATTCTATGAACTACCATATTTCTTTTACTCTTTCATTTTTTTTTTAATATTTTAAAATATAACTTACTTATATTTTTTTTTTCCCTTAACTTGAATATTTAATCTAATATATTTAAGGCAAAATATGTATTCTTCAATTTTGCTGTCCTACAATTTTAAGGATTCCAATTGTAGATTTAGTATTATATTTTAGATTACATATGTTAATTATACTACACCATCTTTTTTTTTTTTTTTCTTTTTTTTTTTTTTTCCTGTTTTTGTTAATTACATATATATATATATTTTTTGTTACGTTAAAATTGGGTAATAAAGAAATTGGAATTTTGTCATTAAATCAAACTTTACCCTATCACTATACTAAACATTTTTTTTTTCTTAATTAACAGATGTTCTAATACAAAATTGAGATTAACAATCAAATCAAAACTTAATACTATTAAACTAACTAAAAGATTACGCATTAAGCATTACAAATATTATTATACAACCATATCTAATAACTTGACTTAAAAATAAGATAATCGATAGATATTGTACATCACTTTTACCTTTCATGTTACATATTCTTACCTTTCATGTTACATATTCATTAGTTTTTTCTATTGGGTTATAATCAAGTTTGTTCAATAAAAAACTTCAAATCTTGAACGTAAAATATAAATCTACAACATACAAAGAAAAAAAAAATCAGTAGTAATTTAATCAAGCTATGTTTAAGTATCAAACATAGTAATTAAGAAATAAAAATATTCAAATTTTAAACACTCTTATCAAATACACCGTAAAAAAATTAAATTTAACACAAATTGTAATCATAATTAAAACATAATAAAGTAAAACTATTTAACATAGTACGTACCTAAAAAGATCTAGCTAAAGTTTTTGATGTATATATATATACAAAAAGGGATGGGGACTTACCTAAAAATTAAATAATGTAATTATATGTCATATGATTGTTTATTTTGAAATTATTATTTTTCTTCTCAATTAAAAACATCTTCAATTAATTTTTTTTTTTTTTTTTGGAAAGTTCTAATATAGTAAAGATTTCAATTGTAGATTTAGTTTTATATTTTAAGTTACATATGTTAATATTTTTTCATCTAAAATCCTAGCAATAGTAGAATTATAAATAATACTAATATTAATTTTTTAGACCAATTATATTGTGACAAATGTCGACCATAGAGACCATGGTTTCTGCTTTATATATATATATATATATATTAGATACTTGACTCGTCTTAAGCTTAAGACGAATATATCAGTCTCGAATAAGAATTTGTGTAAAAATAATAATAGTACTTTAGCGGAAGAAGTGTTTCATCTCTTTGAAAAGCAACTAGCGTGCTTTAATTCATCTCTTATTTATTTGGGCTACTCTAAATTGTTGTCTTATTGGGCCATGTTCTTTTCGACTTATTGGAACTCAAATAAAATAAATTAATAGAGGTGAACTGAACTAAACTGAAGTGAACAAAACAGATCTAAAATGAACTGAAATTAATGATGCTGAACTGAACTTAAGAAAAAAAAAAACAGGGCTTTATTTGATTATTTTGTAATTATGTATTTATGTTGTATAATTACTTGTAATTGTACGTATAATGTATTCTTTTGGTACATGTTATAATCAAGGTTGTACGGACACTTCTCCAAATCAAAGTGTCCGTGTCGGCCATCGACACACCTCGGACACACGTCAATACGTGTCGGACACTTGTAAAATCATGTCAGGTTTTTTAAATTTATTTGGAGTCATGTCGGACACGGTTCGTGATATTCGGAGTCATGTCGGGGTACGATTTGTAATATTTAGACACTCGTAACGCTGTTTACGGGTTTCCGGACTTTAGAAAATGACAATATTGTAGATTAATGGTGACTACCTAGGTTGCACGAACACGGCGGAAAAAGTCTTGGACACACCTTAAGACGCATCCGCGGTTTTGACACTGTAAACTTCTTTTATTTTAATATTTATATTGGTTTTTTTTTTTTCCCGTGTCCTAATAATTTAGAGTGCTATGTTCCGTGTCTGTGTCCGTTTTCGTGCAACCTAAGTTATAATAGAGCATATGTTCCTGATCTTAATAATAAACTATTTTTTTTTCAGTACATATAAGATGATAGCTAGTTATGATGTGTAAAATAATGGGAAAATTGGTGTATACGGAGTAGTTGATTTGTAGTGATGTCTTCTCGGGTGTTCTTTGCAGAGATCGACCATGCATTTGGAGCATATTGAAAAAGTTGATTAAACATGACACATAAAATCCTCACATAATCTTCCTGCAAATCTTAATATCTTATCCATTACATATCTAATATATATATATAAAGCAGAAACCATAGCCTCTATGGTCGACATTTGTCGCAATATAATTGGTCTAAAAAATTAATATTAGTATTATTTATAATTCTACTATTGCTAGATTTTAGATGAAAAAATATTAACATATCTAATTTGAAATATAATATTATATCTATGAAGTCTTTGCAATATTAAAACTTTCCAAAAAAAATTAATTGAAGATGTTGTTAATTGTGAAAAAGATAATAATTTGAAAATAAACAATTATTTGACACATAATTACCTTATTTAATTAAAATACCTTAGATAATTTTTAGGTAAGTATTCAATCTTTTTTGTATATATATATTTAAATCAAAAACTTTAGCTAGATCTTCCTAGGTACACTGTTAAATAATTTTAGTTTATTATGTTTTAATTATGATTACGATTGTGTTAAATCTATTTTTTTACAGTATATTTTATAAAAGTGTTTAAATTTGAACAATATTATTTCTTAACTACCATATTTGGTACTTAAACATAGCTTGATTAAATTCATGTTGATACATTTTTCTTTGTATGTTGTAGATTTATATATTTTACGTTCAAGATTTGAAGTTTTTATTGAAGAAGGTTGAATAACAAAACTAATGAATATGTAAACATGAAAGGTAAAAGGTATGTACAATATTTATCGATTATCTTATTTTCAAATTAAGTTATTAAATATGGTTGTATAATAATATCTGTAATGCTTAACGCATAATCTTTTTGTTATTTTAGTCGTATTAAGTTTTGATTTGATTGTTCATTTCAATTTGTATGAGAACATATGCTAATTAATGATAGGATAAAGTTTGGCTTAATGACAAAATTTCAATCACTTTACTACCCTATTTTAATGTAACAAAAAGTGAAGACGATGTAACTCTGGCACTATGGATTATATCTTTATAATTTGGTTGGTAACCTTAATTTATAATTAATTCACATGACCTCATTTTTCCAAAAATAATATAAGTTGAGGAATAGTTTTGAATACTTTTATATACTTAATTATTATTCACATTTTTTGTATTAAATACCATATAAAATTGTATCATAATTTTTAAATATATAAATTAGACAAATATACACCAGATATATTTTATTAAAAAAAAATTAAATGATAATGATTGAAAATATATATTAATATTATTTATAATTCTATTACTTACAGAATTCTCGATGAAAATAATTAACAAATGTAATTTAAAATATAGCAAGAAATCTACAATTATAATTCTTAAAATATTAGGATACCAAAATTGAATAATACATATATATTGTTACTTAATTAATTTAATAAATAAGTTAAGGAAAATAGTAAAAAGAAAAAATAAGTAAGTGTAATTTTTAAATATATAGAATAAGCAAAACAAATATGATAATTCATAAAATCCTTAAAATATTAGTGTTGTAGTAAATTTGTCTTTTAATTTATTGTCATAATTTTATCATATTCCGAAATTTTAAAATTAGTACAAAAACATATAATAAATAAAAGGATAAAGTATAGATAATAATTCAATTAAAAATGTATTTTTTAAAAAATATAAACTTGACAATATTTAATTTGCATGAGTAATAATAGTGAAATTGATAGTGGTAAAACTATAATTGTACGTAATTACAAGTAATAAAAGCGGTGGTAGTGAATTTTATAATAATAACGAGAATAAAGAAATTAATAATAGTATTGCGAGAGTAGAGAATATACTTTTATTATTTGATAGGTAATCTTCATAAATCATAATTCAAATGAACAATTTTTTCAATAAAATACAAACGGAGTAATACATTTGAATTTTTTTACAGACTTAGTATTTACGAGTACTTTTTAGAAAAATTGTTATATTATATACCATATAAAATTGTATCGGTAAAAATATAAATTAGACAAATATACCTAAATTATATTTTATACATTTTTTTAAAAGATAATGATAGATGGCCCGGGCGGGGCCGGGCATGCAAACTAGTTGTGATATAAACCAATTAAAGTAGTAGAACGAGATCAATGTCATTAACCCGTACCGATGAAAATGTTAGTAGAGTAGAGAAAACGTAACAATGGAGTTAACATAAAACATGTCAGAGCATAGGCAGTGCCGTGGTATGGAGGCCACTGACTTGAAAACTATATCGGCACGACTGCGGTGGTAATCGTCTCACGCCGTTAGTTTCCCAAGGTTAACATCATGCGACACCGCATACCCACCACTCGTGTATGAATGCCTTGGACCGGAACAATAACGTACCCAGGAAATTATAGTAGCAGGGAAGAGTTTTGAGAGAAAGAGAGAAGAGGATAGGAATGAGTGATTTTTTTGTGTGTATAAAATAATCAGCACGGTGCTGTATTTATACTCGAAAAACTAGCTGTTACAGAGAATAAATCACCCTCATAGTCGTGGTAATAAATCACCGTCATAAATCACACTAATAAATCACCATCATAAATCACACTAATTAAGGGTGTTAAAAAGGCCCCTTAATTGCGGCGATTATGATCGCATTTGACTGATTATTACACCAGCAGGTTCGATGAATGTAGCCATCATCTCCAACAATCCCCCACTGATGGCGAAGAAATGCTAAGAAAACTTCCTAGGTACGGAAGGACTAAATACTTAAACGTTCAATGTCTTACGACTTGAATTGACGTATTAGTGAGGTGAGGCAACAACTTACTTTCGACAAGTGAATATCATTCGATTTGAATTCCTTGTTAATTTCGGTTGAGACCCCCACAACACATATCATACCTTCAAATATTGTTTCGTTCCGCGATATCAAAGTGCAACGCTTTAGAGCCATGCGTTTACCCTGGTTTAGGAAAGTGCTCTAGCAAGAAGTTTAGGCTTCTCACATAGATGGCGGCTTAAACCATCACACCCCATAGGTGACTCAATTGCTTCTCAATAGCACTTCTCACAAGAGTCATTAAGGACGAAAGTCCAACCTGAAACAACACAATCTGGTGGCCCAAGTGCTTCTCAATAGCACGTCTCATAAGAGCCATTAAGGACATAAGTCCAACCAAAGAAGAACACAATCCGCTCTAGTGCTTCTCAATAGC
Source organism: Dianthus caryophyllus (assembly GCA_023091065.1). Classification (NCBI taxonomy): domain Eukaryota; kingdom Viridiplantae; phylum Streptophyta; class Magnoliopsida; order Caryophyllales; family Caryophyllaceae; genus Dianthus; species Dianthus caryophyllus. The sequence goes on along the minus strand of CM041522.1, from coordinate 7,765,006 downwards.
ACGTCTCATAAGAGCCATTAAGGACATAAGTCCAACCAGAAATAACACAATCTGGTGGCTCAAGTGCTTCTCAATAGCACGTCTCATAAGAGCCATTAAGGACATAAGTCCAACCAGAAATAACACAGTCCATCAAGTGCGTCTCAAAAGCACCACCATAAAGGCTATGAACTGATAAACGCCATAGGAATAAGCTAACAGTCTGTCAAGTATCACACTCAAACTTGACTCAACGACTTTAGCCCCATTCCCCTCGACGTATCGAGAACAACTCTCCTTGTTAATCCCTTCGTAAGGGAATCAGCAAGGTTGCTCTCAGACTTCACATAGTCTAATGCAATAACTCCATTTTTCAGGAGTTGTTTAACTACATCGTGCCTAATCCGAATGTGTCTTTTCTTATCGTTATAGACATCATTCTTAGCAACACTGATGGTCAGCCTCGACTATCGCAATGTAAGGAGACCGGTGCTACCTGTCCCCCCCACATAGCTAGGCAGGTCAGCTCGAAGGTTTCTCAACCATTCTGCCTCTTGCCCTGCTAGTTCAAGAGCTATGAACTCAGATTCCATGGTGGAACGGGCTATACAAGTCCTGCTTTCGCACTTCCACGATATGGCGCCTCCACCCAAGGTGAACACATAACCACTACTAGAACAAATCTCATCGTTACCAGACACCCAGTTCGCATCGCAAAATCCTTCTAACGCAGCAGGAAACTTGCCATAATGCAAACACAAGTCCATCGTTCCTCTTACATACTTAAGTAAACGACGAAGGGCTGCCTAATGTTCTGCACTAGGGTTGTGTGTATATCGACTCAGTCTACTAACTGCGTAAGCAATATCTGGTCGAGTACAGTTCATGAGAAACATCACACTTCCTATGATTTTAGCATACTCTTCTTGGGATACACTCATACCCAAGTTCTTACACAGAGGTATACTCGCATCATAAGGAGTTCTAGCAGGAGTGACATCAAAACAGTTAAATTTCTTCAACACCTTCTCAACATAATGAGATTGACTTAGAGATATTCCAGTAGAGTTTTTAGTAACTCTAACTCCAAGGATCACATCAGCTTCTCTTAAGTCCTTCATCTCAAACCGTGAAGACAAGAATTGCTTGGTTTTATCTACAACAGATAAATTACTACCAAGTATCAACATGTCATCAACGTATGGGCAGATAACAACACAATCTGATCCAAAAGTTTAGAGTAAACACACGAATCAGAGTTATTACTTACATAACCATCATCAACCAAGGTGTTGTGAAATTTCTCATACCATTGTTTAGGTGCTTGTTTAAGACCATATAAAGACTTCCTTAGTTTACACACCTTACTCTCTTGACCCTTCACCACAAACCCCTCGGGTTGTGGCATATAGATCTCTTCCTTTAGATCGCCATTTAGAAAAGCAGTCTTTACATCCATCTGATGTACCACAAGACCATGAATAGCAGCTAAAGCGATTAGAGTTCTAATGGTGGCAATCTTAGTCACAGGTGAGTAAGTATCAAAATAATCAATATCTTTCTTTTGTGTAAACCCTTTAACCACAAGTCTAGCCTTAAACCTCTCTATTGTGCCATCAGGTCTCATCTTCTTCTTAAAGATCCATTTACTACTAATGGGCTTAGAACCTTTAGGCAAATCAGCCAACCCCCGTGTCTGATTAGAAACAATAGAGTCTAGTTCGCTTTTAATAGCTTCTTTCCAAAAATTACAGTCTATGGACCGCATAGCCTCATCATAAGTTTTTGGATCATCTTCTATTAAAGGAGCAGAAACTAGTACATCATAAGCACAATCCTCACTTACGTTTTCAGCCAAGAAAGATGTTACAAAATCATCCCCGAAGTTTTTTTCAATTCTAGGCCTTTTACTTCTTCTAGGTTCAGAAGCATGCTCAAGAGGAGTACTACTACTACTAGCATGCATCGAACTATCAACAGGAGTAGCAGACACAACAGGCTCAGCAGGGGAAGATTCAACAATTTTCTTTAGAGGAAAAACATGCTCAAAGAACTCAGCGTCTCTGGTCTCAGAAATAGAGCGGTCACTCAATGACATGAATCTATAGGCAGAGCTGTTTTGAGCATAACCAATGAATATACAATCGTAGGTTTTAGGTCCTACAGTAGGCCTCTTGAAACTAGGCAAGCCTACTTTAGCTAAACACCCCCACACTTTAAGGTAACCTAAGTTAGGAGGATAACCTTTCCACAACTCGTAGGGCGTCTTGTCTGATTTCTTATGAGGTACCATGTTAAGAATCTCGATGATTGTTTCAGTGGTACTTTCTCTTCGCAAATCCATATTTTACAAAAAGAATTTTACATACACAAGATCAATCATCATAATCTCATATAGTGTAGTATTTTATGTATAACATAAATAATTGAACCTTACGCAACTTATTAATTATTGACATAGTCATTAGCCAACAAATTAATACTTCTTAATTTGGTTCAATTTAGTCACGTATAAAACATACGATCATAAATTTTCCATACACCGCCACTGTCAGGAATATACATACCTTTCACAAATTATAAGATATCAACTCTAAACTTGATGAATAATTTTATCAAATAGGTTTAACGTCTTCCCCCACATGTTGTCATGACACAAATGAGTGACAAACATAAACGTTCAAACAAACTGTACACATTATTCATCCATTAATCATCTCAATATTTAGATATCATATAATCCTACATGACATTTTATAATTTCATAATATACTTTTATAAAGCATTGACAAATTCTAATCTCCCTTATTTGTCATACTCACAAATATATCCAAGATAACATGTATACCAATTGAAAACAAATTTAACCCCCACATTTGGTTCATAACCCAAGAATCAATTTTAGTTCATCTCATTATCAAAACTAAAAATCAATCCAAATGTGTGAAATATTTTGCTTGATATACATATTATGCAAGACAAAAATAGCTTGGGAACTTAAACATTTTAGCTACTATTCAATCAAAATCTTGGAACAGTTTCATTCACATATTCTTGAAATTATCAAGCGTAACTTTACCAAGATTATAGATATGTGCATATGTTGTATCATATAAACAGTAGCTTATGCATACAAATGATTAAGGCTTATATAATATTTAACCAAACCTTCATATATTTATCATCATAAATATTTGCAGAGGAAATTCACGAGAACATACCTTAATCGCAAGAATGAAATGTGCAATAGAATTATAAATAATACCGCTCTTTTATGAATCTTCATAAAATTTCTAGCACACTATCATAACATTGTTGTCCATTTTAAGGAAGCTAATTGACAGAATCTGCTTACGGCTTCAACTACAAAGTTGTAGCCCTTCTTCTTAGCTTTCCAACGCCATATTACACGCCTCAAACAAAGCTCTAGAGACCGAGTTATGGCCAAAATACCGAGGTGCTGTCTATTCCTCCGCGGCTTGATTTCCATACCCGAAGAAATTATTTTTGCCAATAAAAATAATTCCAATGACATTAGTGACAATATTTCGTTTCTAATAAAAAAATACCAAGGTGCTGTCTTTTATAATTTTAACCATCTAAAGGCTCGAATTTCGACATATCAGGAACCATTTTATTGGAAGAAGCAACCATTGTTACGAATTAACGATATAGTTTTCAAATTGTTAGTATAGTAGAGAAAACGTAACAATGGAGTTAACATAAAACATGTCAGAGCATAGGCAGTGCCGTGGTATGGAGGCCACTGACTTGAAAACTATATCGGCACGACTGCGGTGGTAATCGTCTCACGCCGTTAGTTTCCCAAGGTTAACACTGCGACACCCGTACACGACCACTCGTGTATGAATGCCTTGGACCGGAACAATAACGTACCCAGGAAATTATAGTAGCAGGAAAGAGTTTTGAGAGAAAGAGAGAAGAGGATAGGAATGAGTGATTTTTTTGTGTGTATAAAATAATCAGCACGGTGCTGTATTTATACTCGAAAAACTAGCTGTTACAGAGAATAAATCACCCTCATAGTCGTGGTAATAAATCACCGTCATAAATCACACTAATAAATCACCATCATAAATCACACTAATTAAGGGTGTTAAAAAGGCCCCTTAATTGCAGCATTAACAGTCGCATTTGACTGATTATTACACCAGCAGGTTCGATGAATGTAGCCATCATCTCCAACAGAAAAAATCTTACATTACATTACATAGCATTTTAATGGAAATAAAAGAACAAAAATTATACTCCGTATAAATATACAGTAATTCTCTTATAAGACTGAACTTATACTAAGTTAATGTGAGACCAAAGTACAAATTGCAATTAAAGGGGTACAAAAACATGAAACAAATCTACTAAAGTCACTGACAGATGTACTAAAAAGATTTAGTAACAATTAATCATAATTATCACTTAAATAGTACAAAAGTTATACTGTATAATCGGATACAAATAAGGCGGACTTACAATAATTTATTGCAAGTTCTGACTTACACAAGAATTAGTGATAAACCTATTATTGGTAACTCATTTTGGTTTTATACACCAACATTTATACTTTATCTTTTTCTTTATGATATACAATAAAATTATATACATAGTGTTTTTACAATAAAAAAATAGTCCGTAAATTATTTTTCAAAATTGATAAAAATTATCAATTTTTATTTAACTCGTAAAATAATTGGAAAACATTTTCTATCATATGCCTTAAAGGAAGTGCACAAGATGAGGTTGAACGGAGGGAATAACAGACTTGAGTTTGAAACATACATCAAATTCACAATTATATCGTTTTTTTTTTCTTTTTTTTTTTTTTTTTTTTGGTAACGAGGGGTTGGTTAAAGACTGCAATACCCTGCAAATCACATGCATTGGGTAAGTCCCGTAGGATGGCGGGTATCCGCGCCATCGCTTCACCCAAGTGAAATGAACCCGTGACTGCAATTCTCGCCATCATGCGCTTTGAGGCACAATTTCTAAATAGCTTTTTTTTTTTTTTTTTTTTTTTTTATGCGTCAATTGTAAAGAATTAAAAGGATGAAGGAAATAAAAGAAATTTTTGCACAAAAGGAGTTTTCTACGGAGTAATTTCAATTATGTGTGTCAAATAGTTTGAATAGTAGGACTGATAGTCATGATCAAAAAAGTGAGCTTAATGAGTGTTTTGTATGGGGGGGTTTTTACAATGATAATTTGACAAGTGGAGGAAAATGATTGGTGTGAAGTAGCTGTTAAAAAGCCTTTAGCAAATGGTATGTTTCTGTTTTGTTATTCTCGAATTTATTTGCTAGTCTCAATCATGCCAATAAAAGCCAATATCATATGAATATTGCTTTTATACGTCATATGTATATCTGGGAATCCTACAATAATTTGTACGGAGTACACAAATAAAATAAAAAAAAATATTATTATTAGGTAGAATTTTATAAATTATACGGAGTATCAGTTTATTCATCGTGTTGAAAATATTTATCGTTTTTAATAGTTTACTAAAATTATTTATTACAGAGTATGATAGTTCTATTGAGGTGTCATTTGGTTTAGATTTGACGGCTAAGTTAGTTGTATATATTGAAAAATGGTCTAAGGTACGATTTAACGTAATCGTGTAACGATACCCCAAACTTGGACGATAAATCCTTTTTCGAGAAAAAAGCTAATTGCAAAGTGCATTTAGAGGTCTTGTATAGTTGTATGAGAGTACATTAAAATAATTGGATTGATTTATTCTAAACATTAGAGGCAAAAAGCGGAACTCTTTGGTGTATCATTAATCATTCTTTAAAACTCTAGAGATAAACTACTCCATATAAAGTACTCGTAGCAAACTTATTTAGTTTTAGTGAAATAATTTTTTTGATTTTTAACTTGAAACACATATCCATATCAAGTCAATTTACACTTCTTATCCACAAATAATGTATGGAGGATAATAGACATGGGATGTGAAATGCTAATTTAAGTGACGAAACAATGAGTCAATGACGATGGAGATCACACTTCATAAACCAATTTACGATTTTCACCCACGGATAATGAACGCAGGATCACACTTTGTAAGTTAATTGACGATATTCATCCACGAATAATGTATGGAGGATCACGCCTTTCAAGTGACGAAAGGATGACAGATGGAGATTCACTCGATCCAAACCGATCCATTTCATCCATACTGGTTAACAAACTAATTCAATTATAAACACAAACTCTACTGGAATTTGGTTAATTTAGTCTCTACTCCATTCATCAAACTCGTGTATAACTTGCCAAAATTCCCATGTTTTCTCAATGCAAAGTAAAACCTAAACTAAAGTTGTATTAATATATACTTTAATCAGGTGACACTTTAAACCATCAATTATAATGAGTACAAATCCAAGCCATAGTATGACATTTTAAATCATTGTTCACCAACATATTATAAGATCCTAACAAAAAACGAAGTCCTCAATCAAAATCTACCCATATCTTCAACTCAAATTTATATACCGTAATTACAACTTTACAATTCAACTTACATATTGATTGTGTTAAGACTAACAACATCGCTTCTCACCTTATTATTATTCCCTTTACACCTTTACAAAGTAAATTACCAAACATGCATTATTATTTCCAATATAATTATTAAAAAAAAGTAAGATTAACATACTTTTTTCTCCTAAGCATTAGATCCAAAGCATTAATATTATACTAGCATTATAAAATGCACATAATTTATAATTCTAGGGTCCATACAAAGAAGTGAGGGGGGGAGTAGTACAATGCCATCCACTCAAAAACCAAAACATTTCACCCATCCATATGCCTCCAAAACTCCAAATTTCACAAACTCCAAACCATACCCTCCCCTCCCTCCTATACAAATTATTGAATTTGGTGAGACTCTACAATCTTGGCCCCACACCCTTCATGTATTTTGCTCTTATCATCCTTCCAAAACTCCCAAAAAAATTTTAAGTAATTAAAACACTCTCCCATACTCCCTTACACTTACATACACACACTTCATATAATTCATTTCTTCACTCTTCCAACCTCAAAAGGAAAATAGGAATGACATAGGGGGGTATGCATGTAGCGGGTCTCTTGTAAGACTGTCTTATAATAAAGTTTGTGCGCTGCTTTCGCGTAAAATTGTCAGGAGATTGATCAGCGCTAGTGGAATAGTGATGAAAGGCGCGATAAGGTGTTGCATATCATGCATACTACCATGTGGAGCGTTAGACGTGATCCGGATAGTCCACGTAAACGGGCGGGTCGAGGAGATAACGGGGACCATTTACGCGGCCCAAATACTAAAAGCCCACCCTAAACACATCCTTAAGAAGCCCACCACTAAGCCCGTTTCCGATGACAGCGACTCGGCCCATCAACGGCCCGCGATCGTAGTCGTCCCGCCTGAGGCCCAACTCCAGCGTGGCAAGATCTATTTCCTCATCCCCGAGGCTGCCACGTGTACGGCTCGGATCAAAAGAAAAGAGAAGAAACAACAACAACTTAAGAAGGTGGGTAATAAAACTTGCAACAATAATAAAACTAATAATAATAATAACAATAATAGTAATAATAATAATAATAATAATAATAATAATAATAATAAAGATGATGATAAGTATTTAAGTGAGATATTAAGTGAGAAGGGAATAACAAGTCAAAGAGAAAGAAGACGTGGACGAGTAGCAGTGTGGAGACCTCATTTAGAGAGCATTACTGAGACGTTTAATGATGCTTCTTCTACTGATAAATCATAATTATTATTTAATCATCACATTTACCAAATAAATATCTTTTTTTTTTTCTTCTTCTTTTTGTTTATTATTATTATTGGTTGATAATGGTGATTAGTTTTCTTAGAAGTAATTTAAGCATAATAATCTAGTAAAGTGGGAGATAATTGTGTTAATTAAGAGTTTTAAGATGAACATTTTTGTGTAAAAAAATAGTACAATATTTATATGAAAGCAAAGAAAAGTAATATTGATGCTAATTCTATATTTTTGGTCAGTATATCATATTATAGCTTAGATGTTTAAAATTATTTGTTTTTTTACGTGAAAAGTTTACTACTCCGTACTAGATAGCAACTGATAAGAAAAGATTATTATCATTATTACTCGTATTTTTGTAATTTTTAAATGTTATGATTTTGGTGATTTTTTTTGTGTAATTATTTACAGTAGTACATATTTTTTTTTTTCATGCAGTAAAATATTTTTAGACAAATATCTCAATTTAAAATTTGTACTCCGTATTTGATTGGTTTTATATACTCCGTCTAATTTCACTTGGATATGACATTATATTCATATAACTAATTGAGTTATTACGGAGTATGTTAGTAATCGGATGTGTACCGTAATGAGTAAGTGAGCACTTTGTATATACTCGTATATAATATGAAAGTGACTTATATTAAAAATATCTTAGGTAATAGGTCTCGAATTCGAATCTCTCATTCATTTCCCACTTATAACTTATAAGGTCACTCTCATACCTATCTTTACCGGAAAAAAAAAAAAAAAAATATTAAACTGAAAATATATGAGTATTAGATTGTTAAAACTACATTTATTTTTTTGGAGTTTAACACTTTGTATTTAATTACAAAGTAATATATTTCATTATCGATATTATTTGGCAAGTCCTTAATGGATGACTAACACTCATAACTCCTTACAAGTTGTCATCTTTTAAATGTCAATATACATTTAGTTGGCTACCTTTTGAATGTATATATTCTAACTCGCAAAAGATGTATATATATTAGTTAATTATATTTTTCATGTTTATTCGTATTAATTTAATAAGGTAAATTTTTTAATCAATTGTTTTTTCTAAAGTCTAATTCTACAAATAGAAAAGTACAGATTTTCATAATTTTATTTCAATTTGTATTTCTAAAATAGATTAAACTCGTAAAAATATTCGAATTGCCACATACTATTGTCATCATCTAGATGTATGACTAGAGTACGATAATTACGATATTATATCACTTTTTTTAGTTAAGCAAATTATATGAATTGATACTCTGTATTATGGAGTACTTTTCTTTGACACAGATAAATACGGAATGTAATCGATTTTCTTAAGAAATTATATTTAATATTCAGATACAAGCTTATAATCATTTTTCATAGTTGATATTTTAGATATTACTGTTCAAGGCTATTGATATTTTTTTTATTTATTACTCCGTATCTTATTTCTACAATGTACATTTAAAACGTACTTCATAACATATTTAATTAAAATATATTAATTATACCAGTATCTTTCAATATTCAACGACGATAGAATATCAACTTGTCATTATTAACATGTTTGAAATTAAAGATAAATACATCATTCTTAAACAACAATTTTATATACCTATAAAAAGTGGAATAAAAAAATTCCCATAAATAAAGTTACTCCGTATTAATTATATTTTCCACCACCACGGTGACATGATTATTAATTTACTAATATAAAAAAATTAAATAAAACAAAAGGCGCCGTTTAAGAATAAAAGTGGGTAACAAAAGTGAAATGATTAAAGAAGAAACATTAAGCAAACAAGATAATTAAGTGAAATTAATTAAAAAAAAATAAAAAAAAAAAGTGGAAGGTGGTCCAATATTATTAATAATTAATTAATTAATAATTAATGATTAATAATGTGAAGGGTAAAAATAATTAATTAATTAAGTAAATGAAGAAGGGGGACATAAAAATGTGAAATAAGGGGGGAGTTGAGTTGTATAATGTGATATGTTCCCCTGCCCCTGGAAATGGGCCTCCCATTTCTACCTACATTCTTTGCTTTCATTTCCCTCTCTTTTACTTTTCTTCACATTATTTTTTTTTCATTGGTCATTTAGATATCTCATTATTTAAAAAAAAAAAAAAAATTTAAAATTTATAGGATATAATATATAATATAATATTGTAGAAATTTAATTTTTGGTTGTTGGATGTAAATAGTTTTGATTATCGGATGGATCATGGATGGTTATGAATAGAGGTGTAAATAATCAGAGCTGGCTCGACGAGCCCTCGGAATCAAAGCAGTCAAAACTCGGCTCGAACTCGGTCAAACTGATCACGAGCCCGAGCTGAGTTAGGTAAAATCCGACCCGATTTCGAGCTTAGTAAAGCTCGGATCGGAAGCTCGAATTTGGTCTCGTTTTAATTTTGTATGTAATTTATTATGTGTATATACATTATATTTTGCTACAAGTATAATTTATTTTTTCTTTATAATATCATTTGATCTATGTTTTAATATATTATTTTATTAAATTTGTTATATATAGATTTATTTTAGTTGATATTAAAAAAAGCGTAGAAAAATAATATCCAACTAAGCTCGAATTAGGCTTGAGTTGAGCTCGAGACTTATTCAGAGCCGATTCCGAGCTTTTAATTTTTGAGCTCGGTAAATTTAGAGTCGATTCCGAGCTCGAGAAAAAAATTCTGAGCCGATTCTGAGCTCACCTGAGCTCGGTATCAGATCGGCTCGGTTACACCCTAATTATGAATTATGATTACAGTTTAAATGGTTGCGATGATACAAAATAAGATGGAGGAAATAATTATACAAATAACTAAAAATAAGTTGCTTTACGAGTATTATATAATAAATTGTCTCATCAACAAATTGATATTTCTATAATGTTGAATTTGTTAAGGTATATGAAAGAATAATTAAGGCAAAAGCACAAGCTTGTTGTTTCGATTGACGTAATTTTTTTAATATGGTATCAGAGTCTAGCGACCAAAAATCACGAGTTTCGATAAACATTTTGCCTGGCCTGGCCTGACCCTTCAAGTGCTTGTTCCGTGCCCGTGCCTTGATTTTCGAGGCCAAACTCGTTGGACTTCTATATTCCTACTTATTTATAAAGATAAGTGGAGTTTAAATTTAGATTCGACATGTCTGGGCCTCCGTCCAAAAGGGTCATTACTGATAGAGCAAAACAAGGTCCGGTCCGTGCCCAGGGCCATTTCTAGATATAGTTATAAACTTATGAAAACCGTCTCGCACCCTCACCGTAAACCAATGGCATTCAAGAATTTGTGTAACAACAAGGTTTGACAATAGACCAAGCACATCAAACATTCAAACATCCATAAGAAATCTCACACCAAAGCTTGATTAAATTTCAACATAAGTATTTGACTCTTTATATATCATCCCTTGTTTTTTTTCCTTTCAAGATAGACATTATGTATAGTTATAGTTATTGTAGTAGTACATTCAAATAAATAAAAGAAAAAACACACAAATTCTTGAAATGAACCGCAACCGCAACCACAACCTCAAGCTTAAACCTTAACATCACCATCATTATCAAGGTCCAATTCCTTGAGGACGTCGGGGCACTCGGAAAGCGGGTCCTTCCTCATAAAGCCGAGAGGGTTGGCATTGCGAACAGGGGACGCCTCGCCATTGTTGCTTGTAAGCGATACTTTGGCCGCCTGTTGCGAGTACGTGTCTGTCGGGATCTCTGAACACTCCTCCTGTGGACTCTTCACCAGGCTTATTTGGCAAATGTCGTCCTCGTGGTCGCCTTCTGCGGGAATGCTGTACAGCCCAAGCTTGTCGGTCTTTGTCTCGGCGTTTAGTGTTACTGTTCCTGCTGTTATGTTCCTGCATTCCAGCCTCACTGTTGCACCTGTTGTTCCATTTTTTTCGGGACGTTAGTCACAGACGATAATATACACGTGAAAGTGATACTAAAAATCGATAACAGAAATAGTTTACCCTCAAGCATATGACTAACGCGAGTCATGAATTGAATACGGCAAGTGTCACAATAAACCATGCCCTGAACGAAGAAGCGGTTATCGGCGGCGCCATGAGCAACACCGGCCAACGACAACACGCAGACTGCGACCGCCAACAATATAACCACCTGAGCTTTGGCCATTATATTCTTCTTGTGCTTCTTAAAAAGATTAAAAAAGAATAATACTCCTCAAAAAAATGTCACAATGTCCTCTTGTAACTTTGTTGGACACCTTATGTTTGAAGGAAATTGGCGAATGATTTTCTTTGGTTTATAAAGAAATCAACAAACAAATTGTGTTTTAAGAAGTTTAATTAGTTTTGCTTATTATAGATCATTTTATTTGCAGTTTCACTAATTTTGGCTATTAACTAAAATTATATATTTTTTTTAATTAAGTTTTTATTTCATGTATAGTTAAAATTAGCTAGAATTAAGGGGAATCACATACAAGTTCTTGAGTTGAACCTAAATTTAGCTTTTCTAGTGAAGGCACACGACAATGTGTGATGAGTTAATGTTCTTCTAATAATGACTAATGAGCATACAGAATTGAGGATGACGATCATCTGACTCCGCTTTAAATTCGTAACTTTGACGATCATTTTACTATCGAAATTAGTTCACGAGAGGCGACCGTCCGTGGCACCTCCCTCAACTCAGCCACTGCTCTTATCTAATTCTTTCAATTTCATGTTAGTGTCTCAAAAAGAGGTCACATTTTAAATTAAGTCATGCACACACGACAAACATAATGGTGGAATAATTTGATGGTTTTTGAATTTTAAATTAGGTCACATCTGATTCTTAACTAGGGAGCAATAATTTGATGGCACAACACTGAAACGCTCATGTCATGTATACTCATAGGCTACTACGTAGTATGAAGTATGAAGTATGAAGTATGAAGTATGAAGTATGAAGAAGTATGAAGTATAAAGTATGAAGTGCTCAAGTGCTCCATAATTGTTTAAAAGAATACACGGGTGGGTTTTTGATATGATGATAATTATAATTATTGCCTTGTTGGTAAGTGGTAATTATCTTGACCACTTGACTAATTTTAGATTTAAGCACTTAGATCAGTAGGGGTGGAGTTGTTAGCTTTACCAGAGGTCTTAAGTTTGAGCCTTGGGCCGGGGAACGCTGTCGTATTAAATCTTATGAGAGAGAACTTTATGGCCCTTTGTGGTTAAAAATTTTCGAGCCTTGGGGAATGTAGTCGTATGAAAATTGTGGGTGAAAAATTAAAATGTATAGTTATGATGTGTACATATGTAACACTAGCCGTTGGGCCTTGGGAGTTGGGCCTAACTGAATGCTATACATGTATGTAGGCACTAAGGCAAGGCAGTCATCCATAGTCAAAGATAAACGAGCCAAGCAGCAAAAGGTATGGTAACAAATGCTGATGCTATAGATTTCTAATGCTAAGTGCGTATTTTTTTCCAACAAATTATGTTAGAATCATAAAACGGGCCTGGCCAAACCCGAGTGGAAGAGAGTGAGTCCGGTTTACAAGCCCAAAGGTGTCCACATTTCTCAAAATCAATTGGCAATGAGAGGACTGCGGTTCGATCCCCCGCAAGCGCGTTGGGAGGGGTTTAAAACCTTAACCTCGGGACACGCTCCGAAACCGAATTAGTCGGCCCAAATGGGTTTGGATATCGGTTGGGAAACCAAAAAAAAAAAAAAATTACCAACAAGGTCTTGGTCTAGTGGTGCCAGGGGCTAGACTTGATAGGGAGAACCGCGGTTTGATCCCCCGCAAGCCTGTTGGGAGGAGTTTAAAACCTTATTTCGGGACACGCTCCGAAACCGAATTAGTCGGCCCAAATGGGTTCGGATATCGGTTGGTAAACCAAAAAAAATAAACCACACCAAACTTTCTTCCACAATCAATGTGAGACTCTCACATGTGGGCAATAACACTCCAACAAATTATACTATATATGTCGAGACTAATTGACTTCTGCTTTAATTTTTTAATTTCAAGTCTTGTAATGGGCGAGTTAATAAACCATTCTTTTCAAAGATTATGACGCAGTTGTTTAGAAATTTGCTCAGGTAAGATGGCTGCTCATGAAATTCGTGGTAATGTTTGAGCATAGTTAGACTTGGTGAAACTTATCTGTCGTGATAAGTTTTAGTGAAGACCCATAGTTAACGGCGTTCGAATGGAAGGACTAGTAGGAACACAAATTTGTTGTAGGTGTTGGAATTATATAAGGAAAAGTTTGTTATAAGTTAGTTGAGAGTTTGTTAGAGTTTGTTATGGTTAGCTACAAACTTTGTTATGAGTAATTCATCATGTATATATATACTCATACATACTCTTGTACATTATTCATTCAATACAAACTCATTCTATTTACTCTGTTTTTTCCCCCAAATTTTCCTCTGTTTTTCTTCTTCAACTTCTAGCTTTCTTCACCATTTTAATGGCGATTGTGTGCAAATCATCATGGTATCAGAGCGGGTTACTGCTTCTGATCACCATTGTTGACCAATCGTTTGCTCCAATTTCGTTTTAATTTCATCAAATTCGTCAATTTCATCAAAATTCATCATTTTTTCCAGAAAACCCTAATTTTTTTCCAGAAAACCCTAATTTCACAAAAATGGCGGAACAAACCAATTCAACACAAGACGACTCTATGCAACTCACTTCTACTGATCTTTTGGCTACGAAATTGGTCAACAATGTCTTCGAAGGTACAAATTTCGGAGTTTGGAAGCGAGGAATGAAGATCGCACTTTCGACGAAGAACAAGTTAAGGTTCATCGATGGAACAATTACAAAACCTTCATCCTCGTCTTCAAATGCAAAAGCATGGCAACGATGCAATGATATGGTGTTCTCCTAGATTCTTAATTCAGTTTCAAGTGAAATCGCCAATTCAATTCTCTACAGCAAAACTGCACATGATGCTTGGAAAGATTTGAACGAAAGGTTTGGTCAATCGAATGGAGCGCAACTGTACGGAATTCACAAGAAATTGACTGAATTAAGTCAAGGAAATGATAATGTTGCTTCATACTTCACCAAACTCAAGATGATTTGGGATGAACTTGATTCAATTGAGCCACCTCATAACTGTTCATGTGATTGCTCTTGTGGAGGAAAAGAAAAAGACGACACATCTCAGCAAAATAAACGAGCAGTACAGTTTCTCATGGGGTTAAATGACTCCTTCAACGCTGTTAGAGGTGTAATTCTGATGCAAACACCTCTTCCTTCAGTTTTCACCATTTACAACATTCTCATACAAGATGAAGATCAGAAGGAACTGAAGGTTGAGCCTCATATCATTCAAGAAGCTGCATCTTTCTATGCAAAGAACTACAAAGGAAGTACATCTGGTACATCTGGTGCATCTGGTAACAAGCCTGATTTCAGATCCTCAGAGTACAGGAAACCATATTTCTGTACTTTCTGCAAGAGGACTGGTCACACAGTTGACAGGTGCTACAAGTTACAGAATTCCAAAGGGAAGAAGTTTGCGAATTCAGCTTCAAGTGGCTTTGATCCTACAGGTCCTGGTATTCTTGGTGCCTATGAAGGTCAGACAAATGGAAATGGTGATGCAGAAATCACTCCTCTCATGATTCAGCAGCTGAGGAACATACTCAACTCTTCACAACCAAAGTCTGATTTGTATGGAGGCAGTTCTTCCTTAGGTGGAGGAGCAAATTTTGCAGGTAACTCCACTCAGTTCTCAATGATTTCTGTTTGCAATGATTCTTGGATTCTAGATAGTGGTGCTAGTGATCACATGTGTTCAAACAAAGATTTGTTCTCTGATATGCACACCATTCCTAAACCTTACTCAGTTTCTCTACCAAATGGCCAAATAGTCAGTATAAATACTGTAGGAAATGTACCTCTAACAGCTGATATAACCTTACAAAATGTGCTTTACATACCCTCTTTCAAGTTCAACCTCTTATCCATTGCTAAGCTGGCCAAACAATTGAATTCTTCTATTAGTTTTACACCCACTTCTTGCTTTCTGCAGGGCTCTTCTATGAAGAAGCCACTGATGCTTGGTAAAGCCATTAGAGATCTCTATCTGCACAAACAAACAACATCTGATGCATCATTTACTCATTCTTGTGCTCAATTAGTTACACCTTGTGATGATGTAGCCTTGTGGCATTCTAGACTAGGACACTTACCATTGTATAAACTCAGAACTCTTGATTGTTGTAAAGTTTCTGTGAATAATGAAATCTGATTTCTTCTTGTCCAATCTGTGCTAAAGCAAGGCAACACAGATTCTCTTTTCAACTAAGTTCTATTCAAACTACTTCTCCTTTCCAACTCATTCATATAGAGTTGTGGGGACCTTATCCTATTCATACATATGATGGTTACAAATATTTCATTACTTTGGTAGATAATTACACAAGGTCCACATGGACTCATCTCCTTAAGTGCAAAAGGGGTGTGAATTCTCTGCATTTGTATTTCTGTGCATTTGGTAAATTTTTCCTAATCTGGAATTAAAATATTATTTTCCCCCAATTTAATGTGATAAAATATAACACAATCATACTTTTCATTCTAATAAAGGTAAACTTCACCAAATGCACACATTTTCAAATGCAGGGAATCCAAATCCGTGCAAAAGTAGTGCTTTTGAATTCATCAAACACTTTTTCAAAATGACCCAAACACAGTTTCAAAAGTCTGTTCAGATCATCAGATCAGATAATGTGATACGACTAGCGATGGTAACGAATGATGGTTTGATGTTGGACGCGATTGGTTTTGTCTTCACGTCAGTTTTGGTAACCAGCTTGGTACAATAACTTGCAATTTCAGTTTGCAATAAGCACTTAGAGGATTTGAGCAATTAATTATTTTCTTTATTACTATTTTAATTAGTTTTATTGATTTACTTTCAATTGCTTTAATTAGGCGTTGTTAATAGAAGCCTTTCAGTTGGTACTCGAATGGCCTAGCTTCGACTATTTAATCTTGTACTTTTGCTGTAATTTGGCATGAAGTGGATAAAAACAAATCTCTGAAAATTACTTGCAATTGTCGAGCACAATTCAGGTTTTGAATTATCGTCTAGACGCGTTTCTAACGTAATTCACTAGAGTTCGAGTCAATAGGTCTTGGCTTGGTCTCGTAATTCGTCAAGTTATAGGTCTAGTTTGTCGAATATATCCTTGTTCGTTATTCCGCTGTCAAACTCGTATCATTAGTGGTATCAGAGCTTCGGCTCTTGATTTCCATTAATCGAGACGGTCCTAGGTTCTCAGTTCTATTTTCCTTAAAAAAAAAAGCAACAAACACTGAAACACATACACAAGCCCACTACAAAACACCCACAAGCACTAGAATACACTCACAAATAAGTACAACTCACAAAAATAAAAGGAAGCAAACCCACAAAAATAAAACGGAGGTGACGAGTGAAACATGGCAGACTTCGATGATGACATGATACTCGAAAACCTTCGACAATTGCTACGAAATCATTCTACGGGCAGTCGAACGGGCTCAAGGATGAAGAACGACGATTTCAAAATTTCTGAACTTCCGGAATTTATGGGTGGCACTGATCCCGAAAGCTATTTGGAATGGGAAAAGAAAATCGATCGGATGTTCGATTTCAGAGACCTTAGCGACGAGAAACGGTGTAGATACGCGATTTTACGATTGAGTAAAGGAGCTTCGTTGTGGTTTGAGGGATTGAAGGCCAAGCGTTCTCGGGTTGGTAAGGAAAAAATCGCTTCGTGGGAATCATTGAAACGCAAACTTCGTAAACGGTATGTACCCACGACTCATAGAATTACCACTTACCGTAAAATTGCCGAATTTGAACAGGGGAACTTGAGTGTGGGGGAGTATATCGATGAATTTGAAAATTTAACATTAATGGGGGAAGTAGAGGAGATTGAGGAGCAGAAAATGGTCAGGTTTTTGAGAGGGTTGAATTTTAATATCGCTAGCGTCGTAGAGTTGTATCCTTATTCTAATTTTGATACGCTTTGTGGGCTTTGTCTAAAACTCGAGTCTCAGGAAAAAATGAAATACAGGGGAGGGTCTAACACTGAGTCGGGAAAGTCCAAGTCTTGGTCGCAACCCGAATCACCCTCAAAATACAGCACCCCTACATCTGTCTGTAACCCAAACAAGGAAACGTCCCTGTCAAAAGTGAGATGTTTTAAGTGTCAAGGGTTCGGACACTATCAAAGCTTGTGTCCTAATAAACGAGTGGTTACCTTGAGAGAAGCCCTTGAATACCGTGAGGAGTTGAATGAGGAGGACGAGACTAGAGGTGGATTGTTTAACCGTGACGATACTTGCTTGGTGATTCGTTCATTATCAGTGAACTCCGAGCCAAATCAACCCGAGCAACGTGCTCAATTGTTTCATACGAAGTGCCAAGTAAATGATAAGTGGTGTAGTGTCATAATTGACGGTGGAAGTTGTACAAACGCAGCTTCGAGTGAGATGGTTTCTAAGCTAGCCTTGCCGGTCACGGCTCATCCCGAGCCCTATTCTTTACACTGGTTCAATGACAATAAGAAGGTGCTAGTCACAAAACAGATGCGAGTGTGCTTTACAATGGGTTCTTATAAGGACGAGGTGATATGCGACGTGGTGCCTATGGACGCTTGCCATGTTCTGTTCGGACGACCTTGGCAATACGATCGTGAGGTCACACATTTAGGTCAAAGTAATGAGTATGTGCTGTATTCAAATACTAAGAAGATAGTTCTAAAGCCCATGTCTTCACAAGCTGTTCGAACTATGAGTTCGGGTCGTAAGAAAAGGTTGAGTCTTGCTATGATAGTTAAAGATGAGGAGTTTAAATCTAAATTCGTTTTTGATCCTGGTGGCTCGAAGTTACGAGAATTGAGGGCAATTCTTTTTAAGGAGAGGGGGGGGGGGGGGGGGGGGGGGGGGATGATACGACTAGCGATGGTAACGAATGATGGTTTGATGTTGGACTCGATTGGTTTTGTCTTCACGTCAGTTTTGGTAACCAGCTTGGTACAATAACTTGCAATTTCAGTTTGCAATAAGCACTTAGAGGATTTGAGCTATTAATTATTTTCTTTATTACTATTTTAATTAGTTTTAATGATTTACTTTCAATTGCTTTAATTAGGCGTTGTTAATAGAGGCCTTTCAGTTGGTACTCGAATGGCCTAGCTTCGACTATTTAAATCTTGTACTTTTGCTGTAATTTGGCATGAAGTGGATAAAAACAAATCTCTGAAAATTACTTGCAATTGTCGAGCACAATTCGGGTTTTGAATTATCGTCTAGACGTGTTTCTAACGTAATTCACTAGAGTTCGAGTCAATAGGTCTTGGCTTGGTCTCGTAATTCGTCAAGCTATAGGTTTAGTTTGTCGAATATATCCTTGTTCGTTATTCCTTTAGAGTTGGGTTCAAGTCCAACTGCTTCTTCTTACCTAGCCTCACAAGGCATCATTCACCAAACTTCTTGTGCACACACACCACAACAAAATGGTGTAGTTGAACGCAAGCACAAACACCTTCTAGAGACAGCCAGAGCTCTCATTTTCCAATCAAATCTACCCAAAAAATATTGGGGTGACTGCTTTCTTACAGCCACCTACATCATAAACAGACTTCCCACTAAAGTTCTCAACAACAAATCTCCTTATGAGCTCTTGTTTCACAAAAATCCCAACTTATCTCATATGAAAGCTTTTGGTTGTCTTTGTTATGTCAGTACTCCTAAACCTGGTAGGAGTAAGTTTGATCCTAGAGCTATCCTAGCAGTCTTCCTAGGATACCCTTTTGGTAAAAAGGCTTACAAAGTTCTTAATCTAGAGTCCAAGGCTATCATCATCTCTAGGGATGTAATTTTTCATGAGCATATCTTCCCTTACATTAAAGACTCTTACACTGGTTTCTTTCCTCTTCCCCCTGTCTCTACTTATCCCTCTAATGAACCAGTGTTTCAATCACCTCCTTCCAATCCTTCATCTCTTGTGCATCAGATGCATACTTCTCCTGTCCATCAGCTGAATACTTCCCCTGTCCCTCCTTCTCCACCTTCGAGCTTTCTTCACCATTTTAATGGCGATTGTGTGCAAATCATTAGTAGGTCAGACCAATGTCATCACATGCAATAACGAAATTCTATTTGATTTCACCAAGACTCAAAAATGGGTTGCTATCTATATATCAAAATGATATTCCCCCGTCCCAAAATAAGTGTCATCTTTCTAATTATAGTAAGTTTTAACAAAATATTGTGAATTTTTTTTTTAAAATTTTCGTTAACATTAGTTAAATCCTTTCGAAATAGAAATGAGACACTTATTTTGGGATGGAGGGAGTACGGTAAAAGCTAAGGACAAACTAAAACTAAAGAGCTTAAAAAAGATGAGATTTAAATGGAACAATGACCAAGTCTACAACAAAAGAGAAGAGGATTCCCTTGGGTTAAAATGTTAAATAAACCTTTTGAGTTTTGAGTATGAAAGATTGGGAAGGTGGTCCATGTTTCTACATTTGTACTTTTATGCTTGCTTAATGTCAAATATCAAGGTGGTTGACTTTTAAACCTTTGAATTTTATTTCAAGAGGTGAATTGATTGAATAGCAACCAGCAAGCAAGCAGCTCTTTGTCTCTCTCTCTTATTATCACGCGTCTTTCAAAACCTCACCCATTGCCATTCCAATACCAATTCTAATAGCAATGAGTAAGTCTTCCATAAAACCGTTTCACGCGTGCGACGGAATTTTTATGAGTAAATGTGATTATTTTAATGCTTAAAGTGACCACTTTAACACTAAATGTGACCACTTTAAAGCTTTATAAAATGGTCACTTTAAACGTTAAAATAGTCACATTAAGTCTTAAAGTAAAGCGCGTTTAGTTTTTAATGTCTTTCTGTCGCACGTGAAACGGTTTTATGTGAGCATTTGTGAATAGCAATTGGTGACTGGTTTTACAAGTAGTCTCCAATTTGTGGGACTACAGATTTGTTCTCGGGTGTGCTAAATTTTATAGAAATAAAATTGACTCAACGAGTGGTACTTATTTTATTTGGTAAAAAAAAAAAAAATTAAAAAATAGTAGATGAAACAAAGTAAATTTAATTATACTCCCTTCGTCCCGGTGAATTATTTACACTTTTTATTTTGGAGCATACGAGTCATTTGTTTACATTTTCAAAAATGACCATATGTGTAAGTGAACCTTTGTTTTTAAACTAATCATATTAAGTTATTTCACTTACTTTATATCTAGTGGGGTAATAAATGTATTTATAGTATTATTTTATTCAATTTTTTCATTACATCTCTGAAATCACCTACGAGTAAATATTTGTGTATAAAGTAAATGTAAATAACTCACCAAAACGGAGGGAGTAATTGTCAAGCATTGAAATTGAGTTGGACTAGGTTTTATATTAGTTTTACACTTTTACAAGAAAAAAGATGTCAAAGAGTTGAAGATTCGTTTTGTGCAGCTTAATTATTAGCTACATTGTTGGAATGTTGCAGTATAACAGCATAAGTCAATAAGGGCAAAGAGCCAAAGATAAATAAAATATACTCCGTACTTCGTAGTAGTAAATGGCGTAGGAAAATAATAAGAAAACTTAGACAGAAACAAGAAATAGACCCCGCCTTAAGTTTGGGTGTCCTGTCCCAACTTTTGTGGTGGACCTTTTTTGTCTCGTATGTGCGGTGTCCGTTATGGTGTTTTAGGGTGCCCTGTCCCTTACTTAACGGACTTTGGTTAAATTATGTTGGCGTAATAAATAAGCCTAGGGCTTTAGTACTTTGGGTGTGTTCGGTTTTGGTACGATTCGTCCTTGGAAGACTTTCCATGGCGATGGTGGCCAGGAGTTTGGTTGAGAAGCATTGCTTTAAACTTGTTTTTCGGTCGTTGTGCTTCCCGGTCCGTAATTCTTTTGCTTGCCGAGTTCGATCACCAAGATGTAGGAGTTTTTACTCCACCGGAGGCATACTTTGTTTTGCTTTCACCCTTATATTTCTACGCTTTTATAGCGTAAGTACATCTTGTTCTTGTCACTCCTTACGTCAAAAGTTTAGATGGCCACTAGAAGATCTCAGCGCTGATCGCATGGTTGAAGTCATTGTTCGTGCCCAAGTTTCCGTACTCCACCTACCTATGTTGGTTACCGGATATAATTACGAGTTTGTAATAGTATTATTAGTCATGTTTAATCTTGTATGTGGTTACTGTTGTATTTGTATTGTGATTATGTTACCTGACCTTTATGGTTGGGAACAGTTATTATTGTAATACAAATATTTTCACTCTTGCCAAAAAAAAAAAAAAAAAGAAACAAGAAATAAGCTTAGGTTAGAACAAGTCAAGAGAAACATTAGGTTGAGTTGTCATTTTCCGGAAGTAAAACCCCACGAAATTAGCATAATTTATACTAGTACGTTGTACGTAATACGTAGGAGTTTTCACTTGGTCGTTCAAGACTTGATTTTATTAATAACACTCCCTCAAATCTCTACATCAACTACATGTAGTATATATGTAGTAATTTATCAACAAAATAGTAATAATAATAATATCAAGTGGTTTGCCTGGACTTGTTTAACGTCACCTCGTCCATTACTATATATATTTTGAATTTCATAAACAGACTACATACTTATAATAGAGAAACTAAACTATTACGGAGTATGATGACGACGACAATATCAGCCAAGAAACTTAGAGCATTCATACTAATGTTAATATGGGGTTACTGTATTCTTCTACTTAGCTGCAGTGTAAGCAAGGTAGAATGTCAGGCAACAACAAGGAAGACGGAGGTGAAGGTAGGGGTGGTGGTGGACTCCGAAAGCGTAGATGGCAAGTTGAGGTTGAGTTGCATTCAAATGGCCCTTTCTGACTGGTATGCTGCGAATTCAAACTCCAAAACCAAGATTGTTCTTCATGTCAGGGACTCGATTAACAACGATCCTCTTGCTGCTGCTGATGCCTGTATGCTCGTCTTTCTCTTTTATTAACCTACGCACTCATCTTCTTTGCCGATACAAGTTTACTTCCGACTCAAAATTACTGATATTCTGCAGCCTCTATATTGTGTTGTAATATGTGTGTGTGTGTGTGTGTGTGTGTGTGACTGTCACGTACATATAATGCGGTTAAGCCAAAGGCCCAGTATCAACGACTTTGACATGCATGTCGTACGCTAAAATCAGCTTGTTCATATGATTGTGCAAAAAACCCAATTATTGATCAACCGAAAAATATTCTCTGTATAACAGTAATATATTGTATTGATAACTGTATGATTAATGAAACGTCAAAAACCAACAAAATCCATATATTTGAAAACTTTTTAATTCAGTTTGTTGAACATAGACCAAGATATTCCAATAAAAAATTTAATACGTTGACTGTATGAATAGTACTCCGTAAGTCCGTATGTGAAAAGAGTAGAGCAGATGATGATGTGTGATGAAAATTGCCCTAAAAGTTAGTTAAATATCCCCATGACGAATACTCATACTCCGTACTTATTATGCTTGTCTTATGAAACCTCGACAGTGAAATAAGTTTCATAGTCGGTATTAATTTGCAGTTGTGGATTTGATCAAGAACGAGGAAGTGGCAGCAATTATCGGACCAGAGACATCAAAAGAGGCTCAATTTGCTGTCAATCTTGGAAACAGAGCTCAAGTTCCCATTATTTCTTACTCTGTTACAAGTCCTTTTATTTCTCCCTCAAAAAACTCATATTTTATCCGAGCAACTCAGGATGACGCTACTCAAGTAAAGCCACTTAAGGCCTTCATCCAAGCTTTTGGATGGAGGGAAGTTGTGCCCATCTATGTTGATGATGAATTCGGTGGTGGGATTGTGCCTTTCTTGGATGATGCATTACAGCAAATCAGCACTCGAATCCCCTACAGGAGTGTCCTCCCGTCATCTGCCTCCAACGATCAAATACTAGCAGAACTCTACAAGCTCAAATCTCTCTCGTGTCGAGTCTTTGTTGTTCACATGCCAGTATTCCTAGGATCTCAGTTGTTTCTCAAGGCGGAACAGCTAGGCATGATGAGCCAGGAATATGTTTGGATAATCACTAACGCAATGGGAAATGTCTTGAGCGATGTGAGTCCTCGAGTCATTCAAGCCATGCAGGGAGTTGTCGGAGTACAATCTTATGTGCCCAAAACAAGGGAGCTGGACATTTTTACTGTCAGATGGAAAACTAAATTCCTGCAGGAAAACCCAACACTGCTGCACACTGAGCTTAATGTTTACGGACTTCAGGCTTACGATGCTACATTTGCTCTAGCTAAAGCTGTTGAAGAAGCTGGTATTACAAACTTTAACTTTCAGAGAGATGACAATTCTAATTCATCCACTGATATTGCTACTTTGGGAGTCTCACAGGCTGGCCCCAAGTTACTGCAAAAAGTGATGGGCGTGAAATTTAGAGGTGTGAGTGGGAATTTTGTTCTTTCTGATGGGGAGATCCAAGACTCAACCTTTCGGTTGATAAATATTCAGCGTGGCGGGAATCAAGCAATCGGCTATTTCACAGCATCTAGTGGACTAGTTACTTCATCCAACCTTGAGACCATCAGATGGCCTGGTGATCCAACATCGATTCCAAGAGGTTGGGTGAGTTCACCAAATGGGAAGAAATTGAGAATTGGCGTTCCAATCAAGGATGGTTTTAAACAATTTGTTCAGGTCTCGCTAGATGCTGCCACCAACACAACAAAAGTCACAGGGTTCTGTATTGATGTGTTTGATGCTGTCATGAGCAAACTACCATACTCAGTTCCATATGAGTACATACCCTATACTGATCACAAGGGTGCACCTATTAACAGTTATGATAAGCTTGTTTCTCAAATCTACCACAAGGTAAAGCACAATAACAAATTCATCATATAGGAGTAGACGTCTGTCATTTTGACCATTCGCAAAATCAATTTAATGTTTTCTGCTGCAGAACTTTGATGCTGCGGTAGGCGATGTCACAATCAGGGCAAACAGAGCAAAGCAAGTTGACTTTGCATTACCTTTCACAGATTCTGGTGTTGTATTGATCGCACCATTCAAAGACAATAAGGAAATAAGGGCATGGCTGTTTGTGAAGCCCTTGACCTGGGATATGTGGGTTACAACGTTTTGCTTCTTCATATTCATCGCGTTTGTTGTTTGGGTCCTCGAACATCGAATAAACGAAGATTTTAGGGGGCCTCCTGGCCACCAAGCAGGGACTAGTCTCTATTACTCCTTCTCAACAATGGTTTTCTCCCACAGTGAGTGTGACCTCATTCTTCTCCACCTTGTATTTTTGTGCCTTCATCTTTTTTATTGACTAAATTAATGCATTTTGAAACACATTACAGGTTTTAGCGTGTTCAGTAACTTAACAAGGTTTGTGGTGATCATTTGGGTGTTTGTGCTTCTCCTTCTCACACAAAGTTACACTGCCAACTTGACGTCTTTGTTGACAGTAGAGCAGCTTAAACCGACAATCACAGACATAAAGGAGTTGCAAAAGTATGGGCATAATGTAGGTTATCAAGAAGGCTCCTTTACCTACGATCTCCTGGTACGCATGGGTTTCAATATTAAAAAATTGAAGTCGTATAACAGCACTGAGCAAATGGATGAACTTTTATCTAAAGGGACAGCAAAAGGAGGGGTTTCAGCAGCATTCGATGAGATTCCATACGTAAAGCTCTTTATGGGAGAATATTGTTCAAAGTATACCATGATTCCACCCATATATAAGACTGATGGTTTCGGATTTGTAAGCTCGCTCACTCACTCACTCGCTCAACAGTCAACACCCTTGTTAATTTGGTGGTTTTTGAGTAAAAAATGATTCTGATGTTTTTAATAAATAACAAACAGGCTTTCCCCAAAGGTTCTCCTCTTGTTTCAGACGTGTCTCATGGTGTGCTAGCTGTTACAGAAGGGAAAGAGATGATTGATGTTGAGAATAAATGGCTTCAGACAAACAGTTGTCCAGATCCAAGTCCAGCGGTTTCTGCGAGCAGTCTTGGTTTAGACAGCTTTTGGGGATTGTTCACAATAGCAGGAGCAGCAGCATTAACTGCTCTCGTTTTATCCCTAGCAGGATTTGTTAAAGAGAATAAAAACATATTGTCTGATGCTAATGTTTCAGTTTGGACAAGGATTAATACTATGTTTAGAGTGTACGACCAAAGGAATCTGTCTTCTCATACTTTCAAGAAAAGCCAAGCTGCTGCGACGACTGCGTCAAATACTTCTTATCTACAAAGTCCGTCAAGCTATTGGGATAACTCTGAAAGGGGTTTTAATAAGTATATGGAGCAACCAACTCTTACTCCGGAACCTTGTTCTAGCGGCCACGAAATAATTCAAGAAGCTGCAACAACCCAAAACACATGTTTACACCCATCCACAGCAGTATAGAGTATAGAGTATAGACTATGCTGCTTGTGTAATTCTTTCAGACTGCCTCATCGTTTCAAATAGAGACAGCACGCTTAGTGTACAAAAGATGGAATTTTAAGATAATATGTATGAATAGAATTGCGAAAGAGTCTTGTATTCTTAAATATTTACCATTTCCATCCCGTCTATTGTCTATTGTCTATTGTCTATTGTCTATTGTCTATTGTCTATTGAATTTCAATATATTTCAAGATGGTGATAATAATTGTGAAAAGCTGTTGCCTAGGGTATGCGACCGTTTATCGTGTCCTGTATTTATTTTTGGTTATATCAGTGGTTAATCTAGTACTATACCCACCGTGATGGCGAAATCAGATACCATGCACGTGCTATTATCAAGGTCATCTTATGTATGTCTTCTGGATGATTAGTCATTTATATTTGCACGGTAGCGACTCAAAACTATGGAGTTTAGTTAAGGTGAAATCTCATAAGTCTTTGCAAAAACAAGTCAGACTACAGTCGGCAATATTTCTATTCATCTATGGTCCACGCCAGACTTAAATACCATTCATTTGGTCATCCCTCAATGTTTGCTACCATACAGAATACCAGAGGGTTAAGCATGCTGATTTTCCTCTGCTTATTTGCAAGCCCTACGGCTGGCGACAATGATACCATGGCTGTTGACATTGGTATTATTTACGATGAATATGGCGATTCAGGAAAAATGGGTTTTAATAGCATACAATTGGCCTTATCTGAATTTTATAATTCTCATGGATATTACAAGACCAGAATAGCCCTCCACACCAGGCTATATAATCCCATTGACGGTATTGTTGGTGCAGCTTTTGCCGGTATGCTATTCAGTGGAAGGAGTAATCATGACCAATTGTCCGTGATACTTGTGTCTTGTAATCCTGACTACTAGATCAAAATATTTTCGATAAATTAACATGATACAAGGATGACTAATATTCACTTCGTTTCAGATTGCATCACTTCACTTATTCCTAGAATAATGGTACAAAAAGCAAATGCCTGATGTATGAATGTATGATCACAAACGCTCACAAAAAATCGTCTCACGCGTGCAACAAGATATTTACAACTAAAATGTGTCTAATTTAAAGTTTATAATGCTATAAGTTTAAAGTAAACATTTTGTGGAGCTTTAAAGTGGTCACACTTAGCATTAAAGTTGTTACCTGAAGCATTAAAATAGTCACATTTTAATCATAAGAAATTTGTAACACGCATGACACGGTTTTATGCAAGGCTTAGGACCTATTCTTTTCAACTTATATAGGAGCTGAATTGAACTTATAAGAGCTGAACTTTTTTTTTTTTTTGGGTGTAAATTTGTACTTGTAATGACAGATGTGAACTTATAGGAGCTGAACTGAACTTATAAGAGCTGAAATAAAGCTGGAAAGAACAGGTCCTTACTCACGTATGATATGAACCAAGGCGATGGAGATAGAATTTTGAAGCATCAAGTGTCCAAGCACATCGTCTCCAAAGGAAAAGAACGCGACCCAAACTAAACAAGTAGACAGTACACACCACACAACTAAATATCACTTCATAAAGCTGGAACTACAAATCTTCATTCACTTGATGGTGAAAGTGTGAAACAACATAAGCTAAAAGTTTCCAAACACGTTAAATAGTGAACATCACTCGACTACAAATCTATCGACATGAGGGCAACCACAGTGTAACACCACCACCTTTTGAACAGCGGAATTCCAATAAAAGAAAAAAAAAACGATGAATCCTTACTACACTTGACCTACGGAAAACCAGGAGCCAGGTTACAAATTTCATTATCTGCTCCTCACTGCAAGAATAGAACGGAATTTTAATGACAATTCTTAAAAGAAGAAAAAAAAAATAAAAAATAGGAGTATGCAAAGTAGGTACTGCATACCTCTCGTTCACATCCAACGGTTGTGACGGTTGAATCCCCCTTTTGAGCAGCATCTGGCAAGCCATTAAAATCTGAATATAATCAGAATTATAGATACAATAAAATGTTACTGTATCAAAATCAGAAAATTTGACTTGAAATTGGTACATTTTGCTACATTCTGGCTTTCTTGGAACCTCATTTACTCTCTTGACCGAAAAAAAACTAACGTAGATTCAACTACATTGCTACACTTCTTTACTTTTCATAAATGACTAAAGGTAAAAATATACAAAAGAGAGAAATTATATACCGTCCTCGCCCGAGAGATCAGTAGTCCAAAGTGTAAGATTATCCCTCAAAAGCTGCATAATCAATGTGCTATCCTTGTAAGAATCCTCGCCTAGAGAATCCAGCTCGGAAATGGCCTCATCGAATGCTACTTTTGCCAGGGAACAAGCCCTAAACATACAAAACCGAAATTGTGAATACAGGTTACGGAAAACATACACATTTGTACGGAGTAGTACTCTCATTTGATTCGGAAGCAACTATGTGCAAGCGGAAATTACCTTTCAGGAGAATTCATGATTTCATAATAGAAAACAGAGAAATTCAAGGCCAATCCTAAGCGAATGGGATGAGTAGACGGTAACTCAGCCTCAGCGGTGGCTGTAGCTGACTGCACTCACCAAAAAAAAAATAAAAAATCAAAAACATATAAATAAGACAAATTTCTAAAAAGAAGTTGAAAGTAAACGAATTTTTCTGAGATTATTGATACAACCTCTCAGTCAAAAATTACACTTCTCTAACAAAATTTCAATCAACACTACATGATATAAATTGGTTATCTGTTATTGACAGAATGAACTCAGAGAGAAAGTTTCAGGATAATGTCAAAAATTTGCAAACTTGTAACTAACAGCACCTAAAACTATGTGAAGTTTTACGTGCATTACTAATCTACAAATATCATGCAGGAAAAATGGCATAAAAGGCTCCACAAATACGTATTCCCGTTCCATACAGATTCATCCCATAGTTTCCCGAAAAACAAAATTAGGGTTTCAGGCTTGTAACGTAATTTCATGCCTTCAAAGTATTGTCCAAACACAAATTCTAAATCTTCAAAAGATCCATTTACAAAGCCTTCATAAATCACAAGCACAATATATTAAACGATATGTAATCCCTGAAACTATACCTCGTAAGCCTTCAAAGACTGATCAGCAGCTTCTTTCCTTTCATCGCCGCTTTTGAACTCGGCAAGGTACCTATAATAATCACCTTTCCTGCATAACATTATAAACAAATCCCCATTTTTAGACACTAAACTCCTCCGAAAACCTTGAAACACAACATTTATCTGCATTCCAAAAAGAAAAAAAGATATGTACAAATTGAAACTAATATGAGTAAAATATTGGCAAATATTTGCAATGCGTGAGTCGATTTATACTACTCCGTATCAAAGATCACTACCGTCACTGTTTCTCAACTCGTACTGATCACTGATCAAAACAGTATCAAACTCCATAAACTACAACTCCTCTTCAAAATTTAACACAGTGATCGTGAACTATAGTAACATTATATATGATGGAAAGAATGTTAACGGTAACAGCTCGATGATAAAAACGACGAAGCTTCTTGTAAATTTGAAGTAGTAACTATCGCAATCATATATCAAGAACAAGGTCTCTAATTAGCGAATACCAGCAGCAATAATAGATTATCATATCAAAATCACGAAATTGAATAATTTGATGAGACTAACATCTTATAGTAGAAGACAGTAGATTCACTGCTGGATGAAAAAGGAAGAAGATGATCATCAATTACAGTCATAACATCACCACAAACATCATCAAGCTCCGCCTCGACTTTACGACGATAATCTCGAATACGTTTCACATTCGCCTCGTTTCCTCGGGTTTCTTCCTTGTGTTCAATCGATGAAAGAATCCGCCACGAGGCACGGCGACCTCCGACGACATTTTTGTAGCCAACTGAGAGGAGATTACGCTCCTCAACGGTCAAATCAACGTTCAAATTCGCCAGTTTCTTCATCGATTCAACCATTTCTTCATGAAATCAAACGAAAACACAAACTTAATTCGACAAAAGAAATCGAAATTTTCAAAAAAAAAGCAAAAACAAAAAATTGAATTGAGGGGAGAAGAGTGAGTACCGTCGTAGCGTTCAGCTTGTTCGGCGAGTTTGGCGAGGTAGATGAAGTTGTCGCGGTCAGAGAAGGACGCCATTGAAGAGGATTGGAGAGAGAGAAAATTAGGGTTTTTTTTTTTTTTGAGAAATTTGGGGGAATTTTTTTGAAGAGTGTTCAAGTCAAAGAAGAGTAATCAATCGAGTGTAGAAGTGCTTTTTGGTCAGTCAAAGATGCGAAAGTAGGCTGACAAAATTGATTAGCACGGGGATTTTGCATGCGCTACTCTACACCGAGGTATCCTGAGTACTCGTATATTTGTAGGCCGTATTTCTCTTTTTTTTTTTTCTCCAATTGTGTACGGTCCAACCCGAACTAATCGGTCTAATTTATGAGTTTGGACTATTTTTTTGGGTGTTGATCAACTGTATTCAACTTTTTCTCACTTGTATTAAAAAAAGACCACACTACCCTTCTCATTTCCTCCTCCTACATTTTAAAACTTAAAAACTCTCTTTTCTCTCTCCTCTTTTCATCTTCAATATTTTCCCCAAATTCAATCCAACCACCATTAAAACCACCCCAACACCATAATAATAATAATAATAATAATAATAATAATAATAATAATAATAATAATAATAATAATAATAATATTTCCATCTTTTACTTCTCTGCCTCCCAGTAGGCGAGCTCAGGTGTCATTTACATTTTGTCTGACTTGGCTTTCTTTGTGCAAGGGGTGGAGGCCTAGATTGTTTCTCGGCTCCCCACCAATTTCATGTAAACTGTGTTTATATATCAATAAAAAAAATAAAAAAAATAACAATAATAATAATAATAATAATAATAATAATAATAATAATAATAATAATAATAATAATAATAATAATAATAACCCACAAAAAGAAGTAATAATAATAAAATAACAAAAAAAAATTAAAAAATTAAAAAGAAGAAGACATGACACTGCGGCAAAGGACTAAAGCTCTAACTCTACCGCCTGGATCAAACCACTGCCGCCTGGATCAAACCACCACTGTCGCGCGTCACCATCCCGTTCCAAATCCTAACTGTTATTGCGGCTCAGCCTCCCTTATCGACCCAATAAACAATGAAAATAATAAGAACGAGTGAATTAATTGAAATATGTCGTTATTTGGATTTATAATTTAAATTTTCAATGAATTGTAGATGTAAATTGATTGATTTAAGATGATTTTAGGGTTGGATGATATAAGTAGAAAAAAGAGAGAATTTGATTTCTCAAGGGTAGTGGATGGAAAAAAATGAACAAAAAAGGTACAATTGAGTAAAATTTGGGTACAATTGATCAATTACGATTTTTTTAGCGCCCTTATTAGTAATAATAAACTAAGACAATTTTTTGAACCCAAGTAAATTACTCGAACCTATGTTGATATATGCAATCATGGAACCCACTAATTATGTTTACGACTTCTCTTTTGGGGTTGAGAAATTATAAAAGATCCAAATTTTGAATTTCGAGTTGGCAATAACAACTTCTATCACCTGATAGATGGAAACACTTTTGCAAACGGACAAGGGTCAATACTCAAAAGTCAACACATACGCTTGATATATGTCATCACAAAGTTTGATTTTTCGGTTAGCACCTCATTTTTGAAACTTAAGAAGGTCAAAATTCATGTTTATGAGTTACAAAGATAAATAAGGACACTTTTGTGAACATGCATGATCTATTAGACCATCCTCATTAGTAAACCTTTTGGATCTAGGTTCATCATTATAATATTATTATTTTTCTCTCCAGCCCTAATTATAAACCTACCTCACATTTTCACCTCCCAGCGAGCCCTAGGTTTATTTCTTTACTACACTTTTTCCTACCCCACCATATATCATTTTAGTTATTAATTTATTCATATTAATGAGTATAAATACAAATATTGTGAATATAAATATAAAAACTCATTGTTTTTCACATAATTAATTTACATTAAAAATGATGTAATAAAAAAATGATACCAATATCTAAATAATTTTAAGTGAACTAATATTTTGTTTGAGTTAAGACCATGTTTATCCGTAGTTGGACCAAACCGGCCACTTCAAACTAGTTTAAGCAATAAAATTTGAATTTTTTTCCTCAACTAGTTTCTCCAACTACTTTATAATTTTGATAGGTTTATCTCTAGTTTAACCAAATTACCTTAAACTACTTTTTCTCTTCAACTTCTAACTATATCCCACAAAATATGATTTATTTTATTTTATTTCTTTTTGTTGAGCATTTTAAGAAATATGAAAATTTAATGGGGCAAAAAGTATTTTGAAGTTTATGTATAAAGAAGAAAAAATTGTAATTTTAAAAAGTATACCAAAATATATCAAAATTGATCTCTATCTGAAGAGAATAAAAAATTATGAACGCTGGTGATTTTTTTTTTTTTAATTTTACGTAGATTTTAATTTATAAACGATATACATAAAAAATAACAAATAAAAAATATGAACTAACCAAATTGTGACAAATGGCAGCAAATGAGTGGAGTGAAAAATAAAAAATTGGTGTTGAACGGCGTTGGGGATGTTGGGGATTTTCTCTCCAAGCAGGGGCGGGCCGACGTTGAGCTTTGGTGTTGCAAGTGCAACACCAAAGAAAATTAAAACTGTTTATATGTAATAAACAGATTAATAAAACAACAAAGTTGCATTTGGGTTTTTGGTTGAGTGCAGGGGATAAGGCCCATGAAGTTGTGTGTTGTCAGGTGTTCGATTCCTTTGCCTTACCATTTTCCCCCATTTTTTTTCCTTTTTCTAGAGTGCACATTAAATGAAATGTTAAGGTAATTGATTAGTCTTTTTCATTTTTCATACAACTAAAACATTCTTTAATAAATTACAACCAATGTTACTCGAAAATGCAATTTATTAAATTAAAACACCCTACTTCATTGATTAATTTTTTTTTTTTTTTTTGTTTTTTTACACCATCTTCGTATGAGATGGTTTTATAAGACACCAACTATATTACTCTGTAATTTTTATAACCATTGCCTAGAAAAAAAATAACAAATATAAAAAAAATTTGTACACGTTAGTAACATACATTGCTACACCAAAGAAAATTTTTTGGGTCCGCCCCTGTGACTCCAAGTGTTGCCCCTCCCAACTAGTTGGGTATTTTTCTTCAACTAGTTTAGGATTTATTTTTTAGTTTTCTTTTATTTTTAATTAAAATTATTCTAAATTACTTCCTCAACTAGTTTTTCCAATTACCAATAAACATGGTCTAAATGAAAAATTGAAAAAAATTAAAATGAACATAAAAGCACTCCATATTAAATGGGTACTCTATTTATAAATAATGAAAAAATAGAGTTGCTAGTATAATTTTTTATTTTTTTAGATTTGTAATTTTTGAGATATTACTGTTTGAAAATTATTATTGTTGGAATTAAAGGAGCCGTAAGATTGAAACACTTGGCACATGCAGATTACACCATCAAATTTTTTTTTTCTTTTATCTTTAAAATAAAATAAACACCCAATTAAAGAGTGACATGTGACGGGTCAAAAGGAAGGACAAAAAGAAGGACAAAAAGAGGTCTTGATGGTTTATATTAGCCTAAGGTTCATTTTTTCTTTTCAGTTTACCTTTTTTTTTTTTTTTTTTTTTTTTTTTTTGTCTTTTTCATTGCTAGACCAGGTTCATTTGTTAGACCATAATTATTGGTGGTTTTTTACCATGCACAACCCAAATAAAAAATTATTTTCTCACTCATCAAAATTCACAACCCACACCCTCAACCTTTATTTACATTTTACATACTTTATCAACAACAACCTACATCAACCTATATTATTATCTATTATTTTAATATATTACCTACCCCACTTCATTTTATTTGACCCAATCACAATAAGGGTTGCTCTATCACTTAAGACCATAATTATTGGTGATTTTTTACCATGCACAACCCAAATAAAAAATTATTTTCTCACTCATCAAAATTCACAACCCACACCCTCAACCATTATTTACATTTTACATACTTTATCAACAACCCACGTCAACCTATATTATTATCTATTATTTTAATATATACCTACCCCACTTCATTTTATTTGCCCAATCACAACAAGGGTTGCTCTATCACTTAAGACTATGTACAACAATAACATTGGTAAATTGAGTGTTATGAATATAAAAATAATACTCCCTCCATTCAACTCCATTAGCATCTAAGAGAAAATTGCCACTATTCATCGAACTATAGAATTTGCGAAATTTCTTGCAATATGTAGAATCAAACATAATCATGCGGGATCTTAAATGATTCGTCTTGATGAGCGCAACAAGAAAAACAAATTTTTACATTTTTTAATAATGCGAAACCATAGATATTCACGTGCCGACATTTACCTTGGCAAATGTGAAAAGTACTGTTGGGGGTCGAATACCCGACTGCGCTCACGAGTATAAAACTACAAATGTCAGAATATTAAGGCCCAAAGGCCCAACAAGCCCAACAAGCCCAACGAGCTCAAAAGGCTTATAAATACCCCAAGGGGGGCAAAGGTATAGGGATTCATTCTCTTCTCCCTCACTACTCCCTCTCTACATACATACAAACATACACTTATACGTTATACAATCTTGTATCGGTACTAACTTGGGCGTCGGAGGCTCTCCCCGGGGGCAAACCCTCGGGCTCGGAGTTATTTTGTAGGTCCACCCACGGAGCCAGCTCAGCCGGCCTAGGCTACTACTATGTCATCCGAAGGCCCCGAGTTATCACCCGGAACAATTGGCGCCGTCTGTGGGGAAGACAAGCCACATCTATCGAAAACTTACAAAAATCAACCACCTTGGCGTGCCATTAAAGGCCAAAGCCTCAGCAAACCACACATTATGTACCAATATTATTTATATTAAGAAGAAAAATTATCCCAGCCCATTTAAGTTCACAAGGCCGTGGCCTATATTTGCAGGGGGTTTCCAACACTCAAGAGTATTTGCTATTAAAATATAAATAGTTGAAGACAACTCAGACAAGTTAAGTCTACCAAGTACTTTCTTCTTCAAGACAAAGGCTGCAAAAATAAATAAGCCCCCCAATCACAAAATAAAGCCAAGTTAATCTTTGGTATTAACATCATCAAATGGCCTTGTGTTGAGGATGGCCCACGTATTCCATGCAAATGCTTAGCTAATGGAAATACACCCCCTACTTTATTTCACAAACCAAGAAAAATAGGAGAATCCCGGCAAGGCAAAAGTAGCAGAACAAAGCCACGTGTATTTCTAGAGCAAAAGTAGTATTGAGGAGGGAAAAGTGAAGACAAATGTGGAACCAAAAAAAAAAAAAAAAAAAAAAAAAAAAAAAAAAAAAAGCTCGGTAGTGGAACAAGAGGCCTTGCTAATCTGACCACGGCCACCGTCACGACAATGCAGCCCATCATGTGATCAACCTCGACTTGATCTCGGTCGATGATATCGCATCGGCCAGGGGACCTGACAACTAAGGCCGAGAACGCATTTGAAAGACTCCACCAGTAATGGGGTCACACTTTTAAAATAAATAAAAGCATGAAAGCCAAACAAATTTCAAGGAGAAGAGGCGAAGGAGGAAGAAGTCAAAGATATTAAAAAGAAAGCAGGGACAAGTCTGAAAAGGACAAAAAAGGAAGCCAACAATGGTGAATAGAAATGAAGGCCGGGGAAGCAACCACTTCTTCAGATTTCCCACCGTGAGCCCCATCAGCGCCAAGCTACCGCGGCCTCGACCGCGCCGGCGTCTCTAAAGCGCGGCCTCGGCTGTCTCGGTCAACCACCTACAACCACGGACACCGCATGGTGAGCGAACCACTTGGTAGCGGATTAGAATCGTCGCGCCACGCAAGCGCGCCACAAGACGGCCACGCCGCCCGGGCCTACCGTCTACGCGCGACCCACGACCACTGGGTCGGCCAGATGCGATCACTATGACTCACGGCCACGGGGCCACGACCTCACTGACTCAGCCGCCACCTCATCAAGTCTCGGTCATCCGGCCACACAACGAAACCGCGCGGGCACCTCTCCTGGTCAGCCATGTCGGCTCAGCCATGAAAGCTACAATTTTTGAGATAAGTTCTTTGCCCTTTGCTTGGTACATAAGAACCCTCTAATTTCCATCGCGACCATAAGGTCAGCCACCATGGTCCCGGCCGTATACTTGCACAGCCAAACCCAGGGCTACGGTGCCGCGCTCGGCCATGACCTCCAGGCGGCCAGCCCCTCGGTCCTCTGTCCGGCTACCAACAACTGGAGAATGAATCAGCTTCTGACAGCCACCATTTCACACTTATGACATTCAAGTCTGTCCGGCCTGACCACCCTCCGGCCAGCCACCATACTGACCACGCCACCTGATACGCCATGCGGCCACTGCTCACACCGAAGTCAAGATCCACTAGCTCCGCTCACATTACCGCCACCTCGCCACCAATCAGACGGCCGACCACCGCAGCGTGGTCACGGTCTATGATCACGCGCTACCACTCATCGCAGTTGACCGGCCACGAGGTGCCGCGGCCACCGCCTCGGCTGCCGTGAAAATCAGAAATTTTGAGATGAGTTATATTATTATTGTCTCATTTTGTTACAGTGGTTTATATTTATACCATTTACTTACTAGAACAAAGGGGGGCAGTGTCTACTTTTTTTAGCTTGACTATGAGCAGCCTCTGACTTCTAGGAGTAGCCTTTATATATAATTATGGGCCATTTATCCTATAAAACCTGCACTAGCTAAATAATGGTGCAGTGAAAGGGAACACGCGTCCTAAACCTGTAGCCTCCGCATAGTTTACATGTGCTATTCAAAGCATAACAAACAAAAACAGAAATAGGCTATAGCTTATTATACACGTAATTTAGTGACACTGACCTATAAAATCAGTTCACTTATAATTACGTATGTTAAGATATTTCAGGAGTAATGGCGACGGCAATGAAATGGAGAATATATCTCCACCAAGAACGAGCTACAAAAAGCCGTGAGTTAGGAGCAGAATTATGACCATCCCTTGTTTAGACGACCGTCACACAAGAGATGGCCAGGGGGCAAGGAGGGGGGACTACCCTCGAGCCCGATTAATCACACTTTTTGATTCAAAAATATGTAATTTTTTGAATTTTTTACTAACGCTTTTGCAGAATAGAAAAAGTCGGCCGCAGACGCTGAAAAAGGCTGTCCAAGGCCTTTGAGCCTGGATAGTTCCGGCCGCATATGCGCGCCGTGTAAAGTCTATCCAAGGACTGTGAGCCTGGATAGCACCGGCCGCAGATGCGCGCCGGAAAGGAAGTTTATCCAAGGACTGTGAGCCTGGATAGCACTGGCCGCAGATGCGCGCCGTGTAAAGTCTATCCAACGACTGTGAGCCTGGATAGCATCGGCCGCAGATCCGCGCCGGGAAGGAAGTCTATCCAAGGACTGCGAGCCTGGATAGCACCGGCAGATCTGGGCTGTAAAGTCTATCAAGGCGTGAGCCTGGATAAGACCGGCCGATCGCCGTGAAAAGTCCGCCTGGGACCTTGAGCTCGATAAGATCGGCCGCAGATGCTTGTGGCCGAAGGAAATCTATCCAAGGATCGCGAGCTGGATAAGACCGCCGCAGATGCGTGGCTGTAAAGTCTATCCAAGGACTGTGAGCCTGAATAGCACCGGCCGCAGATCTTGTGGCAGTGAAAAAGTCTGTCCCAGACCGTGAGCCTCGACAAAGACGGCCCGCATGATCGCCGTGAAAAGTCTGTCCCAGGACCTTGAGCCTGGACAGTACCGGCCACAGATCCGCGCCGTAAAATGCTTACCAAGGCCTTAGAGTCTGGCAAGCACCGGCCGACTACAATGTCGGTCGTATACAAAGAAACAAAGGTAACCAAGTAAAACGTATACGAAGAAACCGTATCAGACTAACGAAAGCAGCTAGTCAAAAACGCAATAAACAACGGCCGGCGAATATGCAAAACACCCAAGAGCCACTCTAAAAGAGTGTGAATTTTCGAAGTGTTAAACGAATGAAAGTACACTAAAAATGAAATAGCAAACGCTTGTGTAGACTTTATCAAGCGACCGCTAGCCCTTGGCCGCGCCGCGTGACATCCTCTGTCCGCGCCGCTAGCCTATATCCGAAATGCCAACATACAACCAAGTTTATAAAACGCCTCCTGTACAGCAGAGTCCTTCTACGGAATCTCATTTGCATATGTCACCCATAGTCAGCGGTTTCGCGCATTCCGTCCGACATCGACTCTAGACACCGAACACGCATACTCATATGCGAATCCGGTGGGGGCAATTGTTGGGGGTCGAATACCCGACTGCGCTCACGAGTATAAAACTACAAATGTCAGAATATTAAGGCCCAAAGGCCCAACAAGCCCAACAAGCCCAACGAGCTCAAAAGGCTTATAAATACCCCAAGGGGGGCAAAGGTATAGGGATTCATTCTCTTCTCCCTCACTACTCCTTCTCTACATACATACAAACATACACTTATACGTTATACAATCTTGTATCGGTACTAACTTGGGCGTCGGAGGCTCTCCCCGGGGGCAAACTCTCGGGCTCGGAGTTATTTTGTAGGTCCACCCACGGAGCCAGCTCAGCCGGCCTAGGCTACTACTATGTCATCCGAAGGCCCCGAGTTATCACCCGGAACAAGTACAATGGATGCCATTGGAGTTGAATGGAGGGAGTTGAAGGTACCCGGATCGGACCTATCTCGGCGCTCATGAGCTTCATCGAATAGGAGCAGCGCTCTACGAGAAAAATTGCGTAAGTGCAAATGTGTGCGAATATTGCTATGGGGGATATCATTGCTTAAATACTTGAAAATCGATTTGAAATTGCTTTTGGAGTCGCCACCAAATTTTAAAGGAATTTGGACCTTTTCAATGCGTCTTAAATTATAAGACGCGTGTCTTAGAATTCAAGGCGCGTCGATACCTCTCCTCCTAAGGTTATTGTGAAACCAGAGTGGATTAGGGCAAGGTTACTTTGAAAGTTAATCAAAGCGCTTTATGAAAAGCGAAATCAAAAGCCTCGTAAAGTAGTCTTTCTTGATTTGAAAACAAGTGCTTAATTTCGATGTGTGAGCAAATAAATCGCTACGTACAAGTGCGAATATGACTCGATAAAAATGCAAGGCAATGCCTGTGAGTCGTTAAAGTTAACGACGTTTTGCTTTAGGAAATATACGAGAAATAATAATTCATTGATTTGAATTAATATAAAACGTTATTTTCCGACTTTTGTCTAATTCTAGTATTTTGAAAACCCTCAGTTTTGCATGTTTAAAAGACTAGTGAAACGGTACAAGTTAATGTCGAATTCGTGTTTAGTCGTAATTTAATGCATGCATGAGAATTTGCTTAAGTGTAAAATATAATGTCGGTTTGCTTTAGTGAAAGTGAGTCGTTTGTTTATGCAATATTGGCGAGGTTTAGACGGATTAGGAATCCGAATTACTACAACCGTATTACGAATACGGGTTCGTTATGCCAATATCGGGTTGGGTTAATGTAACCCTTGTCCGAGTCTAATTCGAAGGTAAAGTGTTTACCTTAAAATGCAAAGACGATAATTCGAAAATGCATAAGAGTTAGAGAGAGAGTAGAGAAGTTGTTGTGTGTAAGTTTTCGAAATTGTGTTGTGAGTGGGTGTGTATATATAGGAAACGAAAAAATGGGCTGAACTCAAACAAACACTCAAAACAAATCGTCAGTGGCCCAAACCAAGCCCAAACAAGTCGTCAGAGTGGAAAAACAGCCCAAAGAAATCGTCTGTCAACAGACGACTAGAAAACTAACCGTCTGTCAACAGACGATTAGTTTGGGTGTGTGTTTGTGTGTTTTGTTGTTTTGGGCTGAAAAAGGTTGACGTGTGTTGATGTGTTGTGATGTTTGGGCTGTTGCTTTGTCGTGAAACATGCTATTATCCAAGGGTTATTAACCCCTTTTTGGGCTGCTTTTGTTCTTCGTGTTTCGTGTTTTGGTTTTCGTGTTTCGTGCTTCGGTTTTTGTCGTGTTTTTCGATTTTGGCTTGAAATAAAATCGTCTTGTTTTGTATTATTTTGTAATATCGTAAAATTTGGTTTTACGAAAATGTGACTCGTGAGGTGAGTTGGCCCGTTTTGAGTGCGTATTTTTGTAGTTGCGGGTTGGTTTTTTGTGAGGCCGTTTTTGTGGGCTGCTTTTGTAGGCTTGGATAATCGTGTCGTATTTTAGCTTAAAATAGGCGACAAAATTAATGTTCAATTTTACGAAATATGCAAACTTAAATAAATACGTTAAAAACGACTAAAATGTTTTAGACACTTTGTACCGTTTCGTCTATTTATAAAACATGCATAAAAGTCCATTTTCATCATCGGGTTGCTTTTTGGGAATGCGGATCACGGTATCTGAGCCCCCGCTTGATCGAGCTTGGACTAAAGCGCTAGCCAAACTTAAAAGATAGTATCCGGACCACTACAGTCTCGATACTACCTGGCGGCGCTAAGTATGTGTCTCGGGGAGAGACGAGGACTTAGTCTTTGGGAAATCTTGAGGAGGGGCGGTACATGTTTAAGGACATGGCGGTCTGCATGTTTAGGGGCATGCCACCGCGTGTTGCTTGGATGCTTACGGATAGTGCTTTGCTTGTGCTTGTGTCGAGTGCTTGTCTTTACTTCTTTGGTGCTTTGATTGGCGTTCTTTGATGTTGAATGATTCCTGGCGGCGTTTTGTAGTCTTTAGAACCTCGTGTGTTGAATGCTTCTTTGCGTGCTTGATCCGGTGCTTGTGCTTCAATGTCATTTTCGTAAAGAAATTTGTGTGTTTATGTATTTGACTCGTAGAAGAGGCTCGGTGCTTTGTTGGACTCGTAAGAGGCTTGGTGTTCTTGTAGGACTCGTAAAAGAGTGTAAGGTGTTTTTGTGACTCGTGAAGAGGTTTAGTGTTTTTGCTTGACTCGTAAAGAGGTTTGGTGTTTTGCTTGACTCGTAAAGAGGCTTAGTGTTTTGCTTGACTCGTAAAGAGGTTTGATGTTTTGCTTGACTCGTAAAGAGGCTTAGTGTTTTTGTTTGTCTCGTAAAGAGGTTTGGTGTTTTGCTTGACTCGTAAAGAGGCTTAGTGTTTTTGTGACTCGTAAAAGAGGTTTAGGTGTTTTTGTTTGACTCGTAAAGAGGTTTAGGTGTTTTTGTGACTCGTAAAAGAGGTTTAGGTGTTTTTGTGACTCGTAAAAGAGGTTTGGGTGTTTTTGTGACTCGTAAAAGAGGTTTAGGTGTTTTTGTGACTCGTAAAAGAGGTTTGGGTGTTTTTGTGACTCGTAAAAGAGGTTTAGTGTTTTGTTTGACTCGTGAAGAGGTTCAGTGTTTTGTTTGACTCGTGAAGAGGTTTAGTGTTTTGTTTGACTCGTGAAGAGGTTTGAGTGTTTTGCTTGACTTTTGCGGAAAAAGCAAAAATTGATCCTGATTTTTGTGACTTTTGCGGGAAAAGCAAAAATTGATCCTGATTTTTGTGTATTATATGGTATAGCCCCCAGTTTGACTTAGGTTTTAGTGTAAAGCGTTGGTCAAACTCGTTGTAGTTGCTTTAGATTTTAGCCCCCAGTTTGAATTAGGTTTTAGAGTAAACCGTTAGTCAAACTCGTTGTAGTTGCTTTTGATTTTAGCCCCCAGTTTGACTTAGTTTTTAGCGTAAAACGTTAGTCAAACTCGTTGTAGCTGCTTTTGATTTTAGCCCCCAGTTTGACTTAGTTTTTAGCGTAAAACGTTAGTCAAACTCGTTGTAGCTGCTTTTGATTTTAGCCCCCAGTTTGACTTAGGTTTTAGAGTAAACCGTTAGTCAAACTTGTTGTAGCTGCTTTTGATTTTAGCTCCCAGTTTGACTTAGTTTTTAGCGTAAAACGTTAGTCAAACTCGTTGTAGCTGCTTTTGATTTTAGCCCCCAGTTTGACTTAGGTTTCGGTGTGAAACGTTAGTCAAACTCGTTGTAGCTGCTTTTGATGTTAGCCCCCAGTTTGACTTAGGTTTCAGTGTGAAACGTTAGTCAAAGTTGCTGTATTTGCTTTGAATTTTGCCCCCAGTTTGACTTAAGTTTTAGTGTAAAACTTGAGTCAAACTTGCTGTATTTGCTTTTGATTTTAGCCCCCAGCTTGCTGATCTTTCGCTTTGCAGGCGACGGCCGAGGTGCAGGCTGAGACGGAGGCCAGGCGACTACCAGACCCATCTTGACACGTTGCGTGAGGAGTTGCGTCGCCGCGACGAGTCGTAGGCGTAGGTTTGCTTCGTAGTGTTTTTGTGGTTGTATGTGCTTGCGAACAGGTTTGCTTCGTTGAACGGGCGCTGTCAGGTGGATGGGGTCGTTGGCTGACCGTGCTTGCGGTGTGCTGAGACACCTGATGTAATGTTAGTTAGGCGGCTTAGCGAATCTCGATTGAGATTATGGGCCTCGAAATGCGTGAAAATGCAGTTTTAAGAAAATGCATCGTGCTTTATGTGAAAACATGTGTAAAACGTGTTTTGACAGAAATGATGTATGAAGTTTGCAAAGAGTATTTTGATGAAAATGCAATGTAAAAATTGCGCTTTTTGAAATATGAGTTGCGAAATGCGAGAATTGTAATTTGCGTAGAGCTGAAAGTGTGTTTGAGAATGACGGGTTTTTTGAATGTGAAAAACAAAAAAGTCATAAAGCAGGGGTGTAAAATGGGGTGGCGTGATACACGGCTGCGTTCTGTTAAGTAAGGGGAATGTGTTTTTAGTGCAAAAATGGGTGTAACTGCTGTAGTGGCCAGGGTTTGTGGTCGGGCGATGCGTTGTCTGGGAGGGTGGTGCTTGGGTGTCATAAAAGTCGTTGCCTCCTCCTGTGATCTGTGGTCCATGGAATTGAAGGGATG
Source organism: Dianthus caryophyllus (assembly GCA_023091065.1). Classification (NCBI taxonomy): domain Eukaryota; kingdom Viridiplantae; phylum Streptophyta; class Magnoliopsida; order Caryophyllales; family Caryophyllaceae; genus Dianthus; species Dianthus caryophyllus. The sequence goes on along the minus strand of CM041522.1, from coordinate 7,721,811 downwards.
TTGAGGGATGTCTATGGCGTCGAAGGAACCTTGTTGTAGTTCGTCGTCAACTCAAAACTCTGGTGACATTGTAGTCTGCCTTGTTACTCCTAAGGCCTAAGGGGACATCAGAAGTCGTAGTTTCGTCTTTTGCTCTAGAGACGGAAAATCCAAAACGTAACTGCTTTTGACTAATGTTAAAGAAATGAACGTTTTCGTTTACGTTTGCCTCGTTTGCTGTTTTGTAAAAAGAGTTATATCCTCGACTTTTTTAAGCTTTGGATCATGATCTTGCGTTTGTGTTGACTGTGCCTTCGACCTTTTTAAGCTTCAGGCGTGTCGGTTTGTGTTGACTGTGTTCTCAACCTTTTTAAGCGTTGAACGTGTCGTTTTGTGCTGAATGGTGGTCGCGCTTTTTGCAAAGCTGCCTACGTATCCACGTGAGTAGAATCAGACCGGCGTAGTTCAGAGTTGCATTTTGTATTGAATGTGCACGTTTAGGGGCATGCCGGCCCAGGAATTTGTTTCTGTTTGTTTGTTTTTTTGTACAGGGAGTGCACGTTTAAGGGCATGCCGGCCCATGAGTTGTGTTTGTAAAAGGGGTGCACGTTTAAGGACATGCCGGTCCATGGTACATGTTTAAGGACATGACGGTCCGAGAATTGCATCTTATAAATACATTGCAGAATGTTTCGTGGGTGTTGGTTGTTTTGTAGTTGGGAGTGGTTTGATATCAGGGTTTGGTATGTCCAGCCCCCAGTGCGGTTGGAAGCATGAGTACACGCGGGTTTGTTGCGCTGTTTTGCGCCAATAGGTAGTATTTGGATGTATGGGGGGTTTGTTTAGCAGGGATGAAAGGTTAGGTAATGTGTCTGTGGATCCTTGTAGGTCGTAGACATGTGCTTTGTATGCTGTGGTATTAGTGGTGACTTTGAAGCTTTGAGAGAGGGGTGCGTGGTTGTCTTTTGTGATTGGTAGGAGTATTCCTGCATTATGATCGTGGTGGTTGGACACCTGACTGATTGTGAAGTCTTTTGTGTTTGTGTTGTTTTTTTTTTTTTGTGGTGTTATCGACGAGGATGTCGATGCGTAGAGGATTGTCCTTTGGACATGCTTTGCTTAGGTTGCGGGGGTCAACGTATACTGGGATTTCGCCATTTTTCTTCGTGGCTGGGATTGTGTTTGATGTCCAGTTAGCGTTTTTGTTGGCTTGGACGATGTGTTGTGACTTTTTATTCGATGGGCTTGATGCCCTGCTTTTGTTGTTGTGGGGTGTTTGGTTAAAGACGGGTATGTCTTTGTGAGACCGGGTGAGGGTGTTATTGATTTTTGTAAGTAGCTTGGTGGGTGCACATGTTTGTCTGTGCTTGGGGAAGGCCACAGTGGTAGTTTTCTGGGTTCCTGAGGTGTTGGCGTTGGTGGTTGTTGTATGTTCAAGGAGAGAAGGCTGCTCGGGTCTAGAAACAGTGCCTGCAATGTATTTATACGATGCAATGTTGTTTCGTTTAATGTTATCGCAAACGTTAGAATGTGCAAAGAGGATGTGCAAGAGTAAAGAGGCAAAACGAGGCAAAGTGTAACCGAAAACATTCTTGTCATTAATGTTGTTAAAAGCAGTTACATTTGAAAATTGCTCAGACTATAGAGCTTAGGACAACCCTACAAACTCTAAAATCATAAACTAGGTCTACTATTTAGGAATGTAATTGCGCGTCCTGGTTGGCTTAGAAGACCTGGCGTCATGATGACGTGGGACCCTAGGCGTAGATGCTTGAATTGAAACCACCTGCGTCATTGGTGGATTCGTCGATGCTTTCTCAAATGTAAGAGGGTTGCTCGGAAGTTCGAGGCTTTGACGGTGATGATTTCGTTGTCCAGAGGTAGTTTAACCTTCTGATGCAGAGTTGATGCGACAGCTCGGGTAGCGTGAATCCAGGGCCTGCCAAAGAACATATCAGATCTGGGAATGTCCATGACCTGGAATTCGATTTTCGTTCACGGCGTGTTACGTCATAACGGATAGTGATATGATGCCTTTGATACTACGAGCTGTCTGTCAGATCTTTGCCACGTTGTTCGAACAGGAGTGAAGTCGTCTTCGTCGATCCCGGTTTAGTGGCGGTCGCAGCGGGCGTGACATTGGTCAAGAACCGGATTATCGACGAGGGTAACGGGTAGTGTCATGCCACGGCAATCTACGGTTATGTGGAGTGCCATATTGTGTGCAGCTCCAAAGGGCGGCAGGTCCGCGTTAGAAAAAGTTATAGTACCCGGTAGCCAGTCCCGGATGATGTGGCTAACAAATTGCGCCGGAGGCATCTGACCTGCCACCGGGTGACTGTAGGATTCGACGAAGGGCCTTGCGATGCTTGGGTGAATCTGCGCAAGAGTTGCCAGTGAAGTGCTTGATTTTGTTTTGGAAGTCGCTTTGGCGGCGTATCCTCGGCGCCAGGCCAGGTTGAGGAACAGTGGAAGCAGCCGCGTCCACGAGTATGCCCTTGTCCTTGTTGTTGTTTGTGAGCCTGGACGGGAACCCTGGCGGTTCTAGAGGAGCTTGGTACATATGTGGGAGGTATGAAACCTCGTCGTCGCTGTCGGACCACCTGATGGGATGTAGATAAGGGACCTGTACGAAGACCCCTTTCTCGTCTGCGTGCCTTGCTTTTGTTTTTGTTTTTGTCTTGTGGATGTGCTTAGTGCTGTCGTTGCAGTCGTTGGTATCGCTGCTAACGACATTGACCTCATGGTTGTTTGTGGTAACCGGATGAGAGCACTCGAGAATGGGAAATGTTCCCACAAAGATAGTGCGAGCACGAGCGTGCTATCTTTGGTGTGGTGGTTTAGGAGCGCGTTTGGCTTTTCGATCGCCTTGTTGTCGATCATGTCTTGATTGCATTCTTGAGGCGGAAGCGATCCTCGGTGTCATGCCCATTAACCCCGTGGAATTCACGATGGCGTTTTGGTTCCATGACTTTATTTTCTTGTGCTTAGGTGGTATGTTGGTGGGGCTAGGAAGCCGCAGAAGGTTTCTCTTCACGAGCTTCTTCAATGCTTTGGAGTAAGACATGTAGAGGGGGTCAAAGTGTCGTTGTTTTGACGAGGATGGCCCCGCAGAGGATGACTTAGGTGTAGCGATTGCAGGCTGCATTGTGAACACAGGTGATGCCGCTAGTGCATCAGAGTTGGCAGTGCTGGCTGGCTTAGTTTTTGCAGGGGTTCGAGATGCGCTGCCTTGGTGGCCGCGGCCTGTAGTTTTGGCCGGCTCGTTTTTGCGAATTTTGTCTTCCAGAAATTGAATCCTTTCAGCATGTCGAGTAGACTCTTTGGTAAAGAGTCTAGCGTTCTTCTCGGTTTCGAACTTTTGCATAATAGCCAAAAGTTCGAGCTGAGACGTGAGATTGGTGATCTTGTCATTGAGCAGCTGGATGTGTTCAACGGTTACAAGCGGTTGTGGAAGCGATTGAGGGATTACTTTGTCATCTGCGGGGTTGAAATGGGAATCCATGTTTCTTCTGCGAGCCGTATATCCGGGGCTTTAGTGGGTAAACCTGCAAAGCGTTAGACTTTAGTGACTCGAAAATGAAAGAAAATACTCGATCTCGCATTTACAACCCAAAATAAAGTGTATAAAGAAATGTGCAGGACTCGACTCGTGTTTTTTAGCTGAAAAGACACGGGAGGCTTATGAGGTAGGGATATGTTAACATATCTCTAGTCTCGATGTAAAAAGTTTTGTATGATCACATCTGATTAGCCCAGGTTAGCAGTATATCGCTGAGGGACTTATCGTTGGATTGTGATATAAAAAGAATCAAAACGAAATAGCGATAGGCTATTCGATTTGAGGATGTTAAAACGAGTAGAAAGCAAATGCTGCTTGCCTTTTACGTGTGATAAAGAAAGTCGAACCAAAATGACGATAAGTCAGCCGATTCAACATGTAAAATGACAGGTTCGCGTCTGAGCGGTCCTGTGTTTTGTTTGAAAAGATGTTGGTTTTAAGTCGAGGTGACTAGGAAGTCATTCGGCTTAGAATTGTTTCAAATGCATAGCGTAAAAGTAGTTGTTTTGATTAAATACCCGAAATGAATTGACATTTTGGGTTTTGCTTTATGAAATGTTTTGCGATAAACGAATTATGACGATACGTCAGTCGTATAACTCGTTTATGTTTTGTAAAGGCTCAGAAATGTAGTGATTATTTCTGAGCGATTTTGAATGTCGCGGCGTGTTGTTTGTCTGGTTCGTTTGACGATAGGTCAGTAAACCTGACGTTGGTGTTTTTTGAAAGCATGACTTTTCAAAAATGTTTGAAAATGTATTTTGAAAAGACGTCTATGAATGCATATGCTTTGAAAATGTTTTGTATGATTTTGTTTTGAAAGACGACTATAGTGAGGGTACTATAGCTTCGCATTTGTACGTATAGACACGGGGTTTTGGCTTTTGGGTAAGGTTCCCTTCGGTCATTCCCGCAACGTTTGAGTAGGGTTATCCGCAAGATTGCACACGTTTAAGTGTGAATTCAATACGGGTCCTAGAGCGTCCAAGTTTGACTGTTACGATTGTTTGTACGGATGCCGTACTTGTAATCGTGAAGGGGTGAGAACTCGGTTTGTCCAGAATAGTCTCGCTTATGAAGCGAGCGCTATTAGGGGCCGATTCTCGAGGGTGTTTGGCTCGTAAATCCCGGAGGATTTCACTCGAACGTAATATTTGCTCAAACACCGAAAGCGTACTTGTTTTCAAGTTTTCAAGTTTTGCCTCTTTGTGTTTTTAAAATAAAAGAAAAAGTTTATTTTCTTTAAAAAAAAAACGTGCTCTTCCCCAGCGGAGTCGCCAACTGAAGGTACCCGGATCGGACCTATCTCGACGCCTCGCGCGTGCTCGCTCGAATAGGAGCAAGGCGCTACGCGAGAAAAATTGCGTAAGTGCAAATGTGTGCGAATATTGCTATGGGGGATATCATTGCTTAAATACTTGAAAATCGATTTGAAATTGCTTTTGGAGTCGCCACCAAATTTTAAAGGAATTTGGACCTTTTCAATGCGTCTTAAATTATAAGACGCGTGTCTTAGAATTCAAGGCGCGTCGATACCTCTCCTCCTAAGGTTATTGTGAAACCAGAGTGGATTCGGGGCAAGGTTACTTTTGAAAGTTAATCAAAACGTTTTATGAAAAACTGAAATCAAAAGCCTACGTAAAGTAGTCTTTACTGATTTGAAACAAGTGCTTAATTTCGATGTGTGAGCAAATAAAACGCTACGTACAAGTGCGAATATGACTCGATAAAAATGCAAGGCAATGCCTGTGAGTCGTTAAAGTTAACGACGTTTTGCTTTAGGAAATATACGAGAAATAATAATTCATTGATTTGAATTAATATAAAACGTTATTTTCCGACTTTTGTCTAATTCTAGTATTTTGAAAACCCTCAGTTTTGCATGTTTAAAAGACTAGTGAAACGGTACAAGTTAATGTCGAATTCGTGTTTAGTCGTAATTTAATGCATGCATGAGAATTTGCTTAAGTGTAAAATATAATGTCGGTTTGCTTTAGTGAAAGTGAGTCGTTTGTTTATGCAATATTGGCGAGGTTTAGACGGATTAGGAATCCGAATTACTACAACCGTATTACGAATACGGGTTCGTTATGCCAATATCGGGTTGGGTTAATGTAACCCTTGTCCGAGTCTAATTCGAAGGTAAAGTGTTTACCTTAAAATGCAAAGACGATAATTCGAAAATGCATAAGAGTTAGAGAGAGAGTAGAGAAGTTGTTGTGTGTAAGTTTTCGAAATTGTGTTGTGAGTGGGTGTGTATATATAGGAAACGAAAAAATGGGCTGAACTCAAACAAACACTCAAAACAAATCGTCAGTGGCCCAAACCAAGCCCAAACAAGTCGTCAGAGTGGAAAAACAGCCCAAAGAAATCGTCTGTCAACAGACGACTAGAAAACTAATCGTCTGTCAACAGACGATTAGTTTGGGTGTGTGTTTGTGTGTTTTGTTGTTTTGGGCTGAAAAAGGTTGACGTGTGTTGATGTGTTGTGATGTTTGGGCTGTTGCTTTGTCGTGAAACATGCTATTATCCAAGGGTTATTAACCCCTTTTTGGGCTGCTTTTGTTCTTCGTGTTTCGTGTTTTGGTTTTCGTGTTTCGTGCTTCGGTTTTTGTCGTGTTTTTCGATTTTGGCTTGAAATAAAATCGTCTTGTTTTGTATTATTTTGTAATATCGTAAAATTTGGTTTTACGAAAATGTGACTCGTGAGGTGAGTTGGCCCGTTTTGAGTGCGTATTTTTGTAGTTGCGGGTTGGTTTTTTGTGAGGCCGTTTTTGTGGGCTGCTTTTGTAGGCTTGGATAATCGTGTCGTATTTTAGCTTAAAATAGGCGACAAAATTAATGTTCAATTTTACGAAATATGCAAACTTAAATAAATACGTTAAAAACGACTAAAATATCTTAGACACTTTGTACCGTTTCGTCTATTTATAAAACATGCATAAAAGTCCATTTTCATCATCGGATTGCTTTTTGGGGGGTACGGATACGGGTATCTACAGGAGTATATTTCACCTTTTATTATTTATGGACCCACTAACATTATCCTTAATTTTTTTCATTCTACTGATAATTTTTGGGTGACATGCACTTTATAATATTTTATTATAAAATTTCTCTTTCATATATCAAGTAAACTAATAAAAAGTTGACAAGTGGTGGGAGAGAGAAGAAATGAGTGTCATGACTTGGTGTTACAGAATAACACAATGTTGTGATTTTTTTCATCAAGCATTATTTTATTATTACTTTATGGTGATTTTTTTTGTCCTTTGGTGATAAATGCTATTGATGGACATAGTCTAAAGGGTTGCTTAACCAACCTTTTTTCACTGTGTAAGTCTCATATGAAGCAGATGGTTTAGCTTTGTAAAGCAATTAAATAGTAGCGAAAGGGACAAGTGGGAAGAACATCTTTCTTCCCCACTTGTCCTTTGTCTTTTAGCTTACTATTTGACCCGTTTCTCACAAGAAACGGGTTACCCGTTTCATATGAGAATTTGTGTTTTTCACTAGTTTGACAACCCAACATTAGTTTTCCTTTTTTTAACGGTATTACTCATTTATGTACACAATTACTCGTTCCTGTACACTTTTTACCCTAATTTTTCCATTTAATACCCCTCACCTGTTTTCAATTACACTTTTTTTCCTCTCTTTTATTTTCACCCTTTCACAATTATATTGCTTAATTTGACCCTTTCACAATTATATTGCTTAATTTCACCATAATCAAGCAATTGTGACGGATAATCTACCCTTTCATGAGGTAAATTTAATTTTTTGAACGGTTGTGCAAATAATTCAACTGAAATATTATTTATTTAACGGTTTATTAATAAACACGATTTTATTTTGAATGTTAATTGTGATAAAATACGGAGTATGTTGTTAAAACATGATAATGGAAAGACAATGATACCGAGTAGGTTTTTGTGCTCCGCTGTGTTTTCGTCTCTGCTGTGTGCGTTAGGTTTTGGGGGGAGGGGGTGGGTGGGTGCGTTAGGTTGCAGGCTTACACCGTACTTAGTTTTTCTTTTTCTTTTCATTTTTTTTTTTATTTTTTTTTATGTAATATGTTATTAATTAAAAAAGAAATTAAAATTAAAAAAATAAATTAAAATTAAAAATAAATATATAAGTAACTAAAAAAACTTAATTAAAAAGTGTACAAAATTGAGTAAAAAAATGTACAAAAATGAGTAAAAATGTGTACACAAATGAGTAAAAAAAATATACAAGGAAAAAAAAAGGTGAGAGAAACAAAAGAGAGAAAAAGTAAAAGAGGTTGAAAAGATAAAGGGTATAAAATGGAAAAAAGTGTACATGATTGAGTAAATCATGTACATGAAAGAACAACACCCTTTTTTAATTGATGAAAAGTTGGCAACCCACCCAAAAAATTCACCAATAAACATGGTCTAAAGGGTTGCTTAACCAACCTTTTTTCACTAGGTTGGCAACCTAACATTAGTTTTCCTTTTTTTTTAATTGATGAAAAGTTGGCAACCCACCCAAAAAATTCACCAATAAATATGGTCTTAGCAATGGGGATGGTCTTACGTTTAAAAGACCTTATTTTTTGAGATTTTTCTCGAAAGTCATAATTTTGGGTTTTAAGCTTACATGAACATTTATCATGATAAATAAAGATATTATTGTAAATGGGCAAGCGTCATTACTTGAATGCACATTGATATACACGAATATCACGATCTCTTAACCAGCCTTTGTTAGAATATTTAATAATATTCGAGTGGCCTTTGCGTTTCGGGTTTAATTAAAAGTTGAGTTCATATTAAATATTACGAGACTTTAATTTATAACAGTCGACACCGTGATGGATCGGTTTTGGTAAAAGTATTTAAAGTCGGGAATTATTATTCCCTCCGACCTTACCCGAACAAATATTATTCTTTTGAAAAGGTGTGTTTGATTTATTTGTGGCCTTTGACTTTTTATATATGTCAAAGTAGATGTATGTACGTACATCAAACAAATCACAAGATATCAAAGAAACAAACACGTAACATAAAAAGAATATACGCGCGCTTCATCTCCATCAAATACAATTGCAGTAAAGTAAGGGTTAAGGGGGAAAATCATATCAAAGTTTTCATCTTTATTCTTATTATTGTCGTTATTACTTGATTGATTTCATCATGGAAGGTATGTACTTCTACTTTGATTTTCCTTATTGTTTTAGGGTTGAATTGATTCGAGTTTAAATCGATCTTTGGGGATAATTTCATCAGAGAAATTATTAAAGTAATCTTACAGTTGGTATCAGAGCGGTTTTAGAATCGATTAATTTACCCATTAAAGATATTATTGTCTTTCTCAATGCGTATCATGTAAATTTCTACGGAGTTCTGTTTCCTTTGAATTAAGGTGTACATGTAATCTTGAAATTGAAGGTCTGCGCTTTACTTTTATGTTTGTCAAATTTACCACTCATGTGTCTTTATCTCCTTGTCTCCCTATATGCCAGCATCAATTTTTTTTTACTTTGAAGATGATGAGATTAGTCATTAACATATACGGAGCATGTCGTTCGTCTGTGTTATGCGATTTATTTCCGTGGTACTTCCTCCATTCCATTTGATTCTATACATATTCCTTTTTTGGAAATTCCAATCAATTCTATACATTTCTATTTTAGTCTCTACTTTATTAAACTAAAAGACCAATATACCCTTCACTAATACCCACTCAACCCACTTGCAAACAATAAAGTAGGGGTATTTGAGTAATTCCATTATCTACCCCACTTGATTTTCTTCTACCTTAATTACCGTGTTTTGGTCAAACGTATAGAATCAAACGGAATGGAGGAAGTATTTCATTGTAAAAAGTATTATTGATAATTATCTTATTTTCGATTGGATGTTTGCAAGTATTACTCATCCGTATGGATTTTTTTTTTTTTTTAGTCTTTAATTGATGACATCATATTTGCAAGTAAACCCTTGAATTATCAATTACATTATTTTAATTGATATTTGCACATATATTCTTGTGGTATTTCCTTTATCACTGCAATGCACTTTGTACTTTGCATTATGGTTTTATGTGGGTTCTTAATTGGATATCATACTTCTGTAATGGAAGGTAAGGTATTAAAGGGTTGTTCACATACATGTTGATATTTCTATTATATGTGTTTTTTGTTATAATGGGTGGCTTATTAAGTGTGCGCTATTCATGGATAATACATGTGAAATATTAATATGTTATTAGTGTGTACATATTATGATGTTTTGTGTTAAATCAATTTTCATTTATATAATACATGTATGTATGGGAGCTTTCGATCACATGAAATGATTTATGTGAAGTTTTATGTCTGAGTAACATTGTGTTTTGTAATATTAACACATTATTGTGATTTTACTCATGAAGGAATAATAAATGTTTATATTGTATATAATATGTTAGTCACCAAAGTGGCCTTATTATAGTGCAATTTACACATTTAAAATTAAAGTTTTATATTATTTGATCATCGTAAAAGTGACGTTATAAAAGATTTCAAAGTTTGATCAATTAATTTATTGTTGTCTATATTTTTGGAGATCACCCAAAGGTGGATCATTAAATATGGATAATAAAATTAAAGGATTAATCATTGAGACTAAGTGTTTAAATAGTGTGTATATCCAAAGATAGCATGCTTATTTATTTGACTTCTGTGCGTGATTAATTATTAAAGTATAATTCTAACGTCAATTATAGTGTGAGTATTTAAGTATTGCCCAAAGGTTTCTTGAATGCTTACTTTAAATTTATGAATCTGTATGAAAGTTTTCAAAGCATTGATAGGTAATCATGTATTAATGTTTGCCGCTTCTCCGAATATCTTTGCATGTATTTATTCATGATCATGTGACTGATATGTCTAACCTGGCAGCAAAGTTGAAGAACCTAGGGATGGACGTAAGTGAGACATTCTTGGTCCAATTTATTATGAACTCACTTCCTTTTGAATTTGGCCAGTTTCAGGTGAATTATAACACCATTAAAGATAAATGGAACTTTCAGGAATTAAAGGCCATGTTAGTTCAAGAGGAGGGGAGATTAAAGAAAATGAAGGACCAAGTTGTTCCCCTAGTAGGTCATGATGGAGCCAGTAAAAGCAAGTCTAAGCCGAGTATGAAAGGTAAAATAAAGGTATGATTCGAAAAGAAATGTAAACATTACAGTTTTGTTTGCTTTGAATCAGATCTTATAAAAGTTTCCAATAATACTTGGTTGTTAGATTTTGATGCTACTACTCATGTTTCTTATATTAAACAGGTTTTCAGTTCGAATCAGCCCATAAGAGGAGCTGAAAGGTATTTGTCCATGAGAACAGGATGAAGGCACAGATAGTGGGCATGAGGACTTACAGATTAATCTTAGACACTACGTGTCATATAGATATTACAGATATTCTCTATGTACCCGATTGTGCTAGAAATCTTGTATCATTAAGTAGCTTGGACATTTCAGGATTTAATTTTTAAGATTGAACATGGTGTATTTTTCTATGTACCGTAATGGATACTTTTATGGTAGTGGTACTTTGATTGATTTAATTTATAGGTTCAATCTTGATGTTAAATTTTCTGATTCTCTGTTTTATGTTGAAAATCAAGGCATTAAACGTAGTGCATTAAACGAAAATTCAGTTGACTTGTGGCATTAAAGACTAGGTCACATATCCAAAGAAAGGTTAAAAAGGTTGGTAAAAGGTGAAATACTTCCTCAATTGGATTTTAGTGACTTAAATGTATGTATAGACTGCATTAAAGATAAGCATACTAAGCATACAGTAAAGAAATCAGCTACAAGAAGCTCTCAGCTATTAGAGATTATACACACGGACATTTGTGGACCGTTTGAAGCTCCGTCTTGGAGTGGTGAAAAGTACTTTATCACCTTTATAGACGATTTCTCACGTTATGGATTTATTTATTTGCTGCATGATAAATCTCAATCTGTGAATGTCCTTGAGATATTCATAAATGAGGTTGAAAGGCAGTTAGAAAGGAAAGTAAAAATTGTGAGATCCGATAGGGGTGATGAATATTATGGCAGGTTCACGGAAAATGGCCAATGTCCTGGTCCATTTGCAAAGTTACTAGAAAGCAGGGGTATTTGTGCACAGTATACAATGCCCGGTACACCTCAGCAGAACGGTGTTGCTGAAAGGCGGAATCGTATTTTAATGGAAATGGTTAGGAGCATGTTAAGTAATTGTTCTGTACCTCTTTCTTTATGGATGTATGCATTAAAGACTGCAACCTACGTTTTGAATCGGGTTCCTAGTAAAGTAGTTCCAAAAACTCCTCATGAGCTATGGACTGGAAGGAAACCGAGTTTAAGACATCTAAGAGTCTGGGGTTGCCCAGCTGAAGTAAGGTTGTATAATCCAAACGAAAAGAAGTTAGATCCAAGGACCGTCAGTGGTTTTTTCATTAGCTATCCTGAAACGTCCAAGGGGTACATTTTTTATTGTCCTAATCACAGTACGAGAATAGTAGAGACTGAAAATGCTAGATTTATTGAAAACGGTCAAAATAGTGGGAGTAATGAACCACGAAATGTGGAAATTAAAGAGCTCCAGGTTGAGGTTTCTCCACCTGAAGCTGCAACTGACGTAGTTGTTCCAATTGTGTCATCACGGTTAAATAACACAATTGAACAACATAATGATGTTGAACAACCACAAACTGACCAAGCAAATGATGAACAAGTCACAATTCAAGGGGAGAATGATATACCTCAGAATAATACAGAGCAATTAAGGCGATCTATAAGAGAAAGAAGATCAACTGCTAACCCTGATTATGTATATTCTGTTGAAAGTGAATGTGACTTGAGCATCAGTGAGGATCCCGTCTCGTTCAATAAAGCCATTGAAAGTGACAATTCTGAAAAGTGGTTGAATGCTATGAAAGAAGAGATGAAATCAATGGATGACAACAAAGTTTGGGACTTAGTAGTGTTACCTGAAGGTTCCAAGACCGTTGGGTCGAAATGGGTCTATAAGACCAAACGGGACTCTAAAGGCAACATTGAAAGATATAAAGCCCGACTCGTTGCTAAAGGTTTCACTCAAAAAGACGGCATTGACTACAAAGAGACTTTCTCTCCGGTGTCAAAAAAAGACTCTTTAAGAATTGTTTTGGCTCTGGTAGCTCATTATGATCTTGAGCTTCACCAGATGGACGTTAAAACCGCCTTTCTAAATGGTGAGCTTGAGGAAAAAGTGTATATGGACCAACCTGAGGGATTCTTATCTCCAGGTAATGAAGATAAGGTGTGTAAGCTGAGAAAGTCGATATATGGACTGAAACAAGCTTCCTGACAATGGTACTTAAAATTTAATGATACCATCACGTCATACGGATTTGTAGAGATCACCGTTGATCGGTGTATTTACATTAAAGTCAGTGGGAGTAAGTTTGTTATTTTAGTCTTATATGTTGATGACATTTTGCTTGCTGCAAATGATATGGGCATGCTACATGACGTAAAGAAATATCTCTCTAAAATTTTTGAGATGAAAGATATGGGCGAGGCATCCTATGTGATCGGAATAGAAATATTTCGAGACAGATCACAAGGATTGTTAGGATTGTCTCAAAAGGCTTACATCAACAAAGTTTTGGAGAGATATCGGATGGATAAATGCTCAGCAGGAATAGTTCCTATACAGAAAAGGGATAAGTTCAGTAAAATGCAATGTCCCCGTAATGAACTGGAACAGAAAGAAATGGAGCGAATTCCTTATGCATTTGTGGTTGGGAGTTTGAATTATGGACTAACATGTACTCGACCAAACATCAGCTTCGCTGTTGGAATGCTAGGTCGATATCAAAGTAATCTCAGGATTGACCACTGGAAAGCCGTAAAGAAAGTGCTCAGGTACTTGCAAGGCACCAAGGAGCTCATGCTTACGTACATGAGATCCGACCACCTTGAGGTGATTGGATATTCAGATTCAGATTATGCTGGATGCATTGACAGCAGAAAGTCAACTTTTGGATACGTGTTTCCCTTAGCTGATGGAGCAGTATCGTGGAAAGTGGAAAACAGTTTGTCATTGCTACCTTTACTATAAAAGGCGAATTTGTGGCTTGCTTTGAGACCACTATTCATGATTTGTGGTTGTGGAATTTTATCTCGGGACTTGGAATTGTCGACAACTAAGCCGCTGAGAATTTATTGTTACAATTTCGCAACCGTCTTCTTCTCTAAGAACGACAAGTACTCAAAGCCGCTAGAATTGTAATTCTTGTTGGTCAAAGAGGAAGTTCAGAAACAAAGAGTGTCATTTGATCATATAAGGACGGAGATGATGACAGCGGATCCGTTATCTAAGGGGTTACCACTTAAGACGTTCATTGGCCATGTAGAACGTTTGGGTGTTATTAATAGAGCCTTGCTAATGTAAAGATCGTGTATTAATGACATTGAATTCACTTATAGATTGTTTCTGATGTATTGAACATGTTGTCATAATAGTATTGTATACAATTATGGTTATTAGACCACATGTGATTTAATGTGAGAAATAAAGTACTTCTCAGCTTAAAGTTGTAGCTAGACGTGGAATTAATTTGTGATGCATGGAAGGAATCATGTCGCTTAATGACGTGTGACCGCCATGATCCAATTAGTTCTAATTTGGTTACATACATGACAGTTAATGAGCTTAATAAAAAGTTTACATTATAGTTATTAAACCATTAAGACAACACAAAGGCCAAGTGGGAGAATGTTAGAATATTTAATAATATTCGAGTGGCCTTTGCGTTTCGGGTTTAATTAAAAGTTGAGTTCATATTAAATATTACGAGACTTTAATTTATAACAGTCGACACCGTGATGGATCGGTTTTGGTAAAAGTATTTAAAGTCGGGAATTATTATTCCCTCCGACCTTACCCGAACAAATATTATTCTTTTGAAAAGGTGTGTTTGATTTATTTGTGGCCTTTGACTTTTTATATATGTCAAAGTAGATGTATGTACGTACATCAAACAATTCACAGTATACAAAGAAACAAACACAGAACATAAAAAGAATATACAGGCAGTTTCATCTCCATCAAATACAATTGCAGTAAAGTAAGGGTTAAGGGGGAAAATCATATCAAAGTTTTCATCTTTATTCTTATTATTGTCGTTATTACTTGATTGATTTCATCATGGAAGGTATGTACTTCTACTTTGATTTTCCTTATTGTTTTAGGGTTGAATTGATTCGAGTCTAAATCGATCTTTGGGGATAATTTCATCAGAGAAATTATTAAAGTAATCTTACAGCCTTTATGTTTAAAACCTTATTTTTAAGAAATTATGGAAGATCAAAATTTTGGGGTTTCGAATAAACATGTATCTTAATTAGTAAAAGGAGACACTTTTGTGAACGAAATTGGTCATTACTAAAACGTACACTAATTTACAAGATCTCTAGGTTTATTTTTGCATTTAGGGCCTCGTTTTTTGTACGAAAGATCAAAGTTTGAGGTTTTGAATTGAAAAAGCTAAGCCATTTATTAAAATGGTTACACGTTTATGAATGGACGTGATTTATTACTCGAACATACGTTAATATACGCAATTATTAAACCTCTTTACCGTTTAAAACAACTTCATTTTTAGGGAAATTATAAAAGGTCAAAATCCAAGGATTCTAATCAATAGGAGCAATGATCTTGATAAGTGAAGACACTAAAATGAAATCCAAAAATTTGAGATGTGTGAGGGAGTCTTTATCATGTGATAAATTAAGACAGTTTTATTAATGAACATACATCATTACTCGAACGTAAGCTGATATACTTGATATTTAACACCGTTTTGAAATCTGAAATTTGAGGTCTTGACCTGACATGGTCTTTATATTGATAATAAGAGACAGTTTTGTGAACTGAAAATCTGAAATGTATCATTACTTGAATGTATGCCAATATACATAAACGCGATAGTCGATATGAAGCCACTTTTATGTTTAGGGTCTCATTTTTTTTTTTGGACATGATGTTGAAACTTGCCGTTCCTTGTAAGGCATATCGGTCTGCCTACAATCCTACCAATATTATCGTCCTCAAACCTAGTCCATGCTTACTTAAATGGGCTGTTGTGATTGAATAAATATATTTACTCAGACTTCATTGATGAAAGTCTTTACTTCAACTAAATTGACATTACTTTTCATCAGCCCAACCCCAATCCTTGTGTGCATAAATGGGCTTTTTGAGCTATTTCGGACTCAAAATTGACATATTCACCCAAAATTAATATAGAAAAAACTATCAGAATTGATATTTAAAATGTACTTCCTCGATATTTTTCAATTTACATGTAATAGGAAAAAAGCGGGGTATGGTGGAAAACAAATAGAATAATTTAATTATAAATTTTGGTTGTGAGTGAAAAAAAAAAAAAGTTCAGTGAAAAAATAGGAAATGTGAAATAAAATGTTAACTTAAAGAAAAATGTGACTAATTGAAAAAAATTTCTATAAAGAAAAGTGAGGTTTGTTGGAAAAATTGAAGGTTGTACTTGACAAAGTATTGTTGGTTAAGTATACGACATTACGTTATTTGCCTTTCCATGACATGATTTTTGCAATTACATTTTGTGTACAAACTGAATTCACACTTTCACTTTTTAGAATTTAGAATCTGATGAAATATAGTCCGTATGAGTTATTAGAGATTTAGAGGCCTTATAGATTGTACTATATATTTATCTTTTGGCTTAAATTATTATCCTATCACGTCAATAATAGTATATACGTTACCAATATTAATTGCTGATTAATTTTCTTTACAATATATCTCGTACGGTATATCCTTAAATTACACTTATATAAGTGAATTTTACATTTTTTCGGATCGACCCTAGACCAAAATTGGGCCTTAAGTTAAGCCCAAACCCAACCAACTTATATGTATTGGCCATTGGGCTTCAGGCCATGGGTTTTTCAAACCTAAAATTGGGGAACAAGCTCGAGAAAAAAAATTAAACTGGACCAGATCGCCGTATAATGACTGGGGCATTTAATCAGATCCTTCGTCACTCTTTTTCCCTAGTTCTCCTACTATATTCTCCCTTTTTTTTCCCTTATAAAAAGTGAGTTCTTTTAACATAATACCGTTATATGCATAACCGTCAATAACAACATTACTCACTATCTCAATTCATAAATACACGTATCACCCCTTCACCTGACCGCTATATACATGTACCGATCTTATTCTAATATTTACCAAAATTAATTATTATTACTATTAATTTCATTTCATCACTAATAAGATAAGTTAGTTGTCGGTGCATATATTTTTTTTTTTTTTTTACAAATATATTTTTTTAGTAAAAATTAATTTACTTGACATTTATAGTGTAGTCTAGTGAGTAGAAGAAGTAGATGGGGTTGTCATACTCAGTTACTCCACTCTATCTTTATTCAATCACACACTCTCTCTCTCTCTCTCTCTCTCTCTCTCTCTTTCTTAATTCTTTCTCTTTCTCTCTCTCTATTTGTTTTTTTTATTTCAGCGGATAATTCGGAGTTTCCTCTTCATTTCTGGGCTAAAAAGTTTTCAGCTTTCACGCAATCTTCATTCCTCTGATTTATTTATTTTCCTCTTTATTGTTTTGGGTATGTTTATCTTTATCACCACTTTGGAATTACCAAAAGATTCACTTTTTTGTTTTGTTTTGTTTTGTTTTGTTTTGTTTTGTTTGATTGATCTGTTTATTTCATCAATTTCTCATGTTTTGGGTGGTTAATTTACGTTTTGTGATTCTGTTTTTTTTTTTTTTTTTTTTTTTTGGTGTTAAAGATGTGATCTTTTTTTTGCATGTTGGTTGTTGGGTTTTTGTCAATTTTCATGAGAAATCTTATTAAAAAAATTCTCATTGATTTGAATTTTGAGATTCTCTATTGGGTTATACTTGATTTTGGTATAGTTGATTGATAAATGAATTTTAGTTAGACCTCGTTTCTTGGACTTATTTTCAGCTCATTTCAGTACAGTTACGTGTTAAGTTTCATTCACATGATTGTTTCATTCAGTTCAGATAAGTTCAGTTCAATTCAGTACTCCGTATTAGCTAGTGTACACATTAGAACCCGTTCTTTTGGACTTATTTTCAGCTCCATTCAGTACAGTTCAATTCAGTTAGTATACACATTAGAACCCGTTCTTTTGGACTTATTTTCAGGTCCATTAAGTACAGTTCAATTCAGTTAGTATACACGTTAGAACCCGTTCTTTTGGACTTATTTTCAGGTCCATTCAGTACAGTTCAATTCAGTTAGTAATTCAGTTTCAATTCAGTATTAACTAGTGTATTTGTGGTTTAACTTGGTAATGAAATTTTGAAGGAAAATTATATGGGTGACGAAGAGGAAGAAGAAAAAGGAGGAAGTGAAAATAATAGAGAGTGGGATGAACTGATACCAGATGCATTGGGAATAATATTCAACAAATTAGGGTTGGAGGAAATACTGACAGTAATTCCAAGAGTTTGTAAGACGTGGGGCAAAGCTGTTCAAGGGCCTTATTGTTGGCAAGAAATCGACATCGATGAATGGAGTAGTGTTTGCCAAGCTGAGCATGTCGACCGTATGCTTCGTTTACTTATTACTCGCAGCTGTGGTTCCCTCCGTAAGCTTAGCGTTTCCCGTGTCAACAATGATCAGATTTTTCATTTCATTGCTGACCAGTAAGCTCCTTCTCGTCTCCTCATCCTTCATTGTGTTTCCTATATTGTTCAGTTCAATTCAGTTTGTTTCAGCGAGATTTAGTCCAAAAGAATAGGGCTTTACTCATTTGTTGGAAGGATCGATATTAGTTGGCTTGACCCTCTTACCTAAGCATTTGCGGGAGCATTTGAGGTATTGGGACCAATGTGTTAGAATATATAACCGACTTTTGGCTTTCACCCATTAATTCTATACTTTCAGTCGGGCTAGTTTTCGGCATGATATCAAATTCTTGTGACCAGGTCAAGGATTCAAATCTCACTATCTCTCATTTCTTAAATTTAGAACCGATCTTGAGTCTCCAATCATTAGTTTAAATTTTTGGTTTCGGACATGCTGGACCAATGTGGTTAAGCATCACCAAGGGACCAATGAATTAATTGATTTGTTGAGAATGAAAATGGTATCTTTCGGTCCCCATTCATGTTGTGGCTTACAGGTTTCGGATTTTATGGCATTCATATTTTGGGAAAATACGATTAGAATGTCTTGCATCTACTTAATGCCACACAACCCACATGCCAATAATGGTTTTGCTGTCTTCTACGGCTTTACTTCTCGGGTGACCTAACTGTTTGGAAAAGTAAGCGTAACGGAATAGAGATGTCTACCAAGTTATCGTAGCGGAATGTTAATAGGTTAGGAGTTAGGATTTTTAGATGTACCTTCGGATAACACTAGCTCTAGTTGCGATTAGACGAGAGTTAAAGATTGTTATGTACCGATAAATGTGCATTTATTTTTTTTTATTTTTTTTCGGCTTTGGTAGTGCGGGCTCGCTTCAAAGTCTAATACTACGGAGAAGCGAAATCAGCGATTCTGTAGTACAGCAAGTAGCGGGAAAGTTATGTATGTTGACATGTCTGGACTTGAGCTATTGTTGTCAAATCGGAAGTCAAGCCATAGAAGCGATAGGGAAGAATTGTAAACAACTATCGTCATTCTGTTGGAACATGCACCCTTTAGGAGTAGTGTGTAAAACTTCACACGTCGACGAAGCTCACGCAATCGCCCAAACAATGCCCAAACTTAAGCAACTCGAGCTAGCTTACGTTCGTATCAACGACGAGTGCGTTCTCAATATTCTCTCGGGCTGCCCTAAGCTTGAATCCTTGGATTTGAGAGGTTGTTGGGACGTCCACCTCGACAAGAAGTTTCTCAGAGAGAAACACCCGAAACTTGTCGTTCTTGGGCCTCAAGTAATCATGGGCGTCTTTGAAAGACGCTCCTACATAGACGATGACTATTATTCCGACTCTGATTTCTCGGATTACGACTACATGGACTACAGTGATGATGAGAGTTTCGATGGGATGTGGGATGACGATGGATTAGAGCTTCGAATCTACGAAGGTCCCGATCATATGTACGACTTTGGTTGGCCTCCGTCGCCTTGAATTCATTAGTGAGACGATTTTCACATCTTGTGAGAAATGTTGTTACTACATGTCTACAAAATTCAGCAAATTCCTTGTCTTTAACTACTTAGCTTCTGCATAGTTGTTACTGTATTCATGTAATAATGTGTGGATCTCTCTCTCTCTATAAATATATTTATATATGCATTTTTATGTATCAATTTGCAGCTTCTATATTTGTCTATGTTCATGTGTTTCTTTTCTTCTTTCACCTCACAGATCTTTTGGATTGGAGTGACAGTTTTATCGCAAGTTATTTGTTATTAAAATGTGAACATTGTAAGTTGTAACGCTTGAAGTGCTTACTTTAACGTTTATTGTGACTATATATTTTAGGTTTTAGAGTAGACATGTTAATTCATAAAGTGATCACATTGAGCATTAGAATGATCATAATTTGCTCACAGGAAGTTCATACACGTAAAATTGTTTCATATTAGTCTTTACCCTTGGATTAAGGTGCCATAAAGAGAGGAAGTGCTTCGACACGTGTTAAAGATATTTTTATTTAAAATTATTTTACGTGTACGTTAAATTCAACGACAAAGCTACATACGTTGTTTAAAATTTACCTAAGATAAGAGTAAGATTGTTCTACTAGAGTAAATCTAAGGTACATTTTGATAGATAATACGGAGTATTGCTCACAGCCTCACATACTATGGAATACTGTATCTTTTTCCATTTCATTCATTTTTTATACTTCGTTTTTAGCACCATTAACCAGTAAGAAATTTTTTGTAAATCAACTAGTACAACATAGTACGGAGTACTATAAAAGATAGTCATGTAAAATTTTGTTTAAATTATCGTATGAATTACATTATGAATATTCAATTTTTATAATTTTTAGTTATATATAATTTAAGATAGTACGGAATATAAAAGAATACGTGCACTGATGCACTCATGCACATGTATAAAGTAACTGTAAAAAAAAAAATGGAATAGAGGAAGTATTTTCGATATAGAGTACTTGCCTATTATAAAAAAATTGATGTCACTTTTAAATTAAAAAATTAATACTGTAACAATTTTTTTATTACAATATACGAGTACTCTGTATATGTTTTCCATTTTATTACAATACACTATATGTTTTTTTTTAAAGATGAATTGTTATTTATCACCTTTTATAAACATTTTCTCAAAAATTTCCACAAAATCTCATTTTCACCATATTAAACGTTTATTTTCACGCATAAAAATATTAGATTCTCGTTTTATTTTTTCATATTTTGAGTTTCGATACACGATAGATTTATTAATAATGAAAATATTTCGAAAAAATTCTTTAATTTTCACAAAAAATTACAAAAGGTGAAATTTTTTAAAATTTTAATTACAAAAAGTGGAAAATATTTTTTTTTTTTAATGTTCTTTTCTAAAAAGTTACTCCATATTTTAATTTAGCATTTAATTTCAAAAATTAAATTTTCCACCAAAAACTAGAAATTACTATTATACGAATGGGGTTGGTAGGAAATAGGAAGGAGAGAAAGTGTAAAAAGGATTATAAAATGAAGGATTGAAGTTGGTAATGCGGTAGGTGTGGATGTTTAGATGGCTTGATTACGATCATTGGTTTCTTGTTTCGCCTAATTTAAGTTACATGTCAATGAACCATTCCAAATTCATCTATTTATTACGATATCATGACACTGTCTCATATTCGAAATTCATCTATTTATTACGATATCATGACACTGTCTCATATGATATGAGACGGTTTTGTAGAAGACAATTCTATAAATATTAGAGAGTAAATACAACAAGTCTCACCAGAAATTTAGCTCAAAGAACAATTAAAGAAAAAAAAAAACATTTAAATTTTTAAAATAACAGTCTTACTTGTGTAAAAGGGCTCATAATAACATTATTGTGAGACCGTCTCTCTCAAATATTTGTCGAGTAAAGAACTCATACCAATTACACGGGACCGGTTGTATTTTTTTTTCAAATAGCTTGTGGTTTTATTGATTATTTTTCTCCAATCAAACAAAGATGACAATTAAGATAAATAATAGAGTATCAATTTTACATTATTTTGTTTGTAAAATGTGTATTAGCTTTCTATGCATGATAGGAATTAAATGCAATAGGTGTCCATTTTTTTGAAATTAAAATGGTTAAATTCGTTATGAGTAAGGTCAGTAAACTTACACTCGAAGTTGTTCGTGTTACATCCCTTCTTTTCTAAGTGACGAATTTCTTCAATGAATTATTAAATATTTCTATGATGAGATGAACTTGAAAGTGATATCTTTTAGTGAGAAAGGGTAGTTTAGTTCATATAAGTTTGTACCTTCTCTATTTCAGTAATTGTTAACATTTGTTTTATTTCCTCTCACAAACAAGTGTAAAGCATGAAGCAGAACTTGTTTAAGTATGAACGGTAAATATGTGGCAAAGACAGAAGGGCGAGTGGGGAAGGACATCTTTCTTCCCCACTTGTCTTTTGTCTTTGCCACATATTTAACCGTTCATATGAAGCAAGTTCTGCTTCATATATTGTCTTGCACAAACAAAGTACTCCATATGTTATTGTTTGACACTAATTCTTATTTGAAAGATGTATGCTCTACAACTTATTTTCATTTAATTGACAATCATTTGATTCGCTAATGCTCTTAATTAATACTGTACTGTATTACTTTATATTACTCATCTATTGTATTATTCATCTATTTTCTTATCGTATTTCTCATAAGAATGATTTTTCAATTTTAAATATTTTATTTTTTTCGTATTCTTTTTAACCGCAAAAATCAAATAAAATGTGAATGTAACCTAACCATTCCTTACTTACAATAATTCTCCTGTAAGGCACGACTCACACAAAATTAATGTGAGACAAACGTACAAATTATAGTTAAAAGGGTACAAAATCATGAAACAAATCTACTAAAGTCACTTACAGGGGTACTAAAAATTTTTAGTAACAAATAATTATAATTATCACTTAAATAGTACAAAAGCTATATAAATCCAAGATAAATAAGGTGACTTACAATAACTTATCAGAAATTCCGACTACACAAGCACTCATAGGCTTTACTATCATGACATACGCAAATAATAAGAATTTAATAAATCAAATAAACTAATAATTTGCGTCTCTAATATTTTACAATTTTTTTTTTTTTTTTTTGAAAATTATTCAAATTACTTTTTAAAAATAATGTAACTTGAAATTGAATAATCGAGGATAAAATTTGGCAAGGCGACCCAAGTTGAACTCGGCGTGCTCCAGGGAAAAAAGTGGCGATTAGTAGGTGAAAGATAACAGCAGCCAAAATTGGCCAAAAAATTCACCCAAAAGAAAAAAAAAAAATTGGCCAAAAAATAAAAAAAAGTTGTTAAAGCCTGAAATTACCAAAACACCCTCCAGTACAGGCATGACCCACGTTATAAGTTAACATCACTAATTCACCATAAGGACCCTAACTAACATAACTTTTTGCTTTAAGGACCTAAACTATTACGGAGTAGGATCTACTAGTAGTGTTTGTTCACGTTTTGGGTTTGAGATTACTTTGTCTCCCCCACTGGCGACTGTGTTTAGGAGTTGAGTCCGAGTCATGATGGCATTATAAATAGTTAAAACGAGGTTTAAGTCGTTTGGATAAAATATACTCTTACGGTCTTACCTAGTTATATGCATGCATAATTCTAAATTAATGTACTCACTAAGAGTTTGTAAATGAATACTTCGTATCAACTAAATTTAATTTTAGTACTTCTTCTGTCCAACTTTAATTATATTGTTTATTGTTTTATGTTAATCTTTATCGAATTTAACCACCTAATTAATTACATCAAAAAATATTTGATATTGGATGGAGTAACAATTGATATACTCAAAGCACAAGGGCGTTTGGGGACCTAAAAATTAATGTAGACGCCTCTTGGAGCTCATCCTTCGTGCTTGCTTCTTGTGCTTATGTATGCAGGGATAGCCACGGTAGATGGATAGAAGGAGGGTGAACAAAGTTGATTACAATGGACCCTTTAACAGCCGAGCTTCTAGCCATTCCATTAGATTGGCGCTCACGCGTGCCAAAGACATGACTTGGAGTTCATTTGTTATCTCTTCAAATTGCAAAATGGCAGTTGATACCATTAACAACGATATGCTCTTAAATCGTCACACTAATATTGCTCGAGATTGTAGGGTGCTCCTTTCAGCGTTCTAATACTGTCAAATTCTGTTCGAAGAGAGAAGATATAACAGACTCACCGACAAGTTGGCAAGAATAGCCAGGAGGAGTGTCAATCTTAACGTGCCTCGTATACTACCATCTCCACCGCCATGAATACAAGATTTTTATTCAAGGGGAATTATGCTAGTTCATTGTTATTATAAAGTCGTATGTTTAGTCTATGTTCTCGATGCATGTAGGAGTAACAAATTTGTCATATCAAGGCATATGTATTTGCCTTGGAGTATATGGCTTTGTGAAGCTTATTTTGGCCAACATGTGACACCCTTCTTTTATGTTATGTTACTAATAAGTCCTTAAAACTAACTAACAATAGTTGAGGTCCTTCAATTAAACTTTTGCTATAGCTTAGATCCTATTTGTGAATTGTGATGTTAACTCTCCCCACATTATATTCATGTTCATATTTCACCAACTACATATTCCACTTGCTAGCACGAATATCCATTATCCAACCAACAAATGCAACTCAGTCTTCCTTAATTGACGTTTTTTTCCCCTTATGTAAGTTTTTATAATGCTTCCTCCATTCTGTTAATCTATATACATTTATTTTTTGAACACTATTTACAAGGGAAAAAAAATATTTGAAATCTTATTTTAATTGTCTATTCAAATGCGTTACTACTATCAAAATTTTATAA
Source organism: Dianthus caryophyllus (assembly GCA_023091065.1). Lineage (NCBI taxonomy): Eukaryota > Viridiplantae > Streptophyta > Magnoliopsida > Caryophyllales > Caryophyllaceae > Dianthus > Dianthus caryophyllus. The sequence continues at coordinate 7,697,216 of CM041522.1, read as the reverse complement.
CTTTTTATAGTAATATATAACTAAATATATGAATAAAAAAAAATGTGCATTAACGTACATGTAAAAGTAAAAGTATAAAATCAAATGAAAAAAACATGTGTCTGTTTGGTTGACTTTTAAATTTGTGGATCTATAAAAACCAATCATAAATTTATATTACTCTGTATCATAATTTTATCTAATTGTCAAATTTATTAGAATTCCAATTTTTACAAAATTATTTTAATTAAAATACAGAGTAACTTTTTCTTTAGGGGTCGGATATAAGCCAGTAGACCATTATAACAAAGAAAAATGATTCAAACTTGAGATCTACAGCTCAAAATACCTCCTATCTGTCAACATATATACAATTAATAAAATAATATTAAAATCATAATTTACGGTGAGTCGATGACGACATAATCCCGTCTTAAATTTAAGACGGAAGTTGCCAACAAACACAAAAGTTTTAGTCTCGGTCTTACAAGTTACACCCAACTACCCCTCCTCCTTTTTAATTGACTACATACACAATTACACACTATATATACACAAACATAACATCTTTCACTTAACTCATAATAATCCACCACCTTCTCTCTTTCTATCTCCGCCGCAACAACCACCGCACAACATGTCGCTCTCCACCGCCACCATCCTCCCTACCAAATCAACCTTCCCCAACCACCACAATCCGGCGACATTCTCCCGCATTCCCACCACCACCAACCTCCGCCCCATCTCCGCCGTCAAATCCTCCGACACCAACAACAGCAACAACCCCACCTCAACCAAAACCCCCGCCGCCGCAGCTCCGGCGGCGGTCACCATCACCAAGAACGGTGCGGCGGCGGCGCAGCGGTGGAGCATTGACTCGTGGAGGTCGAAGAAGGCGCTGCAGCTGCCGGAGTACCCGGATCAAGTGGAGCTCGACGCGGTTTTGAAGACGATTGAGGATTTTCCGCCGATTGTATTCGCCGGAGAAGCGCGTATTTTGGAGGAAAGGTTGGCGGACGCCGCCTTAGGGAAGGCGTTCCTTCTTCAAGGTGGTGATTGTGCTGAGAGTTTCAAGGAGTTTAATGCTAATAATATTAGGGATACTTTTAGGGTTCTTCTTCAGATGGGTACTGTTCTCATGTATGCTGGTCAAGTGCCTGTTGTTAAGGTTTGTTTTTCTTTGTTTATGATTGATTGATTGATTGATTGATTTAAGTCGAAATGATTGAGTTGAATGGTTGATCATTTTGTTGATCTGATGATTTAATCAACTTTTGACTTTATTTTCTGCCAATGTACAGTTTTAATTTCAAATTTGATCACTTTATTTCTGGATTTTTATGGGATAGATTAATGATATAAGTTGATAATGAAGGTGAGGGTAATTAATTAATGGTGGTTTTGATTTGTGTAGGTGGGAAGAATGGCGGGGCAATTCGCAAAGCCGAGATCAGACAATTTCGAGGAGAAGAACGGGGTGAAGTTGCCGAGTTACAGAGGAGACAATATCAATGGTGACGCCTTTGACGAGAAATCTAGAACTCCTGATCCTCAGAGGTTGATCAGGGCGTACTGTCAGTCGTCCGCCACTTTGAATCTTTTGAGGGCCTTTGCCACTGGTGGTTACGCTGCTATGCAGCGTGTTACTCAGTGGAATCTCGACTTTGCTCAGAACAGCGAGCAGGCTGATAGGTATCGCTTTTGTTCCTTTTGCTTGTCGTATTTTGTTATTAGTTGTAAATTCTGTACCTTTTCATTGCTTGAATGGTCATTTGTGATTTTTTTTGGTTTCAAGGGGCAGTATTTGATTCGACTTTGATACCACAACTTTAGTTTCTCGTCTTTTGGTTGTTTTGTTGTTGGAATCTCGTTTTGGCATCTATAAGAAATTCTTTGTTTCACATGTTTGAATTACTCAAGTTGTCTGTTTTCTTTTTGGGTTTCGTCTTGTGATGCTTAAAAAATAGACGTCGACATGTATGGTAAATTAGTTTTTGCATGCATGTATCGCATTATTTCTGCTCTTCCTCAAGCAGTGGAAGATATTTGTTGCTCATGTTTGTCCTAAGAAAATCGTGGTATTGGATTTTCTGATATATTCAAACTCTTTATGTGTCATCTTACGTGGGTTTGAAAATTTGATGTGTCTGATTCATTTGAAAATATACGTACAGTAGAGATGTTTACGTCTTTATGATATCACTATTGTTTTCAGATTATCATGTGTTTGTTTGCAAAACTGTTCAGGTACCAAGAATTAGCTCATCGTGTAGACGAAGCCCTAGGATTTATGGGTGCTGCAGGGCTCACGCTCGAACATCCTGTAATGCGATCAACTGAGTTTTGGACATCCCATGAGTGCTTGTTGTTGCCTTATGAGCAGGCGCTGACAAGGAAAGATTCTACTTCTGGTCGATACTACGATTGCTCAGCCCACTTTCTATGGGCTGGAGAACGTACTAGGCAGCTTGATGGTGCCCATGTCGAATTTCTCCGAGGAATTGCTAACCCTCTTGGAATCAAGGTACTTGATCTCACTCTCCTGTTTCCTGTTTCTCCGAGTAATTAGTTGTCGGAAACAACAACGCTTATGAGACTCTGGTATGATTATGATTACGTAGGTGAGTGACAAGATGGATCCTAGTGAACTGAACAAGCTGATCGATATTCTGAACCCCGACAACAAGCCAGGGAGAATTACGATAATCACCCGAATGGGTGCTGAGAATATGAGAGTGAAGCTTCCTCACTTGATTAGAGCTGTGCGTAGGGCAGGTCAAATCGTGACATGGGTCAGTGATCCCATGCACGGAAACACCATTAAAGCTCCTTGCGGTCTCAAGACAAGACCCTTTGACGCTATTCTGGTATGTTTCTTTATTATAATGCTCAACATTTACGTTGTTTACACCTTATTCAAACTGCAATTTCTTGAAAAACTATATATCGGATGCTTAGTTAGTGAATCATTCTATTGTAAGCTTATCTCACACGTAAAATGGTCAATTTAACGACTAAACTGTTAAGAAAATTTATTAGCCGTCTCATGCATGAGTTTGGATAGTATGCGTGAGGGTCGGGTAGAATTGTTCTAAATCTTTATGACGAGTAGGTTGTGATTATTACTCCGTACAAATTACGGTCAACCATGCCGACTGCATTACATGGAATGTGCAATAAATAATTGCTGTTCATTATTGCCCGACGTGGATCTCATCTTGTTTTTTCCATGTTAAGAGGTCAAAGGATATTTTGTGGACTTTTGACGTCCGCAATTATGTATTTTCAATTACAAATGAAACATTTCTCGAGATCGGGGTTCGGGATGAAACACAGTAGGATTTCAGCTACCGAACCCCTAAACTATTTGAGCGAGTAGTTTATATTAGCTGTCGTACACATACAACGGTCTTAATTCAGACTTCATGCAGTATTGGGGGTATGCTACCAGAGACAAGTTGTGTTAACTTAATGTTTTGGGGAAAATGGTAGGTAAAGACTAAAAATAGTGTGGTAGTTGGGGAAGTTGCCAAGAATTAGAGATTGTTTGATTGTCCAATATAATCATCACTTCACCTAATTTCTACAAGTATATTTTTTTAATGCTGTGGGACTGAGTTACACGTATCTGCAGTCCTACAACTTTGATTTTTATGCACCAAATAGCTTTTATCTTTTAGCTTTTATGATAATTATTCGTTTCGGTTGTCGATTTCTTGGAAACAGTCGCTCCATTTTACCAGTAGAAAAACGTATATCTGTTCGAGAGCATTGTGATCATGATAAATAGGTAACGGTTGTTATTGGTTAGATAATAACGTATGTTCGTTGATTGGTGATGAAACAGGCAGAAGTAAGGGCATTCTTTGACGTGCACGATCAAGAAGGAAGTCACCCAGGTGGTATTCACCTAGAAATGACGGGTCAAAATGTGACCGAGTGCATCGGTGGAGGACAGACAGTGACTTTTGACGATTTGGGCTCTCGTTACCACACACATTGTGACCCCAGGCTTAACGCCTCCCAATCTTTGGAGCTCGCCTTCATCATTGCTGAGCGCCTTCGTAAGAGGAGGATGAAGAGCCAACCCACATTGACCTCTTAAATCAATCAATACTGCTTCATCTTCGGTTTTTGCCTTTTTTCTTTTTTTTTAAATATCTTTTTTCGTGCTACCAAAAACTATGTTAATGACTGTATGATTATGCCTAATACTACTACTAAGTATTTCTGCATTTCTGGATTCTTTTAGTTTGATACTCCTTATGGTAATGTATTTGATCGTCTGTATCACTGTATGTGTATCCCGAGATAACGAGTCCTCTGGTGTTTGTGATGACAGAGGAAATAAATCAATTACAGTTTCATTCTATGTGTCGAGTGACTTTTCTGCGAATGTTATGTTATCTTCTCCAATATTTCTTTGTAATAATCGGCCGATGGTCTTATATGCATTTCTCACTTAGGATCAACAAGACAAGAATTTTCAGAAAACATTGAAAAAAATTTATGAATTTTTTCACATAAACTACACCAAACTTAAAAAAAAATATAAAAAAGAAAAATCGTGAACTTCCAGTCGGTAACTCTTAAACACTACATATGTCAAATGAGATTGATTCTAAAATGAGATACGTGAAAGAGGAGATACAGAATTGCTTTACAATAAACTTACTTGTACGAAAGCAGAGTAAATTCTCTGTTTCACTTTATGTTTCATTTGATGTTCCGTTACTTCATATAGTAAAAAATCTCTCTTTTACGTAATTATTTATTCATTAATCTTTTATAATTAATGATACTCCGTATTTATTAGCACATAGAGTAATAGAACACCAAATAAAGCACGAAAATGGAATTGGCGAATTTTAATTCGTACGCAGGAGTTGTTTGAAACTTGAAAGGCTAACATATTAGAAAGGGTAGGTTGGTAATTTCAGTGATTCGTGACGTCAGAGGCATGTAAAGTACGTTGGTGGAGAATTGAATAGCTGGCCCGCCTTGAGGGCCCTGTTCTACCGAATTTCACGATGTGGTACCTTGAGGGCCCTGTTCTACCGAATTTCACGATGTGGCCCGCCTTGAGGGCCCTACTCTACATGACATCCTCCGTTTTAATAGTTTTAAACAACTATATTTGATTTTTACACTATATTTTTTTTTCTCATATATTTAGTTATATAATTGTAAAAATTATAAAATTTGAATTTATAATAATATTTAGAAAATGACAATTATAAAAAGATCTTATATGACTATTTTTTATTTTATATATTAAAAGTTATACGGAGTATTAAAAATTCTCTTTACTTACAAATAGTGTCAAAAAACGAAATGTACATAATCTAGTGAAATGAGAGAAATATGTATCAATAAACTCTGTATTTTCTTGTGATAAGAATTAATAGACGATTTACTATATTATCATTTTTTCGGATAACATGGGGGTCCGAAATCACTATTCTTGGTGCGCAATGGTAAACCCCCTAAAGTGCATGATAGCTTTCAAACAATATACGTTAGGTCAGTTATCCGCTCTTTTTACCAGGAAGACAGATTCATGATCTATTAGACATAACCTTAAACATAACTTTTTACTTTCGAAGCGAAGTGAATTGAATTTGAAACCATAAAAATTCCATCCATGTTTTAACTTACTAGCACACAGCTTTGCGGTTCCAATATCATCATATTATCAATAACTACTCCGTATTTTTTAAAATGGCTTGGACTGTGGATGATATTGTCATATTGCTCACCAATTTTCGAAAGAAAACATTCTTAGTACTCGACTATTCCAATCTATTCTACTCCCTCCTATCCATGTGATTGTTTGCATGGCCCCACTTTTTGTGAGGGAAAAAGTGGGTCCATGCAAACAATTAGATGGATAGGAGGGAGTATATATTTACTTTATACACGTACATTGATGTTTGTTTTGTTTTGTTCATATATTTAGTTACGTATTCTCAAAAATTTTAAAAATTTAATATTATTAATAATATGATCGATAAGACAATTAAAATAAGAATAAATTTGGGTAATGAATGATCCTATCATAAAAACTACTTTTGTAGCAGGCCACAAACTACTTTGGGCTTTTGCGACTTTTGCCCAAAGACTTGGGCCCTTATATAGTTTCACTTCTTCAGATGTTACGAGTTACGAGTTACGACGCCATGACTATTGACTACATGAGCGTAATACGGATATTCACATTCCACTCCAATTATTCTCCAATCGAGGATCGTCTTGGCCTAGCGGTTAAAATTGAGGTACTCGTAACGATAGATCACAAGTTTGAATCCTTCTTCCTCCGTTATATTGCTTTTGTGGCTCATATTGGATAAAAAAAAAATTCAAATACGGAGTAAAAATGTTTATATTTTTAAAATTAAATGTCGTATTTACCCCAAAAAATCTATCCACAAGAAAAATTACTTCCTCCGTCTCGGACTTGTACATCCAAAATGAAAAATGTAAACAAATGACTGAGACACAAGAAGTAACATAAAAAAAATTACAATGAGATAAAAGAAGTACTCCGTACTACATTAGACAACCTATGTACACCTTATCATAATTAATCATAATTTCTCATTGCAATAATTTAGTTCTTTTGCTATAACCCGATTATTAAAAAGTGTCAAGGTAGGAAAGCTTATTGAAAAGAGAAATGAAAATAAATCAAAGAGAATATTATATTCAATAATGGTCATAATTGTTTTTTCACTAATTGTTCTATAAGACTGTCTCACCATAATTTATGGTGAGACAGGCCCATTTAACACCCTAAGCCCATTAAAAAAAAAAAAAAAAAAATATAGGAGATGTAGGCAGCTTTAACGTCAGTTTTATTTTTCATAATTGTTAGTTGTTTTTATTCTTCTTCTTCATTCTACTTCAACATTAAACCCTAAAAAATTTAAAATCAAAATTATTCAAATTCTATTGTCATTAATATAATCCAGGTATGTAATCTTACCTTCTTTTTAGTTTATTTTTAATCTCATATTTTTTAGCTTGTTAAATTGTAGTAGTATAATCATATTTTTGGTTTTAATATTGTTTTATGTTAATTTTGATTTTTTATTTTCGGTTAAATTTACTAATTTTAGATGATATGTTTTGTGTTTTGGTGTGTTTATAACTTACTAGTAATGTTTGATGAATGAAAAATGGTGACAATGATCTCAAAATAAGGTTTTTTTTTAGGGTTTATGAGTTTTTGTTGATTATTAATGTATGATATGATTTTAATTTGACAACCTATGATTTTAAGTTGAAAATTTTTGACTATAATTGAGAGCCTATGATGTTGTTATTATACCTGTGATTTTAAATTTAGAATCCTGTTTTTTAAGTTTGAAACCTGTAATTTTAATTTTAAACCGACTTCAGTATAATTTGTTTTGAAACCTATAATTTTAAGTTTGAAACCATTTTTAGTTTAGAATTAAGAATAATCTTGTGTTTATAATTTATAAGTTTCGAACCTTGTGTTTTAAGTATAATACCAAAGATTTAAGTTCATAACTTTGTGTTTTACATTTGAAATTAATTAGTTTGGAGTACAAACTAACAAACCTATGACTTTAAGCTTGGAACCTTGTGTTTTAAGTATAATACTCATGATTTAAATTTTGATACGTATGCATTATATGAGATATTATTCGAGCGTTATATTATGTGTGTATTTTTTAACTTTAAAGGTTTTTTTAAACAATTGTTACTAAAGTAACATTCTTGATAATAAAAATTAGCCAATTAGCTCAATGGTAGAGTGTGTAATGCGGCCTTGAGATGTAGGTTCGAATCCTACATTGGCTACAAATTCGAATCTTAATGTTTTAGGTTTATAACCTTCTATTTTAACTTGAAAACCTTGCATTTTAACTTGAAATACGAGTCAATAAAAAAAAAAAAAAAAAAAAAAAGTAATGTTTTACACAATAATTAAACAAAAATTTGTAAACTGTAACATTAGTATATGTTATTTAATATCATCATTCATTATTTAAACATAGAAAAAAAAATCTAATAAGTTTTCCACAATGTAGGTGGTTTTTTTTGCCCCATGTGTAGCATCAGTTGTTTTTTTTTTTTTTTTTTTTTTTTTTCTTCATATTTTTTTGTTATTGGGCTTTATTATTGGACTTGTTTCACCATAAGCTATGGTGAGGCCTCATGTAAGAAGAGATTCTTGATTATCTCTCCATTCAAATCCAAATCGCAGAGTTTACCGTTCAGACACTATTCACTCTTAGGCGCTCAATTTCAATTATCTGCCGATCGTAAATATAGATATATTAAATGTGATCTTGTTTATCTCGTCTTTATGAGTAGAAAATTAAAATATATTTTTACATTTTTGAATAAACATAAATAAAGATATGTGAACTCGCAGTCGCTGCCTCAAAAAAAAAAAAAGAACACTGATTGGATTTGAATGGAAAGATTCAAGATACGAAGTACTACGGAGTAATAAAATTACAATTATTGTTTTTTTTTTTTTTTTTTTTTTGACATAAAACATTGAATTCTCGATTACTTTATACTTCGTATATGATATTTATCCGAAGCTCTATTTTCAACGCGCAAAAGAAAAGGTGTAAATTCCGGCACAACAAAAAAACCGAACGCAACCTCAACACGGACAAACTACACATCATACAACACGACGTCGTATTTAAAAATTTCTTCGACATCTTCTCTGCGAATCTTTCGCTGAAAAAAGTTTAAAAAAAACTCAAATTCAATTTTCACAGAAACACAAATTCCAAAATCAAAATCAATCGATTGAATTAGTTCTCGAAAAAAATGGAAGTAACAATGGAGAATGATCGAAGAAGTGGAGCTTTAGGAGACATGAGAGTATTACCTGATGAAATCATTTGCGATATTATTTCTGTTCTTACTCCTCCTGATGTTGTTCGTCTTTCTTGTGTCAGCAGGTTATTTCATGTTTTAATTCAATCATATTTCAGTTTAATTGCTTTGATTTTTAGTATTTTGTGATTGTGATTTATCAGTGAAGATGATATTAGTTGGATTATAGAAGAAATGCACAAATTGTTGAGTAAGATGGTCTTTAGGGTTATGAATGTGCTGGAATTGAGATCATCAATCAATGCAGAGGGAAAGAATGTGAGGAAATTGTAGATAAGTAAGGAAGAATAATAAAGGGAATGATGAATGTGTTGGTTTTTAGTTAAAATTGTTAAGAGTTCATAATTGATTTTGGGTCTCCAACAATCAGTTTAAGCTTTTGGTTAGGTTGGTTCCTGACGCTGGTACCAGAGCCTTGTGACCAAAGATCACGAGTTCGAATCTCTTATGGGTACAATTCATTTAGGATGGAAGGAGTATGTGTCTATCTTCCTCTATTGTTGCTCTGCACAAGAGTCGTCTTTTGGAATCGTTCACGAGAAGTTAAATAATGTATAAGAGGAGATTGGTAGTTGTTGATGGTTGACATATGAGTTGGGTGGAAATTTACCTCCAAATATGGGGGTAATGCATTTTTTAGGGCTCGCTTGGGATGAGGATAATTATTATGTGAATAACGGTTGTAAAAACCAGAAGAATTTAGAGGAGATTGGTGGCTAATGGTGGATGTAGACGGTGGAAGGAAGAGGGGATGATGGAATAATTATCGCCATACGGGGTAATATATTACTAAAAGGGGAGGTGGGTTTATTCCTCGAAATAGAGCAAATATTATCTCTCAGTGCCATGTCTTCCCTCCATTTTCTTAGTTCATTTTAGCTCTATTACTCGTGTAGCAAATGCCCTCTACTCAAGCAAGCCTTTGGGGGGGGGGGGGGGGGGGGGGAAGTGGGTAATATTTATGTTGACGTCATTATCACCACTTTGCTCCAATTTTTTTTTTTTTTTTTGTTTATTTTAACTCTATTATCCTATTAATAATTAGGGAGTATCTATGTTCCAAGTGAGCCCTAAATAAAGTCATTATTTTAAATGATTATACATACAAGTATTAGTCAACAGATGAAAGATACTTATGAGAATTTTATATCCTCATGCAGTGTGATGTACATATTTTGCAATGAAGAACCACTTTGGATGACTCTTTGTCTCAACAATGTGAATGGCCTCTTGGAGTATAAAGGATCTTGGAAGAAAACGACTCTACAATAGTAGGTTTTTCCTACCTTGGAACATGGTCCTACTTTTGTTTGACGTTATTATATTCGCAGTGTGTTAATGTTTTGTTTGATGTTAAACTGTAGTGAAAAGGCTGTAAATATGGATGATACGTCTCAGTTTAGGCCATTGTCATTGCAATTCGATGGTACTTAATTCTCTTAGAAGTTTGCAATATTGGTCATGGATGAATCTTTATGGTATGCTAATCTAGGTGATGATGATTGGCCTAATAATCTTTTCTACTAAGTCATTTTACTGTATCTGTGCAGGATTCTACTCTTTGTTCCTGTATAGGAGATTGTACAGATGCTATACTACGTTGGGCGAGTTCTCTGTGGATAGTGGAAATGTTGAAAGAAAGGCTGATCTTTCTCCAGAGGAATTCCGTAATAAATATGACGTGAAAAAGCCGGTATGTTTGCTAAAGTACAAAGATTTTGCAGAAATGCGTAGTGCAATTTTCTTATTCCTTAAGTCATCGTATAGTATTCACACTCATGCCTCAATTGCCCTGTTTTTTTCCTATGTTTTACACGTTTGAACACCTAAACTGAAGTAAAGATTACGTGAGATTGCTTTTTATATGCATCAGATTAAATAAGATTGCTTTTAAATATAGTTTCATCACTATTTAAGTTTTATAGGTGATATCATTGCTTATCCTTTGCTCTGTTGGTTATGTGCTTATGTATGGATGCTTTTGATTGACCGTATCAGGTTCTGATTACTGGTTTAGCTGATAGTTGGCCAGCTAGGAATACATGGACCTTGGACCAGCTAGTGCTCAAATATGGGGATATGCCTTTTAGAATTTCGCAACGAAGTGCTCGGAAACTCAAGATGAAACTAAAAGATTATGTCTCATACATGGAGCTTCAACATGATGAGGACCCTCTATATATCTTTGATGAGAAGGTAGAAATGAACTGACACAAATTTTACATGTTATACTCTACTATTTAGTTTTCATAATCTCTGACTAGTCTTTGCTAGCAGTTTGGGGAAGTAGCACCAGATTTGCTGAAGGATTACGCCGTGCCTGATCTATTTCAAGAAGACTTGTTTGATGTTTTGGATACTGACCAGCGTCCACCATTTCGATGGCTCATAATAGGACCAGAGAGATCGGGAGCTTCTTGGCATGTGGATCCAGCTCTAACTAGCGCGTGGAACACTCTGTTATGCGGTCGTAAGAGGTGATGCTCACATCAATTTTGGTTCTTTGCCTGTTGCATGATTTAATCCCACTATTGGCTAGTCTTCTCAAAATAATCGCACCTTGGCGATTTTTCTTCATAAAATTGGTCTTTATATGCTATCGGCATGCAATAGATTATACCGAGAAACAGAGTGATTGAATGAATAAAGGCCATGTGAATATTTAAGGAGGAAGATGGACAAGCTTTAGTGAAAAAATTAAAAGAATTGGTATCCATTTTACAGTGAAAGGTCACAAAAAACCATTAATTACTGCTTTTGGATTATTTGGAAATTGAATATGGGGCCTTTTTAAAGCAATAGTTATTTAACCGGTTTTGGAATTTAAGATATGACTCTATTTGTCGGAAACTAGAATTTGCTCTTTTGATATTAACAATCATGCAATGTGTGGGACTGTGGGTGTATAAGTGTATTCGTAAAATGTGCGACAACCTTGCAATTATTGTCTTCACATTATTATCCTTTTGGCCTTTCATAATATGCAAATCAAATTGATTTCTTGAACTGTCTGACTAAATTTATTACTTCTAAATTTGAAACTTGTTAGTGTACATTTTTGCAAACTTTTGCTGATAACAAATTTAAATTGCTTCATTATGGGTGAAAATTTTGGTTAATCTTTCAACAGGTGGGCACTGTATCCTCCTGGTAAAGTGCCTTTAGGTGTGACTGTGCATGTAGATGAAGAGGATGGTGACGTTAATATTGACACACCTTCGTCTTTACAGGTAATCGTGGGTAGACTGTAAAAACCACTTGTTTGCAGCTTGCTTGTTCTGCTTTCTTTTTATTTTTGGTGGCGCTGGCTATTTATTTGTTTTTCATTTTGTCGTAGTGGTGGCTTGATTTTTATCCGCTCCTCCCAGAAGAAGACAAGCCTATAGAATGTACTCAGTTGCCTGGTGAGACTATCTTTGTTCCAAGTGGTTGGTGGCATTGTGTGTTGAATCTCGAACCCACTGTTGCTGTTACACAAAATTTTGTCAATACTGCAAACTTTGAATTTGTATGCTTGGATCTGGCTCCTGGCTACCGTCACAAAGGAGTTTGCCGTGCTGGTTTGCTTGCTAGTGATGATGTCAATTTTGAAGATGGCGATGTAGTAATGACCAACACCAACTGTTGTTCGAGCCCCATGGATGAGCTAAGGGGAGAAAAAAAACTTAGAACACATGTACACCGAGATAATTCTGGAGGTGGAGCTGCTAATTGTTGTAGCATCTGGAAAAATGACTTCCCCTATGAAATAACTTTTCTGTCAAATTTTTTGGATGAACATCGAGATCATTATAACTCTGTCTGGAGCTCATCAAACTGCATTGGACAAAGGGAGATGAGAGAGTGGCTATGGAAACTCTGGATTAATAGACCGGGATTGAGGGATCTGATATGGAAGGTATACTATGTTAACTTGTCACTCTCTAGACTTCTTTTGGAACAGTTCTGTTTCCAGTCGAACTAGCTGGATCATTCTTACCTTAATAAACCATTCAGGTTTCCTAGGAATGAAGGGAGTAGAGATGGTCCGCAGACTTTGACCCATTATGATTTTTTTTTCATCTACCCTTCTACATATTTATGCTCATTCTAAGTTATACTAGATGTATTCATCCTTCATATTGCTCCTTGAGTTTTGACATTAGGTTTCTAGAGTCAGCTAGAGTTTCTAATAATCTAATTCTTTCTTATATAAAACGCTTGCGCTAGTTTTAAATAATTGAGACTAGGATTTTATTTTCAGTCCTGGGTTCTTAGAGCATGCGTTGTGGGCAATCCGCCACTAGCATTTCATGTTGTTGCCTTCATTCTTGCTGAAAGTTAGGCAAGGATGTGAACTACATTCAAGTAAATTAATCCTGAACTTGACACGCTTGACTACTTGAGCCTTATTTTGTATGACTATGACTGTGCGAGTGCTGGTAGTTTCACATAAGATGCAGAATATGCCTCTAGTCTTTTACTAAATGCAATTGTTTTCCTACTAGGGGGCATGCCTTGCTTTGAATGCTGGAAAATGGTATGAATGCCTTGTTCAGATTTGCCAGTTCCAAAATTTGCCTTCTCCGACTGATGATGAAAAGTTGCCTGTGGGAACCGGCAGCAATCCTGTAAGTCCCCTGACCAAAATTGTTTCATATCTATAGCATCGTCGGGACGAGTAACTTACTTAGCTTCCATATGGACTGAGGATTTTCTTAGACATTGATGTAATTGATGCATCATTTGGTTGTTTCTTACCAATAACTCGGTATCTTGTCTGTGCATTCTTATGAACTCCGTATTTCTTTTCATGTTCTTCTATCATAAGCTAAGACAATGGACAATTAATTCTCTTGTTGTCTAAAAATGTTGTGTTTGCTCTTTGACACAAAAAGTTTAATGATAAATTAGAAAGGGTTAACTCGTTAGGCAGTGGCCCAGAAGTTATATTCAGTGTTATTTTAGTAATATTCGCTCTCTCCATTTTTGAATATATGATTTTCGCTTCCCCTGTGGCGCTTTAACTTTTAGTTTATAAAAAATATACAACATGATAACTATTTTGGAATTTTTATTAATAGATACAAATTTGCAGGCTGTCATGTCTAGTTGTCAGCAAGTATTTCATAAATTCTTTATCTAATTTCTTTCTCTGCAGGTGTTTCTCATTGGAGATAATGTAGTCAAAATATTTGTTGAAGGAGGACTAGAAACCTCTCTCTATTGTTTGGGCACAGAGGTATATATCCCAAGGCCCAAAGTGACATCTCATTTTGATAATGAAACGCTTAAATTATATAAACAAGTTATAGCCTGAACATTGATAAAATTTGCAGCTTGAGTTCTACAATTTGCTACGTGAAGTGAGATCACCTTTGAGGGGCCATGTTCCTGATGTTTTGGCTAGTGGTTTTATTTCGTTTGATAATGGATCTTACACTCTTGTACCATGGGATGGAAAAGGGATACCCAATATGATTGTGGATCATGGTTCTTTGATCGACATTTGCAAAAGCTACAGCGTTCCCTTTGGTCTATGGAGCAAATTATTATTTGATCGTAAAACAGTGGATTCGCCTGCCGGTGGGTTAAGCAATGTATCGGAAAGCACGAGCATCTGGCCTTACATTGTGACGAAACGGTGCAAAGGGAAAATATTTGCTGAGACGTAAGTAGGCCTGTATTAGTATTACAAATCCTCATTTCTCTGGTCTAACTTAAAAATATGATTGTTGAAGTTTGAGTTATCGTATGTTATTGCAGGAGAAACTCATTGTCCTGGGAAAACACCCTGGATGTCGCTTCCTTTTTAGGAGAGCAGCTGCATAGCCTTCACACATTGCCTGTTCCTCAGCTTGACCATTCTACTTTGGATAACATTAAACATGAAGTCGGTCTTGCTGGTACCACTTCTATGGAAGTTTGCTCTGATAATACCGTAGCTTGGGAGATATTTCTCAACAACCTAGCCATTCGCAGGAAGAATGTTGTGAACAACTTAACAAAATGGTATTTTGACTTCTAATTGTCCTGTTTATGCTGGTTTAATAGATAATTGATTGGTTTATAAATTAATGGTTGTGATGTGCTTATCTCATGCACTTGCTTTGAGATCTAGTATCTGTCGCAATTAGTTCTTCATACTTTCTTGTGACTTTGTTTCTCTATACTTAACGGCAACTTGTCATCAGCTCCGTTGATGCGAGTTATACTTTTTGCATGTAACCTGGTTGCATGATGTTCATATCGATCACATGATCAGTGACTCATTTGCAAGTCCCGAGTGTTTCGTAAACATCTTTGTCTCACTCCCTTAGTATATAGAGCTTTGTTTTGTGACTATGGTGCATGTTATACTACAAGAAGTCACAATAAATAATTGTTTGCTGTTACTTCGTAAATTTATGTTTTCTCTTTCTTGGTAGTTCGTTCAAACTCTTCACTATTTTGACTGTGTGAACTTTGTAACGACAGGGGGTACCCCATTCCTACTTGTCTCATTGATAAAGCACTTGAGTATCTCCCAGATGATTTCACGAAATTACCCCCTCTCTTTGCGGTACAACTATCATTCAACGCTTATTATGACTTCTTCAAGATGAAATTTATTTCTGATTAGTCGTCTTCTGTTTTGGCATATGTTTCAGGATGAAAGTTGTTCCTGGATACATTCAGACATAATGGATGACAACCTATATCTGGAACCCTTGACTAATAATAGCGTCAATAACCATGCAAACCATGCATATAGCAACGGTAGCGTAAACAATGGAGATGTTCAACTGTGGAAACCTTCATATATTCTCGACTTCAGTGACCTGTCTGTTGGTGAGTTATGGTTTTAAACAAACAAGACGTTCTTGATCTGAGCTAGCGCTTGCTTAAATCTATTCGTTCTATTTTCAGGAGACCCAATACTCGACTTGATCCCTATACATCTGGATATTTTCAGAGGAGATCCACGTTTACTTAAGCATCTATTAGCTAATTATAAGCTCACTTTGCTGAATAAAAACTCACTGCTGGATTCTTCAGACAAGATCAATAAGTTTGGACATGCCTCTTACCGCGCAATGTGAGTCACAACTACCTTTTTTTTTTTTTTTTAATTCGTCTATAGCAGTTAAAATGATGATTAGTTTTTTTTTATTTTTGTACTACTTAGACTCTAACGGCTTGTTTTGATACAAAATTTTCGAGGGAAGGGGAAGGTAAATATAGCTACGAATTAATTTGAAAAGAATGAAAATTGATCTCTCAATTTTTTCTAACCACTTGTGCCCCCGAATGCAATTTCTGTTGGAAGGGTAAATAACTTGTCTTAGAGGAAGAAAGGGTAAATAACTTGTCTTAGAGGAAGAAAATGGAGACATATTCTCCCATTGATTTCACCTCTCGAGTTGAATCATCAAATTCTTCTGTTATGAGTGATCATAACAGAGACATACTGACAGTTAATTCGGATGGTGGACGACAGGTGTTACTGTATATTGCACAAGGACAACGTCTTGGGAGCTATATTCGACATATGGGATAACTTGAGGGATGCAACTTCGTGGGAGCAAGTTGAAGAAGAGGTTTGGGGAATCCTGAATGAAAGCAGTTCGTAGTTTGTTCTGAATTTTAAATATCGATATTTGCTCGTATTACTTTTAAATTTCTTACCCAAAATCATTTTTCGTGGGAGCTTTTATCTGATAACTCCATTCTCTGTACTATTGATACCAATCTTCATTTTTTTTCGACCTGTAATTTTTGTTGTTGTTTTGAAGCCTGTAAAGGTTTAATTTTTTCATTACTGACCAAGAATTACGTTATACGATGCTTCCTTAAATTAAATGGCAATGTTACTTGATCAAGAACTAGATTTTCTACTTTATAACTTGGAACATTGTTTGAAATTATTGTGCTAATGACACCAGCTCACTCAGTTGTCGTTCTACTGTTATACGATACATCACACGTAAAACAATCTTAGGTACTGAATTACGGAGTACAATTTATTCGTCCATTAATAAAATCAATCACTACAAATCCAATAAAACAATAAGGCTTACTCTGTATATTCTAACAAAATTATGACAAAGGGTTAAGTTTAGACGACGTCAACTTAACGCGAAAGTGAAACGTAGGAATCTATGACTGGCAGAAGAAGCAAAAGCAGGCCTTCTTGGGGTACCTTGGTACAAGAGTAAGCAGAAACTAGGGAGTATAATTTTGTTCAAAACCGACATCATAAACTCAAATAAAACAAAGTATTTGAGAGATGAAAAGCAAAACCAATACAAATTCACTTCAACTTTCAAAAAAGGTACCACCAAATATATTAAGTCTAGACCTGAAAGCTAGAAACACATGGAAAAACACTCTCAAAACTCGGAATGTAGTTAACTAAGCAGCTTCAGAAGGCCTCTTAGAAGCAGTCGAGATCTTCGACCGCCTCTTAGCCAAACTCTCACTACGCCTCTCCCTCTGTTCCTTCAACCTGCTAGCTAACAGCTTCTGGTACTCTGCGGCATCAGACTTCGCCTTAGTGATCCTCTTCTTCTTCAACGCTATTCTTCTGCGCTTCCTCTGCAGGGTCAATGGAGTCACCAGCCTCTGAATCTTAGGGGCCTTGCTGATCTTCTTACCTACATCGACAAATATCAACATATACATTGATTAAATCGTACAGGAACATTAATATATACGTATATGTGTATGAAGAGGCAAAGTACATACCAGCCTTGTTGGTGAAAGTCCTGCGGTAGGTGTTGACGTACTTACGGACATCATCGTCCTTGGACAAGTTGAAAAGCTTACGGATCTTAGAAGCCCTCTTGGGACCTCTCATCCTGGGCTTCTCAGTGTCGGTCAACCCGGGGAGATCATGCTCACCTTTCTTCACGATAACCAAGTTCAGAACAGACAAGTCCTGGCTGACAATGCATCCACGGACAGACTTCCTACGACGCTCACCATCACGCCTTCCATGGCCACGGAAACAGCTCGTTCCTGCCAACCGTAATGTCAAACCCCAGTATTTACAGACGCAATCACAATTGTATTTCACCAGCGTAACAACAAAATCACAGGTATTTGTGAAACGAAACAAAGAACAGACCTCTGTGGAGCAAGAGGCGAACTCTGCCAGGGGTCAACACACCCTGCTTCATCGGGAAACCTTGCTTGTCACAGCCTCCCTTGATCTTGAAAACATATCCCTTAAATTCCTGTAACATAATACAAGATACGAAAATAAAATCGCTGCTTCTTCAATTATACATTGTAAAATTACGTATGATTATGTTGCAAGTGCAAGTGCAAGTACCTCTCCAAGTGCATCTCCAGAAACCTCTTGAGAGATCCTCTTGTCGTAGAAAGCTCGGCTATTAAGAAAACAATTTTAACAACATTATTCCCAAAGGAGCCAAGACAAAGACATGAAGACCGAGAGAAGGGTGTGCGCATATTGTTATATATACGAGCACCTGAATACACTAAAGCCATACAAGTGACGGCAAAAATGCAAGCATTGGTTATCTCGACTCTATGTTGGCAACTAAAAGGGCTGAATGCACTACGTGCTCAACGAGCAAAGCACTTCAACAACGAAATTGCCTTTGCTATGTATCAACATTCAGAAGCAAATTAAACTCAAATATTTTAATATGCATTGAGCAAAAACAATACGATAAGACAGCCATAAAAGGTGAAGGAAAGACGGTACACATTGGTAATCTAGTATCTATATATTTGCAAGCAACGGGAGAAAATTAATACGATAAACCGTAAACAAGTGAAATCGTCCATGAAAATCATAGCAAAGTGATTGAAATGGAGGATTTGGTTTCTGTCATACAAAATCCAACTACAAATCTTTAGAAAATTCAAAACATTTCAGAAAAACAAAAAACAAAACGTATACAGTACATCTTAATAAAATTACAGCAAAAATTGAATTGAAACATTTTTCATATGGAATAACCATGAAAAAATTGAATCATAAGCATAGATCAATTAAATCACAAATCTTCATAACATAAAGTAAAACCCTAAACCCACAAAAAAATCAAACATTCTTCAATAAATCTCAACAAAAAAAAAAAAAAAAAAAAAAAAAAAGAAAAAAAAAAGAGAAAAACTCACAGCTTTTGATCGTCATCGATCTCGAGCTTCTTTTGGCACCCTGTAGTAGGGTTAGCAATGTTGAACTGCAATCAAAATCAAAATCAAAATGATTAAAAAGATCAAAACTTTTTCAACAGAAACGAATAAAAATGATAACTGTAAACCTAAATTGAAAAAATAATTTGGAAGCAAACCTTCATTGTATAGAAGAATTGAGGAGACGATGAAGATGAACGAGCAAACTGCGCTCTTTTTTTAGGAGGTTTATTGTCTCACTCAATTTCTAGGGTTTTTTTTTTTTTTTCATTTCACCTCCTTTTATTTTATTGACTCTTTCAATTTCTAGGGTTTTTTTAGGGCCTCTTGTTCGTTGGGCTAACATTCATTTCAATTTGTTGTTTTTTTTGGGCTTGTTGTCATGGGCTGATAGATTGGGTGGTCTCTTTTCTCTTATGTTGGATTGTTGGGTTGTGAGCTAGGAAACACCGATATCTCTAAAATATGTCGTGCACGTGTCTGATATCGTATCGGATTTCGATATGATATGTCCCGATATGTCTTTGATATTATGTTATGTTATATGACAAAGGATGTGAATGAGGTTGAAGGGAGGGACTAATTTGCTTGTACTCTGTAGAAAATTTTATTTTGAAAATCAAAAGTTATGTTATGACAAAAGACAACTTACGTTGAATAGTTTCAACTTAAATATACTCGTAATAACATTAAACTAATACTCTAAATTTATTAAGATAATTTAAAATATTAGAAAAATACGAAAGAATTATTTGAACTTATTTATTATTGGATCGTCTAATGTTATAGAATGATCCTAAAAAAATGTTTTTATTAGTTGAATAGGACATACAACTATACAAGTGTTCTGGTATATGACGGATTATATTTTTGTATCTTATTGGGTTCGATCTAAATAAGTAGATTTATAAGAATTTTGATATCTTTTGCAATTTTTGTATGACTAGCGGACTGATCTTTCGTCCTAATTCCTTAATAAAAGTAAGTGTAATGAGAAAAAATGCCTCTCATATTCTCAATCGTGTACAAAATGGTTATGGATTAGGTGATACGTCACCAACCTCTTTCTTTCACCTTGGGTGCGTTGGTCATGACTCATGGTGTCATCTAAATCACACGCTCACTTAGAAATTGACAGGACTCATGGTGTCATCTAAATCACACACTCACTTAGAAATTGACACAGCTGACAATGATTCTACGAGTAACTTTTTAATTAGAGGTGGTCAAGGGTCGGGCTTCAAAATTGAAGCCCGGGGCCGGTCCTTTAGAGGTAAGGGTCGGGCTCAGAATTTGAGTCACTAGCCCGATCCTTAGGCAGGCCTGAAAGGGCCCTTTAAAATTTAAATATTTTTTTTTTTGTTTTTTTGGCTGGGTCAGGAGGGCAGGGCTCCAAAAATTTGGCTGGGACCCGGCCCTTGAATCTTGGCGGGGCCAACCGGACCTTGGAAGGCCGGTCAGGGCTCCAAAAACACGGCCCTCGACATGACCCGAGCCGGGCCGTACTGGCCCGTGAAATAGCCAGCTCTATTTCTAACGTAATAACGCTTCAATAATTTTATCGTGAGACAATCTCATAATAACATTACAGTGTGAGATCTCATGCATAAAACATGATTACTGAAATATTTGAAATAATTTTACTTAATTATTAGTGATTTTACTACGACGAAGTAACAACCCTTGCTCAATTCTCTTTTTCATTTCCTTGGTTAATTTTACTAATTTATGCTTACAAAAGTTCATAGATACAATTTGTAATTTGTACTTCCTCCATTCCATTTGATTCTATACATATTTCTTTTTCGGAAATCCCAATCAATTCTATACATTTCTATTTTGGTCCGTACTTTATTAAACTAAAAGACCAATATACCCTTCATTAATACCCCACCCAATCCACTTGCAATGTCCTTTTTTAAAGAATAAAGTAGGGGTAGTTTGGTAATTATATTGTCTACCCCACTTAATTTTCTTCTACCGTTGTATAGAACCAAACAGAATGGAGAAAGTAATAAATAATAAAATCAAAATGTTACTCCTATATATAGTCCTATCTACAGAGTACTTATCATCAAAATTCCTGCATTATAGTAGGCTCCGTTCCTTTGAGCTTATAAAAGCTTAAATTTATATTTCCTCCATTTCGTTAGGTGGTATACGTTTGACCATGACACAATAATGAAGGTAGAAGAAAATCAAGTGGAGTAGAGAATATTATTATCAAAATAACCCTACTTTATTTGCAAGTGGGTGGGTAGTAAATTAAGGGTAGTATAGTATTTTAACTTGATAAAGCATGGATTAAAATAAAAACGTATACAATTGATTGGAATTTCTAAAAAAGGAAAACGTATAGAACCTAATTGAATGGAAGAAGTAGGAGCTAAACTTAATAGAAGCTAAAGTCAATCGAAATAAAGGCTTGTTGAGGCTTATAAAAGCTAAATTTATAAAATCAAAATTTATTAGAGTTGAATTAATATGAGTTGAAATTAAGGTGAAAAGAACAAAGCCTAATTCCCTGTACACAACCCTTTTAAATATACTCTATGTATTTCAATTTAGATATTTGAAATTAATTGTCCTATAGGCTATAGTATTACTTCGTATTACTTTATCTATTCCAATAGGTTCTATACGTTTGCTTTATGCACGTACATCGATACTCGTTTTGTTTCGTTCATATCGTTGGTTTCATATTCTTGAAAATTTTAAAATTTTGATATTTGTAATGTGCTCAATAAGACAATTAAAACAAGATCACACTTGACTGTTTTTTTATTTGTACGTTAAAAGTTATATCGAAGATTCTACACACTTATGAATAGTGTCCAAAAAGTGAAACATATAGAACCTATTGGAATGGAGGAAGTAAGTATTAATAGGATTACTATGGACTGAGTATTACAAACTATCACCGTATCCATACCATTTTGTAAATATCACCTCATTTAACCTGATCATGATGACTAATAAAGTAGAATGTGATCATTATTAAGAATTTTAAAAACATTCACATTTCACTCAATAATAATCAAAATCAGTTTATCAATCTCTACGATCACATTTCATACATCAGAAAACTTATCTTTCACTTGACGATCTTTCCCAAAACTTACTCGAACCCCACATAAACCTTACATGCAAACACTTCCGTCGTATATACAGTTTTTAAAATCCTATGCACAAAGTTCAGGAAAGAAAGCAACAAGCATTCAAGCACAGTGCATTGTTGGGTGCTTTTGTTCTTTGTTTTTTCTCTGTCCCTACTTTTCCGCTTCACTAGGTGCTCTTCTTTGACTGGGGGTCCCACCACATTTAAGTGATTAATCTTCATAACAAAATAAGAAAAAAAGAACTTCTGTGAACGACTGAGCGGTCTTACGATAACTAATAAGTTCGACTTATTTACAGCATTCTTCAAAAAGAATAGCTTCTACAAACTTTATACTCCGTATATTCCAACTCACGACATCAGAAATTGTATCGAGAATTACATCCAGCCATGCAGCAATAATACCTCTATAGTACATAGAAAAAGCAAAGTCCATACGATATTACGATAAACATATTAAAATGTTAAGGATAAACATGATGCAGCAATATATTTTAATCAAGGTAAGTTAAATAACTAAACAAATGGAAGAGAAAAGATCATGTATGATTGTATGAAGATGAAGCAAGAAAGTCGTCCTACTTGTTCCTGGTATTACTCAGCTGCACATGCAAATTATAACTCAATCTAATGTAGTTCCTACTCAAGAGCTCTTGAAGATCTCTAATTTTTCAATAAATTATAAACGCTTACGACAAATTTACAATGACGGTCTCCTGCACTTAAGCTCAAATCAATTAAAAATCACATTATTATACGTTTAGACCCAGTGAGAAGTGCATTAACATGTAGCGCGTATTCACCTACTACTTCGAGATAATAAATGTTTTGTGGTTTGTTTTGCAGGAGAATGAAGGATCATACTACCAGCGGGCAGAAATCATGTGCACCAAAAGTAAGAATCACGTAAAACGTTTATTTATTATGGACACAGAGACATAAAACCCGAAAGTTTACTACAGAGAAGTCAGCAGGCTTGTCCAATGCCACATTTCAATGCTCAATACATTACAGTCCGACGATGCAAAAAGTGCAATTCGAACTTCAAATGTTTATGATGAGGTTCAAGTTAAACAGCTAACACAAACCATTGAAACTTTATCACGTTTCACCATAACTGACTCTAGGACGGTCTCCATAAAAGCGTACGCATAATGGGTAAAATATGGAATCATCAACCGTTAAGGCGTTAAGTTACCAAAATATCATGTGTAGGATTGTAGGATTGTAGGAGTGCAAAAGAAATGCACTATCAAATCTTGCTATTGCTAAAACTCGTCTACAAAAAGCATGATTAGGCGATATTACCCAAAATCCAACACAAAAAGGCAAAGACGAACATGCTCAAAAAAGGTATCATGTTCGAAAGTACGACAAAATGCTAATCTTCAACCTTTAACTCAAACGAGCATCCATTTTCCAATTACATCATAGAATGAAGAAACCCCTACATCGTTCACCTCATGTCGTTACACTAAGCATAGATGATAAGCAAGCGTAGCCAAATCGACAAGTCTAAAGCTCCCGATAGAGCGACATGCTTCTGAAAATGAAGATAAATTCATACTTTCCTTAAAAAGCTTCACCATATGGGGTGATCGCTTTTACCTCTAATCGACAAAATGCTTTTGAAATCTTAGAACATAATTAGCTTCATCACAAACATAGAAACATCAATGCACAAAATAATCCACAAAACAATCAAGCAAATTAAGGAAAGATGACATCTTTCTAAAACATAATTCTACAAACATAGAAGTTTATAAAACCGACTTGTTTTTCGACCATTTGGAGAAAGCTATAAATCAATACAATCCACAAAACATTACATCAATTAGGGTTTCCATATTTTAATTAAAAACAAAAAACAAATACTTGAAATAAAAAGTTTATACTACATTAAACCCTAAACAATACTGTACTATGATTTTCCCCTTCTTCATAATATGCACAAATCATCATCAAACCCTAATTAATTTTTCTCTAAGTTTTCAATCAGCCAAAAAAAAAAAAAATAATAATAATAAAAAACTTGTGCATTGACTAATTTGAATTTGATTACCTAAAAAATTGACCAATCATTTAGGGCTAGGAACCCCGGGAATGGTGGGAGACAACGGCAAGAGCAATTTGGGAGACGGCAAACACCCGAAAGAAATCGGGTCGGATTCTCCGGATTGTAAATGGTGGTGGTCGGAGTTGATAAACCGGAGGTAGGAGGAGATGGGGCTGTCGGCGGAGGAGTGACAAGAAGGAAGAGGAGGAAGCGGCGAAAGCGGGCCGAAACCCGAAGATGGTGGGCGGGTTGAGAGCGGCGGAGGTCGGATGCGGTGGAGCCGAGACGACGACGACGACGACGACGGTGGTTGTTGTTGTTGCGGCGGTTGTTGTTGTTGTGGTTGTTGTTGTGGTGGGTGGGAGGGTGAGCCGGTGAGTTGTTGGACGACGTGGCGGAAGTCGGATTTGCTGATGTTGTAGACTGGTGGTTGTGGTTGTGGTTGTTGTTGTTGCGGTGGTTGTTGCGGCGGCGGAGGAGTGGTGGTGGTGGTGGTGGTGAGAGAGGGTTTGGAGATCTTGTGGGAGTGTTTGTTTAGGTGGCTTAACTGACGCACGAATTGATTGCGGTGGTTGGTGGTGGTGGTGGCGGCGGCGGCGGTGGTGGAAGGTTGGGGCGGCGGAGAAGACGGTGGTGGTGGTGGTGGTGGTGAAGGGTTATCCATATGAATGAATGTATGTAATGTGTTGTGTTTTAGTCAAAGTGAAGAGCGAGAATGAGATGATAGTCTTTCTTTGGTTTGGACAACACTTATTAAACCCAACTACAATATATCGCCACGTTTTTCGCTAAATAGCGCCACATTTTTGTTGAACTTCCAAAATTGCCCTTAATTAAGACTTAACTAATTGTACCATTTACCTAAGTAATTTTGTTTTAATTAACCTAAAACTCTACTAGTTACCCAAATACCTAAAACTTAACCCATTATTTCAAAAAAAAATCAGAATTGTTCTTCCCTCCTCACCCAAATTCATCAACTTGAATCCAACTTATTCATCTAATGTGTTTTCGATATTTATTTGTTTAAATCAACTTTATAATGTATTAGTTGTTGTAATTTTCCCCTTCCCATTCGAAATCCATGGCAATGTTGAACTATAATGTCGATTTTAGCCGGCTTTTTGATGTGTTTTTCGAAATTTTTGGCGATTTGTCATTGGCTCATTCGTGAAATCTACTCGAAGTATCTGTGGTTGTTTCGAAAATTTTACTCGAATAGCCGGTGGTTGGTTCGAAAATATTGGTCGAATGCCCCTGTTTCATTCGAAAATTCCAGTCGACTTACCATGTTTCATTCGAGAAGCTGTGTCGAATGGGCCGGCATAATTCGCAAATTTCATTCGAGTGGGCCTTTTGGTGGAATGGTCCGTGATTTGCTTAATTAGCCACTTTTATTTCATTTTTTTTATTTTTTTCTAATTTCGTTTTATATTATACTTTGGTTAAATTGAATGAATTGATTTGTGTATTAAATGTTTAATTTGTGTATTAGTTTCATTTAAAAAATTTAATAATATGTAAGTTATTTATTTGAAATGAATTGATTTTTGTATACGGTGGTTATATTCGATCTAAATGTTTAATTTGTGTATTAATTCAAATATTATATGAATTCAATATATTTTCGTTATAATTTGTTTACATTATAAGAATTGAAATTACATTGTTGAAAATTTTTGACCTTTTTTCGACATAAAACGTAATTTTCGACCCGAGTTTCAATTAAGTACGAAGTATAAAACTTACCAAAAACTATCATTTGCCAAACCGTTATCATCAAACACTTCATCGCACCCAAAATTTTCATCATAATCGTCTTCACTGTGATCGACATTTTTATAGTATTTTAAAAATTTACCGAGTTTAAAATATAAGTTTGGTAGATTAGTAAATTTGAAATTTTTTGGTAAATCAGTAAATTTTAAATTTTTTGGTAAATCAGTAAATTTTTGGTAAAAATTTAACCATAATGTAAAGTAAGGGCAAAACGGTAATAAATTCGTGGCGATGTAACGATGTTTACTATTTGCGGCGATGTTTTGTACCTCCCTTATTAAAACATATTTGAACGCTTTTTTTTTTTTTAAAATTTAATTGTACCCAAATTTTATTCGACGTAATTTTTTTAAATTATCAAACCAAAAATATTGTTTGGGGCTTCCCACGATGGTTTTGACGGTGGGTCACGGTAGGGACAAGGCTGCGCTAAAGGTGAGTCGTGGTGGTTGGCAGTGGCACAAGGTTTGGATCATTGTGGGTGCAGGACGTGGGTCACGGTGGTAGACCAGGTTAGGTCACATAACTTTCCCGCATAGTACAATTGGCCCTCTTCTCATCGCCAGTGACTGCCTACCCAACATTGTAATGTCCAACACACGTTCGTCTTCCCCCGCCTTAAACTCTGGTTATTACTTACTTCATTCATCCCACTTTAATGTCTCCATTAAACTAAATCATAGATTTAAAACTTTGTACTCCGTACAAATTATGAATGACAAATTAAGTTGAATTAGGAAAAGGTGTATAATAATATTTTGACATTTAATTTGAACGAGTACATTAAATTTGAAAATTCTGAAAACTCAAATGGGAGATATTCAAAATACGATGTTACAAAGTTTTAGTCTAATTTCGATTAATTCGAAAAAAAGTGAAATTTTATAGCAAACCTTATAAAGAATTGCTATGAATCTTCACTTTGGGTCTTTGTTTTACTTTCTTCACTCACATACCATTATACTCATAATAATAAATTAACTTTTCACTTTGTTTTACTTTTACACAATAGAATAAATTATTTTAATCATATGTGATAGTAGGAGAAAAGCTAAGGTTACAGAGAAGACCCAACAAAGAAGACGCATAACATCTCTTATACTCCGTATAGGTTTTACGGTATCAGTTTCACGAGAAACCTACGAAGTTGAATTATGAAAACTGGAATTTCTTATTTATGTGTTGAAAGGGTCTAGTTGAATGCATGTAGAATTTTCAATGTACAAGGGTTGAATAGGTCTGATTGTGTGTGACAAACATTTATTAATAATGTACTCCGTAATTTGTTTCTAGTGAAGGATGCAAAATGGAAGCACGCATCTCATTGTTTTCACAAACGCTCATAGTTGGTCCCACGCATGATTATTTTAATGTTTAAGGTGATCGCTTCTGATGCTTTTAAAGTCATTATTGTAAGTGTTAAAGATTAAGCGTTAATATAATACCGTAGAGTAACATTCTATTGTGAGACGGTATCACACGGATTGATGGACAGTTGCGTACTTGCATGTCATGAGTGTCGTGGCTGATTTTAGAGGAAATTAACGCAAGGTATATAACATCCACATATAGCTTGTAAAGTGATTGATCATTACAAGTTTCTAACTTACGTACAAAACTTCTTCCTTCTAAGTGAGATTTCAGACCCACACTATCTTCAACCGAAATTGGAATTTTCTAAATTTAACCAGTTACCAGTACATGTAATAATGCTAGTAGAATAATTGGTCTGGTGTAAAACGGGTACGAAATCGACAACAAAATAAGAGTACAGAAGTAGTAGTTAAAAAGGGTGTACATATTACTGCTGTGGCCATAGTATATGATACATTGATACTCCTTGTACCTGTCGTGTAATCGTTTTAATAATACAGAGTTCGAGTCAGTAACCAATGGCGATGAATGGTGCAGCAGTGGATACGAGAGTTATTACTGCTGGGAAACCCATTGTGTGCAAAGGTCATTTGAAATTGTAATACTCTGTGTTTTCAAATATGTAGAGTCGTCGTCGTATGAATATGATTTTTTTTTTTTTTTAACGCAGGTGCGGTGTGTAGAAAAGAAGGAGAAGCGCTAGTTATTGAAGACATTGAAGTGGCTGTTCCTAATGCTTGGGAAGTTCGTCTCAAAATTATATGTACTTCACTTTGTCATTCTGATCTTACCTTTTGGAATATGCCTCCTGTATGTACTTTTACTCTTTCTTACCCCTTATCGTCTTTTCGTGTTTTTATTACATTGTACGGAGTATTGGTTTCTAACATGGTATCAGAGCCTTGTAGCCAAGGTCCACAAAGCATCAGATTAAATTTTTGGTTGAATTGGTTTCTGACAGTATTATATCATATGCACAGCTCTAACTTCGTAATGTCTTTTTCAGGGACCCGCTTCTGCTTTTCCAAGGATCTTTGGCCACGAAGCTGTTGGGTAATTATGCTCATCCACTTTGTGTCTTGAAGCTTTATGACGCATCTGTAGTTTATTGTCGATCATTTTCCAAGATTCGTGTGTGTTTTTGTTTTTATAGTAACACTTGTGGTGATTTGGAAGATTAGGGTAGTAGAAAGCGTAGGAGAACACGTTGAGGAAGTGAAAGAAGGGGACTCTGTGCTGCCCGTTTTCCTGTCCGATTGTGAGACGTGCAAGGACTGTAAATCTCCAAAAAGCAATTTTTGCACCAAATCGAACATAAGCCATTTTGGGATGCCTAGGGATGGAACTACTAGGTTCAAGGACTTGAACGGGCAACATATTAATCATTTTTTGAATGTTTCTAGTTTCGCTGAGTACACTGTTGTCGACGTCTTCCACTTGGTGAAGATCAGCCCTCAAATCCCTGCTGATAAAGCTTGCTTACTCAGCTGTGGAGTTACCACAGGTTTTTTTGTCGTTTCTCCATTTGTGCAGACACTTAGAATGACATTTCTATCAAATAAGACATGGCCTTTTCGACATAAACTAATGAGGATGAATGATGCATTCATGCAAGAGCAGGGATAGGAGCTGTGTGGAAGGTGGCTCAAGTGGAACAAGGCTCTACAGTGGCTGTTTTCGGACTTGGTGCTGTTGGACTTGCGGTAATTTACTACATTTGTTCAGTCGGTTTTACTACATTTGGTGCTGTGTACTAAATTTAAGTCAAACCTTTAAAAACAGTAACGTGTTTTCATGGGACGTGTCTCGCAGATTTTAACATGAAATGGTTTCAAGTACAGATTTGTATGTTGTTTTATATCTGAACATATTCATGCTGCAGGTGGCTCAAGCCGCAAAGCTTCAAGGAGCATCAAAAATCATCGGAGTTGACTTGAATCCTAAAAAAGAGGATATCGGTGAGGCCGTTAATCTTATTATGTTCAGATTTAAAACATCGCTAAAAACTGATTTCAATGTTTTCCCTTGTTACTAAAGTAACTAAACGGATTGATTACTGGTTCTTCAGGAAAAAAATTCGGGGTCACAGATTTCATCAACCCGAAAGACTGCAATGAGAAGAAAATAAGCGATGTGATTAAAGAGCTCACAGAGGGAGGAGCCGACTATACATTTGAATGCGTAGGAGTAGCCTCAGTGATGCAAGATGCTTTCGAAAGTGCCAGAATGGTTTGTACTTTTTTAATATGTCGATTTTGAATTATGAATGCAGTCAGTCAGTCAAGTTGACGTAGTGAGATTGACATGTGAGGTCGTTACAGGGATGCGGAAAGACTATAATACTAGGAGTGGAGTCGCAAGGAACTCCGTTGAGCATCAACACATGGAGTCTGATAAGCGGCAAAACTGTGACTGGTTCTCTTTTCGGTGGGATCAAACCTAAATCTGATATTCCTATACTTGCTCACAAATATCTGAATCAGGTGGGTCGGTTGGTCTGTCTGTCTGTCTGTCTGTCGGTTGTTAGCAATCCTCAATTTTATTCCTCGATCTTTTGACGAGGAAATTATAATAACAGTACACTTGATGTTGCAGGAATTGCAGCTTGATGAATTTATTACTCATCAAGTTAGCTTCGACGATATTAATAAAGCGTTTGAATATCTGATCAAAGGAGAAAGCCTTCGCTGCATTATATGGATGGACGGCCGAGTAAATCCGTCGAATGCCTAAATCAAGAAGCTCTGCACACTCCTGTTGATTACACCATTCATTCCTTGGGAAACTTAAGCTTGAATTGTACCCCCATATGCCTCTAATTAAAATATGACTATTTTAATAAAGTGACTATTTTTAAAATGGTCGTTCACATTTTAGTCACAAGAATAAGTTCGTACACATGAAAATGAAACGGTCTCCCTCAAGACTTGCTCAAATATTTTGGAAGATGAACGATTAGTGGGATAGTTGCGTGTCAGTGTCGTGGCTTTTTTTTCGAGGAAACCAACGCAAGGTATATACAGTCCAAACATGACTTGTAATAAAGCGATTAATCATATCAGTTTTATATTATATACCTCGTACAGTCGTACTAAACTTTTTCTTTCTAATAAGTCAGATTTGAGACCCACAATCTCCAACAGAAATTTGGAGTTTTCTAATTAATTAAATGTGGGTTAGTATATGATATTTTGCTGAGATTGATGCACTATACCAACTACACTTAAATTAATTAGCAGCGACTCAATTATATCTGTAATCTGTGGTGAAATTATTCTAATAATACGGAGTAGAGTCTGTAACAATGTCGAAAGGTGCAGCAAATACGAGTGCTACTGCTGGGAAACCCATCATATGCAAAGGTGGTGATCGGAATTCTAAACTACACGGGAATATATACTCGGTATCAAATATGTAGAGTAGTCGTATGAATATGTTGTATTTTAATGCAGGTGCGGTGTGTAGAAACGAAGGAGAAGCGCTAGTTATTGAAGACATTGAAGTAGCTGCTCCTAATGCTTGGGAAGTTCGTCTCAAAATTATATGTACTTCTCTTTGTCATTCCGATCTTACCTTCTGGAATATGCCTCCTGTATGTTCTTCTTTTTACTTGACTTTTTCATTTTACTTTTGCCCCCCTTTTAAAATCGATCTTGACTCTCCAACCATCAATTTACGCTTTTGGTTGACATTATCAAAGTCTTGTGACTGGAGGCATGTCGTTGCATTTAAGGGAATTCGTGTAGAGGGCGTTTTAGGGTATAAATTAAAACCGATCTCAGACCCCCAACCATTATTAGATCAAACTTTTGATTAAGCTGGTTTCTAACCATATCATATCATATGCACAGCTTTCACCTCGCCATGTCTTTTTTTTTTAGGGACCCGCTTCTGCTTTTCCAAGGATCTTTGGCCATGAAGCTGTGGGGTATGTTAAGTTCATTCACTTTGTTCCCTGTGTTCGTGTCAATTCTATATCTTTGTGGAATATATATGAGGTCGTCGTTTTTTTTTTTTTTTTTTTTTTTGGTAACATTTCTGATGGTTTGGAACAATAGGATAGTGGAAAGTGTAGGAGAAAACGTCGAGGAAGTGAAAGAAGGGGACACTGTGCTGCCCGTTTTCATGCCCGATTGTGAGACGTGCAAGGACTGTAAATCTCCAAAAAGCAATTTTTGCACCAAATCTAACAGAAGCCATTTTGGGATGCCTAGGGATGGAACTACTAGGTTCAAGGACTTGAACGGGCAACCCATTAATCATTTTTTGTCTGTTTCTAGTTTCGCTGAGTACACTGTCGTCGACATTTTCCACTTGGTGAAGATCAGCCCTCAGATCCCTGCTGATAAAGCTTGCTTACTTAGCTGTGGAGTTACCACAGGTTTTTTTCTTGTTTCTGTACTTGCTCACCTTGCTCATTCCTCCATTTGCGCAGACACTTGGTACGACATTCCTACAGTAGCATCAACGTGTTGATGAACTAACGAGGATGAATGGTGTTTTCATGCGAGAGCAGGGGTAGGAGCTGTATGGAAGGTGGCTCAAGTGGAACAAGGCTCTACAGTGGCTGTTTTCGGACTTGGTGCTGTTGGACTTGCGGTAATTTACTACATTTGCTGCCTTTGCTTCCATTACATATTTGCGTGATAAGAAGTTTCGATTAAGTTTTGACATGAATATGAGGTTTTGCAAATCAAAACGTAAACTGTAATTGTATGTCGTCGACAATGGCTATTCATGCACAGGTGGCTCAATCCGCAATGCTTCAAGGAGCGTCAAAAATCATCGGTGTCGACTTGAATCCCAATAAAGAGGATCTCGGTGAGGCAGTTAATCACGTAAACTGCTATTGTACGTTTTTTGCTTGTTTACTAAATGAATTGATCACCGATTCTCCAGGAAAGAAATTTGGAGTCACTGACTTCCTCAATCCGAAAGACTGCAAGGAGAAGAGTATAAGTGAGGCGATTAAGGAGCTAACAGAGGGAGGAGCAGACTACACATTTGAATGCGTAGGAGTAGCCTCAGTGATGCAAGATGCTTTCGAAAGTGCCAGAACGGTTTGTACTTTTTAATCTGTCGATTTTGAATCTTATGAATGCAGTCAGTCAGTCAAGTTGACGTAGTGAGATTGACATGTGAGGTCGTTACAGGGATGCGGAAAGACTATAATACTAGGAGTGGAGTCGCAAGGAACTCTGTTGAGCATCGACACATGGAGTCTGATAAGCGGCAAAACTGTGACTGGTTCTCTTTTCGGTGGGATCAAACCTAAATCTGATATTCCTATACTTGCTCACAAATATCTGAATCAGGTCTGTTTGTCTGTTTGTCTGTCTGTCTGTCTTTATCAATTCTCGATTTTATTCCTCGATCTTTTGACCAGGAAATTCTGATATCAGTACACTTGATGTTGCAGGAACTGCAGCTTGATGAATTTATTACTCATCAAGTTAGCTTTGACGATATTAATAAAGCGTTTGAATATCTGATCAAAGGAGAAAGCCTTCGCTGCATTATATGGATGGACGGCCGAGTAAATCCGTCAAATGCCTAAATCAAGAAGCTCTGCACACTCCTGTTGATTACACCATTCATTCCATGGGAAACTTAAGCTTGAATTGTACCCCCCATATGCCTGTAATTAAAATATGACTATTTTAATAAAGTGACTATTTTTAAAATGGTCGTTCACATTTCAGTCACAAGAATAAGTTCGTACACATGAAAATGAAACGGTCTCACTCAAGATTTGCGCAAATGTTTTGGAAGATGAACGATTAGTGGGATAGTTGCGTGTCAGTGTCGTGGCTGTTTTTCGAGAGTTCTAGAGTACATGGGATTCTATATTTACATTATCTCTAAAATATAAAGTTGCAGTAATAAAAGTGTAAATACTTGATTTGTGCTTGACTTATTGTCTTGATTTGATTTAGTGTGGATTGTTAGAATTACAAAGAGTAAGAGAAAGGTTTTAGAATTAAGAATTGCATTGTGAATTACATTATGATTAAGAGGTACATATTTATAGTGATACAAGGCTAAGCTAATTAGGGTACAAATATAATGTTTCCATAATTACATTATGAACACAATTATACTTCTGAGTTGATTTGCTTGATTGAGAATATTTGCTAATATTGAGTTAATATGGGTAATACGCCCCCGCAAGATGGACGTCCGGAGGGTAAGACCAATCTTGAATTCTTGATGAGTAGACGACAAATGATCGAGATGAAGCGCGTAGTGACTCGTGCCTGCACTTGAACAAGAGGGTTTAAGGGGTCGTTAAAAACTGGTTGACATCCGTGGTTGTTTTGGGTTGGTACGGTGTGTAGAGGATGGTGGTCATGGTGATTGACATCCGGGGTTTCGTTTTCAGGTTCAGGCTTGACCCGGATTAGGAGATTCGGGCTTGGGTCTGGAAGAAGGTTGTGGTCCAAAAATGGGACTAAAGAACACATGGAAGATGAGAGCTAAAACGTGGTGGTTGTTTCGTAGGTTGCTATTTTTTGTTTCTAATTAGCACGAGGCTAATTAGCACGAGTAATATGGATAATAGTACTAAACTTTTTGTTTCTAATTAGTCAGATTTGAGACCCACCATCTCCAATAGAAATTTGGAGTTTTCTAATGAATTAAATGTGGGCTAGTATATGATATTACTATACCAACTACTCCACTTAAATTAATTAACAGCGACGCACTTATATCTGTTATCTGTTGTGGTGTAATCTGTTGTGGTAACAATGTCGTTGAAAGGAGCAGCGACTACGAGTGCTACTGCTGGGAAATCAATCATATGCAAAGGTGGTGATCGGAATTCTAAGCTACACGGGAATATATACTCGGTACGTATCAAATATGTAGAGTTGTCGTATGAATATGTTGTATTTTAATGCAGGTGCAGTGTGTAGAAACCAAGGAGAAGTGTTAGTTATTCAAGACATTGAAGTAGCTCCTCCCAAAGCTTGGGAAGTTCGTCTCAAAATTATATGTACTTCTCTTTGTCATTCCGATCTTACCTTCTGGAATATGCCTCCTGTATGTTCTTCCCTTTTACTTTACTTTTTCTTTTTTAAAATCGATCTTAGACTCTCCAACCATCAATTTACGCTTTTGGTTCACATTATCAAAGTCTTTTTACGCTTTTCGTGTAGAGGGCGTTTTAGGGGATGAAACCAATTTCAGACCTCCAACTATTATTAGATCAAACTTTTGGTTAAGTTGGTTTCTAACCATATCATATCATATCATATGCACCGCTCTCACCTCGCCATGTCTTTTTTAGGGACCCGCTTCTGCTTTTCCAAGGATCTTTGGCCATGAAGCTGTGGGGTATGTTAAGTTCATTCACTTTGTTCCCTGTGTTCGTGTCAATTCTATATCTTTGTGGAATATGTATGAGGTAAACGTTTCTTTTTTTCGTAACATTTCTGACGGTTTGGAACAATAGGATAGTGGAAAGTGTAGGAGAAAACGTTGAGGAAGTGAAAGAAGGGGATACTGTGCTGCCCGTTTGCATACCGCATTGTGAAACGTGCAAGGACTGTAAATCCCCAAACAGCAGTTTCTGCACCCAATCAAACATAAACCATGTCGGGATGCCTAGGGATGGAACGACTAGGTTCAAGGATTTGAATGGCCAACATATTCATCATTTTTTCTCGGTTTCTGCTTTTACTGAGTACACTGTCGTCGACATCTTCCACTTGGTGAAGATCAGCCCTCAGATCCCTGCTGATAAAGCTTGCTTACTCAGCTGTGGAGTTACAACAGGTCATTTTTGTTGATTCTGTACTTGCTCACCTTGCTTATTTCTCCATTTGCGCAGACACTTGGTACGACATTCCTACAGTAGCATCAACGTGTTGATGAACTAACGAGGATATATGAATGGTGTTTTCATGCGAGAGCAGGGGTAGGAGCTGTGTGGAAGGTGGCTCAAGTGGAACAAGGCTCTACAGTGGCTGTTTTCGGACTTGGTGCTGTTGGACTTGCGGTAATTTACTACATTTGGTGCTGTGTACTAAATTTATGTCAAACCTTTAAAAGCAGTAACGTGTTTACATGGGACATGTCTCGCAGATTTTTACATGAGATGGTTTCAAGTACAAATTTGTATGTTGTTTTATATCTGAACATATTCATGCTGCAGGTGGCTCAAGCCGCAAAGCTTCAAGGAGCGTCAAAAATCATCGGAGTTGACTTGAATCCTAAAAAAGAGGATATCGGTGAGGCAGTTAAATCTTATTATGTTCAGATTTAAAACATCGACAAAAACTGATTTCAATGTTTTTCTTTGTTACTAAACGGATTGATTACCGGTTCTCCAGGAAAAAAATTCGGGGTGACTGATTTCATCAACCCGAAAGACTGCAATGAGAAGAAAATAAGCGAGGTGATTAAGGAGCTCACAGAGGGAGGAGCCGACTATACATTTGAATGCGTAGGAGTAGCCTCAGTGATGCAAGATGCTTTCGAAAGTGCCAGAATGGTTTGTACTGTTAATCTCTAGATTTCGGATCAGTTAGTCGTTAGTCAGTCAATCAAGTTGACGTAATTAATCTGATGGGACTGATATGTGTGTGTCGATACAGGGATGCGGGAAGACTATAATACTAGGAGTGGAGTCACATGGAGCTCCATTGAGCATCGACACATGGAGTCTGTTAAGCGGCAAAACTGTCGCTGGTTCGTATTTTGGAGGAATCAAACCCAAATCTGACATTCCTATACTCGCTCACAAATATTTGAATCAGGTCCGTCCATACACATCTCTGTCTATAAATCCTCAATTTCATTCCTCGACGAGGAAATTCTGATAACGGTATACTTGGACGCTGCAGGAATTGCAGCTCGATGGATTTATTACTCATCAAGTTAGCTTCAACGATATTAATAAAGCGTTTGAGTATCTGATCAGAGGAGAAAGCATTCGGTGCATTATATGGATGGACGGACGACTAACTCCGTCAAATGCCTAAATCAAGAAGCTTTGCACACTCATGTTCAATTACATCAAGAAGCTAACAATGGAGTTGAGTACTTTTGAATAATGAAGTGAAATAGGTACTCCGTACTAAATAATGAAGTGAAATTGGTAATTATAGAGTTGTATGTAGTATGACGGTATTAGATCGATATTGAGTGTGCATTGGTTGGAAGATATTTAAATATGTTTCAAATAAACTTAAAGAGAAAAGTCTTGTGAAAGACGAAACTAAATTTATCTAAATTATACTCCTTCCATTTTACTAGAATAGTCCCATTTTATTAGTATAGTAATTTTATTCAATTAGCCACATCATATGCAACAAATCAACAATCTTTAATAAATGAAATACGGGGTAACACTTTTACTCTTACTAATACTTCATTCCACCATCTTCTTTCCATTTTCTTCAAAATAAAATTCCATAATTTTCTTCTCATCCCTATTTTTGTCAATTTCTCATTAGATTCATTCAACAATCTACTTTATGGCATGTTTGGCAACCCGAAATTGGAATTCAATTTCGAATTGAGCCAATTCTAATGTTTGGGCAACTCCAAGAATTGAAATTAGAATTGGCTCAATTTCATCCCAATTCTACGTTAGTTCAATTTGGCTTCATTTCAATTCCTATGGTTTGGGTAGTCATTTGAGTTCCTCCTCCTTTTAGTTTTTTCACACTTACTCCGTATGACCTAAAAATGAGTAAAATCTTAAAATATTATTTTAAAAGTTGAGGCAATAGTCTTAAATTTCATTTTGTTATAAATTTTTAACAAAATTTTTATATTAAAATTGTCAATTCCAATTCCATGCGTCACCAAACATTACTATGGAATTGAATTTGAAATTGAAATGCAATATTTCAAATTTTACATTTGAATTCAAGAATTTCAAATTAATTTCAAGTTTCCAAACGCAATCTTATCTCTTTTTAACTGTAATTTCATCCACACAAGTACACAACCTCTCTTCCTTGAAATTACTTTTATCAAAAATACTTAAGTACCACATACTTTATTTTTACAAAATAGAATCTCCCTTTGCAATTACCAAACCGAATTCAATAGATTCTTTAAATAGTTGGTAACTCAAAAGTGTTGTGGACACCCCTAATGAGACGAATCTAGTGAAAAACACGGACTAAAATTTAATTGAGGAAAAAAACTTAAAAACTTTCCCTACAAAAATAAAAGATGAGTCGCTTCCCATCTAAGCTAATGATAACCACTACTCCTTCTGTTTCGGTCATTTGTTTACATTATGGGCGTACATTTGTTTACACTTTTCATAAATGTCAGTGGTGACCCATGTGTCGAGACCCATGTGTCGAGTGAACCCAACTTTTTTAACCAATCATATTGTTTTAACTACTTTAAAGTAAGTGAGATCTTATTTGTATTTATATTATTATTATTCTTTAAGTTTTTTACTTTAGGTTTATCCTCATATCTAGAGATGGCAATGTCATTTTAACCCGGTGGATATCCATCCATCCGAAATTAAATGGATGAGATATGGAAGACAATATTATTTCTAATTTAGGGTGGGATATGGATATTGATGAATTTAGGGTGGAATATGGATGATCATTTGTCACCCGCTTAACAACCCACTGGATATTCTTAATTAATGTTTATAAGTAATTTTTTATTACACTGTAATAATTAATTTGATTAAAAAACGTAATTGCTCAACTGTACCCGACTTTTACTCAGTTGTACCCTTTTTTGTCATAAATTTTCCTTCATCTACCCTTTCACCCTCTACTTTTTCTCTCTTTCAAAAAAATTAAAATTTAACTAAAATTCATCAGACTTAATCAATCTCTTTGCAAATTCTTTGAAATATTGAATTAAAGATTGATATACACTAGTTTTTGACCCTTTTTTTATTGTGTTGATGAACTTTTAAAAATTATATAGTAACTTTTTGAGTTTTTTAAGGGAAAAAATTAGGGTTTTGAGTGGTTTCTACAAGGTGGATGCGGAGGAGGAGACGGCCGACAAGGAGACCGTCAGTGGAGGGTCGAACGCGCCGCACGGTAGGGCCACGTCGCCGACTCGCCGTCAGGGTGGGAGTCACCATCAAAGTGATTTGAACGCCAATTTCAAAGTTGTTATACGTACCCAACAATTATGTCGTTCGATTCGACGGTGGTTTGACTCAACAACAGTTCTACGCACGGTGGTTTGACTCAACGGCGAGGGGAGGGCACCGGTGTTGGTGGCGGCAGGGGAAGTGCCGGCGATGGTGGAGTTGAGTGTTCACCGTTATTCAAGTTATTGTAAATTCAGTTTATAAGTGTATAACAGCTCTATTGATTGAAAGATTTAAATTTGTAAATGAAAAAAGTTTGGAATTCATTAGGCTGTAATGGTGTTGATTTTTATTTGGATTTGCAGGTTTAATTCATTGAAAATTATAGTGGTAGGTTAAATTGGTGGGAGAAAAAGAGAGAGAAAAAGAGAGAAAAAGCAATGTGTGTAAAATTGTAACGAGAAATGAGAAGGACAAAATTGTCTTTTGTGGGTACAAGTGAGTAAAAGCTGGGTACAGTTGAGTAACACCCTTAAAAAAATATGGTTAATGTATAGGAAAATTCATCTGTTAGAGATACAGTAAAAGACGGTTTTTTGGAAGACTTCCTATGTAATTGAAGTGAAAGTAAACTTGGTGTGGCTCTACAATTGTACAGACTTCTACGTAGGAATCACCTAGCTTGCCCCAAAATACAGTCACTCACAAATTTGTGTAGCCGCCGACCAAACAGCAATCATCTTCAGGCTTATTCTATGGCTGAAGCTGCTTCTTCATCTCCTCCTTCTCTCTCTAAGGTTTTTACTCTCTTCTTCTTTTGATTATGTAATATGCCTTCTTTTTTACATGTTTTTTTTTTTTTTTAGTGTGTATTCATTTTTGATTGAATGGATCTTTCATGTGTTCATGTTTTATATCAAAAAAAGTTTGAATCTTTTTGTGTTTTTATGATACTTTTCTGCATTTCTCAATCTGGGTAGTGCTGGATTTCATTTTACATTGATTTCTGTAATTTTGGGAGAATTCATTAGATTTTTTATGTTGAAATTCAACTGCTGTATCTTCCCCCCTAAAAGTTGAAATCTTTTTGACATTTTTCATCTTCTATTGGTTTAAGCAACCCTTGAATATGTGCTACAAATGTGAGTTTTTTTTTTTTTTTGTTTTGTTTTGTTTTGTTTTGTTTTGTATGAACTTTGATGAATGTGTGTATATGAGATTCATATATTGTGACTTTTTGTTGCAAAATGATTGTTATTTTGGTCCATGAAGTTTGTATATATAAAAAAAAAAGGACTTGGATGTTAACTTTTGCTGTGAGTTTGTGATCTTCAGTTAGTTATGATGCACTGAAAATTAATCGACTTTTGAATTAGATTGTTATCTTTATACGATAAGGGTTTTAACGCTCCTCGTAGAAAGCCTGTTCGTTAGTTGCTGTGAGTTGTGTCATCGAATGAGCCATGATCTATCGACATTTAGCTTATGTTATTTGCTGGTAGCTCGTGTTCTTGTATAGTTCGACTTGACTGCGAGGCGTTTTGGCATTTGGAATTGGGCTTCTCTTTAAATTGATATTCTAAATCTCGCAATTGATAGTGAACATTCGGGTCTAAAATGTTTCTCTTGATGCCTGTGGTCTCAGGATTATTTATTGCCGAGTGAGGAGAAGCCTGTTGAATCGAAGCCAGTAGATATAGCTAACGAAGAGGCACCTGTTGATGCCACTTCTGAAGAAACTACTCCCGAGAAAACCGAAGAAGCACCTGCAGCTCCTACTACAGTTACGGAAGAGAGTAATGATGTCCCAGCTGATGCTACCGTGACAACTAACGAGGAACCTGTTCAGGCCAGCGAGGAAACTGCTGAAGAATCTGCTTCGGAAACTGAGGAGAGCAGCGAGGCTCCAGAGCAAGAAGAACCTGCCACTGAAGAAGCCGATGAGGAGACTCCGGAAGTAAAGGTATGTCGATCTTTTGGTGTGCTGTCGCCTTCTATAATCTGTCACATTGTGTGTTTGAATCGCCTTTCCCCGTTGTTCACGTATAACTCTATGTTATGCTGCAGCTTGAGACAGCGCCAGCTGATTTTCGCTTCCCAACAACGAACCAAACAAGGCATTGCTTTACCAGATACATTGAGTATCATCGGTAAAGTGAACATAATCCCTCATCGTTTTGTTTGTCTAAGTATTTCCCTCTGCGCGTTGTGTACTGAGATATTATCTTGTCGTTTCTAGGTGTGTAGCTGCCAAGGGTGATGATGCCCCTGAGTGTGAGAAATTTGCGAAGTATTACCGGTCACTGTGCCCTGGTGAATGGGTAAGTGCACAATTCGTAAACTCGATAAAATTTTCCCCAAAATAATGTCACCAAGTCGTCAGTCGCAGTTGATGGTTTTACGTGTTAGCTGATTGAGCTACAATGGGTTGTCGATGCAGGTGGACAGGTGGAATGAGCAAAGGGAGAACGGTACCTTCCCTGGTCCTCTGTAGGGTGGGTTACGCAGGAATCGAGGATTCATCTTTCTCAATCTAATTTTTTTGCAATTTTTGTAATAGAAGGCCTATTTCAGTAAATGATAGGCATATCAAATGAATTGGAACTAATTTTAGTCCAACAATGCATAATGTGTGTATTTTTGATCATGTAATAATTTTACTGGCATTCTTTAACTTGGATAGAGTTTTTGTATAACTCCCATTTTAAAAACCAATAGAGATGACATTTGATTTACTCTTCATTCTTGCAATTTTTTTTTGTTCTAAGTTTGTGTTATTACTTGCTTTCCATTTCAATTGTATTTGCTTTTCTCTATTAAGATATTTTAACATTTATTTACTCCCTCTGATTCATCCAATGTTATACATTTTATTTCCTGAATCGGTTATTTATGGGAGCACATTCAAGTAATATTAGGTGGTTCTTACGTTGAATTTTAAGTGTATAAAAATATATGTAAAGACATGGACATATCAGCCTAAAATAACGCTTAAAAGTAGATAGATTAGAGGTAAAAAAAAAATGATGCCTAAATTGCCGCGATATGGCCAAATTACAACAAACAGAGTACAATAATATGGTCACAATTGCTACCGCGATAACATGTTCACTCATGTGGCCTATTTTTCGTGGTGAAAGGAATTTGCCAATTTGGGACCTAATCAACTTCGATATTTTGCGTGGAAATGAAACGAGGGCACGAACAGAGTGTGCCTGAACAACTTATTAGATTTTTTGATACAATATTCGATCCAAAGTTGCCCACGA
Organism: Dianthus caryophyllus; assembly: GCA_023091065.1. Lineage (NCBI taxonomy): Eukaryota > Viridiplantae > Streptophyta > Magnoliopsida > Caryophyllales > Caryophyllaceae > Dianthus > Dianthus caryophyllus. The sequence goes on along the minus strand of CM041522.1, from coordinate 7,655,586 downwards.
AACTTAGATCAATTAGTCAGGAGTTATCTAAAATTAATTAGAACCCTGTAAGCAGTGGTTAAACTCGAAACTCGAAAATTTTGAGATCAACCATCCATATAAAAGAAATTTGGATATCGAATCAAATACAGATACCGATTAATTAGAAGTTTAGAACCCCGTAAACTAAGCCGTGGTTAAACGGTTAAACCCATATCCGATTCGAAACCCATATAAATGAGCTATGGTTTTTTTTTTCTTTATCTCATCTATGAAAAGTTAGTGAAATGTGAAGTTGTTAGAAACATAAAAATAGCGCAAATGTCATCCAACCTCAGCCTTTCGTGTACTCTGCAATACTTGAACCCTGTAATTGGTGGTCACGGCGGTGGCGGCAATGGCGGTGGCGGTACCCTCCACGCCCTACGAATGACTTGCACTACAACTAGAAGAAGTAGAAGAATTATTTTAAGACCTGGGCTTCACACCCCACCTCACTCTTCTTCTTCTTCTTCGTCTTCGTCGTCGTCTTCGTCTTCTGCTGTTTTTGACAAAGGAGGTATTTTGCTACCCAAAGTTTGCATCTTTCTTATGGATTACTGCATATTATATATCAGGGTTTATATTACTCCCTTTTATTCATTGAAATTTGCTGCATTTACTTTTGGCATGATTATTAAGGATGTGGGCTAAGCTATGAGAGGTATTTGTGGAAATGTTGCAATTCCAGCGAACGAAAGCGAGAGGGAGAGTGTAATTGTAGTTGTAATTGTAATGGTTATAGGTGGGGTGAAGGCTGCTCCTACTCAGTTGCAGCAGTGGAGGGCAGCTATCGATTTCAAGTGGATTCGAGATAACAAAGACGCTGTCGCTGCTAACATTGTTAATCGTAAATCCGCTGCTAATTTGGACTTAGTTCTTCACTTGTATCAACAATTGCTCTCCCTTCAACAGGTTACTTTGTTTCCATGTCTTATTGTTGTTTGTGACACTCGCTCATCTTGGGTTTTCAACCATCGGCTTAAACATTTGGTTCTGACATGGTATCAGAGCAGGAAGTTGAACATCTTCGTGGGGAAAGAAATGCCGTGGCTAATAAGATGAAAGCAAAACTCGATGCCTCACAGCGTCAGCTTTTGATTGATCAAGGTATTTAGATGTTGAGCGCTTTAAGCTATTGCTCTTTGAGACATAGACATAGACGTAGACATAACTCTCTTGGTTTTGGATAGGTAAGGAGCTTAAGGAAAAGCTTTCGAAATTGGAGGATGATTTGATCCGTTTAACTGATCAACTTCAGCTGGAAGCGCAATGCATTCCCAATATGACTCATCCTGATGTCCCCATTGGAGATGAACATTGCTCTGTGCTTAGAAAAGCGGTAATTTTTCTTCTTGTTAAAAGACTTTTAAGGATATCCTTGGCTGAATTTGTCGATAACATCAGTACGTGCAATCTGTTCAACAGTTTGGCAAACCGCGTGAATTTGAATTTCCTGTCAAGGATCACCTGCATCTTGGCAAAGAGCTCGACCTTTTCGAATTTGATGCAGCAGCTGAGGTAATTTACACTTAGGTGTTTCTCTTTATTGGACTGCATCATCTCTATGCATTACCATGTTGATCTTTCTCTTCTTATTCACTGCCTCTCGTAGATTAGTGGCTCCAAATTTTACTACCTGAAAAATGAAGCTGTTCTGCTGGAGATGGCGCTTATAAATTGGACACTAGCTCAAGTTACTAGACGAGGTTTTACTCCTTTGACTACCCCTGAAATCGTGAGATCTTCTATCGTGGAAAAATGCGGGTTTCAACCTCGTGCAGAGAATACTCAGGTTACCAATACTTTCTTTTGATTAACACATGGAGTACTTGATATGGTTCTCTGACGGGTTAGCTTTCATGTAGTAACTTTGTCGTTTCATTGGGGTCCTTGAAACTTTTACAGGTATATGCCCTTGAGGGTTCTGATCAATGCCTCATCGGGACTGCTGAAATTCCATTAGGCGGGCTTCATATGGATTCTATTCTTCCAGAGTCATCATTACCCTTGAAGTATGTGGCTCATTCACATTGTTTCCGTACTGAAGCTGGCGCTGCTGGCGCAGCAACAAGGTAGCTGTCAAAAATTAGCCTAAATTCTACGAGTCCTCTCGTCAAAAATTTGCCAGTTTCTTAGATGCTACTGTAATGACCTAGATTCTAGAATATTACTTAGATATCTTGATATTCTTGTGCTGTATCTGACAGAACATTTTTAAAACTATGCAGGGGTCTCTACCGAGTTCATCAGTTTAGCAAAGTTGAGATGTTTGTTCTGTGTAGACCTGAGGACAGTGATACTTACCTTGAAGAATTGATTGGAATCGAAGAAGAGCTTTTTTCAGCACTAGGGTTTCACTACAAGTAGGAATTGCGTTGTAGTCTAAAATTTGTCGATCACAATTACATTGTTTTCCCTTGCACCTTTTTCTCAACATTCATCTGCTGTCTACTCTTTTGATCGATGCAGAACCCTAGATATGGCATCGACTGATTTAGGCGCTCCTGCTTTCCGCAAGTTTGATGTGGAGGCTTGGATGCCGGGGTTAGGACGCTATGGTGAGGTATGTTCACTTCTTTCGTGAATGCGGCTGATATAGTAGGACTTCTGATTTTTCTACAACTAATTGGGTAAAGACAAAGCGACACTGCGTCCGTCGCAAATAAAAATGATGACTGATTTAAGGCTCATTTCCGCAAGTCAGTTCTTCGTATCGTGCATACAAACTTACCTTCCTTAGGACGTTCAGTGTCAGGCAAAGCATGTGAACCCAGACTTTCTTGACGTGTATATTTGCAGATATCAAGTGCATCAAACTGTACGGACTACCAAAGTCGCCGTCTAGGGATCCGATATCGTCCATCAGAGTCGATATCAACCAGTCAGAAGAAGGGTAAGAACATTCCGACACAATTTGTGCACACTCTAAATGCAACGGCGTGTGCAGTACCACGCATGATCATCTGTTTGCTGGAAAATAACCAACAAGAAGATGGTTCCGTTATCATTCCTGAACCATTGAGACCCTTCATGGGTGGGCTTGAACGGATTACTTATAAACAACGATAGGACTCGTTTGATTTTAGAAGTATTGCCTCGAGTTTTCCATCTTCAAGATCTTTATGTAAAATGATATTACCATCCTTCATCAACTGTACATTAAGACTTAAGAGAAACCGAGAAAAAACCTGAAATGCTACAAATTGTTTTGAGCAATTGTATCCTCGGATGGTAAAATAATTGTCGAGCTATACATACGGAGTTATCTATGATGTTGTGTAAAAAAATTGACTGGAAATAGTCGAGCTGTAGAACGGTGTCTACTTTTAGTATATGCTTATAATAGGTTTTGTTAATGTTTTGTGTCTCTTAAAAATCACTGGCATTTACGGAAACGAGCAGATGTAAATAGTAAAGCGGAAGTAGGAGTAACAGTTTTGTTTACCAAGTTTAGCACTTGCCCTAATATTAGACTTGTGTTTTTATCCCCTAGTTATCAGTAATCACTGTATTTAAGAACAAATGAAGAATGAGATGTAGCAAACAAAAAACATTGAAGCGAAAATGGCACAAATTTCAAAATGCTCGTTCGCCTTCTTCCTACTTCATCTACTTGTCATTGCAACAAACGCTACTGCCCCTGCTGGTGCCGTCTTTGACATAACAAAGTATGGCGCCAAACCTGATGGAGACGCCACACAGGTATAAAAAAAAATAGACGTTAAACGACATCCCTTGTACAATGTTATAGGTGTATCTTTTCAAAATCGTATCAGAAACATTGACGTTAACTTTTCCGAATAATACCAGGGTTTCATGGCAGCGTGGAAAGAAGCATGTGGATCAACACAACCAAGCAAGGTATTGGTACCGAAAGGATCATACCAAATGAAGGCGATAAAGCTAGAAGGTCCATGCAAGTCGAAAGTTACAATAGAAATCTTAGGGAACTTCAAGGCTCCTGCAGATCCAAATCAATTCAAAGGCGACGACGCTTGGGTTAGACTCCAACATATTGACGGTCTTACCATTACTGCTCCCAAAGGTGCTGGTATCTTCGATGGCCAAGGTCGTACCGCTTGGCAACACAACAAGTGTGCCCAAACTGGCAAATGCGACAACCTTCCTTACGTATGTTTCAATCTCAACTCTCGACTGTTGACTTATTTTCCTTACTCAGATATTAATGTTTCGCTTTTCACCATCATTGCAGAACTTCAGGTTCAATTTCTTAACAAACTCAGTAATCAACGGGATAACTTCGCTCGACAGCAAGTTATTTCACATGGCCATTCTTGGGTGTAAGCAGCTCAAAATGCATGACATCACAGTGACTGCCCCTGCAGAGAGCCTTAACACAGACGGTATTCACATCGGACGTTCAGACGGAGTCGAGATAATCAACGTAAATGTTGGTACTGGAGACGACTGCGTGTCTATCGGCGATGGTGCGAAGAATGTGCTGATCGAAAAGGTGACGTGTGGACCTGGTCACGGTATTAGTGTAGGAAGTCTCGGTAGATACCCTAATGAAGAACCCGTTAACAATGTCACTATAAAAGGCTGCACTATTAAGAACACCGATAATGGTGTTCGCGTTAAAACATGGCTCAATTCTTACGCTGGAACTGTTACCGGTCTGCACTTCGAAGACGTTACTGTCGAGAATGTTAAGAACCCTGTCATAGTTGATCAAGAGTATTGCCCTTACAACCATTGCAAAGCTAAGGTAATATTCGGATCAATGGTTACATTGTGCAACTATTAATTATTGATTACTTAATCCTAAAACATTTATATTGCTCGCAGACACCATCCAAAGTTAAGCTTACAGACATTAGATTCAAGAACGTCAGGGGTACATCAGGTACGAAAGAAGCAGTGAAAGTGGTTTGTAGCAGTGGCGTGCCCTGTGAGAAGATCGAGCTTATCGACATTGACTTGAAGTACAACGGCAAAGACGGGCCCGCTGTCTCGGTGTGCAAAAATGTCAAGCCTACTATTACAGGAAAGCAGAATCCAGCTGCTTGTACCGCTCATGAATCTGCATCTGAACTTTGAGGCTTTTTCTAGTACTGTTTTTCAGTTTTGTCATCCCTCATTGATCAGATGTTTGAAAATAATACTTAAATACTCGGCTCGTAACTAGATTAGCGTACGCATTATAGAAACGCGTACGTGAATCTTTGTAACTGGAGGTCTTGAAGCATACTCAATACATTTTCATATTAAACTCTGAATGCACGTACTCAGACGATCAGTAATTGTCGAAACATAAGAACTCAGGTGAATGTTTCTGCCAAAATGGATAGTTTCCGATAATTCTATAAATACACATACTCGTGTCCGAACTGTTTCTTCCCTCTATACTCACATCTAATGACTAGAGCCCTTGGCTGTACTGATGTTCATCAAACCTCGTTCTCGATTATTATAGTTTCAGTTTACCCAACTCGATCTTTTGCCTGGGGTATGTATAAGCTTCATAGTTAATTTTTTGCCCTAAGCAGCTCAACTTGGTAAGAGTAGTTATCAGGTCAACCTAGCAGACAACAAGAGGCACAAATAAGAAAACAATCAGAATCATACGAGTTGAGAGACAGATGAAACAGAAGATACGAATAGGTTTTTTTTTTTTTTTTTTTTTACCTCGTAGTCTGTTTGAGAAACAGTCTCGCGACTGCGCTGATATTTCTGAACCCATGGAGCAATATCGGGATCTGCAGCCAACAGTTTCTCGGTCGCTTCTTGATCGGGTCCCAAAAAAGCTGACATTACAGCTAGCTGAAGAAAGAACGCAAGGCAAGAAACAAAACGACTTTAGTAAGCAAGCATATAACGATTGCATATAGTTTGAGACATAATCAGAGAGCACAAGTCATTCATGTTCGACATAAAGAGCAAAACTCGCTAAAATGATGCACGTTAAGATGGCAGCTTTTCATTCTGTTTCTCACATATATAGCCTAACTCATAGTATATCCGGAATTTCATCCAAATCACAGATCACCGTATCCTATAATGTTCTTTTGGGTACATTTATGAGACAATCGACCAATTTTCAGTGAATCTCGATACTGTTCAAACCAAATGTGAGCAAAGTGAAAAATTCATCAAACCTCACATCAGTCATCACCAGCGTGATTCTGCGGAAAAAAAAGTGATAGAAGTTTGAAGAACAGAAGGAAAAAGTTACCTGGCGAGGACCAAATCCGACAGAAATGAACTTGTCTTTCATTTGCTGTGCACTTGCTGTATCCCATTGCGGAACTCTACCCTCTGGATCTGGTTCCTGTGCATCGGTCCTTCCGAGATTCTTGTCAAACAGAGCCCACTGTATCGTTCATATAAATGAGCCATGCAAACTAATCAGAACTAAGTAGTCATTATTAGTTTTCTGCTATATTTTTCCAACAATTTCTGTTTCAAAGCTGTTATAAATAGGCGGTTTTGGTCATCAACCTGTCCACTTGAACCATAAGCATTATACAATATGCCTCCCTTCTCTTCATTCCCGCCACATTTCCTTATAGCAGACGCCAGAAAAGTAGCCTTTGTTGCCGTTTGTGCTGCATTGAGGAAAGAAAAGAAATTTATTCACGTCAACTCTTGATTATTAATTTCAAAGCGCGGTTTCTAACCTGCATATTGGATGAGATCAGCGAAGGAAATAGGACCGCCCTTGGACTGCGAATCAATTTTGTTCTTTGCTTCCTCGACTAGAGTTAACGCAGCAGAAAGTCCTTTATTTTCAGGTCTGGTTAACTCTGAGCTTCAAGCATTAAGTCAAGAGACAGTAAGTATATATTGAACCGTTAGGGCCTCCCGTGCATTTAGTGAAGTAAGATTTAGTGAAGTATAAGTCATGTCTCCTTCAGCCTTGTATGAGTAAAGTACCTGAACCTTATTGAACCGTTAGGGCCTCCCGTCTTTGTGGCCTACGCATTAAAAGAAAACTCATTTTCGTTGCACACGTAAGAGACAAATAACACGATTGTGATGATTAGTAAGAAACAGTGAAGTTTACCTTGTCGTATGTCAATGCATCATTCAGAGCAAGAGTTAGAAGTGACGGGATGAGATCTTGATTTCCCTGAAAACGAAAAAAAACCATAATGTCGGAAATCCATTGTCAATTAGAACATGGATCTATTGATAAAGGAGTAGCTTCGGAAAACCGTTTTATCTCTCTTGCAATGCAATACCTTTATAGCAGTATAGAGAGTGTCCTTGACAGCAGCTGCATAACGTAACAAGAGGCTATTCAGCTAATAAATGAACACTAATTCTTGTATGAGACGGTCTTACATTAAATTGTCTCATGCTTGAAGTCTGAAATTTTCTGGAGTTCGCAGAAGTGTTTGATAAGTTTAGAAAAAAATAAGATGACGGGCTTACACAAGAACTCCGAGCGCTGCCTCCTTTCAATTAGATCAGCAGCGTAAGCGTCTCCACCGCTTGATATTACTTCCTGAAAATGCACCAAAGCTGGCACAAAATCATCATCAAAATTGCCACGCCACGCATGGTTTAAACAATTTTACTAGCATAATAAACGATAACGTAGGACCGATTGCTTAAAACATTCACGCTGTAGATACGAAAGAGTGTAGTACATACAAAAGCCGCAGAAAAAGCGAGAGAATTGAGCAAATCTCTACGACGAAAACCAGTATCAACAACAACGCCACAATTAGCTTCCAATTTATTACTACCGCTGCAGCGTATAGTTCCCTGCAAATCAAATCAAATTAAAATCAGCAAAAACGAAAACTCGTAACTGTAAAATCACGAAGACAAAAGAAAAGAAATGTTACGAAAACAGGAGAAGCATTGGTGAAGGCCGAGGTAGAAAGCGAAGGAGGTGAAAATGGTGAAGAGAGTGTTGACAGCACAGAAATTGCAACCATTTTTGAGTAAATTTGCAGTTGATTTAAGTGAGTGATGATAGTGTCATTGTGTTGAAATATATGGTGTGGTTATGTGGAAGGCGGGAATTCATTTCATTGGATTTCTTCATATCTTCTGTTATCCTCTTCTTTATTTCCTGCCCCCACTCTTTTCTTTTGTCTCGTTTTCGCTTCGTTTCTTTTCTATTAGTCATCAATTCAAATATCGCAAATTCTAAAATAAGATCGTTTTTATCAATATTATTACTCCCTCTTATACATTCAACTGTTTGAATGAGACCACTTTCTGCGAGGGAAAAAGCGGTCCCATATAGACAATTGGATGGATGATGCTATCGTAGTTACTATTGTAATAAAAAAAATAAAAAATAAAATAAAAAAAGCCCTTTATAATTTATATCAAAATAAAAAATGAAATATGAAGTATATAGTTGAGCTTGTGAAAAAATGTACAAAGTTTGGCTTCCTCATCAAAACAGAAGACCTATTTTCCTCAGAATGTATAAATGAAGCCACAAGGGCAGTTTCGGTATTAACGGATTTCGAAACCCTATTCATGAATATTAACTTTACTAGCTAAACTAACATCGGTAGGCAAACCTCAGACGCGCCCACATATCAGTGGTCGGAAATCAACGCTTCCAACGCTCTGGATATCGGGTCACTCGGGTTCTTCATCTAACCTAATTTTAAAGAATAGAAGAAGCATTGACAGCGACAGACGCTTGTGGACATAAGCACTCTGGCAGAGGATTCTCATAAAACGCTTCTTCGGACTTAAACCTGTCCATGCCCTTTGTTCCTGACATGGCTCCCTTTCTCTTCCTCGGTGTTCCTTGCCTTACCACAAAACCAACCATCATCATTCGTTAGGATGAACACGGAGAGAATAGTTATACTAACAATTTGAAAACGTCATACAACAGACAAAGTACCTTCTACGATGGATCTCGATAATTCGATTTGACAAGTTCTTCCCTTCCTTCATAGACCCACGCTCGAACTTGTCGAATAGACGAACAATAGCCCTCCTGGTGAAGAAACGGAAATAAATTCAGAATTTTTCAAAAAAAAAAAAAGAAAAAGAAAAATAGAACTATCATGGACAAAAACTTCGGAGACTAAGGAAACCTGTCAGGGGAAATGGTTTTCCTATGTCCTAAATATCGGCGATGACCTTCAACTGCACGAGCCATATTCCCCAAGTATGTTGGGATAAATACATCACTTTCAACAGAAACTATATAATCAAGAGCAGCCATCTGAGACGCATGTTTAGCAAAAGGCTTGAGTTCTTCCGCAGACGCTAATTTCTCCTGAAACAGACATCAATCTAACTTCTCAATTATACGTTTTATTTTTGACATTTTTAATGGCAATGTTACAAATTTACAATGGCTATTCAAACTACTAACCTACCGCTTCGACAGGTATGACGCTGCGACACTCAAATATTAACACTCCAAAATGACTAATTTCTCGCTTATGACCCCTCCACTCGTTCATCCTTTTCTTTTTACGTAGAATGAATAGGTAAGTGGTAAGTCTAGATTCAGTTGAAAATGTTTGCCAAGCATAGCCTAACTATGATAACATTGCATATATTTCATGCATTCTCAAGCCTTTAACACAAACCATAACATCTCAAACTAAGAGACGCAAGGGAAAGTTTTAAAAACATAAATACGGTGCATACCTTATTCATCAAAATGGGATAACGCGATTGCAATTCAGTGACACGAGCTTCGCCACCATAAATCTCTCCAGCAGCAATGTATATGGGTGTGTTTGAAGGATATCCAAGCGAAGACAGTAACATACCGACTTCCTTTGGAGTTAAAGGGCAGTGCCCTTTGGATCGTTGTTCATTGGCATTGATATCCTTCACTTTCCAATATGTTGTGCTTTTTCTTGAGTTCAAACAAGGGTCATAGACATTCATCAGTTTACTTAGTTTATCTTCACACGAAACATTTTCTCGCTCATAGAAAATTTTATAGTATTACCTTATCATTGTCAGCTCCTTAGCTTCCGCAGGAGATAATCCGTGGGTACATCCACTAAATGCAAGCATGTCTTTCTCATACCGTAAGTGCAAAGCAATGTAACGGCCATAGTTTCTCATACGCTCCACCAGTTGCTACACACAGCCAAACAATAAGAGCTTTTAACTACTGCTTCGATATGCTCCACCAGTTGCTACAAGCAAAGTTTAATATGCACGTAGTTAGCATTTTACCTTTCCCATTGCTTCAATCCTAGGAGAAAAGCGGAGGGCTTCATAACAGGCGCGACAGCGTAACTTCTGAATGTCAGGGGGGAGATGATTATTTGCTAGACGAGAATCAGATTTTGCAGCTCGTATAACCTATCAGAAAAGATGGCATCTCATAAATGCAAGTATAAACGAAACATATGTATGTCTAAATAATCGACTGCTTGTGTTAAGTAGCAGTCTGAGATACTAACCCGATAATGAGCCCACATGCTTGCTATTTCTTTTTGGTAATATTCCGGTCCTGACCAACTTCGAAAGTGCTTAACTGCACGAGGAGCAGCTGAAAGTTCCTTCGGTAACTTTTTAATCACTTTAACATCATTAGCCAAGGCACTAATAAAATGATCTTGATCAAAAATATCTGCAAAGTTGCTGCAATAATTACAAAGAAAAATCAGACAAATAAAGTCATGCCCTGTCTCCAGCTTAGTGAGCAATAATAAATCATGGAAAACCAGAGTGATAAGGCTCACGACATGCCTCGAGTCCCTCCAAAATGACCTCTTATCGAGTTCTGGAATCACAAGGGTGGCATTGATTATACGAGCCACAGCGACCATGTCACAAATCTGCAATTTATAAAGAACGATTTCGTGTTATTGCATTTACAACCAGAGACAGGATAAAGGATTTTGTCAGACATTCTGATTACATCATGCCTTCACATTAACATCGCGAACAGAAACAACGGCGTTTCAGTTCTATGGTCATAAATGGTATAACGCAAAAATATGCTACTTTGTGCCAAAGTACCAAATTGAAGGAGGGTGGAGGAGATAAGAGGAGGGAACAAACCCCAGCTCGCATTTGATTAAGGCCACCATTAGTGTGGACAAGAAGATACCCTTGAGATTCTGCTGGCGCTGCGAATATATATTACGTAACATAATAATTAGTTCCATAGTACAGTTTTAGATGATATACAAAACAATTAGCATGACAGAAAAAAAGAAGAAATCTTACAAGTATACATATTACTAGGTCTCGTACAAGGAACAAATTCTCGGTGTGGAGGCGTCGTCCATAGCTTGTTGTAATAGGATGATCCATTGGCACCGACCAACTGTCAATTCTAAATGAGTGAAGAAATGAAAAAAAGAACATGAATTGGTCATTAAACTTTCTCAAGAATTTCTTTGCTCCCGACTCTCTCATTACAGTCAACAACAAACACACACGAACATGCAAATATTGTGCTTAATCTCACAACACTTCCATGGTGGGACCACCAAATTTACGTTCCTCCACCTCAACCTTGGATCGTCAATAGTCATAGATGATACTCCCTTCATCCTATTTATATCGTGTTAATTTGACTTTTAAGGTCAAGCATTGTCACCGTGACAATTGTTTTCTCTCAATATACAACAATCACAAATTCACGGCTTAATGAATACATAAATAAAAAGAGTTGGTTGGATAAATCAAATGTCGCAAATGTACTATATATAACTAATGGTTGTAGTTGACGTCGTACGACCAAAATCAAATGACAACAAAAGGTATAGCAACAATACCCCAATGGCCCAATGCCTCAATGGCTCCTGCAAATTGCGAGGTAAGGAGGGTTCAGACGTACGCAGCCTTACCCTTGCATTGTTTAACACAGAAAGACGGTTTCCGAATGACCAAATGTGAGGAATCAAAAGAAGACAAAATCAATAAAAAACAAAAAAAAAAACAATTGCATACCATCAAGGGAGAAAGTGAAGCTTTTGCAACATGTGGGGGTGCATATGATTGTCCAATGTCTTGCTCAGCATTTAATTTTGGGAAATTAGTTTCATGTTGCTGCAATTACAAAAACCCCACCAATTTACACAATCAATTAATTACTTCAAAGTTTTAACAAAAAACAATGTCACATGAAACTGAAAACCCAATTAAAGTTTTAATTACATGATCTTTGACTAAAAAAGGAAATTTCAAGCACAACTCAGTATTAACAGAAGACTATTAAATTACTTCTCCTAAGCATTTAATTCACTAAAAAGTGTTCAGTCATTTGTTTACACTTCTATCAAATTCCCCTCATAAAAAATTAAACCGTAAACAAATCACTGGAACGGAGGAGTATAATTTTCCATCAAACATACAGTCACTATACAAAGTACTAAAAGTTACAAACTTTATCAAACACCAGAAAACATATGAAGATATGATCATTACATTGAACATTGATCATAATTTCATAACAGAAATGGAAAACTACAAATTAAAACGTACACAATGTTCATCAAATGCACAATATACAAACCAAAGTTACAAACTTTACAAAACCCAAAAAAAAACATATGATCATAACATTTGTTCATAACAAATTAAAGGGTACACAATGTTCATCAAATGCAAACAATACAAAACCAAAGTCACAAACTTTAACAAAACCCTGATAAAATTTGATCATAACATTGAACATAACAGTAAAAAAAAAAAAAAAAGAAGATGAAAATTTACACATACAGTGGGTAATTTATATGGGTCAGGTAACTTGGGAACTCTAGGAACATGAACAGAGAAAAGAGTAAGTAATCCAATTGTACAAATTGCACAAGTTAACAACTTTCTTAACAACAACACTGTTTTCAATCTTTTTTTCTGCATCATTTTTTTTGTTTTTCTGAAAAACCCAGAATTTATTTGATCATATAAATGCCATATACACGATAAATTTACAAACTTTTCTCTTATATTGTTGGTAATGATTTGATGAATGTGGTTGTGGGAGGATTTATTAGACAAGATTCGGTTAATTTTGATGATGAAAAAAAAAAAAAGGGAAGAAATTAAAAAGAAGAGAGAAAATTAGAGAGAATGAGAAGGTAACGTAAAGCAGAGAGAATTGTAGTAGAACTCGTACTCGTACATGGAATGGAATATTACAATTTTAAGAAACAAATAAAATTGAGTGCTTGTTTAGGAGATGAAGTTTGTCCATTTATTATCGTATTTATTTTGGATTAATTGTCAGTAATAATCTGAATTATTATTCTTATTTTATAAATAATTCGAATTTGAATTAATTAACAAAGAAAAGGTCATTCTAATAATGTACTGATCAATTTCAATCGACTCTAACATGTAAAAAAATGGTAAAACTGACTCTAACTTTATCTTACTTTTATTTTAAGTACAATTCAAATCGGTTTTACCTGTCTTTTTATCGATTAAAGTAGGTTAAAATAGGCCAAAGTACATTATTGGAATGATTTTTAAATAGTTGGGATTATTCGTGGATTAATTCGAGTTCGAATTATTTATGGAAAATGAGGACCAGTTTGGATTTTTGCTGACAATTAATCCTAATTAATATACTCTTAGTTTTCAAATTATAATCTGAGACCGTTTGACTATTTTATGCGATCAATAAAAATTTTCAACACATCTTTTAATATCCATAATAAATAATAAATAAAGTGCAGACAAATTTTATTGGTCGTCTTACGTGTAAGATGATGTTATAATAGACTTACTTAATTGTGATAAAGGCTTAAGTCAAAATTTCTTCTATCAAATTGTTGAAAGAGAGGATTGTAAATAATGGAGAAGTTTAAAAAAAAAAAAAAAAAAAAAAAAAGTATCGAAATATCAAAAATTTATTTAAAAATTTAGACTTTATAAAAAATAATAATAATCTTATTGTAAGGTCTTCAGATAGAATTACTTAACTGTTCATTTATCGTGAGCATTAAATGGAATGTTAAGAAATTTACGTTGCGGTTTCACTCGTTAAACGGTCTTGTTTTATTATTTCTCTATAAATAAAGCTTTTAATGTATTTTAAAACTGACTATATGTATTCAAAATTAAATTCTGATTAAGCAATCCTGTAATTTTCACGGCCGTCAAACTACTTTATAATACGAGACGTGAATAAGTGGGATGATGAAAAATGAGGAATGTGGTCACATTATATGTGTTGCGAGAGAGAAGATTTTCCACGTAAAATAAAGAAGAGTAAGATCCTAGGATGAAGCAAGAATGAGTGGGTTGCTTTGCTTGTTACACACATTATTGTGTTGTAAACTTGTGTAATTGTAAACACTAAAACATGCATGCATTCATGCATGTTGATTATTGATACAACCTAAGTATTTATGAACATTATCTTATAATCACATGCAATGTCTTTTCATTTCCCCCTGTTTTCTGCCTAATCTTTCGCCCAACCTCTTTGTTCTTTTAGTATCATCGCATCATAAGCCACAACCTAACCTCGTCGATGTTCTGTACATGTGTTGTACCGTTTCAAGCGTCTTAAAACAGTTGGATTTACGACTGAAAACAGATCGATCGTTTGAAGTTCAGTCCTTTCAAGTTGCGTGTCAATATCTTCAGAAACGAGATAGTGACTTGGTCAGAACGGTAGTCATTCAACGACTTCATTTTATTGTCAAAAGGGAAAACAAATTGATGCCTATCAAAAAATACAGAAGTTCTAGCATGTTATCCAATTTGCTATGCGTGTGATATGTATACAACGGATTTATCTATTCAGGTAGCCAGGTAGGTAAACCCGTGAGGAGAATAGCTTATAATATAACATTATGGACCACGAAGGTGGTGGCCAAAATGCTGTTTCATATTTTTACAAATCGAACATCGTTCTGTCCGAATGCAGTCCCACAGGCAGGGCACTTCCTGTGCCGTATTTCCAAATTTCTTTGGATGCACTGGTTGCAGAATAGATGGTAGCACTTTACGATCACAACCTACCGACACAAACATAGGTCGCATGAGGCGGGTTTTAATTTTGAAGTTTCAGAATGACGGTAATAATTCGCAGAAGTGGAGACAAAGGCCGAAAAGCTTACCTCTTTAGGCCGGTCAAAGCACACACCGCATTTGAGTATAGACTTGCATTCCTTTATTTCTTCTTGAAGTCTCTGGATTGCGGACTCCCCAGTTTCAGAGATTAAATTAGTGACTTGATTGTTCCATTCTTTGAGTTCCTCCTCGATCCGCTTTTTGTCGTTCCTGATATCGCACAACAAACAAACATTCTTTTAGAAGCCGTGATTCACACGTCCAGAAGAGATAACCACTCGTGCCCACACTTGGTAATCGTAGATGCACACAATGTAGGCGAACATTCCTACGACTCTTCACCTAACCATGCGTACTAGTGCTCGAAGCTACTACACTCAAACATTGGACAAGGACATGTTCTACTCATCTTATAAACACTTCATAAAACACTAAAATCCCGAAAACTTCTTCAGACTTCAGACTTTAAAACGAAGAGAATAATTCCTAAGTACTCCGTGTCGGATACTAGTAACGAAATCCAAATAACATAAGAGAGTAAATACCAACAACCAACACTCACAATCAACGATGCAAAGTATTTGGAAAAGAACCGAGTGGATATTATCTATCACTTAATTGAAGAGTATAAACAAAGTGCCCTACGTAAAAGACTATGAAAGTAGTCATAGGGTTAGTGGCAAAAGCAATCACCTTTCAAACTCGAGTTCCTTCTGGAGCTCAGCCGTCTTACGTTGGATCTGCTCATATTCCTTCTCGGAAGAAGCAGTGGCAGACTTAATCCACTTCAACTCCTTTTCAGTGTCCGCTAACTCCCATTTGGCCATCTCTAGGCTTAAAAGGAGGTGCCTGTCCTCTTGACAAGTATTCAGTGCCTCCAGCGTAATCGATTTCATCTGCCAAACAACCAGCCTTATGAATTTTCAAGTCGCAATGACTAATGTATGATATCAGCGCATAACTTGGTCTCAGAAAACATTTAGCACCACATTATGAGTTATACCTGTTCTTCACTCTCTGAAATCCTAGTTCTAAGAGCTACAAGCAATGCATTAACTTGTTGATATTGCTCGGTCAAGGCCTGGTTCTCATAGACAAGGGTATTCACCGCTTGTTTGGTCTTCACGCTTTCAGAAACAAGCTGAAAGAAATAAAACACAAATGCAAGTTAATAGACAATGCATTTGAACTTTGTTAATTGAACGTCCCCCTGTTTTTCGAAAATACAGATGACAAAGTAAAAGGCAGGAATAACCGCAGGATGCACAATTTAACATGAAACATGTGGTATGCCGTGTTTACAAACAAAGTTGTACGGAATAGTTTTCAAATTTAGAACATTATGTAGGAAATAATAAAGAACTAAAAAAAATAAATGAAATTTGCATATTATGCACAGCTGCACAAGGCACGTCTTTGTTAGTTCAAACTTAAGAGCGTCGAAGGCATATTTTTTTTAGTTCTTTATGCACCTCAAACTTAAGAGTGTCGAAGGCATATTTTTTTTTAAAAACAAGGTTACGACATACGACCTTCCTATTTTGACAAGTAAGATTTTAAAAAGTTAACCTTAATATTGTAATCGTCCCTCTCCGTCATCTGCTGCAATAGATGTTGATTTTGCGTCTGCATATCCTCATATGCTTGACCAATGGTCTGAACAATAAGAAATAATCAGTACACAGAATGATCCTCGTAAGCAAATGTATAAATTGGCAGTGAAGTGAAACCATGTAATACCAAAAGCTAATTTTAATGAAAAATCACAAATGAAGTGGGGCATGTAACCTCGATTTCAGATATATAAGCTTCAGCCTCAGCATCTTTTATTTTAATTGCTTCTGTCAGTTCGTAGACATCCCTGCGGAGAGAAAGGTAACAATGATTTAGATCAAATGCATTAAAATTTACGTTGCCATTAAAAATTGTTAGACTTGCTAGTTTACTGCCAGTCCACTCTTATCAAAGGAACTCTGAAAAAGTACTCACTTTACAACTCTACATTGAGTATGGAATCACTATTGACAGTGGTGGATCCAAAAACATTTTATTACGGGGTCCAAATTTATTTATTTTTCAAATTTTGTTATACAAATATAATAAAATAATTTTTTTACATGTGAAATTAAAAAAATGAATCAAAATAATTTACGATACAGTGTCTTGGGACCCCATAAGGCCATAAGTTCCTACATGAATCCGCCACTGACTATGGATACTCCATACGTTTTACCATTTCAATACCCAAAACAGTTTAACAAAACTATACATGTGATACTGGCCTGTAAACTAAATGCCATTTAACTCTACTTATCTTTTTTTGGAAAATGGAGAATGATGAAGAGTACAAGAATAGAAAGAGCAAAAGTCAGAAGCAATGCAATAAGCCAAAGATAAGTTAGCAGTATATATGTCTTTGGTCTCCTATTAAGAAATGAAATCGAGGATACTTTTAGGCTTGTCGAATAGGTATCAAGTACATGTAACTAAATGGTAGGTTGTACTCCGTAGTTTCTACCGTAAACTAGGGAGATGGATCTTTGACGTATGCTTTTGGCCTTATAGAATACTTATTGGGTGTATTTAACCAGATATCTTTAACTGTAGAATGTTGTTTTTCTTTCGGAATCACCTTTTCCTAATCACACAAAATTGGAATGGCATGGGGATGATGGGAGCAGTGACGATGATTCTGATGGGAGTTGTGCTTAGTTATAGGAGGAGTTAGAGGTCAATAATATTTGCTCATTTGAACTGAATCACTGATCATCAAATAATAAAACTATTTTCCGAGTCAATGGCAGAATGTAATCATAACTGAATAGGCATAAACTACGACCAATACAAAGAAACAATATGAAAAATTGTCGCAGCATTCAAACCTTTCAGTATCATCAAGTTTGACCCACAGGTCAGCAATTTCAGCTTCAGCTGCAAATAATCGTTGTTGATAGGCAGCCTCAGCTTCATTAGAAGCTTTCAGCCTTAACTCTAGATTGTGTTCATCAAGAGCTTGCTTCAGCTTATCTGCTTGCCAGTTAGCCTGCCCTTCTGATTCTTGGATTTCCGTCAAATCTCTGAAATCGAGAAAGAGCCGCAATTTTAGTATAAACGATGTTAAGTACCTAAACACAGCATTGAAGATGCTGATACCAGGAAACTAATAAGGTATGTCAGCAAAGTCACCTCCCTTAATAAACGGACACGTATGACGATAAAAACTACAAACCCCTCAAAGTATAATTGGAGTTCAAAACCCATATTATGCCAAAACTATTGAAAGGCCAACTAAGCACGGATACAGTTCAACTAAGCTGTAGAATCTTCAGCAACATACCTACTGTCATAAATTCCCTGTCCTAGCATATCCACAAAGATTTGCAATTCATTCTTCTCTTTCTGTAGCGCTTCAATCTGCAAAAAACATGTTAATCAGCTAACAATCACAAGCAATCAACCAGACATTCACTTGAAGTCTTTAACTGACCTACATGAAGATTGCATTATGTTAGAGAGACTTACCGATTCTTTAAGGAATTTGATTTCCATCAACTGTTGAGTACATTTATCTCTCGAGGACCTCACTTCATCGTTCTACCAAAAACAAAAGATTATCAACATCTTGTACAAAAAGGTAACCAGGAATTGTTTAGAAATTTATTACTATCCACGTATACTTGAATGAAAAATGAAAACAAATTTGTTAATTTGATTGATGAATATATAGCCAACCCATCTCAACTATAAAGGATACTTTGTGAATTAGTCCAGCCATAGTTTTTCGCTTTTCCTTCTTTAGAAATTCCAGGAAAGGTGGATATCAATTAATGAGCTATGCTTACATTTTTTAGAACTGTTCCTTCTCCATCAAAACATACACGACCTTAAGCACTTTGATGACAAGTGTTGAGGCCAAGATCTACATCCTTCTAAATTCAACATTATTCGTATTTATTAATCCCTCTATTTCAATGACAAGTGTCAGATGACTTTTCCCCCAATGAAAAAAAAGACGAATATTGGGTGAAATGAGGAGAAACCAACTAACAATCAACAATCACGTGCACCTATAGATTGTCAAGAAACCACAGGTATATGGATAGTACCTTCACACTCAACAATGCTTTTTGAGAAACAGCTTCTTCACGTAAAGACAGTGTCTCTTGGGCAATATCTTTCCAACGATTCAGTTGAGACTCCACCATTTTCATTTCTGTAGATAGAGCTAACGCCATCACCTTGAACTCAGCCTTAATGTCCTTTCTTCCTGTACCAGATTCAAATCTTAATGAGAGCGTGTTTGTAGATTAATCGTCACATTCAATTAACACAATCAGTTAAACAGGAACCTGAATCTTGAACAGCTTCTTCCTTTTTGACTTCAAGTTCATTTTTTTCAGTAACTATTTTCTGAAGTTGCACCTCTAGTTCCTCTACTCTTTTCTCCGCATTGAAAGCAGCCACTTTTGTAGATTCTGCTGTCTCCACTTTTGACTCCAGCTCTTTCTCTCTTCTTATGAGATAGGACCTTTCTGCCTGAAAACGCCTGAAAACGCCCATTTAGAGTGATGGACACAGCAAAATAGATATATCTACTCGAAAACATCTGAAAAAGTAGCATGCCTGCAGAGAGTCTGACAAATTTTTGTATCGAGAGAGTTCCGCTTTCCAATGGTGTAGCTGATCATTCAATAGAGTATACAGCCGGGAACTGCATATGTATTTGTCATCCTTCGTTTCATTCTGCAACATCGATATTGCAATTTTTCAAGAAGCCAAATAAGCGTCTAACTTCACAGGCTAAATATGAAGGTCATCCTTAAGCTTTACACCATTTCCCCAAAGGATAATACAAGTGAATATGAGGGTAAAAATAAATTTAAAAAAAAAAAAAAAAAAAAAAAAGGAAAGAATTTTCTCTCTTTTTTTTTTTTTTAATGAAAATTTGCAGCAGACCTCAAAATTTTCGAGCTGTTTCAATAGGACTCCATTGTCTTCCCGTGCTTCCTCAAGCTCAGTAAGACGTTCGTCCGCCAATATCTGCATCATCAAACAAAATGACATGGCACAATTCAAATTGAGCTATGAATCTATGATAACCTGTTTTTTTTTATAAGAATAGGATGATTACAAACAACACACCTCAGCTTCGTCGATGGAGTCTTTTAGTTCTTGCAAATTTGGTGTTCTGTCTGATAGCCTCACAGGTGATAAGCTGCCATTTACAACCCCAGTAGCTTGGTTGTGTGCCCCAGATGCCACATTCTTCTGCATTCTCAGATTTACGAGCTTCCTTCTGCTTTCTTCAAGTTCAGCCATGTTTTCTTCAAGTTCACCTTCACAATATAAGAGAGGAAAGGGGCGCAAAAGTGTGTAAGAACAAAAAATGAAATTAAATAAGTGCCCAATTACCATTAAATTCAAGCATTTAAACATGACCCAAAAACACAAGCAACTAATTACAACTACTACCAGGAAAGAGAGAAATATGTAGCTGACCTGTAACACGTCTTATCTCTGCTTGATCAAGAGCTTGATGCTGTATATAACTCTGAATTTTATCAGCATAATCCTGCTGTTTCTGATGGAGAGCATTCATTGCGTTATGAAGATTGTTACGGTCTTCTGTCATCATACTTTCCATTTTGTTGAATAAGGCGGCAACATCTGCCTCATCTAAATTGAAAAGAGCAAAATACGATCAATGCTTGAACAAAAAGGTAAGTATTCTATTCTAAATATAAAATAATCAAAAATAGGCGGCCATGTGAAAGATACGGAGTACAATAATCCATTATCAATGGAACTGACCTCGTGGACCTTCTGTAGAAAGGATTCGATGAAGTTTCTCATAAGCACCATCAACTTTTGTTTTTTGATCCTTAATCAGATTTTCAAGGATTGTCAATGACTCCCAAGTAGAAGAATGAAGTTGAGCAAGGGCTTCCTGAACAAATTTTACACGATCAACTTCTCCACTGCCCTCAATTGTATCAACTTTCAGAAGCCTCTGAAGAAATACATCTTCCGCAGAACATGACAAGATTGAACCTACAAAATATCTCAAGTCAATGTTAATTTTACTACACAAAAGCTCAATGATGATCCTTGTTCATATTTAGAATGACACACAAACGTAAAGGGACTACAATACCAACCTTCAGAAGAGTCCAGAACATCTAACTTTTGTAGGGCTGCTTGGCCTCCGCCAGCACTTAACGCAAGTAGAGCTAAATCATCAATCAACTACGCCACAAGGCCATACCAAGTCACTAAACACACTTGGCAGACGGAGAAAAGAGAAAAATGAACGATCTTCAAAAACACAGTACAAACTTCTTAAAAATTAACCTCATTCCACAGTTGGTTTGCCACAATCAGCTTATCATCAAAAGAAGATTGCCTGTCTTTTAGTTCTTGGAGAATAGCTTCAAGATCATGTAATTCTTGCTTTTGCACATCTAGCTGCTGTACTAGTGCTTGATTCTGGTATTGCAGGACAGCAGCGTCAACCTGCAAATAAATAAGATAGTGACAATGAAGCACTTTACTTTGACAGATTAAGTTATCGCTAGTATCTGAAGTCTGAACTCCCCCTCGCCCCAAAAAGATCGAATTGGTTGATAAAGAATGGGGGTTTGCTTGATTTACCGCAATAAGATATAAGAATCTAAAAATCCTATCAATTATAATTTTAGAGTCGCTTATTTGACAAAATTTAGCTAAAGGAATGACTCTAACTTTACAGGATTCTCTCCTATGTAACAAAATGTGGGAAACCGCTTACCATAGTTACCAACTCCCCTCTTATTGTGTTGTACTGTCGTCTGATATTCGTGTATAGGAAATCATTTTTCTTTTATGGCATGTTTGGCAACCTGGAATTGGAATTCAATTCCGGAATTGAGCCAATTCCATTGTTTGGGGAACTCCAAGAATTGGAATTGGAATTGGAATTGGCTCAATTCCATCCCAATTCCATGGTAGTTCAAATTTGGTTCATCTCAATTCCTATGGTTTGGGTAGTCATTTGAATTCCTCCTCCTTTTAGTTTTTTCATACTTACTCCGTATGACTTAAAAATGAGTAAAATCTTAAAATATTATTTTAAAAGTTGATACAATAGTCTTAAATTTCATTTTGTTATAAATTTTTAACAAAATTTTTATATTAAAGTTATCAATTCCAATTCCAATTCCTTGCGCCACCAAACATCACTATGGAATTGGATTTGGAATTGAAATGCAACATTTCAAATTTCACATTTGAATTCAAGAATTTCAAATGAATTCCAAGTTTCCAAACGCAGCCTTAATAAATTCACATGGATTTTGCTATGGAACTAAGGACCAATGGAGCACAAGATAATCAAATTGTCCAAGATATAAGTGATGAATAATAAGGAAAGGAATTCAGCAACGAACTACAATCACGAATAGACAAAGTTTTCCCCCACATCCATCTTCAACAGGTGGTGACATTGGTGGTCATAACCCATTCTGATCTCAATGATTTAACTTTGAGAATAACAATCAGCTATAAGCCATAGGTGGCACAACCTCAGATAGACATGTGAGATTAACAAAGGAAAAATCACCAATTTACCCTACCTTGAAATTTTAGAATTTGTAGAATAATCAGAAACAGTTAATTTCATATTATGGCCGTGCAGAGCTAGTTTAATCATTACGAGACAAGATATATTTGTTGCCAAATTTGATAGATTCTGGTGGAGCTAACCAAACATCATATATTGCTACAAACACTTAGCACTGCAACCCAAAATTCTAGAATTAATTCAGTCGCATCTCAATCAAAACTAATTTACAAATTTGCACATTCTATTCTGAACTATAATCACTTAACAACTACTCCTACCTTCGAACAGTGTACTAAACTCAGCAGTATGTCTAACAATGATAGCTATCACAATGATACCGGTGGCTCTAACACTGGTGCCGTTTATAGGGTTTTGTTTAGCATCGTTTCTATCACCACTAATAGATAGGTGCTATGCTCAAATACGGAGTATCAGTCAAGTTCTGGTTGTTCAACACTTCAACTAAATCTCAGCCATAATATCTATTGCTCAAATATCTTCACGCGTATTGACTAATATCTCTTAACTTACCCACAATGGCCCCATTAACCGGCGTAATCCTAACTTGTGAATAACATAAGTATAGATAAGATAGCAAGAAGCTTTTGACATAGATGATAAATTTAATTGATTTTTTCCTTATTCCAACCTAAAACACTGACATTTGGCGATCAAACTACTACATAGTCATGGCATTAACATGAAGTTCCTAACTACTAACAGCTATGCAGTACATATTCGGAACTTTATCGAGCTTAAATTTTAATTAGATAAAATTCCCACATAAACATAAGCCAAAAGAATCAACCAAAACCTTATCCTTTATCTGGCTTCAGTTCTAGATCGATTTCGATCGTTTCTTAAAAACCATTGAATTTAGCATCATTCAGTTATGCAATCATTAAAACTTACTACAACAAGAGGTCTAGGGGACATCCAAATGAATGAAATCTAACTCATACCTCATATTAAACTTATAAATACAGTAAATTATATAGCAGAAATGAAATCAACACCTCATATTACTTTTAAATTTTCATGGGATTAGTTTCAACAACAGCCACAATCAATCAATTGAGGTCAGCCAACATGAATCATCGTCTAAAAAACCGTCGATAAATCAACAAAATGAAATAAGAAACCGGTACCGATTTATTGTCAGGAGAAAGATTAGAATTGCGCGCCATTTGTGATGAAAATTGAGCACCAAAATTAGGTCTTTTATAATCAGGTTCTTCTGATTCTTGGTTTTCCATCACCTTTTGTCCTCTTTCTCCCTCACCATCACCCACCTTCTCTCATTAAACCCTAACCCTAAAACCCTCCACCCCCAATTTGATTTCAATTTCCAATTTCCAATTTCAAAGAACACAACTTTCTTATGATTCCCTAATACCCAGATCAATTAACACAACCTAATTGACAAAACAGTTAGTTTCTTCTGCAGGGTATTAAATAAAGTTGCCAACTTTTGTGCAAAAACTGAATTTAAATTATCTGGGCATGAATCAAATTGAATAAATTCAATTAAATTAGGGTTTATAAGATGATTGAATTTGGGGTTAATTTGAATTGGAGGTGTAAAATTGAGGGGGATGAAGAAACAAAGCGAGTAGTGAAGTGTTAAGGAGAAAGATGTGTGTTTACGTTTCCGTTGGAAAGTGAAACAGAGATTACGGAATTTTATTTTTTTTGTTTAAAATTGCAAGGTTACAGTTTTATATGGAGGAGTTTTTTTCGTTGGTAAAAACGTTTCCTCCAAATTTTACCGGTGGAAAGAATCAAATGTGTTACTCCGTATTTTTATCTGAAGAGCAATGGTTTGTCGACTAAGAGCTCGTTTGGTTGATGCGGGAATTGCAACCTTTCAAGAATTTGCAATTCACGGGAATTTAATTCCTATAAACAATTTTATGGAAATTCACACCTTTCATTGGTTGCCAATGTAGGAAGTGACATTCATGTTTTTTAATGGGTAACCAAACGAGCCTTAACTCTCTAAGTCCATCATACGACCAATTAACGCGTACGATGGGATGTTTGTGACTAAATGTGACCACTTTAATATTTAAAGTGAATATTTTAAAGTTTAATGTGATCATTAAACGTTAAACTAGGCACATTATACATTAAATAGTCACATTTTGATTATTAATAGCCACGAGTATTGGACGAATGGACGGTTAAAAGTTTTTGAACCAAAATGAAAGGTACCACGTGTGTTCAAGGATACAGTGAAAATTATCACTAAAAAATAGTTACGAGAATTACAATTGGTAGGTAGTCATCAATTAAACACGGTATTCAATTAAACACGATATTGCCATAAAAATAAACTCTGTATAGAGTACTACTATGTAATCCGTAAGTAGAATGTAATTTGGAAAATTTGTTTGTTAAGATCCCATATTCATGCATGACCAGGTGCTTCTGTTGACAATGAATGACCAAAAAAAATGTGAGATAATAACTTACTCTATTATTAAAATTTATACGTAGAATTCGTTTAATTTTGGTTTTATACGTAGAATTCCTGCATATTATATACGTAGAATTCGTGCACTTGGAAGCCGGAATTTGTTTAATTTTTGGTTTTATACGTAGAATTCGTGCACTTGGAAGCCGGTTCTTGAGCATTTAGTCCGTGCAAAGTACGAGCAAACGTGTCAAAAACGCTTCAAGGACAACATGTATAAGGTTGTTAAAAGAAAAAAGAAACCCGGATTCATGAATGGTAATAAAACTAACTTTAATAAAAATGAGGTTATAAATTTTATATTCGGAGTTTGTTGTTTTGTTTTATTTAGTTGTCGCCATATTTTTCCTTGTAGTAAATGCGTACAACAACGACTTGCTGAAGTTACGAGACACGACGGAATTTCTAAAGAAATCCAAACAAGCGGCGTTGAATATTAGGGGAGGAGATCCAAATGCGCGTGTCGAGCCGAGTTACTATAGAGGATCTCAGAGTTGCCTTGATCGTGCACAACAACTACAAAAAGTAAGTTTTAATAAATCGTTTACATAATCCAATAATAGTATGATTGTGTATATTTAAATTAATAATGGGTTTTTCTACGGTGTACCCTCCAACTTTTTTGTTTTCTATCGTATATCCCTATTTTTTTTCACTTACACGGTGTACTCTCAAACTTCATTATCCATTCTCAACCATGACCTAAAGTTACTTAACCATTAATTAAACACTAACACCGTTACATTAAGCTCTCATTTCTCCCTCTTTTTTAATATTTCCTTCTAAATTTATGAATTTCAAATATTCATGATTATTTTACGATAAAGTAAATCAATAAAGTTTATGACTTTTAACAACAATTTAAAAAAAAAAATTATATACTATAGAAAAAAAATGAACAAGGATGAAAAATAGTGGAAAATTAGAAAAAAGAAGGGGATATTTCATAATTTTGAAAGGAAAACATAAAAAAATAGAAAAAATAGGAGTTTATTCTAGGAAAAATTCACAAAAATAATCCGAACTATTACCCATCTTCCATTAATAATCCGAACTCAAATAAATCCCAAAATAATCCCAACTATATAACAACCCTTCCAATAACATCTTAAATGAAAAATTTACCGGAATTTGTAGGTTTGAGAAATTTGTGGGACCGGTAATGCATATTAAAAGCTGAATCTTCTTCCTTTCCTTCTAAAATGTATACCTACAAGTCTACAACTCATTGTTACAAACCCCTAATTTTATTTCATTTTCATAATCTCTCACTTTCAAAATTTGGAAAAATAAACGTTGAGAAAATTTAAAAACTTGTTGTGCAAATAAAATTAAGGTGCGGTTATAAGAATGGTTAATATAGTAGCGTCGGTAGACATAACAAACGTAGCGCAAAGGTCCAAAAACGCAATGAGAATAATACGAAGGCATCAGGTAAGAAGGTCCAAAAAAACACAGTAGGTGCAACATTCTAACAACGTAGTAGGTGCAACATTCAAAGACGCAATAGGCGCGACTTGAAAAAACGCAGCAGTACATAAATTAAAATATGCAGCAGGTTAGTAGGATTCAAAAAGCATCAGCTTAGTGGGATTCAAAGAAGCATCAGGTGCAACATAAACGGCAAAGTGCCAACGTAGCGTACGTAGCCGTTATCATCCAAGAGTACATAAGCGGCAACATAATACAGGTAGAAACTAATAATGCAAGTCACAGCCCGAGTTCTTAGCTACATTACAAAACATAACTATGTAAATAACTTAATCGGCATAAAAATTTGAAGGCGCTACATTTGTTAACGGCCTTCGAAGTACGTAGTTTATTCTTCATATTTGATGGTTGACAAAAGCTTTAGTTGATACGTTCGTCGTTGCATTGTCTTCAACCAATATAATAAACTTTGCGCTCGGTTTGCACTCCCTAGGTCGTTGGTGAACATATTCCCTTGTCCGTCAAAGAGAACTCTCGCTTCAACAAGTTGCTGCGTCCTGCGTAAAAAAAAAAAAAAAAAAAGCAAATAAAAACATATTTCATTAACTTTGATTTTTAAAATAAAAAACGTAAGCAAAAACAGGTTGTTTCATAAGAAAACGTAAGCAAAAAGCTCGACCAGTTTAAGCAATGCTAAATAACAATTCTTAGGCTGAAGTGTGTATGTTTACCTTATAAAATAAATCGATTTCATTACTTATGAAAGATTCTCCATGCGAAAGTTTCAAAGTTACACTTCAATTTACCTAACCATTTTCAATATACTCCGTAAGATAAATCCATCAATAATTTCAATTTCACTAAAAGCGAAATGATATGAGTAAGTAAAATTAAGAGAAAACAAAAAAATAAGTACATGGCATGATTGAAATACCTTGTTATTTTCTTGTGATGAAAATCCCATTAATTGATGATCAAAACACTTCCAGTGTGATGAATTTATGTGAATAATTTTTACGATTTTGTAAAACTAGTTTCTCAAATTTTGAGGTTTAGAGAAAAAAGCAGGGAAGATGGAAAAATGACTATTGAAAGTGAAGAGGAAAGCAAATGAGTTGACTAAAGTGACTTTTTTGGGGCTTTAACCGGCTATTAAGGTAATAGGTAAAAAAAGATGTAATTGGACAAATGGTTAAATAGGTGGGATTATTTTCGGATTTATTCGAGTTCGGATTATTAATGGAAGATGGGTAATAGTTGGGATTATTCTTGTGAATTATTCCTTTATTCTAACGGTGTTAGTATTTAGTTAACAGTTTAGTGACTTTAGGTCATCTTATAGAATGAGTAATGAAATTCAAGGGTACACGGTATAAGGAAAAAAAATAGGGGTACACGATAGAAAACCAAAAACTTGGAGGGTACACCGTAGAAAAACTCATTAATAATTGTTGCCCTTTTTTTGGACTAAAGACAAACAAAGGACAAGCGGCGATCGCGTTTGACATTTTTTTGGACACGCACGCCAAAAAAGACGAGGAAGGCAACTTGCATTTCGCGAGAAAGAAAGACTCGGAAAAATATGTAAGGAAGTTGTTGGTCATAATGAGATTTATAATCTTTTTAATTTGTTGTAATTAAATAGCATAATTGATTTGTTCTTTGGTAGGAGGCGTATATGAAGCGAGTGCAGGAGGAGCCTGAAACCCGATCCGGATCAAATTTGGTTGGAACTGAACGAAGGGTTTAAAAAAGGGGCGGTTTATGGAGTCCGCAGCGCAGCCGAGTATATTTACGAGAAGAGAAACCGCAGATTATCGACAGTGAGCGACTTCATCTACACGCTGGGTGTTGTAAGGCAATTAGAAGATCGCGTCGCCAATCAAGACGAACGCCTTTCTGCTCAAGACGAGGAGCTCAGGTTGATGAGGGAACAATTGCAGCGGATGCAGACCTACTTTGAGCAGTGTAATTCGGGGATTCGTCCGCAATATCCTGACCCTAGAGACCCTCATGGTGGTGGCCCGAGTAGTGGAGCATCTGTTGGGTTTCAAGTGTAGAGTATCTCTTTTTCCGTTTATGCAAACTGTTAGTGATGTTGAACATGTTTACATGAATTATGTGTTGCAGTACTAAACTTGATGGTGAATGTAGGTTTATATCCGTATATAGACCTTATAATTCACAGGATTATAATGAATACTTTTACAAGATTTATAGTCATAAATAGAAATTGCATAATAAAACAATAAGATTAAGAATTAACCTTCAAAAGCTTGTTGATCGGCCTAAGAACAATACCAAAATTATGGTATCTCCTAATTGAAACACCCAAGATGTATGTGAGATATGCCCTTTGAATTGCTAAAGAATTTTTTAGAGAGAAAACTGTTTTTCTTGTCTTGAGAATTTTGTGTTGTGTGCAAGTAGAATTGTAATTAGGTTGAGATGAGACTTATAGTGTGATTAGGTTAAGTAGAGAGGAAGAAACCTCTCCCTTCCCCACTAATATCACACGTCCAAAAGAGGAGTCCCGGGGTGGACTTTTCAACCTCAAAATTAAAAGCCCAATCTAACTTAAAAAGGTTTATCCAACCCATTTAATTAGTATACTTTAGCTTTTATGTATAATGTAATTTATAATATCCTTATATTATAATTAATCATAAATATCCTCATATTTATAATTTACTAATTAATTATAACTGATTAAAATTAATTAGCCTACATTATACGTAATAATTAAACATAACCTTTTATATTCAATTCTAATTACAAATTTAATTCCTCTCATCTAATATCATTTAATCATTATTAAATAATACATTTGACTAACCTCTTAGTCATATCCGACTGACCTTTCAGTCCACAACACTGACTAACTATTTAGTCATAAATAAGGCATCGATATGATTATTTTCTCAAATAATCACATCTCTCAAACACATCCTTTAGGTGTGACTCTTAGGGACCAGTTGATCACCGCCATCTGTATGACAATAACGTCAAACTTATCTAGCAAGCCAACCGTTATTGATAAACGTTAATCAACTGATTAAATACAAAATGTACCCTGTGTACCTTTAGAGATTTATTTATGTTATTGCACTAACTGTGGAGGACACTAACCCCAACAGTGAATGCATGTACGAAACTTGATTTTGGTTTGAAAATGTTGAATTTGTATGGTTGTTTATACTGTTGAAATTGTACGGGTTGGTTATACCGTTAAATTTGCATGTTTACTGAGTTTGGTTATGAAATTAATACGGGCAGAACGTGAAAACGTGCGGCAATCGTAAATTTGCAGTAGCTTGGCGACTGAAATATTAGGGTGGCGACTGAGTATCGGTCGTCAACTGCCAAAAAGGAAAAAAAAAAACAATGAGCAGGCAACTGAAATATAATGGTGGCGACCGACCGACTTGCGGTCGCCCGCATCATTACATGGCGACCGAAGTCGGTCGCCAGCCTCCCAAAAAATAAAAAAAAAACAGAGAGAGGGCGACTCGTTGGCGACCGACTTGCGGTCGCCCGCATCAAAACATGGCGACCGAATTCGGCCGCCAGCCTCCCAAAAATAAAATAAAAAAACGAGAGAATGTGGCGACCGACTTCGGTCGCCCGCCCTCTTGTTGGCGACTGCTTAGTCAGTCGCCAATATTTGGCGACTGATTTCGGTCGCCCGACCTCAAAAAATGGCGACTGAGCCTCGCTACCGCTGTCTGGCGACTATAGTCAGTCGCCCGCCTGTTTTAGCGACTGTTGTTGGTAGCCTTTTTCGGTCGTCCGTTAAAGATATTCTTGTAGTGTTGATAACTAAATTGTATGTACGGACGTACAATATCAAACAAATGTGATAATTATACGAGTAAATTCACATATGTATGTACGGACGTATAATATCAAAAATATATGAGTACAATTTTGTTAAATTCAGTAATCTCATTCTTTTCTCTCTGTTTCCCTTTCTGATTTTTTTCTTTCTACTGCACATACCTAACGCCATACTCCATATTTGATAACTAAATACTCCGTACTTTTTGTTTTGCTTTATTTTATGTCTAGATCTCGGTATATTTAATGATTATATGTACAAATGTGATAATTATAATAATTACAAAGTATACAACAAAAGGTAAAAACATGTATGTACACATATGTATGTACGGACGTACAACATCAAACAAAATAAAAATAAAAATAAAAATAATCTCACACTAATTACCTTACCTTTTGGTATTTTGTACAGCAAATATATAAAATTTGACTATTAAAATTAAACTTTCCTTAATCATACAGATTAAAAGCTAATTAAACAAGAGGTTGTGACATATAAATCTTACTATTATTTTCTGCCTTATTATAATCATGCTTATTATTATTATTATTACTAATATTAATTACATGCTTACCATAATCACTAATATTTCTTCTTGGACGAACAAATTTAGACCAAAACCCACCAATTATTTTGATTTTCTTCTTCATTTTGTCTTCACAAGACATGGATTTACTCTTTCTAAAAAACTTGATAATATTCACATGATCATACAAATAATTATTCCTTGGAAAATTCTTGTTCGTCTTAGGTGACGTTGATGATGAAGGGTAAGAGGATTCGTCTTCGCTCGACGAGAAAGACGACGATGATGATGAGCCAGCATAATATGCTGCCCTAGCTCTCGAACTCGTGTATCGATTTCGAGAGCTTTGACTTGTTGTTGTTGTTGTTGATGATGATGATGATATTGTTGACAATTTTTCTGCAAGACATAAGGAGCAAACTCCTGGACATTGTTTGTGCTTAGGATGTCTTTTGCATTGTGTTACCATGTTTTTTGATAATAATAATAATCTTGGCATATTTTTATTATTTTTTGATAATATATTTAATATAAAATGAAATTTAGTAATATTTATAGTAAAAAAATAATAATAATAATAAAAAGGGTCACCATAAGCATGAGAATTTTGAATCTCAAGCTTATGAAGATGTGTAGGGCATGTGTGGTGAGACTTTATATAGTAAGAGGCTTCTTAAAGAAATTGTGTTGTGAATTTTAATAATGTAATGTAAATGTAATGTGATGTGTGTTAGCTTCTTGGATAGTTCAGCTATTAATTTTCTAATTGAAAAAGTAAATTAGTAAGCACTTTTTTGAATTAGAAATGTATGTATATTACAATTTTAATTTGACATCTTCTTTAGTGTCTTTTTAAAATGTCATGGGACAAATTAATTTTAATTTAGGATGTTATTAGAGAGTTTTGGAAAGTTACGTATATGGGCGTATATGGAGTGACTATGAACAGGTGTATCATATTGAGTATTTTGAAAATCAATTTCTTTGCTTAATAACGTACGTGCAGAAAAGATATACAAATAATATCAATATAATAGACATATATAAACTAATACGGAATATGAAATAATTAATCAGTAATGTTTAATTTATTTAATATGTTTCAATCATTTATTTATCTTTTTGTTTTGAGAATCAGTGTAAGTGGAACTGCTTTTCATCCAAAACAAAAATCTAATTTAGTTATCCTCAAAAATCATGTGGGTGAAAGGGAAGATGATAGAGATACACCACTCTCTACACACCACTCTCACACCTAATGGCCCCCACTTTCCTTTTTCCTCATTTTGCTTTCTGCTAACACATCCTTTCACTCAGTAGACATTACACACCCTACAGATCTCTAAATTTTTGGGGTGAAAGCTATGTCCTTCCAAATTACTCCGCTAATCATTTTGTATCAACTTTGATTTATATAACATAGCGAAAATCGTGTTGACTCATTCTCATTTATCAATACACAGGTAAATAAATGATTAAGACAATTAAATTATCATCCAGTACGACCCTTACGTACAAATCAGGTAATTTTTTTTACGGGGTAGTTGCTTTATTAAAGCATGTAAGACTAGTCATAGCACGTACAAAAAGGGGTAATAACCAAGATGTTATATACGAGTACTATGGAGTACAAGATTAAACAAAAGCATGCGTATATTTGTTCTAATAAGGTGTACTGTTAATATTCCAAAAAAGTAGGTTAATTTCGTAAGAAAAAGAGAAGGTAGTAGTTGAATAGTTGATCTGATGATAATATATGGAGTGTGGAATAAGTAAGCAAAACCAGCACAACTACTTTGAGACGACAAAGCCACCTAAAAAGCAAAACAATTAAGTCTCTCTTTTGAGTACATTTGCCACGCTCATTTCACAACCTACTCACTCACTCATATACTCTACTCTCATGTCATTCTTAGGGTTTTAACTTTCTTGCATGTTAAATTGCCTGCATGCAGCATGCTTAATATTACTACTATCACTTATGCCTTTGTTCAATTCTTTTGGACTTATAAAAACTAAACTGCTCCTTGGGATTGGCTTAGGCCTTTTTCCTGTGCAGTTTTTGGGTTCGCGGTGCATTACGACACGAAATCAAGATATTGGGGTTGAGTTCGTATCCACTTACCTGCTATACAGGGCGTAAGAAAAAGGGTGAATGGTGATTGGATTGAGGTATAAAAGCTGGATTTATTAGAGCTGAACTTATAGGAGTTAAAGTCACTTGAAATTAAAGTTTGGTAATGGAGCTTATAAGAGCTGAATTTATAGGAGCTGAACTTATTGGAGTTGAACTTATAGGAGTTGAACTTATAAAAGCTGAGTTGAACTCATAAGAACTGAAATTAAGCTAAAAAGAACAGGTGCTGGCCTCTGTTTAAGTCTGTTTACCTTTTATTTTGAGAAATGGTACAAATTGATGATTTTTTTCATATCAAATTATATTTTAATAATTTAAAATTGTTTAAAAGGAATAATGAGAAGAGATGTACTCATGTACCTATGTTACTAAAATCATTACTCGTGTGTTTACTACTTGGATGCATTTGAGAAATAAAGTCCACGTAATAATATACGCAATGTATAATAATAATATGATTTGTGATTACATTTGTACTTGTTCATTACTGACTACTGTATCTGTGTGTAAGGGGTTATAATGTTATTCTCGGTGTACTTCCTCGATTAGGTGCTTAATCACTAATCTCGATCATACTTCTCCTTGATACATTGCAATTGCAATTAATAAGCAGTACAAAGTACTTCAAACTTCAAAGAGTATGACCACAGTGACATAACTTTGATATGCCTTAATAACCGATTTTAGTTGTAACTTTATATTCAATCATCAGTATCGAAAATAGTGTCATGAACTAATGGTCAAGATAAAGATATTCTATGACACTAGGTCACAGGTTCAACTAACCCCTTATATTGAAATGATCAGTTTCGACATAAAATACTAATATCATACATAACTTAACTAATTGACTTATGATCTAATCACAAGTTGCCCAAGTTTAGTGGAGTAAAATGGAATTTAGGATATTTACAAAAAGTGGATGCAATAGCTTAGCTGTACGTAGCACTTATATTTGTACGTTAGATTGGAGGGTACTTTTTAGTAGTAGACTAGTAGTATAGTACAGTACATGAGTGGTAGACCGTACAGACCAACTAGCTATAGCTACTGAGAGTGGACCGGTCAACTGTGTAATGTAGTGTGTGAGTTGTCCACTTAATTTGCTCACCTGGCTTAATAAACCATCATCATATATTCATATCAGAAATGCTAACGATAATTTCTTTCGGACAGAAAGTAGGAGAGAAGGTAAAAAGAGAAGATAAATAGTATCCCTCTGATCATATGACATCATACTCCTTTGATCAATATACTAAAATAATTTTGCAAAATACACTAGTTTATGAGTATCAGTTGATTATAACTGAATAAGCGGTGGTTCAATTGTTAGCAACCAACTCAACTAATCAAAAACTTAAGTTGATAGTTAGAAGCCTAAGATCGATTTTATGTTCTCTAACACACCTCTATAGGCTCGTACACACCTCTAAGATCGACTTTATATACTCCAACCTTAACATACATCACTTGCAGTTGCCTGTGGTTGGCGGCACTTAAATTTGAGACGACACTACTAATTAGCATAGTTCTACATATAGTTTTGGTTAAAACATGTATTTTATCGATTTATTGTCCATTTACCAGTTTAACTAACGAGTAAAGTCGCTGATGAGTTAGTATGATATGGATTTTAACCTTCAATTGTGTCTCAATTTACCCAATTTCTAAAGCACGTAACTAAATGTGAATCTAGTAAGGAATGCATTACATTACGCTGTGTATTACTTTCACCTTGATACACCGAGTATTTCTCATCAGTGGTCACAAAAATTTATAACGGTCTCATTCACCGAGTCAAATTTCATCTACAGAAGTAATGGAACGATGAAAATGGAGAGTGAAAAACATTTACTTGGCTTCATCCACTTTGCAAGTAAAATGGAGTATTAATTTACTAACTACCTATTTTCTAAAAGTATAGATGATCACCAGTCTATAGTTGCCGTCAAAAACGCAGGCTCTAGTTAGTGAACGAGTTGCTTGATTCAAAAAACCTGCTAATTACTTCTGTGTAGAAAGATGAAGCCTGTGGATTTACACTTTAAGTTTGTTTCTTATCTTCTGTTTAAGAGTTTGGAGCACAACACGATGAAATATCGATCCCAGCAACCTTCATGGCGTCACAGACCCACTCCGGCACATCACCTTTGGGAAACTATTTCACAGAAAACGACATTTTGCTCAGCAAATTTTCCCGATTCACAGCAAAAGATTAAATTTCTAGCTATGTATCAAAATGAGAAGATTTTGAGTTAGTGAGTACCATTTTCCGTAAGAATTCGTAAACAAACCTGCAGGAAGTCGAATCAAATATGAGGAAGATATCAACTACAAACTGCATTATCATCTATATTCTATACTATATAGGTTAGTTGGTGGATAAGTGGTCACATACTCAGGAAATCGTTCTTCGACAATTGATGTGTGAAGATCTCTGCTCAGCTGCATGATTTCATAACAAAAATCTTAGTATCAACGAGGTTAACCGATTAACTGCATGATGATTCATTAGTAGAATTTCTACCTTCAGCATATAGTATAGATTATGATATGACACGAGCTGTGATCCCATCGCGTCTTTGGTAACAAGGCAATGAATATACGCTCTTGTGTATGTCTTGCACACCTATCGTAAATAACTTCAGTCAGTGTATAACAATCGAGTAAAATAATTCAAATCGAGACTTTATAACAAGGTTTATACATATAGAAGACATTTGTATAGCTTGTAAGCAGAATTTTTGTTAAGGGCTTTAAGCATTACCGCACAAGAACAAGAAGGATCGATTGGACGAGTATCATCACCCATCGCCTTGTGCGTCAGCTTCAGAACACCCTACATCATGAAACACGAAGTCTAATAAATATCCTTCAAATAGTTAGATAATCATAATCAAATAATAAATGTGAAATGAGTAAACCTCAGGTATAAGGGCAGTCCCGAATCGAGCAGTGCGTGTAGGATAAACACAGTCATACATGTCAGCACCAAGTGCACTACAAACAACGATGTCTAGTGGATAACCAACGCCCTGAACCAAGTAAGCAAACGACTTGTAATGAATGCACGAGAGTGCAGGATATTTGTTAGGCCATTATTTGCTGTAGAAAGTATTTACTACCATAACGTATCGAGGTTTATCTTCAGGCAGAGCAGCAGTGCACTGAGCAACAATACGCCAGAAAGAATCCTTGCTTTCACCGCCTGATAGACCACCGATAGCATACCTGTCACATATTTTTGAGATAGCAAATGATCATACTGTAATACGGAGTATCATTTAAACGTAACATGAAGAGGATCGGAAATGGACATACCCAGGTAGATTTCTTTCAACTAAGCCTTTGACACAGATTTCCCTGGCAAAATCGACAGTACAAACAACATAAGCGCTAAACTGCAGGAGATTTGGATGAAAAAAAGGAGGTGAATTAAGACCTTAATGTAGGATCCAAACCACCTTGAACAATGCCGAATAAATTCTGTTCATTTGGTCTCTTATGCGCTACACATTAGAAAAAGAGGGAAGGCAAGTTATAGGCATACAACAAGCAAAGCAATTGTCCAGAAACAAGTTGAAAGACGACTTCTTTGAGGAATTATCAAGTAAAGCAGACATGCAAGACATCAATGAATACACGTAAGAGATACGAGTGTGACCTTGAATGCATCTGTCTATCCAACGAAGCGTACGGTACATAGCCTCCTCAACTCTAGGACCAGTGGTAGTTGTTTTGACAACATCGTCGAGAGCCATTATTATATCAGCTCCTATCCTGTTCTGTTAACGACATTATAGCATTTGTAAAAAAGTCACTGCAAATAATTTACCTACTAAGTTCAAGGAGGTTAATGGTGCGCTTTACCTGAATTTGGATAGAGTCCTCAGGCGTCAGAAGCATCGGCTTCCCGTCAACTGGAGACTGAAACAACCAAAGTTCTCTTCTAAGCAACATTGTAAATCCAACAAAAACATAATGCTAGAATGAATGAATAGACCTGAAAGGTGACGCCTTTCTCAGTAATGTCAGCCAAATGCAACAACGACACCTGAAAACATCGACGAGAAGCAAGGCAAATAGGCAATCTTATCAAACACCCTTAAAAACAGAAAACTTCATACAACTTAAGACGAGAAGAACAAACCATTTGAAAGCCACCGGAGTCGGTGAGGAGAGCTCTAGGCCAGTTCATGAATTTGTGAAGACCACCAAATTGATCAATCAATTCAGAAGTGGGTCTAAGTTGCAAGTGATAAGTATTACCAAGTATGATTTGGCAACCTATTTCCTGCAACTGACTTGTTGTAAGCCCTTTTATAGTACCTGCACAACATTAACATCATCCCATTCAACGAGCGAGTGGATTCTCTGTCTCACTTTATGTCCCAAAAGACGAACGGATAATCTAACCTTGCGTGCCAACGGGCATGAAGAGAGGCGTCTCGCAAATAAAGTGTGGAAGTGTTAGCCTCGAAGCGCGAGCTCTATTAAACCTCCCTAAAATCTTAACACACCCACAAAACCACAACATTAGAAACCTCAACCACATAGCATTGAATTGTTTTTTTCTTAGGGGAGGGGATATGATTACGAGACATACTGTTCGGGCTACCTCCATCCTGACCACTAGGTTATACATCTTCGGTACATTGCATTGAATTGTTCTTTTTTTTTGTTCATAATGATTATAAGACCTACAGGGTACGTCAGTCGTGACCACTAGGTCATGACATCGTCTGCAAATTGTTGAAGTAGTGAAAGAAACATGAAAAGCGTACCTCGAAACGGAGTGCCATTGATAGATGGGGTGGGTGGCGCCACCCCCAAAGAAGAAGGGTTTATGGTTCTTTTCGTAAAGTTGTTATTGCGTAAAAAAATATTGGTGCTTTTTTTTTTTTGGGAACTTGCTTAAGTATTTTGGTGGGGGACAAGACAAGAAGTGAAGTTGTTGAATAGTAAAAGTTGACCCATGGATTTGATTTGATTTGATTTGATTTGATTATTTTTTGTTTCAGTAATCAATACGTTTACGACACGAAATTAGTTGAAGAGAGTCGATATACGATTTTCAGTGAAGTAACTGTATCACGTAAAATTTAATTGGATCGAGTCAAGATTGAAGTCTTTCGCAATGTACTTGACACAAGTAACACACTAGATATATAAATCGGTGGTAATTGGGTTGATTTGGTCGATAATGAACTTAAAATATGAAAATATGATAGTTTGTACTCCGTATACGGAGTATAATTTTTATAATTTGGACTAATGGATCACATACAAGTTTATGAGGTTAAAGATTGTTATGGATTAAATGGGTGAAATTAGTTGAATATGACACACTAAAAAATGACTCCCTTTTGGTGAAGCCCATTGAAGTAGATGGCTGAGATATGTAAAGCCCATTTAACCTGGCAAACAGGGCTACTTGGGTTGCTTTTTGGTGGGCGGCCCAAAAGCCCAAAATATGGCTTAAGACAAAATAAACGACAAGAGAAGAGAAGAGAAGAGAAGAGAAGAGATTTACCAACATTGAAGGAGATATTCACGTGGCAAGCATAGGACTATAGGAGACATAACCTCTAAATTGATTGCACCAAAACTTCACTCATTTCAATATCTTGGATCAATCTACTCTACCAGTGTAACACCCATGAGGTTGAGCTTTGAGGAAAGTCCCACATCGGAAAGAATATAAGAGTTGATATCTTTATAAGAAATTCCACTCACCACTTTAATAACAAAACCTTGTACGTTTGGGGTTAAGTGAGGACAACGAGTAGGGATGTCATTGGGGCGAGGCGGGGCGGGGCGGGGGCGGGGAAAGCATCTCCACCACCGCATCCACCAACAAAAACTCACCTCCGCCCCATGACGGATGACAACCCGTCCTCCACCACCCGCCTGACGGGGAATTTTTTAGACCCACCACCGCCCCAGACCCGCCCCACCGGCCCATGAAATCGGATTATCGCTACGTAAATTTCAATAATTTAATTTTTTAGACCCACCACCGCCCCACCAACCGCCCCAGACCCGCCCCACCGGCCCATGAAATCGGATTATCGCTACGTAAATTTCAATAATTTTTTATCGAAAAATTTCTAATTACGACGACATAGTCAAATAAACACATTTTAAATAACCAACCAAAGTATTGTGAGTATCAAATAAAAATACATACGACACACATTTAAAGTTAATGAATTAAAGAAATAAAAATCAATCCGACACCCCCGACACTAAATATATATAAAAAAAAATGTTGTATACTTTATTCATATTTCAAAATATAAAAAAAATAAGTTAAAAGTAAAATTTTTCCTCTTATTTATATTTATATGAGTATGATTATATGAATTAGGCGGATATAAGCGAGACGGATAAAGGCGGGGCGGGGGTGGCGCGGGGCGGGGGCGGGGCGGTGTTTTGATGAAATCCACCACCGCCCCACGACCCGCGGCAGGGATCACTTCTAGGATCCACCACCGCTCCACGACTCACTAAAGGGTCTCCTATCTCCACCCTAACTGGGGCGGGTACGGGGCGGTATCCGCGTTGACCCGCCCCACTGACATCCTTAACAACGAGTCCAAAAGTGTGCATTTCACCTGAAGGTGGGGTGCATTACGACGGTGGTGTTGAAGAATTCAAAAGATGAACACGACACAATCTGTTTACCGGACGTTTAAAATAGTCACATTTTAATCAAAAATCGTGTCACTTAACGGTTTGTGTTTTTAAAAAACTCACATGGGAGTTAAGTTGAGAGTTAGATATTTTGAAATTGTACTTAAGACTTAAGAGTAGTTAAAAATAGTGGAATAACTGGAATTGTGCAATCTTCATGGAAGCCATTGTTGCACCTCACAAAGCTATTAATATGATCAATTCTACTAATTGCTTCTTCTCTACTACCTCAATCTTCCCTCCTTCTTTTACCTCCCTTGGGTAATTTCTTCATACTATGCTATTTACTTTTTTTTTTACTACGCATTTGTTTGATTTTTAATGCTCTTAACCTTCGATTTTAATTAATCATTTTTTTGAGAGACAACTTCAATAGTTAGGGTTTTCTGACATTGACACCAATTCAATTGAATTTCCGACGTTTCGGAATGATCACTGTACACTGTGTACAGTATAGCTTGTGAATGTTGACGGAATTTACACTTGAAATTAGTCTGCATTACGGTGTTCTACTCACTAACCTTTTATTGCTTCTAATTCTCGTATGAAACGATCTTATTTTCAAATAATTTTGTTGATTTTATAGTTGTTCTTATACGTGAGACGGTCTCACATGAGATCTAGTGATGATTGGTTGAGATTTTTCTTATTTTTGGGGTTTATGTGCTTAATTATATGTCTTTGGAACGAATAAAATCAATAAAAGATGAGCGCAGCACGACTAATTCTCGAATTTGAACAGATGCAAATCAAACAAGATAGGATCACGCTGTAATGAACAATCACTGACAAAGGTGATTTACATTTTCCGTCACCTGATAATCGGGTTATTGGAGATTATGTAGAATTTGGTTAGTCGAGGGTTTACTCAGTTTCTTTCTTTTTTTGGCAAAGGTTAGACAAGGGGGTGCATCGCGAGCGTTTCTATGACTGCGTTAGGACGTGGCACTCAAGAGCGTGTGGTTGAGGTATTCTATTATTGCTCTTTAAGCAGAATACAATAATATGCAGTTCATATTTTGAAGGAAAGAAACTTAATAAATGGGAACTGGTCAAAGGTTTTCATATTTGTGGCGAGACACCGATAATTGATTTAAGAAGCTGATAACTGAACGGGCTATGCAACCACTACCGAAGTCG
The DNA here is from genome assembly GCA_023091065.1 of Dianthus caryophyllus. Lineage (NCBI taxonomy): Eukaryota > Viridiplantae > Streptophyta > Magnoliopsida > Caryophyllales > Caryophyllaceae > Dianthus > Dianthus caryophyllus. Next base: position 7,614,763 of record CM041522.1, on the reverse strand, counting down.
TAACTTTTTCATCCTTGTTGTGAATTCTAAATGAGATTGCTAGTCAGAAAAGTAGACCTTCAGGATATCTATGAAATGTGTAGGCGGAAATAGACGTGATTACGTGTTACCTTCCTGTCCATCCGCTAAGCTTCTGAAATATCAGTTCTGCATGCTGTGTCTGGCCTACTGCTGAATGAATCAGCTTATTGATTCTTGGCTGGGAGTTATACCGATGATTATTGTTATCAATGCTTCGTACTGTGCGTCTTGTTACTGTTTTTCATACCACGTACCGTGAGCATGCAATTTCCAGAGCTGAGAGAGCTGCGTCCTGACGTATGCTCGCGACAACCATATTAAGCACATGTTTCAGGACAAACGTTATTTAGACCGCAACAACCGTATTAAGGATGATATCGTAATTACCACGACCGTCCGTGACTACGACCACGACCGTATTTTAAAACCCTGGTCCTGACTATCTACTTTTATAGGTTTTTCTCTTGGATTTGTACTACTGTTATAGGGAGATTAATCATACTTTTTTTGGGTGGAAGGAAGAAGCGCTGACCATGTCAAAGACGGGCAAGTCGTTCAAGTTCCTTCCTGGTCAGGCATTTCCTTTAGGAGTATCAGAAATTGACAATGGGATTAATTTTGCAATTTTTTCACAACATGCAACGTCTGTAACACTTTGCTTGTTACCTCCTGACAACAGCAGGTATTTAATTTATTTTGAAACTTGATTATTAGTCAATATGACGTGATAAAGAAAATATTGATAATTTACTTCATCTGGTCTATGCCATATCTAAAGGAGTCAATAAATTACATTGTCTTTGGGCTTTGACAAAATAAAATAAAATGACCCACTATTGTAGTACTCTGTATTGTGTATGCACCTCTTGTATTGTGGTGTAGTAGTTGGTAGACGCAATTGTTACTATTGGTCATGTTGCAAGCCTTTTTGGGTGGATGAAGAGGGGAAATGTCATGTCTTATTTTTGATATAAATAACGTAGTTTACGAAATATGATTTTTATGCTTTGAATGCAAAGTGATACCAGAGACGATAAGATGCTGGAAGTCAAGCTAAATCCTAAATTGAACAGGACAGGAAATATATGGCATATATGTGTTGAGGTAACCTCTGGTTTGCTTCTCATTCACTATTTGGCAATTCAGCGTATATGCTCTTTTATCATTCTTATCAAGTGGTAGATAGACCTCAAAGGTGTATGGTTGTGTACCTTTATAGTTAATCACTTAATTATACCAAATGTCTGTGACTTGTAATGATATAAGAAGTCACAAGTTATATGGAAATATATGAGAGCAAACCAATAGTATGCTATCGTCTAGGTGTTCGGAGGCAAACATCTGATAGTAGTCAAAGGACTGATATCTCATGGTTTCTGAAGCAGAATATAGACATACCTTGTAGAATGTCCCGATTATTCACAATGAACGTTGATTGCCTTCTTGTGTCCTGAAACATGTCTCTACGTTTCTGCTGCTCACATGTTGATTCCTGCTTTCTGTACTTTCTCTTTGACATCTCCTTCTAAAATACCTTATCTTGGTGCAGGGGCTGCCACTTAATGGTGTACTCTATGGTTACCGCATTGACGGTCCTCAAGATTGGCAACAAGGGCATCGATTCGATAGTAGCTTTGTTTTGATTGATCCCTATGCAAAATTCATTGAAGGTCGTCGTCTTTTTGGTGATCCAAATAATAGGCTTTCTAAATTCATGGGAACCTATGACTTGGATGGCCCATCTTTCGATTGGGGTGATGATGTGAATCCAAGCATACCAGAGGTAATCATGTCTTTTGCTTTTATTGTTTTTCTTGTTCGTTGTCTGGGGAGACGATGGAAGTATTCTGGTACTCTAAGAAAACCTATGTCATTGAGTTTATAGGCCTGTCTGAGGAACTAAAGTCTGTTATTGAATTAAGACAAGTTGAAATTAGTAAATGAATTGTTCAGGAGTGAAGCAATTTTGTCTAAATGGGAATGTCAAAAAGTGTGATTTGAATTCCTTATCCGAGATTGTCTTAGTATATCCCCACGCTCATAGCTATATTCACATGACTTCCAACTCCTTTAATTTCCTGCAGAAAGATTTGGTCATTTATGAAATGAATGTTCGTGCCTTTACTATGGATGAATCTAGTGGGCTTGATGACAATATACGAGGAAGTTATCGTGGCATCATTGATAAGGTTTTTCTTCGATGAACTTGTAATAATGATTTACAGCATTTCCTGTCTTTGACGTTTGGTGTATTAGATGTTTGATGAATAATTTACTAAGTTTGGTGAATAAGTCTGAGACCCTCTGATATTTGTATCACCATACTTTACTGAACATATTTGCCATGATTAACAGTATATAGATAACTGTTTGACCTGAACTTATAACTTACAGATTCCACATCTTTTGGAGCTTGGCATCAATGCAGTGGAATTGCTTCCAGTCTTCGAGTTTGATGAAATGGAGCTCCAAAGACGCCCTAACCCCAGAGATCATATGGTATGCTGGACCTTTTTATATTCTTGAGCAGGCAATTAATGGTGATATTTATATCTCATAGGCTCTTTGCTACGTTTCGTTAATGCTACTTAGAGATTAGGGAGTCATTGATGCCATACCTGATTTAATGTATGTGTTAATGTGATTGTTGGTTTGAAATGATCTTTATGGTAGTTCAAGTTTCTCTATTCATTCCAGTGTGTGAGGCTAAGAATGTATATTGCTTGCTGCTGCTGCTATTAGCACCGTTTTACCCTATTCTTTGTTCCTTGCTAAAAAAATTACTCCAGTACATGATCTGACACGTGCTTCTAATTCATTGAGATTAATACTTGGGGCTACTCAACTATCAACTTCTTTGCACCAATGAGTCGTTACGCAAGTTCTGGTGGAGGACCTGTAAATGCTGCGCTTGAGTTCAAGGAAATGGTCAAAGCCTTGCATAGTGTTGGAATTGAGGTATGACTTATCCTCGTAATTATGCTTACTCAATTTAGGCATTTTGATGTTTGCAAGAAATTTTACTAGGTTTCTCATATTCTGCACAGCACGCTCTATAAGGTGTTGAGTTTTTGCTATCTTTTAACATATGTTTCTAAAAGAGCACGTCAAAACAAAAAAATTACTCCCTTTATATGACAATAAACTTCCTAACTCCCACTAATTTTGCACAAAGAATAAGAAAGCTAAGTAAACCATTGTATATTATGTAATTTAAGCGAGTGGGTATACAGTTACAACGAGAGTAATTGGTTTCATAGTTAACCCCTACTACAATTCGGTCTATTAGGACACAATGACACATTGGTCATTTGGGACACGGTCATTCTGCCTCTTGCCTTGTGTTCCCACTTAGACCCCGTTTTTTCTCTTTATTGATTTTTTCAGTACTCTTTCTCTGTCTTTTCCAGCAACTGTTCATGTGACCCACCACAAATTATTTTGCATATAAGGGCGACTAAGTTGCAGAGATTGAGTCATTAATCAGTTAAATAGTTTTTCTTAGAAATCTATGATGTATTTGTGTGGTAGCTTTTCTTAAGTTCTGATGCATGGTATTTTTAAATTTGTAGGTTATCTTAGATGTTGTGTATAATCACACCAATGAGGCTGACGATGAGTATCCTTATACGACTTCATTCCGTGGCATCGATAATAAGGTGAGATATTGGAAAATGCTGGTCCTTGAAGTTTGCTTGGAGCCTAAGCAACATTTGAGAACAAGATTTCGCTTAACTAATCTTTCTTTGAATATTTGAACAGGCTAGAAGTTTATGTCTGCTGGTCATGTGTCACTTGAGTATGACTAAAATTTGTTCTGTCATCAGGTCTATTACATGGTCAATGATGGCACGCTGATGAATTTTTCTGGCTGTGGTAACAAGACTAACCCTTCATACTATAGATTTCCACAAAACGCAGATTTTGGCGAACTTCATTAAGTTGTTGTCTTAGTTTGACCGTATCTTGATTGTTTAAAACATGTCAACACCTAGCAGGTATAGCCTTTCTCAAAAGAAGGCTCAAACCTGATCCAAGGAATAAACACAGCCAAGTGGTATTTATAGGAATTTCCTTAAACTGCCCCACGCCTTTTCCCTTGTAAACGGGCTTGGAAGAATTTATGTGGTTTAACGATGGGTTGTAGGAAATATTTTTCAATGCTCCCGACTCCTCTTTAACGTAGGCCGTAGGGTTATCAGTAGTCCTCCCTTACAGTTCTCCTCGCATTAGCTGATGGGACAATATCCTTTTCACACGAGGCCTTACTTTCACCTTTTCACTTTTCCTCTATTTTGAGTTATCATCCCATACTTCAATTATCCGCATGGAAATGAGACTCAACCTATTAGCATTTTTCAGTTACGTTGTTGCATCCGTGACAAGCATTGGCCTACTCTTTTAAATACTTGTCCTGTTGAAATCGGTTTTCTCAGATTTTAAAAACTTTGAAATCATTGGTCAGTTGCCTTTGCATTGCTTTCTTATGGAAGTGCTTCTTTCTCTCGCCTGCAGGGAACACGCTGAATTGTAATCATCCTGTTGTTATGGAACTTGTTCTCGACAGCTTAAGATACTGGTATGAACATGTACACCTTTGAATCAGCAATATATTACATTTCTCGTGTAATCGTACATCTAAGATGCACTCATAGACATGTGTTCAAAAGCTATATGCAAAGAGTGGCTCTTTAAGAGATGAAGTAGAATTTACGCATAAGAGGATACAATATTAAGATGAAATAAAGCCATGATATTTTCCTTCCAAATGTTTCTGATATTTAGGAAGTTGATTTGACCTAAATGGAGGAAAATCCCCTCCCCTCTACTTCTCTCTCAACTTGCTATGATCGTTCCCCTTCCCTTCCTTTCCCTCCAAATAGCTCTATTAAAAAAAGAAAAAAAAGAAAAGAAAAAAAAGGGTTATAGTTTTAACATGAACATTTCATTTATCTATGGTGAATTGCTTGTGCTTCTTTGTTCGGATGAGGCCACCGGCATCAATAAACCCCCCCTTTCACTTGAAGTAAGGGAATGAGAGTTAGATTAATACAACCTTTCTAGTACAATGACACAGAGGCTTTTGCCAAGATTTTTAGTTGGCTTTGTATGGGCAAAGTAGAAGCGGTATGAGAGAGGTTGGGCTCAGTAGGGGCCTCGTATAGGCATGGACTATTACATATTTGAGAAGAGTGTGAGGCTAATCAAAGTGAGAGTTTGAAGCATGGCAGATTCACATATGTGAAGTTGTTAGCTCATGATTTTGTGGGAATGTTTACTTTTTTGATTACTTGTTAGCGGCGGATATTTGTTTCTTGCAATGTTTGGTGTTTAATAGAAGCTTGAAAAAGTATGCTGGTGTCCTGTGCATGTATGATTTTAGTGACGTTTCCTGTAAGCAAAATGATTGGACCGGACAGTCCGCGTGTTTGATTTATTGTTTTTTCAAGTTATGTTTTTTGTCGAAAATGCAAGATGCATAAGAGTTGGTGAATTGAATTGGCGTAGTAAACTGTTACTGTTTTGCATACTCTAACGTCTAGCTGTTCTATTCCTTTGTAACTTCAGCTTTTTAATTTATACTTTTTTGTCTGCGAAATGAAGGGTGACTGAATATCACGTAGATGGCTTCCGGTTTGACCTTGCTAGTGTTCTTTGTCGAGGAACTGATGGTTCACCACTGGATGCACCTCCTCTTGTCAGGGTGAGCTTTATATCCTATTCATTGTTGTGCATAATTTGTTATATTATCATGCCTGCGGAGGCTGGTTTATCTTAAGCTTATAGTTTGATGTTTCTTCAGTGTCTCGTTTTGTATGATGTAGGCATGTATTACATGATTGTTCTTAAAACTTCTTAAGCATGATTAGGAATGCATGTCTTGGTTACGCTTAATGGTTATTGCCTACATTCAATTGGATAGATTGTTCTCTTAGTGTCTTTTAGGTGTGTGGCTGATATATCACGCATATGTCTCAGGCCATTGCAAAAGATGCTGTCTTGTCTAAAAGTAAGATAATTGCGGAACCCTGGGATTGCGGAGGCCTTTATCTTGTTGGGAAATTTCCTAATTGGGACAGGTAGTCCTCTTCTTTTCTGTTCCTTATGAGTAGAAATTGAATCTTGTGTATTGCAAAAATCTCCGCGTTATAGTAAGAACTAAGAAGGCAATACTGCTCGCTGATGCTATATGGGGAAGCAGTCATAATTGCAGATGTCCTAAAACGTGGACTTTTTTGAGATGTTTTCTCTTTTAGTATTTGACATTTAATTTGGAATCTCGTTTGTAGATGGGCAGAATGGAATGGGAAGTACCGTGATGACGTGAGAAGATTTGTGAAGGTAAGAGATCTGCAACTATTGGGTATAAGAAACTCATGACCATAGAAGGGGCCTGAACTTGACTATAAACAGCATGTTCTAGTTTATGATATTTATTGAGATTTGTTATAAAATTTGAAGTTCGAAAGGATAAAAAGTGAACCTTGGAATTTGTTTTTCTTTGATCTAAATAGTTAAAGTTTTCTTATAATGCTCTCGGTCTTGGGCACATTTTCTTGTACAAGGGGATAAGTTGTACAATAATTCTGCTATCACCTATCATCATTATGGTTAAGTACATAAATAATTTAATTGGAACAACTGAAGGAGTCCTGGATGGCACATTGTCTGTGTCGTGAGTCGTGACCATGACTTCTTTAGCCAAAATGTTTTTTTTTTTTTTTTTTTTTTTTCCCAATACGAAGAATCGATATTATTAGATGTTAGTAAGCTGCGAACAAGGATACTCAGTGTAGTTATTTGTGCATTATGCAGGGTGACTGCGGCATGAAAGGAGAGTTTGCTACCCGGATAGCGGGATCTGCTGATCTATACAGAGTATGACGCATTCAATTTAAAACACTATTGGTACATCCCAAAATAATTATAAATGAAGATGAAGATTTGAGAAGTATAGCACACAAATGACCAAATTCTTGGATCACTTGTTAGTTCGTCTGTGGAACCTTCTTGTTGCGGTTGTTGCTAGACAGATGACACCTTATGCCATGTTGATCTTTATTAATAATATTATCTTTTTGCCGTTGCCGCTAACAATTTGGTTATTTAGTTGCGAGTCACCTCTGAAGTGTACTGGTTCCAATTATTTCAGGTGAACCAGCGGAAGCCATATCACAGCATTAATTTTGTTATTGCTCATGATGGATTCACTTTGTATGATCTTGTATCGTACAATTTGAAGGTAATATTTCGTCCCAAACTTTGGTATTTGACGGGTTGTTTTTTTTCCTTTACATCTTATTGTTTAATTTTGTAGCATAACGAGGAGAACGGAGAAAGTGGCAACGATGGATGCAATGATAACTTTAGTTGGAATTGTGGATTTGAAGGTATGATTTTGCTTTATGTTTAATAAACAGTCTCTTACCGCACTATGAGCTTCGCAATAGTTTTGTTAGTGTATGGCACTATGGCCTCCCGGTCAAGTTATGTATATAAGGCGATATGTGAAAGTGCATTTCACACTCGTACACTTGCGCTGCTCTCTATGAGTCTATGACCAAACGAGTTTCTCAGAACAAACTCTGCCTTTTTTTCTTCATGCTTACCCTTCAGTTGAGCCATACGTACATTTTGGCCCACTCAGTTCTGTAGAGGATCACTTGAGAGCAGTTTTGTTTCAATAAGGAAGTCCTCTTTGTGTTTGTTTGCTTAATATAGCTACTATTGAGTTTCTTTCATTGAAATGGATGCTCTCATAAAGCTCTGATCTGTTATATGTTCTCTGGCTCAGGAGAAACGACGGATCCAAATATAGTTGCTTTACGGTCACGGCAGATGAAAAACTTTCACTTGGCATTAATGATATCTCAGGTAACTGTGCTTTGCATAATTTGTGTCATTCATATTATAGGGTTTCAAAATATTCAATGCTGCCATTTAGTCAAGTAGAGTTGCTACGGGGACCTAACATTTTTTTAAAATATTAATCAAATGGTTTTGTTCTCACCTAGTTCTGGAAGTTGTAGCTTTTTGTATAGCTTCAGAATTTTTCTTGCTCTGAAACACGAGAAGTTTGGCCGCTACAGCTGAAAGGGCATCCTGTATATGAATATATGATGCTGTCTTTTATGTTTTACAAAGTCTACCTATCTTCTTTGCAGCTTGCAAATTTCCAGTTTGCGTACAAGTGCTACGAATTAACATTTTGTAAGTGTTTTATGGTGTGTGCGCTATTAATTTATGACCTGTGTTTAACCAGGGTACACCGATGATGCTAATGGGCGATGAATATGGCCATACACGGTTTGGAAACAACAACAGTTACGGACATGACACGAGTATCAACCACTTCCAGTGGACAAAGGTGCAAAGCCTCTTGTTTTACACAAGCCCTTAGCATAAGCTTTGTTTCTTTTCTTTTTTACAGTTAGGGGGAGCGAGGAGAAGTTCTTTGTTCAACAAACTTTTGACACGATTCTTTTGTATAACATGTGAAGTTAGAGGAAAAGAAAGGAGACCACTTCAGGTTTTTCGCTGAAGCTATTAAGTTTCGAAGATCACATGACATCTTGAAACGTGAACATTTTCTTCATGAGGTAACTTTATAGGTTTTTGTGGTGATTATCCTCTGTGTGCTAAATTATTCTGCTGATGTTCCTGGGTGAACTGGGGAGAAAGTAAAGTGATTAGTTGCTGTCATGTGACAAAAAATTGTTCCATGCCTTTGACATACTGCGATATTTCTTTCAGACTCGATTAACATTTCCTCTTCTTGAAATAAATTGATTTCAGGAGGACGTAACTTGGCATGAGGACAACTGGGGAAATAGCGAGAGTAAATTCCTTGCTTTCACGTAAGTTACGTTTCTACTCCTTGAATTTTTTAATTGGATCTTGTATGCCTCCCTGATAGGACTGTGCAAATTGTCTCTTCTTGCACTCTAAATTCGTAAATGCTGTGTACGAAGTAAAACTGGAGGTGGTTCCAGACCTTTCTAATGGTAGCTGGTTAAAATCGTCATAACCTCTGTCTGGTCTTCAGTTTGATCATAGCAGTTCAACTTTACCGAGAAAATCTACAACAATCCATCAACGATCTACTATTCTACATACTGCGTTTTGTAGTACTTCAGCAGAAATGTAGAGTTCATGGTTTTAGTTTTCACTCTATAGGTTGCATAGAGTGCGCTTGTTTGGCAAAATTTGAAGGTGAACCTACAGGATGGTACCGCCACCCATTGGATGCTTCACTGACTTGTGTGAATGTGTGATTTATATGCAGAATTCATGGCGAAAATGGCGGGGACATCTATTTGGCGTTCAACGCTCATGATTACTTTGTTGAAACTGCTATTCCGTTACCACCCCAAAATCGGCGTTGGTTGCGAGTGGTTAGTCATACATCCTTAGCTGTTTATTTATTTATAATTTTATAGTAAGCTGGAATGCCGTCTCCCAACACGATTCGATTTGCAAGGAACTCTGCTTGACGGTGGATGTCGCCAATGATATTAGTATTATCCTTCTGTGAATGATTTAATGCCGTGATTCAGACAAGTTCAACTTCATACAATTAATTAATTAAGGTTACATGCTGTGCGGGTATATCAGGTAGATACAAATCTCAAGTCACCTGACGATTTTGTAACTGAGGGCGTAGCAGGAATAGGAAGCAGTTACAATGTAGCTCCTTTTTCGTCAATTTTGCTCGAAGCAAAGTAATGGAAGTTCATGACAAACCGCCCACAGCACCGATAATCCATCGAAAGCAAGTTCAGGCAAGGGGATAAATTTATGGAGTCCCGTGGGAATTCCAAGATGTCGAGTTGACATCTTTTGCATCCTATACAACTACTTGTAAGTTCTACATCTTCTGGTCATAATGTGTTAGTAATCGTACATTAGTTTTGCAGCATTTGCGTAATAAAGAGTCAAATACTTCACAAGACATTTTGTATATATTGTGACTTACAAATATGAGTACTCGGAAAACTTATGGGTTTAGAATCTCTTTTCTTTACTACGTTGTGCTAGCATACGTGCAATCTTCATGCTAACGTGAATGTGCATGACAACGTGGGAGTAACAATTACTCTGTTACTCGCTCATCTTCCTCACGCTACCATTCTTTTTGTTTCTCATTTTCCTTTATCTTAATCTTTATTACCCTCTAAATAATTACCGTCATTTCTAGTGAGTCTGCAAACGTATGTTTCTTACAAAATATTACGCCGTGTTTACTACTCCCTCTGTTTCAGTGAATTGTTTACAGTTTGATTTTTTGTGAGGGAAAAAAAGTCAAACTGTAAACAAATGATTGAGACAGAGAGAGTATGATTGGTGTGTACTCCACGTATCCTAATTACATCAGAATGGAGCTGTAATGAGCAAAATGTTGGACCAAATATGGTCGATAACCAATTGCTATTAAAAAAAAGGGTCGTACAGCAAGAGCAACGGCAACAGCAGCAAGGCCCCTGAATAAAGAATCAATAGTGGGTGAGAACGTGGTGGGTAATCATAACGGTCGACTTTGGGTGATTTAAATAATGTTCTACAAATGATTAGGCCCCTGTTGGGTCACCCACTCCTTTGGTATCAGACGCAGTTAAGCCCCTGTTCTTTTCAGCTCAACTCTTATAAGTTCAGTTCTCTATCTCAACATCTCTTTAACTCCATTCTCAATACCAATATTAGACGAGATCTGTCCTACCGAAGACTCATTGGTGTCTGTTTTTTTGGTCAATCGAAGCGCGCACACATCTCTTTAACTCCATTCTCAATACCAATATTAGACGAGATCTGTCCTACCGAAGACTCATTGGTGTCTGTTTTTTTGGTCAATCGCCGCGTTTAATGCAATACAATAAGGGGAGTGACCAACCCTGACCTATCGCCCAGAATACCTATGTCTTAACCAACTAAGCTAAGACATCTTGGTGTCTGTTGGGTAAAGAAGAAACGGCTATCATATAATGCGGGCCCCAAAAAAAAGATGGGCCAACATACTAAATGAGTTGTCAACTTTAACTACTCCAATTAGTGAGTGGCCTTCCATTTCAAAAAAAAAAAAAACAATCCTATATAAACCCCCACAACACCTCTTCTCAGTTCTCACTTAACAAGCAACATTCAACAACATTTACTATATTCTCTTCTCCTTTTCCTTTGTTTCATTTCTAACTCTTCTCTAATTTTCTCTTCAAAATTATAATGGCCAGACTACTCATCGCTTCTCTTTTCGCCCTCCTCATCGTCGCCTCCACCGCCCAATCCCCCGCCTCCTCTCCCTCCTCCTCCTCCGCCATTCCTCCTGTCTCCGCCGTCACCCCCACCGCTGCCTCCATCATCCCCACCGCTGCCTCGGGGCCCGCTGCCGGCTCTTCTCCCTCAGACTCTCCCTCAGGATCACCGTCAAGCGGGGCCGTGTCAATGAGCAGAGTGGCCGTCGGCGGTGCGTCTTTCGTTGCAGTTGCTTTAGTCTCAGCTTTGGTTTTCTAGGCTTTCACTTCACTTTTCTAATTCTTTACATTTATTTGATTCTTACTCATTCTTCCTTTTGTTATTTATTTTTTCCCATTTGTTATTTGTTACTCCATTAATATACATTCATTTTATTATTATTATTACTCGTATTATTGTTTGTTGACTTGTGATTTATAACAACAATTTAACCATGACAAATTCTCATTTACGACGGGTCGTTTTTACTTAACACAGAAAACAAAATGAGTACAAAGACTATATGACGCGAAGGACTATTACAACACTCCTGTATTTTATACGATTACGAATCTATTCCAAAAAAATTATCACGATACTGCAAGACAATTTCGAGTTAGAAATGCAAGTGCAAAGACAAGTAGTGCACCATGAAATGAAAACCGACATCCGGGAGACGCAACGTAATCAGGGATCATGGTGGGGTTGGTGGTGGTGGAGGTGGTAGGATAAGTAGTAGCAGGGAATCCTGTGGTGGTGGTGGTGGTGGTGGTTGGAGACGTGGTAGTGTTGGCTGCTATAGACGCTGTGGGCCCACCGGAAGCAAGAACATTGACAGACACCTTCATGCCACTACCACAATGGCCGATCACTCCGCACATGAAGAAGTGTGTACCGGGAGTTTGGAGGAGAATGGTGGTGCTTCCTTTGTTGTCTGTGTTTATCGGGTTACCAATTGTGCATGTTGTGTAGTCGTTTTGCTTTACTTCATCGACTGTGTGTCCACTTCCGTAGTTGAACACTGTCCATTTCATGTCGATAGTTTAACGTTTATTACTACGGAATATAATAATATAATGTCAATCTTAGGCAAATATCTTGTGTACGACAAATCAACGACTGTATACTCGCTATCGAACCATGTGACAAAGAAGCATGCTTAGTTGCTTTGCGTTAACTCATTGTATGAGTGCAGCCGTCTTATACAAGACATTTGAACATCTTTGTACAAGACGGTCATACACATGCTATGGAACTATGTAGACATATAAACACGGTGTTTATATGCTTTGCATAGCTCCTCGTATGTGTGTAGTCGTTTTACTAAAGATTTTGTACCCATACTAATCAAGACTCAACAGGAGACAATGCAACATGGTATTTAACGGTATGCACTATTGAAAGAGGAAGGGAAGTAAGGATGGATACCGAGGGAGTCACCAACGACGAAAGTCTTGGACGCAGACCAACTACCGTAATCAACACCCAAAGTCCAACCAGATGCGTCACCCACTGTGTAGACCGTAGCCATGCTTGGCATGGCTACATATAATAACGCCAACCCTACTACACCGCAACATTTTTTTGACATTATTTTGATCTGTGTATGTATCGACTTTCTTAGAGTGTGTGAATGTGGAGTGAGGGATTGTAAGTGCTTTACTTCATAAGAGAAGCTTTCAAGCTTTGATATATATACATATAGATGTGTTTTTCGGGTGTAAAGGGAGTGGAGTAATGCTTCTCATGCTTTGATACTTCTATAAAGTTGTCTGAGAATCATTATTGATGCTTCAAGTGCAAGAAATGCATAAAGTTTCGCGTCGAAAATGAAACCTTAACCTACGCACCTACCGAATTGTTCACACAAATGCTCGAACATACTACGTAGTAGTATATAAGCCCAATTCGGACCCACGTATACATGAGCAGAAACTGCTCATGTAGACGATATTTAGTACTCCATATTATTCATAGCCTAATTTTGTAACTGGTAAGCAAGTAATTATGTATATCATCCATTATCTCTGTTAACGAGAAAACCAGAATGTCGACAACAGCAATAGACACGACTCACGAGAATTACATCATAGTAGTAGACATTTTGGCTTCGATGTCACAAAAAACTAGAAAAGGTGCTGAGCATCATATACAACACAATCACACATTCTTCTTCGGCATCTGACATTAAGTTCCATAAGTAATAGAGTAGTAAGCACTGAATGTCTGGATACCATACCGAGTACGACGCTGTCATAGAGGAGTAACTCGTGATGATAACGGCCAACAGAAGCCTTAGATCGTTGTATATAAGCTCCTCCAGGAACAGTGCGCTGTCCACTCGAGGGTTCAGACCACGATAATATATGACAAAATTCCTACAGGAGATCAACTAGAACGATGCAATCGAAGTCAATGAAAGAAGATTGAGCAGAAGAGGAACACACAAGCATCTCGACACATGATTTAATCAACTATGAGTTCGGGGGTTACCTTCTCAGCAATAGTAGTCGTATACAGACAAAATGGCACTGCAATATGTCAAATTCACGTTTCAGAGGCCTCGGGTTGATCAGAGCCTTCAGTTGAATCAGCTGATAAATCTTGTTCTTCATCTGACTGAGGCTTCGCTTCAGACTCAAGTTTTACAAATCTTCGGCTGCGTGCAACTCTGATTGGTCTTCCCAATAACTCCTGCGAAACAATCAATTTGAATCAGCAGCGTGTTCAAACGAGAATATGAAAGAGGTATACATCCAAAACGGTATTAAAAGTCGCAAAGAACTCTAGTGAGCGAGCGTATTACCTTGCCTTCAAAAGCCAAAAGCGCTTCATCGGCTTCCTTCTTAGTCTTGAAGGAAACAAAGCCATAACCAGATGCTTTCCGAGGGTTGTCATGAAAGATAACATCAGCCGAAAAAGGTTCGCTACCACCAGACTGAAAAAGCTCTCTGACGTCTTTGGCTCTCGCTTCAAACGGCAAATTAGCCACAAACAGGTTGTAAAGCACAGGAGGTTTAGTTGGAACGGGAGTAGACGCTTTCTTCGCTCTTGCCTTGGCATAATTCAGCTTTAGAGTTCGACCTTGAAATTCCTGACAACAACAACAACAAAAAAAAAAAAGCTCTTGATTTTATTATACACCATGAAGATGGAAAAAAAAGTTGAAAGAGTAGGAAAGGCGAAAAGTCGGTTACGAAATTTTCAAGGTTGGCTAAAGCTTGAGAAGCCTCCTCAGGTGAACCCATCTCTACAAAGGCCAAACCTCTGTTCCTTGTCTTATTATACATCGATAACTAGCATTGAAACAAAACGCAAACAAAGATGAGTAAGAAGACCTCCACATGTAAGGTCCCACATTGGTCGAGATAAAGAAAGTCGAATACTTTATAAGTCTAAGGGGTGCTCCCCCTAATATTGACTAAAACGCGACTACTTTTATATACCTCGACATGAAGGACGGAACCGTGTTGCTGAAACAAGGCACGAATGTCGGCGACAGTAGCAGACCAGGGGACATTTTGAGCAAGTAATCTGGTGGAAGACAACTCAACCTCAACCTCGCTGTTGCTGCTGCTGCTGCTGCTGTTGTTGTTGTTTGTGTTGTTGTCGTCAACAATGGTGACATCATCAGAAGGTGGTGGGGAATCAACGGCGAGGATTGAAGAAGGTGGAGAAGAGCAACTACACTTGATGTTTAAGCGGTGAAACTGAAACTGAAACTGGAAAGGGAGGAGACACAGTGAAGAAGAAGAAGAGGGAACAACATTTGGTGGGTTTAATCTTACTCTTGTTGATGTCGGAAAACACAAGTATGAGTTGTGTGTCTGGAGGATTACTGCCATTGTTGAAGCAACCAAGAAAGGAGATGGAGAAGTGCTTGTTTCTGTTCAATGGATAAGGTGGGTTTTATTCGGCTTTCTCTTTTGGGCCGGGCCGGCCCTGGATTAACATGGGATGGGTTTTCGTGTTATCGGATATTTTGAACCCGTTTTAAGTTTTAAACAAACAAGCTATTTTATACTCCGTATTAAGTAGACCTGACAAAACTAACTTGAATCGAATAACCTGACTCATATCTGATCTGACACTTGAAGTCAAGACCTTAATGAACCAAAACTCGAATCGACCCGAGCAATTATTATTCAACTCGATTATCTATTGCAGCAAAATGTATTATTATTCATGATAACTCGAAATAAGATGAATAGAAAATGACTGAACCAATCCGATCTGATCCGACCCAAACTAGATCATAAAATAGTAAACCTGAAATTAAGAAAAGGGAAAGGGAAAGCCTCTTAATGATTCCCTTTCTCCATTTTTCATTTTTGAAAACCCCAGGGTTTCATCAGATAACTGCCGCCGAACACCGTCTCCAGTCAACGTCAGGTCCTACCGCCACCGTCGCCGCCGCCGCCGCCTCCTGACTCTACCGCCACCTACCACCACCTACCTACCTACCTAAAGTTACTCATATCTTTCAAGGTATGTTTTTCCTTTTATTTTGTGATATTGGTGATTAAGGAAAAGAAGAATGAACAATTTGAATAGAATGATGATTAATGAAAGCGACACTTTGTGTAGAAACTTTCTTCGTACGAGAGTTTTTTATATTGATTTTTTCACCAATAAATAGATATATTGTTTTTATAGGATGAATGAAAGAAGTGGTAGTGGAGGTGGAAGGGGAAAAAACAAACGTTTTTGGACAGCGGAAGAAGATAAAGCTCTTGTAACGGCCTTGTCTGAATTAGCTAACGATCCACATTGGAAATGCGAAAATGGATTTAGAAACGGTTACATGAATCGTTTGGAAGAACTCATTGACAAGTCTATTCCCGGGTGTGGCTTGAAAGTTTCGCCACACATTGATTCTCGTCTCAAAACTATTGTCAGAAAGTTTAGAGCTATTGTTCAAATGTTAGGTACAAGCGGCTTCACGTGGGATGACGAGAAGCATATGATTTCTGTCGCAAGATCGGCTTATGATGAATATTGTATGGTATGATTGTTTCGTATATGTGTCGTCTATATGAATGTATTATCGATACTTCAAGGTTTGATTGTTTAATACTCCGTATATGTATCACTTACAGGTTCATCCGAATTGCAAAAACTTGTATGGACATGCTTTTCCTCACTTGAATGCATTGAGGGAGATTTATGGTAAAGATTACGCCACCGGAAAGCCAATTGAAGGTTTTGTTGATGCTATTGATAATATGGAGAAATCTACCCCGGTTGAAGGTTTCGTTGATGCTGTTGATAATATGGAGAAATCTACCCCGGTTGAAACGGTTCAAATTGTGGATTCAAGTGATGATGAACATACTAGTATTGCTAGTGGAAGTGATAACCAAAGTGGGGAATCCGCTCCCCCACTAAAGAAATTGAAAAGCGGAAGTGTTTCCGAACTCAAGGGTGGTAAGGAGGAACATGAAAGTGGTAGTAGTTCCGAGTTAGCCACATTGCAAGCTTTTATGAAAGACATGAATGTTCATCTATCTACCATGGCTAATGTTATGTCTCGTGCTGATGAACGTGAGCAACAAGTAGCCGAGAGAAGTGAGAAAGTGTTAGATGAACTACTTTCGTTAGAGGGTATCACACCTAACCAAGCTTTGAAGGTAGCCGAGATTTTAACCGCACAACCAAACAAGCTTTTGATTTTTTTCAAGTGTTCAAATGCTTTAAAAGCCATATATGTCCAAAGTCTTCTTGGCAGAATCCATGGCGGTGATGCCTGAGTTAGATGACTAGTACTCCGTAATCTGTAATTATCTTTTCTTAAACACCGTTATGTTATCTGTTTGGACAATTTGTTATTGGTATTATAACTAACATTGGTAAGACAATGTATGTTTGGGGTGATCACATTCTTTTCTCGTTGATTCCCTTTCTCGATTTCATTCCCTTACCTATGCGCAAACCAATCACCCCCTAATTGGTTTAAATGAAATTTATTGAACATTTAACGACCTGTGAATGTGGCTTGTGTCTTTCTCTACATTGTTGAACTCCGTATACACGATGCTAAGTTTCTATTACACAGCACAAAGTTTCTTCTTTTTAAATTTCATGGCTAAACATATTCGCAGATACTGTATTACATTTTTCTTTTCTTTCTACATACTCAGTACTCAAAGATAGTAGTAGTACTCGAACCTTCTTCCATTTACCATGATCCAACAGTAATGGCGTCATCACAGCTGTATGTGCAGACCAGTGTACATCATCTTCCAAGGAGTTAGAAGTTCTTCGAGTACTGGGTTAGCAAAGAACTGATACCTTGACGAGGTTCCTATACTAGTCGACAGTCTACAACATATGTATAATCTGAGTGCAGCGCCAATTCTGTCAGATTTTTAGTAATTTGGAGCCAGGTGAGTTCTCCATTAGGGGAGACAGTGGATGACGACCGCACTCCACGTCGTTAAACTCAATCTTCCTCTCAACTGGGCTCCTCGTACAAGGACTAGTTTTCCTCTTGTTGCTCTGCAAAATAAATAAATTACTCAGTCACATAATACACAGAACATGAGTTGGGTTGTCAAATGTGGGGGGAAATAATACCTTAGTTTTGCCACTGTAATCACACTTCTCGCCTGAACCAACACGCTTTCTCTCAGAATGACAAAGCTTCAGCAATTTCCGATTCTCTTCCACCAATGAATTGTTTTCCTTTGCTAAGACATTCACCTGAAAAAGCATCCGAAAATGAGAAACCAAAAAGGCTGAGCCACCACCAACTAAAACTCACAGGGCTAACGAATTTAACACGATCTACTCACCTCCTCTTCCGCTCTGTTTAAATTGATTATCAAATGGTCATTGGCCTTCTGTAGAGTCTTTAAGGAACCAGCAAGTGAAAGTACGTTTTGAGTTTCGGGTCTTAAGCTGCAAAAATCAGAGAAGAGGCGCATTCAGCAAAATAAGAGCGGGAATGCAAAGTTAGACCTTCTCTTTGATATGTTCTTGCAGTAGTGCATTACAAAGAATTAAAGCGGAAAGAACAAGGCTTTACCTGTTCCACATTTCCACCAATTCGCGACACATTTCAACACCACTATTAGCCTCCAGAAACCCTGATGCTATCCTTGGAACCTCACTTTTGTTCACCAGAGTGGCAACGAGTGCGTTAAGTAAAATTTGTTCTGAAGGTGGGCCATCAACAGATGAATCAACCTACAAACGTAAAATAACCTCACAAAGTTAGTAAATTGCAAACCATAACAGAATCATTCTTTCACAGATGTAATTTGAGAATCCTGTGATGTTGTATTGTTCAGGTTGAAAATCCTGTAATTTGACACACTACTATTCAACAATTAACAATCCTACAAAGATTCTATCGGCTACAGTCAAAAGGATTACTAATCAGTGTATTGCTGAAATATATATCACCATCCCTCTATAGCTTATGTCGAGGCAGATTATCGTCAACGAATGAAGTGAAAACAAAATGCTCCGTGACAAGTGTTTGCCAATAGAAAGATATATGGACTTGCAAATCTGTAGCATATCGTTGTTTTTCATCGTTACATCTCCAAGGTGAGAAGCCTAGCATTCGCCAAGATTTGATTTTGTTTATACACTTAATGAACAAAACCAAAACCAACACCAACCCCAAACTAATATCTCCAACCTCCACAAGTTCTACGAAAGAAACATGATTCTCCAATGAGAAATTCAATCCATGAAAAATAATACTAAAAAAGGCTCAATGATGAGTGCTGAGTCACAATCCTAAAAAACGGTAACTTTTCAACACACAGACCAAGGCCAGCTGCCAACGAATTCACAATTACTCATGAGAATGATCCGGAGTACGAATTAAGCAAACGCTCAACTACACAAATTAAAACTGCAATCCCAAAACCCTGACACAAATAGTATATCCGAAAAACAGGCTGGATTTTTTCTACCATTTACGCTACGAAACATCCAGAACAGCTACTGCACAATTATGCTTCGAAAAGTAATCAACACAAACAGCATATACTCTAAATATTATCCGACATTCCAATCAAAAAATGCAAGTAAATAGCAAACTTAAACATACACATACAAATTAAATCGAAATCAAACAATGTACTTACAGAGAGAGTTTCATACTGATGCTTGTAATACTTGAGCTGATCAGTGACAGTCTTGACTTCCTCCTCCAGCTCATTGACCCGAATCTCGGCCTCTTTTGCCCTCTCATCAGCCTCGTTCCCGAACTCCATCAATGACTCACGGTCGTGATCGTAAAGCGAACATTCTTGCTCCCACTTGTTACACTGCCCCACCAAAAACTTGCATTCACTCGCCAATTTCTGATTTTCCTCCACAAATTTCTTTATTGCTTGCGCATTCATGTTTGCTTCGGACTGAATCATACATTTCGAACAAAGAGGGGTCATTCAAAATTAGGGTTTTAATATTAAGTAACAACAATACTGAAAAAACACTCCAAAGTTCTCGAATTTAAGGGACGAAAATTAGGGTTTTAGAGGTTTCGATAACAATTACATACACATCCAAAAAAAACTCAATTTTAATCAAATTTAGAAGAGGGAACAAACCCTAGCGAGTTGAAGGGCGGAATCTTTGTGAATTAATTTGGATTGTAACGAAAGATATTGATGACGAAGACGAAGATTCTTTGTTTCAAGAGATTGAAGCTTCAATTGAAGGGCTTGATTAGGTACGATGAGACCCATTGTGTGATCAATTGAATCCTTGATAAAGTCGTCGACATCTTGCCCAATTTCCATTTCGATTTTGTTGATCGCCAAAAAAAAACCCTAATTTTAGTGTAATTTGGAAAATAAAAGTGCAGAAAATGATGAGCGATTATTGTGAAGACTGAAATTATTATTAGAAGAAGAAGAAGAAGAAGTGATGAATTGCGAGGAAAAAGTGTGAATTTTTAGAAGGCAAAAACTTTAGCCGTTACTAAAGTCGGTCATTTTTTAATTTCGAGGGAAATATAAATGAGAGAAAAAAAAAAGTACTTTATTAAAACAGCAGTTCTCCTGAAAGACGGGCCTAACGATAATTAACGTAAGACACAAGCAAGAAAAGAAAAAAACTAATCAGACCACTCATACAGAGACTTACGATAAATTTATCGTTAGGCCCGTCTCACACAAGAAATTGTGTTATTAAAATGGGTAAATAAAGCCCAAACAAGCCCAAATGCTTTTGGAGGCCCAACATATGAGTTTATGCTGGTTCAGCCCATCGTAGCCCAGCCCAATATCATGAAAATTTTTGGACGTTGACTTGTTTGTTGTGGTCTTGTGGGCGATATGACTTAACAATACTAGACAAAAGAGGTAGTCAATTGTGCGGGTCAAACCAGTCCAGCTCGTCAAATGGGTCGCAATTTGCTTGGTCCCGCCCGGCTTGCCAAATGGTCCACAATATATTTGTGGCTCAGCATGGTCCGCCATGGACACGATATTGAAGTAACGGGTTGTGCCCTGACAATGACTTTTAAGGCTTAGTCCACCTGGCTTGTCAATTTAAGCAATTTTACAATCAACTGTTTTGGTTCGAATCTTGATTTTGCTGGTTCGACCTAGCTTGGACTTGTCCACCATCCAACGGGTCAGTTGAGGGCATGAGAAACAAAGTTTGATCCGTAACGGGCTCAAGTCGTGCCCAAGTCGGGTCAAGGCCACCTCTACCAGACACACTTGCACAATGTACAACGTACATGTTGCGTACTTGTATCAACACATTCACTTGCATATTATAACATGTTAGACTAATTAGTTAATTTTATACGGAGTATAGGATTGTTTCACATTGAAGTAGTTTGTGATGCCTATCAATGCAGGAAATAGATAAAGGAAGTTATAATTCAAAGCAAAGTAACTTTAAAGTGTAACATATTGTATGATACTTTATTTGAAATAGTTTTATGATAAAATTTAAAGAATTTGTGTAAGCTCAAATTAAAAGTCTAAGTCAAACATAGAGTTATACACATAAACATATTCCATTCCAAGTCAACCAATGCATGTTACCTCAAATCTTATGATCGATTATCAATTATTATGCCTTAGTTGATTGGAATTTATATACGTATACATATGTCTTGTATTTTATCATAATTTTAATCATCAACCATTTGTGTCTATATGTAATATGTAAAATGATTGTTGCATTTGTTTCCCTACTTTAATTTTTATTTTAAAAATTTTAAGGTATACGTAAGTGACACTATTAGTACCTCTAAATTGTAAAAGCTAGTCTAAGCCAGTAGTTTCTACAATTAAAAAATACTTTTATATAACACTTCTCCTTATAGATTAGGTAGCTTGTGTTAGCATATTCAATTACTGTCACAAATCATCGTTGAATTGGGTTAGATCTCATTAATAAAACGAGTCTAGTAACAATAATTTTGATCAAATAATTTACTCTCTTCATATATAAAATACTCTGTATTGGTTTTTTATTGTGCATGTAAACTTGATATACTTCTGTTGAATGACTAAATATTTTTTTTTTTTTACTTTGTTCTTATATTGAGTCAATTATTCTATAAAATCACCTAAGACAACACTAACACTTAATGTGTATTTATGGACCAAAAGTGGGGAATTAGGTGAGAGATTAAGATGTTCAAATTCAAGAAAACAATGAAATGAACAAATGCTATAATAATAATAATAATTGATTGAGTGGTAGGTACTCCTTAACCTATTTATTATGAATGATTAAGATGGGTTACCCTCATTATTGTCTAATTATTCTCTACTAATTTCTCACCAACCAATAATATTATTTTAATTATAAGTTCATTTAAATTTTGTGCTAGTATATCTTATGAGTACAAACATGTATGCCACAACATGGACACAAAACACTTATTTTTATATACTCCGTACGATGATAACAATAAATTATTATAAACACTTTTATTTATACGGGGTGATAACTAAATGGACCAATCGACTGTATTTGTTTCTCTTGTTTTTTTAATATATTTTTTTTACTCCATATCAATCATTTTGCTCAACAATTAATTGTATAATCTTTTGGCAAAAGGTGGATAACAAGTAAGTGTCATTTGCTAATTAACATGACTTTGTTTGGTAGGAGTAAAGGTGAGAGATTTCAGAGGTGAGACAATAAACTTTGGCAATAATTGTAAGCTTACGTACTTTGCGATGTTTATGTATTTTCATGCTTAAAGTTGTTTTCTAAACCTAATTAACTTAGTTTTTCCACTCTAAATTCAATGTCTAATTGATTTTGACACTCTAAACCTATTTTATTTATTTATTATTATTTTTTAATGACTTCCAGAAACTTACAATGTTTAAAAAAAAAAAGATTAAATATAATAATATAAAATGGACCAGTACGTTAAACATAACTTCAAATACAGAAAATAACAAAACATGATTCATTTTGAAATTTCATAAATACTTATTAGAAGATGACTACGGTTGGATCACTCTATAGTCCAATTCCAGTAAATAAATTGAACTGTATAGAACATATTGGACGATACAACTTGTGAAAATTATAATATACACGGTAACGTACTTATCAGAAGAACTTAGTACTAATTATAACAAAGTCATTTGTTAATTGTCACTAAAATATGTATTTTTAATAAATGTGTCCGATAAGACAAAATAAATAGTAAATACAAGAAAAGTAAAAGTTACACTCCTTTCGAAAATGCTCATGTCTGACCCCCAATTTTAGTGACCATACATATCGAACAAATTAAACGAAACAATTCATGAACAGTTCTAAATACAACCCTAGCTAAAACTAATAAGGTAAAAAGTGTATTAATAGTGTTAATAGATAAAAGTATTTTTCCATACCTAATAACTTTGAAATTAAAAAAAACAATAAAAATAAAAATTAATTAAATTCCAATCTCAGCAACCTTTTCAAACGTGTATAACAAATCACCCTCTTCTTTTAGGACATGCCTTACACTTACGACTATTACTTTGATCTCTTTTTTTTGCCTTCTTTTCCTCTTCAATGGTCTCCTAATTAAATTCATGGCTATTATTTTCCCTAGAAAACTTTTATCTCCAACTAATAATACTAACAATAACAATAATACTATTAATATTAATGAAACTACTAGTTTCCCATGTCCTAAATTTTGTGATCCAACATGTGACAACTTTGACGATTGTTTCGTCGTCCCCGCCTCTGGTTTCCCGTTACCTCCTCTTCCTCCGCCTCTGCCTCCAATCTCGGTTGTCGTGTCGGGTGACACGGCAACCAATAACACAGGGGTGCAAATATCACCCCTGGTTATAATTGTTGTTATCGTGTTAGCCAGTCTATTTCTTTTGATTACTTACTATACGGTTGTTATTAAATATTGTACATTTTGGAGTCGTGTACCAAATGGCCGTGACCGTGACCGTGACCAGTCACTCCGACCAGATACTGGTCGGGGTGACGGTCAAACGGCCGACTCATTAATCCATGAAAACGAGGATATTGATCCGGTAATTGATCACCCTATTTGGCTGATATCGACCGTTGGATTGCACCAATCTGTGATCAATGCGATTACCATGTTACGGTACAAAAAAGGCGACGGTCTAATCGACGGTACAGATTGTTCTGTTTGTCTAAGTGAATTCCAAGAGGGTGAGACCCTTAGACTTTTGCCTAAGTGTAAACACGCGTTTCATATCGATTGTATCGATACATGGCTACGGTCACATACCAATTGCCCGTTGTGTCGGGCTGGTATCGTAGCCAATTCGGGTAGGGCGTCATTGGGTACGAATGAGGCGAGTTTCGGGCACTCTAGACGGGTTGAGTTCAGCCCGACTGTTGATTCGAATTCAAGTGATGTTGAATTAGGAAGAAATCAATTAAGGAATAATAGTGGTGAGGTTGTTGAACATAGGGATGTTATTGTTAATAATGATAATAATAGTAACAATAATACTAATAATAATAATAATAGTGTTGATCTAAATGATCAAAGCAAAGGTGGTGTTGATTTCAATTCAATTGTAAGAAGGTCTTTCTCTATGGATTTTTTTCGAGGGTCGAATTTTCAAAGAAATGACTCGAACTCAAGCTCGACACAAGTGATGGATAGCTCGTCTTCGTCGAGACCACAACCTCTGAGACAACCGCCGATGAAGAGGTCGTACTCGTGGGGCGAAAGGGTGTTTTGGTCTAGCCGCAATCAAAGTAATGGTCATAGAGGTGTATCTCCATAATTTGTAAAATTTGTAGGTTTGTTAGAAATACCATTTTGATGTTCTTAAGCACCCCTAAATTGGATGAACCATGTCTTTAATTTACAGGGTTATTAATTAATTGGATGATTAAGTGTACATATTGTACTACACGTGATGAAGAAATTATGATTATATCACATCTAATTTGATGTGTTATTTTGCTTAGCATGTATATTAAATACACGAATACGATCCAGTTTTTCATATTAACATAGTTGCGACTTGCGACTCTTGCGAGTAGCAGGACCTATTTGTATTTGTATTTGATTGTTACATCTTGTCCTTTCATTACCCATCTCACAATGTCTCACGATAATATCTTCTAATCAACTATTATGCCTTGTGTGTTAAAACTTTATCTTGGACAAATTTTGAAGCGAAAATCACTTTTTAAAAGACTACTTGAATTCTAAAGACTGGTGAGCTATGTCTAATTAATGTCGATTTAATCAACATGATTATTTCCTCCCATACCATAAAGCGAAACAACTATTATTGCGAGACATTGTGAGACGGGTAATGTAGGACAAGATTTATAGGTTTGTTGGAAATACTAATAATTATTCAATTAACTATATAAAGTATTTTAAAATCATAGTCAAAGCGAGACAACTTATTTCTAACAATTTTTTTTATTGCTCAAACATGGCAAGAATCAAAGTTTATTCACGATTTAATCATGTTATTTGTAATATTAAATTAAAGATCGATCAACAATATACTCTGTAGACCGTAGTACAAGTACGTTTTAATGGTAGTCATTTAAAATGTTACTCCGTAAATCACAAGTATTAACAGACATTGCCTAAAACTAACATGCTGGGCCCAGTTAAAGCCCATTTTTAAATGAAGAACTCCGTGTAGATTCAATGAGGTCCACTACATAAGTCAGCCCAGTTGATTTATAATTTTTTGGTGATCTATATTGCGTTTTCTTAAATTTTACGAAGTTTTCTTTAATTTTCAAAAATGTTTTTAATTCGATTTATCTTAAGTAATAGACTTCTGAAGTTATTTCTACGGAATAAAAGGTTTTCTGAACTTTTCTACATATTTAATAAGATAAATAAAGATAAAGGGTGGATAATCCGCACTTTACAAACAACAAAGTCTCAAATAAGACAATTTTATCATTAAATTACCATATGAAGCAGAACTTGTTTACATGAACCGGGCCAAATATTTCACAAAAGACAAAGGACAAGTGGGGAAGAAAGATGTTCTTCCCCACTTGTCCTTTGTCTTTTTGTGAAATATTTGACCCGTTTCTTGTGTGAAACGGGTTACCCGTTTCACACAAGACTTACACCAATTTTATTAAGGACTTACTCCCTCCGTCCCGGTCATTTGTTTACACTTTCCATTTATGGGTGTACAGGTCATTTGTTTACACTTTCCATAAATGTCTATGGTGACCCACTTGTGGAGGTGGACCCAACCTCCTTAACCAATCACATTGTTTTATTTTACCCACTTTGTACTTATATTATTATTTTTATAGTTTTTTATTTACCTCTCTCCTCACATCGATAAATGTGTATAAAGTAAATGTAAACAAATCACCGAAACGGAGGGAGTACAATAAATGCATATACTTCCTCAACATTTTCAATATATGGAGTATCAAACAATCTAACTAAAATATTGAATCTGTTTCGGGTAAAAAAAAAAAAACTTGGGTAGCTAAGTACACGAAATAACTAAGTGTGTGTAATGTCTTCTCGGGAAAGATGTTGTGAAGTTTCCTTGTCCTTGAATGCACTTGCTTCTCTCTCGATCTGAAACACATAGCAAACCTAGCCTCGGAGTTCCAGGGAAAGACCCTCTGATGCTTAAGTCAGCTTATGTATGAGAAAGTGAATTGACTTAAAGAGAGAGAGAATATAATTAACCTTTTATATGTTTTGTGAGTTATGTGTGAATGAATAGTAACATTGGATTTCATCTCTTGTACTCCTAGCGTCTTTGTCCTGTAGTGTCTACTAGCCGTACAGTATGGTCTATGTGCACCCAGGACCGGGTGGACATTCATGGCCGATGGATGAGCCGATGAGGGCTTGCCCCGACCACCAATATACCCAGCCCGACGTCATGGGTGACGAGATAATTCACCCCCAACAGAATCTATTTATTTTAGCTATACTGTATATCAATTACGAGTATATACATCCATGTTGAAAAACTAATGAGAACTAAATTAAGGTATTACTCCATGACTCATTTGCATAAGATTGCAATTTTTATCAGTCTATCATTTTCATGTAAATACGTCCTTCAAAAACAGAAAATAATTTATTTTTATTTGATCTTATCTTGAAAGTATATATAAGTAAACAAAACCGATAAAATATAATCTTTTACTAATTCAAACGTGCATTTTATCATGGAAAGTGCCCTCTCATTTATTTTCCACTCATCAATCAACATCAACCAAAATAATACGTTGATCTTAATTCATGAATCATGCATGATACTCTATATCCAATATTATAATCAAGAAACCACTAATGTAATAAAATAATTCCACACATTTTCACATGTTCTTATAAAAATTAAAAATTAAAAATTAATCCACTAATCATGCAATCGAACACATTATAAAATTAAGGGATATTTAAATGATGCCTCAGCTTTTGATTCTGCATAGTGCACATGTGTGAGGTTTGTTCACATGATACTCCTAAACTTTGTAAGTATGTGCCCAATATGCCCATTTTGTGACGAAAAACTTGACGACGTTAAGTTTAAGGAAGAATGCACCAATTATGAGTTTAGGGTACAATTAAACCCACATTATTCCTCAATTAAATGCTATTATGAGTTGATTAATTAGTCTAAATTTTGTTGATTAGAGTACAAATAATAGCATTTAATTGAGGAATAATGTGGGCCTAAATGTACCATAAACTCATAATTGGTGACTTCTTCCGTAAACTTAACGTCGTCAAGTTTTCCGTCACAAAATGGGCATATTGGGCACATATTTATAAAGTTTAGGGGTACCATGTGAACAAACCTCACACATGTGCACTACAGAATCACAAAGCTCGAGAATGCAGTGAAATATCCCTAAAATTAATTACACTAGGAACCTTCAAGTAATATGCGCACCTTATCCCAAATACTCTCCTACATTATAAAATTCTCAAACCTTCACAATTTTCATCCACTCTTCATTTTTTTTTTTTTTAATTATATCCACAAATTACCTAAATATATTCCTATAAAATTATATTTACTATTTACTATAACTATTAAATGACAATTATTGAAAACTTACGTGAATTTAGAGTTTATTTTCTAATAAAAATATTATTATTAGTTTGTACATTTCCTTTAAAAGTGAGTGCAAATAGTGGAAAATCCCACCAATGGGAGGGCGCGTGGATATTCGTCATATGTTTATTCCTCATCTTAGTAGTCACAACCACGGCTTACTTTATAAGGAAGTTTGGGTGCCACGTCACTTACACAAGTGATGAAGTAGCACAACAAAACAATCAAACACACACCACGGTGACGCGTGAGTTACACGTCAAGGTTGTGGAAGATATTCCGACGGCGTCGATGGCGGAAATTAAGTTGCAACGGCTTAGGAAGGTTAATGATGACCAATTAGAGTGTGTAGTTTGTCTTAGTGAGTTTAAGGATGAAGATTTGTTGCATGTTTTGCCTAATTGTTTGCATGTGTTTCATGTTAATTGTATTTCACCTTGGCTTGTTACTCATTTTACTTGCCCTATTTGTAGGGCAAGCTTACAACAACACGATAATTTTTATGGTGTTGTTGATTATGAAACTAGGGTGGATATTGAAGTATGTTAAGTCTAATATGATTATTGATTAAAGTTTTAATTATTGTTGTCGGGTAAAAGGTGAATGAGATCTTTGTAATCGTATTAGATTTTAAAGTTGTGAGTTTGATTTATAGGATTGACACGGTGATAATTTAAGTCATTGTCTATTAGGTACAAATCAATCAATATCTTAGGTCATATTTTTAAAGGTGAGGGATTTTGCGTTTATAAACCAAATTTAATTAATTACGGAGTAGTTTATTGCGACATCAAAATGCTTAGCCGCCTACATAGGAAGAGTATGTCTATGGTGAGACTGCCTCATACAATAAGACACTCTAAATTACTCCACCACACAACACAGTACTCATTGACCCCCAAACCAAACATTAAATAAACCCAAATTTACTTCTAACAACAAATCTCAGATCTCCCACCACCACCACCGTCACTTCAACCTCCACCACCACCGTCACTTCAACCTCTACCACCATCGTCACTCCAACCTCCACCACAGCACTATTCACCACCACGACGGAAGTCGCCGGAATCCACTAGTCCATCACCGTCACTCCGGCCTTTACCGCGGCTCTACCACCACCACGGGAGTCGCCGGAATCGAACGACGAACCCTAAGCCCATCTCTTTAATCATTCCACCCCAACTAACACTAATCTCATCACCAAAACCCCACTTATATCGCTATCTTACATCAACAACAACTCCGACCACTACGTCGGAGTGCGACGCCGACCTATCTTTCAACAACAATGACTCAATGGTATTTGCTTGGATCCCTCAAGTCTCGCATTCATTCATCGATATCATTATTTCCCTCTGATTATTATTTAAAATCTCAATTTTTTGAAACATAATTATACTTCCTTTCAAAAGTAACTGAAACACTACTAAAAAAATTATACAAAAAAAAAATCGTAAGTGCATTAACGTTACTTTTGAAATTCATAAACATTACTTTTGGAATTACAGTTTTCCGACGAGGTTGCCGATGAGGTCATTGCGAAGGTTGTCGGAATTGCAGTTGTCCGGTGAGGTCTCCAGTGAAATTGAGGTTTATTGGATGAGACTCCTGGTGGTTGAGTGAGAACGTTAGTCAATTGATGTGTTGTTGTCATTTAATTTAGGGTTTAAAAATTGGGGACAATTGTTTTGTTGACATGGCAGGTTGTCTCATACTATGAGACTGCCTTAGAGTAGAATTTGTAACATAGGAAATGTCTAAGATTTACAATAAAGAGCAAATACATAATCCTCCATGCATGCTTTTATATTACTTAGCATCTTTGCTGAATTATTTCCAGTAATGTACTTTATTCAGTTCAATGTTAAAGTGATTAGATATTACGTCTATTGAAAATTTATCGTGATATTAATCGTGTTAATAAATCTATTGAGAATTTTGTAATATTAATCGTGTTAATAAATCACACTAACTGATCTCAAATTTACAAGAAAATTAAAAATAATAAGGTGAAGAGAGCAAGAACGCACTATTTCTCCATATACTTTGCTTTTTCCTGGGATTAAGTTATTACGTACAATTCACATCTAGTAAATGGTAATTAATTAACGTGCTTGATGAATACAAACTTAGCTTACAATCATTTTGTACAGATATTAACGCAATTTTATATTGGATTGGATTGGATCAAATATGCGCCTCAAGTCAGTCTCTATAAAAGAAGTAATACTCCGTATTACTCATCAAATAGTAGTATGCAGCCGGCACTAATTATTGTCATCACATTGCATAAGTTCCATAAATTTACCCCGTAAAAAGGAGACGAATTATAGAAAATACAATTACGATTACAGTTGCAATAAAAAAAATCGGACTTATAATTAATTGTTACCGTACACATGTTTATAACACGCATCTTCAAACTGAATAAATATATTCGTAATATATATAGTACTCCTAACTGAATTGTTTTTGTTATTATAACGTGATTTTGTTGAAACATCACCATTTGTATTCAAGTATTTTACCCTAATATTTGTAAAAAGTCTCTGAATTAAACTGTGTTTGATTGATGTAAGTTTGATATAATTGATCAGATACGAATATATATAAAATAATTTGACGACCTATATTCGAATATATTAATTAACACAGACATATATGATCCCAAAACTCAATTCGACCTAATCTTATTCGATCTAACCCATATATTGAATATCATTATTATTATTGTTAGTCTAGATAGATCAGGATCGCTAGATAAATAGCTGAATATGAACACGGTGGCCTACACGGGTAAATATATATTCAAGAGACCGATACCAAAACCGACTCTTTTACATATATACTCTAAATAATAAACCTAAAAACTCATATACTATTCAAATAATCCGTTTACTCGGTCTAATCATACATTTACATACTTTCAACGTAATAAGCATGCATGCAATCACACCTAAGTCCTAATGATCGAGGAACTTGTTGGTGCAATCATTCTTCATTATCATTATATAATCTTATATTATTCAATATTTAACACATGCATAAATAATGCATGAGATCAAATTATAACAACTTCTTCTGATCTTCTCAACTTCAAAAATTTAACTAATAATGAAAGAAATTAATAACTCCAAAAACCCTAATAATGGAGAACATAAAAATCGAGAATACATAATCGTCCTATGCCTATTCTTCTTCCTACTAGCCACCGTCGTAGCCTACTTGCTCCACCGCTACGGCCGTCTCACCGCCGCCACCGGCGAGGCGGCCGGGAACATCCCGACACAAGCGCCACGTGGGATGGACGCGGAAGAGATTGAGTCACTTCCATCACTAAGATTCTCAGAAATGATCAAAACTGATCACCTACGACAACTAGAGTGTACGGTATGTATAAACGAATTCAAGGGTGAAGATGATATGATAATATTACCGGATTGCTTACACGTGTTCCACCCTCATTGCATTGAACCGTGGCTGTCGAAGCATGCCACGTGTCCCGTGTGTCGGTCTAGTTTAGAACGTGGGAGTGGATCTAATGCGAGCTTGTCGTCCACCGTTGTTATTGAGAGGTTTTCTGGTACTTTATCACAGAGATTTGATCGTGTTGATGATCATGGTGATGAAGATCTAACGGTGGAGATTGAAGAGAGTTCAAGAATGGAGTGTGTAGAGCAAGTTGATAATAATAATAATGTTGAGTATTGTTGTTCATTACGTAGGTGTTTTTCAACGGGTGAATTGAATGTAAGAATTGTAGGAGGAAATAGTCAAGTTAGTAAGTTGAGCATATTTTCTAGACATATTGATCTTGAGGTTGGTGTTAATAAATCAATTACCCCATAAAATTGCAACATTACAACGATCTTTTGTTAATATAGAGTATATTTTTGTTAATTTAATCATACGATTCATCCATCAAAAGCTTAAAAGGTTGAGTTTTTTAAAAATAAATACTCCGTACACTACATGACCAAGACATGAACAAAAATTAGAGCATGTGCAATTGAAAACTCTAAAAATAAATGCTACGGAGTATTTTCTAAATTCTAGAATGACGACCAATTTAAAGCTCACGGAAATTCATCCATACTAAAATCAATTAGCCACAGTGGGAGGCCCATGTAACTCTATAAGGTAAACAAATCTTTATTATATCACCGATGTGGGACGACTTCACATGTGGAGATTTCATATTTTCTAATATAGCACTCCGGTTATAGTTGAAACCGGCCTCATCCCCAACTTGTTAGTTGATAAGCCTGTTATTTAGCTTATCTAGTCACCAAGTGAGGTCTAAATTTTAACTTCCCCAATAAGGCTAACATTATCCCAGTACCAAAAATGAGTCTTAGCCTACGATTTGTGAAAATCAGATTTGTGTATTCTCATACTTGGTTAAAGTTGATGAGATTTGAGTGGGTTTCAAGATGAGTCTTGGGTTTCCAAGACTCAACTTAAGACCCATAAATAGTATTTTGTGTGTATAAAAAGTGAATTGAATGGATCCCATATATTATTACTCCCTCCATTCAAGACCATTTACAACATGAGGTCAATGCACAGTTATTAAGAAATTGATGATGTCACAGTAATTAAGAGAGCATGTGGGTTAAATATCACTTTATTATTGATTTTCAGTAAAAACAAAATACATAATCAAGTTGATTATAAGTAAATCAAATCAGATAGGCATCCCTCCAAAAATTCAAAATTTTATAAATTCCCTCCAAACTTCATTAAGCTCAGTTTTTCCCACCAAACATCACTTCAGATGTCAATTTTTTTTTACTGCATATATAAATACTCTCTAAATCTGATCAGAAAATCAAAAAAAAAAACCACAACCAAAAAACAAATAACAGTCCATAATAGTCCATCAGTCCGTTTTAAGTTCGTTACAGTCCAAAATATCGACTACAACAGTAAAATACAAACACAAAATGAATCCCAACACATCAAGGAAGTGTTTAACAGAAACTGAAAGGCTTGATATAGCCACATTCTTGCTGGAAAAATTCAATGATGGACATCTCGAGCACGGGGCGGTGAATAAAGCAGCTGCAAAATGGGGTGTATCTGCATACAACGATCATAAATGGAAAAGAGCGAAACAAAGTCACCAATTTGGAAGTTTGAATGTAAAAAGCAAAAGATACGGTAACACAAATCATAAACGAATTGTACCAGATATTGACTTCATTAAATCACTGAAGTTCTCGGAAAGAAGCACAATTGAACGCATATCAAAGAAAACGAAAGTGTCAACGGGAACGGTACATTCCTGGGTGGTCAACGGTTTACTAAAACCGCATTCAAGTGCACTACATCCAGTTTTGACGGATGTAAACAAGGTAAACAGATTGAAACATTGCCTCAATGCAATAGAAGTCGAGCAAACCGTCAACCAACTCAACGAATCAGCAACAACAATCAAATTCAAGGACATGACAAATACGGTACATATAGATGAAAAGTGGTTCTACCTTACTAGAGTCAACCAACGATATTACTTGGTCGACGGAGAGGAACCGCCTTACCGGTCAACCAATTCAAAGCGGTACATTACGAAGGTCATGTTTATGTGTGCAGTCAGTAGGCCCATCTACGAAGATGGGGGTGAATTATTATTCGACGGAAAAATTGGTATTTTCCCGTTCACAAAAGAACAACCTGCTCAAAGGAGCAGCAAAAATAGGAGTGCAGGTACTTTAGAAACTAAAGCAATCGATTCCGTGAATAAAGAAGTTACGAAACAATGTATAAACGACCTTGGGTTTTTTAGAGCTATTCAATCTTTGCAGTCTGAAATCGTCGCAACAACTGTGGACGAATTAGTGGGGGCGGTTGAAAAATCATTTTTGGACTATTGTCCATTCAAATTGAACAAAATCTTCTTGACTTTACAATCGGTTATGCTTGAAATTCTCAAAGTTAATGGTCACAATACCTTCTCTATCCCACACATGAGCAAAAACCGCCTACAAGCACAAGGAGAGCTACCGACTAACCTTAATGTTGAGGCTCATATTTTGATGAGTCTTAGATAATGTGAAAGAAATAAGAAAATTTAAGTCGAGTCTGAAAAATAAAATAATAGTATTTTACTGTTGTTAAGACCCATATTATAAGTCTATGGATTAAGCTAGATAGCCTAAGCTTCATATGACAAATAAATTACCATAAGACGGTTGGACGTGGTCATAATAGTAATTTCCCAAGAATTATTAACTTGTAAGTTTAATTAAAAGTCACAATGGTTGATTATATATAATGGACATTTCCTATAGTATATTAATATATAAAATGGTCCTATAAAAGAATTGCTGATTTTATTTTTATTGATAGATCGAAAATTTTGTTGCGGTCTTTAGGCAAAAATAACAATAGTTGACTTTAAAAAAAAAAAAAAAGAGAATATAAATGGAGGATTTGGACGCCATAATGGATGTCGGGAGCATATGATCTGATTAGCCGGCAGTTGGCTTGTTCGCATGTCTAATATTCATATCTATCGTGCTTCCAAGACCGTGGTCTTGTTTTTCATCAACCAAATATTTTTGATAACAACTTCTTGCGGGTACAATGTACGGCATATCGATCATATAAGAATAAATAAATATATAAATAAAATTAACGCCGAGTATATACTCCATTAGATTAGGTCAAATTAAAGAAACTACGAAAATATTGGATATTGTATGTTCCCTTAATGTTGGTGATCTCGTAATTACAAATATATATGAAGAATTGATATAATAATCAGATATGAAGAATAGATGAATTTATTCTTCTCACGTAATGTTTCGATTGTCTATCTACTAACTCTAATGAGATTGAACGATCGAGATAGATATTGAAGTGAATCACGTGTTAGATCGAAGCTCAAAAAGATAATCCGATACTGTGATCTTCTCACAAAAGATATGCATACAGATCTCAAGGAGACCCTAATTTTATACTCCTCATTTTCGACTCATTGTTGGTATATTTAATTTGATTAATGTTAGAATTTTTTCGTACAACTATACACGGGGCTATAAATTATGGGATGTAATTACTGGAATATTATGCGACATATTTTTTTTGTTTAAGTTTTGTAACGTTCATTTATAACTATAGTTAATGTACACATACTCGGTCAATTGTTGTTGTAATCACTTATTCTTTTCATCTAGGTTCATTTTCATTAGTAGTGTTCTTATGCATCTAGTCAAAAATTACCTAATATGAGGTTCTGATGCTATTAAATACGGGTAGCTTTCATATATGTAGTAATAACCAATCCATTTCCACATTTTCGAAAATTTTAAAGTGATGATAATTTAAACAAACATATAAATACAAAATTGAGGATATAACACTTCAAAATAATTGAATAAGAAGACTAATAATCTCTTTACATACGAAATTTCTTGTATAATTTATAATTGTCTACGTCACCATTATAGCTCAACAACCTCAATTATAAAAATTAACGTGCAATAGTGTGCAATAAATGTCAACACAAATATTATCCTTTTATTTTAATTAATTTTAATAAATTTATAACAAAACAACAAGATGGTCGAGCATTAATCGTGCCTCTTAACACATGTGAAGAGCAGTCAAACATATATAATCATCCAACTGTACATTATATTATCCTCATTAATCTCTCAATTTTACTCATTAATTTCAACCTTAATTAATCATCACCATAATCATGTACGAGTAATACAATAATTCTACAAAATAATACAATTTCATCATCTTTTTATTCATCAAATAATACGAGTAATTTCTTGTATTTTTTGTTATGGCAAATGGAAAATCAAAGTCATCGTGGAATAACCTATACATCATTTTTATCTACGTAGGGTTTTTCGGTATAGCAATTTTCATAGCAAAAATTATTCGACGGTATCGAAACCGTCTACATCTCGAGGCCGGAAACCAGCTACCCGTAAGGTCGCGTCGTGGGATGGACGCGGAAGAAATCGAGTCGCTACCGTCTCTACGATTTTCAGAGATTAAACTTCACAAAGTTGCTGAAGAAGGGCAAATTGAGTGTTCTGTTTGTTTAAGTGAGTTTAAAGATCAAGAGATGTTAAGACTATTACCCGATTGTTTACACGTGTTTCACCCTGATTGCATCGCGCCTTGGTTACGGTCCCACATCACGTGCCCCGTGTGTCGGGCTAGTTTGAGCTTAGACCAAAGACAGGGTTCGAGTCTCACCACTTCTTCTGTACTCGAAAGACTTTCGGGTACTTTGTCGTCTGATATTTATGAGCGTAGTCAGAGTAATGTTGACCGTCGTATTATTGAAGAAGGTGATCTTGAATCGACGGTTGAGATTGAAGAGACGGTTGCTTTGGACGGTGCACACGTGGATTTGGGCGATACAGGTGGCGTGAGACCGTTGGTTAGGCGGTTTTCGACCGGTGACTTGGCAATAAAATTTGTATCAGAAAATAACGGTCGAACTAATAATACTATTGATGCGGGCGCAGTTAATGAAAATTTGTCTGAATCGGTTCGATTTAGTAACGTTTCTTCAAAATCCGACAATGTTGTAAATTATGATTCGTTATTATTTACGCAATTAAAAGGTACTCCGTAATACGTAATTATTTGTCCTAAATATTCATTTTCATTTTTTTTCCCACCTATTTGTCCTATATTTTATTCAATTAATTTCATTTTTGGATAGAATAAAAAAAGGGTAAAAAAATTACTAGGGTAATTTTTAATTTGTATAAAGCTTCTAACTTGTTTTTAATAGACAGATAAAATGTATACTATGTACAGTTGTCCAACAATAACAATTAAAAACGGTTTAAATAAAAATGTTTCGGAATTTATAAAATTTATTTCACGAATCTGACCTCGGTATTAGATTAAATAAAAGATAGACGGGAGTATATAACTTTGTGCTTAACACCTACCGTTTACTACGGAGTAATCAAAGCTCAACTTGCTAACGTCCATACTACTCCTTTAGTAAACTGTATTAGTCAACCCTTTCGATTATGGTATATTTTGTTATCCTTAATAAAATAAAATAAAAAATCCTTAACGTCTCTGGAAGATTGGAAACCGCCTAACGTCGGGTGGAAGAAACTTAACACAGATGCGGCCCT
Source organism: Dianthus caryophyllus (assembly GCA_023091065.1). Taxonomy (NCBI): domain Eukaryota; kingdom Viridiplantae; phylum Streptophyta; class Magnoliopsida; order Caryophyllales; family Caryophyllaceae; genus Dianthus; species Dianthus caryophyllus. Next base: position 7,577,865 of record CM041522.1, on the reverse strand, counting down.
CCTTCATAGCAATGAAATTGGGCTTGGTGGGGTAATTCGGAATGAGACGGGTAGAATTGAAGCTACGGTGGTCCACCGTGTTTTAACTAGGGGTGACGACGTTTTGTTTGCTGAAGTAGTGGCAATGGAGCTTGGCCTAAAGGTTGCAAGGGATCGAGGGATTGAGAAGATCGTCGTGGAAAGCGATAATCTCTCTTTGATTCGTCATTTGACTTTAGCTGAGAAAGCTTTTCTTTCCCCAGTATGACTTATTCTAGATGACATCCGAGATGTTCTTAGTAGTTTTGCGGAGGTAGGTATCTTTCTCTCATGTAAAAAGAGTGGGTAATACCGTAGCACATTGGATTGCTAGAACCCAACCTTTAGAGGGTGTTGTAACTATCATTACAAACAACTTCCCGCAAAGTATCATAACTTTGGCGGGTCTTGATTTTCGTTTTTGATTAAAATACCACACCCTTCACTCAAAAAAAAAAAAAAAAAAAACCATAGTGTATCTTTATAAAATACGGAGTATAATCAAATAAAATTTAAATTTCAAAATTTATGAATATTCCGAAATTCAATGCGTTTTGCTCTAGTATACGTACATGGGCACTTCAAATATGGCTAGGTAATTAATTATCGTGTTTATCTACTTACAATACTTGTGTGTTTGTGTTTATTCAAACAGAACATACCTTGAAATGAGATAATGAAAAATATCTAATGATATTTTTTTGGAGTATTTTAATTGAGTTATACGGAGTATTTTCCTTGTCATTCCATTGAATACCACAAATATATGAAGTATAACTATATATGCCCCTTTTTTTTAACCTGAAAAACAATATATGAAGCATATATAGGGTGATATTTTTACACATAATTATTTGATTTAATCTCGATTTGAGTTGAGTTAACCCGAAAAAAGTGTACATAAAGGTAAAAAAAAAGTACGGAGTATATACTTTCTCCATTCTAGTAGGTGGTATACGTTTGCTTTATGCACGTACAGTCGTACATCAATGCTCGTTTTATTTTGTTCATATATTTGGTTTTGTATTCTCGAAAATTTTAAAATTTTGATATTAATAATGTGCTCGATAAGACAATAAGAACAAGATCACACATGACTGTTTTTTATTTTGTATGTTAAAAGTTATATTGAAGATTCTACGCACTTATGAATAGTGTCCAAAAAGTGAAACGTATACAACCTATTGGAATGGAGGAAGTATAAAATAATATGAAGAAAAAATAAATACTACTCTTACAATTAGCCCGGCTACAATCCAAGGAGCAAATCATATCTCAAAAAATATATACTCCCTCCGTGTACTCATTCATTCATTTATATGCATTTGCTTAAAAAATAGGATTATTTTATAAGAATAATCCATACTATTATTGATTTTCTCAAAATAATCCGAATTATTGTTTATCTCAAAATAAACCAAACTTTGTTAGTTATTTCTCAAAATAATCAATACTCTAAGTTTTTTTTCTCAAAATAATCCCAAATAATTTCATATAGTTTATTTTGAGAAGACAAGTATCAAAGTTGGGTTTATTTTGGGATAAACAATAGTTCGGATTATTTTGAGAAGATCACCAATAATATGGATTATGTAACAACCCGGATTTTCCAAATAAAATAAAATACGTTTTAAAAAGGTTTTAGTAAAAAAAAAGAAAATAAAATGAAAGCCACGGTGGCGGAAACACCGTGAATCCGAGTCATTACTCCCTACTCAAACAAATAACAAAAGACAGTAGGCCTTGAGCCTAACAAATGGGAAATAAATACCCCTTACAATCCTACTCCAAAAGACACAAGTATGAAAATAATAAATAACAACAAGTCTATATCCAAAGTCTATCAAAGTTCTCCTCAAAGCTAGCTACGGGGTCAACAATCCTCACGGCTTCTCACACAAACCCGTCCCCGCACAAACCTGCCACAAAAGAAAGTAATGTACCACAATCGGTGGGGAGTAACTAGGTGCTCCTCACCATATTTCAACATCTAAACCATACCCGACAACCCACAAGTACCTTACCTCGCCTACGGCCTATGATCAAAATACAACAACAAATGCAACAACAATAGCTTACTCAACATCAACAATAACATCAATACAACAACCTCAAGTCAAATAATCAATAGTCAATCTGTTCATCAATCAAACCAACGCAAGAGTAAGCACGGAGGACTGGGTGAAGCAACAAGAATCACCCCGGAACGACAAAAGTCCCATCCCTATGGCGGAACGACAAAAGCTCCTCAAACAGTCTAAATTTGGCCAAACCCATCATGAACAAAGACGGTGTCACCGCGACAAAAACGGTGTCGACATATCAATCAAACCATAGTCCCTATCCGTGACAAAAGCGGATGGGAACCCCTAAGGGCGGTATCCGTCCTACAATGGACGTTGTATCTCCTCACGCACGTGCCCAACAGTGCACGTACGCACACTCAACTCAAGCTCAATCAAATCAATACAAAGTCAAGATCAATACTAGCATAATCAATACTACAACGTTACCCAACAATGCCAAACCATTCTCAACTCATAAACATACTCATAACTTATCATCTCATTGTCAAACATTATCATAGCATACCACTTCCATACTCATACTCAACACAATACAATTTAGCATCCTTAAAATAGTTATAAACGGAGTAATAATCAAGGTGATCAACATAAGCTCATAACCTAGCCTTTTAACATATCAAGTTAACATCTTTAATCATTAAAGCCACACCCTCAACAATATTCAATGATCAAGCAAGCCTAGACATGCTTTTAGACTCACACAAGTATGAGGCCGACTCACAAGTTCAAGTATAACGATTAGGGCACAACCAAACAAGCCAAAGCATGCAACTTTATCAATATACAATCCATTCAAATCATCCTAAACAACATCTAGGGCCTCATACATGTCAAAATATCACTAGGGCTACACCTAGTTACCTTATTCAAAGCAAATCCGGTCTACTCCTCGTCCTCCTCCACAAGTATGGTGTCCTCCTCGGTGATTTCGCATTCTCCGAAGGAATAACAAAGGAATGAGAATTAGGGCAAAAGATGAAGATTAGAGAGAATTAATGAGGAATTGATGGAGTTTTTGAGAGAGTTTTGATGAGGATTAAAGAGAGAGAATAGAGGGTTTGGTGTGTTTTTGATAGATGAAAATGATCACCAAAGCTCCTTATTTATAGGAAAAAGAGAACACGGTTTTCGTTAAGAAAAACCAAGGGCGGTGACCATGGTTTCTCCAAAACCATGGAAGCAAATGGTTTTTTCCATAAAACCATGTCCCAAAACCATGAGTCACATGGTTTAACTCACAAAACAAGGTATAGGACACCGAAAATGTAATATATTCTCCGTATTTGCGACTCATGAGTGGATTATCCGTTAAAATCTCTAACAATTATGATGTAATAGGGCATAAGAAAATATTTATAAGAGAGAAGAGAGGATTATAATATGGGGAGGGTTTTCTGATGTTTTAGAATGTATACTGGAAGTCTAGGTAATAAATATGATATGTAGTAAAAGAACTATAAGAAAACACGAAAGTCATTGACGGATGAAGCTTAAACCAAGCAAGACGCAGTGCAGGCAATCCCACCCATCGACCAAACCGGTCGGTTCCCAAGGCCTCCCCCAAGATCAGAAACTTTTCGTGTCCTGAAAGTTTGGCAGTTGCGATGGCGTCGGGAAAATACTGCTTAGCCTTTTGAATCACCTCGACCTGAGTCCGTATGAGGAAATGACATCGTTTTTAAGTTCCGACTACGGTTTCGCTTATTCCACGTGACAAGTGAACCGACTTCCTCGAGCTAAAAATGAGAATTTCACATGAAATAAAATACGAATTTAACGAAATGAATTATTTAAATAAAAGGGGAAAAGTCGGGGTGTTACAATCTCACCACCTAAAAAGAAGTTTCGTCCTCGAAACTTGAGAACAAAAGGATACCAAGACCAATGAGAAAAAGACATACCTCCTATGATTGCTATTCTAAGAATGACCAACTCCACTCACCCCATTAACGAAAGGGTAGCTCTCCTAGCCTATGTCAACTCCACCAAACCACACATACCCCGAAGACAAGTGCACACTCGGACAACTAGTACTCACAAGATAAGCAGCTAGGACGGATCTCCCCAAAAGAAGTAGGGACACCCAAGAATAGGAATGAACTTGGAACAGTATTCTCTCGTGCAAGAGTAATAAGAGAATATATATAGAAATAAAGGAAGTTAGTTGAGTTTGATCGATCAATGAAGCGGAAATGAATGACACAGAGGCACCAATATCACTATAGCATCCTTGAGTCGGCGGATGCGTTGCAAGTCGTTGTTGGCTCCTCCTTCGTTTTAGGTCATCTGCAACACAAAAGCATAGATGATAGCGGCATTTTGCTAAGCATGCCACTTCAGGAAACTACTCAAACGCATACAACGCAACCCCTAGTGTGTCTACCCAACGCTCTCACTCGGTGTTCTAAGTCAAACCTACTCACTCGACTAAGAGAGTTGGGAGCGTATTCGCTCTGATACCAACTGTAACAACCCGGATTTTCCAAATAAAATAAAATACGTTTTAAAAAGGTTTTAGTAAAAAAAAAGAAAATAAAATGAAAGCCACGGTGGCGGAAACACCGTGAATCCGAGTCATTACTCCCTACTCAAACAAATAACAAAAGACAGTAGGCCTTGAGCCTAACAAATGGGAAATAAATACCCCTTACAATCCTACTCCAAAAGACACAAGTATGAAAATAATAAATAACAACAAGTCTATATCCAAAGTCTATCAAAGTTCTCCTCAAAGCTAGCTACGGGGTCAACAATCCTCACGGCTTCTCACACAAACCCGTCCCCGCACAAACCTGCCACAAAAGAAAGTAACAGCCACAATCAGTGGGGAGTAACTAGGTGCTCCCCAGTCATATTTCAACATATAAAACATAACCGACAACCCACAAGTACCTTACCTCGCCTACGGCCTATGATCAAAATACAACAACAAATGCAACAACAATAGCTTACTCAACATCAACAATAACATCAATACAACAACCTCAAGTCAAATAATCAATAGTCAATCTGGTCATCAATCAAACCAACGCAAGAGTAAGACGGAGGACTGGGTGAAGCAACAAGAATCACCCCGGAACGACAAAAGTCCCATCCCTATGGCGGAACGACAAAAGCTCCTCAAACAGTCTAAATTTGGCCAAACCCACCGCGAACAAAGACGGTGTCACCGCGACAAAAACGGTGTCGACATATCAATCAAACCATAGTCCCTATCCGTGACAAAAGCGGATGGGAACCCCTAAGGGCGGTATCCGTCCTACAATGGACGTTGTATCTCCTCACGACGCGTCTAACAAAGGCACGTACGCACACTCAACTCAAGCTCAATCAAATCAATACAAAGTCAAGATCAATACTAGCATAATCAATACTACAACGTTACCCAACAATGCCAAACCATTCTCAACTCATAAACATACTCATAACTTATCATCTCATTGTCAAACATTATCATAGCATACCACTTCCATACTCATACTCAACACAATACAATTTAGCATCCTTAAAATAGTTATAAACGGAGTAATAATCAAGGTGATCAACATAAGCTCATAACCTAGCCTTTTAACATATCAAGTTAACATCTTTAATCATTAAGGCCACACCGCAACAATATTCAATGATCAAGCAAGCCTAGACATGCTTTTAGACTCACACAAGTATGAGGCCGACTCACAAGTTCAAGTATAACGATTAGGGCACAACCAAACAAGCCAAAGCATGCAACTTTATCAATATACAATCCATTCAAATCATCCTAAACAACATCTAGGGCCTCATACATGTCAAAATATCACTAGGGCTACACCTAGTTACCTTATTCAAAGCAAATCCGGTCTACTCCTCGTCCTCCTCCACAAGTATGGTGTCCTCCTCGGTGATTTCGCATTCTCAGGAAGGAATAACAAAGGAATGAGAATTAGGGCAAAAGATGAAGATTAGAGAGAATTAATGAGGAATTGATGGAGTTTTTGAGAGAGTTTTGATGAGGATTAAAGAGAGAGAATAGAGGGTTTGGTGTGTTTTTGATAGATGAAAATGATCACCAAAGCTCCTTATTTATAGGAAAAAGAGAACACGGTTTTCGTTAAGAAAAACCAAGGGCGGTGACCATGGTTTCTCCAAAACCATGGAAGCAAATGGTTTTTTCCATAAAACCATGTCCCAAAACCATGAGTCACATGGTTTAACTCACAAAACAAGGTATAGGACACCGAAAATGTAATATATTCTCCGTATTTGCGACTCATGAGTGGATTATCCGTTAAAATCTCTAACAATTATGATGTAATAGGGCATAAGAAAATATTTATAAGAGAGAAGAGAGGATTATAATATGGGGAGGGTTTTCTGATGTTTTAGAATGTATACTGGAAGTCTAGGGAATAAATATGATATGTACCAAAAGAATTATAAGCAAACACGAAAAGCTGTTGACGGATGAAGCTTAAACCAAGCAAGACGTCCGAATCCCGGCCACCATCGACCAAACCGGTCGGTTCCCAAGGCCTCCCCCAAGATCAGAAACTTTTCGTGTCCTGAAAGTTTGGCAGTTGCGATGGCGTCGGAAAAATACGCTGTTTAGCCTTTTGAATCACCTGAATCGGAGTCCGTATGAGGAAATGACATCGTTTTTAAGTTCCGACTACGGTTTCGCTTATTCCACGTGACAAGTGAACCGACTTCCTCGAGCTAAAAATGAGAATTTCACATGAAATAAAATACGAATTTAACGAAATGAATTATTTAAATAAAAGGGGAAAAGTCGGGGTGTTACAGATTATTCTTGTAAAATAATCCTAAAAAATACTCTGTACTTTCTAAATATTTCACACGTACATAAAATTAGTTGAAATGAAGGAAGTAATATAATTACAAACAAAAAGTATGTGTGTCTTGACGTTACTTTTAAATTAATATAAATCAATATTTAAATTTAAAATCTTATAATATATCTAATATATATATATAAAGCAGAAACCATGGTCTCTATGGTCGACATTTGTCACAATATAATTGGTCTAAAAAATTAATATTAGTATTATTTATAATTTTACTATTCACATAAGAATTAGTGTAAAACTAAATCTACAATTGAAATCTTTACTATATTACAACTTTCCAAAAAAAAAAAAATTAATTGAAGATGTTTTTAATTGAGAAGAAAAATAATAATTTCAAAATAAACAATTATATGACACATAATTACCTTATTTAATTTTTAGGTAAGTCTCCATCCCTTTTTGTATATATATATACATCAAAAACTTTAGCTAGATCTTTTTAGGTACGTACTATGTTAAATAGTTTTACTTTATTATGTTTTAATTATTATTACAATTTGTGTTAAATTTATTTTTTACGGTGTATTTGATAAGAGTGTTTAAAATTTTTTGAATATTTTTTTTTTCTTAATTACTATGTTTGATACTTAAACATAGCTTGATTAAATTACTGCTAATTTTTTTTCTTTGTATGTGGTAGATTTATATTTTACGTTCAAGATTTGAAGTTTTTTATTGAAAAACCTTGATTATAACCCAATAGAAAAACTAATGAATATGTAACATGAAAGGTAAGAATATGTAACATGAAAGGTAAAAGTGATGTACAATATCTATCGATTATCTTATTTTTAAATCAAGTTATTAGATATGGTTGTATAATAATATTTTTAATGCTTAATGCGTAATCTTTTAGTTAGTTTAATAGTATTAAGTTTTGATTTGATTGTTCATTTCAATTTTGTATGAGAACATCTGCTAATTAAAGGAAAAAAAAATACATGTTTAGTATAGTGATAGGATAAAGTTTGATTTAATGACAAAATTCCAATTTCTTTATTACCCCATTTTAACGTAACAAAAAAGAGAATATATGTAATTAACAAAAAAAAAAAAAAAAAAAAAAAAAAGAAGATGGTGTAGTATAATTAACATATGTAATCTAAAATATAATACTAAATCTACAATTGGAATCCTTAAAATTGTAGGATACCAAAATTGAAGAATACATATTTTGCCTTAAATATATTGGATTAAATATTCAAGTTAAGGGAAAAAAAAATATAGGTAAGTTATATTTTAAAATAATAAAAAAAAAAAAAAATGAAAGAGCAAAAGAAATATGGTAATTCATAGAATTTTAAAAAGTCAAATAACATTTGATTTAATAAATAAGTTAAGGGAAAAAAATAGTACTCCGTATTAGGTAAGTATTATAACATATAATTAGCAAATAAACGAAAAACAAATCTGATAAATTATAGATTTAAGAAAATTATCATATTAAATACGATAAAAGCCGAAAAGAACATGGCCTTAGTATTTATATTTTAGAAATTTTGTCATATTAAATATCATAGAAAATTATATCATAATTGGTAAATATATAAACTAGAAAAAATATATAAAAATTACATTTTATACTTATTTTTAAATCTTAATAATAATGATAGATAGCCCGGACGGGGACGGGCACGCCAACTAGTAATATATGATACTCCGTACTTAGCTTACACTGTTCCACATTGAAGAAACCGGCCGATGTATCGATCTATACCCTAGCTAGCTAACTACGGAGTAATTATAATTACATACTGTAATACTCCGTACATAGTGCCATGCAACAATTACAAATGTACATATTTCCATTTGTAAAGCGAACTTGATGCAAGAATTCATTTGATTAAAAAAAAAAAAAACGAAACATCTTAATTACATTTTAATTCAATATTAATCATTTCTTTGAATTAGCATTTCGTGAGTTATATAATTAACGATAAATTGATTTTAAACACTCAAATACTCGACACATGATGTATTACTTAAATTAAATACTCTCTCTATTCCAGTGAATTGTTTACAGTTTGACTTTTTTGTGAGAAAAATTTGAGAAAAATGTAAACAAATGACTAAGATAGAGGGTGTATTACTTTGTGCGACTATACTTTCTGTAATCGATAATATATAACAACATAATCAAACGCGGTACCAAAAAAATGAACCACACCATATAATTAAACTCCAAAATTTAAAAGTGGAGTCACATAAATCAACCACATTATTTATAGCCACTTCTAGGGCTAAGAACAGAAGTCAACGCCTCCCCATCACAGTTTGACTTATTCACCAAGTTATTATGCACCTCCTCACTTAACCTTAGCGTATACCTCTCACAATTTTCCGTTGATTGTCCCGCTGAATTCGACCTTGTAACCTTCCCTTCTATACTACTCTTTCTAGCCTCCTCACTGTCCAAATCAGCACACGCGGCTTGTTCACATACGTCGGATACGTCTTGTGTGGACGGCATGTCGATCCAATGCTCCTTAGCTGGACCTGATCTAACCTCTAATAAGTTACGTCTGCAATAAGCATATAGATCAGTTTTATATTCTAATACGTCCCACTACATAAATAAATACGGAGTAACAAAGTAGGGTGGTGATGAAATTTGAGACAAGAATATCTAATCATAAGGTTTTAATGTCACGTCAAAGATAAGAAATCATGTCAATTAAAAGTTTAAACTGCAAAATTAGAGAATTACAATCAAAATACGGAGTACAAATCATCAGTATATTTAAGATAAGACAAAAATAAAATGTGTTAGAAAAAATAAAGTATTTGTCTTATATGTACAAGTAGAGAGGATAGTTGACTCATTTTAAATTTAAGACGAATAATCCAGCTTAAGAGAGAATTACTGTCAATTGAATATATTTAATTTTAACAGAGATTGACAAATTTATTATAAAAATGCAGTAACATGAAATGAAACAGTTGTATACCTACAAATGGGACATGTCACGTGACGCAAGAGCCATTGGTCAATGCAACGGGGATGGAACACGTGACTACACCCGGGTAAAAGGCGTAAAACTTCAACATCAAGAAACTCAACTAAACAAATGGCACATTCAAGCTCAACTTTGCTACCCTTCCTATGTTGTTTAACATTGGAGTACAAATATGTTGGGAGGGACTTAATCACCGCCGCGTCTAGCCCACGCTCCACGGCGCGACCATCCGCGGTGACGTTGGGATTAGACGGGGCGGTGTTGAGGCCGAAACACCCTGCGGAAAATTGGCGGAGGATGATGGATAAGAAGGCGGTGAGGGCGAATATGACCGCCATAATTATAATTACTACGGTGGACGGGGTGAAGGGTTCGTTGTCACCGCCGAAGAAGTTGTCTTGTGCCGCCACGTAGAGGGGCGGCCGAAGGAGGACGAGGAGGAGGAAGATGAGGAGGACATAGTGTATGTGTATGTGATGGTTTTTTGTATACATTTTTTGTTTAGGTGGTTGATCGAAAGGGAAAAAATGATAATAATGGAAGATGTATGTTTTGATTTTGTTTAGATGTGTTTGTAGGGGAAATACGGTGTCTAGTATAGTAGTTGACTTGATTAAAGGGCGAACGACAAATTTTAAAATTATATTTTACTGGTTTATAATGCAATATTTTAAGGAGTTTGAAAAATTTTATTGGTCATGTCACGCATTTGCCGATCTTATATACTCCGTATATGCTTGTATTATGTAAGTTATTATACATATTTCATATTTGCCACCTAAGCTAATACTCACAAAAACAATTACGTTACTTTGTAAATTTTAATCAAGATATGATTGTATATGTACGGAGTATAAAGTAATTTCGTTGAATAATGGGTAACCCTTGAATAATTTAAATAATTTTAACGTTATCGTAGATTTAAAGTTAATCTCTTTTAAAATGATATACGGAGTATGTTTTATACTTAAAAAATAGATTAAGTTGCGGGGCATTGAATTGATAAAATAAAACTTTTACTAATTTTTAGCTATTTTATTTTTATTTATATTATTTACTTGATTTATTTTAAATCCACAACGAATAATATATTTGTTGTAAATAAATTAAGAAGGTAGGGAGTACAATATTACACGATGCTAATTTAAACCACATTTTGTCAACTTATAAATTATAATTGAAGGGCCAACTTGATGATATATTGATATATGTGATGTCACTAATCAAGTTTAATTTGCTCCATATTCATTATATATAGTATATACTAGTAGTTGGTTTTATTAAATAATTTCATATAATTGTCTTTGTTATTTTATACTCGTAGTTTATACTCCATAGATATCATTGTCATGATTGAGACACTAGATTATTTCATTAGAAGCTCCATAATTGTATGTATAATTATTATACAATATATATAAGCTTATAAGTTTTTGTTCATATACTGTGGTCATTGTAATTTATGTTTTTTTTTTTTTTTGTTAGAATATATAAAACTGATTTTGGGCCTTCAACATCAGTATAAATTTGTTAACTTTAAGTTAAAATTAAAGTGAAAAAAAACAATAATACAGTAGAAGAGAGAGTATATATTTTCTAATTTGTAGTTAGTTTTTAATGAATAAATTTTTTTGATTAATGTTTATATGAAATCATTAGTAGACCAACTCAACCAAAAATAGTTTTTTTCGTCAACCTGAGATGTTAGGCCGTACAATATAAAAGGGAAGAAAATCGAAACATATAATTTGTTGACTGTTGTTACCATACTTGAATACTTTCATCTTAACCGCTATACCAAACCATTTTGGACAACTCAACTAAATAGATCTACGTCATGGAAATTAATGAGTATCGAATACATAGTGTCAATTAGTAGTAATGGACGGGTCTTTAGGATGCACCAAAAGGTTTTTGGCGTCACACACTTGCAAGCATGCATGGGTAGGACCTCATTTGGAAGATATGAGGAGGTAATTCATAATTAACTAATTAATTAATTAATTATTAGGAATTATTAATAACTCCGTAATAATCTTTTTTAATCAAGGATTCAATACTTGTAAATTGTAACTAGTTTTAACTCCCGTGATACTCACGGTTTTCATTGAATTTCTTGTTTGGATATACTGAGGCTAAATAATGGGTTAATCAAAAATTTAAGATTACAATTGAACTTGTTTTATTTGACATTGATTTCATACATGAAATTAACGACAATATTATCGTATGACTACATACTTTTTTTTTACCCGAACAACACATTATAATTGAAAAATATCTAATAATAAAAAATCAATATAGAAATTGGAATTCCATAATCGTAGGACGGTGTTTGGAATTCTTAGATACATGTCTCATCTTTCGCATTGTGGTCGTTGTCGTTTGTCTTTGCTGAAAAGGTTTTTCGATACCCCACCTATGAAATGGTTTACACATTGAATACTTTCATCAATATCTTCATGACAAATTGTTAGATATCGACTTTTGTTTTTAATTCAACTTGGAATTGAATGTTCAGATGAAGAAAGCCTATGCGAGTAAACCAATTATTCTCTTCATAACCGTAATAATTAATCTGAATGATGTTCCTTAATAGGTTGTGTAGAGGTGAATTGGAGAATTCGACAAATTTAAGTGCAAACATCTAGCACAGAGTAACAATCATTTTTGGATTGAAAAAAATTGCATACAAAAAGTCAAAAAGTTAAGCTTGATATACTTAAAGGGAAAGGGGATTTGAAAAGTTTAATGTAAATGTATGGAGTAATAGACTCAACCGTAAAAAAGAATGACATGAATGTTTTGAACGGACGAATATAAGGTGAAAATGCATTTAAATGGGTTTCATTAAATGGTGGAAACAATGAATGTGAATAAATTAAAATGAGTGTGTAGTGGAAGACCAAATGGATAAACATATCAAGGTGGAATCAAATTGACGAAGGTACAATGTAATGCCACGTGGAATTTAGAGTCTTAATTAGATATTTAAGCTACCCTTTTAATAATATTATATAGATATAGATAGATAGGATAAGGTCAACTAACGATGATGCCTAAGATCGAGTACGTTATTAATTATATACATATAGCTCAACAGCTCTTACAGTCGTACCATTATTATTGCTTAATTATTTAAAAAAAAAAAATATGACTTAGTTTTCATTACATGTATGTTTTGGTAAAAACTTCACAAGTACGAAAAATGGAAAAAAGTGGATCAACTAGTACTATTTGCGGAACAGAACAGAATTGATCAGAATTGAGCTATATGGGACAGAACTAAGGACACAGAGATTTGATGACGCAGAAGCCCCGAGAAGAAGATGGGGAAAACTGCGGGCTACCAAGCCAGGAGTACTTTTATTAATATCAGAGTTGGAGTTACAGAATACAACTGTGAAAGGGATCACTTCTGTAGCAATTCGTACAGAACTGACTGTAGTTTATCGTAGTATTTTGTAGTATATTTTCTAGTGCTTAAGTATGCTAATGAGTGTAAAAAGATGACTGAAAATGTACAAATGAGCCTCTATATATAGGCAAAGCTAGCTGCAAAATCGGTTCCTATTTTCTAGGGCATGATCTCCATGTCTTCCATTACTTTTGGCGGTTAAATAACTTCCATGACTTCCACTTCTGCTCAGCTGACCATAGCTCCATTATCCCACAACTTTTGTAACCGTCATAGTTGACCCTTGCTGACCATAACTGCCATGCCTCTTCTGACCTACTCTGGGTTATAACTGCTGTTGCTCATTTATTCTGCTCTGTACCATATTTATGTCGTCTGTCCAGAACTGCCAGTTCTGGGTGGTGTAAAATCTGGTCATAACAAATGCCCCTTGTTTTCTCAAGTGCAGCGTTCAGCAATCTTGAGGAAACAATCCTGTACAAATACTTCTATACAGAACAGACTAGAGCAGAAACAACGGCTATAAATTCGAATAACAACTATGTACTTACCCAGACTTGCGCACAATATTCAAAGAGATAATGAGAGAATCAGAAGTTAGGTGAGAATTAAAACCTGATTTGACGGCTGAACAGTAGCAACGGCTAACTCTGGGCTGTTTCGAATTTTACCAACGGTAAAATCCTAAACCCACTTAAACTCTTTTACCTTTGCATATAAATAGGGGCCTCCAGTAATTTCGAGCACTTACCTTGCCAAACTTTTGCTTTTACCCTCTACTGTTCATCATCTTCCTTCTTCGTTATTTCAATCATCAAATCAAATCAAAATCATCTGTAAATCATGGCTGAACAAGTGATAGATCTCGAGAAACCTGAGATCAATGAGATCATGTTTGGCGATTGTAAATTCATCAAAGGTGATTCCTTTGATGATGAAACCAAGAATACTCTTTCTCAATCAATAATCAAACACTTAAAAGATCATGAAATTGTGCCTTCATCGGCTGTTATCTTTGTTCCCTGTGATGACTATGTCACGACTTCTTGGACTGCCAGGATGGGTCTGCATATATGAGTTCCCTTTCGTATCGGGTCCGAGGATCCCCGCAACTCCTGGATGAGTGGGGTACTCTCTTCGATGAAGCTTGCGCCTTGTCAAATAATGCCAAGCATGTGGAAGATTATCTGTTTAGTCGACAAACTTTGCACCAAGCACGATGATCCGATAAAGGCAGGATCTGAAAACGCTTATTCTGTGAGGGCCCAAGGTCGTGGGAGATTTATCTTCCTGATCGAAGGGCCGTAACAACTTAGTGGAGCACCCGGACATTGGAGATGATAAAGACTGGAAGATGGTTTCTGTTTAAGAGTGACACTCTTGAGAATGACGGTTGTTTGGACTACCCTATTCTTTGAGAGGGTAAGCTACTTAGTTTCCACTTTGTTGTTTTCTAGTCTTCCTATTCTCGCACCGGGCTGATGGTTTTCTATGTTTATCTCTCTAGCGGATTCTGGCTCCCGAGCACGAGGAGTCTAAGGCCAGGATTTGCTTTTATGGCTTTGCCCTTCTAGAGAGGACTTGGTCCGAGGGGATAACAAGACGTGTTTTCCTACTTTCATCGGCCACCGCTGTGGTGTAAAGGTTCACGTGCTATGGTTTCGCCATCAAGGGTAAGTTTCAACCGCTCTTTTGATTAGGTCTGGTCTAGTATGATTTGGATCTGTAGTTCTAAGATGCATGTGGTTCCATGCTAGGTGAATCTTCTAGGCCGCTCACTAGGGGCGACTCAATCCTACCCTTCTCGAGGAGAAGATGAATGCTATCTTGGTGGGGTCCGGATGTGAAACCATTGTTTGTTCCTACGGTATTCCTACTCCAGTGTCTAAGGAGTTGAAGGTTGAGGAGCCTAGCGAGAAAAGGCTCAAGTCAAGCGAAGCACACACCGGACAAAAAATCAAAGAAGAGAAAAGTTGAGGAGGTTGAAGGGTTGTCATTACCAGGACATTTACATCCAAAGACGCCATCAACAAAGCGTAGAAAAATAATCCAACAAGCGACTAAGAGGGTCAACCCAGAACTGATCAGGGTTGGCACCACGTAACTGGCGTTTAGAGCCACTCACTCGCTCTGCAGTAATAACCTGATATACTTCTAGTACAAATTCTTATGATAATTCTACCACTATTGTACCTTACACCATTACATTTGCGGACTCTTGGCGTATCTCGAGTTTGGGGCACATAATTTCCACTTACGGGGATCGCATGATCACATTTGGAGGACCAGGTTGCTCTAAAAGAGCAAGCCTGCATGAACTTGGAGAAAGCTCGACGGTATGAAGGCGTAATTTGAAAAAGCCAAAGGCTGCTGCCGCTAAGTCTCAAGAGAGTCCGCCTCATTGAGGTCGAGAGAATGAGAATCTCCAGCGCGTGTTCAGGAGCTTGAGGGCCAACTCCAGGAACCAAGAGACTGATCTGGCGCTGTTTTACACAGCCCGGACCAGAATTCAGATGATGCGTGCCTCTCGAGTCCGAGCGTGAGGAGTGGGATATTGATCTTCTTTGTGGAGAAATTTAGACAGCTCTTCCCAGTGTGCGGTTCAGGAGAGAGAGGCTGGCAGCCTTTGTGAAGAACCCTCTGCGTCTGGTGATGGTGGTCTTTGGCGAAAATGCCCAGGCTGATGACAATCCTTCTGAAGAAGAAGAATGAAAAACAATTACTCTCGTGAACATTTTGTGTAAATTCAAACAATTTGCTATCTGTGGTCTGGCCTGGACTTGTATGTCCAGGTCTGTAAATATTCTGTGAACTTACATGCATTTGCTCTTTGTGAAACTTTTGCTTAGTCTGCAGAGCAAGACATTTTTCAAGTCTGCTCTGTCAGATTCGGAAGTTTAGTATTTTGTGAGCCTTGGTCATCCTAGGACTTAACTACTGTCATATCTGGTGCTTCTATTGATTCTATTGTACTGTGAATGTACTAACCTCGCAGTGTACACCCTGACTTACGTATGCATGATCATGGCTCACCTTAAGGGATATAATAGGACTCTCTTAACGGCCACAAGCCCTGGCCCGTCAATCAGGGACGCATCCTCACAATAGATTTGCCGCTTCGCAGATCGGGCTGCGCTGTGGGCTGGAGGAAGATCTCCACTGCAGGACTGGCTGCTCAAGGCTGAGGACTAAGCTCAAGTCTGGAAGACAAGTTCCTTAGAAGCTGGGGACCAAGCCCAGAACTGGAGGTTGAACTCCCTGAGTAGAACTGGAGGATGAACTCCTAAACAAATCTGGAGGATAAACTCCTTTATTTGTATTATGTAGCGTACTATATTTACTTTGTTTTTATTTGTGATAGAAAATATTTACTTTTGAACCAAAGATGTAATCTGCAAAACTTGGAAATAAAGTTAAACTATACCATTGAAGTTCAATGGTTTTTATTGAATGAGAGTTGCAATTAAATATTCACAAAGAACTAAAAAGTGCAGAATTGAAAATACAGAATTGAAAGTACAGAAATAAAAATACCGTATTAACAAAGATAGAGTTTGAGGTTAGTTGCATTCCATGCTCTAGGAATCAACTCCCCCTCCAGAGTTACCAGTCTATAGGCTCCCTGGCCTACAACTGAATCAATCAAGTATGGTCCTTCCCAGACTGGGGCTAACTTCCCTGCAGACTTTTCTTTTGTATTCTCGAATACTTTCCTCAGGACTAAATCTCCTTCTCTGAAGACTCTGGCCTTGACATGCTTGTTGAAAGTCCTGGCCACATTCTGCTGGTAAGCTGCTAACCTTATCCTGGCTGCATCCCTTAGTTCCTCTGCAAAATCAAGACTGGAGGACAACAGCTCTGGGTTAGTTTCTAAACCTGCTCGAGACCATACCTAGTGTTGGAGCAGACACTTCGCTTTGGAATCACCGCTTCACAACCATACACCAAAGAGAATGGAGTCTGCCCTGTGGAATTCTTTGGTGTAGTTCTGTCGACCCACGAGACTAAGGGTAGCTCTTACGCCCATCTCCTCGCCTTCTCTTGACTTTTTCTTGAGGTTTTGATGATGATCTTGTTGCTAGATTCTGCTGACCATTACAAGGGATATCTCGGTGCAGTAAGCGGTTCAATATTCCAGGTTGCACGAACTCCCTAGTCTTGTTCCTCACGAATCGTGTACCATTGTCACATACAATCGGCTTGGAATTCCAAATCTGCAAATGATGTTCCTCTTGATAAACGAGATGACTTCCTTTTACGTTACACTTGAGATGCTTGACCTCAATCCACTTGAAAGTAATGTCTGTCATTGCCAACATAAAGACCTTACGTCACGGAGCCATAGGAAGCTTTCCAACTATGTCCATGCCCCACTTCATGAAAGGCCACGGTGCGAGAAATGGGATGCGTAACCTCACCGGCCGGTGGATCATTGGAGAGTGCTTGACATGCTTCACATTTGCTTGCGTATTCCACGGCTTCTTTCCTCATAGTTGGCGAAGTAACCAAATCTCGAGCTCTGGCGGCTAGACTTCTCCCAAAGACCTTTGTGGTTGCCACAATCTCCTTCATGTAATTCTTCGAGCAGTTCAAGCTTCCGGTTCTGAACAACGCAAATATGGACTGACATAGACTTCTTGTACGAACATCATCAATCAAGACATACCTCGAGGCTTTAAGCCAGAAAAGCTCTGGCCTCAAGTCCGTGCGGGGGTAAAACACCATCTCTAAGAAAAGCATAAAAGGTGCGATCCAAGAGACAAGAGTGGGGGTAGACGAGGTTGAGCAGGATCGGACTTCTATAGAAGGTCCGAGGAGGTGTCTTATGGGAATCTGTCAGTGTCTGCAGGTTTGAAACTAGAGCCAAGACTAGCTAGAGTCCACTGTGAGTTCTGGTCTCTGGGGATCCGATCAATCCTAAAGCTGGTCAAACTTGAAACCAAGGACCTAACCTTTTACAGAGTGCAGAACATCTTAGAATCTTTGGCGCAAAAGAACCATTAATCGATTAACAATAAGTAAAGAGTCGCTTTTTACCTCCAAATTCTTGACACCAAGACCAATCTGAGACCATCAAACCCGCAATTAACGCTTCATATTCCGCTTCATTGTTGGTTGTCACGAAATTCACGGTGACGGCTGGGCTAGTATGTCCCCTTGTGGCGATTTCGGGACAATGCCCAGACCGGAACCTCGACATTAGTTGCTCCATCGATTATACGGCACCAGGTTTCTCCTTTTACGCCTGTGCGAGTTTCAACACTTCCATAGCACCACTTTCTTCCAGGGTCGGGTGAAATCGACCCACAAAATCGCCAAGGCTTGTGACTTTATTCTTTGTGCGGGTTCATAAGCGATGTCGTGCGTCTTGGTTGCCGCAGACCACTTAGCCATTCTCCCAGGCATGATTCGGGCTTTCTCAAGATCGACTTAAGCTGGAAGGTTAGTTCTAACACGGATATGATGACTCTCAAAATAAGGTCTAAGCTTAGTAGTTGACATAATCAATGCCGAACATACCTCTCCAGAAGAGAATACCTGGTTTGACATCTAGCAAGCTTTTACTCACGTAGTATATTGGATCTGCAAACCATCTTCTTCCCCGACCAGAGCGCACTTCTGAATGCTCGTGGTAGCGGTACAAACTTAACGGTTCTTTCTCTTCTGGTCTGGACAGCAACGGTGGAGTTGACGGGTAACTCTTGAGATCTGGAATGCTTCCTCATGCTTCTCACTCCATTGGAACTCTTTATTCTTCTTGACATATCGTAGAAGGGTTTGCACCTTCGAGGATCTAGAAATGAATCTGCTCGTAGCTGCTACTCTTCTGTCAACTTCGGATGTCTTTCCACAGATCTGGGGGCTCGGATCTAGGATCGCCTTTATCTGTTACGGACTTGCTTCAATTCCTCTTACGGTGACCAAGTAACCCAAGAACTTACGAAGATACTCCAAAGTTGCACTTTGTGGGATTGACTTCATATTGAACTTATCCGAGGTGCAAACGCTTGCTCTAGGTGCTTCACATGATCTTTGGCATCTTTAGACTTTACCACCATATCATCGATATAAACCTCCATCGTGTCCCCAATGAGATCTTTGAACATCATATTGACTAGCCTTTGGTAGGTGGCTCCATTCCCGAGCCCAAAGGGCATAAGCGGTGTAACATGAGATTCCACTTGCGTCATGAATGACGTTCCTTCTGATGCGGAGGATACATCTTGATCTGGTTAAAACCACTTGAGGCGTCCATGAAGGTCGAACCTCATGGCGGCCAGCCTTGTCCACCATGGCATCAATGTGAGGAAGAGGAAAAGGATCCTTGGGACATGCCTTGTTCGGATCTGTGTAGTCTACACGGACTCTCCACTTTCCATTCTTCTTACGCACAACAACCACATTAGCTAACCGGTCGGGATACATTACCTCTCTTACCATATTCATGTCCAGCAGCTTACGGACTTCCTCGTTGATTATAGCATTTCTCTCTGGCGCCAAACTTCCTGCGTTTACGGTGCCTTTGAGTGCATCTCTTGAGGATCAACGTTGAGCTTGTGCGTGATAACGTCGGGGTGATTCGATCATGTCAAAGTGGCTCCATGCAAAACTTGATTTCTTAGACTTGAAACCGATCGGTCGGATCGATCTTGGGTGGTACATCACCGCCTACCAAGACTTTCTTTTCTGGGCAGCTCTGGTCTACACTGATCTGGTCCATCTCGATCGACTTTTCTGGTTCCACTACCGACTTGACTGGTTTACGTAATTGCTATCTGAGAGTTTTGTTGGTGGTGGAGGCTTCAAGGTCGCTCTGTAGCATTCTGCAGCTTGCCTTTCTCCCTTTATCACCGTAACTCCCCATTGAGTTGGGACCTTCACACATTGATGGTAAGTAGACGCCACGACTTTGAGATTGTGGATCCAAGGCCCGCTAACAAAACATTATCACGAGGTCATAGAATCAATAACATTAAACTTCTCAAAAGAAGAAACTCCTGGGCATAGGTTGGAAGTGAGATCTCTCCCAAGGTATGCTTGGTCTCTCCAATCGAATCCAACCGAACATTGGAATTCTTGGTCACTTGTCACGACCTATACCCATCTCCTTCAACGCGTCCAAAGATGATCGAGTTCACGATCGCCCCATCAACCGTAACTCGGCGTGCGGTGGTGCTTCCAATCTGTAACTTGATCACCAGGCTATCATGGTGCAGAACTGGGATGCCTTCACAATCTTCATGGTCAAAGGTGACAACTTCCCAATTCTTCTCTACCCTGGTTGGAGGTTGCATCTTCTCTTGCTTTGCTATCCTCTTGGGCTGGAATAAGTCAAGCCACAGATATCAGAACCACCATTAATAAACTTTACCTCGTGTGTGTAGGGTGGAGGATTTGACGGCTTTTCTGACTCTTGCCCCCTGGAACCCTGGGACTTGGCGCTTTCAGTTCTGGTCTGATTCCTCTGGACTGGTATGATGATGTCCTTCAGACGTCCAGTTCTGAGCTGGTAGGATATCTCCTTCTTGAAGGCATAGCGGTCTTACGTCTTTGTGGCCGGATGTCTCCGTGGTACTCACGGTACTTGTTTGGATTCTGTTTGGATTTGGATTATCATTCCTCTTGGGCCATCTTGCGGCATTCCCAAAGCTCTCCAACTTTGCTATCAATCGTGGAACCTCAACACCAAGACTGTTGATATCGAGGAGTCATCAGAATTGACTGTCTCAGAATCGACAGCATGCACTTGTGTTGGGTGGCTCTTTGTATGGTGCTGGCCTGCTGCAGGTGCGTCCACTATCGGACTTCTGTTCACCTTCTCGTACCCAGAACTATCACGCCTCTTGAAAGCATCTTCTTCAAGTCTAATCTGGGCCAAGGTCTTTGCCGCACATCTTCAAAAGTAACACAAGGATACTTGGTTAGTTCACGATAAAGCTCGAAATTGACCACCAAACCTTGCCTATAAGCCTGGATAGCGGTTGCAACGTCACGATTGGGGATAGAGATCTTCTCCTTGTTGAATCTCTGGAGATAATCTCGTAGGGACTCATCTTTCTTCCGTACAGTGCATGCAGATCACTTGTTTGCTTTTCTAACTTCCCTGCCGCTAGCAACCGGGCAACAAAGACATTCACAAGATTAGCAAACGATTTAATAGTACCATTAGGAATATTGACAAACCATTGCGGTGGTCGGCCAGTAGAACCAAAGCCCTTGCACATGCAAAGCTTCTGTACTCCTTTGGGCTGGGACCGTGTACATCCTTTGCTTGTCTTTGGGCAACATGGTCCTGTGGATCTCTGTACCATCATACGCTTTCATCCTGGAACATCGAACTTCTTTGGGATGTCTGCATAGTTATGGCCTCATTGAATGGTGAATCTGCATAACACTCTTGGGAAGCCTCCTCGATTGGTCTTTGGAACTCCTGGAATCTTTGCAACCTTGTCATGTAACCACGGAGTTCTTGCATCATCATGAGGGTGAAGTTGAACTTCTTCTTGCCCTTCCTTTTGTCAGCATTTTCGGATGATTCTTCCTCATCTTCACCGCCCAGGAGTTGGTCTTCGAGATCCTCTTCTTCATCCAGGTTAGAGAAGTCTATTCTCTTAATTATAGAACTCAAGGATGCCCCAGGTCTGATCTTTGAGGTACTGCCTTTAGCAGAATCCAACTTAGTCTTCAGAACAGACTCTGTTTCCTTCAGTCTTGCATTCTCTTCTGAGATTTGTTGAATCTTAGATTGTGCATCTTGTAACTCCTTGGCCAATTCCTCCAAAGTTCTATCAGCCATTTTGAGTATAGAAAGGGTGATTTTTGTGAGATTTTTGTGAGAAAAGTTACGCAAATTAATAAACTAGTTGCCCCACGGTGGGCGCCAATTTGTTTTGGTAAAAACTTCACAAGTACGAAAAATGGAAAAAAGTGGATCAACTAGTACTATTTGCGGAACAGAACAGAATTGATCAGAATTGAGCTATATGGGACAGAACTAAGGACACAGAGATTTGATGACGCAGAAGCCCCGAGAAGAAGATGGGGAAAACTGCGGGCTACCAAGCCAGGAGTACTTTTATTAATATCAGAGTTGGAGTTACAGAATACAACTGTGAAAGGGATCACTTCTGTAGCAATTCGTACAGAACTGACTGTAGTTTATCGTAGTATTTTGTAGTATATTTTCTAGTGCTTAAGTATGCTAATGAGTGTAAAAAGATGACTGAAAATGTACAAATGAGCCTCTATATATAGGCAAAGCTAGCTGCAAAATCGGTTCCTATTTTCTAGGGCATGATCTCCATGTCTTCCATTACTTTTGGCGGTTAAATAACTTCCATGACTTCCACTTCTGCTCAGCTGACCATAGCTCCATTATCCCACAACTTTTGTAACCGTCATAGTTGACCCTTGCTGACCATAACTGCCATGCCTCTTCTGACCTACTCTGGGTTATAACTGCTGTTGCTCATTTATTCTGCTCTGTACCATATTTATGTCGTCTGTCCAGAACTGCCAGTTCTGGGTGGTGTAAAATCTGGTCATAACAATGTACTCTGTAAATACATTAAACATGGGTATTAGAGTATAAAATGATCTCTAATTTTCAGATGTAAATACATATATTACATGTTACAAGTAATTACATTAAACATTAATATGACTGGATCATGAAAACTATTTGTAATCAATAAAAAAAAAAAGCATGCTACATTTTTAGAATATAAAATGATCTCTAATTTTCAAATTAGTTGAAACTTTTGGTTAAGTTAATTTCTGATATTTGATACGGAGTATTAGAGTTCTGTTGTGGGCTTGAATCTTATTACTATACCACTTTTTTTTTTTTTTTTTTTTTTGGTAACGAGGGGTTGGTTCCCCCGGGCACTTGCAATACCCTGCAAATCACATGTGCCAGGTAAGTCATCCCGTAGGATGGCAGGTATCCGCAAGCCATTGCCCACCCAGGGAGTCGAACCCAGGACCTCTCAATTCCTGCCATTGCAGGCTTTGAGGCACCCCTGGACTCCGCTTGGGCTGGAGGCTCTTGGATTACTATACCACTTTCAAGTACTTCTAAAATGAATAATTTAGTATTGAGAATAGACGGGCATATGACACTTCAGGCCCAAAGGTGGTGTAATTAAATATAGTTGTATAAGCATGTATTCCTCCTTTAGGCTTTAGGACAACAGGTTTGAGAGGGTGTGATTGAGTATAAAATCGATTTTGTTTTAAACCTGTACTTCATATACGAAGTATAACTATACAAAGAATGTACATAGTAAATTGTTTGATTAAGGTCTAACAAGTTATTAATAAGATATAGGCGAAATTGCTAATAACTACGGAGTACCTTTTAAAACCACTTTTTTCAAATAACTACCTTTTATAATTTTTTTTCAAATCACTACCTTAATGTTACAAATTGTTTTCAAATCAATACCAGTTCACCGGAAACCGTCATAAATTTTAAAATTCCGACCAATTTGAATTTTTTTGTTGCCTTTAATTTGAAATACCCATTTGAAATACCCAATCTACCCTTTTCTAACATTTGTTCCTCTATTTAACCTAACTTCTTCATTCATCTTCTTTACCATAGATTTCATCCATTGTTTATATTTTTTTCTCTCATATTATTCAATTAAATAATGGTTCTTTCAATTTTCAGCTCTTTTCAGCCTTATTTTTTTTATTTCTTAATATTTTCCTTATCTTATTCATCCTCACTTACTCCCTACTTCTTATTAAGATTTCTCTCTCTTTTAGCAAATCGAAATTTAAGGTTTGTTGTGTGTTGGCACCATGTCGTCTAATTCTCATTTCGAAACTTCAATTCCGGCAAAATGTTACTGTGGGGATAGGGTTGCTATTGTGAAATCCTGGACACTTCAAAATCTAGGCCGGCGATTCGTAGCGTGTCCGAAATATGACTGTGTCAATGGTCGTCGTGGGTGTTCTTGGTTCAAGTGGTATGTTATTGACCAAACTCTTTGGCAAAGAGATGTCATTATATTAGACAATTACTAATTAAGAAGAAAGAACTCAGGGAGAAGATGACTAAAATTGAATTTGAAATGAAGAAGTTGGAGGCAAAACCAAAGTTTTCAAATTTAAGTAAAATGGTTGTATGAAAATCAATCGCCTAATGAGAAAGAACTACCAAGAAGTGCTTTACATAGCCAACAATGTCGAAAACTTTGAGGAAATTACCTAGAATTTTTTAGGTTAAAAAAATTATTAGAGGGTGGGTGGGTGAAAGAAGATGAAAAATAAAACAAATGAAATGAGGGGAATCTGTTAAAGGGGTAAAAGTAATTAATAGGGGCAAAACGGTCAGTTTTTAGAAATTTTGACTTAAATGGAATTTCAGGGGAACAGGTACCTATTTGAAAACAAAAAACCGTTAAAAGGTAGTGATTTGAAAAAAATTTATAAAAGGTACTTATTTGAAAAAAAATGATTTTAAAAGGTAGTTATTTGCAATTTCGCCTAAGATATAAGAATAATAATTTGTTGTTTCTAACATTTATTTTACTTTATTAAATTAATTATCTACAATTTGTTGTCTTGTACTTCCTTCATTCCATTTGATTCTATACATATTCCTTTTTCGGAAATTCCAATCAATTTTATACATTTCTATTTTGGTCCGTACTTTATTAAACTAAAAGACCAATATACCCTTCATTAATACCCCACCCAACCCACTTTTTTTTGGGTGACGAGGGGTTTAGTCCCCCTCTGCGATTCCAAATGCACCACTGGGACCACGTATAACCACCCCAAAGGGCCGCTGATACCGCATGCTTTTGCACATCCGCGTGGGTCTCGAACCCTGACTCGCAATTCTCCTATGCGCAGCTTTGAGGTTCTTGCAGCTTCTGATCAGACTAAAGACTTTGGTCCACCAAACTCACTTGCAATGTCCTTTTTTAAAGAATAAAGTATGGGTAATTTGGTAATTCTATTGTCTACCCCACTTGATTTTCTTCTACCTTAATTACTGTGTTTTGGTCAAATGTATAGAACCAAACGGAATGGAGGAAGTAAAATATTATTCCTAAATTAACAATAAAAAATAGGGGAAATGATGAAGCATAGCTCAAATGAGTAGGAAAAGTTTAGTAGATTAGCAGACCATTAGACCAAAGAACTCACACACTCTTTTAAGTAATGAATCTCAGCAATCTTCAAATTGAATCACATAAACCCTAGAATATGAAATCATCACTCAATTTCCCCAATCATCACCACTCATAGCACACTCAAATTCTTCATCATCATCATCATCATCATCATCATCATCATCAATCGAAATTGCAGAAATGGCGAAGCAACACTCACATGCGCACACATCAACGATGTGGATCTACCTCCAGAAGAAGCAGAAATTGTTGTTGATTTTGCTCGCACTTCTCTCAATCTCAACCCTAATTATCCTCCTCTTTCGCTCTAATTTCGACTCTTCTTCTTCTTCGTCTTCTTGCTCTCATCTAAGTTTGAATTCACGCAATCACATCACTCGCACCACTTCTTCATCATTATCATCGTCGTCGTTAACGCCTTCGTCGTCGTCGCCTTTGTCTTTCATGAAATCGAAGCTCGTGGTTCTCGTTTCTCATGAACTTTCTCTCTCTGGTATTTCTATTTCCCCTTCTTTTCTTCGGAATTAAATCGTTAATTGTATGATTAATCGTCGTATGAACAATTGTAGTGTTACTGCTGCTAAATTTAATCTGTTGATACAAAAACGCCAACTATGGATGAATAGATTTGCTCAATAGTTTCTCTCATGTAATGTGATAGTTAGTTTCAAGGTCAAACTAGTATGGTGAGGCTCGTTACGATAATGGTGGTGATACGACTCGTGAAAGCGAGTTCCTTTCTTCGAAATAGAAATTTCAAGACTGTGATTTTAGTGTAACTCCATTGGTTTTGTCTCTCTATAGTGACTAGTGAGGTACCCGTTTATTGAGAACGGTGTTTGCCGTGGGGTTCTCAAAATGACTTGAAGGAGATATGATCAATGATAACGATGTTGTAGGAAGTAAGGAATGAGTTGGGTTTACGCGATACATAGGGAGGGGCATTCATATCTCTCAAAGCTGCGTGTACGACATATATGAGTTTGAGGGATGATTGTCCTCCATTCTGATGAATTATAGTTCCCGAATCTCGAATTCTCGATATCTATGGGTTCCACGTTGATGAATCTTTTGTGTGGCTAGGTGGACCTCTATTGCTGATGGAGTTAGCATTTCTATTAAGAGGTGTTGGTGCTGATGTTGTTTGGATTACGTACCAGAAACCGTCTGAGACCGATGAGGTTGTGTACAGTCTGGAGAACAAGATGCTAGACAGAGGAGTGCAGGTGAGATGACTTTAGTCACGCCGTATGGATTTATACCATCTGCTTTTGCTTTAGCTACGTCTAAGTAACTTCTGTGGTGTAGGTCTTCTCAGCAAAAGGTCAAAAGGCTGTCGACATTGCTCTTAAAGCTGATTTAGTTGTTTTAAACACTGCTGTTGCTGGGAAATGGTTGGACGCAGTCCTAAAAGATAAAGTTCCTCACGTTCTTCCAAAGGTTTTGTGGTGGATTCATGAAATGCGAGGGCATTACTTCAAGTTGGAGTTTGTGAAGCATCTACCGTATGTTGCTGGTGCTATGATTGATTCTCACACTACTGCAGAATATTGGAAAAACAGAACCAAAGAACGTTTGGGGTATGTTTCATGGTGATTCTGAATTTCTGATTCCCCTAGTTTATACAGAGTATCTTGAAATAGTGTGTTGAATACGGTATTCCTTTTACCTTTTTTTTTTTTGTTTTCAATGTCTGAATGGTAATGACTCGCTTTTTATCTTGGATTCTAATCAAGGGACATCTTTTCGGTAATTCCTGATTATCCAATGTTTTTGAAAATGAAACTAAAAAATGCCATTGTTTCATCACTTTCATGACGCGATTTGCTGACCATGCTGCTTTAAAAGGGAATTACTGGCACGTGTTCTCTAATCCCGCAGATCATTTATAATTATTTTGTTATCAAGCAGGCATTACTCACTGCTAAAATTATTTCATTGCTATCTAATTATGTGTGTAGTTTTAATGCAGTCAGTACTTGTTGATCTAAATGTATTACTCCATATTTGTTTTGTTTAGCTTCTTCTAACTTTTGGAGTGAACCCAACTCCTGCAGTATAAAGATGCCAGACACTTTCGTTGTACACCTTGGGAATAGCAAAGACCTTATGGATGTAGCCGAGAACAGTGTGGCCAAAAGAGTGCTTCGTGAGCATGTTCGAGAAGCTCTTGGTGTTCGGAATGATGATCTACTTTTTGCAATTATAAATAGTATGTTACGAAATTTCCCTAAATTCTGTCCCCACTATTTTTTGCGTTTGTTGAGTTGGGACTTGGTGGTGTTGGAGAAAGAAAAAGAGAGGTTCTGTTGCTCTATCAGGTGACTGATTGGCTATTTCACTCACGAAAACCTTAAAAAGCTTTGATGGGTGCAAAGGAGATTAAAAAGAAAGAGAAAAAGACTGTTGAGTGAGCATTTGAGGTCACTGTATTCAAGATGAGGGGCTATGTTTCACATGCATGGGTTCCATTGGTACTGTACTGGGCATCATCATCTTGAACAAAACATTACGGGGACGGGGGAATCGAACTTGTAACATCGTGTCACATGATACCTCCGACCTGACAACTAGACCATGAGATCTTCGATGTAGGATCTTTAAAATATGTTTCTAGTGTTTATATGATGAATCACATGCAAATGATAAAGAAACGTGGCTTTTGTTGTTGGTTTACATGGCCTGTTTTGTTGCTGCAGGTGTTTCTCGTGGCAAAGGGCAGGACTTATTTCTGCGTTCATTCTATGAAAGCCTTCAGATTATTAAAGAAAAGAAACTTCAGGTGCCTCCAATGCATGCAGTGGTTGTTGGAAGCGATATGAGTGCACAAACTAAGTATGAAATGGAGCTCCGAAACTTTGTTATAGAGAAAAAGATTCAGGATCGTGTTCATTTCATCAACAAAACCCTTACTGTAGCTCCCTATCTTGCCTCAATTGATGTCCTTGTACAAAACTCACAGGTACCTGCAGGCTGCAGTTGATAATCACAGTATCTGTTATCAGAGTTATTTATGTAAATTTAGTTGCTGTCGTGCTCCGAATTAGTTTTAGAACATATCTGTCATTTCTTATTCCTTGAGAATGATCTTCAAATCACTATCTTGGCTTTATTTTTTGACAGGCACGTGGAGAATGTTTCGGAAGGATTACTATTGAAGCTATGGCCTTTCAATTACCCGTGTTGGTAAGTACGAGTATATGGTAGTATTACTGTGCTGCATTTTATTGCTACCTCAAATTTCGTTTAACTTACTAATATTTGTCTTAAAAAAAAGGGTCTTTTTTCTAGACCACTTTTTTTTTCACCCACATTTAGGTGTATGGTGAGTAGTAGTGAGTATTTATTGACACTTGTCTACACTGGTCTAAAAAGAAAGACCGTCTGTCGAGTAACTCATTTGTTTCAAAGTTGAATACTTAAACTTCTACTTAGAGCAGCATTTTCATTTGAATACACACTACTTAACCACGTCACTTGCCATTATAATCTCTATAACATCAGGGAACAGCAGCTGGAGGCACCATGGAGATAGTCGTGAACGAGACAACTGGTATGTTGCATCCTGTTGGAAAAGACGGTGTCACCCCTCTTGCAAGGAACATAGTCAAACTCGCAACACATGTCGAGAGGAGGTTGACGATGGGTAAAAAGGGTTACGGCAGGGTGAAAGATAGGTTCCTCGAGTACCACATGGCTGACCGAATAGCGTTTGTCCTAAAAGAAGTGTTAAAGAAAGCCAAAAACCATACGCCGTAGTTGATTTACCCAAACTTCATATTGATAGAATGCTCTACTAACATAGTAAATGTTCACCTATTTGGTTGTTTTCATCCTGTCCCAAAGGGAATCGGTCTGTTATGAAAACTTTTGTACACTATTTAGTCGAGATTACGCCATTTTCTAACATAGGGAGAACTGTGTGCGGCGCAATTTTCTAGATATCCCTGCTGTAACCTGTATATGCTGTATTTTTCAACTTTTTTGAGGTCATCATCAGCCCATCAGGTCTTGTAAAATCATAATGCTATTATACTCGACAACTTTTTACTTGTGTCTAACTTAACTTTTGCGTCTAATTTAACGTTTACAGTTTACGGTGTTTACTTCAACGGTGTCAAATTATCACTTTAGAATTAGGAGTAATATATGCGTTAAAATGATCACTTTTTGTATTCATGCACGTGACTTACTCGTAGTAAAGTATTTTGCTATTTAAATTGTACCTTATGTTATACTCCATATGCTCGTAATTGTCTCCGTAGTTATAATCTTTTGATCCGATTTGACCAAAGTGGAGACAATAAAATGGATCAACAAGTGATAAAATCAACCCATTCTGGCCACTAGGCTATGACATTTTCGGTAAAATAAAAGACGACAATCTTACAACTCAAACAAAATCCGATTAACAATTAAAAAAAATCACCTTGACTACTCAATTCAACTGTTACTTTGAGTTCATACCTAGCGACGATGGAAGTACAAACCATATCAACAGCTCATTTTCCGGCGTCGTCGGAAATTTTCCGGCGAATTAACAAAGTTTTCCGACAACCCAATTTCCCAAAGTTTCGATCTTTGACATCATCAACCTGCATCAAATGTGCAACAGTTGAAATTAAATCAGATATTCCTTCAAAAAAACTGTTCATACTTGGTATGGGTTATGTGGCTCAATTCTTCGCTCAACAATTGATGAATGATGGATGGTAAATCACCCTTTTGATCTTATACTTCATTGATATTGTTGCTTGAGATTAATAATTTGATTAAATAAGGTTTTTAGGTTACATTTTGTGACTGTATTTGCCTGAGATTTTTGAAATCAAGTATGAAACCGAGATTTAGCGTGCTGCGTAAAACTAGTACCATGTGCTGACTTAGAGGTTAGAAAGCTCAAGTTTACGACTTGACTTGGTATTGTTGCTTGTCATATGATTTGTTTGGTTTTCGACTTTGCGTGGATATGATTTAGTCAAGTAGTGAAAACCATGGTCACATTGGTTGCTGTGAAATTGTCGTTGTAAGACGAGTTTCTAAGACTGAGGCTGTCACGAATTCTTCGAGATCTTGTAGGAGTAAAGTGGAATTGTTGGGGATGTTTGAGGGACTTGTACGAGCATTACGAAGAAAATGGAACTTGAGAGAAAGGGGTTTCGTGCCCACGACTTTCTGTAGACTGATGTTGTCATGAATTCTTTGAAATCTAATACAGTGGAGTTGTAGGGATGTCTCAGGGACTTGTACGAGCATTGCTAAGAAAAATGAACTTGAAAGAAAGGGGATTGATGCCTATGTTTTTGATGCATTTCATCCAGAGTATGTATTAGTTCTCGATTCTTGTCATTCATTTCTGTTGTATAAATTGTCTGCAATTATCATCTGTTGGAGGTTTTGTCGGCATATATGAACTTTGGAAGGCACGGTAAATCTCAGTTTTCACAATCGATGAGGGAGTCTAGTGAGCAAAGTTGCAAACATTTTCATTGACTGAATTGTACTACCTCATTTACGATTCCCAAGTATCCTAACCACCTTCATGGGGTCCCTCCTACGTAGATTGATTCGCAACCTTCTTGTGCATTTGTTTGAGGCAGGCGCTATTTTCGTTTAAACTTCGCTTCTTCCTTATTTGACGCAGATGGGAGATCCTTGATACTTTGAGTAGCCATACGCACCTACTTGTTTCCATACCGCCTTTTGAGAATGTTGGGGATCCAGTAAGTCGATAGATATTACAATTCATCGTTTATCAGGTCATATATCACCAATATTTTAGTTTCAGCAACTTTAAGTTCTTATGTCTGACTCAAGAAAACAAAAGAAAGGACTCAAGTCAGTCTTTCAACCTTTTTGTTAATCTTCTTGACGTAGGTGCTTCAACATGAAGATCACCTTAGAACTATAATGACGAGAGGAAATCTCCGGTGGCTTTGTTATTTGTCATCTACAAGTATGTACTACAAATTTGTTTTCTGTTTTAAGTAGTATTGAGTTCATATGTTACAAACTTATAATCATATACTCGTATACTTTCGACTGTCTAAAGCAAGTACAAATGTACAATGATACGGAGTATGTTTTTGTAATAGCCATCTAAATCTTTTCGTCGGGCAAATGCTATATTTTAAACAGGTGTATATGGAGATTCAGAAGGTGCATGGGTTGACGAAGAGTAAGCATCTGAATCCAGACTCGTGCAATTCAATCCGATTTCCGTTGTGGTAATCCGTAAAATTTTGACCTATCATAGTTATCCTCCGAAGCCTTCAGCCGATGTCGCTAAATTAAGATTGAGTGCAGAGGAAGGATGGTCAAATTTGGGACACGATCTTGACCTTTCAACCTACGTTTTTCGACTTGGTGGCATCTATGGCCCTGGCAGAAGGTGGTGACATGTTCTCGTAATATGCCAGCTTGTTAACTTTTCATGCCTCTAGCGACATAGAGATCATACATGCTTTTTTCATAGATTTTTATGCGAAGTATGACTTTGTGCAGTGCTATCGATACGATCCTAAAGAAGGAACAGCTGTCATCCCGTCAAAAGAGAAGAGCAAGTAGAAATTTCACTTCCCGAGTTCACGTTGCAGACATTTGCCAGGCTCTGAGGGCAAGTATTTCGACAGAGTTCCAAAGGTGGGCTTCATTTTTGTCGATTTAGTTATTATTGTAGAGAAAAAAAATTAACATGTTTCCATTAAAATTGCTGGTGTTTCACAGTAAAATATACAATGTTGTCGATGATGATCCTGCCGCTAGGGCTGAGGTATTCGAGTTTGCGCAGCAATTGATAAAGACTAGATGGCCCAGTCTAGCAACTACAACCTATACCTCACTACAAAAGACGCATGCTCTGGGAGGAGAAAAGCGAGTGTTGAATGCTCGCATCAAAAAGGAACTTGGTGTAAAGCTACTTCATCCAAGTTACAGGTCAGGACTCCAAAACATTATCGATAATATGTCAGATCCGCATAACCAATCTCTCACTGAGGTCTCAAAAACTGTTAACGTTTCCGAAACCTGAAAACTCGTGTAAACCATTTTAACCCTAACTTAAGTGCAATCTTAGCAGCTGAACAGTTTACTCGTCTTATAATGTGGCTACTTATCACTGGTTTGGCTACTTTGAATGTACTCATTCTCATATTTTCACCCTTATTAGCTCTTACATTCATTTTTGGAGACACTTGCAAAAATTTGTTTCAAGGCCTCATCTTCATCTACTTTGTTCATCCTTTCCATGTTGGTGACTTGTGTCTTATCGATGAACATTTGGTACGCTACCAACCTCGTCATTCCATATAGAAAATTACTCCATCTATCTGTATTAGTCAGTCATTTGTTTACACTTCTCTCAAATCTCCTTCATAAAAATAATCGAAGTGTAAATTATTCACTACAACAGTATTATTTTTATTTACTACTCTGTATGTGCTGCGTGTTTTTGCAGTCATCTTAAGCAAGAACAATTCACCCCAAGATTTAAATCTTGTATGGAATAATTTTTTCTGTATGGAATGACGAGGTAGGTAGCGTACCAAATGTTCATCGATAAGACACAAGTCACCAACATGGAAAGGATGAACAAAGTAGATGAAGATGAGGCCTTGAAACAAATTTTTGCAAGTGTCTCCAAAAATGAATGTAAGAGCTAATAAGGGTGAAAAATATGAGAATGAGTACATTCAAAGTAGCCAAACCAGTGATAAGTAGCCACATTATGAAAGTCAATGCTTTAATTTTGTAAATGTATTCCGTAATCAATTTTGTATTGTCCATGATTGTTCTACCGTCAACATACAGCGTCAATGCGGATTTTGTAACGATAATGTCGTAGTGCACTTGTCAATGCGGATTTTATAACGATAATGTCCTAGTGCACTTGTCAATGCGGATTTTATATCGTAGTCAATGTGGATTTTATAACGATAATGTCCTAGTGCACTTGTCAATGCGGATTTTATAACGATAATGCTTCAAATTTACATACAGCGTCAATTATAAATAAATATATTGTTAAACATAAATTCTTGTGTAAGTCAGGACTTACAATATTTGACTTACAATAAGTTATTGTAAGTCCACCTCATTAAGTGACTTTAGTAGATTTGTTTCGTGATTTTATACCCTTTTAACTGCAATTTGTACTTTGATCTTAAATTAATTTTGTGTGAGTTGTGTCTTACAGAAAAATTACCGATTTTTAAATAAACACGAACCGAATCAAATAAAAACTACTCAATATTCAATAATACATCATACAATAATCTTTATGATTTTCTTACATACTAGAGGACTACAAAGCATATTCCTCAAGAATATTCCTACAAATTCATGAATCATAAAATCTATCATACCAAATTACTAAAACAACCTTTTTAAATAAAATAAAAGCAACATATTTTTCCTCTTTTTTCTCCATAAAAATCAATATTGGAGGACATCAGCAGAAGCCATGATAGGTTGGTTCAAAAACCCAGAATTCCAGGAATTATTATTATTATTACAAACATTATTAATATCATCATTAATAAAATTCCCAAAATACCCTTGCATAACTCCCAAATCCTCCTGAAAAAAGCCAAGACCACCAAGGGTATTAATGTCATTAATGATGGCGTTAAGTGAGTCAAGGCGTTGACTAAGCTCATTCATTTGAGCTCTCAAAACAGAGTTGTCTGCTTCAACATTCATCAACTGTTGATTTGTGACATTAATTGTTTCACCAACTTTGTGATTCTCGATTTTTAATCGTGAAATCTCAGCCGTTAGATCTTCCACAAGTTGTTGTTTTCTCATCCTTGATCTTCTTGCTGATTCTCTGTTTGATTCCATTCTTTTCCTCTTTCTTTCCTCTGCCATTGTCGTCGGCGTGGCGGCATTTCCGTTTCCTTCTGATGCAGAACTTGAGATTGTTGTCGTGTTTCCGCTCAATGTCGCCATTGAAAAGATCGAAACTTTGTGACAAAGATTGGATTTTTATGGGGTTTTTAGACTTAATTTTTAGCAGGACACAGGACCCAGATGAAAAAAATGATTAAAAATACTTAAAAGTTGATTAATTTGCAATAAAAATTAAGGTAAATTAAATAAAATAAAATAAAAAAGGTGATTGATTTATTGATTAATTAATTCATGAAAAAACATAAAACCAATAAAGAAAAACAACAGAGAAAGATTGAACTAAATGAGTCCTGCGCCTGAGAGAGGAATTTATCATAAACCCAGAACGAATTATTTCACTCACTATTGGAGTCATTAATCTCTACCACCAATTCATCAATTATATTTTTGTAATATAAATAAAAGAAATGATTTTTAATATAAATATACAAAAAAAAAAAAAAAAAAAAAGGATTTTTAATATAAAGATGCAAAAAAAAGAAAGGATTTTTAAGGAGATTTGGATCTTAAAATGTGAAAATTGATTGTGGTTTGAGAAAAAAAAAATAAGGTGGAAAAAATATAGGAGAGGGTAGAGAAGAGAAATGGAAGAGGTTTGAAAGGAGAGAAATGATGTGAATTTATAGAAGAAATTGTCAAAAAAAATGGGCTGGAAAACATTATAAAATGATTATTTTTAAGGAAAATTATGGGACAAATAAGGTTTATTATTACTTCCTCCATTCCGTTTGATTCTATACGTTTGACCAAAACACGGTAATTAAGGTAGAAGAAAATCAAGTGGGGTAGATAATGGAATTACTTAAATACCCCTACTTTATTGTTTGCAAGTGGGTTGAGTGGGTATTAGTGAAGGGTATATTGGTCTTTTAGTTTAATAAAGTAGAGACTAAAATAGAAATGTATAGAATTGATTGGAATTTCCGAAAAAAGAATATGTATAGAATCAAATGGAATGGAGGAAGTATAATCATGATATATGAGTTGTTGTGTGGGTGTTGTATAATTCTGGCATGTGATTGCTTTTCTTCATGAAACTTCCTCAATCATTCGTCTCATACCATTGATTTTTTTTTTTTTTAATTAATAATGGTGGAACCCATAGCCGCTGTTTTCGGTGCATATAGAGTAAACTCCTCGAACATGTATGATAGCCTACAAATGAATTTGAGAATGGGGCTTGATTAGATTGCAGCTTTTCAATGAATTTGAGAATGGGGATCGAACGGCTCCTTTGACGTTGCCACAAGATCGATACTCGCCATTATGCTGATAGCTCAACATAAGTTGCGTACCATTGATAATATCTATTCCCGAGTATTAGGGTCTGTTCTCTTCATCTGAAGTTTTCTGAACCAATCTTACGTTTTCTGAAGTTTTCTGAAGTTATCTGAAGTTTTCTGAAGTGATCTGAAGTTTTCTGAAGTTTTTTGAAATAATATGAAATTATAATTATTATTATTATTATTATTATTATTATTATTATTATTATTATTATTGGTATTATTATTAATATTATTATGGTAATTGTAATTGTTATTATATTTGCTACTTTTATTTATTTATTTATTTTTAATGAGTTTCGCCTAAATTTATCTTCTTTTAGAATTAGTAACTTAACTTTTTTTTTCATTTACGATAAACTTTGAGGATAATATTTGTAGTACCAAGAATATTCAAATCTTTATATGCATGCGCTTTTTTCACTAATATTTAAATACTAGAAAAATTTAGCAAGCAATATATAATAATAATAATAATAATAATAATAATAATAATAATAATAATAATAATAATAATAATAATAATAATAATAATAAATTTTAGCATTTATTTTCATTAATATTTGATACGTATTTATGAAAATTTTATTAACGGTCTATATATTTAATTTGAACTAATTTTAATTTATGATTTGCTATAAAATGGTTTTGAATTGGTCTTATTTTTATTCAAATTATTATCAATATTATTATAATTATTATTCTTAATAATATTATTGTCACTATTATTAATAACATTAATGTTATATACGGAGTATAACTTAGGTATTTTTATTATTAGGTAATTTATTTATTTAGAAATCTGAAGTTTTCTGAAGTAATCTAAAGTTTTCTGAAGTTGTCTGAAGTTTTCTGAAGTTATCTGAAGTTTTCTTAAGTTATCTGAAGTTTTCTGAAGTTTTCTGAACTAGAAAAAAACTTAAGATGAGGAGAACAGACCCTTAGTCTTAGTGAACATATTAAAATAATAGGAGTAGTACATTCATTGATTTTTTTTTTTTTCAAAAAAAAAAAAAAAAAAGTAAACAGTTAATCGACTATGTGATATTGGTACAGATAATATAAATACGATTAAAGTAACATTTTGATGATCTAAAAAAATAGAATAAAAGTTTGTAGATATCAATATTCATAATAAAGTTTATGAATAATATGTATTGTATCTAATACGGAGTAGGGAGTATTTGTTAAGGACATGTAAAGTGATAATGTGTGATTGATGATTAACTTATTATTCATTTTTGGTTAATTAATTGATTTTGATCATTAGTATCACTATCACATTATAAAATAATTCGACTTATGTGACCTTTTTCGAAATCTTGTATATGTTTCTATATATGTTGTGATTATATTCATTCTAAATTTCATTATCATATAAGCCATTCTTATATTTTATACGTTGTTACATAGTACGGAGTACAAATTAATCTTTTATGAATATAATGCTCCATACTTTGTAGAAATATTTATTTTAATTTAATCCCATAAAAGTTATCACACTCACTTATCAATAAATTTCACGCACATGTCGACAGTATAAAATTTAGGAAAATGAGTACATCAAAGTATATAACAATTCACAACTGTTTTAGTTGAGGGAAAATGTATAGTACTCCGTAAAATTTAAGAAAATGAGTATTTCCTCTGTCTCGCTCATTTGTTTACACTGCTCTCAAATTTCCCTTAAAAAAAATCAAATTGTAAACAATTTACTGGAATAGAGGGAGTACATCTTCTTGAAATTAATTGCCAAATAAAATGTTGACAGATGTACATTGTCCTATGATCAAAACTTAGCACTCCATAGAAAGTTTATCAAAAAAAATCACAAAAAAAATCAAAAAAAAAAAAAACACATGGTAGCTTTGTAAAGAGCAATAACCACTTGCTTGATATGAACAAACAAGACACATGTGAAGGAAATCAGAAATTGATATGAAGCATCAAACTTTAATAAGCAACACTCTTTCATGGTCTTTCGTTTTCTAGTAACATGATACTACTACTAACATCACACACCAAAAAAGCATGCAATTAAATCAAATACTCCTACCACTCAAATCTTGCTTAAGACAATGTGGGAAACCCGCAGCCGCTACTTTAGGTGCGCACTGGGTAAATCTCCGAGCGTGCATGATAGTCTGCAAACCATACACGCAGGTCAGCCAGCCACCCTTTTACCAGGGCGACAGGCTCGTGATCTATTAGGCATAACCTCAAGTTTCTAATATTCCTCACAAGATTGCTCTTGGAGGGGATTGAACCTAAGACCCATGGAAATTTCACCCATGTTTTAATCACTATACCACACCCTTGCTTAAAACTTAACACGTGTATGTTCACATTCAGCTTAAAATGAGTTAAGTAATACGAATAATAAAACAAAACTACAATGTAATACAGTATAGAATAAGTATACAATTTGTATACTCCGTACATATTTAAACTATATAATATTTAACCCGTTTTAAACTTAAATTATTCGTCTATCTTGAACGAGAATTTGCGATCATGCAAAAGTATATTCTCCCATATTCGTTTGATCATTTTTATTTACATGAAGTAACGCCTCATCGATCATCATCGATCATCATCAAATAATCAATGAATAAGGCATGAATTGAAGGTGACCAACCAACACAAGTGCTTGTACGATAAATCAAACAGCTTTAATGAGTCCACTATTGTCACCCTATACGTACTTCCTACACATGCACTACTACGTACTATCCATCTCATCACCATTTCCTCTTCTACATTATTTACCTTAGTCTTTAAGGTATCATTTCTTCATTTATGTGGAGCCATATCATATAAAAGTAATTATGATCGATAAGTTCTTCGTAAAATAATGATTTCACTATCATATTGTATCCTGTAATAAAGTTTTGAAGATCTTTATTCTCATATGTACGGAGTATACAATAATTCATGTTAGGTATTCGAGGTTTTCTAAATATATATAGATCATGTTATTAGCTGTATTGGTTTAGAGTTAATGTATCTTTAATTTGCACTTGTATATTATCAATGCAACCAAATAAAAAACATAAGAAATATACAAAGAGACTGAAAATCTACAACATTACAAACATGAAACAACATGTAATATTGGAATTTATTGATTGTCGATATACTAAATTTTTCATGGTCCAATCAACA
Organism: Dianthus caryophyllus; assembly: GCA_023091065.1. Classification (NCBI taxonomy): domain Eukaryota; kingdom Viridiplantae; phylum Streptophyta; class Magnoliopsida; order Caryophyllales; family Caryophyllaceae; genus Dianthus; species Dianthus caryophyllus. The sequence goes on along the minus strand of CM041522.1, from coordinate 7,539,028 downwards.
AATTTGTTGCTTGTGCTTATAATATTTTCAAGTCATACACTTCATCCTATTTATATTATATTAAAAAAACATATACAAATATTTTATCTTTTAATAAATCGATCATAAATAATACGATGTGCTTTTATCCACGGTCATATTATATATCACGTACGTTCCTACATTTTACTAAAGAGAAAACACTATTATTATAATTAAAAGCTTTCGTCACATAAGAAAAGTCGCAAGCTTTATAAAAGTAACAGCTACAATGCAAAATACAAATTACATCAAAAATTGCCACTTGAACTAGTCACTTGTTGACCTAATTTTCAAATACAAGCAGATTAAGTTAATCAAATTTCAAATTGATTTTCTACGTTATTATTATAATTGAAATTAATCAATTTGACCTACTTTATAATTGAAAAAAGAGGTCCAACTAAAGAAAGAGAGTAGATCATTCATGAACAATATCGAAAAAGACTAAAAACAAGATATTATTACTTATTAGGATGTCAATCAAATAAACAACAATTAGGTAGACGGCTATGAATACATATTAACTTCATGTACTCCCTTTATCTCAGTCATTTGTTTACACTTCTCTCAAATTCCTCTCACAAAAAAAGTTAAACTGTAAACAAATAAATCACTGGACCGAAGGAAATAGTATAAAATTTCGTATATATATTGTAGAATAATGTCCCATTATAACCAGTGGCGGACCCAAAATCAATTTATTATGGGGTCCTAACAATTTTATTTCAAATTTTTGCTATGTAAATATAATAAAAAATGTTTTTAAATGTAAAACTGGACAAAATAGACCGAAATAATTTACGATATGGTGTCCTAGGACCCCATATCCTTAAGCATGCATCCGCCATTGATTATAACGAGTAGTAGGTTTTCTATGAGATTATTCATATTATGAGACCCACTACCACATATAATTAAATATTTTCCCATTATGTGAGATCGAGCTGAATTAAAGTCTCACAATGATATTACCGTAAGATTATTGGATTGTCTCACGCACTCAAGAATTTGTGTATTACGAAATATGAAATATCATGTTAAGAGTTATGTTTCGTTTATAATTTCGTGAATGTATTGGGGTATGACCGTTTTATAACATAAGATGTGCCCATTACATCAAATTAAAAGTTATAATGATCACACCCAACTAACCAATGTACTCCCTAGTAATATTTTGGGCTACAATATGTGTTAGGTACTCTATATCGTACTTTGTTATAGATAATACGGAGTAGTTTTCAGAGAATTCTATTTTAGCAATAATGAAATATCTTTCAATATAAATTATATGCGTATTATTTTCAATGAATTCAAATTAGTTAGATTATACGGAGTATGTCTTATATAGAGTAATTTTTAAGAATAAACTATTTAAAACGAATATTTACATTTAATAAATATGAAAGGTCATGATTTAAAATTCAATTAGTCAAGGTGTATGCATGTCTTGTAGGTTGTAAGTTTGTAACTATCATGAACGTTGCTTTGACGCAAACAAATTGTTACAAATGCAATTGAATTGGCTAATTAAGTTATAAAATCATAATTTATACGAAGTAACGCATAATCATAGGCCAACCTTGATTTGGGGATGTTGAAATAAAATGGTTACTTCAATTCCACTCAAAGACTTGAAACTTTTACATCTCAAACTAAAACAATTTTGATCAATATTCAAGACAATTCCCAAAATCCAGTTATATCCTTACTTTGGGAAACGACAAATTTTATTTGATTCTAAAATGTGTAAAAATAACTACTCGATCGGTTTAGATTTTAAAAAACCTAATGAAATACTCTGTGTAATATCTTGTAACACAATTATAATTAACAATATTATTCGACATCATAAGTAGGAATTAAATATACCAAGGTACAATTTTTTTTTTTTATTTTTTATTTTTTTTTTTTGCCAGCAGGAAGGTCCAAAAAGGTTTATGCTACCACAGTCTTTTTAGCAAGATCGTGTGCAAGCCTCACCCTGGACCTTGGTACAAAACAAATGTTCAAACAATGAAAATAACTAGCTAACGAATCTAAATCATCTAAAAGACTCTTAATATGATGGCTGATACTTTGCGTCTTGTTTAGCATCTGGACCACCTGTAGACAATCAGTTAAAAGAGAAATGTGGTGCAGCTCCTTTTCCTTTGCCCACAATAGTGCTGCCCTAATGCCAACAGCTTCAGCCTGAGTAGCATATTGTGCATAGAACCGTGTATGCCCTTGCCCCATTCTAATTCCACCCTGTTGAAGGAGCCATCCCGCTGCTGCCTTGCCCCCTTTGTTCCATGCTGCATCTACCATGATCTCCCACTGTTGTTCACACCTGTCACTGCCTGCAAGATGGGCTTCAAAATTATTAGTGGCTTCCTCCTCACTATCCCTACTCAGGCGAGGATAAGGCATTCGAGGAGGGTCATTCATGCTCTGTTTTTCCAACTCCTGGAGCATAAGGAGCATGCTCTGTGGAGATATATGCTCGCCACGAAAAATTGCATTATTTCTGCTGATCCACACCGTCCATAGGCCACATAAAAACCTTATCTGGTTATTTCGTCTCCTATCCTCATCATCTCCCTGTCGCTTCCCGAGATATTTCAACCAATTGAGAATCCATTCCTCCACCCCGATACACTCCACAGCCTGGCAAAGAATACCAAGTCACTAACAGAGGTACTAAAAAGATTTAGTAACAATTAATCATAATTATCACTTAAATAGTACAAAAGCTATATAATCGGGTAAAAATGAGGCAATAATTTATTGTAAGTCCTGACTTACACAAGAATTAGTGTTATACGAAAAAAATGAACGATATACTCCACTTAGCCCATGTTGGAGTCATAAGACACTTAGCCCACTTCATATATTTGAAACATCTGCTGAATAAACCCTTGGGCCTTGGCCCATTGCTGGGATATTAATTAAATATAAGTATAACGTACAACTCTTTTTTCCCTTTTTGTCAAATATTATTAACAATAGTTTTCCTATTTAGGTTGATAATTATGTTTGTTTGAAATTTTCAAAAAATAAAACCTAAATTAACTACTGATCAGAACAATATTCTATTTTGGGAGGATTTAAGGTATGTTTATGAAAAATGAAAAATATTAACAATTATTTTTTAAAACTTATTATAATTAGAAAGTGTATACTTATTCTGGGAAAAAAATTTAATGGAAATGAGACATTTATTTTGGGATGGAAGGAATATATTTCTATTTACTCTCTTTCTTTGTTTTATAAGGTACTCCCTCCATTCACTTCCATTTGCATCATTTGCTTTTTCACGTTTGCCAACGTGAATGTTGGGACACAAATATGTAGAGTTTTACGTTTTTAAAAATTATAAAATTTTGATATTCTTGTTGTACTCATTAAAACCTATCAAACAAGATCCCACATGACTATATTTTATTTAATACGTTGTGAGAAATTCCGAAAATTACCCACTTGAATGAATAGTGGTTTTTTTCTCTTTGATGCAAATGGAAGTGAATGGAGGGAGTAGCAAGTTAAAAAAGAAATTATAAAGTTATAAGTTTGAACTTTGAAGTAATTTTTTTTAAAGGACCAAGTGCATGTCAATTTAGCTTAACTATAAGTATCAAAAATCTGCAAGAATTTAGTATCGCAATAAAATTACAACCTCTGTTCCAGTTAATTATTAGCGCTTGCTTTATTTTCTCCTTACAAAATAAAGTAAACGTTAATGATTCACTGGAACGGAGGGAGTAGTAGAAAAGAGAATTGTTAGTGAATAATGCTACCGTAGTATAATTCAATTTGATTAGACGTATGAATAAGTAATTAAACAAATGCATTGAATTGTTTAGCATAATCTTATCATAAAACAAAAGAAGAGATAAAATAGAACATGGTATCGTTCCTATTTAAGGAACAGAATCCTCGACTGTGTGCCTTGGGTGTTTAGGGCGGCTTCTAAGTGGACCTTTGACATTCTTCAAATTTTCGACTTAGTCGAGCTCAAACCGACTTCCCACAATAAATAAATTATCACTCTGTCTATAATAAATTATTTTATCATTAAAAAGCTCCAAATTTTAAATTACGTAGCGTTTTAAGAGTTACTCCGTAGTTGATATTGATTATGTATTAGCAATAAACCTAAGTAAAAAAATAAATCTGAAATTGCTTGTTTATCATTTTGAAATTTTTTAATAAATGTAATTTCCGTAACAAACCAAAGACTCTTAGACCCTATTATTTTGGCTTGATGGAGCTGAACTAAATTGATCTGAATTGAATGAAACTGAACTGAAATAAAGAAAGAAAAAAAAAACCTAAATCTATTTTAATTCGACCGTAGTTTTTATATATAAATATTGCCATTGTTTAGTCTCAATATATTATCCAAAACATTGAAAGGGATTTTTGAATTATGTAATGACTTGGTTTGAACAAGAAAAGAAAAATGAATACTTACGAGTGGCTTAATCAAAGATACAAAATGTCGGCATAACATTGAAAAAGCAAGCATAAAAAGTTTTGTAATCAACTAATTAACACAATTATCATGGATTTGATCAAATATTCGACTATTTAGTGGGCTACGTTGAAGCTAATTTATTTACAATTAAAAAAAAATATCATAGGAAGCATCTTAATTCATTAATCAATCTTTTTTTTTTTTTTTATAGAATTATAGAAATGATCAATTATTCAATTAGGTATATGTTTCCTTATCTAAAGTAAAGTTCATGAAATTTTACATCAAATTCAATTGTCACATCTTTATAATTTGGCTAATAAATTGATACGGAGTAGTTATTTTCTTTTAAAATCTCGAATGGTGCTAATTGCATGATTAAGTTGGTACTATACATCTTTATGTGTTTCTTAACACGTGTTTTGAGAAGACGTCGACAAATACTTATAAAATCTTTATATGAACTTTTTCATATATACGAATAAAATCTTTATATGAACTTTTTCATATATTCAAATAACGTAATATGATATGATAACAACAAATGTAGTCATTCAACTTGGATTTGTTAGACATAAATATGCTCTTAATTATGCCATAATAATTGGTTGTCATAACAAAATATAATAGATATGAGAAATTTTATTAGGCTCATCCCTATTTGATACTCGTAAGTCCTATACAATGGTTAGCATATTCAATATCTGTTTTTTTTTTTTTTTTTTTTTTTTTTTTTTTTTCATTTGCTTTAATCTTAGACTATGAACAATACTAACGACTTGCTTCTTGTAACTTGTAAGCTACTTGTTGTGTTGGTTCTGCAGATAGTAGAGCCTTGTAATCACTACAAAAAATGTTAGTTTTAGCGACGGAATTTGCGACGGATATCCCGTAGCTAAATATTAACGCTCGCGACGGATTTTGCGACGGACTTGGACTCCGTCGCAAATTTTAGTACTTGCGACGGACTGTCCGTCGTAAATTATCTCCCACCGTTGCATAATATCAGCGCCAAAAATATTGAAACCCCGCCAAATAAATAAAAATGTTTGCGACGGATAGTTCGTCGCAAATGTTTTTTATTTTATTTTATTTTCACTGACACCTTGCGACGGCAAATTAGATAAAACGGAGGGCCAAATCTACCTTGAAACCGCTGGAGAGTTTGATAGAAAAGGTAGAGTTTATGGTACCGGAGACACGGCTACGTAGTTCTTTGAACCGCCTAATGCCACAAGGAGTAGAGCAGGTGACGTGTCTACTTATCTTCCCGGTGTCCTAGCGAAGACAACGGCCGGAAACAAACATTTAAAGGCGAAACTAAAGGCTTTTGAAGACAGACAGAACAATATGATGATGCAATTCCTGCAACAAAAGTTCGGTTTCCCTCCTGATGAATCATGTAATCACTGTCCGTCGTCATTTCGACTTCTCCGACGACCACGGCGATGTTCACGGGCTCGGTAGCATTGTCCCTGCCACCTAGCTATTTGAATGTAATTAATTAAACTTGTTTTGTTGACTTGTAACGACGTTTGGATGTACTTTGTACTATTTTAACCGTCGCAAATTTATGAAAGGACAACTTTTAGGTATTTAGCTACAATGTCAGCTGCTCAATTGGATGCGGAATATCGTAAATTTCTGAATGCAGGTGTGTTTTGTATCGGAATTGTGAGGAAAAAAAAAAAAAACAACTTAAGGTGTGGATAAAGGCCGAATCCATGAAAAAAAGGTCCTGCGATGGAATTTCCATCGCAAGTTCCTGCGATGGAATTTCCATCGCAAGTTCCTATCGTTTTTTTGACTTATGAAGACCACAAAGCGACGCATTATAGGGACATTTGCGACGACAAATTCGTCGCAGACACGTTTTTTGGTACGCTGCGACGGACAGCCTGTCGCAACAAGTCAATTATATTGACTCTCCACGATGTCTTCTGTGACGCTCTCCTGCGACGGAGAGAGTAAATTTTCAATTGAATTGGTTTTTTGATAACCACTATCCTAAACGTAAAATAAATGATTGAAGCTCGCATTAGTTTGGATACATTTAAAACCCTCGATAACTACACATACATACGATTTTGAGGCCCAATCCGACAGATCCGTCCTTTTAACCATCTTAAAACAATAGGGCGAACCCATGTCTTAATTTTGCTAGGCCGACCCGACCCGACCCGCGAGCCCCACGAACACGGGTTTTGAGCCATGGCTACTTGTAGCAATACCGTATAATTCGTAAAAAGCAAAAAAAATACGAAAAAGAATTTGAATGGAAGACAAGTCATGTTATGTGATACAGTATACACACCGTCGTACGTTTGTACTGAGTTTTTTTTTGGTGTCGGTCAATTATGGAGTTTCCCTACCTCCTTAAAAAGACACTGAATACTTTTCAAGATCATGTATTCATGTCCATTATATTTATTTATTTACAGTTGAATGGGACACATCATTGCCTCACACTTCATTTTTCACCCACTACTTTAACCTCCCTTTAACCATTGATTGTGTACATCACGATATAGAAAGCGATAACTACAGTCTACAACTATATGATGTTTATCCTAATTAGGCAAATTAAATTCTAAGTTAAAAATCATTTCACAAGTCTTATCCGTTGAATTTACACAATTGTCAGAATCTTATTTAATGCTCAAAATAAATAAATGTTGAAAATTCTATTAGTCCTGTCACCTGTAAAACGGTTTTATGATAGAAATAAGCTCCAATTTATATACTCGTATAATAGAATTATGACTTTTTTCTTTGCCTTAAGTTGCCTGAAATTGCAAATATGAAATCTTAAGTGTTACTCTGTATGAGGGTTTTTTTTCTTACTTTTTTTGAATTTTTTTAAATTTTGGGTATTTTAAACTATTTAAGTAATACTCATTCAATTCAAGTTTTGCTATTTTCTAAAGTTTTTTCGAATTATCTGAATTGTTTTGAAATGTTTGATCTGATAAGTATAAATAAGTTGAGTAGAACACACGGCCTTATTCATTTGTTTGATAAATAATTATCTACAGAGTATTGTTAAAATAAGTATATACGGAGTATTGTTAAAATTTTTAAGCAATAAAGCGGAAAAAAAAAACTGAAAAATCAATTTTTATCTACAGTGATTGAGAAAAACATAATAAAATAGCAAAATAATAATTAATTTAATGTGATAGGTTCCACAAAATTTATACTACTTCTATACAAGTTAATCAAAATAGTAGGGATATCAATACATCTTTTTATGAGGTGTTTTAGTTTTGTTACTTATGGCTCAGGGTTCATTCTGTGGCTACGATCTGTATTAAATTTCAGTGCCCAGGCCACACTGAGAAGTATAAGAGAGTCCACTTATAAGGTTTAGGAGGTTCCATCCTAAAACCAATTGGCAATAGGAGGAGTAACCCCTAGGCCTTATAAACAAGAGCAACTCTCATCTCACAACCGATGTGGCCATGTGGGATCGCATGTGGGAATAAGCTGGATTCATCTCCAACATCTTATCCCGTTATAATTGTCATTTCATGTTTTGTTAATTAATTATTAGCTTCAGATAGTACAGATAATGATCTCAAAAAAAAAAAATAGTAGGGATAATATAAGTCACCAAAATTAATTTTGCAAACAAAAAATTTTAGGGCATGCTTAATCAACTACGAGTATCAAGTAAGTAAATAATTAACATTATGTAATTCTCCATTGTAGTTATTTATTTACTTTTTTTATTTTTAAAATTGACATTAATTAGTTGTTTAATTTTCTTTATATAAATGTATTTCTTGAACCATGAAAATTGACCAAGGAACAAAAATGACATAGGTTTTGACTATTAGTTGTAAACTTGTAATAAAAAGTAGATAAAATTAAGTTATGTGCAAGCAAAATGAGTATGAAGTAGTTCAATTACCCTTATATCTAAAACATAAAATAATACTCCGTAATTAAATTTGTAAAATAATTCACATTACATATGATATTTCGTAACTACTTAGGTATCGAATGTGGTTCTCTTAAACAATTAATAATTTTTACATTATAAGACAATTTTCGTGTCACGTATAACCTACCGTCAAAATTTCGAATACATCAAAATAAAAATAAATAATCCAAAAAAAAAGACACTAAAATCGTCCAAAAAATAGAATAGTACTAGTGAGTGGGTAGGCAAAATGATGGTAATTTCACGGAGGACAATAATGATTTGCACCAAAGTGAGTTATGATTTAGCGGGGTTTTGTCGCGTGACTTACGCATGATGCCGTAGCTTTGATTTTGTTCTTCGTACAAATCCGTCCATATTAAGTCCTAAATTTATCCAACCCATTTTGGTAATCACATATTGGTCGATTATAAAATGTGGTTTAACCCACGTGGATTAGCAATAATTTATGATAATCTATTATTAACCTACACTATATGTAATCATAAATTTACTCACAATCATCATACTCCGTACAAATTACTCTTATTTGATTAGGCCAACACTTAATTACCAAGTAGGTACTATTCAGTCGGTAGACAAATATATATTTGTCTGTGGGGTCTAGGTACCTATTCAGTCGGAAGACAAATATATATTTGCCTGTGAGATCCAATCTGATAAGGACTCTCCACCTCGAGATAGGAGTTTTTGTGGCACCTTCAAGTCTTGGGTCAAATACTTCTCCTATTGTGCCTAGCCCAAGTCGACCTTGGGCTTTGATACCAAATGTTATAACGGAAGTGCTAACGACAGATGTTGGGCCTTTGCTGCATCGATGTCTACGGTCCTTAGTAATATGATATCGTCCACTTTGGCAAAACCCTCATAGATTTACTCTTGTTCCTTCCCAAAAGGCCTCATACTATTATATACTCCGTAACACATAATCTGTATTCTATAATACCTTATCCTCTCTAATATAATTAAATACAAAGTATAATCAAATTCTATCATTCGATTGAAAATACAAAAATACTCCTATCATTACGATCAATCAGTATAAGTTATTTAAACGTTTTACATTCAATATCATACTGTTGGGTTAGCAACCCAAGTCCCACATTGGAGAAAAAAAGTTGTTATCTTCAGTTTATAAGAAGACCATCACTTTATTAGTATGAGGCTTTTTGGGAAGGAGCCCAAAAATAAATCCGTGCGGGCCTGACCCAAAGCGGACAATATCATACTAATGTGACGGTGTTGTGGAAGTGGCAGTCCTAACATGTGGTATCAGAGCCGATGGTTCGACTGGTCTTGTATGCGGTGGAGCCCAAGGTAGCGGACTGTCTTATTAATGTGGATGATCGCCCTCTTTGTAACCTCACGATTCCTGGTAATGTGATAATCAGGCGGCGGGTCCCGTTGGGTGATAACGGCGGCCAATGATGTGGTCCTTGGTTTGAGGGGAGGATTGTTGGGGTAGCAACCCAAGTCCCACATTGGAGAAGAAAAGTTGTTAACTTCAGTTTATAAGAAGACCATCACTTTATTAGTATGACGCCTTTTGGGAAGGAGCCCAAAAACAACTCCGTGCGGGCCTGACCCAAAGCGGACAATATCATACTAATGTAACGGTGTTGTGGAAGTGACAGTCCTTAACACATACGAGTATAACTGTATCTATCTATCCCGAACAAAAGGGTAATTATATATTGTAGCAATTTTACACATGCCACTTATGTGTTAGAGAATCTAATCGTGATTAACAAGTTAATAAGTATCCAACCGTTGATAAATTACTTTTGAAGTGTCCTCCTTCACTTCACTCCATCTACAAAAAGCTTCACACACCTCACAACTAACTCATCATCAACTTCATTCACCTTTCTTCATCTAAATTTTCTTCCTACAACAATAATAACCATGACAACAAACACCAAAAACTCTCCAGAAATTCCAGACTGTTTCTACCTAAACGACACCGTTTTAGTCCCCCCACACAACCCAAACCCTAGACATTTCATCACCTTATCAAACATTGATGACCAAAAGTTCCTTAGGTTCACCATTAAGTACCTATACCTCTTCGAAAAGGCGGTTTGTGTCGAGAATTTGAAGCATTCGCTCTCGAAAGTATTGTCCGAGTACTACCCTTTAGCAGGGAGGTTAAGGGCTGTAAACGACAACGACGATGATAAAATTGAAGTGGATTGTAATGGTGAAGGTGCTGTTTTTGCTGAGGCTTTTATGGATTACTCTGCTCTTGAGTTCATGGAGTTTTGTGATAAACCTAATAAGTCTTGGAGAAAACTTCTTTATAGGGTTGATGCTCCTACTTTCTTGGATGTTCCTCCTCTTGTTGTTCAGGTCTGTCTGTCTCACTTTTGTGTCTCATCTTACAAATAGTCGTATAATATAGCTGAGCCGTGAGCTGAGCTGAACTCAACTAAAGTGAGCTGAACTGAACTGAACTGAAATGAGCTGAAAATAAACTGAAAAGAACATGTTCTTATATTCTTGACGTGTAATATAATATGAGACACAAGATCACTACAATATGGAAGGGGAAATCAAGCATATAACATCCAAATACTTCTATCCTGACCGCTAGACTAGAACTGTTAGTATGGAGTAATAAACTTAAATTCATTAATCTCAAACTTAATAAACATCTATAGAACTTAATTTGAAGACAAAATGGAAAAGAAGAAGAGAGTTTGTCTATTTAGTGAAAGCAACTACAGCTTTTGGCCTTGCTTCTTCTTCTTTGCATGTTCATTTATTCATTATGTCAAGTAGCTACTTGCTCTTTAAAAATCACATGATTATATTCTCTCCCCACAAAAAAATAAAAATAATTTCACATGCCCTTACATAGAGTTACATTCTTGCCTTGTTTGATTTTTTGTCTTAAATTTTCAGTGTCCTCGAAAGTAGTTACCTTCAAAATATCATATATACAGAAAAAACTGTCGTCATATATTTTTTCAATTCAGTTAAGTTCAGTTCAACTTTAATTTATAAATATTATTAAATATATACGCGTATGTAAATTAAATAAAATACATGGGTGTCTATTTTCATCGGATGACGTAGGATTCGGATTAATCTATAAATGGGTGACAAAATTCATCAATTATATATTACTCTTAACTATTTTAACATACTTTTAATAAAGATGAGATGAGATTATGGCACACTAAAGCAGTAAATACTCCCTAGGATAATTCCAAATTGAAGATATAACATTATTTTATTCCCTAATGATAGAATTATACTTTCCATTAAGCAAGTTAAAGGATGATTAATCAATAACAATCAATTAATTAGTGAAATTTAGTTGGTTAATTAATACTTCCTCCATTCCAATCAATTCTATACATTTACTTTTTGTACACTATTCAAAAGTGAGGAGAATTTTCGATATATCGTCTAATATATGAAATAAAAAATAGTCATGTAAGATCTTGTTTTAATTGCCTTTTCAAGAGCATTATTAATATTCAAATTTCATATTTTTCAGAATTATGTAACTAAAGATATAAACAAAAGAAAACGTGCATCGACGTACGTGCAAAAAGCAAATGTATAGAATTGATTGGAATGGAGGAAGTAGTTAATAGTGGAGATTAATTGGGTAATGAGAGTGAGATAGTCCACACCCGTGCTAGTAAAGCACTTTTGACAATTAAAGTGATGCAAAGAGAGACAATCATTAACTTTCTGATTTACGACCCTTAAAAAATTTGTCTCTAATTTGTTCTTTTATGCTCTTATAATTGTTTTCATACTTATAGTTAATTAATTATTTTCTCTTTGATTGTTATATTCACATTCAATATAATTCAAAATAAAATATATGTAGTGCTCTTAAGGTATCGGACTATATATGAGTATATGACCCTACACTTCATGTGAATTGAAGAAATTGCTACTACTAATTCATTTTTGTTTGCGATATGTTTTTTTCTTTTTTGATCTTTTATATATTTGAGTTTCAATAAGTTACCGTGTTAATTACAAGTTTACAACTCAAGTCTATGCATTATTAAAACTAATGAATGTCTGACCAAGGGTTCAATAAGTAGCTGTTGAACTTGGTTCCCATGTGTATTAAAGAGCAAAAAAAGCTCTACATCAGCGGATTAATAGTGAGGTGACATGTTTATAAGTAAGTGGGTTACTCCTCCTAACACCAATTGGTTTTAGGATGAAACCTCACTTGCTTGTAGACTTGACCATCTCACTTGTTCTGTAAACCTGCTGCGGATGACTCAACAGTTGATATAATCCTATACTTATTGGTTTATGCAGGTGACTAAGCTCAATTGTGGCGGAATGATAATGTGTACATCGATAAACCATTGTATTTGTGATGGCATCGGCACATCACAATTTCTAAACGCATGGGCTCACATCGCAAAAGATCCTAATTTTATTCTATCAACCGCACCATTTCATAGTCGTCACTTATTATACCCTAGGTGTCCCCCCAAAGTTACTTTTACGCACCCTGTATTTACTGCTCCCACATCCGATCTAGACCAAAATGATCAATTTGCCCTTATCAAATTTTTACAATCACAACCCCTTATCGCTACATCCATAACTTTTAACCCCTCCCAAATTCTTACCTTAAAGAGGAACATTTCACCTTCTATAAAATGCACCACATTTGAAGCCCTAGCCTCTCACACATGGAAATCATGGGTAAAATCATTGAATTTGTCACATTTACTAAAAGTCAAGCTACTTTTTTCGGTCAATATTAGAACTAGGGTAAAACCAGAGTTACCGCAAGGGTTTTACGGTAATGGGTTTGTACTAGGATGTGCCGAGACAAATGTTAAGGACTTAAGCTCTAAAAATTTATCTCATGGGGTAAAACTTGTGCAACATGCTAAGTCTTGTTTACATGATGATTATATAAGGTCTATGATTGATTTGTTGGAGGATAAGAAGGTAAAAACTGATTTATCCACTACTTTGGTTATTTCTCAATGGTCAAAATTGGATTTGGAGCATTTGGATTTCGGGTCGGGTAAACCGTTACATATGGGTCCAGTTACTAGTGATGTATATTGTTTATTTTTGCCTGTCGTAGGTGACCCTGAATCTATTAGGGTTAGTGTGTCTATGCCGTGTAACATTGTCGAAAAATTCGAGTTTTATATGACTGAAAACTTGGATAAAATTAATTACGATATATTATCTTCCAACGGCTATCACGACTGAGAGAATTGTAAGCGGCTACAAATATGTAATGGTTATTAAATGTGTGTTTTTTTTTTTTTTTTTTTTACAATGTTTAATTTAGCATGTAATTATAGGGCGTTAATAAGTTAACGTGGCATCTTATGAAGGAGATGTTATTTAGTAATCTTCTTGTAAAATATTTGAGTTTTAAATATGAGATAAATTTACTTTATAGCGTAATTGACAATTGTTTTATTTAAATTTCTTGAAAATGTCAATATTTTGTATTACATGTTTACGTATAAGATTATATATATCATGATGTTTACTACAGTAGCCAGTAGGTTAGTAAGATAAGAGACCTTGCCTATATAATTTGTGAAACTACCGAGGATGTCTTGGCCTAGTGGTTAAGGTTGAGGTACCAGTGACGATAGGTCACAGCAGGTTTGAATCCCCCTTCCTCGTTGTATTACCCTTACAGCTCATATTGGACAAAAAAAAAAATATATATAATTTGTGAAACTTGTCATTTGTACATGTGATCACTACTCAAATGTGGATTATCCAATTTTGAATGATAAACAACCTTATTTAATATAAATACAAATCTAATCTTAATTATACTAAAACAAAGACCATTCTCAAAAAAAATTCCCGCTCAAGTGAACAAACATGGGCTTGGATATAATTTAGCAAATTTAAAACTAAAATCTCATTGGCCCAAACACTTATCCATTATCCTACAAATCTTAATTATACTAAAACAAAGACCATTCTCAAAAAAAATTCCCGCTCAAGTGAACAAACATGGGCTTGGATATAAGATAACAAATTTAAAAATAAAATCTCATTGGCCCAAACACTTATCCATTATCCTACAAATTATCTTCTAATGAACTACCCAACTAACGACAAATTATCTCAACAAATAATACTCCAAAAAAAAAAAAAAATAGGAAACAATATAATAAATAATAATTTAGGAAACCGTAATAAATTATTTAGGAAAGTTATGCATAATTTTGTTAAAGATGTTTTTTTTTAAAGATACTTTGAACTAAGAAAACTTACCATTAAAGAATTATCTAAATTTTAATTTGAACTAAACTCAAACATATGCATAACTTTGTTAAAAAATATTTTTTTAATTGTTTTTAAAACGACGATGTATTTTTGAAAGAAATATCTTCTAACATTTAGGAAGGAAAATAAAATACTCTGTACAATATTTCACAACTCTGTCAAACCAAATCAGTCATATACTATTAGTATTAGTTGTAGTAGTAGTAGTCGTCTATACCAAATAATTTTTGATGTATTCAGTTAGTTGGATAAAATAAAATTAAGATTACCAATTGATATTTTCCCTTTTATTCTCCTAATTTATTTCATTCTAATAATATAATTTCTTTTTATCTAAATAAATAAATGATTACGGTTCAAGGATTGTGCACCTGTAATTAAATAATAATCCATCTGTTACATATATAAGTCGTTTTCGTTTTTCAATGTAAGCCTTTGTTTTTTTGTTTATACAAAAAGTTACTTGTTGAAAAATTATAAAAGTTATACCATTAAATTCCTCAAAAAAATGTTTTCATATGAGTATTATTTTCATTATATTATCTTTTATATTTTACAACAGAGGGAGTAGCATTTATATGTAATTTATTGCATTTTAAAGATAATAAATGTCAATGTTTTAGTCATTTTGTGACGGAGTAGCATTTATTAACTTTTTGATAAAAGAATTCATTAATTTTTAATTATTTGGCTATTGTCAAAAGGCAAATCTTATTTATTAACATTCAGACATTAATATATCATATTAATAAATTAAATTATTACTTTATGTTAACTTGAAAAATAAGCGTATTATCGTTATCACAACATACAAAGTACTAATATGTACTATTAAATCTTGAAAAATCATGTAAATCTATAAATGTCGTGCAATGCACAGGGTCTACACTAGTTATTAACTAAAAATCTTCACAGTCCAATACTTAGGCTTCAATATTATCTCTAAAGCCACCAAACAATGACATGACTTGAAAGCACGACACAAACCTAACCCCAAATTAACGCCTTTGAGTTAAGGCAAGATGACCCATTTATGTGAGTGGGTCAAGCCGGTCAACACAAACATCACACGAAATTCGATTGGGTTGAAAGATTCATAACTTTGTCTTTATATGTGACGGAACATAAATTTTTTGACATGACACGATCTATTTGTCAGTTTAATATCGAGTATTAATCTCGAATTCGATCCAAACAAGATTAACATGCAGAAATAGAGTTTTCACGAAAGAAAAGAAAACATGTCAAAAGTTGGAAAATGCAAAAATCTTGCTTTATATCGTATCCAAGAGAATCTTTGAAGTTAAGTGTGCTTTTAATTAACTTTTAACTAGGGCACTTTCTTATTTGGACACCACCCATTATTGTCCTTAGGAAATTAAAAAAAGAACGAATTTCAATCAAGTCATTTCACTATTATTTTTTGCAATATAAAGTGTCGCATGCAAATGTTTGGCTACTTCAAATGTCCCATGCACAGTTAGTACTTACTCCGTACGTTATTATTGGAGGTACATTCCTGCTAGCACGTACTCCGTATGACATATCGTGTTTAATTAGTACCAAAAAAAATATAGAAATCATTTCGATACTTCACTTAGTCCATTATTAATAATCACTCGTAATATTATACGGAGTAGTTTAGTGTGTATATCGTGTATATATTAAAAGAAAAATATATACGAAGAAACAAAATTACAACTGAAATTACGATATTGATGAATGATGAGTGAGGTCTTCAAACCCGTCTGGAAATTTTCATACTAGGCTTAATCCGCAACGTACCAGCTACCAAAACCTATACCATATTATTCCTGTTTAAATTAATTTAAAAAAAAAAAAAAAAAAAAAAAAAAAGATGGTTCAACAAAACTTTACGTTTTTCAGGAGGACAATATCTTTTTACCATGACTATCTAACTAATTTGAAACACTAAACATGCGTGTCATATCATATGTCACCATTAAATTGTAGTTTGACCCACAAAATACCAAAAGCAATGATATTTTGACATCCTAAATCCAAAATTATTACTCCGTATCTTGATAACATGATAAGATATAGGCCCCGTTCTTTTTTGACTTATAAAAACTAAATTTATAGGAGCTAAACTTGTAAAAGTTAAACTAATCAGAGCTAAACTTATCGAAACTGAACTTATAAGAGCTAAACTTATAGTAGCTGAAGTCAGTTAAATTAAAATTTGCTGAGGCTTGTAGACACTAAACTTATAATAATTGAACTTATAGAAGCCAAACTTTTTTTTTAAGGAAAAGGATTAATTTCATTAATACTAAATGATGTAGCGCATACAAATGAGAACAAAATCAACCGAAAATAAAATTATAAAGCTCCAAATAATTTTCTAGCTTCTATTTAAAAAAGATCTCTAGTAAAATAATATACCGCTTTTGCGCACCCGTTCTGATATATTACATCGCTCTTTTCTGATACAGCCTTCCGTGAGGGGCTTTATGGATCTGATAAAGTTTTGGATAGAGAAAATTTCATCGAATTTTGTAGATTGTGGTCAGAGATTCAGTATCATTCGTAACTCCGATAAATCTTTTCCATTGCTACAACGTAGAAACATAACTCTACCAAGTAGAGAACAAATCCACCAATAAATTAGTGGGAACAAAAATGTCATTATGAGAGGGCCGATTTATTTTAATTATACTAGTAATAATATTATTAATTATAGAGAAACTTTTTATGAATTTAGGGACTATGAGCATTTTAATGATAATAGTCCCATTAAAGAAGGAGATGAGGGTTTTTTCTAGAGAGAAAAAAAGGAGGAAGTTTGTAGGCGAGGGTTTTTAATTGTTCTTAGGAAATTATTCTGTTAGTGATTATAGAAGCTGAATTTATTAGAGATAAACGTAACGAATAAGTTGAACTAAATTTATAGGAGCTAAAATTAAGCTGAAATAAGATGGCCATAGTCTAACAATCGAAGAACAAATTGATACAATCAAATTTATGAAAAACAAAATTAATTGAACGTGAAGTTACTAGTATTATAGTACTCTGTATATACTTTGTAGTTTGTATTAATTGTTCACATTTTGACTTTCGAAAGAAAAAATTGGCCCAATTCTTTGATCGCTATTAGTATTGTGACCTAAATGTAATATAAAGTTAATACTCGACAAATTTTACTTTAGGGCAAAACAAATTCATCAATAAAAAAAAATCTCGAAAAACAATAACTTCACGTATTCACATCCCTTCTGTAAACGCAATTATTTGTTTTTCTTTTCATTGTAATGGGCTCGTTTACAGTTTGACATAACAATCATAGCACTCTACCATGTAGCTACCATTAATGCGGCTGCTTGCCCGCCAGGGGGCCCCATTTTCAATGGCCCGCTCGGCCTGGCCAACCCATTCTAGGAACAGGCGGGGCCCGGGCCTTGATTTTTAAGGCCCGAACCTTTGGGCCCTCCATTATCCACAATTTTCTAACCAATAGGCCTAGCTTGGGCTTAATTTCAGAGCTTGTTTGGCCCAAACCAGGCCCGCACCCTAATGGACCGTGCCTGGACTCGAGATTTGAGGCCCAGTTCTTGACGGGCCAGACCAGCCCAACCCGTGACCAAGTCTACCTACTCATTTTTAGGCCATAAACTCAAAAACTACCCGAACCCAAATTAACCTGACCTTTTTCCTTTTAAAACCTTGAAAAGGAATAAGAAATAACAGCCCAAATCGTCACACTGCTAACACAAACCCGTTTACGGAATGCGGCCCATTCTCTCCCAACCGACTCACTAATTCGGGTCAAGTTATCCAATTGGGCAATTGGACAAGAGCGAAAGCCATGTGTCATAAGAAGATGGTGTAATGTGGGACCCACAGAAGGTAGGTGTCGTCTCAAAATGGAAAGTGGAAAAAAAAAAAAAAAAAACGCCCGAGAAAAAAGAAAAATCAAATTAATTATACCAAAAAATACAAAAAAAAATTAGGCAGGAAAAAGAATAAAAATTGTCTGGTATTTCTTCGTCCTTCTTCTTTCTCCTTCCACCTTTAGGATCATTTTTTGTACTAATTTATTTCTTTTTTTTGGGAGAAAATTCGTCGAAAATAAAGTAATTTCGGTTCAATTTTGTAACTGGAATAAACCGGTGGAAAATCATGTCTGATTCAAATGACCGTTTAGCTCGTCCATGTAAGTGAAATTGTATTATTATTATTATTAATTCTTTTTGTTTTAATGAAGAATTATTGTATGTTGAGGGAGTTTAACTGAAAACCCGAGCAATTTGATTCCAATAATGGTGTGGTCAAATGATTTTTGAAGCTCAATTTAATTAAATACGGTTCATTTACGTTGATTCTCGTGTTTAAAAAAAAAAGGTAAACAAATGACGGAAACGGTTTAAAAATTACGCATTGGCGTGTGTGTCATGATATATATATATATATATTGTTTTTATTTGAAGGCTTTGAAGGATCATCAAACAGCGGCGAGCGAAAATCAGATGTTGAGGCATCAGAAGATGAGAAGAAGAGGAGTGGGCTAAAGAAGAAAGCCATTAACGCTTCGAGTAAACTGAGGCATTCTCTTAGCTTAAGAAAAGGGAGGAGAAAGCAGGGTAAAGCTGCTGCTTGTGTTTCTATTAAGGACGTTCGAGATGATAAAGAAGTACAGTCTGTGCAGGATTTCCGACAGGCGCTACTGTTGGATGATCTCCTGCCTCCAAAACACGATGATTATTATATGTTGTTGAGGTAATTTTCATTGCGGAGAATCTAATAGTTTGTTAGAGTGTATAAAACCGATCTTGGGCCTCCAACCATCAGCTTAGTGCTTCATGTGGATGAAGCATCCGCCTTCACTTTGCGCATTATGCTTCATTACCTTAGCTCCCTATCGATGTGTTCACCTCAGCCCTCGTTAAACATTATGGCGCATGCGTCATTTTTGGTCATTGAGTGGAAATTGACTTACGGTTATTTCACATGTGCTCCATTGCTAAGGCTCTGTGGTCATGGTTTTGTTTGTCTCGTACAACAACTAACATAGCATTAATCGCCATAGTGAAGATTTGCAATCTTATGAGTGCAGGTTTCTGAAGGCAAGGAAGTTTGACATCGAGAAAGCAAAGCAAATGTGGGCTAATATGCTTCAATGGAGAAAAGAATTTGGTGCTGATAATCTCATGAAGGTATTTATCTCGATTAACAGGCCCTTGTTCTTGGTCAGAAATGTACCTTCAAAGACGCGCGGTGCCTTGCTGTATATTACTCGTACTTTGACATTGTTTACTTATATCATCAGGATTTTGAGTACAATGAGTTAAATGAAGTCTTGAAGTTTTGCCCCCAAGGTTTTCATGGAGTGGACAAGGATGGAAGGCCCGTCTACATTTATCAGCTGGGTAAAATTGATGCCGAGAAACTTATGCGAGTGACCACTTTGGAAAGATTCCTTAAATACCATGCACAAGACTTCGAGAAGTGCTTTGCCATAAAATTTCCTGCTTGCTCCATCGCTGCCAATAGGCATATTGATTCAACAACTTCCATTTTGGATGTTCAAGGCTTGGTACGCTTCTGTTGTTTATTCTGACCCGTTCATCATTGACGACACTGTATTAACTCCTATAATTTCGTTCCCAATGTTTTCTCGATAGGGTTTCAAAAACATAGCTAAACCTGCTCGTGATCTCATAATGCGGATACAGAAAATTGATAATGACAACTACCCAGAGGTACAATTCTATTTAAACACTGCCAGTTGACCGTGATAACAGATGATTTTGCTTTTTAAATTTTTTTTTAGAGTAAATTGATAATTACACCTATGGTTAACTTATATCCACGTTGTTTTCGACTTTATAACTACTACCACTATGTTTGGTTCGGTTAATGGTTACTATTACGTACGGACCTGAACCTATCAACTTTTAATCTGAGCCGTTCATCTTGGATGAGGTTGTTAGATTGTAATTTTTATACCCATTTTACCCCTCATATATTCAGCTACCCTCCTTCATCTTCTTTTATTATTTCTTCCCCTTTTTTCTCCTTAGTTCCCCTTAAGCTTTTCCCCTATAATTTTCACCTAATTCATTTCCCTAATTATTTTCATTTACTTTTTCCATTTAAAATCATTACTTTATCCCTTATTATTTTCACATAATTCATTTTTTCACTTTATTTTTCATCTCACTTGTTTCTTTGTTCCCCTAATTCCTTTGCCTCTCTTCATCATCATTAGAATCACTCATAACTTGGTCAATTTATTTTTTGTTTTCAAAGTTCAAAAACACTACATAAATCAAAATAAGTGTTACCAATTGAATGAACCCTAAGTTTTCTAAAACTAGGATTTCAATTTTTAAAAACCCTAACTTTTTGTAATTAGGGTTACGAATTTGGTACCTTAATTATAGTAATCATTATTAGGGTTACTAATCTAATGAACCCTAATATTTCTATAATTAGGTTATCAATTTTAATTTGGGTTTCCCCGATTTCGAAAATTAGAGTTTCTGAGTATTTCAACAAAAAAATTAAAACAATTTATAATTCAACACTTTCAGAAGTTAATCCTAGCTAACTAAATGAAATTAAGACTAACAATAATCAAATCAAAGAAGTTAAAAGCTAGAGTTTCCCAATTTCAAAATAAACCCCAATCAATAAAACCTCGGATTCAATTTCGACAATAATACATGAATTTTACATATCTGACACGAAATCAACAGGAAACACGATCGTGGAGAGCTTGTAGATGACGACAACCCACGTTGGGGGATTACGACGGCGAAAAAGTTGACAAATTTTAAACTTGTAGTAAAAACATGAGTAACTCAGTTAAAAATTAGGGTAATTGAGTTAACTAGGTGAAAAATATAGAGAATAACGACGAATGAAGAAGAAAAAGAGGGTAAAATGAGGGAAGGTTAAATTGAAGGTATTTTGGTCTTTTGCAACTTTTTTTTAGGTTCTGATTAAATGTGGGAGTAACCATTAACCGATCGTGCTAGTAGTTATAAAGTCGAAAACAATGTGGATATAAGTTTGTAAAACGCATTTAACCGTTTATGTAATTGTCAATTTACTCTTTGTTTTTTTTATTTTTTATTTGTGCTTGATGCGATGTTGTTTCTTGTTTACTATGGAATATAGACACTACACCGTATGTACATCATTAATGCTGGTGGTGGCTTTAAACTAGCCTGGAACACGGTCAAGACTCTTCTCGATCCTCAAACAACATCCAAAATACAGGTACATTTACAACTGATTTGAAATTGATAAAAAGGAGTCGGTGATGGTCTCTTGCTAATTCCTACTACATGGGAGTAATGTATATTGTTTTCAGGTTCTTGGCCAGAAGTATCAGTGTAAATTGTACGAGGTTATCGACAAAAGGTACTCTACAGGATTTTCTGTTGGAATATGCAGATGTGAGAGTCCCACATTGATGGTGGATGTGAGAGTAGTGTTCTTTATAAAGTCTAAGGGTCCTCCTCCCATTAACAATTGGTTTTGGGAAATGCGGATCTCCCTTGGACTTGTAAAGCGGGCATGCTCTCTTCCACACTCGGGTTTGGTCAGGCCCGTTTCATGACTCAAAACTTTATTATATTTTGTAAATGGAGTTCAGTTCTTACATTGCTTTATACCCCATATTTTTCATTGAATCCTGCCTCTTCTTTCACTTGGCATTAAAGGGGACTCTTACTCAATTTAGAAACCCGAATTTGTTGACGATACCCAGTGTTTCAACTTTCAATGTTTCTGCTGCGTGCAGCCAATTGCCTGAATTTCTGGGTGGCACGTGCACTTGCGCAGACCAAGGAGGCTGTTTAAGGTCTGATAAAGGGCCATGGAAAGATCCTAATATTGTAAAGGTTGTCGCACAAATGAGCAAATGTACTAGTGTGTTACTGAGGCAGTTTTTTAATTGTCATTTTACAAATTGGACTTACTGTTTACAGATGATCCAATCCGGTGAAGCCGAGGTGGCTATTTCAAACAGTGAGGGAAAATTGATTGCCTGTGACAACATGGTGTGCTAATTTTTTGGCACTATTTCTCCTATTTAGCATCAGAACCTCGTTTGGTTCTAAACTGTTTCACGTACGTTGTCTTTTAGTGCTGTTTCTTTGTTTTCTCTACCAGACAAATGGTACGACTTCTGCAGAATCTGGATCTGAGGTTGAAGAATTTCCTGCTAAAGCACCTGGTTCATTACAGTTAAAATTATTGCCACTTGATGAAGAAGTAAGTTCTTTAAGAAATAACCGGTGAACGAATCTGTTAGACTAATTCCCCATTCCAACAGTCGCATACATCACATATATTCATCAAATGTGTAAATTGATTGGAATAGAGGAAGTACATTTTAAGTTTGGTCTTTTGCGTTATTTTTTTTTTTTTTTTTTGCAGTGTCGGATTTTGAAAAAAGTTAGTGGGGGTCAATGTTCGAACCCTAACCAAAAAAGTTGTGTACCTGTAATTAGTTGTCCGAAATACGACACTACTATATATTATATTTTTTTTTCCGGTAAATTTAACTAATATCCAGTATAATTTAATTTCAATGGGAGTGCTCTCGGCCTACCTCCTTAAGATTTGACACTGTTGACATTATGAGCGATCTTAAGTTGCTAACTCTGGCCTACACTTTGTTGCAAAGAGAACAGAATTAAAAGCTTCCGTTTTGGCTATATTAATTCCTGCCGTATTTTTCTGCCAGCGCCATCATTCACAAACCTTGTTAAAGTTCTAATTGCCATGTTTGTAATACCGCTTAAGTTAGTATCTTACTGCGTGTATAACAAATAAACAATTAAATGGTTCAATGAATATTTTTCTTAAGGAATGTCTTGTTGCAGAGTAGGATGGAAGGAAATGTTTGTTCAACATGCAACTTGCATGATAGTGATGAGGATGTACCAGTTGTTGTGAAGGTAGTCGATGCTGCATCTATTGGAGGTGGCTCTTCGTCCCAGATGAATTCATCAAGAGGTTCGCTAACCAACTTACATTGCTAGTTTTGTCTAATATATGACCAATTATACACGGAGTATTTAAGAATTTCTGACCAAGCAGAGCATTATATGACGAAGCAAATTTTATAAACTATTTATGAGCTTAGAGTAAGATATGTAATATAGACGCTACGAGTCGTTACTGTGTGCATGATTTTCTGATGCTATATATTGATAGTGCATCTACTGTGCCTTCTGCAGAGCAACTTTTTCAGCCATCTATTGAAGACACTCCGAAGAGACGATTTTTTGACATGGTTGTCGCCTTATTTCTGCATTTGGTTGCTCTTCTTCATTCCGGTTCTTTAAAAGTGTCCGCAGGGACTGCCAGATTGATTTCTAGTATTCCTCATTACATCCATGATGTAACTCGTGGATCAAAGTTCGAAGAAGATTGTACACCTTCGGCAGGTTTGCAGTCTACTGATGCAGACCTGCTGTCATTTATACTGAGAAGACTTGCCGAACATGACGAGAAGATTAATAGCTTGCAAACAAAAGCTACGCAAATGCCTCCTGAAAAAGAGGAGTTGCTAAATGCTGCAATGTATCGGATGGACGCTATAGAAGCCGAGCTGATTTCCACTAAGAAGGTAGGCAATGCTCTTTTAAGGTTTTAGGTCTTTCGAATGGCATTCAACGACTTTATGAAGTCTGTATACATTAGTTGATTTTTGGCCTATAATCTCAGATATCCTAGATATTTGCTTCATTTCATTTATCTTCGATTTTGGTGGTCAACTATACATTTTAAATGTTGACTTGATAAGAAACTTAGACAATCCTTTGACCGCCAATCCAAAACGAGGTAACGACTCCGATAAAACCTTATCGTGCTAAATGAGCTCCTGTGTGAATGTGGAATACAAATATATTCGTACCTAGAAATGGGTTTCAGTTTGATTGTTGATTAGGTTTTTATCAGTGCATTTCGGTCTCAACTGTGGTGATCAAGTTTAATTGGTGGTTTGATTATCAGACGTTGCACGAAGCATTGATGAGACACGAAGACTTACTGGCATACGTAGATGCACAAACAACAAATAAATACAGGGTGAGTCTCTAATCCGTCTTTCAACTTAAATTTGTGATACCAGCTGTTATTTATAGTTATTATTACTCCGTCTTTTTTTTGTCGCAGAGAAAAGGCTTCTGTTGGTAAAAGGACGAACTATTGTCTGCGAAGAAATTTACTTACTTTTTGAGATGATAATCCCGTCGACCACTCAGTGAAGTTCTCACATGCGCGCACTCCATGGTGTCTGTTTTTGATTGTTCAGTGACACGATAGTGGGTTAACGTCTTTAAATACATCCACGTGTTTCGGTGTCTTAGATATCTGTTTTGAGCATCGTGGCACGACGAGATGCACATGCCTGTTGTCGAAGATGTGTGAAGGTGGTGGTACTATGTGTGAAACAGTTTTAGATTAAGTACACAATCATAGAAAGTTTGGTTTGATCTAAATTGTGACTTGTGGAATTGTACACAATCATAGAAAGTTTGGTTTGTTCAGTGACACGATAGTGGGTTAACATCTTTAAATACGTCCACGTGTTTCGGTGTCTTAGATATCTGTTTTGAACATCGTGGCACGACGACATGCACATGCCCGTTGTCAAAGACGTGTGACGGTGGTGGTACTATGTGTGAAACAGTTTCAGATTAAGTACACAATCATAGAAAGTTTGGTTTGAACTGAATTGTGACTTGTGGAATTGTACACAATCATAGAAAGTTTGGTTTAAGTACACAATCATAGATGTTTTTCTTGGCAGCGGTAAATAGATTTAACTACATACAGTTTTGATTAGTCGATTGTTTTCGAGGCATGTTGTTCCATGTCGATGTTCCATGCCTCCATCCGATCTATAAAAATTTATGTAAATATACAGTAAATTTTATTTCTTTCCTTACGAGATTTGTAAATTTTGGCAATATAAATATATATAATTTTTTGGTACATAGCAATATAAATATATGAATACAGTAAATGACAATATAAAAATCTATATTGTCATTTACGTATTTAAAAAGATTGTCTTTTTAAATTAACATCTTTAAATTTAGGATTGTCTTTTTTTCATTTTCCGGCCAAAAATAGGATTGTCTTTTTAAATTAACATCTTTAAATACGTCTTTTTAAGTTGGCCAAAAATATTAAAAAACTTTTTATGTGGCTGTAATTGACAATTAACCCTTATATTTATATTAGAAAATTATTCATTTTTCAAGTTTCATAAGGTTACATCATGTAAAATTTTGCTATTTTAATAGGTCAATGGGTCGAATCGGGTTTTGACGCATTATTAGTGGGTCATTTCGAGCTCCATTCATTTCGGTCACGAGTTGAAATTTACAGGTCTTGACCCTAAAAAATCGCGTGAGAGCAGGTTGGGTTTACGGGTTGGATCTTGTTTTGACGGGTCTACCCGTCGTCAAAAATTCTTGGTCCGCCAATAAAAAACGTGCCCCCTGCCTCTAAAATCTTGGGTCTGCCATTAGTGATACGTCGAGGTCATAGTTTAAGGGTGTGTTTGGATAGAGGGAAATGGAGGAAAAGGAAGGGGAGGGAAATGGGAGGATTGATTATCCTTTGTTTGGATACAAAAAATGGAGGGAGGGAAATGGAGGGGGAGGGATTTGGAGGGATCCATTTTCCCTCCTCAAAGCCTAATTGTTTTCCCTTCAAAATAGGCAAGATTTGGAGGGAAAATGGTATCCAAACACTACCATTTCCCCTCCCCTCCCCTTCCTTCCCCTTCCTTCCCCTTCCCTCATTTCCCCTCCCCTCCCTTTCCCTCTTATTTTGCTATCCAATCACACCCTAAGACAAATAATATCATCATCTATAAATCGTAGCCTTGAATTCTCAAACAATATGGACTAAAATTTGGTTTGCTTTTCCTAGCTATACATTGAAATATTATACGAGTATAAATTAGTTTTAATTTTTTTTTTTTTTTTTAGTACTTATTGTTCAGGAATTTCTGAATAATTATACTATAAGCTATAAAAATAATGGACATGGTTCAAGTATTTCACATGAATGGAGGTGAAGGTGACACAAGTTATGCAAAGAATTGCATTATTCAGGCAATTTTTTGTTATTCTCCTCTATTTTTAAATAGTACTCCGTATATGTTGTGTTCTTTTATAATCGATGAAACTTTTTATTTACACCTGTAATTATTGTGGAGTACTTCATAATATATACATGTCGATTTATACTCTAATTAATAATACACCTCCTTACATGATGCCCTAATGGAAGGGTGATAAGTGATGAGATGTAAACTCGTAACTGTTGGTCACAAACTCTAATATCATGTCCGTAACCAACTCAACCAAAAGTTTCATTTGATGGTTGAATATCCAAGAATACTTTATTATATACTCTCATCGAATATAGAAAGCTTTTTTTTTTTTTTATCAAATTTTGCATTTATTTTCACTTTTAGGTTTTTAGTGCAATTTTTGACCTTAATTCTTTTTTTTTTTTTTTTTTTGTTAAAGAACGAGTTTTGTTAGGAACATATTATCGGTGATTTCAAAGTATTTCATTAGTTCAAAACCCATTTTCACAATTAGAAATAAAATTAACAATTGTTTTTACTTTAATTTTACTTTAAAGTCATGAAATTGAAATTTGACCGCATTTTACAACAAATACATGAATGTATTCAATTTCTTTATTAATTTTTTTTAATAAATCGATCAATCCCCACTAAGGTTCTAGATTCGCCATTTGGTTGTCAAACACCACCTTTAAAAAAAACATTTTGTCAAATATCACCTTTAGAAAAAAAAATTGTCAATTACCATTTTTAATTTTTTTTTTTGTCAAACACCACCTTTTTGCCTGAATTTGACTTAAGTCAACTAAATTACAACATTTTTGGTCACCGGAGCACTTTTTTTTAGTTGGAAAGACGAGATTCTAGTGGTTAGATCCTTGGTTTGAGATGATGTATTTTGGGTTTTTAAGGATAAAAATTCGAATTTGAGGGAACTAAGAAGATGAAAATAAAGGAAACACGTTAATTCCGGTAAGTTAACATCGGAATTTGGTCAACTCAGGCCAAAAGGTGGTAGGGTGTTTGACAAAAACTTATTTTTTAACGGTAGTGTTTGTCAATTAATCCTACATATTCGTGTAGTAGTAGTTGGCTCACTCACTCTTGTATCTTCATTGACAACACGTGGTTAGGTACATTTGTTTATAATTAATGGTGATCTGCATTTTATATGTTACTCGACTTATGTCGGAGTATATTTTTACTAGTAGAGGAAGGTCAAAATATTTTATTTTTTGGTTTCTCTAATTTTATTTTATTTGAGATTTAACAATCACGGTATAAAATTGCATTTGTCATTCTAAAAATAGAGTATAATATTGTCCATCACAAAGCCATTTGTGGAAGCAGCAGTTCATGACTACCTTGACGCAAATTTGTCGACGGACACGATCACCATAGCTGAGCTCGGGTGTTCATCGGGCCAAACGGCCCTACAGGCGTTGACAGAGATCATGGACGTGGTCGAGGCAAGAGGACGAGTGGCCAAGTTTATGGTGTACTTGGTTGATTTGCCAAAAAATGACTTTAATGAGGTTTTCAGTTTGTTGCCAAGTTTCCAAAAGAAGTTGAATGAAGATAGAGGTTCTCATTTTGGGCAGTGTTTCGTGGCGGGTTTACCTAGAAGCTTTTACGAGAGACTGCTTCCGAATAACTCCTTACACTTTGTTCACTCTTCCTCTAGTCTTCATTGGCTTTCAAAGGTATCAATGTACATACGTACTCATTTCGATTCAGACATTTCTTATCATTTAATTTGGCACAATTTTTAACGAACATACTCCGTATTAGGTAAATGATGGGGCTCGCTTATTGTTTGATTTATGTGGCTAAAAAGTTACACCAAAGAGAAATGATAATAATAAATGAATCATTCAAATATAAAAAGATCAATAACTCTTACTTAAGACGGATCTATCTGTCTTAACGTTAAGACGGGTCAAATATGACCCGTTTTAGCCCATTAACCTTTTGTTTTTTTTATTCGAAATTTTTTCAAGATCCAATTTTTTTTTTTTTTTTTTTTTTTTTTTTTTTTTTTAACTTAACTGAAAAAACGGAAAAAGCACAAACTTTAAATGGTAACAGTATTGATAAAAATGGTAACATACTATATTATATTGGTGACATATTCTCAAATATAGAAAACATAATACATGTTACGAATATAAATTAATTATGTTTAGATCATAATATATTATGTTATAATTTATTAATGAATTGTTATTAAGTTTTTGAGTATGAAACGCAAAATAAAACATGTTACATTAAAGTATAATATCTATCTATACTTTATATTAAAGAAAAGTTGTATCCTGCTGATGTGGCGGCATGAGAGAGCAGAAAAATGAGTTTGGAGAGTTCTCATCAGTTTGGGTAAAATAGTTCATTCACTTATTGAACTTAAACAAAATAATACTCCGTTGTAAAGTAAGGGTATAATAGTCATTAACTTTGTAAATACTTGGGAGAAAACAAAATAACATGTACTCCTTCCATTCAATTTCACACTACACTTATCCATTTTTACCACTATTTATCAGTAACAATTTAAGTTCAAATATTTTTTGATATATAAGTGAAAATATATTTATGTGGGATTTTGTTTGATTCGTCTTTACGAATACATAATTAAATTTGAAAAAACGTAGCGAACGATATTCAATCCGCAAAAATCACGTTGGCAAAAGTAACCCACCACCTATCAGATTGATATTGTTCGTTTTGACAAAACATTTACAGATTTACTTTTGGACGCAATATCTCATAAAGTATGTGAGATTTCTATATATCTCTCACTGACGTGGCACTTGAATTGTTGTTATACCCAACGCTCTGTTGAAGAAAACATACATTTTTTTTTTTTTTTTTTTTTTTTTTTTGCCAGGTGGGAGGGTTTCGTTGGTCAGTTCCTCATGACCCGTTAAGCGATGTCATGGGCCCTTTTAACGAAAACCCTTGGTACATAAGCAAGATAAAAACAATGGAAATTGACAGCTAAACTAATAATGTCTTTAATAAAACATACATGTATTAATGTCTTGTTATATGGGACGAGTTCACCAGTATCTAATACTCGGGAACAACTGAATTGTTAGGTACCGGAAGGGTTGGACGGTAAATATGATCCAAGGAAGGTAAACAAGGGGAAGTTATATACTTATATGTATCAATAACGAGTCCGAGCTATGTGATTGAAGCATACCGTATTCAATTTCGAAACGATTTTACGGCATTTCTTACACATCGTTCACAAGAAGTAGTTTCGAAAGGTCGTATGGTCTTATCTTTCATGGGAAGAAAATCCAATGAATTTTCCTCCATTGAAGAATCATATCCTATGGAGTTTTTGGCTCAAGCTCTTATGACTTTGGTTTCTCAGGTTGTCTATAAGTTTTGGATCTAATTATTCTACTTTAAATAATCGATTTTCAATATCACCGTGTCACATATATCATAAATTTTACCTACAACGTCAAAATTAATTGAATTCTTTTGGGTGAAAAAATAAAATAAGCAACGAATTAACTCATCAATTGCTATTTTTTTTTTTTTTTTTTCATATAAAACATTGTTTATAAAATTATAAAAACTCAAGGGATTGACTTAATGTTTTGGGTATGTAACATCTAATTTAACATCGTGTAAAAATGTTAATTTGTGCATGATTTTTGTAGGGACTTGTAGAAGAAGAGAAGGTGGATTCATTTAATATGCCATATTATGCACCGTGTCTTGAAGAAGTGAAACAATTGATTGAAGAAGAATCGTCATTTGACGTGGATCGTTCAGAATCGATTGAAATTGAATGGGATGGAGGGAGTGACGCCCTAAAGGAACATTATTTATTGGAGACGACCGGATTTACAAGAGGAGCAATAGTAGCAAAGATGCACAGAGCCGCGCTCGAGTCGACACTAGAACACCTATATGGGAGTGATATCTTGGATGAACTTTTTATATATTACATACGGTAAAATTTTGGATGATCATATTTTATCCAACAAAAATCCCAAGTTTACCAATTTGGTCATTTCCTTAGTAAAACTGTAAGCATTTGGACACCAACTTCATATCATATAATTGTTATCTAATTATGATTTAAAATTATTTTTGTAACTTTTTATTTATGCATTTGATTCAATCGTTCGTTAACCTTTTTTTTCCCGAAACGGACTATAAATGCATCATTTTTTTTATACAAAATTAAAATTAAATGCCGCCCAATTATCATTCAAAAATCAAAATCATGTAGGTGAAATCAACTTTAATATCTTTAAAATCAATGACCTTTTTGAATCAAATTATTTTATAAGACCACCTCCATTCATAGGTATAGTAGGGTCCAAGTGAGTCACAATAACCCTTAATTAGAAATGTAATAAGCATGACTCAATTTGAGATTGAGTCAATGAATGACTTATATTTTCCTCAAATAAGTCAAGGGATGATTCAAAACATGTTGGATAACTATTGGATATGATTCAACAGATGATTTAACAAGAAAAATATGATGCTAAATATTGCATGCTCTTCTTCTATATAAGGTAGAAGTGTGTATTCCCTCCGTTTCAGTGATTTGTTTACGTTTATTTTATACACATTTATCGATGTGAAAAGAGAGGTAAAAAAAAAGCTAAAAAAATAATAATATAAGTACAAATGAGGTCCCACCTGCTTTAAAGTAGGTAAAATTAGACAATGTGATTGGTTAAGGAAGTTGGGCCCACTCCACACATGGGTCATCAAAAACATTTATGGAAAGTGTAAACAAATGACCCGTACACCTATAAATGGAAAGTGTAAACAAATGACCGGGACGGTGGGAGTAGTAACTATTACGAAGGAATAAACAATTAAACATGCATGCGGATAGCCGTACGTAACTCCAAATGCTACACACTAGTCACTACTTTGTCAACATTAGCACTACATCCAAGAATTTTTGGCCATGTAACTCCAAATTTGTGGGACAATTTCTACACTTGTATTTCACTAATAGACTAATTAGTAATTTATTCTTTTAATCAGAGTCAGCTCATAAATTTTAAAGGTCTTGTTCTGATTTGTAAAATAATAGAGTTTTAATTTATTTGGCTGAACAATTATATTGAATTGTTCGAATATGTCGTTCAATTTTAAAAAAATAAAAATGAAAATAGTACTCCGTATAAATGAGGTTTGACTTTAATGGCTTGTACGGAGTATGAAAGTTACAGCTTTTACCAACTACATCAGATCACTACATTTTATTTTTATATTTGGCTTTAATTTAGTTTAACTCTTAGCATATTATCAGTTTTAATTCGTTCCAGACCCAAGAGTCCACTTTCAACAAAATGAGGACCTTGTTTTCTTGGTCCTGATAACCGAATAGCACACCCAATAGGCCATTCTTTTGATTATCTTTTTCCATTATGAATCCTACTTTATAGTATCTAAATATATATGGGTCTTTTAGCACTTTGTTGGTTTTTAGGTGAAAATAAAAGGTAAAGAAATGACATTATCGGAGGAAATACCCAGAAAGGTACGTAGATAGTTTATACCGTGCACAAAAGTTTGTAAGATGTCAAATAATACTACATAATACGGATGAGAAATGGAGGGGTGGTAAGATTCGAACTCGTAATCTTTGATCACAAAGTTCTAATTTAATATCACAAAGTTTAACCCCTTGCGTCTATAACTTTGATCAATACAACACTTTTATCATGTTTTTCTCTATTCATCTACTCCCTTTGTCAGTCATTTGTTTACAGTTTGACTTTTTTCCCCTCACAAAAAAGTCAAACTGTAAACAATTCACTGAAACGGATCGGAGGGAGTATAACTTTTGCTAATTGAAAATAAAATTTTGTAAAATAATATAGTTTGATTGCAAATATAAATATTTATTATTCATGCATATTATTGTTACTTGACATTAATACAAAGATTTGAAAGCTCATCATTGAAATTTCAATATTTATATAAGAACTACTCCGTACGTATTATGAAGTATACTCTTGGTTTTTATTATGGGTTAATTGAATATAACCCCTAACACTTTTTTTCAAAATAACCCTCATATATGTTATTTTTATAACATAGCCCCCTTTTAAGACACTTTTGTTTCTAAATCAACTCCAAAGTCGAAATATGCTACTTAAAAATGTTATATTCACACCCTTAAACAAGAATTTCTCAAGAGGTGTCGACATATTTTAAACATTGGTGGTTGTAACTTGAAAATAGCATACCCTATAATGTCTTTAATTGCGATTTTTAAGTAAGAAAATTCAACGTTGGGGGTGATTTAGAAAGAAAAGTGACTTAAAAGGGAGTTATGTCATAAAAATAACATATAAGGGGATTATTTTGAAAAAAATATATTATAAAAGGGGATTATATTCAATTAACCCTTTTATTATTCATGCATATTATTGTTACTTCGCATTAATACACTTTTATCCCTTGGTTTTTATGTTTTCCACATTTTTTTCGTTTTGTCCTAAAATTATTAATTAAAACATTGACATACAACAATAGACGATGGAAGAGTCGTAGTCACCAAAGTAATTAATAAGGTGTCCATACATATGTGATATGTCGAGGTCATAGATAGTTTAAGACAAATAATATCATCATCTATAAATCGTAGCCTTGAATTCTCAAACTAAATGGATTAAAATTTGATTGGTTTGCTTTTTCTAGCCATACGTACATTGAAATATTAAATAAATTAGTTTAACTTGTTTTCTTTAGTACTTATTGTTCAGGAATTTCTGAATAATTATACTATAATCTAT
Organism: Dianthus caryophyllus; assembly: GCA_023091065.1. Lineage (NCBI taxonomy): Eukaryota > Viridiplantae > Streptophyta > Magnoliopsida > Caryophyllales > Caryophyllaceae > Dianthus > Dianthus caryophyllus. Next base: position 7,505,459 of record CM041522.1, on the reverse strand, counting down.
AAAAAAAAAAAATGGACATGGTTCAAGTATTTCACATGAATGGAGGTGAAGGTGACACAAGTTATGCAAAGAATTGCATTATTCAGGCAATTTTTTTTGTTATTCTCCTCTATTTTTAAATAGTTTATGCTGTGTTCTTTTATAATCAGTGAAACTTTTTATTTACATCTGTAATTATTGTGGAGTACTCCATAATATATACATGTTGATTTATACTCTAATTCATAATATACACCCCTTACACGATGCCCTAGTGGAGGGGTGATAAGTGATGAAATGTAAACTCGTAACTGCTGGTCATAAACTCTGATACTATGTCAGAAATCAACTCAATCAAAAGTTTCATTTGATGGTTGAATATCCAAGAATAGTTATATACTCTAACCGAATCTATAGAGCTTCTTTTATCAAATTTTGCATTTATTTTCAATTTTAGGTTTTTAGTGCAATTTTTGACCTTAATTCTTTAAGAGCGAGTTTTGTAAGAAACATATTATCGGTGATTTCGAAGTATTTCATAAGTTCAAAAACCATTTTGGCAATTAGAAATAATACTAGGAATTGTTTTTACTTTTATTTTAGTAATCCCTTTTGTTTAAAGTCATGAAATCGAAATTTAACCGCGCATTTTACAACAAATACATGAATGTATTCAATTTCTTTCTTTATTTTTTTTTTTTTATAAAAATCAATCTCCCCAAACTAAGGTTCTAGATTCGCCATTGAATACACATTCGTGTAGTCGTAGTTGCTCACTCGCTCTATCTTCATTGACAACACGCGATTATAACGTGCATTTGTTTGTAATTAATGGTGATCTAAGGATAAGGAATATCAATACATTTTATATGTTACTCGACTTATAAGAAAATACTACGGGGTACGTCGGAGTATATTTTTACTAGTTGAGGCAGTTCAAAATATTTTATTTATCTTTTTGTACCTCTAATTTTATTTTATTTGAGATTTAACAGTCACGGTAAAAAATTGTATTTGTCATTCTGAAAATAGAGTACAATATTGTCCATCACAAAGCCATTTGTGGAAGCAGCAATTCATGACTACCTTGACACAAATTTGTCGACGGACACGATCACCATCGCTGAGCTCGGGTGTTCATCGGGCCAAACGGCCCTACAGGCTGTGACAGAGATCATGGACGTGGTCGAGGCAAGAGGACGAGTGGCCAAGTTTATGGTGTACTTGGTTGATTTGCCAAGCAATGACTTTAATGAGGTTTTCAGTTTGTTGCCAAGTTTCCAAAAGAAGTTGAATGAAGATAAAGGTGCTCATTTTCGGCCGTGTTTCGTGGCGGGTTTACCTGGAAACTTTTACGAGAGACTGCTTCCGAATAACTCCTTACACTTTGTTCACTCTTCCTCTAGTCTTCATTGGCTTTCAAAGGTATCAATGTACATACTTACTCATTTCGATTCAGTCATTTCTTATCATTTAATTTGACACAATTTTAATGAACATATTTGATAAATGGTGGGGCTCGCTTATTATTTGATTTATGTGGCTAAAAAGTTACACCAAAGTCCAAAGTGAAATGATAATAATAAATGAATCCTTCAAATGTAGAAAAAAATAAGAAATGATTGACCGTAAAAAGTACTTCGTATTTGCTTAACTTGACTACTTTAATATTGAACTTTCAAGTTGCAAAGGTACACACATAAAGCATTGACAAACATTATTGTATGGACCTAGCGCACCACCTACCAGACAAATATTGTTCGTTTTGACAAAAATTTTAGGGATTTGCTTTTGGACGCAGCATCTCATAAAGTATGCGAGATTTCTATCTATGTCTCAGTCAGGAACCAACTCAACTAAAAGTTTAAGCTGATGGTTGGAGGCCCAAGATCGATTTTATACTTTCTAACACGCCCCCTCACACGAATGCCCTTCGGCCAAGTGGACGCAACTACGCGCCCGCCATACCCTACAAGAAAATAATCCACTTTGAAAGAGAGGGGGTGGTGAGATTCGAACCCGTGCGAAATAACCCGCCCGCTCTGATACCATGTAAGGAACCAACTCAACCAAAAGCTTAAGCTAATGGTTGGAGGCCCAAGATCGGTTTTATACACTCTAACAGTCTCACTGATGTGGCACTTGAATTGTTATACTTTACGTTGTATTAAAGAAAACATAAATGTATTAATGTCTTGTTATATGGGACGAGTTTACCTGTATCTAATACTCAGAACGACTGAATTGTTAGGTACCGGAAGGATTGGACGGTAGTAAAGATGATCCAAGGAAGGTCAACAAGGGGAAGTTATATGTATCAATAACGAGTCCGAGCTATGTAATTGAAGCATATCGCATGCAATTTCGAAACGATTTTACGACATTTCTTAAACATCGTTCACAAGAAGTAGTTTCGAAAGGTCGTATGGTCTTAGCTTTCATGGGAAGGAAATCCAATGAATTTTCCTCTATTGAAGATTCATATCCTTTGGAGTTTTTGGCTCAAGCTCTTATGACTTTGGTTTCTCAGGTTTTGTCTATAAGTTTTGGATCTAATTATTCTACTTTAAATAATCGATTTTTAGTATCACCGTGTCACATATATCATAAATTTTACCTACCACGACAAAATTAATTGAATTCTTTTGGGTGTAAAAATAAAATAAGCAACGAATTAACTCATCAATTGCTATTTTTTTTTTCATATAAAACATTGTTTATAAAATTATAAAAACTCAAGGGATTGACTTAATGTTTTCGGTATGTAACATCTAATTTAACATCGTGTAAAAATGTTAATTTGTGCATGATTTTTGTAGGGACTTGTAGAAGAAGAGAAGGTGGATTCATTTAATATGCCATATTATGCACCGTGTCTCGAAGAAGTGAAACAATTGATTGAAGAAGAATCGTCATTTGACGTGGATCGTTCAGAATCGATTGAAATTGAATGGGACGGGGGGAGTGACGCCCCAAAGGAACATTATTTATTTGAGACGACCGGACTCACAAGAGGAGCAATAGTAGCAAAGATGCACAGAGCCGTGCTCGAGTCGACACTAGAACACCAATTTGGGAGTGATATATTGGATGAACTTTTTATTACATACGGTAAAATTTTGGATGATTATATTTTATCCAACAAAAATCCCAAATTTATCAATTTGGTCATTTCCTTAGTAAAAATGTAAGCATTTGGACACCAACTTCATGTCATCATTGTTATCTAATTATGATTTTAAATTATTTTTGTAATTTTTTATTTATGCATCTGATTCAGTCGCTCGTTAACCTTTTTTTTCCCGAAACGGACTATAAATGCATCATTTTCTTGATACAAAATTGTAATTAAATGCTGTCTATTTATCATTCAAAAATCAAAATCATGTAGGTGAAATCAACTTTAATTTCTTTAAAATGAAAAACCATTTTGTATCAAATTACTTTATATTATGAAGATATTAAAATGTCAATTTATATTTAATCTTAAAAATAAGAGTAAATACTCCGTAAGTAACTTAAATAAGGAATAATTTGCCATTTGCTCTTCTCAGTCGGCAAATTACTTCGCGCAGTCGGCTTATCTTTTCACTAATTATACTTAGTGAATTTCATAATCATTTTTTATTTTTTATTAGTAATATTATTTATAATGTTTTGAATTACAAATTTTTAAATTTTAATATTTTCATAAAATCGGTAATTTTTTTTATCGTTACGTTTAGATGATTGTTTAATTTTTTTGAGTTACTCTTAAGGAAAATGAATTCCTCGATTTTGTATCATTCATTATTTGCAATAAATTGATATTCAAAAAAAAAAAAAAAAAAAAAAAGTAAATTACGACTAATTTTAAACTCGTAAAAACAAAACCGTCAAAATGAGATCTCCAAGGGTCATCACGCATCAGTCGTGCACTTCACCAAGACACCCTTCGCCAACTCCCTGCAGATCGCCAGGAGCTACCTCGCCATCTTCGTGCACATCTCATGGGGTTCCTTCGAGATCTGCCAACTGTGGACAAGGGATTTTGATCCACGCGATGTTTTATTTCAAAAAACATTTTTAATTTGAAAAGAGTCGCCACTAAATTTTTAGGTGGAATTTAGAAACCAATTTTAGAGAAAATGAGTTCGTGTGAGTTTACGTGTTAGGAAGCTTAAAAGAATTTCATTAATTTAACGCCTAACCCCGCCCGTCGTAAAGACGGTCTCTACTAAGTAAAACCATGGCTATTATGAGTACACATGCAAGTATGCAAACAAATGTTTTAACCCTAAACATATTACATCCGTTCTACGTCGTTTAATGCACACAAAAATTCGTCGAAGTTGTTTAACATATGGGTTCATTTACTATTCTAGCAAACAAAGAAAAGGAGCAGAAATACTCACCGACAGCATAAGATAGATTAACAAACGTTAGCGGCATTTAATAAAATAAATAATAAATAATCAAACATGACTAATACGTGAACAAGCGCAAACGACTAACATAACCAAGCTCTGTATACGAATGTAGTGAGATAGCAGTATACGCACATACTAATAATTAAAATACACCTAACGAGCACTCGGACATACACAAACGGTAGCAGACAAACTCAAACAAATATGTAGGCCACTAATCAATTAAACAAAAGAAGCAACATAAGCACCAACAAATTAAACGCGTGTAGTCTAATGATTAAATGCAAATAGCAAACTTACACTAACACACGCAAAGGACATGAGTACGATCAAAATGAACACGAAGACTAAATTATAATAATTAACCATGAAGATTGTTACTCGACCAACGACTAAAACACAAACACCAATGCACATAAACACGACTAAGTAGATTTAAATAACCGGAAACGACTAAAACACAAACAGACATAAACGCCATCGAAGACTAAACTATCATACAGACATGAATTGTAAATCTAAAAAAAAAAGAACACGAAAGACCAAATTATACAAACCAACAGGAATGACAGGAATAAGAATGAATTACATAAAAGAAAACCAAGGAGACAGGCAGAACCAAGCTAACGAGGAACTTTCAAGTCATATTATACAATGAAATTAAACATGGATGCTAGTGAACAATAGGGGCACGAAACATTCACACACACGTACCATAATCATGCTAAAAACATAAGCCTAAAACGAACTAAAAAAACGATAGCTACGATGATAAACAAACGGAGCGACAGGGAGTAATAAAAAACGACAGAGGCTATAAAAAACAATAAAAAAACGATAAATTAACAAAATAAAAAGAGTATTTTGCACCCTCAACTTACATGTATCGTTGACCAAATATCCGAGTCGTAATCGATTGTAAGATTTTATCCCAAGGGGCCGTCGTCGACGAAACAATTTGTAAAAACCGTAACTTTGAACCAATACGAACAGCGATTTTCAAAAGCTTGTAACTCCTTCGTTTCTCAACGAAATTTCGAACCGAAAGATGTTTTGGAATCGTGGTAAAGTGAACTTTAAGACTATGTAAACAAATCAGAATGACTATGGTGTTTTCAACACGAAAAATAGGGTAGAAGTCGTGATAGTTGCACGAAAATCAGAAAATTTCTGCTCTGTTTTTCATACGACTATCCCGACTCCTTTTTGAGTTTTTTAGGGCTTTCTTGTGACTTGTTATGGTGTATGTATGCTGTATATTTCGTGTGTAATGAAGGCTTGTGGATGGTGTATATATATGGGGTCAGAAATAGGGTTTTCAGAAGGGAAAAGAGCAGCTCCAACCTCTTTTCGAGGAGTGCTGTCCAAGGCTCGTTCTAGGGCTTTTAGGGTGTTTTCTTGAGGGTTAAGCAAGGCTAGATGGAGCATGTGGATCAGGTATAGGTTTGTGTGTGTGGGTATGGGTATGGTGGCCAGAAAGGGTCGGGTTTTAGCCCACCGTTGGGCTGCCTGAAAACAGAGCACGGTGAAGGGTGTTGGGCTGCTATATTTCGAGCCTTCTTTGGCTTCTCTTGGGCTGGGTATTCGAAGGGGAGGAAGGGTAGGATAGTTAGGATACGGGTTTGGGTCATGGGTAGGCGAATCTGAGTCGGGTTTGGGCTAAATAAGGGCTGATTTTGGGGCCTACGAGCTTCTCTGTATCAGCTCTATTTTGGATACGTTTTGGGCTGTTTAAGGTGGGTTTATGTCGGGGTTTTAGGCTTGGGTATGCTTGGGAGAGTGTGGGTGAAAGTGGCCTCAAATTCGTGTTGAAACGGATTCAAAATCATTCTTAAAATCGGGCTTAAAAGCGAGCTTTAAAACTTCTTTGTTAAGAAAACGAATTAAATCGAATACGATTTAATAAACTGCTTTAAAAGCACGAAACGACTTTTCAAGTCAAATATTGAATTTATAAAAGCGATTTTTCAAATCGAGTTACTTAAAATGATTTTTCAAATCGAAATATTTTATTTTCAATAAAACAAACTTTTTGGATGTAATACACTTACCCTGTCAACACACTAATTTAAATATCATTTAAATTAATAAAATATTTTGTCGACGGCGCCCGGCTTACATCGTAAAACGAACTCAAATAAATGACACGAAGTACACATTGTCCTATCATCATTGGGTGTTTGTCGGGTTTTCTATAAATTTCCATATCGACAGATACGGGTATCAACAGAGCCCCCACTTTGACTAAGGCTCGACAAAGCGAAAGTCAAAGTAGACTCTCGAGTCGATCGAAGATCACAACTTGAGAGCCTCACGGGTCGTTTAGGGTCCCTTAGACCTGTGTACATAAGCTCACCAGCCATAAGAAGAAATCATACCTGAAACAGGATTCTGGATGCCTTCATTTTCGGCAAAACATGGGTTGAGCCTTATTCTTAGGCGCCTACGTATCCGTTGTGACAGAATCAAACCCGTATCGTAGTTCGAGCTCGCTGGCCTGTAGCCTTCTGCTGCTTCGGCCCAAAACAAATGATATTTGTTTACTCGATTGAGTAAAGTCTATATCTGCATTCTTTTTGGAAGTGTCACTTCTTTTAGCTTCTGCTAGTACTTCTTTATTTTGAGGATGTCATCCTGTCGTCGGGGTCTAAGGTTGATGACTTTAGAGCCCCCGGTTGGAGCGTTCCTACTCAATCTTAACAACAAATCATAGCACATGACTCACATAGTGAACTCTGCGACTTTTGAAACAAAAAGGATGGATCATCGATCCGAGCTGCGAATTTTATTCGAAAATGGGTCATCGACCTACTGCTTTTTTTTTCACAAAGGATGGATCATCGATCCGAACTGAGAATACTAATTTGGAAATGGGTCTTCGACCTGCTTTTCTAAACAAAAGGGATGGATCATCGATCCGAACTGAGAATCCTAATTTGGAAATGGGTCTTCGACCTGCTTTTTTAATCAAAAGGGATGGATCATCGATCCGAACTTAGAATTTTAATTTGAAAATGGGTCTTCGACCCGCTTTTTAAACAAAAGGATGGATCATCGATCCGAACTTTAAGTAATGAGCTAAGATAGATATTGCGCTGGAAATGGGTCATCGACCCGAGCTAAAACCAACATTTGCGTCCTCGATTTGCATTTCAAATAGATACATGACGGATGGATCATCGACCCCGACCTGAGAAGTTATTCAGAATTTTGTGTCCTCGACCGATATTTTGAGATTAAAGAGTGGTGGGTCTTTGACCGAAATCCGTAAACATCTTTTGAGAATGGGTCGTCGACCGGAAACCGTAAACATCTTTTGAAAATGGGTCGTCGACCCGCATCTTAGAAAGTGAATGAGTCATCGACTCGAACTATAAACATCATTTGAAAATGGGTCTTCAACCCGCATCTTGAAAAATGGATGAGTCATCAACCCGAAACCGTAAACATCTTTTGAAAATGGGTCGTCAACCCGCATCTTGAAAAATGGATGAGTCATCGACTCGAACTATAAACACCTTTTGAAAGTGAGTCTTCAACCCGCATTTTGAAAGTGGATGAGTCGTCGACTAAACATCTTTTGAAAATGGGTCTTCAACCCGCATTTTTACTTAAGTGGATGAGTCGTCGACTCGAACTATAAACATCTTTTGAAAATGGGTCTTCAACCCGTATTTTTATTTAAGTGGATGAGTCGTCGACTCGAACTATAAACATCTTTTGAAAATGGGTCTTCAACCCGTATTTTTATTTAAGTGGATGAGTCGTCGACTCGAACTATAAACATTTTTGAAAATGGGTCTTCAACCCGTATTTTGAGGAAAAGGCGAGTAGGTTATCGACCCGAACTATAATTGTCATTGAAAATTGGGGCCATCGACCTCGATTTTGAAGGAAAAGGTGGATGGGTCATCGACCCGAGTGGAACACAGCTTTTGAAAATGGGTCATCGACCCGAGCGCAAGACATCATTTGAAAATAGGTCATCGACTCCTATAGCGAATTTCATTTGAAAATCGAAAGTGGTCCTCGATTTGAACTTTGGATTTGAAAACAGGTCATCGACTCGATTTAGAGCACTTCGAATAATTCGGCCATTAATCTAGTTTAAAAACATCGTTTTTTAAAGTTAGATTGCGGGTTCAATCTAGACTACAAAAATTTCTTAGAAAATGACGTGGGGTATTGGTTAGAATGCATCAAATCGAATTGGGTCCTCGACCCGCGTTGTAAACGTCAAATTAAAAATCAAGAAGAGTCATCGACTCTGAATGTAGACATCATTTAGAAATTGAAATGGGCCATCGGCCCGCAAGCATCATTTTGAAAATTGAAGTGGGTCATCTGCCCGAATTTGAAATTTGACCTCGGATCATCGACCCAAACTTTGCCAAAAGGTTCTTGAAATGCATGATATTTTAAGATTGAAGCATGGCCAAGTGAGCATGAAACACGACACGAATGTGACATGAAAGCGACAAGAACGTGACACGAGCAACTGACATTTGAACGTTCGACCATGATCGACTCAACCTAAGACAACGTTTCAATGACGATTAGACTAGTAACTGTGCAGGGTCTTTTGGGATTGTTGGCACGTGGTTTGAAATGGACGTGGGTTAATGGTATCATGTTCTCTCCCTAAGCAAATTCTTTGTCGAGATGCGAACTAACTGTCAAAGTAAACATCTTTGCCAATTCCCGTTAAGAAAAAGATCATTCGAAGACTGGACAATTACTTATCAGAACATTGATTCTCATCTCATTCTAAATCGAGCACTAAGACAGACTCAACAAAAGTTGCTTCATTTGGACTTTGTAAAGACCCGTAAAAAATTGACAAGAAGACGAATTAGATGATGGGCGGTGGTGGATTGTATCCTATATTCTAAAGGATTGCCTACATATTCGCGTGGAGCGAAATCAAATCCGATGTAGTTCGATCTAGGTGCATAAACATGGCAATTTTCTTGTGTGTAACACTCGAAGGTTTCACCTAAGGTATCATGTTGTAAGGTACTAGCGGATTCCTTGTGGACCTTAAACGCTTGGGTACAACTACATAAGCAAATGATTCTCGGAATTCAAGACTACGTCTCCATTACCGTTTTGAGAACGGCTTAAAAAAAAGAATTGATGGTACTTTCTGACCGTTTTGGCTTCGCCTTTAATTTTGGCTTTGATCTTCGATCTCCGACGTGTTGGCACTCAAATTTGTTGTATTTTTGTATTCTTGTTTGCATTTTTGAGAATATGCCGCGCCCTTTGTGGCTTGGGCTTGTTCCAACTTCGTGGTCGTATGTATATCACGCCAGACTCCTCTGACAAGTTCGTTTGCTTATTAGGCACTGATATCTCATATATTTACTCATAATTAGCCCCTGCTTCACGAGCCTTTCTTTGCGTTTCCTGTGCTATTATACGCGTTTTAGCTCCTATTTCTCCCCGTTTTGGCACTGCTGCGTTTTTGTGTCCATTCTGCAGGTACACACGCATATTTGGAGTATAGGATGCTTGTTGAGAGGTTTCGTGAAGTTTCATAAAGTTTCGTGAAGATCCGAGTTGGTTTCATGCCGATTCGCCGTCTGACGAGCCGCGTTTGACGTTTGAAGGCGTCCCGGGACCATGGGACGGAGCACGGAGCTCAATTATTCACTTTAGACCCCGTCCCTACCCTTTGGGATGATCCACGCCTTGTCCCTAGGCCTTGGGTCAACATACGACAAGTTAGGACCAAGATCAAGGTCAAAGTCAAGTCAAGGTGAACTAAAGCCGACGCAAGGTCAACTTCAAATGGTTATATCTCAAGTTTTAGACCTCCAATGGATGCAAGACCAAGTGGAGATGATAGTTCGTCTCGATAGCTTTCCAACGGCAGTCACACGCTTAATTCCGCCAAGAAACGAGTGAGTTACGGCTGAAAAAGACTGAACCCTCCGGATGACCCATCCGGACGGGATGACTATGTCCCTGACGGGACCACCCTTGTCCCGGTCGGGACGGCCCTGTGACTCCTCGTTGGCTCAAAATACTTCGTCTATTTGAAGGCCTAAACATTATAATTTCGGATCATTCTTTCTCCAAAGATTTTTACAACACTTTTAAGTTTATTCTCAAGAAAACTTAGGTTTAAATAATTTGATCTCTTGTACTTTCAATTCCGACTCGGATTGCTCTAGTTTTATCGTCTATTTGGTTTTTGTTGTCGAATTCATCCTTTGTTTCATCAAATTTCTGATTGGTATTATCAATTTCTTCTCCTATTTTCATTGTGATTTCATTTTATATTGTTTGTAATCATGTCTTCGTCTTTCTCTATTGCTTTTGTTATCATTTCCGCTATGCTTGAGTAGTTCTTATTCTAGGGAAGAAGGGTGAATCATGGGTGCATGCTTGGGTTGTTTTTGATGATGTTTTGAGTTAGGTTTTCGCTGCTTTGATTGTCTCGTTTGTATGCGTTTGTTGATCCTTTGGCCAAGGATTTGTGGCGTTTGTCACCCTTAAACTTAAGACCGAAAGCCTAGTTTAGGGTAGGACACGAGACCAATCATTAGGACCCTCACTTGTAAGTTCGCGAGCCCGCATTTGAGACCTAAAGGAGCTTAAGACCGAGAGGCCTAGCTTACCCTTAGCGAGGCGTTTTCCTACTCATTTCGTCACCATCCTTTGACCTAGCATTCCCCGTGCCTAACCCGATTCCCTAGACCTTTTTCCTCTAAGTTTTAAACCCTTATTCTCCGCTATAGCTTTAGTAACCTCGACCCTTGAACCAAGACTAGAATCACTAAAAATAACCAACTTAAGCGACCATCTCCCTGTGGATATCGACCGACTTACCCTTGCTACCTATTAGAGTGAGTTTGGACTTATTTTTGATTAGGAGACGCGACTAAATCCTATCAAATTTTGGCGTATTCTTGAGACGGCTTTGTTTTTCGTTGTTTATTTGGTTCTTTTCTTATTTGTTACTCTTGTCTCAAGGAGCCTCGCTTCCTTGAGGCCGCTACTTATCGTTACCTCTAGTGTTTTTGTATGCCCAGGCAAACGCGTGCGTCTCAAAGGGTTTAGCAATCGAATTTGACCGGAGCAGAGCGTACATTCTTGGCGCAAGAACTTTTTCAAAGACTTGGAGGCTACTTCCTCTTCTCCATCATCCAACAAAGAAGCTCACATTGAGCGACGCCGAGCTAAAGAAAATGGTTAAGCTATCGGATCACTCGAGGCCTCACCTGGATCAAGTTCCTACGGCAATGCTATGCCCAACATTGCCGCCAACAATTTTGAAGTCAAGCCCGCTTATCAATCTCATTGAGCGCACTCGGTTTGGAGGAGTCCCGTGAGGACCCTAACTTGCACATCCAAAACTTTTGTGATTATTGCTCCACTATTAAGCAAACGGGGTCACTCAAGACCAAATTAGGAGATGCTCTTCCCTTTTTCACTCCGAGACAAAGCCAAGTGTGGCTTAATTCATTGAACCTGGTTGCACTAGCCATCACCGATTGGAACTCCTTAGTCTTGGCATTCTATCAAAAATATTTTCCATCGAAATGACCGCCATGCTAAGAAGCCAAATCACGAGCTTCCGCCAACGAGGGGATGAGACGTTGTATGATGCGTGGGAGCGATACAAAGACCTTCAACGTCAATGCCCTCACCACGGTATGGATAAATGGTTTATTGTCATGCAGTTTTATAACGGTCTTTACAACGAGTCACGCCAAGTGCTTGACTCCGCGGCGAATGGACGCTTTGACAATATTGATGTGGAGGAGGCCATCGATACGATCGAGGCAATGGCGATTCACAACGCGCAATATGGGAGCTCTAGGAATGTGCCTAGGATTGGAGGTAAGACCGATGGTGATATGGTAGCCATGCTTTCCGCAAAAATGGATGCTATGACCGCTATGATTATGACTCAAATGCAAGCGGGTAGTAGTTCTTCAAGCGCGGGTGGGCAAACGGTAGCGGCAATGCACACCTCTCATGATACGCCTTGCAATACATGTGGCGTTTCCGGTCACACTTCTCATGAGTGCCGAGGTATGTATGCCCCCGTTCTTGCTTTTCAATCTCAACAACATAATCCGTACTCTAACCATTACAATGAAGGCTACAAGAACCATCCGAATTTGTCTTACAAGAGCCAAAATGTCTTGAATCCACCTCCCCAACAACAAAACTTCAGCCCACAACTACCACAATACCAAAACAGTCCACAAAATTTCAGCTACAACAATGCTCCTCGACCTTATAACCCTCCGGGCTTCAATCGCCCTAATTTTCAACAACAAAATGCCCCACCACCCGTTGTTCCCGCTCCGGTTCCCGATCGAATGGATGCCATGCAAGCCATGATGATGCAAATGGCTAAAAATCAAGAAACAATGATGGCTCAAATGCAAAAGAGCGATCAAGCTAAAGACGCCGCCATCAAGATGCTTGAAACACAAATGGCTCAACTTGCTTCTTCAAGTTCTCAACGAAACCTAACCTTCCATCGCAAGGCACTCAACCTCAACAACATGAGTCGATCAACGCCATTTCTTTAAGGAGTGGCACGAGCTATGATGGTCCACCCATGCCTACGGTGGTAAGTGAGGTAAACCCTCCTCTTTCTCCTAATGATATGCATGCTTCTAGTGATGGTTTTGCAGGAGCAGGTACGAAGAGCGATGGAGCAAGTGCGAGTGGAGCCGGCAAAGGAGATGGTGGAGCCGTGGGGTTTGATGGTGAGGCAATGAGAAGGGCCAAGGAAGCAAGGTGGCCGAGAAGGAGAAGGAGAAGGAGCAGAGCGCAGCTAAGCCTGTCGAGCCGCCAATTCAAATCAAGCTGCCATTCCCGAGCCGAGTGGTAAAATCAAAACTCGATAGTCAATTCGGTAAGTTCATGGAGGTCGTCAAGGACTTGAAGGTAACCGTCCCCTTTACTGAACTAGTCACTCAAGTCCCCGCATATGCTAAATTCCTCAAAGACATACTTACTCGTAAACGATCTTTCAATGAGGTCGAGGATCGTTGCTTTTATCTTGAATCGCTGCACTTTTACAAAACCAGTCTCCTCCTAAATTGAAAGATCCGGGTAGCTTCTCGATCCCTTGCACTATTGGAACTACTTTCATTGATAAAGCCTTGTGTGATTTAGGTGCAAGCGTGAGTGTCATGCCTTACTCGGTGTGCGAGAAGCTCCACATGGGCGAGTTGAAAGTAACTAATATCACTCTTCAGATGGCGGATCGTTCTGTCAAACGCCCACTCGGTGTTTTGGAGGACGTTCCCGTCAAGGTTGGTAAGTTCTTCATTCCCGTCGACTTTGTTGTTCTTGACATGGTCGAAGACTCCCAAATTCCTATCATTTTGGGTCGACCTTTCTTGCACACTGCAGGTGCTATCATTGACGTCAAGAACGGGAAATTGACGTTGGATATAGGAGGTGATAAAGTTACTTTCAACCTTTCTAACGCTTTAAAGCGTCCCATGTTAGAGGAGACTGTCTTTTCTGTTGACGTTATAGATGATTGCGTGGATGAATACTTACCTCAAGTCCTCGAGAGGGATCCTCTTGAGGCCGTGCTCTGTTGTAATGTGATTGCAGGTACCTTAGGGAGGACGGAAGCGGGTAAAGATGCACTGCAGGACGCGTTGAGCATGGATGGAGTTGGCTTTGCTGCAAGCCAACGAATCGACGGACGAGTGAACGACAAGGCTGGCCGAGTTGAGCATGGAGTAGACCGTGATGACGATGGTTATGATGACGACGACGACGACGATGGTAGTGGGGTCGTTTATGACGAGGCCCATGGTTGGTGGTACTTCCCGTACCCTGCTGCGCCCCCCGTTTGAAGCTGGTTTGGGGGGGACGATTTCATTTGTATATAAATTGTATGTACTTTGTTTTCTTTGAGACTTTCTTTGCTCGTTTTTCTCCCTTATTTTACGGGTCCCCGTGTTGATGTGCTTTAGGACACATTGGGGACAATGTGTCGTTCGGTTTGGGGGGAGAAACGCTTTGCTTTCCGCTTTGCTTTATTTTTGCGTTTTCTTTTTCGTTTTTCATTTTTCAAAAAATCACAAAAATCAAAAAAATCTGAAAAATCCCAAAAATCCCATAAAAATCAGAAAAATTCACAAAATCACAAAAATACGTATCCCGTTTCGTTGTTTGCGAGCTCTTTTTACCTTGATTTTTCCCGACATCCCTTCCCTTGTGTGCTTTGAGCTTTGGCATGATTTTTCATTGTTGGATTAGCGCTTTCGGGGATGTTGAGACGTGTTGCAGATGATGGCGTGCTTTTACTGTTGGCTTTATTATTTCATGGACTTGAGCTACTATTTTGTGAGGTTTTTAGCCTCCTGCGGCCGGTACATCTATCCCGGTCCCCGTGCTTTATTGAGAGTAGTTCTCCTCGTGGGGTGCGTAATATCAACGCGCATAAGTGTGGCCCCTATCCCGTGCTTCCCATGATTCGCTACTTGTTTTGGTATATGAGGCTTTAGTCGATTGCTTATGATTCACCATGTTCATGCATTGCTTTTATCCTCTCTTATACGATCCCTTTACCCTTTACCCACATGAGTTTGCTAGCTACTTGCCTAAATAGCCTACCCTAGCCTTGCTAGTTACCGCTTTGCTTACTCTTGTGCTTGTCCGATGGGTTGTGATCTTTGTTTTGCTACGACTTGCTGTCGTCGTTGGCTTTGAGAGTGATGGTGAATATGAGTCGGGATTGCCGCTTCCCCGACCTTTTAATGAGGTATTTCCGCAACTTGTGAGTGTGCTCTTTTGCTCAAGAAAGAAAAATTCAAACAAAAATCTGAAAAAAATCAAACACAACACAAAAATTCAAAAAGAAGAAGAAAGTGTGTGCACAAAATGAAGAAGTTGTTGTTGTTTTACATGAGCGAGCACTTGAAATTTGTTGCTATTGTTGCGTTGACGTGTAAAGGAGACCGATATGCTATTTTCGGTCCGTTTTCATGGGAGTTGGGTCCTTTGTTGGTTGGACGAGCACTTGAGTAGTACGAGTGGTTTCTAGTGGCTTAGCTCCACGATTCCATAATCATTTGTTCCACCTTATCACCCTTAACCTCTCTTTGGCCTTTACACCCTCATTTCCTATGTAAGCCCTCATGTTTGGTTCGTTTTTGTGACATTATTGTGTACTGAATGCGAGATTTGGTCCACATTAGATTGCGGGCGTGCTTCCACTAGTCGAGTAGGTGAGTGTCATCACATATATCGCCCTGTTCATCATGTGTGCTAGAGTGGAAACCGCGAGAGGTCCATGATTTGATTGCTAGAGAGCCTATGTTTAAGCCATGCTATTCATCCCGCCGCCTTGTAATTCTCACCGTTAGCTTGCTATTTCCTTTGCGCCCCATGTCGCCGGGATTGATTGCCTTTCGCTTGAGCTACTTGCGGTTTGGCGTTTGTTTGGGAAGTTTTCTTTTGCTCGCCTTGTCCTCTGTTTTCTTTCACGCTTGTTGCTTGAGGACAAGCAACGGTTCGGTTTGGGGGGATTTGATATCTCATATATTTACTCATAATTAGCCCCTGCTTCACGAGCCTTTCTTTGCGTTTCCTGTGCTATTATACGCGTTTTAGCTCCTATTTCTCCCCGTTTTGGCACTGCTGCGTTTTTGTGTCCATTCTGCAGGTACACACGCATATTTGGAGTATAGGATGCTTGTTGAGAGGTTTCGTGAAGTTTCATAAAGTTTCGTGAAGATCCGAGTTGGTTTCATGCCGATTCGCCACAGACGAGCCGCTGCTGACGTTTGAAGGCGTCCCGACCATGGGACGGAGCACGGAGCTCAATTATTCACTTTAGACCCCGTCCCTACCCTTTGGGATGATCCACGCCTTGTCCCTAGGCCTTGGGTCAACATACGACAAGTTAGGACCAAGATCAAGGTCAAAGTCAAGTCAAGGTGAACTAAAGCCGACGCAAGGTCAACTTCAAATGGTTATATCTCAAGTTTTAGACCTCCAATGGATGCAAGACCAAGTGGAGATGATAGTTCGTCTCGATAGCTTTCCAACGGCAGCAGTCACACGCTTTAATTCCGCCAAGAAACGAGTGAGTTACGGCCGAAAGACTGAACCCTCCGGATGACCCTGTCCCGGACGGGATGACTATGTCCCGGACGGGACCACCCTTGTCCCGGTCGGGACGGCCTGTGACTCTCGTTGGCTCAAAATACTTCGTCTATTTGAAGGCCTAAACATTATAATTTCGGATCATTCTTTCTCCAAAGATTTTTACAACACTTTTAAGTTTATTCTCAAGAAAACTTAGGTTTAAATAATTTGATCTCTTGTACTTTCAATTCCGACTCGGATTGCTCTAGTTTTATCGTCTATTTGGTTTTTGTTGTCGAATTCATCCTTTGTTTCATCAAATTTCTGATTGGTATTATCAATTTCTTCTCCTATTTTCATTGTGATTTCATTTTATATTGTTTGTAATCATGTCTTCGTCTTTCTCTATTGCTTTTGTTATCATTTCCGCTATGCTTGAGTAGTTCTTATTCTAGGGAAGAAGGGTGAATCATGGGTGCATGCTTGGGTTGTTTTTGATGATGTTTTGAGTTAGGTTTTCGCTCGTTTTGATTGTCTCGCTTTGTATGCGTTTGTTGATCCTTTGGCCAAGGATTTGTGAGCGTTTGTCACCCTTAAACTTAAGACCGAAAGCCTAGTTTAGGGTAGGACACGAGACCAATCATTAGGACCCTCACTTGTAAGTTGCGAGAGCCCGCATTTGAGACCTAAAGGAGCTTAAGACCGAGAGGCCTAGCTTACCCTTAGCGAGAGCGTTTTCCTACTCATTTCTGTCACCATCCTTTGACCTAGCATTCCCCGTGCCTAACCCGATTCCCTAGACCTTTTTCCTCTAAGTTTTAAACCCTTATTCTCCGCTATAGCTTTAGTAACCTCGACCCTTCGAACCAAGACTAGAATCACTAAAAATAACCAACTTAAGCGACCATCTCCCTGTGGATATCGACCCGACTTACCCTTGCTACCTATTAGAGTGAGTTTGGACTTATTTTTGATTAGGAGACGCGACTAAATCCTATCAGGCACGCGATCGAGTACACGGAGGGCGATCCATGAATATTCGTACCTTTGGTCGCGATCAAATTCATGACCACTATGGAGCTCCAAATTAATGGATCCTCCTCCAAAGGCAGAGGAGTAGTATACCACAAGTTGACTACCGGACCTTAGGTTTTTAGTTGTCGGAAACCCTTTTGTCTTTGCTTTTGTCTTGAGTTGGTGTTGCACCTTAGAATTGAATACGTATTTCTACCCCAGGGACACCCTTCGAGTGTGTTGTGCGTTTTCGTCAGTTGGATTATGGATGCAAATTAGAGACAAGATCAATTTCATTGATTTTGAGAAGGATTTAGAAATAATTGTGAAAAAACGAATCTTAGACTCAGCTCAGACATAAGACTTGAATATGAATTCTGACTTATAATCACCAACCTCGGCTTTGAACTTTTCTCCTTTCAGGAATTGATTCAGATGCTTGGTTTGAAAGTTATCCCACTTTTGTAACTTGATTTTGGCTTAAGGAGGAGAATATGCGACTCAGGTTCAGAAATCGACATGGTTTCGACACTATTTGTAAATTGGTAGAAGTTTCATTCTATTTAACAACTCGGGATGCAAATGGACTGGACCAGACTAATCATGAAAAGACTCAAAGCTTAACGACATGGTCTACGACCTAATTATGCAAATGCATGCGACATATGGACTTGAAGACAGACTCACAGTATGGGCCTTAGACCTAACTAGATATGGACTTGAAGTAATTAGCTCGTGTTTGGACCAACAAGTTTCTAAGGTTTACATAAAACGTCTAAAAAAAGCCTAGATGAGACGTTATTATTCCCTGACTCAAACTTACTAATTGACATGCATGATTTGGGCCTAAGAATAGGCCTAGGTGGCCCAACTAGTTAAATCCTCTAAGGCTTTTAGATGGACTAGACTTTCTATACACGGCTTAGACTCCAACTAGACTTGACTCGATGCATTTCATGCTTCCTCATGACTCGAGAATGAAACTTGTTTTTTTTTTCTTAAAGTCGATGTTTAAAATGGCAGCACTTCGACTACCAAAAGGGCTTATTTGGTTCGAAAATTCTAGTCCAACTAGGGTTAGATTTTACCTTCGAAAAACTTCGTTTTAGTTGGAAAAAATTCTATTCCTAAATGGGTTACATTTCAAAAGCGTTCGAGATTATTCTAATCCTAAACGTATAGCATTTCAGCTTAAAAACTATTCTTTTTTCAAAAGACGTAGTGTTGAGAATTGTTTGGGATTAATCTACCCCTAAACGGGTAGCATTTCACTGAAAGGATTTTTTTTTTTTCAAAAGAGTTAGTGTTGGGAACTGTTCGAGATTATTCTAATCTTAAACGGGCGGCATTTCAGCCATAAGAAAACGATCTTTTTTTCAAAAGACTTAGTGTTGAAAATTGTTCGAAATTATTCTAATCTTAAATGGCATTTCAGCTACAAAAGGATCTTTTTTCAAAAGAGCTAATTTTTTTTAAAAAAAGTTCTAGGATTTTCTAATCCTAACGAGGAGCATTTCAGCTAAAAAAAGAATCTTTTCCTAAAGACTTAGCGTCGAAGACTGTTCGAGATTGCTCTAATCTTAAACGGGTAGCGTTTCAGCTTAAAAAGGATCTTTTTTCAAAAGAGTTAAAATCGAAAATTATTTAAGATTATTCTAACCCTAAATGAATAGCATTTCAGCTTAGACAATATTTTCAAAAGAGCCAGTATCGAAAATTGTTTAAGATTTATTCTAACCCTAAACGAAAAGCATTTCAGCTTAGAACAGATCTTTTTTCAAAAGAGCTAAAATCGAAAATTGTTTAAGATTATTCTAACCCTGAACGGATAACATTTCATCTTAGAAAATATCTTTAAAAAGAGCTAATATCGAAAATTATTTAAGATTTATTCTAATCCTAAACGAGCAGCATTTCAGCTAGGAGTGGATCTTTTTTCAAAAGAGCTAGAATCGAAAATTATTTAAGATTATTCTAATCCTAAGAGGATGTCATTTTAGCCAAGAGAAGATCTTTTTTTCGGAAGAGTTAATATCAAAAATTATTTAAGATTATTCTAATCCTAAAAGAATAGCATTTCTGCTAGGAAGAGATCTTTTTTCAAAAGAGCTAACATCGAAAAAAAAAAAAAATGTTTATGATTATTCTAATCTTAAACGAATAACTTTTTAGCTTAGAGGAGATCTTTTTTCAAAAGAGCTAACATCAAAAAAAATGTTTAAGATTATTCTAACCCTAAGCGGATAGCGTTTCAGCTAGGAAGAGATCTTTTTTCAAAAGAGACAATATCTAAAATTGTTTAGGATTATTCTAACCTTAAACGAATAGCATTTCAGCTAGGAATGGATCTTTTTTCAAAAGAACTAATATCGGAAATCTTTTAAGATTATTCTAATCCTAAATGAATAGCATTTCAGCTAGGAATGGATCTTTTTTCAAAAGAGCTATTATCGGAAATCTTTTAAGATTATTCTAATCCTAAATGAATAGCATTTCAGCCAGGAATGGATCTTTTTTCAAAAGAGCTAAAATCGGAAATTATTTTAAGATTATTCTAATCCTAAATGAATAACTTTTAGCTTGGAGGAGATCTTTTTTCAAAGAGCTAAAATTCAGAAAATTATTTAAGATTATTCTAATCCTAAACGAATAGCCTTTCAGCTAGGAAGAGATTTTTTTTTTTTCAAAAAGAACTAAAACCGAAAATAATATAAGATTATTCTAATCCTATGAGGATGGCATTTCAGCCAAGAAAAGATCTTTTTTCAAAAGAGCAAATATTCAGAAAATATCTAAGATTAATCTATTTTTAGAAGGAAAGCGTTTCAGCTTAAACAAAAATCATTGTTTTCCGAAAGAGATAGTGTGGAAAAAAATTAAGATTATTCTAATCCTAAAAAAGGAGAGCGTTTCAGCTAGGAATGAATCTTTTTTCAAAAGAGCTAATATCGGAAATCTTTTAAGATTATTCTGATCCTAAAAGAATAGCATTTCTGCTAGGAATGAGTCTTTTTTCAAAAGAGCTTGAATCGAAAAAATATTTAAGATTATTCTAATCCTAAAAGGGATGGCATTTTAACTAAAGGAATGATTTTTTTTTTAAAAGGGAAAGCATTTCAGCTTAAGTCAAAAAATCGTTTCAAAAGAGATATTTAAGATTATTCTAATCCTAAAAAGACAGCATTTCAGCTAAAGGAATGATTTTTTTTTAAAAAGGGAAAGCATTTCGGCTTAAGTCAAAAATCGTTTCAAAAGAGATATTTAAGATTATTCTAATCCTAAAAAGACAGCGTTTCAGCTAATAAAAGATTTTTGGGAAATACTTGTTTGAAAAGATGACAGTTTTGATTAAAAAAAAATAAGGCTTTGGAATTCACAGAGCAATTAGTCATACGCAGTTCAAGGATGCAATGCATGAGCTAGACTATTCTAAGTCTCAAAAAGGGTCCATGCCAATGATCCCACGTTGTTAGGTAACCTACGCAACCACAATAAGTTTGTAACTATATGGCGAGAGTGCGGTTGCTAACCTCGGCGGAACCACCTTGGTATTTAAACCAGACACAGTGAACGTCATTTCCCTACTTTGAGGTCGACCCAAAGGGTGAAATGGTTCGAATCCTAACAGTATGATGCATAAAACAACATTAAAAAAAAAAGTACTCTAAATAGCCATCGTTTTACTTTTCAAGCTTCACTGTCCCCAGCGGAGTCGCCAAATTGTGGACAAGGGATTTTGATCCACGCGATGTTTTATTTCAAAAACATTTTTAATTTGAAAAGAGTCGCCACTAAATTTTTAGGTGGAATTTAGAAACCAATTTTAGAGAAAATGAGTTCGTGTGAGTTTACGTGTTAGGAAGCTTAAAAGAATTTCATTAATTTAACGCCTAACCCCGCCCGTCGTAAAGACGGTCTCTACTAAGTAAAACCATGGCTATTATGAGTACACATGCAAGTATGCAAACAAATGTTTTAACCCTAAACATATTACATCCGTTCTACGTCGTTTAATGCACACAAAAATTCGTCGAAGTTGTTTAACATATGGGTTCATTTACTATTCTAGCAAACAAAGAAAAGGAGCGTAAATACTCACCGACAAAGATAAGATAGATTAACAAACGTTAGCGCATTTAATAAAATAAATAATAAATAATCAAACATGACTAATACGTGAACAAGCGCAAACGACTAACATAACCAAGCTCTGTATACGAATGTAGTGAGATAGCAGTATACGCACATACTAATAATTAAAATACACCTAACGAGCACTCGGACATACACAAACGGTAGCAGACAAACTCAAACAAATATGTAGGCCACTAATCAATTAAACAAAAGAAGCAACATAAGCACCAACAAATTAAACGTGTAGTCTAATGATTAAATGCAAATAGCAAACTTACACTAACACACGCAAAGGACATGAGTACGATCAAAATGAACCACGAAGACTAAATTATAATAATTAACCATGAAGATTGTTACTCTGACCAACGACTAAAACACAAACACCAACAGACATAAACACGACTAAGTAGATTTAAATAACCGGAAACGACTAAAACACAAACAGACATAAACGCCATCGAAGACTAAACTATCATACAGACATGAATTGTAAATCTAAAAAAAAAAGAACACGAAAGACCAAATTATACAAACCAACAGGAATGACAGGAATAAGAATGAATTACATAAAAGAAAACCAACGAGACAGACAGAATCAAGCTAACGAGGAACTTTCAAGTCATATTATACAATGAAATTAAACATGGATGCTAGTGAACAATAGGGGCACGAAACATTCACACACACGTACCATAATCATGCTAAAAACATAAGCCTAAAACGAACTAAAAAAACGATAGCTACGATGATAAACAAACGGAGCGACAGGGAGTAATAAAAAACGACAGAGGCTATAAAAAACAATAAAAAAACGATAAATTAACAAAATAAAAAGAGTATTTTGCACCCTCAACTTACATGTATCGTTGACCAAATATCCGAGTCGTAATCGATTGTAAGATTTTATCCCAAGGGGCCGTCGTCGACGAAACAATTTGTAAAAACCGTAACTTTGAACCAATACGAACAGCGATTTTCAAAAGCTTGTAACTCCTTCGTTTCTCAACGAAATTTCGAACCGAAAGATGTTTTGGAATCGTGGTAAAGTGAACTTTAAGACTATGTAAACAAATCAGAATGACTATGGTGTTTTCAACACGAAAAATAGGGTAGAAGTCGTGATAGTTGCACGAAAATCAGAAAATTTCTGCTCTGTTTTTCATACGACTATCCCGACTCCTTTTTGAGTTTTTTAGGGCTTTCTTGTGACTTGTTATGGTGTATGTATGCTGTATATTTCGTGTGTAATGAAGGCTTGTGGATGGTGTATATATATGGGGTCAGAAATAGGGTTTTCAGAAGGGAAAAGAGCAGCTCCAACCTCTTTTCGAGGAGTGCTGTCCAAGGCTCGTTCTAGGGCTTTTAGGGTGTTTTCTTGAGGGTTAAGCAAGGCTAGATGGAGCATGTGGATCAGGTATAGGTTTGTGTGTGTGGGTATGGGTATGGTGGCCAGAAAGCCGGGTTTTAGCCCAACGTTGGGCTGCCTGAAAACAGAGCACGGTGAAGGGTGTTGGGCTGCTATATTTCGAGCCTTCTTTGGCTTCTCTTGGGCTGGGTATTCGAAGGGGAGGAAGGGTAGGATAGTTAGGATACGGGTTTGGGTCATGGGTAGGCGAATACGAGTCGGGTTTGGGCTAAATAAGGGCTGATTTTGGGGCCTACGAGCTTCTCTGTATCAGCTCTATTTTGGATACGTTTTGGGCTGTTTAAGGTGGGTTTATGTCGTGGTTTTAGGCTTGGGTATGCTTGGGAGAGTGTGGGTGAAAGTGGCCTCGAAATTCGTGTTGAAACGGATTCAAAATCATTCTTAAAATCGGGCTTAAAACGAGCTTTAAAACTTGCTGTTAAGAAAACGAATTCGTCGAATACGATTTAATAAACTGTTTTAAAAGCACGAGAAACGACTTTTCAAGTCAAATATTGAATTTATAAAAGCGATTTTTCAAATCGAGTTACTTAAAATGATTTTTTAAATCGAAATATTTTATTTTCAATAAAACAAACTTTTTGACAGAATACACTTACCCTGTCAACACACTAATTTAAATATCATTTAAATTAATAAAATATTTTGTCGACGGCGCCCGGCTTACATCGTAAAACGAACTCAAATAAATGACACGAAGTACACATTGTCCTATCATCATTGGGTGTTTGTCGGGTTTTCTATAAATTTCCATATCGACAGATACGGGTATCAACACCAACAGTTCTCCACCTGCTACTTCGCCATCTCCCAACACATCTCAAGCCGCCCCTTCGCAATATGCCAAGACATCACCATGCGCCCCCATGAGGAGTCCCTTTTTCGTTTTTTTTTTTTTTTTTTTTTTTTTTTTTTTTTTTCTTCTTTTTTACCATTCAAATATTTTCAATTTCTATAAATATAAATTATCATTTTTCAAATATCAACATTTAAAACTTTCTATTATCAAATGCACTAAAAAAAAAAAAAACAAACTTAATAATAGATAATAATGAGGGTGAGTGAAAAGATAAGGTTATATTGTAATTTTACTATTTTGTTAATACCGTGCTTAAAATTACACAATTTTTCATAAAAATTTAAAAATTTTCAAAATAATAATTTCAAACTTAATAATAGATAATAATAACCTGAATAAATAATTATTCATTAAAATCCTTTAAGTGTAATTAATAAAAAGAAAAACCGACTGCGTAAAGCACATCCCAATAATTTCTTATCCTCATTTTTAGTCTAGATTGATGGAATGAAATTTCGTTAATTGAGATGACTGTTTACACTCAAATGAATTGAATGTGACATTCACTATGACTAACTAGTAGCTAGTGACATGATGATCAGTCTTAGTCATCTAATTTACAAAGCAATAACCACAAGGACACGTGGCACCCTGTGATTAAACATTGACTTTCAAACCGCCCCCCCCCCCCCCCCCCCCTCCTTCGTAGTTCCTACCCAATTAATTTTCTAGAGTAACAATTCTTTTAACATATTTTGCATAGTAAATTACTCCGTATGATATACTTGAAACAAATTCACCAAAATAAAATAAGTAAATTAATTCCAAACAAAAAAAAAAAAACCTAAGTACCTAGTAACAACAAAATTAATTAGCAAAAATTAACACAAACCCATCACTTAAATCCATCATTAACAGCAACCTAGTTGCTCAAACTTCAAAAAAATAATTAATTAAAAATAAAAAAGAAATGAAGAAAATAATGAATTATTGTTTTAATTAGTGGATAAATAAGTTAAACAGAAGAACACAAATTTTGAAGCAGATCTTAACGAACTGAAGCATAAAGGATAAATTAAAAAAATAAAATATATGATGAAAATGAAAATATCACAGAAAATAATTTTAAAAAAACTGTAAAAATATTTGTATACTTTGGAGTAACAAAAAAAATGTTACACAACGGTAGAAACTTTATATTGAATTTTTTATATTTTTTTTGCTAAAAAACAAGAAATGAAAGATAAGCATTTGTCTGAAAATCTAAAGATTAAAAACCAAGTATGGTGGGAATCTCTAGAGTTGTACTCCCTCCCTTCAAATCCAAAGGCTACATTTACTTTATCACATTTGTCGAGGCGAATGTCGGAACGGAAATATCTATAATTTCACACGATAAAAAAAATTAAAAATTAGATATTAATATTGTACTCATAAAGACGAATCAAACAAGATCACACATGACTATATTTTCACTTATAGATTGTCGGGAATTTCAAAGATTCCCGACGTAGATGAATAGTGTCAAAAAGGTAAATGTAGTGTTTGGATTTGAAGGAAGGGAGTAAAAGATATGAAATTTCAAGGAAAATGAGCAATTTAATTAACGAAATTGATTAGGGGGAAATCTTGGGGAATTTTTTAGAAAAGTTGGGGGAAATAGAGAGAAAGAAGCGGGTAAATATTAAAATTAGGGTTTAAGAGATGAAGAGTTTATAATCTCAACTTAACTGGGAAAGTTGTGGCTGAGGGGGAAGGGTAACGTGATTTTGTTTTCTTTTGTTGTTTTTTTATTCTATTTTCCATCTATTCTATTTATTTTTATACAATTTCTCTAAAAACTTAGTGTAAAAAAAATATAAATGCATCTTATTCTTAAATACGGATATATCCATTATATTCTTAACAGTTAGTGAAAAAAGTTAGTATTATACGAGTACTCGATACGGATATATTCATTTTATTCTTAAATAATAGTCCATTTTATTTTTTAGCGAAAAATAACCCTTCATTTTTAATAGACAAGCCAAATATCTTCCTAATATTAATAACTTTTCTTTTTGTCTTATGTGTGAGTGTGAGATTTAATCAGTCTTAGTGTTAAAGTTAAGAACAATATGTGTGTGTTACGTATGAATGTGTCTTTGAAATTACACACATCTAATTAATTCCAAATTATTTCATGCAGAGTAAATAATTATGGTAAGGCACTACAACAAATAACATACTCCCTCCTCTTCAATATGTTTATCACATTTGGTTTTGGCACAAAGTTTAATAAAAATAAATATAATACTAATGTACCCACAAGTGGATTGTAAACCCAAAAATAAAATACAAATTCTCATATGAAACGGGTAACCCGTTTCATATGAGAAACGGGTCAAATATTTCACAAAAGACAAAGGACAAGTGGGGAAGAAAGATGTTCTTCCCCACTTGTCCCTTGTCTTTTTGTGAAATATTTGACCCGTTTCTTGTGTGAAACGGATTACCCGTTTCACACAAGACTTACACAAAATAAAAAAGATTATTATGACATTAGGCTAATTAAACTTAGCTCCTTACTTTAAAATATCCCCATCATCAAATATGCAAGTGGGAGTGTGGGAAGTTGTACCAAAATTAGAGACCCACAAACTTTTTCACAAAAATATTAAAGTTAATCACAAGTCCCAAAATAGAAATGTGATAAACATTCTGAAAATTCCCAAAATGGAAAGTGTGATAAACATATTGAAGAGGAGGGAGTATCACATAAATGCACATAAAAAGACTTTACACTCACTATGTTTAAATGAATTTGTTAATTACTTCGTTTATGATAATTGCTACAATTGGATATTGAATCCTTTAAACGTGATTTGCTTGGTATATCTGATTTTTTTTTGTTAATTACTTCGTTTTTAATTGTGCACAAGTTAAAAATTACGGAGTACATCTTAATTTTTATATAAATTAATGATTTTAATTTTTGAACTTTAAGAAACTTTTTACATTTTTAAAATCGTTTAATTATGTTTGTAAATAAAATTTAAAAATAAAGTACTAAAATCTTTAAATTTTAAAATTGCACGGATATGTTGTTTAAAATTAGCACGGGCTAAAACATAACCATGCAAATTAATAACACGCGGGTATGTGCACGGGTTAATTTGCACGGGTATGTTAACATATACATGTGCAATCCGACGGGTATAGTCTAAGTTAGCACTTTGTTGATTAATTTGCACAATCAAATGGATGTACAACAATCAAATGTTAATTTGCACGGGTATGGTGTTGACAAATAGTCTAATTTTAAAATTAGCCCGTGCAAATATGAGTTAGACAATAACATATACCGATGACCGAAACGAACACATTTGTGCAACACACTCATAAATTTCAATTAAAGTGTTACATTTAAAATTTAGATCAACTAGGATAAACAACACTACTGTGTATTTCATTCATGCTATTGATTCTCTCTAAAAGATTCACCTGCAAAATATTAGAAAAAAGTCATAAAAAAAATACCTTTTTAACGGTGATTTTAAATGTTGTACTACAAAATACTCCATACTATTTATTGATTTTTTATTTATACTAAAAAAAAAACGTTATAAATTGAATTCACTAAAATTTTACGTAGTATGTATTTACTAAAATGTCCAAGTATTAGTAAGTGTTACTGATAGCTGATAAAGTATTTACTCCGTACAATTTAGCAATAACAATATACATTGTAATTAAATTGTACTCCATATAATTTGCACGGGCATAAATCTTAAAATAGAGACATAAAACAATGGATGTACAATTTTCTAATGATATTACAATATGTCATCTTATTGTTACATTTTTTTCCTTTCATCTTTACTTCTTCTTTAATACTTTAAAACTTTCGATTAGTTATTGTTATTTGTCATACAATTTCGAATAACATATCGGTCTCTTTGAAAAACTATAGCATTGTGTAATACTTCCTTTTATGTTAAGTAATGTTTTGAATTTTTTTTTTTTTTTTTTTTTTTTTTTTTTTTGGTGACGAGGGGTTTAATCCTCCCGGGCACAGGCATTCCGACGTCACCACCTGTACCATGTAAGCCACCCCTTTTTACCAGGGGCCGTCGTGATACCCGCATGGTGCGCTTCTGGAGGCTTGAACTTGAGACCTCGCAGTTCCTGCCATTGCTAGGCTTTGAGGTTGCCCCAGGAACCACCAGACCGCTACCACTTAGGCTTGAATTTGTTTTATTACGTACTTATAATTGTTTGTCATATAATTTTGTTGTTTTAAGTTCTTTTCAGTGATACATATATACATTTGATCATTTTAATAAAACCAATTTATTAAAGTCATTACAGCGACTTCATTATTCATACGTTCATACATACATGAACTTCATAAATAACATGCCCGTGCAATTTGCACGTGCATAACACTAGTTTTACCTAAAAAGAAGGGGCATAAATTAGTAAAAGGGGCGGAAAATAACAAGTCCCTTAAAATATTACCAACTATTATTCCTTCTTTTCTGAAAAAAAATAAATAAATTATTATGGAGTATTCGATAGTACTGGCTAATTCAGGTAAATAAATTTGGATTTGTTGAAGTATAGAGTCCCATATTAATTGTGGAATAAAGGTTTGTGTAATTTATAAAGTCTAGGGGTCTCTTCTCATCGCCAATTGGTTTTGGGAAATGTGAATTGCCCTTGAACTTGTAAAGTGGACTCGCTCTCTCTTCCACCTGGGTTTGGTCAGACCTTTGTTTACATCATTATTGATTGATGATATCAAATTCAAAATTTAATGTCGTTTTTGTATTTAATTAGAAACAATGGTGATTAACTGATTATAGACTATATCGTGAATTGTGGTTGAAAAAGATTATTTCCACATTAAGTCAAAGTATTTATTGATGTTTGAATAGCAGAATAAATAAATCGAATAAATCAAGAAAATATTCATTTTAATTAAAAAGAAAAGAAAGCAAAACGAGGCATGGCACAATTAATTTAATTCACTGTATCCTACAAGTATATAAATAGTGGAGGCTACACCAACAATATATATAAATAGTTTGTGTCTTACATAAATATTATATTATATTTTTCATATGAATTGTTATACTTATTTTGGTACAAATTAAATAAAAGTGTGTGAAATATATATATATATATATAATAAAATCCTAAGACATGGCAATGAACATGGCTCAAGTGTTTCATATGAAGGGTGGTGCAGATGACACCAGTTATGCTAAGAATTGCACTCCTCAGGTTATTTTATTTGTTTCAGTAATTCTCGTGTAAGGCTGAACTTACACTAAGTTAATGTGAGACCAAGGTACAAATTGTAGTTAAAGGGGTACAAAAACATGAAACAAATCTACCAAAGTCACTAACAGAGGTACTAAAAAAATTTAGTAACAATTAATCATAATTATCACTTAAATAGTACAAAAGCTATATAATCGGATACAAATGAAGCGGACTTACAATAATTTATTGTAAGTCCTGACTTACACAAGAATCAGTGTATTTGTTTTTCCTCCTTTTTATTTCTTTTATCACAAATTTATACGATTAAGAAATACGGAGTATCATTTTATTTTATCGTATAGTATACATTACAAATACTGTATTATATAGTACACATATACTAGTACTTTATAACTTATAATGATCTGATCTTATATATTGTATAAAGTCACTATCCTTTCGTATGTAAGGTTTTTCGAAAAGAAATCTTTTCAACTAATTATACGTATTGTTCATTATTATAACATAGACTAAAAGGTCATTCAATTTAATTTATGTTATAGTAACGAACAATGCGTATTAGTTGACAAGTTAATTTACGTGGTTTAAAATAGTGATTTGATTACAATTTTTTTGTATTTATATTATATACTCCGTAGTATTTTGCGCTCATTTATGTTTAGAATATGTTTTGTTTCGTGTAGAAAATTTTGAATAATAACTGCAAATATATGATAGTATTATAAGTATTTTTAAAATATTTACGATTTCAGTTCTTATGAGATATTCGCTAAAATAACTGCATTATAATTTACATTTTCATGCATTATATTTTCAAAATAGGCTACCGTAATGTCAATGACAAAACCATTGGTGCAAGCCGCAATGCACGACTACCTAAGCGCAAATCCCTCGGCGGACACCATCACCTTTGCTGAGCTCGGGTGCTCGTCGGGCTCAACAGCCCTTAAGGCGGTGTCCGACATCATGGACGTGGTCGAGGCAAGACGCCAAACGGCCAAGTTTATGGTGTATTTGGTTGATTTGCCAAGCAATGACTTCAATGAGTTGTTCACTTTGTTGCCGAGTTTCCAAAACAAGTTGAAAGAAGAAAAGGGTGCTGATTTCGGGCCATGTTTCATCACGGGTGTACCTGGTAGCTTTTACGAGAGACTGTTTCTGAATAACTCTGTGAACTTTGTTCACTCTTCTTCTAGCCTTCATTGGCTCTCACGGGTACGTTTTTTCACCTTTTTGTTGCTTTGTTTTATTTACGACAGTCAAATATAGTCCAATTTTATTTTATCGTGTTATAACTTATAAGTGCAGTCCTACATGTGAAAATTGCGCAACAATTTAACTGTATACACTTAATTAAGTGTATTATCGATCGATATGCTGATTATTTCACATGTTAAATATTATGATATGAAAATAACTGAAACGCCGATTGTTAATTAAATTTGATTTGTAGGCACCAAAAGGGTTGGACGGAAAAGAAGATGAAAGAATAATTAATAAGGGGCAAGTATACATATCGAAGACAAGTTCAAGAGAAGTGCTTGATGCATACCACATGCAATTTCGAAACGATTTTACGACATTTCTTAAACATCGTTCACAAGAACTGGTTTCGGGAGGTCGAATGGTGCTAGCATTCATTGGTAGGAAGTACGATGACCTAAGTTTTCAGGAGGGTCTTTTTTATACCGATCTCTTGTCGCAAACTCTTATGAGCATGGTTTCTCAGGTCATTCAATCCTTCATAAATAATGTCTCGTTAAATTTTATTTTTTCTGAAGTGGTATATATATATATATATATATAGAAATAGGTTCAACTAAGTTCCCCTATTTTCACTAAGTTGGTAAGTTTTAATCTAGGCCCTTGGATCAAAACAAATCAATGGCCCAGATTAAAAAAAATGGAGGGCTGAGATTAAAAGCCAAAATCAACCCTCCCCTTCTCATTTCCATCAGAATTCACTCTCTCTCTAAACTTCTCCCTCTCTCTCTAAGAACCTCTCTCTCTTAAACCCTAATCTCTTTTCACTCCACTCACCACCACCACCACCACCACTACCACACCACGCACCACCACTCCACCACACCACCACGCACCAACCACCACCACTCCACCCACCACCACCGGACCACGCACCAACCACGCACCCCCACGCTCCAACCACCACCACGCACCAACCGGCCGGTCCACCACCACTACACCACCACGCACCAACCACACGCGTTTTTTTTTTTTTTTTTAATCAAATCTGTTTTTTTTTTTTTTTTTTTCTCTTTATCTAGATCTGGGTTTTCAGATCTATGGGGTGGTGGTAGAGATGGTGCGGCGGCGACTGAGGTGGTGGTGGTGGTGGCGGCGACAAATGGTGGTACCACACGCGTTTTTTTTTTTTTTTTTAATCAAATCTGTTTTTTTTTTTTTTTTCTCTTTATCTATATCTGGGTTTTCAGATCTATTGGGTGGTGGTAGTGATGGTGCGGCGGCGGCTGAGGTTGTGGTGGTGGGTGGCGGCGACTGAGGTGGTGGTGGCGGTGACTGAAGTAGGTTAGGGTTTTTTTTGAATTTGTCTTTTTTTTTTTTTTTTTCATTTAAATCTTGTTTTTCATATCTTTGTGGTGGTGGTGGCGGCGACTGAGGTGGTGGTGGTGGCGACTGGTGGTGGTGGTCGCGTGGTGGTGACGACGGCGGCATAATATACAACAGTTTTACCAGTAAAGAACTACAGTTTCACCCGTAATATACAACAGTTACAATTCTTATTATACAGCAGTTACAATTCAGTTATGCTTGTAAAAAACTACAGTTTCACGCGTAATGTACAATAGTTACAATTCTGATTATACAACAGTTACAATTCTTATTATACAGCAGTTACAATTCAGTTTCGCTTGTAAAAAACTAGAGTTTCACTTGTAAAAAACTAGAGTTTCACGCGTAATCATTTAAATTTAATAAATTCAAAGTGAAATATGTCAAAATTATATGCATTAAAATTTTGAAAATTTTATAAATTGGTTAAAATTGCAAAAATAATTTTCAAAATAACATTTTATTATTATTTTATACTCATAGATGACTATATCTTAAGAGTTTCACTTACAAGTAATTAAAGTTTCATTTTAAAATGAGTGGCTGAAATTAAAACTTACCAACTTAAAATATATAGTCAACTTAGTTGAACTTGTCTCTATATATATATATATGACAAAGTGTCATGTATTGAAGTTGTCAATTCCAGTTATAATTTCAAAAGTCGTTGAACATAAACAAGGAATCAAAATTAAATTTGCGAATTTCAAATCAATTTCAAATTTCCAAACACAGCCTAACGATGATATGTACATGTATACAGGGACTTATAGAAGAAGAGAAGGTGGATTCTTGTAACTTTGCATTCTATGCACCATGTATTGAGGAAGTGAAACAAGTGATCGAAGAAGAATCGTCGTTTCTCTTAGATCGCCATGAAACGGTTGAAGTTGAGTGGGACGGAGGGAGGAAAACTCGAGAGGAACTAGATTCATATGAGCCAGGAATTACAAGAGGTGCAATGATTTCGAAGATAAATAGGGCTGTACTCGAGTCGATTATAGTACACCATTTCGGGCCAAATGTCGTGGATGCATTTTTTATTAGGTACGGTGAACTTTTGGATGAGTATCTTACGGTCGACTATAACCCGAAATATTGCAATTTGGTCATTTCCCTAATAAAAGTGTAAGGCTGTATATGCCATATACAAATTACTACTCCGTACATGGCTCAACCTACACAACTAGAGCTTAGCTTTTCTACAAGGCGATCGATAATGTACGTCTAGCCATCGTTTGCGTTAGCAACTACATTTAATAAATTATATCGAGGACATTTTTACGATTTTGTATTAATAATTTCATTTTACATTTTAATTTTATCTTCGAATATATTTGCTTTTATTATTTGGTGGAATTTTAATTCTCTCTTTTGTTTGTGTATTTCGTAGATGCACGGTTAATGTAGCCGTCAAATAAAATATTACTCCGTATATGGTACTCTAAAATCGTGTTTTTTTCTCAAGAGTAGAAAAGAATAAGAAAGCAAACTCATCAAATGAATTTAAAGTACTCCGTCTGATATTACCCCGTATATGGGTAGATATGTACATACATTATTATTTGTGGTTTTAGGAGATGATTGTAGTGGCTTTTTAGAGGCCCAATGATAGTGTCACTGCTTGAATAAGTGGTTGGGCTTGGGGGTTGATCCAAAAATAATAATATTACGAGGGTAAAAAAACATGAAACAAGTCTACTACAGTCACTTATAAATACTAAAAAATTCAGTAACAGTTAATCATAATTATTACTTGAATATTACAAAAACAATATAAACGAGTACAAATAAGGTAGACTTACAATAACTTATTGTAAGGTCTGACTCACGCAAGAATTTGTGTTCTATCATATGCCCAGTGGCCTGTGGGCATAGGATAAGTAACACAAAATGAGAATATTCTCACTATTTTTCTCGTTGAATAGTATAAAAATTAATTAAAAACATTTTTTTCTCATGAGATGGTGTGGAAAATTTCCCATTTTTAGGGCTTGCTTGGATTAAGGGTAATTATTACTCTAGTAATAAAAGTCAACAAAAGGCAAAAATGGAAAAAAAAAATGGTGATAAGGAATGGGAATGAAGAAAAAGGAGTACCAACATGGCAACATACTTAAAAATGGAGGGTAATTGTTACTCCATATCATCTTCCTTCATTTCCACCATCTACAACGCCAACTACCACTTGCCACCATTTCTTCTTAATTTACCCTTGCGTTGACCGACATTACTATCTAGTAATAATTATGGGCAATCCAAGCAAGCCCTTAGTTTCTTATCCTATATCCTCTGGCATAACATATAAAAACTGATAGTAATTTCATGCAACAACTTCACACTTTTTTTTTTCCTTTTTTATTTTTATTTATTATTTTTTTTTTTTATTGAACCTCTCTTGTTATTAGAGAGAATTCCTATATTGATGTTTCTATACTTACTTTCCTTTTTTTACTTTGAATACTTGCTATGTCTTGGTAGATAGAGCGGATTCTCTGTTCCATTTCATGTATATTTTGTGTCTCGTTAATTCTTTTTTAAAATAATTATTTCTTCATTGATCCATTATAATCAATGAGATTTATTAACATATAGAGTGAAACATCAAACGTGACATAAAAATGGGGCAGGTGATCCGCTATGATGTCTTGATTCTCAATATATTGAGATAAAGCAAGTTAATACGGAGTAAATCATTAAACAAATTGTGCTCCCTTTATTAGTTCTCAATATATTGAAATAAAGTAAGTTAAATCTTCACTTTTAATTATTCAGTAACAACTAACAACCCATTTATGTTAAAACAACGCTAGGGTAACGATGCGTATATCCGCTCCCAACCCTCTTACCTTACAGTTTTTGAGAACCATTAAGTTACTGGGATAATGTTGTTGCGATTGTGTTTATTCGTATCTATATACTCCGTATAATTAATTAGGTCGAGTTGTTATTTCTTCATAGCCTTGATGATTAAAGAACAAAAATGCATAAACTTTGAAGTGGATTCTCTGACAATGTATTTACAAGGGACACGCCCAAAAATTTCTCATTTTGGCATCAAAGAGGAGGCCCCTACAAGAGTTGTCAGTTGTACAATTTTGGGGTATTGAATTGTCCTTATATTATATTACTTCGTATATGTTAGGTCAGTGTTCTATTACTCCTACTACTACTCCGTATGTCCCAAGGGATACTTGTTAATATGTGCTCGTGCCCTTTTGTTATAGGTACACCGTACACCATTTATTATTATTGCATCTAATAAGTTGTAGTAGTAGGTCCTATTTTTTTTTTTTTTTTTTTTGAATAACGTGGGGAACCCGCAGCCGCTACCTTAAGTCACAAGACTCGAAGAAACCCCCGAAAGCGTGAGATAAAGCAAACCATACACGCTGCTAGCACCCTTTTACCTGCGCGACAGCGCCGATTCGATTAAAGATACCAGCTTTCTAACATTCCCACAAGACGCTTCTTGAATCGAACCTGAGACTCCAATTTCACCCATATTTTAACCAGTAGTAGGTCCTATTGTTGCTTGAATGCTGACCTAAAATTAATTAATTAGTTGGTTAAACAAGGCTAAAATATCATATGATAATCATTTCATGAAGTAGGTCAATTAATCTATCTTAATTAACCACAAAGTGTCTATAACAACATGATTCACCACCATCATAACACGTCCCATCTTAAGATGAAATACCCACTTTTCAGCCTATTTTATTTGTCACATAAGCCCAAAAATATATTGATTAATTATTAATTAAGATTAAGATGATGATGAGTAGATTTTCTTATATATTAACAAATCAAGTTCAATTCACCCGATTTGGAACCTTTAACCTCACTGAGAGTTACAGTGTCGGTTTATATATTTATTTTAAAATACTTTAATATACAATCGATCAGTTATTCGATCAATCGCACAAAAAACAATTATGGATGTTTGTCGGTCATAATTTCAAATAATTGTGGAAATAATTTTCTCCACAATACAAGTATATTATGGCCAAAATGGTATTTTGCAATTCCAAAATACTGAGTACGGAGTATATAATATTACGAATATTTTTTATTTAGTAAAATATAGATAAATTGTTATCATTTTAAATCAATGCACAAATAACACTTACATACACAAACTTTTTATGTAATAACAGTCAAAATTATAAGTTTGAAATGTGAAACAAGTACAATAAATAACAATAAACAATTGAAATGTATAACTAATTAAGTTAAAGCTCTATGATCGAAGAGGATATGTTGTTAAAAAGTAATAATGCATTTAATCGAAGAGGATATGTTGTCAAATATCATGTACATACTCCAAAAGTAATCTATAATTTAATTTGTAAAATTAAGATACTAAATAATATAAATAATTAAAATACGGAGTATTAAAAACGATAATTGGGTCAAACAATTTCCTAGTCATTAAGACATGTAGCCGTTCTAAACTGCTAACAAAAGCACTAGATAGATTGTGTTAGGTGGTCAGTGCTTAGTTGCTAACATTATATTTTATTATTCACTTGTAAAAGTGCACCCCAAATACAATATAATAATGAGTGTGTCCTTTTTTCTATAGCATGGTTTTGAAAGCTCTTAGAATCGATCCAATTATTTGATACATAATTTCTACTTTATATACCCCATAGGCCATAGTAATCTTTTAGTTTGACAACTTGCAAATTTTATTACACTTTACATTTAAATTGATCAAAAGTTATTCATGCAATGATAAATATCGTCGATACAGCAATGATCGAATTGAGGTCAGATAAAGAATATATTTACACCCTTTAAAATTATAACTTTAAAATGATTACACAAATTATACGGAGTAGTATTTTTTACTTCATTCAATAAAAAAAAATAATGGAATAAATCATACGGAGTACATTATAATATATTAATAAGAAAATAGAAATATAATAACATTTGAAATTGAAAAATAATGGATGATAATTGTTATACACACGGTTGGTAGTACTTGGTTCCATTATATTGATAAAGTTGATATCAACAACGTAACACTTAATGGATAAGAGATAAAGACTTTCAAGAATAATCAACCAACTCCAACCGCAGACACTATTTGTAAAGAATACTCCTAAATACAATGAAAAAGAATCATGTAATTGTGTTGCAAATTAAAAATGTTGTACGTGCATCGATTCTAGTCTTAAGATCTCTTAATTACTTTGAGTAAGTAATCACTAAATATGTAGGGTTAAATGGAATTTAAAAGTGATAGACCAATAATCTCAATTAAATATTTATATTGACGGTTGAAATTCAATCATTAACGGTTTCTATTTTTTACATCGTTTTAACTGACAGTTTGTGTCTTTGAAGTGTCGGTAAATACAGCAATGTACAAATTCATTCTATACCATGTGGATGGAAATTTCTTGAGTCGCTTGGTCTGGATATTGTCCAAATTTCCCTTTGACACCTAAAGGTCGTGTAGAATATATGATACACACTATATTAGCAATCGTTAGATTAAAAGTCTAATAATCAAACTAATAATTAGAAACTTGTTGACAATTCTTTGGTCAATGAGACAAAACATGACAATTTAAAATTTTAAAGAATAAATGCTTGTTTCATTTTGGCCTTACAAATTAGATACAATATTCCAAGCATAGTTGGTCATGGTGGTAACTTTCTTGATCAATCGTTTTGCAAAAACATATGCTTCCATATTGGTAGGGGTACGGTGGTGCCAAACTGCCACCGGAGATATGAGAAGGTGCATTTGAAGCCTTTAAAATTAAATAAATATTCCGTATGTTTTCTGTTGATATTATCGTCTAATAGTTGGAACACAATAAATACTTTAAAGGTTGTGGTTTAATTTTTATTATGAAAATTTATTTTTATTTACTGACCTTTTTAAAAAAAAAAAAAAAAAAAAAAATTGTTACATTTTTCATTGTTCAAGAAGCATTTCAAAATTAGTTTTATTAGATTAGTGGTAGAAACATATATATGTTGATTATTTTTCTATTCGTGTTATTAGTAGTAGTTCTCACAAATGAAAAAATTAATTCAATACTCACACGTTTTAAATAACATTTAAGTTTTTATCGTAATTTATTTTCGTAACTCAAAGCCTTATTAGCAAAGTTCTAAATTCTCTATTGCATATGAATCGGAACAAGGAATGAATATGATATATATGTATACACTACCTTTTCGCATGTTGAAATACTATGTACTCTGCTTATTTCAAATTTGTTGTTTGTGTTTATCCTTACTTTCTGATCTCAATATTCACAAAGCTAACTTGAATATCTAAACAATTTAACTTTCCATTATAACTTATGTTATGCAAATAATATTCATCAGTCTTTAATTAAATTGATAATCTAGATTACTAAACTATTTAATAAGGTACATACGTAAATAATAAGAATTACTTTCGAATTAGAAGCAGGGGCGATTTCAGACTTTTCGGACTGTGGGTGCCGATTAAACTTGTCAAACGGGTTCGTCAGGTTATATGAGTCGAGGAAAAATTTATAATATGAGTCGGATAAAAGTTAAAATCCGGATAAAAATAAGTTTCTAACGTTTTTTTTTTCATAATGTTTTGGTAAAATAGTGTTTTTTTTAAAAAAATAAAATATATATATATTAGAATTTTGGGTCGGAAATAAAACTATTTAAGTACCCTTATGGGATGCATGTAGACTCGGAATTTTTTAAGCCATAAAACACTATCGCGTGATACGTTTTACCTGATTAAATTAATTAAAAGAAATGAGTCGTATAACAAAACTCCATTTGAGGTGCGTTTTCAATGAACTAAAAGAGATCACTTGAGATGACGATTTTAAACGAAGTAAAATAACAAAAGTAAATTAAAAAAAATTAAAGAAACAAAAAAACGTCATTGCCAAAGGCGTTTTCGGAATCAAGTTTCTCTTAAGTTATAAGACTATGTTTATCTTGGTCTCGATAAAGTTTAAGCCTAAAAGAAAAAAATAAAAATTATTAAATAATAGAAAGTAAATGAATTGTTAAATTAAAAGTAGGTAAAATAAATGTCTTGATAAAAGTTGTAAAATTGGAGTAAATTTGAAAAAAAAATATAAATATAATACAATAAATGCTGACTTATTAATTACAAAAATGTAAGTGGTTTAATGGTAGTGGAGTTGATTTGTGAGTTATTGGTTAGGGGTTCAAATTTCTTTCAATGCATATTATTATTTTTTTAATTAGACTTATTAATTTTTCCCCGAAAAAAGTGTGGGTGCCATGGCACCCATGGCACCCGCACTAAAAACGCCCCTGATTAGAAGCATACGCGTAAGCTCTCAAAAAATATCATTAAAGAGTAGACAATATGGATAAAACCTAAAGGCATCAATAATGTATAAGAATTTTCTTTATATATTAATGTACTCCAACATTAGATTAGAACCTTAGAAGTTAGAACCATAGCTCA